>OY253755.1:12814001-15425728 GCA_958009045.1 Oxytorus armatus
AAAGGAAATAATGTCAACAATTTACAAGTGGTTGAGACTTCGATCGAGTCGTACCGATATGGTAATAATCAAAATAGACAATCTCATGGCACTCGCGGTAATAGACGTTATGATAATAGAAATAGACACCAAACGTACTATCCTCAGCAACAATCATTTCAAGGTTCGCGATCTCAACTACCTGACGTGAGATATCCACCCCCCAATTTTAATCAACCGCAACCTACCCAACAACATTTGAATCCCCATAGTATTGCTTTTCAATATCCGCCGAATAATGTAAATTCTTTAAACAAAAAACTGACGCGATTCATTCCAGTCCGGTTTCGTGTCGTCAGTTTTATGAGTTTGTCGAGGACCTCAGTCGCGATTTCGTGAGTGACAATATTGTGCAACCGTATCGACCGACAGATGTATTAGCTCCATTGCCGCGTTTGAATATAGGCATTGGGGAATTGAGGTGAGGGCGCTGGTTGATACCGGTAGTCAAGTAACTTGCGTGTCCGAACATTTTTATAAAAAACTTTTGAATGGTGGTCGAATATATGAATGGCCAGTATCAAACATGCACATCATTGCTGCAGTTACGCAAAAAAGAACACCTGTAAAGTGGCAAATAATGATAGAGAGCGCTATAGAGAATCACAAAATAATGTATGTTTTTCTTGTTCTTCCATTTTTAACTTCCGATGTTATATTAGGCAATGATTGGCTAGATCGGAATAAACCTCGTATTTATTATGATTGAAAGGAAATTCATATTCATGATGTTAGGCTGGGACGAAGTGTTGTGTCGTTTGAGTCGGGTCCTTTGGAGAGAATTATATCCGCGGTTAAAGGCGATCGGGTCAATATAGTTTTAATTCAAGATGACGTATTGCAAAGTGATATTTCGATTAACGACATTAATATCCACAACGAGCCTCCATCATTATTGAACGATTCACACTATTCAAATCGTAGTAAAAAATCGGACAATGATCATATTGGGTCGAAAGTTACCGATAATAGCGAGAAATCCTCGCGTGTTGTCGAAATACTCGAATGATGAATGAATGTACGATTATTAAAAACGATAATAAAGAACAAATAGATACTACAGTGAGTATAACCAAAAATTATGATAAGTGTAATTGCGTAAATGATAGGACGCAACAATCTATTTTGGAGCGTGAGTGCTCCTTTCCAGAAATTGAAAATAATGATGTGTTGAATAATGATGGAAGAGCGAATCACGATAATATGTGTAGCAATGATAATATGGTAAAAGAAAATAAAAATGTCGAAAAAATATGCCAGGTACGTGATATTATTTGTAGTAATGTTGAGAGTCGGAATGTTTTTGCCCCTGACGTCGACGATTCGGGGGGTTCCTCCGAGGATCTGGGCTCTATTGCGCGCAAGCTAACCGCACTCAGTTCGGATCAGCTTAACGTAATTATGAATTTAATGAAAAAATACAACAAATTATTTTCTGACAAACCGGGATGTACCACGATTTACGAGCATGAAATCAGGGCAATCAAGTCAAAACCGGTTGTCCGTCGTTCTTATCCGATTCCTTTAGCTCTTCGCGAGTCGTTCGATCGGGAAATACGTGCCATGTTAGAAGCTGGTGTTATAGAAAGATCAGTTAGTTCGTACTGTAATCCCTTGACAATAGTGAAAAAGAAGACCGGTAAAATTCGAATCTGTTTAGATGCGAGATTTTTGAACGATGTTATCGAAGGAGATAACGAGGCGGCACCACACATTAACGAGTTGCTGCAAAAATATCAGGGTGTGAAAATGATGTTTACTTTTGATTTGACTTGTGGCTATTGGCAGGTTCCGTTGGCCAGGGAAGGGGGATTATACAGCCTTCTTACACGGATCCACTCTCTATCAGTTTTGTCGAGTACCGTTTGGTTTAAAAACTGCCGGTAGCGGTTTTATTCGCGCCCTTAGCCTTGCGCTGGGGGATGATCTGAACGATTGTGTGACCTCATATATTGACGATCTATTAGTAACATCAAAAACTTTTGAGGACCATGTACAACATTTAGAACGACTTTTTGAAAAGTTATTGCACCACAATTTCACACTCAAATTAAGTAAGGCGTTGCTTTGTCAAACCTCCGTTCCATTCTTGGGTTTCATTTTGACGTCCCGGGAAATCGAACTGAATCCGGAAAAACTTGAAATTATTAAAAGCTTTGCTGAGCCGCATAGTAAATTGCATCTTCAAAAGTTCCTCGGAGTAAGCAATTACTATCGTCAGTTTAGCGTGTGCCATTCAAAGTACGTAGATCCGTTTCGATCCCTGCTCCAGAAGGATTCTCCATGGACTTGGACGGAGGAGCATTCGAAAGCTTTTCGAGAGTTAAAGGACAATTTCACAAAAACTATTGAATTGTCTCATTATTATCTTCACAAAACATTTAAGGTACAGACAGATGCTTTGGACAAGGGTATTAGTGGTATTTTGTATCGGTTTGACGACGATGGGAATCACTGCGTCATTTCACTAGTTAGTGAACTATATAACAACGGAGAAGGAGTTATTAGCGATCGTTTACTCTGTGCACAAGTTTCGGATTTATTTGCTTGGAAGACCGTTTGAGCTAATAACTGATCATAAGAGTCTGACGTTTCTCCGGGAGACAATGTATTCAACGCCGTGACTCACAAGGTGGTGTCGATATCTACAAGAGTATACTTTCGAGGTCGTGCATTGTAGTGGCCGGGAGAACGTAGTCGCTGATTTTTTTAGTCGAAATCCGAACGGTGTTCTTCATCAAGATGAGCCCGAAACAATTTCAGTATCCCTTCTTCAATACGGTCAGTTCGGTTCAAATAGCGATATTTCAATTGATGCATTATCGTTGATTTGTCAACTTGAACGTGACCCATCGTTGAAAATCGTTTTGAAGAATCTGAATAAATTACAGCAGCGTGATCCTGTCGTTGTTCGGCTGGAATCACAGTCACAGGGTATCGAAAGAAATTTCTATCAAAAGTATCGCGGCATATGGTTTCATCGGGGATCGGGTGATGACAATTGGTGTATTTTTGTACCGGAAAGCATTCGAGAGAAAATTGTACTGTATGAACACAGCCGCTTGGGTCATCTTGGCGTGTTTAAGACGCTAAGCCACCTTAAACGCTTTTTCTATTGGAAAAGGATGTCGAAATATGTCAAACGACATATTTTTGGGTGTGACTTGCGTCAACGCGTCAAGCATCTCTCAAGACCTGTGGAGGGGGAATATTGTTTCGTGCGATCTGATCATCCGAATGACCTTGTCACTGTGGATTTCTATGGACCATTGACGCGATCTATTGGAGGCGTGCAATACATTTTTGTAGTACTTGATGCATTCTCGAAGCTCGTCCGACTTTACTCGATGAAGAAAGCGACGACGCGTGTTGTATTAAAAAAGATATTTTATGATTATATTGCTAATGTGGGAAAACCAAAACGGATATTATCAGAAAACGGTTCTCAGTTCACCTCAGCAGCTTGGAAAAGGGATTTAGAGCAAGCAGGCATTCGAGTTGTTCATTCTTCCGTTAGACACCCCCAATCAAATCCAACAGAACGAATTATGAGAGAGCTTGGTCGACTATTTCGCACTTTGTGCGCTGACCAGCACACAAAATGGGCTCGATTCATACCAAAAATAGAAAAGTTATTAAATTTCATTACGCACACTAGTACCGGACTTACTCCGTTTGAATTGCATTATGGACGCAAATCTCAAGACAAAATTCTTGACCTTGTCATCATTCCACCACCGAAAGTCGATACTGAAATTTCGCATGAAAGGAAGATTTTTTTAGCTAGAGAAAGACTGCTCAAGAATTTTGAATGTAGACGAAAAAACCAAAACGCGAAACCTCCACTCGATTTAAAGGTGGCAGATCTGGTTTTGCTACGTGTGCCTCACCAATCGAGTAACACTGATAGGGTCACGCATACATTTTTCCATTTATATGAAGGACCGTACCAGATAAAAAAGCTTATTGGCTCCAACGCGTTCGTTCTTGAATACCAAAATACCCGCAAAAATAACGGCACTTACAATAGTAGGTTTGCGAAAATATTATGCACCCGTTGATCGGTTGGACGACGATGACGATAATTAGACATGCTATAGATCGTCTGATTGATTCTCGGCTGTTCTCCAGGCGTTTCCGTGCCTCCTTGCGAAATTTTATACAGTGAGTACGTGTGGAAGCCTGTGTGTGTGCGTGACAATGTAAATAGAGCTATTTGTGTACAAGTGGACGTAACGATTAAGAAGTAAGAAGCGAAGAGAACGAATATGTGTCTTTTATCTGCATAAAATTGCAGCATTGACTGATGTCCGCATCTTTTAAAAACTTATAAAATAAGATAAGAAATAAAATATGATAAAGAATATACAATAAACGAATCAATACGACAAGAAGTGAAAACCAAATGTGGAAGCGCGACTTCGCTGAAAGCGATGATTTGTTTAGAATATAAGTTCGGTTAAGTTTTGCTTAAGACGAGACCCTTCGTGGGGTGGAGTCGATGAATGCGTGTGATGGATGTATGAGTGAGACGATATTTACGCTAGTCCTTGATGACAATGCCTCGCATAAAGAGGGATGATGTAATGACTATGTTTCGTAGCGTATATAATTCGAGAGATATGTAGAGAGCGCCAGGCGCTGGACGAAGAGAGTCGTTATTGGTAATTCGGATAGTACAATTTCAAAATTCGATCTATCAAATATATCGGTCAAGAAAGGGATCATCGGCTCGCTCGCGTGATCTCTCTCAAGGCACTTCCCGTCTAACGGTCGTCGCGTCCAGTCGTCTCCGCTCTTATATCGTTCATTATCTCTCTCTGTCTGGCTCTCACTAAGCGTCGACCATCTCGTCACCAAAAATGTACGTGTCCGCATATATCTCTCTATATTATATAAATATATCGCCGCCGCCGCCGCCGTGTATAAGAGTTGAGGAGAGCGAGCGGGATCGAGTAGGCTGGGTGAGGGGATCGAGCGGGGGCGGAGGAGGGGGTTGGCGCGTGAAGCGCGCAGGGGTGCAGAGCCCCCCTAATCTATATATATATATATGTATAATATCAGTGGAAACGTGCGAAATATACCCCTCGATACAACGGGAACTTGCCCAGTTACAAGGATCGTGCATCGAGGAAACGCCTTCTTATCATATCCCAGGCCTGGATTTTATCTAGAACGGGTTTCCTTCGCACGACTACTGGCAAGATGAGTATTTAATCGTCGACTTCTAACTTACGGCGCCGCCGCCGTGTACAAGAGTTCAGGACCGAAAATGACCGAAAATGACCGAAAATGCAGGGGGTGCATTAGCGGTCATTTTCGGACGGGGTGTTGGCGCGCGAAGCGCGCAGGGGGGCGAATCCCCCCTAGTATATATATATATCCAATTTCCGTCCGTTAAGTTAAGTTTAAGTTAAGTTAGGTGAAGTTAAGTGGGTTAAGTAAAAGCTATCGCAGAAGTAAAAGATTATAACGTAAAAGGTGAAGGTGAAAGTATTTTACTGATTAGTCTTCAAAGATTGAAAATCCCGAACGACGCCAGTAAAATAAATATCGACAGGACGATGAGATATTGAGTTACCGGCGATACTGTAGTACGATGTGACGCGTTGCAGGCGTCTACGTCGCAGAAAAAGCACTCCATTTTAGATTCCATGGTCCATTTTCCGATACCACACATCGGCCCGTATATATATATATATATATATATATATATATATACTAGGGGGGGTTGGCGCTTCGCGCGCCAACCGCCCCCGCTCGCTCCCCTCACCCAGCCTACTGTATCCCGCTCGCTCTCCTCAACTCTTGTACACGTCGGCGGCGGCGGTGGCGATATATTCATATAATATAGAGAGATATGTATATTAGGGGGGCTCTGCCCCCTGCGCGCTTCGCCCCCCCCCCCCCCCGCCGCCGCTCGATCCCCTCACCGAGCCTACTCGATCCCGCTCGCTCTCCTCAACTCTTGTATACGGCGGCGGCGGCGATATATTTATATAATATAGAGAGATATATTGTATGTCCATATCTTGGTTTTTGAGCGACGTAGACGCCCTTTTTTTTGTGTTGAACATTTATTAAAATTGAAGCGACGAGAGTGGGGAGAACGAATTGTTGAACGTGTGTGCGTGTGTGTGAGCGTGTGAGTGAGGATTAGATATTATGTAAAGAAAATATATACATTGTCTTTTGTTTTCCTATTTGATTAATTGAATCTCTCGCTCATACTTATAGAGCTTTTGCTCATCTCCGTCTCTTGATGAGACACCTCCTTCCATATATACCGTACACAGTTACCTTAACTTTATAATATCGATAAATTCATCACAAGACGAAAAATATAACATCAACGTGCAAACGATGCATTTGTTGAATAGTTTCGTGAACAACCTGAAATCGTTTTATTTGCAAAAAAAAACATCTTCATACATTTTCACTCTTCACGTGGAATGTATTTCAAAACTTCGTGGACGTAGCGTGTGTTCGAAGAAGTACCCGCGTCTAATCTGCTAATGATAAGCAGATGCCCACTTACCGGAAGTTATTTTCTTCCCTATCCCACGTGACCCACTCTATCCTTCGGGAACAAATATTTATTTTACTTATCAATAGGGCATTTTTGACCGTGTAATACACGAAAATTTCCTATTTTTCCCGTATCGACACATTTTCATTCTAATCGCGAAGCATGAATTAAACCTCGCGCTGTATGCTAATTTTTACGAACAACATAAATAATAGCTCGACATAGTTTTGTTCGCTGTACGACGATAGTCGACGGGATTGTCAATATTTTCAGGAACAATGTTCTATTGACAAATTATTTCTTGTGGTGGATGACGTCGAGTTTACGGTCAGAGCCTGCGCACCGAACACCACGGCGGGGCCGATGTGTGGTATCGGGAAATGGACCATGGTATCTAAAATGGAGTGCTTTTTCTGCGACGTAGACGCCTGCAACGCGTCACATCGTACTACAGTATCGCCGGTAACTCAATATCTCATCGTCCTGTCAATATTCATTTTACTGACGTCATTCGGGATTTTCGATCTTTGAAGACTAATTAGTAAAATGCTTTTACCTTCGCCTTTTACGTTATAATCTTTTACTTCTGCGATAGCTTTTACTTGACCCACTAAACTTCACCTAATTTAACTTAAACTTAACTTAACGGACGGAAATTGGATAATTGGAGGAGTGATAGTGACAAAGTCGAAGGACGCTTCACACTGAAAACATTCAGAATCTTATAGGGAAAAAAAAAAGATTGTTCGTTCTCCACAATTCAGATTTTCGAGGAAACGCGTTGTACATTCACGTTTTTATATCATTTTCCATAGAATCTAACGTTTGACCGAGTCGATAACACCTTTATACTTAATAACAAAAACAATAATATTAAATCATTGTAATATGATTAAGCACTTATTTCTACTATTCATCAATATTCACACGTGTAATAAAAAATTTGATATTTAAAAAATGATGGAATCGAATAAAATTATAAGAAACCTTATTTACGACAATGGACATTTATAACCAATAATGAACGTCGTCACGCGGGATCGAGATGACGCGACGATCGATGACGAAGACGGGAAATACAAGTAGCAGGGTAGCCCGCGAGCGACCGGGGCAGAAGTTCGATATTAAGATGGCCGGTCTTAGAACTATGAAGAACTATTGTACTTGAAGAGAGAGAAACGGTGGTGTGCCGGCATTAGAACGTCGTGTCTCATATACTCGTACATTTGTCCCGTACACGTGTGTATATCCTGAGAAATTTGTTCCGGCTTTATTCCGACCCACGTCAGGCTATCCTGATCAGGATTCGTATCAGTTCCACATCTGGCATGTAACGGAATTGCGGATCCGGCCGTGATCTGGCACTGAATTCCAATTTTGGAATTCCGACCAAAATTCTCGTTATTTTCATTGACAATGTTGGACCATCGTTTCGTCGTCTCCCCGGAGGATTCGTTGTTCCAGCCGTGAAGTAACCGGTTACGAAATTATAAATCGACATACTTGGTGCGAAAAGGTTGGATGCTGTCACGACTGTCGTGGCTATGGGCTGAAAAAGTGGAAAAAAGTAAAACAAACAAATTTATTCGAGGATAAATTATTGATTGTTAATTATTAAAACTAGCGTATTGCAAGTTGCTTCTTCGGAATTTCACGATAAAAACTCTGGAAAAGTTAATACCCTAGGTTTTGTAAAAATTGAAAAATGCATAGATTCCTGGTCAACACTCTTGTCCATATCCGCAATTTATTCGCGCAATAATAACACGTTTAATAATATTCCACTCATATCCAGAATTTGAGTCCGATATTTCAGAATTTTCGAAAACGTTTTTTAATGATACCGTATTGACATAGACAAAATTTGCTCCGATATTTGAAAAATTGCGGAAGCTAGAGCGCGCACAGACGGTTTTTTATTTTATTTTAAAAGCCATAAAATTTGAGCCGATCCGTAAATTTATATGGAAACTGTAGTAAACTGAGCGGACGTACTGCTATACATGTGTGCGGAATCGCAGAGCTGTAGCTCAAACTGTTCGCGAGATACAGCCGTTTGAATTTTGTCGGGTCATTGCACACGCACACACACGGGCATATATGTCGGACATTTTTCCTAAATGTCGTTTTCCAAAGTGTTGGCACACTTTGCACACTTTGACATTGGATGCCTCGAAAAATAAAAATGTCACCATCAGAAGGCTTCCTTTATGAGAGAGCGGACGATCTTTTTTCCGCAAGAATCGCTATAGTCTACAATTGAGGCTGAGAGTACACTCGGACTTGATTTTAAACTCAAGTCGAACTGACATTCTAAAATGTGCGACCAAGCCGTTTTGTGAAGTGGACAGTTCAATTGCCATCGATCGACTAACTCGTCCACTGGTGAAAAAAAGTCGCGAACCGATGTTTTTATCCGTATGGATAAAATTCCGTATACATTGATCCGTGGCTAACTGAAAAAATATACTCCGTAGGTGTATAAGATAATGATATCGGTAGAATTTGCGATATTCTCGAGAGACTAACACGATCGTTTATAACTAATTTCTCGAGAACTTTTATTCAAACTCACTTTTTATTCCAACAAGCCGTTTGCCACGCGATCATCGATTTTTCTTCGCGAGGTCAGAATGTCATACACGATGTTAATAACTATACGTGAAACCGGTTAATTGTCTGTTTTTTTTTTTTAATTAACATTTTTCATTCTCCCGAGAGCACTCGGTCACGCGAAGGTTCCTTCCCAAAATGCACCTGTTGCGAGACTCTAATCAGCGAGCCTCTTCGATAGGACATAAGTAATGAAGAATTTTCATTTTTACTGAAAATACGCTCATTTTGAATAGTAATAAAAAATAATCGTTTGAAAATATTCACAATTCATTATTTCCTGCGATTTTATCAATGATTTTGAAACGCAATAAATTGACGATTTAAAATATGTTCGATTTATTACTTCGTGCTTAGAAAAATTACTAAACAACATTTCGTTCTGAAAATGATATAAATAATTTTATCAAGTTCGCTTATCAAGTTCACCTAGATGTGCCGGTGATTATCGTAGTCGACTCGAACAATTATCCGTCGCGCACGCTCAAATTTCCAGCTAAACATCCATCTTTCTTCTTACGTGCACGTTCGAATTTTCTTTTCTATTGCAAAATAAATAAAAATTGAATAACACTATTTAACATCAACGTTTTTAGAAATTGGAAAATGCAGCATAAATAGGATAAACCGGAGGAAAAAAAAATTTTCAATTCTCCCGTCGATATATAAGACGATCTCGCTGCTCCGTAGTTTAGTGCAATAACTATGCGTGTGAGAAACCACGTATGCAGTATCCGTAGGTGAGTAAGATAATGCGATGTCGACACGCGCATATTTTCTCGAGAGACCGAAACCTTCGTTCTCACTGTATGTATTTTCCGACAAGCGTTTTGCCGCGCGATGCGATAACAAAAAAAAAATACTCTTTATTTTCATTGTCAATATTCTCGAAAAATTGGTCCCACGACAATTAATGTTCTCCATTCTCACCGTCTACGTATTCCAATAAGAGACTTTGCCACGCGATCACTGTTTTTCTTTCACGAGGTCAGAATGTTTTACCCCACGTGAATAAATACACGTGTATCAGTAAAACCCTTATCGGAATAAAAAGTGAGAACGGAGAACACGCACTGCGAATATGGTCGAGAAATTAGTTATCAACGATCGTGTTGGTCCCTCGAGAATCTCGCAATTGCTGCCGATATCATTATCTTTTACATCTACGGAGTATTATTCTTTATTTACCCACGGAAAATTATATACGGAATTTTTTCCATACGGAAACGAACAACGTTCCCTACTTTTTTCGCAAACGGACGCTTCAGTCCATCGTTGAAAGTCAAAGTGTCCAGTCCACAAGAAGACTTAGATCCGAATTTCAGAACGTAAGTTCGACTTGAGTTATAAGTCAATTTCCAGTCAAGTTCCAGCACACCTTCGGCCTAAAGTCCGAATACAGTAATTTTTGGGAGAAAAGTTCATTTTTTTTACATTACCTAACAGTGTTTCTGATAACATGCTCGACTCGTCTTCAAAGTGTCGAGATCTTCAGATTTTTGGAATGCTATAAATAAATAAATAAATAGAATGTTATAAATGCAGAAAAAGGAAGACATTGATCGATCTGAAGACAAGTGCAATGTGTAGTGAAACGCGTACAATATTACATTCAACATTGTATAGACTCGCATCTTCTTAATTTACTTGATAATCCGATAAATTCGTAATTGAAATAAAATTGATTTAATTTCAATTGCACGCAATATTAGCGAGCAAAACTGATCGAGAATTTAGAATAAGATGTGCAGGAAAATTAGTAGAAGAGCGATATAAACATTGGCATTTGAGAAAAATTAAATTATTTCCGCGGTTTATATTGTACAAATGACAAGTCACGAATATCTGTCATATGTTGAAGATCTTGCACTTGAGATTAAGGGCCGAAGTAAAGTTCGAACGTACTTTGAATTTAAGTCGTTCTTAAGTTATAAAATTCGGGACTGATGGTAATTCTTTCAGCTAAAGAATAGCAGAGTCATGAGCTGGACAAAAATTATAGTCAAATGGCTAATTTTGCAACAAATCGCGACGGCATCTGTCGCTAGAATAATGATCCAGCTCCCAACACCGGACAATTCGTCCGATCTCATAAAACCTGTGGTAACGTTGACTATCCGTTATGATTATAATGTATTGGAGGAAAAAAGAATGAATATACATCGAGATTTCTATTCCTTGAGAATCTCCCCCCTGCCCGCAGAGTGTGTTCCGTAGCAACTCTTTCCTAATGCACTGCATCTACATTTTACTGAGTTTTCGTTGCATTATCATCGGAAAGTCAGAAAAACTGTCTTACGAGTCAGCAGTCGGAATGCAACGCGGTGCACGGCTAAGTGGTCACCCTAATCGGTATCGACCGTGGTCAATACTGATTAGGGTGGGATGCCGCCGATACCTCGCATCAAACGCGCTGACCACTGCTGTCAGTTATCAAGCGTAAAATAATTATTTTTTCCTCGACAACTTTCAGGTGACGATCTTAAAAACTTGCTACAAAGGGCAATTCAACGTAATAGGCATCGGTGGATGCTCAATCGATTCTCTGATTTCCTCACTATCTGCCGAGAATGATCGATCGGTCATATTGGTCGATAACACAAAGCCATCGGTGACCCGTGTCAAGAAAGCGCTTGGGGACGAAAACAAGCTACAAATGTTCGTCATTACTGCCTCCGCACCGCTACAACTCCAGACACTGTTGGCTCATATCAAGGAAACAACATGGTGGAATCATATGGCAAAATTCTACATAATCGACCGGTCGATGAACAAAACTGGGTGTTCCGCGGCGTTTCAATTCTTGTCCGTAGCGTGGAGAATGAATTTACTTGGGGCTAAGTTTATCTGTAATGACAACGGGACTAAACCAATGATTTATGGATTTAATCCATATACTAGTTATGCTCCTGCTCCGTGGAAACTGGAGAAAATCCACAGCGGCGTCGACAATCATCCTTGGGCGCTGTTGGTCCGGAAATACGTCGACAAGCCTGAAATATGCGTGGACATGGATTTTGACACGACGAAAGATCTTGGGGGCAGTGTTGCCAGGTTAGGGGATTTCCCCCTAGATTTAGGGGAATTCTACGTGTCTTAGGGGAGAAACAGGGGTAAAATATGTTTAGGGGATTTTTTAGGAGGATTCTGAATCGTCAGGGTATTTTAGGGGATCATAAAGGCATACATTATGAGACTTTCACGCGTTCCGCTTTTTCGGAAACGTGTGGATGTCTCAAAATTTGTGTTGTGTTTGAGCGTTCTGAAGTCAGCTAGAATCTAGACTGACTTCAGAACGCTCTTTCGCTGTGAAGTCAGTCTAGATTGTAGATCAGAACAAACAGTTTCATTCATCTGAAGTCTCTAGTCGATTATTGTGGATTTGTTCTTATATATTATATACTAAACGTGGAAATCCCGATATATTAACAATTAAAATAGTTTTATCGATACATAAAAGAATAAATATGCCCAAAAACGAAAGTGGTAAAAAAACATACCTGCAAAAGTACGTTAAAAATTGGGAATTTGAACCTAATTTTAAAGGTAGGTTGTTATTGTAGATCTTCGCTGAAAGCTACATGGATTTTTCGTTGATTTCGAGAGTTCATTCCTAAATTTATAAGTTCATTTGTATATGTATATCCTCTACATTTTGTTGATTAATTCTACGTACATAATGACGTTTAAATAAATCTCCTTCATACGATATATAGGGTGGTTAAAATCATCGCCTGACGGGGACTCAACCAAAGCGTTTTGTGCTTATTGCAAGACGATTCTCATCGCTCATAAGAAAACTATACAAGATCATTCTTTATTGAAAAAACACACACAGGCTACCAAAAATCAGGTCACCATTGCCGCTTTACCGAAAATTGATACATTCACTAAACTAACTCTGTCCCAACAACGAATGGAAGCCGAATTGAAAATCGCGACATACGTGGCAGAGCATTGCCACGTAAACGTGTTTGAAGTTCGTTGGTATTTAGGTACAATTGCAAATACTCAAATATAAAAAATAGACAAAAGAAATATATCATTACTAGATTTATTACGATTAAACAGTCTTGTATTTATTAAAGTATGTATTCATTTTTTTTTTAATTCAAACCAAACTGCACCGCCATCTAGGGTGCGTTCCCGGTACCGTTCGAGCTGAAAAGTTGACACTTCGCCGTTGGCACAATCACGGTCTTATACACAGGTCTGGAAACTCCTCCGCTGAAAGTGACCTCCTTAACGAAGTTAAGTTTAATTGCTGTAGCAACCACTAGAGGCGTTCCGATCTTAGTTGCGACCTTACAATGCCAGCAGGCATAACCTGAAAACCCCTCGATATTGATATCCTTGCATATTACGTTCATTTTGTTTATATCACGACTATTAGTGACAATTATATTCAAATGAAATCATCGATATTGATAGACAGATCGACGGCAGGACGTCCAGCAAGGATATATCTATGTATCCACACTACTCTGTCGGTCTTAGGGTTGTAACGCAGTACGCCGGTGACGAGTCTCAAACTCTCAAATAAGCAAACTCATTTCTGCAATCGATAGACCTTCAAGAATCGGCGTGTGTCTCGTGTTTCTCGTTACCGTGGTATTCCTAAAAATAATTCATCGCCAGACTCCCATGACGGCGTTTCTCAATACTGTTCGTATGTTTTGCAACTCTTGTCTCAACAAATTGCCGATTGATGCACGAACAAGAATCTATCTGACCGGTTTATTTTTATTCGTCATAACGATTCTCGGAATTTATCAGTCACAACTGGCTTCTCTGCTGGCGAAGCGTGTTCTCCGTCCAAATATCGATACATTGGATGATCTTGTCAAATCTCATCACATGATTTACGGTCTCCCCGCGTGCCGACAGGCACTCCCGATGAAATTAATAAAAACGCGTTTTAGAGTTGCAGATGGTGAACATTGTCTGAGATATGTTATGCAGGACCCATCGGCTGCTTGCCTAATAACATCGGTTGAAGCTATTTTCGCAGCCGCACTAGACAAGCTTTATGTAACAAGCAATGATATTTGGAATTATTACATTGATTTTGATTGCCGTGAAGACTGGCCCCTCGCACAAAGGTTCAACATATTACTGCAGAGATTAGTCGAAGGTGATATAGTTGAGCGAGTGTACGAAAAAACGTTCTACGATTCATTGCGTACTATCAAATGGACTAAGACCGAGGGCACAGATCTTACTCGCAAAATTCTTGAATGCCGCGACCTGGACTTCGCATTTGCAATTCTTGAAATTGGTCTGGCTCTCGCCGCGTTATGTTTCATCGGAGAAATTACATTTGAACACGCTTCACGTTCAAGAATCACAAATCTTTGCCGACGTTTTTGCCCTCGGTTGCCTTCTCGATCCAGACAGTTCAGACTGTATCACCTCGCAGTGAAATTTAGTGGAAAACACCTTTGTCACACCAATGTGTCCGATGTTTTACCGAACTAAGAGGGTTCAATAAATCGATGTTGCGAATTTTCAAAATACAATCATTGTTGTTAACACAATTGTCTCGATTTGTTTATTTCGCTTCTTGGAATTCTAAGTACAATTAATGTTCTTTTCTCTTATTTTTATACACGACTTTTAATGTTTATCGGAGTGGGAATTAAATATTACGGAATAGTTAAGATTTTTTTTTCCTTCCTCCTGTTGAATTAGTTTGGTTTGCGCGAGTTTACGGTTTTCAGCACCGACAGTGCGTTATCTCTGTCTCTCTCTCTCTCTCTCGGTTGCGTCAGGTGGGTCGTGCGAAATCTTTCATAGCTTCGAGAGCTGACTCGGTTTCAAGACCGCGAACCATTCGAGTTTGACGAACATGGTCGCGACACGTGCCAAAACCGCAAACATTTTTTTGTCTCTCACTCTTTCTCCATCGGTCATCCTTTCGTCTCTACTTTCTTGTTTTTCATCTTCCGGGTTGCACTCTAAATGATATTACCGATAATTCGAAATTGTTGACTGAAAGAGTAACATTTGGAAAACGATTGTTTAAGATATTTTTCGCTTTTAGACACAAATTCCGAATTGAAATTCCGATTTCGAAAATCAAAATGGCGGTGCAGTAAAAGACGAGAAAATAAGAGAATTTTGATGAAAATTTCTGGAAGGTGGTTTTTAACATCGCCGATTTTGAATGCATCGTCAAAATTTCAAAGTACAAGATGGCGAGAAACGAAAGAAAAACAAAAAATTATCGAATTTCCATGACAGCTTTCTACTTAAGGTGATTTGAGATTGTAAATAACGAATTTAATGTCAAACAATGTGTGTTAACAATGGAAATGATGAAAAATAATTCCATTTCGACCTAAACTTTGTATTTCCGTAACGAGGAGTCCAGAATTGTGAAGGTCGCTGATTTCATGTTAAACAAAAGAACTCTGAGCACAGAACGTTGTTTGCGATCGGAAAATGCAGCATAAATGGAATAAACCGAAAAGCCCACAAACACACTGGCTAGAGAAATATAGAAATGTCGTTTCTCCCGTCGATATACAGGACGATCTCGTTGTTCCGTACTTTTAATATAAACACAAATACTCCATAGGCGGACACGATAATCCGACGTCGGCGCACGCGTACTTCCCCGAGAGACCAAGATCTCCGTACTCACAGTGTATTTTTCGATAAAGTTTTAAGAGCGCGATGCAATATTTAAAAAAAATCCTCTTTATTTTCTCAAAGGTGAGTTTTCATTGCGTGTATTCTCGAGAAATTGGTCACACAACAATTTACGTTCGCCATTCTCATTGTATATTCCGATAAGAGTCTTTGCCACGCGATCGTTGTTTTTGTTTCACGAGGTCAGAATGTTTTACCCTACATCGATAAGTACACGTCTATCCGCAAAAGCCTTGTCGGTATAAAAGGTTCAAATGGAGAACGTACGTTGCGATTATTCTCGAGAAATGAGTTATCAACGAACGTGTTGGACCCTCGAGGATCTCGTAATGTCTGCCGCTATCATTATCGCAAAAATCTACGGAGTATAATTCTTTATTTACCCACGGAATAATATATACGAAATTTGTTCTACGCGAAAACGAACGACCTTCCCTATTTTTTCTCACAGACGATTCAGTCCATCGTTGGAAGTCAAATGCCCGTATTCATAGTCTGTCCTTATGTTCCTCCATGAAGGATCCCTTGAATCTCCAAGGCCGCCTTATTTCATAGACGTACCTCGAGTCTTCCTTTCGGACGGAAGGAATATTTTAGGGATTTTAGTGATTAGCGGATACAGTACTGTTTACGGCGCCAGAACCTAACCTAACACGAGTTCAAAAAATGTAACGATTAAAATCTAAATGTAATGAAAAATCTTAAATATTAGGTTTATATTAGGTTTATATTAATTATTAATATTAGTTAATATGAGCACTAGTGGTAAATTAATTGTTTTTCAGAACTGCAACGAAAAAGAACTACTACTAATAAAACTCCGAGAAGCAATTGAGCATGAGCGGGAGCTTCACGCTAAAAAAGTTGCGATTGCTGAAGCAGAAGAGAAAATAATTATCTTGAAACTGTTGAGAGAGGAAGAGGCATTCGGGCAAAGATAGTATCATATAAAGTATTCATGTTTTTAATATCTAATTATTATTATAAGTGTTAAAATATCACACTTGTACGGAGTTACGAGGAAAGGGAACGACAAAATAAAATATCTCTTGCAATTTAGTATCAACTTCTGGAAGTATCTTTGTCCTCATATTATTTTGTTATTTTGTTCCTCATAGAAAAATCGCTGGTTCTATATACGGCTGTGTGTCTATCCATATTTAGGTCGATACGAATAATAATATTATAAGTGCAATGTAAAAGTACATTTATATACATTTTTTATGTTTAATACAAAAAATACTAATTACAAGAAATGAAATATTGCGTTTAAAAATTTTGAAACGCCAGTTTCAATAAAGAACATTTTATTTTAGTTTTTAATACATAAAAAAACATTCTTCAAATCATTATTCATTTTTAATCTAAACATATGTACAAATGTTAATTTGTATGAATTGATCTTGATTAACATTATTACAACATGCCAATCATGAATAAAAACTTAATATAAAAACTACAATTGGTTCACAACACTGTTTCATATTTAAGAACAATGTCTTAAAATGAAAGCTAATTATTTTGAATACACACATTGTGCAAAACAGCAGTGGCACAGACAATTGCCACCGTTGTACCTAACTTTGTTCTTAAGCCGAAATACAGACTTGAAAATCGACGTTTCCAAACTCCAAAAAGTTGTTCAACGATAACTCGTGTTTTGGTATGTGCAGTATTCTATCGAATTTCTGCGTCTGTCTCAGGTCTTAAAACAGATGTTAGAAGATAACTGCCGCACGCATACCCACCATCACCAAGTCAAATTCTGTCCAAGTGTCCTAGCTCGAAAGGACAGCGCACACCGCTTCGATAAAATATTATAGCATCGTGAGTCAAACCAGGGTGCCTGACAACTATATCAAGAATTTCTCGTTGAGGTCCAGATACAACCTATGAAATGAACAAATCAAAAAACTTAACTTGATATTAACTTATTCATTATTATTTAACATACGAAATTTGATATGAACACAAAATAAAACAGCTGAGAGAATGTACCTGTACATTTAGAGAGAACCATCCTTTTCGATTCCGGAATACCTCTCCATTATTCCCTCCAGGATTCGTTATGCGTATATGGGTGTAATCGATACATCCTATTACGGATGGAAAGTTGGCCACTTCATAAAATTGGTTTTTATTATCTCGACGTTTTTGTTCAGTGGAAAAATTAATATATACACCCAACTATCGACAATTAAAACAGCATACAAATGAAATGAAAATTAATTGCCTATTTATTTACAACAATGTTGAAACAAAATTTTCAAACCTGAAAGCTGCTTGTTGTGTAAAAACGCAGTGCTACTAACAACTGAGTTAATGGAGAAACTGGCAGTCAACGATTGTTCAATCGTCTCAACCGAGCATTTACCAGAGGTAATAAGATCTCAGTCACAGCTCCTTTGCTGAATCTGTACCTTTTTCGAAAAGGAACATCTTCGAAAAATTCCAAGGGATATTCCCAATCACGAATGTACCTTTTCACAAGTCGGAATAGAATCGGATTCTCTGGATTTTCGTCTTCAAATTCATCGTCAGAATCATGGAGCCTAGAGTAGGCTCCATGGTCAGAATAATTTAAAAATGCGTTGTCCATGATTCTCATTTTTCTTTATACACTTTGTCCGAGAACGGGACACCACAAGTAACCACAAACTTAAAATGTGTCAAATTTGTATAGGTTATATTTGGTTGTACTCTGCGTATCATGTGCACAGTGGGCAAAAAAGCAGGAATCGTGGCCAAAATACAAAAAGTGCTCCAATTGCGGTGAATTATGGTATTGGGGGGTTTCCGGGGTCGCTGATTCCGAATCCGTACTCAAAATTCAGAAATTCAAAATGGCGGATTGAATATGGCGGACGAAAATACTAAAAATGATTCGATTGTGCTGAAATTTTGTACTAATAAGTTTTCGGGGTGGCTGATTCGGAATCCGTACTCAAAATTCAGAAATTCAAGATGGCTGATCCGAAATGGTGGATTAAAATGCTAAAGATGCCTCGATTTGAAATTTGGAACTAATACATACGTTCGTGGCTGAATCTAGCCAGCACCCATTTAAGGACCCAAATCTATCTTTTCTCCTTTTCGCTAATTCCCATTTCTTCTTTCGTTTACTTATGAGAGCGCTTACAATTTTTTTCAATTTTGTTAGCGATTTATCCTCGACGTCACCTATATTTATACTGATTTTTTCCAGAATGTAACTCACAGTTACAACTGTATCTTTTTCGCTACATTTATTTAATAATTGTTGGACAACTTCTCGTTTGGTAAATTTGTAATCCATGGTTTCAAATGATACTAATGTGTGAGCACAAGTCAGTGTTCTCACTTTTGAGATAATATAGTGTAAGAGGACGGCTTCCTTCCTAATGAAACGCAGAAAAGACTAATTAAAAGTACGTCTTTATTCCATAACGTTCAATTCACAACTCACAAACTTCAATCAATCAAACAAATGTCTTAGCAACCGAAAGACAGTCCATTCAATTATCTAGATATTATATATACATATATGATATTTCATATGTACCATGTATATTAGGGTGGTCCTTATTTGGGGTACTTTAAAATATTTTTTTCACAATAGTCATACATTGGTCCTACATGACGAACAAAAAATTCGTGCCAAATTTTAGCTTTCTATCTCAATTTTAACCCGTGCCGTTGAATAGTATCAATTATAACTATTCTGAATGCGAAATTGTTCAATAATTGTCAGATAAATTTATCGAAAAAGATACAGTTGTGGCTGTAAATTACATTCTGGAAAAATTAAATATAAATTTAGAGGAATACATAGAGAAAAATTGTAGGCGCTCTCAAAAGTAAACGGAATAAGAAATGGGAATTAGCGAAAAGGAGAAAAGATAGATTTGGGTTCTTAAATGGGTGCTGGCTAGATTCAGTCACGAACGTATGTATTAGTTCCAAATTTCAAATCGCGGCATCTTTAGCATTTTCCTCTGCCATATTGGATCCGCCATCTTGAATTTCTGAATTTTGAGTACGGATTCGGAATCAGCGACCCCGAAAACTGATTAGTACAGAATTTCAGCACAATCGAATCATTTTTAGTATTTTCGCCCGCCATATTGGATCCGCCATTTTGAATTTCTGAATTTTGAGTACGAATTCGGAATCAGCGACCCCGAAAACCCACGAGTACCACGTTTCAAAGCATTTGAAGCACTTTTAGTATTTTGGACATTTTTTCGGTTTTCTGGTCCGTACTCTGTGTAAATATTAATATTAAGCGTTCAGATGAAAAGTTGCAAAAAGTAGCAGGCTCATTTTATTCGTCGATAATTAACGAATGCAACGATAATTTTCAATTGCTGATATCAAGGGTTGCCTAAAGTTGACGACATTCCAAAGTATGATGAGGAGCTGCAAACGCCGAAAAGTCTTACTGAAAGATAACCGTGTTCCAAATCATGTTTAGTTTTCTGAAATTTCATTTTTTTTTTCTCATACCTACGACCATTAGTAAGGATAAAAACCATATCCCACATTTAGATTTGCAAAATTCGTAGAAATTTATCATATTTATGACATAATGAACCATCGCATTCTTTATTTTCATTTTGTTCTCATTCAACTACTTATTGAAAGAACATTTGAACCTTAATAGCCACAATATTTTCTCTACATCTGCTCTGACGTATTAATATGTGAAAAATTATGGTTTCATATCAAAATTATGAAGTTGGTTTTTGGCCACGATTTCTACCTTTTTGCCCACTGTGATGTGGTAAGAAGTTCACAAAAGCAGCAAAAACGAACAGACCAAGGCGGCGTCCCCTCCTCAAGGAAGCTCGTATGAAACGTGTTATTGGGAATAAGGGATCCTTATTCCTCAAGGAACGACTATGGATACCGGCAAAAGTGTCCATTTCACAAGGAAACTCACAGCGGAATTTTGGAACGTGAGTTCGACTTGAGATTCAACTGAAATTCGAGTTATAAGCTCGAGGTTACTTTCGGTGAACACTATAGCGATTTTCGGTAAAAAACATTCGTTTATTTTTAATTATTGCACAATGTTTCTGACAGCATGCTCGTTTCGGTTTCAAAGCGTCGCGATATTCAGATTTTTCAACTACCCGTAATGAATAAATAAATAAACGAAATGTCAAAAATGCAGAAAAATAAAGACTAACCAACGTTTTGAAGCCAAGTATAATGTGTAGTAAAATACGTACAATATTACGTACAACATTGTACAATATTGCATTTTCTTGATTTACCCGAATTTTATACCTTCTTCAAGTTGTATTCATCCGCAATATAAATTCTTTAAGGGGGGGGGGGTAGGGTTTTAAAATTATTATTATTATATATTTTTTTCTGAATCAAGAATATGTCGAGAATATTGTGTATAAATTTTAAGTCAATCGGAGTAAAACTAACGGAGTTACAGCGTTTCAAACGACCGGCCGTGATACCTGTATATCACATATAAAAAACTTTAAATCGATTTTCCCGAAAACGTCATTTTTGAAGTTTGTGAACTTTAGAACTCAAAATCTACTGAACCGATCCTTTCGACAATTTAAACATTACTTCTTCACATAAATCAACAGGTAATCAGGAGGAGTTTTTTTTTTTTCAATTTTTTCAATTTTTTAATAACAAATTAAGCGCGATTTTTTGAGCTAAAATTGCGTTTTTCACTTCCAAGTGCTGCAAAAAATAGAAAAAAAAAACATTTCCAGATTACCTCGGAAAATACATCACCTTTAAAATGCATATCAATTTTTTTGTTTCGGATGATCCGGTAACGAGTTATAATGTTCACCGCAAAACCACTTTTTTTCAAGGCGCCTCTGGAGATTCAACGTCACCGGCTTATTTTACAATATTTTTCATTGAAAATTTTTTCCGAGATACTCCAATAGTTGTACAATAATATGTAATTCTATTTAATAAAATTATATTACTCATGTCGCCAAAAAAAATCATAAAAATATGCTTTTTTTCGCCTTTAAAACCCTACCCCGCCGTTAACGAGCTCTTTTATAAAAACAGTAAGTCCGATTGGAAATATCAAAAAAAAGAAAATTTGTTTCTTTTCAAATTCTCTGGGTGAACATTTTCTCATATCGCTAATTATACGAGTCACCATGAACTATTCGCGTATTAAATTATTTAAAGTTTAGCAACTGGTATTTCGAGAACGGTACATCCGAGTTGAAAGAAGGAACAATATTTCGGTTCCTTTTTTTAATACTCTAGGTGTTAATGTAAATATTATTTGTCAATAGATTATTTTTTCAATAAAAATTAATTTCATCCGTGCAATATTACGAACATGTTCATCCGAGGTATTTTCACACATTCAATATTTTTGATATATATATCCTCACGGCGAATTAAGACGAATAGCATGTCTCGTCGATGAGTGATAATATTTACAAGATTTAGATTAAATGTTCATCTAAAGTATTTGAAAACGAATAAATGTTCTCTATGTATTTTTTCAATCGGACTTATCGGACTTATTTACGAAATTTATATTGAATACGAAATCAGGGTCATGATTTCATCGTGTTGCCGTGAAAAATAATTAAAAAATGAAGGAGCCAAGGCGTCCGAATATTGTTTATACTTCGTCTCCCTCGAGCGGGATTCACTCAAGGGATTCACACACGTTTTTTCAAATGTTTAAGAGGGATAAATATTTTATAGCGGTCCCTCCTTCGGTCTTTCAACATCTTGATCTTCCTGTTCTTCGACACACAGGTTGGTCCATGACAACATTGCATAAGACAGTGATACCTTATTTCCTTGTCGAAGAAGGAACTCTGTGAACCTGGAACCCGTCTTAAGAAATTTAATTTTTTTTTAAATTGCATACGTTTGTACTTCGTATGTACTCGTTTGTACCACCTTTTTTTTCGTTTGTACCTTAAGGGGTTCCGAATTAATATGGGGTTAAAGAATACTCGGAACTCGAGTTGAAGTTTAAACATTTTTTGTAACGCGATTCTATAGAAAATCGTTTGTACCCGTTTGTACCACTTTTTTTTTTCCAAATCTTAAGGGGTAAAAAGATACAGAGTTTTTTTAATTTGCGAATGCGGTTACCTGGAGATCTTTAAAAATAAACTTAGTCCAGAGAAAAGGATTCGTATTTTCCATCGTTTGTATCATCAATACTTCTCACGCACACCTTAAGGGGGTTGAAATGAGAGATTTGGCAGGTATTCGTTTGCACCTTAAGAGATATATCACTGGATGCCATATGACGGCCAATTTTCAGGATAAACGAAATTTGAAAAACGACGTCCGCTGGTCTATCGTTAGTACCGAATTGTACCGCAGAGACATTTGTTTGTACCTTAAGGGGGTTAGATATGTAGCCGATTCAAAGTTTCAGGTAGCTGTACTTTGGCCATTTTTCGAGATAATCGAAATCTGTAAAGGACGTCTGTTTCCTCGGTGTTAGTACCCGTTTGTACCACCGAGCTTTTCGTTTGTACCTTAAGAGGATTAGATATATGGCCGATTCGAAGTTTCAGGTAGCTGTGCTTTGGCCATTTTTCGAGATAATCGAAATCTGTAAACGACGTCCGCTTCCTCATTGTGAGTACCCGTTTGTACCAACAAGCTATTCGTTTGTACCTTAAGGGGTTTGAATATATAATCGATTTTTTTCATCATTTTTATTATTTTTTAATTTTTGAAATTATTTTGTTTATTTAAAAAATTTTTACTTTCATTATTATTTTTTTTTATTTTTTCTTTTTGCCATTATTTAAAAAATTAATTTTCTTGAGTCGGGTTCCAGGTTCACAGAGCTAAACGATTCATAGATTCAAATACCTCACTGACAACGAAAGGGGAGCTTCTTCCAGCAACTATCCACGGTCGACACGCAACGGATTCATCCACGTAAAAGGTGGCAACAACGTCGTCGCAGACGCTCTCTCAAGGATCTGTGCAATCTCAATGCCAACGATACTCTCGCCACAGAGAATTCACGACGAGCAATCAACAGACAGTGAACTCCAACGAATACTAGACGGTGAATCTTCGCTCAATCTACAAGAACTAGCTATTGACGACGTCAATCTCTTCTGTGACACCTCTACAGGATTCGTACGACCGTACATTCCGGAATCTCTCCGAAATATCGCTTTCAACACCATACGTGGACTTTCACACCCGAGTAGTCGAATTACATGTCAACAACTCAATGAGAACGGCCACCTCGGCCAGCTTGTTGATGTTGGACTTGTCGGAGACGGACAGTAGTGTAGGGCGGATGTTAAAATTCAAAATTGAACGTTAGGCTCTCAAATAAAAAATAAAAAAGGAGCGATTTGAAAAAAAAAATGGTGATGACAATACTGTATTAACGATATATCTTCAGGTTACATAAATATTCCTATATGTATAGTAAAATCCACGATGGGTTTATAAAACGAATGGTGGGGAGACCTTTCGTCGCGTAAAACGCGAGCAATGCCCACAAAGTTGATAAGAAATTTTATCTTATCAATGAACAACGTGGGAACGGTTATCGCAGAGCTCATCTCTGATTCGTGAATCATTGTGTATTATCGGAACCCCCCGAGGTGAACGTAAGGTGTGCGTGAAAATTTTATTACAGCATATATACGACGCAATGGAATGAATAATGGATCTAAAGTGTATAATTTTGTTTGCGTGCTGGGGTTTGTTATAAATAATTATGAAAAAAACATATATTTTACGTTGTAATTATGTTTAAAAATATGTATATTATTTCACTTCGTCATTAACTTGATAAACTCTAAATAAAGAATAAAAAAAAAGTACAACGTTGGAAGTCTGTGAAATTTTGAAACTACTTTTTTTAAATTTTTTATTTAGGAACGTGTTTAGTTTGCTCGCAAAAAAACATACCGAAATATCTTCGAGAATGTTACGAAAATACGACGTTTTATGGACCATCTTTACCGATGAATTTACAAGTGCTCATCGATATCGTGCGAAAAGCCGAAATATTTTCCGACACTTCCATGAACATTAGAACAATTTCGACGTCACTATTGCACAGGTATATTTCTATAATGATATATTTTCGATAGAAAAAAAAAACATATCTTTCTTTCTGAAACTACAACGATCACCGACGTCTGATTGGTTCGAGGGAATCAGTTTGGGTAATCACAAGCATCGTTGTAATTTTTCATTCAACCTAAAAAGTCAATCATATTCTTAATTTTTTGTCGATTAATAATAATATATTCTTCCACCAATAACGAATTTGTTGTTAAAAGTTGATTTGGTGATCCTATTTACGATCTGTCAGTTTGTACTTTAATTGCAATTATCGAGCCCAAGTGCGTCGAATGATTTTCATGAAAATCAAGTAGGTTTCTACTTTAACGATAGACACAAACATAACCTAAAATTTGTTGATGATTAAAAATTGCGAAGGAAATATGTTCGACCTAAAAACAGAAGACAATCCGATTCTTATGAAATTTTTTGCCCTGGATGCTTTTGAGTTTACTGATTCTTTCGTAAAATTTAAATTATTATAATCCATCGAGTTGCGCGTTTCATGAAAATCAAGTAGGCTTCTACTTTAACGATCGACACAAACATAACCTAAAATTTGTTGATGATTAAAAATTGCGAAAGAAATATGTTCGACCTAAAAACAGAAGACAATCCCATTCTTATGATATTTTTTGGCCCTGGATGCTTTTGAGTTTACTGATTCTTTCGTAAAATTTAAATTATTATAATCCATCGAGTTGCGCGTTTCATGAAAATCAAGTAGGCTTCTACTTTAACGATCGACACAAACATAACCTAAAATTTGTTGATGATTAAAAATTGCGAAAGAAATATGTTCGACCTAAAAACAGAAGACAATCCCATTCTTATGATACTTTTTGGCCCTGGATGCTTTTGAGTTTACTGATTCTTTCGTAAAATTTAAATTATTATAATCCATCGAGTTGCGCGTTTCATAAAAATCAAGTAGGCTTCTACTTTAACGATCGACACAAACATAACCTAAAATTTGTTGATGATTAAAAATTGCGAAAGAAATATGTTCGACCTAAAAACAGAAGACAATCCCATTCTTATGATATTTTTTGGCCCTGGATGCTTTTGAGTTTACTGATTCTTTCGTAAAATTTAGATTATTATAATCCATCGAGTGGCACGACTTCGATATGATCGAGAATCAAAAAATTGCGGATATTTGATGAAAATTGCGAATAATGGTGTTGCGAGGTTGCTGATTACGGTATTCAAAAGTCAACATTCAAGATGGTGGCGTTAATATATGTTTTCAACAAACAAAAAAAAACAAGAATCATTCGATTTTCATGAAATTTGATATTTGAGCGTTTTGGAGGTCGCTGATTTCGAATCCAATGTCAATATCAAGATGACGGCGTGAATATGGCGAAGAATAAAAACTCGAATTAATTGATTCTGATGATTGTTCGTGTCCGAAGATTTTTGGAGCCCGCCAATTTCGAATTTAAAGTAAAGATTCCATAATGCAAAATGACGGCAGTTCAATATGGCTGATAAAACGATATTTCAAAAATTGATTCCTCCCGAATTCAGTGCAAACATTTATATTATATTCGTTACTCAATCTTATTACTAATTTCAAATTATTTATTATTATTATTAATTATCTAAGTAATACATTTTTTTCCGACACTCGCGCTATTTTAGCCTCAAAATTCGGTCTTTTCGTGTAGATTCAAATTCGACGGAATCGAGCATTATTCGGAAATGAGAGTGAAGGAAGGTGTATTGCCATTCGGTGGTACGGGTTCGCAACGTTCGAAACATCGTATAATCGAGGAATTGGTAACCGGAAATCCCGCACTATTTCCGTCCGAAGCTCTAACACTTCCGGAGCGTTGCGCTCTTCATCGTGCAATATCGAACACTATATGGGAACACAGTGACGCTACCGAAGATAAATTATGCGTCGACGAAGTGGCTGAAAAATTATCTGGTAAAAATAAAAATATATTGAAACGTTTTTCTCTTTCGAGATTCTAAAAAAATAATAATTTAATATCATAGGTTATTATTTAATAACGGATCGTCGAAGAAAATCGATATTTATCATTGTTAATAATTTCAAAAAATATATACAAACGTATCCACAAATTGGAATGCTGATTTTTTCAAATTGTCTATTTAATTGAAATTTAAATAAAAAATTCGATTCAATTATACTGACCATTACTATATTCATTTTTCGTTCGACGAAGTGACTAAAAAATTATCTGGTAAAAATCACAATATATTGAATCAATGTTTTTTTGTCGAGATTCTAAAAAAATAATAATTTAATATCATACGTTATTATTTAATAACGGATTATCGAAGAAAATCGATATTTATCATTTTCAATAATTTCAAAGAATATATACAAAATGTATCCGCAAATTGGACTGCTGATTTTTTTTTTAAGTTGTCTATTTTATTGAAATTTAAATAAAAAATTCAATTCAATCATCGTACTAAAAATTACTATATTCATTTTTCGCTCGACGAAATTATCTAGTAAAGATAAAAATATATCGAGCCGATGTTTTATTTCGAGATTCCAAAAATAATAATAATTTAATATCATAGGTTATTATTTAATAACGGATTATCGAAGAAAATCGATATTTATCATTTTTAATAATTTCAAAAAATATATACAAAATGTATCCACAAATGGATGCTGATTTTTAAAAATGTTCTATTACATTGAAATTTAAATTAAAAATTCGATTCAATTATACTGAGAATTACTATATTCATTTTTCGATCGACGAAGTGACTGAAAAATTATCTGGTGAAAATAAAAATATTTTGAACCAATGTTTTTTTCGAGATTCCAAAAAAGTAATAATTTAATAACATAGGTTATTATTTAATAACGGATTATCGAAGAAAATCGATATTTATCATTTTTAATAATTTGAGAAAAAATATACAAAATGTATCGATAAATTCCAATGCTAATTTTTTTTTTAATTGTCTATTTTATTGAAATTTAAATAAAAAATTCAATTCATTCATCATACTGAAAATTACTATATTCATTTTTCGCTTGACGAAATGACTGAAAAATTATCTGGTGAAAATAAAAATATATTGATCCAATGTTTTTGTTCGAGATTCTAAAAAAATAATAATTTAATATCATAGGTTATTATTTAATAACGGATTACCGAAGAAAATCAATATTTATCATTTTTAATAATTTGAGAAAAAATATACAAAATGTATCGATAAATTCCAAAGCTAATTTTTTTTTTAAATTGTCTATTTTATTCAAATTTAAATAAAAAATTCAGTTCAATCATCACACTGAAAAATTATCTCGTAAAAATAAAAATATATTGAACCGATGTTTTTTTTTCGAGATTCTAAAAAAAGAATAATTTAATATCATAGGTTATTATTTAATAACGGATTACCGAAGAAAATCGATATTTATCATTTTTAATAATTTGAGAAAAAATATACAAAATGTATCGATAAATTCCAATGCTAATTTTTTCAAAAATGATTTATTTCATTTAAATTTAAATAAACAAATTCAATTCAATTATCATACTGAAAATTACTATATTCATTTTTCGCTCGACGAAATGACTGAGAAATTATCTGGTAAAAATAAAAATATATTAAAACGATGTTTTTTTTTTCGAGATTCCAAAAATAATAATAATTTAATATCATAGGTTATTATTTAATAACGGTTTATCGAAGAAAATCGATATTTATCATTTTTAATAATTTAAGAAAAAATATACAAAATGTATCGATAAATTCCAATGCTGATTTTTTTTTTAAATTGGCTATTTTATTGAAATTTAAATAAAAAATTCAATTCAATCATCATACTGAACATTGCTATATTAATTTTTCGCTTGACGAAATGACTGAAAAATTATCTGGTGAAAATAAAAATATATTGAACCAATGTTTTATTTCGAGATTCTAAAAATAATAATAATTTAATATCATAGGTTATTATTTAATAACGGATTATCGAAGAAAATCGATATTTATCATTTTTAATAATTTAAAAAAATATATACAAAATGTATCCACAAATTGGAACGCACATTTTTTTAAATTTTCTATTTCATTGAAATTTAAATTACAAATTCAATTCAATTATCAGACGGAAGATTACTATATTGACTTTCCGTTCGACGAAATGACTGAAAAATTATCTGGTGAAAATAAAAATATATTGAACCAATGTTTTATTTCGAGATTCCAAAAATAATAATAATTTAATATCATAGGTTATTATTTAATAA
Source organism: Oxytorus armatus (assembly GCA_958009045.1). Lineage (NCBI taxonomy): Eukaryota > Metazoa > Arthropoda > Insecta > Hymenoptera > Ichneumonidae > Oxytorus > Oxytorus armatus. Next base: position 12,843,153 of record OY253755.1, read on the forward strand.
CGGATTATCGAAGAAAATCGATATTTATCATTTTTAATAATTTCAAAAAATGTATACAAAATGTATCCACAAATTGGAATGCTCTTTTTTTTTTAATTTTCTATTTCATTGAAATTTAAATTACAAATTCAATTCAATTATCAGACGGAAAATTACTATATTGATTTTCCGTTCGACGAAATGACTGAAAAATTATCTGGTGAAAATAAAAATATATTGAACCAATGTTTTATTTCGAGATTCCAAAAAAAATAATAATTTAATATCATAGGTTATTATTTAATAACGGATTATCGCAGAAAATCGATATTTATCATTTTTAATAATTTCAGAAAAAATATACAAAATGTATCGATAAATTCCAATGCTAATTTTTTTTTTAATTGTCTATTTTATTGAAATTTAAATAAAAAATTCGATTCAATCATCATACTGAAAATTACTATATTTATTTTTGCTCGACCAAGTGACCGAAAAATTATCTGGTGAAAATCAAAATATATTGAACCAATGTTTTTTTCGAGATTCCAAAAATAATAATAATTTAATATCATAGGTTATTGTTGAATAACGGATTATCGAAAAAAATCGATATTTATAATTTTTAATAATTAAAAAAATATATACAAAACGTATCGATAAATTAGAATCCTGATTATAAAAAAATTGTCTATTTCATTGAAATTTAAATAAAAAATTCAATTCAATCATCGTACGGAAAATTATTATATTAATCTTTCGTTCACTTCGCACAGAAATATCTATGCCTGGCGGGCTAAAAATGTGTCCCCTAGAGTACGGTGTCGTGCTGACACCGTTTGGTACAATTGCACCTGGTGCTGTTATCTCGGCTATCGCCGCTTCCCTACAGCCTCAGAACGTGACGGTAAAACTTTTGCTCGAACCATCGAGTTTAGAGCACCCAGGTATTTGAGTAAAAAAAAAGAAAGAAATATACAAATAACATTTTTAGAACGCAAATTCGTTTCGAGAATTTATTGCGAATTATAGAATTAATTATACGAGCGTCGATGTGTTTGATAACAATGGGAATGTTGTTGATCTTATTGTGCCTAAAAATTAAATTGCTTCAGACAGATCGATGTGGCTCAAAATTATCGAGAAAACGACGACCCACATTGATAACGTTTGGCTAACTACCGTTGCAGGTAATTTCTCTCTTTTTTTTGTTAGATTTATGAGAAAAATAGATTTATCAATAATTATTTGTCGAAGATGAAAATTGATTAATTTAGAAATGTGACCGTTATATATTCATTTGTTTAGTTTAATCGAGAGCTCACATACCGCTGCGCGCGCTGAAAACCGAGTAAATTTGAAAAATTATTATGAAGGTTATATGGTGAAAAATAAATTAAATTGTTCATTTCACATTTTTTTTTAACTTTTCAACTGCAAGAAAAAAAATTACAAAATTTTTTTTTAAAAATATTAACATTATTTTTTACGAGTATAAATGGACTACTAATGAAAACCACAGCGCCTCCTTCTCGAGATCATAACTTCACTAAAAATTATCCAATCTGCAAAAATAAAAAAGAATCTAGTAAAATAATGTAGTAATAATGGACTGAAGGAGGGATTTTTTTTTTTTTTCAAAAATAAATAAATTACCGTATTTCGAACTTTAGTGTGCAATTAAAAAAAAAATAGTGTTTAATAATCTATAAAAAAATTGTCCAACTAAAAAATTAAAAAAACCTCTGGTCAGACTGAGTGAAAATAAATATCAAGATTTAAAAAATAAAAAAGTTTAAAAATATTATAAACTGACTGATTTATCGTGCTGACACTGTCTGAAAAACATAGTTTTGAGAAAAAGGCGTTTAAGGTAGTAGTTTGGTAACTTAAGCCGATTTCCATGTCTTTTTTGGAGGGCGTTTTTTTGTAGGAAAATAAAAATGAATCGTTTTGGATATTTCGGATGTTTTTATTTACATATTAAAGATACAAAAAAAAAGTTTTTTGAAACAATGTAATAGTTTATTATTATTATTATTATTGATCGTAGTTGGCACCTTGAAAAAAAAGCGCGTGGGTGGCCCCGGTGATTTTGGCTCTTGATGTTATCTGAAATCGAAAATTCTTGATAATTCTTAATCTATAGACATGTCATTCTGGTCGGAACTACTGAAGTTAAATTTCATGGATAAATAACTTTGGAAAAAAACTTTTTTTTCCAAAGTCCGCCATTTTGTTATTTATCATGTTATCATGTATCAGTTAAATTTCATGGATAAATAACTTTGGAAAAAAATTTTTTTTTCCAAAGTCCGCCATTTTGTTATTTATCCATGAAATTTAACTTCAGTAGTTCCGACCAGAATGACATGTCTATAGATTAAGAATTATCAAGAATTTTTTATTTCAGATAACATCAAGAGCCAAAATCACCGGGGCCACCCACGCGCTTTTTTTTCGAGGTGCCAACTTCGATAAATAATAATAATAATAATAATAAACTATTAAATTTGTTCAAAAAAATTTTTTTTTGTATCTTCAATATGTAAATAAAAACATCCTAAATATCCAAAACGATTCATTTTTATTTTCCTACAAAAAAACGCCCTCCAAAAAAGACATGAAAATCAGCTTAAGTTACCAGACTACTACCTTAAAGGTTCTGGCAGGTACAACGTTAACCCGATGTCCGGTCACATTTATTGCTATAACTTTGTAACGGAGTGGAATTTTCTTAAAAGTTTTTGTTTTTTTAATTTTCAAAAGTGTAAAGAATGAAAATCTGTTAAAATAATTGATTTTTTGAAAGTTTCAGGGGTACGTGAGTCCTTAATTAATGAATTTTTTGAAATTCATTGAAATATAATTAATGTCATTTCGTTGTAATAAATTTTATTGTATTAAAAAGTCGTTTTACTCAAAATTGAATGTAAATAAAATGAATTAATTAGTTTCAGTCCAACAGATTTTATTCCATTGATGATAAAATGAAAAAAAAGAACAAAAAACAAATCGCAATTAAGTTTATTCTTATTATAAAATATCTATTTTATTCAAATCAATCAGTTTTCACTTTATCGAAAATTCATTTGAATAAAATAAAATTCCAATTTTCTCGATGAGCCTCGTTGAAGAATATTTGCGAACCAAAAACGTGTTTTTCTCTCGTTCCTGAGGCGATCTCGCGGAAATGGCTGTCTATCAAGGTCCCGTGGAGGGAAAACTCATGGCACTCGGAGCAACGGGTTATTGGAACAGTTCAATGCGTCCGAGTATTTTTTATCTCGTAGGCAGAGACGGCACGTTCGATGCAACGAGATCCGAGATAATCGGTGGAGTCGACGGTAAATAAGATAGCAATTTTCGCGCTACAATTTTTTTTAACCCCATCGATCGCTCGTCCAAAAGATGAGCATTGTTCAAAATCACTTTGCCCATTTATCGTTTTGATATTTACTTGGCGAAAAAAAAAACCATGATTATATTATTACACGACATCGTCAATTGCGAATTATTACGATTGAATCTTTTAAACACTCTCACCAAAGTCTTTTGAGCATTGTCGATTGCACTTGGTGCACCAAACATCTGTTTTTCTTGATCTTTTTCAAACAACACCGATTTTTCTTTTCCATTCGATTTTTCAATCGATCGTTGTAGCGATTTATCATTTTTGTTTTTTAGGTTTCATAATTGCGCAAAAATTACCAAGTTGGGTGAAAAAATTTCAAAATTTGCGACTCAGCCAAGTTCTGGATATGTATTATTCCAACAAGGGTTTCAGTCTCGATGGAAGCACAAGAGCGTGCGATCGTGGCAAAGCATTTTGGAACGTTGCTCCGAGCTCCATTATGGAAGAACAGGTATTGCGAAAGAATATTGCGAGAGGATAATTTCACAGGAATAAGAAATCTATCGATTGGCATCGATATAATCGATTAATATCGATATAATCGATGTAATCGATATAATCGATTAAAAAAGATAGAATTGATGTAATCGATATAATGAATTTAAAACGATATAATTGATATAATCGATTAAAAACGATGTAATCGGTGTAATCGATATAATCTATTACAATCGATATAATCGATTACAGTCAATATAATCGATTAAAAACGATGTAATCGATTAATAACGATATAATTGATATAATCGATTAAAAACGATGTAATCGGTGTAATCGATATAATCTATTACAATCGATATAATCGATTACAGTCAATATAATCGATTAAAAACGATGTAATCGATTAAAAACGATATAATTGATATAATCGATTAAAAACGATGTAATCGGTGTAATCCATATAATCTATTACAATCGATATAATCGATTAAAAACGATATAATCGATTACAGTCAATATAATCGATTAAAAACGATGTAATCGGTGTAATCGATATAATCTATTACAATCGATATGATCGATTAAAAACGATATAATTGATATAATCGATTAAAAACGATGTAATCGGTGCAATCGATATAATCTATTACAATCGATGTAATCGATTAAAAACGATATAATCGATTGAAAACGATGTAATCGATTAAAAACAATGTAACCGATGTAATCGATATAATCTATTACAATCGATATAATCGATTAAAAACGATAAACCGATTACAGTCAATATAATCGATTAAAAACGATGTAATCGATTACAGTCGATATTAATCGATTAGAATCGATATAATCGATTAAAACCGACATAATCGATTACAATCGATATAATCGATTACGATCTATATAATCGATTATAATCGATATGATCGATTACGATCTATATAATCGATTACAATCGATGTTGTCGGCTAATAGCGATAATATTTATATATATTAAAAAAAACATTTTCACAGGTATACGCGACGTCGCAAATATTGGCTTATCGAAACAGCGTGGCCTACATGGACGAAGAGGTTTTGAAAAAAATGGTAAAACATGCGGTAAACGCGTTTAATTCGTATACAACGCACAACTTGTTTACCGAGTTGCATTGTCAAAACAACGAAAAGATCTATCCGAGGGTCGAAGGTCTCGTTACCTTTGACGGTGCCTGGTCGGAACATTATACGGCCGATTTTTTGTCGTAAGTATAAAACGAACAACGATAACATTGATTATGACGATTCGCCGTGAAACCAAATGACCAAATTGTTGACGTTAATGAAAAATTAAATTGTCAGAGTGATGACCGACGATTTCGACGTATCGGTTTTTGGCTCAAAAATTGGACTCGTTCACGGAACTACGGGCGAATGGTTGTTGAACGTCACCGACAGTCCAGCCAGTGTACATTATGCTCTTGCTACTATTAACAATTTTACGTGTAAGTTGTGCAAATGAAGAAAAAAAACGGTTTATTCGAGGACATTTTATGAGAAAGTGTTTTGATTTGTTTTTCTCGTAGAAGTTGGGTTTTGTTGGGAGAAATCAACGGTGCAACTTTCAATTTGTAACTTTTTCCGAATTTTTCGAGACGGATTTTTTTTTACGATGATTTTCATTTTTTTGTTTTCATTGTTTGGAATATTTTTCAGTAGTCTGTCGTTTATGTTACGGAACAAAATTCATAAAATCGAAGATTCTGGAAATAATGGTTTATCGACTAATTGGAAAGTCGTTAAGGGCTCACATACCCTTGCGCGTGCTGAAAACCGAGTGAATTTGAAAAATTATTATAAAGGTCATATGGTGAAAAAAAATTAAATTGTTGATTTCACATTTTTCATTAATTTTTCAACTATATGAGAAAAATAAATAAAATATTAACATCATTTTTTACGGGTTTAAATGGACTACCGATGAAAACCATGGCGCCTCCTTGTCGGCATCATAACTTCACCAAAAATTATCCAATCTGCAAAAATAAAAAAGAATCTAGTAAAATAATGTCGCAGTAATAGGCAGACGGGGGGATTTTTTTTTTTTTTAATTAGTATTTAATAATTTTTTAAAAATTGTCCAACCAAAAAATTAAAAAAACCTCTCGTCAGAGTATAGAGAAAATAATTATGAAGATTTAAAAATGAAAAAGTTAAAAACTATTATAAATTGACTGATTTATCGTGCTGACACTGTCTACAAATGTAGTTTCGAGAAAAACGCGTTTAATAATATTAATATATAAAAAAAAAATTTTTAATTTTTTTTCTTATAGTTGAAAAGTCAATTAAAAATGTGAAACCAACAATTTATTTATTTTTTCACCATATAACCTTTATAATAATTTTTCAAATTTCCTCGGTTCTCAGCGCGTGCAGGGGTGCACGAGCCCTTAAATGCCCTAGCATGGGTAAAGCAGAAAAAAAAAATGACAAAAACGCAGCCCTCTTCTACGAAACAAAAATTATAAACGAAAAAAATAGGAATAAAATTGAAATTATTGTATAATCGGTGTCATTCGTTTCAGGGCCTTCGGGAATAAATTTCGGAAAAGTCTTGAATCAAACATCGATGTATCTCGATGAAAGCTGGAAAGAAAAGCACAGAGCACACGTTATAGGCAATCTCGGACAAGTCATTATTTTTCTAGCACCTCGCGTCCGTTTTAACACGGTCGAGCAGCAAACGATTTTGAAACTGATCAAACAAGTCAAATTCAAGCATCCAGGTAAATGTTGTACAATGAAAAATGAATGAAATTGTGAAATTTGTAAAAATGTTCAATATCGTGAAACGCCCGGGATCTTTTTGTTTCCACAGACGTTCATTTTCTGTATTACGTCTCGGAAAACAATGCTCCATTGTTCAAACCTTTTTTAATGACTGAACAAGATCATTTGATAGAAAGTTCGAGTATAAATGACGTGGCTGACGCTCTTCTCACCGGTAGGAATTAAATTGTATTACAATTAATGAATTTTTTTTTGTATTAGAATCGACAATTTTGTGATAAAAAATTGATTTTTAGTATCGAGAGTCTTGAGACCCGCAGAGTGCAATCCAAGCGTCAACGAAGGTGTACGAGATCAAATTGAGGATTACGTCGGTCCACGAAAGTCCGTTCTTTATCGGTTGCATCCTTATTGGCGACGAAATACGAAAAAAGTGACGTTAACGGTAAGAGAACATTGATCGAGAAAATTGACTGTAAAAAATGATCAAGTGATTTGCCTCGAACTTGATGACGAACGGTGTTCAATACTGGTCCATTGGTGTAAAAAGTTTTAGTTCGATTGGTGAAGAATTGCGTGCGCTAGCCTCAAGAGGAATTTTCGAGAAAAAAAACGAAATACCTCTTAAAACCCAAATACCAATAGTCCAATCGTGACAAAATTTATACAGCCTAAGGGAGAGTGGTAACTATAAGCGCGTGGAAAATCGGAGCCCGGTCAGTTTAGCCATGTCAAAGTTACGGAGGTTTGAATTTGTTTAAACGTCATTTTTTGTCGATTTCTTAGGCCGTTTTGTGTACTTTGGCGCGCAATAATCTAGGGAATGTTTTTCATTCACCGTTACATTCCATCGTGTTTTTTACATGACAACCTTAAGAGGCATTTTCGAGAAAAAATAGCGAAATGCCCCTTAAAACTCAAATACAAATAGTCCGATCGTAACGAAATTTATACAGCATAAGGGAGAGTGGTAACTATGATCGCTTGAAAAATCAGAGGTCGGTTGGTTTAGCCGTTTTAAAGTTACAGAGGTTTGAATTTTTTTGAACGTCCTTTTTTTGTGGATTTCTTAGAACGTTTTGTGCACTTTGGCGTGCAATAATCGCGGGAATGTTTTTTCTTCATCAGAACATCCCGTCGTATTTTTTTACATGCTATCCTTAAGAGGCATTTTCGTGAAAAAATAACGAAATGCCCCTTAAAACTCAAATACAAATAGTCCGATCGTCATGAAATTTATACAGCATAAGGGAGAGTGGTAACTATGATTGTGTGAAAAATCAGAGCCCGGTCGGTTTAGCCGTTTTAAAGTTACGGAGGTTTGAATTTTTTTAAACGTCATGTTTTCGTGGATTGCTTAGACCGTTTTGTGTACTTTGGCGTGCAATAATCGCGGGAATTTTTTTTCTTCATCAGAACATCCCGTCGTATTTTTTTACATGCTATCCTTAAGAGGCATTTTCGTGAAAAAATAACGAAAGACCCCTTAAAACCCAAATACAAATAGTCTGATCGTCATGAAATTTATACAGCATAAGGGAAAGTGGTAACTATGATTGTGTGAAAAATCAGAGCCCGGTCGGTTTCGCCGTTTTAAAGTTACGAAGGTTTGAATTTTTTTAAACGTCATGTTTTGTGAATTGCTTATACCGTTTTGAGCACGCTATTCATTCTTTAGGTTCATAATTTTGATTACGGAACGATAGAGATCTGCACTTGGAATCAACGAAAAAATAATGTGCGAAAAGAAGGGTTGTACTGCAGAAATTTGTCCGGACACAGCGATACTGTTATCGTCGATTATGCGACTTGCGACGGGGATACAGCTTGCAATACAACCCATTACGAGATCAATGGGCTATCATCGAGGAAACAATGCTCAGGTACGGTAGAGTGTGATTCGGAATGGGCAGCGAACTTGCAATTTTCAAATTCCAATTGTTATCCTAAGGATAACTACTTAGCCGTTCTTCTTTTTCGACACTTTTAAAACGAGAAGCATTAGAATTGTGGATTTGTCGGCGAATCGGAGGACCGGAATTTTTCAGTGTATTGAAAAATCGGAAAATTCCCCATTTGCGTGTCAGTTGCCAAAAAAAATGTGAAATTTTTAAATATATTTTTTTGTTTTCAGAAATCGATTGCCGAACACCGGACCACATAAGATATATTATACGAATGGAAAATTTGCATTGCTCTGGCGCCTCTCGCTACTCATCAATTTTAACTCATTCCCTCTTCGTACTTACCTTCACGATTTTTTCCCACCAAAACTATCAATAGTACGATTTTTCATTTCCTCCTTTTATTTTTTACATAAATGAAAATACAATTTTGTTTACAAAAAATTACGGGCTCGTGTTCGCTCGTTCTAGACGTTACTCGGTTCGATTCGAGCGGTATTTACTTGTACACGCAAACGCGATAAGCGTATTCGTAAACGAGTTTTATGAGAAATTGGAAATTACTGGCGGCAGCGAGTGTTCCGAGTTCCGGTTCCGAGAGGAGCAACTCGATAGGTGGCAAAAAATCGTCCACCTGGCCGCCTGAAATGAAGAATGAAATTTTTAACGAAAGGGCGCGCGAAAATTTTCGAAATGAAAAGGAAGCGAAAAAAAAATTAGAAACAATCTCAACCGTTCGAAAAATTCAGGAAGAGAACTTTTGAACGAACCAAAGTGTTCGAAAACCTGTTCGAAAAATCGCGAGTGTTCGTAAAAAAAGCTCAGTAACAAAAAAAAAATTAGGAACAATGTTTAATGCTCGATCTCGAATCTTACGAAAACCGCTGGAATGGAGATAGGCGATATTAAAAATATAATCGATTGTCAAATAATTAATTACGAAAAAAATCGAAAAAATAATCGTTCGATCGATTATTTCTTTTTCAGTATTTCAAATTCAAAAAATACACAACGGGAATGTTATTTTTTTTCAATTTCCATTTGCTCACCCACGGAATATGCAAGATCCATTAATTTGAAGAACACGGTTTCCTTGACCTGTTGCTCGGGATTTTTCGTAACGGTATCCCAACGATCGCGACGAGCGGCTCTCGCCCAAATTCTCAATTTCAGTGCCGGTCTGTCGTCCTCGAGTTCCACGTACTCGAGAAGATCCAGAGCCTTTTTAAAATCGTACTCGTTCCCAACGACATTTTCCTCGCAGGTATAAAGCTGCATTGGAAAAAAAAAAAAAAAAATGTCAATGTTAGAATTCGTAATTTTGCTTAATTTTTTCACGAATAAAAATTTTTTGTCAATTTTTCTGGAGTAAAAAAATGTACCGTAATGAGCTCGTTGGGCGACAAAACTCTAAGTTTATTCGCGTCGTAACCGTAAGTCTCGAGGACATGTTCCGAAACGTCCTCCTGATGTGCGATAAGCGTTAGTTCGTTGTTCAGCCTTTTCACACCGTCGACCACCTCGTCCTCGGCCTCGTTGGAACCGAGAAGTGCCAATTTAGCGAGTGACAACATGGTCTAAAGAAAAAAAATTCAAAAATGTTAAAAAAAAAACAACTTTTATTAGGGTTTAGCGTTGAAGAATGTGGGTTTTTCAGTATTTTTTTCAACGAGTTTGTAATGCGTTGATCATTTTGGAAATTTGCACATGTTTTCATTGATATTTGATTGAATTACAGTTAAAAATTCATCAAATTTTATTGAATATTGCAGCTTAAAAAAAAAAAATTCACAAATGAAAAAAAAAACCAAAACATACTTTTTTTCTCCTAACGAGCTCAACTTCTTGAACGGCCAATGAATGAAGCGTATTCGCTGCTAATCTTAGCTCGTCCGTAAGTGCCGCTTGAACCCACGACAATGACGGATGTTCCGACAATTTTTCCGTCAATTCCGTAGCCCCGGGACGCCTGCAACGCTCGACCAATTGCCCCTGACGACCACTCTTAACGTACCTAATCGATAAAAATTGTGTTAAATTTGAAAAAAAAAAGGCAAAAAATAATAACAAAAATGTATTTAGTGTTATTTGAAATCAATCACCAGGAAAATAAAAATCCCACGAAATCCTGGGACGAAAATCTTTCCATGTAATTGTTAAGACGAATTTTGTTGTCCGTTAATTCGCATATTTGTACGAGAGAGGCAAAATCGCAATACTTTTCCGCCAACATCGCGGCGTTCTCGTACTGTTCGTCTTTTACTACAAGTATCAGAATGAATGATGTAAAAAATATTTTTTCTTTCGTTTTCCACAATTGTCGATAATATAATTGGGAATAGGATTTTTTTTTGTAATTCGAGAAGGTACCCGGAGAGCAGGAATAATTAGAAGTGAAAATTCGAAAATGAAATAATTGGAGGTGAAAATTTAAACTGACGTTGGAATATTTTTTATAATTGCGTAGGTATATTCGAAAACGGGGAAAAAAATTAGAAATGGCAAATGGTAAATACCCGAAGCGGAAATAAAAGAAATCGGAAGGGAGAATTGAAAAAAAAAAACGAACCACGGGCAATGGGACATAAAAAATAGGGAAAGACTGAAGGTGGAAATAGAAAACAAAGGGTAAATTGAAAATGGATATTGGAAAGTATGAATAATCGTAAAGGTCTATTAGTAAAATCGAAAATAAAAATCTTTAGAATTGAATAATCGAAATTTGTCTCGACAATATCTTACTTAACGGCTGTATGAGATTCGTTCGTTCGGCCTCGTACTGTTTCAGAAGTATTTCGAACTTTTCCGTCCCCCGTATACTCTCTAAGTGACACTTTCTGCCATCAAGGATGAGATCGATTAGGCCAACGACTTGCTCGTTTAATTCATTCTTCAATGTCGCATCGTTCGTTCCAGTTGTACCGTGTTTTAGCGTTAAAGTTTGCTACGAGAAAATTTGGATATCGAAATGATAAACTAATAACATTCGCAGTTAAATGAAAGTGAAAATAAATGCGAATGAAAATTCGTGTAATTTCTGGAAGCCGTCGGGATTCGATTGAGAATTTTATCTATGCGATCGAACGGAGGGTACCAGAGAAATCACACCTTGAGCCACCTTTTCTATTTTTTTTTCAATTTACAATTTCCGTGGTATGCCTTTTCACGCTCCTACGTTACGCATTCACGATCGGAATCGGTGCATGCTCGAAAAAAATGAGTCGAAACTTTTTTAAGCCCCTAAGATACGCGTTCACCAATAAGATCGGTGCATGCCCGAAAAAATGAGTCGAACGGTTTCTTATCCTCTACGATACGCGTTCACGAATGGAATCGGTGCATACCCGAAAAACTAGTCGACATTTTTTGAAACCCTTACGATACATATTTACGAACGGGATCGGTGTATGCTCGAAAGAGCGAATCGAAACTTTGTTTAGTTCCTACAATACGTATCCGGGGGGGATCGGTGTATGCTCGAAAGAATGAGTCGACATTTTTCTAAGCTCGTACATTACGCATTTACGAACAGGATCGGTGCATGCCCGAAAAAATGAGTTGAAATTTTACGTTGAAACGTTGAATATACGTTGGAACAAAGAAAAAGAAGTTAAAAAAAACTTACTCGAAGTAACGATAATCGATTTAAAATTACAATTATTTCAATTAATATTACTACATATGTTTGTATAAAATTTTTTACTTTTTTAATACCTACCATTGTATGCAAACAACCGCGCAAGCCTCGTTTTCCGGTGGCCGCGGTCCACGGAAGATATTCGGTAATACCGCTCGAGCATCTCGATGGTACGTAACGCTCAGCATTTTGTTGACGATATTTAATGACTTCGTGCAAAACACCCTTAAATTTAATAATCATTAAATCCACACGATCGAAATACTAAAAGTTGATGTTTTCCATTGTTTTTTCTCTTTCTCAAGTACAAAAGATCGAGAACGGAAAAATTTCGCAAGACTTACCAGCAAAATCGAGTTAACCTCCAAAATATATTGCGAAACCTGTTGAGTCAATTTTTCGGACTGCGTCATCTCGTTCGCGCTGTTTACCAATGTCGGCAATAGCAGATGTATCGCACTGACTTCGCGATAAAATATGTCGCGGGCGGTGAGTTCGTCGGAAACGTAAGATTCGCTCGTCAGGGTCTGTTCTATTATGTTATCGAGAATATCGGGATTCCTAAGAATAAAATAAAATTTTAATAACAAAAAAAAAAGAGTTCACCAATTATAATTATTTTCGTAATGATTTTTTAATTAATAATGATAATTCGTTATTACTTAACAATTTGCTAATGATCAATAACGAAAAATTTGATTTATCCAGCGAGAGTTTTCAATAAAATCGGATAATTCCATCGTGTTCGATGGTCGACATTTTTTTTTTCTTTCAATTCGCACCAATGCAATCGTTTGTCCGAAATAGTTTTTTTGTTTTTTATGAATTTAACACGACAAACCTGTTTTGTAAATTGTAGATCGTCAGACCGGCGACAATTTTTTCGGCATATTCACTGAGAACGTGAGCGGTGGACATTATTATTCCTCGATAAGTGACCGCGCAGAACTGAAGACGAAAAATTGTTAGTTAATTTTTTAACTTGAAAATTAATCCTATAAGCAAAAATCATAATTCGTTTTTAGTTTTTCATTTTTCCACTAATTCAATTATTTTCTTACTCTGTTCCACAAATTGTGCTCCTTCAAGAACGAGACGAAGAGATCGAGGGCTTTTTGTTTTCCCTCCAATTGATGAGCTATTTGCACTGATATAACGGCGCTCATTGTCATAGCTGAGAAATACATGATAATATTTTCTTTAGATCGTCGTCGAGAATAAAAACTGTTCATTTTTATTTTTCCCGGAAAAAACAAAAAAAAAACGCAATTCCACAATTTTTACCGATCGTTCATTGTTTTAAACAAAATTTGTTGTTAATTAAATTTCTTAAATCAGCGCGGATTATTTAAAAGAAAAAAATCAAGAAAAAAAAAAAATAACAAAAGTACACTCACACAGATCTCGACGATTGGCCCAGCGTGGATCGTTGGCCGGATAATCATCGATCAAATTTTTCGCAACTTTGAGAACCAGCGTATCGAGACTCGCGTCAATGTCCATAACCGGTTCTTCCTGCATTGGAAATAATTCCGCCAGCACTTCCTCGCACTCGGCCTAGGATACGATTTTTTTCAATTAATTTAAAATGACAACGAATTCTTAACATTTTAACGAACGTATGCACCCTCCTTAAATTTAAGACTTAGGTATAATTTTCTTTCAATTTTTCCATTCTTCAATTTTTTTCAATTATCAAATTATCTCAATTTTTCAATCATTTCAATTTTCTCAGTAAAAATAATTACGTTACCTTGCTTTGACGAAGACTGAGTAAAAACGCAGCTGACAATTGTTCAACGGCGTCCGAGCTGTAATACATTTCTCTCAGCTTGTCGTTGCTCACAACGGCGGTAAAATTTTCCGTAATCATACTGCTGCTATGTGAATAATCCGCGCTGGTATTCGCTTCCGCGTAACTTCTATAATTTTTATTTATTCTATTTTTATCATCGGAGATATATTCAAAATTATTTTCCGCTCGAAATTTTTTTTTCTTAAATCCTGTACGTTTGTAATTTTTTTTTTTATCGTTTGAGAAAATTTATTTAAAAATTACTCCTTGTTGCGGAATTTTTAATCAAATCGAAACGAAGTATGCAATTTGATTTTTATTTATTTTTTCCGAACTAACCCGTTGAAATCCTGTGCCGAAAAATCCGCGGGCATGACGGTGATCAGAGCGAGATTTCGTGTGAAAAGAACGGGTGTACCGGAACACAGTGCGCCACCGAGTATTCGATCCTCACCGCCTCTCATCAGATCAATTTTTTCCTGCTCGTGTTCGTTCATACCTGAGACGAAATAAATAGAACAATATATATATATTAGGGCGATTTTTTTTTCGACTATTTTTTTTTCTCAAGTCCCCACCTGAAATTTTGTTGGATATGTCGAAAAACAAATTCCCTGAAAGTTACAGCACTTAATATTAATTCTAAGTACTTTCCCTTAGCGTGAAAAGATTTTCCATATAAAATACACGTAAATCGAATTTTTTTTTTTTCAAAATTCTACAACTCAGCCGCATTTCATACTATCATATTGTTCTTGGTTTCGATTTACTCAGAATAAAACAATCTAGAAAAGTGCCTATTGCGGCGAAAGTGTAAATTGTACTGGTGAGTTGGTACGGGTCACCGAAGTTCATTTTTACTCAAAATTCTCATTGTTTTGCTGTTATCTCCGAAACAATTAACTTTATGCAAACAATGTAAAAAAAAAATTTGTTGGAAATTTAATTTCCTACAAAAAAGGTCCCATCGATCCAATTGCTTAGATTAATATTTCTTGAGATATTGAACTTTAACTTATGAGTGGTATACAATTTTTACGGTTTATATTACCGTAACAATTTTTACGGTTTATATTACCGTAAAAATGTTATACTACTCATAAGTTAAAGTTCAATATCTCAAGAAATATTAATCTAAGCAATTGGGTTGATAGGAGCTTTTTTATAGGAAATTAAATTTCCAACAAATTTTTCATTTACATTTTTTTCGTAAAGTTAATTGTTTCGGAGATAACAGCAAAAAAACGAGAATTTTGGATAAAAATCAACTTCAGTGACCCGTACCAACTCACCAGTACAATTTACACTTTCGCCGCAATAGGCACTTTTCTTGATTGTTTTATTCTGAGTGAATCGAGACCAAGAACAATATGATAGCATAACATGCGGCTGAGTTATAGAATTAAAAAAAAAAAAAAAACCGATTTACGTGTATTTCAGGAGGAAAATCTTTTCACGCTAAGGGAAAGTACTTAGAATTAATATTAAGGGCTGTAACTTTCAGGGAATTTGTTTTTCGACATACCCAACAAAATTTTAAGTGGGGATTAAGAAAAATAAATAGCCGAAAAAAAAATCGCCCCAATATATATATATACTAACTCGACATAAAAAAAAGGACAAACCAAAAGTTGAGTATTTTATTTTTGTAATTTTATCGTTGCAATTTTTATTGAAAAACTTGTGCAATTGCGAATTGAAAAACATGTATGCAATTACCGGAAAATGTATAATCGGTATAAAAGAATTAATAAAAATTATAGTTTTACAAAGTTTCTCAATGTTTATTTAATTTTTTTCGCCTTACTCACTGTTTACGACGATAACGCTCTGATGATTGTAGACGATAGCCTCCCATCCGGAAAGAATGAAACGATATGAAAATATCAACGACTCGATGTTCTGGTGCACGTCGTACAGTATTTTGCCAATGTTGACCGGAGCGAACCACTTGAACGAGTTCGTCAATGTCGTTCTCGTCAATGGAACGAGACCTTTTTTTTGGCAAAGAATTTTCTTTTTCAATCACAGGTAAATATGATTAAGAAAATAATTTTTTAAATTATTTTTCCCGTCATTCCGTTCTTTTTTCACAATTTACCGACCGACGGCATATGAATGATTTCAATTTTTTCTCTCTGAGGAATTGAAGTACGTATGAGAAAAAAAATAATAATACCGATTGCGAAATGAATTTGTGGCGAGACATCGGCACAGTGCGCCGCCATTAACAGTACCATTCCCTCGTCGCAAGGTTGCATATCGATCAACCACGTATCCACGCTATTGGTATTGCAAGCGCTCGATTCCTGTTAATGCGAGAATTGAGTGAAAATACGTTTTTTTTTTTAGCGATTTTTATCAAAACGGGATGTGAGGAAGATTGATAATAAAGAGAACAAAAATCAATTTTCCAGTAAACTGAAGTGCCCCTGCCCCCAATATCCGTACCCAAAATCTTCGTTGAAATGCTTGGGTAACTAAATGACCGATATCCTCGTCGAATTCCATTTTTTCCTGTTCGCCGAGAGGAAACGACCAATATTGCAACGACGATCCCGCTAGTATGAGAACACGAGAATCTCGATCACCGACACTGCTACAGGTCACTTTTACCAATTTCTGTAAAACAAACGCACCCGTTAATGTAAGAATTATAAAAATTATAATTCAACAATTAACGACAAATATTTCATTAATCCTCTAAATAGATTTATTTAAGGGGGGAAATAGGGTTACACGGTTCAAAAAATCGATTTTTTTAAATTTCATAAATTGTTAGTAAAACTATTGAAAAATATGTTCCCAAAATTTTAAATGAAAATTCCGACTCGTTCTATTGTTACAAGCCATTAAAGTGAGTAGCTCTCCTTCAGGCCCCGAGCGCGCCACGTGTATAACCGAGCGGTCACTATTTTTTCAAACGCGTTTTTCTGAAAACGCCTTTTTTTTAAATTGCGTACACGCTAGTTTGAAAAGTTTTCAACCAATCGTTTTGAAAATTGGCAAGTACTTTGTTCATAGTATCGCGCTCTATATGAACCTAAAATCGGAATATTATCATTATTTAAAATAATTTTTTTTTCTGCAAATAAAGTTGAAAAAAATGGCAAAAAATCATGCTTTTTTGTTTTGACCCCTGTAAAAAATTCAATTTTCTATTTTTTTGATAGCATTTAGGTTCATATAGAAGACAGACATATAATAAAAGTAAATGCCAACCTCGTTTGATTTCAGATGAAAATTGCGGCTTCCAGAATGTACGCAAAATGCTGAGTCTGATTGTGACCTGCAATATGGGGTCGCTAATATCTTCGGCGTTTTTCAAGGAAATTCTTTAAAAATTTTATAGTATATACTTAAATATATGTATAAAATATTCTTAAAGTTTCAATAAATTATATTCATTTTTTATACTATAAAAAAATTCATGAAAATCATTGAGAAAACGCTGTCTTAACCCTATTTCCCCCCTTAATTCAGTTCTGTCAATCGGTGTTTCGATTAAGTTATTTATTAACGTCAGTGTGTTTGAAATGTTCCAAAACATCGAAAAATCACATCTAGAAAGAAACGTCCGGATGGAAGTGCGCGTGTGACAGTGGGTGTAAAATTGAAACCGCTATAGTTTGGAATTGATTCGAGCTTTTGGGCTGAAATTTCGCATAATTTTCATTTCGACTTTAGTGACCATCGACCGGTTTTTGTTGGATTTCCTATCATTTTGAACGGTCAAAAAAAAATCGTGTTAGGAGCAACACAGTTAAAATACCGTTTCCATCACGGGCGATTGTGGCATCGCCCCAAATATCAAAGACGACATCCTTCGTCCTATACCACCGAGCCATCCTTGACTCGTTCTCAGTACCCGACACGATATCTGATTTCTACCGTTGACAAATTGTGGCTGAAGTAGAGCAACTGTGCAGGTGGTTGTCGCGAGAATACAGCCGTGTCCCGGCACATAAGTCAGACAATCGACCTCTTGTCCGGCCAATTCGGCACTGGTCTCCACCGACGAACCCTCGTGAGCTACGCTCGACCAGTAACGAACGATACCTTCCGGAGAAATGGCAACGCAGCTAGGTACCTTGAATTATAGAAATGAGAAATGCAGAAGGTTTGCGACCGTAAAGATTTTTAGTAATAGCGCGATGTAGCAACAACGAACAAAAAAATAATTATTAGATAATGAAAATTTGTATTTGTAATTTTAAATTAGATTAGAAAAACTTAATTTTCCCTATTTTTTTTTTTTTTTTCATTACTCATATGTCGCTCTTTGATTACCATTTCTTTTCTTTTTCTCCAGCGATATATCGTTGACAATTAAAGAAACAAATAAATATTGTATACCTGCTGACCGTAAGGCAACCAAACCGCTATGCACTCGGCTCTGTGAGCGAGATCGCTTTGCGGCAGTAATAATTCGCGACATTGGCTCTTGAAAGTGCGTCTCTGTTTGGGATCGTGAATGGTTGTTTTGCACTGCCATACCAATAGTCTACGGCCGCAGACTAACCATGCCCAACCGTCCGGCGAAACGCTAACGCTAACTGCTATGTGCCTGTCGACGAACGTTAGAGCTTCGGTGACAAGAACAGGCAAAGAAGAGCCAAAACTTTCGACTACGTGACTCGGAGTACGACATATCACTTGAACGGATTGGTTAGAACGTCCTGAAACGCTTAAAGTGCTGAAAAAAACAAAAAATTACTCAATTAACACTAACAACATGATTCATCGGTAAAATCTAAATATTACGTTTAAACAATTTTATTATTGTATCTCAATGTACGAACGTATTTTTCTTTAACGATTGTACAATAGACATTCGTTTTCTGGGTGAGGTTATGCTCTTTCCCAACAGGCTTCCGATACTTTGACGATCCATGGTTCTTTAGGACTATTTACGAGATGTTAAAGACAACTCATCACTACCAATTATCTAATATTAATTATTCGAAAGTTAGGGTTTTTTTAAAATAATATAATGTTTGAATTATGATACTGGCAACTGTAAACTGCATACTAACAAACCGGCACAAACACGAGATCATTAGGCACCATTAGGTTTGCGCCAGTTTGCGCCTTTTTCATAGATGGCTATACTATACATATACATGTATAGACATCTGTGACCTTTTTTCGAATCGCCTTCCAGGGGCTGAATTCCGTACTTATCTACGGACAACCATCGGTGTCGTTAGCGAGCGACAGCCAATTGCACGGAAGATTCTAGCGGAAAGGCGCGACTCCCATAGGGTATCGCTCGCTAGCGACACCGATAGTTGTCGGTAGACGAGTACGGAATTCAACCCCTGGTAAGATTATGTTAAATATCGAAGCTAAGTAAAGAAGAAAAATTGTAAAATAATTCGAAAAGGGGATTATCAAAGAAGGATCGAGAAACAAAAAGTGAGAAGAAAATAAACATCAGTAAAGATGTTTTATCGATATATTTGCTTATTTATTTATTGAATTTCAGAGTATATAGTTTTACAATTATATATTGCGAAATGAAGATATACGATAGAAATTTGAATAACAGATATTTATGGTCTTACATTGAAAACTATTGTAGCGATGATTATTATTATTAATTATATTAAATGTTTTTTTTTAGAAATTACATTTCATCCGTAGCTAACTTCACTTTATCGAAGTAAATCGATCGATTAGTTCGATACTCTACTAAGTTCATAACACTCCGATGTTGTTTATGCCCGTATTCATATGCCCGTATTCATAGTCGTTCCTTGAGGAATAAGGATCCCTTATTCCCTATTACTCGTTTCATAAACGTTCCTTGACCGAACAAGGGGCCTTATTGGCTTCCTTATCTCAACGGAGCTCCCGAGCTCCCTTGAGGAGGGGACACCGCCTTAGCTGTTCGTTTTTGCTGCATTTGTGAACTTCTTACTACATGATGCAAATTTGACACATTTTAAGTTTGTGGTTACTTGTGGTGTCGCGTTTTCGGACAAAGTGTATAAAGAAAAAAAATAATCATGGAAAACGCATTTTTTAATTATTTCGACGATCAATTTGAAGACGAAAATCCAGAGAATCCGATTCTGTTCCGATTTGTGAAAAGGTACATTCGTGATTGGCAAATCCCTTGGAATTTTTCGAAGATGTTCCTTTTCGGAAAAGGTACAGATTCAGCAAAGGAGCTGTGACTGTAATACCTCTGGTAAATGCTCGGTTGAGGCGATTGAACAATCGATGCCTACCAATTTCTCCATTAAGGCGGTAGTCTGGTCTAGAAATTTGAAAAAATCGATTTTTTTTTCTTTTTCTTATTCCTTAGACCTTTCTTCATACGCTCCTGAAAACCGTTTATTGATATTTCAAAAATTAGCCGAGAAATAAAAATTCTAAGCAAGCCGCGCGCTCAGGTAGCGCGGTCGGGAAGCAGCTCCGCGGTCGTTTCGAGAACGGGCACCGTCCCGTAGGGCTCCAAACAATGTACCGGTAATAAAACCTATAAACCAGTTCACAGAATTTCTACCAACACTTCTCCATTTCATGTTAACGTATTTGAACTGTGCAATATTCAGTTACGTTCCAACCGTCGAATAGAGCAGACGCGAAAACGCGTTAGTAGAGCAGACGCAAATTCTTCAATATGAATAGTAAGAAAGGTACGAAAACGAATAAAACTCGCGCGCATCGTAATTCAGTGACGAAAAAAAGAGCATTTCGAGGAAATCAGCACACTGGAGAAAGCAGTCAAGTTTTATCAAGTGCATCAGTATCGAAATTGCGAAAAACTGGGGATATGGAAGTTCCACTTGACATGCAACACGGTTACTGTACACTAAATTTCTTCACCGTTTTTGCAGCAATCAGTGCTTCTGTTGTCTGTAAAACATGTAAAGACGAAGTTTCCTTCGCAAAAGCTTCCTGTCGCGGATTGGGCTTCAAAATCCGAATGAAATGTACGTGCGGTTCTCAATATATTAACACTTCTCCGCTTATCGATAAAGCATTTGAAATAAATCGTTTGATTGTGGTGGCAATGCGATTGTTAGGAATTGGTAGAGAAGGCGTCAACATATTTTGCGCGATAATGGATATCGGAGTGGGACTTTCAAAAGCAACGTATGCTGATGTGTTGAAAAAATTACACTGCGCGGCTGCTGTTGTGTACGATTGCGTGCTGCAAAAAGCCGGCAATGAGGAGGAACAACTGACTGTTGAAAAAGAATCTTCATCATCGGAGCTAACAGTGTCAGGAGATGGCACTTGCAAAAAACGAGGTTTTAGTTCACGGTTTGGCCTGACGAGTATAATTGGTAAATACAGCAAAAAAGTGCTGGATACTGTTGTCAAATCGAGCTTTTGCCAAGCGTCTGCCGCTTGGCAAATACTTGTACATAAAAAAAAAAAATTATTTTAAATATTTTCATGTAGTTTTTTGCCTTGTTGCAACATGGTGCGCCGAAAGCCGCCTCAATCGGCGCCCACTCTGAACGATGTTGTATGCATCTGAAAAAAAAATATATATATATATTCTCAATCTGTATGAGTATTCTGAGCACTGGTAGCAGAATTCGTACTTAAAAAAAAATGTTGACATAATGGCGGCCTGTTGAACTTTCATTAATGATATTTCATACATTTTCGGGTATTCGACGAGTTATAAAATGTCGGCAATATTATTGTTCGACTCAATTCTGCTACCAGTCCTCAGAAACAGGCTACCTAAGGTACGTGCAAAATTTGAGCTCGATCGGTCCATTAGTAATCGAGATATCGTGGGCGCCGATTTGAAAAACATAGTTCTGAGATAAACGCGTTCAAAGTTTTGACACCGTTAAATGAGATTTAAATTGTATTATCGATGCTTACCAGTTAATCGGCCAGCCCGGGTCCATAAATGGCTCCTTCTCCCCTTTCATAGAACTGATCTAATTCTAATACTGCTTCCCTTCTAGAAGTCCTGGCTTCTTTTGAGGCGAATAACGATCGTCGTTCGGAACGGTCGATTTTCTGTTGATCGCGTAACCTCGCATATGCTTCTGCTTGCTGTCCGATTTTCACACCCATCGTATCCAATATCTTCGGTATTGTTGTGAAGCCTTCGTTGAAAATACACGTAGCTAGAAAAGTGGCAATTTCAATCGTAACAGCTCCAGAGTGAATGTGTTTTGGAGCAAACATCCAAATCAATGAATTTAGAGATTCATTATTGTTTTGTGTCTCCGCTCCTAGACACCGCTCTAACAAATCCTCCGATGAAAGATTTTCGTATACGGGTTTTATCGCCTCTAAAACTTGATCACAGAGGGGCGGCCTATCATGTCTGAAATCGTCGAGCGACTCAGTAGCCTCTGCGTTACGCCACTTGCACGAGTTTGAAGGTCCCGGCGGGCAATACATGTGCTGAGGGTTTTCGTCACTTGAAGCATAGTGATAGAATGTTGACCACACGGCTTTCTTCATTTCTTCGATTGAGTGACAACTTCTTCCAATCGCTAAACCGTAGTAAACTGTCAAGTCGCCGATTACCTTGTCAGTCAATTTTCCTTCGCCTTTTCCACCTATACCTTTACATTGTTTTTTAACATTACGTAATCTTGTTGCCATTCTTTTCGAAACATGTCCAATACACTCTTTTTTTTTGTACGATAGTATCTTGGCCGTAAGGACACCCTTCTACAATTGTTTTATACGTTTTGCAATCTCCATCGCCAATGTATCGAGTGTATTGCACGTCGTATTTTTCTACCGATCGTTGAAACATCTCTAATGCCGCGTCAACTTCCATCTTGCCCGCACTGCCATGGTGGTTATTAGTACAGTCTTCGTGAGTTTCAAACTAATCATCGAATTCTTCGGTAGTCATCTTGTGTTTTCTTACGGCACACGCTTGGCAAAAGCTCGATTTGACCGCAGTATCTAGCACTTTTTTGCTGTATTTACCAATTATACTCGTCACGCCAAACCGTGAACTAAAACCTCGTTTTTTCCAAGTGCCATCTCTTGACACTGTTAGCTCCGATGATGAAGATTCTTTTTCAAAAGTCAGTTGTTTCTCCTTATTGACGGCTTTTTGCAGCGCGCAATCGTACACAGCAGCAGCCGCGCAGTGTAATTTTTTCAACACATCAGCATACGTTGCTTTTGGAAGTCCCACTCCGATATCCATTATCCCGCAAAATATATTGACGCCTTCTCTACCAATTCCTAACAATCGCATTGCCATCACAATCAAACGATTTATCTCAAATGCTTTATCGATAAGCGGAGAAGTGTTAATATATTGAGAACCGCACGTACATTTCATTTGGATTTTGAAGTCCAATCCGCGACAGGAAGCTTTTGCCAAGGAAACTTCGTCTTTACATGTTTTACAGACAACAGACGCACTGATTGGTGCAAAAACGGTGAAAAAAGTTAGTATACAGTAACCGTGTTGCATGTCAAGTGGAACTTCCATATCCCCAGTTTTTCGCAACTTCGATGCTGATGCACTTGTTAAAACTTGATTGCTTTCTCCAGTGTGCTGATTCCCTCGAAATGCTCTTTTTTTCGTCACTGAATTACGATGCGCGCGAGTTTTATTCGTTTTCGTACCTTTCTTACTATTCATTTTGAAGAATTCGCGTTTTCGCGTTTGCTCTATTCGACGGTTGGAACGTAACTGAATATTGCACAGTTCAAATACGTTAACATGAAATGGAGAAGTGTTGGTAGAAATTCTGTGAACTGGTTTATTGGTTTTATTACCGGTACATTGTTTGGAGCCCTACGGGACGGTGCCCGTTCTCAAAACGACCGCGCAGCTGCTTCCCGACCGCGTTACCTGAGCGCGCGGCTTGCTTAGAATTTTTATTTCTCGGCTAATTTTTGAAATATCAATAAACGGTTTTCAAGAGCGTATGAAGAAAGGTCTAAGGAGTAAGAAAATGAAATAAAAAAATCGATTTTTTCAAATGTCTAGACCAGACTACCGGCTTAAGACATTTTTCTTAAATATGAAACAGTGTTGTGAACCAATTGTAGTTTTTATATTAAGTTTTTATTCATGATGATTGGCATGTTGTAATAATGTTAATCAAGATCAACTCATACAAATTAGCATTTGTACATATGTTTGGATTAAAAATTAATAATGATTTGCAGAATGTTTTTTTATGTATTAAAAACTATAATAAAATGTTCCCTATTGAAACTGGCGTTTCAAAATTTAAAAACGCAATATTTCATTTCTTGTAATTAGTATATTTTGTATAAAACATAAAAAATGTATATAAATATACTTTTACATTGCACTTATAATATTATTATTTGTATCGACCTAAATATGTATAGACACACAGCCGTATCTATATACGGCTCATATACGGCCTCATATTATTTTGTTCCTCATAGAAAAATCGCTGGTTCTATAACCAGCGATTTTTCTATGAGGAACAAAATAATATGAGGACAAAAATACTTCCGGAAGTTGATAATAAATTGCAAGAGATATTTTATTTTATCGTTCCCTTTCCTCGTAACTCCGTACCAAGCTGATACTTTAACACTTATAATAATAATTAGATATTAAAAACATGAATATTTTATATGATACTATCTTTGCCCGAATGCCTCTTCCTCTCTCAACAGTTTCAAAATAACTATTTTATCTTCTGCTTCAGCAATCGCAATTTTTTTAGCGTAAAGCTTCCGCCGATGCTCAATTGCTTCTCGGAGTTTTATTAGTAGTAGTTATTTTTCGTTGCAGTTCTGAAAATCAATTACTTTACCATTAGTACTCATATGAACTAATATTAATAATTAATATAAATCTAATATATAAGATTTTTCAATACCTTTAGATTTTTACTCGTTACATTCTTTGAACTGGGGTTAGGTCAAGTTCTGGTACCATAAACAGTACTGCATCCACTAATCACTAAAATCCCTAAAATATTCCTTCCTTCCGAAAGGAAGACTCGAGGTACGTCTATGAAATGAGGCGACCTTGGAGATTCAAGGGATCCTTCATGGAGGCTCCCTTCATCCTTAATAAAAGGACGGACTAAGAACACGGTCTTGTATACAGGTCTGGAAACTCCTCCGCCGAGAAAGGTCCTCTTAACGAAGCTGTTTTAAATTTCTGTAGCAGTCACTAGAGGCGTTGCGATCAGATAATGCCGATAGACATAACCTGAAAACCCTTCGATACTGCTATGCCTGAATATTATGTTTATTTGGTGTACATCACAACCTTCTAGTAATTATTATATTAAGAATGACAAATCAGTGTGTGGTGCCACATTGTAAAACCGGTAGCAAAATAAACAAAAAATGTTGTACATTCCGTGTGCCTAAGAACATTGATATGTGGAAAAAGTGGGAACAATCTATTCCAGGCATTATAAAATTAAAACACACGAATCG
Organism: Oxytorus armatus; assembly: GCA_958009045.1. NCBI lineage: Eukaryota > Metazoa > Arthropoda > Insecta > Hymenoptera > Ichneumonidae > Oxytorus > Oxytorus armatus. Next base: position 12,868,493 of record OY253755.1, read on the forward strand.
TGTATGTGACATTTTAACAATGAAGACATAGTTCGCGAATGGGTCAAGCTCGACGCAAATGGCCAAGTAATTGCACGGGTAAGTTTGATGAAAAGATTTTAAACATAGTTTAAGAAGATAGTTACTCGTATCGTGTATTTTCAATGTGTAAGGTCCCGTACAAAACAATGCGACACAAAGAGTTTACTTTGCGAACAAGATTCGATGACATCTCAGCAGAAAAGGAAAATTGTGTGTCAGTGCATGGATATGCGAAACAAGTTTCGAATTCTGAAAGAAATTCTCCAAGCACTGTTCCGTCCTTCAGAGTCATGAAATTGTCAATTCAAGGAAACAGTACTTGCCTTGGTAAGTTTCCTTAACGGAATGTATCTATTGCATTGTTAGTATATAAAAGAGATGAAATAAAAGTGATTTAAACATACATAAATTTCGTCTATTGATATTTCAGATATCCCTGAAGTTCCATAAAAAATATGAATCCTGTCCAGTGTGTCAAGAAGCTGTGAGTTTGAAAACCAGTTGCGGATCTTCAGAGTCGCAACTGGTTTCAAATGAAATCACGCGGTATCGAAGCATCATTTACAAAATATTCCTCTCGTATTGATGTCTTCAATATAACTCTAGGTGAAGTATTTAATTCATACACCTTCACTTATCCCTGTAAAGAGCATACATCTGAATTCTTATTGTATGCCATAATTTACTATGTAAGATTAAGAATGAGGCAATATGCGCACAAGAAAAATTTTTAATTGAGAAAGAAATTTGTTGTTACGAAAAATTGTCGAAATCAACTACTGAATAAATCTTATGTTAAGTTTTTGCAAGTGTTCCAGTTTTCGAAATCAAGGAAGTATGAATAAAAATAAATACTTTAATTTTTCTCTTTATTTGAGTTTTGTCAATATTTCGAAATGGACAATATTTAGTAGCATGCCAAAAAATAGTAGATTAAGGTAAGTAAAAATCAGCTCTATTTACATTTTCTTACACTTTATTTTGTAGGTTTTTGAAAAGTGTTCCAGTTTTCAAAATCAAGTAAGTATGAATGAAAATAAATTCTCCAACTTTTATCTTTATTTGAGTACCTGCAATTTTCACAAAAATATAATGAAAAAGGATCAAATTAAATATATGAAACGGTCCGATGTATTTGTATTTTTGTAAATGAAAACTTTTGTTTATTTTATAGGATTTAAAAGAAAGTCTAACGCAGATCGATCCATCAAGAGGTAGACAACTAGTTCGCCTGAAATATATTCATATGACAGATATTTACAAATAGTTTATATTACAAACAGTTAGAATGTTTAAAACCCGATTCAAATTAAGAGCATATTTATTCAGTATATTCATTAAAGATGACGGGATTAATAGCTTACAATTACATATAATAAATATGTGTAACGCGGTGTCCGTTAGTGGAACAGAGATAGACAACCGCGCGAATTATCGAGGGGTTTTAAGGTTATGTCTATCGGCATTATCCGATCGCAACGCCTTTAGTGGCTGCTACAGAAATTAAAAACAGCTTCGTTAACGGGCCGCCCCCCACCACTGAAAATTGAGGGAGTTTCCAGCCAGTCCCTGGATTCCGTACTTGTCTACCGACAACTATCGGTGTCGTTAGCGAGCGATAGCCTATGAGAGTCTCGCCTTTCCGCTGGAATCTCCCTTCCAATTGGCTGTCGCTGCCTAACGACATCGATAGTTGTCGGTAGTACAAGTACGGAATTCAGCCCCTGGGCCTGGATTCCGTACTCGTCTACCGACAACTATCGGTGTCGTTAGCGAGCGATAGCCTATGGGAGTCGCGCCTTTCCGCTGGAATCTTCCTTGCAATTGGCTGTCGCTCGCTAACGACAGCGATAGTTGTCGGTAGACGAGTACGGAATCCAGGGCCTGGGGCTGAATTCCGTACTCGTCTACCGACAACTATCGCTGTCGTTAGCGAGCGATAGCCTATGAGAGTCTCGCCTTTCTGCTGGAATCTCCCTTCCAATTGGCTGTCGCTCCCTAACCAAATCGATAGTTGTTGGTAGGACAAGTACGGAATTCAGCCCCTGTATACAAGACCGTGACTATGAATACGGGAAATAGTAACGGTTTATATTGCCTTCGATATAAATATCGAAGGAAAGTAAAGAAGAAAACTAGAAAAAAAATTCGAAAAGGGGATTATCAAAGAAGGATCGAGAAAATAAAAGTGAGAAGAAAATAAACATCAGTAAAGATATTTTATCGATTTATTTATTTTCGTATTTATTTATTGAATTCCCGAGTATATAGTTTTACAGTTATATATTACGAAATGAATATATACGATAGAAACTTGAACAACAGATATTTATGGTATTACATTGAAAACTATTGTAGCGATGATTATTATATAATTATATTAAATGTTTTTTTTAGAAATAACATTTCTTCCGTAGCTAACTTCACTTTATCGAAGAAAATCGATCGATTAGTTCGTAACTCGACTAAGTTCATAACACTCCGAGGTTGTTTAGTCTCCGTTCGCGACTATCGTCACACCGCTCGACTTGTATCACACAACAAATCGGTATATATACATTTACATTTTTTTTACTATATTATCCCTTTCTGCGGGAATGAGTGTGAAAAAAAACCCATTTAGCACGAAAGATCGGCGATATATATATTTTTTTTGCTTTCATGGCTCTGCGTGAGAATAATCGATTTTAGTCACTAAATAGGCAAGCGCAGTGGTCTCTCATATAAGAAGCCTAGTGACGCTCATCTAGTTTAATTTGATCTGCCAATGGTCTTTCAGCACTTGTTATCTCGCTGATCAGAAATTCGTGTGTATAGTTTCGAGCTTTATAAGTGTGTCAATGTGCGTTAATGCGCTATAGTAAAGGTTTATAAAGTATAGTTGATGTATATACAATCTCGGCAAGTCCGAAGTGTGGGATTTGTCGAGGATTCTCTTTCTCTCTCCCTCTCACTCCCAGAACCATTCACCAAGAGCTCGAATACTTCGTTTTTCGTTTTATATATGCATTTTACTCTCGGTTGCTCGATGTGTCAGTCGCACCCACGTGGTTCGTGCATGGTACGGAGGCAAAACAAAATTTCACCGTTTCTTCGTGTTCGCTTGCCTCAAACACTGATCTGCCGACGATAAGTTTTGTTTACGTAAAGAAAAAATACAAAAAAATAACCTAGCAATTTACGAATTTAGGTGATCATCAGCGTAGGCATTCTCGGAATACGTTATAACGACGTGGAAATAAGAAATTAACGATTATTCGTATATAGCCGGTGTTTAGTGAAGATATATGAAGAAACAAATATAAATAGGCGAAATTTTTATCGAATCGTGCGCGAACGTGGCAAAAGTTCGGGTAATCCTCTCGGTTGAAGCGATTGTATATTGTAATAAGCTTTCACTTTGTCACGGCGGGGCTGCGGGGAAGCTCTCGCTCGTGTTGGCCCCCTGTTACAAGCTGAACTGTGATGCAAGTATAAACGGCGAAGAGTGTGTGCTCTCTTCTTCGCGCAAAGTAATTTTTACCCCAGTGGTTCTCCGTTCAAAGTAACCAAAACGACATTTCCCCGGTGTTTCTTTATTCATTTTTGTTTATTCAATCGTGAATGATTTTTTTTCGTTTTTCGATTCGCCATTGATCGATAGTTTATTTTCGGAAGATTTCGAGCAACAAAATAAGGTACGTGCGGAATTCTAACCTACATTTCAAAATTTTTTTTCACTCCCGAAGGATATTATCGACCGTTTTTTCAGGGCTATGAGTGATGCATATGGGGTCAGAGGGAAAACTATGTGCGCATAATAGAGCGACGCGTGTGCGTCATAAAGTTAGAATTTTCAAATGTATATTTAAAAAATTGTAATTTATATCGACGATATATTGATTAATCGAGATTCGTTGCTGTGAAAGGTCTGAAGTTCAAAAACTTTTTTAGAGAACATTTATCGTTTTAGGATTTAATTCTCAGATTCTTACGATAATGCAAAGAATTTTTTAGCTCACACATGGAATTGCGATTAAAGTTAGATCAGCAAAAAATGTCAAACTTGACATGTCATTCAAGTTTCCCATTAACTTTGAAGCCAAGATTTTATTTACGTTTGACAATGAAGTTTTAATTTAAGTATAGAGACTAATTCGAACGTGACATTGTTTTCAGATTTGAATTTCACAAGTAAATACGCAAACTTAACTTCAACCTGATGCCTTCCATGTTTGTAGTTCGAATTAACAGCCGTCTGCATCGGCACAGGTTTTCCGTAGATTCCCTGTGTGTTGCTACGTGTAGCTAAGACGTCTCCGAGCGCAATGGAAGTTAGGTTAGCTTAGCGAAGTGCGGGTAGGGAGTGATAGGCGGAAAAATGGAAAAAATTGAATTGGAAAGGGTCGTACGTAAAAACCCTAAACGGTATACGTTGGAACAGAGAAAAAAATAAAATAAATAAATGATGAATAATAAATAATAGATAATAAATAACAAATAACAAATGACAAATGACTAATGAGAAACGACAAATGACAAATGACAAATGGGAAATGACAATAGACAAATGGCAATAGACTATAGATTAATAACAAATGACAAATAATAAATGACAAACGACAAATGACAAATGGGAAATGACAATAGACAATAGATTAATAACAAATGACAAATGATAAATAACAAATGACAAATGATGAATGACAAACGACAAATGACAAATGACAAATGACAAATGACAAATGACAAATGACAAATGACAAATGACAAATGACAAATTACAAATGACAAATGACAAATGACACATGACAAATGACAAATGACAAACGACAATAGACAATAGACAAATAGCAATAGACAATAGATCAATGACAAATGACAAACGACAAATGATCAATGACAAATGGGAAATGACAATAGACAATTGGTAATAGACAATTGATTAATAACAAATGACAAATGATAAATAACAAATGACAAATGATGAATGACAAATGATAAATGACAAATGACAAATGACAAATGACAAACGACAAATGATAAATGACAAATGACAAACGACAATAGACAATAGACAAATGACAATAGACAATAGATAAATGACAAATGACAATAGACAATAGACAATAGATAAATGACAAATGACAATAGACAATAGATAAATGACAAATGACAAATGACAAATGACAAATGACAAATGACAAATGACAAATGACGAATGACGAATGACAAATGACAAACGACAAATGACAAATGACAAATGACAAATGACAAATGACAAATGACAAATGACAAATGACAAATGACAAATGACAAATGACAAATGTCAAACGACAAATGACAAATGGGAAATGATAATAGACAAATGGCAATAGACAATAGATTACTAACAAATGACAAATGAGAAATGTCAAACGACAAATGACAAATGACAAATGACAAATGACAAATGACAAATGACAAATGACAAATGACAAATGACAAATGACAAATGATAAATGACAAATGATAAATGACAAATGACAAATGACAAACGACAAATGACAAATGACAAATGACAAATGACAAATGACAAACGTCAAATGTCAAATGTCAAATGTCAAATGTCAAACGACAAATGACCAATGACAAATGGGAAATGACAATAGACAAATGGCAATAGACAATAGATTAATCACAAATGACAAATGATAAATGACAAACGACAAATGACATATGGCAAATGACAAATGACCAATTACAAATGACCAATGACGAATGACCAATGACAAACGACAAATGACAAATGACAAATGACAAACGACGATTGACAATCGACAAACGACAAACGACAATCGACAAACGACAAACGAAAAACGACAAACGACAAACGACAAATGACAAATAACTAATAATTAATAATTAATCAAGTTTCAAACTTCAATGTGTAAAGACAAAATAATAAATTAAGACGCAAGTTCGAATGTTAAGTACCTGTTAAACGTTAAATTGAGCTCAACAAAATGTCAATTAAAACTTTCTCGAAGATGACTTAATGGAATAACACTTGTACACATAATCAGCAAACGTTTTCCGAATATCATTAGCAATGTAAACAACTATCGCACTATCATTGCCCTGAAACGACTTTTAACGTCATCAACGACGAGTAAACTCTCGACGTGCTGTCTCGTTTCCGCGAAGCGTGATTTTTTTTTTTAATTTACCGAACCAACGAATAGCCATGAGTGGAGATCTTAATTACTCCTGAGGATTGAAACAGACGTTCCCGAGCGAAACATAATACCGTTCTGCAATCTACCGCTCTTGCCAATGCAGGAACAAACAAAAAGACACCATGTTACACCGTTTTTTTTTTATCGCCGTTGGCACCGATCCGAGAATAAAAAAGTTATCGGCCAACGTGTGATACTTTTGGCGTCGTGTTTGATGACACACAGACGCTGGATAACGTTATCTTTGTCCCCAGGGCGCGGTTTCCGTCTCCAGATTACGATGATTGATGGGTTCACATTTTTAAAAGCTTTTTTTTCTATTTTTTTTTTCGCTGCTTCCATCGATGCATTCGTTCCAGAACTCGAATAATAGGTGCATTTGACCTATTTTTTCCCCGTTTAGTCTGTTGGACAATTTTTTCAATAAGTCCAATTTAAACGAAATATATTTTTTCTTTTATTTTTCTTCCTATTTTCGGCGACTTTCCACGAAAATTCATTCAATCAACCATCCGACAAACCCAACGGAAACCGATTGCCAATTACATATCCATTCGCTATCAATTTCGTTATTTCTTGAGGAATCGATTGTTTTCGGAATCCTCACCCCAGATAAAGGACACTTCACGAAATATCTCGAAATGCAATTTAGTTCTGAAGCCGGCTGACTCGTCATTATGATTGGCCGTCAGTGACGCGCTTGAAGTTCGTTCATGCGCGTATTTCGGATCGTAGATGACGAACTTAACCTGAAAAGTAGAGCGCGCATACCGATTCTAGCAATAACAATACATTAAGGTAGTAGTCTGGTAACTTAAGCCGACTTTCATGTCTTTTTTGGAGCGCGTTTTTTTTGTAGGAAAATAAAAATTAATCGTTTTGGATATTTAGGATGTTTTTATTTACATATTAAAGAAACAAAAAAAAAATTTGTTATTAAAATTTATTAGTTTATTATTATTATTATTGATCGAAGTTGGCACCTCGAAAAAAAAGCGCGTGGGTGGCCCCGGTAATTTTGGCTCTTGATATTATCTGAAATAAAAAATTCTTGATAATTCTTAATCTATAGACATGTCATTCTGGTCGGAACTACTGAAGTTGAATTTCATGGATAAATACCAAAATGGCGGACTTTGGAAAAAAGTTTTTTTTTCCAAAGTCCGCCATTTTTTACAATAATTCACAATTATGTTGGCAACATAATTTTCAATGTAATCCCAATCCTCGTAAATTGTCTATTTTGCATTAAATTATAAAAAAAAATTTTCGAATGAAAATTCATTAAAAATACTTTTGGAAAAAAGTTTTTTTTTCCAAAGTCCGCCATTTTGTTATTTATCCATGAAATTTAACTTCAGTAGTTCCGACCAGAATGACATGTCTATAGATTAAGAATTATAAAGAATTTGTTATTTCAGATAAGATCAAGAGCCAAAATCACCGGGGCCACCCACGCGCTTTTTTTTCGAGGTGCCGACTTCGATCAATAATAATAATAATAATAATAAACTATTAAATTTTTTCAAAAAATTTTTTTTTTGTATCTTTAATATGTAAATAAAAACATCCTAAATATCCAAAACGATTAATTTTTATTTTCCTACAAAAAAACGGCTTCCAAAAAAGACATGAAAATCGGCTTAAGTTACCAGACTACTACCTTAAAACAGTTCTCTCAGTACTTTTGTCAGGCAACAGTCTATTTCCAACGTCACTACGAAAATAATGTGGAGAAAAAAAAATGAAGTTTTATCGAGAAAAAATGGTCCAATAACCTCGAATTAGGCGATGTGCACGATATTTTTTGCGCCAATCGTCGTTAAACAGCGACGCCATCTTTAATAACAATGATTCACCATTGAAAATGAAATTAATTCGTTCGTAGTTGGAATTTTTGTACCCCATCTTGTTATTTAAACAAGGGGGATAAAAAAAATAACACGTTTATGGAAAAGATATCGGGGAGTGAATGTTATCGAAAAATAAAAAATTCAACTTACCGGCTTATTTTTTTAAGAAATGCATCGATCGAAGAGTAACTATCGCGCGCCGTTTAATTACGTCACCGTTACTCTACTCCATAGAAAAAAAAAAAAATTAGCAACGAAATTCGTTGTATGCATGCGACGAAAAATAAATTGCTGATTTCGACGTGGCGGCATTGTAAAAAAAAAAGTCGGCCGTTCCCGAAGTGTCAATGGCACGAGCACATTCACGCGGGGTGCTTAACTTCGTCGTCAAAGCAAAATTTTTTTTTCTTCAATCCACTTTCACAGAATTCCGAGACTGGCTTAGGAAAGGATGGTACTCCGAAATATGACGAAGTAAAAATGAATCACGTAAAATACCTTTTCAAATGAACAATCATCAATAATTATTTTTCATAATTATATTTTTCATATAATGTTAGTTCACAAGAATTATTCGTAATTATTATAATTTCTTTTTCCGAATTAAATTCATTAATAGTACTTTTTCGAAAATATAAAATTTTAGTCTTATTATTAATTTTTATTCATCTTTTTTACAATCATTCATAATTATGTTGGCAACATAATTTTCAATGTAATCCCAATCCTTGTAAATTGTCTATTTTGCATTCAATTATTAAAATTTTTTTTTTTAATGAAAATTCATTAAAAATTTTTTTTTGAAAATATAAAATTTTAGTCTTAATATAATCTTTTATTCATTTTTTTTTACAATAATACACAATTATGTTGGCAACATAATTTTCAATGTAATCCCAATCCTCGTAAATTGTGTATTTTGCATTAAATTATAAAAATTTTTTTTTCAATGAAAATTCATTAAAAATACTTTTTTGAAAATATAAAATTTTAGTCTTAATGTAAATTTTTATTCATTTTTTTTTGTAATAATTCACAATTATCTTGGCAACGTAATTTTCAATGTAATCCCAATCCTCGAAAATGTTCTATTTTGCATTAAATTATTAATATTTTTTTTTTGTGAAAATTCATTAAAAATACTTTGTCGAAAATATGAAATTTTAGTCTTAACTTAATCTTTTATTAATTTTTTTTTGTGATAATTCACAATTATGTTGGCAACATAATTTTCAATGTAATCCCAATCCTCGTAAATTGTCTATTTTGCATTTAATTATAAAAATTTTTTTTTTTATGAAAACTCATTAAAAATTCTTTTTTGAAAATATAAAATTTTAGTCTTAATATAATCTTTTATTCATTTTTTTACAACAATTCACAATTATGTTGGCAACATAATTTTCAAGCTAATCTAATCTAAAATTTTTTTTTTAATAAAAATTCCTAAAAATTCTTTTTCGAAAATATAAAATTTTAGTCTTAATATAGTCTTCTATGCACTTTTTTTTACAACAATTCACAATTATGTTGGCAACATAATTTTCAATGTAATCCCAATCCTCGTAAATTGTCTATTTTGCATTAAATTATTAAAATTTTTTTTTGAATGAAAATTCATTAAAAATACTTTTTCAAAAATATAAAATTCTAGTCTTAATATAATCGTTTATTCATTTTTTTCACAACAATTCACAATTATCTTGGCAACATAATTTTCAATGTAATCCCAATCCTCGTAAATTGCCTATTTTGCATTAAATTATTAAAATTCTTTTTTGAATGAAAATTCATTAAAAATACTTTTTTGAAAATATAAAATTTTAGTCTTAATATAAATTTGTATTCATTTTTTTTTTGTAATAATTCACAATTATCCTGGCAACGTAATTTTCAATGTAATCCCAATCCTCGTAAATTGTCTATTTTGCATTAAATTATAACAAATTTTTTTCAATGAAAATTCATTAAAAATACTTTTTTGAAAATATAAAATTTTAGTCTTAATATAGTCTTCTGTTCACTTTTTTTTACAACAATTCACAATTATGTTAGCAACATAATTTTCAATGTAATTCCAATCCTCGTAAATTGTCTATTTTGCATTAAATTATTAAAATTTTTTTTTGAATGAAAATTCATTAAAAATACTTTTTCAAAAATATAAAATTCTAGTCTTAATATAATCTTTTATTCATTTTTTTCACAGCAATTCACAATTATCTTGGCAACATAATTTTCAATGTAATCCCAATCCTCGTAAATTGCCTGTTTTGCATTAAATTATTAAAATTCTTTTTTGAATGAAAATTCATTAAAAATACTTTTTTGAAAATATAAAATTTTAGTCTTAATATAAATTTGTATTAATTTTTTTTTTGTAATAATTCACAATTATCTTGGCAACGTAATTTTCAATGTAATCCCAATCCTCGTAAATTGTCTATTTTGCATTAAATTATAACAAATTTTTTTCAATGAAAATTCATTAAAAATACTTTTTTGAAAATATAAAATTTTAGTCTTAATATAGTCTTCTGTTCACTTTTTTTTACAACAATTCACAATTATGTTAGCAACATAATTTTCAATGTAATTCCAATCCTCGTAAATTGTCTATTTTGCATTAAATTATAACAAATTTTTTTCAATGAAAATTCATTAAAAATACTTTTTTGAAAATATAAAATTTTAGTCTTAATATAGTCTTCTGTTCATTTTTTCTAACAATAATTCACAATTATGTTGGCAACATAATTTTCAATGTAACGTCACTTCTCGTTGATTGTTTATTTTGCGTTCAATTTTATCGCGTGTACGTTCTGTAAATGGAAAATAACATTGTAAACTATCTTCACGATCGGCTGTAATTTAAATTTCTATAATTTTCTGTTTTTATCTTTATTTGCTCTTTGTGCCTTGGACTTTATATTCGTGCGAGATTGAACATACCAGGATCTCGCATCGCAGTGTCACATATTACTACGTTTGAAGTTTTCGAACGTTCAATTGTATAACGTTCGAGGATAGCTTTCTATTCGCGAGCGCGAGCAGAATGCAGAAACACACACATACACAAATGTATGACGCAACGGTTAACCGGTCTTTGGAACGCGGGAAACACCTCATCAGCTCTCGTGTGTTCGCCATCTTTACACATCGATAAATTACAAATACCGATAGAGAGACACGAGAGACATCTTTTGTTTTTTTTTTTCATCAGCTTTCCGAGACGAGATCTAGACGTGTTTTCGTAACTCATTGCAATTTCACTGGTTTTCTTATCGTTGAATTCACCCGCTTAGAAGGTACGGTCCGAAAGAGAGATTAATTAATTATTAACTGAGCAATAGATTTTAGAAAAAACGGTTTTACACACTTAAAACGAGCAACCGATCGTAACGAGATTCACTGAACAAAGCGTGCGTTTGTACAAGGTAAACAAACCATTAATAACGAATTATTTTAAAAGCTTACTGATCCAAGTCAATCCTTGACGAAGTTACGTTATAATATTCATTGTCATAAGATTAGGCGAAAAAAAAACAATTTTTTTTAAAGCTCCTTATTTTATCATAACACCAGGACCCCTGATTTTAAGGAGTTCGATTTTTAAGGGAAATTCCCGCTCTTTTGTCTCACGCGTTGCATGCTGGGACGCGTAATGCGTCCCAGCATGCAGGATCGTAGTCGTATTTATCTTAAAGGGGAAACCCCGCCTCAAAAAAGGCGGGGGCATCAGACTCAAAAAAAGGTCCTTTCTCACCAATTTTTGTTAGCCACTTGATGAATTATTTCAGGATCGGGCGAATGGTATATTTTTAAGACCACTCTAGAGACCGAAAAAATAGACTTTTTTGGAGATTTTTTTTTCAGAAAAACTACAAAATAAATCGAGATTACAAAATAGGTCGTTTATCATACATATCAGTGACTGTATACGATAATTTTTTTTGAAGCGATTAATTTCAAAATGGAGGCTGTGCAGCGTTTTTGCCATGACAATTTCACTCAGACAATTTTCAGCCGATTCACTTGAAATTTTGAATTTATCTTTAAAAACACATTGTCTATGGAAACGCGTAGGATTTTTTCGATTTATTGATCAAACGGCGCACTTCTAAAGTGAAAAGTGAAAAATTTACTTAAATAATCGTCAGAAAATTGTTAACAACAAATGAACTATGCAATATAAAAAAAAATCCTACGCACTTCCATAGACAATGTATTTTTAAAGATATATTCAAAATTTCAAGTGAATCGGTTGAAATTTGTCTGAGTCGTGTTTCCGGCCAACAAAAACGAAGACGTCATCGCAAAAACGCTGCACAGCCTCCATTTTGAAATTAATCGCTTTAAAAAAATTATCGTATACAGTCACTGATATGTATGATAAACAGCCTATTTTTCAATCTCGATTAATTTTGTAGTTTTTCTGAAAAAAAAAAAAAATCGCCCAAAAAAGCCTATTTTTTCGGCCTCTAGGAGTGGCCTAACCCGTTAAGGTAGTAGTCTGATAATTTGAGCCGATTTTCATGTCTTTTTGGAGGGCGTTTTTTTGTAGGAAAATAAAAATGAATCGTTTTCGATATTTAGGGTGTTTTTATTTACATATGAAAGATAAAAAAAAAAAAATTTTTGAAAAAATTTAATAGTTTATTATTATTATTATTATTGATCGAAGTTGGCACCTCGAAAAGAAAGCGCGTGGGTGGCCCCGGTGATTTTGGCTCTTGATGTTAGCTGAAATAAAAAATTCTTGATAATTCTTAATCTATAAACATGTCATTCTGGTCGGAACTACTGAAGTTGAATTTCATGGATAAATAACAAAATGGCGGACTTCGGAAAAAAAAGTTTTTTTCCAAGAACTTTTTTTTGGAAAAAAATAGATTAAGAATTATCAAGAATTTTTGATTTCAGATAACATCAAGAGCCAAAATCACCTCCTCCACCCACGCGCTTTTTTTTCGAGGTGCCAACTTCGATCAATAATAATAATAAACTATTAAATTTTGTCAAAAAAATTTTTTTTTGTATCTTTAATATGTAAATAAACACATCCTAAATATCCAAAACGATTCATTTTTATTTTCCTACAAAAAAACGCCCTCCAAAAAAGACATGAAAATCGGCTTAAGTTACCAGACTACTACCTTAAGGACACTTTGAAGTTGTTTTATAAAATTTTTCATTAAAAAATAATAAAAATTATGACAGTTATAATTTTTACACAAATTTTCCGTAAAAAATGTTCCTTTAACGGTAGAATCCCTATCTCTGTCATGGTTCATCGGAAAAATAAAACAAAAATATTTTCTCAATCTGCATAAATGTAGTTTTCGTTAAGCAGGGCCTTTTTTTTTTAGTCAAATTTTCTCAAAAGGCGGCATGTTAAAAAAAAGGTTTTTCAACATGCCGCCTTTTGAGAAAATTTGATAAAAAAAAAAAGGCATTTAACATGCCCCCATTGTGAGGAAAATTAATTTAAGAAAAAATGACTCTTAAAAAACGTTCTAGAAAACAAACGTTTATTAAATTCAACGGCTTTATTAATTTCCGCTAATTTCAATAAACGTGTTTGGATCGTGAATAGAATGGAAGCTGCGCGTAAAAACGAAGTATCCGATGATAATGATCGCTGCCCTCGAACCGAGAGCGAGCCTTGAGACTTTCTTATCACTGATACACATGATGCATGCTTTATTTACAGGGCAACATCTTTGCATTCATGTAAACCACGTAAAAGTTAAACATGAAGGTCTCATTGTGATAACTTGATTAAAAAAACACACACACACACACACATACACACAAGGTCACCAGACACGATGATAAACTCTGTGGTCTATATTTCTAAAATTATACGTCGAGAAATTGCGTTCTAGTTAACAATCATAGTTGGAATAACAGAAAGATGAAGTTCACATTGATATTTATCGTTGCAGCCTCATTTTGATGAAGAAATAATTAAAAATAATAATATAATATTGTAAATAAATAAATGAATAGATAAAAATGATAAACCAATGAATGTTCATAATTTTTTAATTTAATTTCCGTGTCCCAACGTATATCCTTGCAGGTCTTTACGAAACTTCCCAATGTTCGCTCCTATCATTCCCTACTTGTACTACGGTAACAAGGGGACCTTCCCGACTTGTCATCACCGATTTCGTTCAAATTTATAGGGTATGTTGGGGTTGACGAGGAGTGAAAGTGACCCAAGTGGGAGGGCCAGATGAGCAATATTTAAGAAAGTAAAAATTTGGACGCAAATTTATTACACATAAGAACTTTTCGTAGCGCAATTTTCAATCACCGGTTCGCGCAGCGGCAAGAGCTCGAGTTCATAGCCGTGAGGGTCGTGGGTTCGTTTTCCCGTGTGGAGACTTTTAGTCTTTTTTTTTTATCTTCTTTTTAAATTTTACATTACTTGCACCACAAATATATTTAAATAATGCATAATGTATTTTATTTATTTATATTTTTATTTTATTTTATTATTTTCAAAGCTGACCTAACTTCCGTAGTGCCCGCAGCTGCTTTTTGTCCATTTGCGCTGGAAAGATGTGCCACGCACTTCGGGATGTTCGCATCTGTGATCTAGTTGCCACTGCAAGTGGTTAACCACATTAGAATGGGTGGGCGCGCTTCGCGCGCTACTTTTGTAGGTTAGGTTCATCGTGCGATCTGAAGTATGCATATGAACGAACTGCAAGCTCGAAATCGATCGCTAATCGCAATGACGAGTTACGCCCAATTCCTCCAACGTTAATCGAACTTTAAACTCAGTTCAGCCTATCTCCATCCATGCAAAAAAATTGGACATTGTTTAAGGTAGTTGTCTGGTAAGTTAAGCCGATTTTCATGTCTTTTTTGGAGGGCGTTTTTTTGTAAGAAAATAAGAATGAATCGTTTTGGATATTTAGGATGTTTTTATTTACATATTATAGATACAAAAAAAATTTTGTTGAAAAATTTAATAGTTTATTATTATTATCATTATTGATCGAAGTTGGCACCTCGAAGTTGGCAGCCCGGGTCCTAACTTTTTTTTCTACCGAACCGATTGCTTTCAAATTTTAACAGGCTACTCTACACACTTATAGTTCTCGTCGGAACCACCGAGAAATTTGTTCACCCTTAACTTTTTATTTTACAACCCCTTCTTTGCTCAAGTCCTTTTATTTTAGCATAGAAGGGGTTGTAAAATAAAAAGTTAGGGGTGAAAAAATTTCTTGGTGGTTTCGACAAGAACCATAAGTGTGTAGAGTAGCCTGTTAACATTTGAAAGCAATCGGTTTGGTAGAAAAAAAAGTTAGGACCCGGGATGCCAACTTCGAGGTGCCAACTTCGATCAATAATAATAATAATAATAAACTATTAAATTTGTTCAAACAAATTTTTTTTTGTATCTTTAATATGTAAATAAAAACATCCTCACTATCCAAAACGGTTAATTTTTATGTTCCTACAAAAAACGCCCTCCAAAAAAGACATGAAAATCGGCTTAAGTACTACCACCTACTACCTTAAACCGCGTCGGAGAAAATGCGCCTTTCGTCCGATTCCTCCAAAATTAAGCGAAGTTTAGATGCAGTTCAGTCTATCTCCAAATCATAGAAAAAAATTGAAACCTGTTTAAACCGCGTCGGTCAATGAATATTTATATTTAACAATAAAAAAATTGTTCTGGTATTCACGTGAATTGTTTTTCAAATTATTATGATGCAGATATGGAGAAAAGTGCCTCGGGGATGAATGCCGGAGCAAGCGAACCGCCAACGGCGAGTGCACCACCACCGCCTCCATCGGCTCCGCCGTCTTACGAAGAGGCGGTGGCTTCTGTGGGAATTATGAACGCACAATCAACCGTTACATCTTATCCAACGACTCAATCCGGAATGCCGACACCCTGTGAGTATAAGTAAAGAAAAAATATTTATGTGCCAATTTGACAGGTTTACAACGAAGATTACAACGAACTTAAATATGGGCTTGATCAAAGTTCTTAATGGAGTTATAACTTCATCCCGAGTTCGATTAAAGCGTTCAATGAGCTTTAGACTTGAGTTCCGGCTTCATTTAACTTGTCAATGAAGTTTAAATTTAAGTTCACACTCGAATAATCTTTGCAACGGAGTTTAAACTTAAGTTTGGACTTGATTCAAGTTTACAATGGAGTTTTTATGTGGTTTAAAATATGGATAAGTTTCACGGTGAACTTTGGGTCTAATCTTAAGTTTAAACTTGGTTACAGTTTGCGTCGAAGCTTAAACTTCAGTGTGAACTTGATTACAGTTGACAGTGACGATTAAACTTCCGTGTGAACTTGATTAAAGTTTACAATTAGGATTAAACTTAAGTTTAAACTTGAATAAAGTTTACAGCAAAGTTTAAACTTAATTTTCAACTCGATAAAAGTTTTCAATGAAGTTTAATCTCAAGTTCGATTTTTATCGAACTTCACGTCGAAGTTGAAGTCTGAACTTGCATAATTCTTGCAGCGAAGTTTAAACTTAAGTTTGAACTTGATTCAAGTTTACGTTGAAGTTTTAATTTGGTTTGAAATATGGAAAAGGGCCACCGCGAAGTTTCGGTTTAATCTCAAGTTTGAACTTAATTACAGTTTCCGGCGAAGCTTAAACTTCAGTGTGAACTTGCTTGAAATTTACAATGACGATCAAACTTCCGTGTGAACTTGATTACAGTTTACAATGAGGATTAAACTTAAGTTCGAGCTTGAATAAAGTTTACAACGAGATTCAAACATAACTTTCAACTTGATCAAAGTTTTCAATGAAGTTTAATCTCAAGTTCGATTTTAATCGAACTTCACGTCGAAGTTTGAGTCCGAACTTGCATAATTCTTGCAGCGATGTTTAAACTTAACTTTGAACTTGATTCAAGTTTACGTTGAAGTTTTTATTTGGTTTGAAATATGAATAAGTGCCACCGTGAGGTTTCGGTTTAATCTTAAGTTTGAACTTAATTACAGTTTGCGACGAAGCTTAAAATTCAATGTGAACTTGATTTAAGTTTACAATGAGGATTAAACTTAAGTCCGAACTTGATTAAGATTTCGAACGAACGCCTAACTCATTTAACTTTAATTCCATAACAAGTAAAGTGATCGACAAAATTGTCATTCGATCGTCGATGTTTTTGAACTGTCCTACTTCGGATGGATGTCGAGGAAAAAAAAAAATTGACCCGATTAACGATAATAATTCGATAATACGCTCTCGTTGATAATCGAAGAATTTTCAATTTGATTCAATAACAAATAAACCAATCGATAAACTCATCGTTCGTTGCTTATTAGCTTTGGGTCGTCAAACTACCGATTCGAATTGATATCACAAAAAAAGAAACATGCAAACAACATTAACCCATTATACTTCTGATCTCGATACAACACACTTTGATAAGAATTTTTTTTAATTTTTTTATCCTTATTCATTATTTTATCTCTTTTCGGTGACGTCAACGATCTTCGGTGTCACATACGTTTGGGCTGTAAAAACGTGCGTCACTCGCGAGAGTGACACAAAAAAAAAGAATGTTTTATACATCACTCACGAACGATCTCTTTCACGAACGTATTGATTAATCGACAGACGGACAATCCGGAATTTTACCATCCGTAACGCCTGCCGTCCCGTCCAACACTTACGCCGTGCAAGCATCGACGAGAACGGAAGTACGTGTCGTGCGTCAGCCAGTCCCTTACGCGCTCGGTCCGAAGCCCGTGAAAATGCAATGTCCAACTTGCATGGCCAATATCAAAACATCCACGGTCTCGGAGAGGCAACCAAGCGCCCATTTATGCTGCGTCATACTTTGCGTACTTGGGTACGTGAATAAAATTATATTTCCAAAAAAAAAAAGAAAAAAAAAATGCTTGTCAACTCAAACGTTTTCATAAATCTTTTTTCAATAAATAAAATGTATTCGGGTATCGATATTTTTAAATAAATTCAAATAAACTTTTAAGTAGTGATTTTTGTGATTTTTTTTTTATTACCGAAGAATTTCTTCTGAATCAAGAAGTTGCATGAAATTTATTTTTAAATTACACTTTCCCGTAGTTAATTTTTTCAACGATATATTCTTCTTTTTTTTTTGTTCGGAAATGGTTTTCTCAAAAATGTATTTTTCAAAAAATTAATTATTGAAAAAAAAGTATTTGTCTAAAAAAAATTTTTTTCAAAAATTAACTCTCAATTAATACGCCCGACAAGTTAATTCCAAATTGATTTCTTTCATTTAATACAAACGTAATTTTTTTTTCCAAAATCCATTTGTGTTAAAAACTTTATTTTTCAAAATATTAATTATTTAAAATAAACGAATTTGCCGAAAAAAATGTGATCCTTCTAAAAAAACAAATTTTCTTTTCAGCTGCTGTCTCTGCTCGTGTTTGCCATACTGCATGAACGCTTTCCTGACCGTTCATCACTATTGTCCGGGCTGCACGGTCTACATCGGAACGTGGAAAGGTTGATGGACATTTTTTATTTTTTTTTTCCTTTAACATTTTTACAGATCTTTGCCCAATACCTTTTATCCCCTTCCTTTCTCGTAAATCGTTCACGCCGGGTCTTCCGGTCGCTGTCAGATGTAAAATGCATTTTTCGCGACAATCCGAAATTAGCTCGTTGAACGATCGTTGAAGAGTGAGAAAAAAAGATATATATAAATTCTCGTGTGATTGGTTAATCGCGCGGCGATGTATGACGAACAGAGTTCCTAGCTCCCTCGAGTTATCTCGTAATAACGAAGCTGGCTAATTTACGTTTTTTTTTAATATTTAATATTTTTTTGTTTTTTTTTCCTTCTTCAAATTACTGATAATTTCTCGTTTTTTTTTTCACGACAAAAATGCATTTTTAAAAAATCGAACAACTGCATTCGGAGGATACTAATTACGTTTTTTTTATATTTAATTTTTCTTTGTTTTTTCAAGTTACCGATAAAACTCATTTTTTTTTTTTCGAAAACGAAAAAGCATTTTTTTTTAAATTGAGAAACCACGCTCGGAAGATGCATCGTTTTTCACGGGAGTACGAATTGAGAAAAGAGTAAAAAGAATTATTATTATT
Organism: Oxytorus armatus; assembly: GCA_958009045.1. NCBI lineage: Eukaryota > Metazoa > Arthropoda > Insecta > Hymenoptera > Ichneumonidae > Oxytorus > Oxytorus armatus. The sequence goes on from OY253755.1 coordinate 12,887,672, forward strand.
AAATATAAATAACGAGTAAGAATTTAATTAGGTTTTCGTAGAGATACGCGAATAAATGTTACGTATATTCCATTTTTTTTCCCTCGAATTTCTCGAGCCTCCCATTACGTTAATAATAATAAATAAATAAAAAAAATGATAATATATGAGATATATATTGAATAAATAACACGTATATATTTTCGATGAAAAAAAACGCATTTTTTAATTATTTTTCCCGTGTCCATTGAGAGGTATACAGAGTTTTTTTTAAATATTGAACCGGTATACCTATTTCCTAAATCGTAAGCGCGCTATGTTTTATCACCCGTTGGCATTTTGGCATCGTGACGTAAACGACGATTTTTTCACCATTGTCATTATTATTATTATTTATTTTCGTAGATTAATCAGTTCTATAGTTGAAGTGGCACACCGCGATATCTTTTGCAGATAAAAATTATCGTTGTCGGGCCTTTCTTTGTTTTTTTTTTCGCCTGTTTCAGGCGTTGAGATGGGCGATTACTCGTATAAACGATTTCCGTAAAATCGATTATTTTTCTTCGTTTTCATGAAAAAAAAAAAACAGTCAATCAAACGATTATTTGTCGATTTTTTTTCCCAATAATCGATCTGTAGATATCGATTATCCTGGCGATCGATTATTTGACAAACGATTATATTTTCTATGTCGCCCATCTCTATTCGAGTGGTTAGAGCGATCTGAGAGCGGTATTACTATTTCAACGAGTGATTGAAAGAAAAAAAAGTGAGAGCGAAACCCATTTTGTGCGATTCGATTAAAATACATGTGCGAATCTATAATTCCATCACGCGCAATCACAAAATGAATATCGAAATGCACACATTTCCATATTCGATGTAATTGACTTTTAAAAAATTAATTTGTCTTTCGCGAATACCAATTTCTACTCGGTCCGAACATTTTTTCCTACCATTTCGTCCTTTAGCGCTGAGGAATGGCTATTTTGTTTGAAATTTCTACTATGAATTTTTGGCATTCTCAAAACCAGATTCTCCGACTGCGGTTGGTAACTTACCGGTAAAGACTGTCTGAGAGTGGCGCAAAACCACTGTGAGATGGCGTTAGCCAATTGAAGCAAAAGACGAAGAGCCCTCTGTGTCGCACAGTTTGTACTAAACTCAAGAAAATCACAGAAATACGCGAACCATGATCGTAATGATGCGATTATTGTAGGAGTCTTTTTTTAAAGTTTTTATACGGGTTTAAGTAACTGTACTCGTCGTTATAGTTAATTCTGAGATAGAAAAGAAAACATAGATCGGTGCGAATGCACGAGCGTTTGAGCGACCTTGTTTTTACGACTACTTCGAAATATATTTTGCGTCGAGTCTTTTTGTTTGGTTTTTTTTTAAGGTTAAACCTAGGTGCCGGGAAAGTGTCGCAGGGGATTCTCCTTCGGTGGTAAAAATTGTTGTCTGGCGACCGACGACAGTTCCATGTCGATTGCCTTCGTGTCGTCCCAAAAGGCTGGTGCCTCGCCAAGAATGGCAAATGTACCGGCCAACGATGCAAAGATAAATATATACAGGAAAAGTCGATCAAGAACCATCGCAACGAAACCCCAGTCTTGATCCTCCTGTTGAAACGACATTTTTCATTCTTTATTTTATTCTTTTCTCCTTGCTTCCTCATAAAGGAAACTTGATCTGCCGTGAAATTTCTTTTTTTCACGATTCTCATAACAGACTGTAAAGTTAAGTTTTTCGCGATTTCTCAAAAAATCTTTGGGGTTGGTCTAACTTTCGCAATTTTCGAGTTATCAAACAAATTTTTTTTCCATACATAGAACATTATTAAAGTACCGTTGCTATTGCCAAAATCGGTCGACGACTTTGGACTTTATCGATTTTTGAACTTGCACATTGCTTCGTGATTATTTTATCTAACTCACAAAGCTCCACGAGGAAGCTAAAATTGAAAAACAAATTTACTCATAGAGGGGCGGATTTGTGAGCGAGATAAAATAATTTGGAAGGGAGGCGCAAGTTTCAAAATTTTCAAGAATCTGAGATCCAAAGATTCCCAGTCATTAATTCGTTCTTACCGCATTAAATTCATCCTGGCGCTGTATGTGATGCTGAATGAACATCACATTGTGAAGTGCCTTCTCAAGCTCGAAGGGATATTTCTTTTTTGGTGTTACGTCGCTCATCGACTCATCGAGGCCCGACATGACGGTTGGGAGACCATTGTAACCGGTCATACCACCGACCCCGAGAGTACCAACGAGAAATCTGTTGTGGGCCGTTGTCGTGTGAAGACCGTTGCAACCTTGGCGACATCAGCGAAAATGAAAAATAAACAGTGTTTACCGAATCAATGGTGTACGCCATTTTTTTTATTGGCAAACCGTAATTCCTAATGGGTTATCAAAAGTTTTTGTAATTTGGTATAAAGTTGAATAATTTCAGTCCGTAATCGAGGTTCGAGTAAATCGAAATTAAAGTCCGAGTTCCTGTTCGAGTCGAAGTTCAAGAAATTCAAAATCCTAAACCAACGAATCCAAAATCACGCTCGAACTTAAGTTCTAAATTCAAGTTGAAGAATCAAGTTTTAACTTAGTTTAGATTAGAATCGATTATTTGAACCACCGTCAATTTGTTGAATTAGTCCTAAACGACTATCGAATAATCTGCAAATCCACGTTCGCTCTTTAATGATATGAAAATTATTGCTCACCATCGATTCTCTGACGTCTGCCGGATTCGGGTGACGAAACGAGCGACTGTGATTGGACGGCCGCCGTTACGGCGCTGTCAAATTTGCTCTTTTTACTGCCAGTCCGGCCTCTACCGTGAATCTTGTGAGCCGCAAGATCGTTTAGTAGATCGTCCGGTACCCTCATCAGTAACAATTTTGGCAATCTTCTGATGAACACTTTACGCACCCAAGGGGCCATTTTGTGGGTGCTTGGTTTCCGATAATGAACGTTCAATATTATAATTGTTATCACGACTGAGAGCCCGACGAGTATCATCGTGAAAAGTAGATATTTTCCCAATAGCGGTAGTGCCAATGACGTTGACGGGATTATTTCAGATATGAGCAAGAAAAACATTGTTTGCGAGAGCAAAATATTTATACAAAGTGCAATTTTCTCGCCGGAATCGGCCGGAAGATAAAACGCCAATACCGACAGATATGAGATACCGACGCACGGTACTATCAGATTTACCGTGTAAAAAAGTGTTTTACGACGCAGCGTTATGTTAAAAAATATATCGGGATAAGGTTGCGCGCAACATGGATAATATCTCTCGTGACGTTCGGCCGGAACACTCAGAATGTCCCATTCCACGCTGGGATAATATTCGCGAAGATCCATCCCCAATTCGACGTTGTTGTTACCCATATTTTGGTTTATGTGCTTCAGATCGATCTGCAATCATTTACGGAAATAAACAACGCGCGTGAAAATTTGTTTTTCAAGAAACTAAAAAAATCATCTTCGAACGTGTATAATCCGGTGGTAATTTTCATGAAAATCATTGCGAGTTATAGGAATATCGAATCTATCGAATCTATCGAATATATCGAATATATCGAATATGTCGAATATGTCGAATACATCGAATATATCGAATCTATCGAATATATCGAATATATCGAATATGTCGAATATATCGAATATATCGAATATATCGAATATATCGAATATATCGAATATATCGAATATATCGAATATATCGAATATATCGAATATATCGAATATATCGAATATATCGAATATATCGAATATATCGAATATATCGAATATATCGAATATATCGAATATATCGAATATATCGAATATATCGAATATATCGAATATATCGAATATATCGAATATATCGAATATATCGAATATATCGAATATATCGAATATATCGAATATATCGAATATATCGAATATATCGAATATATCGAATATATCGAATATATCGAATATATCGAATATATCGAATATATCGAATATATCGAATATATCGAATATATCGAATATATCGAATATATCGAATATATCGAAGATATCGAATATATCGAATATATCGAACATACCGAATATATCGAATATATCAAATATATGGTATACATCGAATATATCGAATTTATGTAAATTCGTATAGCCTTTTCATGATTTCGTAAAATAGACTTAAAAACGTTTTTTTTAAATTACTTGACGTCAAGGCACTGCTGTGTTTCTTGATCACCGAGTAATAACGTGAAAGAATACTACTTAACACATTATCAATTCATACCTGAAAACCATCGTAGGTCCAAGAGCCAAATTTCATGAAACACGTTTGCTGATCGAACGGAAAATAACGAACGTCGATTTCGCACGACGATTTGAATATTGCCGGTGGTGTCCATAAGACTTTACCGGTGTGATGTAGAATCGCTTTCGTCATTGTCGTTACTCCGTACTCGCCATCGGCACTGAAATAATTCTCACTTTAATATCGTAACGGGAGGTATATAAGAATAAATAAAAATTTATAAATTATCGTGCATAATGCGAACATTCATGAAATCGTCAGATTATTGTTTTTTTTAATTTTTAATAATTTTTTATTCAATTTTTTCGGTAAAAGGTTATTTTGTTTTGTTATTAATTATTATTTTTTTTCATCTTACTTATTATAAAGCACAATATCCGGCAGCCATATGTGTTCGCTGGGTACATAGAGTTCGGTAACACCGCCATATTCCAAAGGATCCCACTTGAATTTGTGATCCTGCCATTCCTTTAATTAATTTTCCCATCCATATCAAAATTTCGACTTGATTGGAAAAAAAAACTTAGCAACTATACTCGACGATAACTGATCGTTAAGACTTACGTGCTCCAACCACACGTTGGTGGTCAAAATTTGATCTTTAAGATTCTGTAAGAAAACCATAAAATTAGTGTCTTTCAAAAGTTCATTCATTACGTCCAAATTAAAGTAACTTTTTACAATGAAAAAGACATATGCTTAGCCATTTTTAAATTTCAATCAAATTGTACGTTTTGAAATGATGTTTTGAAAAAAATAACCGCCATCGGAATGTGTTATTTTACGTCGTTAATTTTCATCATATATTAGATTCAATAAGTTTTTAATGGTTTTATTAAATCATTAAACAATAATCACGGTCGAACAGTAATAATTTAATGATATTGAAAAATAACGATTTTTCTTTACTCACAAGATCGATGAGCTGGGACAATCGGAGTCCCAGCTTAACGACAACCGTGTCGGTATTGTTCGTTACGGGTCGTATGAGTCGATTATAATTTGACAATAAGTCATCGTAAAGTCTTTTGGCATCGGGATTGGCATTACAGATTGCGGGTATCGATGTGAAAATCCAAAAAATCACAAAGCCCAACATTTTTTATAATTTTTCTTGCTGCCCTGTCCTGTTCACGAGAGTATTAGGTGGGTTTGCAGCACCCCACAATCACCTTTTAACGATCGAGACATTCTGACAGAGATAAACACAAAAAAAGTATAGTTTTCTGCTTCACGCATTTTTAAGTAATAGAAGAAAAAACAAAGATCGACATAGGTTACGAATAAAATTACTGAAAATATCGTTAAAATGGAAATTTAGCGCTTCTAACGCCACGACTTATTTTAAATATCTTTCTGAAGTAATCGAATAATTTAAAACGATATTTCATAGTTCGAAATAAATGAAAAAAAATGGTCAAAATGAGAACTTAGTCCTTCGAATCTAAGTTTGTGTGTTTAGTTAATTTTCACTCAATTATTATTTTTTTTATTTAGGTTTTTTTATCGAATTATTCTTATTTATCATTTGCGTTCATTTATTTTCATTTTATTTCGTAATTTCGACTATAATTGTTATTCATTCGTGAAAAAATATTTTTGTAAACCCCCTTCTTGCATCCGCAATTAACTCGTTATGATTTGATATCAAATAGTTATACACCTCTCTTTAAAAATAGCTTTTAATGTTGACACGAACTACAAGTACTTCAGAGTACTTCTAGTTCGTGTCAAAAAAAAAAAGAAAAAAAACAGAAGTTCGAACGATATCTCAATGGTCGAAATTACAAACCTGTTGCGTTTCCGTATTGTCAAAAAATTTATTGTCGGAAAAAAACTACTTTACTTCTTTAAAATAAAAATAAATTAAAAGTTCCTATCGAGTTATTAGGGACCAAGCAAAAATTATATTATATTGAACTATTGAGGAAATTAAGAAAAAATCCAAAACGACTAATAACACACTTGTAGCACAAAAATAAATAAATAATGAATGCACCTGCAAATGCACAAATACGTACGCATTTGCAGGTGCATACAATATGTTTTTGTAAATTGTTTTAACAATTTACAAAAAAATTGTACATCGATGAAACTTTCGAAACAAAAGGAACATTGAAAAAATGAAAAAATTACCGAAAGCTTGTTATTAAAAAATTGAAGGAACAATTGACGGTTGTCAAACTTACAGAATCGCGAAGTTTCGCTCGAAATACCGTTCTCAATCATATCAGCGAGACAAATATTCGAGTCTCGAGCACGAAATTGCGCAGCATCCCCAAAACAATTGAGATGAAATCTCACAGAAATGAGGAGAAAATTCTTCATTCACGATTCGCCGGGTGGCGTGTTCGTGGCACACACGAGGGACATCATCGTGGCCATTGATTCTCGTTAATATAACATAATCGATTATAATCGAGGTTAGAATTTTCACAATTTACGGAAAATTGAAGCCCGTTCAGACTGAAAATTCGTCGTTTCGTCAAATTTTTACGTTCATTGGTAACAATTTTTTTTTTTTTTTTTTCGTTGACGATCTAACGGAAGTGACGTCGTGGGACGATGGTCGGTGGACCACTGTCTGTTAAGTTTACGGGGGTTGACAGACCCTTTTGAGGGGGATGACGAAGCAGCGAGGTTGGGGGGAGAGATTGAGGCAAAAGAAGGGATGGTCCAGAGGTGAGGGAGGATCGATATTGCGACTGCGCTTCAACATCCAAACGGTTCACGTACTCGCCGCAGAGAGACAGCGATTGAGAGAGGGGCGGAGAAACCGAGAGAACAACACAAAATAAAAACATCGGCGGGGTGCAAGAATCACAGATCGTTTCAGCGCAGACGCGTTCCAACGCTGAGCCTCCCTGAGAAACAAAAAAAAAACATACCAATAAGTTTATTTTTATTTTTATTTTAAAATACTTCACACTCTGTTCCTCCAGTGGATATTGGATATGTGAGATATGAGAATGTTCACTGTAGAAGCAATTTTGGGGACCTTGAAAAAAAAACAAATTTTAGCATTTCAGAAAAATGTCATTTTGGAAAAGAAAATGATAATCACATAATTCAATAATTTATTTGAATTCAATGAGATTTTTATACGAAGTTAAGTGGATTTCTGAAGTTTTGACTCGTAGAGAAAATTTTATGAGTATAAAATTGAGAATTTTGTATGTCGATCATTATTTTAAATGAAAAAAGTAGATTTTTCTATTTTAGCTTTTATCACAGAAGAAGTTTCTTATGTGAGGAAAAGTTGAAAGGAAATTTTAATTATTGTTATTATTTTTGAATTGAAAAACCAAGAAAATCTTGTTGTTGAGTCCTTTGATTTATGTTCGTAGAAGAACAAGCACGAGAATACTGCAGAAGAATTAAAAAAAAAAAATGTTTCCGTTTTATTTCGCTAGCGAAGATCGCAAGCGAAATACGTATATAATATGTGTTTACAGGCACGAAAGTGATATGCAACATTCGCGAAAAGGAAAAAAAAATTATAATACGCATGCACGTGTTCCTTAAGGAATATCTCGCCCGTATCGGGAGTCGCGGTTTTCGTATTCAAGGAAATTGCATCGGGCGCATAACCCAGAGTATGGATGCACTTACTGCGAGCGTTGCTGCATTCGGGTGGATATCCCACTGGGGCTCAGACGCCTTCGTTTTCCGGTGCCAGACACCGACACTGTACCAATAAACGTACGTATACGGATATACGTGTCGTTCCGTATCAAATCGATTTGATTGCGGCACGAGATATTTTTTATTTTCATTTTCCGTTCAGTATATCGTACGGCGTCATAAAACGACAGTTCACACCAATTTTCAGATTTATTGACAAATTATTTTGGCAATAATTGTCAAAAGTGTTACAACCCTCAACAAGTGTACGAGAAATCAAATTAACCCATGTCAAATCAATTTAAGGGCGACTCAAAATATTTTTCATTTTAATTTTCCGTTCAGTATGTTGTATACCGTCATAAAAGGATAGCCCATAATAATTTTCAGCATTTTTGTAAAATTATTTTCGCAGTAATTGTCAAAAGTATGAAAACCCTCAAGGAGGGTACGATAAATTAAATTAAGCCATGTCAAATCGACTTGGGTGTAACTTAAAATATTTTTGATTTTTATTTTTCGTTCAGTATGTTGTATGCGGTCATAAAAAGATAGCCCATAATAATTTTCAGCATTTTTGTAAAATTATTTTCGCAGTTATTGTCAAAAGTATGAAAAACCTCAAGAAGGGCATGATAAATTAAATTAACCCATGTAAAATTGACTTGAGTATGACCCAAAATATTTTTTATTCCAATTGTCCGTTCAGTATGTTATATACGGTCATAAAAAGATAGCCCACAATAATTTTCAGCATTTTTGTAAAATTATTTTCGCAGTAATTGTCAAAAGTATGAAAACCCTCAAGGAGGGTATGATAAATTAAATTAACACATGTCAAATCGACTTGGGTGTGACTTAAAATATTTTTGATTTCTATTATTCGTTCAGTATGTTGTATGCGGTCATAAAAAGATAGCCTATAATAATTTTCAGTATTTTTGTAAAATTATTTTCGCAGTAATTGTCAAAAGTATGAAAACCCTCAAGGAGGGCATGATAAATCAAATTAACCCATGTCAAATTGACTCGAGTGTGACCCAAAATATTTTTTATTTCAATTGTCCGTTCAGTATGTTATATACGGTCATAAAAAGATAGCCCACAATAATTTTCAGCATTATGGAAAAATTATTGTCGCAGTAATTGTCAAAAGTGCGAAAACCCTCAAGAAGGGCACGGTAAATCAAATTAACCCATGTCAAGTCGACTTCAGAGTGACTCAAAATATTTTTTATTTCAATTTTCCGTTCAGTATGTTGTGTATGGCGATGAAAAGATAGCGCACAACAATTTTCAGCATTTTTGAAAAATTATTTTCGCAGTAATTGGCAAAACCCTCGTGGAGGATACGATAAATCAAATTAACCCATGTCAAATCGTCTTCGGTGTGACCCAATATATTTTTTATTTTTATTTTCCATTCGGTATGTTGTACACGGTCATAAAAAGATGATCCACAATAATTTTCAGCTATTTTGAAAAATTATTTTGGCAATAATTGTCAAAACCCTCAACTAACTTTTTCGCGAAATTACGCAATATAATACGAATTCTCAACAAAAAAAATATATATAACGCTGCAAATTGCATATCTGACGATGTGATTAGAAACGCCCCATACGTATATGAAAATGGGCACACAGACATACAATACAACGAACAGACACTGGCGTATCTCGTATCTTGGATGCTTTAAAATTTTTGGTAGACTCTTCAGTTCGGATGTCGGAGAGGCAAAGTGGTGCCCTGTGGAATGCCAGGAACCTTTCGGCGCTTATACCAGGAATGAATTATTTCTCGTGCTCACGCTGTGTATAACCCCTCTTCCCCAGCCGACAATGTTCCCGGTCGAGCTTTACGCTTCCCGAGCTTTCTCACTTTTACATTTCCGGCAGACGAACGAACACGCTCACTGCGCTTGACGAATAACCATCCTCCGTGCGGTGTCCATAAGCGAGATATACTCACTTTACATCGTGCAATGATAGTCTGGGGTACGTTAGATCTTGCTCGTTTCCATCGTTTTTAAATTTTCGAATTTTTACGTTGGATTCAAAATCACCGACATCGAGAGCGTCCATAGATAGGAATTTTTCTTCCAATCGAATCACCATGACTGTTGGTCGACCATATTGACCGACATTTGGAATTCTAACATTTTTCAACCGAATGCAAAAGAATAATCGACCTCTGAACCATTCACTACATGATCCAAATTTTGATCATTTCATATTGAGTTCGATTTCAACGAAAAAAATCTCCTCCAACGTGAATTCCGATGCTCTTTCATTAATTATGAGTTTAAAGTTATTTAAATTAAAATCTTAGTGAATATTTTCGATAATAAAAATATAAAATCGTGAAATTTTAATTTTTCAACATTTCTTCAATCGTACTTTTTCTGTCAGCTTGCGATTTAATGACAAAAAATTTCAACAATATACTTGTTGAAGTAGAAACAAAATTAGAAGCAAAAAAAATTGTATTCTGATCTAGTTGTAGTACAATCAATAGGGAGCCCGTTACTCTTGTCAATTCCACACTAAATTACAAGAGTTTTTTTTTTTTTTTCCTTACAAATCCTTACAAATTAAGTGACCGCAAGTGCCGCCATTTTGAGGAAAACCGTATCGGCCAATATCTCCGTTACCGTGCACTTTAGGCCAAAAATGCCAATAACCTTTCTTGTAGATAATTTAATTTCCCATCTTTTTTTCTAAATAATTTTTTTTGTATCACTTACCGTTTACGACTTATACGACTGTTAAAATTGATTTATTTACTTTTTGTCCTGTATCTCTCCTAATAATTGTTTAAACAATAAAATGCTAATAACTTATCTTTTGAATCCATAAATTTCCCACAAGTTTTATTTGAAACTTTTTCGTCTAAAGTTAATATTCACAAAGTTATAACGCGTTCAATGTTACGCTACTGGGTGCAAGGTTAATAAAAACGAGGTATGCATAGTACAATGATGAAAATTCAATACATATGTAAAAAAATAATAATGATGTTCACATAATTAACAATAAATACCTTCTTACCTGCAAAAACAGCGACTTCCCGTTGACATTTTTTAAATATTTGTATAATATTTTTAACAATTCAATAATACTTCATAACTCGAATTGCTCCACGATTATTATCGAATTATCAATTATATACTGTTGGCATGATGAACAAAAGAATAGGAAAACGGGAAATTTATTCAAAAAGGCATGGAAAGATTGATAAGTCCGGAACGAATGGCACTTTGCAGCATTTTCGGTTGGAGGCAGAGTCGCTAGACTTATTTTACTTCTTGTCGATAAGCGAACGTAATTGCGCGTTTTCCTATTCTTTTGTTCATTATGCCAACAGTATATAATTGATAATTTGATAATAATCGTGGGGCAATTCGAGTTATGAAGTATTATGGAATTGTTAAAAATATTATACGAATATTTAAAAAATGTGAACGGGAAGTCGCTGTTTTTTGCAGGTAAGAAGGTATTTATTATTAATTATGTCAATATCATAAATATTTGTTTAAATATGTATTGAATTTTCATCATTGTACTATGCATATCTCGTTTTTATTAACCTTGCACCCAGTAGCGCAACATTGAACGCGTTATAACTTTGAGAATATTAATTTTAGACAAAAAAGTTTTAAACAAAAGTTGTGGGAAATTTATGGATTTAAAAGATAGATTATGAGCATTTTATTGTTTAAACAATTATTAGGAGAGATACAGGTCAAAAAGTGAATAAATAGATTTTAACATTCATATAAGTCGTAAACGGTAAGTGATACAAAAAAATATTATTCAGAAAAAAAGATAGGAAATTCAATTGTCTACAAAAAAGGTTATTAGCATTTTTGGCCTAAAGTGCACGCTAACGGAGATATTGGCCGATACGGTTTTCCTCAATATGGCGGCACTTGCGGTCACTTAATTTGTAAGGATTTTGTTTATTTACATTCAGTACGTCATACTGAACCTAATAAAAAAAAACAAAAACTCTTGTAATTTAGTGCGGCACAATATTCCCTATTGATTGTACTATTGAGAGTTTTAACAATTATTGTCAAAATAATTTTTCAATAATGCTGAAAGTTATTGGTGGGCTATGTTTTTATGACCGTATACAACACACTGAACTGAAAGTTGAAGTAAACAATATTTTGAGTCACTCTGAAATTGACTTGACATGGGTTAATTTGTTTGATTTATCGTACCCTCTTGAAGGTTTTCACACTTTTGACAATTACTGCGAAAATAATTTTAAAAAAATGCTGAAAATTATTGTGGGTTATCTTTTTATGACCGCAACAGTATCACGGATGTTTTACAGAGGAAAACAGATGTGGTTGATAAGCTTCGTAAAAAATATCCTCCGATGTTAATTCCTATACTCTTCCACTAATCATGAGCTTAAAGTAATTTTAAATTGAAATCTTAGTGAATATTTTCGAAAATAAAAACATAAAAGCGTGAAATTTTCATTTTTCAACAGGGTTTTTTATCGAATTTTTTCTGTCAACTTGCGGTTTAATGAAAAAAATTACAACAATATTGTTATTGAAGTAGAAACAGAATACGAAGAAAAAAAATTCTGGGTTCCAAAAGAAGTGAGATAGTACAAAGTAAGAACGAACGAGGGCGTTGTACATGTAAGATTTGGTCGGATAGGGAAAGCACGAGAGGTTGATAGATTGCTTTCGCCGCGGTGTCACGAATGTTTTACAGAGAAAAAAAGATGTGCTTGGTGAGCTTCGTAATGTGCAAGAGAGCAAAAGAGAGAGAGGGAGAGAAATAAAGAGAGAGAGAGATCGAAATATAGTTGCAGGGTCTCACACGAATGTGCACACCTGCGAGTTGAGCAACCGAAGTGCTAATGCCGGTTGGTGGGTTTGAAAAAGCTCCGAGCCTGGTAAACCGTCAACGAAATTTACGACTCTAGACATATCTTCCTCGCATTCGCGAAAATTTCTCCCGTTACTCCTCGGGAGAGTTGCTCTCTTGGTTGCTCCCCGGCAGGCATGCAAGGACAGTTTCAAATATGCCCGAGAATATAGGAAGTGAGAAGGAGGGGGTGGAGAAGTTGCGTCCTGCTGGTATCGCCAGACGCGATATTTCCGGGTTATAAATATAATAACCGCCGTGTGCATCGGCCTAGAAATGTTATGAGTTATGACCCTCGAGTTGTGCCTAACTTGGTGTTAATAAAAATGTGATTTTTGGCAATTTTATTGTTGCTCATGGTCACGTAAATTTATCCGTTTAACTGTCAATTTCGAAAGACGGTAAAGCTTTGGGTAATTTTTGAAAATTTTTTGCTATCAATGGCAAAGTGCCACCGTAACGTAAGGCCAATTTTCTTAATATCACCCGTTTCATTAATCACGCTGATTATAAAAAAAAAGACCTGAATTTGTAGTAGGAATCCAACTCCAGTTCGATTTGTTTAGTCACTCAAAATTTTTTATCAAATCACCGAGAACAGGATTTCAGTGATCCTGCGGTCGAAACACTTATTTCAGGAATCTTGAATCCAGCGGTAGCGTTCAGGAATCCTCTATTCAGAACAATTTTCCGAATAAAGGATTCCTGATTCTTTATTCAGAAATAAGAAGAAGGGTGCTTTCGCATCAGGCAGCGGGAACGTCAGAGATCGTGGATCAAGCAGGACATTCTGAGAATTCTTCTTTGGGATTTCCTTTGTCGATGATATTTCAGTGATCCTTCATCAAGAAGGGTTATGTTAACCAACGTTGTTAACATATGTTAACCAACGTTGTTAACATATGTTAACCAACGTTGTTAACATATGTTAACCAACGTTGATCCAACTGTCAATTTCGAAAGACCGTAAAATATTCGGTAATTTTTGAAAATTTTTTGGTACCAATGGCCAGAGAAATGGATTCTGCTGTTGAAAGGAAAAAAAATTATACGGCACTCTTTTCTATACAACTGTCATAATTTTTATTATTTTTTAATGAAATTTTTTATAGAACAACTTCAAAATGTCCTTAAGAACATATAATTTTTTTTAAATTTGTAATAGGAATATATCCAAACAAATAAACTACTGCTACTACTGGTCGAACGATTTTATTTCCCACCTGGAAATCCAGTAAAGATTCTTCGAATTTAGACAGAAATTTACAATCGGAGGGATTTTTCGGAACTTAGAAGGCAATCGACTCAATAACACCAGGCGCATTAGAGCTTGAATTTTTTCAATAGGTCAGCATCAAAACGACAGCAATGCGATACGAAGATCTTTGCAACAAAATGTTGGTCGCTTATGGTCTAAGGGTGATTAACTTCGCCAGGTATCGATGTTCTTCGTTGGTTAATCTCGCCGGGAGCCTCGACGATTTATAAAGGAATGGGTGTGTTGAAGGGTTAAGAGCGGACAAAATAGCTCGAGCATGGGTACAGTAAAAGAGGAACCAGCAATACTCACTGTCCGTAAGATAAGCCAAAATCCCATTATAGTTCGTTGTTGATGCCCGCGCGAAATAGTCCGACATTTGCAAGTTTCCAACGAGCAAACGTTAAAGGCCGGGGCGCGGTTCCGCGAGAGTTTAAATGAGAGTTCGCGCTTCATAAATTATCGCGTGTCCTACCCGCCGCCCCAACTTCTCGATCCTCCATCCTCGTTCACCGCTGTTCCATCTCTACCATCACCCTTTGCCATCGTGACCTAACCGACCGTTTTGTCCTTCTCTTTCTCATCGACTTCGCGGAAATTCCCTTCCCTACTTTTCCGACCGGGATTCCAGCAGGTATGCAACGATTACTCAACCGCGTATACGCGTGCTTACCTAATTTGGAATTTCGCCGAAGAGAATTAGACAAGGAATGTCGTGTGGGAAACACTGATATCCGGTTGAATGCCTTCTGTAAGATAGTCCAATTTGGCAATTATTTAAAGGTATTACAAGAGCGTAGAAGGTACAGTTCGTACACAGGAAATGTTCTCGTAATACGCAAGGATCTACGCGAGTAGTAAAATAATGGAGTTGGGAGGGAGTTGAAAAGTCCTCCAACGGTCTTTCTATTCGCATCCAATAGGATGTTCAGGGATCTTACATTAAAGATAACCTTGCTAGAGATCTCGCAAGGGTGGGCATCGAAATAGCGAAACACGAAAAAGCTGAACGGTTGGAATAGCGAAAGACCAAAAAGGGCAAATACCAATGGGCGCGTACCAACGAGTCGTTCTAATACGCGCATTGGTATTCGACTTTTTACTCTGTGAATATTTCGACCGTTCGACTTTTTGGTATTTCTTATTTTGACCGTACGATTTTTTTGGATTTTCGCTACTTTGACCGTTCGACTTTTTCGATGGTTCGCTATTTCGATATCCACCAATCTTGCATCAAGCAGGACGTTCTAGGAATTCTTTATCGAGGATGTTCTGGTGGTCCTGCTCCAAGAACGACATTCCACTGATCTTAGAGTCGAAGCACTTATTTAAGGGGGGTGTAGGGTTTTAAAATTATTTTTTTTGCATTTTTTTTTAATTTTTCTTTCTGAATGAACAATATGTCGAGAATATTGTATATAAATTTTAAGTCAATCGGAGTAAAACTAACGGAGTTACAGCGTTTCAAACGATTACGATTACGTGATACGGGTTCACGTATAAAAAACTTTAAATCGATTTTCCCGAAAACGTCATTTTTGAAGTTTGTCAACATTAGAACTCAAAATCTACTGAACCGATCCTTTTGAAAATTTAAACATTACTTCTTCACATAAATCAACAGGTAATCAGGAGGATTTTCTTTTTTTTCCAATTTTTTCAATTTTTTAATAACAAATTAAGCGCGATTTTTTGAGCTAAAATCGCGTTTTTCACTTCCAAATGCTGCAAAAAATAGAAAAAAAAAAAAAAGGAACTCTTCCTGATTACCTCGAGAAATACATCACCTTTAAAATGCATATCAATTTTTTTGTTTCGGATGACCCGGTAACGAGTTATAATGTTCACCGCAAAACTACTTTTTTCAAGGCGCCTCTGGAGATTCAACGTCACCGGCTTATTTATCAATATTTTTCATTGAACATTTTTTCTGAGATACTTTAATAGTTGTACAATAATATGTAATTCTATTTAATAAAATTATATTACTCATGTCGCCGCAAAAAAATCATAAAAATATGCTTTTTTTTCGCATTTAAAACCCTACCCCCCCACTTAAGGAATCTTGAATCAAACGATAGTTTTCAGGAATCCTTTATTCAGAAGAATTGTTTCAATAAAGGATTCCTCACTTCTGATTGAAGGATCAGGAAACTTTTATCTCGAAGTACGAAGAAGAAGGGAGTTTCTGTATCAAGGAGCGAGGACGTTAGAGTTCAAGTAGGACATTCTGAGAATCCTTCTTTGGAATTTCCTTTGTCGAGGGTATTTCAGTGATCCCTTCATCAAGAAGGGCATACGATGAACCACGGATATTGCGTATCCATATCTTCGGGTGATCTTTCAACGAGAAAGGATTCAACGATTCTCTACTAAGAAGGACGTTCCAGTGATGCATGAAGATGGAAATGTCAAGAATTTTACTTCAAGAAAGACATGCCATGAATCCTGCATTGATGTTCTGTCAATCTTTTATCGGACAGGATCTTCTGGGGGTACTGCGACGAAGAAGTACATTTAAGGATTCCGTCATCGACGATGCCCCAACCACTCTACATCAAGAGAGGGATGCCATGAATCCTGCATCAACATTCTGTCAATATCTTAGCGAACAGGATCTTCCAGGGATCCTGCAACGAAGGAGGACATTCAAGGATTCCATCATCGACGATGCTCGAATCACCCTGCACCAAGAAAGGTATGCCATCAATCCTGCATCAAATTATGTCAATTTTTTAGCGGGCAACATCTTCCACGGATCCTGCAACGAAGGAAGACATTTAAAGATTCCGTCATCGACGATGTTCCACTCTGCGTCAAGTAAGGCATGCCATGGATCCTACATCAACGTTCTGTCAATCTTTGATCGGACATGATCTTCCGAGGATCCTACAACGAAGAAGGACATTCAAGGATTCCGTCATCAACGATGGTCCAATCACTCTGCATCAAGCAGGACTTTGCGAGGTTGATAAATTAATGAAAATCATATATCTAGAAGAACGTCAAAATGATTTAGAAACAGCGAACAGCAGTATGGTATATAAAATCTGTTCCTTGCGCGTTTTCAACGAGGCATTATCGTGTGAAGTGAAACATCTGTGGTTGGATAGAGCTGCGAAGAGTTATTTCCACCTGCAGCTCCTGTTATCGCAGTGCTAAAACTCCTCGTTCTCTCAGTATATCTCAACTTTGTCGATACAAACAACCAGGTGTGCATCTGTATTTTACTTTTACGAGTTTCGCGATAGCTGGAGCACCGTGAGAAGTGGCCGCTCGAATTGTATACTTTCTCCCTCTTTCTCTCTTTCTCACTCTCTATGTTTACTCGATACTTTTGTATCTATCGGAGGGCTGAATCCCATTTACTTTCGCATGGAAAAGGTTTAGAGGGGTTGGATAGAAGTGGACCGTCAACAAGGCAGACGTCGTAGGCAGACTGGAGGGTGAAGGACATCGACAGTGGATACGGAAGCTGCTCAGACAAAACGGTTGGAAGAGACGAACTGTTGAACGCGATACAGTTGAAGTTTGATTAACTCGTGGTTGTTGTCTTCAAACTGTTATTTGAAGCGATTCAAGTTATCTGTAGTTCTGAGGCGAGGGTTCGAAGGCAACTGGTTCGTCATCATTGGAGAAGACCAGCTTGATGTGAAACAACGGATTATGGGAGTCATCGTTGTTATAAAAAAATCCGCAATTTTTAAATATCACTCGTAACGGTGGACTCGTCGTCAAATCCATGTTTCTTCAGGCTCGTTTGGTGTTTGTAATGTTTCCAGAAATTACTTTGCAAATGGATGATAATTTTCAGGTTATTTCACGTCAAAGAAGCACTCTTCGCATAATCATTATCCGGATTTCGCCCAATGCAAAATGGAAGATTCACAGTTTTTCTGTTATTTTTCTCTTTTTGCTCTCTTTCAATATTAATGGGAAGTGGTACACTCGAGTTAGCTCGACTTCGATGTACACGAGGCAATAATTGAGTTTTCACTGTATCGATACTTTTCTCGAATGTTCTTGGAAGGTAAACAGTGTTTTCGATCGGTGAGAGAAGAAACAGTAGCAGCGATAGCAGAATCAAAGTATCAATCGTCAACACTACGGCGATGTCGTGGGAAACGAGAGCGTGAAGAAGGGGGGCAAGAACGTAAGATGGCTGAACGAAAAATTTATAACCGAAACTTAAATGATGTTCCGGACTCTGGGATTGAGGATTATCAAGAAAATGCTTTAGCAAGTCGTTAATGGGAAGAAATTGATAATGCAGTTGATTCGTCCACTTTTGGATACATTGAACTTTTAAAAGTGTTAAGGGGGGGTAGAGTTTTAAAGGCGAAAAAAAAGCATATTTTTATGATTTTTTTGCGGCGACATGAGTAATATAATTTTATTAAATAGAATTACATATTATTGTACAACTATTGAAGTATATCAGACAAAATTTTCAATGAAAAATATTGATAAATAAGCCGGTGACGTTGAATCTCCAGAGGCGCCTTGAAAAAAAGTGGTTTTGCGGTGAACATTATAACTCGTTACCGGATCATGTGAAACAAAAAAATTGATATGCATTTTAAAGGTGATGTATTTCTCGAGGTAATCAGGAAGAGTTTTTTTTTTTTTTTTTTCTATTTTTCGCAGCACTTGGAAGTGAAAAACGCAATTTTAGCTAAAAAAATCGCGCTTAATTTGTTATTAAAAAATTGAAAAAATTGAAAAAAAAACTCCTCCTGATTACCTGTTGATTTATGTGAAGAAGTAATGTTTAAATTTCCAAAAGGATCGGTTCAGTAGATTTTGAGTTCTAATGTTCACAAACTTCAAAAATGACGTTTTCGGGAAAATCGGTTTAAAGTGTTTTATACGTGGTATCACGGTGTCACGGCCGGTCGTTTGAAACGCTGTAACTCCGTTAGTTTTACTCCGATTGACTTAAAATTTATACACAATATTCTCGACATATTGTTCATTCAGAAAAAAAATTTAAAAAAAAATGCAAAAAAAATAATTTTATAACCCTACCCCCCCCCCCCCCCTTAAGGGGGGAAATAGGGTCAGGGCAGCGTTTTCTCAATGATTTTCATGAATTTGTTAATAGTATCAAAAATGAATATAATTTATTGAAACTTTGAGAATACTTTATACATATATTTAAGCATATACTATAAAATTTTTGAAGAATTTTCTTGAAAAACACCGGGGATATTAGCGACCCCATATTGTAGGTCACAATCAGACCCGGCATTTTGCGTACATTATGGAAGCCGCAATTTTCATCTGATATCAAACAAGGTTGGAATTTACTTTTATTATATGTCTCTCTTCTATATGAACCTAAATGCTATCAAAAAAATAGAAAATTGAATTTTAACAGGGGTAAAAAAAAAAAGTATGATTTTTTTCCATTTTTACAACTTTAATTGCAAAGAAAAAATATTTTAAATAATGATAATATTCCGATTTTAGGTTCATGTAGAGCGCAATACTATGAAGAAAGTAACTGACAATTTTCAAAACGATTAGTTGTAAAAAGTTAAAAAAAAGTCGTTTACAGAAAAGCGCGTTTGAAAAAATAGTGACCGCTCGTTTTACACGTGGCGCGCTCGGGGCCTGAAGGAGAGCTAGTCACTTTAATGGGTTATAACCAGGGCTTGAAACAATATTGCAAACAGATTGAATGTTCGGTTAAAATACGTGAAAGTTCGGCCTAAACGTCTAACCGATTCCTAAAACAAATGCACGAAATTATGACATCTATAATTCTTTAGACTGAACATCGTACAAATTATCTTTAGTCGTTGAGGTTCGGGTCGTGGTTGGGAACGTTAGGAGACGATTTCGACCGGGTTTCGTTTTTTATTCTACATCAGCATCCTTCACGTGCATGTGAATTATTTTACACCACTATCAAACTGACAGTCATGATGCCACCGGCGAAAAAGAATCCTTCTCACGATTATTAGAGCAAGGATACTAATTTTGCGAAAAATAAATCATTTCAAATGATCAAACATGTATATGGAACATTAGATTTAAAATTATGTACTATAGTTGCAAATCTAAGGAAGTTTCAGCAGACATTTAATTTCCTACAAAATATGAAAGTTGCAAAAAATTCATAAGTCAATATAATATTAACCATTTCATCAATTCTTGTCAAATTGTATACCAACTCTTCTTTAATGATAGTCTATTTATATTAAATAAAATCAATATATTATAAAATCCCATATAAACTTTGGCAACAGCATAAGAACATTTATTTGTATTGGTTACAGGTGAGTGTAGAGAGAAGCTTCTCCCATATGGCTTTCGTCTTCTCACCTTATCGATATAGCATGAATGAAGAAAAGTTACAAGACACGTTAACATTGAGAATCAATGAAACGTTCAAGAAAGAATAAAATATCTATCTACAGTATAGTTTTTATGTAACTTATATTTAGATCCGATAATGTTTGGTACTGCTACGTCCGCATTGATACTTCTTAATTTTAGACTGACTTGCTCATCCGCCACCCCGTTTCGTTAATTTTTGATGATTTTCATATTTCTTTTTTATCGAAGAAAAATAGGACGCCCGATACGCCGTTGGAAATGTCGATTTTTAATAAATTTAATCGTTTAGTTTCGAGGGTTTATATTGATGTGAGGACTGTAAATATTATTATTTGGATCTAAAAATTAACGTGTCCTTTCATTTTCCATGTTGTTACCGACAAAAAATAAAAAATCTATGCGAAACAGACCGATGCACGTTTTTTCAGTTGCACCAAATTTTATCATTAAATATATTTTCGATGTATTTTTATTGCAGAAAAGTACATAAGTACGTTTGAAGGTACGTCAACTTAAAAGGAAAGATTGTATGGCATTATAAATTTGTTTCTCCGAATCCACACTTTTCGCTATAGCTTTAACCGACTTTCAATTTGTTTATTCATTCTCCACTATGTTCGCGACCGAAATGCTGAACCGAAATGATACGGTCGGTCACGTATCAAAACCGACATGGACATAGCAAGAAAGAATTTAGTCGAGAAAAACACAATACCGGAACCACATATTTTGTTTCGAGCCCTGCTTATAACAATAGAACGAGTCGGAATTTTCATTTAAAATTTTGGGAACATATTTTTCAATAGTTTTACTAACAATTTATGAAATAAAAAAAAAATCGATTTTTTGAACCGTCTAACCCTATTTACCCCCTTAAGAAAAAGAAAGTCTGACTAAACGGAAGAAAATTGTCGAATTTTCACGAAATTTTTGCAGAGTTTTGGATCCGCCATTTTTCAATTTAGGATTAAGTTTTTTCTCCGATCTCAGATTCACAATAAGAACTCTGGAACCACATTTTCGTTAAAATTGGGCTTATATTGGGCGTATATTTGAAAGGGTTGACTGATTCGTTGATGTCAGATATATTATACTAGGGTATGATAAATGACCATCCGGGAGCTTTGCATAGAATCCATACACTTGAAAGACTCAGCGAAAGTGGAAAAGAAAGATTTTTCGTGTACACAGTGAAATCTCTATTACATACTTAATGCAGAGGCACGTAAGCTATGCGTGGCGTAGAAAAGACTGAGGTCACATGTGGGTAGAGACGCGACTACGCCATCGAGACCACTCTAAATATAATAAAAAAAATTGTAAGACAATTTCACCATAAACGCGGTTTAATCGCTGATGGAAATACCCCACATCACTTCTATTGAAGAAAAAACGGATGATCAACGACACGTTCGCCCGGGTCAGCATTTTTATAACCTCAAAAGTTTAAGAACTTTGCACTTGAAGTTAGCACCAAACACATCGACGTTCCAGTTTGTCCCGTAAAGCCTATTGGCTGTCGACATATCGATCTTTTTGGCGCGTAATTCAAATGAAAACCTGATTTACAAAAAGATTTCAGCATAAAGGTCGATTTAACTCGCGTGACAAATGATAAAAAGAAGTTTTCGTGTCGCGGAAACTGTTTGGGCCATTCGTCGTTCGATAAACAGGAAGGAACATTATTTCATTAAGATTTCTCGAGCGGCGGGAGATGTATCATTCGAAGTTGGAGGTGCGTTAATCGATCAATCAAAACAACAGCCCCAAGAGATTACTCTTAGAGTGGATTTATATACTTGTTTGTAACAAGTTCATAAAAAATGTCTACGTATATACAAATACAGAGGGCTCTATTACTGTAGATACTGTAATACAGTAATATACTACGTGATGAACTTTCTCATTTCCAGCTTCTCTGCTCATCTCGCCCTTCCGACCTCATTTCGAAGTTGGCTCCGGATTGATCTTTCTTTATACACTTTTCTCTCCGGTTCTGTATATCACTCACTTGATTTCTTATCTCTCATTTCTTTGCTCTGTCACACATCACACGGGGGCAAGCGCTCAAATCTTCTCGCTCGTAGTTTTTTTTTGGCGACGAACGAGAGGGAGAAGTGCTCCCTTCTTATTTTTTTTCTCCGTTTCGTTCGGGCGAGAGTGCCCAGAAGTACATAACCATAAAGCAACTTTCCCTCGATTCGCGGTCGGAGTCTATGCTTGTTCTATAAGTTTTTTTTTTCCTCCTTCTAGATTTAGTGTGCGGAAAAAAAACTTAGAGAAAGTAGCAGTGATGACGCGCGGGCGAGTCGAAATTTTTGTTGTGTGCTATAGAGGTTCAAGAATGTTACCGACCAGTTTAGGTTTCGTCGAAGCTTGATGAGATTCTCGCAGCCATGTTGCATAATTGTGTGAGATTTTTAACCTTAAATCGACGAAAGTCGTTCGTAACCTTGTCTCTTAAGATGCCACGTCTTGTAAGATGCTTAAAAACGTCCACAAATTTACGGAGGTGATATTTGGAAAAAATTAATGTACTGGTTTTACTAGAAAATGAATGATAATGGAAGACGAAGGCAATATCGTGCTGCCCAAAAAACATAAAAATAATTTGATTACGATGAAAACTAATACCTGACAGTTATCGAAATTACTGATTACCAAATCAGAGTCAAAATAAAAAAATTCACTGCATCTGTGAATCTGATCTGAAGTATGTACATGAAAAATTCTGAGCACGACATCGACAGCCAATCGCAATGACGAGTCAGTCGTCTTCAGAAATGAATCGCATTTCGAGTTATTTCTCGTGACATATCTTTTCTGTAGTACCTACAATCGGTGTACGCACTTCGCGGGCTGCGTTTATACGTTAGGTACATCGTGCAATCTGAAGTATGCACATGAACGACCTTTGAGCACGACATCGACAGCCAATCGCAACGACGATTTAGTCGTCTTCAGAAATAAATCGCACTTCGAGACATTTCGCGACATGTCTTTTTTTTCTAAGGGGGTTCCGATGCAAAAGCGTCTTCTGGGAGGTGAAAAAATCTCAACACTTTTCTCCCTAAGCCTCTCCCCCGCCGATTTACTTTGAAAATTGAAAACTGACCCAGGCAACAGAACGCGTCACAAAGAGCCTGTCACGTTCGACCCCGATATCTAATAATATACAAAGCCAGCTCGATTATTCGTTTTGCCATTGTTCAAAGTTCAATTTCTGATGGGTTGGCAATAAGAAATTTTCATTATGATCATATATTTCTACACAAACTTTGTCACTGGTACTGCTTCGCAAACAGGATACAAACGGATGAGGGAGAGTGAGAGAGAGAGAAAGAGAAGTGAACCGGATAGATTTTCAAAGACAAAAGCTGACACGAGACGCGAACTGCTGAGGTCACGAGTGACAAAGTTCGTGAATATACTCAGTGGTAGTGAAGGTTGACTGCTATGTTATTATCTTCTTTCTTTCATCCTCCCTATATATCACTATCTATTCAAGAGGTTAGCGAGAGAGGAGGGGGATGTTACGGCTTGTTCCGCTGTCTTGAAAATCGCTCTTGAATCCTCTTTACGGGCTATGCATTTCCATTCAACCGTCATGAAAACCGCTTGTGGCTCCTCTTATCCTGTACCTCGACTTCTCTCGTGCTTTTGTTGCCACATGCTCGGTGCACAGCTTTTCCTTTTACTTTTTGCTTGGTTACAGAGAGAGAGAAAGAGAGAGAGAGAGAGAGAGAGAGAGAGAGAGAGAGAGAGAGAGAGAGAGAGAGAGAGAGAGAGAGAGAGAGAGAGAGAGAGAGAGTTTGTGAGAGAGGGGCAACGGGCAAAGGTGAGACGAAAATTCTTGGAGGTAATGGTCGAAAGAGCTCGTTCGTAAGAATACAACGATACGTTTTCTGTTGGGTGAGAAGCTTTATGTGCCAGAAAAAAAAACGTAAGAACGACAGCTTGGTAAAAAAATTTTCCACCACGTCAACACGTTCCCCGTGTGCTCGCGTCTCAGCCCTCCTGAGTGACATACTGCCTAGGCTAGCTTTACGACGTTTTTTCCCGTCTTCAAGCGAACCAGGGGCATTAGAGAATGAGAGAAATGTATTTTTATTATTTTTCTTTTACCGTCATATGCGAAACACCGATATTAAAATGAAAAAAATAAAAATAAAAAAAACAGGTATCCTTCAAATTGACCATTTGCAGCATTTGGTATTTTATTGGTACGTGAAAAAATATTGGAAAACTCTAGGAATGGCAGGCGATGACAATAAAAAAATTGTCGTTTTTTCGTTATAAAATGTCAAGACCATCGACACGCGAAAATGTCGATGTTCATGGGAAAAAGAAAATCACATATCATGAAGAAGTCATAAAAATCGTAGTGATTTGGTGTCGAACGATTCTTTCGAAATCCCATTGTCGTTAATCTCCCGTGACCCTTCCGGTGTGCAGTGGACCGTAGTATTGAGTCGATTTTGGCTGGTAGCCATCGACGAACATGTATATATATGTATTGCTGAAATATTTTCTCTGAGGTGCTAGAAAGTATTTTAACGCGTAAACGATCTGGTACCAATTTTTATCAACAAACGAATAATGAACGAATTGTGAACTTGAAAATGTGCGACAATTCGATATGTGTCAGCGTTTTTCACTCGAATCTCCAATCATTCGCACGAATGTCGAAACTTAAGTTCGAACTTAAGTTTCGTTTTGAGGTTGCCAAGGTTCGTTTTGAGGTTTATACCGAAGTTCGAAATTAAGTATTAAGCATTGAATTAAGAAATTAAGGAATTAAGCATTGTGGATAAACGTTTGGCAATTTAGGGTCGATTTATGACTGCGACTGCGGTCGATTTATGAAAAAAGGATTTTTAGCATGAACTTGAATGTTGAGTTTGGTTTGAACTTAATATCAAACCGAGAAACGAAATCCAAGTTCAAACTTGATTTGCGACTCAAGCAACGAACTTAAGGGGGGAAATAGGGTTAGACGGTTCAAAAAATCGTTTTTTTTTTAATTTCATAAATTGTTAGTAAAACTATTGAAAAATATGTTCCCAAAATTTTAAATGAAAATTCCCACTCGTTCTATTGTTATAAGCCATTAAGGGAGGGAATAGGGTTAGGACAGCGTTTTATCAATGATTTTCATGAATTTTTTTATGGTACAAAAAATGAATATAATTTATTGAAACTTTGAGAATATTTTATACATATATTTAAGTATATACTATAAAATTTTTGAAAAATTTCCTTGAAAAACACCGACGATATTAGCGACCCCATATTGCTTGTTTTTCTTGGTACTATTTTTTCAAACGCGTTCTTCTGAAAACGACTTTTTTTTTAACTTGCGTACACGCTAGTTTGAAAAGTTTTCAACCAATCGTTTTGAAAATTGGCAGTTACTTTCTTCATAGTATTGCGCTTTATATGAACCTACAATCGGAATATTATCATTATTAAAAATAATTTTTTTTTGCAAATAAAGTTGTAAAAAATGGCAAAAAATCATGCTTTTTTGTTTTGACCCCTGTAAAAATTCAATTTTCTATTTTTTCGATAGCATTGAGGTTCATATAGAAGAGAGACATATAATAAAAGTAAATTCCAACCTCGTTTGATTTCAGATGAAAATTGCGGCTTCCAGAATGTACGCAAAATGCTGAGTCTGATTGTGACCTGCAATATGGGGTCGCTAATATCCCCGGTGTTTTTCAAGGAAATTCTTCAAAAATGTTATAGTATATACTTAAATATATGTATAAAATATACTTAAAGTTTCAATAAATTATATTTATTTTTTATACTGTAAAAAAATTCATGAAAATCATTGAGAAAACGCTGTCCTAACCCTATTTCCCCCCTTAAGAATCAAATCAAGTGCGAACTTGAGCTGAAATCTAAATTATGATGGACGTTCCAAGTTTAAGTCCAAACTTAATTCACGTCGACGAGCGTCGTTATCGAGGCTTTCTCGTCCTGTGAAATCGTAAACAGGGAATTCCTCGACCGGGGACAGGCGGGGAATTTGAATGTAGAGAAGTTGGGTTGGCACCCATGGACATCACGATCGTAACACAAAGCAAAATATTTCTCCGCTATAGCGCGACATACTTTGTGGTATTTCGAGGACGTGGGGTTTGGCAGATACGGAAGCGAGAACGCTAGCTGAATGATCGCAATGTTGAATGTCCGTTAGGGAGAAATATTTGGCTTGTAATGAATCACCCCGATGTTTGGGCTCCTTTTGTACCGTACTGAATCACCGCAATCCTCGGGGATTTCGATACAGCGATATGACACGCAATGTTGATTTAATTAAAATTTGTTTAATAGCCCTGACGAATGATGGATTTTCTCTACGAAGAATTTTCGTAATCATTACTTATCTTTCTTCACAGTAACTAAAGCTCCAACAGTATTATGAACATAGTTAACATTTTTTTTTTAAGGGAGTAGTCTGGTAACTTAAGCCGATTTTCATGTCTTTTTTGGAGGGCGTTTTTTTGTAGGAAAATGAAAATGAATCGCTTTGAATATTTAGGATATTTTTATTTACATATTAAACATACAAAAAAAAATTTGTTTGAAAAAATTTAATAGTTTATTATTATTATTATTATTGATCGAAGTTGGCACCTCGAAAAAAAAGCGCGTGGGTGGCCCCGGTGATTTTGGCTCTTGATGTTATCTGAAATCAAAAATTCTTGATAATTCTTAATCTATAGACATGTCATTCTGGTCGGAACTACTGAAGTTAAATTTCATGGATCAATAGCAAAATGGCGGACTTTGGAAAAAAACGTCCTTTTCCATTTTGTTATTTATCCATGAAATTCAACTTCAGTAGTTCCGACCAGAATGACAGTATTAAGAATTATCAAGAATTTTTTATTTCAGATATCATCAAGAGCCAAAATCACCGGGGCCACCCACGCGCTTTTTTTTCGAGGTGCCAATTTCGATCAATAATAATAATAATAATAAGCTATTACATTTTTTCAAAAAAATTTTTTTTTGTATCTTTAATATGTAAATAAAAACATCCTAAATATCCAAAACGATTCATTTTTATTTTCCTACAAAAAAACGCCCTCCAAAACAGACATGAAAATCGGCTTAAGTTACCAGACTACTACCTTAATGTTCTTCCGAAATTCTAACAAGGGTGGCTTTTTTCTGCAGTTTTTGTAGTTTAGGGAGAAATATTTGGTTTGTAATTGATCACCCCGATGTTTGAGCTTCTTACGTACCGTACAGAATCACCGCAATCCTCGAGGATTTCCATACAGCGATATGACACGCAATGTTGATTTAATTAAAGTTTGTTTAATAGCCCTGACGAATGATGGATTTTCTGTGCGAAGAATTTTCGTAATCATTACTTTTCTTTCTTCGCAGTAACTAAAGCTACAACAGTATTATAAACATGGTTAACATTTAAAAAAAAATGTTATTCCGAAATTCTAAGAACGGTGGTTTTTTTCTGTTTAATAGCCCTGATGAATGATGGATTTTCTGTACGGAGAATTTTCGTAATCATTACTTTTGCTTTCTTCACAGTAACTAAAGCTCCCACAGTATTATGAACATGGTTAACATTTTTTCTTTATTTTATGATTTGTCCAATTGTTTCGGTGTTTTATTAAAAATGGACTAAAGTAATTTGGAAAATTCAAGTATATTTATTCCGAAATTCTAAATTCTTTTTTTTTGCGTTTTTTTTTAAATAAATATTCTATTGACATTGATTTTCGATAAATCGATTTTCTTCTGGAAAGTTTTACACGATGACTTTGATTCACTAGATTTTCGATTACCACGCCATTATTCTCTGGTTACATATCACTTCTTTTTTTTTAATTCTTTGCGAACCTATCATCGAATCTTTTTCGATATTTCTACTAACGTTAAGAAATGATTTACAGGAGGAAAAGAACGAGCGGGTTATCCACGATTCAATGGATTCAAGTTTTCCGAAGTATCGCGGGGTGTGGGGTCGTCGTCGGTGCAATTAATCAGCCGATAACGTGGCGTGTGCGTAATGGTGTAAAGTTGTCCGAACCAAGAGAGCTAGTACTACTCGCTCTCGAGGTCTTTGCCCTTTTCCATTTCTCCGGATCGGTCACTACATATACTTATCATTAACCTTAGTATTAACCTATATAATATATTCATCGTCGTCGTTGTTCACCGTTGGAAATAAATTTTTTCATTCTAGCAAGAATTTCACAAAACTCGACAATCAACATTCGGAAATGGTAGACCGCACTTTGTCTATTGCACAATTTTTTATCCTGGAATTTTGATATTGAATTCGATATCTAGGATTGGTTCCTCCACATAGGGATTTTTGTGGAAATTGTATGAAGCCCATTTTTTTTTCGACTTTTCTTGAATTTCGTTATTTTGACGTGAATTTCAAAATCAGCGACCCCAAAAATCCCTGTATAACAATGTTAGTTAAAATCGAGCAATATTTAATTCTTCTCATCAAAATCATCGACCCGTAAAACTCCAAGATACGGACATTTTTTCAAATCGAATCGAATTTTCTTTTCTCTTAGGTTAAGGTAGAAGTCTGGTAACTTAAGCCGATTTTCATGTCTTTTTTGAAGGGCGTTTTTTTGTAGGAAAATAAAAATGAATCGTTTTGGATATTTAGGATGTTTTTATTTACATATTAAAGATACAAAAAAAAATTTTGTTGAAAAAATTTAATAGTTTATTATTATTATTATTGATCGAAGTTGGCACCTCGAAAAAAAAGCGCGTGGGTGGCCCCGGTGATGTTGCCTCTTGATGTTATCTGAAATCTAAAATTCTTGATAATTCTTAATCTATAGACATGTCATTCTGGTCGGAACTACTGAAGTTAAATTTCATGGATAATTAACAAAATGGCGGACTTTGGAAAAAAAAAGTCCTCCGCCATTTTGATATTTATCCATATGTAAATAAAAACATCCTAAATATCCAAAACCATTCATTTTTATTTTCCTACAAAAAAACGCCCTCCAAAAAAGACATGAAAATCGGCTTAAGTTACCAGACTACTACCTTAAGGAGCTTCACTTGGCTATTTTGAAATGTCGGCCTTCAAATTCAAAGTTATCGACCTGAAAATCCCGCACTTGTTAATTTGTGTCCAAATTGAATAATTTTTTTGGTTTTTTTTGATTGGCTATTTTCACTCCGCCATGTTTAAGTTTTAAAATCATTAATGAGTATCCACGTACGTCGATGATAGTCTAGTTCCTGCACAATTGTCGACAAGGTATGTTTTTGTACAGTCAAAAAGCAAGCTGTAAATTTCTTTCGAATTTGATGATTGGTAGCATATTTTTTTGCGGAACCTTCCGCTATTTATTAAACAGATAACCTCGCTCAATAACCTCCTCAATGGTACATCAATCAATTCAATTTGATTTATGATATTATTGCTTCATGAACAAATTGCTGCAATAAACCATCATTGAGGTCATCCTTCAACAAATAAATCGAGCTATCACGAATGAAGAATCCTGCCGAATTTACAAAATTAAATGAAAAAAAAAAAACAGCCTGAAAATGTGTCCGGTCGAGAATTGTTTACATTTTTTAAGTCCAACTCAGATTCGCATCGGTTCCCATAAAAGATGTATGCAAACAACTTTTGAAGGCTCGGCGCCTGATGCCACTGGTAGCAACACCCAAACATTGACACGGATTATCGTTTGTTTACGATCGGCTTGTTCGAAAAGCGTCAAGTCCCACGGAGAGTAACAAGGATCCGCGTGACTTTGAGCTTTCTGCGCGAGAGATCGTTCCGATCTCCATGAATGGTGATCATGCAGGGTGCTGCCGGTGAACATAGCCCGTCATCAACATCAGTCAGAGCACCAGTAGTAGCGGCATCGACTGGCGCGTAAGCGTCGTCGTCGTGACGCCGTGGATCCCGGTGGCCGAAGGGTGAACACCCACGACGCCACAGCATCGGCATCAGCGGCTGAAGCGTGGGGGAGATATGGATGAGGATGGGGCGAGGCGAGGAAGAGAAGACGGAAAACGGGGCAAAGTGTAAGGTGTGTGCGCGCCCAGACGCTTTCGGTCGGCTTCGGACGGATTCGCGACTCATCGCCCGTCGTCTAGAGTCGCGGGGGTCTTCCACATGGGTTGGTATTGGCTCCCCGGGACGTGCAGGGTGGTTGGTGCGGCGGGGAAACAGTCCGGTGGTGTGTACATTCACGGATAGAGAGAAACATAGGGAGAGAGATAGCAGGGGCGGTCGGAGAGACAAGGGAGGAAGAGGGAGACAGTGAGTTGCCGAAGATTGGAATTGTGAGCGCGAGGGTGGAAAATATGGGAAGGGGTCGAGGGTGACCGTAGAAAGGGATGGGCATCAGCAGCGCCGGTAGCAGCAACGGCGGCGACAGCATCAACGACTGCGAGGAACAGACCAGTTGGGAGGGTTTGAGGAGAGAGAGAGAATCGGCTGGGGTAGTAAGGGTAGTAGCGGAGGTAGGGGCTGGAGCCGCTGTGAACAAGAGGGGTAGATTCACTAGTGGTAGGGATGCTGGCGGTAGCAGCAGTGGCATCATAGTCGGGAAATGATAGTGGAATGGTATTGGTGGCGGTGGTGGTAGTGGTAGTGGCGGTGGAAGAGGAGGAGGCGGCGGTTGGCGGCGGTAACGGTTACCACGGCTCGGCACAACAGCCCCAAAACGGGCAGCGTCAGTACTAAGGAGGGCGGCACGGTAGGACTCTCGGTGCGACCGGTTTTTTTTGTTCGAGCTATGTCCGGGGAGTGCCCGTACGCTATTACACCCCCGGTCTTTGCCGCTACGGAACGGTTCCCGTGCATGTGGGCTGAATGTTCGCGGTAACTTTTTTTCTTTCTTTTCGCAATGCTCACCGACGATAGCAATGTTGACGCGATCGGTTGAGATAACAACAAACATAATTTTGTTGTCGAAAGAGTTCGCGGACGAATGGTGATAGGGGTGGGTTTCAGAATTGAGGAGCGAGCAATTCCGGGAGTGAAGGTGACACTGGAGCATGTATACCAGGACTAATTGAAAATGTGCGTAACTAGGAATGCCATCGTATTGAAAGAACCGATTGGAGACGCCGAAGAATTAACGCGAAGGAGCATCAAAACTAGCGGTTATGTATGAGCATTTTTGCGGTACGCTAAGCAATTTTACGGGCTCTGATCTACGGCAAGCCTGAGATAAATAACAGTGGGCAGAAGGCTATGGCAGAGAAGCCAAAGTTAGAGATTACATATTTTCCGGAAAGAACAGCTATTTGCCGGAAGTAGTCCACTTCAATCACGCTGCAGGTCATGAGAGTTGATTGAAGGTTCGAACCACCAGATCGGACACGGAAGTAACTCTCCTGTCCATCATAGTTGGCCGTGTTGAAAAGGGGATGGAAATAGTGGCGTGTTCTTCGACAGTCTGGGAAATAACTGTAAACGAGCCCGTGGTATTTGTGTCTCGGCTCACGTCGCTTAACCAGTGAGTGCATGAAAGAAACGCTACTGGAGGGTCGGTGCGGATACTGCACCCTAGGGTAGGACCACTTCTATACATATATATGGATACATGGCTACATATACGCTGGTATACACATACGTATATAGCTAGGTGTACGAAAGCGTGTGCTGGTGTGTGGTGACAGAGCTGTGTACCAACACCCTTCTGTCCTTCCCCCGCCGAACAGTGCTTGATAATACACATCGACGCCGGGAAGCCGTAGTCTTCGTTGCCACGGGTACCTCGATCCTTCCCAACCCATTCGGGTCCATTTTGTCTTTCGTATTCCACCCGCGGGGCTTCCTCATAAACTTGCTTGAATCCGTGCTATCCGTGATGACTTACCGCTAGGGTCAACAAGCGGGCAACCACTTACGTATGTGGAACAGCAAGAAGCACCGAAGGAAAGGCAACTTTGCGTTGCCGTCCAAGTTTAGTGGATCAAATTTTAATCATGAGCCCGATTACCCTGGACAAATTATCCACCAGTTCTTATCAACGACATCATCACTATTGTCATTGACGAATCGTGGGACGGTGTTAGTGAATGAGATTGCAGTGTGCGTCCTGCCGTGGATCCGGCAATATTGAATTAATGTTTCGCCGTGTTTGCGTGGGTGTAACGTGTCGCTGGCCCGGTGCAATTGGGTTTGTTGGAACTCGTCTTTCAGTCGGGTGAAAGCTTCCTTCGGTGGAAGAATTGCGGGAGTTAGGATCACCGAATCGCTAGTGCAAGACTCGGAGCTTTTGCCTCGTTGGATCATCGGGTTATGATAGGAAGGGGTGGCTGTCAGTGAATTCCCACACGGGAACTTCCGTGACGAGAACCTTTCGATACTTGATCTTCGAATATTCGTCCGATTATCAGAAGGAAATGGGAATATCCTAAATCCTGACAATTCGCTCGGCAGGCTTTCCACCTCGTTCCATAAGCGGCTCGACAGTTGAATACTTATTCTGATGCTCGAGGGTCTCTCGGAAGAGAAAGGAACGGCCGTGTGTTAAACAGGTTTGAAGATACTGTATCGTTGTTCAGTGACCGGTGACTTCGTCGTACAAGTGCATCGATCCAACCAGCAACGACAATTGTGAAGTTCTTTTTTGTTCTCGGGGATATCCGGAAAGATCGGGGGTTTCGGATAATCGCCGGTTGGAGATCCGAAAATAGCGAGATCTCTGAAGCTTGCGGCGCGGCGAGGTGAAGGGATGACGTTGGTAGAGGCGACGATAACGAGCCACGAGAGGGGTAAGAAGAATAATCAGTCGCAAGAGGGAACGTTAAAGACGAGATTGCGACAGCTCAGAAAGACAAGGAAGGGAATGAGAGTTGCGCAGGTGCAGGAAGAGGCTGTTAGAATAAATAGAGACCAGGTGTTTCGGGGACCTATGATGGCCGCGTGGACGACCAATGCACCGGTTACTCAATGTTCGTTGAATCAGCTGACGAAGAGGACAGGAGTAACGAGTCACGGAGTCACGTCATTAATTCAGGAAAGGATCAGTGTGTCCTGTGGGACAATGAACAATTTATTGGCAGCCACAAAAGTGTACAATGATGGAATTTCTCAACTTTTCTTCCGCGTCGCTTCAATCGATAATCCGAGGATTAAGGATCTTCAATCACTAAGTTCCGAATCTGCGTCGAGTGAATCAGCGTCAGAAACCACCGGTTCGTCGTGGCCTCGCAGGTGGTAGCGGAGAAAACAGGACAAGGTTCCATTGTCGAAGATCATCGGTTTTCATCGGATTGTCGGGTGATCAACGGAATTGGATAGTGAAGGAATTCGCGGTAGCGAGAGACTCGAGTCGCCAGATTCAACAGGGAAACTGGAGCATCGAAAAAAAAAAAAAAAACAATTACTCGTTGGGTACGCTCCTTTGGTTGGGCAAAGGAAGTACCGGAAGTTGAACAATAACGGAAGTCTGCTTCCCCGTTCGTTGCCGGAAATTTCGGCCACGGGAAAAACTCGCGGGCGATGTTCGTGCGACACTGCAACGGCTACGTTTGCCGGGGACAACAGCGGGAACAGTTGGAAATTCAACGAGTCACGCTTTTCCATCACATTCAGGCTGATTCCACCTGCGAATCGTCAGAATCGCACGATTATACGTGCAATCATTGTCATTGGTGGATAAGCATTAGGAGTGGTTCCTCCGGGTCAGGAGCAGCAGCGTCCTCGAACCCCAGGACACCCGGAGTCCGGTAGCTCAATCTCATTCGTTCTTCTATCTCATCGACGCCCCTGGGCAATGTGCCCACCCGCCGGCAACGCAACGTGAGTTTATTACACTTTTTCTCCTGTCTTCTTCCGATTCTTTCGATTTTCTTTATCGTACTCTTCACATTCCGCGAATGCCAACGAACGCAGGATCGATTTTCCTCCCGTCATCAAAATAGGGATGTGTCTTTCCTTAATTCTTCCGACGAATCTTCCACTCCTTAATACTACTCATCCTTTCTCTAATTCTTTGTGTTACTGCCCTATTTTCTGTATCTTCCCTATTCGCGACGACCATAAGGGTGGAAAACTTGTTCAGCTTCGACAAATTATGCCCACTAAGTGCTGACGATCGGCCAGTGAAAACTGCACAGAGTTTAAATGCGAATTACTTGGATAACATTGAATGGCAACCAGATCGAATGGAAATTAAAGGCTTCGCGCCGCTGACTCCTTAGTTTCTATGAAAAAAAAAAGTATTTTGCCGTTTTCTATGCCAATGAATATGCAGCAGAATATGGGAATACTGTATTCAAAAAAATAAAACAATGTCCGTGCATTTTTCGAGCTGAGCGGGTTTCAGCGTTGCAAAAATGATACGTCTGTAAGTGGAAAACGGGTTTACCGAAGTCTTACGGGTTCGCGGGTCACTTTGCTGAAGTTCCGTAAATGAGGAACAGGACGTCACCTTTATTTTCTATGATTGTCGACATTTATAGAGCAGCGAAGACTTTATGAAGTTAAACAAAAAATAACCATCATCGTTTGAACTGCCACAAGCGTTGACTTATCATGAAAATATCTTTCACCTACAGAGTATCATTATAAGATGTATTAAGGTAGTAGTCTGGTAACTTAAGCCGATTTTCATGTCTTTTTTGGAGGGCGTTTTTTTTTATATTTAGGATGTTTTTATTTACATATTAAAGATACAAAAAAAAAATTTTTGAAAAAATTTAATAGTTTATTATTATTATTATTATTCATCGAAGTTGGCACCTCGAAAAAAAAGCACGTGGGTGGCCCCGGTGATTTTGGCTCTTGATATTATCTGACATAAAAAATTCTTGATAATTCTTAACCTATAGACATGTCATTCTGGTCGGAACTACTGAAATTAAATTTCATGGATAAATAACAAAATGGCGGACTTTGGAAAAAAATTGTTATTTATCCATGAAATTTAACTTCAGTAGTTCCGACCAGAATGACATGTCTATAGATTAAGAATTATCGAGAATTTTTGTTTTCAGATAACATCGAGAGCCAAAATCACCTGGGCCACCCACGCGCTTCTTTTTCGTGGTGCCAACTTCGATCAATAATAATAAACTATTAAATTTCTTCAAAAAATTTTTTTTTTGTATCCTTAATATGTAAATAAAAACATCCTAAATATCCAAAACGATTCATTTTTATTTTCCTACAAAAAAAACGCCCTCCAAAAAAGCCATGAAAATCGGCTTAAGTTACCAGACTACTACCTTAAGTGGAGTGAAAATCGATAAGGACAGGATGGGAGAGGAAATTATGATAAATATTTTCTTCTTCGATATGACGAGTGTCGTCATGACCGCTGTTTAACCTCTCCGCGTTCTGATTGTTGTTTTTCTCCTCAGTTTGACCTTTCTTCGTTCGTTGCCCAACATCGCGGTATTTTTCTTTTGTTTTCCCCTTTCTCTCTCCCTCTTTCTCTCTCATTCTCTGTTTTCATTCTACGATCCCCGAGCACTTGTCACGTGGGAAGCTTCCAGATTTTTTTCAAAATTTCGAATACCGCTCGAGGGAGCATTTTTTTCATAATACTTACTTTCGGAGGTTGAGGGTAAAATCGGTTCATTCCAGGAAGATATATTTCCCTCCTTATATTTTTTTACCAACTTTTTACACACCGCTGGAGGTCTCGAAAAATGGATATTAGTTTTTCATTGTTTTCGTACACAGTGTGCGTGGCGTTACGTTTTACATTTCGTCTTCATCCCCTTTCTCATTTATTCGTTTTCTCACGTCGGACGAGTTTCGTTGATGGAAGGCAAGGGAGTTTTTCATGCGTGAAAAATGGAAATTCGCGTTGTTCGCGTAATCTGTTATAGCGCGAGAATTTCATGGAGAATTTTTGCCGAGAATCGCCAGTGGGTGTGGTGATATGGCGAAAAATTCTTCGCTTTACGTTTTATCGATTTTCTCATGTTATGTCAGACGCCAGACTGCTAGGCATCTAACTAAACCCGTTATTTTCCGCGTGGAGTTACGAAGTATATATTATCTTTTGAAGTAATGGAAATTGGTGAATCAATTGTGGAAAGTACGAGCAAGCACGAAAACCATCGAAATAAGTTTACCGTCGAATTGTCTATAAAACCTGATACTATTAACATTGAAAATTTCCCTTTCAAATTTTCCTGTTCCAATTTTTTTCTTCAGGGACTTAAATTGTTCCAAAAAGAATAATTTCGATGATTCAAGATTCGACGTTGGGTCCTGGATTGCGTATATTTCCGCTCGTTACAATTATAATTTTTAAATTTTAAACATTTGAAAAATTTTCTATTTGGTTCAAGGTAGTAATCTGGTAACTTAAACCGATTTTCATGTCTTTTATGGAGGGTGTTTATTTGTAGGAAAATAAAAATGAATCGTTTTGGATATTTAGGATGTTTTTATTTACATATTAAAGATACAAAAAAAAATTTTTTTTTAAATTTAATAGTTTATCATTATTATTATTATTATTGATCGAAGTTGGCACCTGGAAAAAAAAGCGCGTGGGTGGCCCCGGTGATTTTGGCTCTTGATGTTATCTGAAATAAAAAATTCTTGATAATTCTTAATCTATAGACATGTCATTCTGGTCGGAACTACTAAAAAATTTGTTCATCCCTAACTTTTTATTTTACAACCCCTTCTTTGCTAAAATAAAAGGATTTTTTTTTTCCAAAGTCCGCCATTTTGTTATTTGTCCATGAAATTTAACTTCAGTAGTTCCGACCAGAATGACATGTCTATAGATTAAGAATTATCAAGAATTTTTTATTTCAGATAACATCAAGAGCCAAAATCACCGGGGCCACCCACGCGCTTTTTTTTCGAGGTGCCAACTTCGATCAGTAATAATAATAATAATAAACTATTAAATTTTTTCAAACAAATTTTTTTTGTATCTTTAATATGTAAATAAAAACATCCTAAATATCCAAAACGATTCATTTTTATTTTCCTACAAAAAAACGCCCTCCAAAAAAGACATGAAAATCGGCTTAAGTTACCAGACTACTACCTTAATAATTTTAGTGTGGGGAATTTTTTCTTGTTTTTCCGCGGTCTGCCCTATATAGCATCTTAAATACTACTTTATGTTGAATTACACCTGATAACTCATCGAATTTGAGAATTTTGCAATCTTAAAACACAATTCCGGTGCATATTGTCTAAATTTCCTAGAAAAAATTCAACAATTCCCTATGGATGGAATTTCAATCTGAATATTCAACGTTCGAAAAAAATGTCAATAACTTAAAGTACTTTAAACGCCACTTCTTGTTTTATTGCAGAAAAAAAAAAATA
The DNA here is from genome assembly GCA_958009045.1 of Oxytorus armatus. Taxonomy (NCBI): domain Eukaryota; kingdom Metazoa; phylum Arthropoda; class Insecta; order Hymenoptera; family Ichneumonidae; genus Oxytorus; species Oxytorus armatus. The sequence goes on from OY253755.1 coordinate 12,925,389, forward strand.
TTACCAATAGAAATTTTTCAAACATTATTCCACGGTTTAGTGATTACATTCCTTACAAGATCAGACAATTCCAAAATTTTTTATAAAATCTAACAATTCCCCAGAATTTCAACACCGTATAATATCTCAAATACACGATGATGAAATTTGAAAATTCTACGATATTAAAACTCTATTTTTAGTGTTATGATAAATGTTCCTGGACGTACGTATCAAATAACCGTATATATGTTGACTCATAGATGTACAGAAAACTCGGTCGAATTGTACACTCTCTGTGCCATTAAGAAGTGGCGTAGAATGGTTTGAAGGAGGGCTCTGAGAGAAATTCTCGTACAAACCATCCCGTGCAACATGAAAGCTATTCTACCCCAGCGACTTTCTACTTACGAAAAAATCCGGGGGTGCCTTCGAATGTGCGCGAATGAACCGAGCACACACATCCATCCAACGTTTTTTTCTTCTTCTCGTGCCGGGCGTGGAACGAGAACGCGATGGCAAAGGGGAGAAAAATATTCCGCTACTGTTACGGGAACGGGAATACACGATCCGACGAATCGTTTGATATTTGCCTTTTGTCGTTCTATTTATTTCAATCGATTTTCCGGGTACGTACGTTCAAGATTTTCGCTCGTAATGTAAACTTTGCGGAAAAATAAAAGAATCATCGACAAATTTTCTGTTTGTACAATTCTGTTAAAAATAATTTTTTCACCGTTATTCACATCACGGAAAAACGTTGAGATATGAAGAAAAAAAAAAGACTATGAAACGCCATAAATTTGCTCCCGTTTGACGGGGTACTTTAAAAAAAATCGATGGAAATCGATGCGCGGTTCGGAAAGATAATTTTTATTTTTTTAATCGTCTTTCAAGTGAATTAACCGAACCCGACAGGATCACGAGGTGAATGAACAGAGCATGGAGTCTTAAGGTAGTAGTCTGGTAACTTAAGCCGATTTTCATGTCTTTTTTGGAGGGCGTTTTTTTGTAGGAAAATAAAAATGAATCGTTTTGGATATTTAGGATGTTTTTATTTACATATTAAAGATAAAAAAAAAAAGTTTGAAAAAATTTAAAGTTTATTATTATTATTATTATTATTGATCGAAGTTGGCACCTCGAAGTTGGCAGCCCGGGTCCTAACTTTTTTTCTACCGAACCGATTGCTTTCAAATTTTAATAGGCTACTCTACACACTTATAGTTCTCGTCGGAACTACCGAGAAATTTTTTCACCCCTAACTTTTTATTTTACAACCCCTTCTTTGCTAAAGTCCTTTTATTTCAGCAAAGAAGGGGATTACAAATCAGCGGATTAAGTGCGCGCACCGAATCTAGTCGACGTAAAAAAAGTAAATAAATAAAACAGTAGCCTATAAATTGTCTGACGATAATTTTCTTCGACTATAATCAAATTCTCTTCGTTTTTTTTAAATTTCCACTCAGAGCCACGACAGTGAAGCTTTCTTCCTTGAAACTTCCCGAGACAACTCCGACAAACAAAACATGGTTATGAAATACATTTTTTCCGGCAGGTCAGCAAACAATAAAAATTGGTCGCAAAAGAAAAAAAAAAAAATAAGGACGAAAAGGTGATGACGAGGGAAAATTGTACTCCATTTTTCAGCGGCGCGCGAATTTATCGATTGCGTACATATATAACAACGCGGTTGGAGCAGGTCGGAATCCGGTATGCTCACGAAATTAGGGAGGGTCATACCCTTAGTACACCCATTTAAACTCTCTCCGTCAACCTTTTTTTTTTCTCTCCCGTGGCCCACTTTCAGCACGAAAATTGTTCACACATGAAATTTTTACGTTTGTACGAGCCGGTCGAGCGAAATTTAAATTGGATTTCATTCTTTCGGGCACTCTCGTTGGGATCTTTGATTTTTTCTATAATCTTTTTTTTCCGAAGATTTTATCGTCGTTTGCAAAAAAAAATAAAAATAAACCAACGGTACTGAAAATGGAGGGTAAAATGTTGAGTGTGATATTTATAAAGGTTTGGAAATTATTGTGATAATTTTGTGATGGAATAGTAATGAATACAAATTAATAATCATTCCAAAAGAATAATCCTATAATAAGTAATCTTAATTTATCGATAAACTGTATGATTTCCATGTTTTTATAATAATTATTTATAATTATATATTGTGAAAATAATTTTGAATAATTTTTCGGAATAATAGCGAACGAACCGTATGAAAGAATAATTTATTCTACATTCTTCCTAATTAATTAATAAAACTTACAATTTTTATGTTTTGTTAATAAAAATTTATAATCGTTGCAAAGGAACAATGCGTTTGTTCGAATTTATATGAAAATTATTTTATCCAAATCATTTTTTCACTTCGAATTATGCAAATCCCTCTTATGACGATTAATGATTAGTAAGGATAACGAACTTTATCAATTTACAATTAAAAAAACATACGACCTACACAATTAAACAAATAAACGTAATAATCGTTGGCTTTGGATACAAACAAAAATAAAAAAATAAAAATGTCTCCCTCCCTGATGTTTATCGACACGTTTTCGATTGTCCCAGTTAACAGCCCGTTAAATTAGTTCACTTTCCACTTTGAGTCTGAAACTTTCATTGCGCTTTTCATTCGGTTTTCCCATGAAAAAAAATACCATTATCGATATTGATTGCCCAGAATTTTGAAAAAAAAAATGTATAAAGAATCACAGAGTCGACACGCCACGTCAATTATAATGGTCGTAGTATTTAACGCGACAAATTCACCAAGCGTGAAAGTTCACGCTTTCGTGACTTTGGTGCAATATTTATTACTACAGCGAAATATAATCATTACGTATATATAATATATAGAAACTAACAGCTTATCGTTCCTCGTATTTTTTCACATCACTAAAAAACATTGAAATTTCAAACGGACATAACTCCGCTTTCGTTTTATCGATTTTAGGTTAATTGTAGGGTTTTGGAAACGTCACGAGTAGACTTAAAGAATGCAATGAGCCGATCAGATGTATTCTCTCTTTTTATACCATAAAAGTCCTTTTGAAAATCGGTACAATCAGCAAAAATATGATAAGATCGATCACGCCTCTTTGAAGATTTGTAAAAAATCTAAAATACCTTGCGTCTCAATAAATCGAGCAGTATTTTGAAGCTCGAACGATTATGAAGAGAATGAGCTCAGAATGGAGCCCGAACTCTGTCCAGAAGCATAATTACAGCGATTCAACTGCAGCCCGCTCATTTTTGGTCAAAATGCCAAGAAAAAGTTGATTTCTTAAATTTTCTTTCGCAACCATTTCGTCGATGTATTTTCTCCAACGAATCACACGTAAATAAATACAAAAATTAAATTACACAAATACCATAAAACGTTGAAAAAATCTTTGGAATAAAAATATTTGTATTATAAAATTTGAATTTTAATGAATAATTTATTTATAAATATTTTTACACATTGAAAACGATTAAAACAAGAAAAAAACATTTGTTTCCTAATAACCGAACAATACTCTTATCGATTACCCTTTTAATTTTTGTGTCCGATTATTATTATTATTATTATTAAAAATAATAACTGTCAGTTAATCAAATTCACTTTTCATTCTTTCATCATATTCCAAAGAAACATCAAAGTTATCCAGTCAAATTTCCGGTGCCGCTGATAAGTCCTGTTTCATCCCTTAACACTTTTGGGTATAGGGAGGGTATTCGACTGACCTACCGCGTATCGTGATACTTCCGGTACGTCGAACCCTTCCTCGATCTCGAGGCCCTCCGGCGTCAAAGCTGGCCACGAAAGTTTCAGGGAACGAACTTTCCGACCGTTTAACCCGTTGGATCTCGTGTCGAGAGTGGACATGGTGTTGCTGTTCGTAAAGTGATTGTTTCCTCAACCACAAGGGACGGACCTTTCGCACAGTTATAATTATCCCACAAATTCAAATACGAGCGTTAAGTAACCTCAAAATTGTAATTTTGTAAGAAATCCTCAATCCATTACATTTTCAATCATTCACTAACCAACTATAAAAATAAATAACTCAAAAAATAAAAATAAAAAATTATAAATCGTTATCGTATTGTTTTTTTCTTTACGTGTAAAGTTCCATGTTTTACAAAAACTCATTCGAACCCTCGTGCTCCCCGTGCCAATAATATTTTCGCAGGACCTAAAAGAGCTTTTCAGCTTCGAGGCCTATAACACGAGGAGTTTGTTTGAAAGATAAAGGAGTACGATTTTTTCGTCAGCATCGATGATGCAGCCAACATCCCGAAGGAAAACACTCGCGAGGAAAAGTAAATGTTTGAACGAGGGCAAAAAATAAAATCGCACAATCAAAAAGGCTCAGTAGATGGTGCGTAAAAAATAAACCTAACGCCATCTTGCATTAAGGTAGTAGTCTGGTAACTTAAGACGATTTTCATGTCTTTTTTGGAGGGCGTTTTTTTGTAGGAAAATAAAAATGAATCGTTTTGGATATTTAGAATGTTTTTATTTACATATTAAAGATACAAAAAAAAATAGTTTGAAAAAATTTAATAGTTTATTATTATTATTGTTATTGATCAAAGTTGGCACCTCGATAAAAAGCGCGTGGGTGGCCCTGGTGATTTTGGCTCTTGATGTTATCTGGAATCAAAAATTCTTGATAATTCTTTATCTATAGACATGTCATTCTGGTCGGAACTACTGACGTTAAATTTCATGGATAAATAACAAAATGGCGGGCAAAATAAAAGGACTTTTTTTTCCAAACTCCGCCATTTTGTTATTTATCCATGAATTTTAACTTCAGTAGTTCCGACCAGAATGACATGTCTATAGATTAAGAATTATCAAGAATTTTTGATTTCATATAACATCAAATGGGGAAAATCACCGGGGCCACCCACGCGCTTATTTTTCGAGGTGCCAACTTCGATCAATAATAATAATAATAATAATCTATTAAGATTTTTCAAAAATTTTTTTTTTGTATCTTTAATATGTAAATTAAAACATCCTAACTATCCAAAAAGATTCATTTTTATTTTCCTACAAAAAATCGCCCTCCAACAAAGACATGAAAATCGGCTTGAGTTACCAGACTCCTACCTTAATATTCGGTTTATGTACTGGCGAGGTTTGTGGAGATGAAAAAAAAAAAAATACAACGACAAGACAAGTGAGTAAAGACACTTTTATTTCGGTTTGCCTATGAAAAATATTTTTGTTCACTCCCGGATATCCCGAACTCCGGAATCACTGACGGGGGGGGTAATGGAAATAAGCGAACAAGAGGGTAAAAAAAAAAATTTTTACAAGCTCCCTAGTTAGGCTCGAGTGTTAAGGGTAAAGATAATCAGCCCTCTTCCTCCCTCGATATCTCGCGCCATCTTGACTAACATCGCGCAAACTTTGCCATCGACGCTTTTTGGTCAGCTGGCCAGCGAAAGCTTCGCGAGATTGCTGGACTTTGGCCAACCGATCTTTCTTTCAGATATATTGTCGATGTGGAAGAAAAAAAAAGTGGGAATAAAAAGAAACATCGATCGCGCAAACTCGAGCATGGTAAAAAGTGCTTGGGGTGCGGAGAAAAAAAAAATAGATAAAATGTCGACTAGCTCGCACTTGGTCGGATCAGTTCGTGGTTTAGAATCACTCGTGTGTATTACGAACGATGATTCGCGGCTGAACGCACATCAGGTGGAGTCCTTCATAAAAAAAAAAAAAAATGAAAAAAAAACACCTGGGCATACTTGTAAAGTAACGTCAACTAGGGGATGATGGTTTTAAACGGTGGGATTGACCCCTTCGCGCTTGTGACAGAGGTGTGTTGACACAATCAAGGGCCAAGCGAAGCGTTCCATGACGCTCTATTTTCCTCCTTCGTTCACGTTTCCTCTGGATTTTTTCCCTCCCTCGCTTGTCCACATCCATGTGTGTGTACGTGAATATATTTTTTTTCCATTGTTGTATCCAACGTTAGTACAGGATTACAAGTGGATTATCTGGAATGAAACGCGTCTGTTGATACAGGGGTGCAGGGAACGAACGGTGCAAAAATTTGAGTAGCGACACAAGTGATTTTATGTGCTTGACAAATATGTGTCGGTAAATAGAAAGCCGCCCGAAAAGAAGTTTAGTTTCTGGAGGCAAAATAAAAAAAAAAGAACAAAAAATGAAACGTTCGAATGTAGGCACGAACTCGCAACGTGACTTTGCGTGGTTGGTTTGCCCGATCCTTAGGAAGACGAGGAACGAGTATAAAAGGACAAAAAACCGAGGGTGCAGACTCGGCGATTCTGAGGCTGGGAGCAGTGGCTTCTGGGCCGTCTGAGTAGAAGAAAAAAAAAGCATATTGCTAGAGCTGTAAGGGTTTCTCGGGTCTATAGAGGGGTTAGAGAAGTGTCGAGGTAGCCTTTTGCCAAAGTGACGAGGGTAAGACGGAATAGAATCTTCACGACCACCATCGTCCTCGCCAAGCTTTTACCCTAAGTTATACTTTCGTTAGTAATAAAGCAGAAGTTAGTAGTCAAGGAAGGACGAATATGATGCTCTAAATCGTTACTCTTAATGGAGTAATTGGATTAACGGACTGGGAAATAAATTACACTGATAATGGTGATCAATAACTTTATCTCATGTCCCCAATTTGATATTGTTCACGTTATCAATATCCATTCTTCTTCAACTATTTATTCTACGCTCGAAAAAAATATCCCGCGGGTTAATATTCCGGTCAATGTATCTCGTGTCAACATATATCTGTCACAAGAGTTTGCGCTGATTCCGGATATCACGTGGGGTTGTTTTATCGGGAATACTGTTACTGTACTGTAACTATAACTGTTACTGTACCGTACATGTATTATAACTGTTAATATAACTGTACTGTAACTGTTAGCGTTCCGTTATCGCCCCGGTAATACAATTGTCACTGCTACTGCTGCTACTGTTAACGTACTGCAACTATTACCGTATTGTAATTATTACTGTACTGCAACAATTACTATACGGTATATTTTGACAGGGAATGTTTTATCCCCAAAATATCCCTGTCAAAATATAGCTGTAAAGAATACTAATTGGGAATACTATTAGTGTTACTGTAAGGTAATTGTTACTCCATTATCACTGTTACTATCATATAAACGGAACTGTTACTGCGTTATTAAAGTATTCGCTGTTACCGTACCATTACTGTACTGTTGCTACATGCACCGTTACCGTACCGTTACTGCAACAATTACTATACGGTATATTTTGACAGGGAATATTTTATACCCAAAATATCCCTGTCAAAATATATCTGTAAAGAATACTAAATTGGAATACTATTAGTGTTACTGTAAGGTAATTGTTACTCCATTATCACTGTTACTATCGTGTAAACGTAATTGTTACTGCATTATTAAAGTATTCGCTGTTACCGTACTATTACTGTACTGTTGCTACATGCACCGTTACCGTACCGTTACTGCATCGTTACCGCACCGTTACCGCACCGTTACTGCACCGTTACTGTACTGTACCGTTACTGCACTATTACTGTACTGTTATTGCGCTGTTACTGTACCGTTATTGCACCGTTACTGTACTGTTATTGCGCTGTTACTGTACCGTTATTGCACCGTTACTGCACCATTACTGCACTGTTATTGTACTGTTACTGTGCTACATGCACCGTTACCGTACCGTTACTGCATCGTTACCGCACCGTTACTGCACCGTTACTGCACCGTTACTGCACCGTTACTGCACCGTTACTGCACCGTTACTGCACTGTTACTGTACTGTTATTGCGCTGTTACTGTATCGTTATTGCACCGTTACTGCACCATTACTGCACTGTTATTGTACTGTTACTGTGCCGTTACTGCACTATTACTGTACCGTTACTGCGCTGTTACTGTACCATTACTGCACCATTACTGCACCATTACTGCACCGTTACTGCACCGTTACTGCACAGTTACTGTGTTGTTACTGTACTGTAACGATTATCTATTAATTCGTCAGATTTTATGTAGTGTCATTTTATTTCACGTTTCTTTGGATGTTTCTTTGCCGTGAGATAAATTGTTGCAGAATAATAAATTTGGGATATTATTTCGGCAATAAATGGTTACGGGATCAATTGTTATGCAGCCGCCCAATCACGTTTGAAATCATATCCTCATATCATATACGCTCCCAATAGAATTTCGAATTGGATGAGTCGAAGCCAGATATATAAAAAAAAAGGCAGAAAAACGAATTTTAGCGGTTCACGCGCATAATTCATTAATTAACGACTCGATTATAACTCGGTCACGTCTCGTAACACACAGCGAGAGAGTCATAGAGAAAAAAAGTAGACAAAAAATAACAGACTCTGTGCTCCCTGCCGGCGGCGTTGTAACTACTTCTTTTGTCCCAATCCCATCTTTCTTTTGTTCATTCTCTCTGTCAACTCGGGGAGGACGCGGACAATTTTTCCTACCAAGCTCCACACACCCTCATCTATTCGCTTTCACCACTCCATCCTTCGTTCTCGCTATTCCGTGTCAACTTTGTTGCGCCCCGAAGTCAGTCTGAAATATTCAGTCGGCTCACTACAAGAGAGAGAGAGAGAGAGAGAGAGAGAGAGAGAGAGAGAGAGAGAGACCGAGTGACTGAGTGCAGTGTTACGTTGCAACACCAGAAAGTGGATGAGAGACTATGGGAAAACCGGTAAAACGGAGGAAGATGGTAGCAGGGTTGCTGAGGGCCGGATGCTTCCACGTCGTGGTTGTATCGCCCGCTGATTAATAAATGGCGCTAATTAGTGGAGCACGCAATAACGTGGCTGCCGTAGTAGTTGCCCAGAGGATAGAACGGTATGAGGGGGTGTGGAGGCCCTGAATGGGTTGTACATTGGGGAAGAAGCAACGGCGCGGGAGGGGATGGAAATGCGCGGGGTTGCGGAGGAAGGGAGTGCAAACGCCCAGGGGTCGTTTCCCGCGGGCTTGCGCTTTCCGCTTCTTCTTTTTGTGACAGTAGAAGGCGAAACGGGTAAAGAGTGAGAGGAGCGGGGATAGGGCTAGTCGAGTACGGGGTAAAGTCGAGGCTTTAGCGTGTCGCGCACCCTAGAACCCCAATAATTTAGCTCAACTCGAGAGAGCTTCAGCCGGGTCGCCTAGAACGATGGTAAATTCATCGCGATTCGTTTTTCCGCGTTTTTTTTTTTTCTTTCGGTAAACAAAAGATCGTCTCTTTTTCATCATTTATTTGCTTGGAGTGACTTTTTTCTTCTGGCGGACTTATCAGGGGGATGATAATGCGTCAGGGATGTGGGAACGCAGGAGACTTCGGGTAAAGCTGTGAATATATATTTCTTACTCTTACGCTGATATTCTCTGTTGCCTGTTAATGGAACGAAAGAATGCGCTGAAAGGTCTTCAATCTCAATTTTCGTTTATCGTGGTTGGTAATCGTGTTTTGGGAGACAGTTTAGTAACGATAAAAAATTGCAAAAGAATTGAGGTTTCGGCACTACTGTTTTGGGGTTATTTGATCCGGACAATTGCCTCGGTGCCATTGTATTCAGCAAATGTGATGGTAAAGAAATAAAAAAAACATCGATATTGCTGGCATAGGTTTTTATAAAAAAAATCGCCTGATACTTGTGGCATCTACGCTTCTAAATCAATATTGGTTCACTCAGCCTGTTCACTCGATTTAAATTCTAGCCTCAAGATGTGCATGCAAGATTGTAAAACTGATCCCAAGCGCTCTTATACCGAATTCTTCCTTTTTCCTTTTCATTAGTTGGCCGCATCGTTACGCTTGCGAGAAAAAGTCGGTCCTTAAGCCACCTAGCGGCACGTCAGTGAAGTATAGTAATTTTTGGACTTTAGAATGAAGAATCTCGTTGTGTTTCGTAATTAGATCGATATTTCCCAATCGAGAAAGTCTTTGAACCTGTTAAAAATAATTCTTTCTTAAATAAAATTAATTAAATATACTTGTAACTAATATAAGATAGAGAATATACTTATATACTATACTTAATATACTGATATACTAAGATAATTTATAATTGTTCAAAATTAGCAAAGACAAAACAAAATAAAATCAAGTATCACCCTAGGATGCACTCTTTTAAATTTTACAATATTCACTGCGCTCGAACTAAAAGTATAATGACAGTGTGGAAACTTTCATAATTCCGCGTCGACAACTGCGACAAAATTTTTTTATTATTATTATTACGACAGCTAAATTGCCATCTTTGTGCTTACCGACATCTTCATTAATGTACTTGGCGTTAAACCGTTTATATGTCTCTCGAAAGTAATTTCATCGCGACTATTATATGTTTCATTAGCTTTATTTATTACCTCCGATCATATTTTCATATTAATGATAATAATAACAATAATAAAAAGAACAATAACAATAGCAATATCAATAGCAATAAGCAATAATAATAATAATCATAATAAATGCTTGATAATTTGGGAAATATGAATACTTGAAAAATTGTGAGATAATTATAGGAGTATTAGCGTGGAAAATATGATAAAAATATGATAATATGAAAACATCGAAAGTGATCAATCCAAAAGGATGCCTACTAAGTGCAATTGCTATTTTCCCCCTGTTTGTGATGTTCGAAATGAAAGAAGGGATCACGGGAGGGATTCTAGATTCTTAGTCGAGTCATTTTGCACTGCCTAGCTAACGGCGGTCCATTTGTAACAAAGATTTTGTCTGCCACAGAGCGACGTTATTTCTGCCCACTATGACCCGGCGTTCGAGTGGTAGTAGGTACATTTATCCACGTGATCCTATCGGATTTATTCCCGAGACATTCACAGCCGTTGAACCTCCAAAGATCTTGAATTTTTTTTTCTCACGAAAAATACGAACCCCAATGGATCAAGAGGAAAATGGACGGTGTCAGACTTGCCCCATATATATATATTTTTTTTCGTGGAATTATGGCATGTCGTTTCAAATACTGTGAGTCTGAGAGATTGATCAAAAAGCATTATCAGGTCACGTTGATAAACCGTGGAAGCTTAGATGAAAGAGGGCAGGGGTGGAGTATCATTCGACGAAGAAAATGAGCTATCAGTCGTCAATATTGAAAAGAAAATTATAAATTTTACGTTAAAAATTAAAACTCACGAAAATAACGTTTTTGTGATAAATTACGAAAAATTGGACCATCATTGGGAGAGTCGATAATTTTAAATTAATTTTTACATCAAGCAGCCATTCTTCAATATAAATCTATCGTCATTAAGGTGGTAGTCTGGTAACTTAAGCCGAATTTCATGTCTTTTTTGGAGGGTGTTTTTTTGTAGGAAAATAAAAATGAATCGTTTTGGATATTTAGGATGTTTTTATTTACATATTAAAGATACAAAAAAAACAATTTTTGAAAAAATGTAATAGTTTATTATTATTATTATTATTATTGATCGAAGTTGGCACCTCGAAAAAAAAGCGCGTGGGTGGCCCCGGTGATTTCGGCTCTTGATGTTATCTGAAATCAAAAATTCTTGATAATTCTTAATCTATAGACATGTCATTCTGGTCGGAACTACTGAAATTAAATTTCATGGATAAATAACAAAATGGCGGACTTTGGTAAAAAAAACTTTTTTCCAAAGTCTATAGATTAAGAATTATCAAGAATTTTTGATTTCAGATAACATCAAGAGCCAAAATCACCGGGGCTACCCACGCGCTTTTTTTTCGAGGTGCCAACTTCGATCAATAATAATAATAATAATAAACTATTACATTTTTTCAAAAAATTTTTTTTTTGTATCTTTAATATGTAAATAAAAACATCCTGAATATCCAAAACGATTCATTTTTATTTTCCTACAAAAAAACGCCCTCCAAAAAAAACATGAAAATCGGCTTAAGTTACCAGACTACTACCTTAAGACGATCAACATTTTCCGTCACTTTTTATAAAAACAATATGAAAATAAATTCCAATACATTGATCATTTCTCTTCTTATTGTGGATTTAAAACAATTTTTTCTTATACTTTTGTCGAAATATCGTTGTATTTTTCGAACACAAATGTTTATAAATATGAAAAAAAAATGTTCTTCCGAGAAGTATGAAAAAACAAACTGTTATTCTACTCGGCTATTCGTATTTAATATGGTTACACTGTTCCCGGGCAATGATCATGTAAATCAGGCTTCGCGTTATTCGAGAGATTTAATTACGAGGATTTTCGTGTTTGACACTCAAGGTTTCCGTGACGATCGTGTACATCCACGTCAGGTTATATGAAGTTCATCGTGGTTACGCATGCGGTAAATCCCACAGCAGGTGGTTGACCAAAATTAAGCGCATTTCCAAAGTTATGCAGTTCCATATCATGTCCTCAAATGTGTTTGACTGAAATGTTGAAAGTTGTTCAATAATTAATTGGCGTATTAACGAAGACTGGGACTGGGGACTCCATTCGGTGATCATTTTTTTCGAAATCGTTAGAGTTTTTAAATGCCACAAGCTTCGTCAGATTATGTTTTTTTTTTCAATTTTTTACAGATTTTCAAAGTCAAACAATCGATTGTGGAAATAGTTGAATTTTTTTTTTCGCTCATCTTCTAAAACCTCTCACGCTCGCAAAAATTCAGATATCGAGATGAGTCAAAGCGCCTTCTCTAAGTCTATCCTCGGGCTTTTCAAAAGTCCCCCGATGTCTCTCAATCGGTTAAACGAGAGGAGAGTTATGGCCGTTTGAAATTTTGGAAATTTTATGTTTCTGAAAAAATGTTTTCACCAGAATTAAACCTAATTACAGATTTGTGGAGATCGTTTGTGTCTTCGAGCAGCACTGTTTGCCTTTTCGAATGTTCATAATTAGTTGAAATTTAAATTGGACCGTATGTTTCCTACCTGTAGCGTAATTAGCTCCGAAATTTCTCGAATATTCGCTCTGACATTGACGAAACACTTCGAGATATCGAACGATCGATCGAAACTGCGACGCGTGAATTTTAGCGATAGAGAGAGAGAGAGAGAGTGGCGAGTCTCGGGCGTCAGAAACACGTGAGAATTGTGTGATTGATACGCATACGTCCGGGATATTTCTCGCTTTACGACGAGATACCTCAGCTCAATTTAATTGAAGTGACAAGTGTACAATGGATTATGTCATACCGGGTTCTATTAAACGTAATTATTCAGCTTCAAGCGGTTCACGAAATTCGCTGGGCGATATGATGATCCATTGTGAATGGGGGGAGTGAATAAACGCGACTGAGAGGGGGATGAAACGCGAAGCGAATGACTGGGTGCGTAAACAATAATAACGAGTTGTCGATGTGAATAGGCAAGGCGATAAACAAAAACTATCAAAATATATCTCTTTCGTTCTCGATCGTAAAACAAATTTTCATTCCGCATTAAATGGAACATAAAGTTAGCGCTATTTGTGATTTTTATTTTATTTTCTTTAATAAAAAGAATTCATCCACTTCAACAACCCCCTATTCAGAGCCGGAAGAATTAACTGAAATTTAGATATCGTTGGCTAAAATTTGGATCACGTTATCGGTCCACAATTCCGAGAAAATCAATCGTTGCAGATTTTCGATATTGCCAATTTTTGTCAAAAAAGCAAACAACTCCGGTTTTTCGTTAATATTGTTTTTTATCTGGATCTACACGGCATCGTATTTTGGTATTAATTGAATGATCAAATCAAAAAGTTAGTTATTATTGAATCAATGTTATTTATTTATTTGTTAATTATCAATCAAAACAGATTTTTAACAAGAATAATTCTGAGTAATTGGAAGAAGAGAAAGTAAACAAAATAAATGAAAACCTGCGCATTGCTTCTTTATTATTTCACCTTGTTCACGAGCTCTCCTCTCTGAGCAGGGTAGTTTTTGAATTTGACTGGTATGAAGATCGTAAAGAATGTTTTTCTTTTCACCAAAACAAAGTTAGCTCTATGAAAGAATAAAATTGATATAAAAAAGAATTTAAGCGGCGTAAGAGGAATTTAAAAAAATTCAAAAGCCTCGCCAATTTGATAAAATACACGATAACATTAATCGTCCGTGATATGATTCGTCCGTTATTTCATCAATGACTAAAAATCACATGCTCTTTTACCGCATCACTCTACGCGCACGCTCTTCTCGATTTTTTTTTGTTATCACGAAGCTTTCGGGCCATGAATGATCCTCGACGTGCTGCAGGGTTCGAGGGTGCGTCTAAAAAAAGGAAAAAAAAATACATAAATATATATCCATATTCATATATTTTTTAATTGCCCGCGCGTATTGCACGTACTTCAGGAAAACTAGGGCTGTTATATATAAGTATGCATAAAGGCATTTATCACGAACACGTGGGCGGATAACAGTGCGTGAATTTTTGTTAATTGTTCCGTACAAGAGGGCCTTTATTATCATCGTACGTTACGCGATAAAAAAAAGCCTGAAAACTTCATATAGAATTTTCTATTTCATTTATAGTATGTGCATTTCCAAGTCTTTATACGCGAACGACACGAGTAGACGTTTTTTTTCCTCCTGTCTATTGAGATAGACACAGCACTATGTCATCAGTCAAATGAGTGGTGAATTAAATAAACAATTCTTTTGTATACGAGGTCTGTTAAAAAAGTATCGCGAATTTTGAATTTCCGCGGGCTACGTATATTCGATATTCGATTTTTTTGTGGCGTTAGGTTGGTACTCGTGTCCCTCACTTATGCTGAAAGAATCGGCCATATTGAATGTTTGGTTGATTGTCGACAGCTGTTTTGGTTAGACGTGTTTTGGCTTGTGTTCGATTTTCGCCTATTCCAAAAAATTGATCAAAGAATTCGTATCAAATTTTCTGTGAAAAACAAAATTAAGTGCGCGGACGCATTCCGAATATTGACTGTGGCATATGGTGAAGCTACCTTGGACCAAAGCAACGTTTATCGGTGGTACAAAATGTTCTCAGAGGGCCGAGAAGATGCGAACAACGAAATGCGTTCCTGATGCCCGAGCACATCAACAACAGACGAAAACATTGATGAAATGAAGAAAATAATATTGGCGAATCGTCGAATCACCGTTAGAGAAGTTGCCGAGGAACTAAACATATCGATTGGCTCGTGCTATTCGTTTTTTTCCAATGATTTGGGCATGAGACGGGTCGCTGCGAAATTCACGCCAAAATTGCTCAATTTCGAACAAAAACAGTGTCGCGTTAACATTGCTAAGGGGCTGTTGGACTCGGTCCGCGACGACCCAAATTTACTCCAGAGGGTCATAACTGGTGACGAATCATGGGTTTACGGTTATGACGTGGAAACGAAAGCTCAATCATCGCGATGGAAGCTGCTTTTTTGGAATAGGCAAAAATCGAAGACAAGCCAAAACACGTCTAACCAAAACAGCTGTCAACAATTAACTAAACATTCAAAATGGCCGATTTTTTCAGCATAAGTGAGGGACATGAGCACCAACCTAACGCCACAAAAAAATCGAAAATCGAATATACGTAGCTCGTGGAAATTCAAAATTCGCGATAATTTTTAAACAGACCTCGTACATTCAGCCATCGTTGGATAAAATTTTTGTCGTGGTATGGTATCTTTCTTCCGCAACATTTCACCTCCGTTAACTCCCAGAGAGTACACATCCTTCACGCAATCGTGTGCAAAATAATATTGTTTCGAAAATTTATCATTTTTCATTAGATTTTCATTATTTTCATAATTTGCGTTTAAATTCGTCCGGTTTGACTAGTCAGCGTCGTTCAATTTACCCCATAATAACGTTTCACATATTTGCATTATATGAATGCAAGCGTAGGCGAGTACACAGCTGTTACGTTGGGAAATTCAGTAGCGGATCTAGTTCGAATTAATTCCATCGTTAAAGTGCATATTCCGATGATATATAGACACGTCGTCCGCTGCAGAAACCAATCAATCGTGTATTATCCGTCGATAGCGTCAACCATCCCCTCAATGGTTGTCTGGTACGACTCCATTGCTCTTCTTGTCTTCGCCCACTTCGGATTATATGTATATATATATATATATATATATATATATATATATATATATAAATATATATATATATTAATTCTAGTACATGATGTATTATGTCACGTCATATATATAGTGCATTGCACCAATTCACCCTACTACAATTTGGTCCAATAACTGTCTGGAGCTTCCGGTATTTCGTGAAGAGCGGAGATAGTGACGTATCAACGAAAGACAATTTGTCACCAGAGGAACATCTTGGTTTATCGTTAAACACGACACGTCTCTAACCTTTGTTACTTCGTTGATTCATTGATAAACCTGTTGCAATATTATTCCCAAAAGAAAATTGACCTTATTCCAAATCCAGACGCAATCCTGTTAACTTCAAGCCACATCGACGAAATCCACCAGCATTCGACTCACCGCAATGAGTCCCAGCCGAGTTCCAACTACACAAAACCCTTCCATGTGTCATCCCATTTTATGGATTTCGGTGGAACTTGATTGACCTATGGAAAAAATTTAATTTTAACGGTAAAGTTTTGATCATCTATTGCCCTTGGTAATCAAGGTGTTCTACCGTTGAATCGTGAGGGGCTTTGAGGCTCCACTGGAAAATCTGTTACAAGTTTGATCTTAAATTTTGTCCTTACAACTCGATTCAGAATGAATTTCATCGTTCCCAAATTGGCACACCGGACTGCATAACAAATGCACGCATCGCAAAGTGTCACAATGGAATCCAATTGCATGAATCCCGTCCAACGTATCATTGAGTTGTGCAGTCGCGTATATTTTTTTATATGAGACTCCTCCAGAATTCGATTTAATGCTGGTGATAAAGGAAGAATTTCCTACCGTCTTCCCCTCGACAACCAAGTGTTCCTATCACTGAGGCTCGAGTGGCATTGGATTTTTATTGTAAAACCTGTTACAGCATTCTTTTGAAAAAAATAAAAAATTGTCGTTACCCCAGATTTCGGACCAATCCCACCAACCCCAAATCGAGTCCATGCCAGACCCTTCAAACGTGTCATGCATTACTGCACTGCGCATATCTTCTGCTTTATAGACGCCTGCAGTCCTCTATTTGTCTAGGGAATTTTCCCCGTTGGTGGAAAATGAAAAAATTTCCTCTGACCACATTGGCAATCAAACGTTCCTAGCATTGGGGTTTGAAAGGATTCGATATTTCGCTGAAAAATCTATGACAATATTTTACGAAAAAAAGGTCATCTCCACTCCGGAACCGGATTCAATTCCGTCAACCCTTAACCCACACATCAGGGCGAAATCCGCACGGAATCAACTGAATGTATAAAGTCCGAGCCGAATCTAACCACCATCAAACCCTTTTTGTCTCTCATTGAATACCACGTCTATGTTATCTTTCATAGGCTTCCGATGTATTTCACGTTTTCGCTTCGAGATAATTCAATGCTCCCGTTGGAGCAAGAATTTTGGTAGTTTCTCGATACGTTAACTGGCCAACTGTGCTTCGGAATGAATAAGCTGAGCTTAACAATACGCTTCCAGTTGTAGGACTGAAGTGGTACAGTTTGCCAGGCAAGTATTTGAAACCTCGAACGCAATGAATAACACACACACACACACACACACACACACACACACACACACACACACACACACACACACACACACACACACACACACACACACACACACACACGCACGCACGCACGCACGCACGCACACGCACACGCACGCACACGCACGCACACGCACGCACGCACACACACAAAGATCCAATGAAGCATTGCTTCGAGATCCATTGCAGCCGGTCAAATTGTTAAACTTCATGTCAAACCAAACCAAACACACACAAAGATCCAATGAAGCATTGCTTCGAGATCCATTGCAGCCGGTCAAATTGTTAAACTTCGTTATTCGCGTATTCGACATGAATACAGTGACAATAAAATAACAAATATGAGGAACGAGACACTTCACGAAAGTTACTAGTAGTCGTGAATACGAAAGTTATCACGGAAGAAGGGTATTGAATTTATATCGAATATGATGATTGCGTGCATAAAACATTATTCATGCTTGGGCGATATACGAGGGGGGACCCAAAAAAAAACGGGAATTTCGTCATAATTTCTTTATTTTTTAATATTTTTACACCAAATTTTGATCACCTTCAAAGTATTCTCCTTTGACCACAACGCACCTCTGCAAACGATCCTTCCAATGTTCAAAACATTTTTTAAATTCACTTATCGGGATGTTCTTTAGGCCTTCCAGCGATTTTTGTTTTACCTCCTCCACAGTGGCAAAACGCTTGATTGCTGCTTTGTTGTGGGGTCGTATCCATAGCGCCACGATTCATCACCAGTAATCACCTTGGAAAAAAGTTCAGGGTCCTCTTCGAGCTGATTTTGAAGTTCAAAACATGCCTGAAGTCGACGCTCCCTTTACTCGTCTGTGAGAAGGCGAGGGACAAGTTTGGCTGCAACTCTGCTCATGTGCAAATCTTTGGATAAAATCCTCTGAATTGAACTCCATGATATCCCAGACATCTCACGGAGTTGATCAATGGTTCGACGACGGTCTTCACGAATGAGAGCATTGATTTTGTCGACGTTTTCGTCACTTCTTGACGTTGAGGGGCGTCCTGAACGGGGTTGGTCTTCAATTGACATTTCTCCATTTTTAAAACGTGAAAACCACTCGTAGACTCTGGTTTTACTTAGGGCAATATCTCCATAAGCAGTCTTAAGCATTACAGTAGTTTCCGCAGCCGATTTCCCCCAACGGGAAACAAAATTTTACAGTCGCGCGTTGCTCTCGACAATCGGCCATCACGTTTTCGCCGAAATGGAAAAAGTTGTTTCACTACAAAAATTCCCACGGGCGAACCGATGCAGTCACGGCGACAGAACTTCGCACACTAACTCAGGAGACGTGTCCCCAACGGACACCTGGTCGAGCAATGGGTTCTCCCACTCTCCCTCCCCGCCGCAGCGCAATTCCCGTTTTGTTTGGGTCCCCCCTCGTACGAGGTCTGTTCAAAAAGCATCGCGAATTTTGAATTTCCGCGGGCTACGTATATTTTCGTAAATCGATTTTTGATTTTTTTGTGGCGTTATGTTGGTACTCGTGTCCCTCACTTATGCTGAAAAAATCGGCCATTTTGAATGTTTAGTTAATCGTTGACAGCTGTTTTGGTTAGAGGTGTTTTGTCTTGTCTTCGATTTTTACCTATTCCAAAAAAGCAGCTTCCATTGCGATGATTGAGCTTTGTTTTCCACGTCATAACCATAAACCCATGATTCGTCACCAGTTATGACCCTCTGGAGCAAATTTGGGTCGTCGCGGACCGAGTCCAACAGCTCCTTAGCAATGTTAACGCGACACTGTTTTTGTTCGAAATTGAGCAATTTTGGCACGAATTTCGCGGCGACCCGTCTCATGCCCAAATCATTGGTAAAAATCGAATAGCACGAGCCAATCGATATGTTTAGTGCCTCAGCAACTCCTCTAACGGTGATTCGACGATTGGCCAATATTATTTTCTTCACTTCATCAATGTTTTCGTCTGTTGTTGATGTGCTCGGGCGTCCGGAATGCATTTCGTTGTTCGCATCTTCTCGGCCATCTGGGAACATTTTGTACCACCGATAAACGTTGCTTTGGTCCAAGGTAGCTTCACCATATGCCACAGTCAACATTCGGAATGCGTCCGCGCTCTTAATTTTGTTCTTCACACAAAATTTGATACGGATTCTTTGATCCATTTTTTGGAATAGGCAAAAATCGAAGACAAGCCAAAACACGGCTAACCAAAACGGCTGTCAACAATTAACTAAACATTCAAAATGGCCGATTTTTTCAAGCGTAAGTGAGGGACACGAGTACCAACCTAACGCCACAAAAAAATCGAAAATCGAATATACGTAGCCCGCGGAATTTCAAAATTCGCGATACTTCTTGAAAAGACCTCGTACACATTCGATGCTGACCTGGGCTGTTAGAACGATTACAACGTACAACGTGATTCTCCAATAATTCCTACATAGTCTGTAGGCTCGGAATATGTTTCCTAATAGTTTAAACTCTCGTTAATCCAATTTGAACTCGTGTATGTAGAAAAGTTCACCCGACGCATGCTCCTAGGTTCGGCTTTATGTTCATCGTTCCACTTAGGTACTGACGCGTAATGTATTCATGATCGGTAAAGGGTATATTCGAACGAATCTATAAATTAGATGGTTGTCACAGCATCACGGGGATGTCTACTCGGCGTGTCTGCAGGGATTTGAATGATGTTTGAGAGACAGAAATGGTTTGAAATCCGAGAACGCAAGACGCTGTCATTGGCAGGTCTTCAAAACATTTTGGAATCCACACACATGACATATTCTGGAAATGAATCAGGGCACATGGAAATCAGGAGATATGGGAAGAATTCAGTTGATGGCAAATACTTGCCGGCCGTATTATCCCATTGACTGAAATTCCTGGGGATTCCTTGATTCGATATTTAGGGGTGGCTTTGGTGGCGTTGGAGAAAATGTAATTTGCACTGGATTCAATGCCTTCAATCATTTCACTGCGTCATATCCACTTGGTGGAAACGTCTGTTGTTTCGAGAGTTTGTACTGTGCAAACAGCGAAAGTGGCATACCGTAAGTACTTCCTCTTCCACGTTTCGATACGCGAACACACCGGATCTATTGTACGGATAAGATCGTTCCTAGACACCCTCGAAACTAGGATCCATCACTCGGAGGTAACAACTCTTCTCCTTGGTTTTGGTAGGATAACGGGTAGAAGAACAAATAGCTGCGAGAACTCGAAAGTCTCGTTCCAGGTTGTTTGAAGCTTGCTGCCAATGTGGATCATCTTTCCGCGAAAGATTCGTTCAGGCTGAAGCATGTGCGGATAAATCAATATAGGCCCTTCATGGTATGTGTGCTGATGCATAGGAGGGTCGTATCAAGATGTTCGCAAGAAGAAGTCCATTCCTCTCAATATCCTATGAGCGCTTGAAGTTCCGTTTATAGTGTCGATTTTGCTGATAGAAAATTACAGTAAACCGCACTTATAAACCCAGACGCACAATTAATTTACAATTCGAACATTGCTGTATAAGCACACAATAAACTTGAATATGGCGGGGATCAAGATGACGACAAATTATAATCGAAATTGTAAAGTTCGCCGTGCACCATGGTGCATTTTTTAAGTTCAACTTAAGTTAGAACTGTACGTCTAAACTTAGGTTCACACTAAAGTTTCATTGAAGTCTTAAGTTTGAGTCAAGTCTGAACTTGAGGGCCAGTCAAATATCAGTCCGGGCGTAGGTCAGAACTTGAGCCTTAACCTGAAGTTAAGCTTGAGTGTCAGCCTCAGTGAATAGGTAATTGTGAATTGAGGTTTTATATCAGTTCAGACGTACGTTTAAATTTGAGTGTGATAGCCTAGAGTTGTCTTAAGGGGGGAAATAAGGTTAGGACAGCGTTTTCTTAATGATTTTCACGAATTTTTTAATAGTATAAATAGTGAATATAATTTATTGAAACTTTGAGAATATTCTATCCATATATTTAAGTATATACTATAAAATTTTTATACATATATTTAAGTATATACTATAAAATATTAGCGACCCCATATTGCAGGCCACAATCAGACTCAGCATTTTGCGTACATTCTGGAAGCCGCAATTTTCATCTGAAATCAAACGAGGTGGGAATATACTTTTATTATATGTCTCTCTTCTATATGAACCTAAATGCTATCAAAAAAATAGAAAATTGAATTTTTTACAGGGGTCAAAACAAAAAAAACATGATTTTTTGCCATTTTTTACAACTTTATTTGCAAAAAAAAAAATTATTTTAAATAATGATAATATTCCGATTTTAGATTCATATAGAGCGCAATACTATGAAGAAAGTAACTGCCAATTTTCAAAACGATTGGTTGAAAACTTTTCAAACTAGTGTGTACGCAAGTTAAAAAAAAGTCGTTTTTAGAAAAACGCGTTTGAAAAAATAGTACCAAGAAAAACGAGCAATATGGGGTCGCTAATATTTTATAGTATATACTTAAATATATGTATACAAATTTTATAGTATATACTTAAATATATGTATACAAATTTTATAGTATATACTTAAATATATGTATAAAATATTCTCAAAGTTTCAATAAATTACATTCATTTTTTATACTATAAAATAATTCATGAAAATTATTGAGAAAACGCTGTGCTAACCCTGTTTCCTCCTTTGATGGCTTATAACAATAGAACGAGTTGGAATTATCATTTAAAATTTTGGGAACATATTTTTCAATAGTTTTACTAACAATTTATGAAAAAAAACAAAATCGATTTTTTGAACCGTCTAACCCTATTTCCACCCTTAAGGTAGTAGTCTGGCAACTTAAGTCGATTTTCATGTCTTTTTTGGAGGGCGTTTTTTTGTAGGAAAATAAAAATGAATCGTTTTGGATATTTAAAATGTTTTTATATACATATTAAAGATACAAAAAAAATTTGTTTAAAAAAATTTAATAGTTTATTATTATTATTATTATTATTGATCGAAGTTGGCACCTCGAAAAAAAAGCGCGTGGGTAGCCCCGGTAATTTTGGCTCTTGATGTTATCTGAAATCAAAAATTATTGATAATTCTTAATCTATAGATATGTCATTCTGGTCGGAACTACTGAAGTTAATTTTCATGGATAAATAACAAAATGGGGGACTTCGGAAAAAAACTTTTTTTCCAAAGTTCTTTTCCAAAGTCCGCCATTTTGTTATTTATCCATGAAATTTTACTTCAGTAGTTCCGACCACAATGACATATCTATGGATTAAGAATTATCAAGAATTTTTTATTTCAGATCACATCAAGAGCCAAAATCACCGGGGCCACCCACGCGCTTTTTTTTCGAGGTGCCAACTTCGATCAATAATAATAATAATAATAAACTATTAAATTTGTTCAACAATATTTTTTTTGTATCTTTAATATGGAACTAAAAACATCCTAAATATCCAAAACGATACATTATTATTTTCCTACAAAAAAACGCCCTCCAAAAAAGACATGAAAATCGGCTTAAGTTTCCAGACTACTACTTTAAGTCGGGTGGATGCGTGATCTGATTTGCAAGGGCCCGTGTGGAGAGCAGGGAGTCAATATAGGCCTGGTGTCATATTGGACAATCTTCAGACATGACTTACGAGGACTTATTGACCGTGAAAAGGGGGGAAAGGAGATGACCAAGAATTTGAACGTTTTCCTTTTATATACACTGGGCATTTGAAGTGGAATGCGGATATCTTCGCCGAATGTCACGAAAATTCGACGAGTTTGAATATTTCAAAAAAGTGCATTCAAGGAAATTTGATAATTTTTCGAACGAAACGGATCCCATTGAGATTGCTCAACAATTGCGTGGGTCAAGCATGGGGGGTGGACAGTAAGGTGATCCGTTGACCCCGAGTTTTAAGGGTTGCGGATGCGATGGGAGTTAAATATGGTATCCAACTGAAGGATTATGAACGGGGATGAAAATTACTCCAGGAGCAATTGGCTGCGCAAACCCCCGGCAGCAGGGGACGGCCTTAAAGTGGAAATCATTCGTCGGGGCTAGAGCGAAAACTGTTGGACCGATTGGGCTCATTTTTATCGTGGATGTATTCTTCACAATAGCTAATGACCCTCGAAGAAATGTACGTTATCGTTCCCCGGAAACAGCGGGGAGGTGCAACGTCAAATGCAATTTTTAAAATCGTCAGATTTTCAAACGCACGAAGCCAATAGAAACTGATTGAGCGAATTGAAATTGACTTTTCCACATTATTTCAATTGTGAAGCCCCCATTCCCATATATTGCGACGGTTCCCAGTGATACACGGCGGGGTGGAAGAGAGTGAACGTCGTGAACATCTCACGACTTAACAACAGTTTTCAGTCAGCAGAGCGGATATCACTTGCAACATACCAATCAGGACACACCATTTAAACCTCAACGCCTTTGACGAGGATTCAACGTCGAAACGGTTCTCAAACCACGTACGCCACGTTTCCGGCCCCTCGCCGCCCCTTGATAGTTAGCAGGTTGGTTTTGCCGTGAGGCTGGCGACGGAACTTTCGGGTAGTAGCGAATTCAGGCGGGAGTTTGAAAGGACGACAGAGAGATACAGAGAGAGAAAGAGAGAGAGAAAGAGAGAGAGAGTGAGCGAGAGCGCAGAGGGGGTTGGAAGGGGTAAACACCCCGCGGTCAGGCACAGCAGGCGTTGTACGGAACGGAGTTATTGCGCTTGGTCCCCAGACTTCGAGGCCTCGTAAATATCTGGTGTACGTCGGACAGCCATTTCCCTTCCGAGCTTTATACGTTTCAGTCCGGTATACAGCGCCACCAACAGTTCCACATGCAGTTGGAATTACAGATACAGCTGCAAGCAGAACCCAGCAGGAATAGCTTCCACGATAGATTTTCTGGGGGCGATGAAGAAGGGAGTGGGAAAGGAGGAGAATTCTGTACATAATTTAGTCACGATTCGAAACAAAGTTGCTCGAGCGACGTACATACGGATCGCTTAATTCCTTACTTATCCCGCGTACAACATCGTTCTCGGTTCCCTTCGGTTGCTCTTATTGCCCGCTTGCTCGTTTCCCAAGCCACCTAACGTCTTAAGAGCTGTCAAACGCGAACTCACCGAGGTACTTCGACAATCTCACTAGAGCGAATGTATTCGACGACATCGAGCAGCGAACTGGATGATGGCAAACTTTTTAATTGCATCATCGGAGCAACCCGAGAAACGATCCGTTGATGGGAACACACGCAGGTAGAGCGAATGAGAGAGAGAAATAGGGGAGGAGGAAGAGTTTCGTGACGACAATGGCACCACGCGAAGATACTTTTAATACATACGAAGGTACCTTGAAGACGTCGCATCTCGGAATGTTGCTAAAGTTCAAATCAGCAGACCCTCATTAGCGTGTACTTCATATTTTTGTCATTGACTCGCTGTCATTGGTGTTGGCACTTCACCACCCTTTTATTTTCTATTGTCATCTGCTGTTGACCGAAAAAAAGTTCTCTGGAATTTGTAGACTCGTTGACATTTTAATTTCAGATTGTCGCGTTAATCGATCAACACGAAACTCCGCAGACTTGTACTTCGACACATTCGATCAACATTGCATGACAATCAAAACAAAATTGGTTGCGAAATGGTGTCCACTGATGTCCGCGAATTCACAGCGCTATTCGCCAATGAATCGATATGAAATCACTGGCTCATGACTTTCCGCAAAAGATCCAAGACGTCTGTTCAACTCGTGACCCTGTAAATCTTTGGGTCAAGAATTCCTGGGTGATGGTGCTTTGATAGCGCCCGAGGATTCCTTAGCAACACGAGCGAGCACGAGTGAAGATTCTGGTTGAGGTTAAGTGTTCTCGTCGCTGGTGCATCTGCTGTTAGAGGGCGAACTCTGACTAGTTTCGTCTTCGTTCCTCTAGCCTCGTGCTTGCGAGGCAGATGTGAAATAAATGAGTAACGGTTGTAAGCGAGCTTGGGAAAGTCGTAAAAATAAGCTCTGAACTCTCTCTCTCTCTGCCCGTTCGTTTCTTCCACCTCGTTCTGGCCTCCAGGTCCGCGTCTTATTGAATAAATAACTTTAAGGAGATCGACGATGAATTTCAGTTTTCTCGACTACCTCGTACCATCTTTTGTGATTGTGTGTTTGTGTCTATGTCTGTGATCGCGATTGATAACTCAGCCACTTGCTCGACTTCATTCCGTTCGTTGTTACTAACCAGACTTCGCTAGTGGTTGACTCCATTATTCATGTCGATGAAACAAAGTCGTCTTATCGAATCAATTTTGCCACAAAGATGTGGTTTCGGTACGCGGTCGGTAAAACAGACTTGGCGGAATATCGATTTTTCGTACAACCACGTTAAATCTTCCGTTGAAAATGTTACTCGGTTAATCGAACGAACGACGTGCCACTTTTAATTCGACAGAGTTCGATCGGCCTGACTGCGTGTTTGTCGTGCGATTAAGAACAATCGGCTCAACCAATTTTCATTAAATTTTCCAGTTTTCCGCTTTGTTCGAAAACTCAAAAACGCAGTACTACGAAAAATCATGGTATTTGGAGACAATGACTGTATGAGATTCCGATGAAGATCGGTATCGTTGAATTTTTACAGTTAATTATTGTGATTTCGCGATGAAAATTTAAAATTCAACATAGCGTAAATAGCCGAGGAAATTCGTAGATGTAGCTCAACGTTGAGGCGTTCGCCAAGTATCAGCCTCGTGAATGATTTACATGCGGAAAACATATCCCGGGGTTTATTAACGACGACAACGCTCGGAATTTTTGTTTTTTTCTTTTTCGTAAAACTATGCGTGACTCGGGGCTCTCCTTCGAGCATGTACCAACAAGCAACAGCCGCAAGCCCCGGCCGGGGAGAGGGTACTTCGTCGTTCGCCTACATTTTCGCCTCTTCCACGGCTGAGTGTGACGAGCTTGCGGCTAAAATGCCTCGCAGGAACGTGAGAGGCTTCCGCCCCTCTGTCAACCAACCCCGCTCCCGCCCCTCTATCCTTGCTCGCGAGTAAAAGCGTTCTAAATTACGTTCGAATGGGCTTGCCGAGCCGAGTGAGCGTATGCCATTCTCAAGAGCAGAAGGAGAGAAGAGCGGAAAACGCGAAAGCTCGAAGAGAGAAGAAAGAACGAATATACATATACTTATATGTGTACATATATATAAATACTGCTTACTTAATCGGAGAGGAGGCGACACACCAGCTGGAAGAGTAGGGGAGTGGGATGTGAAACACGAGAAAGTTAGAAAGCGAGCTTTTTCGACCCAGTGACTGTATAAGTGAATATGGAGAAGAGGAAGAGGAAAAAAGATCTGCTACCTGGCCTTCATTGCCCCATTGGATGGTAGTGAGAAATTCCCTGCCCCAAATCTTTCTAGGTTAGACTGGGGCGAGGGAAGAAGGCTTGAAAGTCAGTGTGCAAACGTGAATCAGTCTGGTTAAACGAAAATACGATTGATATCCACATAACGTATCACGTGTACACATGAATTCGTTGTTTTTCTGCTTGCTCATAGAGGAAGCTTTGTTTTCATGAAGAAAATCAATGTCGAGTTTTTAATGTCAATGTCTTTAAGGTAGTAGTCTGGTAACTTAAGCCGATTTTCATGTCTTTTTTGGAAGGCGTTTTTTGTGGGAAAATAAAAATGAATCGTTTTGGATATTTAGGATGTTTTTATTTACATATTAAAAATAGAAAAAAAAATAGTTTGAAAATATTTAATAGTTTATTATTATTATTATTATTATTATTGATCGAAGGTGGCACCTCGAAAAAAGCGCGTCGGTGGCCCCGGTGATTTTGGCTCTTGTTGTTATCTGAAATAAAAAATTCTTGATAATTCTTAATCTATAGACATGTCATTCTGGTCGAAACTGCTGAAGTTAAATTTCATGGATAAATAACAAAATGGAAAAGGACGTTTTTTTCCCAAAGTCCGCCATTTTGTTATTTATCCATGAAATTTAACTTCAGCAGTTTCGACCAGAATGACATGTCTATAGATTAAGAATTATCAAGAATTTTTTATTTCACATAACATCAAGAGCCAAAATCACCGGGGCCACCGACGCGCTTTTTTTTCGAGGTGCCAACTTCGATCAATAACAATAATAATAATAAACTATTGAATTTTTTAAAACAAATTTTTTTTTGTATCTTTAATATGTAAATAAAAACATCCTAAATATCCAAAACGATTCATTTTTATTTTCCTACAAAAAAACGCCCTCGAAAAAAGACATGAAAATCGGCTTAAGTTACCAGACTACTACCTTAAAATGTGCTAAAACATCGGAAAATAAATTTGGACAAAAAATGTTCGATGTCTTGCCAAACTGTGCACAAATTTTATTGTTCTCTGTTTATATTACGTAGAAAAACAAATTAATTCCAGAGTGGTGGACAAAAAGATAAATGATCGTAATCCTTTTCATTCAAATGTTCAAAATAACTAGTAACAACCAAAAACCTATTAAGAAAGTACGAATCGGACAGATTTTCAACATTCGACAATAAATTACCGAAAAAAATGTATTGCACAATTTTCTTGAATGAGAGTTCACTGAACTAATTAACTTTTTCGTTTACTGAACGCTTCAGTTGATCTAAGAACTACATGTACCATGCTCTGTCTGGATCAGATTTCAAAATGTGCTGACCACGTTAGCCTTTTTTCTTGTTCCTCGTTTTATGTGTGTGTGCCTACCTCTTATCAGGCATTACGGCCCATTTTCCAGGTCTAGCCAAGCTCATGAAATGTCCTCTCGGTATGTCCGAACATTAAGTCCTCCCTGGCCTCACCCCTAAAAATAAAAAAAAACATCGCCGTAATACGCCTCAACTGGACGTTCGTATGATGTACGACGATTCGTGGAGCCAAGGTACGCGATAACAGAAAAAAAATTATCAATAAATTAGCTCAGAAAAAACGAAAAAGTATTTTTTATCAACGATAATAAAAAAAATGTTGATCAATAAATTCGTTTGACAACATTTTATCGAAAAATAAACGTCGGAAGAATGTGAAAGTATTTCAACGAATGACAATTTAATATTACTCATTTTTTATACCCTTTAACGTACAAAGGAGTAATTTTTTTTTACAATCGTAACAATTTCTCTGAGAAGAATAGAAAATATTACTTTTCGGCTTTACAACGAAAGATCGTACAAGAAAATTCCAGCAGGATCCTTGTGCCCGATATTCCATGACCTCAATGTTGTAGCGTACAAAAGGAGAAAATAATCTGCGAATAATGAACGGGAACGGTGGAGAAAATAAATATAAAAAATTCAACTTTATTGTATATAAAATGTGTGATATGTTCGAGCGGACCAGGGTATAGCATTGAGTGAGAAAGCGAATATATATATCAATGCTGAAAGTGGAAATGGAACTCGATAACGTGAATAACAATGATCCTTGAACGTGTCCTATGCAATACGTCCTTCCATCGAGAATATGTGCATAATATACCATATAAAGGGCATTCTATGCCAAGTTATTCTACGCTTCATTCTCACCCTTTGGAAATTCCAAAAAGCATTCAGTACCATTTAAATCATTTTCACGGCAACCGTAATTTATTCATAACATCAACAAAATTCCGACAACATTTCATGAACTTCGATAAGGTGCAAACGGGCTATTTTTTTATTTCACCCTACAACATACTGAACGGAAAAAAAAAGTGGCAACCTGGAAAAATGCACATCTCATAAACAACGTCAACGTCGAAAAATCGTAATTCAACACTTTCGTTAATGACGACTGAACCAATTGCCAAAAAAATCTGAAAATTGGTGTCGGCCGGTTTTTCATATCGTCCCACAACGTACTGAACGGAGAAATAATTAGTGGCATTTAAAAAAAATGGGCATGTCATAAACAACGTCAACGTCGAATAATCGTAATTCGACATTTTCGGTAATGACGAGCGAACCAATCGTCAAAAAAATCTGAAAATTGGTGTCGGCTGGTTTTTCATATGGCCCCACAACATACTGAACGGAGAAAAAAATAGTGGCATTTTAAAAAAATGCGCATGTCATAAACAACGTCAACGTCGAATAATCGTAATTCGACATTTTCGGTAATGACGAGCGAACCAATCGTCAAAAAAATCTAAAAATTGGTGTCGGCTGGTTTTTCATATGGCCCCACAACATACTGAACGGAGAAAAAAAAGTGGCATCTGGAAAAATGGACATGTCATAAACAATGTCAATGCTCAAAAATTGTAATTCAACACTTTCGGTAATAACGGCCGGAAGAATTGTCAACAAAATTTGAAAATTGGCGTAGAATGTTTTTTCTTATCGCCCGACAACATACTGAACGGTGAACGAAATAGTAGTATCCTGGAAAATTGCATATGCCATAGACAACTTCAATGTCGAAAAATTGTAATTCAACACTTTCGTTAATTACAACCGAATCAATTATCAAATAAATCGAAAAATTGGGGTAGCATATGTTTTCATGTCACTTTGCAACATACTGAAGGGGAGGACAAAAAATTAAAGGTTACGGCGCTGTCGATTTTGTCTGGAATGTTCCATACTGATTGTTCGTAGTTTCCGCTTCCCGTACGAATACAGTGATAGATAGAAGCGAGCACTAACGAGGCTGGTTCTCTATCACAGTATGTTAGAGACCATGTGCCCGGTCAATCAAGCTCTCGGTGTCTAAGGCTTAGCGCTAATATTGATGTTCGAGATTAACGGAATATCCGCGCGCGAGTTCTACTCACCGTCATGTCGACGGGAAATCCTCACCCTCCCTCCCTTAAAACCTCCCTCGTACTGTCCCAGCATTATTACTGCAATCACTGCTTGTACGGTAGGGTTCTCGTGACGGATCAACTACGTCGATTCGGTTCCTCTCGTTTCGACCCCTATTTAGACGGTGGGATGACAAAACAGTCCATGCTCTTGTTGTTGTTTCTACTTAACGAATGTATATGTGTATATAATCGATTTTTATTGTTCAATTGATGTTAGAATGATAATTTCACTTTTAAGCACATATTATGAATGTTGCAAGTTTTCGTTTATTATTTATTGTATATTGAAAAAATATTTCTACGTGTCAAGAAAAGAACGTGAATTTTAAGAAATATATCTCGAGTTATAATATGCTTTTTTTATGGCATAAAAATTATAGTAAAAAATGCGATAAAAATAATATATTATAAGTCGAAGACGATTTTTTTTTTATTCACACTCTCCTTGTCAGGCAGAAATATTTTTTCAATGTAGGATAAATGATGTGAAAATTCGTGTTAGTCATTTTTTTGTGTCACTCCGTAAGAAGCTTGAAGCACGAAAATTATAAAATGAAAAAGGGCACAGTCAGGTTGGCGTGGAATTCCTCATATCTCTCTATATTATATAAATATTTCGCCGCCGCCGCCGCCGCCGTGTACAAGAGTTCAGGACCGAAAATGACCGAAAATGACCAAAAATGACCGCAAATGCAGGGGGTGCATTAGCGGTCATTTTCGGACGGGGGGTTGGCGCGCGAAGCGCGCAGGGGGGCGAAGCCCCCCTAGTATATATATATATATATATATATATATATATATATATATATATATATTAATTTATCCGTTACGTTCTCTTTGCTTGAAGGTCGTTTTTCTTCTTCTTCATTTATTCACAAAACTGCAGATGGTGACCGCGTAAATAAAAAATTATAACGCCTGTCCGGATGGATCGATAGTGTGAAAAAAAATCTCTTATTATTAATTGATTTTGTATCTCCTATTTGAACAAGTTCGAAGTACGTGAGTGAATTCTTCAACGTCGTCCCTCATAGTGTCTAGACAGTCTAAAAATAATGAGAAATATCCATACCCAGTTGATAAACTTTGTATATACGAATCTACGACCGAGTAAAGTTAATATCGAATCTAATGTTAGTGCGATGGTCGCAATTAGACTTTTTAATGACTGGGATTAACTCGATGTGGGACAAGACAACCATTTTCCATGATATTGATCGTTTTTCCGACCGATTTTTGCCGGTTCATTGTTTGTTTTGACGTCTCTCAGAATTTTTAATAAAATATGCTCAATAGAATCCATCAATTAGATATACTCAAATGTCGCTAATGGCGACCTTCAATGCAGTTGAAGATCGCTACTAGCGAAACGTAACTAAATGTAGCAAGATGACACTATTCATCACAAAATGTTACCATTCACCACTAAGTGGTACTGTTTATCACTAAATGTTACGATTTATCACTAAACGTTACCATTTATCACTGAATGTTACCATTTACCACAAAATGTTACCATTTAACACTACATGTTACCATTTATCACTAAATGTAACCACATGTCACAAAATTCCTCCCTTCATCACTAAATACCATCA
Organism: Oxytorus armatus; assembly: GCA_958009045.1. Classification (NCBI taxonomy): domain Eukaryota; kingdom Metazoa; phylum Arthropoda; class Insecta; order Hymenoptera; family Ichneumonidae; genus Oxytorus; species Oxytorus armatus. Next base: position 12,957,378 of record OY253755.1, read on the forward strand.
TTAATTACTGGATATTTGTAAATTAATGGAATAATATTCATCAGTGCATATCGCCATTTATTACTGAATGTTGCCATTTGTCAATGAATATCACTAACGGGGTTGTTATCGCCTTGAGCTGTCACTAAATAGTAATCTACAAGCTGTCACAAATTTTTCGTGGAATGGTCACTAAAATGCCAGTAAATTATCAGAGACTACATTACTAAATTACCATTAATTAATCACACGGTGTTCCATTGAAATGTCACTAAATCCATTACTACACTATGACTAAGCGGCATTAAGGTAGTAGCCTGGTAACTTAAGCCGATTTTCATGTCTTTTTTGGAGGGCGTTTTTTTGTAGGAAAATAAAAATGAATCGTTTTGGATATTTAGGATGTTTTTATTTACATATTAAAGATACAAAAAAAAAATTGTTTGAAAAAATTTAATAGTTTATTATTATTATTATTATTGATCGAAGTTGGAACCTCGAAAAAAAAGCGCGTGGGTGGCCCCGGTGATTTTGGCTCTTGATGTTATCTGAAATCAAAATTTCTTGATAATTCTTAATCTATAGAAATGTCATTCTGGTCGGAACTACTGAAGGTAAATTTCATGGATAAATAACAAAATGGCGGACTTTGGAAAAGAGTTTTTTTTTCCAAAGTCCGCCATTTTGTTATTAATCCATGAAGTTTAACTTCAGTAGTAGAATTATCAAGGATTTTTTATTTCAGATAACATCAAGAGCCAAAATCACCGGGGCCACCCACGCGCTTTTTTTTTGAGGTGCCAACTTCGATCAATAATAATAATAATGATAAACTATTAAATTTATAAAAAAAATTTTTTTTTGTATCCTTAATATGTAAATAAAAACGTCCTAAATATCCAAAACGATTCATTTTTATTTTCCTAGAAAAAAACGCCCTCCAAAAAAAGACATGAAAATCGGCTTAAGTTACCAGACTACTACCTTAATTGGTCACTTATTGACAATTTCCGTTCAGTTACAATTAATTTGACAAAAAAATTAGTCAATTTGTCACTGACGCATCTCAAAATTGTCATTGATGTGGTTCTAAATCGTCGCTAATTCGTTTGGGATTTCGGGTCGTCACTCAATTGTCATTAATTGATCATTAACTTGTCATTACATGTATTACGTGCTGAGAGTATATTACTACGTACATGGATGACACGTAGATTTCCTAAAAATCGCCACATCATTTTGTAGCACGCTCGACACGTGACATTCTCCGTAACAAAAAAAATAAATGAACAATCACGAGCTTTTCCCATTGTATTTCTGCTCCTCTATCATGACCTCTGTAAATAATACTTTTGTCTCGTACTGTATATCGACAATGAAGAGCTTGCATGGGCTTTGACTTCGTTTGTGTGGGAGAAGAAAAAGGAACCCTCGGAACGTCTTTATTCCTTAGCGCTCTTTCCATTCTGCTACATTCACACAAAACCTAGCTGAGTTTATTTTTGGAATCGGGCAGAAATCCTCGGCTTCATATATCGTAGATTCGTCGTAAAACACATCCACGTGGGAGAAAAATACGAAAATATGGGAAATAATAGCCAAGGAAATACGTACCGTAGTGTTAAAGATGATAGGGAGAAAGACTGACGATCTTTTATCTTTCTTTTCTTCTTTTTCCTTGCCGAGATCGAAAGACAATTTTCTCCGTCAGGAGAGAGCGTCATTCGTATAGCTAGGGCGTTCAATCCTCCCCAAATAACGTCGAAACGTGACGGTAGTACGTGAAAGAATGTTTTTCGCACCCTTCATTCTTTCTCATCCCTCCTATTCTTTCGTTCTCCCCCTCTATCGCTAGCGTTCTTCCTTTATCTGCTCTTCTCTCGCAACGACCAAATGCATCCCTCTTCCTCGCGCGGCCACTTGACTGGCCGGAAACGTCGACAAATTGAGAACAATTTCGCTCACGTCACACGCCCTTCCGAAACACTTCGAACGCGTTCATTGTTTTTCGTCGTCGGATCCCGTGACGCAATAGCCAGGCGAGGGAGCGGTAGATGATGAGTGCGAGGTTGAAGGGAAGAAAACATTCCCTCAAAGACTTTTGATACTTTGCCTTCGGTCAAAAGTCCGTGTGGGACGAGGAATTTTTCCCGAAGGAAGCGCGTGAAAGGTCAAGTCTGTTGACATTTTTTTTTTTTCTTCAACGTATGACATAAACACTAGGGTGTTGAAATCTAACGTTTTCGCTGTTGATGCGAAATCGGTACTTACGAAATGTATTATTTTCAAGCACGAAAAGTTCTTTGCACCTGTTGGCTTTACTAAACACACGTTAAAGACTAAACTTTAAGGTTCAAAGAGAGGCCTGAAAGACTTTCTTGCTTCCTTCTTCATAATACAGAGCACTTTCACGTCGCAAGGTGAACGAGTATCCAGCTGCAGTGAGTCGAGAATATATCACTCAATTTTTTGCCATTTATCAACTTGTTTTCGTCCTTCTTTTTATGACCGAAACTGCTACGGGCTGGAATTCACTTGGGAATCCGCTCGAAAAACTCCAGCTGGGCGTTCACCCTCGTGTGTTCAGCACGGATGTTAAATGATTCAACTTCGTGACGATTTATGTGTCAGTATATACGCGGACGAAAAACGTATTATATTATCAATTCTTAAACAGAAGTTCTATCCGTTTCGTTACGAAATGGAGAATTCCAGGTGGAAAAGTGGGCGGTTACTCACAATCCGTGTATCCTTAAGCACTTGTTTACTATTTTTTCGACGTGTTTTATTCATTCCGGGAAGGAAAGTCTTTGAGTTAGAATCCAGTGTTAAATCGTCTTTCGTGTTTCTGCAGGTTTCTATGTTGGAGTCTCATCATGCTTGGAATTCAGGTTGCTTTTTATGCGAAAGGCCAACATTGAAACCTCACTGAACTTGAAGTAAGCTTATCGATACGAATCCAGTATTAAATTCTGGATTTAAACCAAGTCTTCGTGGAATTCAAGTGGTAGATCACGTTGTAATTCTGTTGGGCATTCAGGTCGGAATCGAGGCATCAAGATTCGAATAGAGAATTGAATTACGATTGGAAACCAGGTGGGTTTTTAGGTGGGCGGTATCACATCGAAACCTGGTTAGAGTTCACGTAGGCGTCTCATTGGAGGTTCAGGGTTAGATCCTGTTTCCAATCCAGATGAGTTTTCCAGGTGGGAATCCAGCATTAAATCTCGGTTCCCGAGCAAGTAGTTTTCTAGGTAGAAATTAACGTTAAATTCTGGTTGGAATTCAGGGAGGTGACCAAGTTGATGTGTGGAATTAAAACGTGGTTTCAATCCAGATAGGTTTCCAGACGGAAATCTCGGATGAAATATTGTTTGAGATCGACGCACATTTCTAGATCGATCTCAACCAATGGCAATTCCGGCAGAAAATCTAATTCAAGGAGGAATTGCAATGGATTTACCACCAATAAATCTATCCGGGAGCCCAATACGGATTGTTAACTAAATACTTCCAGCAAGGGCCAACATAAATTCATGATATTTATATTTCTGCAGGACATGCAATAGCGCGTTTGGCAATTTCCGTGGTCGGCAGTCAACATAACGAATTGCTGTTTAGTCATTTGAAATTATCGATCGAATTAGCATCGGGGGCGCGCTTCCGGTAGGTTCGGATTCGTTGGAATTCGTCGGTACTCGAAATAATTTGTCGTTTATAGTAAATTGCATCTCCATACACGTGCAAATATATATATATTTTTTTGCTTGTATGTCCGTTTGTGTACCGTGTGTGAATATACATAACGGTAACCTCCGGTACTCGTTTGGCAACGCCCCAGCTTCCAAGCTACCAGGGTCGTAGGTCACGTACAGTGGGTTTACGTCCGTCACACGCATATTCAAGTGAGCGAATCGGTCGGACCACCTATTTTCTGGCCTTACTTTATCATTATCCACGAGATGTTTATTCCGGGTAATTACTCGAACGCGCTTGAGCTCGTCCGCAAACCCTCTAGCACACACACACACACACACACACACGTCATTCACTCGACTCTGTACGCCACCGTCCGCACGGGATATCACGCGGGGGAGGTAGGGTGCACGGTTATATATTTTCCACTCGTGGGAAATAACCCTGGCGCGCTGGTTAACCAAGGCGATGAGTGGTACTCCTGTCGATATATCGAGTGGGACAGGAATGTTCGTTAAAAATATTCGCCCGAGTGCCAAAATGTTGCCATCCGACGACATCTTAAGCATCCCCGAGCCAATCGGCAGCAGTCCTTTATTTCTTTTCAACGAATCATTGTCATTATCACGCAATGTTAATTGGCTGAAATTGGGCGAGCTTAAGGTAAGTAAGGTAAGTAGTCTGGTATCATAAGCCGATTTTCATGTCTTTTTTGGAGGGCGTTTTTTTATAGGAAAATAAAAATAAATCGTTTTGGATATTTAGGATGTTTTTATTTACATATTAAAGATACACAACAAAATTTTTTTGAAAAAATTTAATAGTTTATTATTATTATTATTATTGATCGAAGTTGGCACCTCGAAAAAAGGAGCGCGTGGGTGGCCCCGGTGATTTTGGCTCTTGATGTTATCTGAAATAAAAAATTCTTGATAATTCTTAATCTATAGACATGTCATTCTGGTCGGAACTACTGAAGTTAAATTTCATGGATAAATAACAAAATGGCGGACTTTGGAAAAAAAAGTTTTTTTCACAATCTCTTCATGTTATCTGAAATAAAAAATTCTTGATAATTCTTAATCTATAGACATGTCATTCTGGTCGGAACTACTGAAGTTAAATTTCATGGATAAATAACAAAATGGCGGACTTTGGAAAAAAAAGTTATTTTCGAAAGTCCGCCATTTTGTTATTTATCCATGAAATTTAACTTTAGTAGTTCCGACCAGTATGTCATGTCTCTAGATTAAGAATTATCAAGAATTTTTTATTTCAGATAACATCAAGAGTCAACATCACCGGGGCCACCCACGCGCATTTTTTTCGAGGTGCCAACTTCGATCAATAATAATAATAATAATAAACTATTGAATTTATTCAACAAATTTTTTTTTTGTATCTTTAAACGTATATATGTAATAAAAATATGTAATTAAAAACATCCTAAATATTCAAAACGATTCATTTTTATTTTCCTACATAAAAAACGCCCTCCAAAAAAGACATGAAAATCGGCTTAAGTTACCAGACTACTACCTTAAAGTCACTTCTTGAGTTAACAAGATTCTGTTCTTTTTTAAATTTAGTTCCACGTCAGATACAAAAAATGGTTTCGCAAATATTCGAGTTTATAAATTCCTGAAAGATCGTTTTTTGTCGGAATATTTTTTTTTAATCCATCTAAAGTAAGTCGTTAGGTTTCATTTTATAATTTCCTTCAGGTTCGGTTTAATGTCCTGTAAATTTTCGCAGGTTTCCTTCAAGTTTCTGGTACCTAATTTTTTTAGTGTATAAAACGAATTTTCTTCAATAACGACGAAATAACATTTATGCAAACGCTCTCTCGCTCTCTCGCTCTCTCTCTCTCTCTCTCCCTCTTTCTCGCAGACGAGAATGAAAAAAAAAGGTTCATCTACCCCTGAAATGAACACAATTTGTATCACCCAATCAGCCGGTTTAATTTAAATTCATTGATAAACTCAATCGGCTTAATTAAAATCAGGTCGATATGAAAACCAACGCTGATTACAAGGAACCAGCATTAAATTCAACGAAGCGAATGTCAATGACGTTAATTGTGAAAAAAAAAAAAAACGTTATAAACTTCGCCCACTACTCGCGCAAGCAAACTACATTTTCGTCCAATTTCATCATCCAACACGAATTAAAATCTAACGTTGATATCTTCGTTGTACACATGCGGAAGCTTGCCTCTTTTTTTGTCTTCCTTTCTCTCTGGTTGCTCCACGTATCAGACAGAAACGTTGAAGCTTTTCCGGTGATTAGAGTTTCACAGGATAAGCCAGCGGTTCGAACGCCACGCCCCGTCCCCCAACGAGCTTCACCAACCTATCCCTTCCAGTGGTAGCATTGGAGAAAAAAAAGCTTGCGCTGGTAAGTATTCGATCGGAATGGTGTGCCGTCGAAACCCAAAGTGGTTTATCGATAGATCGATGGCACGGGTTGGCGCGCCAGGTCCTTCCTCTTTATTCCACCCCTTACTCGCCCCCCACTCGCCACCCCAGCGAGATAACCCATTCTCGATGCTCTCGCTTCCGGCTCGCTGGCGCTAATTTCGAGGGAACAATTTGCTTTATGGTACTTCCACGAGCCCACGATACCCCCCTTCTCAATACTCTCTCCTACATCAGCCAACCATTTCATTCTCGTCTTTTTTTCTTTCAGCGATCCAGCTCCCTTTCGCTTCCCCGGGATCCATCAGTGGAATCATACCATTTGTTTCCGTCCACGTTATTTTTCACTTGGTTCACTCACTGATTTTTAGGTTGCGGGAAGTTGGTTGGGTTACTGCACACTTCGACGGACTTGATAGTGAGTTTGTTTGAGCTTTGGGTCGGTGGAAGTTGGCGTAGTAGAAGTTTAAGTTTGATGTATGGCCATGTCTCGAGTTGGAAGTACGTGGTATTCAGAAGCTCAGGATCCTTTCGTAATTCCCTCCCAGAAATGGCACATTTTAATTGTTTGAACAGAATCCAGGAAATCATCGAGTGGAACATTTCTTCAACGGCAACGAGGTCTTTTAAAGTAAAACGGGGGTCTCAAAACTCTCATTAAACCTCCGGAAGTGGCACATATTTTACCCATTTGAACCCGAAGGAAGGGTATTTGGATGGTCTACCTCTCCATTCGATCTGCTGCTACTGATTGTCACTGTTATCGAGTTGTACTCAAGTTTAAACTTAAGGACGAGCTCAAGTTCCAAATCAAGTTCAAACTTGAATTGAAACTTCAATTGAAACTTCATTTGCATTGAAACTTCAATCGAAACTTCTCTTGGAACTTCAATCGAAACTGCAATTGAAACTTCAACCTAAACTTTAATCGAAACCTCAATTGAAACTCCGCATGTAACTCCAACTGAACTTTAATCGAACGTCATTCGAAACTTCTGTCGAACTTCGCGTGAAGCTTCAACTGAAACTTCGATCGAAACTTCATTTGAGACTTCAATTGGAACTCCAATTGAACCTTCAATTGAAACTTCACTGGAAGTTTCAACTGAAGCTTCAGCTGAAACTTCAATTGAAACTTCATTTGAAACTTCGATCAAAACTTCCATTGAAACTTCAATTGAAACTTCAATTAACACTCCAATTGAACCTTCAATTGAAACTTCACTGGAAGCTTCAACTGAAGCTTCAGCTGAAACTTCAATTGAAACTTCATTTTTAACTTCGATCAAAACTTCCATTGAAACATCAATTGAAACTTAAATTGAAATTTCAACCGAAACTTCAACTGAAACTAGAATTAAGCTTTGAATTCAAGTTTTTATTCAAGCTTCAATTCAAACTTCCATTCAAGTTTCAATTCAAGTTTCAATTCAAGTTACAATTCAAGTTTCAATTCAAGTTTCAATTCAAGTTTCAATTCAAGTTTCAATTCAAGTTTCAATTCAAGTTTCAATTCAAGTTTCAATTCAAGTTTCAATTCAAGTTTCAATTCAAGTTTCAATTCAAGATTCAATTCAAGTTTCAGCTCAAGTTTCAACTCAAGTTTCAATTCGAGTTTCAATTCAAGTTTCAATTCAAGTTTCAATTCAAATTTCAATTCAAGTTTCAATTCAAGTTTGAACTTGATTTGGAACTGGAGTCTGTCGTTGAGTTTCAACTTGAGTTTCAACTTGAGTTTCAACTAACAGCCGTTGATTTTCAGTTCTTTAGAATTCAAGTTTATAGTACTGATCCGATCTTGATAAGTGACAGTACTCATCAAAAACTCGTTTTTCAATGTGTACATTGATCATTAGAAAATTTGTGTAAGAATACGTTTTTTTTGTAGATTTAACTCCCAAAATTAGTGTCACTTTACTTTTGAAATACACGTCAAGCAATTCAGTCGACCAAGATTCATTCCGTCACGGTTGCTAATACGACATAAAGACCACTTCCACGAGAGACTTTTTTTGATGCCGGCTAGAACTTTATGGTCTGTTTGGAGAAATCTTCGGAAATAATTCAATTTATTTTGTACTAAAAAAAAGCAGAAATTTTTCAAGCTTCCTCCAAAAAAACTGGATTAAACGAACGTTCTGAGTTAAATTTACATAAAAAGAAAATGTCGAATCTCCGGTGAGCACCGGATAACAAATATTTTCATAGCTACTCCCACGTTTACGGAGTCTCTGCGTTCTCTCGTCGAGAAATAAACGTACGTGAAATCTTTCGGTACGGTTGATACTCGAAGGAAAACTTTTCCTCCGCTGGGAAAGATCGTCGGGACATTTGTTTAGAGCAAATACTCGAAAAACTTGCCAACACGAAACGAACTCGTTATCCAATATTTCACGGCAAACAAAGAGAAATTGTGTGACAACTTTTACGACCTAATTTCTCTCGGAGTTCACAAAAACGTCGTTCATCAGCCATGAAGTGTAAACGGGTAAAAAAAATTCCGGATATACCTCCAATTGACACCATTAACCTCAATACCTATTCCAAACCAAAATTCAGCTCCAATCGAGGACAAAAACAAATTTCTTCTCGAGATAAAGTCAAAGTATTGTCTCCCGTCAATTGGTGAATTAGCGATGAATTTTCAATGTACCCTAAAAGTTCGGAGGGGAGGCTCGGGATTACGGTAGAACCGCCATCAACTTCGTCGAGAGATTCAGGTTTGTTTTTGTTTCAAGTTCGTAGAGATTCAGTTCACGTACACACCGTCTTATCGACCATGCACTCCGGTCACGTACAAAGTTTTGGTAAAGTTACGGAAATATCGTTACCGCTGAGGACATCACGGAACACTGGCCGACGGCAATGAATCGCGCAATGTCATCCCATCCCTCACGTTCCACGAACCTTTTGGCAATCCTTATTACAGCTTTATGGCGAAGGAAGACATCGGCGGCGCTTTTTGCAAAGTCATCCCGGGCGATGAAATTACTGGGAGGGTAAATATATGACTGAGAAATTAGCTCGTGAAACCTTCAATGCCTACCGTGCTGGCAGCTAATTAATCCAACGACATAGTCACTCCGCAATCTCCTTTGTCTTTGCCACCAGGCTCGTTGTTGCTTCACAATTTTCTTCACAGTCACGTGTGCGTTGTTTCCAACCGCGCGTAACAACTCGACAAAGAGGACATTCCTAAATGTAGTTGGAAGGTTCAAAATTTTCAAATATCTAAGACCATGTAGCCAGTATCAAAGTTCTTGGGTAACGTTCACTTGTCTCGTCGTATTTACCTTCCTATCGGCACGGAGAACGCGGTAGAATTTCCAAAGTTCGTCAACGGGCACCTTGCCAACGATATACAACCGGATAGAATTTTCGTCGCAGTGCATGAATTTCGGCGTTGTTGCGTGTATGAAATGTCTTAAGCAGATTTTAAAAGTCCATGAACCGGGCGAAATTAATGGGGGTGCTAACGGAATTTGAGAGTGTAGAGGTTCGTGTATTTTTGAGGAGAACGATGGCGAAGAGGCCACCGAAATATCTAATCTATCCATAATAACGTTAACGGATGGTTATGAATTTTTGACATTCAATTGAAAATGCAAATGTGATGTCGTACAGATCCAAAAGTACAAAGTATTATTTTACTAATATTGTTTTGTGAAAAATTATTCCGAGTTACAATTCTTCTGTCATATAATTTTTTCGTTGTGTAAAAAATTGTTTTATTCAACTTTAGTTTATTTCGAGAAAAAAATCTTAATACCAAGAGTTCTTAGAATCAACCGGTTCCGTGATATGAATTTTGAAAATTTGATGAATCATCTATTCGATAATTCGTACATCAAAAGCTAACGTAAAATTTAGTCGAGGCTTAGGAAAAAAAAAGAACTTCGGTGCAGTCAAAAAAGTTTAGCAATTCACACGCAAACATAACGACTACAGTTTTCGACAAGTGTGATTGGATTTGGATCGCATATTTCGCCTACTATTCGGAGAAATGGGACGTGATACAATTGCAATATCCTTATTTCTGGTAAATAAACAAAATTCAACGGTCTCCTTAAAATGTATGTTTGCCTAGGTATATTATTACTAGGTATATATATTTGGTGCTCATTCGATGCATTCGGTGTATTTTGCATTTTTTTTCGAGCAAACGATGGATGGTTTTTTTAAATTATTGATACTAATATTCAATCTTTATTTATAAAACAAAGTCGGGTTAGTTACACCACCTATAACTCAAGAACGGCTGGACCGATTTTAATGATCTCTGATTTGTTGAATTCGTCTCCGCTCCGAATATCAGAATAACTATTAAAATATCTGATAAATTCACGGAAAAAAATCATGAATGAAATGAATTTTTAAATAAATTAGGTTCGGCATCTAACCTGGGGGGGGGGGGGGGGGTCTTAGGGTTGGCCATCCGGTTTATTTGTTCTTGCGCCTCATAACAAAACGAAAAATGTCGTATATCACAAGGTGCTTCACTGAAGAGAATCAACCCGAGTGCAAGCCATGCAGCAAAATACATAGCTTCAATAGAGCAAATGTCTTACTTACACGCCATTGAAATACTTAATTTTTGTACGTTTATTGAATTTTTATTTTCTTTATATATATTATCCTAATAAGCTATTGAACTTAATAAATTTTCAGTATTCATTTTCTTACGTTAATAAAATTCTCAATTAAGTTTAGCTCAAAGTTAACACGACATTCATTGACTGTTAGGCGGTACGAAGTTCGACGGGTCAGCTAGTATATACGAGGGGGGACCCAAAAAAAACGGGAATTGCGCTGCGGCGGGGAGGGAGAGTGGGACCCATTGCTCGACCGAGTGTCCGTTGGGGACACGTCTCCTGAGTTGGTGTGCGAAGTTCTGTCGCCGTGAGTGCATCGGTCCGCCCGTGGGAATTTTTGTAGTGAAACAACTTTTTCCATTTCGGCGAAAACGTGATGGCCGATTGTCGAGAGCAACGCGCGGTTGTAAAATTTTGTTTCCTGTTGGGGAAATCGGCCGCGGAAACTACTGTAATGCTTAAGACTGCTTATGGAGATGCTGCCCTAAGTAAAACCAGAGTCTACGAGTGGTTTTCACGTTTTAAAAATGGAGAAATGTCAATTGAAGACCAACCCCGTTCAGGACGCCCCTCAACGTCAAGAAGTGACGAAAACGTCGACAAAATCAATGCTCTCATTCGTGAAGACCGTCGCCGAACCATTAATCAACTATGTGAGATGTCTGGGATATCATGGAGTTCAATTCAGAGGATTTTATCCAAAGATTTGCACATGAGCATAGTTGCAGCCAAATTTGTCCCTCGCCTTCTCACAGACGAGCAAAGGGAGCGTCGACTTCAGGCATGTTTTCAACTTCAAAATCAGCTCGAAGAGGACCCTGAACTTTTTTCCAAGGTGATTACTGTTGATGAATCGTGGTGCTATGGATACGACCCCGAAACAAAGCAGCAATCAAGCGTTTTGCTACTGTGGAGGAGGTAAAACAAAAGTCGCTGGAAGGCCTAAAGAACATCCCGATAAGTGAATATAAAAAATGTTTTGAACATTGGAAGGATCGTTTGCAGAGGTGCGTTGTGGTCAAAGGAGAATACTTTGAAGGTGATCAAAATTTGGTGTAAAAATATTTAAAAATAAAGAAATTATGACGAAATTCCCGTTTTTTTGGGTCTCCCCTCGTACATATAGAAGACACTACACAAATTTTTGTATTCGAATCTTAAGAATTGTTTGCGGTGTACGCCGCTTCCAAAAGGACACTCCGACGACGTTGCTGCTTGGTGGTTGACAGCAATTAAGCCATACGGTTCATCCGAAAAATACAAAAAAACAATATATTTACAAACTAGACATATAGGTTTATAGTATCACGTAGGGAAATTTCGATATCTAAACAAGAAAAATGACGGACCAGCGAATATTATTTCCCATTTTCACAGAAAATGTTCATCATTTATGAAAAAAATAAAATAAAAAATAGAAGGCGGCCCTTTATAAAAAATCCCTACGTGCAAATCGGATGGATAGTTTTTAAATATGTTGTCAACCAGGTTGAAAAACGTAGTTTCGAGAAAAACGCGTTCAAAGTTTTGCTGGAGGATAATGCGACATACAAATAAAATTTAAAAAACGCTGTATCTCCGTCAATTTTACGAATTTCTTTATAAAATTTTGTGAGAGCATTCTTAACAAATGCATCTTTCAGAAAATGAAAAAAAAATTTTACCGTGGTCTCGTGCCATAAATGACCAACTCGCTGCTATCCTTCCTCCTCAATATAAACATTTTTGCAGTTGGATTCACCCAGAAATTTAGGTGGACAAATAATTAATAATTCACATGAGTATCCAGTTATTAATTATGAAGCAGTTTGGTAATTCGGATGAGAATCTAATTGGATATCCGTCTGCAAGTCTACTCGCGATGCCACATGGAAATCCAAAATGTATTGTAATCGGTATATTTTTAGGTAAACTCCAAAGACTATTTTTTTCAATCCAATACCATCAAATTCCGGTCATAATTGTAAATGCACGCGACTATTAGTTACAATACGCTGAATCGCAATTGCTATGGCAATTGACACTTTACCGGAACGACCGGATTGTCATTCAACTAGGGGGCCAGTAATATTGGCCTCATTAGCCCAATTAAGCGAGTAAGTCTGATGACACGCATTTTTTTTCGGATTCGCGACTAAATTAATGATCTACTTGCTCCCGTTGTCAGAAAGGTTTTCAGTCACAAATATAGCACAGTTAGTACACGTGTGTAGCGTGGGTAAACGCGGAACAGCCGGATCGCTGGTAAAATGAATGAGGGCTCGTGATGAAAAGTCGTTTCGTTTTCTCGTTCACGCAGCCGATTCTAACGAGTGACTACTTTTGTCCGTTCTGAAAATTGCGCGAAACATCGCGAATCATTAAAGCCGAAATGGCAAGGTTTAAGGGGGGAAATAGGGTTAGGACAGCGTTTTCTCAATGATTTTCATGAATTTTTTTATACTATAAAAAATGAATATAATTTATTGAAACTTTGAGAATATTTTATACATATATTTAAGTATATACTATAAAATTTTTGAAGAATTTTCTTGAAAAATACCGGGGATATTAGCGACCCCATATTGCAGGTCACAATCAGACTCAGCATTTTGCGGACATTCTGGAAGCCGCAATTTTCATCTGAAATCAAACGAGGTTGGAATTTACTTTCATTACATGTCTCTCTTCTATATGAACCTAAATGCTATCAAAAAAATAGAATATTGAATTTTTTACAGGGGTCAAAACAAAAAAGCATGATTTTTTGCCATTTTTTACAACTTTATTTGCAAAAAAAAAATTGTTTTAAATAATGATAATATTCCGATTTTAGGTTCATATAGAGCGCAATACTGTGAAGAAATTAACTGCCAATTTTCAAAACGATTGGTTGAAAACTTTTCAAACCAGCGTGTACGCAAGTTAAAAAAAAGTCGTTTTCAGAAAAAACGCGTTTGAAAAAACAGTACCAAGAAAAACAAGCAATATGGGGCCGCTAATATTTGATAGTATATACTTAAATATATGTATAAAAATTTTATATTATATACTTAAATACATGTATAAAATATTCTCAAAGTTTCAATAAATTATATTCATTATTTATACTATAAAAAAATTCATGAAAATTATTGAGAAAACGCTATCCTAACCCTATTTCCCCCTTTAATGGCTTATAACAATAGAACGAGTTGGAATTTTCATTTAAAATTTTGGGAACATATTTACAATAGTTTTACTAACAATTTATGAAATTAAAAAAAAAATCGATTTTTTGAACCGTCTAACCCTATTTCCCTCCTTAATGAGAAGGAGTTCTTTTTTTTTAAACGTTGAAGCCCCATTACAATATTTCGACTACTGCATATGGTCTTGAGGAAAGAATGCCAAGAACTTAATAAGGACCTCGTCAGAGGCTTACGGCGAGGAAGTGCAGACGGGGGTTGTTCATTTTCATCAATAATGCCGATCCACCTTATCTTTGTCGTAATTTCCCTCTAAAAACATGGAGGCCCCCATGGAGTGGTGGTGGACACTTTTAAAATGTAAAATATATTTCTCTGGGAAGTTTAATTCATGAGTAGGTTTGTTTTTTGTTAAAGTCGTTTTATCCTGACTCATATACACTGAAGATACACCCCGGTAATCCCATCACGAATCCGTAATTGCTCCAACCAGCTGTACCAGGGACTACAGTCTTTTTTTAAACAGGATTTCTAGAACCTCATAATAAAGAAGAACTCAACGAGTATGTACAAGCTTCGTGCTTCACGCCGAGAATCGTTGTCCGCACCAGCGAAGGCTCTGGCACGTAATCCATAAAACCGGGGCCAGGAAAGTATTTACACCATACAGATTTGCACGTTTTTTTTTTTCGCCTTTCGTATTTCTCTTTGTCGTCGTCCCTAAAACATTGTCGGCGCTTATCCACCGTGTGGATGATGCTGATGCTGTGCTTTTTCTATTGTAACAGAAAGCTGTTTCACGAAGGTAGTTGTCAGTCACGAGTTTGAAGGGTATTTGAAATTTTTCCTACGCACCTCTTGTGTTTGAGGTTTAGTTTACCAAACTAACGGATCCATAACTTTCAATATCGTTTCAGCGATGCCGGAGTATACGTTCGTAAATTGTGTTTTAACAAAAAGCCGAACGTCACCGTTTCGATGTTCGCTGGAACATTCACGCGTCGTTGTTTCAGTGAACCGTAAATTTTCATTATTTCGCACGTTCGTTAACAGAAAAGTTGTAAAAATCGAAATAATAGCGTTTACAATGTCGGTGAATTTTGCAGACCCGCTGAAAAATCATTCGATCGGTATACGCGAGGCAGTGTGAAACGTGTTCGACCGTAACATTTTGTGCTCTGAACGCTTGTGTCGTACATTTTGTGCTCTGAACGGTAACGCGAAGAGTCATTGGAAATATACGCTATTTCTGTCGTTTCCAGTCCTTCAACCCTCTCTCCACCCTCGTTAGTATTTTTCTTCCCGTAAATAAAAAATATTCAAAGACAAAGCTGTCACTAATTCGTCCCGGAGAGTTATTAGGAGTTGACATTTTGAACGAGTTAGCGAGGTTCCGTTTGACGGTATCGTTCAGGCCTTGGTGCGATTCGTCTGTCCGTTTGTCCGTCTGTATCTCTGTTATGCGATTACTATCGAAAGCGTAAACCGATTTTCCTGAAAGTTTGCAGCTGTTTCTCTCACACTCAAGTGAAACACGTATGACAAGGAAAATTGAATTGGACTATTTGTAATAGAAAATATCGTAGTCAATGTGGCTGGACCGAAAAGTAATGGAACATCCGATTTTAATGAACATTGGTAGCAAGGTTTTTTTCGAGGCCGGTAATTGGTTTCTACGGTAAACAAAGTTACTATGGTTAATGAAAAAAAAAAAGATAATTAACGCCCCTGTAATCAGTAACTCTCACTTTACTGTTGTAAGAATGCAAACGTAAAGCATGGGCCGTGAAGCTGTCGAGCGTTCCCTAGCATCAGCAACTTTTACGTTTCGTTTTAAACGTGCATGTTGTTATTGCCTGGCGATTTTTATCGCGGACTCTTCGACTTTTCTGGTAAGAATACAATTCATACTGCAGCATTTTCGGTATCCATTCCCTGGTGTGCTGGAATCTAAACAGTCCGCACTGCAGTACAGATTCTACGAATTCATATGTATCGATTCTTAGAACAATGTTTCCATGCGTTGTCTCATCTTTTTTTTTATTACAAAGTATACAGATTTATGTGCGTCGGTGTGTACGCTGGTAGGGTCGAGTTCTCGTTACTTCAGCGACTCCTAGCAGTACGGTGGATGCGTGGAGGAGATCTTTGAAGAAGTAAATGGACGTCGATGCGCTTCCGGACGAGAGAATGAGGTGGGAGGTTTAGGGAATGGCTGGTTCTGTCGCTTCTTTCTCGTTTGCCAGCCCACACAAACCCACACACACCCTAGAAATGAGATGTGACATCGTTTGGAAGGTTGTCTTTCTCTCTTTCTCTCTCTCTCTATATATAATATATAAATGTATATATGAGGGTGTGTGTGTGTGGGGTGTGTTGCCTAGCGAGTTTCACTCCCAGTTATCCAACAGAGCCCACCAACCAAACACTGTGTCCATGTGTGTATTCACGTCGACGGGAGGTTCTCTCTCGACGAGAGAGGTCGACCAGAGGACGTTGCTCTCGACTGCAGACCAGAAGAGCGCCGCTTCATGTACTCGGAATACTCTCCCCGTTCGCTCCAGGGTTGCTCTGACTTTGTGGCGTGTCGAGCTCGCTCTCTATCTCTATCGTGATTTGCATATGTTTGCTATATACGTAACAGCAGAGTTGGCTTCCGATTTTCATGAACGTTTTTATAAACTTTCGTCTCTATTCGAGATAAAATTCCCCACGATAAGAGTGAACGGTAGGATTTTCGTACGAGTTTTCCTATAGAACATCAATTGGCGGGCTGGGGGGATTCGAAGTAGATTTGATAACGATTCTTGCAAAATATAGATATTGGGAAAATGGCTTTTGGAAATTTGATGGATATTTTTGAGCTTTCGAAACAAATAGCTAGTGGGTTGACAATTACTGCTAATAATCATCGATTTCGGGCTTTACAAAACTTTTAAATACAAGCATTTTACGACTTTGGTTGAAAATAATTTGTTTTACTGATTACCGTTGCAGTTGATTCCTGGGCAAAATGAAAGAAAAAAAAATTCTTCCAAATTTACTTGCAAACCTCAAACGCATGTATTTTTAGCGGAACGAATTTATTTTTAGGCTAAATGCGAGTTAGCAAATTTTGGCGTGTTAATATTTTAGTCAAAGAGGTAAAACTTTGTCTACTTTTATATTTTATCAATGGATTCTGTTCATCGTTTAATTGAAGTAAACGTAGAAACAGATATGGTGTGGCTCGTGACTAGCTAGGAAGATAGAGCAAGGTCGAGTGTCATTTAAAACTTGTGAAAACTTTATTTCCTTTAATATTCATTTGAATAATGATTAAACTCAGAATTTTTCGGTGTATGACGATAAGACCGGAAATAAATAAATATTATTGAATTATTATTTTTTAAAATAATTCTTTAATGTTACATATATTAAGTATTAGTGTTGTTAAGTATTGTTAAAGGAAATAAATTTATGTAACATTAAAGAATTATTTAAAAAAATAATAATTCAATAATATTTATTTATTTCCGGTCTTATCGTCATATCCCGAAAAATTCTGAGTTTAATCATTTTTAAAATGATTATTAAAGAAAATGAAGTTTTCACAAGTTTTAAGGGGGGAAATAGGGTTAGGACAGCGTTTTCGCAATGATTTTCATGAATTTTTTTATAGTATAAAAAAGGAATATAATTTTTTGAAACTTTGAGAATATTTTATACATATATTTAAGTATATACTATAAAATTTTTAAAGAATTTTCTTGAAAAACACCGAAGACATTAGCGACCCCATATTGCAGGTCACAACCAGACTCAGCATTATGCGTACACTCTGGAAGCCGCAATTTTCATCTGAAATAAAACGAGGTTGGAATTTACTTTTATTATACGTCTCTCTTCTATATGAACCTAAATGCTATGAAAAAAATAGAAAATTGAATTTTTTACAGGGGTCAAAACAAAAAAGCATTGTTTCTTGTCATTTTTTACAACTTTATTTGTAAAAAAAAATTATTTTAAATAATGATAATATTCCGATTTTAGGTTCATATAGAAAGTAATGCTATGAAGAAAGTAACTGCCAATTTTCGAAACGATTGCTTGAAAACTTTTCAAACTAGCGTGTACGCAAGTTAAAAAAAAGTCGTTTTCAGAAAAACGCGTTTGAAAAAAAAGTACCAAGAAAAACAAAGTCAAGGCAGTCATAAATTTTTTTCGGTGTTTTTCAAGGAAATTCTTCAAAAATTTTATAGTATATACTTAAATATATATATAAAATATTCTCAAAGTTTCAATAAATTACATTCATTTTTTATACTATAAAAAAATTCATGAAAATCATTGAGAAAACACTGTCCTAACCCCATTTTCCCTCTTAATGGCTCATAAAAATAGAACGAGTCGGAATTTTCATTTAAAATTTTGGGAACATATTTTTCAATAGTTTTACTAACAATTTATGAAATAAAAAAAAATCGATTTTTTGAACCGTCAAGGTTCATTTAAGGTCAAGTGTCATTTAAGAGGGGAAATAGGGTTATATTTCCCCTCTTAAATGACACTTGACCTTGTTCTATTTTCCTAGCTAGAAATTAATATATGTAACATTAAAGAATTATTTAAAAAAAATAATAATTCAATAATATTTATTTATTTCCGGTCTTATCGTCATATACAGAAAAATTCTGAGTTTTATTACACAAAAGTATAAAACGGTTTTTCCCAAGCAAGTAATAAGATTCGTGGTTTCTTTTCTTGACGTTCCACTTCCTGCTTGAATGCCACACGTTTCTTCCGAGTTCTCGAGCTCGTTGGAATGGGAGGATGAAAAATGGCATAATTTCAAAGATATACCTTACGCTGGTTTCACTTGCAGTCTCGTGTCTGCAAGCACTCACGAGGTTGGTGAGCCCGACATTGCTCTCAACCGTTATACATACACACTCACACATGCATAAAAAAACGTGATGGAATTTAATTCGATTATATATTCTACTCTACATCTTTTAACCTGTACTATAAAGCAATTTTCTTCGACGTCGAAACTTTTGTAAAATTGTTTTTAAATTTAATTGTGGTAAATTTTGTGACGTTGACAAACGTCGTCAACATTTTTACACTACAAAAGATTCTTTGTGAAAACTTCTCGAATAACAATTAATATTACCCACAGCATATATTTATATATTTATACATTTATATATTTTATTTTTTATTCAATTTTTTGTTATTGTGCGTTCTGCCCTTGCGGACTTTTACGTACGACTCTTCTCAATTTTCCCTTCTATCACCACCCTGCCCGGATTAACGCAAGCTAACCTGACTTTCAATAGCACCAGCAGCTGCTTTTTAGCAATACCGTATCGCGGTGGTCACGGGGAAACTGCGGAAAACCCGTCCCCATTTATTTATATACGAGGTCTGTTCAAAAAGTATCGCGAATTTTGAATTTCCGCGGGCTACGTATAATCGATTTTCGATTTTTTTCGTGGCGTTAGGTTGGTACTCATGTCCCTCACTTATGCTGAAAAAATCGGCCATTTTGTATGTTTAGTTAATTGTTGACAGCTGTTTTGGTTAGACGTGTTTTGGCTTGTCTTCGATTTTTGCCTATTCCAAAAAATGGATCAAAGAATCTGTATCAAATTTTGAGCGAAAAACAAAATTAAGTGCGCGGACGCATTCCGAATGTTGACTGTGGCATATGGTGAAGCTACCTTGGACCAAAGCAACGTTTATCGGTGGTACAAAATGTTCTCAGAGTGCCGAGAAGATGCGAACAATGAAATGCGTTCCGGACGCCCGAGCACATCAGCAACAGACGAAAACATTGATGTAGTGAAGAAAATAATATTGGCCAATCGTCGAATCACCGTTAGAGAAGTTGCCGAGGAACTAAACATATTGATTAGCTCGTGCTATTCGATTTTTACCAATGATTTGGGCATGAGACGGGTCGCCGCGATATTCGTGCCAAAATTGCTCAATTTCGAACGAAAACAGTGTCGCGTTAACATTGCTAAGGAGCTGTTCGACTCGGTCCGCGACGACCCAAATTTGCTCCAGAGGGTCATAACTGGTGACGAATCATGGGTTTATGGTTATGACGTGGAAACCAAAGCTCAATAATCGCAATGGAAGCTGCTTTTTTGGAATAGGCAAAAATCGAAGACAAGCCAAAACACGTCTAACCAAAACAGCTGTCAACAATTAACTAAACATTCAAAATGGCCAAGTTTTTCAGCATAAGTGAGGGACATGAGGACCAACCTAACGCCACAAAAAAAAACGAAAATCGAATATACGTAGCCCGCGGAAATTCAAAATTCGCGATACTTTTTGAACAGACCTTGCATTTATATATTTTTTTATATAAATATATACATTCATTTTTTGTATACATTTGTATATTTCTATTTTCTACAGTTATTAAGGTAGTAGTCTGGTAACTTGAGCCGATTTTCATGTCTTTTTTGAAGGGCGTTTTTTTATAGGAAAATAAAAATGAATCGTTTTGGATGTTTAGGATGTTTTTATTTACATATTGAATATATAAAAAAAAATTTGTTTGAAAAAATGTAATAGTTTATTATTATTATTATTATTGATCGAAGTTGGCACCTCGAAAAAAAAGCGCGTGGGTGGCCCCGGTGATTTCGGCTCTTGATGTGATCTGAAATAAAAAATTCTTGATAATTCTTAATTTATAGACATGTCATTCTGGTCGGAACTACTGAAGTTAAATTTCATGGATAAATAACAAAATGGCGGACTTTGAAAGAAAACTTTTTTTTTCCAAAGTCCGTCATTTTGTTATTTATCCATGAAATTTAACTTCAGTAGTTCCGACCAGAATGACATGTCCATAGATTAAGAATTATCAAGAATTTTTGATTTCAGATAACATGAAGAGCCAAAAACATCGGGGCCATCCACGCGCTTTTTTTTCGAGGTGCCAACTTCGATCAATAATAATAATAATAATAAACTATTGAATTTTTTCAAAAAATTTTTTTTTTGTATCTTTAATATGCAAATAAAAACATCCTAAATATCCAAAACGATTCATTTTTATTATCCTACAACAAAACGCTCTCCAAAAAAGACATGAAAATCGGCTTAAGTTACCAGACTACTACCTTAACATCAACAGCCGGAATTTTCGATTGCAATAGATCGATACGAGAACAAAACAACATCCATGATAATTATACATGTTTATCAATGTTCTCGTTAACCTAAATTTTCGTGGAAATTATAGCGGCAATACTTTCATCTCGTATTACTACCGTTGGTAGCGCCGCTGCGAATTCCATCACAGCTTTATCCTGTCTTGTACCACACCTGAGAGCTGATATATGGTTAAACATTTATCACACTTGTTCACGCGAAAGTGGCCATCTTTCCTCGTGGCTTTTTGTTTTGTCTTTCCAAAATTAAGAACGTCGACCTGTCTCGTCAGCATTGTAAATGATAATATCATTTATTTATGAAAATTTTTCCAATCTCCCTTGCCCCGAAGAATAATATTAAAAACTAAAGGTACACGATTCATCGTAGAAGTATGATTAATTTTGTTCTGAATCAATCATTATTATTGTTTTTTTATTTATGTGGCTCCTTTTATTAGAATTCTTATTTTTTCATGTCTGTTTTGGAGGGCGTTTTTTTGTAGGAAAATAAAAATGAATCGTTTTGGATATTTGGGATGTTTTTATTTACATATTAAAGATACAAAAACAAATTTTGTTGAAAAAATTTAATAGTTTATTATTATTATTATTATTATTGATCGAAGTTGGCACCTCGAAAAAAAAGCTCGTGGGTGGCCCCGGTGATTTTGGCTTTTGATGTTATCTGAAATCAAAAATTCTTGATAATTCTTAATCTATAGACATGTCATTCTGGTCGGAACTACTGAAGTTAAATTACATGGATAAATAACAAAATGGCGGACTTTGGAAAAAAAAACTTTTTTCCAAACTGCCAACTTCGATCAATAATAATAATAATAATAACCTATTAAATTTTTTCAACAAAATATTTTTTTGTATCTTTAATATGTAAACAAAAACATCCTAAATATCCAAAACGATCAATTTTTATTTTCCTACAAAAAAACGCCCTCCAAAAAAGACATGAAAATCGGCTCAAGTTACCAGACTACTACCTTAATTATTATGGTTTCTTGCTGATCTAAACTGCATATTACGGAACAAACATTTATTCAATCCGTGGAGTGTTGCAAAACGCGATTTCTCGATTATAAAAAAAGAGGAAACAAAATAAAAGTGAAATATCGAATCGATCGTCACTGGCGTACTGAGGCAGCTTACACGAGCGATATATCTTTACCGTTCGTTATTTCCCGCAGAGCAAAGTGCGCTCGTGTCACGACGTCGATTTTCCAATATTGAATTACGCCGCAGGCCTTTATCGTCCATGCGCTTGACTTACCGAGCCACGAAATCATTCTCATTATTTATATTTCGACTTATGTCACGGTGAAAAAAATACCTAAATCATCCACGAATTTATAAATCATTCAAACAGTTTAATAACCGTGGACGTCGCAAAGTCTGGTTGATTGACAGGTAAAATTTAAGAAGAACGCCGTAAATTTCGTTTTTTTTTTTCACAAAAAACAAAGCTGCCTTGACGAGAAAACAAAATGAATCTTTTGAGCTTTCGACAACAACTCCGTTAGAGTTAGAGTTTTTTTTCCCAGTTTAAAGAAATCTCGAAATATCGAAATTTCAATGGTTCATAATTTTCCTACGATTTCACCTGGTCAAACCTCAATTGGAGGGTTTTGAAAATGTCGCGAGTAAGCTTAGAGAATGCCCGTTCGAAAACTTTAATATACGAAGCCGCGAGGGCCTCGAAAATAACCGAAAAATAATCTTTTAAGAATTGTGAAAAATAAAAAAACATCCTGGCTCAATTAATCAAGCGGAATTTTAAAGCTTCAACTTTACGAATGAGCACAGAGTGGTCAGCTTTATAAGAAGATAAAATTATAGCTACTTCCTTGAGGAACTGACTCTTCGCGAGATGCGTGAAAAAAAATTAATTTTTTCAAATTTCTTCTAGAACTCAATATCTATGTATGTTCACCCGAACGGCTCATCAATCCTCTAGACATTTTCTTTGAGAGATAAAAAATTCAATTAAATTGCTACGAACCAACTGGGCATAGAAGTCAACCACTATATTTAATCGAGCAAGAATAAATTATAGATATTCGATGGGAAGACGCGAGGGACGATATTTCCTCGAAACAATAATCCATCAATGAAAATTTTAGTCCGGATTAGCATTGCAGAATCGAGTTGACAAGAATCGATCACTAATGGATTACGTAATGGAAAGACGGAAAGAGGGATGAAAGAAAGTTCACCATCCTCCCTCAGTCTGAGTTACCATTCTCAAAACATTTCTGAACCAGAAAATTCGTGGCTTTACCCCGGTACATCACTATACAGGGTGTCCGAATAACTATTAGAACCTTAGATTTCTTCGAAACTATAAGGTTCACAGAAATATTTGCTGAATCAAAATCGCACAGTACGAAAAGGGCCATTCAATGATACAAAAGTAGTCACCCCCACCCCGCCCCCTGGGCTGGGGGTGGGGCGACTTTGAAATCTTAAATGGGAAACCCCATTTTTCATTGTAGATTCGGATTCCCCATAAAAAATACTTTTGTTTAAAATTTTTTTTCGATTCGTGATAGATGGTGCTGTAATCAAAAAAATCCCCGAAAGTACAGAAAGGCGATAATACTTACAGTTTCGGTAGTGAATAAAATTACTACGTTGACAGTAAGTGTTCGAAATGACGACCATCAGTATCAATGCAATATTGGATTCTTTTTTCGATTGATTGACTCGCAAGTTTTACAGCGTCAGAACTTATTGATGCACAGGCTGTAATAATTCTTCCCATTCGTTCCCATGCAATTCTTGGCGAAGCCTAACATGGTACGAGTGAAATTTGTGACGGTGCACAATGCGATGTACGGTAGTCCTGCCAATGCCAGATTCATTTTGAATTTGTCGCATGTTACAATGTTACAAATGTTACAATGTTTGTTACATTTCTTCGACAGAACGGTACAGAAAGTACAGAAAGGCGATAATACTTACGGTTTACTTCACTGAAAATGAACACTGTTTCAAGGATACTTGAATAAGCTTGCAGGATAAGATAAACATGATACGATTAGTATCGATAGATCAGTCAATCGAGTGCAATGTATCCGTTTGAAGAGCAAGTCGATATGCTTCTCATTTATGGCGAATGCCAACAAAATTCTGTAAGGGCAAAAACCTTGTATGGTGAACGATATCCACATCGGTCTCAGCCTTCGCGTCAAACATTTAAAAATGTGTGTGATAAACTTCGGCAAACCGGTAGTTTAAGTGTGTAAGTGCCAAACGAATCGCCTAACACTCACACACACACATATAACGAAATAAGAAATAAGAAGGTAATGGCCAGACAGATTTATTACAGAAAAAGATAAACAATTTGAGTATAGAACAACATTTCAAGAAAACGTCTGTTGGCTTATTGATTTCGCAGTATCACAGGCATGACCCCGAAAGGCTAGTCAATATTCGTACAATTATACATTCGTCACAATACCCATCCGTCGCACACGCTCGTCTCTCTCACAAATCACTCGTTCACTCTTAAAACCACATTTCTTTTGTCTTTAATTTCACTAATCGTTCATGATGATCTCTTTTATTATTTGATGACGACGCTTTTTGTGATTTAACTTATCTTTTGTGGAGATCGTCGATTTCCTGATGGCTCTTTCCTTGCTCTGAGGACTGATGTCTCCGAATCCACTTTGTTCTTTTCCACGACGTCGCCTTTGATATCTTCGTCTTGCACCGATTTCTCGCAAGATAATCGATATGCGCGAGCCAATGTGCCGTATTCTAGAGAGCGAGGACACAATGAGATGCGAAAACCGTCTTCGGCGACGTCCCCAGTGCGAAAGAGAGCGAGTTGTTCGATTATACCCCTCACGTGAACGCGGCGATAAGGAGATTTACGCGTCACGCGCGTCAACCGACGTTATTTCTCGAATTTTTGTAGGCCAATAACGAGCCGAGAACGAGGTCACTCGTCATGGGCAACGGCGGGAATATTTAATTGTCTTTTATCACCTTACAAGTGTCCGTAGTAGTGTACGCCAGAAACGTGTAACGAATGAAGAAATGGAAATCGGTGCGCTCGCAAGTGTGTATCGAGATCCTCACATTAGTTTGCGACAAATTCAAAATTAATCTGGCTTTGGCAGAACTAGCGTACATTGCACTTTGCACCGTCACAAACTTCACCCGTACCATGTTAGTCGTCACCAAGAATTGCATGGGAACGACTTCATGAATCGCGTAGAGTTTTGTCGAACGGTTCAACGTCAGATCGAAAACAATGAGTCATTTCTTAATACCGTTTTATTTACTGATGAGGCAACATTTACTAATCATGGGAACGTTAATTTGCATAACATGCATTTATGTGCAACGGAAAATGCACATTGGCTGCGGCAGGTTGAACACCAGAGACAATGGTCTGTGAATGTACGGTGCGGAATCATAGGTGCTAAAATTATTGGTCCTTTTTTTATCAATGGAAATTCGAATGGCAACATCTACAGTAATTTTATCAAAGATACATTGGGACTTTTGCTAGAAGAGTTGCCTTTACTTACACGACGAATCATGTGGTATCAACACGACGGATGTCCAGCACATTATTCATTGATTGCACGAAGGCAACTCGACGAAAAATTTCGAAATCGTTGGATTGACGGTCCAATATCGTGGCCAGCTCGTGCCCCAGACCTAACACCTTTAGGCTTCTTTCTATGGGGAACATTGAAAGATAAAGTGTACAAAGAAGTACCAACTACACTTGACGATATGCAACAAAGAATTATTACAGCCTGTGCATCAATAAGTTCGGACGCTGTAAAACTTGCAAGTCAATAAATCGAAAAAAGTATCCAGTATTGCATTGACACTGATGGTCGTCATTTCGAGCACTTGCTATAAACGTAGCAATTTTATTTACTACCGAAAACTGTAAGTATTATCGCCTTTCTGTACTTTCGGGGATTTTTTTGCGATTACAGCGCCATCTATCGCGAATCGAAAAAAAAATTTGGAACAAAAGTTACGTACTTTTTTATGGGAAATCCGAGTCTACGATAAAAAATGGGGGTTCCCATTTAAGATTTCAAAGTTGCCCCACCCCCAGCTCAGGGGGTAGGGGTGGGGGTGAGTACTTTGGTATCATTGGATGGCCCCCTTCCTACTGTGCAATTTTGATTCAGCAAATATTTCTGTGAACCTTATAGTTTCGAAGATATCTAAGGTGCTAATAGTTATTGGGACACCCTGTAAATGTGGATATCGTTTCGTTGTACCGGGGCAATGCTCCCCAAGGTGATACCATTTCAGTTCACCACTCTGAGGTGTATCGCGATGTCGATCCCAGCCTGTTTGAAATTAGTTTATCCATATGGATCAGGAATAATCCTTCTCTCGTTCCAAAAACCCTTCCCTCAGTTCCGTTCTCCAATCGACGCTACCACAACCCCCGACCCACCCTATCAATACTGTTCACAACAGTCTCGCTCTTATTCCCTTGGACCTTTCACCCGCTTCCATCCGGGTGTCTCCATGTATCCCACCGTTACTCTCTCTCTCCGTTTGTCCTCCTATTCCCTCCCTTTTCCAATTCAATGTGCTTCGAGAGATGCATAGATCACTCGGGATATCTTCACCCTTGCCTACCCTCCACCCCCCCCGGGAAGAACGATCGAAAGGGGAATATACTTCGTCGTTGGATAATGTCACTGGGTACGCCGGGTCTGGCTATTCTCCGTCCTCGATGTATGTTTGCATTTCAATGCTAGACCGAGTTGGCTGAACTGATGGTACATATATACCGACCTATCCAACTGCATCCTATATCTACCCCTATTGAATTATCGAGGCGCACACTTGCGGTCTTACCCACGGCTGTTCTCGGGTGAAAACTTCACCTTTGGGAATTCCTTCGCGCTGCCGTTTCGCGAGAGCCGTCAACCGATGTTCGATCGTATGGGTTTGGAAACCTCATCGTTTGTATGTTCATTGATAAATTTACATGGTATCCTCCACCCGCCCAGTGTAACCTTCGATATTCACCTGGTGCTTCCTGGTGTCGTTTCGCTTCATGGATGGCGGGTGGGTAAGATGTCCTTCGGGACATCTTCCTCATTCCTCCATCCCGGAGAATCGAACTTGACGATCCCTGAATGTTCTTCTTAGGTCAATTTATTTATGCTCGTGACTCGTGACGGTACAGTGCGGAAGCATTCTCATTTCATTGCAGCTTCAGAATTACGATTACCGTGACGTTCATCTTTTTGAAACGTTTATAAGCTAGACATCGCTATCGTTTGACAGAGTTTCGTATGTGCTCACGGTGGGACGATAGTGTTGTAAGGTGATAGTGGAAAATTTAAATAGTCCCGCGTCCGCCCAGGCGCGTAACATAAGGAATTCACGTGCTCCACACGCATGACGTGTGGATCCTCGTTTCGTCGCGCTCAAGTGGGAGGTAAGATCGATCGGATCGCTCTCTTTCGCTCTGGGGACGTCATCGAAGGAAGTTCTCCTCGTTTCGTCTCACCGAAAAATCCGACCTGAAGTTAATCGGCACGTACCTCGTCCAAATCGTGCGAAAGGAAGGATCGCCACACGAATTTGGCTATAATACGCACGAAGATTCACGAGGCATACAAGAAGAGATTGAGTACGTCGTCATCGTATAGGACTTCTATCCGGACACATCAGTCCTCAGAGCAAAGAAAGAGCCATCACGACTATCACCACCATCACACAAGTTGAGTAATAAATTCCTGCGCCCATAAATCAAAAGATAATCACTAATAAAAGACATTAAGTTCTCCCGTGGGAGAAATTTCCCCATGTATAACGAAGTATTTATTGTGAAATAACACGCAAGTGTGTGTGTGGTTAAAATAATTCGAACAACATTTTACGGATACGATGTGTGACGGACCTTCTCTGTTATTAATGTAATCTTCAGAATAACTGACTCCACTTCAGTCAGTTTCTCGCTAGACTTTCCTTACGTTAAAGATTTTGTATGTCTAATAAATTCTTTTTGACTAATTCGCATCTATGGTATTTCTGTCTATGTATTGTTTTCTGTTGTCAAAACATTACAGAAGTCACAGTGCTAAACTGAACGCGAATGACTCCGAAAAATCGTACAAACAAATTCATCCGCGATCCAATGTTTTGGATCATGGAAAGACCCTGAACCTTGAGTTATGGATGATGTCCCAAGGGCGTCGAGAAGTAGCCCGATATTAAAGTTGCTGTATTTCAAACACTTTTCAATATTTTGCACATCAGATAGATTCCACTGCGGTATTATTTGACGGAGCCTCCTTTTTCATACGTCACCGGAACGCAACCCTCCCGAGGTATCCGGTTAGGGTGACACTCTGGGGATAACCCTTGGGAAGGTGTCCCTTTGAAGCAAACGCCAGACGGTTTCCCTATGAGGTAAACCCTCTGGGGGCCACTGTCCGGCAGTACACAAGTGGTCGCGCGAGGGGAATGCATCCACGGAGGAATCTTCTGAGGGAGTCCTCTCTGGAGACATACAAAAAGAAGTATCGAGCCTCGAGTAGGTTGCCCCTACAACGGAACCTTCTGCAGTCACTCTTTACAGGCGTACATAAAAGGTTGCTCCGTCCAGAGGGAAGCTGTCGAGGGGAAACTCTATGGCGATATATTAAGAGGGATCGCGCCGAGTTGTTTGCCTTTACAGGAGAACCTTCTGGAAGCAACTCTTCAGAGGCATACTAAGAGGTTGCCTCGGGTGATTTGCACCCACATGAGAATCTTCTACGAGCGATTATCTGGAAGCATACAAAAAGGGTTGCCCCTAGATGACAACCACATACTAGGTAACTCTGTGATGGTATACAAAAAGGGTTTGTTCCCATAGGGCGAACCCTCTAGGAGCAAGTCACTGGAGACGTACAAAAAGGCGTCTCTTCAAGTGGGTTGCCTTCTACGGGGTAATCCTCCAGGGCCACCTTTCCCACATGTCTGCAGAAATTCAAAAAGGGGTTGCACCGAGTGGTTTATATCCACAGCGGAACCTTCCAGGCCCAACTCTCTGGAGGCATACAAACATACGGCTGCCGCTCAGAGGGAAATCGTCTGGAGGCATATGTGTGATGGCATGTTACCGGAGGTCGCTCCATGTTGATTGCACATACAGGGCAACCACCTAGGAGCAACTCTCCGGAAGAAAAGAAGTGGTTGTTCCGAGTGGTTCGCGCCTGTGGAACCTTGCAGGGGCACCGCGTTGGAGGCGTACAAAACCTGTTGCCCCAGAGGGAAGCTGTCTAGGGGCAATTGCCTTAAGGGGCAATTGTCTTAACATATAATAAAAGTAAATTCCAACCTCGTTTGATTTCAGATGAAAATTGCGGCTTCCAGAATGTACGCAAAATGCTGAGTCTGATTGTGACCTGCAATATGGGGTCGCTAATATCTTCGGTGTTTTTCAAGGAAATTCTTCAAAATTTTTATAGTATATACTCAAATATATGTATAAAATATTCTCAAAGTTTCAATAAATTATATTCATTTTTTATACTATAAAAAAATGCATGAAAATCATTGAGAAAACGCTGTCCTAACTCTATTTCCCCCTTAATGGCTTATAACAATAGAACGAGTCGGAATTTTCATTTTTAATTTTTGGAGCATATTTTTCAATAGTGTTACTAACAATTTATGAAATAAAAAAAATTGATTTTTTAAACCGTCTAACCCTGTTTCCCCCCTCAAGTCATACGAACAGAGTTTGTATCCACAGGGGAACACTCTGGGAACAATCTTATCAGGCATACAACAAGGGATGCAGTTCAGATTATTCATCATTTTTACATGCGGTTTCGTCACTACACTTTGAGCTTCGCGTTTGTCGGACGAAACTGTCTAAAAAATTGGAAAAAAATCGTGACCCACTTCAATATCTTGTCTATTGAATGGCTCAGAAAAAAATCCAATCTACCGTATGATTTAAGGTAGTAGTCTGGTAACTGAAGCCGATTTTCATGTCTTTTTTGGAGGGCGTTTTTTTGTACGAAAATAAAAATGAATCGTTTTGGATATTTAGGATGTTTTTATTTACATGTAAGAATACAAAAAAAAAATTTTTGAAAAAATTTAATAGTTTATTATTATTATTATTATTGATCGAAGTTGGCACCTCGAAAAAAAAGCGCGTGGGTGGCCCCGGTGATTTTGGCTCTTGATGTTATCTGAAATCAAAAATTCTTGATAATTCTTAATCTATAGACATGTCATTCTGGTCGGAACTACTGAAGTTAAATTTCATGGATAAATAACAAAATGGCGAACTTTGGAAAAAAAAGTCCTTTTCCAAAGTCCGCCATTTTGTTATTTATCCATGAAATTTAACTTCAGTAGTTCCGACCAGAATGACATGTCTATAGATTAAGAATTATCAAGAATTTTTTATTTCAGATAACATCAAGAGTCAACATCACCGGGGCCACCCACGCGCATTTTTTTCGAGGTGCCAACTTCGATGAATAATAATAATAATAATAAACTATTAAATTTCTTCAAAAAATTTTTTTTAAATATTTTTAATATGTAAATAAAAACATCCTAAATATCCAGAACGATTCATTTTTATTTTCCTACAAAAAAACACCCTCCAAAAAAGACATGAAAATCGGCTCAAGTTACCAGATTACTACCTTAATCTTTACAGACAAATAACACCATTTTGTGATCTTCACGCTCTTAGTAAATCATCAATTTATATTGACCTGAAATATATCACGTTTCGTTATTATTTCTATAATATGATACGTTTTAATACAAGCTTCGACTCATACTTTCCCGATGTCACGTTTAAACATTATGTACACACGTTGGAACGTTTTGACGTTTCAAACAGTAAAAAATGTGTCGAATCTACGAAAAAGCTGTCTTACACGAACAAAGTCTTTTATTCAGGAACAGCTTTATCTCTGGCTCATCTCTTTAAACTCAAAAGCTGTTAAATGGGGCGTGGGCAAATAGTCGTTGAAACTTTATTGTTCAACGTGTAAACTCGGAGTTGGAAAAAGATTGTTAATTTCGTAAAGAAGTCGTTAATTCGTGTGGCATCGGGCGAATGCTTGTGAATTGACGTCGCGAGAAGAACGAACCTCCGTGATTCCAGGAGCAAATACGACCGAGGAACGAGAACGGCTAGGTTCTCTCCGTCGCAACGGATAATAGTCTCGTTAGTCCATTCGGTTCAACATTAAATTGGATTAACGAACAGACGAGCTGGGTTGTGAAGTGACAAATTATATATATTATTCCAATATTCGTTCTATAACGTAATTCACTTCGCTTACCATCCGTCTTTTCCGTCTTCGTTCTTGATACGCTTCGAGACGCTATTTGAAGCAATGATACGCAAACAACTGTCGATCCATCATCCTGTAAATGGTTTTTTTTAAATTGTGTTAGTGACAATCACTGATCCAGTTAATCACAACTGATTGAAGATATGAGAATTAAAATACAACAGTTGGTTTCAGGAGTAACACCACTCTAGGATTTGATTTTTGGAAAAATTATTTTTTTTTTGGTTTAACAATACTTTAGGATCATAAAAACAATATGCCGTTGGTCCAGTAGTGAAAAAAACGTTTAAAAGGTTCAAGTATCGATTTTGCCGCAGCGCCTCGGAGCGCGCGCTGTGCACGAGCGCGACTTTAAACGCGTTTTTCTCGAAACCACTTTTTTCAAACTGGGAGGACGTATTACTTGAACACCGTTGCATGGATCGATTTGAAAATTTTATATCAGCTTCACAATTACAATCTCTATCGTAGTACGGAGCCGTTTTTTGATTCAATGTAATCTTTTGTTTTTATAAATATTTTACTGCTTATCTTTTGGCAAAAAATCTATTCATTTTTTCAAAAGTACACCATTCCTACAAAATTTGATTTATAAACAAAACACTATGTAGTCCCATAGCCGATAGTGTATAGATTATTTAAAAAATTTGTTTTTTGTCCCAGGTCTTATACTTTACGAGAAAACCATCCTCCCGTGAAGGTGTTTTAACGGGCGGATAAGGTTAATTCGGTAAAAAAAAAGCGTATTTTCAAGAATTTTTTCAGACGATACAGATAATGCTGGTTAATTTATTTATTTTCCATATAATAATACAACATTTCAACTATATTTTCCTAAATTTTTATTGCAAAATATTGATAAATAAGCCGTTGGCAGCAAATCTCCGCAGGAGCCTCGAAAAAAAGTTGTTTTGCGGTGTACGCTATAACTTGTCACTGGATCATCCGAAACAAAAAAATCAAAATGCATTTATTGGGTGAGATGTTTCTCGAGGTGACGCTGTCGAGGTTTTTTTTTTATCAATTTTTTCATTTTTGGTAGGACTTGGATATCAAAATCGCGATTTTCGCTAAAAAAATCGGCAAATTTGTTATTGTAAAACAAAAAAATAATAAAAAAAAAAACTCATCAGCGTTACCTGGCGATTTATGTGTAGACATAGTGTACAAAATTTCAAAAGAATCGGTGAATTAGATTTTGAGTTACAGTGTACACGGACTTCAAAAATGACAAGTTTCAGAAAAACGCTTTAAGGGGGAAAATGGGGTTAGGACAGCGTTTTCGCAATGATTTTCATGAATTTTTTTATAGTATAAAAAACGAATACAATTTATTGAAACTTTGAGAATATTTTATACATATGTTTAAGTATATACTATAAAATTTTTGAAGAATTTCCTTGAAAAACACCGAAGATATTAGCGACCCCATATTGCAGGTCACAATCAGACTCAGCATTTTGCGTACATTCTGGAAGCCGCAATTTTCATCTGAAATCAAACGAGGTTGGAATTTACTTTTATTATATGTCTCTCTTCTATATGAACCTAAATGCTATCAAAAAAATAGAAAATTGAATTTTTTACAGGGGGTCAAAACAAAAAAACATGATTTTTTGCCATTTTTTACAACTTTATTTGCAGAAAAAAAATTACTTTAAATAATGATAATATTCCGATTTTAGGTTCATATAGAGCGCAATACTATGAAGAAAGTAACTGCCAATTTTCAAAACAATTGGTTGAAAACTTTTCAAACTAGCGTGCACGCAAGTTAAAAAAAAGTCGTTTTCAGAAAAACGCGTTTGAAAAAATAGTACCAAGAAAAACAAAGTCAAGGCAGGCATAAATTTTCTCCGGTGTTTTTCAAGGAAATTCTTCAAAAATTTTATAGTATATACTTAAGTATATGTATAAAATATTCTCAAAGTTTCAATAAATTATATTCATTTTCTATACTATAAAAAAATTCATGCAAATCATTGAGAAAACGCTGTCCTAACCCTATTTCCTCCCTTAATGGCTTATAACGATACAACGAGTCGGAATTTTCATTAAAAATTTTGGGAACATATTTTTCAATAGTTTTACTAACAATTTATGAAATTTAAAAAAAATCAAATTTTTGAACCGTCTAACCCTATTTCCCCCCTTAAAGTTTTGACAAGTTTCAGAAAAACGCTTTAAACCGATCTGGAGCAACGAACGCTCAAATGCTCATAACTCCGTTAATTTTGCTCCGATCGACTTGAAACTTTGACACAATATTCTCGAGATGTTAAACATTCATTTAAGAAAAAGAAATGCAAGAAAAAAAGTTTAAATACCTTACCCCGCCCTTAAAAAACGACGATTATCAAGATGGGGTCTATCGCCGCCATTTTGTATCAAAATGATAATAAAAATTTTTTTTTGCACACCTCAATATGTCGTAAATAAACCCTGTGAAAAGAAATTTTATCCCTTTTTTAATACTCCCAAAATAAATCGTCAAAGTTAGGCCATTTTTTCTGCCGCTAGAGTGGTGTTACCTCTTTATTAGCCCCAGTCTCCTATAATTGTAATATTTTTTTAATAGTCTCTAGTGGTAGCGAGTATCGCGTAGCAGACATATGAAGGTTTTAAGCGAACCTGCTGAGCCAATATCCCTCGTTATTCTTCCCGTACGGCGGTGGGACGTGCGTGGGGAGTGGTTGTTCGCGCGCCAAATTAACAGCGCGCCGTAATTGTTTCTCGTCGTTGTTGGGATCGAATAACCGACGGTCCAGATGAATAGTCCTCTAGATTTCGCGAGGATAGGTTGCATCGGGAGTGGATTTCGTGGCAGAAAGGTTTTAGCACGTGTGTGGTCTCGTGGAGGGATGGTGGTGTCGGTTGAACACGATAGAAAGACGCGCGTACTTCGGATTGATGGATTCGATTAACTCGCTGCTCGTCGGTTTGTGTTACAGTCCCGATTCCTCGGCTTTTAATAAGCTGGATGATACGCGTATGGGTTTAAATCGCGTAACGGCCAATAAAAGTGGTCTAATTTAAGGCAAATGTGAACCGTACAATTACGAAATGAAAAGTTCTAACAGAGCGTGAAAACTCGTTAATATTGAGAGGGTCACGCTAAGTGACCCACCCTCAGTCGAAGAATTAAGTCACCAGACCACGGTAAAATTTTTGTATTTTAATTTAATTTTATTTTCTGAAAGATGCATTTGTTAAGAATGCTCTCACCAAATTTTGTAAAGAAATTCGTAAAATTAACGGAGATACAGTATTTAATGTGCAACCGTTCCAAGCGCACGACCGCGCCGCGCAAACCTTTGAACGCGTTTTTCTGGAAACTACGTTTTTCAACCTGGTTGACAACATATTTAAAAAACTATTCATCCGATTTGCATGTACCAAGTCTTTAAATGTTCGAAAATCCAGTCTCTGTGGCACCACGTAGGGATTTTTTAATAATGGAACCCCTTCTATTTTTTTTTTTTTCATAAACGATAAAAATTTTCTGTGAAAATGAGAAATAAAATTCGCTGGTCCGCCATTTTTTTGTTTTTTTAGACATCGAAATTTCCCTACGTGATGCTATAAACCTATATGTCTAGTTTATAAATAAATTTTTTTTGTATTTTTCTGATGAACCGTATGGCTTAATTGCTGTCAACCACCAAGCAGCAACTTCGTCGGAGTGTCCTTTTGGAAGCGGCGTACACCGCAAACTCTTCTTAAGATTCGAATTAAAAAATTTGTGTTTTGTCTTCTATGTGTATATATTGAATATTAGTATCAATAATAAGAAAAAACCATTTATCGTTTGCGCGAAAAAAATATGAAAAATACACCCTCGTACCGCGCGCGCACCGTGGTCTCGTGCCTTAAGTGGGGAAATAGGGTTAGGACAGCGTTTTCTCAATGATTTTCATGAATTTTTTTATAGTATAAAAAATGAATATAATTTATTGAAACTTTGAGAATATTTTATACATACATTTTAGTAAATACTATAAAATTTTTTAAGAATTTCCTTGAAAAACACCGAAGATATTAGCGACCCCATATTGCAGGTCACAATCAGACTCAGCATTTTGCGTACATTCTGGAAGTCGCAACTTTCATCCGAAATCAAACGAGGTTGGAATGTACTTTTATTATATGTCTCTCTTCTCTATGAACCTAAATGCTATCAAAAAAATAGAAAATTGAATTTTTTACAGGGGTCAAAACAAGAAAGAATGATTTTTTGCCATCTTTTACAACTTTATTTAAAAAAAAAAAATTATTTCAAATAATGATAATATTCCGATTTTAGGTTCATATAGAGCGCAATACTATGAAGAAAGTAACTGCCAATTTTAAAAATGATTGGTTGAAAATTTTTCAAACTAGCGTGTACGCAAGTTAAAAAAAAGTCGTTTTCAGAAAAACGCGTTTGAAAAAATAGCAAAATGCTGAGTCTGATTGTGACCTGCAATATGGGGTCGCTAATATCTGCGGTGTTTTTCAAGGAAATTCTTCAAAAATTTTATAGTATATACTTAAATATATGTATAAAATATTCTCAAAATTCCAATAAATTATATTAATTTTTTATACTATAAAAAAATTCATGAAAATCATTGAGAAAACGCTGTCCTAACCCTATTTTCCCCCTTAAGTCGTTACGATCGTCCGCTGACATTATTATCGGTAGCTAGATATTTCCATGGTTCTTTCCGGCGCCTCTTTAAAAATACAAAACTGAACGTTCTTAGACTTGTGTCATATTCCTTTTTCCATCATTTTTTTTCTTGGTGACGACGTAACGTCGATTGTTGTTTTTTCTCCGTCCTCTTCTTCTTATTTCAATTTGGATCGTATTCATGTTCATCGAAGCGTATATACGCAATGGTAACAATAAAAGTCGTCTTGTCGCACAAACGAAAGGAATATAAAAGAATATTATCGATCCTTACCGGTTGGTAAGACCGAATGTCGTGGATTCAATGCCCGAATTGGATTTTCAACGACCCTCTTCTCGTCTTTCGTCCTACGGAGGGTTAAAGTTAAGAGGGGAGAAGAGCTGATCTTCCGCGATCGCTGAGACGTGTCGTGTAGTCGATAGAAAAACCTTGACACGAAGGAAGTCCCCGAACGAGGATGGTGCAGGAGCGCAAATATTGTATTCTTTGTCACACTCCCACGAGCCTTGATAATTGGGAAAATCCAAGACTACACCAATCGAGACACAGAAAAAAAATTGAAAGACAGATAAATATCCCTATGAGACACCACTGGTTAAAGTGAAAAAACCGTATGGTGACGATCGTAAGAAACAAATCCAAAATCCAAAGTACGATGAAGACAAGAGAAAAACTTTACACCGTATAAGCTCGACAAATGCCACGCGATAGAATCTTCGTTGAGGGTTTCTCAAGCGTAAATAATGAAAATAAGAATTTAGCCGTCGTGCGGCACGGAAAAGAGCCGAAAAAGTATGAGACGAAGGATAAAGCATAGGAGGAAAAATGCGATAGCATTGAGAAGGCTCGTAATTCTGGAAAAACGTCTGCACGCTATTGGGACAAGGGGTATGGGTCTCTGCGGTAACTGGTTTGCGCGAGAGTTTGGACAAACACGACAACGGTTTATTCTTTTGTTAAGCTTCTCAAGACGTAGAAACAGCGAAAGAGCGGCAGTGAGCTTAATTTTTTTTTCTCTTTCTCTTTTATTCCTTCTTTCATTTTCACTGAAATATAAGCCGTAGCAATTATACCAGAAGCACCACAGGCTGTAGGCAGTTTGTCTTCTTCTTTTTTTTTGTTCACCGCACGATTCTCATATATCTCGCTTGTTGGTCTTCTACAACGAAGAAGCTGAAAAAAATTATTAACGAAGTTCCATTGAGTCTTTCGTGTATTTATTTAGTTTTGAAAAGAGGCCTGATGAAAAGAGGTTAAAGTAATCCGTTGTCAAGTGTGGTCGTTTCGCGAATTACTGGAGTTGGTCGGACCTAAATCTTTTCTTCCGTTTCTTGAGTTCTTTTGATCGAATGTTAGCACAGTGGGAAAGAATACTCGAATGATAAATCGAACTGGAGAATCCACCGAATTTTTCGACATGGTTTACCACGCTAATTTCCATCTCATTTCGGCGAATCTTTTTCCGAGATGCAAGGACGAAATTTCCTAACGGAAGCTACGACAATGAAGAAGCTAAAATTATTAATGACATTCCGTTAGTCTCTCGTGTATTTATTTAGTTTTGAAAAGAGGCCTGATGAAAGAGGTTAACGTAATCCGTTGCCAAGTGCGGTCGTTTCAGGACTTATTGGAGTTGGTCGGACCTAAATCTTTCCTTTCTTTTCTTCCGTTCTTTTGATCAAATATTAGCCCAGTGGGAAAGAATACCGGATGAAAGATCCAACTGGAGAACCCACCGAATGTTTAGACATGGCTTATCACGCTAATTTCCATCTCATTTCGGCGAATCTTCTCCCGAGATGCAAGGACGGAATTTCCTAACGGAAGCTACGACAGTGAAGAAGCTAAAATTATTAATGACATTCCTTTAGTCTCTCGTGTATTTATTTAGTTTTGAAAAGAGGCCTGATCAAAAGGGGTTAACGTAAATCGTTGCCAAGTGTGGTCGTTTTAGGACTTATTGGAGTTGGTCGGACCTAAATCTTTCCTTGCTTTTCTCCCTCTCTTTTGATCGAATGTTAGCCCAGTGGGAAAGAATACAGGATGAAAGATCCAACTGGAGAACCCACCGAATGTTTCGACACGGTTTGCCACGCTGATTTCCATCTCATTTCGGCGAATCTTTTCCTGAGATGCAAGGTTGAAATTTCCTAGTGGGAATTCACGAACTCACCTGGATTTTGGTAGATGGGCAATCGTTTCTCCAATGGAGTTTCCTCGGTACTTCAATTTGTTGAACCAAATGACTTATCGGTTTACGAAACTCTTTTCTCCTGGACTTTTATCTGAATTGTCAATGAGGACAATACATGGATTTCACTGGCGTTCACCTCGTTACAAATGATACACAAACAGATGAAGAAAAGGAGACAGGAAGTAAATTCATTTCTATTGTGTTGGAACGAGTACAACAATTGTAAGAAAAAATTTATAGCCGGATGCAAGAGAGCCGATACGACGCCACCGTGTACGTAAATGAGAATTTTTCAACGTTGGATCGGGGTAGCGTTTCGTTCCGCGATCACCTTGGACCTCGCTTCTGGTGAAGCGTGACTCTGAAAGACCTGGACGGTTGCCAGAAGAGAGTGCCCGGAACGTATCGAGAACGAGGAAGGGAATGGGCCGAAACGAGGGAAAGAAAGAAATAGAAGAAGAAGAAAAAACGTGGTTGGTTGGAAAGAAGAATGAAAGGATGAAAAGGAGATATAGATATAAGAGAAGAGGGAGATGAATCTTCCGTAACCCAAAATCTTTTCTCCCAGGACGAGAATGAAACGGTTCACCGTCGAAGCTCTGTCAGCCATTTTCTTGCCCTTCCTCCATCCTCCAATTGCTTCTCACGTGTTCACTTGTTTTTTGCCCTCTTCCTCTTCACCCTCTCTCACGCTCTTTCTCTCTCTTTCCCTCTCGCTCGTTCTCAACTAGTTCCGCACCTCAAAGTCTTGAAATACAGTAAAAATTCGCGCTCACGTACTCAACCACTTTACGGGAGGAGTACGTCAACGTGACACGAATATAAGAAGGGTGGTAGATGGTTAGAAAATGTGTGCATTCCCGAGAGATATATAACCGAG
Organism: Oxytorus armatus; assembly: GCA_958009045.1. NCBI lineage: Eukaryota > Metazoa > Arthropoda > Insecta > Hymenoptera > Ichneumonidae > Oxytorus > Oxytorus armatus. The sequence continues at coordinate 12,996,476 of OY253755.1, forward strand.
GTCGCCGCGGCTGCTTCATCATCGCACGTAACAATTTCTTTTGGTCGAAAAAAATTAACCTTACGTTTTCTAGTAATAGAGAGTGAGAGAGAGAGAGAGAGAGGTTTAATTTTTATTTTATTTTGGTTTCTCATAGAGGAAGCTCTGTTTGGTAGCAAATATGACAAGAATCTGTAAAGCGTTTTAGATTTTATGAAATTTTGAATTTTTCAATTAAAACCTGCCTTCTTTCTGCAAATTTGGTATTATTAGGCTAAATTTTCTTTGCACGAGGAGTCCCTACTGAGGGATGACTTGTATTAAATTCAAGGACAGTTTGTGGAAGAGTTCGGACTTGTTGAAATTTTTTATTTTCCCAAAAAAATTCTTTGCCACCGTTAGTTTTCTCGAATTGTTTTTTACGTTTGAATTGCTGCGCCAAGTTTTTACACATTTCAAGCACATTGACATTAGAAGCTCGAAAAAATACAATGTTTATCACGAAACCGAAGCTTCTTCTGTGAGGAAGCAAAGTCGCTTAAATTCCGAGGAATCCGTATGTAATTTCCAATTTGCATCTGTTTCGTTAAACATCCTTCATTGAGTTAGTTTACGTGGAATTTTGCTCACGCTAAGCGAAGATATTTGGGATCGCGCAAACCGTCAAACATATGGGAGAGGTTATGTTTACGGCAGCCGTATGACTCTGCCGTGGCGCTTCCGGCGTTATCGGAATCTTGCGTAAGCGCCATCTGGTCGTTTTTACAGTTACTATTGGGAATTACTACGGAGGCATTGGCTATTAAATATGGCTGCTTAATTCCAGTCAGCCATCAATAGTTAGGAGACCAGTAGTAAATCCTCGATTGTCGTATATTTTTTTGCGAAATGTGACGCTTATCGTACGGTCTCATAAACAGGATTATTACCGTCTATGCTTATGCCTTGACAGAATAAACTGCAACAATTGGATACAAACGAAGTGCATTATTGCTATAAGGATACGGTAAACCTATACGAGGTCTGTTCAAAAAGTATCGCGAATTTTGAATTTCCGCGGGCTACGTATATTCGATTTTCGATTTTTTTGTGGCGTTAAGTTGGTACTCATGTCCCTCACTTATGCTGAAAAATCGGCCATTTTGAATGTTTAGTTAATTGTTGACAGCTGTTTTGGTTAGACGTGTTTCGGCTTGTCTTCGACCATGGTATTCATAAAACCATGGTCGTCCAAGCCTACTGTTACCCCCGTATATATGTAAAGGAAATGTACTCCTTTAAGTTTCCATTCTGCCGCGCTTCGCGCGGGTAAAGTAGAGACCGCTTTACACGGCAGAGGAGAGAAGTGAGTTTAAGGAAAAACGTGGGCGGTAAAGAATAAATCCACGTTTAAAAGAGGAGTGTAAAAGTTAAGGAGGAAGGGATGGTTGAAAGGAATCGACAGATTAAAGAATAAGCTTTAATGTCGTTTCTTTTTTTACAAGTAGGAGTTGTGTGTAAATAGTGTAATTAGAACGTCGAACTAAAGAAATAAAATCTTTATTTACAGAGAAACGCCACGACGTTTATTTGATTTGTCGATCCCGATAAAAAACCCAACCAATCTTATATATATTTCAGCGAAAAATCATAATAGTGAGAACGGAATGCAGAGTCCTACGTAGATGTTTGTCAGGGCATCCGGCTATGACGCGATAACGGCACGAGAGACGCTCGCGATTAGAATTACTCAACGAACGGATTCTCCAATGTCATTTGGTACCCACATATCGGACCATGGGCGGGGGGGGGAACATGTAGTACTTTGCCAACCACAATTGGGGGCTTAACCGGACTCGCTCGATGGCTACCGGATAACTGAACTGGGATAGTACTTATAGCAATAGCCCGTATGACGTGTGTGATACTTTACGCTCGTAGCGTACGTATGTTTCCAGAGCGATCTCGCGGAGTGTTTCTGGTTATCGGGATGGGTTCTCGTCTACGGGCCAGCTGTACAGGAGTCCACGATTAGAGCGAATTGACGATTTATTCGAAAGACGCGTTCGAATTCTCTATCGGATTTCGTTCGGAAAATCCGAAAATCCAATTGTCGAGAAAATAGCCTTCCGACAGGCCCGGACAAGGAGGATTAACATTCTTTATCGACGGTTCCTGTCGTCGTGATGGCGATTGGACGCCATTGGAGCATTCCCCATTTACCGCCACAAACTAAGCCACTGAGGGTAATTAAACTGAACGATTGATCGGTAGAAATGGCTATCCAATTTCGACACTAGTGAAATCCGCAGTTTTTTGCTTTGTTTTCGGAACACGGCGGGGGAGGAGGGTTATAAACGTAACAAGGTCGATTTTCACGGGAATCACGCGACATAGGAAGAGGTCTGTTAGTTTCTGTAAGTTGCGCGATAAAACGAATCGAGTTTTATCGAATCTCAATGCACCCCAGGAGCAATAAAATTTCGTTGTTGGAGATTAACCGCGCGGCAAGTGAAACGACGACGATAATTATTACGCTAGATACGTCGGATGTCTACTTGGTGTTTGTTGTCTCGATAATTTTCCACAATAAATTGGTTTTTGATTTTCTGCGTGACCTAAAAATCGCATACACCTTGAACCGAGCATCGTCGGTGTTATCTCGATTTTTATTTATTCAGCTCATAATACACTACGCCGAGCTGGTCCCACCAAATACAGAACATGACCTTGGAGCCGTGAATATTTGGTTTGGCCGTTAACGTGAAAGCGTGGCCGAGATATGCCCATGATTTTTTGCGCTTGGGGTTATCGTAATGAACCCATTTTTCGTCCCCAGTCACAATGTGATTCAGAAATCCCTTCCGGTTTTGCCTTTCAAGCAACTGTATACAAGCAAACAGACGCCGTTTAACATCTCTTGGTTTCAACTTATATGGCACCCAATTACCTTTTTTCTGAATCATTGCCATATCTTTGAGGCATTTTGAAATTGCTTGTTGAGTCACTCCCAATAATCGTGTCAATTCTTCTTGACTTTGACACGAGTCTTCAAACCTTCACTCTTCCGCCGCTATGCCGGTCTTCGACGTGACAATCCTTGTTCTTCAAGCGTCGAAACCACTCACGACACGTTCTTTCACTAACAGCGGCCTCACCATAATTGTTTGAAGGCATTCGACGAGCTTCAGTCGCAGATTCTTTTATATTGAAGCGGAAAATTAAAGCCTTCGGCAAATGACGGGAATTTGGTTCGTAAACTGATATTTTCAATCGAGAATAACTTTCTGATGGAGACACAAATCGACTAATTTTTTCATGGGGTTATGTTGACAGATGCCCAAGTTTATTGCATGACGTCTATGATCTATTTATTTCGACCACTACTTACCGCTAAAGCCATCTATAGGAAAACGGCGGAAGCAAAGTTGTACATACAATATATTGTTGCTGTAATGAAGCAGTAAGTTTTTAATTATGATTAAGACTTGACACATTCGCGAAGCAATCGTTGGGCACCGACTGGGAGAGAGTGGTTTGAAATTTGGTCGCGAGAGGTCAGGCTGTTAAATGGTAGTTCCCAATATCCACGAGAGGAGTGTGTTGGATGGGCCATTTATCGATCGAATATTAGTCAAGTGTGCATAGAATGGGTCACAGGGTTGGTTCTGTGCTCCAACCTCATATGGTATGTATGCTGAGATAGCTGCAGAGAAGCATCAAGATCCCCATGGAATTGTCTGGTGGATACAAGAGAGGTGATTCCGAATCCCATGCGGCGATTCGACAGCTCTTGGCTTTAACGACGTCAGCTTGGGGTTAACTGCATAGCGTATACATATATGATGATGGAACCTAATGTGCATTGGAGGACAGATTGAAATGAGAAGACCAATCGTTATAGCATGGTGATGATAGTATTCGAATTCGATGAGAATCGATGTGGTATTGCAATCAGATAAACCCTCGGAACTTCATTATCCATTTACACAATCTGCCAGAATGCCCGGTAGAAAGAGGAGCCTAGCAGTCATGTGGAACAGTGGACTTTGGGTCCAAGTGGGACAAAGAAACCCTCGGGATCCACGGCATAATGGATATACGTATAATTACTTTCTGACCTCTTGTTATACGAGGAATATCCTTAGATATATGCTTGCACCTCTATTCATTGTCCTGAATCCTAAAGGTTCCGATCTCTAAGCAGGATCATGTAGATTACTAAGGGATCAGGTTTACCCTATTAGGTTCATACGTATCAAAAGGCTGTTGGGATTATAGAATGGTGCGTAGATTGTGTACGACGTCGGAATAGCACTGATAAAATATACCCCTATTAAATATTCCGGTAACAATATATCTGTCACGGTATACTCCGCTGATCTTTCCCGTTTCCTTTAAGGGGGGAAATTGGGTTAGGACAGCGTTTTCTCAATGATTTTCATGAATTTTTTTATAGTATAAAAAATGGATATAATTTATTGAAACTTCGGGAATATTTTATAAATATATTCAAGTATATACTATAAAATTTTCGAAGAATTTCCTTGAAAAACACCGAAAATATTAGCGACCCCATATTGCAGGTCACAATCAGACTCAGCATTTTGCGTACATTCTGGAAGCCGCAATTTTCATCTGAAATCAAACGAAGTTGAAATTTACTTTTATTATATATTTCTCTTCTATATGAACCTAAATGCTATCAAAAAAATAGAAAATTGAATTTTTTACAGGGGTCAAAACAGAAAAGCATGATTTTTTCCATTTTTTTAAACTTTATTTGCAAAAAAAAAATTATTTTCAATAATGATAATATTCCGAGTTTAGTTCATATAGAGCGCAATACCATGAAGGAAGTAACTGCCAATTTTCAAAACGATTGGTTGAAAACTTTGTAAACTAGCGTGTACGCAAGTTCAATAAAAGTCGTTTTCAGAAAAATGCGTATGAAAAAATAGTACCAAGAAAAACTAGCAATATGGGGTCGCTAATATCTTCGGTGTTTTTCAAGGAAATTCAAAAAATTTTCAAAAAATTTTATAGTATATACTTAAATATATGTATAAAATATTCTTAAAGTTTCAATAAATTATATTCATTTTTGATACTATAAAAAAATTCATGATAATCATTGAGAAAATGCTGTCCTAACCCTATTTCCCCCCTTAATGGCTTATAACAATAGAACGAGTCGAAATTTTCATTTAAAATTTTGGGAACATATTTTTCAATAGTTTTACTAACAATTTATGAAATTAAAAAAAAATCGTTTTTTTGAACCGTCTAACCCTATTTCCCCCTTTAAACGTGGCTTCCTCTTTGCGAAATTCTGTCACAATAACCTTTTTATTTGTCATGCAATATTTTTTGCAATTATACATGTATTATCAAGAATATTTGCTCGGGTAATCAGTCATAATGCAACCGTACATTGAAATACCCAAGGTCAACGGACTTATTGATGGCTCATTCCCGATTAATTTTTTTAACAATTTGTTTCATCTTCTAACGATAAGTCTGATTTTTTCATTTTAGGGGTGGACACGGCGTACGATGGTCAGGGATGCTCGGACGGACGACGGTGGGAAAGGCTGGTGGCGATGGTGGTCCAGGTTGGGCGGATTGTTGGCGATGGCGGTGGCCTTTTCCTGTTTCGTCGCGGTACTTCCGGGTGCTTCGGCCAATCCGGACGCGAAGCGTCTCTACGACGATCTTCTGTCGAACTACAATCGGCTCATTCGACCAGTTGGCAATAACAGCGATCGGCTTACTGTCAAAATGGGACTGCGTCTGTCGCAACTCATCGATGTCGTAAGTAGTAATTCAATTTTTATCCCACCACCGCCACCTTCAATCATACAGTTCTTTACACATCAGGAACGTGTAATATATGCTAGAGATTCGAATAATAAAGAATCAAAACCAAATTTTTTATTGAATCTCTCCATTTTAACGCTGCGTAGAGCAGATGTCTATCTCCTTCACGTCATTATTACTTTAGCAACATTGTTTTGTAATTTCGTGGCGTTAGACAATGATTCATCACTTATATAATGAATGGCCAATTTCTAGACACTACTTTCTCACTTTTATGTCGTATACTTTAGTTGTATAAATATGTTACCAGTAGAATATGTTATAAGTAACAGGTAATAGATATTTTGAACTTATTTGTACCTATTTTGTTGTAAAAATTGGATGGCTGATTCTTGAAGCCTTGAGCGATTCCGAAAATAAATACGTAACTCCAGACGTTTTCGATATCCGATCAAATAATATTTATACAACGATAGACCTTTCTCATTGCACGTGCATACGTTTTACGGGATTCGTTTAATTTGACCAACTTTTATACATCCACGTTGCACAAACAACGGTGTACGTATTGACGATCGCGAGTATCATAATTTTACTTTCTTATCTCCTTTATATAACTATCAGGGCGCGCCTTTACGCTTGTGAGAACTACTTTGGTGCGCTTGCCACCTAGCGGCTCTTCGGCGAACTAGGGCTACGCACTTACGCATCCGCAAGTGTCTGGGAGTAAATATTGACTTCTTAACGTTTGCGAAGTTCTATTAATTGTTAAGTGTCTTCATATTGACTCTATGTTTTGACCAATATTAACAACAAATACGGTAATACTCAGTTTTTTTAGTCTGGAAATAATAATACGCGATTCATTCTGAAACAAAAATACTTTGAAGACAGGTATCCATTGTGGTGCTGTAAACAATCCAATTCTCTTTTTAGTTTGTTAAATAATATTTACTACTAAAATTATGTTTGGGTCCAATTACAATTGTTTTTCTTCTAATTTATCGTTGATGCTGCCTTTTGGCGGTGTATCGATTAAATCCTCGCGGCGAGTTCCGCAACTCGCCGGTTAATACTCGAGCAATGATGGCGAAATGGGACAAAGACCGTCAGAGTACATCGGACGACCAAGCAGATCGAGACAATTTTATTGACAGACGGGGACAGAGCACGGAACATACATTGTGATCGTTCACAACGTTAATGGATGTAACGACCTAAATATCGATTTTTTTTTATTCTTCCTCCAAATGTGTTTCATCTTATTGAACGACAAAGATCTCATTTGACATAGAGTTCGACGCGATGCACGACATACGAGGTGTGTAAATTAAGTAATGAGACTGGCAACGTAGCGTTCGATCTGGCAACACTTGAGGCGCTGGATTTGGAGGGGTGGCAGGGGAACATGTGATACGCCTTCAGTACGGGTTTGAACTCGCTCGAGTCATTTGGGTGTCCGTAGCGATTTTTTTGTCAAACAGTTTTTTCTATTGTGTTCTAAAAATGAGTGACATCAATTTGCAGCAACGGTGTGCTATCAGGTTTTGCTTCAGACTTGGGCACACTGCAACGGAAACTCTTGCTAAACTTCAGCAGGCCTACGTAGACAGTGTTTTGTCAAGAGCCCAGGTTTTTCGGTAGTTTAAGGCATTTTCAGAAGGAATGAAATCGATTGAAGATGAACCACGAAGCGGAAGGCCTTCATCTTCAAGAACCGATGAAAATGTCGACAGAATCCGGGATCTTGTGCGTTCAGATCGTCGGTTGACAGTCAGAATGATCGGGGAAGAGTTGAATTTGACTCACACCACCGTTCATCAAATTTTGACCAATGAATTGGGAATGAGAACAATCACGATAATGCTCCTTGTCACACAGCAATTTCAATAAACGAGTTTTGTGCCAGTAAAAACATTCCTGTGGCTCCTCAGCCTCCTTATTCGCCTGACTTGAGTCCTTGTGACTTTTATCTCTTCCCGAGATTGAAAAATCACCTCAAGGGAACTCATTTTGGGACACTCGAAAACATTCAAACGGCTGTAACCGACCAGCTGAAGGCTATTCCAGTATCGGAGTTCCAGCACCGCTATGAGGATTAGAAGAACCGTCTCCAGCGCTGTGTGGCTTCAGAAAGAAGTTATTTTGAGGGTGACAATATAAAATTGTAATTCTATTTGAATAAAAAAAATGAAAAAAAAAAAATCAGTCTCATTACTTAATTTACACACCTCGTACATCGGATTTAAGGGAATCGGAAGTTTGAGTGACCGCAAACAAAGTGTCGAGCCGGTTTTCGAAAGACAATCTCTTATCATTAAAAAGACAATTTCTTTTTGTTCGTATTTATGTTCATACATTTGGCCATATATGATTATTGTTGTTGAAAATATTGAAAATTGTGCAAATGGCCGCAGATTGAAAAATAGCCTGTTACATTGATTCGGGAGGCTGTGAGAATTCCTGATTAGTGAATAATTTGAGTAGAAAAACAAAATGTAATTTGTGTTTGAAAAAGTAGATAAATAAAAACTGCTTCGTTCAACGGGCACTTAATTAAGACAATGTACTTTATGTCGCCTTAGGCTATTGAAGATAGAAACCTCTTTTTGTTTTGGTCTCATTCTAAATACGTCACGGAACGTCTTCAGCGGTTGATTTATTCGTTGTGCGAGCTCGGATGATAAAATAAATCTTTTCCCGCCGAGACTTACATTTTCAAAGCGAAATTAACCGAAGCCTTGGAAAAGTAAACATGGAGGATTATGCGGGTGGACGAAAGAGCCGAGACATCCAATCATCACATCTTGAATTACCAGTAAGCGTCGGATTGCCCCGCCCTCCCCCTTTTGCTGCTATCGCTCTGGCACTGTATAATAATACGGCCGGTGCTTTGCTTCCATACTTTCTATGAGATAACGACGATTTTTCCTCGTTAAGCTCTGGTTTCTCGTCGTCGTCGTCGTCGTCGTCGTATTTCGAGCGACAACGGCGACGATCGTGCGTGCTGATCGTCTCAGTTTTCGGATAGCGTTTATTACATTGACAGTGGTTGAAAAACAACTCAACTTTCGTAGTTCTCTTTTCATCTTGGAAAACGCCGGAGCGTCGTTATGGGTAATAAGTTAGCGCCATTGCGACTATTCCTGCACAAACTACGGACGAGCTTAACCGTTTTTGGATAACAGCAGAACTAAAGTGACAGTATTTTCAGTAATGGAATTTTAATCTCGTACTTGAAATGTACTACCAGAAAAAAAAACTTGATCTACCAACTTTTAACATTATCGAATCATCTTGCGTCGTTATTATTCACTGAGGGCTATCTCCAATTGTCACTTTGAATTCGCAATCGGCCATAACCGAAAAAAACCCATCTTTGATAACTCCAAAGTGTCAAGTTTCGATCGGTCGATCGATGGTCAACACTTGCGGTGGCTCTGCATTTTTGCTCGTCCAGACTTTCGTGAAAATTGGTCCATTGATTTGGTCATAATCGTGTAGTACGGTCAAACGGTTGAGTTGAAAATTCCCTTCATTTTTATTTAAGGTAGTAGTCTGGTAACTTAAGCCGATTTTCATGTCTTTTTTGTAGGGCGTTTTTTTGTAGAAAAATAAAAATGAATCGTTTTGGATATTTAAGATGTTTTTATTTACATATTAAAGATACAAAAAAAAAAATTTTGAAAAAATTTAGCAGTTTATTATTATTATTATTATTGATCGAAGTTGGCAACTCGAAAAAAAGCGCGTGGGTGACCCCGGTGATTTTGGCTCTTGATGTTATCTGAAATAAAAAATTCTGGCGGACTTTGGAAAAAAAAATCCTTTTATTTTAGCAAAGAAGGGGTTGTAGAATAAAAAGTTAGGGGTGAAAAAATGTCTCGGTAGTTCCGACGAGAACTATAAGTGTGTAGAGTAGCCTGTTAAAATTTGAAAGCAATCGGTTCGGTGGAAAAAAAGTTAGGACGCGGGCTGACCAGAAAAACACTGTTTTGAGAAAAACTTCGAGGCGCTCTCGAAAACTCATTATAACTCCGGAAGTATTTTGAATTTCGGTCTGAAATTTTCACAGTATATTCTCAAGACATTGTACTTTCAAATTAAGCAAAAAAAAATGTTTCGATTTTTTGAACCCAAGTTACCAGACTACTACCTTGAGGCAATCTTCTAGTGTAAAAGAGTATTTTTCTTCGAGATTAAAAAAAAAACTTTATATTAAATATTTCGCGATTGGTCTTTCTTCCACTTACTTATCGATACTTGCAGGTTCTCTGCTAATTTTTGTTCGAGTACAATAAAAATAGATTAAGGGTACTACGAGGTTTCAAGTCGCCATGATTCCATGGCGACTGCGACCACGATTCACGACGTTTAATACAAGCTGGTGATAAGATGTTTGTAAACAACCACCAAGGATCAATAATGTCGCAACAACCCTAATACCGATCTTGAATGAACCAGGATTCACCACATTCGATCTTACGAGCGGACCATCAGGAAATAAAAAGCGTGAAGGGAGAAATGTCTGTCGATGAGTAAAGAAGCAGCGCAGAGCGAATGAAAAACCATGAAATGGGTTTTCATGAGGAAGGACGGACAAGGTGGTAGGATGGACTTTCGCGGATACACATCGAAGAAATCGACTTTCAGCGCCAAGTGAACTTCTGAAAGGTCCAACCGATGAGGTTAGACGCGAGACTGGTTGGGTCCCGGCCAATTATCTATTGGGATTAGCAGGATCCCAAAGTAGTGGAAACGGAGGAGCTTCGGCGAATAATCGTTTTCTACCATGTATCCGAGCTACCTCGGGTAATTAAGTTTCCTGTGGCTTTCACGGACCGACGCTCACGAGTTTGGCTTTCAATTCCCGGGTAACTACAACCAAGTCTTCGACGCTCTTCCCTATATCTATACAGTTCGCTACCCTTGAATGTCTATAATTCCGCGAGGGACGAAGACTCGAAAATTTCCCGCGAGCAATGGTCAGCGTGATCCCATTAGGTTCTCAGAAGAAAGTGAGCATGAACGATAGTTGGAAATGTTCGTTACGTTTGCTTTCACTTACGAATTCCATGGAATAATTCTTTCCCAACGTGACATTACTTTGGACAATAGAGGGTTGGTTGATCCACGGGGATGCTTTCCACCCGAAATCGAAATCAACGATCCTAAGTCGAACGTAAGTTCGATATCATGTTAGCACTGAAAGGACATTTAAGTTGAACTCGAGTGAAACTTAAGTTAAACGCAGGTTCAAATTTAAGTGAAATGGGTGTCGAAAAAAGAAAATAGATGGTAAGAAATTTTGGTACAATAAAAAGGAACCTCGGTTATCTACTCGACTGTGCACATTAGGAAGGGCATCAAGTCAATACGAGTCTGGGGAGTGTCACCCTACCAAAAACCACTCGGAGCAAGTTAGCCATCGAAAATTTTGATTAATAACATTATGAGGCTATCGAACGAAACTATTTTTGCTTCATAGCCTCTCAATGACGATAGAAGCCGCGAGGACGGAATGATTGATGGGGTCTCGAGTGACTGATGTGGATTACTTCGATTGCGCGTTGTGTAACGAGTTTTTGTTTCACCGCCCCCGAATCACATGTTGCACGGGCCGCAAAACATCTAGTGGCGTAACATAATATGTATAAGGGGCTCTTACTGGACCAAGGATGGCGACGGTTGGTTTCTCTCCCTCATGGAGTCCAGCCTCGGGGGAAAGGAGGGCGAGCTGAATCGAGGGGGAGAATACTGTCCTGAGTTATACATGGTCCTTGCATGGAGGGTAGCAGGTGCGTAAGGGCAAACTTTCGTCGTTCCGTGGGTCATTCTATCGGCGTTCATAGGTCAAGGCACATGGGTCCTGGCGATCTCGACAAGGCTGGAGTTAACTAAGTTTGACATATATATATATACATAGAAAAGGAGAGAGAGAGGACCGTAATGTAGCGTGAAGAGCCTAGCTAGTTGGAAGATTGGAAGGAGAGCATGGTGAGACCAGTTTTCTGTATCGCTGGCCTTTAGCCATCCAGCATCAAAACAGAGGAGTTCCATCTTCGTGGAACAGCGTAGCAATACATGCGAGTCGATATCCTTTCAAACGAACCCAACGATTCGAGAGAGCTTGCTGTTGTCGAACGTTACATTCGTGCCTTCCCGCAAAATCGAACCAGTCCTTTTTCCGAGAATGCTGACCGAGTTACTTGAAATTTCAACGTTTGTGCGAGGCAAAGATGGCTGCGAGAAGACGTTAAACATAACTTCGGTATTCAATGACAAGTGATCACGATTTTTTCGATATTCCACGATCGAATGAGACATTTCTGAACTTATCGGTTGCATAAAAAACTACGACGTCCGTTCCGAGTTAGAATTTAGACATTGCGCGTAACGTCCATTGATTTTAAGGGGCAACGCAGGGTAAGGGGATAGAATTAATCTAAATGGATAGCTACCGATAATAATGGTCGTAAAGGGTTCTCAATTTTTTCATTTGGATATCAAATTAACACTCGACCATGACGCCATACAACTCCGCTTCCCTTCATGACTTTAACGGACCACACTAATTCGTTCCAATCGTTGTTGACTCAACCTGGAATCAATAGTACGTGACTGCTTATAAATGAAAAATAAACATGCAAAATATATATATCGACCCGCACCCGTAATCAGAAACTCATGGACTACGGAGCCACATAGCCTTCTTCCTGTTCCCGCAGTTGAATAGTAGTTCAGGTAGAGCCACGGTTCTCGGTAACAGTATGTATATATATGCCTGGCTTCGTGCGGATTGCAAACTTTTGCAACATGAGCACACATAGTTAGCGCCCATCGCACTTCCACTATCGCCATTCTACGCGAGTGTACTCGCTATATAACCCGGATTATCGTTATATACCCTGACGTGGAAAAATGTTTCGTTTACTCTTTACCCAGCGACTGAATTTACCGTCGCTCTCTAGGATCAGGGTTTCCATAGTGGAAACGGCACGAGAAGTGTTTTTTTTTCATCGTTCCGCATGTCATCCTTCGCCGGCATATTTATTCAACGGCGTTTGGACCATTTTTTTTGTTTCCTCGCATTCGAGCTGTCTCGTTGGATTCAATAATGATTATTTTTATATTTACATCGGAAAATGAGATAAACTAACATAGTTAGCCTCTACTCACGTCTTGGATGTATGATGGGTGTTTCAAGCTTGAACAGTTTGAACGCAATGGCGCGAGAAATTCGGCAGGTTTTTCTTTAAATTATTACAAAGCTTCTCCTAGATCAAAAAAAGTTAATCAAAGATAAGACTATACTGGGAATCAATATTTCATAGGAATGACACCACAATTCGGAGATTCTAATGACTTGATGATACTTTGGATTCCAATTGCCTCTTGACACTGTCTATATTTGGAACTGGACGGTAACTGTTTCGTTACTGTACCGTAACTGTACCGTTACTGAACCGTCACTGTGCTGTTACTATACCGTTAGTGTACCGTAACTATACCGTTACTGTACCGTCACTGTACTGTTACTATACAGTTCCTGTATCATTACTATACCGTTACTATACCGTTACTGTACCGTTGCTGCACCGTTACTGTACCGTTACTATACCGTTACTATACCGTTACTGAACCGTTACTGTACCGTTACTGAACCGTTACTGTACCGTTACTGTACCGTCACTGTACCGTTACTGTACCGTTACTCTACCGTTACTGTACCGTTACTGTACCGTTACTGTACCGTTACTGTACCGTTACTGTACCGTTACTGTACCGTTACTGTACCGTTACTGTACCGTTACTGTACCGTTACTGTACCGTTACTGTACCGTTACTGTACCGTTACTGTACCGTTACTGTACCGTTACTGTACCGTTACTGTACCGTTACTGTACCGTTACTGTACCGTTACTGTACCGTTACTGTACCGTTACTGTACCGTTACTGTACCGTTACTGTACCGTTACTGTACCGTTGCTGTACCGTTGCTGTACCGTTGCTGTACCGTTACTGTACCGTTGCTGTACCGTTACTGTACCGTTGCTGTACCGTTACTGTACCGTTACTGTACCGTTACTGTACCGTTACTGTACCGTTACTGTACCGTTACTGTACCGTTACTGTACCGTTACTGTACCGTTACTGTACCGTTACTGTACCGTTACTGCGATATTCCTGAATTTTTACTGTATTGTTATTGCACTGTTACTGCACTGTTATTGCAATGTTACTGCGGTGTTACTATACTGTTATCACGCCCCACTAAATTTGGTTTCAAGAGGTTCTATTCAATACCGCCTAACAACCTAAAAAAATTGTCCCGTCCGTGTCTGTTCTCCGGTTCAGAAAAATGTTAGCCAACTTGTTTACTGGTTTTTACCACGAATGTTTTGTTTATTTTCGTTTCCGTATCCGGCGTGATCAGAACCAAGAGAAACCTTTGACAGCGGCAAGTGGGAAAACTGGTCGCATCGCTGCCTGCGGTGTTGACGGCGTTGCGCTTCTTCTACCCGTTTATGCTCAAATCGCTCTTGCGGATGGTTTGAAATCGAACGAACGAGGACTATACATCCACAAACTATGTGGCCAAAAGTTTACGGTCACGAACGCAGCCAAGTTGTGGCGAGGACGGGCTATAGGAAAGCAAAGGAAATGGAATTGGTCTAGTCGACGTGAAGGCGAATAGACGCAGAAAATTCAAACTCGTCCGCATACGTGTGAAAGTGGCTGGAGGCGGACACCGACTATTTAACTGACGATACGTGTTGCCTGTTGTTTTCCTCTGCACACATTACCAGTCTATGGTTGGTGCTGCTGTTCCACGACTGAACACACATTGTCGAGTGCTCGTTGGCCTTCTCGAGCATGGTTATTCCTCTGAATGGTGTCGCTCCTGTTTCGGTCGATGACGGTTAAAGTGTCGGTTTTTGGGGTTAGGTTTAATGGCCTTGGTTGAACGCACGAATGACAGCAGACACGTTTAAGCCTACCGTTACATTACCATTCCATATCGACCGCTAACGGACAAAAGGACGTAACGTTGAATGTCCTTAAATGGCAAAAGAACCTTTTGATTGTTGATGGTACACATACAAACGGGAGTAAAGTGCTGCACACGTTATGCTGATACGGCGAGGGGTCGAAGCCTTTGGGTTTTGCCTGCATCACATAGCATCGTCATCGTTAATGCCCGGAGGGCCTTTGAGGGACGCGAACACGCTGCAAATAAACGTCCAACGTGCCGCATGTCAAACGGGCTTTCCCGCCGTAACGAGTTTGATGCAGTTGGTATATACTGAATTCGCGCAATATCCACGCTTACAGATCCTACGTAATCCTAAGAGCATTTTATGAATTTCCATGTACGGAAAAATGCTGCCTCGGTGGAATTCTAGTTCACTGTATTATGGAATTGCATACAAATTATGAAAATTTGATAACCTGTACGTTTGAAAATGTATACTTAAAAACCGGATCCTTTGCAGATCCTGTAGTGGAGATCTGTGCTACTCTCTTTAACTTTCAATATCGTAATGGTAAAAAATTGTTCCCACTCGATTGGAATTTGGAACTGGAACATGTGGGAGATTGGAACACGCATGGTGTCCTCACCCCCCCCATATTTAGAAACCTTGTTGATGCCCGTGTAACGGAGGACCATCTCGTGAAAATCTTTCGTAGCTCTACGCGATGTTTCATATTTCAGCGTCCGGCGTTCAATTATTTTTTATGCCTTCAAACAGCCACTCATGCTGTTCCGTGTCACACGGAACCATCGTAGTAAATTTTAAGGCAAATACGGCTTGAGCCACACACACACCTAAACACATACACACATATAGATTATGCACGCATCTAAACAGACAGTGCTGTCGACTAGCAAATGCACATCTCGCTAATCGTTTTACTGAGCTCTTTTTATACTTCGAAACATTTGCGTGACCCTTGAGCAGAGACGGTCTCTACCGAAATTCCCCCATTCAAAACCCCAATTTGAAGAGGAAAAATTCTCAACTGTTTCGTTAATTGCTTTATTACAATAAGCCGAAAAATTCCGGTCTAATCCTTTAAGGAGCCAGAGAAGCACGAAAACTCATTTTTGCAAGTCTTCACCTTTTTCAATCGTTTTACAACAGCGGACGTCCTTTTCTACAAGGCTTCTCGCCGAGCTGAGAATTCGCGGGTTTTTCCGTGACAGTCACCAACGCGGCAAGCTCTCCTCTCGAGGTTTCATCCCTTCTCTTTTTTTGGATCCTTTTTTCGGTGACCAATCAAAACAAACTGTGAATCCTTCGAGACACTCCCTCAAAGCTCACGCAGTTGTCGGAAATTTAAACACTAGTTGGTTACACTTTTGACTCGAACAAAAACAGTCGTCATCAAACTTTCAGAGAGCGCACATCAAGAGTCCACCCAGCGCGGATCTCTGCCTCTCTTGAAATTATCAATCAGTCGCGGTAGACATTTTTACCTTGCAACAATTCTTCATCGATAAAAAGCGAAGTTTCTTTTATCAACTCTCATTGAGACATAAGACTCGTTACATTTTATCCAATTATACAACTGTGAATATTCTGTGAATAAAAATTTGGTGTTAGTTTATTCGCGGAGCAATTTCTATCATTTACTAACTACCTTCACCTCATTAATTTGAGGCGCTGGAGTTCGCGATATATGCAGTGTCGAATATTATTTTCGGTAACCGGATTTACAACCCTGTTTGACTCGCATCGTAAGTCGAGTTGCACTGTGAGCGCGAACACATGCTCTCAACTTATATCTGTAATACTTCATGAAAGAAAGCATTAAACAATTTTTTTTCAATGTAAATATTGAAACATTTATTTCTAACATTAAACACTTTGTTTGTCACATAAAAATCGCTTTTTATTGCACAATTGTTTTGCATTTTGAGCTTTTTTTTAATGTCTACCATTAAATTGTTTGTTTTCACGTACGAAACCTTAGAAGATTCGCTTTAATTTACAATTCACGACTCATTTATACTACCAGCAAAAAAGCTGCTCCTGTATTTTTTTTCATGCCGTTCGATAGCACTCCACTGTCCCGCGGTAAGTGATATTTATAGCCGCTCTTATATTTCTCACGCTTTTGTAATGTTGTTAGCGCAATCGCGGCTATGCAAAGTCGTTTTAATATCGTTTCATCCACAATTGCCAATAAATGCAGTTTAAATATTCATGAATTACGATTTTAATGCCATCCAAAGGACGGTCATGTGGCACTTGATCAACAGAACAAAAGGGCTGATTTCAGATAAATAAAGAAATATTCTGTCTCCTTGAAAAATGAGGCAAGATATAAAAAAATGAAAAATATGTTTTTATCAATGTTTATAGATCGATAAACCTTCGTGTAATGTGGTCTGTACATTTTCAAATAAATAAAAAATAATCAACGGCGAATTATTTCCAGATTTCATTGAATCATGCAAATTTCAAACAGCTACATTTTGGCTTTGCTTAACAAAAAAAATCCGGCTTTTTTTTAACCGAAAACGTGGCTTGAAAAATGGGTAATTGTTCGAGACCTGAAGTCGTTCGTTTGGAACGAAAAATGTTTGACCTCTAAAGGAATTTTCTTTCTTTTATTTCCATTCTCTTTATGTTTGTTTTGAGGTTATCGATTTATATGCGAATCTCAGTGTCGACGAGGATACTGACCAAGTTAATGGAAAATTCAGATGGCAGACGTGATTGAGAAATCGGGGCGAATCCAAATCGAATACTGAAATAGAATCTGATTGGGTTTGCAGATTGAATTCACGATTCGTCGGTCGACAGGGGCTTCGCCGATATTTAAATAGTTCAAATTTCCCAGTCATATTTGTACATGCATCGGGAGATGAAGGATCGATAGTGTCCAATTATGAGGTTAAAAAAATCAATGTTTATTTTCATTTTATTTATTATTTTTTGACAAGTGAGAAAATATTTGCATATTATGAAAAGTATTTGCTTTTTCAACCGAAATGTATTATTTATTTTCTGTAATTGGGGCCGCGCAATAACCAAAAGCATAACAAATATATTAAAGCTACCAGGTAAACAATTTATTCGACGAGATACATATATCTAAAAAAAATTTCTAAATATATGTGAAAGTAATATTTAACACATATATTATTTAAAATATAAGTGAAATTGAAAGAATATACAGGGTGTCCCAATAACTATTAGCACCTTAGATATCGTCGAAACTATAAGGTTCACAGATATATTTGCTGAATCAAAATTGCACAGTTCGAAGGGGACCATCCAATGATACCAAAGTACTCACCCCCACCCCCACCCCCTGGGCTGGGGGTGGGGCAACTTCGAAATCTTAAATGGGAACCCCCATTTTTTATTGTAGATTCGGATTCCCCATAAAAAAATACGTAACTTTTGTTCAACATTTTTTTTTCGATTCGTGATAGATGGCGCCGTAATCGCAACAAATTCCTGAAAGTACAGAAAGGCGATAATACTTACAGTTTCGGTAGTAAACAAAATGACTACGTTTATAGTAAGTGTTCGAAATGACGGACATCAGTATCAATGCAATATTGGATTCTTTTTTCGATTGATTGACTTGCAAGTTTTGCAGCGTCAGAACTTATTGATGCACAGGCTGTAATAATTTTTTGTTGCAAGTCGTCAAGTGTAGTTGGTACTTCTTTGTACACTTTATCTTTCAATATTGACTTGCTTTTCAAACGGATACATTGTTTGTGTTTATTTTCAGTGAAGTAAACCGTAAGTATTATCGCCTTTCTGTACTTTCTGTACCTTTCTGTCGAAGAAATGTAAGAAACATTGGAACATTTGTAACATTGTAACATGCGACAAATTCAAAATGAATCTGGCATTGGCAGGACTAGCGTACATCGCATTTTGCACCGTCACAAATTTCACCTGCACCATGTTAGTCTTCACCAAGAATTACATGGGAACGAATGGAAAGAATTATTACAGCCTGTGCATCAAAAAGTTCAGACGCTGTAAAACTTGCAAGTCAATCAATCGAAAAAAGAATCCAATATTGCATTGATACTGATGGTCGTCATTTCGAACACTTACTATAAACGTAGTAATTTGATTTACTACCGAAACTGTAAGTATTATCGCCTTTCTGTACTTTCGGGGATTTTTTGTGATTACAGCGCCATCTATCACGAATCGAAAAAAAAATTTTTAACAAAAGTTACGTATTTTTTTTATGGGAAATCCGAATCTACAATAAAAAATGGGGGTTCCCATTTAAGATTTCAAAGTTGCCCCACCCCCAGCCCAGGGGGTGGGGGTAGGGGTGAGTACTTTGGTATCATTGGATGGCCCCCTTCGTACTGTGCAATTTTGATTCAGCAAATATTACTGTGAACCTTATAGTTTCGACGATATCTAAGGTGCTAATGGTTATTGGGACACCCTGTATATTAGATATATGTTCAGCATTTTTTTAAATGGTAATTTAAAACTTGAACGTCGTTTCTTACTCCTTTTCGATGATTCACAAATCTCCCTTTATGATGACACGGCTTTTTTTATATATTAGTTTCCTCGTAGCGGAATCTATGTGAATGTTCAAAATCGAGGAGGACGCAAAGCGGCCAGTTTCAATTTGCAGCTTTTTTCCGTTCCCTTTAGTGTGTTGGCTAACACGCGTTTTGATTCAGTTTGCAAGTAACGTCAGTGGAATGTAAATGAACTAAACGGAAACACTTTCCCACGATTACTGCCTCATTTTTGGTGAAATGCTGTTAATTTTCCAGATTCAGCAATAAATAAGTGGAGGTTAGTTAGGATCCGCCTGTAACGTAAGGGTTCAATTTTTCGGAATTACCCTATAAAATCATAATTAGATCCATTTTAGTTTTGGGCCGCTCAGTTTTAAGCTGAAAATGCACATTCCTGTTTTAACTTTCAACATTTTCTGAGTCTTACGCTCTAGATAGAGGTGTCAAGAATTACATGATCAAATTTCAAATGATTCGGTTTCATAGTTTACGAATGGCATTTGGCCAAAAATTTCAATAAATGTTGTCGGCAATACAGCGGCAGTAAATCAAAACTTTCGTATGCTCTTAAGGATCCGATTGACGATTTAGC
Source organism: Oxytorus armatus (assembly GCA_958009045.1). Classification (NCBI taxonomy): domain Eukaryota; kingdom Metazoa; phylum Arthropoda; class Insecta; order Hymenoptera; family Ichneumonidae; genus Oxytorus; species Oxytorus armatus. The sequence continues at coordinate 13,016,377 of OY253755.1, forward strand.
ACGACTTTATTAGAACGGTAAGGTTGAGAACTTTCTACTCAACTGTTGTCCTCTGACTTCAAACGGAAAATAACTGACTTCTTCTTTTAGTCAATACGAAGAAAATGCTAATGTACACCGACTTTTCAAAGAGGAACAAAGTGAGATTTTAGGTGAAGAAAAATAGAAGAAAAAGTCAATCACGTCTCAAACCGTCCCGGAGACAAACCTCAAAGGCGAGGAAACCGCGGCAAGTGGAAAAGTTTTAATTGCGTCAGGCGTGATCGCATAGCCCGCAGAGCGAGATCCTTTTGATGCCTTTTGCTTCTCACTTTGATTTTAATTCATTTTTTTTCGAACATTCCTTTTCATTCTTGCATTTCCTTCGGGCCTCTAATATTTCCATTAAGGGGGGAAATAGGGTTAGGGCAGCGATTTCTCAATGATTTTCATGAATTTTTTTATAGTGTAAAAAATGAATATAATTTATTGAAACTTTGAGAATATTTTATACATATATTTAAGTATATACTATAAAATTTTTGAAGAATTTCCGTGAAAAACACCGAAAATATTAGCGACCCCATATTGCAGGTCACAATCAGACTCAGCATTTTGCGTACATTCTGGAAGCCGCAATTTTCATCTGAAATCAAACGAGGTTGGACTTTACTTTTATTATATATCTCTCTTCTATATGAACCTAACTGCTATCAAAAAAATAGAAAATTGAATTTTTTACAGGGGTCAAAACAAAAAAGCATGATTATTTGCCATTTTTTACAACTTTTTTTGCAAAAAAAAAATTATTTTAAATAATGATAATATTCCGATTTTAGGTTCATGTAGAGCGCAATACTACGAATAAAGTAACTGCCAATTTCCAAAACGATTGATCGAAAACTTTTCAAACTAGCGTGTACGCAAGTTAAAAAAAAGTCGTTTTCAGAAAAACGCGTTTGAAAAAATAGTACGCTCGGTTATACACGTGGCGCGCTCGAGGCCTGAAGGAGAGCTACTCACTTTAATGGCTTACAACAATAGAACGAGTCGGAATTTTCATTTAAAATTTTGGGAACATATTTTTCAATAGTTTTACTAACAATTTATGAATTACTAACTATTTCCCTCCGTAAGGGAATTTTTTTGATGATCCCCTGTATGCCATTTTTATTTTTATAGTATTTTTAACGTATGTATATATTAGGGTGGTCCTTAATTAGGGTCAACATTTTTTTAATCGCTCCCATGGGCTTAAGGTAATAGTCTGGTAACTTAAGCCGATTTTCATGTCTTTTTTGGAGGGCCTTTTTTTGTAGGAAAATAAAATCGAATCGTTTTGGATATTTAGGATGTTTTTATTCACATATTAAAGATACAAAAAAAATTTTGTTTAAAAAAATGTAATAGTTTATAATAATAATTATTATTGATCGAAGTTGGCACATCGAAAAAAAAAGCGCGTGGGTGGCCCCGGTGATATTAGCTCTTGATGTTATCTGAAATAAAAAATTCTTGATAATTCTTAATTTATAGACATGTCATTCTGGTCGGAACTACTGAAGTTAAATTTCATGGATAAATAGCAAAATGGCGGACTTTGGAGAAACATTTTTTTTTTTCCAATGTCCGCCATTTTATTATTTATCCATGAAACTTCAGTAGTTCCGACCAGAATGACATGTCTATAGATTAAGAATTATCAAGAATTTTTTATTTCAGATAACATCAAGAGCAAAAATCACCGGGGCCACCCTCGCGCTCTTTTTCGAGGTGTCAACTTCGATCAATAATAATATTAACAATAAACTATCAAATTTTTTCAAAAATTTTTTTTTTTGTATCTTTAATATGTAAATAAAAACATCCTAAATATCCAAAACGATTCATTTTTATTTTCCTACAAAAAAACGCCCTCCAAAAAAGACATGAAAATCGGCTTAAGTTACCACACTACTACCTTAATCCATTATTCTTTTACAGCAATATTCAATACCCAACTTTTCATAATTTGCACACTCGTTTTTGCTGACTTTGATTTCGAACGATCGCAGACTTTGTTTTATTAGAAAAAAAAAAAAAAAAAAAAAAAAAACATTCAAAGTTTCATAAACTTTAAAGCCATTCACCAATTTCATTGGCATCAATCGGCCCCCCGTTCCTCTCAAAGAAAGGTCACAATATCGATGACCTATCGGTTTAATTGTCTGGCAAAGAGATTGACTTCGCATTTCCGCAATTTTCGCGCGGTTTCTCTACCTCTATAATTTCCTTCTCGTGTCATCGAAGTGGATAAATCCTTCGGTCCGTTATATTCCGTTCCCTCGGCTCCATCCAAACTCCCGCCAGCCGCAAGTCTCTCGTTCTACGATGACGTCAACAACAAAGTCTAGGCAAATACATAGACAGCTCGAGGGGATTTCTAACCGTTACCACGGAACGACTGCTCTCTGGCCCCGAATAATTGCTCGCATTAGGAATAATCGCTCGAGGCGTACTACTTCCCCTATCTCGGCACTCCACGGTCGCTGGTTGTTGCAACTCTCGAGAGCACACTGAGGCCTTAACCCCATTTTCACGAGTACCATGGCAGTCATGCAGCAACCCTTTGGACGGCCAACATTGCTCGAGCTGACGACATGTGGAAGAATTTATTTCGTGCATAGTTATTAGTGACGTGATAAAATAAGAGAATGATTATTTAAAATTTTTTATCGTGAATATTTCGTAACAACGTTTAATTAAATATTTACGCGTTAACAAAGTTCATGGATATCTTGATGAATGTTGTAGGTGGAATTGCACAACGAAAATTCAGGATCCTTTCGTGAACTTTCGATTACGTTTAGAATTTTCGGCCTCTTACGTGTCTTCTTTGTTTTGTCACAATTTTTTTGTTTCTCGAGAGATTTTTATTTGTTGAGAATTGTTATCTTCCTCAGTATCTTCCTCTTTTCCGAAGACCGCTTATTCATTTTATCAAATTTGTTGAGACTGTCTTCAGGTTCTCAAAGTTTTTATTTTCCTACAAATCTTCTTGGTCTCCACGAAATGTTCTTCACCCTCAATATTCTCGGCATTTCTTCAAAATTTCTTTGTTTTTGCACGTGGCACCATTTTCTTAAAATGTTCATTTTCCTCCATTCTTCTTCGTAATATCAAATATTTTATCCAGTTCCATGGCCTTGCGGTTATCTCACAATTAGATTTTATTTATCACCCTTCATGTGTTGTTCGTTTTCATTTATTCAAAATTTATTTGTACTACCACGTGGCACCAGTTTCTTAAAATGTTCATCTTCCTCCATTCTTCCTCGTAATATCAGATATTTTATCCATTTCCATAGCTTTGCGGTTATCTCACAATCAGACTTTATTTATTACCCTACATGCCTTCTTCGTTTTCTCACAATTTGTATCCTTCTCAATATCTTCATTATTTTTTCAGAATTGTTATGTTCTTCCATGTGTCTTGGGTTCCACAAAATGTTCATCTTCCTCCATTCTTCTTCGTAATATCAGATATTTTATCCATTTCCATAGCTTTGCAGTTATCTCACAATCAGATTTTATTTATTACCCTTCATGCCTTCTTCGTTTTCTCACAATTAGTATCCTTCTCAATATCTTCATTATTTTTTCAGAATTTTTATGTTCTTCCATGTGTCTTCGGTTTCACAAAATGTTCATCTTCCTCCATGACTTCTCCATATCCTCAAAATGCTGATATTCCTCATATCTTCCTCGTATTCTCAGAATCTTTATCGTCGTATCGCTTCGTCCTCTTCGTTATCTCACAACTTATCTACGAGTATATCTCCTTCCGTATGGCATTTTTAGCTTCAGTATTCGTTCTTTCTTCCGCGCCACTTATATCCAAACTCTATATTGAGGACGAGCACCGGATACGAGGTAAGATAAAAATTACGACAATATGAACGACATATCGGGATAGAGACAAACAGAAAAAAAAATATATATATTAGGGTACTCCTTAATTAGGGTCAACATTTTTTTTATCGCTCCCATGGGCTTAAATGTCTCTAAATATATTTTTTTTAAAGTAGCCGAAGGCCCAGCCTCGTAGATCAATTCTAAGTACCTCCCTAAAGCTGTCGAATTTCGCCATTTGATAAACATACGATTTTTGGCACTTTATAGTTTATATTTTTTTCCTTCCGCAGTATTGCACCGAAAAATTTGAAACTTTGCGGATTTTTCACTTATCGTAGTAGGTCTTCGATGCCAGTTTCAAAAATTTTCCAGTGTTTGAATTCCACGATGAATCGGCAAGTTGAGATAGCTTATTCCTTACAAGCTTCGGCGAAATTCGACAGCTTTAGGGAGGTACTTAGAATTGATTTACGAGGCTGGGCCTTCGGCTACTTTTTTTTCAACATACTTAGAGACATTTAAGGTAGTAGTCTGGTGACTTAAGCTGATTTTCATGTCTTTTTTGAAGGGCGTTTTTTTGTAAGAAAATAAAAAGAATCGTTTTGGATATTTAGGATGTTTTTATTTACACATTAAAGATACAAAAAATTTTTTTTTGAAAAAATGTAATAGTTCATTATTATTATTATTATTGATCGAAGTTGACACCTCGAAAAAAAAGCGCGTGGGTGGCCCCGGTGATTTTGGCTCTTGATGTTATCTGAAATCAAAAATGCTTGATAATTCTTAATCTATAGACATGTTATTCTGGTTGGAACTACTGAAGTTAAATTCATGGATAAATAACAAAATGGCGGACTTTGGAAAAAAGTTTTTTTTTTCCAAAGTCCGCCATTTTGTTATTGAATTAAAAAATTCTTGATAATTCTTAATCTATAGACATGCCATTCTGGTCGGAACTACTGAAGTTAAATTTCATGAATAAATAACAAAATGGCGGACTTTGGAAAATAGTTTTTTTTCCAAAGTCCGCCATTTTGTTATTTATCCATGAAATTTAACTTCAGTAGTTCCGACCAGAATGACATGTTTATAGATTAAGAATTATCAAGAATTTTTGAGTTCAGATAACATCAAGAGGCAAAATCACCGGGGCCACTCACGCGCTTTTTTTTCGAGGTGCCAACTTCGATCAATAATAATAATAATAATAAAATATTAAATTTTTTCAAACAAATTTTTTTTGTATCTTCAATATGTAAATAAAAACATCCTAAATATCCAAAACGATTCATTTTTATTTTCCTACAAAAAAACGCTCTCCAAAAAAGACATGAAAATCGGCTTAAGTTACCAGACTATTACCTTAAGCCCATGGGAGCGATAAAAAAAATGTTGACCCTAATTAAGGACCACCCTAATATATACATACGTTAAAAATACTATAAAAATAAAAATGGCATACAGGGGATCATCAAAAAAATTCTGCAGATTGGATTTTCAGAGTTTAATCAAACTGCCTCTACGCGGAACTGTCTCTCGATTTCGCGACTTATCCTCAAGGTTAATATACGCAATTACTGATTGTTATTTCTAATAAAAAAGCGACCGAAAAAGCCCTCAAGCACGAATAAACTCTGCCAAAATCTCATAACATCATACAATCTGAAGTACCTTGAAGCCACATAAAATGTAATCCACAAAGCATTTAAGTGGTCAGGCCCTTTTTTCATTCACATCTCTGCGTACGTTCTCTCTTTTATATCGCCGTCACGTGTGTTTTCGCTCTCGCAGCGAGCTTTTTTACCGTCTCATCGATACACACCTGACGATTTCGAGGTGAATCATGAAATGTCCGAAAACTGATTTATTCGCGCATATTCAAACGATACAACCCTAACATTGAGTCACGGATATCGTTGCGGTAGAACGAGAACAGTTGTGATTCAACCATTCGACGTGAGTGAACCGAAAACGAGGAAATGACGCGAAAAGTACTAGGGTGGCGCGACAGTTGTAGCGGAGCAGCTGGGAAACCACTTTTTTTTTTGGCCCTGACAGGCATAGGGGGTAGATGGGATGGGCGAGAGAGCGTTGCCTGGTAGTAAGTTTCGTGTTGTTTCGACGTTCAAAAAGCGCTTCGACCTGTAGTACCGACACGCACCGGAAAGCTTTCTCCCTCCCTCTCGTCAGATGCCCTCGGGATCGTTGTGTGATGTAACGGCGCCATTTGGATACTAGCAGGTTGTTTGTTGCTCGGACGCTTCGCACCCTCCTATTTTTATCCAATTGTGATACATTGTTTACCTGGTCCGTATATAGAATCACTTTTTAGCCCTCTGCGGGACAAATTTATGGCGATGAATGGTAATGTCCATTCTGGCCCTGGATCGTGGCATGCTTCACTCAACGAACTATGTACAACAGTCATAAATTAAAATTGAAATCCTCCTAATAACTTCCGTTGAGTTCTGCTAAGTTACTTAAGGGGATCGAGTCAGCTAATTTTGGCCAATTTTCAATGTTTCGCATCTTTCTGTTTAGTCAACTTGTGAATTTGATTAGTCAATCAATTGAGGCATCAAATGACAAATTTTCACATGGTCCCAAGGTCAATGTGTTCGGCTGGTCCCGGCCCAGTTCAGAATTAATCTTATCTTTTCTGCGCAGTGATTCAGAACAAATTACTGAATGGATTGCGCTCTATGACGTCTCATTATCACTGTAACATCATTATCAACTGGCTATTATTGTACCAGGATATTCAGTCAAGTTTCTCGAAATCTACTTGGGTCACGTGCAGATCGTCGTCACCGACCTTCAAAGGACTCACAGTGGAACGTGTAGAATTTTGAACGGACCGAGATGGTGGTGGCGAATGCAACGCGAGTGCGGGCTTACCAGCATTTCCCGTTTGGATCTGCTCTGGCGCGCGCGTTTACTCGTGCTGAGTTCGCTCATTCCGCTGTTTCGTGCATGGAATCGCCAAATGGCTAGCATAGAAACCAACGGGACACGTCGGAGGATTCGCATAACGTGCTCATTCGCCTTCCCCCCCCCCCCCCCCCGAGACTATTCAGGATTCCCGTATTACATTTTAGGTATCCTGTGTGACTGCAGTCATGTGTACTTCCTGATAGTAGAGGCTATTTTAGCGATTAACCTCAACGACTTCACGGGCCCAAAAGAACGTCGCAAAAGACACGCCAGGAGAAAAACGTTCCGCATGGATAACGGCATGGGAGGGCATGGTTAAGGGGAATCGGTGAATCATCAAAAAGTTACAGCTTAATCGTCTGGCTACTGGAAACGAAATACAATCTTTAGGTTGATCTGCCAATGACAATTTGTTAATGAATGATTGTTCATTGGATCACCATTGAACATCATTGATTCTTCATTCGCTAATCACCATTGATAATGGTCTTTATCATTATGAAAACCTACGGAATATCGTGTTTGTTTCTATCATTTACTCGTCAATGTTTCTCAATTACAGTAGGATGGTCTCTCGCCAATGACAAATCACTAGTGTCCCAGTAGTGCTGTCTCAGTGGCCAGTAGACATCGGCAATGAACTACTTTACCACGGATTTTTCAGTTTGATATCATCGATACGTCCTACCAATTACAATTTAATGATTCCTCAGTAAACCCTCATTCAACACCCTGCGTTTCTTCACTGGCTAATAGATACTGACCATACAATTTTTCCTATGAATTCCTCACCAGATTAATCTCGACGGTGTCATAATTGGCAGTTTTAGTGGCAAGTGAATGATTCTCCAGTCAATCTGCAATCAACAGAGTGCGCTTCTTCACGGATTAATTGGAACTGACCATAAATTCTTTCCTACGGATTCTTCAGCCAGTTAATCTCAATATGTTCTACCACAATTAGCAGGTCAAATTAATGATTCCCCTTTATACGAGGTCTGTTCAAAAAGTATCGCGAAATTTGAATTTCCGCTGGCTACGTACGAGGGGGGACCCAAAACAAACGGGAATTTCGTCATAATTTCTTTATTTTTTAATATCTTTACACCAAATTTTTATCACCTTCAAAGTATTCTCCTTTGACCACAACGCACCTCTTCAAACGATCCTTCCAATGTTCAAAACATTTTTTAAATTCACTTATCGGGATGTTCTTTAGGCCTTCCAGCGATTTTTGTTTTACCTCCTCCACAGTGGCAAAACGCTTGATTGGTGCTTTGTTTCGGGGTCGTATCCATAGCAGCACGATTCATCACCAGTAATCACCTTGGAAAAAAGTGCAGGGTCCTCTTCCAGCTGATTTTGAAGTTGAAAACATGCCTGAAGTCGACGCTCCCTTTGCTCGTCTGTGAGAAGGCGAGGGACAAATTTGGCTGCAACTCTGCTCATGTGCCAATCTTTGGATAAAATCCTCTGAATTGAACTCCATGATATCCCACACATCTCACAGAGTTGATCAATGGTTCGGCGACGGTCTTCATGAATGAGAGCATTGATTTTGTCGACGTTTTCGTCACTTCTTGACGTTGAGGGGTGTCCTCAACGGGGTTGGTCTTCAATTGACATTTCTCCATTTTTAAAACGTAAAAACCACTCGTAGACTCTGGTTTTACTTAGGGCAGCATCTCCATAAGCAGTCTTAAGCATTACAGTAGTTTCCGCGGCCGATTTTCCCAACAGGAAACAAAATTTCACGTTTTCGCTGAAATGGAAAAAGTTGTTTCACTACAAAAATTCCCCCGGGCGAACCGATGCACTCACGGCGACAGAACTTCGCACACTAACTCAGGAGAGTTCGCACACTGGTCGAGAAATGGGTTCCCCCACTCTCCCTCCCCGCCGCAGCGCAATTCCCGTTTTTTTTGGGTCCCCCCTCGTATGTTCGATTTTCGATTTTTTTGTGGCGTTAGGTTGGTACTCATGTCCGTCACTTATGCTGAAAAAATCGGCCATTTTGAATGTTTAGTTAATTGTTGACAGCTGTTTTGGTTAGACGTGTTTTGGCTTGTCTTCGATTTTTGCCTATTCCAAAAAATGGATCAAAGAATCTGTATGAAATTTTGTGTGAAAAACAAAATTAAGTGCGCGGGCGCATTCCGAATGTTGACTGTGGCATATGGTGACTGTTACCTTGGACCAAACCAACGTTTATCGGTGGTACAAAATGTTCTCCGAGTGCCGAGAAGATGCCCACAACGAAATGCGTTCCGGACGTCCGAGCACATGAACCAACAGATGAAAACATTGATGAAGTAAAGAAAATAATATTGGCCAATCGTCGAATCACCGTTAGAGAAGTTGCCGAGGAACTAAACGTATCGATTGGCTCGTGCTATTCGATTTTTATCAATGATTTGGGCATGAGACGGGTCGCCGCGAAATTCGTGCCAAAATTGCTCAATATCGAACAAAAACAGTGTCGCGTTAACATTGCTAAGGAGCTGTTGGACTCGGTCCGCGATGACCCAAATTTGCTCCAGAGGGTCATAACTGGTGACGAATCATGGGTTTATGGTTATGACGTGGAAACCAAAGCTCAATAATCGCAATGGAAGCTGCTTTTTTGGAATAGGCAAAAATCGAAGACAAGCCAAAACACGTTTAACCAAAACAGCTGTCAACAATTAACTAAACATTCAAAATGGCCGATTTTTTCAGCATAAGTGAGGGATACGAGTACCAACCTAACGCCACAAAAAAAATCGAAAATCGAATATACGTAGCTCGTGGAAATTCAAAATTCGCGATACTTCTTGATAAGACCTCGTATCTTCACTCAACACTTTACATTTCTTCACTGGCAATTGGTATTGATGGCATGACCTTATGTCTTGACCATTCGTCATCTGATTAATTTCGAAAGGTTCTGCCATAATTGGTATAATGAGTGGAGAATTGATGTTTCCCCATTCAATCGTCATTCAAGAGTACGCATTTTTGCAGAGATCAATTGACACAAACGATAAACTTCATTCCTACGGATATGTCAGTTGATCAATCTCAATAACTCCGACCGTAATTGACCCAAGAACATAATAAAGGCCGTAAAATCCTAGCGGCAGTGAAACAGCGAATCGAAGACAATGGTCTCGCGTGTATCGATTGCGTGATGCGATTTTCGTTGAGATGTACAGCATGCTTCCGTGTCGAGAGGTTTAATGAAATCGGTTAAGCGTGTGAACACACGGCGAAACACCAAGAGGTTCTTTGATAAGCGTGGCGTAAAATTCTTGACAGTGTTGTGTTTTAGAGGGCCAACGAACACTTTTCTCTGCCACTTTGAGCCAGAGAATGGCGACTAGGCCTCTGTTCCGTCAAATCTCGCTCCTCTCCCTTCTAAACTCGACGAAAATGTGGCAAAGCTCTTTCCTTTTCACTGTGTACCATCACGTCATCACTTCTTCGCTCACTTCTGTTCTGGAACCATCTATATCAGTCTTTCGAACGGTTCATTCTTTTTCGTTTTCTCTTCACCGCCCTCTATCGTTCTTTCAGTATTTTTACTCCGGAGGGGAGATCACTCGTAACAGTTGTACGTCGATAACCGTGTGTATGTGTGTGTTTGTGGGGCCAAGCGTCCAAGCAGGTCTCTCACGACCAAGGGTAGACTTTGGAATGTTACGATCGATTTCAGTGCCGTGAATTAGAGCGGACGACTCGAGGAGAGAGGCCCACTCGTCTAGGACGGATTTTGATCACACACCATTCCATTTCAGAAAGCTTTACGATTCTCGTTTACTCGCTCGTGGATACATGCCCTGATCGTTGGTGAAATGAGAGACAGACTCCGTTTACCGTCCAACAGCCCTTTCACTGACCAAACCCTCCTTACCCCTCCCCGCCAGAATCCACCACGTCGTCGGCAAGCCTCCGTCGTTTTTTTCCCCAACAACTCTTTTTTTCTTTCACGTCGGTGGGAAAAAAGTCCGGCGGCTACGTGACCACCAGCCCGAGAACCAATGCTCGTCGGCTCGTGTCTCTCGCGCTTCCTCTCTCGTTTCAATTGCTGCGGTTGTACCAAACCTCGATCGTTCAGGCTGGAATGGTACGACAGCCTTTTACTCGTTCCCCTTCTGCCGCTCGCTTTAGTCGTTTACACTTATATTCAGGAATTGTGCCGTGATAAAAATCGGTGAAATGCAAAAGTGCCGCTGGTGAAATCTTTTCGATTTAGTGTACATTCATTTTTCATAACTGCTGTTTCTATTAATTTTTTTAAATAAATTGCAGACATTGTGACATGGGATAAGGTGATGCTGAATAATTTACTTATCTCCTACCTCATATAAGACCATTAGGTTTTATGATGCCATCAAGGGACGATTTTGTTTATATCATAAAAAGAGGTAAAATCAAAGTTTCACGCATAATTCGTTCGCGGTCAGACGGTGTTACAGACTGCTTTTCTGTTTATCAATAATTCCCTTTTGTATTCGACAACGACCAATAGCTGTAGTTTCTGGGTATTTTTAACATGGCACGTGCCACCCTTATGCGGTTTCATGTTTGCCCCGTGAGTCATCGAAATTAGCCCACAGTACTGGGCGTTCATTCAAAAATTCTGAAACACGCTAAAAAAACTGTCGACGGCCTCGTTCCTGAACACGTGCGAATGTTGTATTCTTCGAATATCGTAACGGATGATGTAGACGGGGAAAAAAGACGGTTCATCTTTCGGCCGTCCCTTTTGGAGGGTGAAAACGATGTCGGGGATCGTGTTGACGTGAATGAAAATGAGGAACCGGAGTGGCGAACGATAAACCCGTCATCTCATACATATAAACTAAAGTGGCGATGTTTGTGCTACGTTTGGCGGGTCTTGGGTAGAATGCGGAATAATAATTGACGATCGTTGGGACGTCTAGCCTGGAGCCACTGTAATTTTGTTTCCCGATACCACCGGAAATTTTATACGCGAACACCGAGAAAAGAAATGACTAAAATCAATAGAATGTTCCTTCCAATATTCGCCATAACGTTTTTCCTCAATTCGAGAATATAATTTAGTAAAATAAACCAATACTATTTCAATAAAACCTTTGCTTTAGTCAACTAATTTTATAATCACACCAAAGAAATATATTATGTGGAATATTGAAGTAACATGTTTTATTAATTTGAGCAATTTTGTTGTCTCAGTGAATATTTTAACACCAGGTCCCAAAGACGACATCCGCGTGAGTACCAACTTTGGCCGGGCGTCGGAGGGGTCTATTATACAGAATAAATGTTTTTGTACCACACTTGCTAACTGATGCATGTAATCTTCGGCTTATTATACGTTCACTCTGACAGAACGCCCGTTCTCGAAGACTAAGATGGCAGTGCTTCGCGCAGCAAAAGCTACAAGCAACACACACCCACACTCCTCCATTCTTCCTGCATTACCGACCTCGTCTGCTTTCTCTCGCGCGTTCTTCAACCCCTCGCCCACCCCGCGCGCCTTCCCGCCACGTTCCATAACGGCACGCGGCTTCTCATCCTCTGTTGGGACCGATTCATCCTTCTGTTTTCTTCCCGACATCCAATTTCCATAACATTAGGTTTCTTACATACGTAAACGGTTCCTGCAGTCACCTCGCATCGAAAAGCATCGCCGCGGGAAAGCAGCGGTGACCGGTAAACGGATAGCGTGTGGTGGGGCGCTCGCCGACATCGTTGGCTCTTGATGGCGTCACTGTACGCTCACTGGATAACGTAGCCAGCTTCCCCTTCTCTTTTTTCTTCGCTATACTGACGGGTGAGGGGGGGAAAGAACGAGCGCAAAAGGAAAGCTCGAGAACCAATGTTGAGAACGTTCATGACGGAATTGTAATTCGCAATTTTCGTCCTTATGGAAATGAGGTCATGAAGATGCGAGGGTTGGACCATTCGTAAAACCAATCCGGATTCAAAATTTACATCTTTCGTTCGATGAAAATTAAGCAGCGTAAGAAGTATGCTTCTTCACGGAAATCGCCGATGTTATCCTTCTCGAGCGAGTGGGGAAAATCATTCCTAAATGGTGATTGGGGGAAGTATCGAAATATCTGTACGTCAATAATAACGATAGCGGAGCTTTCTCAATTTTTACGTGGGCATCGAATTATCAGCGCAGCAAGATATCGGGTACACCGAGATAAATGAAAACGTTGAGGGGATGCTGAAATTTTGTTATTCGCCAAAGTGGAGATTGGCGAAGATCTATCACGATTATTTATTTTCGAAACGATGAATCGTGTATGTGATTGAAATTTCAGCAACGAATTTTCGTAATTCCGTTAATTATTGTGCTTATAATTATGTGTTGTTAAATTTTTTTGGTTTTTAATGGATACTAGTTTTTTTTTTTTTTTTTCAAAATATTTAATTGAGGCGGAGGAACAAAATGTTCGAGTTTTTAAGTGGGGAAATAGGGTTAGGACAGCGTTTTCTCAATGATTTTCATGAATTTTTTTATAGTATAAAAAATGAATATAATTTATTGAAACTTTGAGAATATTTTATACATATATTTAAGTATATACTATAAAATTTTTGAAGAATTTCCGTGAAAAACACCGAAAATATTAGCGACCCAATATTGCAGGTCACAATCAGACTCAGCATTTTGCGTACATTCTGGAAGCCGCAATTTTCATCTGAAACCAAACGCGGTTGGCATTTACTTTTGTTATATGTCTCTCTTATATATGAACCTAAATGCTATCAAAAAAATAGAAAATTGAATTTTTTACAGGGGTCAAAACAAAAAAAGCATGATTTTTTGCTATTATTGACAACTTTATTTGCAAAAAAAAAAATTATTTCAAATAATGATAATATTCCGATTTTAGGTTCATATAGAGCGCTGTACTATGAAGAAAGTAACTGCCAATTTTCAAAACGATTGGTTGAAAACTTTTCAAACTAGCGTGTACGCAAGTTAAAAAAAAGTCGTTTTCAGAAAAACGCGTTTGAAAAAATAGTACGCTCGGTTGTACACGTGGCGCGCTCGGGATCTGAAGGAGAGCTACTCACTTTAATGGCTTATAACCATAGAACGAGTCGGAATTTTCATTTAAAATTTTGGGAACATATTATTCAATAGTTTTACTAACAATTAATAAAATTTAAAAAAAATCGATTTTTTGAACCGTCTAACTCTATTTCCCCCCTTAATGTCAATGTGTTTAAAATGTGTCGAGTTGCTAGTGGGATATAACAAGTTGAATTTTTCGAGCCAATCGCATACGCACATACACATGTAAATTTTTTTTTAGATGTGATTCTGCAATGTTTTGCCATATTTTCGACACACTGACATTAAATACTCGAACATTTTTTTTTATGACGACAACAAAATTCAGAATTCTTTGCTAACATTATTACCGATAGCTATTAGATATTTCGATGATAATCCCGACCCTTTGGGAATATGATGATCCTCTACAGATCATTTTACGAGTTTCACCATCGCAGTTAATCAATAGACGCAGCAGTCTCTCGCCACCAAGTAATTAATAATACTACGGGGCTGAATTTTGATTGGGATTTATGATTATCCAAGAACGGATAACCACATGTCCATTAGTTTTTATAGAACGTGCTATTATAGAGGGTCTCTCGATAATCATCAATCTCGTGATCATCGATCATGATTATGCGTTCGTATGACTACCGTATCGAAGTATTCGGCAATGCTTTTTGCCAATTCGTTTATTTTCGTATACTTCGTGAAATCATTCATACTTTGTGCTGTCGATTGAAATCGAATGACAAATAATAACAAATAACACTCTAGCCGCGTAACATTTGCAGTCATATCGCATATATGCATACACGCGCGTAAACACAACCGAACATTTTTTAAACGTCATTTATGCACCTCTTAGGCCCGTATCAAAAGTCGTCAGCATGAACATTAAGTTCAGATTCAATTTCGAAATGAGGTGTGAATCTACGATAAGACTTAAGTTTGAACTTAAGTTATCGCTCTGAACCTAATTTAGAACTTAAGTTTGAACTTGAGGTAGAGCATAACTTTGAACTTAGGGTGCGGGTTAAGTTTGAACTTCAGTTAGGACTGGGAAGTTTGTATTTAAGTTAGGACTTAGGATAGCACTCAAGTTTGAACTTAAGGTAGGAATCGTGTTTGAAATTATGTTAGAACTTAAGATAGGACTTCAGGTAAGACTTAAGATCCAAGCGATCGGCTAAATACCTAGGGCTTGTGATAGACAAGAAGCTGACATTCGCAAAGCAGATCCGTGGTGCGGCAGACAAAGCTGCGGAAGTCGTTGCGGCACTATCCAGACTCATGCCCAACGCAGCAGGGCCAAGAGCAGCCAAAAGAAGGGTCATGACGGGTGTTTGTCACTCGATCATGTTGAACAGCGCGGAGATTTCGGCAGACTCGCTCAAAGTCGAGAAGCACCAAAAAAAGACTGGTAGCCGTGCAGAGGTCTGCGAGTAGCCTTCGCCTACCGCACAGTCTCTGGAAGTGCTGCGATGGTGATTGCAAGCGTGATCCCCATCGCACTACTGGCCAAGGAAAGGATGCGCGTACGCCAGCGACAAGCGGAGGGCAACCGACCCATAATCAAAGCGCAGGAACGAGCCCGAATCCTCCAGGAGTGGCAGGACACCTGGGCACAGGAGACCACAGGCAGATGGACGTATCGCCTCATACCCAACCTTTCGCCGTGGTTGAGTAGGGAGCACGGAGAGGTAGACTATCACCTGACGCAATTTCTTTCAGGGCACGGCCACTTCAACGCCTACCTGTATAGATTTAATAGAAAAGACAGTCCGCAATGCGACTTCTGCACGGAGCCCGATGATGTTTGCCATACGTTTTTCGCATGCCCAAGGTGGGCAGAAGATAAAAGAGCATTGACAGCTGCCCTGGGAGCAGACCTGACACCGGAGAATGCAGTAGAGGAAATGCTGCAAAGCGAAGTGAAGTGGACCTGCATTATCGGATACATAGAGAAGGTGCTACGCACCAAGAACCAAGAGGAGCGCGCGAGGCAGGTACGGGATTCTTAAGCGCATGAGTCTAGCGCCCAGGCTGGCACGAAAATCCTCCTGATGCAATGCGAAAGCGGTTCCAGGGGGGGGCAAATGTCAAGGAGAAAGGGTGTGTGGTTTTTAGTGGGTACAAATCCCACACGCTGGGGAGTGCGTACCCTCCCCAAGCGTCTTTTTGAAGATTTTCCACAATCCCTCGGGGAAAAAAAAAAGGTAAAACTTAAGATAGGACTTAAGTTTGAACTTAATTTAGCACTTATGCTTGAACGTAATTTAGCACTTATGTTTGAACTTCAGTTAGGGCCTAAGTATGAGCTTAAGTTAGGGCTTAAGTCAGGACCTAAGTACGGACCTAAATTAAGACTGAAGTATGAGCCTGAGTTAAACCTAAGTGTGAATCTAAGTGGAGAACTAACTTTAAACTTCAGTTTAAATGCAACTTTGAACCTAATTTCGTGCTAACGACTATCGATTCGACCCCTCGATTCTGTTCACTAGTTTCGTTCGATAATCTCATATATTATTTTTCACCATTACAAACCTACGTCTCTGAGGAAAGATAAATTGTAAGGGCTATTCGATAAACTACGAGACCGTAACATGAATCCTAATGTTGTTATCACTACATTTTAGTATTCTCCCTACCCTCTCGTGGGTCCGAAGGTCATTTCAGAAACATATCACGAATCCTATCAATGTATACAACGATAGGATTCATAATACAAACATGCCGTTCCTCTCCGTAAACAAACACGTACACATACGTAAGTCGAGACTATCCTGTTTGTGGATATTAGATTTGACACGAATATCCGGGATGGTTTGGTACATCACAAAGCTCAGTTGCATAACGAGGTAATCAGGCGTATGTTTGAGGAGGTTAGTTTTGAATTAGTAACCGAGATGATGATAGGAAATCCCTCGCGTTACCTCCATGCCTTAAAGTGTTCGGTCTACAGACTATCACATTTCCCATTAATCCGCTAATATTCCGAGTTTAACTAAGTGAACCGTTCCATTTTTTTACGGTCGTTAACACACGGTTTATATAGCATGTAATTAATTAATAATTATTAATTGTTGTCATTATGGCATAATAAAAAAGGCGGTTGTCTGATCATAAGAGCAACGTATCTACTGCTCAGTCCTCGAACTTCGGCATTTGGCGCGGTATACCGCGCCATGTAGCAGCGTTGCGGGTCAATAGTCAAGGGATTTTTCGGTCTAGTTACTTTTTTGGGGACGATGAATTTGGGGAACATGCTGCCCTATATGAGAATACGTTTACCGCGCCATCTAGAAGCATTGCGGGTCAATAGTCGAGGGATTTTTCTGTCTAATTACTTCTTTGGGGACGATGAATTTGGGGAACATGCTACCCTACCTTCTCTAACGGTGATTCGACGATTGGCCAATATTATTTTCTTCACTTCATCAATGTTTTCGTCTGTTGTTCATGTGCTCGGGCGTCCGGAACGCATTTCGTTGTTCGCATCTTCTCGGCCCTCTGAGAACATTTTGTACCACCGATAAACGTTGCTTTGGTCCAAGGTAGCTTCGCCATATGCCACAGTCAACATTCGGAATGCGTCCGCGCACTTAATTTTTTTTTTCACACAAAATTTCATACAGATTCTTTGATCGATTTTTTGGAATAGGCAAAAATCGAAGACAAGCAAAAACACGTCTAACCAAAACAGCTGTCAATAATTAACTAAATATTCAAAATGGCCGATTTTTTCAGCATAAGTGGGGGACATGAGTACCAACCTAACGCCACAAAAAAAACGAAAATCGAATATACGTAGCCCGCGGAAATTCAAAATTCGCGATACTTTTTGAACAGATCTCGTATGTGAAGCTGGAACTAATGGCCATTGTTCTTTATGCCGAATCACGACGACCATCGGTCGACATGATCGAGAGTCAGGATTCATCGACACTCAGAATTCAGGAAGCGATGCACCTCCCGTGTTTCTACTTGTGCAGTTATAGGGAACGGCTCATGCCGTAAGCTATCCACTAGACTCATTAGAAACGCGAGATCGAATCTTGAGTTTCTAAATTCGTCGAATATTGTGCAGAAAAGAAAATTGACCTGCGGACTGGTCACAGCGCAACATAAAACGAAAAAATTCTCCGTAATGATCGTTCTCTCAGAAAAAAAAGCTCTACAAACTTCTTGTACGACATAACCTGGTGCATCCTTAGAAATTCTCGAAGTCACTTTAAAATAACGATTACGCGTTTAAAAAAAAAGAAGAAGAAAAACACTTATAATGTAACCTCCTTTCCGAGCTTATATTTCATTCCTCACCTGCCCCCTCTCCAAGGATAAGTGAGCTTTTTCATTTCGTTTTGTTTTCGCTCGGAACATTACGTGAAAAAGAAAGGAAAACTGGGAATTGTATTGCCGGAGCGAACACTCTAGGGCCACTTGTACGTCAAGT
Source organism: Oxytorus armatus (assembly GCA_958009045.1). Classification (NCBI taxonomy): domain Eukaryota; kingdom Metazoa; phylum Arthropoda; class Insecta; order Hymenoptera; family Ichneumonidae; genus Oxytorus; species Oxytorus armatus. The sequence goes on from OY253755.1 coordinate 13,034,688, forward strand.
TAGATACGTCGACGTGAACCAATGGCAACCCACCGATCTCTCCCGCTTTCGCTCTCAGTCCTTCTGAGCTCTGTACCTGAGCACGGAGTAAATCGGTAGTGGCCAACAGTCGTGAGCCAGCTTCATACGAGTGGTAAACTTTGTTAGCCGTAACTTGTCGACTGAACGAGGATTGCCTGGCATGAAAAACGAACTATATATATATATATATATATATATATATATATATATATATATACATACATATACTCGTACAAGGATGTTACAGATCTGGACGCGTTTAGAGAACTGTGCAAATAACTTTCTTCGGAGTTTTTTCACTCCTCATCCAGTATTATAGATGTATAGAATGAATATTACCTCAAGTGGATGATTTTTTGCTTGCAAATCGTGGCATTTTACGTTCGTTCCCTTTAGTGCTATGGAAAACCAGAAAAATTGAGGCAAATATATATGTCTTTCTGATTTATGTTTCAACCAGACTGGCTCAGCATTTTGGCTCTTGCGCTCGTTGCTCCGAATACGTTCAAACGATTCAACGAATTTTTAACGGAAATTTATTCGTATTTTTTTAATACTTCACTGATAAATGCATAATATGAAAAATTGAGGGGAGGAGAGTTCTTCGAAATATCCAGCTACAAATAATAATATTAGAGGAGGGTTGTTAATTTTTATTTCGGCATAAAATTAACAAAAAAAAATAAGAATATTTCGAACATTGTAATAGTTGTTCTACTGAAGGTAGCAGTCTGGTAACTTAAGCCAATTTTCATGTCTTTTTTGGAGGGCGTTTTTTTGTACGTTCTTAGTTTTTTCGTACGTTTTTGTATGTTCTTATTTACATATTAAAGATACAAAAAAAAATTTTTTTAACAAAATTTAATAGTTTATTATTATTATTATTGATCGAAGTTGGCACCTCGAAGTTGGCAGCCCGGGTCCTAACTTTTTTTCTACCGAACCGATTGCTTTCAAATTTTAACAGGCTACTCTACACACTCATAGTTCTGGTCGGAACTACTGAAGTTAAATTTCATGGATAAAAAACAAAATGGCGGACTTTGGAAAAAATAGTCCTTTTATTTTAGAAAAGAAGGGGTTGTAAAATAAAAAGTTAGGGTTGAAAAAATTTCTCGGTAGTTCCGACGAGAACTATAAGTGTGTAGAGCAGCCTGTTAAAATTTTAAAGCAATCGGTTCGGTAGAAAAAAAGTTAGGACCCGGGCTGCCAACTTCGAGGTGCCAACTTCGATCAATAATAATAATAATAAGCTATTAAAATTTTTCAACAAAATTTTTTTTGTATCTTTAATATGTAAATAAAAACATCCGAAATATCCAAAACGATTCATTTTTATTTTCCTACAAAAAAACGACCTCCAAAAAAGACATGAAAACGACTTAAGTTACCAGACTGCTACCTTAAGAGCATCGATTCACGCATTTTTTTTTTCTCGATGAATTGGATGTTAGTATATTTTTCTTAAAAACTTGAGTACATTTTACGTAAAAGTGACGTGTACCATCAGCATCAATTGGATTTAGAGATAGTAGTTTGCAGAATTGCATGAGTTATCAAATTTCCAAAATGTATATCGGCGAATTTTATTCGTAGCGAGTACTATTTTGTTATTAGGATGTTCTTACATTAAATGAGCAAAATTTGGCTTGAAAATATCCCAAAATAGGAGAAATTACATCACGGAAAAATAGTGACAACGATTTTTTCGCAAGACGACATTAAGGGGGGAAATAGGGTTAGGACAGCGTTTTCTCAATGATTTTCATGAATTTTTTTATAGTATAAAAAATGAATATAATTTATTGAAACTTTGAGAATATTTTATACATATATTTAAGTATATACTATCAAATTTTTATACATATATTTAAGTATATACTATAAAATATTAGCGACCCCATATTGCAGATCACAATCAGACTCAGTATTTTGCGTACATTCTGGAAGCCGCAATTTTCATCTGAAATCAAACGAGGTTCGAATTTACTTTTATTATATGTCTCTCTTCTATATGAACCTAAATGCTATCGAAAAAATAGAAAATTGAATTTTTTACAGGGGTCAAGACAAAAAAGCATGATTTTTTGCCATTTTTTACAACATTATTTGCAAGAAAAAAATTGAATTAAATAATGATAATATTCCGATTTTAGGTTCATATAGAGCGCAATACTATGAATAAAGTAACTGCCAATTTTCAAAATGATTGGTTGAAAACTTTTCAAACTAGCGTGTACGCAAGTTAAAAAAAGTCGTTTTCAGAAAAACGCGTTCGAGAAAATAGTACCAAGAAAAACAAGCATTATGGGGTTGCTAATATTTTATAGTATATACTTAAATACATGTATAAAAATTTTATAGTATATACTTAAATATATGTATAAAATAATCTGAAAGTTTCAATAAATTATATTCATTTTTATACTATAAAAAAATTCATGAAATTCATTGAGAAAATGGTGTCCTAACCCTATTTCCTCCCTTAATGGCTCATAACAATAGAACGAGTAGGAATTTTCATTTAAAATTTAGGTCACATATTTTTCTATAGTTTTACTAACAATTTATGAAATAAAATAAAATCGATTTTTCGAACCGTCTAACCCTCTTCCCTCCCTTACGAACACCAATCTTCGAACTATTAGTGATTTTGGAAAGTAACATTTTTCAAATTCACAATGACAAAGATGGAAAAATAACTTTACGTAAAGACAAATCCGGACAAATCTAAAAATTTCAGGACTTGAAACGTTGGCACCGAGTGAGGTTTTCGCAAACTCAGTGTATTTATGTTTTTATACGTAAGAACAAGGGATGATTTACACGATAAATAGTAGAAACCTCACTCACGCAAGCTTCCGTCGTTCTTTCATAACTCTCATGATTTGCTTTTGACCCGTTCATCAACTGAGCGCACCACCGATCCTCTTGGTTCACCACGGCCAAACTGTAACGATGCTATTTTTTTTAAAACCTTACTGCATATGAAAAGCGAATGTAAAAAGCGTTGGGATAACCCGCTGTAATGGCAAACCTCACACTCCTTCATTTACTCGCTCGCCAGTCTCAAACGCTCGCACACAGTCGTTACTGATGCACCGGATATTCTTTTGCAGTAGAGAACAACCCATTTTTTCGTTTTTTTTGCTCCGCCGGTTCTTTTTCATTCAACCTTTTTATCTGGCTGTTATTCTACCGTATTCGTTTATTTTACGAGATACCCGCGCGGTATTTAGGTGCCGGTATGGTTTCTCCACGTCTTATCTCTCGTCGTTTTAATTCTTTGCTGGTTCTCCAATTATTTCTTCCTTCGTTTCTTTTTAACAAGACTTTTTTTCCAAATGCGAAATACTTCAGTACGCTTTTTAGCGTTTTTACACGAACGTCATACTTTGAAATCGCATTATCCACACTTTTATTTACCCGGGTATAATCCGCTCTCATAATTTCTTTCTTATCTTTTTTTCTTTTAAATAGAATTTTTTTGTTTTAACTTTAATTCGTTTTGCTAAGTCACGGAGAATGCTTTGTGACGATGAAGAGAAAAAAATATCCAAGATAATCGTGTCAAAGTACAGAGAATAGTCTAGAATGTCCGGAGATGACGTTTAATTAAAATATGTGCGTGCATGCGATGAGGCTGCAAAAATCAAACATTCGTAATTTCGAAACGGATAAACCGATCGGGCTTTGGTTTTCCACATATACAGGACTATTACTCTTCCTCCTTCTGTATAAATTTCGTTACGATCGCACTATTTGTATTTGGTGTTTAAGGGGGAAATATGGTTAGGACAGCGTTTTCTCAATGATTTTTATGAATTTGTTTATAGTATAAAAAATGAATATAATTTATTGAAACTTTGAGAATATTTTATACATATATTTAAGTATATACTATAAAATTTTTGAAGAATTTCCTTGAAAAACACTGACGATATTAGTGACCCCATATTGCAGGTCACAATCAGACTCAACATTTTGAGTACATTCTGGAAGCCGCGATTTCCATCTGAAATCAAACGAGGTTGGAATTTACTTTTCTTATATGTCTCTCTTCTATATGAACCTAAATGCTATCAAAAAAATAGAAAATTAAATTTTTTACAGGGGTCAAAACAAAAAAGCATGATTTTATGCCATTTTTTACAACTTTATTTGCAAAAAAAAATTATTTTAAATAACGATAATATTCCGATTTTAGGTTCGTATAGAGCGCAATACTATGAAGAAAGTAACTGCCAATTTTCAAAACGATTGGTTGAAAACTTCTCAAACTAGCGTGTACGCAAGTTCAAAAAAAGTCGTTTTCAGAAAAACGCGTTTGAAAAAATAGCAAAATGCTGAGTCGGATTGTGACCTGCAATATGGGGTCGCTAATATCGACGGTGTTTTTCAAGGAAATTCTTCAAAAATTTTATAGTATATACTTAAATATATGTATAAAATATTCTCAAAGTTTCAATAAATTATATTCATTTTTTATACTATAAAAAAATCCATGAAAATCATTGGTAAAACGCTGTCCTAACCCTATTTCTTTCCTTAATGGCTTATAACAATAGAACGAGTCGGAATTTTCATTTAAAATTTTGGGAACATATTTTTCAATAGTTTTACTAACAATTGATGAAATTTAAAAAAAATCGATTTTTTGAACAGTCTAACCCTATTTTACCAATTGAGGGATTTTTTATTTTTTCGAAAATGGTTGAAAACCATGGTTGAATGGTTGAATGGTTGAATGGTTGGATGGTTAACTCTAGTGCTTGCAATTTTTCGCTTATCGGTCAGCATTTTTTCACACGAATCGACCATTATAAAACTCTGTTTCCTATTCAGTGTGAAGAAAATCAGTCGTATCGTTTAGATTTTGTGAATGTTTGAATTTTTTTTGGAAAACTCTTAACTGTCAATTTCGGTTCAAGATTTCTAGCGCTCACAGTTTTCAAGTTATCGAGCTAAAACTTTTTGTCCAGATGGACCATTACTGAAAAACAATTCTTTTTTGGACGATATGCACGATATAAAAAAAAAACATGCCTCTTTTACGTCACACCGTAAAGAATGCTTTATTTTTTATCTTTTTCGTTTGCCTGATTTCATTTCAACTACGATGTTTCTTCCGTAAACAGGATTTTTTAATTCCAACCACGCAATTTTATATCACCTGCTGCGGTTGTTACAGTCTTTCATACCACGCCGTTTCATCCTATTTTTATGCCTTTTGACAACCTGCATTCCGTTAGTACGAATGCTGTGCGAATCTTTTTTTTATCTTTTTTTAAGGGCCCTTCTGATTCTTCTACGGTAGTGAACGAATGCGCGAACGGTTACGATTGAACTGGAAAAATTTTAGTGCTGCTAATAAAAATGACCGAACGGCTTTTTGCCATTGTCACGCCCTTCGCCTTCTACTTGATGCTGATCGTATGGGGCATTATACACCAAATCGATGAAAGTCGGTTTTTTTGTTGAAATAAGTGTTGTGTATTTTATCAGATTTTTATATGAATTTTTGAATTTTGGTGAATTTTTCTGTCAAATCATTACCATTTGTACAACCGAAAAAAAAATTGATGGAGAAAAATGAATTTTCTCAGTTGAGGCAAAGTTTCATCCTTAAGCGCATTAACAATTTTTTTCTAATTTCGTTTGAGGAAGTTTATATCAAAACGAACAAATTTGTTAAGAACAGCATTTATCATTTGATCGGTTGTAAAAAAATTGCGTCGAATTGTAAATATTCCAATCAGGGGTTTTGATTTCAACAGAATTCATATCCAAAAATTGATTTTAGATAAACCTGTAAAAATACCGAATAATCATCCCATCATAACCAACGGGGAGAAAAATCGGAAACAATATCGGAAGTTCCGAGATTTTATTGACTCAACATGAAATGCTCTGTGTACACTGTCATGAAAATCTCTTAGGATACTTGTCGATCGTGTCGTTAAAATTCCCTGCGCCGTTGTAGGTGCCATTTCGCTTCCTGCGGTTTCTCGTTTTACTCCCGGAGGACCCGAATTCACGATAAATCCGTTGACAATGCGAAAAAAGGACCTGACGTAAGCGAAGAAGTGCGGATTGACGACACCCCTGATACACCGGGTCTCGAATGTATTCCATGAGGAGTCATGTTATTACTGTACTAGGAGGATATATATTTGCCACAAAAACGGGAATTAATGGAAACGATGATCCACTGGAAGGAAATTCAGACGATTCCTGTGGATGATTGACACCCCTGCAGTATCATGTTCGCGTGACTCGATCATCGTGTTTAATTTAATGATTTTGTTAAAGATTTTTTGTTTACACGTAGGATGACGTTAATAAAGCGTAAATATCCTGAAATTCCGTCGAAGTTAAATTCGTCAAAATCAAATTTGGACTTGATTTCGTTGTTATGTCCGTACTCAAGTTCAAACTTCATTCTGCATTTAAGTTCAAACTTCACTCGTACATAACTTCTCACTCAGGCCACATTCACGCCCGATCTTCACCGTCGCTTTACCGCGAACTTCACTCTGAACTTAATCCGGGACTTTAATTCGTCCTTACGTTTGAGCTTGACTTTATACTTAAGTTTGAATCGTATTTCGCACTTGGGTTTGAATTTAAGTTCATTCTTAAGTTAGAACTTCATGTCGTACTTACTTTCGAACTGAATTTCGTACTTGCGTTTGAATTTGATTTCGTTCTTAAGTTTGCACTTGATTTTGTACCTAAGTATGAACTTGATTTTGGACTTAAGCTCAAACCCGAATCCGAATGAAAATTCTAAAATTAACTGCAAGCTTGATTTTCACGCAATTGACTGTCGGCAACTTGAAAGCAATTCGTGGTAAACTGTTTATGGATTTCTAGGTCCCAAGTTCATGAACAATGATTTTTTTTTAGGTCAAGCACGAGCTTGAATTTATAGTGAAGTGTTGAGCGTGACTAAATATCACTATGAACACGGTACAATTATCGCCCACTATAATGAAACATTGATTTAACAGCGACGAGCGAATGAATGAATACACTGCAAATGTTTGGCCTACTTTACTTCGTATTGGATGAAATTGAAGCACAATTGATGAATTTTATATCAGTCGGATAGACAGTGGTAATCCCTTTCTTTTCTCATGCCCTAATTATCTATTGAAACGACTTATGTAAATTTAATAAAAATTCGTTTCTCTTTTGTTTTGTTTCAGAATCTGAAAAATCAGATAATGACGACGAATGTTTGGGTGGAGCAGGTGAGTCTTTAATATTGTTCACTTAATCGTTATATTTACGAGGTCTGTTAAAAAAGTATCGCGAATTTTGAATTTCCGCGGGCTACGTATATTCGATTTTTGATTTTTTTGTGGCGTTAGGTTGGTTTTCATGTCCCTCACTTATGCTGAAAAAATCGGCCATTTTAAATGTTTAGTTAATTGTTGACAGCTGTTTTGGTTAGACGTGTTTTGGCTTGTCTTCGATTATTGCCTATACCAAAAAAGCAGCTTCCATTGCGATGATTGAGCTTTCGTTTCCACGTCATAACCATAAATCCATGATTCGTCATCAGTTATGACCCTCTGGAGCAAATTTGGGTCATCGCCGACCGAGTCCAACAGCTCCTTAGCAATGTTGACGCGACAATGTTTTTGTCCGAAATTGAGCAACTTTGGCACGAATTTTGCGGCGACCCGTCTAATGCCGAAATCATTGGTAAAAATCGGATAGCACGAGCCAATCGATATTTTTAGTTCCTCAGCAATTTCTCTAACGGTGATTCGACGATTGGCCAATATTATTTTCTTCATTTCATCAATGTTTTCGTCTGTTGTTGATGTGCTCGGGCGTTCGGAACGCATTTCGTGGTTCGCATCTTCTCGGCCCTCTGAGAACATTTTGTACCACCGATAAACGTTGCTTTGGTCCAAGGTAGCTTCACCATATGCCACAGTCAACATTCGGAATGCGTCCGCGCACTTAATTTTGTTTTTCACACAAAATTTGATACAGATTCTTTGATCCATTTTTTGGAATAGGCAAAAATCGAAGACAAGCCAAAACACGTCTAACCAAAACAGCTGTCAACAATTAACTAAACATTCAAAATCGCCGATTTTTTTAGCATAAGTGAGGGACATGAGTACCAACCTAACGCCCCAAAAAAATCAAAAATCGAATATACGTAGTCCGCGGAAATTAAAAATTCGCGATACTTTTTGAACAGACCTCGTATGAGAATATTCTATTGAGAACTTGGCACAAATGAATTAAACAATTTTCAAATAATTCGCTGTTAATGGTTAAACTACGTTATGAAGGAATTTCCAAAAAAAATTGATAGATATTGATAAAAATATCTTAAAAAACGTAGTTAAAATAACTCGTGTAAATAAAAATGTAATTTTAATAATAATAATTTATTAAATTATCAATTATATCGTTGTAAAATATTTTCTTCTCACGATTTGGAATGTCAAAAATCAAAAGAAGGGCGAGACACAAGGGACGTAACATTTTCGGCGTCTTTCGTACGTTACGAAAATAAAAAGACGCACGGAAGATACCGAATAATCGAGGCAATCGTTGGACCGGGAATAACATAGATAGGTCGTTTTCCGGATATCGGAAAAATTGTGAACCGTCAGGGATTTTCGGGACGCACATTCGAGCATGTTTATTTGGTAGTCGAATATAAGAAGAATTCACTATTAGGTTGGTCTCGGACGAATTCGAGCGGTGCGGGGGTGGAATGTGAAAAAAAAATTCACCTCTCTTATCTTCGGTGCCAAGAAAACGTAGGGAAGGAAGTGAGAGACGGGTAAAATAGAGTACCATCGATAGAAAACAAAAAAAATAGGTCCAGGAGAAGCAGGATGATCTTTTAAAATCGTGAATGTCTGGCAATATTACTTCGACAGACATTTTTTTTCCTCTTATTCTGACACACACACACACACACATACACAATTTTTTCTCTTTTGCTACCCTCTCATTTTGATGCTAGGACGCATCGTCATACCGCGGGACCAATACGAGTCGGGAATACGAGTACAGTATTCCAGAATGGTCGGTTTGAAATATCAAAGCCGTGGGGAATCTCATTCCCACCTCGCATACCGACCAAGATTAAGTGACGTATACGAGAAAATATGGATCTCATGTTTCGACTTTATTGACGTGTACCGAGTTTCCATTCTGATGTACATATTCGGTTTCTGATCTTCTTCGTGGTTTGAATAATGTAATGTCAACTTTGTCGGGTGTTATATTTTTTAAAAAAAGTGTGGGAAATGATATTCGATCCGTTGGATATTAGTCAGTAATGGGCAATGGAATTCGACCCATTTTAGTAATGGGTAATAGAATTAGGTCCATTATCTATTATTCTGATAATGAGTAATAAAATTCGATCCTTTCTCCATTATTTTTGCTAATCGGTGATGGAATTCGATTTATTGCTCATTAATTGAGTAACAGGTAATAGAATTTGGTCCATTATCCATTCTTTTTTTAAAGGGTAATGGAATTCGATCCACCGCTCATCACTTTACTGCTGAGAAATAGTTACATCCATTATACATTATTTTAGTAATGGGTAATAGAAGTGTATCCATTATCCATTATTTTCGTAATGGGTAATGGAATTTGATTGCTTGCCCATTATTGTAGTACTGAGTAATAAAGGCAGATCCATTATTCGTTATTTTAGTAATCGATAATGGCATTCGATTCACTGCCCATTATTATAATACTGACTAATAGAGTTAGGTTCGTTATCCATTATTTTAGTAATGGGTAATAGAATTAGTTCCATTATTAATTATTTTCGTAATAGATAATAAAAGTAGATCCTTAATTTATTATTTTCACAATATCTAATATATTTGGTCATTATACAAATTCGAAACTATCCTGAATCGAAACTACTCGTTATTAAAATATTGACTAATGAGATTTTATCTATTATCTGTTATTAACAGTAAATTAATTTTCATAATCTATTATTTGGATAATAAAAATAATGGAGTTTAATCAATTACCCATTATTTCAATCATAAGTATGGGAATACGATTCATCCCTTATCATTGCTATAGTAAATAAGATGATTAGCCCAATTATCCCTATTTTCTTAGTGGGCTGGAAAAATGAATTATTCGCCAACGAAGTTAGAGAACGTGTGATGTTTCTCGTTGTATTACCCATTATTTCAATCATAAGTATGGGAATACGATTCATCCCTTCACATTGCCATAGTAAATAAGATGATTAGCCCAATTATCCCTTATTTTCTTAATGGGCTGGAAAAATGAATTATTCGCTAACGAAGTTAGAGAACGTGTGATGTTTCTCGTTGTATAAAATTAGAAAGTAACATTTCCACGGGCGAGAGGGAACTATATTTGACTAGCATGATAAAGTGGCGGCTTGGTGTCAGGAGTGAGGCATAAAAAAAGTTGGGGCAGAAAAAAAAGGAGCCCTGTAGAGGGAGAGAAAAATGGTAAGGAGGACGGAACAAGAATGGAGAGAGAGAGAGAGAGAGAGAAGGATGGCTTTCCGCACGAGTGGACGAAAAGTAGAGAAAGAAGAAAGAAAGAACGAAGAAACGAGACGAGCGGAATATTTTAATTGTAAAATAGTAGTCTGGCACTGGGTGGACCATTGTCTTTGCTAGATTAAGGTGCCTCTGGTGGTGGGTAGTGTGTCTGCGCGAATTCAGTGCTTCACTTCGCGCGAAAATGAGAAAGAGAGAGAAAGAGAGAGAGAGAGCAAAGTATTTACAGAAGCTGGGCACGAATTTGTTTGGTAGGGTCTGGCAATCACCCAAGGAAACTTTATATCCAACGCACCTCAACAATTTTCTTCGCGACGTTAATTCGTTTATTTGACATTGGTGTTTATTTCCTGGCGATAATTGCTCTCACGATGGTGCGGTACAAATGTTAACAGTCGTAGAAACATTTTTTTATACTTCTCATTAGAATCCCATTGTCATTCGTCGGCGGAAGAAAAAAATTCAATTATGTACTCGAAAAATCTGCATCGAAATAATGATGTTCATAGATTTACAGATAGATATGAATAAGGACAGCGACGCATTAATACTTGCCGTTACTTCCCGACGCTCATAGACGAAATTGCAAATAATACATCGCAAATATTACAAATAATACACTATTCAATTTCATTATTCATTATTTTCGTAATGAATAATGCCATTTAATGCACTATTTATTATTTCAACGGGGCACAATGGAATTTAAATTATTATTTTATTAATAGAGAATGCAATTTCATCGATAATAACCCATTATTTTGCTAATGGGTAATGCAGTTTAAGGTAGTAGTCTGGTAACTTAAGCCGATTTTCATGTCTTTTTTGGAGGGCGTTTTTTTGTAGGAAATTAAAAATGAATCGTTTTGGATATTTAGGATGTTTTTATTTACATATTAAAGATACAAAAAAAAATTTTGTTGAAAAAATTTAATAGTTTATTATTATTATTATTATTGATCGAAGTTGGCACCTCGAAAAAAAAGCGCGTGGGTGGCCCCGGTGATTTTGGCTCTTGATGTTATCTGAAATAAAAAATTCTTGATAATTCCTAATCTATAGAGATGTCATTCTGGTCGGAACTACTGTAGTTAAATTTCATGGATGAATAACAAAATGGCGGACTTTGGGAAAAAAAGTCCTTTTATTTTAGCAAAGAAGGGGTTGTAAAATAAAAAGAAATTTAACTTCAGTAGTTCCGACCAGAATGACATGTCTATAGATTAAGAATTATCAAGATTTTTTGATTTCAGATAAAATCAAGAGCCAAAATCACCGGGACCACCACGCCCTTTTTTTTCGAGGTGCCAACTTCGATCGATAATAATAATAATAATAAACTATTAAATTAAAAAAAAATAAATCTTTTTTGTATCTTCAATATGTAAATAAAAACATCCTAAATATCCAAATCGATTCATTTTTATTTTCCTACAAAAAAATGCCCTCCAAAAAAGACATGAAAATCGGCTTAAGTTACCAGACTACTACCTTAATCCACTGTCCATTATTTTGACACCAGGGTGATGGAATTTGATCGATTATACATTATTTTATTAATGGGTAATGGTAATCGAACCTCCGTGTGTTGTATTTTCTTTCTTTTACGATTATAACATTATATTTTCAATACTATTTTTTAAACTTTGCACACAGGCACGTAGGTGCGGAAGAAAATTTACAAACACGTAAAAAAAAGCGCAAAAAGCGAAGCACTCTGCCTCGAGACCTACGTAATTCCTGAGCATCAATTTCAATTAACTTCCATAATACCGAGGAAACAACATCAAGTTTTTAGACGAAATTTCCGATATGTTTAAAAAAGTGAGCCAACCATCCGCCCCGTCGCCCCCTCGAGAATGGATTATCGATGACACCTCGGAATATTTTCGTAAGCCAGTATGAATTCACGAGTTAAAAAATTTAACGATTATCGGGGTCGTTGTCGACGACCCCACATGCCCTCTTCTATAAAATGGTCTCGCTAACCGCGTTCGGTATGCGCGCGTGCATCCAGTATCGATCGTATCGAATTTCAGTTGGCTATCGTCTAATGAGTCAAGTCGAGTCTTCAATTCGGCACACATACCAACAGCCTCGCCTGCGAGTGGAACTTTATTTATTTTTATCATTTTTTTAATCACAATAATCGATAGCAGCCACCACAACGTATATCGGAGAACAAAGCTCTATTTTTATTTTACGAAATGAGCGACGCCCTTTCGAGAATTCGAAGGAAAAATTACCCAGGAAATTTGACGTTTCCATGGGACGAATATACCACGAACAAGTTACTGGATGCTCAATTGGTGTTGGGGCTCGTCAACAGGGGTTTGGCTCGCGAGAAAGAAAGGGACACGAGAGATGTAGATAGAAAGCCCTGAGAGAAACGTGAGATGAGTTTCATTGAATTTTCAACGTCAAAGTTGTTCTAGGCGAAAAAAAAGCTATACAAACACTTTTCTCACTGGTAATCCTCAACTGACGGATAAATAACGATGATAAAGTCCTTTTTGTCAGTGGACTTTCGTTCCGTAGGCGCGACAATTCTCTTTAATCATTTCGTTTAACAGCGGACTTATTTTTAAAGTGACAGCTCTAGAGTTTAGTCAGCCATTGAAGATATTGATGGAAATGTGCGAGTATGCCATTTCGTTTTCGTCAAAATTAATAGCTAACGACTAGGATAAAGATGTTTTATTTCGTTCCGAAACGATTCAAGATTTTCAGACGCATTGGAGGCATTCTCATTTTTTCCAATTTAATGTCGCCTGATTTTTTTTTAATGTTGCGCGCTTTTTATTTATTTTGTTATTACTTCGAACAGTCAACTCGGTTCACGAAGAAATTATCACGTAAGATGTAGATTTATGTTAACAAAACGATAATTAATTGGGACAAATAACATATGGAAATCAGAACGAAATCTTATTCACCTTTATTTTGTAGAACTAAATCTTGGCCTGTCTAATTCGAAATTTATGAACGCACAAGTTTTTTTAATTCGATAAACTTTAAGCTCAATGTAACAACTTTCTTGCGACGAATGTGTTCGTTCGGCTAAGACCCTTATAATCCCACGGCCGCGTCGTTCGGTCACGAGAACGACTTGGCGCGCTGGCCACCTAGCGGCGTGCCGGCGAACGCTACCATAGAACTGCGGTACTCGAGCGGTCGTGAATGCGCAAAGCTCTGAGCGTAAAGATATGAGTCTTCATTATTACTCGAATAATCGAATTACTCGAATAATTTCATGACATCAACAATGGCTTTAACATTTGGAAATTATTTTATCGAGGAATTTAATGTCCAGCTGATACATTTATTTTTTTTTCATTCCCCGTCTAGGTGCGATACTCGAATCACAAATTTATTAAAATACAGGTATATATGACAACGCTTTAAATTATCAATACCCCTGTGATTTAGCTACATTATAATCGAATCAGAGGAAACGGAAAAGAAATAAATAAAAAAAAAAACAATAAAACCTTCGATTCGTCCGCTCGACGATTTTGGCGTTCAGTTTGTAAATGTGGTGCAGCGCTAGACTCATAATCGATTGTCAAAACATAAACGAACGAATGGGAGGAACAAACGAATGGGTTGAGGGACGTGGTGGTGGTAGCAATGATTATCAGCCAAGCAATATGATGGCAATGTGTGTGTGTGTGTGTGTGTGTGTAGCCATAAACAGGACAAACGAGAGGTACTGAAACAGGGGAGGTGAGCTTCGCCGAGCAAACGGTCATGGATGGACGATTCACGAGCGTGCCGAAACTGTGCCGACGCGGAATTTAATTTACGTATCAAATGAATGTTTCGAAATGAGCGAAAGCCCGCCATATACAAACGGTCTCAGGGTGCGTATAGTTCGATTGGATGATTCATTGTCCGTTCCTGTTAGTACCTGTGGAATAGTATCGGTTTATTATATGTATGGGCAGTTTCACGCTAAAACAAATTCCACATGATCATTAAAATTTTTAAATTATTTCTTCCGTTCGGTATGTTGTATAATGTTGCAGAAAAAACTGTCGGAGAAAAATTGCAGATAAAAAAAATATATTTACGAGTTATTCAATTCACCTTATCATTATCGACTTTTATAAAATACAGTAAATTACTGACTAACCCTCACCCTTTATTATTTGTTTTATTCAGTATGTAGTGTGTCGTCACGAAAAAATATGTTAACAAATATTTCTGATTTTTCGATAAATAATTTAACCAGACATACGTTTTAAGTATTGTCGAAATTTTTTTCAAATTCCACGACGTAAATTACTGACTAATCCGTACTCTTCATTTTTTGTTCCCTCCGTTCAGTATATGACTTGTCGACACGACGAAATACGTTACAAAAATATTCAGAATTTTCGAACAATTATTTTCGTAGCTATCATCTAAAACGTTGTATTAACATTTTGGGACGTAAACGATTTTTTTTCTCAAGCTCGAAAACAAAAAGTATTCTAATCTCTCAATTGAGGTTGCAAAATTATCTAAACAGGTTTTTATTGTAAGTCACGAGGATAAATCATTATTTATGTCGAAAAATTAGTTTTTCCGGTAACAAAATCATTTTTCAACGTGAATAATCATTTTCCGAGTTGGAGAATTATTATCCAGGTTGGAAAATGAATTTTTTATTTGGAAAATAACTCTCCAGATTGGAATATGACTTGAGAATTTGCAAAATGACATTCCAATTTGGAAAATGACTTTTCAGTTTGGACAATGACTTTCCAGTTTGCAAAATGTCTGTCTGGTTTGGAAAATGCCTATCTGCTTGGAAAAATGCCTATATGGTTTGGAAAATGACTCTTCATTTTGAAAAATGACTCTCCAGTTTGGAAATGAACTTTCCACATTGGAAAATGATTTTCCAGTTCGGAAAATGATTTTCCAGTTTGGAAAATGATTTTTCAATTTGGGAAATAATTTTCCAGTTTGAAAATTGATTTTCCAGCTTCGAAAATGATTTTCCAGTTTGAACAATGATTTACCAGCTTGGAAACATGATTTTACAGGTTGTAATATAATTTTCCAGTTTATTCGAATTAGGTACTTATCGTCCAAAACTTTAGATTAAGACTTTGAACGAAACCAATGTTGTTTTCGAATCCATTCAGTATATTGTTCGTTAATCTCAACCATTGTTATTCTTTTTCTCTTGAATCACAGCATGCGACCTCGAGCATGATTGCACCGTTTTAGGATTTCGATATGGCAGTCGAAGTCCTCAAGGACAAATGAAAATCTTCGAAAAATCGAAGAAAAAGCCGTTTATAAAATTGTCCAATCCGAGATTGATGTTGAAACATTTTCTAAACGGATTTCCAGTATGACTAACGAATCATGAGTAATTCTTAAGGTAGTAGGTCTGGTAACTTGAGCCGATTTTCATGTCTTTTTTGGAGGGCGTTTTTTTGTAGGAAAATAAAAATGAATCGTTTTGGATATTTAGGATGTTTTTATTTACATATTAAAAATACAAAAAAAAATTTTGTTGAAAAAATTTGTTAGTTTATTATTATTATTATTATTGATCGAAGGGCACCTCAAAAAAAAAGCGCGGTGGTGGCCCCGGTGATTTTGGCTCTTGATGTTATCTGAAATCAAAAATTCTTGATAATTCTTAATCTATAGACATGTCATTCTGGTCGGAACTACTGAAGTTTAATTTTATGGATAAATAACAAAATGGAAAAACGTTTTTTTCCAAAGTCCGCCATTTTGTTATTTATCCATGAAATTTAACTCCAGTAGTTCCGACCAGAATGACATGTCTATAGATTAAGAATTATCAAGAATTTTTGATTTCAGATAACATCAAGAGCCAAAATCATTGGGGCCACCCACGCGCTTTTTTTTCGAGGTGCCAACTTCGATCAACAATAATAATAATAATAAACTATGAAATTTTTTCAAAAAATTTTTTTCTTCATCTTTAATATGTAAATAAAAACATCCTAAATATCCGAAACGATTCATTTTTATTTTCCTACAAAAAAAACGCCCTCCAAAAAAGACATGAAAATCGGCTTAAGTTACCAGACTACTACCTTAAAGAAAAAAATAATAATAATTACGTGGAATGCCCCATGTATGTATACGTGTAATGTCACACGTACGTGTGTGCATAGCGGGCGAATCCGGAGCAGCATTGGTTGCGGCGCGTCATCCGGCCTTTCACCGCACCGGGCGAAAACGTGATATTGCTTCGCGTGTACGAGCGTACGAAACGCTAAAGGGGTTGATATCCCATCCGGGTGGTGTAAGTGGGGCGTGTGTCAAAAGGGGAAGGGGGTAACGGTCGAGCGAACCAGACTGGGAGATAAAAGCTTCATAGAGTAATATATTACATTTTGCTTATCGTTCCTTTCATTGTCTCGCCGCGTTCAATCCTCGGTGTAATTGAACGCAAATAAACCAGAAATTAACTTTAACATGACGAATAATTAACAATGAGCACTGATGACACCGCTGGAAAAAAAATGTCTGAGCGGATGAAGGAATAAAAAAACATATATACATATGTATCGCGTTCTTGACTTTCTGGTTAGAGGTAAATTTTCATTCTCCGAGAACAGAGCCACTTATTTTCATCCGGTGAGCTCAGGGGTTAATCATGAAATATTAGGTTCTGGTCTTCACTTGGAACGTGTGATTTTTTGCGAATGACCTCCGTCGGGAGAGATCGCGACGAATCTTCACCTGTGGTTTTCAAGATAAACATGAATTTTCCGGCCTGTTAGCGTCGAAATTTTTTTACGCCACCGTACGAAAATATATTTATATAAATCTAAAGGTAGAAAGAATATGTGCGTGGATAAATCTTCATTCGCAGGAACAATAACGTCACCGTCCGAGACAAAAAAGGTTTCTCATTGAGTGAATGCGAGAGAGGGAGACAGAGACAGAGCTTATTTTCATTTCGCGACACAGAAGTTTGATTGTGATGGACGAACACCTATTCTTGTTTGAGGTGGTCGTTGGAGGCCTTATTAAAAAAAAATAGAGGTTGAGATTTATCTGGTATTTTCGGAGGGATTCTCATCTTGAAAATGTTTTCCTAGGCGAGATATCAGTTATCAGATGGAAAAATATTTCCCCGGCGGATTTTATTTTTTCGGTATGAGTCATTTGCCAAGTTGAACCGTCATTTTCGAAATATGAACATTATTTCTCAAATGAGAAAATTATTTTCCTGGGAGGAAAATCATTTTTCCGTTCGGAATATAATTTTCAGATTGCACAATCATTTTTCCGGTAACATGATCATGTTTCAGATTGGACAATCATTTTCCAGGTTGAAAAATTATTTTCCTGGTTGGAAAATCTTTTTCCAGATTGGGAAATCTTTTGCCGAGTAGAAATATTATTTTCCAAGTTGTACACTCATGGTTTCGATTCGAAAACCATTTTCCAGCTTGGAAAATCATTTTCCAGATTGTAAAATAATTTACCAAGTAGGAATATTATTTTCCAAGTTGTAAACTCATGGTTCGGTTTGGAAAACCATTGTCCAGTTGCGGAAATCATTTTCCAGATTGCAAAATAATTTTCCAGATTGGAAAATAATTTTCCAGAGTGGAAAATAATTTGCTTAGTAGAGATATCATTTCCCAGATTCGAAAATCATTTACCAAGTAGGAATATCATTTTCCAAGTTGTAAGCTCATGGTTCAGATTGGGAAACTATTTTCCAGCTTGGAAATACATTTAGCAGGTAGAAAAATCATTTCTAGATGGCTGAGTACTTTATTTTGCTATTTGAAGTACCATTGTTATGCATCTTCCGAAGTGCTTAAATATCCAGAGGATATTTTCATCTTTAGAGCATGATTGCCGTACGTCATTAGGACGACAGCCCGTACCGTTACTTCAAGATAATCACGAGAAAACACTGCGGGATTGCGAGTACAAAATCACTTACTGTCCATATCGAGCCGGAGCCCTCTCTCATCATTTCTCGTTCTCATATTTCTATCTCGCGTGTGCGCCCCTTTATATGGGCTCACCTCACCCCCACTACCCCGTCCCAGGGCCCTCCCGCCGTCACTCCATGGGAATTTCGAACACGAAAACGGTTACGTGCTCGCGTGCAGTTTGAAAACTTTCTGTCGCGTGTGCTGCTACGAAACTATTTTCAACTTGCTTTCAAGTATTCTCTAGCGTACTTTGCAGCAGAGAGTGGTAAAACAAAAAGGAATGTACTGAGCTGAGACAAAACATAGAAAGAAAATGCGGTAAAACGTCGAGATAATTTTCGACGTTTTACAGAAACTCGAATCACGAATTGTCTCACATCACGAACACCAAACACGAGCAATTGCTCTTATCATTAATTTTAAATGCATCGCGACACTTTGTATGCTGACATTTTTCAGTTCTAACTCGATTTCGTGCTCAAGTTTGAACTTAAATACCAACCTGAAAAAAAACGGAATCGAGGTAACGACATCAAAATAAGGCGAAAATGTAAACATTCACCCAAAAACTGTAAGTGCAAAATAACAACTAAGCACAAACCTACGAACTAAGTGTAAATTCCAATACTAAGTAGAAACCTAATAAGGAAGTGCAATCCCAAGGACCTACACTTATGAAAAATTAAGTAAAAACCAAAAAACAAAGTACAAAGCTAATGATAAGTAAGTATGATTATAAAAACTAAGTGCGAACCTAAAAACGAAGTACAAATCTAAAAACGAAGTAAAAACCTAATAAGTATTATCGTGGAAACTAAATAAGATCCTAATAAGTATTATCGTAAAAACTAAGTAAAAACCTAATAAGTATAATCGTAATAATTAAGTGCGAACCTAAAAACCAATATAAATCTAAACTCAAGGTGATACTCGAATTCGAACTTACTCGTCGTGATTATCGATTGAGGACTAAAAAAATGACACATGAAACAATTCCGAGATTAACCCAAAAACTGTAAGTGCAAAATAACAACTAAGCACAAACCTAAGAGCTAAGTGTTAAACCCCAATGCTAAGTAGAAACCTAAAAAGGAAGACCAAACTCAAGAGCTGAGGGCAAATCTATACGCTAAGTACACTCCGAACATCTAACTGTAAACCTAAAAAGTAAACACAAACCTAAAATCTAAATACAAACCCGAAAACTAAGTGCAAACCCAAAAATTAAGTAAAAACGAAAAAAACAAAGTACAAAGCTTATGATAAGTAAGTATGATTGTAAAAACTAAGTGCGAACCTAAAAAACGAAGGACAAGCCTAAAAACGAAGTAAAAACCTAATAAGTGTTATCGTCGAAATTAAGTAAGATCCTAATAAGTATCATCGTAAAAACTAAGTAAAAACCTAATAAGTGTTATCGTAGAAATTAAGTAAGATCCTAATAAGTATCATCGTAAAAACTAAGTAAAAACCTAATAAGTATGATCGTAATAATTAAGTGCGAACCTAAAAACCAATATAAATCTAAACTCAAGGTGAAACTCGAATTCGAACTTACTCGTCGTGATTATCGATTGAGGACTAAAAAAATGACACATGAAACAATTCCGAGATTGACCCAAAAACTGTAAGTACAAAATAACAACTAAGCACAAACCTAAGAGCTAAGTGTAAACCCCAATGCTAAGTAGAAACCTAAAAAGGAAGACCAAACTCAAGAGCTGAGGGCAAACCTATACACTAAGTACACACCGAACATCTAACTGTAAACCTAAAAAGTAAATACAAACCTAAAATCTAAATAAAAACCCGAAAACTAAGTGCAAACCCAAAAATTAAGTAAAAATCAAAAAACAAAGTACAAAGCTAATGATAAGTAAGTATGATTATAAAATCTAAGTGCGAACCTAAAAACGAAGTAAAAACCTAATAAGTATTATCGTAGAAAATAAGTAAGATCCCAATAAGTATCATCGTAAAAACTGAGTAAAAACCTAATAAGTATGATCGTAATAATTAAGTGCGAACCTAAAAACCACTATAAATCTTACCTCAAGGTGGAACTCGAATTCGAACTTGCTCGTCGTGATTATCGATTGGGGACTAAAAAAATGACGCATGAAACAATTCCGAGATTCGAAAACGTATATACGGTCTCTCAATTTCGTTAGAACGTTACGATTTCTATGGGCGGTCAAAACTTTTAAAGAGCAATTATCGCAGAGATTTGCGGACGGGAGAATTGTGAATAAAGGATTTGCGAGTGAAAGAATGAAAGGCCTGAATCCATTTGCGGCTGCTCTGCTGACTTTCTGCCGACGACGTGCCTCATATAGCCACTCAGAGGCCTACGAACTCAAAGAATAACGAACGAAAGCACGATAATATGCTACTGGGGTGGAAAAAAGAAAAAGTTGCGATGGGATTGGAAGGCGGAGTGAGTCGAATTAAGCCAAGATGGATAAGTAAAGGGGGAGGAAGTTGAATGTGTTGTACGATCGTTAAGACTCTTATAAAGCGACTCGATTCAAACTCACTGACTTATCTTTCGCCGCAATCACCATTTTATTGAAAGAGCCTATTTTTACACCCGACATTTTCATTGAAAACTTTCATTATCTGTCGTAGCTTGTGCATTATTAATTCCCGTTTTATTAACGTAACTTGAAAAGTTTTAATTCATAGCAGATACTATTAAGAAATTAGCTCAGCGTTAATTAATGGAAATTTAATGATGGATTATCGGCGACCATTGGTTAGTTTTAATTATTGCGAATTTTTTATATTTTAAGACAGTAGTCTGGTAACTTAAGCCGATTTTCATGTCTTTTTTGGAGGGCGTTTTTTGTAGGAAAATAAAAATGAATCGTTTTGGATATTTAGGATGTTTTTATTTACATATTAAAGATACAAAAAAAAATTAGTTTGAAAAAATTTAATAGTTTATTATTATTATTATTATTGTTCGAAGTTGGCACCTCGAAAAAAAAAGCGGGTGGGTGGCCCCGGTGATTTCGGCTCTTGATGTTATCTGAAATAAAAAATTCTTGATAATTCTTAATCTATAGACATGTCATTCTGGTCGGAACTACTGAAGTTAAATTTTATGGATAAATAACAAAATGGCGGACTTTAGAAAAAAAAACTTTTTTTTCCAAAGATTAAGAATTATCGAAATTTTTTATTTCAGATAACATCAAGAGCCAAAATCACCGGGGCCACCCACGCGCTTTTTTTTCGAGATGCCAACTTCGATCAATAATAATAATAATAATAAACTATTACATTTTTTCAAAAAAAAATTTTTTTTTATCTTTAATATGTAAATAAAAACATCCTAAATATCCAAAACGATTCATTTTTATTTTCCTACAAAAAAACGCCCTCCAAAAAAGACATGAAAATCGGCTTAAGTTACCAGACTATTACCTTAAAATTAAACACTCTTACTAAAATTACAGCAAGACTTCGATTGTAAGAACAAACTGGTACCGGAAATTGTTATAATCGAGGCTGTGTAAGCTCGGTCCCTATAACTCAATCAGACACTCACGTCGTTATGGCCGATACCGTATCATCGCATTGGGAATTACCATTTCGTAACCTGACCTCCCTCGGCGAAATTCCAAATTATTCGAAAAAGTTTAGATTTCCAATGTGTGTAGGGAAAAACGCTGCAAGTTGAAACTCGTCAGTTGCTTCTTTTACGAGGAAGCTAAATTTGAAAAATATATAATTGGCCATAGAGGAGGCTTTCAGCATTTTGCGAAATTTCGAGGAATAATCCGTCAAGTTTCAGCTTGTAGCTTTTTCAAAATACATTTGAATAATTCTCATTACTTTAAATTAATCTCATGGATTTTCCGTTTTTTTTTGCTTCCAGGAGTGGAATGATTACAAACTTAAGTGGAATCCCGAAGAGTACGGCGGTGTGGAAACACTTCACGTACCCTCGGAACATATATGGCTGCCTGACATAGTTCTTTATAACAAGTAAGTAAGATCGATCAACATTTTTTTCTGATCGATCTCGATAGATCGTTAAACAGAGACTGTTATTTGAGTGTTTTGCAGGTTGATAGTTGGGCCATCGTAGAGCTCATGCTTTGAAAAATCACAACGACATTAAAGCATGCTAAGAAAATCAAGGAATCCAGAGTTTTTCCACAAAAACTCAAATTAGAAATGAATTTATATCTGGGAATCTGGATAAAA
Source organism: Oxytorus armatus (assembly GCA_958009045.1). Lineage (NCBI taxonomy): Eukaryota > Metazoa > Arthropoda > Insecta > Hymenoptera > Ichneumonidae > Oxytorus > Oxytorus armatus. Next base: position 13,057,414 of record OY253755.1, read on the forward strand.
CGTCTTTTTTAGATAGAATTTATGTACGAGGTGTGTAAATTAAGTAATGAGACTGGCAACGTAGCGTTCGATCTGACAACACTTGAGGCGCCGGGCTTGGAGGGGCGGCAGGGGAACATGTGATACGCCTTCAGTATGGGTTTGAACTTGCTCGAGTCATTTGGTTGTCCGTAGCGATTTTTTTGGTCAAACAGTTTTTTCTATTGTGTTCTAAAAATGAGTGACATAAATTTCGAGCAACGGTGTGCTATCAGGTTTTGCTTCAGACTTGGGGCACAGTGCAACGGAAACTCTTGCTAAACTTCAGCAGGCTTACGGAGACAGTGTTTTGTCAAGAGCCCAGGTTTTTCGGTGGTTTAAGGTATTTTCAGAAGGAAGAGCGTCGATTGAAGATGAGCCACGTAGCGGAAGGCAAAAAATCAAGAATGAGCAAGTCGAAGATCAAATGCATGCTGATTTGTTTTTTCGTTACCCACGGAATCGATCACAAAGAGTTTGTATCTCAAGGCCAAGGTCAATCAACACTTTTACCGGGAGGTTCTTGAAAAATTTCGAAAAAGGCTCATTCGTGTGAGATCAAAAGTAAAAAACAACTGGGTGTTGCATCACGATAATGCTCCTTGTCACACAGCAATTTTAATAAACGAGTTTTTGGCCAGTAAAAACATTCCTGTGGCTCCTCAGCCTCCTTATTCACCTGACTTGAGTCCTTGTGACTTTTTTCGCTTACCGAGATTGAAAAATCACCTCAAGGGAACGCATTTTGGGACACTCGAAAACATTCAAACGGCTGTAACCGACCAGCTGAAGGCTATTCCAGTATCGGAGTTCCAGCACTGCTATGAGGATTGGAAGAACTGTCTCCAACCCTGTGTGGCTTCAGAAGGAAGTTATTTTGAGGGTGACAATATAAAATTGTAATTCTATTTGAATAAAAAAAATCAGTCTCATTACTTAATTTACACACCTCGTACATGTTTAAAACCAGTTACAATTTGACATTTTAAAGTTTATGCTTATTTTCCATTTAGCAAAAAAAGATGGGATCCGACAAATTGAAGTTGCAAACAATCTCGTTCTGGAGTATCCAAATTAGAGATTTTTTCGTGTATCCATACTTTTATAACGTTCACTTTGGAAATGTTCTGAAATTTTTCTGATAACCTTCCGAGTACTCTGAAAATGTTCTAAGTACTCTGAAAAGGTTCTCAACACTCTGAAAAAGTTCTAAGTACTCCCGAAATCCTTAAGTACTCCTGAAATAGTCTAAGTACTGCAGAAATGTCCGAAGTACTCTGGAAATGTCCCAAGTACTCTGGCAACTCCGAAAAGGTTCTAAGTACTCCCGAAACGTTGTTAGTACTTTGGAAATAACCCACGTTCTCTGGAAACTCTGAATAGGTTCTAAGTGCACTGGAAAGGTTTCAAGTACTCTGAAATGGTTCTAAGTACTCTAAAAAGGTTCTAAGTATTCTGAAAAGATTCTAAATACCCTGAAAAAGTTTCAAGTACCCTAGAAACGTTCTAAGTATTGCAAAAATGTCCGCAGTACTCTGGAACCGTCTTAAGTACTCTGAAAAGCTTCCAGGTACACTCGAAACGTTGTGAGCACTCTGGAAATGTCCCAAGTACTTCGAAAACGTTTTAAGTACTCCGAACACAGTTCCGGATACTCTGGAACGTTGATATTGTAGGACTTCGGGGAGTATTTGATAGAAGCCAATATGCGAGAGAAATATAGGAAAGTGGTAAAAACGAAACGGGCACAAAGGTGCATGGTCTTTCTCTTGGATACTCTACAAAAAGCCTGCTTGCATAATACACCGTGCGAGAATATATCCTGGGATCGTCGCGTTGACAATCAAATTTTTCTAACCCGATAGGACGTGAAAATGTGGTACTCGAGAATATAGAAAGAAATTCTCGAGAAGAATATGACTTGCCAATGTGCATGGTTCTTCGCCGTTGTACTTGCCCGAGAGAGAAAGCGAGAGACATGGGGGGGAAGAGAGAGCTTGTTTACGGAACTGTTTATCCGCGTTGCATACTTTCCGATACTGCAGTCTACCGTCGGGCTCGAGAACCGAATAACGCTAATAATTCTTCGTTTCGCAACGGTTTTGTGATGCAAATTGCGCACAAGTGCTTTCGGAGACCATCCTAATGCAAATACTGCCTACAGAATCTCGTCTTCTTTTATTTTCAATTGAATTCTACCCAACTCGCAGTCAATGCCTGGTCCATGTCCGTTCTATGTCCATTAAAATAGCTATATACAACGAAACGGATAATAAGATTATACGATAGAAGGAAGTAATGTTGTTGAATTGACTAAATCAGCATTCGAGGGACGCTGAAAATTTTCACAGTTGGAAGGAGACATTTTTCTCTCAATATTGGAGGTAGCCAGGAGCCCAATTTTCACTCGCTGTCCCGTTCTTAGTTGCACTTTAACAGGGAACCATTCGAGGAAAAAAAAAAAGTTGTAAGGCCATCGAGCGATAGATAATCATTTTTCGCAAAACTTCACGGAGTGAATAACTGACCGATCCTCGCTGTTTATTAATTACTTCCTCCGTTCAGTATGCGGTGTAACATCGCGAAAAAAAAAACTTTACAAATAAATTCGGACTGTCAAATAATTATATTAGAAGCTATCAACGAAAACGTTAAGTAAAACCGTTTCATTGATTTGTCGTCTCAAATTTGTACGATATATCGTTCAATAATCCTCGCCAATGTTTTTTTCTCGGCAATAGGAGCATAGGTGTGGCATTCTAGATACGAGGTCTGTTCAAAAAGTATCGCGAATTTTGAATTTCCGCGGGCTACGTATATTCGATTTTCGATTTTTTTGTGGCGTTAGGTCGATACTCATGTCCCTGACTCCCTCACTTCTTCTCTACAAATTTTGTTATAATGAGATTTCTCGTACGGATGTGACAGGGGTTTAAATTTGTTACGAAAATGTCCATTAAGGCCGTAGTCTGGTCTAGAGCGAGATTTTTGACGTCATTTCTAATGTGCAATAACGTTTAAACCGTTGGAGTTGTCTTGATGAAAATTTACATGTGCATTTATTGATCCTTAGAGAATACTTATACGTTAAAAAAAAATTATTTTAAATATTTTCATGTAGTTTTTTGCCCTGTTGCAACATGGTGTGCCGAAATCGGCGCCCACTCTGGACGATGTTGTATGTATCTGAAAAAAAATATATATATATATTCTCAATCTGTATGAGTATTCTGAGCACTGGTAGCAGAATTGGTACTTCAAAAAAAATTTTGACAAAATGACGGCCTGTTGAACTTTCATTAATGATATTTCATACATTTTCGGGTATTCGACGAGTCATAAAATGTCGGCAAAACTATTGTTCGACACAATAAACATTTTTTTAAGTACCAATTCTGCTACCAGTGCTCAGAATACTCATACAGATTGAGAATATATATATATTTTTCTTTTCAGACGCATACAACATCGTCCAGAGTGGGCATCGATTTCGGCGCACCATGTTGCAACAAGGCAAAAAACTACATGAACATATTTAAAATAAATTTTTTTTCAATGTACAAGTATTCTTTAAGGATCAATAAATGCACGTGTAAATTTTCATCAAGACAACTTCAACGGTTCAAACGTTATTGCACATTAGAAATGACGTCAAAAATCTCGCTCTAGACCAGACTACGGCCTTAAGACTCTAGCGCTTGCAATTTTCCGCCTATAGTTTTTTTTTAACACAAATTAACTATTGTAAAATACCGTTTGGTATTCAGGCTGAACATCATCGGTGGAGTCATTTAGGTAACACAGGACTTTCAATTTTCGCCTCGTAATAGTGAAGTACTCAAAATAGTCTAAGTACTCAAAAGTACTCAAACTAATTATGCAATTACTCAAAATAGTCTGAGAGTCCTAAAATTACGTTTAAAAAAATGGCCGATAAATGCTCGTGTGTGCATACGAGGTCTGTTCAAAAAGTATCGCGAATTTTGAATTTCCGCGGGCTACGTATATTCAATCTTCGATTTTTTTGTGGCGTTAGGTTGGTACTCATGTCCCTCACATATGCTGAAAAAATCGGCCATTTTGAATGTTTAGTTAATTGTTGACAGCTGTTTTGGTTAGACGTGTTTTGGCTTGTCTTCGATTTTCGCCTATTCCAAAAAAGCAGCTTCCATTGCGATGATTGAGCTTTGGTTCCCACGTCATTACCATAAACCCATGATTCATCACCAGTTATGACCCTCTGGAGCAAATTTGGGTCGTCGCGGACCGAGTCCAACACCTCCTTAGCAATGTTAACGCGACACTGTTTTTGTTCGAAATTGAGCAATATTGGCACGAATTTCGCGGCGACCCGTCTCATGCCCAAATGATTGGTAAAAATATGTTTAGTTCCTCAGCAACTTCTCTAACGGTGATTCGACGATTGGACAATATTATTTTCTTCACTTCATCAATGTTTTCATCTGTTGTTGATGTGCTCGGGCGTCCGGAACGCATTTCGTTGTTCGCATCTTCTCGGCCCTCTGAGAACATTTTGTACCACCGATAAACGTTGCTTTGGTCCAAGATAGCTCCACCATATGCCACAGTCAACATTCGGAATGCGTCCGCGCACTTAATTTTGTTTTTCACACAAAATTTGATACAGATTCTTTGATGCATTTTTTGGAATAGGCAAAAATCGACGACAAGCCAAAACACGTCTAACCAAAACAGCTGTCAACAATTAACTAAACATTCAAAAGGGATGATTTTTTCAGCGGAAGTGAGGGACATGAGTACCAACCTAACACCACAATAAAATCGAAAATCGAATATACGTAGCCCGCGGAAATTCAAAATTCGCGATACTTTTTGAACAGACTTCGTATTACCGAAGAGCCAAGTTCTTTTTTTGTCGAACAAAATATAACAAAAAAGATTTCCAGTCAGGAAAACAGGAAAATCTTCGAGAAGCGTTCAAACGAAAATCCGTACGAATAAAATGATTAACCGAAGTGTAGTTAGGAAACGGATTGGAAGTACGATGCCATATTTCCATTCGGGATGCGTATTTGTAACTAGGAATAAGAGTGCTGATCCTCACCTCTTTTGCTAGTCTAGACTGCCTTATAAGAGCTGTAACGATGCTCGTCTTTCGAGAGCGACTTTGGTAGAAGCCACCTTGCGAGTTTCTAGTGTACTACTTCGTTCGTAAACTCTCTAACAGCGTCCCAGAGCGATGATACAAAATAATGGGCATGAATGACCTTGAAACTCGCAGAAGTTTTGAATTCAATCGAACAAATAAAATAAAAGAGAATTACGGTTTTCGCGAAAATTATTCTGCTGTTTCTGAAAGTTCGAACGTGATCGTATAACCTGCTCTTAGACACGTTGGTGCGACTTATCATCATTCTACGTTAGACCTGGATCGTGACTGCGGTGGCGGGAGGGGAGGGGGGTGGCTGGAATAAAGAGGCAGGAAAAGATGAAACTCTTTGGTGATACCGAAGTATAATGTGTGGAGAAAGCAACAAACGAAAAAAAAAAAAAAAACAGAAAGTCTTTCATCTAACACGAGAAGTGTGATACGCCTGCGCGCGCGATATCGAGCACTCTCGCCCGAGCATGCTTCGCTACTCTGTAACAGCGCAGCTCTCAGGGTAGTGTTGGTGCGCGTATATATATCACCCTCTTCGTGTGTACAATCAATGTGTAGTGAGGGAAGAGGGACAGAAAGAGGTGAAAAGCAGCGTACAAAACGAAATGTGTGTGAGTGTGTGGGGCTCGGTTTTCACGGAAATTCCAACATTTCACCACGATATTCTAGGTACTCCGGATGTAAAAGTATCCACTAGTGCAGTGCAGGTGAGCATTTTGCATATGGATAAAAATTCATGATGGATAGTGCATAAATTCTGCGTTATAAACTTCGTATCGTAAAATTGTTATACGCCGATGTATAATCTCATGTACTTTGCTCGTGTAATCCTCCACGTGATCCCTGACATCTGAGGTAACCACACATTTCAAATGCCATCGTTAACCCTCAGCAACGACAGAGAAGCAATTTTCAACTGCCCCTGCCTCTCACCCCCGAAAGTTATTGTCGTTTACATTGACGCGGGTGATTCTTTCGAAAAATGGTTTATCTCAAACGAGACTTATTTTTCAACAATTTTTATCGAACCATTCCATCCCTGACAATATTTTATTCCCAAATACACCTCTTATGGTTTGAATACCCCGTTCGTTTATGCAAAGTTACGCTACGGGGTATCATTTAAGAGGGCTAACTTCGAGGATTGAAAAAAACAATTTTTCAATGAATACTTTCAGCAATATCCTTCAACGTGATCTTTTGTGCCATCTTAACCTAATTCCGAAGTTACTGCATCAAAAATTCTGAAATAATTGCGAAATATGAAGGCATATGAAAGGTTTTGAGGCAAACTGTAGCGATGTCCAAAATGTCATTGAGCTTTGAAGATATATGAACTTTAAGGAGGGAAATAGGGTTAGGACAGCGTTTTCTCAATCATTTTCATGAATTTTTTTATAGTATAAAAAATGAATATAATTTATTGAAACTTTGAGAATATTTTGTACATATATTTAAGTATATACTATAAAACTCTTATGCATATATTTGAGTATATACTATAAAATATTAGCGAACCCATATTGCTGTTTTTCTTGGTACTATTTTTTCAAACGCGTTTTTCTGAAAACGACTTTTTTTGAACTTGCGTACATGCTGGTTTGAAAAGTATTCAACCAATCGTTTTGAAAACTGGCAGTTACTTTCTTCATAGTATTGCGCTCTATATGAACCTAAAAGCGGAATATTATCATTATTTAAAATAATTTTTTTTTGCAAATAAAGTTGTTAAAAACGGAAAATAATGATACTTTTTTGTTTTCACCCCTGTAAAAAATTCAATTTTCTATTTTTTTGATAGCATTTAGGTTCATATAGAAGAGAGACATATAATAAAAGTAAATGCCAACCTCGTTTGATTTCAGAAGAAAATTGCGGCTTCCAGAATGTACGCAAAATACTGAGTCTGATTGTGATCTGCAATATGGGGTCGCTAATATTTTATAGTATATACTTAAATATATGTATACAAATTTTATAGTATATACTTAAATATATGTATAAAATATTCTCAAAGTTTCAATAAATTATATTCACTTATTATACTATAAAAAAATTCATGAAAATCATTGAGAGAACGCTGTCCTAACCCTATTTCCCCCCTTATTGTCGTCTTGCGAAAAAATCGTAGTAACTATTTTTCGGTGATGTAATTTCTCCTATTTTGGGAATTTTTTAAGCTAAATTTTGCATAAAAAATTCTGAAATAATTGCGAAATATGAAGGCATATGAAAGGTTTTGAGGCAAACTGTAGCGATGTCCAAAATGTCATTGATCTTTGAAGATATATGAACTTTAAGGGAGGAAATAGGATTAGGACAGCGTTTTCTCAATGATCTTCATGAATTTTTTTATAGTATAAAAAATAAATATAATTTATTGAAACTTTGAGAATATTTTATACATATATTTAAGTATATACTATAAAATTTTTGAAGAATTTCCTCGAAAAACACCGCAGATATTAGCGACCCCATATTACAGGTCACAATCAGACTCAGTATTTTGCGTACATTCTGGAAGCCGCAATTTTCATCTGAAATCAAACGAGGTTGAAATTTACTTTTATTATATGTCTCTCTTCTATATGAACCTAAATGCTATAAAAAAAATAGAAAATTTAATTTTTTACAGGGGTCAAAACAAAAAAGCATGATTTTTTGCCATTTTTTACAACTTTATTAGCAAAAAAAAAATTATTTCAAATAATGATAATATTCTGATTTTAGGTTCATATAGAGGGTAATACTATGAAGAAAGTAACTGCCAATTTTCAAAACGATTGGTTGAAAACTTTTCAAACTAGCGTGTACGCAAGTTCAAAAAAAGTCGTTTTCAGAAAAACGCTTTTGAAAAAATAGCAAAATGTTGAGTCCGATTGTGACCTGCCATATGGGGTCGCTAATATCTGCGGTGTTTTTCAAGGAAATTCTTCAAAAATTTTATAGTATATACTTAAATATATGTATAAAATATTCTCAAAGTTTCAATAAATTATATTCATTTTTTATACTATACAAAAATTCATGAAAATCATTGAAAAAATGCTGTCCTAACCCTATTTCCTCCCTTAATGGCTTATAAAAACAGGACGAGTCGACATTTTCATTTGAAATTTTGGGAACATATTTTTCAATAGTTTTACTAACAATCTATGAAATAAAAAAAAAACGATTTTTTGAATCGTCTAACCCTATTTGCTCCCTTAATGACAATATGTAGTACCTAGCGATGGTATCAACGGCAAATGACTTCACTAGGCGCGTGGCCGAATTTGAAGAATTTGAAATGCCAAATATCCCTACGTTCTGTTTCATTACCATCAGTCGGTACTTTCCATTTTCCCCAATGATCGGAAATTTCAACGACCATATTCTTTTCCCGACATTGCCAACTCCGAAAATGCTCGAGTCACGGCAGCAAGGAATCTCAAGAGGAGTCGTTCCTTTCTGGATCTGAATGTTCATTATTGTCCTTCACCATTATCTTCAACCTCCTTTGGCTCTATCTCCATATTTAACGTCAATTGCCCGGCCTATCGTAATCCGACAGAAAGTGTAAACAATTTTGTGTGGAACAGTGTTTGGCGACTCGTGTACCAAAGGAACGTCAGGCGCAGTGACCTCGTATATAGCAAACCATTCCTGCCTCCATTCTCGTGTTACGTCGGCGCGCTCTTTCCCATCCCATTCTTGCTACATCTCTCATCGCCTACCACTCAGATTTTCCTGCGCCACTGCATAGCCTTACTAACCACCACTCTGCCTCGCCCAACCCCTCGGTTGGGTTTTCCAAACCACTCTCTCTGTGTTTCGTACTATCTTTCATCTTCCTCTGCCATTCCCTCTTTGCCCGGTTCTCTCTCGCAACCTTCATGCTTTCCACCTTTCGAGCATACCGCGTCACACGCTGCATACTAGCACCCTACTACAGCCTAACCTAGTCTCTTTCTCTCTCTCTCTCTCTCTCTCTGTCTATCTTTCTTACTGTTTGGATCTCATTCTCGCGCAAAATGCAAAGTTAAAATATGCGAGAGAACGTACGTGCGAGGGAATCTCGTTACTCCATTATCACCGGATTACTGCACCTGATGCTGCAGCCGCTGCTGATGCTCCAGCACAGCCAGCGTTCCCAAGACAACTGACAACACGGTAACAGTAACGCTCTACCAATCCATTTTCCAGTCTCATGCACCTCGACGAGAGTGGAAAAGCCTTCTCGTACCTTTTTGTACTCGTATATCTTTCATCGAGCTAGGATCCCTAGGGAATCCAAATTCCTTTCGGTGATTACCTTTAGTGCCGACAGGTTTCTTTAGTTTCTTACTCTATCTGCATTCAGCCTTTTCCATTCCTCGGTTCATTCCATTCCATCCAGTTCTTCTGTCGACTTAGATCTACGTCACCTAGTTTTAACTTGTTCGGCAATGACACTAAAGGGTCCAGGTCCCTACTTCACAATTTTCATCCGTCTTCATAGTCTGATCATGGCACTTTGTTTCATTCGAATCCATTCATATTTCCATCTTCATTCCTATTTGATCTGGTTCTGTTGATCTGTCATCGGATCTCAACGTTTAAAAAAAACCAACTTACCGAGATGCCTGATAACAGGGTTACGGTAATGCCCCGGTAATCCATTTTCCAGCCTTACGCTCCTCGATGAGAGGGCAAAGCCGTTCATGTCTATATTTTTCATCGAGCTAGCATCGTCGCGAAACTAACTTCCTTCGATTGATTACTTTTACTGCGGACAGGCTTCCTTAATTTCTGCCTCAATCTACACACGAACCTCTTCCGGGTCTGCTAGCTTTGTGAGGGACAGTGTTGTTGAATTTTCTTTCACTAGTGCAGATTTTCTGACCCTTTATTCTACATAATCTCGCTCCAGATTCTTTGCAACGATGCAGACGAATCCGTGTTATCACTTCGTCATTTTCTTCTGTGTTCGTAGTGAGACCTGGCACACTTATTCACGGTAGAGTCCAACCATATTGCATCCTTATTCCTATTAGTGTTATTAATGGGTTATCCGGTATTTGGAAAACCAACGGCGGAAACCACTAAGTAATTTCAAAATGAAGTGGATGATAATGTATGTATATCAACCGTCTGCAGTTTGGTACGATACAAAGTTCATCTATATCGTGACTCCAGTTTGTTGTCACAGCGTGGTAACGGTAAGGGCTGGAGACATAGGAGCGATCAATGATCCGAAAATTTATGGAAGGTTTAACGTCGGCGTACCTTCAACATCAAATGAAGATCTTCTTCATTTTCACCAACCGTTATTGGCATGTGATTTCTATCTGCATAGTTTAATTTCAGATTACCCGTCCTTAGTCTAGACAATGGCCTTTCTAGCTATCGCTTCTTCGTTCAAAATTTTCTCATTACGACATGTCAATGTCAAGAATCCCGAACTCGATTTAATTGTTTCCCAGAGCGAAAAGCGACCTGGTTTAAGTGTCAAGCGTTCTCTCTGCCACGGGCGCTGGGGGATTCAACTTCCATGACTGTGGGGTCTCTACATCGACGCATCTGCCTCTGAACCGTGCGATATTGGAAATCCTTGACTATAATTGCCAAAAGGAGTTGATTGATCGGTGTACGCCCGGGCACATGTGCCTTTGTGCACGAACCTTTGATGTTTCTCCTAATTCTCCTTCGAAGCGATATCAGAATTAACCAAACGTCACACTTGAAGTTCATGCATGCCCGTACTTTTCGAACCCTCCAACTCACCCACACAAGCCTAAATGAATTGAACGGGAGCGAGTGTCTGCCTTTTTGAATTTTCAACTTTATAAGGATTGCAAAGAGTTCGTTGGGAATATTTTTTTTACCACCATTTCATATGTTTTCATGCCATTATGGATCGTAAATTTCCCGCTGATTCTGAATATGGCCGAATTTTTGCCCTAAACTCAAAATTTCCCCGTATAAAAGCAACGGATCGATGAGACCACTGGTTTTTTTTTTAATTTTCAAGATATTTACCGATACGAGCGAAAGAATTTATTTGGCAACAGTCATCGTCGAGATATCGCTATACGTGAATCGCAACTTTTTTTTCGATCTAAAGGAAATTCCGAAGTAGAGTAAGAGTTATGAGGAAACGTGCGAAAAAGGCTAAAGTGGGAATTTGATCACTGCCCGTGTTTCGTATTTCGATGCTGGTAACGTACTACGTGAACAATGAAGTATCGAGTATATAGTACACAGGGGGGGTGTATGGGGAATATCGAGAAAGTTTGTTTTCCCAATTGATTTCGTGGAAAGTTGGCGCCCCGGAGGAGTCGACCCTGTCGATGACATCAAGTATGCGACGGAGTTCGATGGTGCTGATGGTTGTGGGGAGTTGAGGATGAAAATACATTGAAAGTTACTTTTCGCCGTCTTCGTCTACGATGAATTTCCACATCTTAACTACGATTCTCCTTCATCTTCCTCTTCTTCTTCTTCTTCTGCATTGCTGGCACAAGCTGCACTTGCTCATTTTCCAAAAAGTTACGGAGGTCAATGGTCTCAAAAGTCTGTCACCAAGTGTGCTTCCGCCTCGTATCCTCTGAATTCTCAACGATTTAGAATATCATTATCTATACTATCTGATGCTTTCGCTCAAATACCTATAATAGAACTTGTGGAACCGGAAATTGAAGAAATAACATAACGATAATATAAATTGTTCGTAATTAATAATTAATTAATTGTCAACAACGCTGCGGGAGATCGCAAAATAAATTGGCAATTCATTTTTCATTTTAATGAATTACGAATAATTATGATAACGTAAACACTGAAACTAGAGGCTATACAGACCTGTACAAAGGAATGTTAAGGGGATTCGAAATTTTTGGAATTCTCGAAAATTGGCAATACGCGAATATATATGCCAGGTGGATTTTTTCCGCTCACAAAGCTTCTTCTGTGAGGAAGCCACAATTGGTAAAGTAACGTGTTTGCTGGAGAGGGGAACTTGTGAACGAGGTAAAATAATGAGCAATGTACGATTGTCTGTTTTGCACGCTTTGTTCTTGTTTAGGTTTAAGGTAGTAGTCTGGTACCTTAAGCCGATTTTCATGTCTTTTTTGGAGGGCGTTTTTTTGTAGGAAAATAAAAATGAATCGTTTTGGATATTTAGGATGTTTTTATTTACATATTAAAGATACAAAAAAAAAATTTTTTGAAAAAATTTAATAGTTCATTATTATTATTATTATTATTGACCGAAGTTGGCACTTCGAAAAAAAAGCGCGTGGGTGGCCCCGGTGATTTTGGCTCTTGATGTTATCTGAAATCAAAAAATCTTGATAATTCTTAATCTATAGACATGTCATTCTGGTCGGAACTACTGAAGTTAAATTTCTTTTCATTTTACAACCCCTTCTTTGCTAAAATAAAAGGACTTTTTTTTCCAAAGTCCGCCATTTTGTTATTTATCCATGAAATTTAACTTCAGTAGTTCCGACCAGAATGACATGTCTATAGATTAAGAATTATCAAGAATTTTTTATTTCAGATAACATCGAGAGCCAAAATCACCGGGGCCACCAACTGGCTTTTTTCGAGGTGCCAACTTCGATCAATAATAATAATAATAATAAACTATTAAATTTTTTGAAATTTTTTTTTTTTTGTATCTTTAGTATCTAAATAAAAACATCCTAAATATCCGAAACGATTCATTTTTATTTTCCTACAAAAAAACGCCTTCCAATAAGACATGAAAATCCGCTTAAGTTACCAGACTACTACATTAGGTTGCATCGGATTTGAGGGTTAATTTAATCTATATAAATAAAAATGTAAATACTCGTTTGTTCACAATCTTAAATCTCCGAAAGTTCTTCACCGATCGCTTTGAAATTTGTACACAATGTTCCATTCGAATACGCGCGTGTTTTACATTTAAGGGGGGGAAATAGGGTCAGGACTGCGTTTTCTCAATGATTTTCATGAATTTTTTTATAGTATAAAAAATTAATATAATTTATTGAAACTTTGAGAATATTTTATGCATATATTCAAGTATATACTATAAAATTTTTGAAGAATTTCCTTGAAAAACATCGAACATATTAGCGACCCAATATTGCAGGTCACAATCAGACTCAGCATTTTGCGTACATTCTGGAAGCCGCACTTTCATCTGAATTCAACCGAGGTTAGAATTTACTTTTATTATATGTCTCTCTTCTATATGAACCTAAATGCTATAAAAAAAATAGAAAATTGAATTTTTTACAGGGGTCAAAACAAAAAAGTATGATTTTTTGCCATTTTTTACAACTTTATTGGCAAAAAAAAATTATTTTTAATAATGATAATATTCCAATTTTACGTTCATATAGAGCGCAATACTATGAAGAAAGTAACTGCCAATTTTTAAAACGATTGGTTGAAAACTTTACAAACTAGCGTGTACGCAAGTTAAAACAAAGTCGTTTTCAGAAAAACGCGTTTGAAAAAATGAGTGACCGCTCGGTTATACACGTGGCGCGCTCGAGGCCTGAAGGAGAGCTACTCACTTTAATGGCTTATAACAATAGAACGAGTCGGAATTTTCATTTAAAATTTTGGGAACATATTTTTCAATATTTTTACTAACAATTTATGAAATAAAATAAAAATCGATTTTTTGAACCGTCTAACCCTATTTCCCTCCTTAATCAGACTGAGCCACAGCAACGCTTGACCGGGAACAACTAGTGGTCATGAAAAAAATTAAATTGTTCGTTTCACATTTTTATTAACTTTTCAACTATAAGAAAAAAAATAAAAAATTTTAACATTATTTGTCACGGGTATAAATGGACTACCGATGAAAACCATGGCGCCTCCTTGTCGACATCATAACTGCACCAAAAATTATCTAATCTGCTAAAATAAAAAAGGATCTAGTAAAATAATGTAACAGTAACAGTCTGAGGGAGGGAATTTTTTTTGTTTTTTTTTCAGACATAAAAAAATGCAGTATTTCAATTTTTAGTATGCAATTTAAAAAAAAAATTAGTGTTCAATAATTTATAAAAAATGATGAAACCAAAAAACTAAAACAACGTCTCGTCAGACCTTAGAGAAAATGTTTGTCAAGATTTAAGAAAAAAAAAAGTTAAAAAATAGAAAGAATTGACTGACTTGTCGTGCTGACGCTGTCTAACAACGTAGATTCAAGAAAAAAAACGCGTTTAAAGTTTCTGGCAGGAATTTTCTTGAAAGTTTTTTTTTTCAATTCTCAAAAGTATAATGAATAAAAATCAGTTAAAAAAAAACATCGATTTTTGGAAAATCTCCAGGGTTATGTGAGCCCTTAATTACGAATTAGTCATTCCGGCAAAGTTTCGAAAATTAATTTTTTGCCCCATGTTTATAATTCATCATTTCGTGATTTAGTCGTGATCCGAAAAGTTTGGATCTGGTAAAATTGGTCGTGAATAATTTTCCCCAAATGAAATTATACGTTTTCGTATATACGAACGAAACTCTCTAGCAGCTGTAGAAACTCAGGTATATTTACTTCTGCCGACGACAAAATCGATCGCGTCTCTCGTGGGATAAAATTACGTTACGTCGCGGAGACCCGCAAAACTCTCAGACCGCCACAGTCGCATTTCTGCACCAGCGGATTCTATTCCGAGCAACTTCCGCTTTTACAATCTGCAAAATGCGTTTTGTCCCCACCCTCTGGGTTTCGGGTGCTTCTGTTTCTACTGTCATTATTGTACCGAGACGGTCGGCCATGCTGATAGAAAGTTACGGAGAAGCCAAACGCGTTAACTCGACTGTAAACCACCAACAAATTTTGTTGCGTCCAACGTTCGTGACGGTAATATTGAATGTGCAAACGGCGCGACTGTTAATTTGAATATTTCGCAAATTTCCTCCACCGATAAGTGTGACAATTTGCTTTTTTCAGCAATTTTCCGTTTTATCGCAGAGATGTTTTTTTTTATTACCGACGGAAACTCATTTGAATTAGTGACTGGCGAGAAATTTCCATTCCAATGGTAAAAAATCGTGTTTCAGCGGAAAAGCAATATTATTTTTTACGATTTTTTTTTTGATATTGTCAAGAATTTTCGTGGGAAATTTACGTTACTTTTGTTGTGATATTTTCCGCAACGGTAAGAGATCTTTGAAAATCGGCGTAACGATATTTAAAGGGGTAGGTTCGACGAAATTCACGAGAATCGATCGATCGACTTTTAAAATCGGTAAATAATTGCGAAAAAGCGGTTATTGTAATGAAAGAAAATGGCATTCGGAGGCTAGAACGATTACGCAAGAGATGAGCAGTAAATGGAGTCGCAACTCGATCGTGGAAAAAAGTACAGCCATTTTTCCGCGTTAAGGGAGGAAATAGGGTTAGGACAGCGTTTTCTCAATGATTTTCATGAATTTTTTTATAGTATAAAAAATGAATTTAATTTATTGAAACCTTGAGAATATTTTATACATATATTTAAGTATATACTATAAAATTTTTGAAGAATTTTCTTGAAAAACACTGAAGATATTAGCGATCCCATATTGCAGGTCACAATCAGACTCAGCATTTTGCGTAGATTCTGGAAGCCGCAATTTTCATCTAAAATCAAACGAGGTTGGAATTTACTTTTATTATATGTCTCTCTTCTATATGAACCTAAATGCTATCAAAAAAATTGAAAATTGAATTTTTTACAGGGGTCAAAACAAATAGGCATGATTTTTTGCCATTTTTTACAACTTTATTTGAAAAAAAAAATTATTTAAAATAATGATAATATTCTCATTTTCGGTTCATATAGAGCGTAATCCTATGAAGAAAATAACTGCCAATTTTCAAAACGATTGGTTGAAAACTTTTCAAACTAGCGTGTACGCAATTTTAAAAAAAGTCGTTTTCAGAAAAACGCGTTTGAAAAAATAGCAAAATGCTGAGTCTGATTGTGATCTGCAATATGGGGTCGCTAATATCTTCGGTGTTTTTCAAGGAAATTCTTCAAAAATTTTATAGTATACACTTAAATATATGTATAAAATATTCTCAAAGTTTCAATAAATTATATTCATTTTTTATACTATAAAAAAATTCATGAAAATCATTGAGAAAACGCTGTCCTAACCCTATTCCCCCCCCCCCCCCCCTTAATGGCTTGTAACAATAGAACGAGTCGGAATTTTCGTAAAAAAATTTGGGAACATATTTTTCAATAGTTTTACTAACAATTTATGAAATTTAAAAAAATTCGATTTTTTGAACCGTCTAACCCTATTTCCTCCCTTAAGAACAAACATTGCATTAAAAATCCTTCGCTAAACGTTTTTTTCTCATCGTAAATTTAATTCATTCCTTCTTTTATCAAAAGGATTATTGATAATAACAATAATCATGATATTATCCATTAATTTGGTGATTAATTAAATTTCAAATGAGGCAATTTAATTAATTTTTTTTATCGCACAAAGATTTCGGCGAAACAAAAAATCCCATTCTCGCTGATATTACGCGACGAACAGCCGAGTGTATATCTAATTATTTTATATTTTATCCCGTTCAAACACGAGAACAAAAAGTAAAGTAAAGCAAACAAACGTTCATCCGTAGGTGATATAGCCGAGGATAGCTAACTCAGCCTGTTTCCACTATTATCTCAACGTTGACCTCTTCTTCAGCACTGTACGCGAAGAGTCACGTTGATGAGAACGAGAAGAGAGATACATTTGCTGCTAAAAGGAAATTAAATTAAATTGTGAAGAGTCGCGGAGGTTAAATATTAAACGAAAGAGCTGTATCGCGAAACAAATTGTGCAATGACGACAACTCGTCCACTTTAACGTTTTCTTTTTTTTTTTTAATGCTTAATTCGAAGTTCATTTTAAGCGGGGTCACAATAAAATAGAATAAATAAAATAGAGCGTTATTTAATAAATATATAAAAAAGTTGCTTCATTCAACACCTTTTTGAGTCATAACTTTTCGTCATTTTAATGTTTGTATTTACGTGTTATGAGCGGAGAAAAAAATATATCGATATGAGATATCAAAAGAGAATGTAAAAATGCACATTTTTTCGCATTTTGGTTACAAATCAATTGGTGCACTGTTGTTACTGTAATTTTTTTTTTACAAAGTGTAAGACAAAAAATGCGTAGGAAAATCCAAAAATCAAATTCTATCCTGACGAACGAAATGCAAAAAATGGATCTCTCTGGCGAGATGCCTGAATTACTTTTTACTCAACTTCGCGATGAACGCTTTACAACCGGAAAAAAAAGACATTTTCCCGCAGAGTGGATCGATAGACTTCAGGGATCGTACTTCAATTTCCCTTTCGTCCCTTTAGCCAAGTGTGTAACTCGAGGCTTTCTCCTCCCCCGCCACTTTGCGCTTTATCGACACACCACCTCAGACATCACACCAAAGTCGTTGTCGAAGAATTTTTATAGCGACGAGTGGCTACTCACCTTCGTGGCTACGAAAGTGGCACTTTTGTCAAAGGTTCCAAGGTTACAAATCTCGAACAAAAAAAAAAACTGGCCAAGGATGAACATACTCCTGCAATCGAGGGTTCTGTATCATTCCTCCGAGTGCAGTCTTATATTCTTCACACCGTTGTTACGCACTAGACAATTAAATTTATCTCAAAAACCAATAACAATTTCGACATCGCTATAGTTTTTCTGAATTTTTCTCGTATACATCAAAATTATTTATGAATTTACGATGAAGAAAATACTGATCGAAACAATATTGATTCAATCCTCAAAGTGAGCTCTTTCGAACGACACCCCACTCCCCAGGGCCGAAAAATATTCTTCTTGTCATTGCACATGTCGAGCTACCCTAAGTTCTCGAAAAGATATCGTTTCAAAAAAAGATTCGGGGCAAATCTTCGGAATATCTCACTCTAGCTGCACGCCAAATTTCAAGTTGATAGATAGGGGTTATACGCAGTTAGACATTTCAAAAAATCCATTTTTTTTATTGCATTTTCGGAATGTACATATATTTGAGTATATTCTCTGAAAATTTCAGATCGATCCGGCAAATATTCTTGGAGATACATGCATATTTGTAAGAACGGTCGGAGCGTTACAAAGTAGGCGGCCTAAAGACTGGAGTAGAAGCATGAAACTTTGAACGCGTTTTTCTCAAAACGGTATTTTCATAGTCGGTGAGCATGATTTCTCGAAAACGGCTCAACCGATCGGTCTGCAATTTTAACACAACCTTCTCAGATACATTCTTCCCGTACTGATCGAAGGGATAACATTTCCGATAATTATTTCTATTTTTTTAAAACAATTCAACGAAAAAGTTTTGGTCGAAAATTGGAATTTTTTCTTTTTGGAGCCGTCATTTTGTCAAAAATCAAAATTCCCACTACTCCTTCGATCAATACCTAGATTTATCTATCTACTAATAGAATCTTTTCGGTTTTTTTTAATTTTAAATAATCCAAACCGGCGATATCGTGCTCACCGCCAGACACCATTTTTTTGGAGGACCTCCAGGAGATCGTCTACAGGAGCAATGGAAATCAATATTTTTGAAAATGAAAAATGCCGATATAAAGTTAAAAACTACCACTACATTTATTAATACTTCTTGTATTTGTCAAATAAAATCCCTTTTCAGAAAAAATTCGTAAAGCAACGACTTTTTTTGGCCTTGCAACTGCGTATAACTCGTTAAGTCATTTAGGAAGTTAGCGGGCTGTGAAAGACGACAGACGGACGGACGGACGGACGGACGGACGGACGGATGGACGGACGGACGGATGGACAACCGAGTCTTACCATAAGTGTTCCTTTTTTTTGTGTATGGAACCCTACAAACAAAAGAACGAGTACGATTCAAAAGTTTGAACGACAATTGTCGAAAAAAGAAGATTACGTTAAATAAATTCTTTAAAGCTGCGAGTTCCACCAGGAAAATGTCTCTGAGTGCAATGATAAATATTAACAAAGTATTCAAAATCGTCTAACGAGACCAAAAATGGCGTTTGAACAATATCAGGATGATGATGGATGTGTTATTGTATTGTCGGACCTTACAAACAGACGGACAGACATACGTAAATGGGGGAATGCATTTTTTTGCATTCTAGGACATTTAAAACATTTATTTCACCTATAATCTGAGAGTACATTTTTTTTTGTATTACAATACGTTCTCTTTTTACATATTATGCATGTGTTGAGAGAGTAAAGATAAAAGAAAGCATATATATTATTGATAAACAGTGGATAAACAAAAGATCCGCTCTCGAATCATAAAACCGTCATAACTTAAACGACTTTCGTCAACAATTTACGAAGTTTGACGAAAGTACAATCGTTTCTCGAATGCAACATCAGCGATTCTCTCTCGGCTCATAAGGAGCTTTCGCGTTGGAGCTTTCGGGAGTATCTCATGAGCCTCTCAATCATTCGCCCACCCCCAATCGACAAAGCCTTTTATCGCGGAATAAAGAGGCTCGCTTTAATCGACGAGGGGGATGAAGAGCATTCCCAATCCTCTTATACGTTTTCACCCGTACACATTTCTTTGTCTCCTTGCCCGCGAGTGAATTAATTGTCGAAGATTGCTCCATAGACATACAAAACGTACTTGTCCCTTTAAGATCCAAGAACAATCGATCAGGTTTTCGTTAGAAAAACTACCATTTTACGTCACCGACTCTCCGGCCTCATTAGCCACCGTTTCTTGACGTCTCTATTGTCAATCACACAGCGTTCACTCCACTTCAGAGCGAAACAACTCATCCCTTTGCCCGACCATGAGCTTTTCAAGCAAGTACATACTTCTCGGTACCGTGATACCGAGAAGCATTACCATTCTTTCAAATCCACCCCCTCGCCCCTACGTTCATTCGAACATTAGACCTTCGGGAATAAACAACGCAAAAAAAAACAGGAAAACAGCGGTACGAAGTGTCGTGTGGAAAAGAACGAATGATGAACCTTAGAGTACTTCTTCGAATGCTAAGCGAAGTAGAAAGCCTTATGTAACAATGATTCCCCGGGAGAAGAGGGAGATGAAAAAAAGATCAGAAAAAACACAGAATGCTCTTGAAGTACAGTTAGTCGATCTGTTTTATGGAAGTCGAAGTAACGCTTACTTAAGGTAGTAGTCTGGTAACTTAAGACGATTTTCATGTCTTTTTTGGAGGGCGTTTTTTTGTAGGAAAATAAAAATGAATCGTTTTGGATATTTAGGATGTTTTTATTTACATATTAAAGATACAGAAAAAATTTTTTTTGAACAAATTTAATAGTTTATTATTATTATTATTATTATTGATCGAAGTTGGTACCTCGAAGTTGGTAGCCCGGGTCCTAACTTTTTTTCTACCCAACCGATTGCTTTCAAATTTTAACAGGCTACTCTACACACTTATAGTTCTCGTCGGAACTACCAAGAAATTTTTTCACCCGTAACTTTTTATTTTACAACCCCTTCTTTGCTAAAATAAGAGGACTTTAGCTAAGAAGGGGTTGTAAAATAAAAAGTTAGGGGTGAAAAAATTTCTCGGTGGTTCCGACGAGAACTATAAGTGTGTAGAGTAGCCTGTTAAAATTTGAAAGCAATCGGTATGGTAGAAAAAAAGTTAGGACCCGGGCTGCCAACTTCGAGGTGCCAACTTCGATCAATAATAATAATAATAATAAACTATAAGATTTTTTCAAACTATTTTTTTTTGTACCTTTGATATGTAAATAAAAACATCCTAACTATCCAAAACGATTCATTTTTCATTTTCCTACAAAAAAACGCCCTCCAAAAAAGATATGAAAATCGGCTTAAGTTACCAGACTACTATCTTAAGGAAGTACGATTATTAATTTTTTATTAAAAAGTGCTTAGATCAAAAACAATTACAACTGTTCCAATTCGCGTTGAATGTTATTATTATCATTAAATTTATATCCAACTGTTAATGGTTATTATTTTTTAATTATGATTTACTGGACGAAAGTTTCGTTGTGAATTAAGGGAGGAAATGGGGTTAGGACAGCGTTTTCTCAATGATATCCATGAATTTTTTTATAGTATAAAAAATGAATATAATTTATTGAAACTTTGAGAATATTCTATACATATATTAAAGTATATACTATAAAATTTTTGAAGAATTTTCTTGAAAAACACCGGGGATATTAGCGACCCCATATTGCAGGTCACAATCAGACTCAGCATTTTGCGTACATTCTGGAAGCCGCAATTTTCATCTGAAATCAAACGAGATTGGAATTTACTTTTATTATATGTCTCCCTTCTATATGAACCTCAATGCTATCAAAAAAATAGAAAATTGAATTTTTTACAGGTGTCAAAACAAAAAAGCATGATTTTTTGTCATTTTTTACAACTTTATTTGCGAAAAAAAAATAATTTTAAATAATGATAATGATTTTAGGTTCATATAGAGCGCAATACTATGAAGAAAGTAATTGCCAATTTTCAAAACGATTGGTTGAAAACTTTTCAAACTAGCGTGTACGCAAGTTCGAAAAAAGTCGTTTTCAGAAAAGCGCGTTTGAAAAAATAGTGACCGCTCGGTTATACACGTGGCGCGCTCGGGGCCTGAAGGAGAGCTATTCACTTTAATGGCTTATAACAATAGAACGAGTTGGAATTTTAATTTTTAATTTTGGGAACATATTTTTCAATAGTTTTACTAATAATTTATGAAATAAAAAAAAAACAATTTTCAACCGTCTAACCCTATTTCCCCCCTTAACAAGCGCCATCCAATTCGGTATTATAATGCGGATTTTCATTCAATTCTTTTATTCATCTTTCGAGCATAAAGTGTCCAAGTGATACTTTTAACCTTGGGTTGAAAAAATAAAAAAGTGTTCAAAACAATCTGATATGTTTGATACGCTAAAATATCGTGAACCTCGAAGTGGATTTTCAGGATTCGTTCGGATTTTCAAGATCAACCGAGAGTAAGAATGTCGAACTTGGGACAAGTGGTTGGAAAGATGAAATTAGTTATTTATCGAGAATCAAATACCAAAATAATTTCTCCCGAATCATATGTCTCAAATCCAATATTCGTCCGAAATGAAATTAATAGTATTTTGATAGACATTTGTTCTACAATATTCATTTGACATGGGTCATCATACTCCATGGTTTACGATATGCAAATTCATTGTGGTAATTAACCCTCGAGCAAATCCACCTGGAATTAAAGTTAGTCAACCGTGCACAATAGATGTGTAGTGCGTTCAGTAAACCCCATACGGGCCAGGAGTATGTTATCCGACACCTGGTTAGCCGAACGAATTGTTTCGAATATTCTTGACGAGGCGAAAACCTCAGTAAACTTTCTACTTTGCATAATCACCATGCATCAACCGCTACCAAACCGAATGTTACGAACCAAGCAACTTTAAGTTTAAAATTCTGTCGGTCATGTATTTTGGTTTGCCAGATGGTGAGGCAAACCTTAAAACTATTGTGGTATGGATAAAGAATTGATCGATACGACGAAGAGAGAGAGGGAGATGCGAATCAACTTCTACGTTATCTTATTTCCCTCAAAACCGAACCGAAAGTATTTAATCACCGTTGCCAGTGACGCAGAAAGACTACATCATCAATCAAGCCCCGTCAAAGTAAGGCCACTGATCCATGGATTAAAGATATTCTGCGGATTAAGCGTTCAACGCTCGATAATACACTCGTCCTTCCGAATGAACTCATCGATTAAAGAGTACACGTATTTAATCAACATCGAATAAATATCCGAGGTCCCACTGGAAAATACATCCCCGTGTCCGCTCAATGAAGTATTTTTCTGTATGTCAACATTCTCTTCCAAAGTGCCCTACGAACGACCCTGGAAATTGGACATTTTTTAAGGTAATAACCTGGCCTGGCCTGGTCTGGTAACTTAACCCGATTTTCATGTCTTTTTTGGAGGGCGTTTTTTTTGTAGGAAAATAAAAATGAATCGTTCTGGATATTTAGGATGTTTTTATTTACATATTAAAGATACAAAAAAAAATCGCGGACTTTGGAAAAAAAAGTTTTTTTTTCCAAAGTCCGCCATTTTGTTATTTATCCATGAAATTTAACTTCAGCAGTTCCGACCAGAATGACATGTCTATAGATTAAGAATTATCAAGAATTTTTTATTTGAGATAACATCAAGAGCCAAAATCACCGGGGCCACCCATGCGCTTTTTTTTCGAGGTGCCAACTTCGATCAATAATAATAATAATAATAAACTATTACATTTTTTCAACAAATTTTTTTTTTGTATCTTTAATATGTAAATAAAAACATCCTAAATATCCAAAACGATTCATTTTTATTTTCCTACAAAAAAACGCCCTCCAAAAAAGACATGAAAATCGGCTTAAGTTACCAGACTACTACCTTAAAGAGACCCTAAACCGTTATTCATGGAAATGGCATTGGCGTTCTGTCGAACCAACTCAGTAATCACGGAGTATGCTGATATTCCTGAGAAGTCCTGAGAATTGGCCAAATGGATGAACGGTATTAAAAAGCGAAATAAGATCTAACGCCACCCATTTTTGACCACATCGTGAAACTTGATGAATGGATTTAAAAAGTCGATCAAGCTGAACTGTATTTTGTGCGCCATTAACACCACTGCTGGGCACTAAATATTTCGATTAAATTCCATATATCCACAAAACCAATAATTATTTTGACATCGTTATAATTTTCCTCTCAATTTACTCTTGGGCCATACATCAGAATTATTTCAGAATTTTCGATGCAGTAGTTTCGAAATTGAGGAGGCTGATAGGAGCAAAGTAAAAAAGGAATATGTTGATGGATGCTTTTGGAAATATTTATCGAACGCAGTCTTTAAGAGGGGAAATAGGGTTAGGACAGCGTTTTCTCAATGATTTTTATGAATTTTTTTATAGCATAAATAATGAATATAATTTGTTGAAACTTTGAGAATATTTTATACATATGATTAAGTTTATACTATACAATTTTTGAAGAATTTCCTTGAAAAATACCGAAGATATTAGCGACCCCATATTGTAAGTCACAGCCAGACTCAGCATTTTGCGTACATTCTGGAAGCCGCAATTTTCATCTGAAATGAAACGAGGTTGGAATTTACTTTTATTATATGTCTCTCTTCTATATGAACCTAAATGCTATCAAAAAAATTGAAAATTGAATTTTTTACAGGGGTCAAAACAAAAAAGCATGATTTTTTTGCCATTTTTACAACTTAATTTGCAAAAAAAAATTATTTGAAATAATGATAATATTCCAATTTTAGGTTCATATAGCGCGCAATACTATGAAGAAAGTAACTGCCAATTTTCAAAACGATTGGTTCAAAACTTTTCGAACTAGCGTGTACGCAAGTTAAAAAAAAGTCGCTTTCAGAAAAACGCGTTTGAAAAAATAGCAAAATGCTGAGTCTGATTGTGACCTGAAATATGGGGTCGCTAATATCTGCGGTGTTTTTGAAGGAAATTCTTCAAAAATTTTATAGTATATACTTAAATATATGTATAAAATATTCTCAAAGTTTCAATAAATTATATTCATTTTTTATACTATAAAAAAATTCATGAAAGTCATTGAGAAAACGCTGTCCTAACCCTATTTCCCCCCTTGATGGCTTATAACAATGGAACGAGTCGGAATTTTCATTTTTAATTTTGGTAACATATTTTTCAATAGTTTACTAACAATTTATGAAACAAAAAAAATCGATTTTTTGAACCGTCTAACCCTATTTCACCCTCTAAAGGGGTGAGATGCAGTCAGGGGCGCGAAAAAAGGAGTTTTTTCAATAATTTTTTTTTTTTATTAATTAAGTTCATTTCATAAAACTGATTAAACAGAGTTTTAATATCATGTTTCAACTTGACTTTGGCAAAATTACAAAAAAAAAAATTAATAATTTATAAAAATATCGCTATCTTTGTGGTTTTGATTGAAGCCCTGCCACGGGTACCCGAGGCCCCTTCACTAATTGTGGGATATCTCGGAAACGATTAATCGAATTAACTTGAAATTTTCAGAGAATATTTTCAAACCATAATACTTCAAGAAAATGCAAAAAAAAATCGATTTTTTGAAAATTCTAACTGCATCTCACCCCTTAAAATAAGCCCGTTCAAAGGACACCCCATTCGCCACGGCAGACATTTTTTTCTGATCCCCCGAAATTCCGAAAATAATATTTTTCGAAAATGACTGGGTGAGCATCTTCGGAACATCTTACTCTAGGTGCATGCAAAATTATAAGATGATAGGTGCTGTGTAAAAATTAGAGACATCTGAGTGTGACAAGGGAACGGACGGACGTACTGACGGACGGACAACCGAGTTTCACCGTAAGGCTTCCATTTAAGCATTCCGTAAAAACCAAACTTTTACAGAACAACGAAACGAACACGGTTCAATTTATTAGTTACGGTTTCCCTCGCTTCCAGTGTACCAACGTCATACTTGTTGTCCTGGTACGAGACGAGAGAGAATTAAAAACAAAAAATTGACAACGAGACCCTAATTGAAAACGTCGTCCCGACAGTCAACCTCCACTGTCACACATTCCTTCGTGATGGCCGCGTATCCCTGAGCGACATACTCACTTTCCCTCGAGAACGTACACGTCCAGTGCTCGGACATTGCTGATCCAGGTCAATCGTTCGTCGGAAACGACCTCTTCCACACATTTTCTAGTTTGAATCCGCACGTCTCCATGCCCTTCCGACCGATTCCCATCTTCACTTACGTTTTTTTCCACTGTCATTCTCTCCTCTTTTTCAATACACGACGAGATTCTAGTCAGTGTCTTTCATCCGGGTTTGGATCATTGGATGCCAATATTTGTAGGCAGAGTAGCTGCTGGCAACGAACAATATTACTCGGCTCATGGGCGAAGTAGTTGAAAGCTTTTCCATCGAAGCGTGGTATGGTTATGACCCAATATCTACGTGATCTATTCCAAGTAGTGGATTTCACCTCTCACACCTTCCACCACCATCACCAACACTCTCTCATCCATGTAGCAGCATCTGCAGCAGGCAGGTGAATCCTCCAATTGCGGATGCATCCCCCAATCGTCCCTTTGCTCCCGACAGAGCTAGGTCGTGGAAAAGCTTCTCCGTGTCAAAGTGAAAGCCCATGGCTCGCGACTATGTATACCCACGTTGGTGAAATACGTGCTTTAATCAACGAAGATACGGCCACTGCTCCGTTATGTTTGAGCCCTTTTTACCCGGTACATGTAGATTCATGTTGGCTACCTTTCCATCGCGTTGTACATTACGGTCTATGCTTAATATTAGAGGACTCCGTGTGGATTCGAAAAGGATACCAAAAGAGTAGAGCAGAGTTATTGTTCGTGAGGCTGGGGTTTTGGTACAGAATATTTTCGGGCGATTACTGTCGAAATAGAACTTTACTCGCCGTGAACAGAGAAATCATTGGAAATGGGTCGTTAAGGTAGTCTCATAACTTAAGCCGATTTTCATGTCTTTTTTGGAGGGCGTTTTTTTGTAGGAAAATAAAAATGAATCGTTTTGGATATTTAGGATGTTTTTATTTACATATTAAAGATACAAAATAAAATTTTTTTGAAAAAATTCAATCGTTCATTATTATTATTATTATTGATCGAAGTTGGGACCTCGAAAAAAAAGCGCGTGGGTGGCCCCGGTGATTTTGGCTCTTGATGTTATCTGAAATAAAAAATTCTTGATAATTCTTAATCTATAGACATGTCATTATGGTCGGAACTACTGAAGTTAAATTTCATGGATAAATAACAGAATGGCGACTTTGGAAAAAAAAGTCCTTTTATTTTAGCAAAGAAGGGGTTGTAAAATAAAAAGTTAGGGGTGAAAAAATTTCTCGGTAGTTCCGACGAGAACTATGAGTGTGTAGAGTAGCCTGTTAAAATTTGAAAGCAATCGGTTCGGTAGAAAAAAAGTTAGGACCCGGGCTGCCAACTTCGAGGTGCCAACTTCGATCAATAATAATAATAATAATAATAAACTATTAAATTTTTTCAAACAAATTTTTTTTTGTATCGTTAATATGTAAATAAAAACATCCTAAATATCCAAAACGATTCATTTTTATTTTCCTACAAAAAAACGCCCTCCAAAAAAGACATGAAAATCTGCTTAAGTTATCAGACTGCTACCTCAAATCGTTGTTGTGCAGAATGATTCATTTTTTAATATCTGAGTTAGTTTAGGTTGGGTCACGTTCATGGGTTACTGTATGAAGTATCACGCAATGTTCGAAAACTCCCTGGAATAATGAGAATCTGCTTTGCAGAATTATTGCCCGGAAACCCGAATAATGTGGATATAATTCATGTGATCCAGTCATCTATTGCGAGTCGATGATTTAGTTTCGGATTTATCCTAAATTTAGTCTGTAGAATATCTGAATAGCCCAAAAAGTGGGCTCCAAACGTGGCTTCTGAAAGTTGCAGCCAAACATGTTAGCCGGATGTGGCAGAGAGCTACAAAACACTCTAAACCCACCCAGAAATTAGCCTCAATTCATTCGAAGTCAACGGAGAAAGTCCCCGGTAAAGTTTCTCAACTTTAACCTTGAAGTAGGCATCAACGTTACGCAAGAAGGTTTAGGACTCTCCGTTGAATCCTCTAAAGTCGCTTGCCCATTTAGAACCGACGAGCGGTAATTGGAGGGTCTCAAATTTGAGCTTAATACACGGATCATCCTCCGCGCCCACTTGTCTGTTCGTAATATGTTCACTAACGATTTCCGCATCCACTTGACTCAAAATTCCGTTGCCGTAACTTTGGTATGGTCTGTCCCAGGAGCATCAATTGAGGATATGTTCCTGTTTTCGACAGTATCTCCATCTTATGAAACATCGCAAATATGGGGCAATAATTATACGTTATTTTCAGACCAGACTCGTCTTACCAAAACTTCCGCCATTTACGAATATAACACTTTTGCGACCGGGAACGAATAGGTCACCGGATATTGCAGTATATTGAAGCTTTACGCGTTCTCTATATGCATCTCTGTCCGTTCGTATCCAGTTTCGCATATGTGCAAAATCGTGTTTACATTGTCCCGACGTTCTTCAGCTTTCGTGTCTCTGCAAAGACGGTGCAGTGTATATTTACATGGGACACAGATCTAATTGACGCGTAGGATACCAAGTGTAAACGTAATTTCGGCTACAGTCTGGAAGACGAAGACAACACGAACGATGTACGGCTGAGGAGAACACGAGGAAAGTGCTATCCACAATCCGAGGCTCCGTTCATGTGGACGAGTCTGTTGATGTATATTGTGATTTATGCCGTCTTCTAAATGTCCACCCGGAACGTTCATTCCACTTTCATCGGGTGGGTGCGATCTTCACGTCTCTTACTACGGATATACACCCTCGCAACTGCGGCGATAGGAGTGGATTGTGATGTTCGTACATATGCCAGCTCAACCTGGGCTCTTCCATCTGCCCCGCTTGTCTGCGGTCGCTTGACTATTGCTTTTTGCGATGCTCGTGTTCTCCCTTTCAAGCCACCCCCCCCCCCCCATCCTTAACTGTGCCAGAGCAAACGTATGGACTCTAATCCGATATTTTAATGTGACGCGTTTCTCTGGTTAGCCTGCTTTCATTAATGGGCTGGATGGGCTCTTTCGAGTCTTCAGTAAAACAATTATTTTCTAGGTCGGTAATTATTTATCGGATGAAAGATCATTTTCCAGGTGGAAACTTATGGTTCGCGGGTGGAAAATCATTTCCCAAGCGGAACATCATTTTCCAGATGGAAAACCATTTTTTCAGGTGGAAAATCATTCCCCAGGTGGGTAACCGTTTCCGAGGTTGAAGTTAATTGCCCAAGAGGAAAATCCCTTCTTGGGCCTGTAACCATTTCCCAGGTGAAAAATAATTTCTCAGGTGGTAAATCATTTCTCAGGTGAAAAATCGTGTCCCGGGTGGGAAATCGTTTCCCAGGTGGAAGATTATGTCCCAGGTGGGACGTCATTCCCCAGGTGGAACACTATTGTCGGGGTGAAAAATTATTTGCCCGGTTGGAAAGTCATTTTCCCCGTGGATTCGTCACAAACCAACTTGGTTCGTGAGATTTTCTAAAATATGTGTACTGTATGTGAATGATAAATTATGATAACCCAGTCAGGATAGAATGGATGTATGTCATGATACCCTGAAAGTTCTGTATCTATCTGTGAACGTTAATCAGTTTTTATTACAAAGCTCTGTAAGCGATTCGCGATAATGATATTATAATATAAATATATCATCGTGAATCGATGTGAAATTCCACTGTGGTGTGTGGTGTTTATGAAATTCCATTACACTAGACGATAAAATTATTATCGTGTACTGTAATGGAATACCATAAACTTTTGCACCGTCCCCCCGACTACCAGCGGAAGAGAGAAAATCGATCACAACGCGCCGAAGCATTGTACACTGAATATGTATATGATCGTGTTTCATTAGACCATCATGCAGAACATTAGCTCGGAGGTGAGATTAACGACTTGAGCCGAGAGTCACGTTTTAATGGGAATATCGTTCGAGTCTTATTGCAACACAATTTATAAACATTTTACCAGATTTACGGGATTAGTTGAGCTAACGGAAAACAAACTTGATAAGAAAAGTTCGAAATTCGTAATTTCATCGGTACTTAATCTAACTTTCTGAATATGGATTAGCATGCGTAGGAGTATCGAAAGGGTTTAAATACTGTTGATGAGTGCATCATACCGGAACCTGATACAGAAGGGGTACTCTTCGCGAGTAATGACACTTAACGAGCATCAGGTCTGTCGATCACAGGCTAAGATTGACAACAAGATCGTCCTTTAGTTCATTCGTGGGAACGGGAGTGCGTCGAAATATCCAGCTAACGAAAATAATATTAGCAGATGGCTGTTCATTTTTGCTCGGACATCAAACAAACATTAAACTAAGATGTCATACAGATATTCAGATAAAAATAATTGCCAAGACGATGCTTTGATATTTGCCAAAATTTAGGATATCAAAAGTCTATCATAATCGATTAATTGCGATAGCAGAATACGTGATACCAATTTTATGTCATTCGTAGAATCAGATGTGGGAATTTTGTTTGGCCGTTAATTCTTCAAGCGGTATTGTCTCTAGTTCGATATTATCGTGAACTCTCGCTGAATCATAATTGTCGCGCAAACGAAACGTTACTGTGTTCGTAAGTCCGAAGATGGAATTCGGATTCATCGGAGAAGGAAAAATCGTGATGCTGCATTGCATTCCGTAACCTATATTGATCAGCGCCTTCGGGGTTGCTTGCGACGGGGTTGTGCTCCCTCTGACTTGCACCATCCAGATACCACCCTGCAGTGAAAACGAAAAGCATTCACCCACCCTGTAATACTGGCTCTACGCCGTCCATCGACTCACTGGTGTCGACCCCACCCCAGGGTCACACAGCATGCTAGACTAAATCTCCGGGCTTTAGGGCATCGTCTAGAGCTATCCCATTCCAACATCTTCGCGTCTCTACCCAGCTCCAGCATCTATACCAACCGTCGCCCTCGCAGCCGAAAACCAACTCGTTCTTAAGACCCACTATCCCTCTTGCCTCTAGTGATAAGGGGGACAGAGGTAAATTTTCCAACTTTCGTCCAATTCTCTGTGCCTACGTACCCTTTGCACGATCTTCAACTTTGCCCAACCTATCATTGCACCACTGCGCGGGTGGGAAGAGTGATGGTGGAGGGGAGATCGTCCTTTCGATCTCTTGTACCAAGCTTCAGTCACCCTTCGGATAGCTCTTACGTTTTTCCCACTTTGACCTTCAATTTCTCCCGAACCTTCATGTAAGAAAACACAGTAACACACTGTACAGTAGCGGTATTGTTAGGGTACGGTACTAATAGAGTAACCATAAAGTAACGGTGCAGTAACAACACAGCAGCCATACAGTAATGGTACATTAACGGTACAGTAACGGCACAGTAACGGTGCAGTAAGAACACAGCAGCCATACAGTAATGGTACATTAACGGTACAGTAACGGCACAGTAACGGTGCAGTAAGAACACAGCAGCCATACAGTAATGGTACATTAACGGTACAGTAACGGCACAGTAACGGTGCAGTAAGAACACAGCAGCCATATAGTAATGGTACATTCACGGTACAGTAACGGTTCAGTAAAGGTGCAGTAACATCACAGCATCCATACAGTAATGGTACAATAACGGTACAGTAGCGGTACAGTAACGGTACAGTAACGGTACATTAACGGTACAGCAACGATACAGTAACGGTACAGTAACGGTACAGTAACGGTACAGTAACGGTACAGTAACGGTACAGTAACGGTACAGTAACGGTACAGTAACGGTACAGCAACGGTACAGTAACGGTACAGTAACGGTACAGTAACGGTACAGTAACGGTACAGTAACGGTACAGTAACGGTACAGTAACGGTACAGTAACGGTACAGTAACGGTACAGTAACGGTACAGTAACGGTACAGTAACGGTACAGTAACGGTACAGTAACGGTACAGTAACGGTACAGTAACGGTACAGTAACGGTACAGTAACGGTACAGTAACGGTACAGTAACGGTACAGTAACTGTGCAGTAACGGTACAGCAACGGTACAGTAGCGGTACAGCAACGGTACAGTGACGGTACAGTAACGGTGCAGTAACGGTGCAGTAACGGTGCAGTAACGGTGCAGTAACGGTACAGTAACGGTACAGTGTCGGAACAGTAACGGTACAGTAACGGTACAGCGTCGGAACAGTAACGGTACAGTGTCGGAACAGTAACGGTACAGTAACGGTACAGTGTCGGAACAGTGACGGAACAGTAACGGTACAGTGTCGGAACAGTGACGGAACAGTAACGGTACAGTGACGGTACAGTAATGATACAATAACGGTGCAGAGACAGTACAATAACGGGTGACAGTTGTGAAGAGATCGTACTTTTGGATCTCTCATTCCAACCATCCATTATTCTTCGGCTAGCT
This sequence comes from Oxytorus armatus, assembly GCA_958009045.1. Taxonomy (NCBI): domain Eukaryota; kingdom Metazoa; phylum Arthropoda; class Insecta; order Hymenoptera; family Ichneumonidae; genus Oxytorus; species Oxytorus armatus. Next base: position 13,089,598 of record OY253755.1, read on the forward strand.
CGTACGTTTTTCAGTACTTTTACCTATAATTTCTCCCGAACCTTCATGAAATAAAATACCGAACTCCATTATACTTAACCCATTATCGCCTGAGGTAGATTAAAATATATCGCAGCCTTAATTGTGTCGAACTTTGAAAACCACTGTGTTGACCTTTCTCACTTTTCGGCCACTCATTAGTAGACTTCACAATGCGTAATAGTAAAATAATTGAAAAGTACCTGCATTTTGGTGGTTAATCTTGCACTTGTGGCTGAAGTCCACAAGTTACTCAGAAGGAAAGTGGTATCGAGATGGTTTTTAACGATGTATGGTACTTTCAAATTTCAATTATGGCTTTCTCTCTACCACTCTCTGTCTCTCTCGTCTATATTTATCATCAATTTGTGATATCCTTAAAAAAATCCGTCCTGTATATGGAGAAAATGAATAAATCCCCCGACATTCGTATATAGTTATTTTGGATATTGTCAATAAGTAGCACGACAAAATTTCGTCGACGGCACTTCACTGAGAAATGTCAATGAAAGGATTCAACATAAAAAATTTACTCATGCATGAATTAACCTTCGTTTGTTACAGTGCTGACGGCAATTACGAGGTGACCATAATGACCAAGGCGATATTACATTACACTGGTAAAGTGTCGTGGAAGCCACCTGCCATCTACAAATCATTTTGCGAAATTGACGTGGAGTATTTTCCATTCGACGAACAGACGTGCTTCATGAAGTTCGGCTCGTGGACTTATGATGGTTACACGGTAAGAGACAAAAAAAGTCTGCTGATGAATTTACGTGAGAAATTAATTATACGACCATTAAACGCTGTCAAGGTTAATCGAAAAATTTCCAGAACATTTGGTACTCGTAGAATTGACAGTCACTGACTCTACATTCACACACGCACGCAAAAGGATTTAGGCACTTATATTTTCATTCCTCGTTTCTATCCTGTATCACGTCATTCGTAGTGACGTATATCCCGTTTATATTCCGATATCTGGGTACAAATATAACGATATTCTTCTATCGAAGACTTGACAAATGGACGGTGAAACTGTCAATTTTTTTTCTCGTCCTACCTTTTCTCGCGTATGACGGAATGGCGAAGAATGCTTTTCAGATACGTAACAATGTCCATAGAACGAAATAGATGGACAGATGTGGGCGCGGGGTTGGCGCAAAAATTGAGAGATGGCATTCCATCTCTCAATTTTTTTTGAGCGACAGACACGGCGATCTAGCTCAACAACTTTGTTGTCGCTGGTATCGAAATATGACGGGGTGAGTGTGTGTGCGATCACAACCAACGCTCCACTATCAGCGCTCTTAATCGGTGAAGTGTACGAGAATTCTGAAGGGAATGTGGAGATGAGAGGGACGCATTGAAATGTACCCAGGTAACCGAATCGAGATAAAGAGAAAGGTTCACGCGCGAACGAATCAATTCGTATGGTATAACCATGCCTCGTGTTTGAGTGAAAATATTTTTCATATATCGCATCACGATTTTACCGTAACCGGCAGAGTGTTCTCTTATTATTTTACTTCCTTTGTGCAGCGGTTTTGTCCCCTCAATTCTCAGACTCGCGCATTCGATTTATGGTTTTTCTTTGCCCTGTGCTTCACTGATCGTCTCTGACGTCTGAGAACTCCTTCGCTCGGATATTCTTTTGGCAGATAAATCCGCTTGTCCAAGAATTGTACGGTCTGTTCACTGATGAAAGGACACCGGCAATCCAAGAATTATAACGCTAGTGGAGAAAGAACCGAATCAGTGCAGCTCTCGGTAGTGTCTTCTCGAGCATAAAAAAAAACATTCAGCGGGTGGAAGAAGGAACTAACGGGGTTAATAATATTTTTCGTAATCCTTCGTCAATCTTCGAGATTAGGAGAATTATTTATTTGGGATGCAGCAGACGCTGTTGTTCTATTATCTTGCTTAGAAGCTCGGGGGGGAATGATAGTTAACGGTAGAAAATTGCAGCTCATAACTGCATTGATGTCTGATAATTTTCCCGTTTTATATTTTCCCTCAACGACACATTTCCTTCTGTCATTTTTCTTTGTGTCGATTTCTCTTTTGCAAACTTTTCACTCTGTATATTTCTCCAACGACACTTTTCCGCCTGGAGATTTTCCTTTCCGACACTTTGCTTTCCGGACATCACGTAATTTCTTCATCATGCTTTCTCGTTCAATACTTTTCCTTCCCGACGCTATCCCTCTTGGACATTGTTCATTTTAGGATTTGTCTTCCGGACATTGCATCGTCGATTCATCGCTTTTGCCCTCCCGTCATTTTTATTTTCGGACATTTCTCCTTTCAACACTTTCCGCTTTCGACATTTCTGCTTCTGACACTTTTCTTTTTGGACATTCATCTTCTTTTTCTTTTGCGCCTTTCTGAACCATTTCCCTTCCAACACTTTCCCTTCGGACACTTTCCCTTTTTTGGAGAAGTATCTGTCTGAATACTTTCCCTTCTGGAAACTTTCATTCATGGAGATCCCGAAACGTCCTGCATCCTGCAGGGCAAATGTGCAGAAGGGAAATTGTCGGAAGGACAAATGTTAGATGGACAAATTTCCGAGGCACGTTTCATGAACACCCTTATGGGGTGATTATTCAGCAATAATTAATGAAAGAATCTTATAAGCATCATTTCCGAATATTCTGTGCTGGGAGTAATTATGGTTTCAGCAAAAGTATAACCTTACGAAATAATGATCAGAGTCATATGGACTCCGAGAATTTGCTGATGTAGCAACTTAACTAACCTGGATTTATCGTCTCATATCCATCCTTTCCAATCCCGGTCTTTTCCCAAAAGCTTTCCCATTGTTTATATCCCTGCCTCAATATTGAAAGGATCACATGGAAAAATATGACCGTGCAGTGAAGAAAAAAAAAGCGCGGAATAGTTTTTTGTACTTTATGCTTGAAATTTGATGAGTGACGCTGGCTAGACGTTTCACTGAAGGGATATATGCGTAAAAAAAAAGCGTGCAGCCTGTAACGTTATGCCTGAAGTTTGTTTTTTTTTCCTTCTTTCCCCGTAGGCATAACTCGTTGGTCGTGCGACAGCAAGGAATTTGAAAAAGTTTCAGGTTGTTCCCGTCTTTGCCGTCCTCACTTCTCTCCCTTGATCCTGTTCACGGGGTACCAGCGAGACAAAGGCTCGTAATATAATCTAGAAACTTTCGACGGGTCGAATATTCATGGCATCCCTTAGTACGCGCTTGAGCCTCGACTCCTCGATGTCGACGTCAGTCCTCGCTTTTATCCACTTCTTTGTCCTCGCTTTATCCTCCCACCCCCGATACCGTTGCCTACCTCTGGTGAGATGCATAATTCAACTTTCGATTTTGCTTGCATTTTTCATCGTTCGGAAACGGGGTAACGCTTTTACTGGCGGTATTGAGAGCCCGCAACTTTTTCTTCTTTTTCTTCTTCTACTTACCGTTCCTAGAATTTTTTTCTCAGTTATTGTAGTTCCTCGTTCCTAACCGGAACGTTGTGCGACCGGAAGTTCTTATTTTCGGTCCTTAAAGTTACATGAGATCCTTTGGAGTGTGCGAGAGATAACGTTAATTGGCGCTCACTTGGGAGCAAGACACGCTATGTAAGGGATTTCACTTCGCCTCATTTATGGAGACTGAGCAAGGAGATTTGTGCACAGTCCTCTAATACTCATTTTTGCTCGGTAGAAAGATTTATGAGGATTTTTCTTTGGTTTTATTCCAGGATTGAAATACTACTACCCCATTGGGTACGAAAAAAAAACCAGTAAATCAATACTTTAAAATAATTCTGGTGAGCCCAGGGATGATGGAAGATTTTCAACGAAAAGGTTCTCCACTGCTGATTGTTCATGCACTGATACACTCAGGCTTTCTTTTTGAATAACTGTTTAAAAAAACGCTATCTCTTGCTTCTGAGGAATTGCACCCTCCACTCGGAAACAACTCATGCGGAATAACCTTAAAATTCGTTCGTGTGCCAATAGGGGTTCAGAGGAGAAAATCGCAAAAGCCCCTAAATCCATACAATTCGAGGAACTGAAATTTTATCTCAGAACTATTCTTGTATCTTCCAATCTCTGGTTATCTAATTTTCCGCTGTACTTACAGGGGTCGCGCTCGGAAATATTTTACGATCCACATGACAATTTTTCGAGTCGCAGAGAAATCAAGGATGGAGGAAAAACATCTATTGCATTATTAATTTTATCGGGATAAAATTTACGGCAGCAGACATCCATTTTGGGTCTTTGCGTCACTGTCGCTTCTTCGAGAATTTTTGTGTCTCGTCACATTTGATTTTGACAACTGAAGAATAATCTTATGCTCAATTTTTATCATTTACGATTGTCAAGAACTTCGAAAATCTGCCATCTGAATTATTTAGTGGGATGGTAGAACGAGTGTGCGTTCCAAATTTCAGTCAGAAATATCGAAAATCGTAGTTTTTAATCTGATTCTCAGTAAAAGTTGAATTTTTTGAGTTGTATTGTGTCTGGTATAAGTTCCCCAAAACTTGACTCAATTCTACGGATAAAATTTTCTATCACAACAGCACGTACGATTTCTAGTTTTGTAGGCAATAGTTTTTAGAAATAAGATCGTCGATAGCTTGACATTTTGGTGGACTCCCCCAATCTTAAAAAGTAATGCAATTGTGACATTATGCTAACGGAGTTACTGTGATCTTCTTTCTGAAACAACCGATGCAAGGTACCAGCAAAATATTCTTCCTCGTCAATATACCTACTGAAAGACTTTGTAGAAGCATCCAAGACGATCGTATCGATGAACCTGACATTTTATCTCGGCCTATTGAACTTCTTATATCAACTGTCATGAAGCTGTGGGTTAATAAAATCAACAATTGCCAGGACGATATCTCGGGCCTTGTGGCCTTGCAACAGTATATACTATGGGACGCTACTGAGATACGAGAATATTGTAGAATGCAGCCAACCGGAAAGCATTCCTTCTGCCTTTGATAGGGACTCCAATCTCAACCCCGGCAAAAGACGTCACTTCTGTGTGTATGTAAAGACGCGCTCGCGGTGTTGCAGCAAATTCTGGTCTCTGAGGAGAAACCTTTCGCTCGTAACATTCGCAAATCGTGCACGCCGTGCCGCAGAGCACTGCCTCAACTGAAATCTCCTTTGGGATAAGACGATAACAGAGTGAGAGTAGGCTACCTATATGTTTAACCTTTGCACGGCCGAACCCGCAAACGAGTCGAGATAATCTTTGCACACTTTGCCTTTATCGATTTTCGTGGAAAACCCCGCGAGGATTCGTGGATTTATGCCACATTACCTGCTAAAATCGCTTTTGGTGGGGTTCTTGATTATTTTGAAAGACTTACCGAACGCGTTACTCCAAGAAATATTTCTAATGGCATCATCAAACTTCTAAACTGGCCAGGCAACGAAATTTTCTCCACAAAATGTATCTGCATAAAAAATACTGTGATGATAAAATATATTTCTGACGGAATCTCCTAGAAAATAAGCCACCAACCAAGTAAATGTGGAATAGATAAGGATGAGAGAAAATACTAGGAAAACTAAAAGGCAAGCATACAGTAAACGTACAGTAACCGCAAAGTAACGGTAGAGTAACGATACAGTAACGGTACAGTAACGATACAGTAACGGTACAGTAACGGTACAGTAACGGTACAGTAACGGTACAGTAATGATACAATAACGGTACAGTAACGGTACAGTAACGGTACAGTAACGGTACAGTAACGGTACAGTAACGGTACAGTAACGGTACAGTAACGGTACAGTAACGGTACAGTAACGGTACAGTAACGGTACAGTAACGGTACCGTAACGGTACAGTAACGGTACAGTAACGGTACAGTAACTAACGTTCATGCCATTTTCAAATAAAAATTGACCACCTATCTTTTCCTGACGGGAGTTTGTCTGCCTACTTTGAAACAACCGATGCAGGTTTTGCACAAAATCTCACTGTATCCAATATGGAGATGAGAGAACAGTCCCCAAGTCAATTCCACTGATATCGGAAATTCGACGCCACAAATACGATTCCAACCAAATTGTGGCATTGAAAAACATGACAATTTCACCTAAACGATGATTTTTCGTTCTGTCAACAGGTCGATCTAAGGCATTTGGATCAAGAGGAGGACTCGAACCAAATAGACGTTGGTATCGATCTAACGGACTACTACATAAGCGTCGAGTGGGACATAATAAAAGTGCCTGCCGTGAGAAACGAGAAGTTCTACATATGCTGCGAGGAGCCCTATCCCGACATAATGTTTTACATAACACTGCGTCGCAAGACCTTGTTCTACACGGTCAATCTTATTATACCGTGCGTCGGTATATCGTTTCTATCGGTGTTGGTGTTTTATTTGCCGAGCGACAGCGGCGAGAAAGTCTCGCTGTCAATATCGATATTGCTCTCGTTAACGGTGTTCTTTCTACTACTCGCCGAGATAATACCGCCCACGTCATTGACCGTACCGTTGCTCGGTAAATATCTGTTGTTCACAATGGTACTCGTGACGTTTTCCGTTGTCGTTACGATTGCCGTGCTCAATGTGAACTTTCGTTCGCCGGTAACGCATCGTATGGCCAAGTGGGTTAGAACTGTGTTTATCAATGTGTTGCCAAAGTATTTGTTGATCGAGAGACCGAGCAAGGACGCCGACGACGACGACGATCCCGGGGGTGACGACGGCGATCAAGATGGCAAGCCACCCGACGCCATACTCACCGATGTCTTTCACGTTCACGAGACCGATAAGTACGATCCTTACTGTGGCGATTATGAGATTAATACGTTGACTGATTTACCGGGAATACCGGGAATACCGAGCATACCGGGAATACCGGGATTACCGGTTCTCGCCGATCCAAGATACGAGGTTAGCGGTGCTGTTGGTAGCGTCGCGACGCGCTTCGAGGAACCACTGCCAGCGTTGCCGTTGCCAGGCGCCGATGACGATCTATTTGGACCGTCCAGTCCGGGTTACATTCACGAGGACGTTAGTCCGACCTTCGAGAAACCGCTTGTCAGGGAGATCGAGAAGACGGTCGATGACGCCAGGTTCATTGCTCAACACGCCAAAAATAAGGACAAGTTCGAGAGCGTGAGTATAAGGCTTTCCCCTCTTTTCTATTACGTTGGCATTTTCAATCCGCGGCCATTTTTCTTTTTCAAGACAAAATCCTCTAAAAATTCTGATGTTAAGTTAATGACAAGTTGATTATGCAGACTACTTCTGTATGCTATCAGCATTTTACAGTTCAAATTTCCGAATTTCCAATTCGAAATAACATTTCCAACAACCGGCATCGGTCGTCAAACAAATATTGAAGGACCGCGGTTCTACAGATTCCAACTGTACACCTACTCAACTGTCACGACCAAACTGACACGAGCATACGAATATTTCGCAATATTGTCACGACAAAACTGTTCCCGAACAAAACTCTCACCATTAAAACTGTCACCGCACAAACTGTCACCACTCAACGCTCCTGAATCTCTATCCGACACGTGCAGAAATCTTCACGAACAAAACTATCACCGTCTAAACTGTCACGGTCTCAACTGTATTCTGCGCAACTGTAACGCAGCAGAATAGTCCCCGTCTACACTGTCAGGGCGTCTACTGTATTCTGCACCAACCGTCACCGTTCCAACTGTCACCGCACAAAACTGTCACCGGCAAAACTGTCACCGCGCCAAGGCGCGGTAACTAACTCACACGGGTATAAGCTGAACTCGTAGATAAGAGCGCTCGTGCTGCTTCACTAAACGCGCCGCAATAGCGCGCGATATTTCGTGCGTGTCCGCTATTACCGATCGCTGAGCACAAGTAAGTTCGCGCGGTGCGAAGGCTGTGGTTGAGACAACAGCGGCGAATGACGTAAGTATTAGCGGACATGCACGAAATATCGCACGCTATTGCGCCGCGTTTGGTGAAGCAAGCCCGAGCGCTCTTACCTACGGGTACAGCGTCTACGAGTGTCAGTTGGGTAAATCTCGCGTTAAGCGGTGACGGTTGGTGCTGTGTACAGTTTTGCCCGTGACAGTTTTGCCGGTGACAATTGCCGCGGTTACAGTTGATGCGGTGACAATTTAAGCGGTGACAGTTTGAACGGTGACAGATTAAACGGTGATTGTTTAGACGGTGACAATTCGGACGGTGACAGTTTAGATGGTGAAGGTTTAGACCGTGACAGTTTAGACGGCGATAGTTTTGTTCGTGAAGATTCTGCACGTGTCCAATAGAGATCGGGGAGAGTTGAGTCGTGACAGTTTGTGCGGTGACAGTTTTAATGGTGAGAGTTTTGTTCGGGAACAGTTTTGTCGTGACAATATTGTGAAATATTCGTATGCTCGTGTCAGTTTGGTCGTGACAGTTGGGTAGGTGTACAGTTGGAATCTGTAGAACCGCGGTCCTGCCATATTGAAGCGTTCTGACTTTTTCAGATAATTCGTAACCGAAATACGAATCATCAGAAAAATGAATAAAAATACAGCCCTCGCAGAAGCTCAACGTTCTAGTTACCTTAATATTTATCTTCGTGTGTCGAATGCCCACGTGTTACTGGGCACGAAAGCCGTCGAGATCTCTTTGATGTGTGACTCGATACAGAAATCGTACCACCTGTTAACTCGACCTATCTAACTGTATACGGCAGTGTCGTCTATATAACCGTGTCGCTCCGGGATATCTTGCGCTTAGTTTTATCGGATTTTCATTGACTAACTGTATTCAGGTAAATTCTGATAAACTGAGAATCATTTCTTCTTCGTATACGTCTTAACAAGTCAAATCGTACGAGGAATGCAAGAGTATATTAATTTGGTACGACTATAACGGTAAATTCAATTATTCGATCTTCTTGCCATATAATCTTCGCGCGTGCAACGTGTAAAAAAAATAACGCTTTCCATTGCGTGTTACTAAACTTTTAATAAACTGTAATGATGTCGACTGAGGGTTGTCAATTTTTATTTCGCCATCAAATGAATCTCGGAAATGAGAGGACTAATGGAACTAGGATAAAAAGGAATGTTAAAGGGATGATGAAGTTTTAGTAACTAGGAAAATTGCAATAATTGAAGATATTTTACGATTCAGTTTTCCTTCGCGATAACAGACTTAGTACACGATACAAATTTCAACGAGAAACGTTTAAAATCGTATTGAATAATCCACTTTGGAGGATAGATTTTTTTGAAGATTTTTCATCGTATCGAATACCACTTTTTCTTTTTCCCATAAACTAATCCGTTCACTATACAATTGTTTAACGTTCAATATGCAAGCTATTGATGTTTTTATTTTTTCGAACGCAGAAGGTTCTCTTATATATAGTTTGCAAAGTTTCGGGCTATTCAAGTTTTGTGTGGGACGATCTAAAGTTCTCAATTAGGCAAAAATCCACGTGTAGAGATTGAGTTGAATCACTGCCTGCTGCTGCGGGCTAGATCTCATGGGAAACTCGTTTTCCAACCGGGGCTGAAGAGATTTCTCCGAGAAATGTAAATGCGAGAATACTTTTTCGATTTCGCGCTTGTAGACGAGGAAGAAGAGGAAGAAGAAGAAGAAGAAGAAGTAGTAAAAGAAGAAGCGACGGGGCAAGCTCTCGAGTAAACGAGTTCGCGAAGGCATTACCTTTTTTTTTTTCTCTCCAGGGGCACGTGCACGGAAAGACACACCGAGCCCCACGATATCGTCAAGTTTTCTGACATACCCTTATCAATTGAATACTTGTATTCGAAAATAGAAGCAAGGAAAATACAGAAAAATTAAGATACCGATCGAATAACGAGAAGTGTCGTTCTGAAAAAACGATTCGACAACGATTTTTGGTTTAAACTTATATTACAACTCAATAAACAATGAGACTAACTTGGAATTTCGATAAATCCCCTATTATTTTGCAGGCATTTAAAAAAGATGATCGAATATTTTTTTATAACAATGGCGGTGTCCATAATAATAGGTAAATCATGATAAATGTCGCGTAACGTTAATTAAATTATGTAACGCAATTATTGTGGAATCGTGTAACTATTGATTAATTGATATTCGTACGAGGGAAGTGGCCAACCAGTTACGAATAATTACAAATCCAATCGTGCTAATCGGTATAATTAGACAAAATCGCGTCGGGCAATTATTTTGTTAAATAGCGAAGAAATAAATTCAATCAGTAGAGGATGAATTAATTTCTTACTGCTAAAGCATTGCAACGTCAATTCTAAATCGCCAACGTCAACACCGGGGTACAAATTTTCACAATAATTCTTTCTGTTCGTCGTTATTAAGGTAGTAGTCTGGTAACTTAAACCGATTTTCGTGTCTTTTTTGGAGGGCGTTTTTTTTGTAGGAAAATAAAAATGAATCGTTTTGGATATTTAGGATGTTTTTATTTACATATTAAAGATACAAAAAAAATTTTTTTTAAGAAATTTAATATTTTATTATTATTATTGATCGAAGTTGGCACCTCGAAGTTGGCAGCCCTGGTCCTAACTTTTTGTCTACCGAACCGATTGCTTTCAAATTTTAACAGGCTACTCTACACACTTATAGTTCTCGTCGGGACCACCGAGAAATTTTATCACCCCTAACTTTTTATTTTACAACCTCTTCTTTGCTAAAGTCCTTTTATTTTAGCAAAGAAGGGGTTGTAAAATAAAAAGTTAGGGGTGAAAAAATGTCTCGATAGTTCCGACGAGAACTATAAGTGTGTAGAGTAGCCTGTTAAAATTTGAAAGCAATCGGTTCGGTAGAAAAAAAGTTAGGACCCGGGCTGCGAACTTCGAGGTGCCAACTTCGATGAATAATAATAATAATAATAAACTATTAAATTTGTTCAAAATTTTTTTTATTGTATCTTTAATATGTAAATAAAAACATCCTAAATATCCAAAACGATTCATTTTTATTTTCCTACAATAAAACGCCCTCCAAAAAAAGACATGAAAATCGGCTGAAGTTACCAGACTACTACCTTAAGTGGGCTATTTTCAATTGTGTAATTCCCTCTCTGGATTCGAAATGAGCTATAACCGAAACCATCACGAAACATTCGTCCGAGCGGGATCGTAGTTTGATTTTCGATCAACCCTGTTAAATCGATCGATTGATCAGTGGCTCCGCCTTTTTCCGAACTCGTCGAATATCTAATTTTTCATCGCACCGGCCTCTAAGGAGAAGGCCCTGTAAGTTTCATAGGCTTCGATCTACTCGCGTCGCCATAATTGTCTAACAAATCTCGTGAACCTTAAAGCCACCCCGCAAAATGGATCTCGAGTCTCGCAGATATCATCACCCCTTCGAATACGATTAATCAACGATTCAGTGAACAAATTCACGTGTCCGTGAAAATCCAATTGAATCGTCGAATGGACTGGTGGAACAGTAGACAGGACGAACGTGAAATGAGCGAGAATCTTTGGCCCGGAACAAGCTTCCGGTTCGCTGGTACATGCAAATGCGGGATAGTTCGTTTTCTTTTTTTTTTTTCTTTTTGGATTTCCGGTTTTAAGCTCTGATCAAGACCGTGAGACTCTGGGTAACGCAGCAAGGGTATTAGCGGACGAACCGTTCGAGGAAGCGTTACGTGTACTCCGATGCTTCGTTGCTCACGTTCAGCTTGGTTGTTCCCAGCGCGGGGACTGAACGAATAAATTATATCGGATGCGAGTATCTATGAGAAACGCACTGCGGCAGGCGGGGTTAGTTCACTTGCCAACTCCAGGCTTCTACAAACCGCTATGAGGGGGTGGGCTTGCGGGTTTAGGTGTGTAACTGACGGTCTGACAAATCCTGGGAGGACTCATCCCTATCTCTATCTCTTTTATACTCTTAGAGCTACCTTGGCCTCTCGGCGTCGCGTCTCCCACGAGTTTTGCCAGGATCTGATAACCCCGTTTGTCTCCATGGTCCGGCCATCCACGAGCTACTACCCGTTACTTCGAAATCACCCGGAATATCCTTCCTCCCACCCCCCCCCCGGCTCATAGTATAGAATGTCCTGAACTTGGAGTCCTCGCTGATAGCGAAGTGTGTTTGAATTGGAGGACAGTAGAGAGTAAGAACATTGGATGAAAGACGAATCGTCGAATTCTAAGACATCACGAAATTCTGGGGTTGCTAATACGCGAACGGATTTTCATTCGATTTGTGGGTTCAGTGTCGCAGTCAGAACTACCCTTCGACAAATTGTAACTACAACCAGTAAGTTTCAAAAACTCATAACTTCGAAATTACTGATCGTTCCTATAATTCCTATAGAATCTTTCTGGCCTCAATTTCACTGAAGTTACCGAAAAAAATATAAAGAATTACGAAAAAAAAAAACTAAAAACAAAATTACAAAACCACAAATTATGTGGAATTTTTTTCTTTTTTATTCGAACATGCTTACATCGAAAACTACTGGTCGTAGCTAGAATTTCACTAAATTTTTTGAAAAAAAAAAATAAATAAATAAAAAAAAAACGGAACTAACAAAAAAAACAGAAAAAAAATTGCATCCTTAATTTAATTGTTGTCCCATGGCTCATCAAACTCTATAAAATTTAAGGTAGTAGTCTGGTAACTTAAGCCGATTTTCATGTCTTTTTTGGAGGGCGTTTTTTTGTAGGAAAATCAAAATGAATCGTTTTGGATATTTAGGATGTTTTTATTTACATATTAAAGATACAAAAAAAAATTTTATAGTTTATTAATATTATTATTATTATTATTGATCGAAGTTGGCACCTCGAAAAAAAAGCGCGGGGGTGGCCCCGGTGATTTTGGCTCTTGATGTTATCTGAAATACAAAATTCTTGACAATTCTTAATCTATAGACATGTCATTCTGGTCGGAACTACTGAAGTTAAATTTCATGGATAAATAACAAAATGGCGGACTTTGGAAAAAAAAGTTTTTTCCAAAGTCCGCCATTTTGTTATTTATCCATGAAATTGAACTTCAGTAGTTCCGATCAGAATGACATGTCTATAGATTAAGAATTATGAAGAATTTTTTATTTCAGATAACATCAAGAGCCAAAATCACCGGGGCCACCCACGCGCTTTTTTTCGAGGTGCCTACTTCGATGAATAATAATTTTTTTTTGTATCTTTAATATGTAAATATAAACATCCTAAATATCCAAAACGATTCATTTTTATTTTCCTACAAAAAAACGCCCTCCAAAAAAGATATGAAAATCGGCTTAAGTTACCAGACTACTACCTTAAGTATTCGAAGAAAAATGTACAAACTTTGAGTAGAAAAACAGGAACCATCAAATTTCCATATCGGAAATTTTCATACGTGTCATTTTAATTGAAAAGTCGAATTTTGACAGTTAAAAACTACTCAACAGCTTCGCTATCATAATACATATTAGAAAGCATATATTTTCTAACCGAATGGTAAAATCGAAAAGTAATAAAGGAAAGCATATATTGCACATGAACATTATAAAAAAAAAAAAAATTCTCTCGAAAACCAACGGAGTTAAAGCGCCGTTATTCGCTACAGCGTCACTTCTTACTGTGCAAAATTAGATGTGAAAATGCGAGAAGAAACGGAAGTTTGGTGCCGCGAAGGCAAGGTACATTGACATTATAAAATGATTGTCCATTAAAATACGAGCAGATATGCAAAAAAAAAAAATAAATAACAAATCAAAATTTTGTTCATTGACAACGTTTTTTTTTCCGTTCGCAACTGTATGATTGCAGGTAGAAGAGGATTGGAAGTACGTGGCGATGGTTCTCGACAGAATATTCCTCTGGATATTCACGCTGGCCTGTGTCTTCGGTACTGCCCTCATTATACTTCAAGCGCCGAGCCTCTACGACAAGACAAAGCCGATCGACATTGTTTACAGCAAGATAGCACAGAAGAAGATGATGCTGATGAACATGGGTCCCGAGGAAGACGAATAGTCGACGATCCCGCGCGGCTCGAGTACCGCGTTATTATTATTATTATTATTAACGACGCAAACAACGACAGAGGCGACCGGCACGAAATGCTTGTTGTCACGTCGTTTATTCAGGTATCTGTGGTTAATGACTCGCTCAAGTTCGCGAAGAAGACGCCGGGGACGCCACAAGGAGCGGCAGCACCGTAGCCCCATGAAGTTGGTGGCATATCTCGTCGCTCGACATCGTCGACGACGGCGACGCGGCCGTAGAAGACGAAAGAGACGACGACGACGAAGAAGATGGCGCCGGCTTCGCGATCAACAAAATGGCGTTCGAAACGAAAAACGGCACTTTCCAACGTTGAAAAATCGAAGTGCCGTTGTCTCGTGAATCTCTGCCTTAGAATGACGAACGAAGTAAACGAAGAAAAAAAAAAAAACAAAACAAAACGGAAAAAGAGGGGAAAATGGAAGGAAAAAAAAAGGAAAAAAATTCGTGGGCAACGACGAAATATGGCGCGTCGATCCACGCTTTTTTATGTGTTTCTCGTGGACAACGACGTTCCCTGTCTCAAATCGTAAAAAGAGTGGTTCCCTCGTGACTGTCCGGAAAATAGTTTGACGGGCAAACGAAAAGAACATAAAAAAAAAACGAAACAACACGCGCGAAGCTCCCGGAGACTGGCGAGCGGCGTATCTCGTATCAACGAAGTATCGGTGAATTAAAAAGAATGGTGCACAAGCGTGTTAGTACGGGGATTAAAAAAAATGACGAAAAAAAAAAAAAGAAATTACTAGAGACGAGGTTAAAAGTGCCAAATATGCCAAAATCTGCGTGCCGTATTTTTGTAAAACCCAGGTTTCATACGTAAGGCTAGAGTCGTGCGACGGATAATTACGTCGAGAGATAAAAACAAAAATTAAAAAAAAAAATGAAGCGAAGAAAAGACGATGGGCGTGGGGGAACGAAAAAAAAAAAAAACGAAAGAACATTGATAAAGAATAAAAATAAATATACAAAACATTAGCCGAACTGCCGATTTTATAAGAAGAGACGTTCGAAGATTCAGAAAAAAAAAAAACAAAAAACAAACGAAGACAAAAAAATGACATCAATCATATAACCACTTTGCCACTGCGAGACGTTACAAAATATTGTATACATATATAATTAAAGAAAAAAAAAAAAAAATCACACAAACACACACACACACGAACGCGCGCGCGCGCATACATTTACACTTGGCACTTGAAACTCTATAATATAACACGCACAAAAGGGCGAGGGATGACTTGGGAAGCGTCGCACGTAAAAAAAAAAAAAAAAAAAACCAAATAGTATACAGTAGTGTACGTTATAAAAAAAAATAATAATAAACAAAAACCGAGCGGGCATGCTTGATAAAATAACAAATAAAATAAAAAGTAAATTAAAAAAAACGTGGAAGTTAAAAACACTCGGCTCAATGACGATGAAAATCTTAAAGCGACCCTCACACCTCGGTGGTTGAAACGGAGTGAGAATTTGTCAGCAACAAAAGCGGGAATGAATAATAAGAAAAAAGGGACGGTGGGTAAGAAAGTACGATTGTTTCTTCCTTGTCGGATCGGTTTTGTAATGAAACAATTGTTTTCGGATTAATTGGAAAAATCAGGCCGGGGCGTTGCCGATGAATTTTCATAAAGCTGCTCGTTTTTTTTTTCATGTTTAAGATTGGTTTTTTTTTGGGCAGTGAACGTGGCAGACGTGTCACTTTTTGTCTATTAATAATAGCAAGTCAAAATGCAAGTACCCATTTTCATTTCGGCATTGTGAATCGATGCGAAGGGTAAACTTCTTCTTAATATCTTATTATCATTATTATTATTATTATCAAAATCGTAATCTTAAAAAATTCGTTTTTGCTCCGTCAAGTCTATCGTACACAAACGTTTCGATCAAAATTTTGTTAATTTTAAGGTAGTAGTCTGGTAACTTAAGCCGATTTTCATGTCTTTTTTGGAGGGCGTTTTTTTGTTGGAAAATAAAAGTGAATCGTTTTAGATATTTAGAATGTTTTTATTTACATATTAAAGATACAAAAAAAAATTTGTTTGAAAAAATTTAATAGCTTATTATTATTATTATTATTGATCGAAGTTGGCACCTTGAAATAAAGCGCGTGGGTGGCCCCGGTGATTTTGGCTCTTGATGTTATCTGAAATAAAAAATTCTTGATAATTCTTAAGGCCGTAGTCTGGTCTAGAGCGAGATTTTTCACGTCATTTCTAATGTGCAATAACGTTTGAACCGTTGAAGTTGTCTTGATGAAAATTTACACGTGCATTTATTGATCCTCAGAGAATACTTGTATAGTAAAAAAAAAAATTATTTTAAATATTTTCATGTAGTTTTTTGCCTTGTTGCAACATGATGCGCCGAATTCGGCGCCCACTTTGGACGATGTTGTATGCATCTGAAAAAAAAAACATATATTCTCAATCTGTATGAGTATTCTGAGCACTGGTAGCAGAATTGGTACTTAACAAATTTTTTTATTGAGTCGACCAATAATTTTGCCGACATTTTGTAACTCGTCGAACACCCGAAAATATATGAAATATTATTAATGAAAGTTCAACAGGCCGCCATTTTGTCAAAATTTTTTTTTAAGTACCAATTCTGCTACCAGTGCTCAGAATACTCATACAGATTGAGAATATATATATATATATTTTTTTTCAGATGCATACAACATCGTCCAGAGTGGGCGCCGATTTCGGCGCACCATGTTGCAACAAGGCAAAAAACTACATGAAAATATTTAAAATAATTTTTTTCTTTTATGTACAAGTATTCTCTAAGGATCAATAAATGCACGTGTAAATTTTCATCAAGACAACTTCAACGGTTTAAACGTTATTGCGCATTAGAAATGACGTCAAAAATCTCGCTCTAGACCAGACTACGGCCTTAATCTATAGACATGTCATTCTGGTCGGAACTACTGAAGTTAAATTTCATGGATAAATAACAAATTGATAATTGCCATTTTGTTATTGATAAATAACAGAATGGCGGACTTTGGAAAGAAAAATTTTTTCTCCAAAAGTCCGCCGTTTTGTTATTTATCCATGAAATTTAACTTCAGTAGTTCCGACCAGAATGACATGTCTATAGATTAAGAATTATCAAGAATTTTTTATTTCAGATAACATCAAGAGCCAAAATCACCGGGGCCACCCACGCGCTTTTTTTTCGAGGTGCCAACTTCGATCAATAATAATAATAATAAACTATTACATTTTTTCAACAAATTTTTTTTTTTGTATCTTTAATATGTAAATAAAAACATCCCAAATATCCAAAACGATTCATTTTTATTTTCCTAGAAAAAAACGCCCTCCAAAAAAGACATGAAAATCGGCTTAAGTTACCAGACTACTACCTAAAATAGAAACGTCAATCAAACAAGATACAGCGCTAAGAATATCGATGAAATTTTCAAAGTTTGTCAGAATAATTTTTCATTACTTCCAGACTGATTTTGCTAGAAATGAACAAGTCTTCCTCCCTTGAAACACGCAATCAGAGAGCAAATGCAGCAAAAAAAAAATGGCACGCACCGCTTTCGGACAACTGCCAATTTTCAGAGTGGCCTCTTACGTGGAAAAACGTGAGATGGAATGGGGTGGAATGAGTAAAATGAGAACACGCGCCTTTTTGTTGTCGTTAAGGTTAAATTGTTTTTCGATCGAGTGAAATATGGTCGAAAACGCCTGTAACGATCGTCGCTGAATTTTCACTGATTTTGAGGTTAGAGAGGACAAAAGAATCGATCGGGGGTTAAAGTCATCGCTTGTAACGATCGTCGATAAATTTTAGTGATTTTGAGGTTAGAGATGACAAAAGAATCGATCCGGGGGTTAAAGTGATCGCTTGTAACGATCGTCGATAAATTTTAGTGATTTTGAGGTTAGAGAGGACAAAAGAATCGATCCGGGGTTAAAGTGAAAGAGAATGTGCGACGTTCAAGCATCTGTTTGCCAAAATGTTTCTTCCGAGAGGTTTGAAACTCTGGTGGAGTCCGCCAAGTGGTCAATCGTTGAGATGCCCATTGCCAGATGTTCAAACTGTCTCTCTAGTTTGTTCCAAGCTTTGGCGGGAAACTCCCGAACTATGAGGGATATGGTGATTGCAGTTTGGAAGAAGCTCTTCTGGAAGGGGGTCAGAACGATCAGAAATTCTGGCAAACTCTGCTAAGAAGCCACAGGATTCCTTGTGTTCCTACAGCAGTTTGAGCTTGAATGGAAATGCAAAAATTATTGAGAAAAAAAAATGGATTTAACGATCGTAGGTATCCTGGCCGCTTGAAATGTCAATTGAGGTTATGTCACGGTATTTGAATTTAGTTTACCGCTCGAAAATCATTATTTTCGACGCGAAGAAGCATTTCGGGAATTGGAAAGTCCCGAAGCTATTTTGCGGAGACATTTCGTACGATTTTATCAAACGAAATGCCAATTGTCAAGCCTATTTAACCTTGTACGTTATTTAAAGAGACCGTTTTGAACGAAAATGGCATTTTCGGATTTTTTATTTATTTTTTCAATTGTTTCTCAACAATCCCGGGTCGAAGTTGATGTTGGAGCGATTCAACATGGCTGATTGACGAAATTGAGAATTGTGATTTTCGTGCCGGTTGTAAACATTTTTTATTTGGGAAATTTCCAACTTCAAATTCGTAACTGGCGATCGAGCAAATGCGTATAGATTGATTTTTGAGGATATTCGACAATTTTCCGAAGTATGTTCCGACATTTTGTTTTTTTTTGCTTGCTATTTTCAATTTTTCACCTCGGATTCGGAATCGGCAAGCCCAAATCCGTGATTCGTAGGGTTAAAGGCCATTTTGTCTACTTCTCAATTCCACCTCCAGGTGTCGTGTTTTCAATCGATTTTATTTAAAAAAAATTTTAATTCGAACCATCAAATTGGATATATTATCAAATTCTTGATTAATTGTCTAGATCAATAAAGTGTGACGGTTCGCCTCGGTCTAAGGAAATTCGAGATTTGAAACTATCGCTTTTTTATTTTGAGGTAGTAGTCTGGTAGCTTAAGCCGATTTTCATGTCTTTTTTGGAGGGCGTTTTTTTGTAGGAAAATAAAAACGAATCGTTTTGGATATTTAGGATGTTTTTATTTACATATTAAAGATACAAAAAAAAATTTTGTTGAAAAAATTTAATAGTTTATTATTATTATTATTATTGATCGAAGTTGGCACCTCGAAAAAAAGCGCGTGGGTGGCCCCGGTGATTTTGGCTCTTGATGTTAACTGAAATCAAAAGTTCTTGATAATTCTTAATCTATAGACATGTCATTCTGGTCGGAACTACTGAAGTTAAATTTCATGGATAAATAACAAAGTGGCGGACTTCGGAAAAAAAAGTCCTTTTATTTTGCCCGCCATTTTGTTATTTATCCATGATATTTAACTTCAGTAGTTCTGACCAGAATGACATGTCTATAGATTAAGAATTATCAAGAATTTTTGATTTCAGATAACATCAAGAGCCAAAATCACCGGGGCCACCCACGCGCTTTTTTTTCGCGGTGCCAACTTCGATCAATAATAATAATAATAATAAACTATTAAATTTTTACAAAAAAATTCTTTTTTGTATCTTTAATATGTAAATAAAAACATCCTAAATATCCAAAACGATTCATTTTTATTTTCCTACAAAAAAACGCCCTCCAAAAAAGACATGAAAATCGGCTTGAGTTACCAGACTACTACCTCAATTCTCAATGACTATGTGGCTATAAATGATTTTTAAACTATTTCAAAAATGACTGAAAAAATGATTCTGAATTTATTATTATTTTCATTATGTTAAAAATGAAGCAGTAAAATTTGTGTTTGCTCTGTGGTTTGATGATATTTGAATTTAGATAATTTCTTGAATTACTCCGAGTAATTTTCCAAATGGCATTTTGACAATCGTCATTTCGTATTTTTGGGTCACTCACGGCAATATTTCGACGGATAAAACAATGAATTATCGTCGAAGAGTTTTTGATCGATAGAAAGAAATTTGGATCGTAACAGCGTGATTTATAAAAACGAACAAATAATTGAATTATAACGAACATTCGATAAGAAGGAGTTAAGAACATTCTTGAAACCCTCGCAAAGTTTGCCCTCACATAATCTGCTTTGATGCTCGAAATAACAAGAAATCGTGCTTACTCGAAGTGGTCCATTAAAGAGATATGAGCTTCAGGACAAAAAAACATTGTTTACAAATTTTTAATTGATTTGTGGTATTGACAATATAATTTTATTGTTTATTCGTCCAAATAATACTTTTGTCACGATGAAAATCATATTTTCTCGATGGCGAATAAGGAAAGGACGTCGCTAACCTCACGGACAATCGACAAACCATTTTTTGCTATTTTACGATCGTACAGTTGAAAGTTTCGTCCCGAAAATCGATGTGAGATGGGGGAAAAAAAACAAAACGAAATTCGCAATAAATTATAGATGAATAATTGTTAATTACCGCGAAACGTAAGAAGACGACGAAAAAAATAAACGACACGAGTCAAATCAGGGGCTGGCTCAGAAGGCGTTTGTTAAATGGCCCTTTCAATCATCCCAACCCTCGTTTTTTTCGCACTCCCAACCCCTCGAAATCTGGCCCACAAACACCGCGGTGCAGGACATAAAATGAATAATCAATTTGTTTGCTCACGTAAAAATAATGATAACGTTAAAAAAATCATATGCATTAATACATCTATGTGTATATATACATGTGGTATATATATATATATATTTAAATTATATATGTATATATAGATGTACGATTTAAATCGATTATTAAGAAGAACAAAAAATAATAATCTTGTTATCGGTGCATGGAAAATTAAAACGAAAAAATTGGGAACGAGTTGAACGAAAAAAAAAAAAATTGATCCAATGAGTAAATTTTAGACAGCGATGATGAGAGCTTGTTCGACAATTATTTTCATCGCATTTTTTTACGTTACAATAAATTAAAGAACTTTATCGAACGACAATGACAGTGACTAAGAGTCAATCAGCCGTCACACGATTAGATTGAGAGGAAATGCATCAGACACGTGGACTAAATAAAAAATAACACGGAGAATGTATTCTGGGGGATGGGAATTACTTTAAGGGTATTTTAAGGGATGAAAAATATTTCATGAGATGGTAAATATATGTTTGAAGTCGAAAAATATTTAAGGGGCATGAAAAATATTCCGGGAAATGAATTGAATTTCCGAGTATTAAGGTAGTAGTCTGGTAACTTAAGCCGATTTTCAAGTCTTTTTTGGCGGGCGGTTTTTTTGTCGGAAAATAAAAATGAATCGTTTTGGATATTTAGGATGTTTTTATTTACATACTAAAGATAGAAAAAAAAAAAAATTTTAATTTAATAGTTTATTATTATTATTATTATTATTGATCGAAGTTGGCACCTCGAAAAAAAAGCGCGTGGATGGCCCCGGTGATTTTGGCTCTTGATGTTATCTGAAATAAAAAATTCTCGATAATTCTTAATCTATAGACATGTCATTCTGGTCGGAACTACTGAAGTTAAATTTCATGGTCAAATAACAAAATGGCGGACTTTGGAAAAAAAAGTCCTTTTATCCAAAGTCTGCCATTTTGTTATTTATCCATGAAATTTAACTTCATGGATAATGAATGAATGAATGACATGTCTATAGATTAAGAATTATCAAGAATTTTTGATTTCAGATAACACGAATAATAATAATAATAAACTATTAAATTTGTTCAAACAAATTTTTTTTTTGTATCTTTAATATGTAAATAAAAACATCCTAAATATCCAAAACGATTCATTTTTATTTTCCTACAAAAAAACGCCCTCCAAAAAAGGCATGAAAATCGGCTTAAGTTACCAGACTACTACCTTAAAAGTATAATATTTTCTTCATCAAGAAAGGCGTCTTGGCGTCAAGTAATTAAAAAAAAGTTTTGAAGATTGTGAAATAACTTGAGGGGATGAGAAATATTTTAGAGGGTCGAAAATATTTGAGGGGATGAAAAATAATCCAGGGAATGAAATGGATTTTTCAGTACGGAAAAGTATTTTTGTGCTTGTCGAGACACTCGAGGGAATGAAAAATATTTTCGGGGGATGAAAAATCGATAATTATCTTAATTCTCAAAATTAAAAGTATGAATGCCAGTGGCCAATGAACGTGAGAAGAAAATTTCTTTAAACCGCAGTGTCGTGTCGTTTTTGTCCGAAAATGTAAAAAAAATGGTTAGAAGAAAATTTTTTTATTTATAAAACGTTAAGAAAAAATACAAAAATTTCGGTGTTGAACGAAAAACGAGGTAAACACGCTGAAATAACGATTGCAAGAAAAACTTTTGAATAATAGGGAGAGAAAGTGTGTCAAAAGTTTACAAATAGATATTGATAATTATACGAGGTAATGGGACAAATAAATCGTGAAATAATGAGGTGGCAATGGTTTTTCAGTTAACGAGAGAAAAAATGCATTCCAATCGTAGCAAACAGCCTCAAAACAATGCCGATAATCCAATAACGATAAATACAACGACAAATATGTAAATTCCGACGATTATACGGTGATTAAAGGTTTTTGCAACTAACGATCGTCGATAAATCAGCGAGTAAAGTGAATTATTTATATTATTACAAGTGGGCCACTGGCATAGCAAAAAAAATGAGAGCCGTAAATTTGTGTATTATACCTTGAGCGTATAAACAGTTCAAGCATTTTTTTCTGTAAGCGGTCAAGTCAATACGATACAAGTGAAAAATTACAAAAACAATGTTCTCTCAATTGAGAGTATTTTTTTTGTATTAAATTACGTTTTTGAGATCGTGGATCAACGGGTATGTTTATATTTTTATTTTTTAAAAATAAATATCTTTACATCATTGAGAATGAATGTTTTTCATCCCACAACTTCAACTTCTAAAAACTAAAAATAATATCTATCAATTGTAGTGTAAAATGTACTGCAATTTTATTTTTTTTAAATTGTGAATTCACATATTTATTAAATTGATCGAATTAATCGAATTAATTCCCAACTTAATTGCGTTCATTAAAAAATTAATTTCCCATCTCCCAACTATGAACCCTGTAAGGATCAAAATAAATTCTCTTAAGGGGGGAAATAGGGTTAGGACAGCGTTTTCTCAATGATTTTCATGAATTTTTTTATAGTATAAAAAATGAATATAATTTATTGAAACTTTGAGAATATTTTATACATATATTTAAGTATATACTATAAAATTTTTATACATATATTTAGGTATATACTATAAAATATTAGCGACCCCATATTGCAGGTCACAATCAGACTCAGCATTTTGCGTACATTCTGGAAGCCGCAATTTTCATCTGAAATCAAACGAGGTTGGAATTTACTTTTATTATATGTCTCTCTTCTATATGAACCTAAATGTTATAAAAAATATATAAAATTCAATTTTTTACAGGGGTCAAAACAAAAAAGCATGATTTTTGCGATTTTTTACAACTTTATTTGAAAAAAAAAAATTGTTTTAAATAATGATAATATTCCGATTTCAGGTTCATATAGAGCACAATACTATGAAGAAAATAACTGCCAATTTTCAAAACGATTGGTTGAAAACTTTTCAAACTAGTGTGTACGCAAGTTAAAAAAAAGTCGTTTTCAGAAAAACGCGTTTGAAAAAATAGTACCAAGAAAAACAAGCAATATGGGGTCGCTAATATTTTATAGTATATACTTAAATATATGTATGCAAATTTTATAGTATATACTTAAATATATGTATAAAATACTTTCAAAGTTTCAATAAATTATATTCATTTTTTATACTATGAAAAAATTCATGAAAATCATTGAGAAAACGCTGTCCTAACCCTATTCCCTCCCTTAATGGCTTATAACAATAGAACGAGTCGGAATTTTCATTTGAAACTTTCGGAACATATTTTTCAATAGTTTTACTAACAATTTATGAAAAAAAAAAAATCGATTTTTCGAACCGTCTAACCCTATTTCCCCCCTTGAAGTTAAAGTAAAATTGGCGATCCGTATTCGAAGAGTTGTAACTCGAAAAAAATCTTCATTCAAGAAATGTAATGTGTTAAATTATTATTCCGAAATTGGTTAAAAATTGTCTCAAGTTGTTTTATAATCGACGAAAATTTTCAAGTGGATCAATATTCGACGTTCATTTTGCGATAAAACAATTTTTTTCTTCGCAAATTTTCGCGATTAGTTCCCTCTCGCGATCACAATTTCACGTTCCTCGTCAAGCGTCGCGATCATCTCACGATTATCGTAATTCTTTGAAAATTAACAACAAAAAATAAACAAGGTTTTTCGAGAAAAAAAACGCTGTAATGTCCTTCGTCCGCGTTTCGTCCCGAAAAATTCTTAATAAACCGATTCCACGCACGAGTCAACGTATTATCCTCGGTGTACGAGCGACTAAAAAGCAAAACGAATAATAATTTGTATTTCTCATTTTATTTTTTCGAGTCTATCGAAAAGAAAAAAACAACCCGTCTTCCCATTATCGTCTAACCAGTATCCGTTGCACTACCGAATTCATTTGCCGGTTCGTGAATACGAAAGTGCGAATGGTATGGACATAACGAAGAAATAAAAAAATATATATGTACATGTATATATACATATATGTACGTATAATAATTATGTACTAAATATGAAGGAAAAAATAAAAGAAAATTACGGTTATGTAAAATCGTTCGATAAGCTGTTAAGTAATTGGATATTATTGATAGTTGAATAATTTAATAAAAGAGGATAAAAATAATTAAGGGCAAAAAAATAGCGTAAGAATGAAATTTAGGTAATATTTAGGATTATTCGATCGTCGCAACTCGGGTAAATCGCGATTGTTAATTTTATCTCACTGATGATAAATAAAACTGGCGACTTTTTACTCGGGCATGACAATCGCAAACGCTCAATAAATAAATAAATACACGAATAAATATATACGTGTGTATATATATATATTATTTAAATATGTATATGTGTATATACCGAGTGGATCAGACGAAAGTAAACATCCCGCAAGCGCATGCGCGAGACTTTAGAGGTTCTCCAGTAAGTAGCCGTTCGCCCTTTCGTTTTTCGCTCGGCGGCACGTTTACCGCCGAGATGAGGAGCACTGGGCGGTGGTAAGCAACAGCTAATAAGATTCTACGGATCTTGTACTTTTCGCGCATGCGCCAGACGCGTGATACATTCGCCAGAGACACTCGGTATGTATATGGTGTTGTATATTACATGCGTATTATCATCGGAAAGCTCAAACTCGCAGGGGCGCAATTTGTCACGTTAAGGATCCTAATATCGGTTCAACAATTCATCGAGACCGTTCCGGATCACTTTTTAATACTATTATCTAAAAAAAGAAGAGGGAAACAAAACGTTATTTTAAAAGAAATTTTTTTTAACGATAATCTTTTTCCCCTGGATTTCAAGTACGTTGGGTGGTCGAGAAAAGAAACAAAATCGCGTTTATCACGTTCCTTTGCTTGAAAGCCTAGCCGTCCATTGGTGAAAAAAAAAAAATCGTGGGGAACAATACAGCGGACTGTGCGCGCGAAATAAAAACGCGAATCAACACCTTTCCTCCATTCCTCTGATCCTAAATCCACAGGAGTCGCGTCCTCTAATTTGCCGTTACTTCGACAAACATTTTTTGTTTTGTTTATTATTTTATTTTTCCCTCTGTGTTGCGAGATTAACATTTTTATTTTATATTTTCAAACAAATAGATATTGTTTGTGTAAAAAAAAATGTACGTTTTAAAAAAAAAACGAATAAATGTAAATAGATTTCGTAATAATGAACACTTTTTTTATCGTAATTAATAATTTGCGTAATAAGTTTATTGTCCCTCTCTATCGATGTAAACCTTGTTCCGGTAAGCTCAAAAAAAATTCTTCATATGCGTAAAAAAAAATGCTAATTCTTCCAATGAAATTAGAATTAAATTGAATTTTTACGTTAACTTTTTTTAAATACACAAACTTTTCGTCTACACGAAAAATTCCACTGGACAAATCGTCAAATTCTCACTCACAGCGAAAGACAAAAATTACGTTAAAAAAACATGCCCGAGACGGTTGCGATTCAGCGATGACTATAAATCGTTGACGGGCGAAAAAATGCGGTCGGCGAATGGGGCGGGGGTGGATGGGGGTGAGTATCGAGAGCGATGATCGTCGGAACATTTGGAGCCAATTCTAGCTAAAGAAAATTAAATCACTAAAAATAAATAAATAAATAAACAAGAAACTATCGCATGTCTTCCTGGGAAATAGCCTATGTCATAAGACGTTTTTTTGGCACTTGAACTATTCAAGAACTAGCCGGCAGAGATGAGATAAAAAAAAGGGTGAATTAAAACGACGGTAAACTTAAAAATAAAAAAAACATTTACCCTACAATCGTAAACGAGAAAAGCATGAAGGGGGGGAAATGGCACGAATAACAGAAAAAACAGAAAAACAAAAAAACAAAATCGTGCGCGCGTAAATCCGTAAGAACCAAGGATGAACATTTTTTCCTTCTTTTCCCTGCCTTCCGACGAAAAATCTTCGTGCTCACACAGTCACAATGTTCGTTTGCGCGAGGGCAAAAAAAAAAAAAAATCGTGAAGAAAAGAAAATTCACGATCCCCCTACTCCGAAGTGCTCGACTCGTTGTATACATAAATATTTATATATATTATATCCCTAGGTGTCTCCACCAGTATCCAGTGGCGAAGCTCAACGAATGTGGAAACAATAAGAATAAAAATAAAAAAATACTAAAAAAAAATACCAAGTGTAAGGACAAGGATTTTTTTTTGCCAAAAGACGAAAAAAATGTGACGATGGGGAAATCGAAGGGTTAAGTAAATTAGCCAAACGATTGCCACGATAGGATGAAAGAAAAAAAAAACGAGGCTGCGAGGTTTTTTTTTTCGTCGAAGGGAGGGCAGCAAGGACAAATCAATAATGAAATAATAATAATAATCGTAACGTTAATAATATAACGAAATAATGATTCGAGGGGCGGGAAAAAAAAATCGACGACGATTAATACGAGGCATAACGCGTAACGGATATTGTTAATATAACATAATGACGTCTATTATTAATTTATATAACACTGATAGTATTGTTAAGACAATCAGATTCTTATATTGCCCGAGGCCAAATCGAGGGTCAGCCCAAAACCAAAATCATCAAAACACACCGCCCCCTACGCCCTATTGGCCACCCCATCGGAAGCCCCTTAAGGCGCCGATTGTTGGCTCGTGTCTTCTTAAATGTCCGCCAAAACCACCCCGCCAATTTTTCGACGAGATCGACTTGAATCAATTTTTTTTTGTTTTGTCTTTTAACCCATTACCAATCGAGTGAATTATTCATTAGTTTTTTATTTTGAATTTCGGAAATGAATTGTCTTTATTTTTTTAATTACTGACGGGGAAACGTTGACCGAGTTTTCCGTCAACGATTAACGTCATAAACTAACAATAATTACGATTAGATTTTTTTTGTTTTATTATCGTTTACGAAATAAAATTATTGCAGCCACAAGAATTTTGCACTAAATAATTACCATTACGAATTTTCATTATTCATTAGAGTTTACTTGTTTTTTTTTTTTTTTTATTTCAATGAATTTGTTGATACTCTTTGGTGAATCTTTGGTGATAAAAAGGATTCTGTGATTTCACACCTATTGCCAATGTTTCCCGGGCTGCGGAACTGTAAAAATAGGGGAAAAAAAAGACCGACAAAAGAGATGTCAAAGAAACATTTCCGAAATTACTGATAACGGATGCCGTCGTTGCGAAAAGTGTTTCGCTTAAAATTCATTGAACTTCCCGAAACGAGATAACGCAAAGAAACACAAGGATGTCGCTAAAGGAAATTACAATTTTTTGTCATTTTTCAAAATTATTTTTTTACGTTTCCCTAATTAACGACGAAAAAAAATAAAAATAAATAAAGATTGACTAAACCGCGATTGATCGATTCCTTGAGGTAGTAGTCTGGTAACGTAGGCCGATTTTCATGTCTTTTTTGGAGGGCGTTTTTTTGTAGGAAAATAAAAATGAATCGATTTGGATATTTAGGATGATTTTATTTACATATTAAAGATACAAAAAAATTAAAAAAAAAAAAATTCAATAGTTTATTATTATTATTATTATTGATCGGAGTTGGCACCTCGAAGTTAGCAGCCCGGGTCCTAACTTTTTTCTACCGAACCGATTGCTTTCAACTTTTAACAGGCTGCTCTACACACTTACAGTTCTCGTCGGAACCACCGAGAAATTTTTTCACCCGTAACTTTTTATTTTACAACCCCTTCTTTGCTAAAATAAAAGGACTTTAGCAAAGGAGGGGTTGTAAAATAAAAAGTTAGGGGTGGAAAAATTTCTCGGTGGTTCCGACGAGAACTATAAGTGTGTAGAGTAGCCCGTTAAAATTAGAAAGCAATCGGTTCGGTAGAAAAAAAGTTAGGACCTGGGCTGCCAACTTCGAGGTGCCAACTTCGATCAATAATAATAATAATCATAATAAACTATTAAATTTAAAAAAAATTTTTTTTTTTTGTATCTTTAATATGTAAATAAAAACATCCTAAATATCCAAAACGATTCATTTTTATTTTCCTACAAAAAAACGCCCTCCAAAAAAGACATGAAAATCGGTTCAAGTTACCAGGCTACTACCTTAAGTCTTTCTGGGATCAAGTCGATCGGCCAATTGACTTCCTAAAGTTAGCGCAAAAAAAATGGGGAAATACTGATTCGCGAACGTCGAGAAAAAAAAAATTCCCGGATGTTAAAAAAAGCGTTTTGTGACCGAAAGGAAAATTAACTACTGAATAAAAAAAAAGAGTTGCACACACACACACACACGCGCGCACACATGCACAGAGACACATGCATAAATTCACATAAATACGCGATACGAGATCCACGGAGTGAAATTTAAAAAATAAATATACTAATAAAAAATAAATAAAAACAAAAATAAATAAAAATAAAAATAAAAATTAATAAAAATAAATAAATAACGTAGAAGTCCTGTACGAGCCTCGGGACATTTTTGTACGCCTTATTTTCTACAATATCTCAAGATCGCTATCGAGGACTCATGATATATCACTCGTTCGTGTAAAACCGCTTGAACAAACAAAACGTAAATAAATAAATTAAAACGAAAAAAAAAAAAAAGAGAAATCATAACGTGAACTGATAAATAATGGTTTGAGGAAGGAATAAAATGAAAAAAAAAAACCTGAAAAGTTATCCCTGAACGAAACGGCAGTGATTTTCCAGTCGCGTAATTTTTTCAATTTTTTTTCAACCAAACGCGGAAAAACACACTCGGGTTTTTTTTTCTTCCATTTTTATGTCATTCCCTCGAAACGCCGATGAAAAATGTCGAAGACTCGTGCCACGTATAGCGAATAGAAAAATAAAGAAAATAAATTTTAAACGAACAAAATTATCCGCGACTAAAGAAAACGGGTCGAAGGTAACGGAAAACAATGGGAAGGGGGTGAATAAACGAAAAAGTTGTGTAAAGTGAGAAGCGTAAGAAAAGAAAAAAGTGACGAACGGTAATAAACGATCAATAAAAAAAAAAGACAGAACAAAATACACGAGAAAAAAAAACAAACATACACACACTAAATCGTTTTGTTATCCTGTAAATTTAGGGAATTATTGACAGCGTCGAATTGACGATGGTGCGCGAAGTAAGATATCGAAAAATCTAACAGTTAAATGTTTATGATAAAATTACGGGTAATTAAGAAAATTCTAGATTTTTTCTAACTAATCGATCGTAAAAAAAAAAAAAAAAAAATCGGCGGACTTGTGCCAATCCTCTAGATTTACGACCTAAACGACGATTACCAATGGAATGGAAAAAAAAAATTGAAGACAGATAAGGACGAGAAAAGAAAGACAAAAAAAAAACAATGAGAAAAGCTGTTATCCTATTAAGTCGGCTTGGATATATTTGAATATATATGTAAGTATTTAACGGAGAGTGCTCGTTGGAATGATAGTGATTATTATCGTGTGATTGTATGAATTAGGGAGAAGAGGAAAAAAAAGTGGAGGCGTGCAGGACGCGAAGACTCTTGAAGGAACGGGAATTAGTGGAATGTAAAAAAATAAACAATTAGACGACACCGAGAAAAATGAATTTAATTATCTACATTTATTTTATTTTCATAAAGCGAGATTTGACGATGGATCGAATACGATTTAAACTGAATGAAATTTTGTCGAATTGAACTGAAATATTCAAATTTCGTTGCATTGAATCGGGTTTAGCGAAATTCAACTAAATTCATTTGTCTCAAACTAAATTTAGTTGAATTAAACGAAATTCGTACTAATTCAACTGAATCTAGTTTAATTAAACGAAATTTAGTTGAATAAATTAAATTTAGGTGAACTAATCTCAATTTAGGAGATTCAAATTGAATTTCGATGAATTAACGCAAATTTATTTGACCTGAATTCAATTTCGTTCAATTAAACCAAATTTCGACTAATCGAAACGAATTTAGTTGATTTAAACAATATTTAGTTGAATAAACTAAATTTAGATGAATTAAACTAAATTTTCGTGAATGAAACTAAATTTAAGTGAACTAAACTAAATTTCGGTGAACTAACGTAAATTGAGTTCGTCTGAATTTAATTCAGTACAATTATATCGAATTTTGACTAATTGAACCGAAGTTAGTTGATTTAAACAATATTTAGTTGAATAAACTAAATTTCGGTTAACTGCACTTAATTTAGTTTGATTAAACTAAATTTCGATGAATTAACGTAAACTTAGTTGACCAGAACTTAATTTAGTTCAATTATACCGAATTTCGACTAAATGAACCGAAGTTGGTTGATTTAAACAATATTTAGTAGAATTAACTAAATTTTGGTTAACTACACTAAATTCAGTTGGATCAAACTAAATTTCGATGAATTAACGTAAATTTAGTTGACCAGAACTTAATTTAGTTCAATTATACTGAATTTCGACTAATTGAACCGAAGTTAGTTGATTTTAACAATATTTAGTTGAATAAATTAAATTTCGGTTAACTGCACTAAACTTAGTTTCATTAAACTAAATTTCGATGAATTAACGTAAATTTAGTTGACGAGAACTTAATTTAGTTCAATTATACCGAATTTCGACTAATTGAACCGAAGTTAGTTGATTTAAATAATAATTAGTTGAATAAACTAAATTTCGGTTAACTGCACTAAATTTGGTTAGATCAAACAAAATTTCGACGAATTAACGTAAATTTCGTTGACCTGAATTTAGTTGAAATTGTAATTTTATTCATTTATACAACCCTTATTTCAATGATAAAAAAAATGTTTTTGGATCAAATAAAAATGTACTTAATATAGAACGATTATTTCAGCTTACAAACTGCATTACTCTGGAAATTGGCCGATTTGTTAACCCAATAAGTTTTTATTCGAGTCAAATAAATTTTCTTTCATTAAATCATTTCCATTATTCAATTCATAAAAATATCTTTAAATGTAGTAAAAACATTTTTCTCGGGGCAGTGATGATTCATTCGTTATTCATCGAACGCTTATTAATTTTTGCCCGTACGTCGAGACGATTGTTGCTTGTAAAATATTCAAGGGAATTGAACGAGAAAGTTGCGAATCATTTGAACTTTGTTGAAAAAATAAATAAAATTTGTCACATGATTCGCGAAATTCACCCCTGTTGGAACATCGATACTTAATTACTCATTGCTTGATTAACGTCGAAATCTGTGTCAATGAAAATCGCGCAACGGAGAGACGTCATTAGCGGTATTGAAAAATGAAAAACAAAAAAAATTTGAAGTAAACGTTTTTTTATTCTCGCTTAAAAATCGAAGACAGTACGAAAAAGAAGCGTTTATTGGACTTGTTCGGGTCGACAGTATCCCTCGCGTACAGCATTACGAATTATTTTTAAAAAATCTTTAGACATTAAGGTTTTTTTTTAATTAAAAAATGTAATACATGTTTTTTTTTTATATTACAAACATTCGCAAATAATACGTCAAATTAACCATGAATTTGAATAAAGTTTATTCGATTCATAATTCTTTAAATGTGCAGTCTCTCGATTAAGGCTGTTCCTAAAACGCTATTTAACCCTGATTCAAATAAACTTTATTTATGATAAAAAATAATTTTTCTTCTTCCCTCTCGTTCTCTGTACGTGAGGGTATATAAAAATCCACTTATTTCGATAATAAAATTACGAAATAATTGAAACATTGGAATTTTTTATTTTCTCGTCGTTTATCATCATTATTTTTTAAACAATTTATTGTGAACGTTACAAATGATATATGACATTACACTGATAAACTATGAAACAAATCTGAAAAATGATAGAACTAATTAAGTTTAAATTTAATCGTCGGTCCGATCAGTTGTGTAAATTATTAATTGACAAGTAATTAATTTCACGCCCAAGTTCATTAATTCGTAATTATCACGCGCCATATTTAAATTTGACTTCGAAAAAGATAAAAAAAAAAATAATAATAATAGTAATAATGACACAAATAAAAATGCGAGTTAGAGCTGGGCTCATCATCCCCCCACCCAGAAAATCCATTATAAACTACGATACGTTGAATTTTGTGTACTCTCGACAATGGAAAAACAACAACAAAAAAAAAAACAATTCAATATAAATCGCTATTATTAGTGAGAGACGAGAGAGAAAAAAATCGTGAATAAAACGAAAAGCTATCGCTATAAGAAATATAAATATGTAAATACGTGAGAGAGTGTGAACCAAGAAAAAAAAATAAAAAATAGCGAGTGAGACGGATTGATTGATTGAGATAAAGAAAAAAAATATTGAACACGATTTCGCATCGCTATATGGAATTTATCCACTACTATTATTACCACAATCGGAAGTATATTATGATTACATTGTATTTATTATTATTATCATTAATATTTATCATTGTTATTATTATCATCGAGAACGAAAAAAAAAAACAAAAAAAAACAAAAAACTATCGACGATTCTAAGTGAGAAAAAAAAATGACATTTCAATGAAGCGTGAGGCTGAGAACTGGGAACGAAGAGTGATAATGTTTAGCGCGAGAGAGAGAGAACATTTTTTGTTTTGAATAAACAACGAAATAATCGAGAATACGAAAAAAAAAAAAAAAAAAATATGGAAAAAAAATGAAGAATGCAAAACGTTATTTAACACGACGTGCTGATTCTCACTGCTGTCTAATACACACGACTGAACTATCGATCCGTTCGTCTGCCTGTCTGTCTGTGCGTCTTAACTGTCCATCTTGTCTGTCCGCCTGTCTCTGTCTGTCTATATGCCTGCGTTTGCCTATTTTATATTTCAGAATTGCGAGAACGTCATATTTTTTTTTTTTTTTTCCGTACCAAGTTTTTTTACGCAGAGGTCACTTCATTGGCCCAAACCGAGATTGCCACCTGTCCGAGATGCGGGAATTAAAAGGAAAAAAAAAATTATTCCCTTGGGCATTTTTTACATTATCAACGAGAGGAATCGAATGTTTTTTTTCAGAAATATTTTCTTCCATTCAATGCGCCAATTTTACTGAAAGAAAATTCGACAAAAATAGGACGAAATTTAATTTTTCCCATTGAAATAAACAAAATTTCGTCACATTAATTTATTATTATTATTAAAATAATTGTTTACTTTAGTGAAAAAAATGGGGGGCAATTGAATTGAATTTTTCTCGAATTTCACCGTCGAATGGCGGGATTAATATTTTTTTCTTCTTCTAATATTCACATAATTTATCCAACGTTGAATTATCGGCGGATCGAATTCCCGACAAGTGGCACTCGCGTTCTTCATATCGATCGTTCATCAACGTGGTCGAAGAGGAGAAAGAAAAACAACTTTTTTTTTTCTTTAAAAAATATTGGGGTGTCGCGAATAGAAAAGAAAAATCAGCGCGAGCGCAGACAACAATAGAGGTGGTTGGACAAAGAGCGATTGAGGAATTTTTCGTTTTTCGTTTTTTTGCTTTTATCGCGTGTATGAAAGGAAAAATAGAGTGCGAGAAAAAGAAAAAGAGGAAAAAAAAGGACGAGAAAAGAAAAAGAAAAAAAAAACACGTGAGTGATGCTGCTATGTGTAAAGTATTAATGATTACCTAATTAAACGCCATTACTCTAAAACATTATGTATGGATAAACTAAACTAACCTATTTATAAGCTACGTCTACACGTACATAAAAAAAAAAAACAAAAAGAAGAGAAAAGAAAAAACGACAAACACATTACTTATTCAGACAGCCATATTTACAGACGCTCACATACACACTAACGCGAAGAAAAAAAAACACACATACTCAAACACACTCCAATGCAACTATCCATCGTATGTAAAACGATTAAATAAACGAGTGGTTAAAATTATTGTTTAAAAAATAATTAAAAATAAAAAATTATTCACGAAAATTGAGTAAGAAGTGGAACGACGTTGCTTTTACTGCTGTTGAATGGGGATGAAAAAAAAGGCCAAAGGGAATGAGCGACGAGAGCTCAAATGCTTGGGGGCTTTTTTTTTGTTTTTCAACTGCATACGCCCTGTTCCCACGTCGCGAAAGAAAAGTCTGCGAGAATTTAAGGGAGGAAATAGGGTTAGGACACCGTTTTCTCAATGATTTTCATGAATTTTTTTATAATATAAAAAATGAATATAATTTATTGAAACTTTGAGAATATTTTATACATATATTTAAGTATATACTATAAAATTTTTGAAGAATTTCCTTGAAAAACACCGCAGATATTAGCGACCGCATATTGCAGGTCACAATCAGACTCAGCATTTTGCGTACATTGTGGAAGCCGCAATTTTCATCTGAAATCAAACGAGGTTGGAATTTTCTTTTATTATATGTCTCTCTTCCATATGAACCTAAATGCTATAAAAAAATAGACAATTGAATTTTTTACAGGGGTCAAAACAAAAAAAGCATGATCTTTTGCCATTTTTTTCAACTTTATTTGCAAAAAAAAATTATTTTAAATAATGATAATATTCCGATTTTAGGTTCATATAGAGCGCAATTCTATGAAGAAAGTAACTGCCAATTTTCAAAACGATTGGTTGAAAACTTTTCAAACTAGCGTGCACGCAAGTTCAAAAAAAGTCGTTTTCAGAAAAATGCGTTTGAAAAAATAGCGCGCTCGGGGCCTGAAGGAGAGCTACTCACTTTAATGGCTTATAACAATAGAACGAGTCGGAATTTTCATTTAAAATTTTGGAAACATATTTTTCAATGGTTTTACTAACAATTTATGAAGTAAAAAAAAATCAATTTTTTTAACCGTCTAACCCTATTTCCTCCCTTAAGGGGGAAAAAAATACGAATAAGAACGAGTACCGGGTTCCGAGCACGATGGGGAAACGGGGGATAGTTGTGCGAGGGTGTCTGTGAGAATCAGCGAAAAAAAGGGTTTGTGAAAAAAGAATAAAATGGTAAAAACGCATGAGATTTTCCGGGAGGGAACAAATGGAAAAAAAGTGAAAGTAAGGGTAGCGTGAGTGAATGGGGAGTGGGGTCGAACGATCGAGATAGCATGCATTTGCTTTTGATATATGAATTTTTTCTTCCTTCACAATTTTTTTCTCTTCCTTTTCCTTTCGGATTCTCGCGCTGCTGATCCCCAGAGAGGACCGTGAAGCAGTTGGAGGAAAGCGAGAAAAAAAAATTGGATCGTCTGACTAGGCACAGCCGTTACCACTATACTTTTCATCAGCTAGCCAACTCGCTGTGCCCGAAGAACCTTTGGCCAAAGTTTCACTGGACCAAACATGGAAACCCTGGCACTGAAAAGCCCAGGAGAAACTTTATTTTTCGTCATACTTTGTTGTAGAAAAATCCACGCGAGCTTGGGCTTTCGATAATATTTACGAATGATGGAAAACAAAAATTTGATTTTTCAAACGATTTTATTTATGACGGGGGTGAAAATGTTTGTTGGAAGTTATCGAAGTGAACATTTTTGAGATCAAGGTATGTGATGTCAAGAAATAAGACGCGCCTAAAATAAATGCCATTTTTCTCAATCTTCATCTTTACGATTACATCTTACGATTTATCAAAATGGCTATAACTCTACTTTCCAATGGAATGGCGAATTCACTTTGTACTCATTCTTTTCGTAATCGTGCAAGCTTCAGAACGCAACTCGATTCATCAAGTTACGATTTTTTGTTTAATTTTTTTAATGATTTTTAACGTCATCCCATCAATCTTCGTGCAAATTTCCTTTTTTTTCCGAAAATTTTCAAAGTGCTCGCACGCTCACAAAAAGAAAGATATCGAGATGAAACACGAAGGTCGCCCTGAGTCTACTCACGGGCTTTCCAAAAACCTCGTCGTAGGCTTAAATTCGTCGAGAGGGAGGAAAGTTAAAGCTATTTGAATATTAAACATTTTCGGGTTTTGAAAAAAAATGGAAGAAAAATTTAAATTTGTTTCTGTCAGTTTTGCAATATATTTCACGACCCTTTTCGATCGGAAATTTCTCGCTGATTACGAATCGCTCGAAGTTTTATGACAAAACTTTTGTAACGAGAATTATTATTATTATGATTATTAATTAATATTTGATCTTAAAAATAATCTACAAAAGATATTTCTACATAAGTTTGTACAGATTTTTTTGGTTTTCATTTTGGCATGGGGTAAGAGTAATCTATATGCATCGAATATTCGTTGTGGAGGTCGGTTGGGAAATTCGCTAGAACACGAGCGAGATTCCCTTGTGTCTACCACTATTTTCACTTTCATTTCTCCATTCTTTCGTGCATTGTACCTACGGAATTTCAAACCCACACCCGCTGTTGTTTTTTCTTCTTCCTTTTCCTCTCGTATTCGACGATTAAACCTTTGTTCTAAACTCTTTGTACGTATGTGTGTGTGTGTGTGTTAACAAATACACAAACAGCGCAGAAAGAAAGAGAGAAAGAGAAAGATCAACGTTTAAACGCACAGTAGTGGGATATGACCCGTTCGCAATCTCCGTGAAGCGTAAGAAATTTCTACGAAGAAGAAGGGGAAGAAGATGACAAAAAGAAGAGAAAGAAGGTAAAAGTTACGACGAAAAACAAAAACAAATTAAAAAAAAAACAAGGAGTAACGAACAAAAGTTGTGACAAAGGAAACGAGAGGAAGAAAGGTCAGACAATATACACTCCCGGCTGTTTTTACTTTTTTTCCCCTGCTAGATGGCGAATATCGGTGAGTTTATTGTTGAGCTACGACAATACGTAAGTACGAGACTGTATATGCTTAACAAAAATATATGTATATATGTATATATCGTTACAATTCACTGTTTTTTTTTGTGGAAACTGTGAGCCATGATTTCTGTCGAATACATTATCGTTGTAGCAACAGTAATTTCTTCAGGTGTCGACGTATTACATCGTCTCATTAATTTAAGGGGGTAAAATAGGGTTAGGACAGCGTTTTCTCAATGATTTTCATGAATTTTTTTATAGTATAAAAAATGAACATAATTTATTGAAACTTTGAGAATATTTTATACAATTATTTATGTATATACTATAAAATCTTTGAAGAATTTTCTTGAAAAACACCGCAGATATTAGCGACCCCATATTGCAGGTCACAATCAGACTCAGCATTTTGCGTACATTCTGGAAGCCGCAATTTTCATCTGAAATCAAACGAGGTTGGAATTTACCTTTATTATATGTCTCTCTTCTATATGAACCTAAATGCTATCAAAAAAATAGGAACTTGAATTTTTTACAGGGGTCAAAACAAAAAAGCAAGATTTTTTGCCATTTTTTACAACTTTATTTGCAAAAATTATTTTAAATATTGATAATATTCCGATTTTAGGTTCATATAGAGCGCAATACTATGAAGAAAGTAACTGCCAATTTTCAAAACGATTGGTTAAAAACTTTTCAAACTAGCTTGTACGCAAGTTAAAAAAAAGTCGTTTTCAGAAAAACGCGTGTGAAAAAATAGTGACCGCTCGGTTATATACGTGGCGCGCTCGGGGCCTGAAGGAGAGCTACTCACTTTAATGGCTTATAACAATAGAACGAGTCGGAATTTTCATTTAAAATTTTGGGAACATATTTTTCAATAGTTTTACTAACAATTTATGAAATAAAAAAAAATCGATTTTTTGAACCGTCTAACCCTATTTCCCCCCTCATAGTGTATCATCCCAAAGAATGAATCGTGGCACATTCAAAATTCAGCATCCCCGTAACGTTGTCTTTTTTATCTCGATGTATGCGGTATCTTGTTTGAGAGTTAATTTCATGCACAAATAAAAATTGACGTTCCTCCGCTAACGTTATTGTTCGTGAGTAGATATTAGGGTGAACCGTTCAACCCCTTCAACCACCTTTGGTGCTCAAGTTTGTTCTGGCAGTGTTGCAAAAAAAAATTATTTTCATACACTAATTATTGTG
The DNA here is from genome assembly GCA_958009045.1 of Oxytorus armatus. Lineage (NCBI taxonomy): Eukaryota > Metazoa > Arthropoda > Insecta > Hymenoptera > Ichneumonidae > Oxytorus > Oxytorus armatus. Next base: position 13,128,175 of record OY253755.1, read on the forward strand.
GAGAAGCGATGTAGACAAACCAATTACAGATTTTTCTCTCCTCAAAAACTACCCCTAAGCAGCGAATAAAACCCTTCTGTTATTAGAAGCCACATTTCCTGACGAAAACGACTGCAGTTTACAGGAGAATTCAAGAAAATAACAGAAGAAAAGTAACTTAGTGAACTATTGTTACGAGGATTAAGGTAGTAGTCTGGTAACTTAAGCCGATTTCGGGTCTATTTTGGGGGGCGTTTTTTTGTAGGAAAATAAAAATGAATCGTTTTAGATATTTAGGATGTTTTTGTTTACATATTAAAGATACAAACAAAATTTTTTTTGTAAAAATTTAATAGTTTATTATTATTATTATTATTGATCGAAGTTGGCACCTCGAAGTTGGCATCCCGGGTCCTAACTTTTTTTCTACCGAACCGATTGCTTTCAAATTTTAACAGGCTACTCTACACACCTTTTTTTCACCCCTAACTTTTTATTTTACAACCCCTTCTTTGGTAAAATAAAAGAACTTTAGCACAGAAGGGGTTGTAAAATAAAAAGTTAGTGGTGAAAAAATTTCTCGGTAGTTCCGACGAGAACTATAAGTGTGTAGAGTAGTACTATAAGTGTAACAGTAGCCTGTTAAAATTTGAAAGCAATCGGTTCGGTAGAAAAAAAGTTAGGACCCGGGCTGCCAACTTCGAGGTGCCAACTTCGATCAATAATAATAATAATAATAATAAACTATTAAATTTTTTCAAAAATTTTTTTTTTGTATCTTTCATATGTAAATAAAAACATCCTAAATCTCCAAAACGATTCATTTTTATTTTCTTACAAAAAAACGCCCTCCAAAAAAGACATGAAAATCGGCTTAAGTTAGCAGACTACTACCTTAATTGTATTTCGAAAAAAGCACTCTCACCTGGTACTATATCTACAAGGAGTGGCTTTTCTTATTTCTAAGTAGTTTTTGCTTGGGAATAACGGCCCGAATAATTGTTTCTGACTATTCCAATGATAATTTTTCTAGAAGACAATTTTCAAGGTTACATGTGCATCCCACCAGGCACGAAAGGGTTAAAGAAATATTGATAAATTAACAATTTATTTCATGGCGAAACTAAATTGAAATTCATTGTGCATGTTTTCCTCATTATCAATGCTATATTTCCGTTGAAAAACGTGTGCCCAATGTGTGAAAAATGTTTTTGGAAAAAATAGATTAAACTCAGGGTTTACTCGAATTATTTTATTTTTTGGAATTAACGAAACATTCCAAAAATATATATTTCGTTAGTACTCTTTACCCACATTTTAGTTTTTTTTTTTTTTTTTTTTTACCACAATTGGAGCTAAGAAACGTCAGAGTGAGTTAACGGAGCTTGGAGTTTTCGTTTCTTTTCTTTTATCTTCTTCGTTTTCTCTTTTCCCGTCGATCTCTGGATAGTCCTCGTGTTTCTCGTTTTTCACCATTCGTACATTTCGCTTCGATAGGTTTTTCCGTGAGTAATAGGGATCGAGGATATTGCCGTTGGAGGGTGAACGAGGATGCACACATAGGCTGTTGAGAAGAAAATGGGCGTATGTCAAATAATTTTATACGAGACAATTCGTCGGATACGTCCTTTTGAATTTAGAGACTCGATATAGTGGAAGATTCTCGAATCAGCCTCGTTTCGACGAGCTTTAGTCATCGGGGCGCGATGCAACTTCCTCTGATACTTACGGGCTATCGACGAGAACACGCCTTCGAGGCAAAGGAGGCAGCGAAAAAAAAAAAAAAAAAAGAAACAAGGAATAGGAAAAAGAAAAATTCGATCTCTCGGAAACTATACGGAAGCTCCTTGATTGGGTAGACGATATATATTTTCGACGATCACTTTCGTAGTACTTGCATTTGTCGCCAACAACTCTTTTGACCTCTCTCGACTTACTCTTTCAGGCCGAGAACAGTCGGAGACGACATTTCGATTTTTTTTTCTTTTGTTTTGCTCCATTGTAGAAAAACCGATCAAGCATGAACGTGCACCAAGGGTATCGTACCAATTCCCCTAAATCGTTTACCGTTCACTCATTGCTACTATATATTTTCATTGAATCTCATGCATCTCAAGAACCAATGACAATTACGATCTCCCTATTATTTTCCTTTGAACATCCTCTATGGCTTTCTGCATAAGAAATATTTCGGAATTTTCGATGCGGTTGTTTCGAAAATAAGTCGGCGGGGGCGGGAATGCGTGCTAAAGAAAACGATCATTTTGAAGCATATTGTTGAAAATATTTATGGAAAACATATTCTTAAATATTTTTTTGTTCCTTAACGTAAGCCCTTTCAAACGATACCCCACTCGCCAGGAAAGAAATTTTCTTTTTTTTCTGAGATCACACATTTTGGCTCCGACAAACTCTCGAAAAAATATTTTTTCAAAAATGACTTGGGGCTCATCTTCGGAACATCTCACGCTACCTCCTGGCCAAATTTCAAGTTGATAGGTCAAACCGTTCAAGAGCTAGAGACCTGTGAAAAAAGACGGACGGACGGACGGACGGACGACCGAGACTCACCATACGGGCATCGTTTTTTTTCGGTAAGGAATCCTATAAATAGTGGGTTCAATGAAATATATATTTAGAGCTTCATTTGTTTGGGGATATAGTGAAATCAATCGAGTGGAAACAAAATTGTGGATAACAAATGGATTTATAGAATCGAAATTAAATATACTATTGCGGGCGGGGGGGGGGGGGTATATTTTAATATCGTTTTTTTAACAATTCTGGAATTAATTGTATAAATCAGCAATTAGTTGCTTTATAATAGTTGATTATAAAGATGGAAAATCTTGTTAGAGAAATTAATTTCCACAAAATTTTATTTCGTTTTATAAAATTGAAATTCGATGAAATATTATTCAGACAAATTTTCAGTTCATTTATATGATAATAAGTAATATAATATAGTTATATCATGTGATAATTTTCCAGAAATCTATTTATATATCATAGTTTAAGTACTTTTTTATCTGTTAAAAAACGTAAAATCATATCAAACTAAAAAAAGTGCGTGTAAATTTGACGAAAAATAAAATAAATATTCCCTAATGACGCAGCTATACTTTAACTTTGAGTAACGAAAAATCAGTAACTTCAAATATTTCGTTTTGCAATATACGTGTCGTTTATTTTTACGATTATCAAACTCCGTGCAATTGAAACACGAAATTTATTTCAGTCATTCAAGTAAACTCGATCGGGCTCAATATCCAATTAGTTTGTTCGGTCCAACGTGAGTACGACATATTTTATTTGTATAAAACCTACAACGAAAGGTTCATCACTATAGCGTTTGACGAATTTTTTATAATTAGTGACGAACAGTAGCGGAAATTATCGAATTACTGTAGTATGTGAACTTATCGATCGATCACGCACGAATGAATTCTCATTATTGGAAAATATGGTCAGTAGAGATGTCCAATCCCGAATTATATTTACTGCTCGAGTGCTCGTAATTATCTACCCTGAATTACGTGTGCATTATACATAAATTTATCGCCTTTATTCCACTTGGATATTCATTACATTTATATCTTTTATAACACTTGTTACTTAACTTCAATTAATTTTTATAATCTCGTGTAATTAGTACATTATTATAATATTTTTACTCGTTGTAGAATTATTATTGAATTTCACTTATTAATTACTCATTAAGGTTATTAATTATTTTTTATTTGAGCAATCGTTTTTTCGCATCAATTTTTTATGTATTAAAAAAAATTAGTTTCGTATTCAGCGGGGCATTTCCGATCGAATGCGTCCTTGAAACTTTGTTAAAACCAGAAAAAAATGTCTATCTTTGATCATTCTTTGAAAAACATAAAAATATACAATTTTCAATAGTCCATAAGTTTGCTTTCTCAATTTTCATTTTTATCGTTTTTTTTTAGATTTACGAGAACTTTGGAAATTGTCAAAAAAGATTTGTAAATTGGGAAACTTGTGTACACGATAAAATTTCCGAAAATTCTAGATTTTTATTTTTGTCGATTTATACAAATTTGAAGGTCCTATCCGATACGAAATTACGAATCCAACGTTATTTTGGAATTGAAATAGAAAAATAACCAAAACGAAATTTCATGCATTTCTCATTTTATTTTGACGAAAACATTCTTCGAGTGACGAGATATTTTGTATTTCCTTAAAAACAAAATCTATCTTAGAAAGTTATTATTAATCGATAATTCATCAAAAAAACGTATATCAATTATTCCAATAATTTCGATGACTTTTCTGACTTAATTTTTTAATCCCATCGCTGATTCCGCAATACAAACTTTAGTAAAAATTTTGCTTCCCTGCGTCTTATTTATTTATTCAAATATATTTCGTTGTCATCGTCTCGTATTGTTTGACTCTGAGGATTGATACACATTAACATAAGTCTTGAATTCCCCGAGAAGGAATATTCACCGTGGCTTTTGGTTGTTCAAGCGGGTAGGAATTAGCATGACGCTTTTGTCTATAATACGTCAGTTTAGTATCTATATCTATATGCATATATACTAGAAGCGAATCTCTTGTAACATATGATATATCTATATAAATTATACCTTCTCAAGATATCACTCGGTGGAATTTCGAGATCTTTGGCCTTTCGTACACAAGTGCCTTGTCATGCCACACAGGGATGAAAACGGCGCGGTTTGAATTACTGACTAAGTTTCGTGGCTCCACTAACATACATTTCCTACCGTCTTTGTCTTATTTCGAGTCCATAGTATACTATACTAGATACTATTATGCCAAAGTATTCAAAATAATCTACGATGTTGAAAAAAAGGTAAATATGGAGCAAAGGGGACCCACTTCCAATGACCTTTGGAATAGGTCTATTCGACGCATTTTTGCACGAGAAACAACTTTTTCCTCTGACAAAATTGAGGGTCGTTATTTATTTAAAAGTTATTAACAAATTAAGTTAATAATTCATATAGCTATTTTTCTTATACCAGTCAGTCCTAATCATCTTGCCCTTCACACGTGTTGTTAAGAATACCCCCATGAGTAACATACAAAAAGTTTTATCCGTCGCTCATTGTTTGTTAAAAATTATTACTAAAAATTATTGTTAAAAATGTACTGTTCGCCACTAGTAAAAGTATTTCATGTTCGATTTATGAAACTTCTTTTGTTAATAATTTTTTAACAAACAATGAGCAACGGATAAAACTTTTTGTATGTTACTTAGGCGGTTATTCTTAACAACGCATGTGAAGGACAAGATACTTGGGACTGACATATAAGGAAAATAGCTTCATGAATTATGAACTTTATTTGTTAATAACTTTTAAATAAATAACGGCCCCCAATTTTGTCAGAGGAAAAAGTTGTTCAGGAAGACTCCCTTGATATCATATGTGAAGGACAAGTTCATCGGAAGTGGGTCCCCTTTGCTCCATATGTACCGAAAAAAATTATGTTTAAAAAATGTCCGACGGATGCGCGTATGTGTGTGTGAAGCTGCACAGTTCAAACCTCAGTAACATTGGAACCACTGAACCGATCGGGCTCTGGCTTTGCACATGTTCATAGTTACCACTCTTTCTTCTTCACTACAAATTTCGTTACAATTAGACTACTCGTACGAATGTGAAAGGGGTTTTAATTTGTTACGAAAATGTTCACTCTAGCGCTGGCAATTTTCCGCCTATAGTTTTTTTTAACACAAATTAACTATTGTTAAATACCGTATGGTATTGAGATTGAACATCATCCGTGGAGTCATTTAGGTAGCACAGGACTTTCAATTTTCACCTCGTAATAGTGAAGTACTCAAAATAGTCTAAGTACTTAAAAGTACTCAAACTAATTATGCAATTACTCAAAATAGTCTAAGAGTCCTAAAATTACGTTTAAAAAAATGGCCGATAAATGCCCGTGTGTGCATATGAGTGTGTATTTTTTTTTAGGGAGACTGCAAAATAAAAAGTGTGCAATTTCCAAACGGGTATACCGATCAGGATCTGATTTTGCAGACAATCAGAGTTACCACTCCTATAGCTTTGATATAAATTTCATTAAGGTTTGACTATTTGTACTGGGATTTTAAGGGGATTTTTCGAAAATGTTGTGGTAAATTATTCGAGTAGTCGTTGCATTATAAAAAAAAAGAAATATAAGCGAGCGTAACTAAGAAGTTCGGAAAATAACAAACATTGGAAAAAGTAAAGAAAGAAAGGAAGAAGGAGTCGAAAACTACACCTCGAAGAGAAAGCACGTATTTTGTATTTGTAATAAAATAATATATTCGATCATTCATAAACCATTGACTTGTTTGCTTAATGCGAGACATCTTGACAACCGTGTCGCTGGAGAGTGCGACAATTTTCAGAAGTGGGATATCAACGGAAAGTATATCCGAATCCGAAGTTTAGACACGAATCCGGGATTCGTCGTGGTGATCGTAAGAGAGGAGTTTCACGATCTGGATATAAGCAAGTGCGTGGAATTGTGTGTGCGTCATAAAGATTAAAAATCCTATATCGTGGATTCAAAAAAAGCAAATACGAGTGAGGTGAAGAGAAAACGAGGTCGACCGCCAAAGAAAAGTGAATCAAACGTACGAAACGAAAATAACGTACCAGAAGAAAATCCGAATATGCTACAACGTACTCCTCAGGCAACGAGAACGACGAGAAATGAGGATGTGATTAACGAAGGAAATGAAGGTGAGACTGCGATAGGAACAGGGACAGTCAATCAGAGAAATCTGTTTCCAGAAATTAATCCCAATTTTCTGGAGTTCGATGGAATGAGTTTGTCAAACAATCAATCAAGCCGCGGGCGAAGCTTCATGGATTTATCAAATATTTTACCGAGTTTTGATCCTGTCAGTAACGAGGCCGATATTAATCAATGGATTGAAAAGATCGAAGAGTATGCGGATATGTACAGGTGGGATGATTTAGCGACGAGACATTACGCATTATCAAAATTACAAGGGGTCGCACGGAAGTGGAAAGACAGCCTTGAAAGAGCAAACCGAACATGGGATGACTGGAAGGAGCTACTGAAAAAGACGTTTTCATCAGAAGACACGGGCGTTAGAGAAATCCTCGACGCGCAAAATTATAAACGACGACCGAATCAAAATATTACGGAATATTGTTACGAAAAATTGGCCAAATGCAATAGAGCGCGCATGGGAAGAAAAGAAACGATCGAGTGGATCATCGATGGACTAGATAATTATCAGTACCGAGCGTATTTGGGACCTTTGTCGCGATATACGGAGCCGACCGATCTTCTACCGGATCTGAAGAGCGGGAGCAACTTCATTAGGAGCAACGTGAGGACAACGACGACGAAGCCAACGTACACGAAAAAGGAAATACAATGCTTCAAGTGTCAACGTACGGGACATACGGCGAAATTTTGTCAAAAGGAAGAACCGGAGAAGCCATCATATACTCAAGTATCAAAAGAAAATAAAGAGGTTATATGTTTTAAATGTGGCGAGGCGGGACACTACGCACGTAATTGTAAATTAAGCGAAAAGCAAAGGGGACGAATTGAAAAAAATAACGAGGGAGAAAAGGTCTTGCATATCGAAGGGAATTCTCACGCGAAATTCTTTAAAACTGCTCTTATTAATAAAAAAGAAATTCGATGTTACATAGACTTAGGTAGTAGTGTAACGATCATTCGACAAGAAAATGCGGACAATTTGGAACTGTCGTATTTCGAAGACAAACTCAAAGCTCTTACGGGTTACGGAGGCGGAGAGGTTATCCCCATCGGTATCATGACTGCGAATCTCGAAATAGAGGGAGTATCAGTAAAATGTAACATATATGTTGTACCGAATGATTCGCAGATAGTTCCTTTATTAGTCGGACATTCGTACACCGAGAAACCGAACGTACACATATTAAATAGCAATGGGGCCCTGAATATCTCGAATAATATACAAGAGTTGTGTGGAATCGAGACTTCAAAGTCAAATAAAACAAAACTTGTATCCGTCGATGAAATTATAATTCCAAAGAATTATTTAGGACACGTTAATGTCGTTGGTGATATTCACAAAAATGATTTGTATGTCGAAGGTTGTATTCGGGAAAGGGGAGATATAATCCCGAGGTGTATCGTTAACACTAACGAAAAAGGAGAATCGATAATACCGGTCATGAATTTAAGTAGTAAAGAGATAAATATTAAAAAGGGGCAAACGATTTCACGCGGTGAAGTATGCGGGGAAAGAGAGTACACGCGAGAAGTAAACCGCGAAGAGATAAATAAAAATGAAATCGACTCAGACTTAAATGACGAAGAACACGCAAAGTTAATCGCATTATTAAATAAATATAAAGAAGTAGTATCGAGAAACGTGCACCAAATGGGAAAAACCAATATAACAGAAATGGAAATCAAACTATCTTCCGAAAAACCGATTTATTACAGACCGTACCGACTATCGTATCATGAAAAAGAACAAGTAAAAGATATGATTAGTGATCTAAAGGGGGCCGATGTTATCGAAGATAGTTCGTCCCCGTACGCAAGTCCGATTTTATTAGTCAGAAAGAAAAGTGGCGAAATTAGAATGTGCATAGATTACAGGGCGTTAAACAAAATAACCGTAAAGGATAAATATCCGATGCCATTGATCGATGATCAAATCGATAGATTGAGGGGTCATCGGTATTTTACGAGCTTAGATCTATTTAGTGGATACTATCAAGTGCCTGTGACGAGAGATTCAAGAGAAAAGACCGCGTTTGTCACACCAGACGGACACTATCAATTCAAACGCATGCCATTTGGGTTATGTAATGCCCCAGCTGTCTTTCAGCGAATGGTTAACATTATTTTTGGCAATTTCAAAGGAAACTTGGCGATGACGTATTTGGATGACATTATATCGGCTTGTAAAGAGTTTAAGGAGGGAATTGATAAATTAGAGATCATATTGCAACTACTAATTTCATCGGGATTGACAGTAAACTTAAAAAAATGCCATTTCTTTAAGACTAAAGTCGAATATTTGGGATTCGAAATATCACAATCCGGAGTCGAACCGGGGACGAGAAAAATAATCGCCATAAAATCATTTCCGGTTCCGACGAACGTCCGAGCAATACGAAGTTTTGTTGGGTTAGCAAGTTTCTTTCGCAGATTCGTTAAAAATTTCGCGACGATAATCAAACCATTGACAGATTTATTGGCAAAGAGTGCGACTTTCGTTTGGGAAAAAGAGCAACAGAATGCTTTCGACGAAATCAAGTTAAGATTAACTTCGAGACCAATATTATCAATTTACAACCCCAAAGCGAAAACTGAAGTGCATACCGATGCGAGCCAACACGGACTAGGAGCTGTTTTATTTCAGGAACAGGATGATAATCGGATACATCCAATATGCTATTACAGTAGGAAAACGACAAAAGATGAAGCGAAGTATCATTCCTTCGAGTTGGAGGCATTAGCAATTGTTTGTACATTAGAAAAATTTCGAATATATCTCATTGGAGTTGAATTCGTAATAAAAACAGACTGCAACAGTTTAAAACTCTTGGAAGGCAAGAGAGACTTGAATCCTCGGATCGGACGATGGTTCGTGAGGTTATCCGAATTTAATTATCATATCGAACATGTAAAAGGTGAACGAAACACGGTGGCTGACGGTTTAAGTCGATTTCCGGTCGAATCGAAGGAGGAAACACCGATTGTAGGGTTACCGGTGTTGGGAATTGGTATTAATACAAATTGGATAGCGGCAATGCAACGATCGTGTTCGGAAATTTTACAGATTCGAGATAAACTAGAAGCAGGCGATGCGGAGACGCATAAGAAGTTTAGCATGGCTAACGCAAGGGTATACAAAATAACAAAAGGGCGGTGGCGTTTGTACGTGCCGAACGAATTGCGAAGCGAAATAGTGGCAATGACTCATAAGAACCTTGCACACCTAGGCATTGATAAAACACTGAAGAAATTAAAGGAAACATATTATTTTCCGGGGATGCGCGAGTATGTCACTTCGTACGTGAATCGGTGTATCAGTTGTTTATACTACAAACCGCAGACTGGTAAAAAGTCCGAATATTTGCATCCCATAGACAAAGGAAGTATCCCGTTCGATACAATACACGTCGATCATTTAGGACCATTTGTTAAAACAAACGGCGATAATAAATATGTTTTGGGAATCATTTGCGCTTATAGTAAGTACGTAATAATGGAAGCCGTAAAGACCACAGGATCAGACGAGACAATTGAAGTACTCCGGAAACTAATGTCGCATTACGGAAAACCGAGACGAATAATCAGTGATCGAGGTGCGGCGTATATCTCTCAAAAATTTGAGGAATTTTGCAACGAATATGAGATAGTACACGTGAAAATAGCTGCCGGAACACCGCGAGCGAATGGACAGATTGAAAGAATCAATAGTATAATTATCAATTGTCTACCGACGATAACTCGCGATTTAAAGAATAGTGATTGGGACGAGAAAATATACGATGTCCAATGGGCAATTAATAATAGTCTACACCGAATAACCAAGCGAACACCATCGGAACTCATATTTAATTATAAATCAATTGGAAAACATGATAGTTTATTGACAAGAGAAATTAAGGAATTAAATGAGCAAATAGGAACGGAATTGGAGGGCGAAGACGTATCAGATTTATTGAATAAAAATAGAAGGGCACTCTGTGAACAATTCAATAAAAAGCGAAAGAACGCAAAGGAATTAGCGCCGGGACAATTAGTATTAGTTCGATATGAGTCACCTGCAACAGGCGAAACCAGGAAATTAATAGAGAAGTACCGCGGTCCCTACGAGATCGTTAAAAACATAGGAAACGATAGATACTTGATTCAGGATATCGAGGGGGAACAACAAAGCCAACGATTCTAGAAGGGAATATTAGCAATAGACCGATTAAAAATAATACCGAGCGAAAATTAAAATTGTACCAAAGTGTGTGAACTGCAAATAAACTCTGCGCAGTAATGTAATGATTAAGTACTTCGATGTAACATTTATTGTAACCACGAATACTTGAGCAAAAATCGTCGAGGACGTCGATTAATCAGGACGGCCGAAATTGTGGTAAATTATTCGAGTAGTCGTTGCATTATAAAAAAAAAAGAAATATAAGCGAGCGTAACTAAGAAGTTCGGAAAATAACAAACATTGGAAAAAGTAAAGAAAGAAAGGAAGAAGGAGTCGAAAACTACACCTCGAAGAGAAAGCACGTATTTTGTATTTGTAATAAAATAATATATTCGATCATTCATAAACCATTGACTTGTTTGCTTAATGTGAGACATCTTGACAACCGTGTCGCTGGAGAGTGCGACAATGTTCATTAAGATTCTCCGGCTAGAAAATTTTCACCTACCGAGCCAAAACTCTTTGCGCCAATGAATTATTATTCAACGCTATTTGCTATTAAATTTGATGAAAACTCTTCGAGGCGGTTAGTTGTTATGAATTTTTTAATTATAAAAAAAACAAAAATTTCGTTAAAACGCTTTACCGTTAACAATTTTCACGCGGTAACGTCAGATTTTTTTACCCAAATGGATCGTTACATAGAACTATTCGCCATTTAGTCTGCACAGAATTGATAGAGGCGTTTACAATAAATAAATTTTACATTTTTTTAAATCTTTTAACGACGTGGCGCTCGCAGCAAGAAACCCGTCGCATATGAGAAAATTGCTTCCATATTGTATTATCTCGGTCGCAAGCTTACTCGGTGAGAACGGTGAAAAAAACCCATTTACTAATAGAAACGTTGTCGGCCGAGATAAAACAATGAAGAAGCAGCGTGCAAATTTCTGCTTCCGGGGTGGGAAAATGATGTTTAAAAAAAAGCGTACTCTTCGTTCGTCAATCCCTGTCACATTTTGTCCTTTAACATGTTCTCGTCGATCATATTCTGCAAAATATCATTTTACGTTCATTTTTTTTGTCACATTCACAAGAGTGAGGCATGTCAAGCTCGGCTCTGGTTCACGTCAGATCCAGTGAAGTACAACGTTACGGGTCACAAATCTTCACGGATTGCTTCGATATACATACGAGTACAAACGTTCGCAAGTACCAAGCAAGGGCCTCGAATAATCGTCAAGAGTCTTTCTCAGAGTGCTTTCGAGCTTTTTTTACTCTCGGTCTTCTTTTTCCGTCGTTTCTACGAGTCCTTGCCCGAAGCATATTTCTACATATGAATAGAATATATCCTGTGTATCTTTCATTTAAGGTTTATGTACATAAGTGCATAAATCATCGCCGACAGTACGGTGAGAGGAGGAATATATGTATAAAAGTTTCGTGAAGCGCAGTGATACATCTTTCTTGACAGCGCACTGGAATTCCAGAATTTTCGTCGTGAAATTGTTCCGAACCGCTGAAGCTTATTCTCTATTCTTTTTTTTTTTTTGGCAGTGCTTTTTCATGAATTCTGTGATTTTACACGTTGGAATGTTTCTCATCGGGATTATACTACAGCGCATTGATTTTTATTAATTTCTTTTTAACACTATCGTAATTATAAAAAAACTGCGTCTCAAAGAAAAAAAATAGTTCTTGAAAAAGCAATAAAATACTTGACAAGAAATTTGTTGTTATTATGTACAAAAAGAGAGTCCTTAATATATTTTCGATCGAAAATAACCTAATCAATCCTTCATTGAATCTCATAAATAATTCTAATCCTTAACATTAAAAATAAATGAATGAATTGTCACAATCCCAAATTGCTTCGAGAATAATCTCCGCATTGTCACGAAAATTCTTGGATCGATTTTTTTATCGAGTTGACACGGTTGGCCCAGAATTCATTTACGTGGTTTCAGTATGAGACACGAAATACTGTTAACGTCGAGGTTTACAGAATGCTAGGGAATGTCGGTTAAAAATATCCCAAGTGGTGTTGTAGCGACGGAAGTGTACTCGCACTTTACAGCTCGAGTGTGCCATTATGAGATTTATTAGCTTCGTGCTTGACGGTAAAAGAGCAGTTACCCTGGCGGTTCTACCTCGCCACACCGGCCCTTTCCCATTTTCCCCAACATACTCATACATGTACTCTAAAATCCACTCTGCTACTTGCTCTTTCATACGCCAGGAAATTATCATCCTCCATCATAAAAGCTCAATAAATAATAAAATACTGACGTCAGATTGATTAAATAATGTAAAAAGACTGCGGGTACTCGAATGGCTTTTACATGTGCCACGATTTTTTACAAAATGCATTTGGATACATTTTAATTACTTTTTATTAACTTCCGGATGCTAGAGGGAAGTTATTGTAATGACCCCGAAAATCGAAAGTGGAAATGTCGAGATATCTCCACGTTTCATGACCCCTAGAATCATTCTAACCCGTTTTTGAAAACATTCCTGTGTGTGTGTATGAATGTATGCGAGTAAAATTTTGTCGAACGTTATCTCACTATTGAGTGGAGCGATTCCATTTTATTTTTTTTCAAACGATGGCTCTTGACCTAACTTAGAGCAGAAAGGAGTGTGACCTTCATCGCCTCAGCGGTTTCGTAGATATTCGGCTAAAACTATTAAAAACAAAAATTACTTTTACACAAAATCGACGATTTCTCCTTGGGAAACGGTGGGATTTAAAATTTTCCTTTTGCAATCGATGAGTCTCCATGGAACTCAGACTTGAGTTAACTATTGGCGAAATCATCTAAACGATTGCTGATTTATTGCAATAAAACTTGTGAAAACGCCAAGAAACATTTTTCCCCAAATCCAACTCTTTTTTTCTGAAACAACTATGTATTATGATATTTTTGACCATTTTTTCACCAATAGATAATTTATATATTCATGAAAAAAAAGGAATAGGAGAAATTAAAAATAAATGATCGAATTTTAATATGTTATTCATGCCCCTCATGGTGGCCAAACTAGCAAGATCAAATTTACATAAATTACGAGGGATGATCGGGAAGTTATTGGCTCGACCCGCTAAGGGCCACACCCACTCCGAGCCACGCTTTACAACGCACCCCCTCATGGGAGCGAGAGCAGCGAGCAACCCGCAATGTACCTCTTACTTCGGCCCTCTCGTTTATTTTGTGTTCCAACGTATACCCTTGCAGGTTTTTACGATCGAACCCTTCCCAGTTTTTCCCTCCGATCACTTCCTTACGCGCACTATATGCTAAGCTAACCCTACCTTTCCGGAGCATCCGCAGATGCTTTCATAACTACGCTGCATCGCGTTCACCGTGCTTTTATTTTTATACAGACGGCTTTTATTTTTACTGAGTTTCACATTTGTCCTACCATGAGAAACTCAGAAAAACCGCCTCCCACTTAGTGATCGACGTGCAGGCCAGTGGATCGCTGAAGCCGTCACCCATCTTAGTACTGACCGCGGCAAATACTCGTACTGCTTAACGTGGGAGATCACCAAAGCCGCTCACCAACCATCCCCCGTCCACTGCTGTCGGTTACATTATTATTATTATATTTTATTAGCTATTAATATGTATTATTTTATTTTTATTATTTTGTCGCGGTGGGGCGAATGATGAAAGGGGAAGAAGAGGATATTGATGCTGGTGACGGTCCCCGATGATTCGACGAGAGAAAATATTTTTAGTGTGCGAGCTCGGGATTCGAACCCGGGATGGACTCATTGCTAAGCAAGTGCACTAACCACTGCGCTACGGCTACCTATATGTTTCTCTCATCTGAGTTGCATGTAACGCTGGACTGTCACAATTTATTATTTATTATTTATTATTTATTATTTATTATTTATTATTTATTATTTATTATTTATTATTTATTATTTATTATTTATTATTTATTATTTATTATTTATTATTTATTATTTATTATTTATTATTTATTATTTATTATTTATTATTTATTATTTATTATTTATTATTTATTAATACTCCTTCAGGGAGGTAATTTTATGGTCGAGATAATTTTAAAAAGGAATTTCGAATAATTTGCATTAAAGATTTATTTCGTAACAGACAGTCTGGGGGGTTGGCGCGCCCCCCTGCGCGCTTCGGGCGCCAACCCCCCAGAGAGCCTCTGACCTCGATTTTGGAAACCCCTGACCTCGATTTTGGAAACTCCTGACCTCGATTTTGAAAACCCCTGACCTCGATTTTGGAAACCCCCAACCTCAGCAGATGCAGGGGTGCATTAGCGGTCATTTTCGGTCAGGTTAGCTTCATTAAACCGGTTGAGGTTGCCCGTTTGGTGAAACTAATCGTTTTCTCCTCATGGTAAAGGAAAATCGGTCAACTTCACCAAACGACAAGGTCTTTCCCGTTCGGTGAAGCTGACCCCGCCGAAGATTACCGCAAATGCAGGGGTGCATTCGCGGTCATTTTCGGTCAGGTCAGCTTCACCAAACGGGTTAGGGTTGCCCCGTTTAGTGTAGCTGACGTTTTCTCCTCTTGGTAAAGGGAAATCGGTCAGCTTCACCAAACGGCAAGGTCTTTCCTGTTCGATGAAGCTGACATCCTGAACTCTTGTACACGGCGGCGGCGGCGGCGGCGATATATTTATATAATATAGAAAGATTATTTACTGACAATTGTTTAATACAAACAGTATTTAAAATGATTTTTAATTTAAACAGTTCTCATCCCTCTCATTCAATACGAGAACTTCGAGAGTCTTTGTTAAAACGTTTTTTTTTTGCGCTTCGTTGGGTCCTTAACAAGTTTTAACGCCAGGTACCGGGCCTATCGACATGGAGGACTAAAACTTTGATGAAAAGTTTCCTCAAGAGCGTATAAAGTGGCCGTATTGACTTATACCACGGTCAACACGCCATCATTCCGTTCTATAATGTGCTCAAACTGCGACAAGCACTCGCCGTTACGTTCCGAGAGCCGGCAACTTTCTCGGGAATTTGTTTAAGAAATTGTCGTTGTTAGGAAGCTAAATGGGAAAAAGAGTAAATGAACAAGAATGACCGGGCAGCGGGACAGTGGGTACAAAGGGTATAGTGGGAAGAAAAATAAGAGAGGAATTTTATAAGGTATATGAATGTGAAAAATCAATTTAGTAGTTTGGCCATGGCGTCCGTAATTTGGACAAACCCCTTTCCCTTCATTTCTATTCTCAACGGCCACGACAGCGCGAAGGAGGATGGGGCTCTGTCAATATTAACTGCGTCTCGTTCACGAGATATTTCCTTCGCACCGTTTTCTCGCTCCAGGATTTCTGGACGGATCATTATTGCCAATTGAACGAATTTAAAACAATTTTTAAAGGCGCGCGATAATTAGTAGTTCCGAGAAGAACAGCATCTCACAGCATCTCGCTTAAAGCGACCTATTCGAATATCGAACTCTTTCCATTCGAATTCTCGAACCTTGATTCACGGAATATTTTTATAAAATTTCATCGGTCATCCCGAAGACGCTATCTTGTTTTATGAAGATTTTATTGTCAATTCGAAAACAGGTAGTTCGAAAAATCTCAGGTATCAGTTTTCATCAAAATCGGATCATTTGTCGTTTATTTTTGGTCAGAATTATTGACGGCATTGTGAACTTTGACATTTTTTGTTTGAATTCGATAACCTCCAGGTATCAATTTTCATAAAAATCCGGGTATTTCTTATTTTAGGACGGTGAATTCAATAATTCAATATGGCGGAATGAATAACTTGATCGTAGTGAATTTTTTAATTTTAATGTTAAGGTGCTTAAAGGAGGAAATAGGGTTAGGACAGCGTTTTGTCAATGATTTTCATGAATTTTTTTATAGTATAAAAAATGAATATAATTTATTGAAACTTTGAGAATATTTTATACATATAAGTATAGTAGTTTTATACATATAAGTGTAGTATTTTATACATTAAGTATATACTATAAAATTTTCGAAGAATTTTCTTGAAAAACACCGGGGATATTAGCGACCCCATATTGCAGGTCACAATCAGAATGCATTCTGATTCAGGTCACATTTTGCGTACATTCTGGAAGCCGCAATTTTCATCTGAAATCAAACGAGGTTGGAATTTACTTTTATTATATGTCTCTCTTCTATATGAACCTAAATGCTATCGAAAAAATAGAAAATTGAATTTTCTACAGGGGTCAAAACAAAAAAGCATGATTTTTTGCAATTTTTAACAACTGTATTTGCAAAAAAAAAATTACTTTAAATAATGATAATATTCCGATTTTAGGTTCATATAGAGCGCAACACTATGAAGAAAGTAACTGCCAATTTTCAAAACGATTGGTTGAAAACTTTTCAAACTAGCGTGTACGTAAGTTAAAAAAAGTCGTTTTCAGAAAAACGCGTTTGAAAAAATAGTACCGCCGCTCGGCGCCTGAAGGAGAGCTACTCACTTTAATGGCTTATAACAATAGAACGAGTCGGAATTTTCATTTAAAATTTTGGAAACATATTTTTTAATAGTTTTACTAACAATTTATGAAATTTAAAAAAAATCGATTTTTTGAACCGTCTAACCCTATTTCCTCCCTTAAAGGCACGATCAAAAAGTGAGATTGGTTTTTAACCAATATTGTTAACCCAGAATTTTTCATATCATTGAAAATGAAAATTTAAAAATTCAAGATATCTGATTCATTACAGAGGAAATGAGAAATGAAAAATTGTTTCATTTTGATGAGTTGACAAAAAAATAATGTAATTTCAGTAATCGGGACCAATCCAAAAAATCAAAAATTCAAAATTTGATAAATCGAAGAAGATTGACTATTTACCCAACTACTATTTCAGTTTTTCTAACCATTCCATTTGACAAAAATAATACATACGAGAGTGAAAGAAAAATCGTAACACATACCGTTCTCACCTCAAATTTAAGGTGTGAAGAAGAAAAGTATTTCTCGGTGTTTCCTTTCGGAATCCCGTCGTTTCTGTTCACAATCCCGTCTCCCATAGGCCCCGAAGAATCGAACGCGAACCTCCGAACATTTTATAGGGCAGAGAACCGCAATAAAAGTAATAAAAAAAAACATAAATAAAGTGGCATAAATCGTGAAAGAAAACGTGCACGGTATATAAAATTAAAATAAGGAGGACGTTATAAAAAAAAAATAAGTAAGGGTGCCTTTGCGGGTTTTTATTATTCCGTATAACGTATGGTTCCTATAGAGAAGCTCACGTAGCAACGAATGTCGTGCGGCACGTGGTCCACCCCTCCGTTCATAATAGTCCGGTAACTTGAGCCGATTTTCATGTCTTTTTTGGAGGGCGTTTTTTTTGTAGGAAAATAGAAATTAATTGTTTTCGATATTTAGGATGTTTTGATTTACATATTAAAGATACAAAAAAAAGAATGTTTGAAAAAATTTGACAGCTTATTATTATTATTATTATTGATCGAAGTTGGCACCTCGAAGTTGGCAGCCCGGTTCCTAACTTTTTTTCTACCGAACCGATTGCTTTCAAATTTTAACAGCCTACTCTACACATTTATAGTTCTCGTCGGAACCACCGAGAAATTTTTTTACCCCTAACTTTTTATTTTACAACCTCTTCTTTGCTAAAGTCCTTTTATTTTAGCAAAGAAGGGGTTGTAAAATAAAAAGTTAGGGGTGAAAAAATTTCTCGGTAGTTCCGACGAGAACTATAAGTGTGTAGAGTAGTCTGTTAAAATTTGAAAGCAATCGGTTCGGTAGAAAAAAAGTTAGGACCCGGGCTGCCAACTTCGAGGTGCCAACTTCGATCAATAATAATAATAATAATAAACTATTAAATTTGTTCAAACATTTTTTTTTATATGTTTAATGTGTAAATAAAAACATCTTAAATATCCAAGACGATTCATTTTTATTTTCCTACAAAAAAACGCCCTCCAAAAAAGACATGAAAATTAGCTTAAGTTACCAGACTACTACCTTAATCGATATCATTTCGGGCTTACCAAAATTTACAGAGTCAAACAAAAGAATAGCTCACGTTCGGAAAATTATATTTCACTTCCTGTTACAGGAAATGTTTCATTCAATGAGCTTTCACATTTTTCAAATAATCAGAAAATTGCTTTACGAAAAAAATGTCCGGACGGTTGTGTACGCGCGTGTCTGGAATAGGGGTGCAAAATTGAAACCGCTGTAACTTCGAATTGTTTTGAGCTATCGGGCTAAACTTTGGCCAAAAACTAAATCAATAATAGTCTTCGATTCACTACGATTTTTGTGACAATTGACCAATTTTTTTTTTTAGATTTTACAAGATTTTGTAGGTATTCAAAAATGTGTGTTAAGAACATGCAATTTCCAAGGTATGGTGCTGAAACTTTCTGCACAAATAAACTATCATCAAATATTCCTCGGTATTGAATTGAATTACAGGCGTTGTGTATATGTAGAGTTTGTAATCTTTCGAAAATCGATATAGGCTTTTGTTGAGGCTCCAACTGGTGTACATTTTGGGCCATCGAGCCAAAACTTTGTACGTCAAGATTGTGTACAAAGGATATATATCGTGTGAAATTTTAACAGAATCGATTGAGGAGTTTTTAATTCATGGAATTTTGAATTATTCAACACAATCGATGTAGGCGTTTGTTAAGACTCCAGCTCGTAAAATTTTATTACTATCTTACCAAATTATCTTACATCTATCGGGCATCATCCAAGGATTTTCACTATTGAATTTAAAGAAATTCGATGAAGGCATTTTGAATTTATGCAATTGTGAATTTGCGAACAAAATTCAAAATGGCATTTTTGGATAATAGACATAAAAATTTAGTACCGATATTATTTATTTTATTTGAAAAAAAAAAATTGCGTGTAACGATGGCCTATTTGTGATAAATAATTTTCGTAATAATCAACTCATAATCCATTATTTGGATAATTAATACAAAGATTTAGTACCGATGTTATTCATTTTATTTAAAAAAACAATCGCGAGAATAGCGATATAAATTATTTTGGTAATAACCAACTCATAATCCATTATTTTCATTTATAGCGTGTGAAATTTGAACAAAATCGATTGAGGTGTTTCAAATTTATGAAATTTCGAATTTTTCAAAAAATCCATGTAGGTGTTTGTTAAGACTCCAGCTAGTAAAATTTTATTGCTATCTTGCCAAATTATTTTCGAATAATTGACACAAACATTTGGTACCGATATTATTTATTTTATTTGGAAAAAAAATCGTGAGTAACGCTGGCCTGTTTGTTAAAAATTGTTTTGGTAATAATCAACTCATAATCCATTATTTTGATAATGGATAATGAAAATCTTCCATTAAACTATTATATTGAACATCGGTGATGGTTTACCGATGAATCATTATTTTTATTAAACCAATAATGCATTATGTTCACATTACCATTTTTAAGGGGGGAAATAGGGTTAGGACAGCGTTTTCTCAATGATTTTCATGAATTTTTTTATAGTATAAAAAATGAATATAATTTATTGAAACTTTGACAATATTTTATACATATATTTAAGTATATACTATAAAATTTTTGAAGAATTTTCTTGCAAAGCACCGGGGATATTAGCGACCCCATATTGCAGGTCACAATCAGACTCAGCATTTTGCGTACATTCTGGAAGCCGCAATTTTCATCTGAAATCAAACGAGGTTGAAATTTACTTTTATTATATGTCTGTTTTCTATATGAACGTAAACTCTATAAAAAAAAAAGAAAATTGAATTTTTTACAGGGGTCAAATAAAAAAAGCATGATTTTTTGCCATTTTTTACAACTTTATTTGCAAAAAAAAATTATTTTAAATAATGATAATATTCCGATTTTAGGTTCACATAGAGCGCAATACTATGAAGAAAGTAACTGCCAATTTTCAAAACGATTGGTTGAAAACTTTTCAAACAAGCGTGTACGCAAGTTAAAAACAAGTCGTTTTCAGAAAAACGCGTTTGAAAAAATAGTGACCGCTCGGTTATACACGTGGCGCGCTCGGGGCCTGAAGGACAGCTACTCACTTTAATGGCTTATAACAATAGAACGAGTCGGAATTTTCATTAAAAATTTTGGGAACATTTTTTTCAATAGTTTTACTAACAATTTATGAAATAAAAAAAAAATCGATTTTTAGAACCGTCCAACCCTATTTACCCCCTTAAGGTAGTAGTCTGGTAACTTAAGCCGATTTTCATGTATTTTTTGGAGGGCGTTTTTTTGTAGGAAAATAAAAATGAATCGTTTTGGATATTTAGGATGTTTTTATTTACATATTGAAGATAAAAAAAATTTGTTTGAAAAAATGTAATAGTTCATTATTATTATTATTATTGATCGAAGTTGGCACCTCGAAAAAAAGCGCGTGGGTGGCCCCGGTGATTTTGGCTCTTGACGTTATCTGAAATAAAAAATTCTTGATAATTCTTAATCTATAGACATGTCATTCTGGTCGGAACTACTGAAGTTAAATTTCATGGATAAATAACAAAATGGCGGACTTTGGAAAAAAATTTTTTTTTCCAAAGTCCGCCATTTTGTTATTTATCCGTGAAATTTGACTTCAGTAGTTCTTCAGTAGAAAAAAAAACTTTTTTGTCCAAAGTCCGCCATTTTGTTATTTATCCATGAAATTTAATTTCAGTAGTTCCGACCAGAATGACATGTCTATAGATTAAGAATTATCAAGAATTTTTGATTTCAGATAACATCAAGAGCCAAAATCACCGGGGCCACCCAAACGCTTTTCTTTCGAGGTGCCAACTTCGGTCAATAATAATAATAATAATAAACTATTAAATTTTTTAAAAACCTTTTTTTTTTTAATCTTTAATGTGTAAATAAAAACATCCTAAATATCCAAAATGATTCATTTTTATTTTCCTACAAAAAAACGCCCTCCAAAAAAGACATGAAAATCGCCTTAAGTTACCAGACTATTACCTTAAGGTAGTTCTAACACAAGAAATAGGAGGGGATAGAAGGAGCGGTGCGTGAGGCGGGCAGCCACGTCGCGCAGCGACGTTGTCACGCTCACGAGTTCTTCTAGCCTCAAAACAATATTTTTTCAATAATCCATACTTTTTTACTGTATGGTCGAAAATTTACTGTAAACTATATGTTATTCTTCATCTACTAAACTACTTTCGTGCCAAATTTGAAGAATTTTTCATTACTCCTTCGTACATTTTGGTGACTGAATATCCGGAAAGTGCTCATTTCGTACGGTATAGGTATACGTTCGTATGCAAATTTTGCAATTTTTGATAAATGATATCTTGAAAACGGTACGGTGAAACAGTCTCAAATTTCGCACAAGTATTCTTCAGTACTTTTTCTAGGTTTTCCCAAAAACTCATTAAATTTGCATTACTTCTTCATTTGTGTTAGAACTACCTTAAAGCCCTCTCTCTTTCTCTCCCTCTCGACATATACATTTATATTACATTATTACACGAGTCTAGTGGCTTTAAAATAAAATTATTGTTTTCATTACGTAGCCTTATGAAGCTGTCTCCGTCCATGATACTTCAATCTATTTCATGCTGTATCGTACGACCGTTGAAGTTTCCGACGGCGCGTCGAAACTTCGAATTTTCGTTTCTTTCATCGGCGAAGCATCAACGAAATTTCCCCGATACGACGGCGCGCTGTATTTCTGTTCGGTAGCGCTGTATTTCCCCAGGGCCATGTCTATGAGAGAAAAACTACAATTGGCAAACATGGCGGAGCAGTCTCGTCCTTCGTAGCCGGCTCTATGAGCGTTTGTGTAGATGCGATGTTCATCCGGTTCGTAGGAGAGCACTCTCCTCAACGGTAACCTGTAACGACCGAGGCCAGATACTATTAATCGAATTTACCGACCCGAGCCCCTCTTCCCATCCTCGCTACTAATAGGATATTCCGGGACGGTACATAAATTGAATATATTCCGTGACCATAGAACGGGGGTGCCATATCGCGAGCCCTAAACTTTGCCATTCAACGATTCCGTCTGGAATTAGAGCGTTATACATCAGCGATGGTGTAATTATGATTTTATATTTGTAGTTCATTGTGCACCTAAATCAAGTATTTTTCTCGGGGTTAACTTTGACCTTCATCGTCTATCGCCATATTTAAGGGTGGAAATAGGGTTCAAAAAATCGATTTTTTTTTATTTCATAAATTGTTAGTAAAACTATTGAAAAATAAGTTCCCAAAATTTTAAATGAAAATTCCGACTCGTTCTATTGTTATAAGCCATTAAAGTGAGTAACTCTCCTTCAGGCCCCGAGCGGTACTATTTTTTCAAACGCGTTTTTCTGAAAACGACTTTTTTTAAATTTGCGTACACGCTAGTTTGAAAAGTTTTCAACCAATCGTTTCAAAAATTGGCAGTTACTTTCTCCATAGTATTGCGCTCTATATGAACCTAAAATCGAAATATTATCATTATTTTAAATAATTTTTTTTTGTAAATAAAGCTGTAAAATGGCAAACAATCATGCTTTTTAGTTTTGACCCCTGTAAAAAATTCGATTTTCTATTTTTTTGATAGCATTTAGGTTCATATAGAAGAGAGACATATAATGAAAGTAAATTCCAACCTCGTTTGATTTCGGATGAAAATTGCGGCTTCCACAATGTACGCAAAATGCTGAGTCTAATTGTGACCTGCAATATGGGGTCGTTAATTTTTTCGGTGTTTTTCAAGGAAATTCTTCAAAAATTTTGTAGTATATACTTAAATATGTGTATAAAATATTCTCAAGGTTTCAATAAATTATATTAATTTTTTATTCTATAAAAAAATTCATGAACATCATTGAGGAAACGCTGTCCTAACCCTATTTCCCCCTTAAGCATGAACTTAAGTACGAAATTAAGCACAAGCATGAGCTTGAGTACGAAATTAAGGATAAGCTTAAACACGAATTTAAACATGAGCTTAAACACGAACTTAAGCATGAACTTAAACACGAACTTGAGGATGAGCTTAAGCAAAAACTTAAGCACAAGTTTAAGCTCCTCCTAAAGCACAAGCAGCATGAGCTTAAGCTCCACCTTAAAAATCAGGATTTTGTAACTCGGAGTTTAAGCTCGTACTTAAACTTGTGCTTAAGCACGTGGCAAAGTTGACCAATGTTACGTCGTCAATATAGAAAAAAAAAATTGTCTTAAAATATGTCTTTTTCCGAATTTGATCAATACCAGAATACCCCCCCCCCCCATAAATTCATCACTTTCAATCGTTCTTCCCGTTTTTCAGCGCACGTTATAGAGCGTAACAAGATCTTTTGCCATCCGGAAGGGTGTGTCGTCTTTTACGGAAAAGCTACCTCTGAGGCTTGAGCGAGGCACAGTGAAGGTTGATCAATAAAGATCCGAGTGATTATTCTCAAGACTCACGGGATTACTTTTCAAATCGATTTTCAATCGAGAGCCCCACTCCGTTCTTCAACCCTCCGGCTCTCGACTAAATAACTTGAGTCTCGGGGAATCGCAGCAATTTTTAACGGTTCCTCGCTCACCGCGAGAATTTTCCACATATTTTTTTTTACTCCCTGGAGTATCGTGTGTCCCAGGGCGACTAACAGCCACGGATCTACCACTCTCCCTCAATCACTACTCGGTTTCCAGTTAACCGGGATAGAGGTTAGAGGATTTTACATATATATGTATATAAACATATAAGGGGCGTTCCACTGCAACTCTATCTGGCTGTGAACCTCGCCATTATTTTTTCTGCAAGCATATTCCACAGCGATACAAAAAAATGAACCACCCTAATTTTTAGGTTTTTTTTAAGGTAATAGTCTGGTAACTTGGGTTAAAAAAATCAACAAAATTTTTTTTTGCCTAATTTGAAAGTACAATGTCTTGAGAATATACTGTGAAAATTTCAGACCGAAATTCGAAATACTTCCGAAGTTATAATGAGTTTTCGAAAGCGCCTCGAAGTTTTTCTCAAAACAGTGTTTTTCTGATCAGCCCGGGTCCCAAATTTTTTTCTACCGAACCGATTGCTTTCAAATTTTAACAGGCTACTCTACACACTTATAGTTCTCGTCGGACTACCGAGAAATTTTTTCACCCCTAACTTTTTATTTTACAACCCCTTCTTTGATAAAATACAAGGAATTTTTTTTCCAAAGTCCGCCATTTTGTTATTTATCGATGAAATTTAACTTCAGTAGTTCCGACCAGAATGACATGTCTATAGATTAAGAATTATCAAGAATTTTTTATTTCAGATAACATCAAGAGCCAAAATCACCGGGGCCACCCACGCGCTTTTTTTTCGAGGTGCCAACTTCGATCAATAATAATAATAATAATAAACTATTAAATTTTTTCAACAAAATTTTTTTTGCATCTTTAATACGTAAATAAAAACATCCTAAACATCCAAAACGATTCATTTTTATTTTCCAACAAAAAAACGCCCTCCAAAAAAGACATGAAAATCGGCTTAAGTTAACACACTACTACCTTGAACTGACACGCCCGTAATAATCTAAAAACTATTCCTTCGTCGTTGAAGGCCGTTTTATCAATTTAATTACAATTTACACAGTACGTTTCATGATAGAATTCGACGTTTATGAGACTTTTTTGTTCATGCTCGTATCTTTATTTTTTTAGATAACACAACAAAATCAAGGTACAATTTTTTTTTCATCAGATGTTGCATTTTCTCTGTTATCATTTATTTTACGTTAAAAAAATGTATTTCTATGTGACAAGAAGAGTGCCTGAATAAAAAAATAATACTCTCATGTGGTAATACAATATTTGTAGGGGATGAAAATTATAGCAAAAACTACCCTAAAATTAATGAGCAATAACTCGAATACTGATTTTTTTTTTTGACTGCTTAACTTTGAACGAAATCGAGAACGGTCCTCGTGGTTAAATTAACAATTTGGATAATAACGATTACATCAATTCTCGCAAAAACTTGCACATTAGTGTGGGCCATTATTTTTTGTGTCATATTATGCTTGAAGGAAAAAATATATTAAAAAATGTTTTGATTCACCGTTGGGTCGAGTTCGCGTGAAATGCCTCATATATACGATCTACTTTTCCTCCCTATTTTGTGACAAGTGTCAGGGGGATGCTTTTATTTCTCTGCCAAACCGTCCAAATGCAGTTTGTCTTTAAAGGACCAAGAGCTTACGTGAATGCTATCCTCATCATTTCCTCGATCAGCGTGTTCCCTTTGGGCATTAGTCGTTGTGACGCTTCGCAGAGCGCTCTCAGAACGCAACTACGACCGTCAAAGTTCATTCTGAAATACAACGGAAAATACATTGGACGAGAACAAATTAAGGCATCGTTTCGTATGAACTCAACATTAGTTCTAAAAAATATATTGTGATTCAGGTTTGGAAACTTTCAGGTTTTTATCGTGACGGGAATTGAAAAAAATATATGTACATAGATTGATAATTATATGTAGATATTTACATTAGGGAAAAAAAATACAAAGAAAAATATGACTTATGGGTTTACGATGAAGTTCGTATCGTTATAATTTTGGTTTACCACGAAGTTATATCTTCATTCTCACATTAGGTTTTCAATAAAGTTCAAATTCAACCCACAATGTTCATCCATAGTTAATTTCGATCTCAAAGCTAAATTGTGAAGTTAAGATAAGTCCAACTTGAACTTAAGTTTGGACTCAACTTAAGTACAAATTGACTTTAAGTTTGAACTTAATTTAAGTTTGAAATTAACACCAACTTGAAATTAAATTTTCACTCCCTATCGAACCTGAATTTATGTGTAAACTTAATTTTCGAAATTTAATTTACGTTGAAAATCGATTGATAATTATATATATATATTTACATTAGGAAAAAAAATACAAAGACAAATATGACTTATGGGTTTACGATGAAGTTCGTATCGTCATAATTTTTGTTTACCATGAAGTTGTATCTTCATTCTCACATTAGGTTTTCAATAAAGTCCAAATTTAACTCACGGTGCTCATCCATAGTTAATTTCCATCTCAAAGCTAAATTGTGAAGTTTAGATAACTCCAACTTGAACTTAAGTTTGGACTCAACTTAAGTACAAATTGACTTTAAGTTTGAACTTAATTTAAGTTTGAAATTAACACCAACTTGAAATTAAATTTGCACTTTCTATCGGACCTGAATTTAGGTGTAAACTTAATTTTCGAAATTTAATTTACGTTCAAAATTACGCTCAAACTGTGACTTAAGTTTAAACTTGAATTCAGGTTCGAAATCACGTGTAAAGTTAAGTTAAGGCCCGAAATTGAGTTCAAACTTAAGTTCAAGTCGGAACGTCACTTCAAAGTGAAGTTGAAGTTCACACGGTGGGGAGTGCGCACCCTCCCGAATCGTCTTTTTGAACATTTTCCACAATCCCTCGAAAAAAAATGAAGTTGAAGTTCGGGCATTAAACTTCAATTCTGTTTTGCTTAAGGTAGTAGTCTGGTAACGTAAGCCGAATTTCATGTCTTTTTTAGAGGGCGTTTTTTTGTAGGAAAATAAAAATGAATCGTTTTGGATATTTAGGATGTTTTTATTTACATATTAAAGATACAAAAAAAATTTTTTTTTTTTAAATTTAATAGTTTATTATTGTGATTATTATTGATCGAAGTTGGCACCTCGAAAAAAAAGCGCCTGGGTGGTCCCGGTGATTTTGGCTATTGATGTTATCTGAAATAAAAAATTCTTGATAATTCTTAATCTATAGACATGTCATTCTGGTCGCAACTACTGAAGTTAAATTTCATGGATAAATAACAAAATGGCGGGCAAAATAAAAGGACTTTTTTTTCCAAAGTCCGCCGTTTTGTTATTTATCCATGAAATTTAACTTCAGTAGTTCCGACCAGAACGACATGTTTATAGATTAAGAATTATCAAGAATTTTTTATTTCAGATAACATCAAGAGCCAAAATCACCGGGGCCGCCCACTGCGCTTTTTTTTCGAGGTGCCAACTTCGATCAATAATAATAATAATAATAAACTATTAAATTTTTTCAAAAAATTTTTTTTTTGCATCTTTAATATGTAAATAAAAACATCCTAAATATCCGAAACTCTTCATTCGCTCCTCATTATTTTTAGAAAATGTTCGTTACCCAAATACCGTAAAATAATTTTGAACTGTACAAGGAATTTATTTTCACTGCCGTACAATTTATTTTTTGGAAGAACACGGCAAAGTGTACCATCGCAAATTGATAATGATAAAAGCACGCGAAGAAGCATAGAACAAGCGATAATATTCAAATATGCGTACATTTTGTGGGTTTTCGATGAGTGTACATTAACGCACTCATAGACAAATACACGTATCCATTATCATATCTAATGTAATCTACTCCTTCGTAAATATTGAAAGTTCTTGCTGCTCTTAAAACATCCGTCATTGGACTGAAGACTGCGAAGACAGAAGACAGTATCAAGAGGCCCTGGGTCGATGATGAGGTTAAACCCAACCATCCCTAATTCCGTACTCTCTGTACCAAAGTCCATAAAACGACGGACGGAAAGGGGGTTCTCCAATTACACCTTATCACTACCTTCCTTATTCGCGCTTCTCTCTCGCTCTTCCTCCCTGTCTCTCTCTCTCTCTCTCTTTCTCTCTCTGTCTGTTGAAGGGAAACTCACGGGGTTGGGTTTTGTTGGCAGGGGCGTGGGGCGGTAAAATTACGAGTCTATCCGCAAAAGCTTACTACTTTGCGAAGTTCTTTCTGAGTTTATCGCGTCTTGCGTGGCAGGTGGGAGGGTTGCACATTTCCTCTCGTTTCCTCTTTCCTCATTATCGTTATCAGCTATCACGGTTAATCCAACTTTTTCATTATTTTCTTTATCACCCGATAAAATTCGGTTATCGCGCAATTATCCAGTCAATTATCAGCGTGAAAAGAAACCAATTTGTTTCTCATCTACATAACAATATTTCAAGAATCCAATAAAAATTCACAGTGAATGAAAATAATTGACGAAGAAAAGTTTCCGTGAAGTTTTTTCGTTATTTAAATTTTTTCGTTTAATTCGGAGCGCGAGGCAATTGCCGGAAATGTTTTTAACGAAAAATCCAATAATCCCATTATGTTATGATAAATGTAATTATAAAAATTCATGTTCAAAACAAACAAAACTTTCGTTGTAAGTTTCGACGAAAAATGTACAAATTTTCGTTCAATTACTTGAAACAATTGTCAATTGTCAGGGCACGTTTATTGATGCGCAAAAAAAAACCCTTCCTCATGTGTTTCTCCCGCCGTACTACGATAGCCAAGGGCGGTAAAAAAAGCTTGAGAAATACTTGGGGTATTTTTTATATTCCAATAATTTTCTCTTCTCCTGTCTGGAAAGTTTTCGACGTTTTTCGTGCAGTAAAAGCGAATGGGAAGTGAACAAAAAAAAAAACTGAAGGAAGGTTTTTCAGTCTCGTTTCCTCTTACGCTCCACCCCGCATTTCGGCCGCCCTTTTTTTATTCATCGTTCATTGTTTCTCGTCCAAATGCTTCGGAAGTAACGTCCAGTTCAGGTACCGGATTCCCGTTGGATTTCCCCACCGATATAGCCCTCGTTACGCTGGTCCGGACTTGGAGTTATACGAGCATCAGTACGGTAGCGGCTATTGATCCTCCAAGCGTCTTCCATCTCTCGTCGGCTCTCACACTTGTTTCCCCGACTCAAATTGTATTTCATTGTTTTCCACGAGAATGAGGGGCGGTGGCGGGAAGAAAAATTCTCAAGCACACACCTTTCTCTCTCTCTCTCTCTCTCTCTCTCGCTCACTGTCGATGAGCAAATAATTCAGTATCAAAGGACCATCCTACGAAAGTACTTTTGTTATTCGATTCATAATTTTCTTTCCTTTTCTTCGCACGAGTCAGATGGTTGTCTCAATTTTTTTTATTAATCTTTTCCGCTTCCCGCTTTGGTACTGTGAATTTTTAATGTTTACTGTTCTCGACGAAGTTTAAATAATTCACACTCGAATTTTTTATACGAGATCTGTTTAAAAAGTATCGCGAATTTTGAATTTCGGCGGGCTACGTATATTCGATTGTCGATTTTTTTGTGGCGTTAGATTGGTATTCGTGTCTCTCACTTATGCTGAAAAAATCGGCCATTTTGAATGTTTAGTTAATTGTTGACAGCTGTTTTGGTTAGATGTGTTTTGGCTTGTCTTCGATTTTTGCCTATTCCAAAAAAGCAGCTTCCATTGCGATAATTGAGCTTTGATTTCCACGTCGAAACCATAAACCCATGATTCGTCACCAGTTATGACCCTCTGGAGCAAATTTGGGTCGCCGCGGACCGAGTCCAACAGCTCCTTAGCAATGTTAACGCGACACTGTTTTTGTTTGAAATTGAGCAATTTTGGCACGAATTTCTCGGCGACTCGTCTCATGCCCGAATCATTGGTAAAAATCGAATAGCACGAGCCAATCGATGTGTTTAGTTCCTCGGCAACTTCTCTAACGGTGATTCGACGATTGGCCAATATTATTTTCTTCATTTCATCAATGTTTTCGTCTGTTGTTGATGTGCTCGGGCGTCCGGAACACATTTCGTTGTTCGCATCTTCTCAGCCCTCTGAGAACATTTTGTACCACCGATAAACGTTGCTTTGGTCGAAGGTAGCGTTCACCATATGCCACAGTCAACATTCGGAATGCGTCAGCGCACTTAATTTTGTTTTTCACACAAAATTTGATACAGATTCTTTGATCCATTTTTTGTAATAGGCAAAAATCGAAGACAAGCCAAAACACGTCTGACCAAAGCAGCTGTCAACAATTAACTAAACATTCAAAATGGCCGATTTTTTCAGCATAAGTGAGGAACATGAGTACCAATCTAACGCCACAAAAAAATCGAAAATCGAATATACGTAGCCCGCGGAAATTCAAAATTCACGATACTTCCTGAACAGACCTCGTACATTGTATCAGAAGTAGCGAAGAATTTCTTCGGATTTTAGGGTAATTTCGTGTATGATTAAAAAAAAATTCTGTTGAGGTAGTAGTCTGGTAACTTAAGCCGATTTTCATGTCTTTTGGGAGGGCGTTTTTTTGTAGGAAAATAAAAATGAATCGTTTTGGATATTTAGGATGTTTTTATTTACATATTAAGGATACACATTTTTTTGAAAAAATTTAATAGTTTATTATTATTATTATTTATCGAAGTTGGCACCTCGAAGTTGGCAGCCCGGGTCCTAACTTTTTTTCTACCGAACCGATTGCTTTCAAATTTTAACAGGCTACTCACTTATGGTTCTCGTCGGAACTACCGAGAAATTTTTTCACCCCCAACTCTTTATTTTACAACCCCTTCTTTGCTAAAATAAAAGGACTTTTTTTTCCAAAGTCCGCCATTTTGTTATTCATCCATGAAATTTAACTTCAGTAGTTCCGACCAGAACTATAAGTGTGTAGAGTTGCCTGTTAAAATTTGAAAGCAATCGGTTCGGTAGAAAAAAAGTTAGGATCCGGCTTGCCAACTTCGAGGTGCCAACTTCGATCAATAATAATAATAATAATAAACTATTAAATTTATTCAAAAAAAATTTTTTTGTATCTTTAATATGTAAATAAAAACATCCTAAATATCCAAAACGATTCATTTTTATTTTTCTACAAAAAAACGTCCTCCAAAAAAGACATAAAAATCGGCTTAAGTTACCAGACTGCTACCTTAAAGCATTTCGTTGCGAAATTGAATTTTATTAGGAAATCAAATTTTGTTATGACATTTAATCGAGAAATGAAATTCTGTTGAAGAATTAAATGTCGTTGCTAAATTGTATTTTTTTACGATAAAAATTTTGATGAGAAACGAAATGTTGTCACAAAATAAAAATGTTCAATGAACTCCGGTGCAAATGTTGCATGAAAAATGAAAAAAATCAAAAAAACATTTCTGTTCAAATTTTTTATTATTTCGTTTAATTTCAACATGCATATGGGTGCACGGACATTCGTTGAACACAGGGATAGCTGTATCAGAAAATCTAGAGAATTTCATCGCGATACACGTTGCGTGTAACTCGATCGATTTTTTTTTATTTCGTTGTTTCTCGTCGAACGTTATCAAAAAAAAAATATATCTCTAATCACTGTTCCAACCGTCTCTATCAGTAGTATTTTCCATCTGGCTCATGACCAATTCGATCCTTCGTAAATCCCATTCGATAAACGAATATTCGTTCGTTTCTCTCCTCTCTCTCTCTCTCTCTCTCTCTGTCTAATTTATTTCCCTTCCTCCATCCTTTTTTTTGTTTCTATCTTTTTTTTTTAACAAAAGCGAAAACTACCCTCCGTGGTTATTATTTAATTGTTCCATGTGTTGATTAATCAATGTAGAGATATTAAGCTCGAAAACTGATTGTGATTGATGACTTAGAGCGTTAGTTCGTTAGGTAGACAGATAAGTAGGTTATAACACAACTTCCCGGTTGGAAAACTAATTTTAAACGACCGCAATTATCGTATAAACAACAGAAAATGTCTAAATAATCACTGTCAGTACAATACCATTTTTTTTTTCAATATTTTTTGGTTTTGTGCGGTCAAGGTGAGAATAAAAGCTGATCAGAGGCCAATAACCTAATTCCCGCGAAGATAAAGGGATTTTATTTATGTTAAATTGGAAAATTGAAATTTAGTGCCAGGTCGGTGTCAGATCTAGGCCGTTTCCGGTTCCGGATTAGGTAGCACGTCTAGACATCACGTTGCAATTACTTTATTGATAATAACATCGCAGGCGAAAACTACACAGCGCATGTTTCAAAATCCGGTTTAGTGAGTTTTATTCGGTTTTGTTCGGTTTTGTTGGGTTTTGTTGGGTTTTGTTGGGTTTTGTTGGGTTTTGTTGAGTTTTGGGTTTTGGTTTGGGGTTTGGGTTGTGTTGTTGGGTTCAAAACCCAATAACACAACCCATTTGATGCGTATCGCAGGCGAAAACTACACAGCGCATATTTCAACATCCGGTTTAGTGAGTTTTGTTATTGGGTTTTGTTCGGTTTTGTTGGGTTTTGTTGGGTTTTGTTGAGTTTTGGGTTTTGGTTTGGGGTTTGGGTTGTGTTGTTGGGTTCAAAACCCAATAACACAACCCATTTGATGCGTATCGCAGGCGAAAACTACACAGCGCATATTTCAACATCCGGTTTAGTGAGTTTTATTCGGTTTTGTATTATCCGTAAAGTAATTGCAACGTGATGTTTGGACATGGAACCCCGGATTAGGTCCGGATCAGCAATTGCGTTACATGCCGGATTTGGACCTGACACGGATTCTGATCAGGACTGTGTCAGGACAACAGGGCAGCCTGATATGGGCCGGATTTTGACCGGACAAAAACATTTCTGCTCGAGAAGTTTAAAAAATATTTATCATCTTGATATTTTTCGATAAAATCATCGTTAAAAATGGTCAATAATTCCATCAAATTAAGAAATTTTATCTTGATAGTTGGAAGGGTTGTAAAACGATTTATTTTAACCCTATCATGATACAGGCACGATTGTAGATCGATACATCGATTTTTATAAATGCGATTTCCTGACCGGAACGTTATTGACATTATGGCATGAAAAAAAAAAAAAAAAAATGTTTCACGAAAACGAAGCTTCTTGGGAAAATAATATATTCTGATATTACTCGGCGCGTCTCAAAATTCCAATATTAAAAAAATATTTAAATGGTTTAATATAAAAATAAAAAATTCAACTGACTCACGCGTTCATAATGATCTCCAATTTGTTATAAAGATCTCTGCGATGTCTTCTTCTCACGTAATTATAATCAGGCTTGTAATATTTTTTGTTATCGTTTGTCGAATAAATCTTCGAGTAATACAATTTTTTGTCGTTATTCCAGCCTGTTGGATCGTTGAAGTGATTGTCATTTTTGTTAATCTGATATTTGTTGGGTTTGTCCTTTCTCAGTTCGAGAAACGGTTCCAGGGCTGGTTTACTCTCGTTCGGAAGATCGTATGATATTCCCCAATTTAGACCTTCGGTGAAAATTTTATCCGGTGTCAGAGTATGCACGGTCATACAGAGAGCGATCTTCAAACAAAAAAAAAAGAAAAATTGGCCCTTCAGCAGAAATGTAAAAATATTAATCTTAAAATAATGTATTATTAAAAAAAAAACAAAGCATCGACGTTACGTTACCGTTACCAAAATAATGAATAACGAATTAAATTCCATTATAAGAATATTCATTATTAATATAATGGATCGTCGATTGAATTTTATTACCCATTATTAAAATAATAGATTTTTTTATTAAATTCCATTAACCATTAAGGTAGTATTCTGGTAACTTAAGCCGATTTTCATGTCTTTTTTGGAGGGCGTTTTTTTGTAGAAAAATAAAAATGAATCGTTTTGGATATTGTAATGAAATTGCGAGAGACAAGTATACGATGTAGCGACACGTGGGCAGAAGCATTACTTCGTGAATTTTAAAGTTAGAGCGAGAGTATCGCGGTGCCTCGGGTGACGACGATTCCGAATAATTACGATAATTGACGGAATCGACCGAAAAAGAAAGAGGTAGAGAGAGATTTCGCGCGTTAGAGCCACGATAGAAGCGTTGAGAGCGTCGCGGTGAGAGGTTGAGAGTTTTAGATAATGAGAGAGAAGTAGTATACTGTGCTTCGCCTTGTTCCATATCACTAATTCCCCTCGTGCATCAAATGGACATAACACTCTGTAAGGACGTCCACAATTTCACTTGCGACGGGATGAAGTTTTGAGGACACTGACGCATTTTTATCTGCGTAGCCCAGAAACCAAAAAGCTAAGTAATACTCTTCAATATCGAAACCGGAAAATATCTATCGGTTACACAGGCCGTTTAAAAGCTCTCGTGTCCAACGTCTTTGGCTCTCGACCTGATCTCCGTCTCACGCGATCTTTTGTATGTGTTCTTCCTTATGTGTCTACGAATTGGTCGTGTGTATTTATTAATGTCGAATTGATCTAATGTATTCATACCAAAATTTCGGTATGTCATCTATTCTTCGTGCGACTATGTGATGTTTTAAACTAGCTATATTCATGTATATCTATATAATCCTTCTAATGTACGTGCGATAATCTGTATTATGAATGTGTATGACGAATAATTCGATCTCACGACTAAACTCGTTGGATGACCCGCATTATAGTTTTTGTGTTCTCTTTTATTTCGTGTATGTATAAACTTGGCTCAATATTCTTCGTGCGACTATGTAATGGTTTAAACTAGCTATATTCATGTGTATCTCTATAATCATTCTAATGAACGTATGATAATATGTAGGATGAATGTGTATGATGAATAAATCGATCTCACAACTGACAATATAAACATTTGGTTAAACGATTAAACTCGTTAGATGACTAAAATAATAAAATAATATTACAATATTTAGGATGTTTTTATTTACATATTAACGATATAAAAACAAAATTTTTTGAAAAAATTTAATAGTTTATTATTATTATTATTATTTATCGAAGTTGTCACCTCGAAAAAAAAGCGCGTGGGTGGTCCCGGTGATTTTGGCCTTTGATGTTATCTGAAATAAAAAATTCTTGATAATTCTCAATCTATAGACATGTCATTCTGGTCGGAACTACTGAAGTTAAATTTCATGGATAAATAACAAAATGGCGGACTTTGGAAAAAAGTTTTTTTTTCCACTAGTCCGATCTTCAGTAGTTCCGACCAGAAAGACATGTCTATAGATTAAGAATTATCAAGAATGTTTGATTTCAGATAACATCAAAAGCCAAAATCACCGGGGCCACCCACGCGCTTTTTTTTCGAGGTGCCAACTTCGATCAATAATAATAATAATAATAAACTATTAAATTTTTTCAAGAAAATTTTTTTTTGTATCTTTAATATGTAAATAAAAACATCCTAAATATCCAAAACGATTCATTTTTATTTTCCTACAAAAAAACGCCCTCCGAAAAAGACATGAAAATCGGCTTAAGTTACCAGACTATTACCTCAACAAAATAACGGGTAATTAATTAAATTTCATGACTCATTATCAAAATAATTAATCGTGAGAAATATTCTATTGTGCATTACCAAAATAATACATAATTAATCTAATTTAATTATCCATTGTCAATATAATTGATAATAGATCAAATGCCATCACCCATTATCAAAATAATCGTGGATAATATTCTGGATCGTCGATAACACATAAAACTCGTCACCAAAATAATTGATGATAAATGGAATTATCCATTATCCATTACCAAAGTGATGATCAATGGTTATCCAATGATGTATCGCTAAAACAAACCATTATTTGTAATTCTGATTGCAACATTTTAATAGCTTGATTATTTTTTTATATTAATTTTTCGTGCAGCTGCAGACTAAAGAATTGTTAATAGTTCCTTAGCAAAACTTCCCTTTCCAACTTCAGTGCAAATAAATAAATTTGAATTATTGGTTTTGATTAAATTTCGAGTATCAAGTGTTATCGCTTAAAACGATAAATGGCTCTTTGGCGGAATAGAAAGAAAAAAAAATTGCCTGATCAATCAAGAAGGCATATGATCGAACGTTCTCGTTTGCCTGTGACCCTTGGGCATACTCCATCATTCTTTTCCTTTTTATGACAGTAGACACAAAAAACGTGGAGCCTGACACGAGGAGTTGTTGTGTGAATTATTACAATTTTAATAACATACAGCAACATTGCTCATAAATTATTAAGTAAATTTATTTAATTATCACGAAATTTTCGATGGAATCAACAGATCATTACCTCATTAACTCAAATTTGGAATGAAACAAAATAAAAGCATAAACAATCAATAATTTTGAGTCCGATGCTCAGAACTATAAGTCCTACAAAGTACGAGGTCTGTTCGAAAAGTATCGCGAATTTTGAATTTCCGCGGGCTACGTATATTCGATTTTCGATTTTTTTTGTGGCGTCAGGTTGGTACTCATGTCCCTCACTTATTCTGAAAAAATCGGCCATTTTGAATGTTTAGCTAATTGTTGACAGCTGTTTTGGTTAGACGTATTTTGTCTTGTCTTCGATTTTTGCCTATTCCAAAAAATGGATCAAAGGATCTGTATCAAATTTTGTGTGAAAAACAAAATTAAGTGCGCGGACGCATTCCGAATGTTGACTGTGGCATATGGTGAAGCTACCTTGGACCAAAGCAACGTTTATCGGTGGTACAAAATGTTCTCAGAGGGTTAAGAAGATGCGAATAACGAAATGCTTTCCGGGCGCCCGAGCACATCACCAACAGACGAAAACATTGATGAAGTGAAAAAAATAATATTGGCCAATCGTCGAATCACCGTTAGAGAAGTTGCCGAGGAACTAAACATATCGATTGGCTCGTGCTATTCGATTTTTACCAATGATTTGGGTATGAGACGGGTCGCCGCGAAATTCGTGCCAAAATTGCTCAATTTCGAACAAAAACAGTGTCGCGTTAACATTGCTAAGGATCTGTTGGACTCGGTCCGCGACGACCCAAATTTGCTCCTGAGGGTCATAACTGGTGACGAATCATGGGTTTATGGTTATGACGTGGAAACCAAAGCTCGATCATCGCAATGGAAGCTGCTTTTTTGGAATAGCTGTCAACAATTAACAAAACGTTCAAAATGGCCGATTTTTTCAGCATAAGTAAGGGACACGAGTACCAACCTAACGCCACAAAAAAATTGAAAATCGAATATACGTACCCTGCGGAAATTCAAAATTCGCGATACTTTTAGAACAGACCTCGTATGCTCATAGAACCATTTTGGAAAAAAAAATATATCGAAATCTTTCAATTTTTTTTCAGTTCGTCGTTTAATTAATTAGGAATATCGACGGCGATAAAAGGGAGTATGGATGTAAAAGTATTGACTTACCGAAAAACTCGAACCTTCTGGAAAAACAACGTAACGTTTTTTCCTCGACAAACTTCTTTCCCTTCCGTTGTCACCGTCCACCAAAAATATGGAGACGATGTACATGAAATATAACAGCGACCCTCGTTGAAAGCGGCTCATTATTTATTTGTTTTTATCTGTTAACATAAATTACATTCGTTTATTTGTATCATCATTATCGCCAAAATAATCTCTAATACGGAATGACACTCGGAATAATAAACCATAAAAATCTAATTAATTCAATGAAAAATCAATTAACAAAATGTCTTTGGTAGGAAATTTGAAAAATAATTTCATAATCAAGAACATGACTGTAATTGATTTTACACAAAATATTGACAATTGTGCTTTACATTTTTTTCTGTTAATAAAACAAAAACACATAATTTGTGTCACTCGAGAAAAAAAAACCATACTTTATTTTGCAATAAAATATTTTCATTTTGTTCAATTTTTACACCCCAACTTTAGTGATATAAAATTGTTTAAACGTTACTGTTAAATAATGAATAATTTTAATTGGGTAAAAATAATATGGGGGTGATTATTAGCGATGTCACCCTCCAAGTGTCACTCGTAAATGTCATTATTGAGATAAACAAGACGTGATAAAATGACATGCCAAGATAACGAGGACACAAATGACGGGACGAAAAAAAAAACCGTAAAGAATTTATTTATCAACCAATGGCCAACACCATTTTTAGTGAAGCATCCCAATATTATTGAGGCTCTTCAGCATTAAATCCTAAGGGAGCTCAAGACAATTCAACGAGACACTGAGTATGTGACACGGCGAATCAAGTTCAAGCCAGCCTACGCGTCAGCGTTCTCGTCGTTACTTATCTGATATTCTTTTCTGCCAATTGGCTGATTCCCCTTTCCTCTTAAATCTTTTGGCTCATTCCCATCACCGTCTACTCTTCGTCTCGTCCCATCTTCGTTTCGCTCCACGTATCTTTAGATCGGCCCTCGCCACTCGGGATTTGTGCCCGCGCGTCAAGTATAATTTTCAAATTTTCGTTTGCGTCGCGTTTCGTCGGATTTTCATGTACGACATTGACTGAAAGGATTGTGTCCGGGGTTATCAGCAACTTCGTCTAACCTTGCGAGGGCTTTTCGGCCGGAGCTTGATTGTCTGTGACTGCACTAGATCCGTAGGTATGACAGAAGATGCCAAACATCAAAGGTTTCATGTACAAATTTCGATTAACACCCGGAATCACTAGCAGATAATGAACAAGTCTGAAAATGATTTTCGTCTCGTTGGTCCCTAATGTTTTGCATCATTCGACTGAACTCTTATTCAAAGAGTCCTAACGAATCTTCGACAAAACAGGCTGGAAGCTGATCAGTTTTTTGGACTAATCCTCTTTCGGTCATCACTAATGAAACACGCCTAACACGCTGCTAGCTTGTCTCGATGGTAACTAATCAGGCCCAGCTGAAGTTTACCTAATTATATTTTCGATTCCGACACTTTTGCCGAACCTCCAATACATGCCCTCTAACAAATTATCAATACGACACAATCCAGTCTGATCAGGTTTATTTGCTTGGAGCCTAGTTTAACCCACTTCCAGGTATTCCTATTCAAGAACGCCTGACAAACTCCTAACAAAACTTGATGGCACCTGCCCAGACCCAGTTGACCTTCACTGGGTTATACATTTGATGCTGGGCCCTCTTCCGGAAACACCCTTAATGGAACCCTAACAAAATGTAAACAAAAGCACTCTGGGACCTGATCAGATTGCGTTCTTTGAAACTCCATCCATCCACAATCAATGACTCCCACCAAAATCCTGCAGACTTCAATGGTACTTGATAATAGATTTAATGAGCCCTAACAGACTCTGGACAAAAAAAAACGATTGAACCTGATTTGATTCAATTGGGCCGTGTCTGATTACATTTCTAGTAGAGCAGTCGAACAACAGATTTGAAATGAAACATGTAAATTGGATCAATGGTTGTGAAATTGTTATCATATTTTGTGAAACAAATTATCAACAAAACACAATGCAGCCTGATCAGGTTTACTTGCTTGGAGTCTAGTTTAACCCCTTCCCAGGTATTCCTATTCAAGAACGCCTGACAAACTCCTAACAAAAGTTGATGGCACCTGCCCAGACCCAGTTGACCTTCACTGGGTTATGTATTTGATGCTGGGCCCTCTTCCGGAAACACCCTTAATGGAACCCTAACAAAATGTAAACAAAAGCACGATGGGACCTGATCAGATTGCGTTCTTTGAAACTCGATCCATCCACAATCGATGACTCCCACCAAAATCCTGCAGACTTCAATGGTACTTGATAATAGATTTAATGAGCCCTAACAGACTCTGGACAAAAAAACGATTGAACCTGATCTGATTCAATTGGGCCGTGTCTGATTACATTTCTACTAGAGCAGTCGAACAACAGATTTGAAATGAAACATGTAAATTGGATCACTGGTTGTGAAACTTCCCCATCAGTAGCCACTCGCAATGAAACAGTTCGTCGACACTGTACTTGTTAGTTGTTATTTCTCCTAGGTTTTCCGTCTATTAAATAAACAAATACACGGATAAACAGTTTTCCAACCTCGTCCAAGTATCTACTGCGAATGAAGTAAATGGTTCGTGATTTCTTGGGATTGGAATGTTACAGTTTTATGGTGTCGAGCGTTTGATCGACGCGCTATTTGTCGTTCTCATCGTTACACTGGTAACGGGTGAGGTTGTTGTAGCACGTATTCGAGGTGAATGATAGACAGGTGCGCGTGAAAAGCGAAACGAGATAGAAATTTATAGGACCTATTGTAAGAAACACTCTGAGGGTGGTAACAGGAGTGGGAAAGTGAAGGAGAAAAGTATTTCATCGCCGTGTGGGTCGTGTTCTTTCTTCATCTTCTTCTTCCTCTTTACTTCCGCTTCTGTCTTCCTCATTCTCATTCGATTTTCCATTTTATACCCTTGGCTCGTTGTCGCGTCGACGTAGATGAAACTTCCTGCGGTAGACGGAAGATCGATCCTCAATTCAGCGTGAGTAGGTTTAGCTGGTCGAGCAGGCTCTTGAAACACCGCACCGGTGGAAATATCTCGTAACTCACTTTGATAAGCTCTTTAGGAAATAGGAAATTGTTACTTTCTCTTCGCGGGAATGAAACTACGGAAGTTGGCCATGTGAGTGGGTATATGCGTATGTGTATTTTTTAAGTGCAGGGGGTTGCGTTGAGTTTGTATGATCGATTTGGTGATGTCGACATTCTCGACCAGGTACCTCATCCGTTGAGGCTCGCAAGTTCTAATGTAATCAAGTAGACATTCAACAGAATTTTCGATGAATCCACATTTATTGTATAAAAAATACAATAAACAGGGTACGTTGTATTGTACTTATGGAATTTTTTAACTAACATGGTTAAGCTCTTTGGCAGACAGGAAATCGTGTCTTTCGTGGACTGGCGAAAATTGTTTTCGATGGATTCATTTCTCTTGAATAGCACCTTTTTTATCTTCTTATTTATATTATTTATTTATATTACTTATTATTTATTTATATTATTTATATTACCTTTTTTATATTCTTTGATGATTTTAATTTTTTAGCGAACCGTCACCCTATCGGAGAAAGTTTAGTAGAAGTAAAGGATAATTAATCCTAAAAAAATATCCTACAAACTACGGGTTTAAAAAGTTTAGATACCCGCGAATTTTCAGTCTCGGATTGAAAGTGAAAATTTCAAAATTCAAGAATTTTCACAATAACTGAGTCAGTATGTTGAAAATAGTGAAACAACGTCCGAATTATCGAATAGTTGGTATCCGCGGATAGTCTCGAGGTAGTCAATGATGAATTCGTTGAAAAAATTCCGGGATTTGAAATCGTGACACCTAATGAGATCTACTGTCCGCTAATATTCCTTTCGCTCGCTTTCCATTATGCAACTACTTTTTCCAACAGTCTCACGATTCTTCCGTGCTATTTAACTGCTTGCAACCGAACGCATAAAAAATTACAAATATCACAGCAACATTTCCACATCCAATCTCGTTTCAGTGTTAAGCCCACTAATTGTAAGTTGCTCGCGTAATCGATTGCCGGAAGTGAACAGGTTCGTTGAAAATATGTCGGAAAACAACGAGATTCCAAAGTACACGCGCTTGTTTTTTTCATCAGCAATTTTTCCCATCCACCTAAGTGGAAATGATTACAAAGTATATAAACTTACCGACAAGAACAGACCGATGATATTTCTCGTCACACCTTAGACATCACAAGAACTTTTGTTCTCGACGCTTTTGAAATATCATATTTCCGCGAATAAATTGACGAGTTGTAGCCTGCGAGAATGTTGAACGTTAAAAGGATCTCGTTTAATAACGTTTGTCACCATGCGCGATATAGGAACAATGGCAAAGTACAGTTCGACCGAGTCGGAAAAACAAAACTTGCGAGCTTTTTGCTAGAAGAGCGAACGCGAACGAGAGAACGAGATTGCGAGGGAAAAAAAAACGTTGTATCACGCAATGAATGTACACCGAGCATTAAACGACGATGTTATGTGGAAGGAAGTGCGAAGGACGATGGCATAAAAGGTTTCAACGTTTTCATTCACTCTCTATCTCTCTCTCTCTCTCTGCATCGAGAAACTTTTATTTATTCATGCACTTTGTACGAACTTACTTGTGATGAATTTCCCCGTTTTCTTGGCGAATATTCTCGGGGAAAAAAACGGGACACGCGGAGTGAACCGAGACAGCGATGAAACTGAAGATACGTTAACAGTTAGTGGTTCGGGATGAAGGCTAAACGGGTGAAGTGAGTTAGTTTGATTGTCGAGTACATTAACACCGTTTCTCAGCTCTTTTCTGTAATGTTTGCCGAACAATTAGCACAGGTTCGACGCACCGAGCTCGGAATGGTAATTGAAAAGCATACTGTTATTATTACGACACGTTACTCCTCTAGTTTGGTTATTTGATTGCGGGCAATGACCGATGTTCTGAATTGCAGATGATTCATCAATGATGCTTCCTATCTTTCATAATGGGAAAGCTTCAAGCTGTACGGGAACGTTAATTGAGTACTAAATTCCGAACGAAGTCGTCCGATGAACTTAAGGTCAAATTTAGGTTAGAATTCGACTCTTCATTTCTTTGGTAGACTAGTTACCTGCCTTTAACCTTCAACCTTCAACGATCAACCTTCAACGATCAACCTTCAACCTTAAACCTTCAACCTTCAACCTTCAATCTTCAACCTTCAACCTTCAACCTTCAACCTTCAACCTTCAACCTTCAACCTTCAACCTTCAACCTTCAACCTTCAACCTTCAACCTTCAACCTTCTACCTTCAACCTTCAACGGTCAAGCGTCAACAGTCAACCGTCAACCGTCAACCCCCTACCTTCAACTTTCAGCGTTTAACCTTTAACCTTCAACCTTTAACCTTTAACCTTCCACCTTCAACCCTCAACCTTCAACCTTCAACCTTTAACCTTTAATCTTCCACTTCCAACCCTCAACCTTCAACCTTCAACCTTCAGCCTTCAACCTTCAACGGTCAAGCGTCAAGCGTCAACCGTCAACCGTCAACCGTCAACCGTCAACCGTCAACCGTCAACCGTCAACCGTCAACCGTCAACCGTCAACCCCCTACCTTCAACTTTTAGCGTTTAACCTTTACCCTTCTACCTTCCACCTTCAACCCTTAACCTTCAACCTTCAACCTTCAACCTTCAACCTTCAACCTTCAACCTTCAACCTTCAACCTTCAACCTTCAACCTTCAACCTTCAACCTTCAACCTTCAACCTTCAACCTTCAACCTTCAACCTTCAACCTTCAACCTTCAACCATCAACCTTCAACCTTCAACCTTCAACGTTCAACCTTCAACCTTCAACCTTCAACCTTCAACCTCAACCTTCAACCTTCAACCTTCAACCTTCAACCTTCAACCTTCAACGGTCAAGCGTCAACCGTCAACCGTCAACCGTCAACCGTCAACCGTCAACCGTCAACCGTCAACCGTCAACCGTCAACCGTCAACCGTCAACCGTCAACACCCTACCTTTAACCTTCCACCTTCAACCTTCAACCTTTAATCTTATCTGTCATTATTCCTTGTTATTTATTCAGACATTCTGCTGAAATTTACTAATTTGTCTCTAGTAATGATTTTTTTGAATCAACGAAGAAATATGACACACTTCAAGTGGATTTGTTGCTGATTTATTGTTCGAATAATTTTCATAATCCTGCAGTCTCTCGATCTTTTGATAATAGCCAAATAAAACCGTGGAAATATTGATAAAGTTACATATCGGGTTGTTTGTAAGCGAGATCGCAAAACTACGATAGGGCTCAGAGTGGAAAGTTCCCGAACTGCAAATATCTTTGCATTATGTATTCGTGGTGTGGTTGGTAAGGGAGATCG
Organism: Oxytorus armatus; assembly: GCA_958009045.1. Lineage (NCBI taxonomy): Eukaryota > Metazoa > Arthropoda > Insecta > Hymenoptera > Ichneumonidae > Oxytorus > Oxytorus armatus. Next base: position 13,172,489 of record OY253755.1, read on the forward strand.
AGCCGCACGTTTGTAACTGCTGGTCCCATTGTCTCCACTGTTGGTTAACCGTGAATCCCTCGGGTTTTACCAGCGACCTCTGTGGCACGACCTAATTTTCCATCGCAACTTTCAACCGAGCGTCGGGCGTTCAATACGTACTACATTGACAATTTTTTTTCCTCCCCATATGCTCGTGCCTGAATAGATGCAGTATTTTCACATTTCACTGGGCGGAAAAATAATTAACACAAGCTTTTTTATTATTTTTCCACATAATCATTCCGTCTGGAAATTTGTATTACACGAGTTTTCTTTTAATCGAAAAAATTTCATAAAATCCCAACCAAACTGCAGTGTGTCGAACTGTAAACGTGATTTTCAACCAATCAAACCTTCCAAATCGACGCACACGTTATCTCGATAATCCCTGAGATAATTTTAATGAGAAATTCGCACAAAGATGTGTAAGATGCTCTGTCGTGTGAAAAAAAACTACCTGTTTACAGGTATTATCAACGAAATTATAAAAAATATGTTCGTTGCCAAGCAAATCGGCAAACTTTTCTTTCACTAATAAAATTAAACGAAGCTTTTGAAAAAAGGTCAATATCAATTAAGAAAAACTAACTAAATTACAGAAATATTATCGACCGAATAAAGTACATTTTTATTATTAAATAAACAATTCAGGTTTGTAATTCAATAACAATTCTAATATCGAGATGGGACAAGGATATTCGAGGTCACAGTCGATATTTTTACGATAAGCTATATCGTATTTGTCCAATTCACGTACTGGATCGTCGTGGCTAACAAATTTAAAAAAAAAATTAACTCGTACCTTTTAAAAAAATTTGTATCGAATAACATTTTGTGAAAATTGCTAACGAACCTCAAGATAACTCGTAAAATATCCTCGAGTAACGAGTACCCGGGTGAATTTAGATAAATACTCGCTTCACAAATCGTTCTTAGCACACATTCCGTTCCTGGCAAACCCTGACTGAAAAAAAAACATAAAGAAATTTGATTATTTCGTATGTCGAATTGCAAAACGAAAAAAAATAATTATAATAAAATAAAATGCTAGGTTTCTAAAAAAAATTACTGACCTCGCTAATGCAAGCTCGATGTTAGAGTACAAATCTCTTTTGTGACGTCGAGTACGATGATAAGCCTTGATACGCTTGTGAGGGCTTTTGTAAAGCTTCTCCTGATTGGGAATTGGCCAAATCATATCAAACTCAAGATCGAGATTCCAATTTTTCGGCTCTTTCACTTGAATAGCCTTCAACAGGGTTATTGTTGTCTGAAAGAAATTTCGAGTATATTATGTAATTTTTTGTCAGTACCATTTTTTTAATTAACTAAGCCATTTTTTAAAATAACCAATTTTATTTATTCAACGATTCTTTTAATTATGTGTGGATGACTTAGAGACCGATTTGTCATTGTTTCCCGTTGAAATCACTACGATCACATTTTAGAAAGTTAGCTGAAAATAAAAAAATTCTCGAACACAATATTTCGAGAATGTAACGGTGAAACTTAAAAATTATTATTTGAATGAATTTAGAACGTAACATTCTGTCCATGAAAAAAAATGTTGAACGGATTATTGTAAAAATCAAATACTTGCCACAAAGTTGGTACCCGTTGGAAAAGCCAGGTATCGCTTTTTCCTTGACAAATGTTTATTCAACTGCATGGAAGTCCCATTGCCAGGACAATTTTCTTTGCCAATCACTGTCTGGCACAGAAAAGATACTAATCCAAAAAGTGGAAAAAAAATACAAAATCTCATGATCCGCATGACGTTGCAAATATTACTTTTTAATTTTTTAATTTTTTCATTATCTTCAAAAGTAAATACGAGAAAAATTTGTCAACGATGTTGCGGAGTCGAAAAAAGTAAAGCGAATGCCCTGAAACTAACTTCGTAAAGTTGAGTAGCTTCCTCGTACAGAAGTTTTACGGCTAGTAAGGCAAACAGTGTGTGTGGTAAGAGTTATTCGAGAGGTGAGAAGTGAACGATCATAACCACGAGGCCGAGTGCACACATCACAAACAAGCGCGTCAGCATTATAACGTTATCCTCTAGCCACGTGTCCTGTCAAATCACAGCAATATTCCAACGAGTTTAATGTGGACAATAATACAATTAAACAAAAATAATTAAAGAGAAAATAACGTGGAATTTTTAAATTTAACAAACAAACTATTTAACAAATTTAATATTATAAATTTCAACATGTAACCAATTTAACATTTAACAAATTTTGTATTTAACAAATTTAACATTTAACATTTAACATTCAACAAATTTAACATTTAACATTCAACAAATTTAACATTTAAGAAATTTGATATTTAACGAATTTAACATTCAAGAAATTTAGCATTTAACAAATTTAACATTCAAAAAATTTAACAGTTACCAATTTAATATTCAACAAATTTAACATTTTACAAATTTAACATTTAACAAATTTTATATTTAACAAATTTTATATTCAATAAATTTTATATTTAACAAATTTTATATTCAATAAATTTGATATTTAACAAATTTAAAATTTAACAAATTTAACATTTAACAAATTTAACATTTAACAAATTTGATAATTAACAGATTTGATATTTAACAAATTTCATATTTAACAAATTTTATATTTAACAAATTTCATATTTAACAAATTTAAGATTTAACAAATTTAATATTTAACAAATTCAAAATTTAACAAATTTAAAATTTAACAAATTTAAAATTTAACAAATTTAAAATTTAACAAATTTAAAATTTAACAAATTTAAAATTTAACAAATTTAAAATTTAACAAATTTAAAATTTAACAAATTTAAAATTTAACAAATTTAAAATTTAACAAATTTAAAATTTAACAAATTTAAAATTTAACAAATTTAAAATTTAACAAATTTAAAAATACAAAATGCTGCGATGCTTTAATCATTTCGGTATATCCTTGCTCTAAACAGAATTACTAAAACTAGTTAACATATACAATAGCTCTCGAAAGTGTCTTGACAAATTGTCAAGATACTTTTGAGCGCTACTGTAAATGGGGTACAAATTAGTAGGTTGTAAATTTGATGGTTTTTTAGATGGCTACCTCGAATAAGAAAGATTTTAAAAAATGCTGCAGATGAAAATCGAAAAAATGCACTAAATATAAATTTTCTATGTTTAACACAAATGAGAATGCAAATAAAATTGAAACCAGCTGATTGTAAAACTTTTATTCGTATCGTTTTCTTGATTTCTCCGTACCATAACAGATTGTTGTTTGTTTTTTTATTTCATATTTTACAATTTCATAAAACTCATTATCTTGTGTTTTGATTCCCATCCTCCAGAAAAGTAAAGTATGAAGATGAAGAGCCGTAAATCCATTGACCTTGTATTCTTTTGTTCAAAATATTTTTTCTGGACAATTAGGATACTTGTCTTCACAATTGTCCTCAGATGAAACTTGATATGATTTTTCGTACTCGGTCCTTGGATCCTCGTCGTAAGAACCATCGGGCAATCTATATATACAAATGTTATACATATACAGATGAAATACAATAAAAACATCTGAAAGACAATAAATGAAAGAGTGGTGGTGCTGAAATTTTTAACAAGGAGACAGATGTTAATTAAAAAAAAAATCGAAGAAGATGATGATGACCAAGCTCATTCATAATGTACTCCAGTTGGAGTCACGCCGAAGGTTTTGGTAGGAAAGCTTCCCAGATGAATTATCATCTGGATTCCTATTCCAATTTGGATGCCTCTATTCCTACTTGGATTCGTATGTCATTTTGTACCGATGTTTCTACCTAGTTTCCCACCTGAATATCTGTTTGGAAACTCGTACAAAATCCCCATCTGGAGACCATCACTGCTATCTGGATTCCAACTTGTAACCATGCAGAATCTCGATCAGGAATCCGATCCGAATTCGATCAGGATACTTAGATATCTACATAGTTTTTTGCCCAAATCCTCAACCTGCAGGGAGAGAAAATGACAGGAATAGGCTCCGGAAGAGTGATGGCAGTTGGATAACGAGTGGGGAAAAATTATGTTTATATCGAAACGTTTTCCAATCATTCCCCTACGAATGGAAATGAGTCCCAAGTGGTTTCGATATGAATATAATTTTTCGGACTGGCTCTCCAACTACCATGACTCTTCGTCTAGATTCCTACCAAAGATCCTACCTGAATTCTAAGCTGCAAGCCAACGAGGCATTCTTATATAAAATCAGTATTCCAGTACAGAATTCTGACCAATACTCCTATGCAAAATCTTATGAGGATTCTTGCCTGATTCCCTTATCTGAACCCCGACCTGGAATCTTACTGGGTTTTTCTATCCAGAGTCCTATCCGGACACCTACCTGGACACCAGCCCACACATACACTTCGATTATGATCTGGAACCCATTCAGCACTCCATTACAATCAGTACTCCAGTACAGAATGCTAATCAATATTCCTATGCAGAATCTTAGCTTACTAGAATTTCTACCTGATTCCCTATCTGAACCCCGACCTGGAATCCTACTGGGTTTTCTATCCAAAGTCCAACCTGGACACCAGCCCACACATACAACTTGATTATGTTCTGGAACCCATTCAGCAGTCCATTACAATCAGTACTCGAGTACAGAATGCTAATCAATATTCCTATGCAGAATCTTACTAGGATTCCTGCCTGATTCCCTATCTGAACCCCGACCTGGATTCCTACTGGGTTTTCTATCCAAAGTCCTATCTGGACTCGAACCTGGACGCCAGAACAAACACACACCTCGATTGTGATCTGGAGCCTAATCAGTATTACAATACAGAATGCTAACTAAGATTCCTATGCAGAATCTTACTAGGATTCCTACCTTATTCCCTATCTGAACTCCGACCTGGAATCCTATTGGGTTTTCTATCCAAAGTCCTATCTGGACTCCTACCTGAACGCCAGAATAAACACACGCCTTGATTGTGATCTGGAGCCCAATCAGTACTCTAATACAGAATGCTAACCAAGATTCCTATGCATAATCTTACTAGGAATCCTAACTGATTCCCTATCCGAACCCCGACCTGGAATCCTACTGGGTTTTTTATCCAAAGTCCTATCTGGACTCCTACCTGAACGCCAGAATAAACACAAGCCTCGATTATCATCTGGAGCCCAATCAGTACTCCAATACAGAATGCTAACCAAGATTCCTATGCAGAATCTTACTAAGATTCCTGCCTGATTCCCTATCCGAACCCCGATCTGGAATCCTATTGGGTTTTTTATCTGAAGTCCTATCTGGATTCCTACCTGGACGCCAGAACAAATACACGCCTCGATTGTGATCTGGAACCCAATCAGTACTCCAATACAGAATGCTAACCAAGATTCCTACGCAGAATCTTACTAGGATTCTTACCTGATTCCCTATGTGAACCCCGACCTGGAATCCTACTGGGTTTTCTATCCAAAGTCCTATCTGGACTCGTACCTGGACGCCAGAACAAACACACGCCTCGATTGTGATCTGAAGCTCAATCAGTTCTCCAGTACAGAATGCTAACCAATATTCCTATCCAGAATCATACTAGGATTCCTACCTGATTCCCTATCTGAACCCCGACCTGGAATCCTACTTGGTTTTCTATCCAAAGTCCTATCTGGACTCCTACCTGGACGCCAGAACAAACACACGCCTCGATTGTGATCTGGAGCACAATCAGTACTCCAATACAGGATGCTAACCAAGATTCCTATGCGGAATCTTACTAGGACTCTTACCTGATTCCCTATGTGAACCCCGACCTGGAATCCTACTGGGTTTTCTATCCAAAGTCCTATCTGGACTCGTACCTGGACGTCAGAACAAACACACGCCTCGATTGTGATCTTTAGCCCAATCAGTACTTCAATACAGAATGCTAACCAATATTTCTATGCAGAATCTTACTAGGATTCCTGCCTGATTCCCTATGTGAACCCCGACCTGGAATCCTACTGAGTTTTCTATCCAAAGTCCTATCTGGACTCGTACCTGGACGCCAGAACAAACACACGCCTCGATTGTGATCTGAAGCTCAATCAGTTCTCCAGTACAGAATGCTAACTAATATTCCTATGCAGAATCATACTAGGATTCCTACCTGATTCCCCATCTGAACCCCGACCTGGAATCCTACTTGGTTTTTTATCCAAAGTCCTATCTGGACTCCTACCTGGACGCCAGAACAAACACACGCCTCGATTGTGATCTGGAGCCCAATCAGTACTCCAATACAGGATACTAACCAAGATTCCTATGCGGAATCTTACTAGGACTCTTACCTGATTCCCTATGTGAACCCCGACCTGGAATCCTACTGGGTTTTCTATCCAAAGTCCTATCTGGACTCGTACCTGGACGCCAGAACAAACACACGCCTCGATTGTGATCTGATGCTCAATCAGTCCTCCAGTACAGAATGCTAACCAATATTCTTATGCATAATCATACTAGGATTCCTACCTGATTCCCTATCTGAACCCCGACCTGGAATCCTACTTGGTTTTTTATCCAAAGTACTATTTGGACTCCCACCTGGACGCCAGAACAAACACACGCCTGGATTGTGATCTGGAGCCCAATCAGTACTCCAGTACAGAATGCTCACCAATATTCCTATGCAGAATCTTACTAGGATTTCTGCCTGATTCCCTATCTGAATCCCAACCTGCAATCCTAGTGGTTTTTTATCTAAATTCCTATCCGGACTCCTAACTGGAACCCAATCAGCATTCTTACGCCAAACCTTATAAAATTCCTTTATTGGTTTCAGACCAGAAATGTAATCAGCATACCTAAGTTTCAATCCATCATGATCTCTATCTCGTTTCCGTTCTGAATTCCAACCTGGATTCCTATCGTGATTCCTATTAGATTTCCTATCAAAGTTCCTGTTTAGATTCTGACATGGAATGTATAATCACCGCTGCTACGTACAATCCGAATGAGGTCTCCTGTCTAGTATCCTACCGGAAATTCGATTTGAATTCATGGCAGCTTGTCTCCATAACTTCTTGATGATCTCCGTCTTGTTTCTTGCCTGAAATTCAATCTGTATACCCGCCACGTTTTTCTCCTATCTCGATTGCTGCCTGAACTTCAACCAGGATTTCCAACAAATTTCCAATCTGATTCCTGTCTGATTTACTATCAGATACCTGTCTGATTCCTTACCTTCAATGCATAATCAACATTGATACACACAATCCTGCGAGGATACCATTCTGATATCCTACCTGAAATCCAATCTAGATTCCTGTCGTCGTTTCTATATATCTCCCTCTATAGATTGTTGCCTGGATTTCGACCTGAATTCCTAACTGATCTTTCTTCCAAAGGAAAGCCAACTCACGTGAATATTGAATGCAGAATCTCTTGGACGAAGGTTCCTTTTCCGATCTGGCTGCTGTTGCGTTTTCCTGCTTGGCAGAGTGCTTTATGAACGCATGATCCGCCATCCTTTCCACGGCTTAACACAAATTAAATTGCTTCGTTTGAAAAAAAATATTTCTTCGATTCTCGAAAGCTACACACTTGGTTACAACGTCCATTGATTGTAGCCAAGTCAAAATAACTTGTTTTCATATCACAATCTGCCATCTCGGATCTCTAATACCACATGTATTTTATGATCTCCACTCATCTCTCTGCCGTGAAAGTAGCATAGGGTAAAAATGTTTTCATTCAACGCACTCGCCTGAGACCAGAGTGAACGTTGCAGCTGCCTTAACTCCTAGACTTACGTGCTCAACATCAGCTCCACTTTGCGGTACAACTCCCTCCTGCTTCTACGATGATAAACTTCCGCTGGTTTTCTGTAAGGTACCGTGTTTCTGTGCGGTAATTCCCAAGCAAGACCCGCTGTTACACCCATCGTGAAAAATCTCGAGGGCTTTGTGTAAGCCCCAATAGTCATGCAGTATACCAACTATAATCGACAGGGTTGATTAAAATTTTCTGAACGCAGCCTGGTGTATTGTGCTTTATGCATCTTAGACATAATCGTTTCGGACATTTAACTAAAAATAATATCGTCAACGTAATTCCATCAAAAATGTTACCGTCGAGCGATTACAGTGAAAGTCTTGATTCTCAAGAAACCTCGCCGCCTCGTTATTCAATCAACTTCGAGGATTATCACACAGAAAATTGAATTATATGAAGATTGAAAATGGTGGATCGATAAAAAAATTGTAATTGATCTGACTTGAAGAAAATTTGGTGTCTAGGAGTTTTTGAGGACGTTGATACGGATTTTATGTAAACATGTGAAAATCAAAAGTAGCCGATCAAAAAGCAAAATGGATTATGTTTATTTTGTACATGGCCGTTTTTAAGATCGCAGATTTTGTATTCAGAGGGACATTTTTTAAATTAAAAATAGCGAAATCAATGTCGCGGACGAAAAGCTGAACAAACATCGACAGTAGGTAACACAACTACTAGTATGTCTTAAATGTTTATTGAAATCTTTGAACTCGAATAAATTTGAAATTCAATAATGCCATCCTTCGAGCATGAGATTAATTTTCGTCCAAAATAAAATAACTTTCATAATAATATCTTTCATACTCTAGATATGAAAAAAATGCTAAAAACAAATTTTGATCCATAAATCAGTCGTCAATATTTATTTAATAACAAAAAAATCGACCAGATTAAGTCTTGAGTACTTCATACTTTATTGAACTCAGGTTTCACTCACATCTATGGATTTCAAAAAATTTTACAGTTTGTTCAAATGTAAATGAAAGTTGAAAAAAATACTAAATTATGTTTTCTTAATGGCTTTGTTCGTTAATGATAAAAGTAATGATCGATAATTTAATATCTAACACATTTGACATTTAACAAATTTTATATTTACCAAATTTGATATTTAACAAATTTAATATTTAACAAATTCAATATTTAACAAATTTAACATGCAACAAGTTTAAAAATAAAAAATCCTGCGATGCTTTAATCATTTCGGCATATCCTTGCTCCAAACAGAATTACCAAAACTAGTTAATATATACGGTAGTACTCAAAAGTGTCTTGAGAAAGTGTCAAAATAGTTGAGCGCTACTGTAAATGGGGTACAAATTAGTAGGTTGTAAATTTGATGGTTTTTTAGATGGCTACCTCAAATAAGAAAGATTTTAAAAAATGCTGCAGATGAAAATCGAAAAAAAGCACTAAATATAAATTTTCTATGTTCAACACAAATAAGAATGCAAATAAAATTGAAACCAACTGATTGTAAAACTTTTATTCGTATCGTTTTCAGTCGTCAATATTTATTTAATAACAAAAAAATCGACCAGATTAAGTCTTGAGTAATTCATCCTTTATTGAACTCAGGTTTCACTCAAATCTATGGATTTCAAAAAATTTTACAGTTTGTTCAAATGTAAATGAAAGTTGAAAAAGATACTAAATTATGTTTTCTTAATGGCTTTGTTCGTTAATGATAAAATTAATGATCGATCATAAAATGAAGATCACCGTAGATTAAAAATTTTAACTAACCTGGACGTTGCTTCCTTGGGGAAATATGAGATATCTTTTCGAATCTTCCACCTCACGACGAGATCGAAAAGTTTCTGTTTCGTTTAACAATTTTACCGATCCCATTGTAATTTCGATACATGGACAAATCATTAAAACGAAAATGATTCTATTACATTTTGCATGCTCCATATTAATGTATAACGTATTGGCTCGTTGGAAGTAAGAATCTCGACTGAACGGTTCTTCGATCTTTCTCAGTTATTCGCGACTGCTCGTGCTAAACATACCGACACATACACACACGTCTTTCCTTTATCTTTTCGTTACGAACGACTCTTCGAGCTGTGAAAAATCTTTACTGCAGACAAGTTAGTATTATTATTATTATTACTTTAAATTATTAGGTAGTAGTCTGGTAACTTAAGCCGATTTTCATGTATTTTTTGGAGGGCGTTTTTTTGTAGGAAAATAAAAATGAATCGTTTTGGATATTTAGGATGTTTTTATTTACAGATTAAAGATACAAAAAAAAATTTGTTTGAAAAAATCTAATAGTTTATTATTATTATTATTATTATTATTGATCGAAGTTGGCACCTCGAAAAAAAAACGCGTGCGTGGCCCCGGTGATTTTGGCTCTAGATGTTATCTAAAATAAAAAATTCTTGATAATTCTTAATCTATAGACATGTCATTCTGGCCGGAACTACTGAAGTTAAATTTCATGGATAAATAACAAAATGGCGGACTTTGGAAAAAAACGTCCTTTTCCATTTTGTTATTTATCCATGAAATTTAACTTCAGTAGTTCCGACCAGAATGACATGTCTATAGATTAAGAATTATCAAGAATTTTTGATTTCAGATAACATCAAGAGCCAAAATCACCGGGGCCACCCACGCGCTTTTTTTTCGAAGTGCCAACTTCGATCAATAATAATAATAATAATAAACTATTACATTTTTTCAAACAAATTTTTTTTTGTATCTTTAATATGTAAATAAAAACATCCTAAATATCCAAAACGATTCATTTTTATTTTCCTACAAAAAAACGCCCTCCAAAAAAGACATGAAAATCGGCTTAAGTTACCAGACTACTACGTTAAAGAACTAGCTATGCAACTTTTTGTATCAGTATATTTGATCAGTAATTTTTACGATTCAAAAAAAATTCTGTGAAGTTTCTTATCTGCACGCTTTTGTCTGACTTTGTTTTTAATTTTTTTACATCGTTGCATATCATAAAATCTGAACCCTTTCCCCGATTCGTCCTAGATACAATACCAACCGTACTTTAATAAGGTTCTATTTGTAGGAAAGAAGAGTTTTACCAGATACTTCAAAATTTTGCCTAATTTACAGACAATCCAAAAATATAATAAATCAAAACACTTTTCCACGTGTACTGTGTATTTTTTGGCCAAATGGCTTTCTGTTAACTTTGCTGATATAGCAACAAATAAGTGCTCGTTCGTTAGGGTTTTATTCGTCTATATCGTAACGGTACATTTTTTTCGAAATTTCGCCATACAATAATAATTATATCCATTTTTTTATTCCTCTCCGTTTTTAGGTGAAAATGTTCATATCCATTTTGAATTTCAACATTTTCTCATTCTTACGTTACAGATAGTGGTGTTTAGAATAACTTGACAGAATTTTAAATTGTTCGGTTTGATCATTTAAAAATGGCGTTTGCCCGAAAATTTCAATACATTCTGTCGGTAATAAAAAGTTGGTAAAACAGACCTTTTGCATGGCCTCAACGTGAGCGATCGGGACTGGAGGAGAGTGGTAAGTAAATTGACTAACACATCGCTATTTACCATGGCGATTTTATTGCAAATTTGCAACATCAATGGCATGCGAAAATTCTCGAAGGGTTCCGTCAACAATTCGCGATTGGGGAGCGAGATACAAATTTCTGTATCTCGTTTGTTCATTTTTATTTATTTTTTTACATACAGGTTGAACTAGAAGGGCGAAATGCCAGAGAAAAACTAGGCCAGGTCAGTAAAAATGCACGTTTCACAGCAAGTTCTCGATAAGATGCGTTTGACAACGGTTGGTAAGCTTCGTCGAGAATATTGTTTTTCTTTTCCTGATCCTCGCATCAGCTTCGACAGTCCATTTGCCACGGACGAGTTCGAAGCGAATGAAATCACCGCGCATCCGTGTTTTTTTTTCCCTTCATCAGAATTCCAAGTCGTAGATTGAGTGCTGGCAAGTTGGATAAAGACGAGAACAATTTTCTTCCTTTTGGTGGGCATAATCGTACTCCCGATGATCTCCGATCTCGAACTTCGTCCCGTCTTTTCGTAGTCTGCGTGATCGTGACCGAAAAAAAATGTGAAAAGTCGAAGTTGTCGCTGAAGAGGATTAAAGAGAATGTCAAAAAAAACGACGACGACGACGCACCCAGAAGTGTAATAAAAACCGTAGAAGACGTGAAAGAGTCGGTGGAAAATGACACAAAAAAATTAAGAATTTGAGCTCAAGGTAGTAGTCTGGTAAGTTAAGCCAATTTTCATGTCTTTTTTGGAGGGCGTTTTTTTGTAGGAAAATAAAAATGAATCGTTTTGGATATTTAGGATGTTTCTATTTACATATTAAAGATAAAAAAAAAGATAAAAATATTATTATTATTATTATTATCGATCGAAGTTAGCACCTCGAAAAAAAAGCGCGTGGGTGGCCCCGGTGATTTTGGCTCTTGATGTTATCTGAAATAAAAAATTCTTGATAATTCTTAATCTATAGACATGTCATTCTGTTTGGAACTACTGAAGTTAAATTTCATGGATAAATAACAAAATTGAAAAAGTCCCTTTTTTCCAAAGTCCGCCATTTTGTTATTTATCCATGAAATTTAACTTCAGTAGTTCCGACCAGAATGACGTGTCTGTAGATTAAGAATTATCAAGAATTTTTGATTTCAGATAACATCAAGAGCCAAAATCACCGGGGCCACCCCGCGCTTTTTTTTCGAGGTGCCAACTTCGATCAATAATAATAATAAACTATTAAATTTTTTCAACAAAATTTTTTTTTGTATCTTTAATATGTAAATAAAAACATCCTAAATATCCAAAACGATTCATTTTTATTTTCCTACAAAAAAACGACCTCCAAAAAAGAAATGAAAATCGGCTTAAGTTACCAGACTACTACCTTAAGAGACGAAGCGCCAGAAAATACATCGAAATTGATTTTTTTTAATAAGCCCGTGAACCAGAACATTTTATATCGCAGGCATATATGATACGTAGTTTTAACATCTTTTGATTAAATTTTCGTCGATATTTTTCAATATATATTCGCGCTTTGAGGTTTGCCAGGAAATAATAAAAATATCAATATTCAAACACTTCCGAAAGCGCAGTTATTATTTAATAGTAAAATTGTGGTCGTACTGGAAGAAACAAAATTATTTTTGTACCTTTAAAAAATGTCACGATTATTATCGATACCGAATTTCGTTTGAGGCAAAAAGAAAAGTGAGCTTACTTGAAAATTGCATGTAAAAGTTCCTGAACGAATGTGCCATTTCCAATTTTCACGGATTCCCTTTGGCCGGTTTCGCACAGAGCCCTCATTACGCAGGATCTTCCATCAAGACCCGCTCTGTTGGTAGCGCATGCATTTGTGGGTGGACCGTCAAATGTTTGTCGGGTCATAGCGGGCGCAGGTGCGAAGGGATTGCCAAGTCAGCGAAAGTTTTAATTAAAGTCTGAATTTCGTACATCTAATGCGAGTATGAGTCACAAACTACATCACGAGTCTTAACGGCATCGCACAGCTTGGATTTGAATATGGCGCGGTATCGCAATTAAAATCTATTATCGGTTGAATTAACAAGCGGTAAACAATGCGACGTTAATTATTCAGGTATGTTTCAAAGTAATACGCAAGAGGTGCTTGCAAGGAGGTTAGTGCTTGTGCAGTCAAGTCGAATCATTAATTCGAAATGTACTTGTCGGTATTCAAAGAGTAGCAAATTAAAAACTACTCGTTGGTTTTGAAAGAACTATTACATTCAAATACTAAATTCATTTACCCTTAAAAAGTATTGAATTTAAGAAGTACGTATTCGTATCTAAAAACTATTGAAAACAATGAGTACTCAATCGCGTGAAAAAAGTAGTGAAGTAAAAAAAATCTCTTTGAAATGCATAATGCTTTCTCCTCGGCTGGCAGTTTCGCGTTAAAAAGTACTCGTTACTCTCTAAAAACTACTTAAATCTAAAAGTGCCCACTGACTTCCAAAAATTACCAAATTCGAGAAGTACTCACTCATACTGAAAAAGCAATGGATTCATAGAGTATTCATTGATGTTCAGAAAATAGCACATTATAAAAATGAGTAATTTGGTAATTTATGCCCAAAAGGGCCTGTATTCAAAAAGTACTCATTCGTGGTCAGAATGTAGTAAATCAAAAAGTAAATATTCACGTTCAATAACTACTAAATTCTATAAGTACTTGTTCGTGCTTGAAAAATAGTAAAGTGGAAAGTACTCATTTGTGAGCAGAAGTAGAGATTTACGCGAGTATTCATACATGTCCAAAAACTACTAATTTCTAAAAGTACTTATCCGCGTCCAAGAAGTACTCAGTTTAAAAAAATTCCGTTCATGCACATAAGATATTAAGTACTCATTACAAATTTAATGAGTACAGTGATGTACTCATTACAATGAGTACACTGATGTTCCAATTAGAATGAGTAAAGCGGCGTACTCATTAGAATTAGTACGGTGATGTACTCGTTAGAATGAGTACCGTGATGTACTCATTACAATGAGTACCGTGTTGTACTCATTACAATGAGTACACTCATGTTCCAATTAGAATTAGTACGGTGATGTACTCGTTAGAATAAGTACCGTGATGTACTGGTTAAAAAAAGTACCGCGGTGTACTCAATACAATGAATACGGCGATGTACTCATTGGAATTAGTACGGTGATTTACTCATTAGAATTAGTACGGCAATGTACTCGTTGGGATGAATACCGCGATGTACTTATTAAAATAAGTATCGTGATGTACTCATTACAATGAATATGGTGATATACTCATTGCAATAAGTACAGTAGTGTACTTATTATACTGTACTCATTGCAATGAATACATACTTTGTATCAGTACAGTACACAGTTACAAGAATGTAATGAGTACATTACTGTACTTATTACATTTTCGGTAATATTAATAACTACATTAATGTATTCATAACATTTTTGTTAATGTCTATGAGTATATTAATGTTAAGAGTACTGTTATGAGTAAATGATGCGTGCTTTTCATACAACAATAAATTCATAAAGTATTCGTTCCAGTAAAAAATCATGTTGACGAAACGATCCTATAATTTCTTTTATATATATTGAGTCTTTTTAAGCATGCCTGTACAACCAATATGTCTTAAAGAGGTATTGCGACCTTGTTTTCCACTGCAGTGCAGTACACATTGCGTCGAGCGCAGTTGAATCCGTTAGGGATGATTAAAAGTTTTCATAATAACATCTCGTTATTCATTCGTTACGATGCAACCCGAATATAGAGCACTTGATCATTGTCTATTTTCGACAATATTTTTGACGATCGTAAAGCATTGCGAAAAAAATAAAATTTAAACAAATTTCCGGTCTGTTTTTAATTTCCTCACGATACTGTCGATTTATCGATTTTAAGAAAATAAATTAATACAATGACGTGACTTACGATTGTAGAAATGCTTCGATTTTTGGAAAAATGACACTTCGACTTTGACGATGCAGCAAATTTGACAATTTTTTGTCCCCTTTACTCGGCAATTCCCAGGCCAATGCCGCTGTCAAACCAAGAACTAAATCACCGTGTCTGGCGTATGCACCGATCGTTAGACAGTAGACCAACTAAAACAAAAAAATTTACTTTTTTTTCCTTTTTCTTAATTCATAAAAAATATATAATTACATAACAAAATAATTTAAAAATAAATCAAAATAAAATATATCGATTCATTTATTTTTCAACAAGCTTGATTATTTTTTTGATCACGTGTTCATCGATCTTGATCCGCTTGTACGAAAGTAAGATCATGCAATTCAATACAAATACAAATTCCTAAAAGTCCATATTTTCTCATAACCTTTAATCGTATAAACGTATTAAGGTAGTAGTCTGGTAACTTAAGCCGATTTTCATGTCTTTTTTGGAGGGCGTTTCTAAATAAATAACAAAATGGCGGACTTTGGAAAAAAGTTTTTTCTTCCAAAATCCGCCATTTTGTTATTTATCCATGAAATTTAACTTCAGTAGTTCCGACCAGAATGACATGTCTATAAATTAAGAATCATTGAGAATTTTTTATTTCTGATAACATCAAGAGCCAAAATCACCGGGGCCACCCACGCGCTTTTTTTCGAGGTGCCAACTTCGATCAATAATAATAATAATAATAAACTATTAAATTTTTTCAAAATTTATTTTTTTGTATCTTTAATATGTAAATAAAAACATCCTAATTATCCAAAACGATTCATTTTTATTTTCCTACAAAAAAACGCCCTCCAAAAAGACATGAAAATCGGCTTAAGTTACCAGACTACTACCTTAAAAATCCATAAAGTTCGGACATGGTTTGTCCTCAAAAACATACAAATTCGTTTAATTCGAAAAAAATATTAAAACCATCAGAATATCTGAAAAAGTAACAATAAAACAAATGATTAATTAATAATTAACGGAATTTTCAACGTTGTTTTTTTCTCATTCGTTTTTTCTCAGCAGCATTCGTAAAAAATATAAACAAAAAAAGCCATCAATGATTTATTAGCAATTTATTAATATAAAATGAAACAACTGTTTCTATAAATAAAAAGAAAATAGTTTTGATTTAAAATATAAAATTACCTGTACGTTGCTCCCTTGGGGAAATATCAAATATCTCTTTTGTCTCGACAATATTCGACTCGTCGATGCAGCTTCAATTTCGGTGTCGTTCTCGGGAGGGAGATCCCGAGAATTTTTTTTCGTCATGGTAATACTGACGAGACAGGAAACGGCGAGAAAGAAAATTCCAATCTCGACATGATTTGTTTGCATTTTTTTTCTATAAAAAAAATCTGAAAGTAAAATGTTTCGGATCACACTTTCTTGAACTGAGATTTTACGAGTATTTTTTTTATTTTAATGTTAAAAATCCGTCGAGGAATCAGACGAGGCGATTCCGAACAGCGAGTGATCGTGTTTTTTTTTTGTAACTGCAATACGAAAGCACAAAAATTCTACACTCTCCTATTATTATAACAATGTACTTACTAAGGCAAAAAAAAGCAGTCGGAAAATAACGGCCTGATAATTTGTTAATACAACCGGATAATGTTACTTATTGTTTTTTTTTTACAACCCGTTATGTTTGCTTGTTGAGAACAAGCTGTGCTCTTGGAAAATTGTCTGGGCAATAATCTTACAGAGTTCTCGACGTGTTTCTCAACACACAATACGATTACAAGGTGTGTCTAGCAGTAATATCTTCCCGCGGTGTTCTTTACCGTGATACTTTTTTTTTACCCCCTTTTTCGTCCAACTGTTAAGTCAAAATCTACACACAGACTTGTTAATGAGAGCCGGCAGGTGAATGATTTTTCCTACGTGACTCATGTGATTTCGTGGTCATTGGAGTTCAAGAAACATCGTATGCGGTATGAGAGATTCTTAGAAAATACATATTGACCACACGATTCGAATGAAAATTGTGTTCTCGACGGTTATTTTTTTCCTCCAGTCACTTCTTATGAACTCGAGATCGAATAACGGAAATTCTTAAAATTCATAGCGGATTATATCCTGGTAGTGAAGATATTTAAACAAAATTTTAACATTTTTTGCATTTCATTCGCCTTTTTAAATTTTGAAATTAAAAAATTCGTAAACTCTCGAAGAGAGATTTTCGTAGCAATTCGTACAATTTTTACCATTTTCGAATTTTGACAATTTGACTTTTCATAATAGTACATTAACACATATTTCTATGTATAAGTTAAAAGGATTATTCATTCATTCATTCATTCATTCATTCATTCATTCATTCATTCATTCATTTATTTATCTATTCATTTGTAAATTAATTATCCATATTGTCGAATACACTGTTGATTCCCACAAGCTGCAATGGACAACGAATCGAGTGTTGCTTGCAAGCGATTTTATCAAAGCCTGAGATGGTGGCGTTGTCGTTGGTTTTTCTGAAAATCATTAAATTGAATCTGTAATGGCATTAGTGTTTCCCGAAAAAATAAACTGAATCGATAGAGAAAATGAAAAAGTGTATTGTGAGAAATGTACGAAATGTTTTGGCCCTTGAGACTTGAGGATTTTTTTAACTAAAAAAATTGTAAAAATTCATCGACACCCGTGACACTTACTTGGCAAGCAATTTCAATATCTTCGCCATCACTCCCTCCTGTCCACTGACGTAATCGAGCGCCTGGCAAATATTTTTGGCTAAACAAGCCTCGCCATCGAATCCGTGACTGAAAGCATATCAATAATTAACAGTTTATAAATTAACATTCATTAATTTGTATAATTAATATAAAAATACAATACTTAATTTACAAAGCTTTCGGGCATACCAGAAGGTGATTGGATTTTGGAATGAGGACGAGCTCTGTTCAGTTAAGGGAATATCTTCTGGGGATGGTTATTTTGCAAAGTAGGCGATTATTTTCTTGACATCGGAATTTTTCAATAGCGCGGACTATAATTAATTTTTATTATTATAGATCATGGCTGCGAATTACAGAAAACAGGTTTGAATGTTGCATAAAAATATTTTTTCCAATTCCCGTTAAACCGACCTGGGTAAATATTAAAAATTATCTCGGTACGTTGAAATGTTATTCGTAATAATAGAACAAATCTCGCGATATTACGAAATCATTTTCTTTTTTAACGTCGTAAATTAGCGTAAATTTCCTTCTTCATTTCGGGCCAACGCTCGTAACTCTTTTTATCCTCTCGCAAAAGCATTTCTCGCGAGATATTCGTCCAAAGACGGTGAAACCTTCGAATTAATAATTCGCCAACTATTAAACTGTTTATTACCTCTCGTACACGAGCTCGGCGCTCTCGTGAATCTCTTCGATGTATCTACGGTTTCGAGTTTCCATACGGCCCGACGGTAATTTCCAAGCCACTCTAAAGCCCGTTGCCTGAGCGAAAATTGTTGAACTTGGGATCGAGGCGATCTTGTAGTTCAGTCTGTACTGAACATGAGATACAATTAATTGCTTAATTACTGATAGATAAAAGTTTTTCGGACGGGAGAAAAAAAAAATGCATGTGCTCGTCCATTAGCTGATTTATCGGTATACCGTCACTGTAGAATCCGAAGAAAGTTTGCGCGATGTATGAATTTAGAGAAATGAGGGTAAATAAAATAAAATGGTCGAGCAAAATCGACCATGGAATTTGACCAAGAGAGAATGCGAGAGAATTCGGGGATAAGGTCAATTTGAGAAGCCCGAATCGTATCGATCTCGTCGTGGGTCGACGCCCTACCGCCCGGCAATTTCTTTGCCGCAAAAGACATATACTTTTGGCTAGATAGCCAAAATCCTTTTATGTTTTTCTTTTTATTTACTTGAATTTCATAGTTTGTCTTATTGATCATTTTTATTTTATCATCAAATGGGCCTCGTAATATTTTTATCGAAAATATAACGATTTTAATATTACAATGATAGACGTAGAAATGAAATGTTACGAGTATTCTCAATTTTCCATTACTTTTAACCTTTTCATATCAAACATAAAATTAAGAATCATAATGAAATGTTATTTTTCACGGTTTCAAAACCTTCAATACTCGATATTCTCTTCGTAAAATATCGAAGTATCAATGTGTGTAAATATTTATTGAATTACAATATTTCTATTACACACACAATATGCTTTTAAAAAAGTTTTAAATAATGGAGCCAATTGTAATTTTTTTTTCGCAGAAAATCTCCTATTCACAATGCCATTATAAAAAAAATTATTTTCGGAAATAACCACTCTTCTCACTATTAATTCTGAGAAATTATCTTTTTTATTTTATTATTAAATAACAAACTTTTCTTCGCTTACATAGAATTGATTTTTGTCATATCGGTTTTGTTAATTTCTATCGAAATGAAATTTTATTTTATCGAAAAAAAGTATCGGACAACATCTTTTCAACCGTTAAGTGAGGAAATAGAGTTAGGAGAGCGTCTTCTCAATGATTTTCATGAATTTTTTTAGTGTATAAAAAATGAATATAGTTTATTAAAACTTTGAGAATATTTTATACATATATTTAAGTATAGACTATAAAATTTTTGAAGAATTTCCTTGAAAAACACCGAAGATATTAGCGACCCCATATTGCAGATCACAATCAGACTCAGCATTTTGCGTAAATTCTGGAAGCCGCAATTTTCATCTGACATCAAACGAAGTTGGAATTTACTTTTATTATATGTCTCTCTTCTATATGAACCTAAATGCTATCAAAAAAATAGAAAATTGAATTTTTTACAGAGGTCAAAACAAAAAAGCATGATTTTTTGCCATTTTTTACAACTTTATTTGCAAAACAAAAATTATTTTAAATAATGATAATATTCCGATTTTAGGTTCATATAGAGAGCAATACAATGAAGAAAGTAACTGCCAATTTTCAAAACGATTGGTTGAAAACTTTTCAAACTAGCGTGTACGCAAGTTAAAAAAAAAGTCGTTTGCAGAAAAACGCGTTTGAAAAAATAGTACCAAGAAAAACAAAGTCAAGGCAGTCATAAATTTTCTCCGGTGTTTTTCAAGGAAAGTCTTCAAAAATTTTATAGCATATACTCAACTATATGTATAAAATATTCTTAAAGTTTCAATAAATTATATTCATTTTTTATACTATAAAAAAATGCATGAAAATCATTGAGAAAACTCTGTCCTAACCCTATTTCCCCACAGAGGAGATTTTTTTTTCTTCGATATCACACATTTTGGCCGTTCTAAATTTTCGGAAAAATATTTTTTTCAAAAAATAATCGGGGGCGAGCTCCGGAACATCTGACTCTAGCTCCGTGCCAAATTTCAAGTCGATAGGTTAAATCGTTTGGTAGTTAGAGGCGTATTACTAAACGACAGACGGACGGACGGACGGACGGAATCCTAAATATATTGCATTAGTATACAAATAATTTTTGCAGGCACGATGTTTTTTTTATTTGTTCTCTATCCTATGTGGATTGTCTTGAAAAATCCATTTTCAACCTCCAGTTCGGAGAAACCATTTTTCCATTATTTTTACAAAAAAATAAATAAAAAAAAAATTTCTTCCCTACCATAAAATGAATTTTTCCAATTTTTTTTTTCTCTCCCCGTTCTATATTTTTATTTCGCACGGATACAGCGATTTTTGTATTCTGCAAATCCTTTTTCCGTTCCATCGAGAAACAAACCGCAGTGAGAATCATGAATGGGAGATACAGAGGTGTAGTGGAAAAGGGACTGGCCGATGTCACACGAATGCCGTTGTGTGTTGCGAGCTTGAAACCGATATTAAAGGGTATCGAGTCGCGAATATACCACACGACTCTTTTTCCAACATACATATATAATCTATATAGGAAGGGGAAAAAAAAAGAAGTATATATATGTATTGGCGTTTCTGACTGCCGGGATCGTTGGAGCGTTCGCGCGCGCGCCCACGCCTGTACCTACCCCTCGTAACAGGGTGGTGGCTGCCACCGCGCCGCCTGGACCTGGCAAGCCATTTGTCACAGAAAAACCATCCTCCTGCTTTTCCTCTTGCTTTTCTTTCGCTTACTTTTATCCACCGTATATACCCGTCCCTCTCATTCCTACTGTTTCTTACGGATAGCGAAAAAAAAAAGAAAGAAAAATACACGAAAGCCTCGATCGATTTATATCTGGCCTAGTATATGCTTACGTTCAAAACACCCACGTACACATACGCGCGTACAAACACACAAACACATGTGTGTTTATATATAACGATACTCGAGACCGCTGAACATTGGATTCACGATTTTTCGACTCTGGATAGGATTCGAGGTGGTTTGGGTATCGATATAGATACAGGAAATACGGCAACCACATCCGTTACCGGAATTCATCAATTTCCGATTCTGAAACGTGAAAAAAAAAATCGATTTTTTAAGGTTAACTGGAACTTTACGCTTCTGGCGAATGAGGAGTTAAAGTTGCGAGCTTGCTTTTTTTTTAGAAATTTTTGTAGATTAATCGAAATAGGGTGTGGACTGTGTTGGAGCTTCGGTATTCAAGGGTGGAAATAGGGTTAGGACAGCGTTTTCTCAATGATTTTCATGAATTTTTTTATAGTATAAAAAATGAATATAATTTATTGAAACTTTGAGAATATTTTATACATATATTTAAGTATATGCTATAAAATGTTTGAAAAATTTCCTTGAAAAACACCGCAGATATTGGCGATTCCATATCGCTGGTCACAATCAGACTCAGCATTTTGCGTACATTCTGGATGTCACAATTTTCATCAGAAATCAAACGAGGTTGGAATTTACTTTTATCATATGTCTCTCTTCTATATGAACCTAAATGCTATCAAAAAAATAGAAAATTGAATTTTTTACAGGGGTCAAAACCACAAAGCATGATTTTTTGCCATTTTTTACAACTTTATTTGCAAAAAAAAAAATTATTTTAAATAATGATAATCTTCCGATTTTAGGTTCATATAGAGCGTAATACTATGAAGAAAGTAACTGCCAATTTTCAAAACGATCGGTTGAAAACTTTTCAAACTAGCGTGTACGCGAGTTAAAAAAAATGTCGTTTTCAGAAAAACGCGTTTGAAAGAACAGCAAAATGCTGAGTCTGATTGTGACCTGCAATATGGGGTCGCTAATATCTGCGGTGTTTTTCAAGGAATTCTTCAAAAATTTTATAGTATATACTTAAATATATGTATAAAATATTCTTAAAGTTTCAATTGATTATATTAATTTTTTATACTATAAAAAAATTCATGAAAATCATTGAGAAAACGCTGTCCTAACCCTATTTCCTCCCTTAATGGCTTATAACAATAGAACGAGTGGGAATTTTCATAAAAAATTTCGGGAACATATTTTACAATAGTTTTACTAACAATTTATGAAATAAAAAAAAAATCGGTTTTTTGAACCGTCTAACTCTATTTCCTCCCCTAAGGGTTGGTTCATCGATATATCTACCTACTGATAACTTAACGACATTTTTAGAGAAAAAAATTAATAAAGTGGTGTGCAATACAATTCCAAACGGTTAACAACCCCTAAACTCAAATGTAGAATAGCAACTATAATTTTTCCTATCGTTGCCTGAGACTGTCATCCCGAATAATCGATCGTGGCAGATTTTCTGATATCCTTCCGTTTCGTACAATATCTACATTGCAGCCCTTACGTTTCGTTTTTATGGCCATTTAATGTCCAAATAAAAATCTACAACAGTCTGCTCGCATTATTATCGGTTGCAATTTCGATTTTCATCTCTCGCGTCATTTCGAACAAACAAAACCGTTAATATTGAACTATTTGGAAATTTTATGGACACAAGTGATAAAAGTTGGTGATCGAATGATTTTTTTTCTGAATCGTTTCCATAAACCCTCCCTCCACCATTTATTACTAACACAACTGACATTATTCGAATAACAAAATATTCATGGCCGAAGAGTTCTTAGAGTATAGAAGCTATTAAAAAAAAAATCTTCCCTAATCCAATTTCCGACTAGCTTCTTCACTCCATTTACGTTCCTTGTTTCGGTATTCCAAATACGTCTCTCCCAACCCCTACAATCTCGCAACATTTCTCTATCGCACCATCTTCTCGGGTCCTTCAAACTCCCCTCTTTAACATTTAACTATCTTCCTTCCGCACGTTGCCCACGCACGCCCGCTGTATCGGGTTTCGCTTCGAGTTCGGGTTCATCGAAAATAAATCACAGATAGCCCAGCTTGCGTGGACCAGGGTTGGTTTGAGATAAAATTTTCAAACAACGATTCCCAGCAGTTTCTACAACCCCTCGTGTTTCGATAAATCTGAACAACGAGGCTACTTCACGAAGTTCACGAATTTGACCTTCGTTACCCTCTTTATATTACTCTCTGTCGATCCACTCGTAAGGGAAGATGAGTGTCGCGTAATCTCGTGGTGTTATTTGTTAAGGGGGGAAATAGGGTTAGACGGTTCAAAAAATAGATTTTTTTTTATTTCACAAATTGTTAGTAAAACTATTAAAAAATATGTTCCCAAGATTTCAAATGTAAATCCCGATTCGTTCTATTGTTATAAGCCATTAAGGGGGGAAATAGGGTTAGACGGTTCGAAAAATCGATTTTTTTTAATTTCATAAATTGTTAGTAAAACTTTTGGAAAATATGTTCCCAAAATTTCAAATGAAAATTCCAATTCGTTCTATTGTTATAATCAATTAAGGGGAGAAATAGGGTTAGACGGTTCAAAAAATCGATTTTTTTTTAATTTCATAAATTGTTAGTAAAACTATTGAAAAATATGTTCCCAAAATTTTAAATGAAAATTCCGACTCGTTCTATCGTTATAAGCCATTAAGGGGAGAAATAGGGTTAGACGGTTCAAAAAATCGATTTTTTTTTATTTCATAAATTGTTAGTAAAACTATTGAAAAATATGTTCCCAAAATTTTAAATGAAAATTTCGACTCGTTCTGTTGTTATAAGCCATTAAGGGAGGAATTAGAGTTAGGACAGCGGTTCCTCAATGGTTTTCATGAATTTTTTTATAGTATAAAAAATTAATATAATTTATTGAAACTTTGAGAATATTTTATACATATATTTAAGTATATACTATAAAATTTGTATACATATATTTAAGTATATACTATAAAATTTGTATACATATATTTAAGTATATACTATAAAATATTAGCGACCCCATATTGCTTGTTTTTCTTGGTACTATTTTTTCAAACGCGTTTTTCTGATAACGACTTTTTTTGAACTTGCGTACACGCTAGTTTGAAAAGTTTTCAACCAATCGCTTTGAAAATAGGCAGTTACTTTCTTCATAGTATTGCGCTCTATATGAACCTAAAATCGGAATATTATCATTATTTACAATAATTTTTTTTTTGCCAACAAAGTTGTAAGAAATGGCAAAAAATCATGCTGTTTTGTTTTGATCCCTGTAAAAAATTTTCTATTTTTTTTATAGCATTCAGGTTCATATAGAAGAGCGACATATAATAAAGGTAAATTCCAACCTCGTTTGATTTCAGATGAAAATTGCGGCTTCCAGAATGTTCGCAAAATGCTGAGTCTGATTGTGACCTGCAATATGGGGTTGCTAATATCCCCGGAGTTTTTCAAGAAAATTCTTCAAAAATTTCATAGTACCAGGGGTGTTAGTTGAAATTTGCCGGTTTTTTCGATAAAGAAAACACTTCATTTTCAGAGGAATCTCAAAATTTTTTTATTCAAAGTATTGACCATTGGTTTCTACACATTTCGCCCATCTCTCAGGCAAATTATGGATACCATCCCGAAAAAACTTTTTCTCTTTCGAGGTAAACCATTCGACGAGCCATTTTTCGACTTCTTCAAAATTAGCAAGGCACTGCTCTGCAAGGGAGTGTCCCATCGATGCGAAAAGGTGATAGTCGGACGGGGCGAGGTCTGGAGAGTACGGCGCTTGTGATAATATTTCCCAATTAGGTGTTTTTAATGTGTCTTTCACCAGTTTAGCGGTATGAGACGGCGCGTTGTCATGTTGCAAGATAACTTTGCCATGTCTTCGGGCCCATTCCGGCCGTTTTTCGATCAACGCATAATTCAAATTGATCATTTGTTGTCGGTAGCGATCCTTGTTCACCGTTTCACCAGGTTTCAACAACTCGTAGTACACCACACCACACTGGTCCCACCAAACACAGAGCATTGTCTTACGGCCAAAGCGATTTGGCCTTGCAGTCGATGGGCCGGCTTCACCAGGTGAAAGCCATGATTTTTTTCGCTTCGGGTTCTCAAAATAAATCCACTTTTCGTCCCCCGTGATAATTCGATGCAGAAAAGATTTCCTTTCGAATCGTTGAAGCAGCATTTCACAAACGGTTTTTCGATTTTCCATTTGTCTATCGTTCAGCTGGTGTGGCACCCATTTTCCATACTTTTGGATCTTTCCCATGGCTTTTAAACGTTGGCAAATTGCTCCTCGAGTCACATTTAGTGTTTCTGCCAATTTTTGTTGCGATTGGGTTGGATCAACATCCAATAACGCCTGCAATTCCTCGTCTTCGAACTTTTTCGCTGCACCAGGATGTTCATTGTGTGTCAAATCGAAATCTCCACTTTTAAATTGACGAAACCATGTCTCACATGTTCTAATCACTGGAGCATGTTCACCATAAGTTTCTACCAGCAACCGGTGAGCTTCAGCTGCTTTTTTCTTTTGATGAAATAAGAAAAGCAACGAATGCCGCAAATGTGATTTACTTGGAATGAAACTCGACATATTCACTGAGGTAAACAAATATGACGCTATTATTTTGGCGGAATGTGACTTGCGTATTTTTGTAGGTTAATGTCAATAGATAAAAATGACACACATGCCAAATCATAGAAATGTATACATATTGCTAGCGACATCTACTGGTAATACCGGCAAACTTCAACTAACACCCCTGGTATATATTTAAATAAATGTTTGAAATATTCTCAAAGTTTCAATAAATTATATTCATTTTTTATACTATAAAAAAATTCATGAATATCATTGAGAAAACGCTGTCCTAACCCTATTTCTCCCCTTAAGCGACTTTAAACGCATTCCGATTGAACGTCGATGTCGACGAAACAAACTTGCGAAGCAAGTTACACCCCTTATTGACATCCCTTATTCACGCTTGATTCTAATGATAAAACAGAAAGTATATTTTTACTAATTTAACAGGATCGAATTAACATTTACATGAATCCGATTCTCATTGCCTCCCCTAACTTTATCCTACGTCAACATCGTTGTACTAACTACTGTTGGTACAACGATGTGGATGCACTAACAAAGCCTTACGTGTATCATGGGAGGAAGAGTCGAACCAGCACATAGGTGGAGCCTCATGACGCTTCTCAGAAACTTCAAGCGTAAGTACTGTATGTACAGTATGCGCCATACTGTATTTCGGCAGCAAAAAGCTCCCACGGAACACGCTCATTAGTCTTCCAGTCTGAGCGAGGATTTTTTTTCGAAGTGTAAAAAAAAATTCATAGGTACTATTAAATTTTTTGATATCGGTCTTTTGTTCACTTATTTATTCATACTTGCGTGGTACTCTGCAAAGTTATTTCGAGTACATTAAATAGAAAATCAAAAGCGTCACGGCGTTTCAAGTCACCATGATTCGATGGCGACTGTGACCACGATTCCAGACGTTCTACTCATCCTAAATAAAAAAACCCAAAAAGATTATCGATCAGTATAAGTATGGCTAAGGCATGAACCTCTAAAATTTCGAAGAAAAAAAAAATTCACAAAACGGCGACCTTCTGAACAATGTGTACAGATTTTTGAAATTTTTGAAAATCTTTCAACAGCTATAAAAAATGTTTGATATTCTTTTCATCGAAATTTTAGAGATTCATGCGGCAGCCATACGTGTACTGATCGATAAATCTTTTTGTTTTTTTTTTTGCTTCAGTTGAATAGAACGTCTGGAATCATGGTCACAATCGCCTTGGAATCATGGTCAGAGTCGCCATGGAATCATGGCGACTTGAGACCGCGTAGCACCCTCAATTTATTTTTATTGCGCTCGAAAAAATTTACAGAGTACCTGCGAGTATCAATAAATAAGTGGAAAAAAGACCAATCTCGAAATATTTCATATTACCTATGAATTTTTATTTTTTAAACTTCGAAAACAATTCTCGCTCGTACTAGAAGATTGCTTTAACGATCTTTATCCTTATCTTCGTTTAAGTTAGTAGTCTGGCAACTTAAGCCGATTTTCATGTCTTTTTTGGAGGGCGTTTTTTTGTAGGAAAATAAAAATGAATCGTTTTGGATATTTAGGATGTTTTTATTTACATATTAAAGATACAAAAAAATATTTTTTTGAAAAAATTGAATAGTTTATTATTATTTAGATGTTTTTATTTACATATTGAAGATACAAAAAAATATTTTTTTGAAAAAATTGAATAGTTTATTATTATTATTATTATTGATCGAAGTTGGCACCTCGAAAGAAAAGCGCGTGGGTGGCTCCGATGATTTTGGCTCTTAATGTTATCTGAAATAAAAAATTCTTGATAATTCTTAATCTATAGACATGTCATTCTGGTCGGAACTGCTGAAGTTAAATTTCATGGATAAATAACAAAATGGCGGACTTTGGAAAAAAATACTTTTTTCCAGGCGGACTTTGGAAAATAAAACTTTTTTCCAAAGTCCGCCATTTTGTTATTTATCCATGAAATTTGACTTCAGTAGTTCCGACCAGAATGACATGTCTATAGATTAAGAATTATCAAGAACTTTTGATTTCAGATAACATCAAGAGACAAAATCACCGGGGCCACCCACGCGCTTTTTTTTCGAGGTGCCAACTTCGATCAATAATAATAACAATAATAAACTATTAAATTTTTTCAACAAAATTTTTTTTTGTATCTTTAATATGTAAATAAAAACATCCTAAATATCCAAAATAATTCATTTTTATTTTCCTACAAAAAAACGCCCTCCAAAAAAGACATGAAAATCGGCTTAAGTTACCAGACCTTAATTTGTTGATGGTTCCATTAAATGTGATCGCACACCTAATCCCGGCACTACTGAACCTCAAACGGAACGAGAAAACATGGAACATTGGGTATGACGTTGTTGAAGACTTCCGCAGCAATTAGGAGGGTGTAACGATAAGAAATACCTGTTAGAGCTTGCTGAAGAAACTGTTGGATTAAAGAGTGATCGCCGAATGACGGCTGAAATGGAACAATAATTCAACCCACCACAAATAACAATCATGAATCGATTGTATTTGAGACCCTATTATTATCTAGATGACAGGAAACAGTAATCCGGAAAATTACATCTAAGATCAAATAGATCTCCAAAACCAATTTTACTTTCGCTTCGGAAAGCGAACGATAAGTTCCCGTTGCTCGTTGTATCATCCCCAATTGCTGTTTGATCAATGTGGGCTCGGAGGTTGATCGGAAACCGATCAATGGAACGCGTCAATCAGAATTTATCATGACAGACTGAATATTGTTTGTGAATTTTATGACACAGACGGGGATGTGAAAAGTTCATAAATTGCCAATTGAAATATGGACGTTCCTACGAACGTCCATTGGGAAGTGAGCGCGTTAAAAGTTTCTGTTTACAAATTGCCAATTAAAAGTTTCAACGTGTCGTACATATAAAAAACTTTATTTAATTGCCAAAAAGTGTAAGCCACATGGAAACTGATTATGTGATACAGGAATGGAATTGGATACGTTCACAGTTGAGCTTTCACGTGCAAATGAGAATTGAAGAGGTAACGCCTTAACCTTGTTGTCGTTCGTCCTCCTGCAATGTACGAGCTAGTCTAGCAAATTGCTAGCTTGAGAAGACGCATAGGAAAGCCTATGGAGCCGAGAGCTTTCCGTAATGGTTTACGCGTCATCGTGCAAGCCAACAACATCTCATGGTTGGAGCTTCGGTAAACACTCTCAATGTCAGTTACACCGGGAAGTCCTGGCGCGGCAATACGCGAGACGGGTGAAACGTTCTCTACCATAATCCCATATCATATTCTATTCTCGTTTCACACTAGCGCGAATGACAATCTATCGTCTCGGAACGTCGTACGCGTAATTCCTTAAATTATCTGTGAAGCTGTACGAGTCGTAAGGTTACAAGGACATTTTGGAAGGTTTCAGCTAAATTTGACACGTAACACATGTAAAAAGTGTCGCTTCACATGTCACATGGTAATTTTCGTATGTGACCGTCGACTATTCGGATGGAAAATCCTAAATAAGTTTGTGACGGCGGGTTGTCTAAGGTTGTGACGACGGTAGAACTTGTCACTACGCAAATTATGATTGCTGAATAATTGTGATTCTGACTGCTGTCAATGAGTGACGCTAATTTCATTGGATTCGTAAATGTTCGTAGCCAATCTCGGCGGAAAATCATTTAATAAATCCAAAGAAATTACCGTCATGAATCATTATTCATCATAATTTATAATAATTCGTAAATGACCGTTCCCCTAGATTTTCTACGAACATTAAGCCCTTATAGACGCGAAAAATTTCAAAAATTTTCATTTTCTTATATTTTTGATTCCATTAGCCTGAAGGGTCAGGAATATTTTAAGCTTTACTGAATTGAAAAATTCCAAAATGCTATCAAATAAGGTAAGATTGCATTTATAATAGATACCGCGCGGCGCGCCCGACCGTCAACTTCAAAACCGTTTTTCCACGATTCACTTTTTTCGCTTTGAAATTTTTATAACATATTCTTAGTACCATCACCTATCGTGTGAACCACAGAAACAAAAGTTTCAATGACACAAAAAAATATAAAAAATAAAATACCGACAGAAAATTCAGTAAAAAAATTTTAAGTTTCGAATTTTTATTATAATAATTTTTTTTTAATAACACTGTTGGTTTACACTGGAGATACATTCATTATGCAATTATAAATATATTAATTTTCTTTTTCAGACACCCACATCGATGCCGAGAACTTTCACCATCAACGCGCGCGCGAAAAAAATACATTGCTTCATTATGTTATATCTCCGCCATTTGTTAATATTTCTGATTTTTTTTTTACATATACTTAATCATGTGCATGAATGATCTGTAAAGAAAATGTTGTCAATGAATGCGTCATTTTTTTTTAACCACGTCTAGAAAAGTAACTTTGAAAATCAGTGAAATCGCGTAAATAAGTCCTCAAGGGAGGAAATAGGGTTAGGACAGCGTTTTCTCAATGATTTTCATGAATTTTTTTATAGTATAAAAAATGAATATAATTTATTGAAACTTTGAGAATATTTTATACACATATTTAAGTATATACTATAAAATTTTTATACATATATTTAAGTATATACTATAAAATATTAGCGACCCCATATTGCAGGTCACAATCAGACTCAGCATTTTGCGTACATTCTGGAAGCCGCAATTTTCATCTAAAACGAAACGAGGTTGGAATTTACTTTTATTATATGTCTATGTTCTATATGAACCTAAGTGCTATCAAAAAAATAGAAAATTGAATCTTTTACAGGGGTCAAAACAAAAAACCATGATTTTTTGCCCTTTTTTACAACTTTATTTGCAAAAAAAAATTATTTTAAATAATGATAATATTCCGATTTCAGGTTCATATAGAGCGCAATACTATGAAAAAAGTAACTGCCAATTTTCAATACGATTGGTTGAAAACTTTTCAAACTAGCGTGTACGCAAGTTAAACAAAAGTCGTTTTCAGAAAAACGCTTTTGAAAAAATAGTACCAAGAAAAACAAGCAATATGGGGTCGCTAATATTTTATAGTATATACTTAAATATATGTATAAAAATTGTATAGTATATACTCAAATATATGTATAAAATATTCTCAAAGTTTCAATAAATTATATTAATTTTTTATACTATAAAAAAATTCATGAAAATCATTCAGAAAACGCTGTTCTAACACTATTTCTCCCCTTAATGGCTTATAACAATAGAACGAGTCGGAATTTTCATTTCACATTTTGGGAACATATTTTTCAATAGTTTCACTAACAATTTAGAAAATTTAAAAAAAAAACGATTTTTTGAATCGTCTAACCCTATTTCCCCCTTAAGGAGATTTATCCAATTACAACGATCAAAAATTGGTTTTTTCTTTAACGATAGAACTATATGTGTAGAATATTTTCCCAAAATTTTGAAGGAATATTCGAAAAATTGTGAACCTTTTCGCCGATAGTAGCGATCAGAGGCGAACGCAGCAACAGGAACGGCGCGATCTTTAAGAGACAAATGTGACCCGAAAAGCAAGAAGAGATGAATTGATCGAAGAAAATCAACTTTATGAAAAAGCTGGAGGCTTATTATATGGGCCTGGTATCATTGACTGATCCAGAAGTAATTTTAATCATTAGTTTTTTATGTTTCGAAACTGTAAACTCTAAACGCCTTAAAATGTTTCGAAACTTTAAATCCCGCACGCCAATTTCGAAAACTTCACTTTCGAAATTGGCGTGCGGGATTATTCAAAAACTATTTAAACCGATTGTGTTCAAACTTGGTAAGCAATTTGTATTTTTGAAAAGAAATAGTAAAAAAAAATTAATTTTTTAATACACATTTTGTTGAAGTGTTGCGTAAAATTTCGATTTTGTTTCTTCAAACGCGTGTCATTTTTTTTAATTTTAATTTTTTTTCATTTTAAGGAGTTATACGCAGTTGGAAATTTCCAAAAATCAATTTTTTTTATTGCATTTTTGAAATGTACATATATTTGAGTATATTCTCTGAAAATTTCAAGTCGATCCGGCAAATATTCTTGGATATACATGCATATTTGTAAGGTCGCTCGGAGCGTTACAAAGTAGGCGGCCGAAACTTTGAAAGCGTTTTTCTCAAAACGGTGTTTTCAAAGTCTGTGAGCACGATTTCTCAAAAACGGCTCGTCTGAACAGTTTGTAATTTTAACACAACCTTCTCAGATATATTCTTCAGGTACTGATCGAAGGAATAAGATTTCCGATAATTATTTCTATTTTTTTTAAATAATTCAACGAAAAAATTTTGGTCGAAAATTGAAATTTTGTCTTTTTGGAGCCGCCATTTTGTCAAAAATAAAAATTTCGACTATTCCTTCGATCAATACCTAGATTTACCTATCCACTAATAGAATCTTTTCGGTTTTTTATTTTAAATAATCCAAACCGGAGATATCGTGCTCACCGCCAGACACCTTTTTTTGGAGGACCTCCAGGTGATCGTCTACAGGAGCAGTGTAAATCAATATTTTGGAAAATGAAAAATACCGATATAAAGTTAAAAGCTACCACTACATTTATTAATACTTTTTGTATTTGTCAAATAAAATCTCTTTTCAGAAAAAATTCGTAAAAAAACGACTTTCTTTAGCGTTGCAACTGCTTATAACCCGTTAATTGCCGTCAAATAGAAACTACACATCTTCTAACTGAAAACATTTATGAATTTTGTTGCAGATGCAAAGTCTACGTGAAGTTACCCTTAGCAAAATTTGCCATTCATTGCCATTAAGAAGTGCCATTGAATTTTCATTGTTTCAGCCGCAATGGCAATTGAAGGCACTTTTGCCAAGGATATAAATAATGCCATTGCTTGTGCCTATGGTAAATGAATGGACAAAACTCCATTCAAAAAATTCAAAATTGCATTGGTATTATTCCTTTGTTGCCTATGGGAAATTGAATGGTGAAATTTTGTCATTGGCAAAACTGCCTTGGGATTTTTCCCAAAGACAAACATTTCATTGTATACCCTCAGCGGCATTGCCATTCCCAATAGGCGCAGGCAATGGCAACACCAATGCGATTTTGAATAGAATTTTTACCATTGGCAAAACTGCCTTCAATTGCCATTGCGTCTAAAGCAATGGAAATTCAATGGCATTTCATAATGGCAATGAGTCTCAAATTTTGCTAAGTGTAATCCAGCCGCCTACAGCAAAGTGAAAAAAAATAGTTGTCGCGTCTATATAATCATGTTTCTATATGGACATAACAACTAAAATAATCATTTCAACTATTTTCCATCTCACTAGACGCAGTTGGTTGAAAGACATAATCAAAATGACTTACGAGGACAATATTGTTTTCATTAGTTGCAGCCACAAGTTGTGTCATAAGAACTAGTAATAGAAAGCTCCAGTGACTATTCAACAGTTAACTACGATGGAAAAAAAAATTTTCAACAGCTACTGTTTCTGATGTTGCCAATAATATTGCATTGTTTATTGCAGTGGAATCTGGCAAGTTCCGACGCCATACAATCATTAGAATAGTTATATTGCGATAGTCACAAAATTTGCCATTGGCTGACAATCGTAAATTTTGTTAAGGCCATCATGTCCTATTGTCACTCGATGTCTAGTCTCATCGGGCCATAGAAATTTGATTCCTTCTTAATTCTTTACACCTTCGGGATTCTCCTTTCTCCGTTACCACGTCTCGAGAATCTTCAATTACTCACGAAAAATGCGCTACCCTTCGGAAAAGCGACGACCCTCTTGGCTCTGGTACCAGCTGCGACTCCAAGCTCCGACGGTAGGATCAGCATTATCGCGGTGATATACAAGATGCTCCGGCACGAAAGCCGCATAATCGCTGGGCGTCGAAGCTTTCGCTTCGGGAATTTCGCGGAATACGACAGTGTGAAAGTGGAGTGCGTTGACTGGAAAGTGGCTTGATGGAAAGGGGCCTGGGACTGAATTCGTGATGTTCGTAGCTAGGTAGGCAGCCTCGGGGTTTATATCCCTGGCAACGTGAGAGCGGATTTTCACTGCGGCAATTCCAATCGAACAACGTCGCTTGGTGTCGAAAACTACGACGGCGTAGTAACTGCAGACAAATTTGTAATCGTGATAGCAAACACCACTGAGCAAAGACAACGACTATGGTTCAACATTACTTTATAATTAACGTCCGAATTTTCCCTTCGTTGAACATGCATCAAGAATTGATAAAGCGGATTCGGGGGGCGAGGCGATGTGCATCGCAGATGTCCAAGACGTTTAGACATTAAGAATTTGAGGTTAAGTGGGCTCTTGTGGTACAGTTAGAGGATTCTAGGAATTGCGTTTGAAAAATTGATCAGACCAACTTTGATAAGAACATGTGATGTTAACGACGGTATATCTATTCGGTTTTAAGCTTAATTCCCGCTGTTTTATATGAGACGGCGTAACTAGTATTATTTTCATACAAATAACATTAAAACTGGACTTTGTTGAAGTATCGGACATAACCGGTTCCTGGACAAAATTCCCCGGACAAAGTCCCCCGGACAAAGTCTCCCGGACAAAGTCCCCCGGACAAAATCCCCCCGGACGAAATGCCCCCTGGACAAAATCCCCCTGGACGAAATCCACCCCTGACCAAATCCCCCCTGGACGATATCCTCAACGGACACAATCCCCCGGACGAAATCCCCCCGGACTAAATCCGGTGGACGAAATCCCCCGGACACAATCCCACTCCCTGGACAACTCCCCGCCCCGGACCAAATCCCCCCCGGACGATATCCTCAACGGACACAATCCCCCGGACGAAATCCCCCCGGACACAACCCCCCAGACAAAATCCCCCCCAGACCAAATCGCCCCTCGGACTGAATCCCCTGGACGAAATCCCCCGGACACAATACCCCCCTGGATAATTCCCCACCCCGGACACAATTCCCCCGTGTAAAATCCCCCCGGACGAAATCCACCCCGGACTTAATCCCCTGGACAAAATCCACGGACGCAATCCCCCCCTGGACAACCCCCCACCACGGATCAAATCCCCCCGGACGATATCCTCAATGGACACAATCCCCCGGACTAAATCCCCCCGGACACAACCCCCCGGACAAAATCCCCCCGGACGAAATCCTCCCCGGACTAAATCCCCCCCCCGGACTAAAACCCCTGGACGAAATCCCCCGGACACAATCCCCCCCTGGACAACCCCCCACCCAGAACACAATTCCCCCGGGTAAAATCCCCCCGGACGAAACGCCTACTGGACAAAATCCCCCCGGACGAAATCTCCCCTGGAACCCCCCCCCCCGACAAAATCTCCGCCAAACAATATTGAGTCGAAGACCTTCAACAATATTGAAGGAACCAATTTTGAACAATATTGTTTCCTTTAATGTTACGCCTGCAGAACAAAAACACAACCACTGGCAGCCACCATACTACGATTTGTATACACCTGCGCCACAGACGTACAACAAACACAAATCAGATCGAATCATCGTCGATGTATGGCACGATCCACGGGATGTGCCCTTATATAAAATGCACCGCCAAATAGATTTATCCTGGTCCTCTGCGTGGAAATGCTACAAAAATCCGTCATATACCAGAATCTTTCCACCCTTCTTCTGACTGGGCAAAAAGTTCAACGGCATAAGAATTCTCGTACGACGTACACGAAACGGACAAGAAGTTGGAACTGATTAGTAATGATACATTAAGTAACGTTCGATACAGATCACAGATACGCATACATCGATGAAACTCTCCAAAGCGTACCTCACCATCTATAATATTCTGATCAAGAAACAAATACGCGAATTCCCTACTCGAGCGTCCTCACGCATACACCCAGATATATCGATGAAACTCACTGAAACGTATCTCACGATTCATAATATTTCGATCGAAAAACAAATATACGAACTCCGCAGTCGAGCCAACTCACCTACATATGCACGTTCACGAATGAAAATAAATCGAAGCACATCATATCGTGTACAACATTTCATGAAATTCTACATGCTAAAGAGATTTTGTCCAGGGAAATTTCGCGAAATGTCCGGGGGGACTTTGTGCGGCGAGGATTTTGTCCGGGGGGATGTTGTCTGGGGGAATTTCGTCCGGGGGGGGATTTTGTCCGGGGGGATTTTGTCCGGGGGGATTTTGTCCGGGGGGATTTTGTCTGGGGGGATTTTGTCCGGGGGGATTTTGTCCGAGGGGAATCTCATCCGGGGGGATTTCGGCCGGGAGATTTTGTCCCGGGGAATTTTGTTCGGGGGGAGATTTTGTCCGGGGGGATTTTGTCCGGGATGATTTTGTCCGGAGGGAGATTTTGTCCGGGGGGAATTTTGTCCGGGGGTATTTTGTCCGGGGGTATTTTGTCCGGGGGGATTTCGTCCGGGGGGATTTTGTCCAGGGGGAGATTTCGTCCGGGGGGATTTTGTCCAGGGGGGATTTCGTCCGGGGGGATTTTGTCCGGGGGGATTTCATCCGGGGGGATTTTGTCCGGGGGGAGATTTCGTCCGGGGGGATTTTGTCGGGGGGGGATTTCGTCCGGGGGGATTTTTCCCGGGGGGATTTCGTCCGGGGGGATTTCGTCCGGGGGTTTTTTGTCCAGGGGATTTCGTCCGGGGGGGATTTTGTCCAGGGGGAGATTTCGTCCGGGGGATTTTGTCCGGGGGGATTTTGTCGGGGGGGATTTCGTCCGGGGGGATTTTGTCCGGGGGGATTTCGTCCGGGGGGGATTTTGTCCAGGGGGAGATTTCGTCCAGGGGGATTTTGTCCGGGGGGATTTCGTCCGAGGGGATTTTGTCCGGAGGGAATTTCATCTGGGGGGATTTCATCCGGGGGGATTTTGTCCAGGGGGAGATTTCGTCCGGGGGGATTTTGTCCAGGGGGATTTTGTCCGGGGGGATTTCGTCCGGGTGGATTTTGTCCGGGGGGAATTTCATCCCGTGTGATTTCATCCGGGGGGATTTTCTCCGGGGGGAGATTTCGTCCGGGAGATATTGTCCGGGAAGATTTCGTCCGGGGGGGTTTTGTCCGCGGAGATTTTGTCCTGGGAGATTTAGGCCGGCTACCACATAACCTACAATATTTAGTATTCGAAGGTGAATTTACTTGTACTCCCAACTTTATTTGTAATATCGAAAATGTAAGGTTTTGAACCAACGCGACAGCATATGCGGGAAACCTTGCTTTTTTGCTTTAATTTAAGAAAAAGTGCTGCTTCGTTGCATGAAAGATAGCAAAAGGTCGTAGTTTCTGAAGGACAATACTTCGAATAAAATAGAATATGACGTAAACTATAAATAGTGTGTTTTTTTTAATTAAAAAAACAGCGGGAATTAAGTTTAAGCCCCAATAGAAGGAAGAACACCTAGTTCATGTAGAAAAAATTAATAATTATCAATGGATACAATGACGACCTGGTTTTTGGCAATTTCCCACTTGGCCTGTTTTGTGAAGTTTTTTTTACAGTTCAATCCATAAAATTTTTTCGATCCTGATGACGGATACCATATTTCGTTCGTTGTTTCATGCTTTATAAATTTACCGAGGAGCTTAGTGAATTAAAAATTTTTCCGATATCGGATTATAAACAAATGTTTGTAATTCGTAAATAACTTATGTTATCATACATTTTTTACGACGAATTGATACAGCATATTTCAGTAAACAAAATTAGCAGGCACTCGTCATGTTTGTATATTATATTACAAAATAAATTGAATTAAAATATGTATGACCATTCAGTCAAGTGACCCCTTCGGTGTGTGAAAAAGAAAACATGAAAAATTTATAATGTACGTAATTTATAATTTACCATTTAATTTTATTATTCCTTAGCACGAGAGGATGATATACAATTTAGTATACGTCGAAGATTCATTCAGATCGATATTAATATTCTCTACCATTTCGAAAATTTACAAAATAGACAAATAGAAGAATTGACGAAAATAGATAAATTGTAGATAAATTTTATTTAAAAAAATCAATAGTTATTTTGATTAATTTTTCAATTACCAATATTTAAAAAAATGCAAAACGCTTAACCTCGCATTCGTTCATCCACATTTCTGTTTTGAACTTTTACCACTTTTCACTCTTATCCATCGTGTTTTCCAATGTTCTCTAAACAGTTTTTAATTTTTTTTCGTTTCACTACACAACGTTTTTCATATTACAAACGTATTTTCAAAAAATAATGCATTAATTTTAATAAGCTATGAAGAAAATTGCGAAAATTCGATTTCGTAGCTAAACAGGAATTAATTTACTTTCCACAATAAACATAAATATTTTGTTTCTCGATAAAAATAATATTTTTCTCTGATGTTCTCAACGTTTCACCCCAATAATCATTATATTCCCGCCATCTAACACAATTGCACCGCTTTCACACCCTTCTTCAACGACTCACCGGTAGAAGTGGATCTGAGATCAGAGATAGAGCCTCATCCACCACCTCCTAATGCACCAATTAGTAACTTGTGGTTAATGTTAATTTCGTGTGATTCACCGACGTTTAATTTAATTGGAACATTATTAAAAGCAGTCTCTTGAAAGATGTACACGAGTCCACGAATCCTACGAATGAAAGTTTTTGTTCGACTCTAACGATCGAAAAAAAATGTAAACAAAAAAATAGTATTTTTATTTATGGCGATGGGTTTTTTTATTGTTTATAATAAGATCCACTTCCGATTTACCTTTGCCTGGGCAACGTTTTTGTACGATTCCAAGGGATATTGAAAGATTCAACAAAATCTGAAGAACGTACAAATGGTTCTATTATATTTTTAAAGATTTTTATTATAATTTATTTTTGCATCAATTTTTGTTTATCAGTATTGCTCTTCTGAAGTCACATTTTTCTAAATAAATCGGGGACGTTTCAACTTCTCAAATTATTTTTCAAGTACATCGAGAAACTTTTCGTCCGAATAGTTTTTAATTAATTGAATTTAATTTTCGACGCTTTGCACGCCCGGACCGTGATGCCCGCCACGAAATAACTGAGGATCGTTCTTAGAGCTCTTCACACGCTCGTTTCGTTGATTGTTTGGACGAACGTGTGCGCACGATGTTAGCACTCGATAATCGGCCAGAGAGAGAATTCTCGTGTGGTTTTTTTTTTTAATAATAAAAAATTACGAGTACGCTCATTCGTTATAAGTGTTTGGGATGATGAAAGGAAACGATAGGTCGATAACCTCATCGAGGAGCGATAAGTGAACATTTCAACCTCACGAACACGTATTATTTAATCAAGAAGTCTCGAAAGTCACTAATCATTTAGCGCTAGTGACTCCACGAGAAAAAGTACAGATTTGTGTACGCTATGCATTAGCATCACGTACACAAATTTTGATAAATTACCATCTCTCGGGAATGAATGGTTAAAGTTCGATGCCCTCAGAAATTTTGAGAATATCATTTTTTTATTCCACAATAGAAACCAACATGGACGGGAAAAAATATTTTTAATATTCTGTGAAATAGGAAAAATAAATAAAAATTAATAAGTAACCTCATTGATAGAAAATAATTTAAAATCGATAATTCGTGAATATTGCAATAAATCAATCAAAAATGTTTCAGAAGTACAACAATAATTTGTCAATTTTACGAGCAGCGTTTGTGGCATAAAAACGATGCACATTTTTTCGTATCATTTATTTTTATTTATTAGGATACCGTATCGAAAGAACCAAGCCCATATGATGAGATTCGATCATCCGTCCGTTTGTCCGTCCGTCTGTCTGTTTTTCATCACAGACCTCTAACTCGCGAATGGTTGAACCTATCTACTTAAGGTAGTTGTCTGGTAACTTAAGCCAATTTTCATGTCTTTTTTGGAGGGCGTTTTTTTGTAGGAAAATAAAACTGAATCATTTTGGATATTTAGGATGTTTTTATTTACATATTAAAACTACAAAAAAAATTTTTTTTTTAAATTTAATAGTTCATTATTATTATTATTATTGATCGAAGTTGGCACCTCGAAAAAAAAGCGCGCGGGTGGCCCCGGTGATTTTGGCTCTTGATGTTATCTGAAATAAAAAATTCTTGATAATTCTTAATCTATAGACATGTCATTCTGGTCGGAACTACTGAAGTTAAATTTCATGGATATATAACAAAATGGCGGAAAGTCCGCCATTTTGTTTAGAGAACATTGGAAAACACGATGGAAAAGAGTGAAAAGTGGTAAAAATTCAAAACAGAAATGAGGATGAACGAATGCGAGGTTAAGCGTTTTGCATTTTTTTAAATACTGGTAATTGAAAAATTAATCAAAATAACTATTGATTTTTTTAAATAAAATTTTATCTACAATTTATCTGTTTTCGACAATTCTTCTATTTGTCTATTTTGTAAATTTTCGAAATTGTAGAAAATATTAATATCGATCTGGATGAATCTTCGACGTATACTAAATTGTATATCATCCTCTCGTGATAAGGAATAATAAAATTAAATAGTAAATTATAAATTACGTACATTATGAATTTCTCATGTTTTCTTTTTCACACACCGAAGGGGTAACTTGACTGAATGGTCAAACATATTTTTCTTCAATTCATTTTGTAATATTGCTTCAATCATGACGAGTGCCCGCTAATTTTGTTTGCTGAAATATGCTCTATCAATTCGTCGTAAAAAATGTATGATAACATTAGTTATTTACGACTTACAAACAATTGTTTATAATCCGATATCGGAAAAATGTTTAATTCACTATGCTGCTTGGTAAATTTATAAAGCATGAAACAACGAACGGAATATGGTATACGTCATCAGGATCGGAACAATTTTATGGATTCAACTGTAAACAAAACCTTCATAAAACAGGTCATGTGGGAAATTGCCAAAAACCAGGTCGTCATTGTATCCATTGATAATTATTAATTTTTTCAACATGAACTAGGTGTTCTTCCTTCTATTAAATTTCATGGATAAATAACGAAATGGCGGACTTAGGAAAAAAAAGTTTTTTTCCAAAGTCCGCCATTTTGTTATTTATCCATGAAATTTAACTTCAGTAGTTCCGACCAGAATGACATGTCTATAGATTAAGAATTATCAAGAATTTTTTATATCAGATAACATCAAGAGCCAAAATCATCGGGGCCACCCACGCGCTTTTTTTTCGAGGTGCCAACTTCGATCAATAATAATAATAATGATAATAAACTATTAAATTTTTTCAAACAATTTTTTTTTTGTATCTTTAATATGTAAATAAAAACATCCTAAATATCCAAAACGATTCATTTTTATTTTCCTACAAAAAAACGCCCTCCAAAAAAGACATGAAAATCGGCTTAAGTTACCAGACTACTACCTTAAAATTTGGCGTGCAGCTGGAGTGAAATGATCCGAAGATGGGGTCCGAGTAATTTTTGAAAAAAATATATTTTTTCGAGAATTGATTGTAATAAAAAAGGCGGATTTATTTTTCTTTCATTTATATTTGTATGGTTTTTTGTTCGAACGTTGAAGATCGTAGTTTACAGTAATTGCAACAAAAATAAAATAATAAGTGGCTGATGTGATTGAAAATTAATGTCATAATGTCTAATCAAATGTCTATCAAATGATTCACTATACGTAGTGGAGCTTCGAGATTCGGTCCAGCAATCCAAAGCCCTCGGGGCACGTTGGATAGATTAGGTGGCAATCGTTTTCTCTTTTTCCGGCACGTGCAGCTCTCAGATAATCATCGTAGTCGTCCAGAGTGTTAAATCCATTTATCATTCCGTAATCAGGCCTGTCATGAGATGGGACAAACGCGATGGATAGAAAAGTTTATTGAAAATAACTATTAATAAAATAAGTAAGTAAGTGAGTGAGTAAGTGAGTAAATGAGTAAGTAAATAAGTAAGTAAGTAAGTAAGTAAATAAATAAATAAATGAATTTAAGTGGAAATTAGAAATTTAAACATTTCTTTCTCGTAACATTGACCTTTCTTTTATCTACAAAAAAATTATAATGCTAAAAAACGATTTTTTATTATTTTTTTCTTTTTTTCTTTGTTAGAATTTCAACACCCCAATCCATTGCGCATAAAATCGTTGCTACTAATTACGAA
This sequence comes from Oxytorus armatus, assembly GCA_958009045.1. NCBI lineage: Eukaryota > Metazoa > Arthropoda > Insecta > Hymenoptera > Ichneumonidae > Oxytorus > Oxytorus armatus. The sequence continues at coordinate 13,214,715 of OY253755.1, forward strand.
TTATTGTTCGATTTTAGTGTCAAATTTCAGATGAAACCCTTCTCGAGTGATAATTTCTTTCTTTTTTTCTTTCTAAGCACGACCTAAGGCACCAGACCACGGTGAAAAAAAATTTGTTATTATTATTATTTTTTTCATTTACTGAAAGATGCATTTGTTAAGGTAGTAGTCTGGTAACTTGGGTTCAAAAAATCGAAAAATTCTTTTTTGCTTAATTTGAAAGTACAATGTCTTGAGAATATACTGTGAAAATTTCAGACCGAAATTCGAAATACATCCGCAGTTATAATGAGTTTTCGAATTTTAAACGCGTTTTTCTCAAAACAGTATTTTTCTGGTCAGCCCGGGTCCTAATTTTTTTTCTACGGAACCGATTGCTTTCAAATTTTAACAGGCTACTCTACACACTTATAGTTCTCGTCGGAACTACCGAGAAAATTTTTCGTCCCTAACTTTTTATTTTACAACCCCTTCTTTGCTAAAATAAAAGGACTTTTTTTTCCAAAGTCCGCCATTTTGTTATTTATCCATGAAATTTAACTTCAGTAGTTCCGACCAGAATGACCTGTCTATAGATTAAGAATTATCAAGAATTTTTTATTTCAGATAACATCAAGAGCCAAAATCACCGGGGCCACCCACGAGCTTTTTTTTCGAGGTGCCAACTTCGATCAATAATAATAATAGTAATAAACTATTAAATTTTTTCAACAAAATTTTTTTATGTATCTTTAATATGTAAATAAAAACATCCCAAATATCCAAAGCGATTCATTTTTATTTTCCTACAAATAAACGCCCTCCAAAAAAGACATGAAAATCGACTTAAGTTACCAGACTACTACCTTAAGAATGCTCTCACCAAATTTTGTAAAGAAATTCGTAAAATTTACGGACATACAGCATTTTTTAAATTTAGCTTGTACGTCGAATTATCCTTCAGCAAAATTTTGAACGCGTTTTTCTCCAAACGACGTTTTTCAACCTGGTTGACAATATATTTAAAAAACTATTCATCCGATTTGCATGTACCACGTCTCAAAATGTTCAAAAATCCAGTCTCTATGGCACCACGTAGGGATTTTTTAAATAAAGGGCCTCTTTCTATTTTTTTTTTTTTTTTTTTTTTTTCATAAAGGATGAACATTTTCTGTGAAAATGGAAAATAAAATTCGCTGGTCCGCCATTTTTTGTTTAAATATCGAAATTTCCGTACGTGATGCTATAAACCTATATGTCTAGTTTATAAATATATTTTTTTAATATTTTTCAAATGAACCGTATGGCTTAATTATTGTCAACCACCAAGCAGCAACTTCGTCGGAGTGTCCTTTTGGAAGCGGCGTACACGGCAAACTATTCTTAAGATTCGAATACAAAAATTTGTGTAGTGTCTTCTACATGTATATCTTGAATATTAGTATCAATAATAAAAAAAACCATTCGTCGTTTGTTCGAAAAAAATGATGAAAAACACACCCTCGTACCGCGCGCGCACCGTGGTAACTTAAAAAATAAAATTCTGACTATTTGGAGCATTTTGAATGTCGCGAGCATCGCGAGGAAAAAATACTTTGTTGTCCGTGCAATACTTTCTTGACGAGAGAGTGAAATAAACAAATAAAATTTCCCTCTTGAGAATAAAACTATACATGCAGGACCGTTAAATCGTCGTTTCCCTCCTTACTGTGAAAAAATTCAAAAGATCGCACGTCCCAAAGTTACGGATTCCACGAACATTGAGTTTCGCGTCTGCTGTAATAAAAGTCTAGAATACGAGAAGCGAACGATAAAAAAAAATGGAAATAAAAATATATAGCGGACTTCTTACGCGAGTAGGACATCGAGTAACTGTCCGACGAGTCCTTGATCACTGAGGGGAGTCTGGGCAGCTTCGCATATGCTTCTCATCACACAGTCCCTTCCGTGACCACCCCATCTACAGAATAATCGAAAATATCAATCGAGGCTCGTAATGTAAACATTTTCTCAATCCTCCATTATGGTTTTTCGAAAATTATACAAAGACCTTACACAAATTTCCGGCGTTACATCGGGCTTCGAATGAGGTCCTGTTAGAGATAAGATTTGACCTATCCGAGGATTATTTAAATCTTCCAATGATCCAAAGATGTTCTAATTAATCATAATCGATATTATATTTTAATCAGAGTTCGTTCTTTTTTAAGAAATATTTTGAACTCCAAAAGTAAAAACAGTAAAAACACACCGAACAAGGGGCAAAGCAGATCAGACCTGACGTACAGTTTACGAGGTACAAATTAACATAAATTTCAATTCTGTATAAAAAAAATTATTACACGTAAATTTAATGTTCCAATCATCAATTATAATAATTCGAACAATCATCTCGCGAATTGAAATTCTAATATCTAGAAAAAACAATTAAGAGTAATTGTTTATGAAAGAAAAAACAGTTTTTAAAAATCTACGTTACTGTATATCCCGAGAAAAAGATATGAATTTTTATTAAAAAAAAAAAACAAAAATATTACGAACATCTAAAGAGGGGAAATAGGATTAGACGGTTCAAAAAATCGATTTTTTTTTAATTTCATAAATTGTTAGTAAAACTATTGAGAAATACGTTCCCAAAATTTTAAATGAAAATTCCGACTCGTTCTATTGTTATAAGCCATTAAAGTGAGTAGCTCTCCTTCAGGCCCCGAGCACGCTACGTGTATAACCGAGCGGTCACTCAGGTATACATTTACTTACGAGCGGGGACCCAAAAAAAAAACGGGAATTTCGTCATAATTTCTTTATTTTTAAATATTTTTACACCAAATTTTGATCACCTTCAAAGTATTCTCCTTTGACCACAATGCACTTCTGCAAACGATCCTTTCAATGTTCAAAACATTTTTTAAATTCAATTATCGGGATGTTCTTTAGGCCTTCCGGCGATTTTTGTTTTACCTCCTCCACAGTGGCAAAACCCTTTCTTCTCATGTCCCTTTTGAGTCTGGGGAACAAAAAAAAATCACAGGGGGCTAGATCCGGTGAGTAGGGAGGGTGGACAATTGGTGTCATGCAGTTTTTGGTCAAAAACTGGTTTACGGAGAGAGCGGCGTGGGCCGGCGCATTGTCATGATGGAGGAACCAGTCACTTGTGCGCCAAAGATCTGCCCTTTTCTTCCGGATACTCTCCCTCAATCTTTTCAAAACCTCCAAGTAGAACTTCTGGTTGACAGTTTGACCCGGGGGAACGAACTCCGCGTGCACAACACCTCTGCAATCGAAGAAACAAATGAGCATTGTCTTGATGTTCGATTTCACTTGGCGAGCTTTTTTCGGACGAGGAGAGCGAGGTGTCCTCCACTGGCTTGAATAGCACCACGATTCATCACCAGTAATCAACTTGGAAAAAAGTTCAGGGTCCTCTTCGAGCTGATTATGAAGTTGAAAACATGCCTGAAGTCGACGCTCCTTTTGCTCGTCTGTGAGAAGGCGAGGGACAAATTTGGCTGCAACTCTGCTCGTGTGCAAATCTTTGGATAAAATCCTCTGAATTGAACTCCATGATATCCCAGACATCTCACAGAGTTGATCAATGGTTCGGCGACGGTCTTCATGAACGAGAGCATTGATTTTGTCGACGTTTTCGTCACTTCTTGACGTTGAGGGGCGTCCTGAACGGGGTTGAGCTTCAATTGACATTTCTCCATTTTTAAAACATGAAACCCACTCGTAGACTCTGGTTTTACTTAGGGCAGCATCTCCATAAGCAGTCTTAAGCATTACAGTAGTTTCCGCGGCCGATTTCCCCAACAGGAAACAAAATTTCACAGCCGCGCGTTCCTCTCGACAATCGGCCGTCACGTTTTCGCCGAAATGGAAAAAGTTGTTTCACTACAAAAATTCCCACGGGCGAACCGATGCACTCACGGCGACAGAACTTCGCACACTAACTCAGGAGACGTGTCCCCAACGGACACCTGGTCGAGCAATGGGTTCCCCCACTCTCCCTCACCACCGCAGCGCAATTCCCGTTTTTTTGGGTCCACCCTCGTATGTTTTTTCAAACACATTTTTCTGAAAACGACTTTTTTCGAACTTTCGTACACGCTAGTTTGAAAAGTTTTCAACCAATCGTTTTGAAAATTAGCAGTTACTTTCTTCATAGTATTACTCTCTATATGAACCTAAAATCGGAATATCATCATTATTAAAAATAATTTTTTTTTGCAAATAACGTTGTAAAAAATGGCAAAAAATCATGCTTTTTTGTTTTGACCCCTGTAAAAAATTCAATTTTCTATTTGTTTGATAGCATTTAGGTTCATATAGAAGAGAGACATATAATGAAAGTAAAATCCAACCTCGTTTGATTTCAGATGAAAATTGCGGCGTCCAGAATGTACGCAAAATGCTGAGTCTGATTGTGACCTGCAATATGGGGTCGCTAATATGTTCGGTGTTTTTCACGGAAATTCTTCTTAAATTTTATAGTATATACTTAAATATATGTATAAAATATTGTCAAAGTTTCAATAAATTATATTAATTTTTTAAACAATAAAGAAATTCATGAAAATCATTGAGAAAACGCTGTCCTAACCCTATTGCCACCCTCAAGGACCTCCTTAGAAAGTTCTATAGGGATAATAAATAGTCCGATGAATTATTAATTATTATTAAATCGATCGAGGGATGAAGAATAAACAAAAATTCCGTTAACCCTCTTGAACATCAATGCTCCGCAAACTCCTCATTAATTCCCGAAACGAAGATCCCTTTCGGATCGTGCGACCATTTTTGCCCCGTCCCTTCCGCTGCCCCGTCCCGCTCTACATCGCTCATCCGGACAATCGTACGACCGTCGCATTTTAATGATTATAACGCTCGGAAATTTTTATCTCCTCCAGCGTTTTTTATCGCGAACGTGATAAAGAAGACTGGAGATCTAGTCGGGCGTGTTAACGAGGACAGTCGCGAGTGCAGGCTGCTGGGGGCACAATTAAATTCGTTCGTTTCAGTTGCAGTTTAATCCCGAGGAATCGATACTTTAAGCCAGAAGAGGCGAGAGAAGAAGAGGAAAAAAAAGGCGAGAACAGTGGTAATTGGTATACGAATTAACAGAATCGATAGGGGATGGTGGGAGAAACAATAAAGTGGTCCAAATGATGCATAAACGGGGATTTTTCTCCGTTGTAATGATATTTCTTTGTAAAACATGTGCTATTCTATTTCCTACTAAAAGAATCAGTTTTTTTTCTAGCACTGAAATAACAACGTCGTCAACAGAGCGGCAAGAAGGGCAAATCCTTCTGAGTGACGTTCTTTATGACATACGAGGTCTGTTAAAAAAGTATCGCGAATTTTGAATTTCCGCGGGCTACGTATATTCGATTTTCGATTTTTTCGTGGCGTTAGGTTGGTACTCGTGTCCCTCACTTATGCTGAAAAAATCGGCCATTTTGAATGTTTAGTTAATTGTTGACAGCTGTTTTGGTTAGACGTGTTTTGGCTTGTATTCGATTTTTGCCTATTCCAAAAAAGCAGCTTCCATTGCGATGATTGAGCTTTGGTTTCCACGTCATAACCATAAACCCATGATTCGTCACGAGTTATGACCCGCTGGAGCAGATTTGGGTCGTCGCGGATCGAGTCCAACAGCTCCTTAGCAATGTTAACGCGACATTGTTTTTGTTCGAAATTGAGCAATTTTGGCACGAATTTCGCGGCGACCCGTCTCATGCCCAAATCATTGGTAGAAATCGAATAGCACGAGCCAATCGATATGTTTAGTTCCTCAGCAAATTCTCTAACGGTGATTCGACGATTGGCCAATATTATTTTCTTCTCTTCGTCAATGTTTTCGTCTGTTGTTGATGCGCTCGGGCGTCCGGAACGCATTTCGTTGTTCGCATCTTCTCGGCCCTCTGAGAACATTTTGTACCACCGATAAACGTTGCTTTGGTCCAAGGTAGCTTCACCATATGCCACAGTCAACATTCGGAATGCGTCCGCGAACTTAATTTTGTTTTTCACACAAAATTTGAGGCAGATTCTTTGATCCATTTTTTGGAATAGGCAAAAATCGAAGACAAGCCAAAATATGTCTGACCAAAACAGCTGTCAACAATTAACTAAACATTCAAAATGGCCGATTTTTTCAGCATAAGTGAGGGACATGAGTACCAACTTAACGTTACAAAAAAATCGAAAATCGAATATACGTAGCCCGCGGAAATTCAAAATTCACGATACTTTTTGAACAGACCTCGTATGGCATTTTTTTAAAAGTAAAATAACTGCGGTCCAAAAGAGCTAAATGTCAAAGTCTAAACAACGTATTTTGTGTAACGAAATTGAAAAAAAAAAACAACGAACAATGATGTAAAAATTACAATCATTTAACTGTAACAATTTGCTGTGAAAATTTCACGACGATTCTCTGTGATTGCGTTTTTACAGTTCTTGCGATTTCATTTCATAAAAATTGTTGTAAATGTCGCAATCGTTCGTTGTAAAAAAAATAAAAATAAATTATACGAGCGACGCGTATTGAGATCACGCAAGCAAATTTATGATCCATCATGACCCTAGTATTTTTAAAAATCAATATTTATAGATGTTCTTGCCTCTCGATTGTCAGTTCAAGCGATCGATAAAATATCGATCTAGTTTTATCCGGTCTTGTGCTGATGTCCCTCGGTCGACGCAGCAATGTCATATTCGTCGTCGTTCTTTTCCACCTTCTCATCATTCTTCCCACGGTATCGTCGAAGTAATGCGTGAAAAACGTCGCGTTCTGAGGTATCGGGAATTGAAACTGAAAGTTTTGTCCGAAACTCAAAATTCGTCCGCCGGTCAACGAAATCGGTACGCCGATGCCCATTATCAGCTTGAAAGACCAATGAAAATAAAATAAAAAGTTGATTAAAAACCAATGACAATTTCGATGTCGCTATAATTTCTCAAAAGTAATTTTCCTAGTTTATAAATTCCCCACTTCCCTTCGTATATTAGAATTATTCGGAAATTTTTGATGCGATAGTTTCGAAATTAAGAGGCCGAGTCATAGTGAATAACTATTGTTTTCGTAAATATTGTTGAAAATATTTATCGAAATAAATATATGAAAATATTTCTTCAATCTTCGAAGTAAGCCCTTTCAAATGATACCCCACTCGCCCATTTTTCTGATGTTCTGATGGTAATACAATTGTATCAGGTTTTCCGCAGTTTCCCTGTGCCGCCGTGCAAACACAATACAGTAGTGCATCCGGAAAGGATGCATTGGCTGCGGACTCAGGGGGCTTCTGAGGAAATGGAATAAAACTGGGAACAACGGAGAAAGGACGTGAAAACCCAAAAAGGTATACGATGGAAAAACTACTAACAAAAAAATCAAAGTCAGAATACATTTTTCAAAAAATTACGTCGCATTTTCAAAACACTCCACTCTAGCTACATGCCAAATTTCAAGGTGCTACTTCGATCCATTTAGGAGTTGGAGGCTTGTGTCTGAAAGACTGACGGATGGACGGACGGACGGACAGCCGGGTACCGTGATAAGGATTCCGTTTTCAGTACGGACCCCGAAAAGGAGGACGCTGAGATTTAAAAAATGTTAATTTCTATAATGGTAAATGGAAAAGTGATCAAAGTTCGAAGTACGAAAAGCAATAGGTGGTGGAGTTCAATTAAAATTAAACTACAAATAAAAGTATCGAATAGTAATAATTGGAAGATGGATGTTACTATTAAATATGCTCGAGAATCGAAAAAAAAAAAAAATTTTGCGTCTTGAACCAAGCGTCATTTTGATGGTTGACATCCCTCATTCCTTTCGCACTCAACGCAATGGAAAGAGAACCGAAAGTCAATAAAAGATGGAAGGTAAAAAAGATAGAAGACAAATACCGGAACTAAAACATGGAGAACGTAAAATTGAACGTTTCACCCGGCGAAATGCGCACTTTTCCGTGGATCGAGCTGACTACCTGGACGAAGCGAACGAGTTTTTTGCACTTTCGTCGAAAGTTGCTTCAGGCCATCCAGTCAACTTCCTACTCACTTTCTATTCCGCAACCTTCATATTTCAATCTTTTAAATTCAACGTTTCGTCATTCATTCATTCTCCAAGGCGGCTCTTTGCGATACACTCTGACCTCCCGTTCCGTAGTGCAGTATGGCTTCTCACGAAAGTTCAACCTTCGCCTCATCTCATCGTCTGTCCGCCATTATTATTCCGTTCTTTTTAGCCCAAGAGGCGCCAAATGTGAGAGAAGCTAACGATATTTGGGGGTTGAATGCTTTTTTTTGGCTCATCGAAGCATTTTACTGAGCCTTCTGCTTCGATCTAACTGAGGGATAATCGAAATGCAATGATCCCTAAATATTCAAACATTTGAAAGTCCAGGAATGCATTAAGGTCGAACTTGAATCAAAATTTAGGTTGAAACTTAAGTTTGAACTTAAGTTCTACCGCAAGTCTTTATTTAGGTTTGCCCTTAATTCATGTCAAGTTTAACCTTAATTTAGATCATCTTTATTTCGTCCTTAAGTTAGTGCTCAAGTTCAAACCTGAGTCCGAAATTAAGTTCGACATTAACTCCGAACCTGAGGATGAAAATAAACTGAGAGTTATGTTCCCATTTCGGTTCGAGGTTAAATTTAGTCATACGTTACGGTACTGTGGTTAAAGTTGGCGCATCAATGAGATAAAGCTCGCAACCAGCTAGGGCTGAATTCGAACTTAAGTTTGTACTTAAGTTCGAATTCAGCACCCGTGGGGTTTTGGGATGACCCAAAAGTTTGATTGTGCAAATTTCCATCACAGTACCGTGACTTAAGTACAAACTTACCCTAGCGGGGTTTTGAAACGAAGCCAAAAGTTTAGTTTGGTCGATGCGACAATTCTGGTACAACGAGAGTACCAGAAGTACCAAAAGTGGCCATCAACGGCGCCACTTGGTTTCATGAACATCACGAATGCAGGGGTACCATGAAAGTGGTACCAGAGTACCATGTACCGTTTTCTACCACACAATTAACGAAATATTGTATAAAAATGTGTATCGGTAATGCTGATAAGCGTACCATCAAGATGGCTACTCGTAAGATCGTAATCCATTATCGCTTCTAATCCAATGGAAGGGGAATATAAAGAGGCCGGTAAGCAAAGTTTCAGAACGAAGTCGGGACGACGAGCGCACAACGTTCGCTCGTTAATAGGAGCCAGAAGTTAATTATGCGATTAACTGAAGCGTAACGAGATTCCACTGATTGACGACGGGACGATCGTTATCTGTTTACCTCCCCGAGGCCCGTATTCGCGAATCTTCTAAAGCCAGAGTAAGAGCGAAATAATAGGAGATAAGGAGACAGCCTCACATCACGAAAGAAAAAAATTTGATCTTTCAAGTATTACGTGGAACGAGGCAACAATAAAACAAGAAAATTGATTCCATAACGGAAATAACAATTGTTCGCTGGAATGAGTTGTGAGGACTGTTCAGGAGTGCTAACGAATTTAACAACAATCGAATTTTTGTTGATCGATGGAAATCTGGGGACGTTTGTCAATTGATTACCATCGAACCCATCAGCCAATTTTCATGAAACATTGCAAGATACGCGACTTCGATAAATGAACTTGAAGATGTATAACAACAAAAACGACGAAAATAAAAAATGGCGAGGTGGATATGATAGATGAAAAATCAAAAAGTGATTTTTGAACGATAATTGGTATTGGTACAAGAACATCCGGTTCCAGTGTGTTCTTAAAATCGACGTTCTAGTGTAATTGGTATAATAAAGAAAATTTAATATTACCTTCAGAGTGCCTCCATAAGGTGAAACGAGAGGCGGAGGAAACAAATACGCTTTGTCCCTTCCGGAAGATTCCCTTTCATCAACCTCCTTCGATCCTTCCTTTGTCACTGACGGTACGGTCGCTTCGTCGCTCTTGATTTGCCAAACGCAATATAGCCCAATGAGAATTAATATACCGACCCTCATCTTTCTTTCATCCGTTACGCTGACGTAATTCTTTCTGGAAATTCGATATAACCCAACAACGTCTTACTTAGCTCTGATTTATAGCACAACAATTCCATAGTGGTTTACACAAGTTTTTCTCTTTAAGGCGGTAGTCTGGTCTAGAAGTTTGAACAAATCGATTTTTTTTTTTTCATTTTCTTATTCCTTAGACCATTCTTCATACGCTCCTGAAAATCATTTATTGATATTTCAAAAATTAGCTGAGAAATAAAAATTCTAAGCAAGCCGCGCGCTCAGGTAGCGCGGTCGGGAAGCAGCTAACGCAGAGGCTACTGAGTCGCTCATTTAACGGTGTCAAAACTTTGAACGCGTTTATCTCAAAACTATGTTTTTCAAATCGGCGCCCACGATATCTCGATAACTAATGGACCGATCGAGCTCAAATTTTGCACGTACCTTAGGTAGCCTGTTTCTGAGGACTGGTAGCAGAATTGAGTCGAACAATAATTTTGCCGACATTTAATAACTCGTCGAATACCCGAAAATGTATGAAATATCATTAATGAAAGTTCAACAGGCCGCCATTTTATGAACATTTTTTTTTAAGTACCAATTCTGCTACCAGTGCTCAGAATACTCATACAGATTGAGAATATATATATATATATGTTTTTTCAGATGCATACAATATCGTCCAGAGTGGGCTCCGATTGAGGCGGCTTTCGGCGCACCATGTTGCAACAAGGCAAAAAACTACATGAAAATATTTAAAATAATTTTTTTTTTAATGTACAACTATTCTCTGAGGATCAATAAATGCACGTGTAAATTTTCATCAAGACAACTTCAACGGTTTCAAAATTATTGCACATTAGAAATCACGTCAAAAATCTCGCTCTAGACCAGACTACCGCGTTAAGGGGGAAATAGGGTTAGGACAGCGGTTTCTCAATGATTTTCATGAATTTTTTTATAGTATAAAAAATGAATATAATTTATTGAAAGTTTGAGAATATTTTATACATATATTTAAGTATATACTATAAAATTTTTATACATTATTTAAGTATATACTATAAAATATTAGCGACCCCATATAGCTTGTTTTTCTTGTTACCATTTTTTTCTCTTAATGGCTTGTAACAATAGAACGAGTCGGAATTTCATGAATTTTTTTATAGTATAAAAAATGAATATAATTTATTGAAACTTTCAGATTATTTTGAACATATATTTAAGTATATACTATAAAATTTTTATACATATATTTAAGTATATACTATAAAATATTAGTGACCCCATATAGCTTGTTTTTCTTGGTACCATTTTTTTCCCTTAATGGCTTGTAACAATAGAACGAGTCGGAATTTTCATTTAAAATTTCGGGAACATATTTTTCAATAGTTTTACTAACAATTTATGAAATTAATAAAAAATCAATTTTTTGAACCGTCTAACCCTATTTCCCCCCCTAAGCAAAGAGCGTGCGTGCTTCAGTGGTATAAAAAAAAATTTCATTTATCCGAGAAAACAGCTCGGATAACGAGTTAACAGAAAATAAGGCGATACGTTCGCGAATACACGGATGTCTGTTACTTTACTTCTTACGTTCCTCCTTTACGCTTCTTCGCGGTGTTTTATTGCCTACCTACGTGGAAAAATATCCATTAAAATGTCTACCTGACTCGTGACGGAACGAATTTCTTCGCGAGATATATTTCACTGTGCTGAAAACGCACGGTTATGGATGAAAGAATGAAATATTACGGGCTTTGAAATGGCGATGCTTTTTTTTCGGCATTTTAAAAGACGCTGACGACGTTAAGGATATTTTAAAAATCCCGATAGGTTAAATAAACGCTGCTGATTGTAAATTACCTTTTTAGAAATGTACAAAAGACGATTCGATGAACAATTCGTGTTTTCAATGCTGCACAAAAAAAAACAACGACAAAAATCACAAGTATTATTTTGAAAAATTAATCTTATCAATCGTGAAAAGTAACCTTCATTTATATTAAATATTTACTGGAAATCGACCTTGCTTCACTTTAAAAATTAACCATTTTATAAGAATATAACAAAATTGGACGCTCGAATTGGCGGCAAACACGTCGAGGTGCGAAACATTTTGACAAACTAAAATCAAAATTTGTTTCAAATGGTCAGCTATATCGAGACATTTTGGTGAATTTTTAAGGGTTAATTAAAGCAAATTGGTTAAGGGGTAAAAAGAACCCTGTAAGCTTAATGTAAGCTGAATATGTAAGCTTAAAATAATCTGAATAGACCCAAAAATGCCTCGATCGACATGAGTTGACTTTTATTAGCCTTTATTCACCTTAATTATGGATTTTAAATCGACCTATAATTAACATTACAAATTGCCCGTTTTCTCGTTAATTGGTAAATACGGAGCAAAGGGGACCCACTTCCGATTGACTTTCCTTTAATATATGTTGTGTAGGGACCCTGCCTGAATAACTTTTTCCTCTGACACAATTGGGGGTCGTTATTTATTAAAAAGTTATTAACAAATAAAGTTAATAATTCATATAGCTACTTTCCTTATACCAGCCAGTCCTAATCATCTTGGCCTTCACATTTGTTGTTACGAATACACCCCTGAGTAGCATACAAAAAGTTTTATCCGTCGCTCATTGTTTGTTTGGTTTGTTTTGGATTTGTTTGTTTATTGGGTTTGGGTTTTGTGGTTTGGGTTTGTTTTAGATTTGTTTGTTTATTGGGTTTGGGTTGTTGGTTTAGGTTTGTTTTGGATTTGTTTGTTGGATTTGTTCATTTGGGTTTTGGGTTTGCTTTGGGTTTGTTTGTTTGTGAGGTTTGTCTGTTTTTTTCTTTAGGTTACTGGGGTTGTTTTGGGTTGTTTTTGGTTTGTCTATGGGCTGGTATGCGGTGGGGGCAGAGGGGCCGCAGCCCCTCCGGTCATACGTGTACTGGCCACCATGCAAGTATTTCGTATTCTATTTATGAATTTTCTTTTGTTAATTACTTTTTAACAAACAATGAGGATGGATAAAACTTTTGGTATGTTTTACTCAGGGAGGTATTCTTAACAACACATGTGAAGGACAAGATGATTGGAACTGGCTGCTATAAGGAAAATAGCTATATGAATTATTAACTTTATTTGTTAATAACTTTTTAATAAATAACGACCCCCAATTGTGTCAAAGGAAAAAGTTGTTCAGGAAGGGTCCGTAGACAACATATATTAAAGGCAAGTCAATCGAAAGTGGGTCCCCTTTGCTCCATATTTACCACGCTATGTACTTTAAAAATGAAACTATATCAAAGTTCAATGGATTTGAGTGAACTTTTGATTGATAATTACCGATCGAATTGGAATTAAAAATGTTCGATTACAATTTATCGCAATTTCTCTTCGACCATTTGCTGTTATACAACACGGCGCGAAAATCAACGTAGCAAACGCGCTTATGAGTGCGTAATGTGCATTCGATATATTCATGCGAAAATCGTTTTTGCCTTAATAACGTCGAGTTCTGAATCTGATAGCTATGACCCAAATCAAATTCGTCGCAAACATCAAATCTCATCATGAATATGTATTTTCCGAGAGTATATGCCAGTTAAAATCGTTGTAAACTGGGACCCCGGCTGGGAAAGTGGATCGAAGAGTGTGGATCGGCAAGAGGGGGCGGCTGAAGAGGCGGGTGGGGGCGAAACGTCGACGAGGGTGAAAGAGGGTTGTTGACGAATTCCCGTAAATTAATTAGACCCGACGGAATCTCCAAACTCTAACGTGTTTTGAATAATTAAGCAATCACTCATAGGGATTTCTTCGTGAAGGGATGAGGTAAGCCCCGAGGCAATTACATTCGAAGCTTGCATTACATTTTTCGCATATATTTTCGTACGTTGTTTGCATGTTCGTTAGAAAGTTCGTTTTAAGGTTGGGGTAAAACGAAATTAAAAAGAAAATTATATTCTGCAATTGGAATATTAAGTGTTATCATTCAATTACTGTTTTTATTGTCGTTTTTATCAATTAGCCCAATATAGATTATACGCAACAGTAATGAATTTATGAATGAATTTTTTTACATCGAAAATGTTCGAGTCACAGACTAAAATTGATATATAGCCGAATCTTCATCAATTTCAGAAATTTTTTTAATTATTTTTATTCGAATACAAGTGGATGCATAATGGTATTAGTGCGCTACTACGATTAATCATACGGTTTTAATTATCTCTATAAAAGTAAGAATTTTCCGGATCAACAGTAGTTTTTTTATTTTTTTTATTAAAACTTTTTTTTCAATCATTGCAGGTAAAGTACCAGAAAAAATAGTGCAATTCGATTGTAACTTATATCGAAAACTAAGTTTCATTAGTAGAATGTGCCTGCCAAATTTGAGCCTGATCGGTTTGGCCGTTCGAAAAATATTGAGCTTTTGGATAGCACAGACAGACGGACGGACGAACGAAATTACGAAAATGCTAATTTTTCGTGTTCCAGAGCATCCAAAATGCACATTTACATGATAATCCGACGATCCTTTATGTCTACATCGCTTTCTCTCATTGTTTGCATGTTCGTTAGAAAGTTCGTTTTAAGGTTGGGGTAAAACGAAATTAAAAGGAAAATTATATTCTGCAATTGGAATATTAAGTGTTATCATTCAATTACTGATTTTATTGTCGTTTTTATCAATTAGCCCAATATAGATTATTCGCAACAGTAATGAACTTATGAATGAATTTTTTTACATCGAAAATGTTCGAGTCACAGACTAAAATTGATATATAGCTGAATCATCATCAATTTCAGGAATTTTTTTTATTATTTTTATTCGAATACAAGTGGATGCATAATGGTATCAGTGCGCTACTGCGATTAATCATACGGTTTTAATTATCTCGATAAAAGTAAGAATTTTCCGGATCAACAGTATTTTTTTTTATTTTAATTAAAACTCTTTTTTCAACCATTGCAGGTAAAGTACCAGAAGAAATAGTGCAATTCAATTGTAACATATATCGAAAACTAAGTTTCGTTAGTAAAGTCTGCATGCCAAATTTGAACCTGATCGGTTTGGCCGTTAGAAAAATATTGAGCTTTTGGATAGCACAGACAGACGGACGGACGAACGAAATTACGAAAATGCTAATTTTTCGTGTTCCAGAGTATCCAAAAGGGACACGATACACGATAATCCGACGATCCTTTATGTCTACATCGCTTTCTCATCATAATCCGTGCTTAATGACAAAACAATTCAACAAATGTAAAATTAAATTGACTGGAAAAAAATGAATACGTCGTACTGCCGTAAAATAGGGAATAATTATTATTTTAGTTGGGTTTTACATATACATGTTTGAATTAGGACGGTCAACGTACCTGCGGTTTGTCAAAAGGGGTTCAATTCCCGCGGTCGTCAAATGCCGAGACCCTGGTCGTGGGCTGGTGGTGGCGGTGGCGGTCGTAGGTATTTTGCTAAGCTTTTCCTCTCGTCCTTATTCCTGCAACACCTCTTCAATCTGTGTATATATATACATATATATATATATATATATATATATATATATATCCCACTATCTTCGTCGTTTCTCTCTGTCTCTTAAGGAAATGCTATCTCCGTGAATGATTTCAACGGTGATTCGATGCAATCAGGATAAGTCAGGATGCAGTCACCGCCAGACCTACCCAATCTTTCCGCTTCCTGATACAATTTGTTGACGCTCCGGTGACTCGAATTAACTGCCTCCGGTAAATCTTCGCTCGGCCTGCACAAGATATCGGAGAGAGAGAGAGAGAGAGTGATATATATACATTCTGATATATATAAATATACATATATCACAATATCCAATCGTTTGCCGATAAGCACGAGAAATCGATAGATCACGCGACCGAGCTGTATTATTGATAGCACCAAACTAACACTTGCAAAAGGTTTCGTAATAACCTTGTCAATATATTCGGTCAATTCCTTAGAACTTTATTATTCGAATTTATTTACTCTATCCCTCGAAATAATGATAATTAATCATAAATAATTATAAACATATGCCATTAAAATTAATTTGTAATTAATTAATTAATCAGGTACGGCTTGAATTCTTTAAAATGTGGAAATTTTGGTTTTAAGCGTCATTTAAAGCAGTATGCAGTTTTGGTTTTAAGGTCATTTAAAGCCGTATGAAGTCGAAAATTCCCCGCTAATTCCAATTCACACCTAAGGTTTTGTCGAAAAAAAAACAAAAATTCCATCTGAATATGCGAAAAATTTGGAAAACGTTTATATTTTTATTCGTTTAAGGTAGTAGTCTGGTAGCTTAAGCCGATTTTCATGTCTTTTTTGGGGGGCGTTTTTTTGTAGGAAAATAAAAATGAATCGTTTTGGATATTTAGGATATTTTTATTTACATATTAAAGATCCGAAAAAAAAAAAATGTTTGAAAAAATTTAATAGTTTATTATTACTATTATTGATCGAAGTTGGTACCTCGAAAAAAAGCGCGTGGCCCCGGTGATTTTGGCTCTTGATGTTATCTGAAATAAAAAATTCTTGATAATTCTTAATCTATAGACATGTCATTCTGGTCGGAACTACTGAAGTTGAATTTGGAAAAACGGCGGACTTTGGAAAAAGTTTTTTTTTCCAAAGTCCGCCATTTTGTTATTTATCCATGAAATTTAACTTGAGTAGTTCCGACCAGAATGACATGTCTATACATTAAGAATTATCAAGAATTTTTTATTTCAAATAACATCAAGAGCCAAAATCACCGGGGCCACCCACGCGCTTTTTTTTCGAGGTGCCAACTTCGATCAATAATAATAATAATAATAAACTATTAAATTTTTTCAAAAATTTTTTTTTGTATCTTTAATATGTGAATAAAAACATCCTAAATATACAAAACGATTCATTTTTATTTTCCTACAAAAAAACGCCCTCCAAAAAAGACATGATAATTAGCTTAAGTTACCAGACTACTACCTTAAGAAATAAAAGTCAAAACAAATGTAAGTTCATTCGTGACATATTTTTGAAAATGTATTTTTCTTTTGTACATTGAAACAAACTTTTTTTTTGTTATATTTTTGTTTCGTATTAATTCGATATTTTGTTCGCTGTAATAAGAGTTTGGTTGAACAAAATTCTTATATTCGTTCTGAAGTTTCATCATTCGAAAGAAACTTCGTGCGGAAAATAAAAGGCTATCACTGGTTCGAAGAACTGAGCTCGTTTGTATGGGGGGAAAAAAAATTAATTATTCCTCGAAGCATCGAGAAACTGATGAATCCTTAATTGGCGAAATCTCGGTGGTTTTGCTCTCGAGGCCATGTCTAATGTGAGAAGAGGTGGTGCACTCTGGGATACCCAGCAACGCGTAAAATATGCTTTTATACAGTCGTTTGATTCCGGTGAATTTCCACGATTTTTCGTGAAGCCTCTTAAAACTGCAGAGATCCATAGAACGAATGGTATTAAAGAAGAAATGACATTATAAACTCGTTAGCTCGTAAGAAGGATTATATCAATATTAATGATCGCGTCTATATACTGTCTATTATTTTTTTTGTCGAAATCGATTGCCGATAATTCCAAGTAAACAATAATTTTGTGATTCGAAACAATTGTTTTAACCCACTTTTGTTGAATAAATTAGTTAAACGATCGCACTCACAGCTGTGGATTCATTTTTTCCAAGCAATTAACAAAACGTGAATTTTCATTTATGGCCTTGTTTTTTTTTAAACAACGAACATTGTACAACGTTTCCTGGTAAACAATAACTCTTGAGGTCATGAAACTTAAACGTTCGAAGGCTACCATAGCGACGAAAAAAAATGTTTACTCGTAAATAAGATGAAATGACGAAAATTTTTACAACCACCCTAAAATGCACTCACGTGAAAAGTAGGTGAACAATTTCCTCGAGTATATCCCGGTTATGTTCACTCGTGGTTTCGCGTCGATTCAGCGGCGTCTCAGCAAGCTCGCAAATAGTCCTCAAGAGACACTCTCCGCTTCTTTGCCAGCCGTGTCTGAAAAGTATAAATATAGTTCAGATCGTACATTTCACATCTTGCTGGGGATGCTTCGTTGATGCAAATTTGCCTTTGCCCCTCTACACGAGAAACAATTTTATATACCACTTTAACCCGCTTACGTTTGGAACTACGTAAATAGTCAATACAGCGAGCTTGTGAACCACCCTTGCTCTCTCTTTCTCTTTCTCACTCTTTATCTCCTACCCTCTCGTGGCAAATGACTGTCTAGTGAATCGCATTTACGTTCCGGATGGATCCTGACACGAGGATTATGACATTCACCGCCCATCTTTGTATATTTTTCTCTTTCCCGACACCCGCGAAGGAAAGTTCCCTTGGACGAGAATAAAGCCCCGTTTACATGATCGTTACATATTTATGAAAAATTCATGCTCTCGATAAGTAAGTGTGAAATAAATCTAACAGCCTGTGAAACAACCGTAATCGGCTCTTGTAATTTTAAGTTCGAACCTGATTTGAAATTTAGGTTCGTAACGAAATCCGAACTTGAGTGAAATATTAAGTATAAGCTTGATTTCGTGAGCAGGTTCGTAATAAACTTCAATCAAAGGCTATGCTTAAATCTAAAGTTACTCAAGTTGGGACTTTGTTTATAAACTTAAATGACGACTGTTCGCAACTTAATCGTAAACCTGAATTGAGACGAGTTTAACTTCATTCCAAGTCCTGTACGAATACTGAAGTTTGAACTTCAGTATAAACCGCAAACTTAATCTTACGTTTTAACTAAACGTAATAAACTTCAATTTAAGGTTAGCTTCAATCTAAAATTACTCAAGTTGTAACTTTGTTTATAAACTTAAATGACGACTGTTCGAGACTTGATTGTAAACCTAAATTAAGACGGGTGTAACTTCATTACAAGTCATGTACGAAGACTCAAGTTTGAACTTCAGTTTAAACCGTAAACTTCATCGGGCATTGTAACTTAAGTTTATCGTGACGACCTCCGATTCGGGCCTGCGGCGCGCTAGTAGAACGACGTGCTCGCGTTAGACAGTAAGAGTTTTGTCCTATCCGCCGCTAGGTGGTGAACGGGCAGTCGTTTCTCGCAAGCGAAATGACCGGCCTTCGAACATATATAAGGTCGGGGCGAAGGTCTTGTTGCTTCGTGCCTAAATACGTGTCTAACATTGGCTATTATTTGGGCGAATTTTGAATTAAAATAACGTGTGTTTTACATCTTTTTTTTTACTGCTAATTTAAAAGTGTCTACGCAGACTAGTCAGATCAGAATCGCTATCACAAAACATACGTGGGAACCACTTTCACGTTAGTACAGACTTTAGTGAGACGTTCTCTCGTTTCTCGGAGTATATCACTAGTGCTCTTCACACAAATGTAATAACATCACGAAAGAAAATCTTTCACGTCCCGTTCTTCAACAGTGCCTCAAGTCATATTTATCAACTCTTCGTGTTCACAGTTTCCTTCAAGGAAGCAAGGCTTTCCTCATCTGCTCCATTGATCTTACGACGCTATACCTGAAGCACTCGACGTTGCGCAGCACCCTCTTAGTTTCATATGCTCCACCCGGTTACTCTCCCGCGCCCCACTCTAATTGCTTTATGTCCCAATTAATTTACGCTCTAGTTTCATCTTCCTCAGCCCCTTGGGCCTTTGATTTGCCAAACCCATACTCTCGTGTGTGTTTATTTACGACGTGACAGACACCGGCAGCACGTAGTTTGGCGCTGGGTGTTTACGCCTTCCTAATGGCGAGGAAGTACCACGTCGGAAAATGTAAGCGATAGTCGTCAGCGGTGTAATATTGCCCATGCAAATACGTTTCTATGTCAATGTAACGAATCGTAAATCCGTTACGTCAGTAGTTATGCCCATGGAATAACGATGTTGGGATTATACATAAAATACAAACAGCCAACCGGTACGAAGTAACATATTGGACATTTAAGTGGTCGAAGTAATGTCGCAATGTCGATCCGTTACCGGATAAAAATGTCAGTTCAAAGAGCATGTATGGATACCTCGAATGCATTCAGATGGTGGGAATGTGGCGGCAAAAATCCGCCATTAGATGTCATGTCGCGGCGGCTGCCCGGAGAGGTCCTCCCAATAAAAGAGTTAGGGATGCTGAAAGCTATACCTACACTCGTGGCGAATGGAGCACGTAACGTTGTGGTCTCTCTCCTCGATAGGTTGGATTTTCCACCTTCATTGTTGGTGTCCTACACCAGAGGAGGGGACAGTGTGTTCGACAGTTTAGCGGTGAATCGTTGGGGCACGTGTGCTCTCGGAAATCCACTAGGATAAAAATTCGATCAACGCAGAACCACGCCCGTCGCTTTGAAAAACTTCCGAGCTGGTAACACGTTTCTAGGTTGAATAATCTTTTGAGCAAATTAATCATTGAGCCCAATTTTTGATTACTCGGTGAAAATTTTTTTTTATCATTCAACATGTTCACATACATCGTCTAGTATCACGAGAAATTTGCTAGTGAACGAAATGTATTTTTAATTCACGTCGGCGAGAGCTTTATTGAGATTATTTTTGTCGGCAGCTCTTGGCGAATCACCACGATCGCATCAGTTGGAGGACAACGCGAAAACAGGACCCGGCTACGTCTTTTTCGGGGCGCCGGTATTGCGACTGAAATTCCGTACATTCGTGGCGAAGATCTCGTCGGGCAACTCATTTCTTCGAGACATACAGTGGGTAAAAAAAGTATTCATACATCTTGTTTTTTTGCGATAACTTTATAGACATAAGCGATACGCAAAGAAAGCCAATTTTATTTAATAGTACATCAGGTACAGAGATAAACTGCAAATGGAGAATTTTTTCCCAGGAATAATAGAAGAATTATGCCAAAAAAACGAAAATTTTTGGGCAAAAAAAGTATTCATACACTTACGATTATGGTGAAAACCTACATCATCATAGTTTTTAATTATAACTAATATTTGGTGCGCATCCCTTTTGCTTCAATTATCGCCACGAGTCTCTAAGGCATGGATTCTACTAGCTTTTGCGTTGTTTCTTTTGCTATTTTCGTCCATTTTTCTAAATGCACTCTTTAGAGATCGGATTTGTTTGTTATTTTTCTTTTTCTAATTTCTACATCCACCAAGTGCCATAAATTTTCAATAGGACTGATGTCCGGAGATTCTGATGGTGTAATCAATTGTTTGCGGACATTATAGAGTAACCATTCCCTCGTTTTCATGGCAGTATGTTTCGGGTCGTCATCTTGTTGGATGTAGAAATTTCCATCCAGACCCATTTTATCTACACTTGCTTTCAAATTGCTGCGCAACACGTCGATATACTTCTGGGCATTCGTTGTATCATCTATAAAAGCCAGATTACCAACGCCATAATATCCCATACAGCCCCAAACCATGACGCTTCCTCCGCCGTGCTTTACAGTCGGTATTAATTTTTTCTGCTGGAGCTCGGTATTTGGTTTCCGCCAGACGAATTTTTTTCCATCGGACCCGAAGATGTTAAACCTCGATTCATCCGAGAATACGACACGTTCTCAAAATTCTATAGACTTTTTTACATAGGTTTTTGCGAAACATAAACGTTTTTCTCGATTTATATTATTAATTAATGGTTTTTTGTGAGCAGTTCTGCCTTATATTTGGGCAGAATGCAAAACGTTTCGAATAGTCCGGGGACTCACGCTCTTCCCCGATGTTGACGCGACATCGATCGCTAAACTGCGAGCTCTTGTGAACGGTTTTTTTGTAGCCTCTGTAACAATACTCCGACGCTCTCGTACCGTTAGCATTCTCGGTCGACCGGTTCGTGGCTTATTTTCTGTGCTGTTTGTTCTTTCGTTTTTTTTTAATTATATATTGCACTGTTTCAAAACTTAGATTTAGTTCTTTACTAATTTTTCGATAACTTTCACCGCGTTTCCGAAAAAAAATCACTCTATCTCGCATGGATATTGATATTTCGCTTTTCTTTGCCGTCATGTCCGTTCAGAGCTTGAAGATCTACTACCGCATGGAATAGGTCAAAACCATTGTGTAAACGAAGACTTGTTTACATTGTACGCAGAGGTCAGACCGTCCGTGAGTGAATATCGAGGTTTAGCAGCTCAATCGTAAGTGTACGAATACTTTTTTGGCCCGAAAATTTTCGTTTTTTTGGCATAATTCTTCTACTATTCCTGGGAAAAAATTCTCCATTTGCAGTTTATCTCCGTACCTGATGGACTCTTAAATAAAATTTGCTTTCTTTGCGTATCGCTTATGTCTATAAAGTTACCGCAAAAAAACAAGGTGTATGAATACATTTTTGACCCACTGTAATCCTCGCGACAATTTCGAGCTCAACGACTTTTACTAATGCTAAATCACACTGACATTTTTTCGAAATCGATTGAATCAGGACGAGAGCAATAAAGCTTAAAAACAATAGTGAATTAGGTGGTTGGCAAATAGGGAGCGTTGATATAAACGAGAGTTTTGTGTGACCATGAGTCGAATAAAAAAATCAAGTCACGGTTTTTTTATGTGATTTTGCAAATTTTCTCATGCATACAAAAACTCCGATATCAGAATAAACGAAACGACATTCTTCGAGTCTACACACGACATTTTTACCACTCGAAATTTCAATATGTTTGGATTTTCTAACATGTTTCTAACATGTTTTTGAGAACTTCGGATCAGAAGTGTTCCTGTCATTACAAATTGCATTAAGGTGGTAGTCTGGTAACTTAAGCCGATTTTCATGTCTTTTTTGGAGGGCGTTTTTTTATAGGAAAATAAAAATGAATCGTTTTGGATATTTAGGATGTTTTTATTTACATATTAAAGATACAAAAAAAAAATTTTTTGAAAAAATTTAGTAGTTTATTATTGTTATTATTATTGATCGAAGTTGGCACCTCGAAAAAAAAGCGCATGGGTGGCCCCGGTGATTTTGGCTCTTGATGTTATCTGAAATAAAAAATTCTTGATAATTCTTAATCTATAGACATGTCATTCTGGTCGGAACTACTGAAGTTAAATTTCATGGATAAATATCAAAATGGCGGACTTTGGAAAAAAAAACGTCCTTTTCCATTTTGTTATTTATCCATGAAATTGAACTTCAGTAGTTCCGACCAGAATGACATGTCTATAAATTAAGAATTATCAAGAATTTTTTATTTCAGATAACATCAAGAGCCAAAATCACCGGGGCCACCCACGCGCTTTTTTTCGAGGTGCCAACTTCGTTCAATAATAATAATAATAATAAACTATTAAATCTTTTAAAAAAAAATTTTTTTTGTATCTTTAATATGTAAATAAAAACATCCTAAATATCCAAAACGATTCATTTTTATTTTCCTACAAAAAAACGCCCTCCAAAAAAGACATAAAAATCGGCTTAAGTTACCAGACTACTACCTTAAGCTTTTTTTCTATCATAAAGAATAGAATTCCAATGTGTCAATGCAAGTAATCTTCTCGTTATTTCTCGATTTACGAAAATAGGAAGGGTGCACTCGGCCTACATTCACCCACCAGTATACATATTGTCTATAACGATAAAATTGAAATGCCCGTCTCGATTATTATACAATTTGTCGTACAACCGACTCTATTCATTCGTTTATTAATATTATTGTAGCCGTACGTTGAGATATTATTACCGACTGGCCTCGAGGCCTTGAAAATTCGTCATTTCGTTTTAATCGAAAATTATATTGTGTATAAATTGAACGAACCACCGGGGCATTTAAATAACCGCTGTTTTGAAACAGTCTGTGTAAATACGAAATTGGCATTTTGGCGGAGCCGGGATCTGGATATAATCATGATGATGATGAAATACAGTAATTCAGAGTTCGTTGTTTTCCGGTAACGAGTATTATTTCGTCTCCACGATCCCCATTTGAAACATTTGTGATAATGAAATGTCGAGTACAGCCCGAAATTAGAGGGCAAATAATTTGTCCTGATTACGAGAAAAAACGAATTTTAATATTATATCAATGTCTTCAGGCATTTGTGAGACGTATTGGCGGATGTAAAGAAATTCTGACATCACCACAAAGGTTGTTTTTCGAGCGAAGACAAAAAGATGTCGATAGATAGTTTTTAAATAACAAATATACGCTTTATCATTAATTTAATTTTATTGCGGTTGTTGTTAAAAAAAATATCCTTAATACGAGAAAAAAAATGACACTACCAGTGACTTATTGGATTTTAGGAGACTGGTTGAAGTGAACTTAATGATATATTTGAGAAAGTGATTTTTTTTTTCTTAGAGTACGATTAAGGGGGGAAATAGGGTTAGATGGTTCAAAAAATCGATTTTTTTTTTATTTCATAAATTGTTAGTAAAACTATCGAAAAATATGTTCCTAAAATTTTTAATGAAAATTCCGACTCGTTTTATTGTTATAAGCCATTAAGGTAGTAGTCTGGTAACTTAAACCGATTTTCATGTCTTTTTTGGAGGGCGTTTTTTTGTAGGAAAATAAAAATGAATCGTTTTGGATATTTAGAATGTTTTTATTTACATATTAAAGATACAAAAAAAATGTTTTTGACAAAATTTAATAGTTTATTATTATTATTATTATTGACCGAAGTTGGCACCTCGAAAAAAAAGCGCGTGGGTGGCCCCGGTGATTTTGGCTCTTGATGTTATCTGAAATAAAAAATTCTTGATAATTCTTAATATATAGACATGTCATTCTGGTCGGAACTACTGAAGTTAAATTTCATAGATAAATAACAAAATGGAAAAGGACGTTTTTTTCCAAAGTCCGCCATTTTGTTATTTATCCATGAAATTTAACTTCAGTAGTTCCGACCAGAATGACATGTCTATAGATTAAGAATTATCAAGAATTTTTGATATCAGATAACATCAAGAGCCAAAATCACCGGGGCCACACACGCGCTTTTTTTTCGAGTTGCCAACTTCGATCAATAATAATAATAATAATAATAAACTATTATATTTGTTCAAAAAATTTTTTTTTTGTATCTTTAATATTCAAATAAAAACATCCTAAATATCGAAAACGATTCATTTTTATTTTCCTACAAAAAAACGCCCTCCAAAAGCGACATGAAAATCGGCTTAAGTTACCAGACTACTACCTTAAAGTGAGTAGCTCTCCTTCAGGTCCCGAGCGCGCCACGTGTATAACCGAGCGGTACTATTTTTTCAAACGCGTTTTTCTGAAAACGACTTTTGTTGAACTTGCGTACACGCTAGTTTGAAAAGTTTTCGTTTTGACGAATCACCAATTCACCATTTCACCAATCGTTTTGAAAATTGGCAGTTAT
The DNA here is from genome assembly GCA_958009045.1 of Oxytorus armatus. Classification (NCBI taxonomy): domain Eukaryota; kingdom Metazoa; phylum Arthropoda; class Insecta; order Hymenoptera; family Ichneumonidae; genus Oxytorus; species Oxytorus armatus. The sequence goes on from OY253755.1 coordinate 13,240,044, forward strand.
TTTCTTCATAGTATTGCGCTCTACATGAACCTAAAATCGGAATATTATCATTATTTAAAATAATTTTTTTTCTGCAAATAAAGTTGTAAAAAATGGCAAAAAATCATGCTTTTTTGTTTTGACCCCTGTAAAAAATTCAATTTTCTATTTTTTTTAATAGCATTTAGGCTATTATTTTTTTTTAGGCTATTATTTTTTTTTTTTTTTTTTATAGCACATAGCAGAGAGACATATAATAAAAGTAAATTCCAATCTCGTTTGATTTCAGATGAAAATTGCGGCTTCCAGAATGTACGCAAAATGCTGAGTCTGATTGTGACCTGCAATATGGGGTCGCTAATATCTGCGGTATTTTTCGAGGAAATTCTTCAAAAATTTTATAGTATATACTTAAATATACGTATAAAATATTCTCAAAGTTTCAATAAATTATATTTATTTTCTATACTATAATAAAATTCATGAAAATCATTGAGAAAACGCTGTTCTAACCCTATTTCCCCCCTTAAATCTTTGTAGGTTAACACGAAATGAATTCAAGGGAGGAAAACACCCGATGAATAATTCCAAGTCGTCACGATGAAATAAAATAAATAATACAAATACACACAACGAAATGACAATGAAAAATAAAATAAATTACGAAATCACAACTCACTTGTCCAGCAGATCCTCGAGCGCGATGTACACGTCCTGCAAATTGAAATTTCCGTTCTCACGAGAGGGTATGATGGTCGGTTCGAACTGTGACAGATTCCAGGGTAGAACGTAGTTGAATTGAAATCCCGCAGTAAACGCTATGCCACCCGTTTTATCCATAGCCACTGGTACCGATATACCTATCGTGAACTGCATTACGAAGCAGAACTCTGAATTTTATGACATTATTCGTCGAAAGAAAAAAAAAACAAAAAAAAAACAATTACGCGGAACAATTCTGATTTCACGTAAAAAAATTTATTTAATTAATAATTCCTGTAATGGGTATTTCGGCAAGTTCATAAAAATAGATGTATTCGTCAGATACATGTATGAATAATATAAATATTCGTACGACCTCGTGTCGATTTAACAACGTTTATTATAATGTTTCAATCTTTTTTATGATTATTTATAATAAATTCGTCGGTTTTATAGCTAATATTTTCATATATTTGGCATATATGTATAAATATAAAATTCCTGTGAGGTTTAAAATTTCGTAAAACACACGACCTATGCCAAAACTTTTATTACATCGTCAATTTATATACCTCTCTCCATAAACTGAATTTTTATTATAACGAATCGTTTCAAGTATCGTTTAAACGAATCTTTTTTTTTTTTCATCCTTTGTGCACCCTCATAGCGGTGAATAAATTTTTGGTTAATGAACTGTGAAAGTTGAGAAAAAGGGCGATCTCGCGAATATTGTATAGTCGCGATGAGAAATTTAATGCAACGATAGAGGGCGCGCACTTTCGAGTCAAGATCTCACGATTCTCTATGCTGGATATATAACAGACTGCACCACCCACTATAATTATACTTGCGGTTTACTCTCTATTCACTGCTGACTTATGAATTCATCGAACTGCAAATTGGAAATTGCATGAGCTCGGGGATGAACGAAGGAATATTTTAACAAATGCAGGCTAAGCATAAAGGGGGATGAAAGAGAGAGAGAGAGATTGAGAAAGAGAGGTTGAAAAATGGTGGTCCAGCTGTTCGCTTTCTCAAAGAACAATTATGCATCCACTTAAATACAATTATACGGCTGTAACGCCTCGATGAAGATTTACACCAGCAACGGAGCAATGTGCAGTTTCCCTTTTGGTACATTCCATCTCACTTAAAACTGTATTAAAATTCCAAAAAGTATGCATTATAAAGTACACTATCACGGTTTATCGTAGTACCCGACTAGTCACGAAACAAATATGATGAATGCCAGGAGATGCAACATTTTACGATTATTTGTATTTATAAACAGAACTTTTAAGTTTTAAATGAAAACTCGGTGTGATTCATAATCAGCGGGAAATTTCCGATCCATATGGTGTCAAAACATATTAAAAGATAATGAAAATGATTTTTTCGACATTTTTTCAAACTTGAGAATATTGAAACTCTTTTGATACATTCCATCTCACTTGAAACTGTATTAAAATTCCAAAAAGTATGCATTATAAAGTACACTATCACGGTATATCGTAGTACCCGGCTAGTCACGAAACGAAAATGATGAATCCCAGGAGATGCAACATTTTACGATTATTTGTATTTATAAACAAAACTTTTGAGTTTTTAATGAAAACTCGATGTGATTCATGATCAGTGGGAAATTTCCGATCCAAATGGTGTCAAAACATATTAAAAGATAAAGAAAATTATTTTTTCCGCTTCTTTTCAAACTCGAGAATATTGATATTGCAAATAATCATGACGTGGCTTCCGCGTAGCGTTTTCAAACCGCCACGCATAGAGTTGAACAATAACGTGTAATACATTCAGATATTTTCATTTTTGCGGCCGTGAGACCACTTTGAACACGAGGGGGAAAAAAATTTGGAAATCGACCGTCGAGTTTGAACAATCTATCGAAAATATTCAAATAATCGTAAACAAATGAACGACAGGCCATTTTGCAGCTTTAGCAATTACCAAGAGTAGAAAATGGAATCGCTATTCCATTGAGATGCCAAGTTGCAGCCACTTTATTGAAAGAATTCGATTTTTTGCCCCAAAATGCAAGAATTGTTTGGAAATCTTGTATTTCCAAACAATTGTTCTTAGGACCCAAGATCGAAGTATATTTTCACGGAAATCCGTTCTCCCACCATCATTCTCGTAAACTTGAAGATATCCATTTGAAACTTAAAAAATCACGGATAAACTTGTACGAAAATTAACCGAACAAATGATGGAATTAACAATATGAAAACAGTTCTTTACCAACCTGAAAGACAGTGTTTTGTGGAAAAAGAAGAACCGCACGATCACCGATAGTTATTGTCCAAGCAGCGGCAAATAATACCAACAAGGAGACGACACGTAACATCCCTAATGGATGGTTTTCGTTCGAGTGATAAACGCGTGTGTTGGCCAAGCTACTCGCCTCTCTAGACCACCGTCGATGCCCGCACAGTATCGGTTAACACCGTGAATTACGAAGAAATTTTGACTCTTTACTCAAGTAATTCGAGACGAGAGTATCGGCTCGCTGGTCAAAGACCCCTGCGACGAGAGAGCTCTTCTCGGCAGTACGATATGTGTTATTACGAGTCCACTTGCCCATTGCCTAAGGCCATTCAGCACCAGCAGAGGCCAGCTCGATTGACATGAAACAGGGGAAGTGGCGGGGTCAGCAGGGGAGTTAGGTAGATAAAGCTACACGGTCACATGGACGAACGTTATAGACGGATGGAAAGACAGACGGTCGGACCAGATAAATAGAGAATGCGGATTGAAATCGCTGTGATATTCGCCCAGCCTTGCAAATCATTATCAATCAAACTTCCAACTCGTGTGCATTTAAGGGAGAATTGTGATTTAACACGGTAGAGCCATCAGAAATCTGACTTGAACTGGCTTTGCAATCTGGCTTTGCTGTCACGAGTTTAAGTGGTAGCACGTCTAAACATCGCGCTGCAATTACTTTACTGATAATAACGTCGCAGGCGAAAACTACACAGCGTATATTTACACATCCGTTTTAGTGGATTTTGTTGGGCTTTCCTGGGTTTTGTTGGGTTTTTCTTGGTTTTTTTGGGTTTTTTGGTTTTTTGGGTTTTGTTGGGTTTTTTTGGGTTTTTTTTTGGAGTTTTTTGGGTTTTGTTGGGTTTTGGGTTTTGTTGGGTTTTAGGTTTTGGGTTGGGGTTTGGGTTGTGTTGTTCTGTTCAAAACCTAATAAAACCCAACAAAACCCAAAAGAAACCATTAAACCGGATGTGTAAATATGCCCTATATAGTTTTCGCCTGCAATGTTATTATCCCTAAAGTAATTGCAACGTGATGTTTAGACATGGAACCGAATGTTTGATGATAATAAATCACCGTCTCATCAACATTTCTTCGCGCGACTGGATGTACAACATGTTACTTGGACGTTGATTTGATGCTCAAATGATAATTGATAGATCTCTCAAAATGGATACATGAAACTAATCACTTTCGCGTATTCAAAGGAAATTCTTTGATTTTGATGAAATTCCAAATCAACGAAAGTTCAAAAGGTTTCGTACTCGTACATACGCAGCCCAGATCCCATCCATGCGGCAATTAGACTGTCATATTTGGACTTGGATCCACATGTCGTCCTTCTGGTTCAAAATAACCGCATCCACATCCTCGTTCCAGAATTTTGTGAATTTGTGAGAAACAACGAAACTACCTGGAATATCGGGTTAATTTTCACCCAGAACTTAAAAAGAATATTCAACACATGGATCACTCTCTCGAGAACCCATTAAAACTGCCACGCCATCTGTAATGCGTGCCGACAGCCGACCATAAACACAACATGACCATAGTAAAGATATACTCGACGTGACACGGAAAAGTCCCGGAAAAACTTCTCGGCAGTCCACCCACAAAAGTTTTTCAACTGGCATACCGGTACCAGGGGAAAACTTAATGTTTCTACGTTATTTAGTTTTGTTGCGAGCGAGGCATGCCGTCCGGAAAGCCGAGTGTGAATACCATAAGAAACTCTCGCGGCCGGGAGTGAGGGGAGAGAGCGAATAGCAGTGAACACACCCCTTCGAGCTTGAAGATAAGAAAACAACACGGCGATGCTGTGTACGTTCTTTAACTACCGAGTTATTCCCACGTCTTCATCATCCTCCCGCTTGATCCTCGGCTGTTCCATGTGTTTCGGTTGGCGTGCAGGTACACCAGCGTGAATGTAGTCCCAACACTCGGAAACGTAGGAAGTTGCACACTGAAATGCCACTGATGCAACAACCCTCTCTGCGGCGACGTAACTACCCACTCTCATTCAGACAGAAATTCCACCGCTACACACCGCTGCATCGGCAACGTCGTTATTCCAACTGCTGGCTAAATGAAATGAAATTCTCTAATGGCGGGTGGAAGCTGAAGGGGTGAAGTAGGGGGTAGATTCTGAAAGGAAAATTAAAAAGCAAGCGTCTCTTTATTGAGCCAGTGGGAAACAAAGCGTCATGGATCATATTGACGTTATTAAGTCGAGAAGAATTGGCGATAATCAATTTTTCAATTCATGATTTTCTATCGGATCAAAATTATACTGATAGGTGTTTTGCCAATTACGCAATCGTCATTCCGGAACGATGATTATTATCTTTGGATTACATTTCAGAGGAATTCATTGGATTCAGGAACTCGGGCAATTTTACACGTATTTACATTCGGTGAGGAAGTCTCCGAAATTCCTTTGACTATTAATTTGGTAATGACATCAGTGAGTCACAATTGGAGCTTGAAAATTGAAATTCCAGATTGCACACAGCCTTTTGAGGGGGGCAATAGGATTAGGACAGCGTTTTCTCAATGACTTTCATGCATTTTCTTATAGTATAAAAAATGAATATAATTTATCGAAACTTTGAGAATGTTTTATACATATATTTAAGTATATACTATAAAATTTGTATACATATATTTAAGTATACTCGTATACTATAAAATATTAGCGACCCCATATTGCATGTCCCAATCAGACTCAGCATTTTGCGTACATTCTGGAAGCCGCAATTTTCATCTGAAATCAAACGAGGTTGGAATTTACCTTTATTATAAGTCTCTCTTCTATATGAACCTGAATGTTATCAAAAAAATAGAAAATTAAATTTTTCACAGGGGTCAAAACAAATAAGCATGATTTTTTGCCATTTTTTACAACTTTATTTGCAAAAAAAAAATTATTTTAAATAATGATAATATTCCGATTTTAGGTTCATGTAGAGCGCAATACTATGAAGAAAGTAACTGCCAGTTTTCAAAACGATTGGTTGAAAACTTTTCAAACCAGCGTGTACGCAAGTTAAAAAAAAGTCGTTTTCAGAAAAACGCGTTTGAAAAAATAGTACCAAGAAAAACAATCAATATGGGGTTGCTAATATTTTATAGTATATACTTAAATATATGTATAAAATATTCTCAAAGTTTCAATAAATTATATTCATTTGTTATACTATAAAAATGAAAATCATTGAGAAAACGCTGTCCTAACCCTATTTCCCCCCTTAATGGCTTATAACAATAGAACGATTCGGAATATTTATTAAAAATTTTGGGAACATATTTTTCGCCAGTTTTACTAACAATTTATGAAATTAAAAAAAAATCGATTTTTTGAACCGTCTAACCCCATTTCCTCCCTTAACGAGGTCATGCCCGCGAAGATGGTTGGGTCTAAAGAAGGTTGTGCAAGCGGGAATCCATATCTTAAGGCCTTATATACGCGAAAAATTTTTCGTTTTTTATTTATTTTTGATTCCATTAGCCTGAACGAATAGGAATATTTTAATCTTTACAGAATTGAAAAACTCCAAAGGATGCTATTAAATAAGCTAAGATTGCATTTATAATACTCGTAGATACCGCGCGGCGCGCCCGACCGCCAACTTCAAAGTCGTTTTTTCACGATTTACTTTTTTGAACCTTGTGAAAGTTCTAAATCTTGAACGAAGATGAAGATCGCTTTGAAATATTTACAACATATTCTTAGTATCATCACCTATCGTGTGAACCACAGAAACAAAAAATTTTAATGACACAAAAAAAATATAAAAAATAAAATACCGACAGGAAATTGAGTAAAAAAGTTAAGTCTTGAATTTTTATTATAATAATTTTTTTTTGATAATATTGTTGCTTCACACTGAAGATATATTCATTATGCAATTATAAATATGTTCATTTCTTTTTCAGACATCCACATCGATGCCGAGAATTTTCACCATCAACGCGCGCACAAAAAAAAATACATTGCTTTATTACGTTATATCTCCGCCATTTGTTAATATTTCTAATTTTTTTTTGTACATATATTTATCCATGTGCATAAATGATCTGTAAAAAAAATTTTGTCAATACATGCGTCATTATTTTTTCCCGCGTCTAGAAAAGTACCTTCGAAAATTGGCGAAATCGCGTATATAAGGCCTTAAATCGCAGGCGAAAACTACACAGCGTATATTTACACATCCGTTTTAGTGGATTTTGTTCGGTTTTGTTGGGTTTTGTTGGGTTTTTGTTAGGTTTTGTTGGATTTTTTTGGGTTTTTTTGGTTTTTTTGGGTTTTGTTGGGTTTTGGCTTTTGGGTTGGGGTTTGGGTTGTGTTGTTGCGTTAAAAACCCAATAAAACCCAACAGAACCCATTAAACCGGATGTGTAAATATGCCCTATGTAGTTTTCGCCTGCGATGTTATTATCCCTAAAGTAATTGCAACGTGATGTTTAGACATGGAACCCTCATTGATAGTGAAGGCAATTGGGTTGGATACTCACCACAGATCACCGGAATGGTATGACTCCAACCATAAGGATGATCCCAGACAATATGATTGCAATTCGACTCAATGAATGTTCTCTTTCACGTTTCCAATATCATTATTTTTAATGAACAACCGGAAAGAACGTTAGGTTTGTTAGGAGCGAGAAATTTCCGATCGAATATGACACCTTGAATCTTCTACAAAATACATTTCAAAAAGTGTATCATTTTTTGGCTGTTTTTCCCATAAGTCTAAAAATATCCTACATTACCCTAAAGTTGTTATTTTACTAGCTGTACAAGGAACGGAGTATCGATCGGTCACTCCCCAACACTGCTGTTATGATGGGTCTACTATGTTTCATTGGCGATTAAAGTCGATAGGTTCGAACTGGTCAACTCCACCCTAAGTTCATGATGTTGGGTAAAGACAGCTCAATAAGTGGTCTGATACATTACCATAGAGGCAAAATTGTGGGAAGATAACATCAAGTTTGTAGGGAAAAAGGTTAAGACAAAAAAAACCCAGATTTAAGACAGGCGGTTTCAGGGAAACAGTTTTCGTTCTAAGAAGATACTGTCGATAAAAAGTTCACTGGCCTTTAAAGCGAGACACTCAAACTTGCCGGAATTCCGGAGCCAGAGAAAGAGAGAGAGAGAGAGAGAGTGAGACAGAGAGTTTCTCGTTTCCCTATAAATTTCCGTTGCCCGGTTGTAACGACGGAAACGGGTCGGGATGCTTGTTATTCGCTACCAATCGTCTCAACCGCTACCAGGCTTGGACGATCCTTCTCGTTTCCCCACGTCTCCGCATCTGCAACCCTCTATGCCGGAATCTAACAGAAAGGGGAAAGGCAAAGGGGAGGGATATCGGGTTGGGTGTGAGAGTGGCGAAGCAGGGTAGTAGACGGGAGAAAAAGGGAGGATGCGGATCACAGTCTAAAATTGGCACGTGTCGATTCCATAGGGGTTAATAATGTAGCGTTTGTACGTAGGGAGAAAGATCTTCTCGTGTCGTATAACAACGATCGGCGGTTTGGAAAACCTTGGAGCTAAGGAAAAGTGATTTGATCTGTCATCAGTGTGAAGGATTTCTGGGACTGGGAAGCGTGAATGAATTCGTATGCTACGTTCTATATGATGATCATCTTCAGACCGTACTTTCCTGCCCTCCAGGCACGATTTCAAGTTACTTTCGGTCGGTTTCACGTATCTCAAGGCAATGGCGGATTACCAGATAAATCTCGTTGCACTGAAAAAAAAATATATCGAATTTAATTGACTGGATGCCGGTATTCAGAGGATTTCAATGCAGTTAGTATGTGAAAAAAATGGATAGGGTATTCACACATCATACTCAGCATTCCTGTGATGTCGGTTCAGTATATTGATAGGAAACGACGGGTGGTAAATCTAGGATTGTCGTTAAGATACCCGAAGATTTGCGTGGGATTTACGATAAGAGTTTCCCATCCTGGAATCCAAGTGGAGAGCCATCGGAAGCTCAAAGTAAGAATGACGATGTGAATCTAACTGGAAATACACGTAAGGGCTTCAATGAAGAGTCCTAGTTCGATTAGTAACTTGGAATCAACAGGCGAATGGAACTTAGAATCCAGGTGACGTTCCAATTGAGACTCGGGCTTTCAATCTAGGTTGGAATCATACTTGGAGGATCTAGCCCTTACGAAAATGTGCTATTCATTGCCATTAAGGGCGGAAATAGGGTTAGACGGTTCAAAAAATCGATTTTTTTTTTATTTCATAAATTGTTAGTAAAACTATTGAAAAATATGTTCCCAAAATTTTAAGGTAGTAGTCTGGTAACTTAAACCGATTTTCATGTCTTTTTTGGAGGGCGTTTTTTTGTAGGAAAATAAAAATCAATCGTTTTGGATATTTAGAATGTTTTTATTTGAATATTAAAGATGGAAAAAAAATTTTATGAAAAAATTTAATAGTTTATGAAACTATTAAATAATAGTTCTACCGAAGTTAAATTTCATGGATAAATAACAATATGGCGGACTTTGGAAAAAAAAACTTTTTTTTCCGAAGTCCGCCATTTTGTTATTTATCCATGAAATTTAACTTCAGTAGTTCCGACCAGAATGTCATGTCTATAGATTAAGAATTATCAAGAATTTTTTATTTCAGATAACATCAAGAGCCAAAATCACCGGGGCTACCCACGCGTTTTTTTTCGAGGTGCCAACTTCGATCAATAATAATAATAATAATGTACTATTAAATTTTTTGAAAAAAAAATTTTTTTGTATCTTCAATATATAAATAAAAACATCCTAAATATCCAAAACGATTCATTTCTATTTTCCTACAAAAAAACGCCCTCCAAAAAAGACATGAAAATGGACTTAAGTTACCAGACTACTACCTTAAACGAAAATTCCGACTCGTTCTATTGTTATAAGCCATTAAGGGGGGAAATAGGGTTAGGACAGCGTTTTCTCAATGATTTTCATGAATTTTTTTATAGTATAAAAAATGAATATAATTTATTGAAACTTTGAGAATATTTTATACATATATTTAAGTTTATACTATAAAATTTTTGAAGAATTTCCTTGAAAAACACCGCAGATATTAGCGATCCAATATTGCAGGTCACAATCAGACTCAGCATTCTGCTATTTTTTCAAACGCGTTTTTCTGAAAACGACTTTTTTTGAGCTTGCGTACACGCTAGTTTGAAAAGTTTTCAACCAATCGTTTTAAAAATTGGCAGTTACATTCTTTATAGTATTTCGCTCTATATGAACCTAAAATCGGAATATTATCATTATTTAAAATAATTTTTTTTTTGCAAATAACGTTGTAAAAAATGACAAAAAATCATGCTTTTTTGTTTTGACCCCTGTAAAAAATTCAATTTTCTATTTTTTTTGATAGCATTTAGGTTCATATAGAAGAGAGACATATGATAAAAGTAAATCCCAACCTCGTTTGATTTCAGATGAAAATTGCGGCTTCCAGAATGTACGCAAAATGCTGAGTCCGATTGTGACCTGCAATATGGGGTCGCTAATATCTGCTGTGTTTTTCAAGGAAATTCTTCAAACATTTTATAGTATATACTTAAATATATGTATAAAATATTCTCAAATTTTGTAACTATCGCAATATAAGTATTCTAATGATTGTATAATGGCGTCGGAACTTGCCAGATTCCACTGCAATAAACAATGCAATATTGTTGGCAACATCAAAAACAATAGCTGTCGACATTTTTTTTTTCATCGTAGTGAACTATTGAATAGTCACTGGAGCTTCCTATTACTAGTTCTTATGGCACAACTTGTGGCTGCAACCAATGAAAACAATATTGTCCTCGTAAATCATTTTGATTATGTCTTTCAACCAACTGCGTCTAGTAAGATGGAAAATAGTTGAAATGATTATTTTAGTTGTTATGTCCATATAGAAACATGATTATATATACGCGACAACTATTTGTTTTCTCTTGGCTGTAGGCTGCTGGATTACACTTAGCAAAATTTGAGACTCATTGCCATTAAGGGAGGAAATAGGGTTATGAGAGCGTTTTCTCAATGATTTTCATGAATTTTTTTATAGTATAAAAAATGAATATAATTTATTGAAACTTTGAGAATATCTTATATATATATTTAAGTATATACTATAAATGTTTATACATATATTTAAGTATATACTATAAAATATTAGCGACCCCATATTGCTGATCACAATCAGACTCAGCATTTTGCGTACATTGTGGAAGGCGCAATTTTTATCTGAAATCAAACGAGGTTGGAATTTACTTTTATTATATGTCTCTCTTCCATATGAACCTAAATGCTATAAAAAAATAGAAAATTAAATTTTTTACAGGGGTCAAAACAAAGAAGCATGATTTTTTGCCATCTTTTACAACTTTATTTGCAAAAAAAAATTATTTTAAATAATGATAATATTCCGATTTTAGGTTCATATAGAGCGCAATACTATGAAGAAAGTAACTGCGAGTTTTCAAAACGATTGGTTGAAAATTTTCCAAACTAGCGTGTACGCAAGTTCAAAAAAAGTCGTTTTCAGAAAAACGCGTTTGAAAAAATAGTACCAAGAAAAACAAGCAATATGGGGTCGCTAATATTTTATAGTATATACTTAAATATATGTATAAACATTTTATATTATATACTTAAATATATGTATAAAATATTCTCAAAGTTTTTATAAATTATATTCATTTTTTATACTATAAAAAAATTCATGAAAATCATTGAGAAAACGCTGTCCTAACCCTATTTCACCCCCTTAAGAAATGCCATTGAATTTTCATTGCTTTAAAACGGAATGGCAATTAAGGCTCTTTTGCCAAGGATTAACACTCCATACAAAATCCCATTGGTATTGCCATTGCTTGTGCCTATGGGAAATTAGTGATAAAAAGTGCATTCAATATCACATTGCTTGTTCATGGAGAAAAATGAATGGCACTATCCCTTGGGATAATAAAAAATGCCCTCGCTGCTATTGTCCCTAATACATCGGTACGTTGAAAGTATGGAAGTTGCGAAGAAATATCGAAGCAATCGAACGACCCACAAGAAGAGAATAATTGCCGACGTAGGCATACCATTTGAAGGGTTGCCTGACTTGTCATTTGTTTTTTCTACTCGCAGAACTCTTTCGACGAGTCGGAACATTTGCAAAGTGCCGATGCGCGCATTGTTTCTATGGATATAACATTCTCGCGACCTATTTCCGTTGTTCCATACGGAAAATTCCATCAGACTTAGTTTTATCGTTAGCGTCAATAAAAACGTAGAGTTTTCCCGATACGACTTCATTGCGGTGAGGCTGTTGAGACGGAAATGAATATTCCATCGCCCATGTCTTTCCAAGCTTGCGTTATAAAAGCCCGCAGTTTTATACTCGATCTCTCTTTCGGATTTTACTCTTTCGGATTTTAGTTATTGCTTTTGAACGTTCCTTTTTTGTTTTTCTTCTCTTTTCGTGAACCGCTTTCATAATTTTCGCCTTCGCATTCATTTGTTTCACTAGCTTCGAGGTTTTTCTGGATTATCGAATAAATGTTGATGAAAGATATTTCTTTGAAAAATTCACAAGTTTATAATATCTGAAATCTTCGAGCGACCCACGTGAAATTCAATGCGAAACATCCTTGTACCCTACCCTATTTATGTAAAAAGTTTTCACTCGACAGGTGAAATATTACTAAAGTCAGAACGATCACACATTAGTTTCGAAAAATCGTTTATTATCGATTTTTCTAAAATTCCTTTCGCCTTTTTAACTCCGACCACGATATATACGAGGGTTGGACCCAAAAAAAACGGGTATTGCGCTGCGGCGGGAAGGGAGAGTGGGGGAACCCATTGCTCGACCAGGTGTCCGTTGGGGACACGTCTCCTGAGTTAATGTGCGAAGTTCTGTCGCCGTCAGTGCATCGGTTCGCCCGTGGAAATTTTTGTAGTGAAACAACTTTTTCCATGTCGGCGAAAACGTGATGGCCGATTGTCGAGAGCAACGCGCGGCTGTGAAATTTTGTTTCCTGTTGGGGAAATCGGCTGCGGAAACTACTGTAATGCTTAAGACTGCTTATGGAGATACTGCCCTAAGTAAAACTAGAGGCTACGAGTGCTTTTCACGTTTTAAAAATGGAGAAATGTCAATTGAAGACCAACCCCGTTCAGGACGCCCCTCAACGTCAAGAAGTGACGATAACGTCAACAAAATCAATGCTCTCATTCGTAAAGACCATCGCCGAACCATTGATCGACTCTGTGAGATGTCTGGGATATCATGGAGTTCAATTCAGAGGATTTTATTCAAAGATTTGCACACGAGCAGAGTTGCAGCCAAATTTGTCCCTCGCCTTCTCGAGCAAAGGCAGCGTCGACTTCAGGCATGTTTTGAACTTCAAAATCAGCTCGAAGAGGACCCTGAACGTTTTTCCAAGGTCATTACTGGTAATGAATCGTGGTGCTATGGATACGACCCCGAAACAAAGCAGCAATCAAACCGTTTTGCCACTGTGGAGGAGGTAAAACAAAAATCGCTGGAAGGCCTAAAGAACATCCCGATAAGTGAATTTAAAAAATGTTTTGCACATTGGTAGGATCGTTTGCAGAGGTGCGTTGTGGTCAAAGGAGAATACTTTGAAGGTGATCAAAATTTGGTGTAAAAATATTAAAGAATAAAGAAATTATAACGAAATTCCCGTTTTTTTTTGGGTCCCCCCTCGTATGTGGACTTTTTCACGAATTTTCACCTAGCCTCCCGGCACCAAAAGATTATACGTAATAAGAATTGATGCTGTGGCACCATTACAGCGCTTCAACTCCAATGATTCTCAAGATATTTTCTTTTTAGTTCTATGGATAATATACTTTCGGTTATTATTTTTTTATTCTTCCGGTCGCTTCAAAAAAATTTTTACGTGTGAGAAGGCAAAAATTTTACGAAAAAAAAAATGATAGCCAAGCTGTGAGGGTGGTTTTTATCACTTTACCTCAAATTTTTTATGACAGTGTCTCGTTTGCAAATTCCCTATATTGAAATTTCATGATTGAAATTGATTGTATTTCGGCCATGGAAAATAAAGAAAAATCACAATGGAGTTGACGGAAGGATTAAAGAATGATTAAACATTTTTACTCCTGAATATATAAATATATATTGTGTCGTTGTCTTTGCCTCTTTATAAATTCTCGGAACTTCAAAGCCCGCACTGTATTAATGATTCGTTCGAATAAAATCAGATTCCAAGGTTTCGCAGAGTAGGACAGTTCGGAAGAATAAAGTGGAATTTCGTTCAGAGCATCGTTCGTAACATTGATATATAACCCGCTGCTGTTTTAAGAATCTATTAAAAAATACATGTAATCAAATTTAACGCAGTTTCACGAAATCACAGACGATAAGTATCCCTTTTTTTCGAGCATATACGTATATTAGGGCGATTTTTTTTTTCGACTATTTTTTTTCTCAGTCCCCACCTGAAATTTTGTTGGATATGTCGAAAAACAAATTCCCTGAAATTTACAGCCCTTAATATTAATTCTAAGTCCTTTCCCTTATCGTGAAATGATTTTCCATCTAAAATACACGTAAATCGAATTTTTTTTTTCTCAAAATTCTATAACTCAGCCGCATTTTATGCTATCATATTGTTCTTGGTTTCTATTTACTCAGAATAAAACAATCTAGAAAAGTGCCTATTGCGACGAAAGTGTAAATTGTACTGGTGAGTTGGTACGGGTCACCGAAGTTGATTTTTACCCAAAATTCTCGTTTTTTTTGCTGTTATCTCCGAAACAATTAACTTTACAAAAAAAATGTAAATGAAAAATTTGTTGGAAATTTAATTTCCTACAAAAAAGGTTCTTTCGAACCAATTGCTTAGATTAACATTTTTTGAGATATTGAACTTTAACTTATGAGTAGTATACAATTGTTACGGTTTATATAACCTCAAAAATTGTATACTACTCATAAGTTAAAGTTCAATATGTCAAGAAATATTAATCTAAGCAATTGGTTCGATAGGACCTTTTTTGTAGGAAATTAAATTTGCAACAAATTTTTCATTTACATTTTTTTTGTAAAGTTAATTGTTTCGGAGATAACAGCAAAAAAACGAGAATTTTGGGTAAAAATCAACTTCGGTGACCCGTACCAACTTACCAGTACAATTTACACTTTCGCCGCAATAGGTACTTTTCTAGATTGTTTTATTCTGAGTAAATTGAAACCAAGAACAATGTGATAGCATAAAATGCGGCTGAGTTATAGAATTTTGAAGAAAAAATAATAATTACTTAGAATTAATATTAAGGGCTGTAACTTTCAGAGAATTTGTTTTTCGACATATCCAACAAAATTCCAAGTGGGGACTGAGAAAAAAAAAGTAAAAAAAAAATCGCCCTAATATATGAATATATACAGCTTACACTCGTGAAGCTGGACAAAGAGAAAACATAAAGGCCACCAGCATTCAACTGAATTGGTATGTTCGCACCGATCATACATATTACCAGTTGTTTCTTGACGGATTTCGACATGAGGTACCACTGGCACTGATAGTACGCTTCGTACAGATTTTTTCTCTGTACACAGATAACGATAATTATTTTATTAATGTAATTTAACGGAGCAGCTACAAGTTGAAAGATGCAAACTGTTGAATGGAAATTTCACACGCTGCTCAAAGTCCCTTAGCGAAAAACTGTTCTTTTCCGAATTGGTTTTCTCAGTGAGGGAGCTTTGACCACTTTGTGAAATTTTGCGGTTTTTCGAAAATTTTTCAATTTTACGAAAACGAAACCGTTTCGTTGATTCTCGGGCAATTCAATACAAATTGCATTCAATTGCACTGCACCGTCGTACACATTTGTACCCAAAAATCTGATCACTTCCTAAGATCGAAAAGTGTCACATGCATTTTTAGAAAAAACTCTGAATCGGGTAAACTTGTAACCTTATCAACAAATCGAGAGATTTTTTCTAAATATATTTTTTCCACATTTTGAACCATTTTGAGTACTATGAGGTGGAAATCTGTAAAAACAAATTTTCCACTAAAACAGAGCTTTCTCCACGAGGAAGCGAGAATAGCACGAGAAGATAAATATTATTGATAAACAGCAATGTGTGTTTCGTACTTCGAATATGAGATATTCACCAGCAACGCAGTAACCATAAATCACCAAGACCAGCATAACATCATACAGCACAAATGAAATCGTCCTTGCCATTTGTTCAGCCTGAAAAATACTCCACGAGAAATTGACATGAAATGATTTTGCGAGCGAAGAAAAAGATGTAAATGATTGACAGACCTCGACAAAGCTGTAACATGTGAGACCGAGGAGCAGCGTGTTTATAACAAGTTCTTCCAAAAGCAGTAGTCCAAACACTTTATCGATGTCTCTCGCTACTCTGTTTGGGGGTGAAAAAAAAATTGGAAGCAATAAAAAATATGTTATATACATAGACGAATCGTCGATGAATGGTGAATTGACAAAACGTACTCAAGAACATTGCAGTGTCTCTCGACTATATCGCGAAAGATTTTTCTTGAAAATTCAGGCTTTTCGAGATTATTGAGATCGAGATTTTTTATTCTAAACGTCAAAACGGATAATTGTCCGCACACGTGAAGTACCAGGGTAAACAGATACCCTATGATCGCCACGTCAAAAATTGGCATGTACGCTGCGGGAGATTGAAATAACCAGACGAGCCAGAAAGTCGAGGACTTGGTCACCTCGAAGAAATATCGAGTACGATAAGACAGGACGTAAGGCATGCTCTCGTTGCGCAAAACTAGAGAACTTCAACGGTTTAATTTTGTTTAGAGAAAAATAGAAAATAATAATGAATCGTGCAACTTGCACATCGCGTTCTCATAATCTGTGTTCATTTACTTGAACCTGTAATTGTGTGCAAAATTTGAGCACGTTTGTTTAAGGGGATTGCGAAGAGCTCAAAATAGAAAAATCGTTTTTTTTGTTCTTCGCCTATTCTACAATCTTTTACGAACATTTTGGCGTAAAGAAAACTGAAAAATTCCGAAAATTGAGCTTAGGACAGCCAAAAGTGTGCACAAGTGTGTGGATGAGAGCAGAGAAAAAAATTACTGTCATGGACAAAAGAAGTTAGGGCACAAAAGCACCGACGTTCTGCGATTGTTGCTGTAGGTGAAGCTACCCTCGGGAAGTAATTTTACAGGGCGGGTAATTTTTGAGGTACACAAGTTACAGTTTACTGCAATAATACTACGCCACACATGGAAGCGAAGTTTGTATAAAAAAAATATTTTTTTTTTATTGACATAACAATAAATGTAGCAAATTTTGTAGGTTTCTCAGATTATTAGCCGCCATTCTTTTAATTTGTAGGTTTTACAACAATTTTTAAGTCGAAATTAGGGAGGCAATTCTCCCCAATGGAATGACATTTCGTAGCTTCGAAAAATCGCAGCCGGCTGCGCGTGACGCGGGGCGATCTTCAACGCTCAATATATTCCCTAATTATGAATATTTTTTTAACGAAAACCAATGATTTTCATCGACAAAAAAGTGATAAACAAGATAAAAAAAAGAAAAATTGCGTAGGTTTATTCAATTGTTCACGAACGCCATTTGAATGGTTGCTTGATTTTCAGCCGTCAAAACCTTCCTACTCCCATTAAGGCAAGGCTAAGCAAACACGACTATCACTCGGTAGCGACTGAGATAACGCGATGGGGATTGTGTTAGAGCAAGTGAGAGGGTGTTGAAAATTGCGTAAAGAATATATTACGAAATTGTTATACTGATCAAAAGCACAGGAGAATAAACAACAGAAAAGAACGTTAAATAAAATTAATCGTATCTCGTCTTTCTCGTTTAACTTTGTGCACGTTCGTTACCAGCTTTGAGACGAAATTCCAACGGCTGTATATAATAAAATGGCGCCGAAAATATTATCGTGACCATCCAAATATTGAAGATTTTCGTTGCGATGCTATTGTAGTTGAGATAAATGTCCATCTCTTCGGTATTGTCAAAGAATTTGACATCGATACTATCCATTACCCGTCTGGTTAGTTTTACAAGCGTTTTCGAGCATCTCATTACGATAAATTTCGTCATTATCAGGATATATAATGCGCTCTCCATAAAATTCAGTACCATAAGTCTCATGTTCCCGAATACGTCAAATAAATCGGCCAATAACGCTCCGCAAAAACTCAGAATATAAACGAGCCACAGGGTAAACCTGACGTAGGTTGATTCTAATGGCCATGCTCCAGTGACTGAAAAAGCACGCCTCGTCAACTCGAACACGCATTTGGCCCGATCGAATTTATCCTAAAACACAATATTCGCTATGGCAAAACTTTGACGTACGAGGTCCGTTAAAAAACTATCGCGAATTTTTAATTTCCGCGGGCTACGTATAGTCGATTTTCGATTTTTTTGTGGCGTTAGGTTGGTACTCGTGTCCCTCACTTATGCTGAGAAAATCGGTCATTTTTAATGTTTAGTTAATTGTTGACAGCTGTTTTGGTTAGACGTGTTTTGGCTTGCCTTCGATATTTGCCTATTCCAAAAAAAGCAGCTTCCATTGCGATGATTGAGCTTTGGTTTTCACGTCATAACCATAAACCCATGATTCGTCACCAGTTATGACCCTCTGGAGCAAATTTGGGTCGTCGCGGACCGAGTCCAACAGCTCCTTAGCAATGTTAACGCGACACTGTATTTCTTCGAAATTGAGCAATTCTGGTACGAATTTCGCGGCGACCCGTCTCATGCCCAAATCATTGGTAAAAATCGAATAGCACGAGCCAACCAATATGTTTAGTTCCTCAGCAACTTCTGTAACGGTGATTCGATGATTGGCCAATATTATTTTCTTCGCATCATCAATGTTTTCGTCTGTTGTTGATGTGCTCGGACGTCCGGAACGCATTTCGTTGTTCGCATCTTTTCGGCCCTCTGAGAACATTTTGTACCACCGATAAACGTTGCTTTGATCCAAGGTAGCTTCATCATATGCCACAATCAACATTCGAAATGCGTCCGCGCACTCAAGGCCGCAGTCTGGTCTAGAGCGAGATTTTTGACGTCATTTCAAATGTGCAATAACGTTTAAACCGTTGAAGTTGTCTTGATGAAAATTTACACGTGCATTTATTGATCTTTAGAGAATACTTTTACATTTAAAAAAAAATTATTTTTAATGTTTTCATGTAGTTTTTTGCCATGTTGCAACATGGTGCGCCGAAATCGGCGCCCACTCTGGACGATGTTGTATGCATCTGAAAAAAAAAAAATATATATATATATTCTCAATCTGTATGAGTATTCTGAGCACTGGTAGCAGAATTGGTACTTAAAAAAAAATTTTGACAAAATGACGGCCTGTTGAACTTTCATTAATGATATTTCATTACTCGACGAGTTATAAAATGTCGGCAAAATTATTGTTCGACACAATACAACATTTTTTTAAGTACCAATTCTGCTACCAGTGCTCAGAATACTCATACAGATTGAGAATATATATATATTTTGTTTTTCAGATGCATACAACATCGTCCAGAGTGGGCGCCGATTTCGGCGCACCATGTTGCAACAAGGCAAAAAACTACATGAAAATATTTAAAATAATTTTTTTTTTAAATGTACAAGTATTCTTTAAGGACCAATAAATGCACGTGTAAATTTTCATCAAGGCAACTTCAACGGTTTAAACGTTATTGCACATTAGAAATGACGTCAAAAATCTCGCTCTAGACCAGACTACGGCCTTAATTTTGTTTTTTACACAAAATTCGATACAGATTCTTTGATCCATTTTTTGGAATAGGCAAAAATCGAATACAAGCCAAAACACGTCTGACCAAAACAGCTGTCAACAATTAACTGAACATTCAAAATGGCCGATTTTTTCAGCATAAGTGAGGGACATGAGTACCAACCTAACGCCACAAAAAAAAATCGAAAATCGAATATACGTAGCCCGCGGAAATTCAAAATTCGCGATACTTTTTGAACAGACCTCGTAGAGCCCTCCCAATAGTCGCTAAACATGCTGACAGCATTCCATACATGACTACTCACTGCCATTGCTACCAGTGTCCACCACCACGGTTCATGAGCAACTGAGAAAACAATGTTCGTTTTACGATCTAACGCGCAGAACCGAAGAGTCTCGGTGTACGATAAAGAAAATCGTACGTGCCGTACGCGATCGAAAATTTATGAAGCACTTATGCTTATGATGAGTTCCCCCGACGATTTTGTCATCTCAATATTCTGGCGTAATTGCAACGCCGATTTTTTTTTTTTCATACGGACAGACACTCCATGATTTCACAATCCAGACACTTGTATTTTTCTTGGTATCCAGCCTAATTCCTTCGCCACTTTTCTTATGCGCGGTCATCGAAACTAATTCTTTGTAACGTTACTCGTCTGATATCAGCAGCCGTACGAAATTGTGTTTATTCTTAGTTACCATAGATACGATATGTTCTATGACCAGTCGCCAACGTTTAAGCGTGATTTGGGGTATGTTTTGTGACGTATTAGCAAACCACGACGTCGTAGCTCTAGAGTGCAATTGTCCTACGGACGGTGTACGTAAAATGTGATTGTTACAATCTTTCGAAATCGCACTCACGTCGATAGTTTATTTATCGAACGAGCGTATCCGCGAATAACACGGCACGACAACACTGCACAGAATCGAAGAATCGAATCATACAAAATCGAACGATGTTACCATCAAGATTATAAAGCTCACAGTTATATAAAATCTCTTTTGTTGATTAACTCGTGTCTGCATTATTGGAATGGAATATTTTCTAGCATCCAAGTTAACCAGTTTTGGTCGCGGTGATTATTTGGATGGGTCATCGTTTTGCCCTGCACCAAATTGCGCGTCGATCATTGAGCAGTGTTTCTAAGTTTCTGATGGTAACACGACCGAAACTGAGGGATATATAGACAATTGTAGCTAGCAGGTTTGCCGCAGTACCCCTGTGAAAATGCGATACAGTTGTGCATTAAAAAAAGAGTGGTTGAAGTCTACTTTTCGGAAGTGCACACGAATGACACGGAATATGGAACTTAGAGGCGGTAAGGGGATACGGTACGTATGAGGCAGACATCATAAAATTAAAAAAGAAATTTTTCTCCTTACACATATCGTATGTGATAAAAATGTGAAAATAAAAGAAAAAGTACTGTTTATTTCTACGTTGCAAATACATTTGACCAGTCTCGATAATTGCAGAATCAATGCACTTCTTGAACGATTTCATTTGTGTTCGTTCCTATTTAAATGTATTTTGCGTCATTGTGCTTGTTCCTTTCGAATTATTTGTTTTCCGTAACTGCACCACTTGCAATGCATCAGAGATTTATCAAATGTAACTACGCCTCGTATAGATTTTTATTCTGTACACAGGTGGGACAAATGTTTAACAGTTTAGGCCACTCTAGAGGCCGAAGAAGTGGGCTTTTTTGGGGATTTTTTTTCCAGAAAAACTACAAAATAAATCGAGATTACAAAATAGGGTGTTTATCATACATATCAGTGACTATATACAATAATTTTTTTGAAGCGATTGATTTCAAAATGGCGGCTGTGCAGCATTTTCCGATGACGTCTCCGTTTTTGTTCGCCGGAACCATGACTCAGACAATTTTCAAGCGATTCACTTAAAATTTTGAATATAACTTTAAACATACATTGTCTATGAAAGTGCGCAGGATTTTTTCAATATATTCATTTTTGGCCAAATGGCGCACTTCTGAAGTGAAAAGTGAAAAATTTGGTTAAAAAATCGTCAACAAATTGTTAATAAAAAATGGACTATACAATATAAAAAAAATCCTACGCACTTTCCATAGATAATATATTTTTAAAGATATATTCAAAATTTCAAGCGAATCGGTTGAAAATTGGGTAAATATGGAGCAAAGGGAACCTACTTCCGATGACCTTTGGAATAGGCCCATTTAACGCATTTTTGCACGAGAAACAACTTTTTCCTCTGACAAAATGGGGGTTCATTATTTATTTAAAAGGTATTAACAAATAAAGTTAATAATTCATATAGCTATTTTCCTTATACCAGTCAGTCCTAGTCATTCTGCACTTCACATGTGTTGTTAAGAATACCCCCATGAGGAACATACAAAAAGTTATATCCGTCGCTCATTGTGTGTTAAAAAATTATTACTAAAAATGATTGTTAAAAATGTACTGTTTGCCACTAGTAAAAGTATTTCATGTTCGATTTATGAAACTTCTTTTGTTAATAATTTTTTAACAAACAATGAGCAACGGATAAAACTTTTTGTATGTTACTTAGGCGGTTATTCTTAACAACGTATGTGAAGGACAAGATACTTGGGACTGACATTTAAGGAAAATAGCTTTATCAATTATGAACTTTATTTGTTAATAACTTTTAAATATATAACGGTCCCCAATTTTGTCAGAGTTGTTCAGGAAGACTCCCTTGATATCATATATCGACGCTGCTTACGAAAACTGGCATGTTTCAGATTTCTTACGAAAACAAGCACGCTTGTTATCTGCGCGAAAACTAGCATGTTTCGGCTTTTGCCACGAAAACTAGCACATTTCGATATTCACCACGAAAACTAGCATGTTTCGGCTTTTACCACGAAAACTAGCAGGTTTCGACTTACACCGCGAAAATTAGCACGTTTCAGTATCACTGGAAGTGTTTCTCATTTTTTACTCCACGTTTTTTGAACATCCTTTTTTACTCCAAATTGACGAAATATTTTTGCTTGTCATTTTATACTGTTTTATTTTTTGTTTGAATTTATTTTATATATATTTTACCGTTTGAATTTTGGGCCGCTAGGCTTATCATAAGATGGCAAACGGCAAATGCCTCGTCATTTTGGAGTAAAAAAACCATGGTCAAAAAAATTAGAGAAAAGAAAATCGAAAACAATTGCGGTGTATGCAAAGTTAACAATGTCAGTTTTTTTTCCTCTTGCTACTTCGTCCAAGACCTGAAATTTCTCGAGATATCTCAATCGATTGTTTTGAAGATTTTGTCAACTGTACTTTATGCTTATACTGTACTTTATACTTTAGTCGTTGATCACTCCAAGATTGTGGTTTTTTTTTATGAAATAAAAACACAATGAACGATTCTTCAGACAGTAAGTAGAATATACTTTTTATAAACAATAATTTTGTTCAGTTCCACCGCTGACTCCGAAACTTGAAGTCATGAAAAATATCATTGATGAACAATTTTAGTTTTTGAGTGGTGGAATATTGCGTATCGTATTTGCGAATCGTATTTTCAATAATGTTATTATTTTTTAAATAGAAAATGAATATAAACGTTTTAGGGTGTACGAGCGAGTCACCCTTAATGTTTTTTTCTTTTATTCCTTGTAATGCTCCCGAAAGAATTATTAAAACATTTGTGAAAGTTCTGAATCTTATTCGATTTAGTTCGGCAAATATACTACTTTTTCCAGTGCAAACCGAAATATGCTAGTTTTCGCGACGGAAGCCGAGACATGCCACTTTTTGCGGCAGAAGCCGAATCATGCTAGTTTACGCGGTGAAAGCCGAAACATGCTAGTTTTCGCGTCGAATATCGAAACGTGTTGATTTTCGTGGTGGAATTCGAAACGTGTTAGTTTCCGTAAGAAATTTGAATCGTGCTACTTTTCGTAAGCAGCGTCGATATGAAGGAGAAGGTCATAGGAAGTGGGTCCCCTTTGCTCCACATTTACCGAAAATTGTTTGAGTTTTGTTTGCGGCCAACAAAACCGGAGACGTCATCGCAAAACCGCTGCACAGCCGCCATTCAAAAAAATTATTGTATACAGTGACTGATATGTATGATAAACACCCTATTTTGTAATCTCGATTTATTTTGAGGTTTTTCTGAAAAAACATCCCCAAAAAAGCTTATTGTTTCGGCCTCTAGAGTGGTCTAACCCGTTAATGGATTTTATTTAACCATGAAAGAATAAAAATAAATACCGTGGACACGTAAAAAATGTTTAATGAACGAGTGGTTGTATCGTACTTCCAGTATCAGATGACGTACTAGCAAACCACGACGTCGTAAATCTAGAGTCCAATTGTTCTACGAACGGTATGCGTAAAATGTGATTGTTACAATATTTTGGAATCGCCCTCCCGTCGATATTATATTTATCGAAAGCTCGTATCTGCGGATAATATACACGTCGCAGGACCGAACAATCGAATGGTATGGAAACGAGCGATGTTCCCATCAAGATCACAAAACTCACTGTTACATAAATTCTCTTTTTTTTTTATCAATCCCGTCTGGATTATTGGAATGAAATATTTTTTATTTAACTGACAACAATGGACGCACGGTCATTGCGTGGCTCTGGCGATCACCCAAATCAAGCAGTTTTGGTCGCGGTCATTACTTTGATGGGTGATTGTTCAGCCATGCACTGGCCGACGCGCCGACTGTTGAACGAGAGGCAGTTTTACTGAGTTCCTCATGTAGTAAATACAACTGAAACTCAGTCAAAAACAAAGCGATCTATGTCGATACAGATTTTACGCAATTTTCCTGTCTCCATGGGAAATGCGAGATGGCGCAGCTAAGAGAAAAAATGGAGGAATGAAATTTGGAAACGTCATACGTAAAAACCGGATAGGGTATACGTCGGAACAAAGAAAAATAAATATGAATTTTTTTTTATGTTAAAGTGAGTAAAATTGTTACTTAAGAAATATTAATTCTACCAAGAAGTTTACTTTACCCCGAGTCCGGATCGCCATTGTCACACTTTAGAGCTTAGAACAAATAAAAGTGAGTAGGCACATTGCTTCCTCATTATTTTATCTCGTCCACAAAGATCTCTCTATAAGCAAGTAGATTCTTTCAATTTTACCTTCTCGGTTTTCCTTCTCTTATTTTTCCACTGGAATTTACGACATTACGGACATAATCTATCGTAACGTACAACGCATCATTTTGTTTTTAGTGAATTTCATTGTCAATTTACTTTCTAGGAATTCCGGGCTGCTGACAATTGAGAATCTCCAAATTTCCTCGCGTTCAATAACAGCAAATAACAAATTACAAGTTTATTGTAAAAAATTCGATAAAAATAGATGAAAAAATTACATCGCAAGTGTTGTAACGTCAATGTATCAAGTCAGTAAAAAAATTTCGACAAAAATTGCATGGACCGACGGGGAACGCCCAAGGCGATCTCCACGTACTTCCATTTAAGGTAGTAGTCTGGTAACTTAAGCCTTTTCATGTCTTTTTTGGAGGGCGTTTTTTGTAGGAAAATAAAAATGAATCGTTTTGGATATTTATGATGTTTTTATTTACATATTAAAGATACAAAAAAAATGCTTGTGAAAATAACAAAATGGAAATGGACGTTTTTTTCCAAAGTCCGCCATTTTGTTATTTATCCATGAAATTTAACTTCAGTAGTTCCGACCAGAATGACATGTCTATAGATTAAGAATTATCAAGAATTTTTGATTTCAGATAACATCAAGAGTCAAAATCACCGGGGCCACCCACGCGCTTTTTTATCGAGGTGCCAACTTCGATCAATAATAATAATAATAATAAACTATTAAATTTTTTCGAGAAAATTTTTTTTTGTATCTTTAATATGTAAATAAAAACATCCTAAATATCCAAAACGATTCATTTTTATTTTCCTACAAAAAAACGCCCTCCAAAAAAGACATGAAAATCGGTTTAAGGCACCAGCCTACTACCTTAAATTTTTATAGGGGTGCACAAAACATGAGTGGAGTATTTTTTCTATGTAACACTTCTCGACGTTTTAAGACGATTTGAAAAGAAATTGCAAAAAAAGTACTTGTTGAGTACTTGCAGTACGTGTACTGGCAGTACTGAGTACTGGAAGTACTCTGACAAATTCAATGAACTTCGAGTACATCTAATTCCAATACAATGGTACTGTCCAGTACGTGAGTATACTGGACAGTATCATGTGACAGTAAACTCACTACGTCAGACATTATTTATACACTCCCAAAGAATTTTCAACAATACAAACAATCCTTGTTGATTGCCTAAATACCTGTTAAAATATGAATCAAAAAATCAACCTTGGCTTCAGCCTTGGCTGCCTCTGAAGTTAAGCATTATTGCGCTCGTTCAGGGATGGGTGACCGCTCAATCGTACAATGAGTTACGCGTCGAATGTCGAACAAGAGGCAGTTTTTCTGAGTTTTTGGTGGATAACACGACCGAAACGAAGGAATATATAGCCAATTGTATCTGCGAGGTTTGCCGCAGTTCCCCCGTGAAAATGCGACACAGTAGTGCATTAGGAAGGAGTGGCTGCATCTATTTTTCGGAGATGCCAACGAATGACACGGAATAATGGAAATTCGAAGCGGTAAGGAGATACGGTACGTATGGGGCAGACGCCATAAAATTGAAAAAGAAAGTTCTCTCCTTACATATCTCGTATGTGATAAAAAAAAGTAAAAATAAAAGACACAGTATTGTTCATTTCTACATTGCCAATATATTTGGCGAGTCTCGATGATTACAGAATTAATGCAATTCTTTAAAAAATTTATTTGTGCACGTCGCTATCTAAATGTATTTTGCATCGTAATGTTTGTTCCTTTTGAATTATTCGTTTTCCATAACTGCTGAGCTTGCGATGTGTCAATGAATTATCGAATATAACTACGAGGTTTTCTAGAGTTGACGATTCGGAAATATAATGTACAATTTTCATCAACCCATTGTCTGTAACATGGAGATATAACCCGCTGCCGTTTTCATAATCTACAGAAGAAACAAAATAATGCAATCAAATTTAGCGAAGCTATACGAACTCCCAGATCGTAACTACACGTATCTCTCGCGCGTTTAGTACGAGGGGGGACCCAAAAAAAACGGGAATTGCGCAGCGGCGGGGAGAGAGAGTGGGGGAACCCATTGCTCGACCAGGTATCCGTTGGGGACACGTCTCCTGAGTTAGTGTGCGAAGTTCTGTCGCCGTGAGTGCATCGGTTCGCCCGTGGGAATTTTTGTAGTGAAACAACTTTTTTCAACAATTTCGGCGAAAACGTGATGGCCGATTGTCGAGAGCAGCGCGCGGCTGTGAAATTTTGTTTCCTGTTGGGGAAATCGGCCGCGAAAACTACTGTAATGCTTAAGACTGCTTATGGAGATGCTGCCCTAAGTAAAACCAGAGTCTACGAGTGGTTTTCACGTTTTAAAAATCGAGAAATGTCAATTGAAGACCAACCTCGTTTAGGACGCCCCTCAACGTCAAGAAGTGACGGAAACGTCGACAAAATCAATGCTCTCATTCATGAAGACCGTCGCCGAACCATTGATCAACTCTGTGAGGTGTCTGGGATATCATGTTGTTCAATTCAGAGGATTTTATCCAAAGATTTGCACATGAGCAAAGTTGCAGCCAAATTTGTCCCACGCCTTCTCACAGACGAGCAAAGGGAGCGTCGACTTCAGGCATGTTTTCGACTTCAAAATCAGCTCGAAGAGGACCCTGAACTTTTTTCCGAGGTAATTACTGGTGATGAATCGTGGTGCTATGGATACGACCCCGAAACAAAGCAGCAATCAAGCATTTTGCCACTGTGCAGGAGGTAAAACAAAAATCACTGGATGGCCTAAAGAACATCCCGATAAGTGAATTTAAAAAATGTTTTGAACATTGGAAGGATCGTTTGCAGAGGTGCGTTGTGGTCAAAGGAGAATACTTTGAAGGTGATCAAAATTTGGTGTAAAAGTATTAAAAAATAAAGAAATTATGACGAAATTCACGTTTATTTTGGGGTCGCCTCTCGTATATCCAGATAGGTCACATATACACTTACGCTCATAAAGCTGGCCGAAGAAAAAATATAGAAACCACTGGCATTCAATCGTATTGGTATATTGGCACCGATCATACATATTATCATTTGTTTCTTTACGGACTTTGACATATCGTACCACTGGCATTGATAGTACGCTTCGTATAGATTTCCAGTCTGTACAGAGGTCGGACAAACGTTTAATGGATTTTATTTAAAAACGTAAAAAAAACAATACCGTCGATACGTAAAATTTTTTGATGAACGAGTGGTTGTATCGTACTTCGAGTATCAGATATTCACCGGCGATGCAGTAACCGTACATGATCAGGATCAGTGTGATATCATACAGCAGATATGAAATCAACTTTCCAGTCTGTTCCATCTAAAAATATTCCTCGTGACAATGAATGTAACGTCATTTTTGGAGCGGTGAAAAACAATTTCGATCCGCGTACCTCAAAGATACTGTAACACGTGATACCAACGAGTACGGTAGATAAGATAAGTTCCTCCAAAAGAAGCGGACCAAACACTTTATTTATATCATTTACTGCTCTGTTGAAGAGGGGCGCAGGGAGGGAGGGAATTAAATTACATAAAATGGAAACAAAGTAACGCTGTTTAAATATAAAAAATCATACATTTGTTCCCTCGATCCGAAAACACACCCCCTGAGGATTTTTCCGTGCAGGGAATCCTCAGAGAATCATAAATGAATGTTCGTGCCGACGTAAGTGATTTTCAACATTTATACACAAATGAATGATCAGTGATAAAGATAGAGTATAGAAGAAAAACGCACTCCAGAATATTGCGATGCCTGTCGACTATATCACGAAATATTTTTCTGGAATTCTCGTGTTCGTCGAGGGTCTTCAAATTGAGATTCCTTATTCTAAACGCCAATATCGATAATTGTCCACACACGTGAAGTGTCAGGGTGTACAATAATGCTATAGTCGCCATGTGAAAAATGGATGTGTACGCCATGGGACATTGACACAACCAGACGAGCCAGAATGTCGAAGACTCGGTCACCTCGAAGAAAAGCCGAGTGCGAAAAGTCAGGACGAACGGCATACTCTCGTTTTGCAAAACTAGAGAACTTAAACTGTATTATTTTCATTGAAACGAAACTATCGAGTTGAAACTTCCGAATTGTGTTCCCACGAATTCTCGCACAATGCTCACAGAGCCATCTATGAAGGCTCTGTGAGCATTGTGGGTGTGTGAGCATTGGGAAGAATATGATATATTCTTCCCAATTTTGGCTCCCTCGTGGCGAAACCCTTCGAAGAATTTGCCATTCATTGCCATTAAGAAATGTCATTGAATTTCCATTGCTTCAGACGCAATGGCAATTGAAGGCAGTTTTGCCAAGGGTAAAATCCCGATCCAAAATCCCATTAGTTTTGCCATTGGTGCCTATGGGAAATTAATGGTAAATTTACCATTCATTTTCCATGAGCACGAGCTATAGCAATACCAATGGGATTTTGAATAGAGTTTTTTTTCTTGGTAAAAGTGCATTCAATTGCCATTGTGTCTGAAGCAATGGAAATTCAATGGCAGTTCTTAATGTCAATAAATGGCAAATTATGCTAATAAATGACAAACAATGCACATAAACTATGATCAAGTGAAAACTGGAAAATAATAGGAACTATCTGAGAAGTTTGCGGAAAAAATTCCATTGCTTCAGACGCAATGGCAATTGACGGTAGTTTTGCCAAGGGTAAAATCCCGATCCAAAATCCCATTAGTATTGCCATTGGTGCCTATGGGAAATTAATGGTAAATTTACCATTTGAATGTGCGAATGGTAAATTTACCATTCATTTCCCATGAGCACGAGTAATGGCAATACCAATGGGATTTTGAATAGAGTTTTCTTTCTTGGCAAAAGTGCATTCAATTGCCATTGTGTCTGAAGCAATGGAAATTCAATGGCAGATCTTAATGACAATGAATGGCAAATTTTTCTAATAAGTCACAAAAAATGGACATAAACTATGATCAAGTGAAAACTGGAAAATAATAGGAACTATCTGAGAAGTTTGCGGAAAAAATTCCATTGCTTCAGACGCAATGGCAATTGAAGGCAGTTTTGCCAAGAGTAAAATCTCCATTTTAAATCCCAATGGTATTGCCATCGCCTGTGCCTATGGGAAATTAATGGTAAATTTACCGTTCAGCTCTCATAGGCAATTTTCGTCATTGGATAAAATGCCAAGGCAGTTTTGCCAATGACACAATTTTACCATCCAATTTCTCATAGGCACTAATGGCAATACCAATGGGATTTTGAATGGAGTTTTCATCCTTGGCCAAAGTCCCTTCAATTGCCACTGCTTTTGAAGCAATGGAAATTTAATGGCATTTCTTAATGGCAATGAATGACAAATATGGCTGCTAAGCGAAGTTTGCGAAAAAAATTACGACTGTATAAGTTTATGAAGAATGCCTCGTATACATATTATGTCCTTTCAGTCTTTATAGCAATTTTTTAAAATGTATGCAAAAAAATAACAATATTATGAGAAAATATAATAATATTATAAGTCTATAATATTAGTAGCATATATAATGTACGTATCAAACCCATATATTTCAGTTTAATGCATGCATTATTTTATTAAAAAAAAAGAAATGCCATACGAATTTACCTTTCAAAATAAGACTGAAAGGTGATATCACGATTTAGTTGCTATAGAAAAAACTGCCATTAGAGTTTGCCATTGGCTTTCCATTCAGTTTGTATGGAAAGAAATGGCCATTCGAGTTTGTCATTGACTTTCCATTCAGCTTGCTGCCATTAGAAACTTCCCCATGACGTTGCCATACAATTCCCATTCGAAGTGTATGATATCAGCCTTTGCCATTGACTGCCAATGGCAAAATATTACTAAGGGAAGCTTTGGGCATTGTGTACAATGTCGCGAAATTCGGCTGCAATAAAGGGATTATTCCTTCAGTAACTGGAGTTCCGGCAAATTTTTAATACATTGCCATTGAAAACTTGAAAAAATATGTTCCGCGACCGCGGAGCTTTCTTCAATAAAACAAATAATTCAGAAATTTGTAATCTTATCAAGAGACACGGGACGTACAAAGAAAAGCTCTTAAATAAAATTAATTCTACCACCATCCACGTTAACTTTTGTGCGCAGGTTGTTACCGGCTCTGAGACGAAATTCCAACGGCTGCAGATTGTAACACAAAGTCGCAAATGTTTCGGCACCGACGGATATTTTAAAAAATCTGTTTGCCATTCGATTGTAAGTGAGATATATATTCATCTCATCGGTGTTTTCATAGAATTTGACATCGATACTATCGATAACCCGTCCGGTAAGTTTCGCGAGTGTTTTCGAGTATCTCATAACGATAATTTTCATCGTCATTATTAGAGCCCATCCGCTCTCCATAAGATTTAATACCGTGAGTTCCATGTTGCCGAATACGTGAAATAAATCTGCCAATATCGCGCCGACTATAGTCAGAAGATACACGAACCATACGGTAAACCTCACGTAGGTTGAATCCAATGGCCATGCTCCCATGACTGCAAAGACACGCCTGATCATTTCAAACACGTCTTTGGCCTGATTGAAATTGTCCTAAAACAGAATCTCGTCCATAAAGCTCGCTCGTCCTCCGATTCCCTTTGCACGCTGACGAAGTTCTATGTATGGCTACTCACTGCCATTGCTATAATTCACTACCGACGATTTATGATAAAGTGAGGGAACAGAATTTTTTTTCTACGAAGTATCGCGCACTACCGAAGCTTTCCGATATCCGAGAACGAAAATAAAGCTCGTCGCGTGCGATTGAAAATGTATGAAGCAATTACGCATATGGTCAGGTTCCACAGGGATATAAAAATCGTCGCGCCAGCCACGGTGTTTTTTTTTGTTTCTTTTTTGACCCGGAATATTCTGGCGTCCGCTTAGCGCTTTTCTCATGTAATCGTCGAGACTTATTTCTCCTTTGTTTTTCATATTTCAATAGCTGCACAGTTTCATTTTTTTTTTCTTCCATTCGACGTAATCGCTTCACCGATTATCTTATATGCCAGCATCGACTGATTGTTTTTGATACGTTTCCTCTGATATCAAGCGCTATACGATATCGTGTTTAGTTTCAGTTGCCACGGCCACGATACGTTCTACGATCAAGCGCAATTCGGAGTATGAGTAATGACTTAATAGCTACCCATAAAGTTTTTGTCTCGAAGTGCAATTATCGTATAGACAGCATACGTGAAATGGTGGATTTTAGACTTTTATTGACGTCGGTGAAATATTGATCCGATACTCGTATCGTCGAATAATATATACAACAGTACCGTCCATGATAGAAGCATTGAATTCGCAAGTCCGGAGCCTCCCACTAATAGTACAGAGTGGACAACGTTAAAAGATCGTTTTTCTTCATCCATCGTGTCTTTGGTATTGAGATACATATTATTTTTCGTGAGTAATTGTTAGTTTTTTCTTCTATGAAAGGGCGAAACTAATTCACCGATGTGTAAGGGTGCTATTCGAAGGGTGCAACATTTATCCCAATAATTCTAATAGCAGAAAAACCTTCTCTCCGAGAGAGTAAAGTTTTCAATTTTGTGGATTCCTCGGAGAAGATGATCAGCATAGATTTATAATACTGAAGAAGAATATTCAGCTTATGCACTGATAGTATTTAAATGAATTATTAGAACTCGGTAACGAGCACTGTTAAATAATGGATAATTTTTTGTAGTTTATCACTTCCGATAAGTGAAAACAAAACGAGTGTTACCTTCTGAACGGTTATGTTTTGAAAAATTGACACCGCAACATCAATATTAATAGTCCAATCATTATGAAATTTAGATAGCAGAAGGTGGAGTGGTAGTTCTACGTACATGCTAAACCTGAGTCCGATCGGTCTAGCCGTTCCAATGCTACAGAGGTTCGAATTTTGCGCCTAAATCACACGTATATAAATGTCACGTCGATCCGAAGATTTTTAAATACCATTCTCTTAACTTTTTAGCGTAATTTGAGTGCATTGACACATTGTACACGTACTTTTTGGATTCCTCGAAGAGGAAGCTCCGATGTGTATGTACGACATTAAGAAGCGCTATGGTACTCAAGCGGGGAGATTATTTGGAAACTTAATTGTAAAAAATAATTTTTTATATTTTCAAACGAACCATTTTCAGTCAGGTGTTCAAAAAAACAAAAATTAAGGCGGGATGTACTAACACTGAGCGCTAACACCCCCGGTTGATGGTTCATCCGCGCTTAAGGCAGTCGTACCGTGTCACGGCTATATTTTTTCCCTTTTTTGGTGAATTTTTTCTAACGAACCATGAAAATGCACCATCGTGGAATTTTGACAATATATTTGTTACCATTTATGCAGTCACTCAGAATTTTTTGAAGCCAAAATATAGATTGGAGTCAACTTTCCAGCGTCCGAAAGACACACATGTGAAAAATAAGTAGATGGACGGCTAACATGATGCTGGATGTTCTATTCATCGGAAATCAACATATGAAATGGCATTTTAATCTGTAGACCTGTGGCGATGACCAGAACTAGGACGTAAGACTGTCGAAAATAAAAACGAAAATCGGAACTAAATTTTCAAAACCGTGCCGAAAATTAGTGATTTTCAATATTTTGCTTTAATCCTAGTTCCGGCTATAGTCACAGGTCTACAGATTGAAATACCATTTCATTTTTTGATTTTAAATGAATAGAACAGCCAGAATCAGGTGAACCTTCGACTTACTTATTTTTCACATGTTTGACTTTCAAACGCTGTAAAGTCGATTCCAATCGATATTTTGGAGAATTGAAGAATGTTGTAACATTTCTATATTTCCGTACGTGGATATATAAATACGAGCATAGTCAATTGTAGCTGCGAGGTTTGCCGCCGTTCTCCTGTGAAAATGTACAGTATTATAAAAGAGTCACTGCTTCTATTTTTCGGAGGTGCCAACGTATGACACGGAATATGAAAATTAGAAGCGTTAAGGGGATACGGTACGTAAAAGACGGACACCATAAAATTGAAAATGAAATTTCTCTCCTTACATATTTCATTTGTAATAAAAAAGTGAAAACACTATATTGTTTATTTATACATTACAAATACACTTGGCGAGCCCCGATAGTTGCAGAATTAATGCACTTCTCCAACGATTTATTTGTCTTCGTCGTTATTTAAATGTATTTTGCGTCGTAGTGTTCTCGTTCCTATTGAATTATTCATTTTCCGCAACTGCAAAGGTCGCGAAGTATCAGTGATTTAATAACTAAAGCTACGAGGTTTTCCAGAGTTGACGATTCGACAATATAATGTACAATTTTCATGACCCCATTGTCCGTAACATGGAGATATAACCCGCTGCCGTTTTCATAATCTACAGATGAAACAAAAATAATGCAATCAAATTTAGCGAAGTTTTACGAACTCTCAGATCGTAACTCCACGTATCTCTCGCGCGTTCAGTATATCCAGAAATTTTGAATTTCCGCGGAATTTCAGGAATATTGAATTTCCGCGGGCTACGTATATTCGATTTTCGATTTTTTTGTGGCGTTAGGTTGGTACTCATGTCCCTCACTTATGCTAAAAAAATCGGCCATTTTGAATGTTTAGTTAAATGTTGACAGCTGTTTTGTTAGACGGGTTTTGGCTTGTCTTCGATTTTTGCCTATTCCAAAGAATGGATCAAAGAATCTGTATCAAATTTTGTGTGAAAAACAAAATTAAGTGCGCGGACGCATTCCGAACGTTGACTGTGGCATATGGTGAAGCTACCTTGGACCAAAGCAACGTTTATCGGTCGTACAAAATGTTCTCAGAGGGCCGAGAAGATTCGAACAACGAAATGCGTTCCGGACGCCCGAGCACATCAACAACTGACGAAAACATTGATGAAGTGAAGAAAATAATATTGGCCAATCGTCGAATCACCGTTAGAGAAGGTAGGGTAGCATGTTCCCCAATTTCATCGTGCCCAAAAAAGTAACTAGACAGAAAAATCCCTCGACTATTGACCCGCAATGCTACTAGATGGCGCGGGAAACGGATTCTCATATAGGGCAACATGTTCCCCAAATTCATCGTCCCCAAAAAAGTAACTAGACCGAAAAATCCCTCGACTATTGACCCGCAATGCTACTAGATGTCGCGGTAAACGTATTCTCATATAGGGAAACATGTTCCCCAAATTCATCGTCCCCAAAAAAGTAACTAGACCGAAAATTCCTTTGACTATTGACCCGCAATGCTGCTAGATGGCGCGGTAAACATATTCTCATATCTACTCGCCCGAATGCCGAAGTTCGAGGACTGAGCAGTAGATACGTTGCTCTTATGATCAGACAACCGCCTTTTTTATTATGCCATAATGACAACAATTATTAATTATTAATTATTAATTACTAATTATTAATCATTAATTATTAATTGTTAATTGTTAATTATTAATTATTAATTATTATTTATTAATTATTAATCTAGTCTAGTCACTTCTAGTTACTTTTCTAGTTACTTTTTTGGGGACGATGAATTTGGGGAACATGCTACCCTATATGAGAATACGTTTACCGCGACATCTAGTAGCATTGCGGGTCAATAGTCGAAGGATTTTTCGGTCTAGTTACTTTTTTGAGGACGATGAATTTGGGGAACATGCTACCCTACCTTAGAGAAGTTGCTGAGGAACTAAATATATCGATTGGCTCGTGCTATTCGATTTTTACCAATGATTTGGGCATGACATGGGTCGCCGCGAAATTCGTGCCAAAATTGCTCAATTTCGAACAAAAGCAGTGTCGCGTTAACATTGCTAAGGAGCTGTTGGAATCGGTCCGCAACGACCCAAATTTCCTCCAGAGGGTCATAACTGGGGACGAATGGGTTTATGGTTATGACGTGGAAACCAAAGCTCAATCATCGCAATGGAAGCTGCTTTTTTGGAATAGCCAAGAATCGAAGACAAGCTAAAACACGTCTAACCAAAACAGCTGTCAACAATTAACTAAACATTCAAAATAGCCGATTTTTTCAGCATAAGTGAGGGACACGAGTACCAACCTAACGCCACAAAAAAATCGAAAATCGAATATACGTAGCCCGCGGAAATTCAAAATTCGCGATACTTTTTAAACAGACCTCGTATACACTTACGCTCATGAAGCTGGCAGAAGAAAAAATATAGAAACCAGCGCCATTCAATCGTATTGGTATATTGGCACCGATCATACATATTATCATTTGTTTCTTTACGGACTTTGACATATCGTACCACTGGCATTGATAGTACGCCGCGTATAGATTTCCAGTCTGTGCAAAGGTCGGACAAACGTTTAATGGATTTTATTTTAAAACGTAAAAAAAATAAAAATACCGTCGACGCTTAAAAATTTTTGATGAACGAGTGGTTGTATCGTACTTCGAGTATCAGATATTCACCGGCGATGCAGTAACCGTACATGATCAGGATCAGTGTGATATCATACACCAGATATGAAATCAACTTTCCCGTCTGATCCATCTACAAATATTCGTTAAGACAATGCATGTAACGTCATTTTTTAAGCGAGGAAAAACAGTTTCGATCCACGTACCTTAAAAATACTGTAAGACGTGATACCAACGAGTACGGTAGATAAGATAAGTTCCTCCAAGAGAAGTGGACCAAACACTTTATTGATATCATCTATTGCTCTGTCGAAGAAGGGTGGAGGGAGGGAGGCAATTAAATTATATAAAATGGAAACAATGTAACGTTGTTTAAATATAAAAAATCATACATTTGTTCCCTCGATCCGAAAATACACCCCCTGAGGATTTTTCCGTACAGGGAATCCTCAGGGAATCATAAATGAATGTTCGTGCTGACGTACGTGATTTTTAACATTTATACACAAACGAATGATCAGTGATAAAGATTGAGTATAGAAGAAAAACGCACTCCAGAATATTGCGATGCCTGTCGACTATATCACGAAATATATTTCTGGCATTCTCGTGTTTGTCGAGGGTCTTCAAATTGAGATTCCTTATTCTAAACGCCAATATCGATAATTGCCCACATACGTGAAGTATCAGGGTGTACAATAATGCTATAGTCGCCATGTGAAAAATGCACGTGCACACCATGGGACATTGAGATAACCAGACGAGCCAGAATGTCGAAGACTCGGTCACGTCGAAGAAAAGCCGAGTGCGCAAAGTCAGGACGAAGGGCATACTCTCGTTTTGCAGAACTAGAGAACTTAAACTGTATTATTTTCATCGAAATGAAACTATCGAGTTGAAACTTGCGAATTGTGTTTCCACAAATTCTCACAGAATGCTCACGCAGCCCTCAGTTAAAAACTATATTCTTCGCAATTTTGGCTCCCTCGTGGAGAATCCCTTAGCAAAATTTGCCATTCATTGCCATTAAATAATGCCATTAAATTTCGATTGCTTCAGACGCAATGGCAATTAAAGGCAGTTTTTTCAAAGGTAAAATCTCCATTTAAAATCTCATTAGTATTGTCATTGCTTGTGCTCATTGAAAATTAATGGGACATTTACCATTAATTTCCCATAGGCATCAGCAATGGCAATATCAATGCGATTTTGAATAGAGTGATTTTTTATGGCAAAAGTGCCTTCAGTTGCCATTGTGTCTGAAGCAATGTAAATTCAATGGCAGTTCGTAATGGCAATGAATGGCAAATTTTGCTAATAAATCACAAAAAATGCACACAAACTATGATGAAGTAAAAACTGAAAAATAATAGGAACTATCTGAGAAGTTGGCGGAAAAAATTATGCCTAAATAAGTTAAAGAAGAATCCTTTAGCAAAATTTGCCATTGATTACCAGTCAGAAATGCCATTCAATGTCCATTCCTTCAGACGCAATGGCAATTGAAGGCAGTTTTGCCAAGGGTAAAATCTCCATTGAAAATCCCATTGGTATTGCCATTGCTCGTGCTCATAGAAAAAGTAATGGTAAATTTACCATTCATACAATTGAATAGTAAATTTACCGTCCATTTCCCATACGCAGTTTTCGTCATTGTAAAAAATGCCAAGGCAGTTTTGCCAATGACAAGATATTACCATTCAATTTCCCATCGGCACTAATGTGAATACCGATGAGATTTTGAATGGAATTTTCATCCTTGGCAAAAGTGCCTTCAATTGCCATTGCGTTTGAAGCAATGGAAATTTAATGGCATTTTTTAATGACAACGAGCTAATTTCGCTGATAAGAGAAGTTTACGAAAAAAAACTACGACTATATAAGTTTATGAAAAATTCCTTGTATATATATTATGTCCTTTCAGTCTTTAGAGCGATTTTTTAAAATCAAATGGCGATTCGATTTTGTCATTGACTTTCCATTCAGTTTGCTGCCATTAAAAATGTTCCCATGATTTTGCCATACAATTCCCATTGGAAGTGTATGGTAATCAGCCTTTGCCATTGACTGCTAATGGCAAAATTTCGCTAAAGGAATCATTGGGCAATGTGTAAAACTTGAAAACTTGAAAAAATATACTCCGCGATCGCTTTCTTCAATAAAAGAAGTAATTCAGAAATTTGTAATCTTATCAAGAGACACGGGACATACAAAAAAAAGCTCTTAAATAAAATTAATTCTATCACCATCCACGTTAACTTTTGTGCGCAAGTTGTTACCGGCTCTGAGACGTAATTCCAACGGCTGCAGATTGTAACACAAAGTCGCAAATGTTTCGGCACCGACGGAAATTTTAAAAAATCTTTTTGCCATTCGATTGTAAGTGAGATAAATATTCATCTCATCGGTGTTTATATAGAATTTGGCATCGATACTATCGATTACCCGTCCGATAAGTTTCGCGAGCGTTTTCGAATATCTCATTACGATCATTTTTATCGTCATTATTAGAACCAATCCGCTCTCCATAAGATTTAATACCGTGAGTTCCATGTTACCGAATACGTGAAATAAATCTGACAACATCGCGCCCACTATAGTCAGAAGATAAACGAGCCATACGGTGAATCTCACGTAGGTTGCATCCAATGGCCACGCTCCCATGACTGCAAAGACACGCCTGATCATTTCAAACACGTCTTTGGCCCGATTGAAATTGTCCTAAAACAGAATTTCGTCCATAGAGCTCGCTCGTCCTCCGATTCCCTTTGCACGCTGACGAAGTTCTATGTATAGCTACTCACTGCCATTGCTATAATTCACTACCGACGATTTATGATAAAGTGAGGGAACAGAATTTTTTTTCTACGATGTATCGCGCACTACCGAAAGTTTCCGATATCCGAAAACGAAAATAAAGCTCGTCGTGTGCGATTGAAAATGTATGAAGCAATTATGCATATGGTCAGGTTCTACAGGGATATAACAATCATCGCGTCAGCCACGGTGTTTTTTTTACCCGGAATATTCTGGCGTCCGCTTCGCACTTTTCTCATGTGATCGTCGAGACTTATTTCTCTTTTGCTTTTCATATTTCAACAGCTGCACAGTTTCATTTTTTTTCTTCCATTCGACATAATCGCTTCACCGATTATCTTATATGCCAGCATCGAGACTGATTGTTTTTGATACGTTTCCTGTGATATCAAGCGCTGCACGATATCGTCATTATTTTCAGCTGCCACGGTCACGATACGTTCTACGATCAAGCGCAATTCGGAGTATGAATAATGACTTAATAGCTGCCCATAAAGTTTTTGTCTCGAAGTGCAATTATCGTATAGACAGCATACGTGAAATGGTGGATTTTAGTCTTTTATTGACGTAGGTGAAATATTGACCCGATACTGGTATCGTCGAATAATATACACAACAGTTCCGTCCATGATAGCATCATTGAATTCGCAAGTCCGAAAAAGCCTCCGACTAATAGTACAGAGTGGACAACGTTATAAGATCATTTTTCTTCATCAATCGTGTCTTTGGTATTGAGATACATATTATTTTTCGTGAGTACCTGGAAATTTTTATTTATTTTTCTATGAAAGGGCGAAACAAATTTACCGATGTGTAACGGCAGCTGTACCGTGTGACGGCTGCATTTTTTCCCTTTTTTGGTGAATTTTTTTTATCGAACCATAAAAATGCACCTTCTTGAAATTTTGACAATATGTTTGTTACCATTTATTCAGTGACTCAGAATTTTTTGAAGCCAAAATATAGATTGGTGTCGACTTCACAGCGTTCGAGAGACACAAATGTTAAAAACAAGTAGATTGACGGCTAACATGATTCCGGCTGTTCTGTTTAACGGAAATCCAAATATGAAATGGCATTTCAATCTGTAGACCTGTGGCGATAGCTGGAACTATACGATTTTCAATATTTTTCTTTAATCCTAGTTCCAGCTATAGTCACAGGTCTACCGATTGAAATACCATTTCATTTTTTGATTTCAAATGAATAGAACAGCCAGAATCAGGTGAACCGTCGACTTACTTATTTTTCACATGATTGTCTATCGAACGCTGTAAAGTAGATTCCAATCGATATTTTGGTTTCAAAAAATTCTGAGCGACTGTATAAATGTTAATAAATATATTGTAAAAATTCCAAAATAATGTCTCTTCGTGGTTCATCAGAAAATATTCACCAAAAAAAGCGAAAACATATGGCCGTTACACGTTACGACCGCCATAAGCATTTCGATGCCAGACGCATATCTACACAGTTGTATGACTTTTGTGCTTTAGGAAGTATCATTTACGTATTGATGAGCACTGAAGAGCCATTTCTAGATACGGTACTTGGCACTTTACTTTGCGAAGTGTCATGCAAGGAGATTTTTCGTCAGTTAAATCAATTAGGACATTTTTCATCTCATCACATACATATACGCTAGGGCGATTTTTTTTTTTCGACTATTTTTTTTTCTCAGTCCCCACGTGAAATTTTGTTGAATATGTCGAAAAACAAATTCCCTGTAAGTTACAGCCCTTAATATTAATTCTAAGTACTTTCCCTTAGCGTGAAAAGATTTTCCATCTAAAATACACGTAAATCGATTTTTTTTTTTTCAAAATTCCATAACTCAGCCGCATTTTATGCTATCATATTGTTCTAGGTTTCGATTTTCTCAGAATAAAACAATCTAGAAAAGTGCTAATTGCGGCAAAAGTGTAAATTGTACTGGTGAGTTGGTACGGGTCACTGAAGTTGTTTTTCACTCAAAATTCTCGTTTTTTTGCTGTTACCTCCGAAACAATTAACTTTACGAAAAAAATGTAAATGAAAAATGTATTGAAAATTTAATTTCCTACAAATAATGACCTATCGACCCAATTGCTTAGATTAATATTTCTTGAGATATTGAACGTTAACTTATGAGTAGTATAAAATTATTAGGTAATATGAACCGTAAAAATGTTATACTACTCATAAGTTATAGTTCAATATCTCAAGAAATATTAATCCAAGCAATTGGGTCGATAGGTTCTTTTTTGTAGGAAATTAGATTTTCAACAAATTTTTCATATACATTTTTTTCGTAAAGTTAATTGTTTCGGAGATAACAGCAGAAAAACGAGAATTTTTAGTAAAAATCAAGTTTAGTGACCCGCCGGAAACCCCCCAGTACAATTTACACTTTCACCGCAATAGGCACTTTTCTAGATTGTTTTATTCTGAGTAAATCGAAACCAAGAACAATGTGATAGTATAAAATGCGGCTGAGTTATAGAATTTTGAAAAAAAAAAAAAATTTCGATTTACGTGTATTTTAGATGGAAAATCTTTTCACGCTAAGGAGAAGTACTCAGAATTAATATTAAGGGCTGTAACGTTCAGGGAATTTGTTTTTCGACATATCCAACAAAATTTTAAGTGGGGACAGGGAAAAAAAATAGTCGAAAAAAAAATCGCCCTAATACACACACATCCATCCGGACATTTTTCCTAATATGATTTTTCGTTGTAGTGGAACATTTTAAACACAACTTTCTTTTCATGAAAATAAAGCTTTCTCTACGAGGAAGTAAAATTGAAATAATATAAAATATTGTTTTTTATTACGTTCGTAATAAATATCACAAGAGTGGTTAATTAAAGAATTGAAGAGTGTTGTTACATTTCTATATTTGCGTACGTGGATATATAAATACGAGTATAGTCAATTTTAGCTGCGAGGTTTGCCGCCGTTCCCCTGTGAAAATGTGCAGTAGTGCATTAGAAAAGAGTCGCTGCGTCTATTTTTCGGAGGTGCCAACGTACGACACGGAATATGAAAATTAGAAGCCGTAAGGGGATACGGTACGTGAGAGACGGACAACAAAATTGAAAAAAAAATTTCTCTCCTAAAATATTTCGTATGTAATAAAAAAGTGAAAATAAATGTCATTATATTGTTTATTTCTACGTTGCAAATATATATGGCGAGCCCCGATAATTGCCGAATTACTGCACTTATTCAACAATTTATTTGTGTTCGTCGCTATCTAAAAGTATTTTGCGCCGTAGTGTTCTTTCCTTTTGAATTATTCATTTTCCGCAACTGCAAAGCTCGCGATGTATCAGTAATCTATTAACTATCACTACGAGGTTTTCCAGAGTTGACGATTCGACAATATAATGTGCAATGTTCATCAACCCATTGTCCGCAACATGGAGATATAACCCGCTGCCGTTTTCATAATCTACAGAAGAAACAAAAATAATGCAATCAAATTTAGCGAAGTTTTACGATCTCTCGGATCGTAACTCCAGGTATCTCTCGCGCGCTTAGTATCGACGCTGCTTACGAAAAGTAGCACGATTCGAAATTCTTACGAAAACTAACACGTTTCGAATTCCACCATGAAAATCAACACGTTTCGATATTCGACGCGAAAACTAGCATGATTCGGCTTCTGCCGCGAAATATAGCATGTTTCGGCTTCCGTAGCGAAAACTAGCATATTTCGATTTGCACTGGAAAAAGTAGTATATTTGCCGAACTAAATCGAATAAGATTCAGAATTTTCACAAATGTTTTAATCATTCTTTCGGGAGCACTATAAGGAAATTATTGTTTATAAAAGGTTTATTCTACTTACAGTCTGAAGAATCGTTCATTGTGTTTTTATTTCATTAAAAAAAAACACAATCTTGGAGTGATCAACGATGATCCGCTACTAACTTTTCAGCTATTCGCAAACCAAAAACTCCAATATTCTAATTTAATAGTACTGTAGTCGTTATATTCGTCAGGAAGCTTGTGACAGACTAACGATGAGGTAAAGAATATTTTGAACGGCAGCAATATCGGGGAAAGGGAACGATAGTATGATGCCCTTCGTTAAAATGTCTCTCATATAGTGTTGAGAGCGAAAAAACAAAATATACGCTCTGTACTTTCTCGGACTGTAAACAAACTTTTCCATATTCATCGAAAAATAGTAATACTACGGAAAGGTTTGTCGGAGTTATACACTCCTGACTAAAAGTATAAAGTACAGTTGACAAAATCTTTAAAACAATCGATTGAGATATCTCGCGAAATGTCAGGTCTTGGACGAAAAGTAGCAAAAGGGAAAAAAACTGACATTGTGAACTTTGCATACACTGCAATTGTTTTCGATTTTCTTTTCTCAAATTTTTTTGACCATGGTTCTTTTACTCCAAAATGACGAGGCATTTGCTGTTTGCCATCTCATGATAAACCTAGCAGACCATAATTCAAACAGTAAAATATGTATGAAATAAATTCAAACAAAAAATAAAACAGTATAAAATGACAAGCATAAATAGTTCGTCAATTTGGAGTAAAAAAGGATGATCAAAAAACGTGGAGTAAACAATGAGAAACACTTCCAGTGATACTGAAACGTGCTAATTTTCGCGGTGAAAGTCGAAACATGCTAGTTTTCGCGCTGATATCAAGCGTGCTTGTTTTCGTAAGAAATCTGAAACATACTAGTTTCGTAAGCAGCGTCGGTATATCCAGACAGGTCACATATAAACTTACGCTCATGAAGCTGGCCGAAGAAAAAATATAGAAACCACTGGCATTCAATCGTATTGGTATATTGGCACCGATCATACATATCATCATTTGTTTCTTTACGGATTTTGACATATCGTACCACTGGCATTGATAGTACGCCGCGTATAGATTTCCAGTCTGTACAGAGGTAGGACAAATGTTTAATGGATTTTATTTAAAAACGTAAAAAAAAAAAAAAATACCGTCGTCAGGTAAAAGTTTTTAATGAACGAGTGGTTGTATCATACTTCGAGTATAAGATATTCACCAGTGATGCAGTAAACGTACATGACCAGGATCAGTGTGATATCATACACCAGATAGGAAATCAACTTTCCTGTCTGCTCCATCTAAAAATATTCCTCGAGACAATGAATGTAACGTCATTTTTTAAGCGAGGAAAAACAGCTTCGATCCGCGTACCTTAAACATACTGTAAGACGTGACACCAACGAGTACGGTAGATAAGATAAGTTCCTCCAAGAGAAGTGGACCAAACACTTTATTGATATCTTCTACTGCTCTGTCGAAGAGGGGCGGAGGGAGGGAGGCAATTAAATTACATAAAATGGAAACAAAGTAACGTTGTTTAAAAATAAAAAATCATACATTCGTTCCCTCGATCCAAAAATACAAAAATGTAACCCCCTGAGGATTGTTCCGTCCAGGGAATCCTCAGGGAATTCTCAGGGAAATATAAATGAATGTTCGTGCCGACGTAAGTGATTTTCAACATTTATACACAAATGAGTGATCAGTGATAAAGATAGAGTATAGAAGAAAAACGCACTCCAGA
The DNA here is from genome assembly GCA_958009045.1 of Oxytorus armatus. Lineage (NCBI taxonomy): Eukaryota > Metazoa > Arthropoda > Insecta > Hymenoptera > Ichneumonidae > Oxytorus > Oxytorus armatus. Next base: position 13,284,706 of record OY253755.1, read on the forward strand.
ATATTGCGATGCCTGTCGACTATATCACGAAATATATTTCTGGAATTCTCCTGGTCGTCGAGGGTCTTCAAATCGACATTCCTTATTCTAAACGCCAATATCGATAATTGTGCACACACGTGAAGTGTCAGGGTGTACAATAATGCTATAGTCGCCATGTGAAAAATGCACACGGACGCCATGGGACATTGACACAGCCAGACAAGCCAGAATGTCGAAGACTCGGTCACCTCGAAGAAAAGCCGAGTGCGAAAAGTCAGGACGAAGGGTATGCTCTCGTTTTGCAGAACTAGAGAATTTAGACTGTATTATTTTCATTAAAACGAAACTATCGCGTTGAAACTTGCGAATTGTGTTTTGACGAATTCTTACACAATGCTCACAGAGCCCTCTATGAAAAACTATATTCTTTGAAATTCTGGTTCCCTCGTGGAGAAACCCTTAGCGAAATTTGCCATTCATTGCGATTAGAAATGCCATTTACTTTCCATTGCTTCAGATGCAATGGCAATTGAAGGCAGTTTTGCCAAGGGTAAAATCTCCATTAAAATCTCATTAGTATTACCATGCTCATGAGAAATTAAGGGAGGGGTAAGGGTTTCAGCGTAAAAAGAAAAAATACTTTTTTTACGATTTTTTTTCTCAAATATGGATTGAGCAATCTTATTCGAACCTTTTGTACATTATTGAGCATACTTTTGACAATTTTGTGTAATTTTTTCATGCAGAAATATTGATGCATAAGCCCGTAACAGAGCTTCCCCCAGAACGTCTTCGACAAAAACAATTTGCGGTGTTCACTATAACTCGGCCGGAAATTATTTGAAAATGAAAAACCATGGAAATTTAGTCAAATTATAATCAAATCTACCCCCCAACGTTCTCTGATAATTTTTTTTTCATTTAAAAATTTTTGGCGGCCATCTAAAGTGTGAACTGTTATTTTCCACGAAAAATTCCGCCATTTTGCGGGTGGGAAACACCCTTAATGTAAAAAAAAAAATTTAACTAAACGTTGGGGGGAGGTGTTTTATATGTAGAAAATGTGTACAAAGTTTGAAATGAATCGGTCAAGTAGTTTTTAAATGGAAGTGAACACGGATTTTAAAAAAGTAGTTTTGAGAAAAACGCGCCTAAAGTTTACGAAGTAAAAAAGTGAAGAAAAAATTTTTTTTTTCCAACTTACACAGAATCATCGATTCCAGCTCGTTTCTTCTTTCAAAATATTGTAGTGTATAGTATATACTATATACTATATACACAATAGCAATGAATAAACTGTGTACCTGTTCGACAGCTGCACTGCTAGCCCGACCGTCCGCAGCTGTTAGAGGTATAGCGTTAAAGGCCAGGAGAATAATAAGACAATAACTTCAAGAATATTGCTTAGATCGGTTTAAAATTTTAAGGACATATTCTTGAAATGTTAAACAATAAGATAAGACAAAAAAAATTTCGATTTTACGAAAGTGAAAACCCGTACCCCGCCCTTAATGGAACATTTACCCTTCATACATTTAAACGGTAAATTTACCATTAATTTCCCATAGGCACCAGCAATGGCAATACCAATGCGATTTTGAATAGAGTTTTTATTCTTGGTAAAAGTCCCTTCAGTTGCCATTATGTCTGAAGCAATGGAAATTCAATGGCAGTTCTAAAGGTAGTAGTCTGGTAACTTAAGCCGATTTTCATGTCTTTTTTGGAGGGCGTTTTTTTGTAGGAAAATAACAATGAATCGTTTTGGATATTTAGGATGTTTTTACTTACATATTAAAGATACAAAAAAAAAAAATTTTTGACAAAATTTAATAGTTTATTATAATTATTATTATTGATCGAACTTGGCACCTCGAAGTTAGCAGCCCGGGTCCTAACTTTTTATCTACCGAACCGAATGCTTTCAAATTTTAACAGGCTACTTTACACACTTATTGTTCTGGTCGGAACTACTGAAATTAAATTTCATGGATAAATAACAAAATGGCAGCCTTTGGAAAAAAAAGTCCTTTTATTTTAGCAAAGAAGGGGTTGTAAAATAAAAAGTTAAGGGCTGAAAAAATTTCTCGGTAGTTCCGACGAGAACTATGAGTATGTACTCGTAGAGTAGCCTGTTGAGATTTGAAAGCAATCGGTTCAGTAGAAAAAAAGTTAGGACCCGGGCTGCCAACTTCGAGGTGCCAACTTCGATCAATAATAATAATAATAATAATAATAAACTATTACATTTTTTCAACAAAATTTTTTTTCGTATCTTTAATATGTAAATAAAAACATCCTAAATATCTAAAACGATTCATTTTTATGTTCCTACAAAAAAACGCCCTCCAAAAAAGACATGAAAATCGGCTTAAGTTACCAGACTGCTACCTGAATGGCAATGAATGGCAAATTCTGCTAATAAATCATAAAAAAAGCACACAGGCTATGATGAACTAAAAAATGGAAAATAATAGAAACTATCTGAGAAGTTGGCGAAAAAAATGCCATTGCTTCAGACGCAATGGTAATTGAAGGCAGTTTTGCCAAGGGTAAAATCTGCCATTGCTTGTGCTCATAGGAAAGTAATGGTAAATTTACCATTCATACATTTGAATAGTAAATTTACCGTTCATTTCCCATAGGCAATTTTCGTCATTGGAAAAAATGCCAAGGCAGTTTTGCCAATGACAAGATTTTACCATCCAATTTCCCAAAGGCACTAATGTCAATACCAATGAGATTTTGAATGGAATTTTCATCCCTGGCAAAAGTGCCTTCAATTGCCATTGCGTTTAAAGCAATGGAAATTTAATGGCATTTTTTAATGACAACGAATGGCAAATTTCGCTGATAAGAGAAGTTTACGAAAAAAAATTACGACTATATAAGATTATGAACAATTCCTTGTATATATATTATGTCCTTTCAATCTTTATAGCAATTTTTTTAAATCTATGCAAGGTAATAACAATATAGTGAGAAGAGATAATAATATTATAAGCCTATAATATTAGTAGCTTGTATAATGTACGTATCAAACTCATATATTTGAGTTTAATGCATGCATTATTTTATTTAAAAAAAAGTAATACCTTACGAATTTGCCATTCAAAATAAAACTAAAAGGTAATATCACCATTCAGTTTCTATTGAAAGAAATGGCTATTCGAGTTTGTCATTGACATTCCATTCAGCTTGCTGCCATTAAAAATTTTCCCATGACTTTGACAATTCCCAATGGTAGTGTATGGTAATCAGCCTTTGCCAGTGATTGCCAATGGCAAAATTTCGCTAAAGGAATCTTTGGGCATTGTATAAAATTTGAAAACGTGAAAAAATATGCTTCGCGATCGCGGAGCTTTCTTCAATAAAAAAATAATTCCGAAATTTGTAACCTTATCAAGAGACACGGGACGTACAAAAAAAAGCACTTAAATAAAATTAATTCTACCACCATCCACGTTAACTTTTGTGCGCAGGTTGTTACCGGCTCTGAGGCGTAATTCCAACGGCTGCAGATGGTAATACAAAGTCGCAAATGTTTCGGTACCGACGGAAATTTTAAAAAATATGTTCGCCATTCGATTGTAAGTGAGATAAATATTCATCTCATCGGTGTTTTCATAGAATTTAGTATCGATACTATCGATTACCCGTCCGGTAAGTTTCGCGAGTGTTTTCGAGTATCTCATTACGATAATTTTTATCGTCATTATTAGAGCCCATCCGCTCTCCATAAGATTTAATACCGTGAGTTCCATGTTGCCGAATACGTGAAATAAATCTGCCAATATCGCGCCGACTATAGTCAGAATATACACGAACCAAACAGCGAACCTCACGTAGGTTGAATCCAATGGCCATGCTCCCACGACTGCAAAGACACGCCTGGTCATTTCAAACACGTCTTTGGCCCGATTGAAATTGTTCTAAAACAGAATCTCGTCCATAAAGCTCGCCCGTCCTCCGATTCCTTTTGCACGCTAATGAAATTCTATGTACGGCTACTCACTGCCATTGTTATAATTCACTACCGACGATTCATGAGAGAGTGAGGGAACAGAAATTTTGTCTACAATGTATCGCGCACTACCGAAGCTTTCCGATATCCGAGAACGAAAATAAAGCTTGTCGCGTGCGATTGAAAATGTATGAAGCAATTATGCATATGGTCAGGCTCCACAGGGATATAAAAATCGTCGCGTCAGCCACAGTGCTTTTTTTTTCACCGGAATATTCTGGCGTCTGTCTGGCGCTTTTCTCATGTAATCGTCGAGACTTATTTCTTCTTTGCTTTTCATATTTCAACAACTGCACAGTTTCATATTTTTTTCTTCCATTCGACGTAATCGCTTTACCGATTATCTTATATGCCAGCATCGAGACTGATTTTTTTAAAATACATTTCCTCTGATATCAATCGCTGTACGATATTGTGTTTAGTTTCAGTTGCCACGGTCACGATATGCTCTACGACCAAGCGCAATTCGGAGTATGAGTAATGACTTAATAGCAGTCCATAAAGTTTTTGTCTCGAAGTGCAATTATCGTATAGACAGCATACGTGAAATGGTGAATTTTAGTCTTTTATTGACCTCGGTGAAATATTGATCCGATACTCGTATCGTCGAATATGATACACAACAGTTCCGTCCATGATAGAACCTTTGAATTCGCAAGTCCGAAGCCTCCCACTAATAATACAGAGTGGACAACGTTATAAGATCGTTTTTCTTCATCCATCGTGTCGTTAGTATTGAGATACATATTATTTTTCGTGAGTACCTGAAAATTGTTATTTTTTTTCTTCCATGAGAGGGCGAAACAAATTCACCGATATGTAAAGTTACTATTCGAAGGGTCCAACATTTATGATATTTATTATAATATCTACACAGTTGTATGACTTTTATGCTTTGGGAACTATCATTTACGTATTGATGAGCTCTGAAGAGTCAGTTTTAAATACGGTACTTGGCACTTGACTTTGCGAAGTGTCATGCAAGGCGATTTTACGTCAGTTAATTCTATTAGGATATTTTTCATTTCATGACATACGCATACACACACATACACACACATCCATCCGGACATTTTTCTAAATGTGATTTTTTGATGTATTGGAACATTTGAAACACAATTTTTTTTTAATGAGAATAAAGCTTTCCCTGCGAGGAATAAAAACTGAAATAATATAAAATATTGTTTATTACTACGTTCGTAATATCACAAGAGTGGTTAATCGGAGCAATGAAGAATTTTGTAACATTTCTATATTTGCGTACGTGGATATATAAATATATATGTATTTTGTCGTGTTTGTTTCTTCAAAAAATCTCGTTCCCAGTAATCTTCGAAGCGCGCGTTGTGTCAGTTATTCATCAAAATAAAACCATATTTCAAGTTGTTTCACAAAGTTGCCAGTTTTGACGATTAAAGTAAAATTTTGTTCAAACCATTGTTCGTAACATGGAGATATAACCCGCTGCCGTTTTGAGAATCTGCAAAGCACAAAATCACTAACAAATTTTTTGAAGTTTCACGAAATTGGAGATTGATACTTTTTCGTTTCTCGAGCACTTACAATTAGCTTAAGTGGTATGTTTATGCATGCTACTTACACTCGTGAAACTGGATAAAGAGAAAATATAAAAGCCACCGGCATTTAACTGAATCGGTATGTCGGCACCGATCATACATATTATCAGTTGTTTGTTGACGGATTTCGACATAAAGTACCACTGGCACTGATAGTACGCTTCGTGGAGATTTGTCTTCTGAGACAAATGAGAAGTCGAACGATTCCATTATTAACATTATTTTTAAATAAACTACAAGTTGAGACATGTGAAAATTGCTTCCCCGAACTTTGTCACATTACTCAATGCCCTACTACGAGTAACTGTTCTTTATTTTGGCTAATCAAATCACGTACAAACATATTTGGGGAACTACGGCGCTGTACCTGAAGCCGTTCTCCAGTTACAAACATCTTCGTTCCCGAACCCTTTTATGTAAAAATGCTTGACTCGATAGATGGAAATTTACGAAAGTTAGAGAGATCACAGACATTTTTCGAAAATGAAAAAATGCCTTAAATCCTTGAATCCTCAAGGAATTACAATGAAAATTTCATCAAACAACGGACGTTTGATGTCCTGAATCTGTGCAAAGTTCACAAGAAATCGGTCAATTTGTTCTCGAGATATATCAAATTGAATTTTACATATTTCGGCATAAACACGGAAATCTTTTCTAGATGTGATTTTCGGATTTTTACCACGAAACTAAAGGTTATTTTACTGATGAACAACTAGGCTGTATATCGTACTTCGAGAATGAGATATTCACCAGCAACGCAGTAACCATATATCACCAAGATCAGCATAACATCATACAGCACAAATGATATCGTCTTTGCCATATCTTCGGCCTGTAAAAACACTCCTCGAGCAATAAATGTCGAATAATTTTGTGCGAGGATAAAAAAACATGAACCTGATTAACGTACCTCAAAAAAACTGTAACACGTGAGACCAAGGAGTAGGGTGTTGATGACGAGTTCTTCCAACAGAAGTAGACTAAAGACTTCTTCGATATCTTTTGTTATTCTGTTTGGGAAAAAAAACATTGATTGACAAAAAAAGCTGGTGTGTTTATAAACAAATGAAATATTGGTGAATACAGAATTGTAAAACCCACTCAAGAATATTGCAATGCCTTTCGACTATGTCACGAAAGGTGTTTCTGGCCATCTCGGGTTTTTCGAGGGTGTCCAGATCGAGATTCCTTATTCTAAACGTCAATACGGCCAATTGTCCGCACACGTGAAGTACCATAATAAAAAGATATCCTATAGTCGCCACGTCAAAAATCGGCATGTACGCCGCAGGAAAATGAAACAACCAGACGAGCCAGAAAGTCGTAGACTCGGTAACCTCGAAGAAATACCGAGTACGATAAGACAGTACGTAGGGCATACTCTCGTTCCGTAAAACTAGAGAACTTTGACGGTTTTTATTTTATATAAAATCGTAAAAATTAATTAGTTAAATAGTCCCGAAAATGATATCGGCACATTGCTTTCTCATCATTTTTGCCCATTCGCACAACCGCCTCTATCAGTAAGTGGCCTTTCAATTTTTTGTTTTCTCTTTGAGAAATATTCGTAAGTGCACAAAAATAAACTATAACGGAACAATGCACGAGTATTTGTTTTACGCCATTTCTCACGTCGTAAAATTTGCGTAAGTTGGAGCGAGTAAAAACTTTCCGAAAATCTCAACAATCCCTTAAACCTCACTCTTTTTGGCTGGAACTTACGACTGCCTGAAAATGATCGGCATTGCAAATTTTATTTTATGTTTCACCGTCACAGAGCTTCCTCCATGAGGAACAATAACCGATATGAATTTGTTACACTTATCGAAGTTTATATGCACTTGGGGTATATGCTTTTGGGCATCATGCATTTGAAGGATTTGTTCTTGAGTTATATGTATTTCGGGGATATGCTTTTGAGTTATATGCATTTGGGAGATATGCTTTTGGGTTATATGCATTTGTGGGATATGCTTTTGGGTTATATGCATTGGGGGATCTGCTTTTGAGTTATATGCATTTGGGGGATATGCTTTCGGGTTATATGCATTTGGGGGATATACATTTACGTTATATGCATTTGGCTTATATGCATTTGGGGGATATGCTCATGGATTATATGCATTTGTAGGATATGCTTCTGGGTTACATGCACTTGGGGGATATGCTCATGGGTTATATGCATTTGTGGGATATGCTTTTGCGTTATATGCATTTGGGGGATATGCTCATGGGTTATATGCATTTGGGGGATATGCTTCTTGGTTATATGCAGTTTTGGGATATGCTTTTGGGTTACATGCACTTGGGGGATATGCTCATGGGTAATATGCATTTGTGGGATATGTTTTTGGGTTATATGCATTTGGGGGATATGCTGATGGGTTATATGCATTTGGGGCATATGCTTTTGGGTTATATGCATTTGGGGGATATGCTCAAGGGGGATCTGCTTTTGAGTTATATGCATGTGAGGGATATGTTTTTGGGTTATATGCATTTGGAAGATATGCATTTGCGTTATATGCATTTGGGGGATCTGCTTTTGGGTTATATGCATTTGGGTGATATGGTCATGGGGGATCTGCTTTTGAGTTATATGTATGTAGGGGATATGCTTTTGGGTTATATGCATTTGGGGCGATCTGCTTTTGGGTTATATGCATTTGGGGGATATGCTCATGGGTTATATGCATTTGGAGGATATGCTGATAGGTTATATGCATTTGGGGGATATGCTTTTCGGTTATATGCATTTGGAGGATTTGGTCTTGGGTTATATGCATTTGGGGGATATACATTTGCGTTATATGCATTTGGAGATCTGCTTTTCGGTTATATACATTTGGCGGATATGGTCATAGGTTATATGCATTTGGGGAATATGCTTTTGAGTTATATGCATTTAGGAGGTATGTTTTTGGGTTATATGCATTTGTGGGATATGCTTTTGGGTTATATGCATTTAGGGGATCCGCTTTTGGGTTATATGCATTTGTAGGATATGCTTCTGGGTTACATGCACTTGGGGGATATGCTTTTGGGTTATATGCATTTGGAGGATATGCTGATAGGTTATATGCATTTGGGGAATATGCTATTGAGTTATATGCATTTGGGAGATATGCTTTTCGGTTATATGCATTTGGAGGATTTGCTCTTGGGTTATATGAATTTGGGGGATATACATTTGCGTTATATGCATTTGGAGATCTGCTTTTCGGTTATATACATTTGGCGGATATGCTCATGGGTTATATGCATTTGGGGGATATGCTTTTGAGTTATATGCATTTAAGAGGTATGTTTTTGGGTTATATGCTCATGGGTTATATGCATTTGTGGGATATGCTTTTGGGTTGTATGCATTTAGGGGATCTGCTTTTGGGTTATATGTATTTGGGGGATATTATTATGGGTTATATGCTTTTGAGTTATATGCATTTGGGAAATATGCTTTTCGGTTATATACATTTGGGGGATATGCTCATGGGTTATATGCATTTGGGGGATATGTTTTGAGTTATATGCATATGGGAGGTATGTTTTTGGGTTATATGCTCATGGGTTATATGCATTTGTGGGATATGCTTTTGAGTTATATGCATTTGGGGGATCTGCTTTTGGGCTATATGCATTTGGGGGATATGCTCATGGGCTATATGCATTTGGGGGATGTGCTTTTCAGTTATATGCATTTGGGGAATTTGCACTTGGGTTATATGCATTTGGGAGATATGCTTTTAGAAACATGACATGGACAAAAAAGTCCGTTAGGTAAATTTAATTCCATCGTCTTTCCCGCTAAATTCTATGCTGCATTGTGGTTACCAGCTTTGAGACGAAATTCCAACGGCTGTATATAATAATATATCGCCGTAAATGTTATCGTCACAAGCCAAATCTTGAAGATTTTCGTTGCAATCCGATTGTAATTGAGATAAATTGCCATCTCTTCGTTGCTCTCGAAGTGTTTGGCATCGATACTATCGATTACCCGTCTGGTTAGTTTCACGAGAGTTTTCGAGCATCTCATTACTATAAATTTCGTCATAATCAGGATAAACAACGAGCTCTCCATGAGATTCAGTATCATAAGTTCCATGTTGCCGAATACATGAAATAGATCGACCAATACCGCTGCACAAATACTGAAAATATACAGGAACCACACGGTAAACCTCACGTAAGTTGAATCCAATGGCCATGCTCCCATAACGGCAACGGCACGCCTGTTCAGTTTGAACACATCCTTGGCTCGATTAAAATTAACCTAAAACGCGATATTTGCTATGAAAAAAAACTTCGACCACAGAGACGAATTGTCGATGTACATGCTAACAGAATTGTCCATGTTGAAACTCACTGCCATTGCTACCAGTGTTCACGACCACGAGTCATGAGAAACTGACCGAGCAACATTCATTCTACGATGTAACGCGCAGGACCGAAGCGTCGCAGCGTACGGGAAAGGAAAATCTTTCGTGCCAAACGCGATCGAAAATTTATGAAACACTTATGGGTATGATGAGATGCCCGACGATTTTCTTATCTGAATATTCTGGCGTAATTGGATCGCTGATTTTTTGTCGGTCATCCGAAACGATCTCTATTCTATTTTTTATGTGCTATCAATAAAGACGCTGTCTCTTGATATCGGCAAATTTTATGCTGTTCTGAATTTCAGATACAATTGCTTAACCACTTTTCTTATGTACCTACATCGAGACTGGTTTCTTACAATACATGTTCCATGCGATACCAGCAGGTGGACAACGTTGTGTTTATTCACCGTTATTCATGGTTACCGTGCGTTACTACGATCACTCGTGAACGTTTAAGGGTGATTTGGGATATGGATAATGACTTAATGGTAATCCATGATGTTGAAGGTCTAGACTGCAATTATTGTAGGGGCAGGTTACGTAAAATACGATTCTTAGAATCTATTGTACGTCAGAACACATCGATACATTATTCGATACAATATTGTTTACTCGAATACCATACACGATGGCACTACGCAGGAGAAGAACCATCGAATTCATACAGTTAAGGGAAGATCCCATAACAAAGGTGCAAAGTGCATAGCGACATAAGTTTTCTTTTCACTTCATTAATAGTAACTTTGATATTAGAATGAAATATCCTTTACGCAAGAGCGAGTGCCTCAAACGTGCTGCGAGAGTAAGGTAATATGAATAGCTGGACATGTAAGACGATATCAAAAATGTACACCAATTTTCGTACAGAAAAATCCACTTTGTCCACAAATTGGCGCGACCAATTTCGAGCCCGGAGTTACTTGTTTCTAAAAACCATATATTAAACATTTTTATTATCGTATAGTTTTATTGTGTATTATTGAAAATGTTGGAACCACTGTAGCTCGACGCTCATTTTCGGATATTCTGGCGTGCTCCACCGATTTACTTGTATGCAGACATCGAGAATGATTTTAAAAAAATACTTTGCATACAATATCAGCACAATTATATATATTTCTGGGTATTCGCCGTAATTCCTTCGTCGATTTTCTTACATGCGGTCATCGAGGCCGATTTCTTTTAATATTTTTCATGCGACAGTTGCATAATTGCGCTTATTGTCAGTTGACATATTTACGATTTATTGCTACGATCACTCGTGAACGTTTAAACGTGATTCAAGGTATGTGCAATGACTCAATAGCAACCCACGATATTGTAGCTCAGTATACGCAAAGAAAAGATAATTTACCTAGAATACGGATTTTTTATATTATTTTGTACTCGTGCGCACATCGAAAGAATATTACGACGGTGCAGTACGGAACCATTGAGTTCAGGAAAGCCATTGAAAATTACATTGAGAGTACAGAGTTCACAGCGATGTAAAATCGCTTTTATTTATTATTCGTGTCTTTGATATTGAAATAAAAATTGTTTTTCGTACCAGTGAGTATCTCGGAATCGCTATTTTTATTTTCATGCAACTGCACAAAAAAGTGTACTTGTCCCCCGATTCTGTATCATGAATGTTATATAGTGAATCTTAAAATAAAAAATTAAGATCAGTAGGAAAAAAACCACAAACCTGCACATTCCTTCTCCATAATTTTATTTCATATGCAACGTTCTTGGCTGTGAGGAGGCAGTTTTATATGAGTTTCCGTTGGCAATAAGACTGAAACTCAGTAAAAATATGGCTGACCGTAACGGCCAGATTTTCCGTTGTTTCCCTGTGCCCTTGTGCAAATGCGATACAGTCGTGCATCAGGACGAAATGGTCACGGACAACACTCTGAGGGAGTTTCCAGGATGGACCAAAATGAAAGGTTAGTGAAAAAGGTATGGGTAGTAAAAACTTGGAAGGGGTTCGACTAACGCAAAATAATGTCATCCTCCTATTATAAATACGAGTATCTCGAATTATTTAGCTGTTTTTCAATGTATAATTTATCGGCATTTTTTTTGGACGTCAGTCGTTCGAGATGGGTTTTAATTTTTCTACATTCTTTCATTTAATTCATTTTCTATGACACGACGATGCAACTCGTAGTATAGTTTTGTGAATCTGCAAAAATGACGTAAAATTTGTTAAGTGCGAGCGTGAACATTTTTTTTCTCGAATTATTTCTGGATATGATACACCTGTGATGTTAAATAAACGAGAAAAGGTGTGGTAACCACCACACCTTTTCTCATTTGAATGGGTTTTTTCGTCCCTGTCATGCATTATTTTCAGTCGTTTCTTGAAGAAGGAGTCTATAATATCACGTGCCCTGATTATATTCGTCGTACAAATGCGTACTCTGTACAGAAAGCAAATCATTTCTTTGTTCCTTTGTTTAGTTTTTTCTTATTTCAATTAAATATAAGATCAAAACCGAAGTTAAATAATTATCAAAAAATCAGCACATGCCAATTTTTCGTTGATTCTTTTATTCGGCATTCACATATGACATCTATTCGACGATGTGACAGTTCACGAGGATGTTTTATTTTACTTTTATTTTATGCAGAATATCGCAGACTGACGTTTACGAACAAAAAAAAATACAACTTTGTTCAACCCATTGTTCGTAACATGGAGATATAACCAGCCGCCGTTTTGAGAATCTGTAAAAAGTAAAGTACGATGAAATAAAAATTTGACGAAAATCCTACGAACTGCCTGACCAAAAGTGCTTACACTCGTGAAGCTCGCCGAACAAAAAATATAGAAGCCACCGGCTCTCAACTGGATCGGTATGTTTGCACCGAACATACATATTATCAGTTGTTTCTTCACCGATTCTGACATACCGTACCACTGACATTGATAACACGCTTCGTGCATATTTGCAGTCTGTAACGGAGATTGGACAATTGTGTTCATTGATTAAAAAAAAAAAAATCATCGAAACAAAAATAATTAATGAACAACTGGCTGTGTACCGTACTTCGATGATGAGATATTCGCCAGCGGAGCAGTAAATATAAATCATGAAGATCAGTGTAACAGTAAACAGTAAATATGACACCGAGGCTGCCGCCTGATCGGTCTACAAAAATATATATCACCCAGCATTAATGTAAAATAATCTTATTAGCTGAAAAAAAAACAAAAATAAAAACTAAAATCTTTTCTACATACCGAAATAGCGCTGTAACACGTGACAGCGACGAGTATGGTGATTAGGCCAAGTTCACCCAAGAGAAGTATACCAAACACAGCGTTGATCTCTTTTGCTACTCTATCGTAAAAATGAAAAAACAATTCAAAGAAAAACAAAAACGTTTGTACATGAACTAATTGTCACGATGAATACGGAAAAATTGTCAAACAAACGCACTCAAGAATATCGCCATGCCTCTTGACTATATCACGAAAAATTGCTATAGATAAGTCCTGTTTGTCAAGATCATTCAGCTCGAGATTCCTGATTCTAAACGCCAAAACGGACAATAGTCCGCACACGTGAAGTGCCAAGGTGTACAGAAATGTCATTGACGCCATGTGAAAAATGGGCGTGTAAGTCATGGGAAATTGATACAACCAGACGAGCCAGAAAGTTGAAGTTTCGTTCACCTCGAAGAATAACCGAGTGTGATAAGACAGGATGAAGGGCATGCTCTCGTTTCGCAGAACTGAAGAACTTCAATCGTATTATTTTCAATGTAATTAAAAAAAACTGGTACATCGTTACTTTCTCGTCACATATTTTTTTCAGTGTCGTACGAACTTAACGAGTTTTCTACAGATGTGTTAAATTTGAAGATATGTAGACATTAGGGTGTGTCAAAAACTTTTTGTTTTTTTTTTTATGTCCCATCATAAAGGACAATGGGAAATACTTTTCCATTGCATCTCGCGAAAGAAGGGCTCTGGCAAAAAAATTGCCAAAAGGTGGCTCAATGGACATAAAGCCCAAAATTGTGAGCCACCCTCAAGAGTCAATTACTGGAACCGTCCTTTTTCGAGAAACACCGTAAAATTGTTTGAAAATTTTATCAAGGGTATTGCAATTTTATTCCACAAGCATGTTTTAATTCGTTTCCTAATTGCTTGAATTTAGGGATTTGGACGAATATTGCGATAGCGATTTTGCACGAAAGGATCGTATTATTTATTTTACGAAAGAGACACGGGACGGAAGGGAGAAAGACACGATTTCCCGCCCTCAAATTCGTATTCAGCGACCCAAAAAACCTCTGGATACATAATTTCATAAGAATCCAGGGTAAATATGGAGCAAAGGGGACCCACTTCAGATTGACTTGCCTTTAATATATGGTACGAGTATGTTGTGTTGGGACCCTTTCTGAACAACTTTTTCCTTTGATACAATTGGGGGTCGTTATTTATTAAAAAGTTATTAACAAATAATGTTAATAACTCATATAGCTATTTTCCTTATACCAGCCAGTCCTAATCATATTGTCCTTCACATTTGTAGTTACGAATACACCCCTGAGTAGCATACAAAAAGTTTTATCCGTCGCTCATTGTTTGTTAAAAAGTTATTAACAAAAAAATTTTATGAATGTTGGCTTGTTTGTTGGGTTATTTAGTTGGGTTGTTTAGTTGGGTTGTTTAGGTTGTTTGGGTTTTTTGTTTTTGATTTGTTTGTTTATTGGGTTTGGGTTTTTGGTTTGGGTTTATTTTGGATTTGTTGAGTTTGTTGGGTTTGTTCGTTTAGGTTGTTTAGTTGGGTTGTTTGTTTGGATTATTTCGGTTGTTTTGGGTTTGTTTAGGTTATTTGGGTTTTTTGTTTGTTTTGGATTTGTTTGTTTATTGGGTTTGGGTTTTTTGGTTTAGGTTTGTTTTGGATTTGTTTGTTTATTAGGTTTGGGTTTTTGGTTTAGATTTGTTTGTTTGTTGGGTTGGTCTGTTTGTTTCTTTACGTTACTGGGGTTGTTTTGGGTTGTTTTTGGTTTGTCTATGGGCTGGTATGCGTTGGGGGCATGGGGGCCGCAGCCCCTCCGGTCATACGTGTACTGGCGTGCAAGTATTTCAAATTCTATTTATGAATTTTCTTTTGTTAATAACTTTTTAACAAACAATGAGGACGGATAAAACTTTTGGCATGTTACTCAGGGGGGTATTCTTAACAACACATGTGAAGGACAAGATGATTGGGACTGGCTGCTATAAGGAAAATAGCTATATGAATTATTAACTTTATTTGTTAATAACTTTTTAATGAATAACGACCCCCAATTGTGTCAGAGGAAAAAGTTGTTCAGAAAGGGTCCCTAGACAACATATATTAAAGGCAAGTCAATCGGAAGTGGGTCCCCTTTGCTCCATATTTACCGAATCCAGCAAATTATGCGATTTTTAGAATTCGTGATGCGCTATTTTGAATTTTGTAATTTGTTTTTCGAATTTGTATTCAGTGACCGAGAAAACCTCTGGATACAAAATTTCATACAAATCCGGTAAGTTATGCGATTTTTGTTGTTTATCATCCGCCATTTTTGATTCGCAATTTTTTTGTCAAAATCTATAAAATATAATCTAAAAATCTACAAAATCTATAAAATATTTCGTGGATATGTTTCTTCGTGTATATTAATTTTCGTGTATAACAATTTTCGTCTATATGACGCCCTACTGAAAAATCAAATGTAAACAAAATGTCTGTATATACGTATGTGTGTGTGTGTTTTTATAACTCGAGAACGACTCGCGCTACTGTTCCCAAATTGTGCTCATATCGATTATATTCTTTTCGGATTATAATAATTTTGATTTTATTACAATACTTCGTATGTGATGAGAAAGTTGAGAAAAAAAGTTACGTAAATGTTGTATTTAAAGGAAGAGACGGCATGCACAAAAATAAGCAGTGTTAACCCTTCAAGCCTTAGGTGGGTTCATTGTGACCGCAGAGATCGAGCTTTGCTTTTTTTGGACTAGAGCGATGCCAGTATTCCCCATACCTCTACTACTGTGCCTCCCGACCACTCTACCGAAGTAGTACAGAGCCGTGTCAGGTCAGACCTCGAGTAGTATTCCTGCAATAAAGTAGGGGTCGAAACGTCCCCGATTGGCGTACACAAAAAAAAACGTACTAATGCCCAACAATTAAATTAAGTATTCATGATCATGTAATAAATGCAGTAATAAATGCATGCATACATAAATAAACATATAAAACCAAGACATTTTTATTTCTGTTTATACCTACGTGAAACGTAACATCAAAAAAGTACATAAAATATTATGATTTTTATTGGAAAAAAAAGTGTTTTTATTCGACACAAAAATATTCTTATTTGTCCGAATACTAACCGCAGTATCCTTTGGGTGCGAATATTAAATACAAAATGTTAACAGAATGTCGCCCGTCATTATCCCATCAGAATAATCGCTCACCCGATCCTGAGTACATATCCAATATTGATATTAAAAAAAAATAATGTGCATGTGTTTTTATATTTCTGTCAAGGTCGATGTACATACGGCTAGACATTAATAAAATATGTATGCTCTATCGAAATTTATGAGCAATTGAAAAATTGGTCATAAATTGCTTTTTGACCAAAAAAAAGTTATCGGCTGGAAAAAACCTAGAAAACATGTCATGTTCGCAAGGAAAATAGGATGGAAGATGTGCCTTTCGAAGTTTACATCGTGAGAATACCCGTTCATCAAGAACATTTTTGATTTTTATTCGAACCAGCATTTGTGGTCGAAAAGACGACAGAACACGGCCATTTCACAACCCTAAGGCTCGAGGGGTTAATTATAATGAATTCTATCGTCTTCCCCATTAATTTTGTGCACAGTTGGTTACCCGCCGTCAGCTGATGTCGCATCGGCTGGAAAGTATAATACACCGTCATCAATGTTTCCGCCGACATCCAAAACTTGAAGAATCTCGTTGCGAGACGATTGTATTTGAGATAAATTTCCATCTCTTCGATATTATCGAAGAATTTAGCATCGACACTATTTATTACCCTTCTTGTGAGTTTCGCGAGCCTTTTCGAGAATCTCATTACTACAAATTTCACGGTCAGCATGGTACACATACCGGTCTCCATAAAATTGAGTACCATAAGCTCAATATTGCCGAGTACGTGTATTAGATAGGCCATCATTGTACCGACTACGGTCAGACAATACACGAGCCACACGGTAAACCTTACGTAAGATGGATCCAGTGGCCATCCTCCCATTACTCCAATCGCACGCCTGTTCAATTCGAACACGTCTTTAGCCCGATTGAATTTATTCTAAAACACAATAATTCCGATTGCAAAACTTCACACAGTTCCACTATCAGAACTGGAGAGTACTGGAAGTAACGAGTATTGGAAGTAACGAGTACTGGAAGTAATAAGTATTGGAAGTAATGAGTCCTGGAAGTAATGAGTCCTGGAAGTAACGAGTACTGGAAGTAACAAGTACTGGAAGTAACGAGTACTGGAAGTAACGAATATTGGAAGTAACGAGTACTGGAAGTAACGAGTACTGAAAGTAACGGATAATGGAAGTAAAGAGTACAGGAAGTAACGAGTACTGAAAGTAACGGATAATGGAAGTAACGAGTAGTGGAATTATCAAGTACTGGAAGTAACAAATACTGGAAGTAACAATCACTGGAAGTAACAAACACTGGAAATAATAAGCACTGGAAGTAACAAGTACTGGAAGTACCAAAGACTGGAAGTATTAAGTACTGGAAGTAACAAGCACGGAAAGTAACAAGCACTGGAAGTAACAAGCACTGAAAGTACCAAGGACTTTCAGTCCTTATTACCAGTACTTAATACTGAAAGTATTAAGTACTGGAAGTAACAAGCACTGGAAGTAACAAGTACTGGAAGTACCAAGGACTGGACCTGCCAAGGACTGAAGTATTAAGTACTGGAAGTAACAAGCACTAGAAGTAACAAGGACTGGACCTATCAAAGACTGAAAGTATTAAGTACTGGAAGTAACAAGCACTGGAAGTAACAAGTATTGGAAGTGCCAAGGACTGAACGTACCAAGGATTGGAAGTACCAAGGACTGGACGTACCAGGGATTGGAAGTACCAAGTACTGCAAAACTTCACCGCACACAGTCCCTCTATTGTTTCTTCGCATATGCTGACAAGACTGTATGTATGCACTATACTTACTTCCATTACAACTAGTGTCCACCACAACGGTTCATGACAAACTGAGGTAATGGGCGTCCACTTTACGCTGTATCGCGCAGGACCGAAGTCTTATAATGTACGATAATGAAAGTAATGCTTCGTGCTGAAGACGATCGAAAATGTATAAGAAATTACGTAAATGGTCAGCCCCCGAGACGGTTTTCTTATTCGGATATTCCCGCGTAATTGCATCACCGTTTTTCTCATGCAGACATCGAAATCGATCTCCTTTTTATTCCCCATGTAATGCCAATAATCGCTGGCTAATTCTACAGTTTTCGATGGTCACGATATATCCTATGCTCAATTGTGAGCGTTCAAGCGTTATTTGGGATATATGTAATGACGTAATGGCGATCCGAAATTCGTGGCTCTACGGCGCAATTACTCTAGAGACAGTATACGTAAAATGCGATTGTTACAATCTTCCGTGGTCGTACTCGCGTCACTAGAATATTCAGCCGATAATCGTATCATCCCGGAATAACATGCGCGTCTGTACAGCGCAGGACAGAACCACTGGAATCACATGAGAAGCGCGCGAAAAGATTCCACAAAGAGTACAGAGTGCGCAGCGATATAGGATCGACTTTCCTTCAATAATCGTGTCTCGAACATTTAAATAAAAATTATTTTTTCGCAAGAGTGAGTACCCTCAAATTCCGATTTTTAATTCCTAATTATTTTCAAGAATTTTAAGTATTGTAATAAAAAATGAATGAACACGAAATGGTTCGAAAACACAATGACTCTTTGAAGACACTACGAATCGCAGCGACATGAGCTGTGTGTGTTTTTTATAAGTAACATATAGTTTGGGTATTGAAATTGTCAAAAGAATATCCCTCCCGATACTTTACCGGAAATGCGAACAATTAAAAATGATTAAAAATAATGGTGAAATGAACAACGTGCACTGCTGATATTCATCGTAAAAATTCGTTCGCTGCACAGGATGCGAATAATTTTTTTGCTCCTATGTTTGTTTTTCTTCTTTTTCTTCTCTTCATTTTCCCAAATAAATATAGGATCAATCCTGAAGTGAAATAATTATCAAAAAATAATGAACTGCCAATTTCTTGTAAATTATTTTACTCGGCATTTAGCGAACTGTTTTATTTCAATTTTCATACAGAATAGAATATATCGTAGACTGACGGTGACGAGAAATTAATAAATAAACACTTTTGTTCGAGTCACTGTTCGTAACACGGAGATATAACCAGCGGCCGTTTTGAGAATCTGTAAAAATAAAGTATAATACAATAAAATTTGGTGAAAATTTTACGAACTCTCAGACTGAAAGATTTAACGTCTCAAACCTTAGCAAAAAGTACCAGTGAGTACTCAATTGAAAAGGCCGATTACCATGCTCATTCAATGCGAATTCTATGGGAAATTCAACGGAAAATTTGAACAGTAGCAAACCGAATGGAGAGATAATGGCAATAAGCCACTACATGGATAAGCGGCCACCCACCTCAGTACTGACCGTGGCCATTATTACTTAAGGCCTTATATACGCGAATTCGCCGATTTTCGAAGGAACTTTTCTAGACGCGGTTAAAAAATAATAAACCATATGATGGAAACATTTTTTTACAGATCATTTATGCACATGGTTAAGTATATGTAAAAAAATGAGAAATATTAACAAATGGCGGAGATATAACATAATAAAGCATTGTATTTTTTTTGCACGAGCGTTGATTAAAGTTCTCGGCATCGATGTGGGTGTCTGAAAAAAAAAATGAACATATTGATAATTGCATAATGAATGTATCTTCAGTGTGAACCAACGATATTATTTCTTTTTAATTATTATTATAAAAATTCGAAATTTAAAATTTGTTTACTCAATTTTCTGTCGGTATTTTATTTTTTATATTTTTTTGTGTCATTGAAGTTTTTGTTTCTGTGGTTCACACTACAGGTTGTACAAATTTCAAAGCGATCTGAAACTTCGTTCAAGAGTTAGAACTTTCACAAGGTTCAAAAAATCGTGGAAAAACAGCTTTGAAGTTGCCAGTCGGGCGCGCCCCGCGGTATCTATCATTAAAGCAATCTTAGCTTATTTAACAATTTTTGGAATTACCCAATTCTGTAAAGCTTAAAATATTCCTAACCGTTCAGGCTAATGGAATCAAAAATTTTTTTGTAATTAAAAATTTTGAAATGTTTCATGTATATAAGGTCTTAACATGAGAGACCGCCGAAGCTGCGCACCAACCGCGTGTCCACTGCTGTCGATCTTATGATTATTATTGTTATTATTATTATTATTAATATTAGCTGAATGCCAATCGATTAAAGGGGGGAATAGGGTTAAACGGTTCAAAAAATCAATTTTTTTTTTATTTCATAAATTGTTAGTAAAACTATTGAAAAATATGTTCCCAACATTTTAAATGAAAATTCCGACTCGTTCTGTTATTATAAGCCATTAATGGGGGAAATAGGGTTAGAACAGCGTTTTCTCAATGATTTTCATGAATTTTTTTATAGTATAAAAACAGAATATAATTTATTGAAACTTTGAGAATATTTTATACATATATTTAAGTATATACTATAAAATTTTTGAAGAATTTCCTTGAAAAGCACCGAAGATATTAGCGACCCCATATTGCAGATCACAATCAGACTCATCATTTTGCTATTTTTTCAAACGCGTTTTTCTGAAAACGACTTTTTTTGGACTTGCGTACACGCTAGTTTGAAAATTTTTCAACCAATCGTTTTGAAAATTGGCAGTTACTTTCTTCATAGTATTGCGCTCCATATGAACCTAAAATCGGAATATTATCATCATTCAAAATAATTTTTTTTTTGCAAATAAAGTTGTAAAAAAATTCATTTTCTATTTTTTTGATAGCATTTAGGTTCATATAGAAGAGAGACATATAATAAAAGTAAATTGCCACCTCGTTTGATTTAAGATGAAAATTGCGGCTTCCAGAATGTACGCAAAATGCTGAGTCTGATTGTAACCTGCTATATGGGGTCGCTAAGATCTTCGGTGTTTTTCAAGCAAATTCTTCAAAATTTTTATAGTATATTAAATATATGTATAAAATATTCTCAAAGTTTCAATAAATTATATTCATTTTTTATACTATAAAGAAATTCATGAAAATCATTGAGAAAACGCTGTCCCCTATTTCCTCCCTTAATGTATCAAGAAGCGTTATTCGAAAGAACACGACACAGAGTTTCCCAAATGAGTTACTCATCTGAATGCAAAATTTAATTCTTGCGTTGACACTCGATCCGTACCTGATATTCATAATGATCAGACTCAGCAGATCACACTGAAAATCTTTATGCCACGTAAGCCTTAGCAGGACCTGATCCGTCCCTGATACTAATATAAAAATAGCCAGATCATATCGAAAATCTTTTTGCCGTGTACGCCTTAGCCCCTCCTGATCGGCCCTGATATATGTGATGTTCGGCTAGCCTGATAATTCACGCCGTATAAGAATACGACGCGCCCCTGATCTGGGCGTGATCCGATTAGCCTGATCAGGCGAAACTTACACATTCCTAAACGGGGCCTGATCCTATTTCAGGCGAACTGGAACAAATTTCTGCTCGGGACCTTTCCATAAAATCCGAATGGAAATTCCAACTGAATGGGAAGTGAACAATTCGTATGGCATTTTTTTTGCTATTGGCCAATGTCATTCGATCCGAATTTCAATAGAAATATGAGGAAAATTATCCGTAAGGGAAGATTCGTATAGAACTTATTGTCACTGGCATCTCAATGGGGTATCGCAACAAATGTCAATACGATATATATTTGCCTCGCCTCTTCAGGCGACAGGCGCCCTTGCAACTTATATAACACCCCTTATACAAGGGTGTGTAAGAGAATGGCTAAAAATGACCGCAAATGCACCCCTGTATTGACGATCATTTTCTGCGGGATCTGCTTAACGACACGGTCGTGGGATCACTTCGTACGACGGGGCTGACCTCCTCCCTACTTTACCATCAGGGGGCGAAGGGCCAGCTTTACCATAAAGGCAAGATCATTGAAGCTGACCTCCTCGATTCTTGTACTTAAATCTTGTATTTATGCACAGCGATATGTATATATACGAGGTCTGTTCAAAAAGTATCGCGAATTTTGATTTTCCGCCGGCCAAGTATATTCGATTATCGATTTTTTTGTGGCGTTAGGTTGGTACTCATGTCCCTCACTTATGCTGAAAAAATCGGCCATTTTGAATGTTTAGTTAATTGTTGACAGCTGTTTTGGTTAGACGTGTTTTGGCTTGTCTTCGATTTTTGCCTATTCCAAAAAAGCAGCTTCCATTGCGATGATTGAGCTTTGGTTTCCACGTCATAACCATAAACTCACGATTCGTCACCAGTTATGAACCTCTGGAGCAAATTTGGGTCGTCGCGGACCGAGTCCAACAGCTTCTTAGCAATGTTAACGCGACACTGTTTTTCTTCGAAATTGAACAATTTTGGCACGAATTTCGCGGCGACCCGTCTCATGCCCAAATCATTGGTAAAAATCGAATAGCACGAGCCAATCGATATGTTTAGTTCTTCAGCAACTTCTCTAACGGTGATTCGACGATTAGCCAATATTATTTTCTTCACTTCCTCAATGTTTTCGTCTGTTGTTGATGTGCTCGGGCGTCCGGAACGCATTTCGTTGTTCGCATCTTCTTGGCCCTCTGAGAATATTTTGTACCACCGATAAACGTTGCTTTGGTCCAAAGTAACTTCACCATATGCCACAGTCAACATTCGGAATGCGTCCGCGCACTTAATTTTGTTTTTCACACAAAATTTGATACGGATTCTTTGATCCATTTTTTGGAATAGGCAAAAATCGACGATAAGCCAAAACACGTCTAACCAAAACAGCTGTCAACAATTAACTAAACATTCAAAATGGCCGATTTTTTCAGCATAAGTGAGGGACATGAGTACCAACCTAACGCCACAAAAAAATCGAAAATCGAATACACGTAGCCCGCCGAAATTCAAAATTCGCGATACTTTTTGGACAGACCTCGTATTGTATTTCCGTACTTACGAGACAGCAGGCAGAAGGCCTCGTATAACAGAAAGTACAAGAACGCACATTTGGAGAAATGAACAATTATTTACTATTTATTTCTGTACATTGATACATATTTTTTAATATATTATGTCGTTATGTTTTGGTTTATTGAAATTCTGATTCCCAGTAGCATTAGAGGTCACGAGATATATAGAGTTTCTCATATTTATATATTACGTCGTTGTGTTTATCCATTTTGAAATTCTCGTTAACAGTAACTTTACAGCTCGCCAAATATATCAGCGATTTTTTTGTCTACCCAAACAAAGTCAACATTGACGCGAGGTCTCGCAGGGCGACAGCACGGAAAAATAGTATACAATTTTCGCTAAATAATTGTTCGTAACATGGAGATATAACTCACAGCCGTTTTTAGAATCTACACAGAAACAACACAATGCCAGTTAGCGAAGGTGGACGAACTTTTGGAGATCGAAAATTTTTGCGTTTCACGCGCATCGCTTAGCGTAGGTTCGCATGCTTACACCTGTGAAGCTTGCCAGCGAGAAAATATAAAAACCACTGGCATTCAGCTCGATGGGTATGTTGGTACCGAACATACATATTATCAATTGTTTCTTTACCGACTCTGACATTTCGTACCACCGGCACTGATAGCATGCTTCGCACAGATTTGTACTCTGTACAGAGATTGGATTATTTCTTTCATCAACGTATATATGTTTTTTTTTTAATCTATGGAATATAAATATAATTTAAAAACAACTGTGGCTGTAACGTACTTCGAGAATGAGATATTGACCAGCAACGCAGTATCCATACATCAACATTAGCAGTGATAAATCATACAGAACATTTGAAATCAATCTTCCTGTTTGATCGGTCTAAAAAATATTTCTCAATGATAGACTATGTAAATTGTATTCATAAAAATACGGAAATAAAAATATGTGAATCGTATATCATACCACAAGAATGTTGTAACACGTAACGCCGATGATTAGGGTGGCTATTAAAAGTTCTTCCAAAAGAAGTATACCAAATACTTGATTGATGTCTCGTATTACTCTGTTGGGGGAGGAAGGGGCGGAGCATTCATAGAGGAACGAAAATACGTTACATTTTTACACACAATCAAGTTATATCGATGAATATAAAATTTTTATCACGTACTCAAGAATATCGCAGTGTCTATTCACTATATCTCGAAAGATGCCTCTGGCAAACTGACGTTTGTCGGGAGTATGAAAATCAAGATTCCTTATTCTAAACGCCAAAACGGACAATTGTCCGTACACGTGAAATACGAAGGCAAACAGATATGCTATTGTCGCCGTATAAAAAATGGGCGTGAACATTGCGGGAAATTGATACAACCAGACGAGCCAGAAAGTCGAAGACTTGGTAACCTCGAAGAAATACCGAGCACGATAAGCCAGGATGAAGGGCATGCTCTCGTTTTGCAAAATTGAAGAACGTTTAAGTCGTATTATTTAGATTAAAAAAGAAACGTGTGTCAATGACGTATGGTTTGGCAGCTGTTTATTATTATTTCCAACCACTCCAGGGTAAAGCTTAAGGTAATGTGTAATCCTATTGCAATACAATATCAAATCTAAATTTTGCTAGTAAAGTATGCGTGCCACATTTGGTCCTATTCTGTTAGCTCTTTCAAACGTTATTGCGTTTTAAACGGCACAACTAGTTCAACGGACAGACAGACACACAACATGGCGACCATTATTGCGAAAAAAGGTCTTAAATAAAATGAATCCTATCGTCTTTCCCGTTTCTCCTTTTAGCATATCAATATACGTCGGAGCGTCTCGACCCCAATAATTGTTACCAGATCTTAGGCGGTATTCCAACGGCTGCGTGTTATAATATATCGTCGCGAACATTTCCGTCGACAGCCATATTTTGAAGAATCTCATCGCCATACGATTGTAGTTAAGATAAATTTCCTTCTCTTCGGTATTCTCGAAGAGTTTCTCATCGATACTATCTATTACTTTTGTCGTGAGTTTTGGGAGGGTTTTTGAGTATCTCATTACTATCAATTTTGCGGTCATCATGATACCCAATGCGGTTTCCATAAGGTTCTGTATGACCTCTTCCATGTCACCGAATACATAAATTAGATCAGCGAATACCCCGACAAGCATAGCCATTAAATACATGAGCCACACAGTAAACCGCAAGTAGCTTGATGCCAATGGCCATACACCGAAGACTGCAAAGATACGCCTGATCATATCGAAAACTTCTTTGGGCCGATTGAAATTATCCTAAAACACGATATTTACTGATTAATTCCAACAAATTTGGAAATCGTTTAATGCTTTCATTTGCGGCGTCATTAGGATAATTCTTATGTATTCCCTAACGTGCCTGGACCGGGAATTGTGGCAGGACCGGGGTTCTACAGATTCCAACTGCACACCTACCCAACTGTCACGACCAAACTGACACGAGCATATGAATATTTCGCAATATTGTCACGACAAAACTGTTCCCGAACAACACTCTCACCATTAAAACTGTCACCGGACAAACTGTCACCACTCAACTCTCTCCGGTCTCTATTGGACACGTGCAGAATCTTCACAAACAAAACTATCACCGTCTAAACTGTCACGGTCCAAACCATCACCATCTAACCTGTCACCGTCTGAATTGTCACCGTCTAAACATCACCGTTTAATCTGTCACCGTTCAAACTGTCAGCGCTTAAATTGTCACCGCAGCAACTGTAACCGCGGCAATTGTCACCGGCAAAACTGTACACGGCACCAACCGTCACCGCTTAACGCGAGATTTACCCAACTCACACTCGTAGACGCTGTACCCGTAGGTAAGAGCGCTCGGGCTGCTGCACCAAACGCGGCGCAATAGCGCTGCGATGTCTCGTACGTATCCGCTAATACTTACGTCATTCGCCGCTGTCGTATCAACCACAGCCTTCGCACCGCGCGAACTTACTTGTGCTCAGCGATCGGTAAAAGCGGACACGCACGAAATATCGCGTGCTATGGCGCCGCAATTGGTGAAGCATCCTGAGCGCTCTTATCTACGAGTTCAGCTTATACCCGTGTGAGTTAGTACATCTCGCCTTGGCGCGGTGACGGTTTTGCCGGTGACAGTTTTGTGCGGTGACGGTTGGAACGGTGACGGTTGGTGCAGAATACAGTAGACGCCCTGACAGTGTAGACGGGAACTATCCTGCTGCGTAACAGTTGCGCAGAATACGGTTGAGACCGTGACAGTTTAGACGGTGATAGTTTTGTTCGTGAAGATTTCTGCACGTGTCGAATAGAAATTCAGGAGAGTTGAGTGGTGACAGTTTGTTCGGTGACAGTTTTAATGGTGAAAGTTTTGTTCGGGAACAGTTTTGTCGTGACAATATTGCGAAATATTCGTATGCTCGTGTCAGTTTGGTCGTGACAGTTGGGTAGGTGTACAGTTGGGATCTGTAGAACCGCGGTCCTGCCGAAATTGTCGTAACTTCATCACGACGGAGGGGTAAAAAGAGGCAATCTTAAAGGGGATAAAATTATGTTTAGAACTTTAAATAATCGGTCATTGGGATAAACAGTATCTGAGCAGAGCCGCTGATAGATAAACCTGGAAGGAAAAACATCACAAATTCACGTTTCGGCCGATCAACTGATTTTCGATCGATCGTAAGGACAAAATCGTTAATTACAATATTGAATAGGACACAATAACGTGTATAATATTTTTTTCAATGCCGATGCGATTAATAGTTTCGAAGCTGGAGCTATCGTGATGGCGTTGAAAGTTTAGTCATTTTTTCTTCCTCGTAGAGGGAGCTTTGCGACGATAAAAAAAATACATGCAGGGAAATGGCTGGGACGGCCTCAGTTGCCCGATGTTCAGTTCCCAATTTCGTCAATTCCCATATCGAATTCGAAACGTGTTGAGTTCCGTTTCTGTGCAGTTTCCTTCGTGCCCATGTCCCATGATGTTCAATTGGATCCGCGCTCCTTGATTTTTGGCAATTCTTTCGATCGGACCTGAGATTATCTCGTATAGTCCCAAATTCCCCTCTTTCCCAGTTCACTTTACGTTCGAATGGGGGATGGTTATTGGACTCAAGCTGTTCTAAGGAAGGTGTCCAATTGCCGCCATACCCAACTTCCATCTTTCGAACTCTCTTTGCGTTCACGTGGATTGGACATGGGAATTGTCGCACATGGTAACGGAACATCGGTTAACTGAAAAACGTCCAAAAAAGCTTCAATTCAAAATTACAAATTGTTAGCTCGCAATTTCACGCAATGCTCAATGTTTCCTTTATGAGAAGGTCATTCACACAATGCTCGAAGCTTTCTCTATGAGGAAGTCATTGTATGAAATGCTAACGGAAGTCATTGTATGAGTGTCTGTTTCAGATCGTGATTTTTCGGCCACCCACGGTAACGGGGATAAAACAGTCAGCCACTATGTCGGAGATAATACAACGTAAAATGCGGTAATGTGATCTGGACTTATGACAAAACTTCGACATAGTGTTCCCCCATTGCTGATGCTTTATATGCTGAAAAATTTGTATACGTCGCCTATACTCACTGCCATTACTACTAGTGTCCAGCACGGCGGTTCATGAGAGACTGAGCGAATAAAATATATATTAGACGTTTATAAAGCAATTATAGACGGTGAGCTTCCACGAGGATATTATATTTACTCGGATATTCCGACGTAATTGCCTCACCGTTTTGTCTTGTCTAACTAAACTGATATCTCTTTTTTAAAATATTTTTCACGATATCGACCGTTGTACAGTATGGTGTGTATGTTCAGTTACCATAGTTACATTGTACGTTCTATAAACCCTCGTGAACGATCAAACGTTATTCAGGGATAATAACTTGATAGAGGCGACATTGTAGTTCCAAGGTGCAATTATAGTTGTATATACGTCGATGAAATATTCTTCGGAGAGTCGTATCTCTGAATAACATACACGACAATACAGCGCATGACAGAACCATTGAATTTACAGTGGCAAGCGAAGCTCCCATCGAGAATGTACACAGTGCACGTGTGTAAGGTCTCTTCTCTTCGTCGATCATGTCTGCGCATATTGAAATAAAAATTGTTATCTTAAGAGTGAGTATATTGAAATCGCTTCTTTTCATGCAATTGTATAAAGAAATTTACTTGCCACAAAATTTATATCGCGTTTGTCATATTCTAAGTCCCAAACAAACAATAAGAAGGATCGGTTGAAATAACCGTGGCTATTACAAACTTGCTCGTTGCTTACTCACTGTTTTATCCCCGAGTTCCTTCTATGTGCAAGTAGAACTATAAGTTTTTTTTCTCATACGGAATTGCTGAAGCGTGTTTATTTCAAAAAATTGCGAGTGTTACATCATCAACAGCGAATTCGTACTGAAAATTGGAGATTGTCAAAGCGTGCATTTTTTAAATGTAAATAAAATGGGAGAACATTTGTTTTGTGTAAAAGGAAATATTATTTTCTCCCCATGATATTTTCTATGTTATCGCAGACGCAGTGTTTGACCGTTAAAGAGAACTTGACAAAGTACTTTCAACACTATGTAGCTGCGGCTGAGGCTGTAACAGGTACGTTGTGACACATAACTTGTACACGCACGCGTCTATGATACTCATGTATATATCTCGTAATACTCCATAATAGTCCACAATACTCCAGAATAGCGCATAATACTCCATAGGATTCCAAATACCCGAAGGAGTCCACAGTACCCGATAGGAGTTCATAACACCCCGGAACAATGCATAATATCCCATAGGTGTCCATTAGGCTCCATGATAGTCGATAATACCCGAAGCAATCTGCAGTACCATGCGAGTCCATAATATCCCATAGGAATTCACAATACCTGATACGAGTCCGTAATACCCCAGAATAGTTCATAATATCCTATAGAAGTCCATGAGGCCCCGTAATAGTCGATAATACCCGAAGCAGTCCAGAGTACCCCATAGGAGTTCATAACACCCTGGAATAATGCATAATATCCCATAGGCGTCCATGAGGCCCCATAATAGTCGATAATACCCGAAGCAATCTGCAGTACCATGCGAGTCCATAATATCCCATAGGAATTCACAATACCTGATACGAGTCCGTAATACCCCAGAATAGTTCATAATATCCTATAGAAGTCCATGAGGCCCCGTAATAGTCGATAATACCCGAAGCAGTCCAGAGTACCCCATAGGAGTTCATAACACCCTGGAATAATGCATAATATCCCATAGGCGTCCATGAGGCCCCATAATAGTCGATAATACCCGAAGCAGTCTGCAGTACCATACGAGTCCATAATACCGCATAGGAGTCCACAATACCTGATACGAGTCAATAATACACCAGAATAGTGCATAATATCCCACAGAAGTCCACAAGGTCCTATAATAGTCGATAATACCCGAAGGAGTCCACAGACCCCATAGGAATTCATAACACCCCGGAATAATGCATAATTTCCCATATGAGTCCATGAGGCCCCATAATAGTCGATAATACCTGAAGCAATCTGCAGTACCATACGAGTCCACAATGCCCCATTGGAGTCCAAATACCCGAAGGAGTCCATAGTACCCCATAGGAGTTCATAACACCCCGGAATAATGCATACTATCCCATAAGAGTCCATCAGGCCCCACAATAGTCGATAATACCCGAAGCAGTCTGCAGTAACATTCGAGTCCATAATACCGCATAGGAGTCCACAATACCCGAAGGAATCCGCAGTACCCCATAGGAGTTCATAATACCCCGGAATAATGCATAATATCTCATAGGAGTCCATGAGGCCCCATAATAGTCGATAATACCCGAAGCAGTCTGCAGTAACATTCGAGTCCATAATACCGCATAGGAGTCCACAATACCCGAAGGAATCCGCAGTACCCCATAGGAGTTCATAATACCCCGGAATAATTCATAATATCTCATAGGAGTCCATGAGGCCCCATAATAGTCGATAATACCCGAAGCAGTCTGCAGTACCATACGAGTCCATAATACCGCATAGGAGTCCACAATACCCGAAGGAATCCACAGTACCCCATAGGAGTTCATAATACCCCGGAATAATGCATAATATCTCATAGGAGTCCATGAGGCCCCATAATAGTCGATAATACCCGAAGCAGTCTGCAGTACCATACGAGTCCATAATGCCCCATAGGAGTCCAAATACCCAAAGGAATCCACGGTACCCTATAGGAGTTCATAATACCCCGGAATAATGCATATCTCATAGGATTCCATGAGGCCCCATAATCGTCGATAATACCCGAAGCAGTCTGCAGTACCATACGAGTCCATAATGTCCCATAGGAGTCCAAACACCCGAAGGAATCCACGGTACCCCATAGGAGTTCATAATACCCCGGAATAATGCATATCTCATAGCATTCCATGAGGCCCCATAATCGTCGATAATACCCGAAGCAGTCTGCAGTACCATACGAGTCCACAATGCCCCATAGGAGTCCAAATGCCCGAAGGAGTCCACGGTACCCCATAGGAGTTCATAACACCCCGGAATAATGCATACTATCCCATAGGAGTCCATGAGGCCCCATAATCGCCGATAATACCCGAAGCAGTCTGCAGTACCATACGAGTCCATAATGCCCCATAGGAGACCAAATAGCCGAAGGAATCCACGGTACCCCATAGGAGTTCATAATACCCCATAATAGTTGATAATACCCGGGGTAGTCTACAGTACCCCGTAGGAGTCTATAATGACCCAGAAAATATCGATAATACCCCATAGGAATTCACAACAGCTGATACAAGTCCATAATACCCCATAAGAGTCCATACTACCCCGTAGGAGTCCATAATGCCCAATAAATATCCACAATACCTAATAGGAGTCCATAATGCACCATAATAGTTGTTACCGTTGCTACCGCGTTTCGCGTTGGAAACTACGAGGTCGTAAAGCTCGATACTCTTACGTGTAGAGACGATGAGCTTGTCGGTATCGCCGCAAGCCAACTTAATCTTGTGCGGTTGATTAGGTGGTTAAACACTGAATTTACACAACACAAAAAATATATTTTGCAAAATTAACAGTGATTACAGAGATATTATTTAACAAGTTGATAGTGATCATATGAAGAGTGAACGCAAAGTGATCTTATGGTGTAACAATATTTCACGTATAGCGAACTGCTCAAGAGAGCTCGTTTCGACGGAGAGTTAGACCTTGTCGGTTTGACGGTTGACTTTAGACTGATTTTGCCAGACTCTCATTCGTGCTCGGTGACTTGAACTGTGGTCACAGAAGAATTTTCGTTTTTGCAAAGTGCAGCTTGATTGGTCACGTTGGCGAGGGCGTTTTTGTCTCGTCACCAATCCCGAAAAAGAGGATTGTTCGTTCAAATAAGATGTAGAAGGCACGCGCCTCGCAGCCCTCACGTGTATGAACTTAAGTTGTAAGGATCTTCCTCGCGCCTGAAGATTCGCGGGACTCACGTGCAAAAGCTTAAGCTATAAAAATCTTCCTCGTGCCTGAAGGGTCGCGAGTCAAGCAGATGGAGGATTTTATTGGGCCCATGTATTGTTCGTCGAGTTATAGCATCCGGCCTTGCGTATGGAAAAAGAGTATTACAAGGGTTACAACGCGAGAGGCCGGACGATTTAAAAACTCTACGATCTAAGGACTAAGCGCGTATATTAATTGAATACTTTATTAGCCTTCCACATGGTTACCAGATGCTGGAAATTTCCAGCGCTCGCATCGAGGATTATAGAATCTTTTTACCGCCCGTCAGGAGAGAGATAGTTGCTCTTACCTGACGAGTCACCTTGTGTACAAAAATTAAAGGTTTTTTAAAATGTGAATACATTTTGAACATTATTAGGTTGCGTGAAGTGACACGGAGCAATAGTCTATAATACTTGAAGGAGTTCACGGCATCTCATAGGAGTCTATGATACCAGATAGAAGTCCATAATAGTCCATAATTGTCCATAATACCCCACAGTAGTATATAATACCCCATAGGACTCCACAATAACCCATAGAAGTCCATAATACGCGATAGGATTGCGTCGTACCCCATAGGTGTCCGTCGAGCTGGTCTATGCCGCAAAGGTCCACCATGCTCCATGGGGATGCGTCATACTTCATAGGGGTCCCTCATAGCCCAGTGGTTCTATTATAACCCGTTGGGGTTCATCATATTTCAATAGGAATAGTGTAGGAGAAAGGTTAAGGTTCAGAATTTTTGTTATTACATTAAATAGTAACATTTCTGTATATCAAGATATTCCTACTTATGTAATTCTATCGCAACAATATTCTAAATAATAAAAAATAATATCTATCGTTATACAATATTTTGAATGGCAAATAATTAAAAGTATCGTTGTTTCAACATTCCAAATGGAAAAAAATTAAAACGACCATTATTTCCATATTCTGAATAGCAGAGAACAATAATTATTGCTATTTTGCTTTCAGAAAAATAAAATAACAGCGATTGAATTGGATTTTGACACATACAAAAGAAACATAACATTGACGTGCATATAGCATTTTGTGTCAGGAACAAAAAGACCGTCATAAACTGGAAAAAACAGAAGTTTGGATTAATTTGTTTTTTTTTTTTTTTCATTTAATTACATATTAATAGCTATTACGCAATTACCCAATATCTCATCCAATCACCTCCATTAGTGATTATATCTTGAGACCCCTTTCCCATACTTTCGAAGAGACTTTCTGCTTCACCGTTTATACTGGCCTTCCTTTGAGCTGCATTTTCATATACCACACCTTAGTTTCGGTACTTTCGCATGATTTACTAAAAACATTCCTCCGTATCGCTTCAAGAATTTTGCAGTCATTGTGAGAATAACGAATTCACTGATATCAACAACATAATGTGCCGGCAAACTATATATTGCCGAAAGTAGCACGAAACAAAGATTCGAAATCAGATTATGCAAAGTCTTGCTGGATCGGGGCTCGAAAAAAGAAAGATGTTGTTTATATCATTGTTCGTAACATGGAGATATAACCCGCTGCCGTTTTTAGAATCTACACAAAAACAATACAATGACGGTTAGCGAAGTTGAACGAGCTTATGGAGATTGATAATTTTTGTGAAGTTGGCCAAACTCACACTTGTGAAATTGGCCAAAGAGAAAATATAGAAGCCACTGGCATTCAGCTCGATGGGTATTGTGGTACCCACCATACATATCACCAATTGTTTCTTCACGGATTCTGACATTTCGTACCACTGACACTGATAGCATGCATCGCACAGATTTGTACTCTGTATAGAGATTCGATAATTTTTTTTTCATCAATCTATGTATATATGTTTTTTTTTAATCTTTAGAATATAAATATAATTGAAAAACAACTGTGGCTGTAGCGTACCTCCAGGATGAGGTATTCGCCAGCAACGCAGTAAGCAAACATCAACATTAGCAGCGTTAAATCACACAGAGCGATTGAAATCAATCTTCCCGTTTGTTCGGTCTGAGAAATATTTCTCGAGCAATGAGTACGTAAAATTTATTTGTAAATGAAGAAAAATAAACATACCTGAATCCACATACCACGAAAATGCTGTAACATGTAATACCGATGAGTAGGGTGGTAATTAAAAGTTCTTCCAAAAGAAGTATACCGAATACTTCATTTACGTCTCTTATTACTCTGTTGGAGGAGTGAGGGGAGCGAATAATTTGAAAGAGAAACAAAAATACGTTACATTTACATGCATCATAAAAACGTATCGATGAATATAGAATTTTGATCCCGTACTCAAGGATATTGCAGTGCCTATTGACTATATCCCGAAAGATTTTTCTGGGTAACTCGTGTTTGTCGATCGTATCAAGATCGAGATTCCTTATTCTAAACGCCAAAACGGACAACTCTCCGCATACGTGTAATATCAAGGTGAACAGATATGTTATTGTCGCCGTGTAAAAAACGGGAATGAAGACTATAGGACATTGATACAACCAGACGAGCCAGAAAGTCGAAGACTTGGTCACCTCGAAAAAATATCGAGCACGATAAGCCAGGACGAAGGGCATGCTCTCGTTTTGCAAAACTGAAGAACGTTTCAGTCGTATTATTTACATTAAAAAAAAAATGAATTCCTGTGTCAATTACGTGTGGTTTGATAGCTGTTTATTTTTATTTCCAATCACTTTGGGGTAAAGTAGCTTAAGGTAGTCTGGTAACTTGAGCCGATTTTCATGTCTTTTTTGGAGGGCGTTTTTTTGTAGGAAAATAAAAATGAATCGTTTTGGATATTTAGGATGTTTTTATTTACATATTAAAGATACAAAAAAAAATTTTTGAAAAAATTCAATAGTATATTATTATTATTATTATTGATCGAAGTTGGCGACTCGAAGTTGGCAGCCCGGGTCCTAACTTTTTTTCTACCGAACCGATTGCTTTCAAATTTTAACAGGCTACTCTACACACTTATAGTTCTCGTCGGAACTACCGAGAAATTTTTTCACCGCTAACTTTTTATTTTACAACCCCTTCTTTGCTAAAATGAAAGGACTTTCTTTTCCAAAGTCCGCCATTTTCTTATTTATCCATGAAATTCAACTTCAGTAGTTCCGACCAGAATGACATGTCTATAGATTAAGAATTATCAAGAATTTTTGATTTCAGATAACATCAAGAGCCAAAATCACCGGGGCCACCCACGCGCTTTTTTTTCGAGGTGCCAACTTCGATCAATGATAATAATAATAATAAACTATTACATTTTTTCAAAAAAAATTTTTTGTGTATCTTTAATATGTAGATAAAAACATCCTAAATATCCAAAACGATTCATTTTCATTTTCCTACAAAAAAACGCCCTCCAAAAAAGTCATGAAATTCGGCTTAAGTTACCAGACTACTACCTTAAGGTAATGTGCAATTCCATTGCAATGCAATATCAAAACTTAATTTTATTGTTGGAGCATGCGTGCCAAATTTATTTCTATTCGGTTTGCTCTTCCAAACGTTAATCCATTTCAGACGGCACATCTACCCAAAGACACAGACAGACAGCCAAAATTTCGAAAATTATTGGAAAAAAAATGTTCCTAAATAAAATGAATTCTATCGTCTTTCCCGCTAATGTCAAGAGACGCACAACCGTCGTGACGCCAATAATTGTTACCGGATCTAAGACGATATTCCAACGGCTGCGCGTTGTAATATATCGCCCCAACTACTTCCGTCGATATCCATATTTTGAAGAATCTCATCGCCATACGATTGTAGTTAAGATAATTTTCCATCTCTTCGGTATTTTCGAAGAATTTCTTATCGATGCTATCTATTACTTTGGTGGTGAGCTTTTCGAGGGTTTTTGAGTATCTCATTACTACAAATTTTGTGGTTATCATGACGCCCAATGCTGTTTCCATAAGATTCTCTATAACTAGTTCCATGTCACCGAATACATGAATTAGATCAGCGAATAGTCCGACAATCGTAGTCATTATATACACAATCCAAACTGTAAACCGCAAGTAGGTTGACGCCAATGGCCATAATCCCAAAACTGCAAGGACACGCCTGTTCAATTCGAAAACGTCTTTGGCCGAATTGAAATTATCCTAAAACACAGTAATTCTCAGAAGGAAAGTACCCCAAGTGTCCTCCTCCAATTTTGTTGAAACTCATGGATGTTATATAGCATTAAAAACTAAGCGACCCGTATTTTTTTTATCTGCGGAAAAACGGTTTCAAGGGACATATCCACCCCCTAAAGTTGCACAGGTCAAGGGGCGATTTTGCAGTTTCACCTACACCAGTGGATCGATTTTGATGGAACGAAAATAAAATTTTTTCTTATACGACGGAATGAAGAACCCACTACATAATGAAAAATATATATGTATATTTCACGTGGTCGAAACATCCTTGAACATCTATTTCTTGCATCCTACTTTGAAAACTTGCGAATCGATTGGAATGAAAATTATGCCATTTTATAGAGGAAATAAAATTAAAGTTCGCGCTGTGGTGACGGCGTCGCCACTACTCTCTTGCTGCATATAACACGCACCATTTCTTTTCTTTTCAATATTCGTTTTCTTCCCAACGTTCGTTTCTTTGGGTTCTTTCATTCTTTCAAGTTTACAAAGTCGAACAACCGCCTCACGGTTTTCCCTGCAATAAAACACTCAAGTACGTGCGCATCCAAGTCGAGTCTCTCGCGAGACGAGGCCTGTTTATTTTCAATCACATCTGGCGACCAAAAGGGTCCACTCGCACTGTTGCATTTTCGTACCTTTTTTTTTTCGTGAAAACTTTCCTACCCTCTCTCTGATACTTTCTCTTGGTCGACAAGCTGACCGTCCGGATTTTTCCTTAAGATAAAATCAGTTCCTAGCGAACAAGCGTGGCGACAACAACGTAATCTCACCTAATAAACGCATTTTGATTGTTTTTTTTTCGGATGATCCAGTGACGAGTCATAGCGTCCACCGAATAACAACTTTTTTTCGAGGCGCCTGCGGAGATTTGCTGCCAACGGCTTGTTTATCAATATTTTGCAATGAAAATTTAGGAAAATATAGTTCACATGTTGTATTATTATATGGAAAGTAAATGAATAAACCAGCATTACCGGTATCCTCTAAAAAAAATTTTGAAAATATGCTTTTTTGGACCGAATTAACCTTACCACCCCGTTAAATATGCGTGGTATAAAAAATCGTTGTGTTTGAAGCATTTTTTTCGATAACTATCATTTTTGTTCGTCCTATGAACCATGATTGGAGTTAACATTTGATAATAATGCACAGTAGATAATGAACATGTATGAAAAAATTATGGTGGCGTCTGTTAAAGTAAAGTTACTATGTTAATAAAGTCTGCACTTCAAAAGCGTTTATACACATATGATCCTTTCGAAAGAAGCAAACAATTAACTTGAAATATAATATTAAGTTTTCCGTTTTGAAGAATCTAACACATCTGTTTGTAGATAAAAGTAACACCTAACTGAAAATCCAACCAACAAAATTAGTCCGTGCACTAGAACCAGTCACATTATTACGGGTAATATCATTTAATAATATGTAAAGGAAATGTACTCCTTTAGGTTTGAATTCTAACGCGCTTCGCACGGGTAAAGTAGGGACCGCCTTACACGGCAGAGGAGAGAAGTGAGGTTAGGGAAAAACGTGGGTGAAAAGAATAAGTCCACGTTTAAGATAAGAGTGTAAAAGTTGAAGTAAGAGATGCTTGAAAGGAATCGACATATTAAAGAATATGCTTTAATGTCGTTTCTTCGATTACAGGTAGGGGTTGTGCGGAAACGGTGTAAATAATGTAAATAGTGTAATTAGAACGTCGAACTAACAAAATAAAAACTTTAATTACAAAGCAACGCCACGTCGTTTATTTGATTTTGTCGATCCCGATGAATAAACAACCAATCTTATAAATATATAAACACTGTGGTTATGCTAATAATAATAAAAAGTACTCCTACAATGATGTGTGAAAAAGTGAAGAAAATTACACAAAAAAAAGGATGTGTTAGTGATGATGTGGGGATGGTACAATCACTCTTAATTAAGCTTCTCGTAGGTGCGTAAGTTTATCTGAACACGAAAGTCGTACCATCATTCAATTTCTTGGCAGTGGTCCGGAAAGTTTTGAATATCTTTAAAAAAAAGAAGCTAGAAAGGGTGGTCCGCTCCCTTAAGTATTCGTGATAATTTAAAAAAACCGATGAATCATTAATTTTATCTCAATGAGAAGAGTTTGTATCGGCAAACACATTTGCAATGACAAGCAGGCAACGGGAATGTGAACACTCAATTAGGTAGCTTACCGTCTTAAAACTGTTTTCTTGCACAAATGCAAAAATTTCCTCTATAAAACAACAAAACATAGATGTTCAAGAGTGTTTCAAACCCTTAAAATATTTATATAT
Source organism: Oxytorus armatus (assembly GCA_958009045.1). NCBI lineage: Eukaryota > Metazoa > Arthropoda > Insecta > Hymenoptera > Ichneumonidae > Oxytorus > Oxytorus armatus. The sequence continues at coordinate 13,322,937 of OY253755.1, forward strand.
TTTTTCAGGATCTGGTGGGTTCTTCATTCCTCCGCATAAGAAACATCTTCATTTTTGTTTCATCAAAATCGATGCACTGGCTGTAGATGAAACTGCAAAATCGCCCTTTGACCTGTGCAACTTTAGAGGGTGGTTTCACCCCTTGAAACCGCTTTTCCGCCGGTAAAAAAAATACGTGTCGCTTAGTTATTAATGCTCTATGAAATCCAAAAGTTTCAACAAAATCGGAGGGGGACACCACGCATACTTTCCTTGTTAATGTTCCCAATCGAGCCTTGACTCGGAATTATCGTTACTTCATAACTGAGTTAAGAATTGGACATGGGTAATGACGTACATGGGAACTAAAAATGGGGTAACTGAAGAGATCCCAAAGAGCTGCAAGTTCAAGTTGCAAATTGATTTTTTGAAATTTCACGCAATGCGCAATGCTTCCTTTATGAAGAGTTCAGGCAGTGCTTCGAAGCTTTCTCTGTGAGGAAGTCATTGTACGAAATGTCGAGGAAGCAATTTGCAAGTTTCGACCTACAGCTCTTCTGCAATATATTCATTCTTGATTCAACGGCCATCCACCATAAACCCACGGTAAAGGGGATAAAACGGTCTAACACTTTGTCGAAGTTAATACAACGTAGAATACTGTAATGTGATCTGGTCTTATGGCAAAACTTCGACCTAGTGTTCCTCCATTGCTAATGCTTTACATGCTGAGAAAATGTTAAACGTCGCCTACACTCACTGCCATTACTACTAGTGTCCAGCACGGCGGTTCGTGAGAGACTGAGAGAATAAAGTTGATTTTAGAACGGATCGCGCAAGTCCGCTTTCAATGGGGGAACGAAAATAAAACTTCGTGCATCGTACGATTCAAATATTTATGAAGCGATTATAGACGGTGAGCTTCCACGACGATATTATATTTCCTCAGATATTCCGACGTAATTACCTCACCGTTTTTTTTCTTGTCTATGGAACCTGATATCTCTTTTAAAAAATATATTTCACGAAATCGATCGTTGTACAATATGGTGCTTATGTTCAGTTACTATAGTTACATTGTACGTTGTACGATCACTCGTGAACGATTAGACGTTATTCAAGGATAATTACTGAATAGAACCCCTCAGAGTTTTAGTTTAAAAGTGCAATTATAGGCGTATATACGTCGATAAAATATTCATCCGAGAGTCGTATCTCTGAATAACATACACGTAAATATAACGCATGACAGAACCATTGAATTTACATTGGCAAGCAAAGCTCCCATCGAAAATATACACAGTGCAAGTCGATGTAAAGTCTCTGCTCTTCGTCGATCATGTGCGCGTATATTCAAATAAAAATTGTTATCATAAGAGCGAGTATATTGAAATAGCTTCTTATCATACGATTGTATAAAGAAATTTACTTGCCAGAGAGTTTGTTTCGCGCTTGTCATATTCAAAGTTCTAAAACCAACAACAAGGGGGATCGGTTGAAAAAACCGTGGCTATTACAAACTCGCTCGTTGCTTACTCGCTGTTTTATCCCCGAATTCCTACTATTACAGACGCTTGTTTATTTCAAAAAGTAGCGAGCGCTACAGCATCAACAGCGTATCCATACCGAAAATTGAAGATTGTTAAAGCGTGCATTTTTGTATGTAAACAAAATCGGAGAATATGCATTTTGGTAAATATGGAGCAAAGGAGACCCACTTCCGGTTGACTTGCCTTTAATATATGTTGTCTAGGGACCCTTTCTGAACAACTTTTTCCTCTGACACAATTGGGGGTCGTTATTTATTAAAAAGTTATTAACAAATAAAGTTAATAATTCATATAGCTATTTTCCTTATTGCAGCCAGTCCCAATCATCTTGTCCTTCACATGTGTTGTTAAGAATACCCCCCTGAGTAACATACGAAAAGTTTTATCCGTCTTCATTGCTTGTTATAAAGTTATTAAGAAAAGAAAATTCATAAATAGAATATGAAATACTTGCATGGTGGCCAGTACACGTATGACCGGAGGGGCTGCGGCCCCCACCGCATACCAGCCCATAGACAAACCAAAAACAACCCAAAACAACCCCAGTAACCTAAAGAAACAAACAGACAAACCCACCAAACAAACAAACAAACAAACCAAAAACAAACCCAAAACCCAAACGAACAAACCCAACAAACAAATCCAAAACAAACCCAAACCAAAAAACCCAAACCCAATAAACGAACAAATCCAAAACCGTCGACCAGCGTATCGACAGTATCTTCGACATTATGAGTACCATGTATCCGCTTCATAATATAAATAATGAATAAAACAAATAATTGTTTATTTATATGTTTGTTTGCGTTGTTTTTGGGTTGTTTTGGGGCTATTTTTCGATTGTTTTTGGGTTGTTTTTGGGTTGTTTTTGGGTTGTTTTTGGTTTGTCTTTGGGCTGGTGAGTGGAGGATTGCAGGAGGGCGCAGCCTCCCCTCTCGTGCGTGTGCTGTTCACCATACACTAGAACAAGTAGTTCATGTTTGATTTATGAAACTTTCTTTGTTAATAACTTTTTAACAAACAATGATCGACGGATAAAACTTTTTGTATGCTACTCAGGGGTGTATACGTAACAACAAATGTGAAGCACAAGATGATTAGGACTGGCTGGTATAAGGAAAATAGCTATATGAATTATTAACTTCATTTGTTAATAACTTTTTAATAAATAACGACCCCCAATTGTGTCAGAGGAAAAAGTTGTTCAGGAAGGGTCCCTACACAACATATATTAAAGGCAAATCAATCGGAAGTGGGTCCCCTTTGCTCCATAATTACCTGCATTTTTTATGTAAAAGAAAAAATTATTTTCTCGTCATGATATTTTGTACGTTGTCGCAAATGCCTTACGTGCCCGTGAAACAGAGCTCATCAATGTACTTCCAGCACTATGTAGTTGCAACTATGACTGTCACAGGTGCGTCTGGGACAGATAACTCGTGCACACACGCATCAATGATACTCATGCATATATCTCGATCTTTGTCCCGCCCATATTTTTATTCTTAACGAAACTACGCCACCGAATTAGGTTATTTATAACCACCGTCGCTGACAGCATAAGTCGTTATTGTCTCGAGTCGTTGTTGTTCATTGTACAAACTAGTTCGAACAATTTTTCACTCTTTATCGCTCGATTGACGAAACTTCGAAATCGAACTCCCCTCACTACCCGATCTTCAATATCCTATTTAAAAAAAAACTTTTGTATATTAAATATCTCACGAAGAGCACTATATTCTTTCATAACAACGTCCGTACAATCTGAGAATGCGAATGGTTGAAGATCAGGTATGCCTGAGCTGTTGAAGATTCTCGGGCGAAAGCCCTTACCAAAGGACGGAATTTTAGGATCCTTGCACTCGGAACGAGATGGCCTTTGGTGCGAGACGTCTCTTGAACAAAGGAAAGAGTCGTGTAAAATTGAAAGGAATTCTTCGCTCGGAAGCAGCAGTTTCGATGGCAGTGGCCCAAGAGCCGAGAAAAAGAATGTCCGTACAACAAACATCCAACTAAGAAAGAACGTTTTGCTGTTATATTCGGTGTGGAAACCGGATTCCCAGTCATTCTAATAGGTATGGTAAATCATCATGTGTTTATTAGTGAAGATTTTTTTTTTTTTGTTACAATTTTCATACAGTATTTTTGATGACACAATCCACGAGGCTCAGGATCATATCCGAATGATTTTCGTTTTCCTTACCACTTTTTTCAAATCCGTATCGATGAAAGTGTATATTTTTTGTACATAATAAAAAAGATGTTGCGGCTGATGGAATTTTTTGGTAATGCATTCAGTGAACTGCATTAAGTACAAATGCTCATTAAGGGAGGAAACAGGGTTAGACGGTTCAAAAAATCGATTTTTTTTTATTTCATAAATTGTTAGTAAAACTATTGAAAAATATGTTCCCAAAATTTTTAATGAAAATTCCGACTCGTTCTATTGTTATAAGCCATTAAGGGGCGGAATAGGGTTAGGATAGCGTTTTCTCAAGGATTTTCATGAATTTTTTTATAGTATAAAAAATGAATATAATTTATTGAAACTTTGAAAATATTTTATACATATATTTAAGTATATACTATAAAATTTTGAAGAATTTTTTGAAAAATTTCCTTGAAAAACACCGAAGACCCCATATTGCTTGTTTTTCTTAGTACTATTTTTTCAGACGCGTTTTTCTGAAAACGACTTTTTTTTAACTTGCGTACACGCTAGTTTGAAAATTTTTCAACCAATCGTTTTGAAAATTGGCAGTTACTTTCTTCATAGTATTGCGCTCCACATGAACCTAAAATCGGAATATTATGATTATTTAAAATAATTTTTTTTTTACAAATAAAGTAGTAAAAAATGGCAAAAAATCATGCTTTTTTGTTTTGACCCCTGTAAAAAATTCAATTTTTTATTTTTTTGATAGCATTTAGGTTCATATAGAAGAGAGACATATAATAAAAGTAAATTCCAACCTCGTTTGATTTCAGATGAAAATTGCGGCTTCCAGAATGTTCGCAAAATGCTGAGTCTGATTGTGACTTGCAATATGGGGTCGCTAATATTTTATAGTAAATACTTGAATATATGTATAAAAATTTTATAGTATATACTTAAATATATGTATAAAATATTCCCAAAGTTTCAATAAATTATATTCGTTTTTTATACTATAAAAAAATTCATGAAAATCATTGAGAAAACGCTGTCCTAACCCTATTTCCTCCCTTAAATCAATGAATAACAGTCAATAACACATAGTTACATATTTACAAATTTCACATATTTTTCGGGAACTCCAAGTTCTGTCTGAAAGTAGATAACTCGTAGCAAACAATAAAAATAATAAGCACTCCATTTCCTATCTACCGAGCTAGAAGTATAGTTTCTCGGTGTCCAGTTTTAATGTCGATTTCTCAGAATAACAAGGAGAATAATCACCACAACTGTCGATATATGTGACTGAAATTTGAATCCCGTACTCACAATCAGTCTACTATCACGAAGAATCAAACGTCGCGGATTTTTGATATTCTGAATTTTTGGTAAATAACAAAAATTCAATATTCTGTTAACATGTTGCCCTGGCCATATAAAACTTGTTACTGCAGTGTCAATTTGTGGACCAAATAAAAATTTACAATCCCCTGCTAACATTATAATGTGGTGAGTATGGGGTGAGAAAAAGTGGATGATCATCCCCAAAGCCTCTGTCCCAACAGTGTCATCAGATTGATCTTTATTTGGAACTCCGGAAGTTGAAATTCAATCACTACCCTCTCTTGCTTCGTTCCTCGTTGTTCCCGTGGTGGAAAATACGTCTAGAATGCTTCTCCGACATTCCGGATAAAGGGCGTGGCAGCTTTCATCCACGTTTCTGCCCAGTCTTTCGGCAGCGTGGTATTCCCGATCCCCGTACTCATCGTACTCCTCACTCGTGCTCGAGGGCCTGAAATTCCATTTGCGTGCCGGCCTATCATACTCTGTGTTGTGCCGTACGAGGCTACTACAATGTACTATAGAACACGGAGAATTCATACTACACATACTAAACGTCATGTACAATGTGGACACATAGAATAGAGGATGAGAGAGAGAGAGAGAAAGTGACAGTTCACAGAGATGATCGTCGCGCATCATCGTTCCGAATTGACTTGTGATTTACGTGATGGAACGCAGTAGCGAGAGATCAGCAACGATATCACAATGCTTCACCGCATCCGAAAAAGTATTGTTGTGGATACAGCCGGGAACGTAACGTGAAATAGACGAGCTATGTGTTCACAGTAAGCCCGCCCTGTGGTGATGATCCGGCAGCAGCTTTCCACCCTCTATACGATCGCAATGCTAGTCCACTCGCCAATATCGACTCTCCAAACCTTCTGACTCGTCTCTCCGCATCCACTCGTCAAATTCAAATTTTACTTGTGCATTGCTGATCCTATTGACTTTGAACTCTTTCGCAATGAGCTAAAGTCGAGAACGGTCTCATTTGTCCTCTTTCTGAACGATATTCTTCCTATACGGTTGATTAAGGATCCGGGATTTGAATTCTAAAGGCGCAATGATCAGCAAGTCAAGGATTGTCGAATTTCCAGGAGGTTTTCGATTGGCGGAAAGGCATTTGATCGAAATCCCGATCGTAGGTTTAGGTTAGGAAGCGTAAACAATTGCGAGCAACCTTACTGTTACCGTGGTCGAATTGTTGGGTTTTCTCATTCTCTATTGTTGGATTTAACCGATGTGAAAACCCTTATTTTCACACTAACGTTTGTAAAATAATATCCCAATTGGTTGGATCCAACCTGAGAATCCAATCACTGGACTGAACAATCAATTTTGTTCAACTCCAATCAAAAGAGCAGCAACATCTACGCGATTTATTCTTCGTAGATTTTGTGTTGTCTTTCTAATATTTCGAATTAGTTTGGAGTATGGAGGGAATGAAAATTTCCAGAGTGAAAAAATGTGGAGTTGAAGAGTGTAGAGTCAGAATGTTTATAGTTGAAGCGTGTAAAGTATAAACCTTTAGAGTCCAAGACTGGAGGGTTAAACGTGTATAGTGGAAACTTCTAAAATAGGACGTGTGAGTTAAAACGTGTAGCATTAGAGCGTGTATGGTTGACACGTGTAGAGACAGAGCGTTTATAGTCTAGATGTGTACAGCCAAAACGTTCATGGTGGAAAAACATAAAATTGGAACGTGTAGGGTTTGAACGAGTACAGTTGAAACGTGTAGAGACAGAACGTTTATAGTTGAAACGTGTACAATATGAACTTTTAGAGTCGAAGGCTGTAGAGTTAGAACGTGTATAGTTGAAACATGTAAAATAGAAAGTGCGGAGTTGAAACGTGTAGACATTAGCGCGTGTATAGTTGAAACGTGTAGAGTGAGGGCGTTTATAGTTGAAACGTGTAGAGATTAGAGCGTGTATAGTTAAAACGTGTAGAGTCAGGGCGTTTATAGTTGAAACGTGTAGACATTAGAGCGTGTATAGTTGAAACGTGTAGAATCAGGGCGTTTATAGATGAAACGTGTAGAGTCAGGGCGTTTATAGTTGAAACGTATAGAGATTAGAGCGTGCATAGTTGAAACGTGTAGAGTCAGGGCGTTTATAATTGAAACATGTAGACATTAGAGCGTGTATAGTTGAAACGTGTAGAGTCAGGGCGTTTATAGTTGAAACATGTAGACATTAGAGCGTGTATAGTTGAAACGTGTAGAGTCAGAGCGTTTATAGTTGAATCGTGTAGAGTCAGAGCATTTATAGTTGAGATGTATAGAGTCCGAACGTTTATAGTGGAAAAATGTAAAATTGGGAGGTATAGGATTTGAATGAGTAGAGTTGGAACGTGTAGAGTCAGAACGTCTACAGTTGAAATGCATAAAATTGAAACATGTGGAGGAAAGCGTGCAGAGTCAAAGCGCGTATGGTTGACACGTATAAAATTGAAAGTGTACAATTGTAACGGGTAGGGTCACAACGGGTTGTGTATAGCTGAAACTTGTACAATTGTAATTGGTAGGATTTTAACGTGTAGAGTTTGAACGTGTATAGTTGATGATGCATTAAGTTTCTGATCTTTAGAGGTTTTTTGCGTTGGGGTTAGTCATGGACAGGAGTTCTCTGCATCCGATTGCCTGTTTAAAGTTCAATCTGTATCGAATTTGAACAAAATTGATTGTTACTCTCCATATATCATTCCTTTTAAATGATCTTGATCAACTTACGTGAGAAAAGCTTGGACCATTTGACCGAAGAGTCCGTGATGAAGGTCAAACGGTGCAGCAGAGACTTCGCATATAGCCCTTAGCAGGCAACCCTTCCCGGCACCGAAACCATAAAGTTCCGCGGCACTCTCCAACACCTTGTATATACTCCAACGTGTCTTGGTACGTGCGAAATAGACTCCGGGTTCCGTAAAATCCGTGGAGTTTAACGGCAGATTATAAAGCATTTTCGTGAATGCCCCGACGATAATACTCTCACGGTCCAACTGCAACGGTGTACCAAGACCAAAGATCAACTGTGAACACGTGAAAATACAATGAAGATCCTGATTAATACTCGCGATGAACTCATACATCGCAAATACATTTTGTGCATTTGCCCACTTTCAGTTAACCGTTCACTGTCCATTGTGAATTGCACGAGTTGACTCGTCATTCCGCGGGTTCACCGTTTTGCAGGGCATACTTTCCAAATACATTTGTATTTCATACTCGTTAGATGATGAGAAGTCAATTATTGAAACTTTAACATTACTCCATTATACCATTGAAACTCTGTAGTCGAGTACATCCATCGTTTCTATTTTACTATCCGGACTTGAGGGATCGTAAAATTTCCTTTTTTCTCCTTCTAATAAACGTTGGAAAATATAGGCGATGCGAATCTCCACATGCCCGGATGCCAAGAGCATACCCGACAACCCCGTGATGTATTTATTATCGGTGTTCGGAACGATCGATAGATATGCGGCGCGTGAGGCATCGCATAAAGCTACCCTTAGCCGTAAATCCCTTTGGCCGTTCGAGTTCCGAGTTACGAGTTACTATACACAGCACTGCTCTTGTGTATCCCCTTCATACTGATATTATGGACTGGACAAAGAGTTAAACGACCTGTAACTGGCGAAGTAGCGAAGTGATTATCAATTAGAGAGTTAAGAGAATGCGAAAGGTCTACTTCAGCCACTCTGTATTGTCGCCAAAACGCATTGAAATTTTTGTCCAAACGCCATCCTTAAATTATCAAGCCGAATTATTTGAAATTTCGTCAAGCACTTCTGGATACTTCTATCGACAGCGTAAGAGACAGAAAATCTTGAAATTCAAAATAGAAATGTGCGTTTTCAGCTAAAAATGGCAAGGCCACAAAACATGGATATAATTGTTATTGTATAGCGTAATTCCGAAAAAAACTGACCTTTGCGATATTAATTGAAGAAAAACCTAACTAAAGAACACTTATATGTCCTATCTGCGAAATTATCTGCAAAACAGAATGACAGTTGGCCAAGAAATACCCAGTAATCGTGGAAAAGTGTTTTGATGTCGTTCGTAAATTTATGAGGGTTTGATTTTTACTCAAATATCGACACACACACACACACACACACACACACACACACACACAGTCATGTCAACTCTGACAGTTTTTCTAAATATGTTTTCTGAACGTTTAGGATCATTTCGAGCAAGCTGATATTGCTATTTTTTAAAGTACGCGGGGGGATCCAAAAAAACGGGAATTGCGCTCCGGCAGGGAGGGAGATTAGGGGAACCCATTGCTCGACCAGGTGTCCGTTGGGGACACGTCTCCTGAGTTAGTGTGCGAAGTTCTGTCGCCGTGAGTGCATCGGTTCGCCCGTGGGAATTTTTGTAGTGAAACAACTTTTTCCATTTCGGCGAAAACGTGATGGCCGATTGTCGAGAGCAACGCGCGGCTATGAAATTTTGTTTCCTGTTGGGGAAATCGGCCGCGGAAACTACTGTAATGCTTAAGACTGCTTATGGAGATGCTGCCCTAAGTAAAACCAGAGTCTACGAGTGGTTTTTACGTTTTAAAAATGGAGAAATGTCAATTGAAGACCAACCCCGTTCAGGACGCCCCTCAACGTCAGGAAGTGACGAAAACGTCGACAAAATCAATGCTCTCGTTCATGAAGACCATCGCCGAACCATTGATCAACTCTGTGAGATGTCTGGGATATCATGGAGTTCAATTCGGAGGATTTTATCCAAAGATTTGCACATGAGCAGAGTTGCAGCTAAATTTGTCCCTCGCCTTCTCACAGACGAGCAAAGGGAGCGTCGACTTCAGGCATGTTTTCAACTTCAAAATCAGCTCGAAGAGGACCCTGAACTTTTTTCCAAGCTGATTACTGGTGATGAATCGTGGTGCTATGGATACGACCCCGAAACAAAGCAGCAATCAAGCCAGTGGAAGACACCTCGCTCTCCTCGTCCGAAAAAAACTCGCCAAGTGAAGTCAAACGTCAAGACAATGCTCATTTGTTTCTTCGATTGCAGAGATGTTGTGCACGCGGAGTTCGTTCCCCCGGGTCAAACTGTCAACCAGAAGTTCTACTTGGAGGTTTTGAAAAGATTAAGGGAGAGTATCCGGAAGAAAAGGGCAGATCGTTGGCGCACAAGTGACTAGTTCCTCCATCATGACAACGCGCCGGCCCACGCCACTCTCTCCGTAAAGCAGTTTTTCACCAAAAACTGCATGACACCAATTGTTCACCCCCCCCCCCCCCCCCCGGATCTAGCCCCCTGCGAGTTTTTTGTTCCCCAGACTCAAAAGGGACATGAGAGGAAAGCGTTTTGCCACTGTGGAGGAGGTAGAACAAAACTCGCTGGAAGGCCTAAAGAACATCCCGATAAGTGAATTTAAAAAATGTTCTGAACATTGGAAGGATCGTTTGCAGAGGTGCGTTGTAGTCAAAGGAGAATACTTTGAAGGTGATCAAAATTTGGTGTAAAAATATTAAAAAATAAAGAAATTATAATGATATTCCCGTTTTTTTTGGGTCCCCCCTCGTACATCTTTTCATGATAACAGAGCTTCGTCTATGAGGAATCAAAACGGTTCTTGATCGAGTAAATCATTGTGTTGTCATTCTTTTTATGTCATGGCGATACGTACATCACATAAGGCAATATTTTGTTAAGGGTAGGAATAACAAAATTATCGCTATTCGGTGACCAAAGCCACGTGTATTTGACAATAGAGGCATGCTTCGAATTTTCGTTGGGTCCTTGAAACTTTGAGTGTCCTCGACGTTTATCCTTCGATGCTCTATGAATAATTAACGAATGCGATGGTTTAGAAGGAAACGCCACATGCTGGCTAAAGGCTCTCTGTGGGCTTTTAGAACAACGTTCGTAATCACCTGCACACACAGCCCCACCTCGTTCATTCTCTGTTGTTGTGCGTATATATACTGGGCTTTCGAGGTTTTTAGCATGTCAGAGCAGGTACTTAACTCTAACGTGGAACTTAATGGAATCTATCGTTCGTAACTTGATCCTTAACCCAATGACGTGCTAACACTGGGCATGTGTGATATTCATAAATATTTATTGGACGGATGTATGGAAGATTGTGTCAGCTTCGAGGCATTCCAAAGCAACAATTACAGGATTTATTTGTTTATTTGTTAACGGCGTCATCCCGTGTGAAGGCTCTGTTATTACGCTTTTTTGGGGAATTTTTTTGACGAACTAAATAAAGATACAACTGCAAAGTTTTTACCACTTTTTTATTCACATTTTGAGCACACTTTATAATTTTTTTCAGCACGAAATCGTCGCTCATTGTTGAGGTACACGGCAACTTAGCCAGTCATTTTCCAACAACGGTTACCACGATTGCGGGCGTTCTGCTTATTTGAAACAAACAAATCAAACGGCATTTTAATCAGCGAAGTTTTAACTAGTCTTCGAACGAGGATTATCAAACAATGTGGGAAAGTTAATTTTTGGCAACTTGTTGAATTCTTGTCGTTAATTTTCGTTTTTTTTTCACATCTTCAGCATGACAAAAAAAACCTTTCAATATTTTTTGATAATCCTATTTCCAAGACTAGTTAAAATGTCACAGATTAAAATGCCGTTTGATTTTTCGTTTCAGATAAGCAGAACGCCCGCAATCGTGGTAATCATTTTTTTGAAAATCAGTGCCTAAATTGCCGTGTACCTCAGCAATGAGCGACGAATTCGAGCTGAAAAAATTGCAGAGTGTGCTCAAAGTGTGAATAAATATGTGGTAAAAACTTCGCAGTTGTATCTTTATTTAGCTCGTCAAAAAAAATTCTCAAAGATAGCGTAAAAAAAGAGCCTTTACACGGTATGACCTCCTTAAGGGAGGAAATAGGGTTAGACGGTTCAAAAAACCGATTTTTTTTTTATTTCATAAATTGTTAGTAAAACTATTGAAAAATGTGTTCCCAAAATTTTAAATGAAAATTCCGACTCGTTCTATTGTTATAAGCCATTAAAGTGAGTAGCTCTCCCTCAGGCCCCGAGCGCGCCACGTGTATAACCGAGCGGTCACTATTTTTTCAAACGCGTTTTTCTGAAAACGACTTTTCTTTTAACTCGCGTACACGCTAGTTTGAAAAGTTTTCAACCAATCGTTTTGAAAATTGGCAGTTACTTTCCTCATAGTATTGCGCTCTATATGAACCTAAAGTCGGAATATTATCATTATTTAAAATAATTTTTTTTTTGCAAGTAAAGTTGTAAAAAATGGCAAAAAATCATGCTTTTTGTTTTGACCCCTGTAAAAAATTCTATTTTCTATTTTTTTGATAGCATTTAGATTTATATAGAAGAGAGACATATAATAAAAGTAAATTCCAACCTCGTTTGATTTCAGATGAAAATTGCGGCTTCCAGAATGTACGCAAAATGCTGAGTCTGATTGTGACCTGCAATATGGGGTCGCTAATATCTTCGGTGTTCTTCAAGGAAATTCTTCAAAAATGTTATAGTATATACTTAAATATATGTATAAAGTATTCTCAAAGTTTCAATAAATTATATTCATTTTTTATACTATAAAGAAATTCATGAAAATCATTGAAAAAACGCTGTCCTAACCCTATTTCCCCCCTTAATAACGTATTGGCATGCAATTTTGAAGGCGGAGAAAGGAGGCCATTCGTCGAAATATCTACCTACGCAATAATAACGTTCACTGGAGGTTGTCAATTTTTATCGGGGCATCAAATGAACACTTAAATGAGATGCCATCCAGAATTGATCGAATAGAAACGTCGACGGGGTGAATTATTTGTCTCTACCAAATTGAGGATATGAAAAGAAATGTTTGATTTTTTCAAACAGTAGACCAAGAACTCAATATAAAATTCAGCAAAAAATATAAAAAATTTTAAGAACTATTCTACTTTTAAAGTTTGGCCGTTGAATATTTGAGTTGTATTGGATACTAATGTTTTTTTTTTCAAAAATTTACTATATATTTCGTAAAAAGTGTAATTCATCATCAAGAACCTATGTTCGCTAGATTTGGCGACAGGAATTATCGAACGTACCAGAAAAAAATTCGTATCTCGAAATCTGTTGTTCGTGAGTAACGCTGCTGGAATCAAATTACATAAAATGAGCTAAAGTTGAATGATAAATTGCGATGCTTAAAAAATAATAATATCACAAAAATAGTCGTGAGCGAATATATTTCACAAAACGTTATTAGTAAAATCATTCGTTGAACTAATAGTAATTTTTTTTTCAATAACATCGCCCAATTCTACGTGAAAACAGATTCCGTAGCAGCGTTCGTTAAGGGAGAAAATAGGGTTAGACGGTTCAAAAAATCGATTTTTTTTTTTTTTTTCATAAATTGTTAGTAAAACTATTGAAAAATATGTTCCCAAAATTTTAAATGAAAATTCCGACTCGTTCTATTGTTATAAGCCATTAAGGGGGAAATAGGGTTATGACAGCGTTTTCTCAATGATTTTCATGAATTTTTTTATAGTATAAAAAATTAATATAATTTATTGAAACTTTGAGAATATTTTATACATATATTTAAGTATACACTATAAAAATTTTGAAGAATTTCCTTTAAAAACACCGAAGATATTAGCGACCCCATATTGCAGGTCACAATCAGACTCAGCATTTTGCTATTTTTTCAAACGCGTTTTTCTGAAAACGACTTTTTTTTAACTTGCGTACACGCTACTTTGAAAAGTTTTCAACCAATCGTTTTGAAAATTTGCAGTTCTTTTCTTCATAGTATTGCGCTCTATATGAACCTAAAATCGGAACATTATCATATTTTAAAATAATTTTTTGTTTGCAACTGAAGTTGTAAAAAATGGCGAAAAATCATGCTTTTTTGTTTTGACCCCTGTAAAAAATTCAATTTTCTATTTTTCTGATAGCATTTAGGTTCATATAGAAGATAGACATATAATAAATGTAAATTCCAACCTCGTTTGATTTCAGAAGAAAATTGCGGCTTCCAGAATGTACGCAAAATGCTGAGTCTGATTGTGACCTGCAATATGGGGTCGCTAATATCTTCGGTGTTTTTCAAGAAAATTCTTCAAAAATTTTAAAGTATATACTTAACTATATGTATAAAATATTCTCAAAGTTTCAATAAATTATATTCATTTTTTATACCATAAAAAAATTCATGAAAATCATTGAGAAAACGCTGTCCTAACCCTATTTCCTCCCTCAAAACCAATAAATTCCGACATATTAATTTTAACAAATCGTACATAAAAACAAATCTAACCTCCAAAACTGGTTACCGTACGTGTTATTGTTACCCGTAACATTACGCGGCAACTCAAACAAAACCAACAAAAAAAAACAAAAAAATCAAAACAATATGAAATTATACTCTTACATCCGCGCGACGATTCGAACAAAGCCAACAAAACTCGAACAAAGTCCAAAAAATTTAACAAAACCAAAGAAAAAATAGTGTATCGATAAGAGGTACGCGGTGGCCATTAATTTGTCGTCCAATTTCCCAAGTGTGGGGGCCAATATTTCGAATGCTAATTTTATAGAGCAATGTTTTTTTACGATTAGTTTGTTACCGAAATGGAAAATGTACACCCTCCGCTAATTTTATTGTCGATAATCTAGATATTCAGGTGAATTCCCCGCTGCCCTCTCCTGTAAGGAATTTTCGAAACACAATGTAATAGCAAGCTACAAGACCACAGCCGTTTCCACTCACCAGAATAGTAGAAGGATCCGGAAAAGTCAGACTTCTTTTGTCCCGCATAAAAATTTCCGGATCGTCGTAATAATTTCCGGAATTATCATCAGCTTCGCCAAACCCCAGTCCGTTGTGACTACGAGCTGTAACGGATGCTGTGTAATCTCTGAGAGCATCGGTAACCGTAGGATACGAAGCGAGCATGGGAACAGTCTCGGTAACGGCAGCAGGTACTCTCGCGAAATCTTCATTCGTGTCATCGCATCCTAATGTCCGTCGTGCATAATTATTTTCAGCAGTATTTGACGACACTTCCCCAACATCGGTGTCATCATATTCGTCGCGAAGATCCGTCACAAAGTCGACGTCAATTGTCCCTGATCCGACAATGAGGAGGCTCAGAATGACCTTCAGAATTACGTAGCTCACGATCATAATACCTTAAACGTAATCATTGTTTGTTTTCTTTAAGTTTGACGAGCCAACAATCCAACGAGTCACCTGATCAGAATTCCATTCAATGTTTACCTTTTTTTCTAACCTAGTCCTTTGTAATTCCTGATCATGCGGTCTCTCACAGATAGCTATTGACAGTAGGCTGTAAGCGTTCTCGATGATGCTTCCAGGCTCAACCATAGCACAGTTGATTGCAGTGAAGGGCCGTAAGTCTCAAAATTGTGCTGACCTCTCGAGCGGAAAACGTTGTGCAAACGGCTGTATTCGAAAAATAAAAGTGGATGACAAACTGGCCGTGGGTAACTCCTCTGTATCTGAGGTACCGACGAACGAGCACGGTTGGAAGCAGCAAAATCAGCGGCAAATACGAGACCAAGAGAGAGAAACACCTGCGTCGAAGCCCACGAGCGTGGCAACCAAACTGAATTATCACGGTCCGTTAGATCGTTCTCGCGCGCCGTCTTGAACAAACATTCGAGTTAGCGCTTCAACGAGGTGAGAATCTTTGCGCTTCATCGTGATCTATTGGGACCACCTCTCCTTCATTGTGAACGACATTGTATGCCAACGCGAGATGCAACATTAACCGATTAACGGAGATTCTTTTCCTGCTCACGGAAAACGGGGCAAGTTCATCACGGCTTTTGGTTGTTGCTCCATCGAAATAGTGACACATGAACGTTTTAATAAATCGTTATGTCACAAATTAGTGCCGGTACAAAAATTCGCTAGTTCATTAATGATAAAGATGGGCAAATCACCGATAACAGCCGAAAGGGGTAACACCACTCTAGCGGCAGGAAAAAAAGGCCTAACTTTCACGATTTATTTTGGGAGGATGAAGAAAGGAATAGGATTTCTATTCAGAGGGTTTATTTAACACATATCGAAGTAAGAAGAAAAAATTTTGTATTATCATTTCGATACAAAATGGCGGCGACAGAGCCCATCCTGAAAATCGTCTATTTCAAACTGGGAGAACGTATTACTTGAAAATCGTTGCATGAATCGATTTGAAATTTTGATAGTAGCTTCACAATTACATTCTCTATCGGAGTACGTAGCCGTTTTTTTTATTTAATGTAAACTTTCGTTATTATAAACACTCTTGTTTATATAGATTATACATTTATTCTTCGCACTTCAATATGTGGTAAATAAACCCTCTGAAAAGAAATCCTATTTTCATACTCACAAAATAAATCGTCAAAGTAAGGCCTTTTTTTCTGTCGCTAGAGTGGTTGTTAACCCTTAATCAACGGGTAGGGATCGAAACAGCGACACACCACAAAGTCAAACGATCGAAATAGAGCGAAATTCAAAAAATCGTCCGGCTAAAATAGTAAGGATCAAAAAGACAAACGGTCGAACTGAAAAATAATAATTCGAGGCACATTCGCAATTCCAAAAAGTTAACGAAACGAAGAAAGTACCGTGGTCTTTTCACCGGAAACTGTTCGTTCGAAATTGGCCATTGTTTGTATTTGACTTCCTCCAGAAGAGACAAGAATATAAATCCCAGCATAAATGTGAGAATAACGAAATGTGGGCGGCAGTGTATACGAGGTCTGTTCAAAAAGTATCGTGAATTTTGTGTTTTTTCAAAAAGTATTTATTTATTCATTAATATTTATTTTGTCCCCTTCAAAGTAATTCCCGTCGGATATAATACATTTATGCCAACGTTTTTCCCAATCCTCGAAGCACTTAAAAAAATTTTTTGTGATCTTGTTTAGTTCCTCCTCCGATGCCGTCTTTATCGCTTCAATCGTAGCGTAGCGTAGCGTCGTTCTTTCATGGGCCTCTTCAGTTTTGGGAACAGGAAAAAGTCACAGGGGGCCAGGTCTGGGAAATACGGTGGCTGCGGCATCATTAGAGTGTTGTTTTTGGCCAAAAATTCGCGCACAAGCAACGATGTGTGAGTAGGGGCGTTATCATGGTGCAAAAGCCGATTTTTGTTCTTCCACAAATCCGGGCGTTTATGGCGGATTGCTTCGCGAAAATTGCGCATAACTTGCAGGTAACATTCTTTATTGACTGTACGATCCTGTGGCAAGAACTCATGATGCACCACTCCCCTGCAATAGAAGAAAACTGTGAGCCAAACCTTCTCATTCGACCGAGCTTGGCGCGCTTTTTTCGGTCTTGGCTCATGCGGCAGCGTCCATTGCGATGATTGAACTTTGGTTTCCACGTCATAACCATAAACCCATGATTCGTCACCAGTTATGACCCTCCGGAGCAAATTTGGTTCGTCGCGGACCGTGTCCAACAGCTCCTTAGCAATGTTAACGCGACACTGTTTTTCTTCGAAATTGAGCAATTTTGGCAGGAATTTCGCGGCGACCCGTCTCATGCCCAAATCATTGGTAAAAATCGAATAGCACGAGCCAATCGATATGTTTAGTTCCTCGGCAACTTCTCTAACGATGATTCGACGATTGGCCAATATTAATTTCTTCACTTCATCAATGTTATCGTCTGTTGTTGATGTGCTCGGGCGTCCGGAACGCGTTTCGTTGTTCGCATCTTCTCGGCCCTCTGAGAACATTTTGTACCACCGATAAACGTTGCTTTGGTCCAAGGTAGCTTCACCATATGCCACAGTCAACATTCGGAATGCGTCCGCGCACTTAATTTTCTTTTTCACACAAAATTTGATACAGATTCTTTGATCAATTTTTTGGAATAGGCAAAAATCGAAGACAAGCCAAAACACGTCTAACCAAAACAGCTATCAACAATTAACTAAACATTCAAAATGGCCGATTTTTTCAGCACAAGTGAGGGAGATGAGTACCAACCTAACGCCACAAAAAAGTCGAAAATCGAATGTACATAGCCCGCGGAAATTCAAAATTCGCGATACTTTTTGAACAGACCTCGTAGTGCTCGAACCTTGGCAAGTGAGAGTCCTTAAAACGATTCACTGAAATATAGGAAGGCCGGAGTGGGAAGGGTGACAGCGAACGAGGGCAACCGGTACCGACACTTAAAACATCAGCTGGTTGTCCGGAACACTTGGCCTCACGAAGTCACTGGGATTGCCACGAACGAATGTGATTTGTGAGATCTGGCATGCTGAATTGAATTACAACACCCCTCCACTGGTCTTCGAACGACCTAATAAAACGTGAAGCATCGCCGAGTACAGATCCGGCCAACGCTGCCACAAACGTATAAGTATATCTTTGTGTCTTCTTTTCACTTCTATGACCGTAAGACCGTAAACGTAAATGGGAAAATTTACGTGCGACTCTTGGTTCCGTTAGTCCGACGTAAATTGCAACAAGGGCTTGTCATACCCTTCCAATTGTCAAACGGTAAGACTCTCGGTAAATTTCCCGTTACATTTGCGATGTCAGTCCTTCGTAGAGCTAACAGGATAACGTTGGATCATATCAGTGAGATTGATGATTAGTTAATCATCGATGAAGTGTTCGGCAATTCATTTTCTTGTCTTTCGCCTCTATTTTTCGTGAATTATTCGTGTCTTTCGTCGAATGAAATCTTAAGGTAGTAGTCTGGTAACTTAAGCCGATTTTCATGTCTTTTTTGGAGGGCGTTTTTTTGTAGGAAAATAAAAATGAATCGTTTTGGATATTTAAGATGTTTTTATTTACATGTTAAAGATACAAAAAAAAATTTTTTGCAAAAATTTAATAGCTTATTATTATTATTATTATTGATCGAAGTTGGCACCTCGAAAAATAAGCGCGTGGGTGGCCCCGGTGATTTTGGCTCTTGATGTTATATAAAATAAAAAATTCTTGATAATTCTTAATCTATAGACATGTCATTCTGGACGGAACTACTGAACTTAAATTTCATGGATAAATAACAAAATGGCAGACTTTGGAAAAAAAACGTCCTCTTCCATTTTGTTATTTATCCATGAAATTGAACTTCAGTAGTTCCGACCAGATTGACATGTCTATAGATTAAGAATTATCAAGAATTTTTTATTTCAGATAACATCACGAGCCAAAATCACCGGGGCCACCCATGCGCTTATTTTTCGAGGTGCCAACTTCGATCAATAATAATAATAATAATAAACTACTAAATTTTTTCAAAAAATTTTTTTTTTGTATCTTTAATATGTAAATAAAAACATCCTAAATATCCAAAACGATTCATTTTTATTTTTCTACAAAAAAACGCCCTCCAAAAAAGACATGAAAATCGGCTTAAGTTACCAGACTACTAACTTAAGGCGATCGTACCGTGCGACGGATATTTTTTTTCGCTTTTTTTGCGAATTTTTTCTAACGAACCATGAAAATGCACCATCTTGAAATTTTCACAACATTGTTATTAGCGTTTATTCAGTCAGTTAGAATTTTGTGAAGGCAAAATATCAATTGGCATCGACTTTACAGCTTTCGAAAGGCACACATGTGAAAAATAAGTAGGTCAACGGCTGACATGATTCCGGGTGTTCTATTCATCCGAAATCAAATAATGAAATGGCATTTTAATCTGCACACCTGTGGCTATAGTCAGAACTATGATTAATATACAGACAGATAGACATACACACACACACGCGCGTGCATGCACATCGCTAAATTTTCAAAACCGTGCCAAAAGTTTAATTTTCAATATTTTCATTTAATCTTAGTTCCGGCTATAGCCACAGTTCTACAGATTGAAATGCCTTTTCATTTTTTGATTTCCGATGAACAGAACGGCCGAAATCGTGTCAGCTGTCAAGTCGATTCCAATCGATATTTTGACTTCGAAAAATTCTGAGTGACTATATAAATGTTAATAAATATATTGTAAAAATTTCAAGATGGTTTATTTTCATGGTTCGCTAGAAAATATTCACAAAAAAACCGAAAAATACAGTCGTTACACGGTACGACTGCCGTAAGGTAGTAGTCTGGTAACTTAAGCCGATTTTCGTGTCTTTTTTGGAGGGCGTTTTTTTGTAGGAAAATAAAAATGAATCGTTTTGGATATTTAGGATGTTTTTATTTACATATTAAAGATACAAAAAAAAAAAATTTTGACAAAATTTAATAGTTTATTATTATTATTATTATTGATCGAAGTTGGCACCTCGAAAAAAAAGCGCGTGGGTGGCCCCGGTGATTTTGGCTCTTGATGTTATCTGAAATAAAAAATTCTTGATAATTCTCAATCTATAGACATGTCATTCTGGTCGGAACTACTGAAGTGAAATTTCATGGATAAATAACAAAATGGCGGACTTTGGAAAAAAGTCCTTTTATTTTAGCAAAGAAGGGGTTATAAAATGAAAAGTTAGGGCTGAAAAAATTTCTCGATAGTTCCGACGAGAACTATAAGTGTGTTGAGTAGCCTGTTAAAATTTGAAAGCAATCGGTTTGGTAGAAAAAAAGTTAGGACCCGGGCTGACCAGAAAAACACTGTTTTGAGAAAAACGCATTTAAAATTCAACAACAGATTTTCATAAGTAAACTTATACTTACGTTAATCGTCTATGCGCTCTCGAAAACTCATTATAACTCCGGAAGTATTTCGAATTTCGGTCTGAAATTTTCACAGTATATTCTCAAGACATTGTACTTTCAAATTAAGCAAAAAAAAAATTTTCGATTTTTTGAACCCAAGTTACCAGACTACTACCTTAAGATTAGCATCGTACGAATGGTATTTATGATTGGTCAATTATTATTGATCTATTCAGCATTTCGTTCGCGTACCGTTGGCCTCCACTTCAACCGGGCTTATCATGTTATTCCCGATTAATATCATCCGTATCATAGAAATATGTCTCCGCGAGGTAGAACAATTTTTTATTTCATAGTAGGTATCCGTTAACGTTATGAAAATTCCCATTGATAGTTCACTGAAGGGCTGGTTTTTCGTACACTCTGCCGACGATCGTTGGCACTCGATACTCGATCGAATTAATTAACGAGAACCAGGCCGCTGTTTCTGACCAGACTGTTCCGTTCACACTGCGATCAAACATGTTTTGCACGTACATATAGTCGTTTGAATAAAAAGTGTCGGACTCCTCTGTGTATGACGTTTCGGTCGTTCTTTTCACTACCGAGCGCTTTAATAAATTCGATTTGTTCGTGATATTTTGCATGCCCGGTACGCGTCCTTCCGTGCACCTGTTATCGGTGAACGAGAGAAGTGCCAATAACATCTGGATTACTTCGTCACACGTTCCCTTGATGTTGCTCGATCCTGCTACAACGAGCTCCATAGTTTCCAACGTATGCCGTTCACATTTAAACCCACAGGATATTCGGAAATTTTCACAGTCTCTGGCAGGATTTTTCCCATATAATACATTTATATTTTCTTCTGATCCTACTAATATCTCATAATATTCTTTTTGTGGAGTGGAGAAGCATCGAAATATCCAATTATCGATAATTACGTTGGCTGACGGCCGGCCATTTTTATTTGGACGTGAAATTAACACCAAGCTAAGACTCCGCGCAGACCTTGACAATATGGAATGTTAAAGAACAGGCGGAATTTTAGTACTTATCAAAATTGAGGAGCGAAAATCTGCGACGATTGATTATTCAAAATAGTAGATTGATAGTACGCGATGCGAATTTCAGTCCAATACAAGGACAATCATAATAATTATTATATTTAAATGGAAATCATAATAATAATTATTTTTTCACTTAAAATTAGCACCTACTTTCACTGGATTTCAAAGTAGAAATCGTCAAAAATATGAGTTATCAAATTTCCAAAATAGACATCTCGAAAGCTGTTGGTTTTAGGTGCAATTGATATTAGGATATTTTTACATCAAATGAGCTGAAGTTGAATAAAAAAAATCGTAAACTTGGAACTAATAATATCATAGAAGCAGAGTTGCTCGGAACAATTTTTCGTATGGCGATATTAGTAACATCATTATTGGCAATGCTAAAAACTTTTTAGTCGCTATTAAAAAGAAATGGCTGATCTCAATGGATCTCAAAGCCAATAGTTTTCGAGATATCAATTTTGGAACTTGGATAAATCGTGCATTCTCGTTAGAGTGATCGTAAAACGTTAATCAAAGATTTAAATGGAGTTCCTAACGTCATGTCATTAATTTTAAACCTTTTTTTCCGCGGAATTATCGTATTGGGTGGTACACGTTACTCAATTTACAAGATGATACCTTTGTAATATGTTTATGCAAGTGTGATGTTAAATTTCGTACACCCTTTTGGCCCACGTCACTTTATATTCATAGTATACATGAAAAACATAGGAAACCCCGTCCTGAATATGCATTGTATGTATTCTGTATAATTAGAATTTATAAAGGAGACTAAGGATTCATATGAAATATAGGAAAGAAGAATGCCCCACTGCTCACCCTTATTTTCCGCCATGGACAGTGGAAAGCCGGTTCTTCGCCAATTATTTTGCCGATGCTGATGAAAGTGCTGCTGTGAGCTTGCGCAATCGAGTATTTAGATTAACGCTTACATTATGCACATAAATATTCCATGTATAATAAATACAACCTCTTCGAAGAGGTTTAATTTTTTTTCAAGTCTCATGCATGCATAATCCACTAATGCATGTATTCCCTTTGTTTAATACATATCACGTATACAGACGGTAATATTTAATTTCCTTTCATTCCTCGACCATTCTCATCTCGTCATTTTCAACGGCTTATCAATGCTTGGCCCCGTCGTTTCACTTCCGAGAACGACTTTGGCCGTGCGCCACGTAGCGGCGCTTACGCGAACTAAATAACATTTCGTCTTTCTCTCCGCGTTGGCTATCACTCTCTTACAACTGCGAACGATAAAAGACAATATTTAATGGAAAAATTCGTGCTGCTTCATTACTCTCTCGATTACATTAGTTTCCGTGAAATATTCCAAAATATTATGATCGCATTCGGGAAAGAGATTTTCACATTTTCCTGGATTATCTCTACCCGCGACTTCGGCCGAGTGGTACTCTTGATCGCCAGTCGTTTCGTACTTCTCTCGGGTCGTCGATGGACTGCTGGGGGAAATAAGAATATTTGGTTATCGCTCTCTCCCTCGGTTTATCGACTTATAGCTATATAGATATACGTAATATACAACAACGGTTTACGAATCAACGAAAATACGAATCTCTCCGCGGAAAAGGATGCTAAATGTATGATAACGACGGCCTAATGCGACAACATCGTCGAATCTATGCGTATACAGAATCGATAAATCGTTCCCACTTTAAACCACGGATGTAATAAAGTGAAATGAAAAAAATAATACAATCAAGTAAATTGAGGAAAGAAAATGATTTCGATGCGGGTTTTTTGTTAATTGTTTACTTCCCCGTGAAGGAACTTTTGTTTTGGTTTCAGAATTTCGACATTTTAATGCGACAGTACTTAAAACTATTTCTGCCAAATTATTAAGGTAGTAGTCTGGTAACTTAAGCCGATTTTCATGTCTTGTTTGGAGGGCGTTTTTTTGTAGGAAAATAAAAATGAATCTTTTTGGATATTTAGGATGTTTTTATTTACATATTAAAGATACAAAAAGAAAAAAAAAATTTTTAATTTTGATAGTTTATTATTATTATTATTGATCGAAGTTGGCACCTGGAAAAAAAGCGCGTGGGTGACCCCGGTGATTTTGGCTCTTGATGTTATCTGAAATAAAAAATTCTTGATAATTCTTAATGTATAGACATGTCATTCTGGTCGGAACTACTGTAGTTAAGTTTCATGGATAAATACCAAAATGGCGGACTTTGGAAAAAACAGTCCTTTTATTTTAGCAAAGAAGGGGTCCGCCATTTTGTTATTTATCCATGAAATTTAACTTCAGTAGTTCCGACCAGAATGACATGTCTATAGATTAAGAATTATCAAGAATTTTTTATTTAAATAACAAATTGGCGGACTTTGGAAAAAAACTTTTTTCTCCAAAGTCCGCCATTTTGTTATTTATCCATGAAATTTAACTTCAGTAGTTCCGACCAGAATGACATGTCTATAGATTAAGAATTATCAAGAATTTTTTATTTCAGATAACATCAAGAGCCAAAGTCACCGGGGTCACCCACGCGCTTTTTTTCGAGGTGCCAACTTCGATCAATAATAATAATAATAATAATAATAAACTATTAAATTTTTTCAACAAAATTTTTTTTTGCATCTTTATTATGTAAATAAAAACATCCTCAATATCCAAAACGATTCTTTTTTATTTTCCTACAAAAAAACGCCCTCCAAAAAAGACATGAAAATCGGCTTAAGTTACCAGACTGCTACCTTAAGAGCTTTTGGGAACTTTGAATTTTTTAAAAAGGCGTGTTCGGACTCCTCACTCGTACAAAGTTTCGAAATATCGAGATAACACTCTGTATACAAATGGAGTTTCATTAGAGAACGTTTGATACTAAACATCACGAGAATTCGCAGAGGTTCGGATTTTCGAATGTTTTGAATTTTCCACAAAAAAAAATTCGTGTGCCCTTTAACTTGCGCCAATTTCAATTATCGGCCTGAATTTTTTTTTTTACCTAAATGGAATATTCATGAACGATGCTTGGTATCAAATTTGGTAAGAATCGACGACGGTAAAAATCTTATGAAATATCGAATTTTTCAAACAAAAATTTGTTATCGATTTCTCAATTCACTTTTTACTGATTATATGACGTTTAAATATTCAAAATAACCTATGAAGATGAAGCCAGGAAAAAAAAGTGCAAAATGAAACTTGCATATTAGTTCTTCAATAATTTAAACCCTTTTACAAAGTTTTCTCTGTGAGGAAGCAAAGATTCGTGAAGCTACTTGCATTGGAGGGGTTTGTAAATACGAATAAAATTATGAGGAAGCAATAGGCAAGTTTGAATTTGTTTCTTTTTATCTCCTTGGAAATGCTTCATTTTGAAAAACGTTTTATTAATACGTTGCTGATTCAGGTAACAATTTTTCGGTGTCGCATACCAAAAACGTTGCATCACAGCAATTTAATAATAGTAATATCGAGATTTTCGGTTTCGAGCATTACGTTAGCAAGACGTGGACAAGTTCACCAAAGATTCCCGAACGAGTGTTCTCGAAGGGTACTTCGGCAGCTTGGCAGACCGTTCTCAAGAGGCAACCCTTTCCCGAAACCTGAAAGCCTTCGAGAGCTGACTCGATGACCCTGTAGACTTCCCAGCGCGTTGGCGATGCTACTTCGTTCCTTCCTATTGGTATTTTCAGCAATGTCAAGTACAATTCAATCGAATAGCTTTAACCCTAGAACGATACACGTGGATCACACGTACCCGGAGCTTTTCGGCTTTTCGATGATTTTTTGGCTTTTTTCCAAGATACCTCCTTACTCTACAGATGATAATATGGTATCTGATTATTAAATTTGATTTTTGACAATTCTTACGTGTAGTTTACAGTCAGTCGTTTCGATTCCACCCCCATTAAAATGTTACCGGAGCTTGTAATCAAAAGTTGCAGGGCGTTTCATCGGCTGGTTACCCCTGACTCATGTGTATCGTAGTAAGGCTGAAAAAATATATCGTTCTAGGGCTAAATCACTTTTTGTCGTCCGATATCGAACGCGAATAAACGACGTTCGTCGTTTCTATAAAATTAGCACGACTAATCATCAATGAAAATTGACAATATCAATTTGTCTGTATCAGAAAATTGTCGTACTAAATTGCGTTTCCTGATTCACATTGTACCTTCATCAGTGCCTTTGTCGTTGTTTTTTTCCTCGAAGACAAGACCGCTGCGTCGATCGATCGATCGTTCGTGACGTGAGTCGTGGGAATGGGTCAGGTAAGAGGCGTTGTAGGGCAAGGCGTAATTGAATTTCATTACGTAACCGACAATCATGCTGACGTCTACTTCCATTGGGAGACCAAGACCCGTTATCAACTGTGAAAAATCGATCGATAATTCTTCAGACGTTCGGGACGACGTACAACGTAGTGTCAGACGACGGTGATCCCTTCTTTTTTTTTCCTTTCCTGCACTTTACTCGCCCGTAGACATGAACTGACAGTCTTGATCGAACTTCATCGGCAATATCACGTTGTATGAATGTGGGCAGACAAGTGCTTGACGCACGATTACGTGACAGACACATGAGTAGATTTGGGTAGAGTGGATCTCCCTCAGTGTCACTGTCTTGAAATCCCGAATTTTCACATTAGAGTCGAAATCACCGGCCTCAAAAACCTCTAGACACCAATGTCCAGTAAAAATAAAATTATTTGTTGTCTATTCAATAAGCCCACGTATGTTGGCATTATTCAGGATATTTTTTATCGACATACATCATCGACTTGGATGTTAATAAAAGTCTGCAAAGTTTCGGACAAATCGGTTGACGGATTCGACCGTACTGGCGCAACGAACAGGGTCAAAATGATAATGAGTCGGATTAACAAATACCTTGATTCATTAAATGGAGAATTGGCGAAACTTTGTAAAAATAAATGTAAGCACATTAAATTAACAACCCTTGAAGATAAATACCATAAAAGACCGTTTCTTGAAATTATGGCGTGTAGTTCATTGAACGGCCGCTAGGTGGCCGAGCGCCAGATCCTTCGCGCAAGCGAAACTATGAACCCGAACCTTTATAAGACGACAACTACTCCGAATGTATGAGATGACTTTTTAAGTTGATTATCCTTGACAGTTCAATGTTCTCACATGAATAATGAAGAAAACCGAATGGTTAGGTCGAAAATCAAGCAGTTTTATAACTCCAATCCGTCGCCAATATGTATTTTTTATATTAATTCGCTCTACGCGTCAATGGACGATTCTTTTAAGGGGGAAATAGGGTTAGACGGTTAAAAAATCGATTTTTTTTAAATTTTATAAATTGTTAGTAAAACTATTGAAAAATATGTTCCCAAAATTTTCAATGAAAATTCCGACTCGTTCTATTGTTATAAGCCATTAAGGGGGAAAATAGGGTTAGGACAGCATTTTCTCAATGATTTTCATGAATTTTTTTATAGTATAAAAAATGAATATAATTTATTGAAACTTTGAGAATATTTTATACATATATTTAAGTATATACTATAAAATGTTTGGAGAATTTCCTTGAAAAACACCGAAAAAATTTATGACTGCCTTGACTTTGTTTTTCTTGGTACTATTTTTTCAAACGCGTTTTTCTGAAAACGACTTTTTTTCAACTTGCGTACACGCTAGTTTGAAAAGTTTTCAACCAATCGTTTTGAAAATTGGCAGTTGCTTTCTTCATAGTATTGCGCTCTATATGAACCTAAAATCGGAATATTACCATTATTTAAAATAATTTTTTTTTTTCAAATAAAGTTGTAAAAAATGGCAAAAAATCATGCTTTTTTGTTTTGACCCCTGTAAAAAATTCAATTTTCTATTTTTTTGATAGCATTTGGGTTCATATAGAAGAGAGACATATAATAAAAGTAAATTTCAACCTCGCTTGACTTCAGATGAAAATTACGGCTTCCACAATATACGCAAAATGCTGAGTCTGGATGTGACCTGCAATATGGAGTTGCTAATATCGTCGGTGTTTTTCAAGGAAATTCATCAAAAATTTTATAGCATATACTTAAATATATGTATACAATATTCTCAAAGTTTCAATAAATTATATTAATTTTTTATACTATAAGAAAATTCATGAAAATCATTGAAAAAACGCTGTCTTAACCCTATTTCCCCCGTTAATTATGAATTGAGAATTCTAGTTAGTGATTATTTGTGCAACAAAAGTGAAGTGTTCGTGCCTGAAGAAAACTTTCCCGACGTTTTCTCTTAATCCGTTCATATACCGACAGGGGGAAGAAACATTTTTATTTTACGATGAAACAAATTCCACACCGATGAGATCAATAAAAATAATGATAAATCCATGATTTTACGATTCACCTGAACTTTTGTAGGGGCTCCGGTTGCCGGGGTTGGATACACGAGGTATCTTTCGCTTCTTCGTGATCCTTGTTTCAATGGTTTCGTCCAATAGCTCGTCCCCGACGTTACACCAATGAGAAAATCGATTTTAACGAAAATGAAAACCACGACGATACAACAGACCGTTCTACATGCGCCAAGTGATAAGAACAATCGAAACATTTCGTCGTAACGCGGCGAGACAACAAAAATTGGACGCTGGATATACTGCGGCAGTCAACTTTGACTGTTCGACTCCGGCAGGAAGTAGCATCTTTCACCAAGTGTACTAACGAATGTACTAGAAGAATGCTACGCGTAATATACTGAATTAGCGACATAACCACCTCATTAACACTAGTGGAATAATGCAATAAGTCCATGATGCCGGTGCAGCAAAACGGAAGAAATTTTAAAGCTTGTTATCAGTGAAAAATATGAAGAAGAGCTACTGTTGAATAAAATTTATCCAACGGACAATTAGTTACAATCAAAAAGGCTAATTCATTTTGTATTTTAGCCAAAACAATTTCGATGTTATTCCTACGATAGACATGACAAAATTTCCCCCCGATCCTTCGTATTCTTGTTGCGGAATTTATATGTCCAGCTCGCACTAACTTCGAGTCTTCAATGCCTTCTAAAACATCGCTTGCACTTCGTTCCTCGTTATATACGACTGGCTCAAGAATCTCATAAAATTTCGCGACAACTTTAACGAGATAGGAATCTGGTCGCACGAGGCTAGACACACTGACATTGGCAAAACGTAGTAAGAAATACTCGTATAACGGGAGACGGATTGCGGAAACTTGGATCCTTGTACTTGCGTCCTATCACGTGAATTCCGCGCATAGATTTCATCGCGAAAAACGGGGGAAACTGCCTCTCTAACAACTGAAGCATGCTCGAAAACTTTGATTATCTTTCAATTTGTTGAGCAATCAATTTCAATATAAATCCCATTGGAAGGATCTTTAGGTACAAGATTACATTTGTAGATAAGAATAGTTTGGTTCTATCGTGTTGAAAATGAATAAACTAATCGACGATTCCATAAATTCTTCAAGACTGCATCGGTTATTAATCGTAGCGAGTGTTTCCGAATATATGTGCAACAAGAATATATAATTAAATTTCCTCTCGTACCATATCTATTATTAACAATTTATTCCTATTAATTATTAATTTTGTGCTAACACTACAGATTTTATTGTTATTATTATTATTATTATTTGGTCATAAAAATTGCATGGATTATAATTACGATAACAATCAGTACTATCGATTCTGATAAATTCAAACGCCTGTGTAGTTACGCCATTGGCCGCCAGGTAGCGAACGGCCAAGGTGTTTCTCACAAGCGAAACGCCCCGGCCGAGGATATATGAACGAAAGAGTCTCGCACCAAAACTTACAAAAAGTTAGTTGTTTTCGAATACAACATCAATTGATGAATAACAGGGATGTTTCGATTGAGTTCTGTTGTATTTTAACACAACTGTGTATTTTATCGATATCCCAGATATGCTATCTAGCCCATAAAATTATAATAAAAATTTCTAACTATTTCCGCCTCTGGCCACTAGATGGCAAATGGATGAGTTGTTTTACGTAAGCAGAACTTGCCGGCTTGGAATATATGAGCGGGAGAATCACGTGAAAAATTGGGGAAATGTTAATTGCTACTTAATACAGCTTCAATTCGGTAACAACGACGTTATTTCCATCGGGTTTTTTTTTTTCTAATGATACTGTGCAATTATCGTTAAATTTGGCAGAGTGCAGAAAAAAATATTATTACGGTGATGAAAAAGATAAAATAAAATATCTGGCTTATAGAATTCTACATTTATTCGCTCTGGTGATACAAATCTGACAAGAACAATGAATATTCGATGTCGCTATACAGAGCTGCGATATTTTGCAGGGTTCTCGGCATAAAAAAAAAGAAGGCTGTAATAAAATTGTCATGAACCTAAACATGACTACGTCTGATGCATGAAGAAAAATGATACTCGAGGAAAATTCATAGTCCTTGCATTTCTGGATAACGGCGGGGCCATGAAGGTGGACGAAAGATTTTCGTTATCAAAACACGTTTTTGCGATAACACATTTTATCGCCATGACATTTGAGACGACGAAGAAGTGGTAAATTGCGACGACGAGGAAAAAATACAGGCCGTACGAGAATTTCGTAAAGACTGCAAGAATGTTGAACGGCAGTTGATACAGCGAGACGAGTGTTCTCAGGATAAAAAAAATTGGCCTATTTTGGTGAAGTAATCCAACGGGCTATAGAGGCACTCGTGATAAGCCATTCGGCACCCTTCACCGTCCGAATCCCTTCCGATTACTTCAGCCGCGCGGTACTCACGGTCCGAGTACATCTCGTATTCCTCGTGAGTCGTCGAGGGCGTTAGAATTACATGCAAAAATTCGCCAAAAAGTCCGTGACAAAAAGGAACTTCGGAAGCCTCGCAAACGGCACGAAGAAGACAAGCTTTGCCCGAAGATCCACCGGTCTCCATTGCCATCTCGAGCATCCGATATAAGCTCCATCGTGAAACTGTATGACAAGAATACACGTTTTTTTTTTCGTTCAATAGTCTTAGACGCACAAAAGAAATGTCTGATCGGATTTGGTCTTGAAAACTTGTTAAAAAATAATAATCAGCAATTAAGATCTCTTTCCTTACGTCTATAAGGACTATGAAAAAAAATTGTAATTCAAATGACCAAAACTTTGCTCCCACTGAGCTAATTTAAGACGATACGTAGGCTTTTGAAAATATCGTGATTAGACTCAGATAATACCCTCTGGTTCATCGTGATATCTTCAGTTTTGTAGCCGTTCCAGGACTTCGGAAGTAACCGATAAAAATTGCCCCATTTCTGGAAAAATCTATGGTATGACCTCAAACATTTGTCAATAATCGTCAACAAATTGTAGCTCAATGAACTAAGCAACGTTTTAAGGCAGTAGTCTGGTAACTTAAGCCTTTTTATGTCTTTTTTGGAGGGCGTTTTTTTGTAGGAAAATAAAAATGAATCGATTTGGATATTTAGGATGTTTTTATTTACATATTAAAGATACAAAAAAAAATTTGTTTGAAAAAATTTAATAGTTTATTATTATTATCATTATTGATCGAAGTTGATACTTCGAAAAAAAGCACGTGGGTGGCGCCGGTGATTTTGGCTCTTGATGTTATCTGAAATAAAAAATTCTTGATAATTCTTCATCTATAGACATGTCATTCTGGTCGGAACTACTGAAGTTAAATTTCATGGATAAATAACAAAATGGAAAAGGACGTTTTTTCCAAAGTCCGCCATTTTGTTATTTATCCATGAAATTTAACTTCAGTAGTTCCGACCAAAATGACATGTCTATAGATTAAAAATTATCAAGAATTTTTTATTTCAGATAACATTAAGAGCCAAAATCACCGGGGCCACCCACACGCTTTTTTTCGAGGTGCCAACTTCGATCAATAATAATAATAATAATAAAGTGATAAATTTTTTCAACAAAATTTTTTTTTGTATGTTTAATAAGTAAATAAAAACATCCTAATATCCAAAACGATTCATTTTTATTTTCCTACAAAAAAACGCCCTCCAAAAAAGACATGAAAATCGGCTTAAGTTACCAGACCACTACCTTGAAGCCTCAAGTATTGCGAATAAAATGAGCATAGAGTGAAATCGTAAATCCATTAGAAAGAAACATGCCAGCGATTTTAGTGAAGCAATTAATTTTCTTCTACAATACGAACCGTAACATATGAATTTTTTACATTTCGTTCTCGACCCTATATCGATGTATTGTTTCTCAATTTCGTTGTTTTTAAGATAGACAAATCGATTTTTAATTAACGTGCAGATATGCGTTAATTAAAAATACCCGGACTGTTTTAATTTACCCGTTTCCTTTGATGACGGAGGCAGCGTTTCGGATCTCTTGTCACGTTCGGTGGCTCCAGCGTGTTTTACATATGAGCCATCGGTAAAGTAGGAAGCGTTGTAAGGCAGTTCGTAGTTGCACTTTAATACGTAGCCCAGAGTCATTGAAACTTCTCCTTCCATCGGTAAACCCAGACCGAATAATACCTGGAAAAAATTATTCACAGCGCGCTTTTAATGTATTTTTTAAAAAACAATCGATTTGTTTACTATTTTCTACGTTTTTCATAAATTCTCTCCACTAAAATCGGCAAAGGCGCTTAGCGCACTGCTTTTGTAGGTTAGGTTTATCGTGCGATCTGAAGTAAGCACATGAACGAACTCTGAGCACGACATCGACGGCCAATCATAATGACGAGTTGCTCGACTTCGGAAAGAAATCGCATTTCGAGGTATTTCGTGACTCTTTTTTATGGGGGAGGGGATAAATGACTCGGAAAAACTTTTTTGTTCACATCTAGTAACTGATGCTGAATGCATGTGAAAAAATTCACGAGTTTCAACAAACTCAGTTTAAGTGTGAAATTTTTGTATGTTCCAGAAAGAGGCAGTAGCTTCGTGAGTGGAGACTCGAAAGAAAAAGATTAGACATCCAGTTTTTTTTCGAAATTTCGCAAAAATTACGTAAGTTTCATCACGTAGATATACTAGTCATGTTAATTCGATGCCATTTATCTTTTACCTCTGTAATTGAATTATTTGACGGCGGAAGCAATAAAATATATAAACAAATAAGTTTTATAATTACTATAGTATTAATAATAATTGTTTTCATAATAACAAAAATATCAATAAACATTTGATGTCTTTTTTTTTTCATTTTTGACTGACTTTGAATTGTTTATTCTTATGGGTCGTTTGTATTTTAACAAATTCACATACCTGAACCTTCGTCTCGCTTTCCAACGGATTAGGAAAGAGTAGTGAGCGTTTTTTTCGCAAAAGATCGCGAATATCATGATCCTTGGAGGAAAATGAATGTACAGTGTCAAAGTTTATCGGGACGAGTATAATTGAATAAAATATGAAAATTTCCATCGCCCACCAGGACCAAGTGACAGCGAGAACTCGACGATAAAATTTCTCGGCATGTGATTTAAGAGAGAAAAAACGAGTTTAAACAAAAAAAATTGTGTTCGAAGAATTTTCTTTTTTCTTCCAACGTCGGTAAATTCTGGTTTGGTTTCATAGCGGCGAGGGTGGAGGGGCGAAATTATGACCCAAAGCTCGCGTGTGCACGTCACTTAACGCTTGGGGCCTTCGTTCTAACTGTACGGTGTTTGGTAACGTTTATCGTACACGTTTCCGTGTTTTCTCGACGACTCCTTTGACCCACGGATCAGTTCAACGTATTCGTCATCGAAGATCGTCAGAATTCGTTCGGAGTGTGACAAAAAAAAATTTGTAATTTACAGTCTATAAATTAATCAAATCAAATCAATAAAATAAAAATTTGTAAAATTCTCCAATATATCCGAAAGTAATTAATTCAACGACGTGATCAATTTTTTTTTTCTATATTTATTTCGCGCAACGATTTATCTAAAAATGTTCACCATGTCAGAAAAATAATTAATCCGTCACGCGCTAAATTATGTTGAATTGAACAGTTTTTGTTTCCTTTTTTTGCCTTTGTGATAATTTATTTTCCCGACAAACAAGATAAGGATTTTTATTCTAATTACGAAGCAGAAGTTTCATTTAGCATGATGCTTCGGTCACCAGCGACTTATATTTTTGCGTAAGTATTGTTTATTTCTTTTTTTTGATTCACAATTTTATATGAGCTTCGATCGAATTTTTTCATATTTTTTTCCTTTAAAAAGCTCGATGTCAATAACGTAAAAGTTAATTATCGACAATTTTACATGAACTTACTGAAATGCGATAAAAATAAAAAATGTGAATTCAATGTTTAATACTCAGATCGATAAGAAATTTCAATACTTACCGATAACCGGACAGGTAAAATGTTCACATTGTTCGAATGGTAAATAAATAAATAAAAATATCCTTTGAAATATATCCCAGAATTCATAACGAACGTTTACCTACCTTTTCGTTCGTTTCTTTTTCGTTAAAAATCAATCGTTCCTCACGTGAGAAGAAAATGAAAAAATTAATTTGATGTGAATAATGAGAAAGTAAATGCGGTTTAAATTTATTATAATTTTATTATAATACCAGATATTTCAGTATAATATCAGGGATTCTCGTTGGGGCTTTCTCGGATCATAGAAATTCCGAAATGGCGAGGGTGCTTCACCGACCCATACGAGCACTCTCGTTTCCCGAAACGAGCACTATGGGCGTGAGTGAAATTCTATCTTTTTCTAAGTTATATGACTACATCGCATGTAACTTATATTTTAAACATATGGGACATTCCATGCTATATCTACAAGGTCCCCGATCTGTTTTATTTTTCGACAATGAACATTATTTTCAAAGTATTATTTTACAGATGATTTTTTTTCTCTTTTGTATTATTCAAGGGATAACACTCATCCAGCCACAGAAAAAAGGCCTAACTTTGACGATTTATTGCGGGAGTATGAAAAAAGGAATAGGATTTCTTTTCGGAGGATTCATTCAACACATATTGAAGTATGAAAAAAAAATTGTTATTAGCATTTTGATAGAAAATGGCGACGACAGAGCCCATCTTGAAAATCGTCTCTTTTCAAAACACTTTCACGGAAGGACGGTTTTCTCGTAAAGTATAAGACCTGGAACAAAAAAACTAAAAAACTTTATAATCTATATACTATTGGCTACGGGACTACGCAGGGTTTTTTTTTAATCAAACTTTGTAGAAATGTGCACTTTTGAAAAAATGAATCGATGTTCGCCAAAAAAAAGCAGTAAATTGTTTATAAAAACAAAAGTGTACATTAAATCAAAAAACGGCTACGTACTTCGACAGAGAATGTAATTGTGAAGCTACTGTCAAAAATTCAAATCAATCCATGCAACGGTCTTCAAGTAATACATCCTGACAATTTGAAAAACACGATTTTCAAGATGGGCTCTGTCGCTGTGTGTGTGAAATAAACCCTCTGAAAAGAAATCTTATTCCATTCTTCATACTCCCAAAATAAATCGTCAAAGTTAGGCCTTTTTTTCTGTCGCTAGAGTGGTGTTACCCATTGAAATAATTTTCAACCTAAGTACCGACTACGCACAATTATTTTTCTGTCGTGGAACAATGTTTTTTTAATTATTACGAAGTACCGGAAAGTGAAAAATTAATTCGCAGACTTCTGCAGCATTTATATAACCCAACCGTCTTCGAAGAGTGCACGAAAATGTTGTTCTTCAACCGAGAATTTATTGAAAAACATTTCGGAAAATTTGACACAGTCCCGCAAGCGTTAATTTGGCACTATGGTTAAGGTAGTCTGGTAACTTAAGCCGATTTTCATGTCTTTTTTGGAGGGCATTTTTTTGTAGGAAAATAAAGATGAATCGTTTTGGATATTTAGGATGTTTTTATTTACATATTAAAGATACAAAAAAAAATATTTTTGAAAAAATTTAATAGTTTATTGTTATTATTATTATTATTGATCGAAGTTGGCACCTCGAAAAAAAAGCGCGTGGGTGGCCCCGGTGATTTTGGTTCTTGATCTTATCTGAAATAAAAAATTCTTGATAATTCTTAATCTATAGACATGTCATTCTGGTCGGAACTAATGAAGTTCAATTTCATGGATAAATAACAAAATGGCGGACTTTGGAAAAAAGTTTTTTTTTCCATTTTTGATTTCAGATAACATCAAGAGCCAAAATCACCGGAGCCACCCACGCGCTTTTTTTTCGAGGTGCCAACTTCGATCAATAATAATAATAATAATAAACTATTAAATTTTTTCAAACAAATTTTTTTTTGTATCTTTAATATGTAAATAAAAACATCCTAAATATCCAAAACGATTTTTTTTTATTTCCCTACAAAAAAACGTCCTCCAAAAAAGACACGAAAATCGGCTTAAGTTACCAGACTACCTTGAATAAGTGACAGAGCAAATTTCGATAAATTGTTTAAATTAGTGGAAAGTGTTTTTTTTTCATATCACGCCCTATGACGTACTAATAATATTAAAATAAAATAAATAAAATTAGTGGACCAGTGGATTTGACCTGGAAAGCCTCATACCCGGAAATGAGGGTTAAATCTGAATTTTTAACACATTCCATTTTGACTCATCGCTCCCCACTAGTATAACTTATATGTATGAATGTTCCACGTCTCGTGTAACGAGAGTATATATATCAAAGTGATAAGCACTAATAATAAAAAGGAATTTCTTTTTCTTTTCTTAATGCCCATTTTTCATCGTAGCTTTTTTTTGCACTTGCTGTGCCTCTCCAAGCACCGAGAAACTCTGTCTCACTGTCATACTTTTTCGAAGCTACGTACGAGCTACCGCCAAATTCCACGAACTTTGGGCCTTATAACGACGAGAGTAAAAGGAAAAAAAGAGGGATCGACAGAACGACTGTTTATCGTACCGTAGAAAATAAATTCGAAAGGTAAGGCTTTTCATACTCATAAATAATCAGTAATATAATATATTCATGAATAATTGGTATTTCATATTTATAATAAATAATAGTGATTTTACGATCAATATAAATTATATTGCCAGAAAAAAAAACAACAAAAATTAACATTTAAAAAATTCGAAATTCATTCGTTGTGGCTTCCTCATTATTTTTTTCATTCAATTGGTGATTTTAGTCTCGATGAAAAAAATCTCAAATCTACAACGAAAAAGACATTGCTGCGTCAAAAAAAATGAACGAAAATAAAATATACTCGTATATACAGTGTGGATTTTCGAACTGACATTTTTCCGACAAATCCAGACGAGAGACCAATTTACGTTTTATATGTATGCAAACTTGAGCAAATGTTTTACTCCGAGCGTCATTACGATTTTGGCTCTCGACATAAATGTATCCATCCGGATCTGAAAGCCCATTTTCTGTTAACGTTTCACGAATTTCCGTCGGCAAACATTGAATGCCGCATTATGCCGATCTCTATATAAACGTTCACGACGAAAATCATCATCATATTATATAATATTCGGAATATCACGGAATTCTGTTACGCACGTTTAGTGCTGAATTTACACATGTTTCAATGAGCAATTTATTTATTTTTTATTTATTTTTTACTTATTTATTTATTTATTTATTTATTTATTTATTTATTTATTTATTTATTTATTTATTTATTTATTTATTTATTTATTTATTTATTTATTTATTTATTTATTTATTTATTTATTTATTTATTTATTTATTTATTTATTTATTTATTTATTTATTTATTTATTTATTTATTTATTTATTTATTTATTTATTTATTTATTTATTTATTTATTTATTTATTTATTTATTTATTTATTTATTTATTTATTTATAGATCTGGATTGTCAGGTAGAGGATGCCTCCTGAGAACGATATGTGAAACTTCGGAATCTTTGCTGCATCACAACGGCGTACTTGGCGATATAATTCATGTCATGTTCACGTAAGTCATATATTAAACTTTTTTTACGGATTATTTTTATTTTTCCATATTTCGAATTTAATAGTTATCTAAAGTACATGACGATCATCAGGAGAAAAAAAATCTCCAACAATATTGAACAAAAATCGTTTATAACTCCTCAATTTTTAATTTCGTTGAGTAGCGAGAGTCTATATTATAATTACAAATAAATGAATACAGTTAAAATATAATTAAAATGTAAGTAAAATATATGAATCGTAGAAAAAAAATCTTTCTCATCATTCATTTTTTCACGCCTTGCTGTACATTTTTTTAACGATTAAAAAAAATTAACAATTATGATACTAAAAATAAGGGGAACTTTGTCTCATTCAAAATTAGAAAATAGACTTAAAAATTTGCACTTAAAAATATATGATTGAATAACGCCATGAAAAATTATTCGTTAACTTGATTTTCAAATTTTATATAATGTAGACGTAAAAGGGTACTTTTTTTCCACACGTACAAATTTTCCTTTAGACTGGTCTCAGCTCTTGATTTTTTTTTCTTAGGAAAACATGGAATTCTTTCGATAAAAATTTAAATCTCAAATCGAGTCTTTTGCGAGCATCCGTTGATCAAATAACCTCGAAACTCGTTGGAATTTGCAAGGTCCTCGTGCATAAACCCACGAGCTGATGAAGAGCCCCGGGAATGCGGTAAAGTTTTAGCAAATTCTCCGGGGGACGTTTAGAATTTACCCGCGAGCAAAAGCATGTACACTTTGTCTCAAATTAGGCGTAGTGCAAATGTGGGTGGAAACAAATTTCATTGACTCCCGTTCTCTTGTCAACGTCTGTCACTCCGAGACTTATGAAGCTTAAATACGTTCGTACATTTTACGCTCGAGAGTATGAAAGGGACGAAAGTGAAACAATTTTTTAAAATAATTTTTACGAGAACGATAACGAAAAAAATGGTAATTAATGAATTTCGATGATTATCAGTAATTTCAATAATTTAATCAATTCATTAAATATTTATTGATTAGTAAAAGAAATTTTAAGATTACAAATTTTAAGAATACAAATGTTGATTGCATTAGGATCAAAATTAGTTCGTTCATCTAAAGTGCCTGTCATTTCACTTTCCGACGAAGGAACGACTCGATTCGGTGCTAATTTTTTTCGTAATTGTTAAATCTCTAAAATGCCGGTTGTTTCATTGAGCTACAATATTTTTTTGTGTTTCGACCAAATTTAAAAAATCGTAGCATCGAACTATGAAAATCGTTGCATTCGTATCGGAGATTTTCAAAATGTTCTCTCGGCCAGAATTAATAATCATATCAGGATAAATTAAGCAACATTCAACGCGTCTACTCGCGTGCTTTTCAAAACACTCCAAATAAGCCTTAATTGATCAAACTGAGTTTGAGTTATGATCATTTGAATTTTTAGCAGGTTCGGGTGTCTGAAAAAAATCATGAAATACAATAGTATTTTTCTTTTTTTAATGATAATATGTTTCGTGACCTTTTAGGATCGGAAATTTCCTCACAATTACGAATCACAGCGAGTTTTTGCAAAAAACTCAAGATTTACGTCGGTTTTTTGAGAAAAGGCGAAATATTAAAAAGAAGGAAATGTGCATCCTTTTCAGTTTTCGAAAATTTAAGTATAACCGAAGCCCCGAGGCTACTTTAATCTGCCAATAAATGTACATTGCACTATGATGATCTCTAATAATAAGCAGGACTGCTATTGAAGTCAAAAAGAAATTTTAATTTCAGCCCTTCAACATCGAGGGATGAAAATTTGCCACATGACATACTCGAAGCTGAATTCGTTGGACTGGCTGATGGCTGTTCGAAATATCATTCAAACTGTCCCGTGGGCCTCTTCGACTTGATTGGAATTCTCGTGTAAAATTGGAAACGACTCCCCTGTACTCTGCTCATGTTTATAAAAGCCTCGAAACAATGCCCCGATAACGAAAAACCAAAAAAATCAATATATATATAAATATATATATATATATATATCGAATTTTACGAATGCAACAACCAAAAAAGAGAGTCTCCCGAGAGTAGTCCGATCAGCGTCGAATGGTTTCTTGCAATGGGATTTTTTTTAACGACGTCACCATGTTTGTAATCAAGAATTGTATGAATAATAATTTTGCCCTCGTTGCATTGTATAAACAAAAAAAAACTCGGTGCACTTGGCTACTTTTTTATTATATCGAAGCTTATGCTGACAACAGGGTCGCGATAGAACGTTTTTGATGTATTGTAGAAGGGGGAATATAAAAACCGTTAACTTTCCCCTTTTCCTCTAATTAAAAAAATAATGAAATACGAAACAATGTGAAAATGAATAATTTGCAGAATTTTTTTAATACGCCAATCGGAAATTTAGTATAATATTTAAAAAGTGGTATCGTGTAAAAATAATGGTATTTAGCAAAATGTCTAAATAATATATACGATTTATACGAAGAAAAACAACAAAAATACTGTAATTTCTATCATTGCGTCCCTGAAGCCGTGTATTTCCGGTATAATTTTCACCGGAAGTATTCCAGACGACGAAGATGGCGCGGGAATCGCGGATGACTTATTCCTGTGGAGAGGTTATGTAGTCGTAAATATTGACGGGACAAAGGGAGTAAGTAGTACCGCAGTCGTCAGGCGTGTCCAATTGATTTTCGGCCTTCGTGTACTCGTCGGACAGATCCTCGTCGACGGATGAAGATGGTCTGCAAAATTACACGGGGCGCGTATGTATATTACGGTATGTGTTGATACGAACAATGACGGACTATAAATCACACTTGATTGGGAGCATTTGACGATCAATCCACGAAGCCCTCATTCACCAGTTACGGCAAAAAGAAACTAATTTTTGTTTATCCACGCCCAATCGAAAAATCATTGGGATTCAGTGTCTAGATTGACTGGAACCCCCCTTTTTTTAAGTTAAACATTACGTGACCCAATGTGCTATCACACTGTGGGAGATGATAATACGGAGGAAAAACAATCCGTCGAAAAGGGAATAAATAAATGAAGGCTCAATTTTTATCATCAACTTTTTAGTGCTGTTCATTTTTGACTATTAATAAATACCGCGGAAGTTGAGCTTCGAGAATCAACCCTAAGAGGTGGCTCGACCGATGTAATGGTACAGATTTAAAAAAACGAACGTTTGAAAGGAGGATCTTGAATTTAACTGACACGATAAGGTTAATTATGCGAATGCGAATTATTACGCAGCCTAAAAAAATACTTGAAACCCCTCCTGTCAATAGCGCAATAGCTATCCGTTTTTAGATAAAAATCTGCATTCCTATTTTTAATATGAACATTTTCGGCCCTTTACGTTGTAGATAGAGGTATCCAGAATAACTTGACCAAACTTAAAATAATTCGATTTCATAGTTTAGGAATGGCATTTAGCCGAAATTTTTAATGCCTACTGTCGGTAATGCAGAGTCGGTAAAACACATCTTTCATATGCATTTAAAGACATTTCATCTATTTTTTTTTTAGCGCAAAACACTAAATCACCCTTTGCGTGATGAATCTTTACTTGAAAATGAACAGTTCTAGATGATGGTAGATCGGAAATACGAGATTGTGTCTCTTAGTCTCTTGCCTCTTGAACTTGTTATTGTTATTTGTTCTCTCTGATTTTCCACTGTTCAATACTGTTTCTTTTCGTGTCATATTTTATTCCGGTAAAGGGGTATTCGGACAATCAAGTATAAGAGGTGGCTCATGCGTATGTATGATTTTTTGTGAATTACGATACCTCTTAGTATTTTTTTTCGTTCATTGTCGCACTCAATTCCATCAATTTTTTAAATTTGGACATGAAAAAAAAAACATACAGACTATTACACCACCAAATTGTATACTCGCTCACGAGGGATGTTCCTTGTGGGTTCCTTTTAGTTCTAAGGGATGTGACGTTATCTGCAATGGGACAAACAATTTTCCAAAAGGGATATAAAATATTAGGTGCACAACTTTGCTTCCGCCGTTTTCCTATAGATGGCTTTAGAGGTAAGTAGTGATCGAAATAAATAGATCATAGATGTCATGCAATAAACTTGGTCATCTGTCAACATAACCCCATGAAAATATTAGTCGATTTGTGTCTGCAACATAAAGTTATTCTCGATTGGAAATATCAGCTTACGAGCCAAATTCTCGTCATTTGCGGGAGGTTTTAATTTTCTGCTTGAATATGAAGAAATCTGCGGCTGAAGCTCATCGAATGCTTTCAAATACTTATGGTGAGGCCGGTATTAGTGAAAGAACGTATCGTGCATGGTTTCGACGCTTCAAGAACGGTGATTTTCACGTCGAAGACCGTCATAGCGGCGGAAGAGTGAAGCTTTTCGATGATGCAGAATTGTAGGCATTACTTAATGAAGACTCGTGTGAAAGTCAAGAGGAATTGGCACGACTATTGGGAGTGACTCAACAATCAATTTCAAAACGCCTCAAAGACATGGGAATGATTCAGAAGAAAGGAAATTGGGTGCCGTATAAGTTGAAACCAAGAGTTGTTGAACGGCGTTTGTTTGCCGGTGAACGGTTGCTTGAGAGGTAAAAACGGATGGGATTTCTGCATCGCATTGTGACTAGGGACGAAAAATGGGTTCATTACGATAACCCCAAGCGCAGAATATCGTGGGGATATCTGGGTCATGCTTAAACGTCGACGGCCAAACCAAATATTTACGGCTTCAAGGTCATACTTTGTATTTGGTGAGACCAGCTCGGCGTAGTGTATTATGAGCTGTTAGAACCGACTGAAACAATCACAGGCGATCGTTATCGAATGCAATTAATGCGTTTGAGCCGAGAATTGAAAGACAAACGGCCGCAATACAACGAGAGACACGATAAAGTGATTTTACAGCATGACAATGCTCGGTCCCATATTACGAAAGTGGTCAAGACATACCTGACCAGATATATTCTCCAGACGTTTCTCCCTCCGGCTATCACTTGTCTCGACCAATGGCACATGGCTTGGCTGACAAGCACTTGCGGTCTTATGAAGAAGTGAAAAATTGGATCGATTCGTGGATCGCTTCAAAAGGTGACCGGTTTTTTCAACGCAGGATTTGTATGTTGTCCGAAAGATGGAAGAAAGTAGTGGACGTCGATGGAC
Source organism: Oxytorus armatus (assembly GCA_958009045.1). Lineage (NCBI taxonomy): Eukaryota > Metazoa > Arthropoda > Insecta > Hymenoptera > Ichneumonidae > Oxytorus > Oxytorus armatus. The sequence goes on from OY253755.1 coordinate 13,365,704, forward strand.
AATACTTTGAATCATACATGTATAACCAGTTTTTTACAATAAAGCCTCGAATTTCGGAAAAAAACCGGCGGAAGCAAAGTTGTACACCTAATATATGTATACCCTATACCCAATACATAATGTATACGATGCAATGTCCTCGTGTACACGTGGGCATACACATACAAACACATCACAAATAGAAACTCCAGTGAAATGCAGACAGAATCGATCGAATAATTTGCATATTCACACCACTCGTCCCCAATTTCCGCCTCCTACCCCGGTATCGCCGCAATCTGGCCACCACCCCCCCAATTTCATCCTCCATCGAATTTAATAACACCCTTAAATAACGCAGCATAATTTACAAAGTTTTCCACCACTTTTAACCATGCCCCCTACATATGCATGAGCCACGGTTGAATTTATCGAGTTTTTAATAAATTTTTTTTTGTTTTCCATTCGCTTTCTCGTCCACCATTGATCCTGCCGGAATATAATTTCCCATCTTTTACTCATTTAACTCTCGCGCTCCTTTTCTTTAACTTCCGTTTGTACGGATGACCGCTTACTTTCGATATAACGAACCTGAAGAGTCGCCATCTTTGAATTGTTATTGAATATCGTTTGTTTTTATTTCTATATACTCGTATGTATACTTACGTGAATAATATTCGTAAGAGATCGCCGAGAAGACCGTTGTGATAGTGAAGAGGATTACGCGACGTCTCGCAAATGGATCTTAGAAGGCAAGCCCTTCCAGAAAATCCGAGCCTTCAGACAACATAAAAACATACAATTAATGAATGTACGACATCATACGACACTCGTGGCTTTCGTTATTTCATTTGTCATGCGTTTAATGATTTTTTTATTCGCACAATCTCATTTACGTCGAACGGAAGCGAAGTGACATTTTTTTCTTTTGCATTATCACATGAAATCATTAAGTTATTATTGAAAACTCGATGAAATTCGTGATCAGCAGGCAATTTCCGATCCAAAGGCGGAAAAACTTATTATATAATAAAAAATAAAAAATTCAGTTTTTCTTATTTTTTTGATAAATCAAAAAATATAAAAATTTCAAAACGCCATAACTCTGCTCCCGTTTGACCGATTTTGACTTCGGTGTAGAGTTTTGAAAAGCCCACGAGTAAACTTAAAAAGTGCCGCTTGTTTCGTCGTGATATCTCAATTTAGATCGCCGCAGCGAGCTCTTCGAAATTCGGCGAGAGAAAATTATTGCAAACATTTCGTTAGGTCGTTCGTCTGACTTTAATAATGTGTAATAAAATTCGAAAAAAAAAATCGTTGCTCAACGACTGATAAACTATTTTGACGTTGAAACGATTACGAAGAAAATTGCCGAATGGAGTGTCAAGTTCTCCGGGAATTTAAATGGCAGCCATTTTCATAGAGTGTTTCGCCGAAGGAGGAAAAAAATATATTACACATTCTTTCATTTCCTGCACGTATTACATTCAATCGTGGTCCACGAGTTTCGTGCTACACTGCACAGTTGATAAGGATAAAGAAAAAAGAAACGTTCATCGATCATTGAATCATTGGATGAATGATGAACGAGAGGACAAATGGTCGTTTATTAAAACGTTGGATTAAGTGACGACGCAACTCTCGCTATAGCGCCAACGAAAGCAGATTTTATATACTCGTTTATAGGTTAGAATATAATCCCAACACACTCTTTTGCACACCACTCTGCTTCGAGTTCTTGTTCCTTACTTCCAGTATACGCCGCGTGGCTTCGTTCGCGCAAGAGTGACGAATGACGAGGGAATTGTATTAGGTTCGTTGAGAAAATGCCCCGTATCTCCGTGGACATCTCTACCAATATCCACATCGACCTAGACCATTTTCTTTCAATCCTTTTTCCAACAAATGGCTTTGGGAAATGGGGTCATTTCCGATACAGACATTGAAGTAATTCGCTGTAACAACGAATATTCGTTTAGGTTTTTTTGTTTATTTGTTTTTTTTTATGAAGGCAGATCATTTATTAATTTTCAGCAAATTTAATAATCGCCTTGTCTTCCCAGTTTGTTTTTTCATTACATTTTTTTAAATAAATGTAATTTTGCATCTAGTTTTGTACGGAATTTTTTGTCTCCTCCTAATTTCCAATAATCATTTTGATTTTCGTCATTGCTCATTTAGAATTTCAACTCTGTTAGTTCGTCGCGCAACCCTGATCGATCGTGCGAACAATTTTTCACGACGCATCGTAAGCTTTTACATGGAGGGGGTTCGAGGTCGGCCATTTTGAGTACGATGGTAAAGATTCGAAGAATCAAAATGGCGGCGTCAGCGTTGGCTAACCGGGAATCAAGAGGTCGTTCGATTCACGTGACCATTCATTTCTGGAGAATTCTTCAAGACGGTGATTTCGACTTTGATGTAAATTATTAAATCAAAATTAAATCAAAAGCAGTGAAGGGATTCGATCGAAAATCGGTATCTGTTATTAAAGCGTCTTATTCGCGAAGTTTCTCTCACGCGCAGTTACCTTCGAAAACAAAGAAATCATGACGAATCCAATTTCCAAATTTAAACTTGCAAGTTTTTTTTTCTACCAACAGTCAGCGACTCCCATTACGTTTTCACGGTTGCCACAACGAAAAGGTTCCTCAAAGTCTATCGAAAAAGAAAAACTTTGAAATTTCTATCGATAATCAACGAGAACTTTTGTTCCACCTCGAATTGTGTATTTCCGGGTGAAGTAAGAACCAGAGTGCAACGGGGCAGGGTTGAATGGCGTACTAAACTGGATTATAGCCTTTTGGGCTATTATTCGCGTCGGTGTAGCCACCGCGTATCCGAAGTCTTGCCTCGAGAATGTGGAACGGTAAGAGTGACAAAGACAGACGTATGGACGAGTGCATCCAATATAAAAGTAACGTGAAATGAGATTCAGCGAAGAGAAAGCGAGAGAGAGAGAGAGAGAGAGAGAAACGTGGATACCAGAAAACGCAGAAGGATGTAAAAGGGTGGGCGAGGGAGTATATATGGAGAATGATTTGCCAATGCTGTTATACGACTGGGTCTGGTGAATGCGATGGGATTAGGGATTAGAAACGTTGAGGCATCAGTTCGTCGAAGGAAACGGAATGCGATAAGACGAGGATCGATGAGCACGGCTAAGAAACATTCGCTTCAATGAGTCCGTGAGAATGGGAGTGTATATAGGTTAGGATCACTTATATAGGTTGGAATAGATGGGGTAGAGGGCACTCTTTTCTGGTGTATATGGATCTTGAGTCACGCATGAGAACGAGAGAGAGAGAAAGAGAGATAAATTGATGTGGTATCACGTTGATATATAGTTAGTTGTAGCAAAGGGGTAACACCACTCTAGCGACAGAAAAAAAGGTTTAACATTGACGATTTATTTTGGAAGTATGAATAAAGGAATAGGATTTCTTGTCCGAGGGTTTATTTAACACATATTGAAGAATGAAAAAAAAAAATTTCATTATCATTTTGATACAAAATGGCGGCGACAGAGCCCATCTTGAAAGTCGTTTTTTGTCAAACTGGAAGGACATATTACTTGAACACCGTTACATGGATCGATTTGAAATTTTGATAGTAAGGTAAATGGCCCAGTTGCTGACGTCTTTAGGGCAGCGACCTTTGTTTTCTATTGTTTACGAACGCGATATATTGTTAAACTCAAAACAAACTATTTTAATACGTGCATTAAAGCTTTCTGAATAAGATTCACCCATAGTTTTAGTTAAATTACTTAGATCTAATAATTAATTTTTTTTTTTAATAATGCTGGTCTTTCGCCGGGGTTCCTGACACTGTTGAAGCGCTCGTGCCATAGTTTCTGACACCAACGAGACCCAGTTTCTGACACTTCGAGATGTCACAGTCGAAAAGAGTTTAAATTATCCTGCGTGTAATTTTAGTAGTAATAAACAATTTTAAATTAGCTCGTATATATTATATTTCGTGTACATTTATACAAAAATTATATATAATATAAAATAAGACATATTTTTATATTATAATTTGACAAAGTTATTTTACTTTTTTTTCTTTCCTTTTCATCGTCTTGGGCTTTCAATTGTTCTTTTTTTTATTTTTTCGCGATTTGTACTGTTTTTGAAATTTTTTCGCGGTATTTGTAATTTTTAATTGTTCTTTTTTCAGGTGGCAACATGCCACGTTTTTTATATAGCAAAGTTGTTCGTGGAATGTTGTACATCTTCGATGCAGTGCTGACAGGTATCCCATTTTTTACTGCATCTAGGGCCTTCTTGAGCGTCGCATCTGTGTATATTGCAGTATATTTTTTCATTTTCTTAGGGGGGGGGGGGGGGGGGGGGGTAGGGTTTTAAATCTATTTTTTTTGCATTTCTTTTAAATTTTTTTCTGAATGAACAATATGTCGAGAATATTGTGTATAAATTTTAAGTCAATCGGAGTAAAACTAACGGAGTTACAGCGTTTCAAACGACCGGCCGTGATACGTGATACGTGAAAACTTTAAGGACTTACATACGTCCAGCGGTACCGAAAACGTACCAAAAGAAAAACTGTTTTTAGGAGGGATAGAAATAGAAATTAATAAAAAAATGCTTACACATTGTTTATCACTGTGTTAAGTTTGTAAAAAAATGTATTTCAATTTTTTTTTTTCAAAAATTACAACATGAAAAATCACATTTTTCGAAGCACTGTAAAAAAAAAGTTGCTCCACGGCGGCAGTATTTCTTCCTCAAATGTTGACGGGTCTGCAAAATGTTAAGAAATTGTTGTAAAATAAGGTAGTAGTTATAGTCTGTCGAGCCGGATTTTTGAAATTCGAAAAATTAAACAATTTACGGTAATTTAAAAAAAAATGTTAAGTTTGTGTCAAAAAAGTCACACTTTAATTGTTTTTATAAAATTTTCTAATTATAATTTTAAAAATCCGGCTCGACAGACTATAGAAAAAACAATTCCGAATATTTAAAAAAAACATCATCAAAAAATATTAAAAACCGTACGAGTTATCATGCCGACCGTGTCAGAAAAAGTAGTTTTGAGAAAAACGCGTTTAAAGTTTCAAGCGCGTTTCGCTCGAAGTCGCGCGCGGCTGGAGCAAAAACTTTATAAATTTTTTTCATTTATTTAGTTAACTTACGTCTAATCTCCCATTCCAGCTTCATATTGTACGCCTTCCATGTCAATAAAAAATTGTTGTTGTTTATTTTTTTCTAATCGACGAATTGTTCAACTCAGGTAGGCGCGCGTCAGACCTTTGTCCTTTCGTCCGGCAGTCACATTATCTACAATAACTTTTGAACTATGGGGAATTTTTACAATCAGCTTACACAGAAATACGCCTAAGACTATAAGGAATAATAATCTGTAAACAAAAAAAAATCGATTTTTTGAAAATTCTCGACGTATGTAAGGCCTTAAATCGATTTTCCCGAAAACGTCATTTTTGAAGTTTGTGAACATTAGAACTCAAAATCTACTGAACCGATCCTTTTGAAAATTTAAACATTACTTCTTCACATAAATCGACAGGTAATCAGGAGTTTTTTTTTTTTTCAATTTTTTCAATTTTTTAATAACAAATTAAGCGCGATTTTTTGAGCTAAAATTGCGTTTTTCACTTCCAAGTGCTGCAAAAAATAGAAAAAAAAAAAAAAAAAAAAACTTCCTGATTACCTCGAGAAATACATCACCTTTAAAATGTATATCAATTTTTTTGTTTCAGATGATCCGGTAACGAGTTATAATGTTCACCGCAAAACCACTTTTTTTCAAGGCGCCTCTGGAGATTCAACGTCACCGGCTTATTTATCAATATTTTTCATTGAAAATTTTTTCTGAGATACTTCAATAGTTGTACAATAATATGTAATTCTATTTAATAAAATTATATTACTCATGTCGCCGCAAAAAAATTATAAATATATGCTTTTTTTCGCCTTTAAAACCCTACTCCCCCCTTAAGCACATTAAAAATAAAATATATTAAAATAATTTCTATTGAGAATACAATCTATAGCAGGGGTCGATAAACAGACATTGCTAGCAGGCGCCCGCCGACTGCCCCCGGGCAATAGCTGAGCGTGCCAGGAAATCTGACGGGAGGAACGAATAGCAAAAGAACATCGTATTGTTCAAAACGAGTATAAACACACATATTTTATTATGCAATTTATTGTATTATGGCTGAAATCGACTGTAGACGTGCCTGATAGCTGGGCAATCGCACGCGCTCGCGGGCGTGCGTGCTTGATTTTAGTGTTTTGCCGACCCCTGATCTGTACAAAAACAAAGTATTCTATACCTTTTCGAATCAATCTGAAGTGCAGTCGTTGAAGTGGCTCTCTCCGGAGCCTTCCGAAGTCCTGTCATCGTCTGCTTTTGCTGCAGCACACTCGGTGTCAGAAACTGAAACATAACCTCAATTATGTGACGTAGTTGTTGACATCGGGAATTTAAGAGAAAAACTAATATACAGACAAACGACTACGTATCTAACCGATAATGTGATTCATGCTGAACATGTTCACATAACCTTTATGTCGTTTAATACTTACGTAACGTTGAAAATCGGCAATTTTACATCGATCACTGTTAAAGTATGTTACTAAGGACTGCCGCTCGGAAGTAACTGACACGTGAGTCGTCCCTTTCGCCGGTAAATTTAAATATCAAAGATTTAAAAAAAAGAATTATACCTCTGCAATAATCAACGGTAAAAAAACGCTCTTCAATTTGCCCGTAACGTCTCTGATATATGACGAAAACTTTATGTATTGCAAATATAAATGTGCCGTCGGTGTTAGAAACTACGGCAGTGTCAGGAACTGGGTCGTTTACCTTAGCTTCACAATGACATTCTCTATCGGAGTACGTAGACATTTTTTTGATTTGATGTAATCTTTTGTTAATATAAACAATTTACTGCTGTTTTTTGGCAAAAAAGTTATTCATTTATTCAAAAATGCACCATTTCTATAAAATTTTATTTAAAAAGAAAACCTATACGTAGTCCTGTAGCCAATAGTAGAGAGATTGTAACATTTCGTGAGTTTTTTGTTCCTGGTCTTATACTTTATGAGAAAACCGTTCTCCCGTGAAGGTGTTTAAAAAAAAATGATTTTCAATACCCACTCTATCACCGCACATTTTGTATCAAAATGATAATAGACCTTTTCTTTTTCATACTTCAACGTGTGTTAAATAAACCCTCTGAAAAGAAATCCTATTACTTTTTTGATAATCCCAAAATAAATCGTCAATGCCTTTAGGCCTTTTTTTCTGCCGTTTGACTGGTGTGACCCCTTGAAATGGGTGGTATTTAAGGTAGTAGTCTGGTAACTTCCAGACTACTGGTGTGTAGTTTGGTAAGCCGATTTTCATGTCTTTTTTGGAGGGCTTTTTTTGTAAGAAAATAAAAATGAATCGTTTTGGATATTTAGGATGTTTTTATTCACATATTAAAGATACAAAAAAAACATTTGTTTGAAAAAATTTAATAGTTTACTATTATTATTATTATTGATCGAAGTTGGCACCTCGAAAAAAAAGCGCGTGGGTGGCCCCGGTGATTTTGGCTCTTGATGTTATCTGAAATAAAAAATTCTTGATAATTCTATAGACATGTCATTCTGGTCGGAACTACTGAAGTTAAATTACATGGATTAATAACAAAATGGCGGACTTTGGAAAAAAAAGTCGTTTTATTTTAGCAAAGAAGGGATTGTAAAATAAAAAGTTCGGTAGAAAAAAAGTTAGGACCCGGGCTGCCAACTTCGAGGTTCCAACTTCGATCAATAATAATAATAATAATAAACTATTAAATTTTTTCAAACAAATTTTTTTTTGTATCTTTAATATGTGAATAAAACCATCCTAAATATCCAAAACGATTCATTTTTATTTTCCTACAAAAAAACGCCCTCCAAAAAAGACATGAAAATCGGCTTAAGTTACCAGACTACTACCTTAAGGCACCGGACCACGGTCAACATTTTTTTTCTCCATTTTCTGAAAGATGCATTTGTTAAGAATGCTCTCACTAAATTTTGTAAAGAAATTCGTAGAATTGACCGAGATACAGCATTTTTTAAATTTAGTTTGTACGTTGAATTATCCTTCTACAAAACTTTGAACGCGTTTTTCTCGAAACTACGTTTTTCAACCTGGTTGACAACATATTTAAAAAAACTATTCATCCGATTTGCATGTACCAAGTCTCAAAATGTTTGAAAATCCAGTCTCCACGGCACCACGCAGGGATTTTTTTATCAAGGGCACCCTTCTATTATTATTTTTTTTCATAAATAATGAAATGAAATTTTTCAAATGAACCGCATGGCTTAACGGAGAATACCACTGTGACCCCCTGTTTTTTTTTCACATTTTTCAAGAATTTTTTTTTGTGGGTGCACGCTTTTGAAATTAAAGTTAAATTCAAAGGCGTGCCTATTTTTTTAAAAACAATATTTGTCCAAATCCCTGTGTACTTCTCTTCAAAATATCATATTATTAACGAAAGCACTCGGTATTTTTTTTCATATCGACATTGAAGAGAGTTCTGCTGCGTGCCGCGGAAATGACAGCACCTGACGTGAGAGCTTCCCCAGCGCCACCATGCGGCATGAAAAATGTGTAAAAAATGTTTTTTGATACATTAATAAACAAGGAACAAAACCCAAAAAAATTTTTCGAATATCTCTTTTTTTTCCCACAAAAAAAAATTCTTGAAAAATGTGAAAAAAAACAGGGGGTCACAGTCGTGTTCTCCCTTAATTGCTATCAACCACCAAGAAGGAACTTCGTCGGAGTGTCCTTTTGGAAGGGGCGTATACCGCAAACTATTCTTAAGATTCGAATAAAAAAATTCTTGTAGTGTCTTCTATATGTATATATTAAATATTAGTATCGATAATAAAAAAAAACCATTCATCGTTTGCTCGAAGAAAATTATGAAAAATACACCCTCGTGCCGCGCGCGCACCGTGGCCTGGTGTCTTAAGGGGGCAAATAGGGTTAGGACAGCGTTTTCTCAATGATTTTCCTGAATTTTTTATAGTATAAAAAATAAATATAATTTATTGAAACTTTGAGAATATTTTATACATATATTTAAGTATATACTATAAAATTTTTGAAGAATTTGCTTAAAAAACACCGGAGATATTAGCGACCCCATATTGCAGGTCACAATCAGACTCAGCATTTAGCGTACATTCTGGAAGCCGCAATTTTCATCTGAAATCAAACGAGGTTGGAATTTACTTTTATTATATGTCTCTCTTCTATATGAACCTAAATGCTATAAAAAAAATAGAAAATTGAATTTTTCACAGGGGTCAAAACAGAAAAACCATGATTTTTTGCCATTTCGCACAACTTTATTTGCAAAAAAAAAATTATTTTAAATAATAATAATATTCCGATTTTAGGTTCATATAGAGCGCAATACTATGAAGAAAGTAACTGCCAATTTTCAAAACGATTGGTTGAAAAATTTCCAAACTAGCGTGTACGCAAGTTTAAAAAAAGGCGTTTTCAGAAAAACGCGTTTGAAGAAATAGCAAAATGCTGAGTCTGATTGTGACCTGCAATATGGGGTCGCTAATATCTTCGGTGTTTTTCAAGGAAATTCATCAAAAATTTTATAGTATATACTTAAATATATGTATAAAATATTCTCAAAGTTTCAATAAATTATATTCATTTTTTATATTATAAAAAAAATTCATGAAAATCATTGAGGAAACGCTGTCCTAACCCTATTTTCACCCTTAATGGCTTATAACAATAGAACGAGCCGGAATTTTCATTTAAAATTTTGGAAACATATTTTTCAATAGTTTTACTAACAATTAATGAAATAAAAAAAAAATCGATATTTTGAACTGTCTAACCCTATTTCCCCCCTTAAAGAAAACGTTTTATACGAATTTGGGAGTAGAGGTGACAGAAATTCGCGTACTACTGCATATTTCTATCAGCAAGAGATCCAGAGCAATAAGGGATAAGTAAATGTCCAGCGATTTTCCGGCATGATGGGAAACCATGAATTGACTAATAGCGAACGAAAATAATCGATAACTTGATGCTTCGAGAATCGATAGTCCGATAATCGAATTGCCATTTTTATTATGCCCTAATAATTACATTAACGTTAATAATACTAGTAATAATAATAATTTATATTTCTTCTGTTATTATTATTATAGTTATTGTTGTTGTTGTTGTTATTTTTGTTTCTCCATAAATAGGATTAGTAATAATATGTCATGAAAAGATTATGCGTCCATCATGCACTGGGTGATCTCGTTGATGTTGTGAACGTTGCTTGTGGGCACTGATTTTTGTTGATGGACCTCATTCGACGGACCGTCTAATTCTTCTGATGTCCAAGCTACGTTTCCAAGTGCGTAAGGTGATTTGTCGCTCGTTCGCAGATAGAAAATTCCACTGGATGCATTTTTATCGAAAGAGAATCCACCCATGCGCGCATAATTCTGACCCATGCAATTACCCGACATATAATCGTCGTTAAGACGGCACTGTCTCGCTAAAAACGGCTTGATCGGATTCAACGATTCTGCAAATAATAGGTATGCACGAGAATGTGCACAGAGAGACGGTATCTGTGACTCACAGCCCGGTTGTTTCGTTCCACCGTTTGGATAAAAGTCTGAATGGCCGAGGGGCGCCAAGAACGCACCATTATTTGAATTCGTGTGAATGATCTGCACGTGCTTCGCGTCGTCGCTACAGATTCGTGAACCACAAGAGAGGAATTCGAAATCTGGTCCAGCCGGATCCAATCCTAATTCACAAATGAAAGTATAAAAATTAAAATGCCTTGTCGAGGATCGTAAGATTTCGTCGAAATTTGTTAAGCTTTTAGGTTCTGAAATGTTTATACTGGTCAAGACACCTCGACACTACGACAAAAACCAAAAGAGGGTTATGGCAACATACGAAATTTCAATGGAAATTACCAAAAATCTGTTTGATTCTGCCCCCGGTTCTGTTACCAGCAATTCCCATCACATGAGCACCCAGCGAATGGCCGACCAACGTAGTCTGATCGAGTTTCAAACCATAACTCTTTATCAAATCATTTATGATTCCAGCAACTTCTTCGCCGACCTTTGTGACGTGACTCACTGACACACTGTAATCTAATCCAGCTGTTGAGCCCCAATCAGCCAGTATCACGTTAACATCGCGGTTCATTAAGTACGCTGTGAATCGAACGTAATTGAAATTGTAATCCCACAATTATCATAGCAAAGAAAAAGAGAAGCGTTAAAATCGTACGTTTTTTTCTTTCTCTCCACTTACGCGTGAATCGTTATTTTTTTTCACTTCGTGATAAAACTCACCTTCGCGTATAAGAGTGCAAATCGGACTCGTATAAGAGTCCAGCCATCCGTGAGTTACGATCACCGTTGGATGACTAACATTGAAATCAGGTAAGCCCAAGCCTAAAGGGTTTCTTCTCGTATAGAAATGAAAATCCACCAGTTTTTTCGGTTTCTCAATAATCGCTTCCCTTCGGTTTACATTTTTTGTTGGCAACTGGACATCGTTATCGTCGAGCTTTTCAAAAGCTTTGCGAGATACATTGTAATCGGGCACCGATCGTTCTTCCTCGGTGAGTTGTTCATTAGCATTGGTCAAATTATAAATCGAGAGGTCGTGCCGTAAAACAGGGTTGCAATTGACTAAACATTCTGAAACCACCAGACGTCTCAATTACAGACTGATTATAATTTACCCTTAACCGCCCTTATTGACAAAAACAAGATTCAGAAAATATCCATTCCCTTTTTTTTTCGAATAAGGACAGTTTTCAAGTTATAATTACCGAAATTCGCGCTAGCAATGAATAAACAGATCGATACTTTACACTTCATGTTTGGTCGTCTCCGCACGTACTAAAAATCTTCGCTGGTTTCACGCTTATATAAAGACGACGACGTGACAAATGTGCTCGACCTCTAAGAGTAGGACATCGTTTGAGCGGGTTATAATTCTTTAGTTACGTGATTTGTATTGCAGCAATTTAAAGGAATTTTTTACAAGAATATTCCGTAACCTTTTACCGGATTATTATTTACAAATCCAGAAAAATTATCTAGATAATAATTTTTTTTAATTCATTCCATCTTGTAAAAGGATCTTAATGATTTGACCAAAAAAGTTTATCGAATAATGTTAACCGTTTATAAAAAAATCAGGTAAAAAATAAAGTTCGAAAGAATTTTGGCCCTCTATTTTTCAACTATCAATGTCATTCTAAATGTTCGTTAGGGTAATCATTGGAGAATCTTTCGGCAAAGAGGTTTGAGGAATTTTGGGCCGATCATTCGTCGTGGACTTTTTAAATTAAGGAATCTGAATCAGGTAAAAATTTGCAAAAAATTTATTTTTTCTATTATTTTTTGTTACACTCTTTAAGACCTTTCGCACCTATGTACCGAGGTAAACATCGACATTTTCAAAAATGGATGAGCTGTAATGGTAAGAAAAATTATGAAAAAAATTGTGCAAACTCAGAACGGTGAAAACTCACAATTTTGAATGTCATATGATATGAACTCTTCCAGCGATTCTCGTCAAATTCAGTACTGACTATCTTTTAAGGTGACATACTCATGTTTGAAAGTAAAAATTATGTTCTGTGTTGATTATGATCGAAAAAAATTCGTATAGACAATTCCAAAAGAGCATTCTTGATCACGTAAAAAAAATAGTCAGTCCGGGATGTAAGAAATTATGAGGGGAGTTCGATTAATCACCGAAAGTACGATAAAATATATTATAACATTTTTATTCAAACGAAAAAATAAGGTCGTAGAGGAGTGCGATAGCGCTTGAGCTTTAGTGCGGCGCGACTCGTTATCTAAGGAGGAAAGAAACCAAAACGATGAAAAATAATAAACGAGAAACAAAAATGATGGATTTTCGAAAGCGACACCTGTGCAAGCATCATTATACGCCTTTTTTACACAGCACCATAAATACAACGGTGGTACGTTATATACGAGATCTATTCAAAATGTATCGCGAATTTTTAATTTCCGCGGGCTACGTACATTCGATTTTCGATTTTTTTGTGGCGTTAGGTTGGTACTCATGTCCCTCACTAATGCTGAAAAAATCGGCCATTTTGAATGTTTCGTTAATTGTTAACAGCTGTTTTGGTTAGACGTGTTTTGGCATGTCTTCGATTTTTGCGTATTCCAAAAAATGGATCAAAGAATCTGTATCAAATTTTGTGTGAAAAATAAAATTAAGTGCGCGGACGCATTCCGAATGTTGACTGTGGCATATGGGGAAGCTACCTTGGACCAAAGCAACGTTTATCGGTGGTACAAAATGTTCTCAGTGGACCGAGAAGATGCGAACAACGAAATGCGTTCCGGACGCCCGAGCACATCAACAACAGACGAAAACATTGATGAAGCGATGAAAATAATATTGGCCAATCGTCGAATCACCGTTAGAGAAGTTGCTGAGGAACTAAACATATCGATTGGCTCGTGCTATTCGATTTTTACCAATGATTTGGGCATGAGACGGGTCGCCGCGAAATTCGTGCCAAAATTGCTCAATTTCGAACAAAAACAGTGTCGCGTTAACATTGCTAAGGAGCTGTTGGACTCGGTCCGCGACGACCCAAATTTGCTCCAGAGGGTCATAACTGATGACGAATCGTGGGTTTATGGTTATGACGTGGAAACTAAAGCTCACTCATCGCAATGGAAGCTGTTTTTTTTTTGCATAGGCAATAATCGAAGACAAGCCAAAACACGCCTAACCAAAACAGCTGTCAACAATTAACTAAACATTCAAAATGGCCGATTTTTTCAGCATAAGTGAGGGACATGAGTATCAACCTAACGCCACAAAAAAATCGAAAATCGAATATACGTAGCCCGCGGAAATTCAAAATTCGCGATACTTTTTGAACAGACCTCGTATGTAAAACACGTGTATGAAATACACGTCAACGAATGGTGTATAATATGCTTAAATCAAAAAAAAATTCTTTCTTTCTATGAATTCGCTAGAATCCGCGGAGCGTAATTCATCGGAATAACAAAAATCGTCTACGAAAAACTAAAAATCGCCCACTCTCACACGGTTGCACGAGGCGCAGTGGAGTAATTGTTTTTATTACCCAGTAATAAAACTTTTGAACGCAACCCGTAGATAGAGCACAAATCGTCCATCGAGACCTGGACATCGCGAGCATGCATGCCATTGCATCAGATTGTCCAGTGTGCAACGCGTATCTAATTTTTCAATAAAATATTACTCATCGCATTTATGGAGTAACAACAAGAACAACAAGAACAAAAAATATTGATATTGTTATTATTATAGTGACGGTCCAGCATTAAGTACGAGTAGACAGTTCGGATGAGGGAAACATATAGGTGGTTGTAGTGAAGTGGTTAGCACACTTGCTCAGCAACGAGACCATCCCGGGTTCGAATCCCGGACGGCAATACCAAATATATTTTTCTCATCGAATCATCGAGGGACATCACAAACATCAATTTCCTCAAAAAGATGAATTCACTGACGGACTCCTGCACATTGTAATACACCGTTGATAACATTACCATGAGAGAAATTACCCGGAGACGAATTTTCCAACAGTAGAGTTGTTCGGGACTCGGGGGAGAGTTATTTATCGGTAGAGGTCCGCCCGTAAGCTTGTATTTCGATCGCGACATCGACCGACGGCAATGCCTGGTAGTGTTGTCACGCGGTAAACTCGTGTCGGTAGAGTTGTCCGGGGAAATTTATATTCTGAATCATTCCATGTGAGTTATTTTCTGGTACAGTTGTTCGGGAGTTGGGAGAGTTGTTCGCCGGGACAGTTATTAGTTTAAGAAATTAGGGATTGGAAACGTTGAGGCATTAGTTCGTCGAAGGAAACGGAATGCGATGAGACGTGGATCGATGAACACGGCTAAGAAACATTCGCTTCGATGAGTCTGTGAGAATGGGAGTACATACAGTTTAGGATCACACATATAGGTTACAATAGATGGGATACAGGCCACTGTTTTCTGGTATATATGGATTGAGAGTCACGAATGAGAACGAGAGAGAGAGATGGATTGATGCCGTATAACGTTGATATGTATATAGTTAATTGTAGGATTAAAAGGTGGGTGGGTTATTCAAGGAAAAAGTCTCATACGAATTTGGGAGTAGAGATAATAGAAATTCGTGTACTACGGACTGCATATTTATACCAGCAAGATATCCAGAGCAATAAGAGATAAGCCATTGTCGAACGATTTTCTGGGATAATGGAAAACCATAATAAATTGATCAATAATAAACGAAAATAATCGATAACTCGATGCTTCGAGAATCGATAGTTCGATAATCGAATTGCCGTTTTTATTATGCCCTTATAATTACATCAATGATAATAATACTAGTACTAATAATATCTCTGATTGATACCGTTATTATTACAATATTATCGTTGTTGTTGTTGTTGTTGTTTCTCCATAAATGGGATTAGTAATAATATTTCATTCAAAAATTCGGCGTACATTATGTACACGATGATCTCGTGCGATGGATCTCGTCACTGTTGTCAACATTGTTTGTCAACCATGATTTTTGTTGGTGGACCTGATTTGATGGGCCGTCTTTCGTATTACAGTTCCGGACTTCATCATAATCTATTCGGAACCGTGCGGAAGTCCTGTCCTGTCATAGAGTTCTTTGAGGTCTTGCACTGTGATTTTCAGAGAATCGTTTAATTTTTCTGCTTGCCAAGTTACGTTTCCAAGTGCGTAAGGTGATTTATCGTTCGTTCGCAGATAAAAAATTCCACTCGACGCATTTTTATCGAAAGTGAATCCACCCATGCGCGCAACATTCTGACCCGTGCAGTTACCGGACACATAATCCTCGTTAGATTTGCACTGTTTTGCTAAAAACGGTTTTGTCGGATTCAACGATTCTGCAAAAAATATATACGAACGAGAATGTGCACAGATAATGTCCAGACAGCCACAACCCGGTTGTATCGTTCCACCGTTAGGATAAAAATCTGCATCGCCGATAGGGTCCGAGAGGCCTAAAACTTCGGCATTCGTGTGAATAATCTGTACGTATTGCGCGTCGCGATCACAGATTCGTGAACCACAAGAGATTTGAAGCCTGGTCCAGCTGGATCCAACCCTAATTCACAAATGAAAGTAGCAGAATAAAAATGCCTCATCGAGGATTGTAAAGAGCTATCATCGATCTTTGTTAAGCCTTTGGATTGTGAATTTTTTCTACTACACAAGACACCTCTACTCTATGACAAAAACAAACAAAAAACGTTACGGAAACCTACGAAATTTCAATGGAAATTAACGAAAATTTTTCTCGTCGACAAGACGATAGGGTAGAGTTTGAGCATAGACCGTTTCAGTCAAAGTCTGCTTCGACCAAAGAAGTGACTAGCGCCGATAAACACGATGTTAGCTGATGCATTGAAAAATTATCGGACGTTCTACGTTCAATGTTCTCATACAGCTATTAATAATCAATATACTCACGGAGGCGCCATGGTTATCACCAGTAGTTCATTTATACCCATAAGAAATAACGTTAATATTAAAAAAAGATATTTTTTAATTTTTTTTCTTATAGTTGAAAAGTTAATAAAAAATGTGAAATCAACAATATAATTATTTTTTTCACCATATAACCTTTACAATAATTTTTCAAATTTACTCGGTTCTCAGCGCGCGCAGCGATATGTGAACCCTTAAGGACGTCGTAAATTCATTTATCCGTTTTGCGAAAATGCGTAAAATGTTACATGAGAATTCGAGCTCGCAATTGTCAACGTGTCTAAGCTGATGGGAAAAAATAATGTTTGACAGAAATTAAATAACTCCCGTCTAAAAAGTATCCTATAACACTATCTGGCCTCATCCCTTTAGTATCGACATCAAGAGACATTGCGGCTTTGCCTTCAGTTCTTCATCTTCGTTAAACTAGTGATGCTGCAACGTTAGACCAAAAATTTATTTATTATTTTACATCAAGAGTTTTTTTCATTTCGTGTACACAAAAGCATCTGGACGACAATGGCAAAAAAATCATGTTTTGACCCACATTACCCTGTTACATTTCGAGGCGCGAGATAGCAAAGCGGCGACTGAACGCCAAATGATCAAAAGAATTATGGTATTACCCCCATCCCCTTCCCCGCCCCAAATATATAGCGCTAAACTGTAAGTATGTTGATTGTTGTAATTGATATATGAGAACATTGCACATAGAATGCCTCCCCCCAACCGCGCCCAACGCCACCAACTCAATGCATCAGGTGACTTCGTGTTTATCGGCCCTAGTCACTTTTTCGGCCGAAACGAATTTCGGAACAAACGGCTCTTGACTCAAACGCTACCCCACCGACGAGACACCACTATTCTACCACAAAACAACAAAATGAAACGTGATGACAATTTACGAAATTTCAATGAGAATTACCAAAAATCTGTTTGACTTTGCCCTCGGTTCCGTTACCAGCAATTCCCATAACATGAGCACCCAGCGAATGGCCAACCAACGTAGTCCGCTCGAGGTCTAAGCCGGCATAGCTTTTCATACCATTTATCATTTCGGCAACTTCTTTGCCGACCCTCTTGACGTGAGTTATCGACTCAAAGTATTCTAGATGAGCCGTTGCGCTCCATCAGCCATTATCACGTTAACATCGTGATTCTTCAAGTACGCTGTGAATCGAACGTAAGTTAATAGTAATCCTAATAATTATCGTAAGCACAGAAAAGTGAAGCATTAAAATTGTTCGTTTTTGTTCCTCTTTCCACTTTCGCGTGAATCGTTCTATTTTTCATTTCGCGATAACTCACCATCGCGTACAAGAACGCAGCTGCTAGTGTTATAGGAGCCTGTCCATCCGTGAGTTATGAACACCGTTGGATTACTCGCATTGAAATTAGATCTGCCCAAGTTCTTACGCTCGTCTTTCCCATAGAAATAAAATGCCACCAGTTTTTGAGGTTCTTCAAAACCGGGTTCCATGACGCGTACAATTTTTGTGGTCGACTGGTTATAATTAACGTCGATGATTACAACAGCTTCCCGACGTTTATTGCGACGAGGCGTCGATCGTTCTTTCTCGGTGAGTTGTTCATTAGGATCGGAAAAATTATCACACGCGGAGTCGTGGAGTGATAAAGGGTTGCCGTTGGCAAAAAACGCTGAAACCATAGGACGTGTCGATTACCGACAGAATATAATTTACCCTTAACTGTCCTTATTGAAGAAAGAAAATATTCAGAAAATATACGTTTCGTTTTTTTTTTTTTTTTTTTTTTTCAAAAAGGTTAGTTTTCAAGTTCTAATTACCGAAATTCACGCTAGCGATGAATAAACAGATCGATACTTTACACATCATGTTTCGTTGATTCTGCACGTACTAAAAGTCATCGCTCGTTTCACGCTTATATAGAGAGGGCAACGAGGAAAATCGTGCTCTACTCCTAAGAGTAGGGTAGCATTTCGGCGAAGACTGTTTGACGGTGCTCTCACCTGATAAAATGTTAACGCAAATACGGAGTCGAATCACGGATAAACCATCCGTTCCATCTCCGCTTACGTTCAATCTCGCGTGAACACCTTGAGTCAAAGTGTAGGGAATTATTACGTGACGCTTTATGCATTTCTGCAAAGGCATAAATGATCATACGACGTTCTCAAAAATGACCTCAGTCTTTAGGCAAAATTGTGAAATTCCGGGCCCGTGTATGTCGATTAAAAAAAAACAAATCTTTATGCCAGTATGTTCGAGATGGCGGAAATATTAATTATGTTCGATTCAGTATTTCTTTAATTGACATTATGATAAATATATTATATATAAACACTAAGCACACACGCCCATGCAAAAAAGGACGTATGAAAATAGTATTTGAAGAATATTCAATATCGAATTGTCGAAGTATGTCGTATCGGAATCACGGAATCTAACCTAATACTCTGATGTCATTTCGAAGAGTATTAATTATTAAACAAGCATAAAAATTAATTTACAAGGATTAAGTATTGAGCGAGTATTTTAATAAATATTCGACGATGAAATGATAAAGAACTTTTCGTTTTCGTGTCCGCTAATGCGGAGTGTAATGCTTTTATTACGTGATATGTATTGCAGCAATTTGAAGGAATTTTTTACGACAATATTTCGTATTCTTTTGCCGGATTATTGTTTTAAATCCAGAGTAACTATCTAGATAGTAATTTTTCTTAATTCATTATATCTGGTGAGAGGACCATCATGATATTACTAAAAAAAATTATCGAATAATGTTCAGCGTTTATAAAAAAAAATCAGATAAAAGATCAACGTGACATAAGGTTCGAATGAATTTTGGTTCTCAATTTTTCAATGTTATTCAACGACTGTATCAGTGAAATAATTGGAGAACCTTTCGGCAAAGAGCTTTGAGGAATTATAGCCCGATTATTGTCGTGGATTTTTTAAATTAAAGGGTTGGAATCAGCTAAAACTTCATATAAATTGATGTTTGTATTATTTTTTTACACTCTCTAAGAACTTTTGCACCTATTTACCAAGTTGAACATTGAAATTTTGAAAAATGGATGAGCGGTAAAAGTAACAAAAATTATGAAAAAAAAATTGTGCAAACTCAGAACTTTGAGAATTCAAAATTTTAAATCGCATATAATAAAACCTGTTCCACCGATTCTCGTCAAATTCAATACTGGCTGTCCATTATGGGGAGAGACTCATGTTTGAAAGTCGTACAAATTATGGTCAGGTTTTATGATGATCCAAAAAAAAATACTATGGACAATTCCAAAAATATATTTCTGATTACGTAAAAAAATAGTCAGCCCGGCATATAACAAATTATAGGAGGAGTTCGATTCATCACTGGAAGTACGATAAAATGTATTATAGCATTTTTATTCAAACAAAAAAATATGTTCGTAGAAGAGTGCGAAAGCCCTGGAGCGTTATTGCCACGCAACTCGTTATCTAAGGAGGAAAAAAACCGAAACGAGGAAAATTATTAAGCGAGAGAAAAAATGTTTCTCAAAAGCGCCAACTGTGCAAGCATCATTATACGCCTTTTTTACACAGTACCATAAATAGAACGGTGGTACGTTATAAAAGTAAAACACGTGTATAAAATACACGTCAACGAATGGTCTGTAATATACTTAAATAAAAAAAAATTCTTTCCTCTTGTAAATTCGCTAGAATCCGTGGAGCGTAATTCATCGGAATAACAAAAATCATCTACGAAAAAGCATCATTAAACGGCTATATTATAAAGCCTCGTAAATAGGACGGCTTTACGGAATATAAGAAAAACATTTGTAGGGAAGATATCTATCAGTTCCACAAGCGCAAATACCGCTTGAATTGAATCACGTACCGGTATACGAGGGAGGACCCAAAGAAAACGGGAATTGCGCTGCGGTGGGGAGGGAGAGTGGGGGAACCCATTGCTCGACCAGGTGTCCGTTGGGGACACGTCTCCTGAGTTAGTGTGCGAAGTTCCGTCGCCGTGAGTGCATCGGTTCGCCCGTGGGAATTTTTGTAGTGAAACAACTTTTTCCATTTCGGCGAAAACGTGATGGCCGATTGTCGAGAGCAACACGCGGCTGTGAAATTTTGTGTTCTGTTGGGGAAATCGGCCGCGGAAACTACTGTAATGCTTAAAACTGCTTATGGAGATGCTGCCCTAAGTAAAACCAGAGTCTACGAGTGGTTTTCACGTTTTAAAAATGGAGAAATGTCTGTTGAAGACCAACCCCGTTCAGGACGCCCCTCAACGTCAAGAAGTGACGAAAACGTCGACAAAATCAATGCTCTCATTTACGAAGACCGTCGCCGAACCATTGATCAACTCTTTGAGATGTCTGGGATATCATGGAGTTCAATTCAGAAGATTTTATCTAAAGATTTGCACATGAGCAGAGTTGCAGCCAAATTTTGCCCCTCGCCTTCTCACAGACGAGCAAAGGGAGCGTCGACTTCAGGCATGTTTTCAACTTCAAAATCAGCTCGAAGAGGACCCTGAACTTTTTCCCAAGGTGATTATTGGTGATGAATCGTGGTGCTATGGATACGACCCCGAAACAAAGCAGCAATCAAGCGTTTTGCCACTGTGGAGGAGGTAAAACAAAAATCGCTGGAAGGCCTAAAGAACGTCCCGATAAGTGAATTTAAAAAACGTTTTGAACATTGGAAGGATCGTTTGCAAAGGTGCGTTGTGGTCGAAGGAGAATACTTTGAAGATGATCAAAATTTGGTGAAAAAATATTTAAAAATAAAGAAATTATGACGAAATTCCCGTTTTTTTTGGGTCCTCCCTCGTATATGTGGTTTGATGAAACTATTGGAATAAACGAAATGAGAGGGCGCTGTGCCAAAATTATATAATACAATTGTCGATACCTGGTTCCGGATAGATTCGGGTATCAGGATACCAGGAATTGTCCCGATAATATCCGGTAATGACATATTTTACACGTGTAAACACAGGCGGTTCGTTGAAATGTATAATATTGTAGCATTTAAGCTCAAAGACAAAATAAGTTCTTAGACGAGTGCGAAAGTGCTTGAGCGTCAGTGCCACGCGACTCGTTATCTAAGGAGGAAAGAAGTCGAAACAAGGAAAAAAATTAAACGATAAGAAAAAAGTATCAGTATTTGCCAAAAGCGCCAGCTGTACAATCATCATTATACGGCGATTTTATATATCCTCGACTAGGTGCTGGAGACCGGTGGTACGCTTATATAAGTAGAACACGTGTATGAAATCCATGTCAACGAATGGTCTATAACATGCTTAAATAATAAAAAAAAAAGAAAAGAAGTGCGTGGCTGCGACCTTAGAAGTGAAATTTCTTTAGCGGCTGATAAAATTAAAATGAATTTTAATAGCTTATCTAAATTCCTGTACATTTTATATTAATAATTGTTCATTATAAAAAAATGAACTGAATTTTAGCAGTTTATTTGAGTTTATTTAACTGGTCGCAGTGGACGCGTGATCGATGGGCAAAAAATTTGATTTTTACCGTTTGGCACCATTATTTTTTTCCACCAGCTAAGGTGCGTTGATAATAGTGAGCCCGAATTTTGACGTATTATTTTATGCATTTTCGCAATCCCATAAATGAATATGCGAGGTGGTTAAAAATGAACTCTGTCTTTTCGTAAAATCGTGAAATCTCGGAACTGTGTGCCTCGGGAAAAACAAATGGTCTATAACATAGTTAAATCAAAAAAAAAAAAAAAGGGAGCCGTCATGGGACGCCTGGTAGATGTGAAACATCCAACATCTTGAGAATACCGTGTGGGATATGTGGCGTGGAGAATTTAAAAAAAAACAACAATAAAAGTAGCTTTTGATTTTCTTCTATAACTTTTATTTGCTTGCTTCATCTGTTACTTCGGTTATATTAGCAGTCGTTGCTGCGTTTGATTCGATGAAATTAACAATCGGGCGATGATAGCTGAAGTATGAAACCAATGTTTTAGATGTCATGTTTTCAAGATATCTATAGAACACTACATCCATAATCGGGCCATACCTTATAGTAGGCTCATTTCCTTGGTTGTTCATGGTCAATTGAAATTCATTTTGGAGAAAATTTATGAGTGGCAATGTTTCAGCTTTGGCAAAATTAACATTGAAATCCCCCACTAAAATTAATGGAAGTTGATGTAAATTTGCTCCTAATAGCATTGAACCAGCTGGATTATATTTGAGTAGTTCATCGTGTAAAAATCGTATGATATTGTGAATTTTTTGGTTTGGAGAAATATATACAACGACCATGACCAATTCCCTTCCATCCTCCGTAACAATTTGTGCCGCACATAAATCGCCAATATCGTCTTGACCAAAATCAAGTCCCCTTACATTTCTCAACCTAACGATTATGCGAGATGTAATAACATCCAATGAATCTCTACTCTGATAAATAGCTGCACCACCAGCTCCAACATTATTACGTTTGAAGTGATCAATACAATGAACGTTGGGGATGTCGATGTTTTCTTTATTACCAAGCCATGTTTCACTCAATAATAAGAAATTACTATTGTTAACGATCGAATCTTGTAGATCCGGGACATGCTTTCGGAGACTTTGACAACTCAACGTGAATAACGACAATCGATTTGTTGATGTTATGAAATTTGATACTAATCCTTGGAGTGTCTCGAGTCTATTAAGCGATAATTTTTTTAATTCTTCTTGCAACGCTACAACCGATGGATCAATTCGTCTACCGTGGTAGAACTTTAGATCAATATTGCGTGTATATATGTATAAGCCTCCAATACTTGTTACTCGCGATAGGGCTACATATAATAATTGTGTAGAATGAGTTTTCTTATGTTCATAAACAATTTCGCTGTAAGTCCCCCCTTGAGACTTATGGCTAGCACATCCAGGGCCGGGATTCTGTACTTGTCTACCGACAACTATCGGTGTCGTTAACGAGCAACAGCCAATTGCAAGGAAGATTCCAGCGGAAAGCCGCGACTCTCATAGGCTATTTCGGTTTTGCATCAGACGCTATGATATTGCGCCCGGTACAGAATCGCCTCACAGGTATCAATGGGAAATAAACTTCTCTACCGCACAGATGTCTATTCTATACTACGTATAGTATAAACATCTGTGATCTACGTACAACTATCGGTCTCGTTAGCGATCGATAGCCTATGAGAGTCGCACCTTTCCGCTGGAATCTTCCTTGCAGTTGGCTGTTGCTCGCTAGCGCCAGACGGTATGATATTGCAACTGGTTCAGAATCGCCCCTCTGCATGCGCAATCAACTCGTGCGCAGAGTTGGGTGGAGGGGAGCGTCACCACGACGTGCCATCGACGTTCCCTATCGACCGATTTACTCCCAACCCGCGTAAAGATGTTTCACATAAAAAATCAACATGACATAGGGTTCGAATGAATTTTGGCTGTCAATTTTTTAACTATCAATGTTATTCGACATCTGCGTCAGTGTAATCATTGGAGAATCTTTCGGCAAAGAGCTTTGAGGAATTTTAGGCCGATAATTGTCGTGGACTTTTTCAATGAAGGGTTCTTAATCGGGTAAAAATTTGCAAAAAATTTATTTTTCTATTATGTTTCGTTACACTCTTCAAAAGGATGTATCAGATGCACAAAAATTTCGACGCGGTCGCTCTTCGTCGCGGCAGTGCAGAGTTCGTAGTATTTTACTACAAGCCGCTGCTAACTACCGCTACATCTCACGGCGCGCGTCCGCTATGAGATTTTAATGCTTCGCGTGACGGAGCATCGATGCCAATAGCAAACGGTTGCTGTGACTACACATATACTTAGTCCACATATGTGTCTGTGTACACATATGGAGCGAGTGGCTTGCCTAGCATTTATGCCTTTGCGGAAATGTACAAAATTGCGCGTAAAAGCTCGAGGCGAGTATTCTTGATCTATCTAATCTTCTGTCGAAAGTCAAATAAAAAAATGCAAAATAAAATTGGAATTATATATTCTGTTTTGCGACGCACGCATTACCGGGATTTCACGACTTTACACGGAAGGAAAAATTGAGTTTATTCTTAAGCGCATCATGCCTGGCATTTATGCCTTTGCGGAAATGTATAAAATTGCGCGTGAAAGCTCGAGGCGAGTATTCTCGATCTATCCAATCTTTTGTCGAAGGGCAAATAAAAAATGGAAAATAAAATTGGAATTTTACATTTTGTTCTATATTTATCCTGCAACGCACACGTTTCTGACATTTCCCGACTTTACAGGAGAGAAGAAATTGAGTTTATGTTTAAGCACATCATGTCTGGCATTTATGCCTCTGCGGAAATGTATAAAATTGCGCGTAAAAGCTTGAGGCGAGTATTCTCGATCTATCCAATCTTTTGTCGAAGGGCAAATAAAAAATGGAAAATAAAATTGGAATTTTACATTTTGTTCTATATTTATCCTGCAACGCACACGTTTCTGACATTTCCCGACTTTACAGGAGAGAAGAAATTGAGTTTATGTTTAAGCACATCATGTCTGGCATTTATGCCTCTGCGGAAATGTATAAAATTGCGCGTAAAAGCTTGAGGCGAGTATTCTCGATCTATCCAATCTTTTGTCGAAGGGCAAATAAAAAATGGAAAATAAAATTGGAATTTTAAATTTGATTTCATATTTGTTTTGCGACGGACACATTTCCGGGACTTCACGACTTTACACGAAAGGAAAAATTTAGTTTCTTTTCAAGCACATCATGCCTAGCATTTATGCCTTTGCGGAAATGTATAAAATTTCGCGTAAAACCTCGAGGCGAGTATTCTGAATCGATCTAATCTTTTGTCGAAGGACTAGTCAAAAATGCAAAATAAAATTCCGGAAGAAAAAATTCAGTTTATTCTTCAGCGCATCATGCCTGGCATTTATGCCCTTGCGGAAATGTATAAAATTGCGCGTGAAAGCTCGAGGCGAGTATTCTGGATCTTTGTAATCTTTTGTCGCAGGGCAAATAAAAAAATGCAAAATAAAATTGGAATTTTATATTTTGTTTTATATTTGTTTTGCGACGCACATGTTTCCGGGATTTCACGACTTTACACGGAAGGAAAAATTGAGTTTATTCTTGAGCACATCATGCCGGGCATTAATGTCTTTGCGGAAATTTATAAAATTGCGCGTAAAAACTCGAGGCGAGTATTCTCGATTTAATCTAATCTTTCGTCGAAGGACAAATAAATAATGCAAAATAAAACTGGAATTTTAAATTTTATTTTATATTTGTTTTGCGGCGCAGACGTTTTCGCGATTTCACGACTCAACACGGAAGAAAAAATTGAGTTTATGTTTAAGCACATCATGTCTGGCATTTATGCCTTTGCGGAAATGTACAAAATTGCGCGTAAAAGCTCGAGGCTAGTATTGTCGATCTATGTAATCTTTTGTCGAAGGACAAATAAAAAATTCAAAATAAAATTCCAATTTTATGTTTTGTTTTATATTTGTTTTACGACGCACACATTTCCGGGATTTCACGACTTTACACGGAAGGGAAAGTTGAGTTTATGTTTAAGGGAGAACACCACTGTGACCCCCTGTTTTTTTCACATTTTTCAAGAATTTTTCTTGTAGGAAAAAAAAGAGATATTCGAAAAAAAAATTTGGGTTTAGTTCCTTGTTTATTAATGTATCAAAAAACATTTTTTTCACATTTTTCACGCCGCATGGTGGCGCTGGGGAAGCTTTCGCGTCAGGGGCTGTCATCTTCGCGGCACGCAGTAGAACTCTTTTCAACGTCGATCTGAAAAAAAATACCGAGTGTTTTCGTTAATAATATGATATTTTGAGGGAGAAGTACATAGGGATTCGGAAAAATATTGTTTAAAAAAAAATAGGCACGCCTTTGAAATCAAAGTTAATTTCAAAGGCGTGCCTATTTTATTAAAACAATATTTTTCCAAATCCCTATGTACTTCTCTTCAAAATATCATATTATTAACGAAAACACTCGGTATTTTTTTTCAGATCGACGTTGAAGAGAGTTCTGCTGCGTGCCGCGGAGATAACAGCACCTGACGCGAGGGCTTCTCCAGCGCCATCATGCGGGGGAAAAATGTGAAAAAAATGTTTTTTGATACATTAATAAACAAGGAACAAAACCCAAGGAAATTTTTCGAATATCTCTTTTATTTCCCACAAAAAAAAATCTTGAAAAATGTGAAAAAAAACAGGGGGTCACAGTGGTGTTCTCCCTTAAGCACATCATGTCTGGCATTTATGCCTTTGCGGAAATGTATGAAATTGCGCGTAAAAGGCAGAGGTGAGTATTCTCGATCTATCTAATCTTTTGTCGAAGGCAAATGAAAAAATGCAAAATAAATCTGGAATTTTATATTTTGTTTTATTTTTGTTTTGCGACGCACACGTTCCTGTGATTTCACGACTTTACATGGAAGGAAAAATTTAGTTTATTTTTAAGCACATCATGCCTGGCATTTATGCCTTTGCGGAAATGTATAAAATTGCGCGTAAAAGCTCGAGGCGAGTGTTGTCGATCTATGTAATCTTTTGTCGAAGGACAACTAAAAAATGCAAAATAAAATTCCAATTTTATGTTTTGTTTTATATTTGTTTTGCGACGCACACATTTCCGGGATTTCAAGACTTTACACGGAAGGGAAAATTGAGTTTATGTTTAAACACATCATGTCTGGCATTTATCCCTTTGCGGAAATTTATGAAATTGCGCGTAAAAGCTCGAGGCGAGTATTCTCGATCAATCTAATCTTTTGTCGAAGGACAAATAAAAAAATGCGAAATAAAATTTAAATTTTATATTTTGTTTTATATTCGGTTCGCCACGAACACGCTTCCGTGATATCACGACATTACACGAAAGGAAAAATTCAGTTTATGTTTAAGCACATCATGTCTGGCATCTATGCCTTTGCGGAAATGTATAAAATTGCGCGTGAAAGCTCGAGGCTAGTATTCTCGATCTATCTAATCATTTCTCGAAGGGCAAATAAAAAATGAAAATAGAATTGGAATTTTAAATTTTGTTTTATATTTGTTTTGCGACGCAAACGTTTCCGGGATTTCACGACTTTACACGGAAGGAAAAATTCAGTTTATTTTTAAGCCCATCATGCCTCGCATTTATGCCTTTGCGGAAATGTATAAAATTGCGCGTAAAATCTCGAGGCGAGTATTCTCGATCTATCTAATCTTTTGTCGAAGGACAAATAAAAAAATAGAAATAAAATTGGAATTTGATATTTGTTCTGCGACGCAGACGTTTCTGGGATTTCACGACTTTACACGGAAGGAAAAATTGAGTTTATTTTTGAGCACATAATGCCTGGCATATATGCCTTTGCGGAAGTGTATAAAATTACGCGTGAAAGCTCGAGGCGAGTATTCTCGATCTATTTAATCCGTTGTCGAAAGGCAAATAAAAGATGCAAAATAAAATTGGAGTTTTATATTTTGTTTTATATTTGTGTTGCGACGCACACTTTTCCGGGATTTCACGATTTTACACGGAAGGAAAAATTGAGTTTATTTTTAAGCGCATCATGCCTGGCATTTATGCCTTTGCGGAAATGTATAAAATTGCGCGTGAAAGCTCGAGGCGAGTATTCTGGATCTGTCTAATCTTTTGTCGCAGGACAAATAAAAAATGCAAAATAAAATTCCGATTTTATGTTTTGTTTTATATTTGTTTTGCGACGCACACATTTCCGAGATTTCACGACGTTACACGGAAGAAAAAATTCAGTTTATGTTTAAGCACATCATGTCTGGCATTTATGCCTTTGCGGAAATGTATAAAATCGCGCTTAAAATTTCGAGGCGAGTAGTCTCGATCTATCTAATCTTTTGTCGAATGACAAATTAAAAAATGAAAAATAAAACTTTAATTTTATATTTTGTTTTATATTTGTTTTGCGACGCACACGTTTCCGGGATGTCGCGACTTTACACGAAAGGAAAAATTCAGTTTATTTTTAAGCACATCATGCCTGCCATATATGCCATTGCGGAAAAGTATAAAATTGCGCGTGAAAGCTCGAGGCGAGTATTCTGGATTTATCTAATCTTTTGTCGAAGGACAAGTAGAAGATGCAAAATAAAATTGGAATTTTAAATTTGGTTTCATGAATTGTTTTGCGACGGACACATTTACGGGATTTTACGACTTTACACGGAAGGAAAAATTGAGTTTATTCTTAAGCGCATCATGCCAGGCATTTATGCCTTTGCGGAAATGTATAAAATTGCGCATAACCGCTCGAGGCAAGTATTCTCGACCTACCTAACTTTTTGTGGAAGGACAAATAAAAAAATGCAAAATAAAATTGGAATTTTATATTTTGTTTTATATTTGTTTTGCGACGCAAACATTTCCGGGATTTCACGACTTTGCACAGATGAAAAAATTGAGTTTATGCTTAAGCACATCATGCCTTGTATTTATGCCTTAGCGGAAATGTATAAAATTTCGCGTAAAAGCTCAGGGCGAATATTCTTGAACTATCTAATCTTTTGTCGAAGGAAAAATAAAAAAATGCAAAATAAAATTGGAATTTTATATTTTATTCTATATTTGTCTTGCGACGCACACGTTTCTGGGATGTCACGACTTTACACGACAGAAAAAATTCAGTTTATGTTTAAGCACATCATGTCTGGCATTTATGCGTTTGCGAAAATGTATAAAATCGCGCGTAAAAACTCGAGGCGAGTCTTCTCGATCTATCTTATCTTTTGTCGAAGGACAAATATAAAAATGCAAAATAAAATCAGACTCTATATTCTGTTTTATATTTGTCTTGCGACGCATACGTTTCTAGGATTTCACGACTTTACCCGAGAGAAAAAATTCAGTTTATGTTTAAGCACATCATGTCTGGCATTTATGCCTTTGCGGAAATGTATAAAATTGCGCGTAAAAGCTCGAGGCGAGTATTCTCGACCTATCTAATCTTTTGTCGAAGGACAAATAAAAAAATGCAAAATAAAATTTTAATTTAATATTTTGTTTTATATTCGTTTTGCGACGCACACGTTTCCCCTATTTCACGACTTTACACGAGAGAAAAAATTCAGTTTATGTTTAAGCACATCATGTCTGGCATTTATGCCTTTGCGGAAATATATAAAATTGCGCGTAAAAGCTCGAGGCGAGTATTCTCGACCTATCTAATCTTTTGTCGAAGGACAAATAAAAAAAAGCAAAACAAAATTGGAATTTTATATTTTGTTTTATATTTGTTTTGCGACGCACACATTTCCGGGATTTCACGACTTCACACGGAAGGAAAAATTGAGTTTATGTTTAAGCACATCATGCCTGGCATTTATGCCTTTGCGGAAATGTATAAAATTGCGCGTGAAAGCTCGAGGCGAGTATTCTCGATCTATCTAATCTTTTGTCGAAGGGCAAATAAAAAATGCAAAATAAAATTGGTATTTTATATTTTGTTTTATATTTGTTTTGCGACGCACACGTTTCCGGGATTTCACGACTTTACACGGAAGAAAAAATTCAGTTTATTTTTAAGCACATCATGTCCGGCATTTATAGCTTTGCGGAAATCTTCGTACTGGCGGAGTTACCGGTTGAATTTGTATTATTCCATAAAAAGATTACGTTGAATCAAGTGTTTCTATGCCAGTTCAAATAACATTGATATTCAAAATGTTAAAGTAATTACTGCTATCCCATTCAGTGAAAACAGTGATCAATTTTTATTTAGGATTTTCACTACTTGGTTCACCGAAACAAGATCCTCTGATATCTTTGTCGTTTGATCTGCTGTAAATAGACAGAGTTACACTTGTCACTCCCGTGAAAAAAGATCTTTGACAGAAAGAAAAAATAGACCGCTCTGACACTCACTTCTCATGTAGTTTGCGATAGACATTACAGTAGATAATGGTCTAAAAGTTACACCGGTTCAGATTTTTTTGTCCAGCAGATATTTTTCATTGTGTTCGTTAAGAATCATTATCAAAAAGCATTTCAGTGTCAAGTTAATCTACATGTTATATGTTTTCAAGGTGAATATGTCAAACTACTGACATATTCACTCTGTACTGGCGGAGTTACCAGTTGAATTTGTGTTATTCCATAAAAAGATTGCGCTTAATCAAGTGTTTTTATGCCAGTACAGGTTACACTGACATGAGCCAGTGTAACTTCTTCGATGATAAACATATTTTTACTACTTACTCCGCAGAAAAAAGATTCTCTAACATCTTCCCCGTTTAATGCGCTGAAAAAAGTCTCCGAGATTTGCAGGGTTCACTCCGCAGAAAAAAGACTCTGACAATCACAAACAATTATTATACACATTAACACTTCAAAATGTCGTTTTTATTAAATTATTGCACAATTTAATATCTGACAGCTCGCGTACCCTCGTTAACTACTCAACTCCTGCATGTAACATACTCGCGTTAGCGCCGCCAGTCGTAATACTGGCGCATTAAATTTCGGGTATTATAGTGGAAAATTCGGTTTTTTAAAAAAAAAAAAAACGAATCAGCCTACATTTTTGCTTAATTTTGCATGGAATGAGATGAAACTAAGCGCAAAATGTGTGTTTTTATATTGCCGAGTGGGTAAGCTTCGGACGTAACAATCCGCTGAGTGTAACAGTGAAAAATGTAGTGATTTCTGCCATGGTAACTGAAACTGTAACATTTTCTTCAAAACTTCGAAACGCCAAAAGCTCACCCACTTTTTGCCACCGTTCACACTTCATAGCCAAAATTTCATCGCGATCGGTCGTACCGTGTCGAAAAAAGTAGGTTTGCCGTTTTCGAGTCGATCGAGGCGTGTAATACATCGCCTTAAGACCTTCCGCACCTATGTACCAAGATAAACATCGAAATAAAAAAAAATATTTCAACGGTAATAGTAAGAAAAATTATCAAAAAAATTTATTGTGCCAACTCAGAACTTTGACAATACAAAATTTTCAATGACATATAACATGAACTGTTCCATCGATTCTCGTCAAGTTCAATACTGACTATCTTTTTACGAGTAGAGACTCATGTTTGAAAATAGTAAATATTATGTTCTGTTTTTATTATGATAAAAAAAAATCGTATGGACAATTCCAAAAATATATTTCTGAATACGTAAAAAAATAGTCAGCCCGGCATACGAGGCTCGTATAACAAATCATAGGAGGAGTTCGATTCATCACTGGAAGTACGATAAAATGTATTATAGTATTTTTATTAAAACGAAAAAATAACTTCGTAGTGGAGTGCTATAGCGCCTGAGCATTAGTGCGGCGCGACTCGTTATCTGAGGAGCAGAGAAACCGAAACGTCGAAAAATATCAAACGAGAAAAAAATATGACGGCTTTTCAAAAGCGACACCTGTGCAAGCATCATTATACGCCTTTTTTACATAGCACCATAAATAAAGCGGTGGTACGTTATATAATTAAAACACGTGTATGAAATACACGTCAACAAATGGTCTATATATAATATACTTAAATAGAAAAAAATTCTTTCTTCCCATCAATTCGCTCGAATCCGCGGAGCGTAAAACATTGGCATAACAAAAATCGTCTCCGAAGAACTAAATTGGAACGAAACATCGGAGTAATTATTTTTATTACCCAGTAATAAAACTATGGAGCGCAACCCGTAGATAGAGCACACATCGTCCATCGAGACCCGGACATCGCAAGCATGCATGCCATTGCATCAGATCGTCCAGTGTGCCACGCGCATCTAATTTTTTAATAAAATATTACTCATCGCATCTATGGAGTAACAACAACAACAATACCAAACCTATTGATATTGTTATTATTATTGTGACGGTCCAGCATTATGTACGAGCAGACAGTTCGGATGAGAGAATCCCGGGTTCGAATCCCGGACGGTCACACCAAATATATTTTTTCTCATTAAATCATCGAGGACCATCACAAACATCAATATCGTTAAAACAGTGAATCCACTGACTGACTCCTGCGCATTGTAATACACCGTCGATAACATTACCATGAGAGAAATTCGTGAGTCGGGAGGGTTGTTCGCCGGGAGAGTTCCTCCCGGAGGCTTGTCTTTCGACCAACTTATCGGCCGGCGCCAATGCCTGGGTAGTGTTGTCACGCGGTAAACTCGTGTCGGTAGAGTTGTCCGGGGAGATTTATGTGGGATCAGTGAATTTGTGTAAATGTGTTGTGCGTGAAAGAATCTATTGAAAAGAGAAGTATTGTGAAAGAGTGAGACGGGGCTGTGTCGCACAACGCTTTAAAATAAGAGATAGCTACAGACTAAACATTAGAGACGATAACTTTGCGTAGAATGTCGAATGAAAGAGAGTGTTGTTTAGGAGCAGAGTCGATAGAGGTGTGAGACAAACAGTATGTGCGTTGTGCGATCAATGCTCTCCGGGTTTGATTGCGATTGTGTTTTAGTTTTGGTTTTCGGAGAAGTCATTGGAAGAGGGCGTGAGACCCGTGTGACGAATTGTGAGGTTTCAGTGGAGAATAAAGAGGGTATTGAGAGAATGAGAGTATGCCTGAGTGACCGACGTAGTTTTAAAGTAGTCCTGATCCGACGGTCGTGAAGTAAAGACGTATAGAGGAAGTTAGCTCTTTTTTCTATGTACTAATTTGATTTTATTCTTTAAATATATTAACTTTTGTCCCGTTCAATAAATATCTCTCTCCAAATGATTGTGTTCCCTATATTTATATTCTGAATCATTCCATGAGAGTTATTATCTGGTAGAATTGTTCGGGAATTGGGAGAGTTGTTCGCCGGGACAGTTATTAGTTTAAGAAATTGGGGATTACAATCGTTGAGGCATCAGTTCGTCGAGGGAAACGGAATGCGATAAGACGTGGATCGATGAACACTGCTAAGAAACATTCGCTTCGATGAATGTGTGAGTATGGGAGTATATATACGTTAAATCACACATATAGGTTAGAATAGATGGAATAGAGGCCGCTGTTTTCTGGTATATATGGATCGAGAGTCACGAATGAGAACGAGAGAAAGAGAGAGATGGATTGATGCTGTATCACGTTGATATGTGCACAGTTAGTTGTACGGACTGTATATTTCTATCAGCAAGAAATCCTGAGCATTAAGTGTTCAGCCATTGACCAGCGATTTTCTAGCGTGATGAGAAACCACGAATTGACTAATAAAAAACGAAAACAATCGACAACTCGATGCTTCGAGAATCGATAGTTCGATAATCGGATTGCCGTCTTTATTATGCCCTAATAATTACATTAATGATAATAATACTAGTAATAATAATATCTCTTATTGATACTGTTATTATTACAATATTATCGTTGTTGTTGTTATTTTTATTTATCCATAAATGGGATTAGTAATAATATCTCATTAAAAAACTAAGTGTCCATTATACACTGGATGATCTCGTGGAATGGATCTCGTTGCTGTTGTCAACATTGTTCGTCAACAGTTTGTCAACAGTTCATCATAATCTATTTGCGACCGTTCGGGACTCCCATCAAGAAACGAGTGAGTTCATTGTGAACTTCCACTTCGATTGGCATCGGAAAATCGTCTAATTATTCTGATCCCAAGTTACGTTTCCAAGTGCGTAAGGTGATTTATCGCTCGTTCGCAGATAGAAAATTCGCATAATTCTGACCCATGCAATTACCCGACATATAATCGTCGTTAAGACCGCACTGTCTTGCTAAAAACGGCTTGGTCGGATTCAACGATTCCGCAAATAATACGTATGCACGAGAATGTGCACAGAGAATCGGTATCTCCCACTCACAGCCCGGTTGTTTCACTCCACCGTTTGGATAAAAGTCTGAATGGCCGAGGGGCGCTAAGAAGGCACCATTATTTGAATTCGTGTGAATAATCTGCACGTGCTTCGCGTCGTCACTACAGATTCGTGAGCCACAAGAGAGGAATTCGAATTCTGGTCCAGCCGGATCCAATCCTAATTCACAAATGAACGTATAATAGTTAAAATGACTTGTCGAGG
This sequence comes from Oxytorus armatus, assembly GCA_958009045.1. Lineage (NCBI taxonomy): Eukaryota > Metazoa > Arthropoda > Insecta > Hymenoptera > Ichneumonidae > Oxytorus > Oxytorus armatus. Next base: position 13,400,292 of record OY253755.1, read on the forward strand.
ATCGTAAGATTTCGTCGATATTTGTTAAGCCTTTCGGTTCTGAACTGTTTATACTAGTCAAGACGCCTCTACACTACGACAAAAACAAAAGGAGGTTACGGGCAAACTACGGAATTTCAATGGAAATTACCAAAAATCTGTTTGATTTTGCCCCCGGTTCTGTTACCAGCAACTCGCATCACATGAGCACCCAGCGAATGGCCGACCAACGTAGTTCGATCGAGCTTCAAACCATAACTCTTTATCAAATCATTTATGATTCCAGCAACTTCTTCGCCGACCGCTGTGACGTAGCTCACTGACACTTTGTATTCTAATCCAGCCGTTGAGCCCCAATCAGCGAGTATTACGTTAACATCGTAGTTCGCCAAGTACGCTGTGAATCGAACGTAATTGAAATTGTAATACCATAATTATCGTGGCGAAGAAAAAGAGAGGCGTTAAAATCGTACGTTTTTTTTTCTCTCCACTTTCGCATGAATCCTTCTTTTTTTCACTTCGTGATAAAACTCACCGTCCCGTATAAGAGTGCAAATCGGACTGATATAAGAGTCCCGCCATCCGTGAGTTACGATCACCGTTGGATGACTCACATTGAAATCAACTAAGCGCAAGCCGAAAGGGTTTCTTTTCGTGTAGAAATAAAAATTCACCAGTTTTGTAGGTTTTTTCATAACCGCCTCCCTTCGGTGTACGTTTTTTGTTGGCAGCTGGACATCGTTATCGTCCATCATTTCAAAAGCTTCCCGAGATACATTGTAATCAGGCGCCGATCGTTCTTCCTCGGTGAGTTGTTCATTAGGATCGGTAGAATTATAAACCGCGTGGTCGTGAGGTAAGACAGGGTTGCAGTTGACAAAAAATGCTGGAACCACAAGTCGTCTCAATTACCGGCTAAATATAATTTACCCTTAACCGCCCTTATTGACAAAAACAAAATTCATAAAATATCCGTTCCCTTTTTTGTCCAATAAAGACAGTTTTCAAGTTCTAATTGCCGAAATTCACGCTAGCGATGAACAAACAGATCGGTACTTTACACTTCATGCTTGATCGTTTCCTCACGTACTAAAAAACATTGCTCGCTTCATGCTTATATAGAGACGACCACGTGAGACACGGGCTCCACTCCTAAGCGTAGGGTATCGTTTCAAGGGCACCTCTTCAACAAAGAGCGTTTGAAGGTGCTCGCACCTGAAAAAATGTTGACGCAAATACCCGTCCGTTCCGTCACCGCTTACGTGAATCTCCGTGCGACCTTCCTCACCAGCGCGGTTGTTTTCGTGCATTTCTATCGCTGTGTTTGAGTCAACGGACGGCCTGTAAGTGTTCCGTCTCCGTATCTCCGTCAACGTTGTTTTATGCGCGAACACGTTAAGGTAGTAGTCTGGTAACTTAAGCCGATTTTCATGTCTTTTTTGGAGGGCGTTTTTTTGTAGGAAAATAAAAATGAATCGTTTTTAATATTTAGGATGTTTTTATTTACATATTAAAGATACAAAAAAAAAAATATTGGAAAAAAAATGGCGGAATTTGGAATAAAAAAGGTTTTTTTTCCAAAGTCCGCCATTTCGTTATTTATCCATGAACTTTAGGGGGGGGGGTAGGGTTTTAAAATTATTTTTTTTGCATTTTTTTTTAGTTTTTTTTTCTGAATGAACAATATGTCGAGAATATTGTGTATAAATTTTAAGTCAATCGGAGTAAAACCAACGGAGTTACAGCGTTTCAAACGACCGGCCGTGATACCTGATTTTTATGCCTGCTCGAACTTTAAATCGATTTTCCCGAAAACGTAATTTTCGAAGTTTGTGAACATTAGAACTCAAAATCTACTGAACCGATCCTTTTGAAAATTTAAACATTACTTCTTCACATAAATCAACAGGTAATCAGGAGGAGTTTTTTTTTTTTTTTCAATTTTTTCAATTTTCAATAACAAATTAAGCGCGATTTATTGAGCTAAAATTGCGTTTTTCACTTCCAAACGCTGCAAAAAATAGAAAAAAAAAAAAAAAAAAACTCTTCCTGATTACCTCGAGAAATACATCACCTTTAAAATGCATATCAATTTTTTTGTTTCAGATGATCCGGTAACGAGTTATAATGTTCACCGCAAAACCACTTTTTTTCAAGGCGCCTCTGGAGATCAACGTCACCGGCTTATTTATCAATATTTTTCATTGAAAATTTTTTCTGAGATACTTCAATAGTTGTACAATAATATGTAATTCTATTTAATAAAATTATATTACTCATATCGCCGCAAAAAAATCATAAAAATATGCTTTTTTTACGCCTTTAAAACCCTACCCCCCCCCCCCCCCCCCCCCCCCCGCCTCTTAATTTCAGTAGTTCCGACCAGAATGACATGTCTATAGATTAAGAATTATCAAGAATTTTTGATTTCAGATAACATCAAGAGCCAAAATCACCGGGGCCACCCACGCGCTTTTTTTTCGAGGTGTCAACTTCGATCAATAATAATAATAATAATAAACTATTAAATTTTATCAAAAAAATTTTTTTTCGTATCTTTAATTTGTAAATAAAAACATCCTAAATATCCAAAACGATTTTTATTTTCCTACAAAAAAACGCCCTCCAAAAAAGACATGAAATTCGGCTTCAGTTACCAGACTACTACCTTAAGTCAAATTCTAGCGAATTATTACCCGACGCTTTATGGATTTCCGCAAAGGCATAAGTGATCATACGACGCGCTTAACGCGGTAGTCTGGTCTAGAAATTTGAAAAAATCCATTTTTTTTTTTTTTTTTTCATTTCCTTGTTCCTTAGACCTTTCTTCATACGCTCCTGAAAACCGTTTATTGATATTTCAAAAATTAGCCGAGAAATAAAAATTCTAAGAAAGCCGCGCGCTCAGGTAGCGCGGTCGGGAAGCAGTTGCGCGGACGGTGTCAAAACTTTGAACGCGTTTATCTCAGAACTATGTTTTTCAAATCGGCGCCCACTATATCTCGATAACTAATGGACCGATCGAGCTCAAATTTTGCACGTACCTTAGGTAGCCTGTTTCTGAGGACTGGTAGCAGAATTGAGTCGAACAATAATTTTGCCGACATTTTATAACTCGTCGAATACCCGAAAATGTATGAAATATCATTAATGAAAGTTCAACAGGCCGCCATTTTGTCAAAAATTTTTTTTAAGTACCAATTCTGCTACCAGTGCTCAGAATACTCATACAGATTGAGAATATATATATATTTTTTTTTTCAGATGCATACAACATCGTCCAGAGTGGGCGCCGATTTCGGCGCACCATGTTGCAACAAGGCAAAAAACTACATGAAAATATTTAAAATAATTTTTTTTTTTAATGTACAAGTATTCTCTAAGGATCAATAAATGCACGTGTAAATTTTCATCAAGACAACTTCAACGGTTTAAAAATTATTGCACATTAGAAATGACGTCAAAAATCTCGCTCTAGACCAGACTACCGCCTTAAAAATGACCTCTGTCTTTCGCGCGAAATCGTGAAATTTCAGGACTGTTTCGGTAAACAAATGGTCTATAACATACTTAATTAAAAAAAAAACTTATTACCAGTATTTTCAAAATGGCGGAAATATTAATTATGTTCGATTTAGTAATTCGTTAATTATCATTATAATAAATATATACATATATACATGCCCGCGCAAAAAAAGAAAGTATGAAAATAGTATTTAAATAGTATTAAATGTCGGAGTGTCGAAGTATTTCGTATCGGAATCGCGGAATCTAAGCTAATACTCTGATGTCATGTCGAGTGTTTTTTTTTCTGATATCGAATCAGATTCTAATTGAAATATTTATTTCTTGGATGCTGCTGCTTTCTTGGTCACGCTCTTGGATAACGCGAGCGTCTTTGGTTTGGGAGCCTTTGATTTTGTAGTCGACGCCTTAGTCCAGTTTCTTTACTTTCGAAGGACTCTTTAGCGAAGCATCTTTGGGCGTAACCGATTTTGCAAATGTTTTCTTCGTTTCATCCGCAGCTACGGGTTCCTTTGTTGGTTTTTTGGCGGCAACTTCGAAGAATCAGGTCGAAGAGTATTAAGTATTACACAAGCATTAAAATCAATTCACAAGTATTAAGTATTGATCGAGTATTTTATTAAATATTCGAGGATTAAGTGATAAAGAACTTTTCGTTTTCGTGTCCGTTAATGCGAATTGTAATGCTTTAGTTGAGTGATTTGTATTGCCGCAATTAGCAGGAATTTTTTACGACAATACTCCGTATTCTTTTACCGGTTTATTGTTTTAAATCCAGAATAACTATCTAGATAATAATTTTTCTTAATTCATTCTGTCTGGTAAAAGGACCTTCATGATTTTACTAAAAAATATTATCAAATAGTGTTCAGCGTTTATAAAAAAATTAGATAAAAGATCAAAATGACATAAGGTTCGAATGAATTTTGGCTCTCAATTTTTCAACTATCAATGTTATTCACCGACTGTGTCAGTGGAAGCTTTGAGGAATTATAGCTCGATCATAGTCGTGGATTGTTTTAATTAACGGGCTCGAATCAGTTAGAATTTGCCAAAAATTCATTTTTGTATTATTTTTTTACACTTTGTAAGACCTTTCGCACCTACTTACCAAGTTAAACATCGAAATTTTGAAAATTAGATGAGTGGTAACAGTAACAAAAATTATTTAAAAAAATAGTGCAAACCCATAACTTTGAAAATTCAAAATGGCATATATTATGAACTGTGCCACCGGTGCTCGTCAAAGTCAATACTGGCTATCTTTTATGGGAAGAGACTCATGTTTGAAAGTCATAAAAATTATGGTCTGTAATTATTATGATCCGAAATAATCGTATAGACAATTGAAAAAGAGCATCTATGATCACGTAAAAAAATAGTCAGCCCGGCATATAACAAGTTGTTAGAGGGGTTCGATTGATCACTGGAAGTATGATAAAATGTGTTATAGCATTTTTATCCAAACGAAAAAATAAGTTCGTAGACGAGTTCGAAAGGCGTTGAACGTTAGTGCGACGCGACTCGTTATCCGAGGAGCAAAGAAACCGAAACGACGAAAAATATCAAACGAGAAAAAAATATGATGGCTTTTGTAAAGCAACACCTGTGCAAGCATCATTATACGCCTTTTTTACATAGCACCATAAATAAAACGGTGGTACGTTATATAATAAAAACACGTGTATTAAATACACGTCAACGAATGGTCTATATCGACGCTGCTTACGAAAAGTAGCACGATTCAAATGTCTTACGAAAACTAGCACGATTCGGCTTCTGCCGCGAAAAGTGGCATGTTTCGGCTTCCGTCGCGAAAACTAGCATATTTCGATTTGCACTGGAAAAAGTAGTATATTTGCCGAACTAAATCGAATAAGATTCAAAACGTTCACAAATGTTTTAATAATTTTTTCGGGAGCACTATAAGGAATGAATGAAAAACATTAAGGGTGTATCGCCCGTACACCCTTAAACATTTATATTCGTTTTCTATTTAAAAAATAATAACATTATTGAAAATACGATTCGCAAATACGATACGCAATATTCCACCTCTCAAAAACTAAAATTGTTCATCAATGATACTTTTCATGACTTCAAGTTTCGGAATCAGCGATGGAATTGAACAAAAATACAGTCTGAAGAATCGTTCATTGTGTTCTTATTTCATAAAAAAAAACACAATCTTGGAGTGATCAACGAGTAAAGTATAAAGTACAGTATAAGTATAAAGTACAGTTGACAAAATCTTCAAAACAATCGATTGAGATATCTCGAGAAATGTCAGGTCTTGGACGAAGTAGCAAGAGGGAAAAAACTGACATTGTTCACTTTGCGTACACTGCAATTGTTTTCGATTTTCTTTTCTCTAATTTTTTTGACCATGGTTTTTTTACTCCGAAATGACGAGGCATTTGCCGTTTGCCATCTCATGATAAGCCTAGCGGACCAAAATTCAAACAGTAAAATATGTATGAAATAAATTCAAACAAAAAATAAACCAGTATAAAATGACAAGCATAAATATTTCGTCAATTTGGAGTAAAAAAGGATGTTCCAAAAACGTGGAGTAAAAAATAAGAAACACTTCCAGCGATACCGAAACGTGCCAATTTTCTCGGTGAAAGTCGAAACCTGCTAGTTTTCGTGGCAAAAGCCGAAACATGCTAGCTTTCGCGCAGATATCAAGCGTGCTTGTTTTCTTAAGAAATCTGAAACATGCTAGTTTTCGTAAGCAGCGTCGATATATAATATACTTAAATTGAAAAAAAATCTTTCTTCTTATGAATTCGCTAGAATCCGCGGAGCGTAATTCATGGGCATAACAAAAATCGTCTCCGAAGAACTAAATCGGAACTAAACATCGGAGTAATTATTTTTATTACCCAGTAATAAAACTATGGAGCGCAACCCGTAGATAGAGCACAAATCGTCCATCGCGACCTGGACATCGCGAGCACGCATGCCATTGCATCAGATCGTCCAGTGTGCCACGCGTATCTAATTTTGTAATAAAATATTACTCATCGTAATTTATGGAGTGACAACAACAACAACAACAATAATAACAAAAACTATTGATATTGTTATTATTATTGTGACGATCCAGCATTATGTACGAGTAGACAGTTCGGATGAGAGAAACATATAGGTGGTTGTAGTGGAGTGGTTAGCACACTTGCTCAGCAATGAGACCATCCCGGGTTCGAATCCCGGACGACCACACCAAATATATTTTATCTCATTAAATCATCGAGGAACATCACAAACATCAATATCCTTAAAACGGTGGAATTCACTGACTGACTCCTGCGCATCGTAAGACACCGTTGATAACATTACCGTGAGAGAAATTCGGGAGTCGGGAGGGTTGTTTGCCGGGAGGGTTGTTCGCCGGGAGAGTTATTTATCGGTAGAGTTCCTCCCGGAGGCTTGTGTTTCGATCGAGATATCGGCCGGCGCCAATGCCTGGGTAGTGTTGTCACGCGGTAATCTCGTGTCGGTAGAGTTGTCGGGGGAGATTTATATTCTGAATCATTCCATGAGAGTTATTATCTGGTAGAATTGTTCGGGAGTTGGGAGAATTGTTCGCCGGGACAGTTATTAGTTTAAGAAATTAGGGATTGGAAACGTTGAGGCATGAGTTCGTCGAAGGAAACGGAATGCGATGAGACGTGGATCGATGAACACGGCTAAGAAACATTCACTTCGATGAGCCTGTGAGAATGGGAGTATATATGGGTAAGGATCACGCATATAGGTTAGAATAAATGGGTCAGAGGCCATTGTTTTTTGGTATATATGGATCGGGAGTCACGAATGAGAGATGGATTGATGTTATATAACGTTGATATGTGTATAGTTAGTTGTAGTATTAAAAGGGGGGGGCGGGATATTCAAGGAATAAGTCTTATACGAATTGGAGAGTAGGACATCCAGAGCAATAAGATATAAGCCATTGTCCAGCGATTTTCTGGGATAATGGGAAACCATAAATTGACTAATAACACTGGTCTGCAAAAAAAATGTTTATTTTTCTCCTTCTTGTTTTCATGCATGAATTCATCATATTTTGTGCTCTAACCACGGAATCTGACATACAATTAAGTACCACACGTAGATTTCCAATATAATATTTATTTAATTAACAAACAATATTATTAAAATATCAATTATCATAACGAAATGAAAAAATATTACGGTCTAAGTTTTACAGTGAAAAATCCTAAATTATAGTCACAAAATGAATAAATATCGGTCAGTTATCACATTATATGGTGAGAAAATTTGTTATTTTGTGGTTTTTTTCCTTTTCATCGTTTCTATTGGAGTTTCTCGGCGAATTGACCAACAGAAATCAGCAAGCATTGCTGCTGACCATTTCCCACTGTAGCGTTTTTCAATCTGCATTATATCCTGATGAAACCTTTCACCATGCTCATCTGATACGGCTCCAAGATTTTCAGGAAAGAAATCTAAATGAGAGTCCAAAAAATGAATCTTGAGTGACATATTGCATCCCAAAGCTTTATAAGCAGAAAGAAGCTCCCGAATGATTTGTCGGTAGTTCTCACTTTTTGTATTCCCAAGAAAATTATGACAAACTTCCACAAAAGCCACCCAAGCTCTTTTTTCTGCTTCGCTCAACTTCGAATCAAAAGCTTCATCTTTCATTAGCTCACGTATCTGCGGACCTACAAAAATTCCTTCCTTCAATTTTGCGTCACTGATTCGAGGAAATTTTGTTTTTAGATATTGAAAACCTGCACCATCTTTATTCATAGCTTTCACAAAGTTTTTCATGAGTCCCAACTTTATGTGAAGTGGTGGCAGAAAAATTTTCTCACTTGGCACTAAAGGTTTCTGAGACACATTTTTAAGCCCAGGAGTTAAACTTTTTCTTAGTGGCCAAGTTTTTATTTTGTAATGTTTTTCTCTTGCGCGACTGTCCCACTCACAAAGAAAACAGCAAAACTTTGTGTATCCTCCTTGTAATCCAGTGAGTATAGCGACGACTTTTAAATCAGCACAAATATTCCATAAGTATTGAGAATATTCAATTTTTTCGAGTAATACCTCTAGGTTTGCATAATTTTCCTTCATGTTTGTAGCATGTGCAACGGGCACAGATGGGTATTTATTACCATTATGGAGTAGAACGGCTTTTAAGCTTATTTTTGAAGCATCAATAAAAAGTCTCCATTCACTAGAATCTTCTGGAAAACTCAGTTCTTGAAAAAGCCCTGCAGCATCATTACAATATACCAAATCATCTTCTTTGGAAAAGTAACTCGTAAAATCTTCTTGCCTCGTACGAAAATATGAAACTCTGGTACTTTTATCCAATAGATTCCACTGTTTTAATCTTGATCCAAGTAATTGCGCCTTAGATTTTGAAAGTGCCAAGTCTCTAACAAGATCATTTAAGTCACCTTGTTTAAGTAAATGAGGTTCTTTAGATGGACTTGAAGATCCAGACAAAGTGTATGAAGATGAAGACGTACCGGCAGAAAGAAAACTCGATTGAGATTGAAGACCAGAAATATTTTTATTTTCCACCTTCTCATTAATTGGTGGAATTGGAGGTAAAGTACCTTCACTACGAGGAATTGGTCTCTTTGCAGATGGGACGTTCGGGTATACAATCTTATTTTTATTTTTTTTCGAGAATCCTCGTGTTGATGTCATGCAGAAATAACAATCATTTTCATGATTCTGAGGCTCACTCCAAATCATTGGCATTGTAAACGGCATGGATTTGTGGCTTCCTTCAAGCCAATGTCTCAACGTTCTTGAGCAGCTATTGCAACATAATTTTGGCAACCAACTCTTATCTCGCTCATCGATAGAAAATCCAAAATATAGCTTATAAGCTGTTTTAACAAGATCTGTCATGACATTTCGCTGTGTTTTTAGTACGAATTCCCCACAAATGTAGCAAAAACAGTCGGTAGAATTTTTACAAGTTCGAGGCATTTTATAACCTAAAATTACATAAAATTTTATTAAAATAATTTTCAAACATCTATTTTATATTTATTGGCTCTGCTCATAAAAAAATACATAAACTACACATAAAATACTCAAAACCAATATACAGAACATGAACTTTATGCAAAACTTACCAAAATATTTGATACAAAATGTAAACAATTAAGAGACAAGTTTTCACTCAACTGTTGTGAAGTCACAGCGAATACTGCGCATGCGCGTATGTACTACCATAAAAATCACCTTCGGCACTTTCCTTCTTTCTCTTACAACTCGCTAAAACTTATTTTGTACATACACTGTTTGTATATACACTGTTTGTAACATTGACGCGCAAAAAAATTTGAAAAAACCCAAATTTTTGAAATAAAAAAAAAATTCATATAAAAAAATCTAGACGTGATGGAAAAAATCGGCCAACGGGGATTGATTCAGAACATTTGAATCGTCATATTTATGACAAAATTTTTTAAAGGAGGATTTCATTGCAGACCAGTGTAATAAACCAAAATAATCGATAACTCGATGCTTCGAAAATCGATAGTTCGACAATCGAATTGCCGTTTTCATTATGCCCTTATAATTACATTAATGGTAATAATACTAGTAATAATATCTCTCATTGATACTGTTATTATTACAATATTATCGTTGTTGTTGTTGTTGTTGTTGTTATCGTTATTTTTGTTTCTCCATAAATGGGATTAGTAATAATATTTCATTCGAAAATTGGCCGTACATTATGCACAGGATCATCTCGTGAGATGGATCGCGTTGCTGTTGTCAACATTGTTTGTGAACCGTGATTTTTGTTGATGGACCTGATTTGATGGGCCGTCTTTCGTATTACAGTTACGGACTTCATCATAATCTATTTCGGACCGTTCGGAACTCCTATCAAGTCACTGAGTTTATTGAGAACTAGCACTTCGTTTGCCACAGAAGAATCGTCTAATTCTTCTGATTCCCAAGTTACGTTTCCACGTGCGTAAAGTGATTTGTCGCTCGTTGGCAGATAAAAAATTCCACTCGATACATTTTTATCGAAAGTGTATCCACCTATGAGCGCAAAATTCTGAGCCGTGCATTTACCCGACACATAATCCTCGTTAGGATAGCACTGTCTTGATACAAACGGTTTTATCGGGTTCAACGATTCTGCAAATAATTCGTACGAACGAGAATGTGCACGAATAATGTCCAGCCAGCCACAACCCGGTTGTATCGTTCCACCGTTTGGATAAAAATCTGAATGGGGAAGCCTAAAACTTTGGCATTCGTGTGAATAATCTGCACGTATTCCGCGTCGCGATCACAGATTCGTGAATCACAAGAGAAGGATTCGAATCCTGGTTCAGCCGGATCCAACCCTAATTCACAAATGAAAGTAGCAGAATAAAAATGCCTCATCGAGGATTGTAAAGAGCTATCGTCGATCTTTGTTAAGCCTTTCGGTTCTGAATTTTTTCTACTACCCAAGACACCACTACACTATCACAAAAACAAACAAAAAACGTTACGCAAACCTACGAAATTTCAATGGAAATTAACGAAAATTAACAATTTTCGATAACTCGATACTTCGAGAATTTTTCTACCCGACAAGACGGTACGGTAGAGTTTGAGCCAAGACCGTTTCAGTCAAAGTCTGCTTCGGCCAATGAAGTGACTAGCGCCGATAAACACGATGTCAGCAGATGCGTTTAAAAATGATCGGACGTTCTACATTTAATGTTCTCATGCAGCAATTAATAATCAACCCACGTAGAAATTACCAGTATAATTCTACTGGCCAAGCTTTGGGCCAATATTGACGGCCAAACTTTGGCCGCCAGTACTGGCCCCGTACTGGCTGACTATCTGGCCATACTATGGCCATACTGCGGGCCAGTATAAAATACAGTCTTATGCCAGTACTGGTTGAATTCTACTGGCCAAGCTTTGGGCCAGTATTGGCGGCCAAACTTTGGCAGCCAGTATTGTTTCAGTACTGGCTGACAATCTGGCCAAGCTTTGGGCCAGTATAAAACATCGTCTTGTGCCAGTACTGGTTGTCAATCTGGCAGCACTACGGGCCGATATAATAACCAGATCTGGGCCAAAATAGGCTATAAAATACGGCCAAGCTCTGACTTCGATACAGGCTTAGTATTGGGCTATAGAAAATGCCAATACTGAGAGTATTTCACTTTAACAGTTGCGTTCTGTAATGTAATTGTAGATTAGGTTATTCTGATCAAAAGTCCATTACTTTACAAACAACCAAATTGTCAAATTATAATTTGCACCGAACTTGAAATTGCACGATTAATACAATATTTTTTAATGTAATATTTGCTTCATATAGCCTATATTTTATAAACACTGTTCTATAAACATTTAAGTAGGTATTTAAGACCTATATATGTACTTAGTCGCTTATTAATAAAAACTACTCCGAGTATTTAGTATATATCCAGTGCATTTAATTCTCAAACATTTATGCATAAACAATCCAGACAACACAGACATCCAAAGGACGTCCTAAAAACATCCGAAGAACGTCCTTACGTCCAAAGTACATCCTTTGGACGTACGTGTGCTGCTTGGGAAACATCTGGTAACGTGGTAAAATGAAATATAAATTACTCCCAGAGAGAAATAGAATTTAAATAGACATTGGATCGGCGTCCACTAGACGCCAAAAGTGTCTAAAAGACGTCGATTCGATATCTATTTAATTTGCCATTTCTCGCTAGATGTAATTTGCACGGTCGGCAAAATCGCCTGCCAAGATCCGGCCCAATGAAATAACCAGTATTGGTATGAAAGTTGGTGCCAGTAGTAAGCCAGAAGTTTGCCAGATCTGGGCCAAAGTCTGGTTCAAAGTCAGAGCCAAAGTCCGAGCCAAAGTCCGGGCCAAAGTTCGGGCCAATTAAATAACCGGTACTGGCCCTACCGTTGGTGGCAGTATAACGACCGGCTATTACACTCCTGTACCGAATCTGTACTGGCCCAATACTGGCAGCCAGTACCGGCACTAAGGCAACCAGTATTGGCCCAACGCTCGGCCGTTACAATTTTTCTACGTGGAAATATACTCAATGCATCAGCTGACTTCGTGTTTATCGGCGCTAGTCACTTTTTCGGCCGAGACAAATTTCGGATCAAACGGCTCTTGACTCAAACGCTACCCCACCGACGAGACACCACTATTCTACCACAAAACAACAAAAAGAAACGCGATGGCAATTTACTAAGTTTCAATGGGAATTACCGATAATCTGTTTGACTCTGCCACCGGTTCCGTTACCGGCAATTCCCATAACATGAGCACCCAGCGAATGGCCAACCAACGTAGTCCGCGCGAGGTCTAAGCGGGCATAGTTTTTCAAACCGTTTATCACTTCAGCAACTTCTTTGCCGACCGTCTTGACGTGGGTTGTTGACTCAAAGTATTCTAGATGAGCCGTTGCTCTCCAATCAGCGATTATCACATTAACATCGTGATTCTCTAAGTACGCTGTGAATCGAACGTAATTTAATTGTCATCCTAACAATTATCGTGAGCAATGAAAAGTGAAACATTAAAATTGTACGTTTTTGTTCTTCTTACCACTTTCGCGTGAATCGTTCTATTTTTCATTTTCCGATAACTCACCATCGCGTACAAGAGTGCAGCTCAAAGTCTGATGGGAGCCGGTCCATCCGTGAGTTATGAACACCGTTGGATTACTCTCATTGAAATTAGATCTGCCCAAAAAGGTACGGTCTTCTTTCGTATAGAAATAAAATGTCACCAGTTTTTGAGGCTCTCCAGAAACGGGTTCCATGCGGTGTACGTTTTTTTGTGGTCGACTGGTTATAATTAACGTCGATGATTACAACAGCTTCCCGACGTTTATTGCGACGAGGCGTCGATCGTTCTTTCTCGGTGAGTTGTTCATTAGGATCGGTAAAATTATAAAACGCGGAATCGTGGGGTGATACAGAGTTGCAGTTGGCATAAAAATGCTGAAACCGTAGGACTTCTTGATTACCGTCTGAACATAATTTACCATTAACTGCCCTTATTGAAGAAAGAAAAGATTGAGAAAATATTCGTTTCGTTTTTTTTTTTTTTTTTTCAAAAAAGTTAGTTTTCAAGTTCTAATTACCGAAATTCACGCTAGCGATGAATAAACAGATCGATACTTTACACATCATGTTTCGTCGATTCTGCACGTACTAAAAATCATCGCTCGTTTCACGCTTATATAGAGACGGCAACGCGGAATATCGCCTAAGAGTAGGGTAGCATTTCGGCGAAGACTGTTTGACGGTGCTCGCACCTGAAAAAATGTTGACGCAAATCCGGAGTCGAAACACGGATAAACCGTCCGTTCCATCTCCGCTTACGTTCGTCTCCGCGCGAGCCACCTTACCGACGCGGTTGTTTCGTGCTTTTCTATCGCTGTGTGTGAGTTAACGGACGGCCTGTATGTGTTCCGGGTAAACATCGGTTTTAGGGGAACCCCCTCCGATTCCTTTCGTAGTAAGCTCATCCGACGCGTTTTCGCACGCGAAACGAGTTTTTCCTCTGACAAAATTGGGGGACGTTATTTATTTAAAAGTTATTAACAAATAAAGTTTTAATTCATATAGCTATTTTCCTTATACCAGCCAGGGCTAATCATCTTATCCTTCACATGTGTTGTTAGGAATACCCCCTGAGTAACATACAAAAAGTTTTATCCGTCGCTCATTGTTTGTTAAAAAGTGTTGACAAAAGAAGTTTCATAAATCAAATATGAAATATTTATATTAGTGTATGGTGAACAGTACCCGTATGAACGAGTTGACCGCGTCCCCCTTCACCCCCCAAAAACAACCCAAAACAAACCAAAAACAACAAACAGCAAACAAACTAAAAAACCCACCACCCCACACGCGGCCCAACACCACCTCACCACCTTTAAACCCAGAATAACTATCTAGCTAATAATTTTTCTTAATTCATTATATCTGGTAAGAGGACCTTCATGATTTTATTAAAAAAGATTATCAAATAATGTTCAGCGTTTATAAAGAAAATCAGATAAAAGATCAACGTGACATAAGGTTCGAATGAATTTTGGCTCTCAATTTTTTAATGTTATTCAACGACTGTATCAGTGGAATCATTAGAGAATCTTTCGGCAAAGAGCTTTGAGGGATTATAGTCCGATCATTGTCGTGACTTTTTTAAATTAAGGGGTTCGAATCAGCTAAAATTTGATATAAATTGATGTTTGTATTATTTTCTTTACACTCTCTAAGAACTTTTGCACCTATTTACCAAGTTAAACATTGAAATTTTGAAAAATGGGTGAGCGGTAGAAGTAACAAGAATTATGAAAAAAATTGTGCAAACTCAGAACTTTGAAAAATCAAAATTTTAAATGTCATATAATATAACCTGTTCCACCGGTTCTCGTCAAATTCAATATTAGCTATCTTTTATGGGGAGAGACTCATGTTTGAAAGTCGTAAAAATTATAGTCTGGTTTTATTATGATCGAAAAAAAAAATTGTATGGACAATTCCAAAAATATGTTTCTGAATACGTAAAAAAATGATCAGCCCGGCATATAACAAATCATAGGAGGAGTTCGATTCATCACTGGAAGTACGATAAAATGTATTATAAAATTTTTATTAAACCGAAAAAATAAGTGCGTAGAGGATTGCGATAGCGCCTGAGCGTTAGTGCGGCGCGACTCGTTATCTGAGGAGCAAAGAAACGGAAACGACGAAAAATATCAAACGAGAAAAAAATATGACGGCTTTTCAAAAGCGACACCTATGCAAGCATCATAATACGCCTTTTTTACACAGCACCGTAAATAGAACGATGGTACGTTATATAAGTAAAACACGTGTATGAAATACACGTCAACGAATGGTCTATATATAATATACTTAAATAGGAAAAAATTCTTTCTTCTTACGAATTCGCTAGAATCCGCGAAGCATAATTCATCGGCATAACAAAAATCGGCTCCGAAGAAGTAAATCGGAACTAAACATCGGAGTAATTATTTTTATTACCCAGTAATAAAACTATGGAGCGCAATCCGCAGATAGAGCACAAATCGTCCATCGAGACCTGGACATCACGAGCACGCATGCCATTCGACCAGATCATCCAGTGTGCCACGCGTATCTAATTTTTCAATAAAATATTACTCATCGCAATTTATGGAGTGACAACAACAATAACAAAAACTATTCATATTGTTATTATTATTGTGACGGTCCAGCATTATGTACGAGTAGACAGTTCGGATGAGAGAAACATATAGGTGGTTATAGTGGAGTGGTTAGCACACTTGCTCAGCAATGAGACCATCCCGGGTTCGAATCCCGGACGACCGCACCAAATATATTTTTTCTCAATAAATCATCGAGGACCATCACAAACATCAACATCCTTAAAACGGTGGAATTCAATGACTGACTCCTGCGCGTCGTAAGACACCGTTGATAACATTACCATGAGAGAAATTCGGGAGTCGGGAGGGTTGTTCGCCGGGAGAGTTATTTATCGGTAGAGTTCCTCCAGGAGACTTGTGTTTCGATCGAGATATCGGCCGGCGCCAATGCCTGGGTAGTATTGTCACGCGGTAAACTCGTGTCGGTAGAGTTGTCCGGGGAGATTCTGATATATTGATATATGATATATTCTGAATCATTCCATTAGAGTTATTATCTGGTAGAATTGTTCGGGAGTTGGGAGTGTGCTTTGCCGGGACAGTTATTAGTTTAAGAAATTAGGGATTAGAATCGTTGAGGCATGAGTTCGTCGAATGAAACGGAATGCGATGAGACGTGGATCGATGAACACTGCTAAGAAATATTCGCTTCGATGAATCTGTGAGAATGGGAGTATATATAGGTTAAAATCACACATATAGCTTAGAATAGATGGGATAGAGGCCACTGTTTTCTGGTATATATGGATCGAAAGTCACGAATGAGAACGATAGAGAGAGAGAGAGAGAGATGGATTGATGCTGTATCACGTTGATATATGCATTCTACCAGTAAGAAATCCTGATCATTAAGTGTTCAGCCCTTGTCCAGCGATTTTCTAGTGTGATGAGAAACCACAAATTGACTAATAAAAAACGAAAACAATCGATAACTCGACGCTTCGAGAATCGATAGTTCGATAATCGGATTGCCGTTTTCATTATGCCCTAATAATTACATTAATGATAATAATACTAGTAATAATAATATCTCTTATTGATACTGTTATTATTACAATATTATCGTTGTTGTTGTTATTCTTATTTATCCATAAATGGGATTAATAATAATATCTCATTAAAAAATTAAGTGGACATTATGCACTGGATGATCTCGTGGGATGGATCCCGTTGCTGTTGTCAACATTGTTTGTCAACAGTGATTTTTGTTGATGGGCCGTCTTTCGTATTACAGTTCTGGCAAGACTTCATCGTAATCTATTTGTGACCGATCGGGACTCCCATCAAGAAATAAGTGCGTTCATTGTGAAATTCCACTTTGATTGGCATAGAAAAATCGTCTAATTCTTCTGGATCCCAAGTTACGTTTCCAAGTGCGTAAGGTGATCTGTCGCTCGTTCGCAGATAGAAAATTCCACTCGATACATTTTTATCGAAAGTGTATCCACCCATGAGCGCAGAATTATGACCCGTGCACTTACCCGACACATAATCCTCGTTAGGATCGCACTGTCTTGATAAAAACGGCTTGATCGGATTCAACGATTCTGCAAATAATACGTATGCACGAGAATGTGCACAGAGAGACGGTATCTGCCACTCACAGCCCGGTTGTTTCATTCCACCGTTTGGATAAAAGTCCGAATGGCCGAGAGGCTCCAAGAAGCCACCATAATTTGAATTCGTGTGAATAATCTGCACGTTCTCCGCGTCGCCACTACAGATTCGTGAACCACAAGAGAGGGATTCAAATGCTGGTCTAGCCGGATCCAATCCTAATTCACCAATGAAAGTATAAAAAAATCAAATGCCTTGTCGAGGATTGTAAGATTTCGTCGGTCATTGTTAAGCCTTTCGGCTCTGAACTGTTTATACTAGTCAAGACACCTCGACACTACGACAAAAACAAAAGAAGGTTACGGCAAAGTACGAAATGTCAATGGAAATTACCAAAAATCTGTTTGATTTTGCCCCCGGTTCTGTTACCAGCAACTCCCATCACATGAGCACCCAGCGAATGGCCGACCAACGTAGTCCGATCGAGTTTCAAACCATAACTCTTTATCAAATCATTTATGATTCCAGCAACTTGTTCGCCGACCGCTGTGACATAGCTCACTGACACATTGTATTCTAATCCAGCCGTTGAGCCCCAATCAGCGAGTATCACGTTAACACGGTAGTTCGCCAAGTACGCTGTAAATCGAACGTAATTGAAATTGTAATCCCACAATAATCGTGGCGAAGAAAAAGAGAAGCGTTAAAATCGTGCGTTTTTTTCTTTCTCACCACTTTCGCACGAGTCGTTCTTTTTTTTTCACTTCGTGATAAAACTCACCATCCCGTATAAAAGTGCAAATATGACTCCTATAAGAGTCCCGCCATCCGTGAGTTACGATCACCGTTGGATGACTAACATTGAAATCAGGTAAGCCCAAGCCGAAAGGGTTTTTTCTCGTATAGAAATAAAATTCCACCAGTTTTTTAGGTTTTTCAACAACCACTTCCCTTCGGCGTACGTTTTTTGTTGGCAAACGGAAATCGTTATCGTCGAGCTTTTCAAAAGCTTCTCGAGATACATTGTAATCGGGCACCGATCGTTCTTCCTCGGTGAGTTGTTCATTAGAATCGGTAAAATTATAAACCGTGTGGTCGTAAGGTAAGACGGAGTTGCAGTTGACAAAAAATACTGGAAGCACAAGACGTCTCAATTGCCGACTAAATATAATTCACCCTTAACTGCCCTTATTGACAAAAACAAGATTCAGAAAATATCCATTCCCTTTTTTTTTCCAAAACATTTAAAGACATTTTTCAAGTTCTAATTACCGTAATTCGCGCTAGCGATGAAGAAACAGATCGATACTTCACACTTCATGTTTGGTCGATTCCGCACGTAATGAAAATCATCGCGCGTTTCGCGCCTATATACGGACGACGCCGGCGTAAAAAATCTCCTCCACTCCTAAGAGTAGGGTACCGTTTCAGCAAAGACCGTTTCATTGACGCAAATACTTAGTCGAAACACTGATAACCCGTCCGTTCCGTCACCGCGTACGTTCTATCGCTGTGTTTGAGTTAACGGATGGCCTGTACGTGTCCCGTCTCCGGGTCTCCGTCAACGTTGTTTCATGCGCGAGCACCTTAAGTCAAAGTCTAGCGAATTATTACGTGACGCTTTATGAATTTCCGCAAAGGCAATAAATGATGGTACGACGTACTTGAAAATCACCTCTGTCTATCCGCAAAATCGTGAAATTCCGGGATCGTGTCTGTCGATAAACAAATTGGTACAATCAATAGAGAATATTGTGGCGCATTAAAAATAAAGGACATTTTTTTTTTAGGTTCAGTATCACGTACTGAATGTGAATTAACAAAATCGTTACAAATTAAGGGAGCGGAAGTGCCGCCATTTTGAGGAAAACCGTATTGGAAAACCGCATCTCCGTTACCGTGCACTTTAGGCAAAAAATGGTAATAACCTTTCTTGTAGATAATTCAATTTTCCATCTTTTTTTCGGAATAATTTTTTTTTTATCACTTACCGTTTTCGACTTATACGACTGTTAAAACTTATTTATTCACTTTTCGACCTGTATCTCTCCTAATAATTGTTTAAACAATAAAATGCTAATGACTTATCTTTTAAATCCATACATTTTCCACAACTTTCATTTAAAACTTTTTTGTCTATAATTGATATTCTCAAAGTTATAACGCGTTTTTATTAGCCCTGTACCCAGTAGCGCAACATTGAACGCGTTATAACTTTGAGAATATCAATTTTAGACAAAAAAGATTTCAATAAAAGTTGTGGAAAATGTGTGGATTTAAAAGATAAGTTATTAGCATTTTATTGTTTAAACAACCATTAGGAGAGATACAGGTCAAAAAGTGAATAAATAAATTTTAACAGTCGTATAAGTCGTAAACGGTAAGTGATACAAAAAAAATTATTGAAAAAAAAGATGGGAAATTCAATTATCTACAAGAAAGGTTATAACCATTTTTTGCCTAAAGTGGACGGTAACGGAGATATAGGCCAATACGGTTTTCCTCAAAATGGCGGCACTTCCGCTCTCTTAATTTGTAACCATTTTGTTAATCGTTGTTGTCTGTTGATTCCGAGGATAGAGTTCGTGTCATGGACTCGAAGGAAAGCCGGAGGTTCGGGGCGGCGACGTGATGAGGATTTATTTATTTAATAATAATTTAATTGAAACAAAAAGATGCCTTAGATTTGGTGTAAATCGTCATCACATATTTTAATGCGTGTCTCGAGTCAACCTATCATCATCGGCACTCATAAGAGCGATGTGGAGGTTGATTCAAAAACTGCTGTGACTCGTTAAGCGATGTCCAGCAGGCAGTAAAATATCTCACTGTGCTATTTTCAAATTATAGCTGACTTTACAAGGAAATGATTTTACTTTTGGAAGGTTTTATTAATAGGTTTATTTGTTTAAATAAATTGCTTGAAGAGCGTGTTAATTTGATTAGAGGCTTGAGATTGTAATTTACGTAAGGAAAACGTCCGTAGGTGTCGTCGTGAATTTACTAAATTTTGTTGAATGATTTTAAATAGAAATTGTTTCCCTTGGTTTGATCAAGATCGAAGTTTCCCTCGAGTGATTAATTCGTGCGTTTTTTACTGGAAGCACACAGCGTCACGTTGCAGTAACGTTTAGTGCGGCCACTCAGTAAAGGCCCTACCTATGTGTGATTTAGAAGGCTAAGAATTACACCTTCTGTGGTTCGATCATCCAGGCGCAATGCAAGGGGTCTTACTATAGTCGGCTCCCTAATGGGTCGCTGAAATAATTAGAGGATCGACGATTCGATATTGAATGCAGTAACGCCTTGAGGAGGCAGTGCTGCTAAACGACGAATAATAGAAAACTCTCTTCTAACGAAATCGTTGTGAGAGAGGATAAAATAGTCTTGAAGAGGCTATTTTATTTTTCAAGATAATCACTTGAAGAGATGTCCGCGTAGTGCGATGAGAAATTAAACTGATCGATGAAGCTACACTGAGACTCGCGTACAGTAATTATTACTCGCTTCGAAGTGAATTGAGCTCAAATGACTCTAATTACTGAATGCTGTATGCGCTGTCCGTTTTGTAAAAACGGACAAAACCGAAAATAAAAGATTACTCGGAGAGTAATTCGTCGTCGAATATGACCAGCACGATATGGTGTCAGAACTGATAATTGAGCTTGTAAAAGCCCCGCTTTTATAGACAAAGCTAGTACAACCGCCGTACTCGTTTCCCGAATTCCGATTGGCTTTGGGTAATCGTGAGTGGGGCATAACGTGCGATTCCCTGTTCTTTCGAGAGTAGGGAATTCCGAGAATCTGAAAGTTGTTACTTTTATTGAAATTGTTTAAATTGTCGCGTCACGTCGTCGTTGATTTGAAATTGTCCGCTCCCAGATGGGGCAAAATGGATTGCAAGTCAGTCGTGGGTATTAGGGTACGAAGAAGTTCGAGTTGGTATTCCGCGCGCGCGTATCGCAGCAGACGACACGAGGCGCGATGCTCGCATCGTCGGCCACTCGGTGCTTGGCGCGAACACCTCCTCGCTTAATCATGTTACCATGTGACGGGGGGGGGGGGGGACCTCCGGATCCGTCCCATCACGCATACATAATAAATTCACACATTCAAACACATACACTTCACACATAAAGTTCTCGCTCTTATCTTTTCTTTAATTTTTCTTGGAAGGCGTTGCGTCAATTGAGCCGTTGAACAATCCCTTTTCGTTGTGAACGTCAGGACTCCTTGTTTTGAATTCGCTCAATTGTTCTGATTGTTGTTCGCTAATTTAGGCTCTCTCTAAAAACACTCTATCGGAAATACTCTTGACCATACTTTATCTCTCATTATTATTCTCTATATCTATATTAACATAAATGTGCAGATATTACCTCTCCCAGCCCAATAATTCGCTCGTTGTGCCGTCGACACTTATAATAGCACTTCATTACGCGCTATTCCCGACCGTATAAAATACGTTAAAATACAAATACGAGTAACCGACAGCAGTGGATGCGCGGTCGGTGCGCGGCTTCGGCGATCTCCCATGTTAAGCAGTACTGGCCGCGGTCAGTACTGGGATGGATGACCGCTTAGCCGTGCACTGGCTTGCACGCCGACTACTGAGCGGGAGGCAGTTTTTCTGAGTTTCTGATGGTAATACAACTGAAACTCATTGAAAAACAAAAAGCCGTCTGTATCGGCACAGGTTTTCCGCAGTTTCCCTGTGTCCATGGCAAATGCGATACAGTGCAGCTAAGACGTCTGCGGACGCAATGGAAGTTAGATTAGCTTAGCGAAGTGCAGGTAGGGAGTGATAGGGGGAAAAATGGAAAATGGATAAAATTGAATTGGGAAGGGTCATGCGTAAAAACCCGAAAGGGTATACGTTGGAACACACAATAATAATAAAAAAATACAAATACGAGTACATAAATAGATACAGAAACACTTGTCTCTTACAATAAATAATCGACGCTCAACAAATACAAAACCGTCTCACGTCGCGGTCGCTAGGAGAGCGCTAGACACAGTACGCGAATTTAATCGTCACTATCCAACAATAATGATAATATATTAAAGGGCCAGGCCACTCTAGAGGCCGAAAAAATAGGCTTTTTGGGGATTTTTTTCAGTAAAACTACAAAATAAATCGAGATTACAAAATAGGGTGTATGTCATACATATCAGTGACTATATAAAAAAATTTTTTTGAAGCGATTAATTTCAATTGCGGCTGTGCAGCATTTTGCGATCTCGTCACCGTTTTTGTTGACCGGACACATAACTCAGACAATTTTCAACCGATTCACTTGAAATTTTGATTATATCATTAAAAACACATTGTCTATGGAAGGGCATAGGATTTTTTCGATATATTGATTTTTGGCCAAACAGCGCACTGCTAAAGTGAAAAGTGAAAAATTTGCTTAAAAAATCGTCAGAAAATTGTTAATAACAAATGAACTATCCAATATAGAAAAAATCTTGCGTACTTCCATAAACAATGTATTTTCAAAGATATATTCAAAATTTCAAGTGGATCGGTTGAAAATTGTCTCAGTTATGTTTCCGGCTAACAAAAACGGAGACGTCATCGCAAGAACGCTGTACAGCCGCCATTTTGAAATTAATCGCTTCAAAAAAATTATTGTATACAGTCACTGATATGTATGATAAACACTCTATTTTGTAAAGTCGATTTATTTTGTAGTTTTTCTGAAAGAAAATCACCAGAAAAGCCGATTTTTTCGGCCTCTAGAGTGGCCTAACCCGTTAAATTTTACGTTATAATCGTACGGACCTTTGTTTGGGGGAACGCGCCCACAGAGGCCCATCTAACTATAGCTTATTCGTTATAGTGCTATTCCTACAGTGCGTGCGAACGGACTCCCTGTACATGTTCCTTCTCCGTATCGCTGTCAACGTTGTTTCGTGCTCGCGCACGAACGTTGACGGCAATACGGAGAGTCGAAGTCTAGCGAATTACTACGTAACGCTTTATAGATTTCCGGGAAGGCATAAACGATCCTACAACGTGCTTAAAAATGATCTCTGTCTTTCCGCGAAATCGTATAATTTCGGAACCGTGTGTATCCGGAAACAAGTGGTCTATAACATAGTTAATTTAAAACAAAAACTTTTTGCCGGGCGTCACGAATGAAAACGAGAGAAAGAGAGAAAGACAGATAGATTTATCCGGTATCACCTTGATATATTGTTAGTTGTAGCATTAAAGTGAGTGGTATTCAAGGAAAAAGTCTTATACGAATTTGGGAGTAGAGATGCTAGAAATTCGCGTACTACCGACTACATATTTCTACCAGCAAGAAATCCTGAGCAATAATGGATAAACCATTGTCCAACGATTTTCTGGCATAATGGAAAACCACGAATTGACTAATAATAAACGAAAATAATCGATAACTCGATGTTTCGAGAAACTATAGTTCGATAATCGAATTGCCGTTTTCATTATGCCGTAATAATTACATTAATGATTATAATACTAATAGTAATAATAATTCTTATTGATACTGTTATTATTATCGTTGTTATTGTTGTTATTGTTGTTGTTTTTATTTCTCCATAAATGGGATTAGTAAGAACATTATATTTCATTTAAAAAATTGGGCGTACATTATGCACAGGATGATCTCTGTTCGCTGTTGTCAACCTTTATCAATATTATTTATCAACAGCGATGTTTGGTGATGGTCCATATAATTTTTCTACTGCCCAAAATGCGTGTCCAATAGCGTAAGGTGATTTGTCGCGCGTTTGCAGATAAAAATTGCCGAAGGTTGCTTGTGTATCGAAAGTGTATCCACCCATGCGCGCAATATTCCGGCCCGTGCAGTTATCCCGCGTATAATCGTCCTCAGCACGACACTGTCTTGCTAAAAACGGCTTGATCGGATTCAACGATTCCGCAAATAAAATGTATGCACGAGAATGTGCACAGAAATCAGAGTTCCCCGACACACAGCCCGGCTGGTTCTTTCCACCGTTTGGATAAAAGTCTGAATCGCCGATAGGCTCCAAGATGCCAAGTTCACTCGTGTGAATAATCTGCACGTGTGCCGCGTCGCGACGACAGATTCGTGAACCACAAGAGAGGGATTCGAATCCTCGTCTCGCCGGATCCAATCCTAATTCACAAATGAAAGTATCAAAATTAAAATGCCTTTTCGAGGATTGTAAAAGAAACTTTCGTCGATCTTTGTTAAGCCTTTGGTTTCTGATTTTTTTTTCTACTAGACAAGACACCTCTACACTACGACAGATAGACAAAATCTTACGGCAAACTACGAAATTTCAATGGAAAATAAAGAAAATTGACATTTTCGTTAACTCGATGCTTTCATAATCTTTCTACTAGACAAGACGGTAGGGTAGAGTTTGAGCCAGGACCGTTTCAGCCAAAGTCTATTTCGGCCAAAAAAATGACTGGCGCCGACAAACGCGAAGTGAGCTGATACGTTGAGAAGCTTTCGTCGCGTGCAATGTTCTCACATATCAATTTATAATTCAATACACTTACGGTCTCGCGGGGTCAATTTGGCGGGGTAATAAGGCCCGAAACTTTTGTTTTTATATCATTTGACGCCCAAACGCTTCTGTACACATCAATAAACGTCTCTTAATGTATAATAACAAATATATTTTTGATCTCGCGCGGCAAATATAGCGGTGTAATGAGGGTGAAAACCTGTTTGCAGGAAGATTCTCGAATGATTCCACTTACGCAGACGTCGAATAACATTGATAGTTGAAAAATTGAGCGCTGAAATTCATTCGAAGATTATATCATGTTGATTTCTTCCTAGATTTTGGTAAAATCATGAAGATCCTTTTACCAGATCGAATGAATTAAGTAAAATTACTATCTCGAGAATTAATCTGAATTTGACATTCGAGTGAAGAAGTTAAAATATATTTTCAGGCAGCTTTTCAATAAGTTGGTGCCTATATATTTTTTATAATGGTAACTTATAGAGCTTGAACTTTTCCGGGTATCCGGATACCCGAGTAATTCGGGTTTCACGGATCCAACGCTTCAAATCCGTATATCCCGATAACTCGATAATATCCGGGTAATAACTGATTCGGGTATACGGATAGTTTCGGGGTATCCCGGTAACCGGGTACTCGGATAATAACGGATAATATCGGGCAATTACCGCCGATAATTGATGCCGAAAATGCTGAAAATAATTGTTCAATTTACACAATTTGTGAGGCATGCGTAGATGTTGCCAAGAACAATGTTTGCGAAGTACATTTATAAGACGAATAATAAATCATTACCGGAAGATTGAGAAACCGAGATTATATCGGTGTTCATGTCCGATCAATTAGTTGACCATTTTCTATTTTTACCGACTGTTATCAATATTAAACAAATTAGATTATCATTATAACGAAGATTCTTGGAAAGAATCTTGCAGGCATATTTACTATTATTACCAAACTATTTCTTTACGGTAATTCACATCCGACAAAAACTACAATTTCAATAAAACATTCTTGTGTAGATTAAAAAAGCAATGACATAATCTTCTATAAAATGTTAGGGAAACGCATGATCATTTCATAAGAACGTAATCAACGTTGACCTGCACTATTTGCATCTTTAATATTATTTTTTCATCACGATTTATTATTATTTAATAAATATCCTTAGTTTCTGAAATGTATATTTGCTTTATGGGCGTGTGTGCAGTTTTTATGAACTTTAGAGTTGGAGAGAAAATATAGAATGTGAAGAAGCAGATCTCGGCTATTTTTAATATGCGCAGGCAAGCAATTGTGATCGTAACACGAGATTCTAAAAAATTGTGGGAGTCACATGTAAAATGTTTTCCCGAGTAAATACACAATTATTATAAATTGGAAAACCGTGATGCCTGATTCGTCAACACTAAGTTTTCATTTTTACCGTAGTTTTGCACAATTTCTTTGAACAGAGCAAATTTGATACAAGTTATTTTCCAATTTTTTTCAATGGTAACTATTAACGCCCTATATTTCGGCTTATTTGATGACCAGACTAATACAATATCATAATTTTTTTTTTACGCCGGCGGTCCCATTTGAGCCTGTACGCGAAAAATCGGGTAATTACCCGACATTATTCGTTATTACCCGGTTACCCGGATCCGTGATTATTCGGATATCCGGATACCCGGATACTCGGGTACTCGAATACCCGGATACCCGGATATTCGGGTATTCGAATCCGAAGTGTTGGATCCGATTTCCCGGATACCCGGATACTTTCGGGTATCCGGCTAACCCGGATAAAATTAACAGCCCTAGTAACTTAAACATTGGCAATATCAAACATAATTAACGTCTACTGTTTCTTGATAATACGGCAAAAAGAATTTTCCTCAAATTTCAGTATTTTGTATGCCATTTATTTTCGGACATACACGGTTCCGGGATTTCACGATATTGCGGAAGGATAAAGGGAGGTAATTCTTATGGACGCGGTAAATTCATTTATGCGTTTTGCGAAAATGCATAAAATGTTACGTAAGAATTCGAGCTCGCTATTGTTAACGTGTCCGAGCTGATGGAGAAAAAAAAAAGATGTTTGGAAAAATTTAATAACTCCCGTCTAAAAAGTGTTCGATAACACTGTCTGACCCCTTCCCTTGAGCATCGCAATCAAGAGACATTGCAGCCTCGCCTCCGGATCAAAAATATATTTATCAACATCAAGAGTTTATTTTTTATTTTTCATTTTTTCGTGTACACAGAAGCGTCTAATACAAAAACAAAAAGGAAAGGAAAACAAAAAAATTTCAATGGAAATTACCAAAAATCTGTTTGATACTGCCACCGGCTCTGTGACCAGCGATTCCCATTACATGAGCACCCTCCGAATGGCCAACCAACGTGGTCCGATAGCGTTTCAAACCGCAACACTTTGCCATATCTTTTATCATCTTACCAACCGCATCGCCAACCGCTTGGACGTGTTTCACTGACACATCGTATTTTAATTTAGCTGTTGGACCCCAATCAGCGATAATCACGTTAAAATCGTGGCTCTTCAAGTACGCTATGAATCGAACGAAATTAAATTGTAAATCGCCACAATTGTTGTAGTAAAGAAAAGAGAAGCGTTAAATTTGTACGTTTTTTTACTTTCTATCCGCTCTCACGTATATCGTTGTATTTTTAATTTAACGATAAAACTCACCATCGCGTATAAGAATGCAAATCGAACTGTTATAGGAGTCCCCATAACCGTGAGTTATGAACACCGTCGGATTTTTTATATTGAAATCACGGATGCCCAAGCCGGTAGGATTGTTTTTCGTATAATAATAAAATTTCACCAATGTTTCAGGTTCTTCAGCAATCACTTCCTTTCGGTGTACGTTTTCTGTGTTCAACTGGTCATCGTCATCCTCGAGCCTTTCCAAAGCTTCCCGAAATACATTGCGAACGGGCGTTGATCGTTTTTTCTCGGTGAGTTGTACATTAGAATCGGTAAAATTATAAATCGTCGGATCGTGTCGTAAGACAGTGTCGCAGTTCGTAAAAAATGCTGGAACGACAAGACGCCTCAATTACCGACTGAATATAATGTACCATTAACTGTCCGTATTGAAAAAAAAAAAAACGTAACGAGATTCAGAAAATATTCGTTTCTTTTTTTTTTTTCAATAAGGCCAGTTTCCAACTTCTAATTACCGAAATTCACGCTAGCGATGAATAAACAGATCAATGCTTTACACTTCATGTTTCGTCGATCCCGCACGTACTAAAAATTATCGCTCGTTTCACGCTTACGTAGAGACGACGAGGTGAAATAACATGCTCCACTTCTAAGAGTAGGGTAGCGTTTCGACACAAACCGTTCGAAGGTGCTCGCACTTGAATCAACGTTAACAGAGATACGGAGAGTCGGATTGGGAATAATCCGTCCGTTGCGAGAACGATTACGTTTATTACCACCCGAATTACCTCACTAGCGCGGTTGTTTTCGTGTTTTTCTATTGCTGGTGTGACGATTAACGCAAGATTCCTCTCTGTGCGTCAGCGAACGGACTGCCCGTGGCACGGGCCTCGTACGCTTTCCGTCTCCGTATCTCCGTCAACGTTGTTTCATGCGCGAGCACCTTGAGTCAAAATCTAGCGAATTAATCGCCCCGCTGACCGTCGTCAAAAAAGTCTTTTTTATTTTCGATTCTCGCGTTGAAAAAAAAGAAAACAAAACATTTGTAATTTTTCGTCCACCTTTTCAGAAACCTAAAAATCTCGAAATTTCATATGACCATAACTCCGCTCCCGTTTCATCGATTTTGGCTTTTGAGGATTTTTTTAAAAACGTCTCGATTGAACTTGGAGAATGCCGTTTCATTCGTCCCGCCATCTCAATTATTGTGGTCGTGAGGGCATCTTGAAAATCGACGAAAAATAATGAGAAGGGGATGAGTGGAGAAATTCGCAAAAATCGATGGTCCAACTTCAAAAATCGTTGAAAAATTGAAACATAATCGCAGCTCAAGAAATGAAGCGGCATTTAGAAGGTTGAGCGTTTGCGAAAAGAATTAGCACAGAGTGAGATTCCAATCCCATGCAGCCACTTCTCCTTGGCCAGAATGCAAAAAATATTTTGAATCTTCGTATTTTCCCTTAGGACGCTATATCGATGTGTTTTTATTCCCTGACTACTAACTCAGTAGCCATTTCCTTCAGAAACTCAAAATTTCGTTGAAAATCCCTATAATAAGCTTGAAAAGAGTTTTTTTCTCGATTCGTTTCGTTTTTCCCATTGATTTTTTGAGTTTTCGACAAAAACTCGGTGTTATTCGTAATCAGCGGAAAACTTCCGATCGAATAGAGTACCGAAACATTGCCAAATTACGCAAGGGGGTGTAGCCCCCCCCCCCCCCCCCCTGGTGTTTAATTATTTTTTGTAATGTTAACTAAGCATTCACTATATCGACCTTAATTAATATCTCCTGCTTCTAGAAAATACTGCAAAAAGAATCTTTTAATATGAAGTATGTCGTAGACTACTTTCTGCCGGACGTACACGGTTCGGGGATTGCACGATTTTGCAGATAGACAAACGGATGTCATTTTTAAGCACGTCGTATATTCATTTATGCGTTTGCGAAAATGCATGAAATGTTACGTAATAATTCGAGCTCGCTATTGTCACCGTATTTAAGGTAGTAGTCTTGTAACTTAAGCCGATTTTCATGTCTTTTTTGGAGGCCATTTTTTTGTAGGAAAATAAAAATGAATCGTTTTGGATATTTAGGATGTCTTTATTTACATATTAAAGATACAAAAAAAAATTAGTTTGAAAACATTTTTTTGAAAAAATTTAATAGTTTATTATTATTATTGATCGAAGTTGGCATCTCGAAAAAAAAGCGCGTAGGTGGCCCCGTCGATTTTGGCTCTTGATGTTATCTGAAATCAAAAATTCTTGATAATTCTTAATCCATGGACATGTCATTCTGGTCGGAACTACTGAAGTTAAATTTCATGGATGAATAACAAAATTTATTTGCTAAAATAAAAGGACTTTTTTTCCAAAGTCCGCCATTTTGTTATTTATCCATGAAATTTAACTTCAGTAGTTCCGACCAGAATGACATGTCTATAGATTAAGAATTATCAAGAATTTTTGATTTCAGATAACATCAAGAGCCAAAATCACCGGCGCCACCCACGCGCTTTTTTCGAGGTGCCAACTTCGATCAATAATAATAATAATAATAAACTATTAAATTTTTTCAAACTAATTTTTTTTTGTATCTTTAATATGTAAATAAAAACATCCTAAATATCCAAAACGATTCATTTTTATTTTCCTACAAAAAAACGCCCTCCAAAAAAGACATGAAAATCGGCTTAAGTTGCCAGACTACTACTTTAAGCTGATGAAAAACCCGAATGATAATTGTGCATATGTAAATTTATAATTATTATTTTATGTGCATCAACTTATAAATATCATGTTGATTTTTTACTTTATTTATTTTTTAACGAGGACCATTATTCGATAACCTCATTTCGTGAAATCACGTAGATCCTTTTACCAGATCGAATGAACTAAGTAAAATTAGTATCTAGACAAGTGTTCTAAATTTTGTATTCAAGACAACAAGTTAGAATGTATTTTTAGGCAGTTTTGCAATAAATTGAGTGATGTATATACGTGTTTATATTTTGTTTTTCTAATCTTAACAAAACCCTCACAAATAAGGAAAGTACCCGAGGTGTCCCCCTAGGATTTTGTTGAAACTCATGGTTTATAGAGGATTAAAAACTAAGCGCCACGTATTTTTTTTTTATCGGCAGAAAATAGGTTTCAAGGGGTGAAACCACCCCCTAAAGTTGTACAGGTCAAAGGGCGATTTTGCAGTTTCAGCATACAAACAGTGCATCGATTTTGATGAAACAAAAATTAAAATGTTTCTTATGCGAAAAAAAATATATATTTTAAGGGGTTGAAACACCCTTGAACACCTACTTCTTACACCCGACATCGGAAACTTGCGAATCGATTGGAATGAAAATTATGCTGTTTTCTAGCGGAAATAAAACTAAAGTTCACGTATTTCTGTATTTGTGCAAGAAAACAGTTTTAAGGGAGTGAGCTACCCCTATTTAAGTTTTTACATTCCAGTTGTCTCCTAGTCATTCCAAATGTGTTTGCTCTTCTGATTAAGCTAAAATCAATGATTCACCGTTTTTTTCTTTATTTTAGGCGGTCGAAACACCCTTGAACATCTGCTTCTTACGGCCTACATTCCAAACTTGCGAATCGTTTGGAATGAAAATGATGCTGTTTTATAGCGGAAATAAAATTAAAGTTCACGTATTTTTGTATTTGTGCAAGAAAACAGTTTTACCGCCGATAAAAAAAAAATCGTGTCGCTTAATTTTTAATGCTCTTTAACACCCATGAGTTTCAACAAAATCGGAGAGGGACACCTCGGGTACTTTCCTTATAAGTCGAAGATAATTAATATCTCCTGCTTCTTGAAAATATTGAAAAAGAATTTTTTTAACTAAAGTACGTTATCGACCATTCGTCTCCCGACACACACACACACACACACACACACAAAGTTCCGAGATATCACGATTGTACGAAAAGAAAAAATAGAGGTTATCCAAGAGCACGTCATAAATTTATTTATGCGTTCACGAAAATGTATAAAATGTTACGTAAGAATTCGAGATCGCTCTTATCACCGGTATCGAAGCTGATGGAAAAAACGAAATGACAGGTGTGCATGTGTAAATTTATTCTATGTTAGCGTCACACCATTAGAGTGAATAAACGATAATTAATATGCCTTGAAACTGGTTCATATGATAGAAGCGATACAAACTGGTGTTTTCTTTTTTAAGTAAAAAAAAAATCCACGCCGACGATCGGACTGAATTCTCCAAAGATTCCACGGACAATTTTTCAATATATTGGGTGATCTATATATATCTCAATAATTTTTTGTAATGTTAACTAACCACTCGGAATTAAAAAATAGTACAGAAATCATCGTACAGAGTCCTGGACATCGCTAACATCTACAGGGTTTGTAGGAAGTTCTCCAGTGTGCTTGTTTCGTACACGAAATGCTAAAAATCGTAGAGCGTAATTCAACGGAAGAACGAAAATCGTCTACGGAGACCCGAACAGCGGGGACCCCCACACGGTTGCACGAGCGTCGTAGAGTAATTATCTTTATTACTCAGTAATAAAATTGAAGGGCAACCGATAGGTAGAGCATAAATGATCGGTAAAAATGGAGCAAAGGGTACCCACTTCCGATTGACTTGCCTTTAGTATATGTTGTGTAGAGACCCTTCCTGAACAACTTTTTCGTCTGACACAATTGGGGGTCGTTATTTATTAAAAAGTTATTAACAAATAAAGTTAATAATTCATATAGCTATTTTCCTTATACCAGCCAGTCTTAATCAGCTTGTCCTTCACATTTGTTTTTGTTTTTGATTTGTTTGTTTATTGGGTTTGGGTTTTTTGTTTGGGTTTCTGGTTGAGGTTTATTTTGGATTTGTTGGGTTTGTTGGGTTAGGTTGTTTAGTTGGGTTGTTTGTTTGGACTATTTCGGTTGTTTTTGGTTTGTTTAGGTTATTTGGGTTTTTTGTTTGTTTTGGATTTGTTTGTTGGGTTTGTTCGATTGGGTTTTGGGTTTGTTTTGGGTTTGTTTGTTTGTTTGTTGGGTTTGTTTTGGGTTGTTTTTGGTTTGTCTATGGGCTGGTATGCGGTGGGGGCAGGGGGGCCGCAGCCCCTCCGGTCATACGTGTACTGCCCACCATGCAAGTATTTCATATTCTATTTATGAATTTTCTTTGGTTAATAACTTTTTAACAAACAATGAGAACGGATAAAACTTTTGGTATGTTACTCAGGGGGGTATTCTTAACAACACATGTGAAGGACAAGATGATTGGGACTGGCTGCTATAAGGAAAATAGCTATATGAATTATTAACTTTATTTCTTAATAACTTTTTAATAAATAACGACCCCCAATTGTGTCAAAGGAAAAAGTTGTTCAGAAAGGGTCCCTAGATAACATATATTAAAGGCAAGTCAATCGGAAGTGGGTCCCCTTTGCTCCATATTTACCAATTTTTTAAATAAAATCTTACTCGTCACATTTATGGAGAAACAACAACAATCAAAAAAATTCTTATTATCATTGTTGATATTATTATTGTTGCTGTTGTTGTACTCTGAATAAGCATAAGGTACAACGAAACTTGCGAATCGATTGGAATGAAAATTATGCTGTTTTCTAGCGGAAACAAAACTAAAGTTCACGTATTTCTGTATTTGTGCAAGAAAACAGTTTTGAGGGAGTGAGCTACCCCTATTTAAGTCTTTACATTCCAGTTGTCTTCTTGTCATTCCAAATGTTTTTGCCGATACTAACTCTTCTCATTAAGCTAAAATGAATGATTCACCGTTTTTTTCTTTATTTTAAGCGGTCAAAGCACCCTTGAACATCTGCTTCTTACAGCCCACATCAAAAACTTGCGAATCGATTGGAATGAAAATGATGCTGTTTTATAGCGGAAATAAAATTAAAGTTCACGTATTTTTGTATTTGTGCAAGAAAAATTTGTGAAAATCGGTTATGCGCAGTCGGTACAGTAGACTAGTTTCAGCAGTCGTTAAAGCAAACCAAACTCCAGCCATACCGACTGCTGACAATTTCCATTAAAGAAATACATGGTTCAGCCCACCCCACACATCTTTTCAAAACTATTCAAAGGTTTTCAAAAATTTTCAAAAATTTTTAAATATTTTCAAAACTTTTCAACACTTGTCTTCAAGCTCCAGCCATACCGACTGCTGACAATTTGTGAAAATCGGTTATGTGCAGTCGGTACAGTAGACTCGTTAGTCGTTAAAGCTGATCAAGTTCCAGCCATACCGACTGCTGACAATTTGTGGAAATTGGTTATATGCCGTCGGTACAGTAGACTTATCAGTCGCTAAAGCAGATTAAGTTCGAACCATACCGACTGCTGACAATTTGTGGAAATCGGTTATGTGCAGTCGGTACAGTAGACTCGTTTGTCGTTAATGCAGATCAAGCTCCAGCTATACCGACTGCTGACAATTTGTGGAAATCGGTTATGTGCAGTCGGTACAGTAGACTCGTTAGTCGTTAAAGCAGATCAAGCTCCAGCCATATCGACTGCTGACAATTTGTGGGAATTGGTTATATGCCGTCGGTACAGTAGACTTATCAGTCGCTAAAGCAGATTAAGTTCGAACCATTCCAACCGCTGACAATTTGCGGAAATCGGTTATGTACAGCCGGTACAGTAGACTAGTTTCAGCAGTCGTTAAAGCAGATCGAGAACATGGAAAGACATGTTAGATTCAATACGCAAGATCAAATTCATATCATGTACACATGGAATTATGCATACAGAGCCGCTCGCCGCGGGCAATGGGAGGAAGTAGCACGTGATCGTGAGCGGTTTAAATTTCGAATTGAAAAATTACGTGAAATCATTGCACCTGTATTAATGGAATACATGGTTCAGCCCACCCCATGAGAATTTTTAACATGCTTCGACGAGTTTCAGGGTGTTTCGACGTGTTTCAACGTGTCTAGAACTGTTTTCACCTGTTTCGACGTGTTACAGAGTCGCGTTGTAAAAGTCGAACCAGTTTTCGACGTGTTTCGACGTGTCTAGAACTGTTTCGACGTTTTTCGGTGTGTTTGGTTTGGTTTGTAGGTGTTTCGACATGTTTTCACGAGACTCCACCCCCTCGAACGTTTCAATCGGTGCAGCATCCGTGACGTAGTTACTTGGCGATCGTCAAAATGGATACACGTGCAAACACAGCCCAGTCCGCACCATGGGAATCGACAAAGAGTGAGCTTCAGAACATTCCGAAGGCTTTTCTCTTGAAATATTGCGGCCGTTACATTCATTTGTTGTGGGATCATTTACCCAAACATCTTCAACTTGATGGTGAAATAATGTCATATCTTCCATGCATGGAGCATTGAAATATGACCCATATGTCGACTCATATGGATGGTTCTGCCCCTCCACGACGAAGAGATGATATGTGCTGCTTAAAGGGGGTGGTGGTGGTGGCGGAACAAGAGGACAGCCAATGCGAGTCCCGCTGATATCGTGAGTGGGGGGTGCTTTTAAATTTTTTGAAGAGGGGACGGAAGTATATAATCTCATGATGTAGACCTAAACTGCATCAGACGACTCTAGTAAATGCCTGACAATCGTCTCGAGTTGAAAAAGGGTATACAGCTATTTTTGACACACATAGAGGAAGTTAAAGTCCTCATTCAAACAAAATCAGATCTGTGTTATATAACGAGCACACTGAAAAACACATCAATCAGCAAAAATGGATTTCGAAAGCATCAACAAAGTTGGCAAGGAGTCACCGTTCCGACCAACGAAGAAGCTGTCCGATCTAGCTGTTCAGTTGGATTATCCAATCTCCGACATCAGAGCAGTACAAACAAAATTCGGGAGAAGATTCGTTGCTGACGTGTGCAGCGAGTTCACCGTATTCCTGCCAGCTAGACTTGTCAACATTTTTGATGAGGACACGGCAATGTTCGAAAAGTTGGTGGCAACTGCCAGGGATGGCAATCTCAACATGAACTACTTTGGCGGAAAATACAACAGTATTGAATTTAATAAAATCGTCAAATGATGTCGCCACGTATCAATAATCGGTTCGGTTCACACCCGATCCTCATATACATTTAGCCAATTCTTCAGAGACTTCACATTTATGTCGGTACAGTTGTATTTTTAATTATAAGAATGATGAGGGCAGGTGGACGATATTTTCGCTAATTTTCGTAATGAGGGGCATTCCAGAGTTTCCAAATCGATGATATTCGTTGACTGATCCGTGAATCGTGATAGCCACGACGACTTCTCCAGGCCCTTCACATAGACAGCGTGAGCATCTTTCAAAATAGCTCGAATGATTGTTGTAGTTGCTTCGTAGGGGACATCACCAGAATCCCATCGCATACCATTAAAGTTGCGTTCTAACCATACGTTCGTCGCCTTGTACTTGGCTGGTAGAGAGTTCCATGCGGATGGTGGTTCGAAAATAAATGTCAAAGGTTGGCTGTTCTTGTCGCTACTCGCTTCCGCAATAGACATTTATTTTAACACAAATTCATTAATGGGCGCCTTCAACCCTTGAAGATCAACCACAAAGTCCATGATGATGATGATGATGATGACTGACTGAAAGCGGATGGGGCGGACAGATGCGATTTATATCAATTCTCTCACCCCACCACTGATTGGATTGTACTCAACGATGCGATCGTGTAAGATCATACAATAGGCTGAAGTGTTCGCAGAGAATTCAGTACTAGAGTCAAATTCCAAACGAATATCCACTGGACAACTTTTTAGGGATTCATTCTGTTTGGAACAATCGATGACAATAAGAGGCGCTTGCGCCAAAAATGTAGTCTTTGACAAGAAAGGTTCAGGTTCTTTGTCATAGTATGACGCTTGAAAGTTGGCATACATGTCATAGAGAATAGCATATTGATTATTAGGATTATCGAGATTTAAATTTCCATAGGGATAGCACTGTGAGTTGAGAAAATGTTTCACATCTCTGATCTTGCAGTGGTCAAATTCGCTAGCATTTTTCTCCGCTTGATTCCTGCGCGTAGTTTGGAATCCCAGTATGACATGTCTCGTCTTCTCTAGTTGTCCCGATGTTTTGACAGCCCACACATGTCACGTTGTTTGCGGCAGCATCGGATATTCATACAATTCCGAAGCACGAAAAGTCATAGATATGGCTGGATGCGTTGTGTCCTTAGCGATGTAATTAAGTAGTTGGATTTTTGGTTTATCCGCCAGTTTGACATATGGTTATAACCATTCAACTCTATCGATGTCAATTTTAATATTTTCCACCACAGTTTGAATTACGGCATTCAGGTCGTTGTTGGATCGTGTTAGAATCAACTCATGTTTAGCATTAACCATTACTCGACGATAATCTTCAGCAAATCCGAGTAAAAAATTCAATGGCATGACGACGTCAAAAAAACCAGCATCATTGTTCAATTTATCATCGCCATTCAGCCAGCCAATATTCTGCAGGTGATGCTGTTGTCCAGGAGTTAGCGTTAAGAAGGCCTTCATAACACTCGTATACCCATATTTTTATTCCGATCGAACTCAATACCACTCAACTCATAACGCATTTCCCCAAACAAATGACAAACAGCCATATTAATAAATTTTGTAGTTGCCACAATGGCAGTGCCATTGGGTTTTGTAATTTTCCTACGAATGCGTAGCGAGCTTTTGCTAGGTAATACGAACAAATCTTGATGTTGAACAACAATGCGAATTTCATCGTTGTTTTTGAAGGTAGTCGATGCATACGGCTGATGTGCATGCGTTTCATAGTGCGCAATCGATTCATCAAATGTTACGGGTTTTTGTATTTGTATTATTTCCTCCATGGTATTATGCAGAGAATACAACGAATATTTATTTTCCAAAATTTACGCGAAGTCGAAGACCTAGACTTCGAAGAAACTGCGCGTTTAGACGTGTCAACTCCGTAAGAGGTGCTCGACGACTGATGATCTTCGGCCATACTACCTCACTTTTACAACTACCACCAGATTTTTTCGTCTCAAATACAATCCCCATTATCTCAGGATGAGGACTTTACATGTAATCGTATAGTTATTGTTTCCCCACGAGAATTGACCAATTCACCGTTTTGATCGACTATTCTCAATTGTATATGCTGTATTAATTGCACGATGGTTGGGAGGTAAATGACGTTGGCTGGCACTTCAACAATCTTATATCCTGGCGGAACGGTGGGGAAAAATTCATGAATTGTGTGTACACGGTGCTCGTTTATGTATGCACGCGTGGTTATATTGCACTCAACTCGCAAGGCATTGACTTTAAGTATGGCCACTGGTAATTCACATTTATGAGTGAGGTTTTTTTGAAGAATATTCGGTTTAAATCCCAACAATGAACCTATGGAATCTGTAGGTTTAAAGTTCACTATTTGATTGCATGTAATTTCACTGTGCAGCTCATTATTATTTGCTTTCAGACTGACGGTGACATCCTTGGGTAGCGTCTTTTTTAAATAACTCTCGATATCCTCAATTTCATAACTCCCCGTAGGTATCGTAATAACTTTATCCTGGCACACGGGAAAGTCGTCGTCCATTTTCCCCAGCAGCAATGTGTAATAAAATTTATTACAGCCGTCATCAATATTGGGAATTGAATTAAATGTCAGCAGCTCAACGAGCCCGAGAACGGAGTTTTTCGCTGGTGATAATTCAATAGGAGGAAAATATTGCGCTTCCAGCACGGACGATGCGCCCGATAGTGTAAACGTGAATGAATCACCCATGACTGAGGTTATATTCCCCAATCACATCCATTTATAGCTGATCACTGAGAAATTGAAGGCACAAGTGCCCACAAATCACAGTATTATATCCCTGGTACCTCTTATAATTGTATTTTACGCTACCAGCACCAAGATACACCATTAGATCCTGAGGTGGTTGTAAATCACCAAAACTATCGAAATAAGTGACATCGTTGTTATTTTTCTTGTATGCAACCCAATGCGTACCCGAACCATTTTTATCATCAAGATTAATAATTGCAAATTCACGCTTCCTGGGGCCCAAGTTGGGTAATTCATTTCACATAAAAACGCCACGAAAGTATGAGATTTTCATAGCTTTAGCATATTTCAACAAATCGACATTGGTGAGAGTTCGGTGCGGTAGCTTTATTAGTTTTTTGCAGGCTTCAAATACAGGCCCACACCTTTCTTGTAGGGTTTCAAGTATAATCCTTTGCCCAACGCAATCGCCTCCATTGTCGTATTATGGCGTTTAGCCTCATGCAATTGATTCTTATTGGCACTAATATCATTAAATGCTTTCGCTATACTCGCAGCACCCCCAGCCAAAGCTCCAGTGGCGCTAAGACCGGCCAAAATTGGTATGAGAAATGGTAAAATACCGCCAATTTTCATTGGTATAGGTAAAATACCGGGAACTCGTACTTTCTTCTGACCCTCTCTGGCTGCTGCACGGGCACCCCTCAATGCTGACGCAATAGCATTAGAACCAGGATCCATTGATATTTTTGCCACTTGAATGATGGATTTCAACGTTATTCTATGTTTCTTCTACTTTTTCGTGAGGTTCACACTACCAAGATTGGAATTTGTCGACTTTTTCCTTTTCAGACTCATTCCAACCCTACATTTGATCGATTGTGTTTTCACACGATTCGTCTTCTATTCCCCATATTTAGTTTTCATCAAACCCATACCAAGCTTAGATTTAGCTTTCATGACGTTGGCAACTCCCCAAGCCACAGCTCTGTCCGATAGATTAGCGTCTTTAACGAGAACGCGAGCCCAAGCCTTCTCAGCAAGTACTTTATCAGCCTCGTTTCGCACAGCAATATTTTCCCGATTCTTCGAGTACGCAATGTCGTGTTCTTTACACGCGATGTCTAGAGGATTAATGCCTGGATCACCACGAGCTAACCTTTGCGCCAATTTTGTACCAGGCCCACAATACTGATACCCCGGCACATGTAATTCAACGGGGAGGTGATTGATAATTTTATTTATCAAGCCCTGACCTCGCTTCTTATACGTATGCACAACCATAGTTGGGTAACAACTAACTTCAATCCTATAAAAGCACCTATTTGTATGTAAAAAATATTAGTTCTCTTTGGAGCGTTAGACAAGCATCATGAACTTTCAAAATCAAGCGATCCAGCTGCCTGTTGCAAATGTTGATATGTTGGTTGAGCGAAAAAATACGAGGAGGAGGAAACGACATGGGGAGTTACTATCAAATAGCGTACGAGCAGTTTTTTGTGGACCATCTAATTGTGGTAAAACTAATGCCCTTCTCACCCTTATTACCCACGATAATGGGTTACGATTTGAAAATGTGTATGTCTATTCAAAATCACTCATTCAGCCAAAGTGTGAATTTTTTAAAAAGTTACTAGAGCCGGTGGACGGTATGGGTTATTTCCCATTTAGCGAAAATGAAGAGGTTGTGAAACCAGAAAATGCTCGGCGTAATTCAATTATAATTTTTGATGATGTGGCGTGTGAAAAGCAGGATAATATCAGAGCATACTTCTGCATGGGGCGACACAGAGATGTTGATAGCTTTTATCTCAGTCAGACGTATACTTGTATTCCAAAACATCTTGTGCGTGATAACGCGAACTTATTGGTGCTTTTTCGTCAAGATGAAATGAATTTAAAACACATTTACAATGATCATGTGAATACAGATATGACTTATGATAAATTTAAGAACCTATGCTCGGCATGCTGGAACGATGGGAAATACAGTTTTGTAGTCATCGACAAAGATAGTGAAATTAACGAGGGGAGATATATGAAAGGTTTTGATTGTTTTGTAAGCATAAATTAGTGATAATTCGTCACATTCGTACAGTCACGTAGTGATGATTGAAGTGGTAACATGGAGTGCTCCAAGATTCGTGAACACAATCATGTTTTACATGAATTAGCGAAAGCTAGCGATGCAATAAGACGAAAGCATAAGATGATTAAGGCGAATAATGATGCCATGGAGCAGGTTACGGGTGAAATGTTCAAGCCTGTAGTAACACCATTGCAAGAATTGGTGAAAACGTCGATAGGGCAGCAGATAAAACAAGAAATAAAAACGGAACCACGGGATATTTCGATCAAAAAGGAGAACTATAGTGATGATGATGATGAAGATAACGAGAATGAAGATGATGATGTTGATGATGATGATGAGGATACACTTATATTAGATGGCATTCACGCTACAAGCACACCGATAAAGAAAAATGTAGACCCAGTGATGCGGTTTTTGCAGATGTTTGGTACGAAAGAACAGAAGAATTTAGACGTTATATATGGTGTTCGAAAGTTAACGCAAGGCCTGATGATTCGTGATACTCAAATCGACTTTGATAATGAGCAGATATATATTGGTAATGAAAGTTATGAAAAAACGCCGGGATTACTTGAATTATTGTTTAAAAAGTTGCCTAACCCCGCTACCGTGGGTGACAACGACTGATGATCGTACGATCGTGAGTGATCGTACTGATGACGAATGCCCATCGAAAACATTACAAGGTCGATGAAAGTCTTCGTGAAAATAAAAATGTGAAATATAAAAATTTCATTGCGCCGCACGTTAGCTCGCCGCAAAAAAGACAAAAATCTGGTAAGGGCTTACCCGAGCATAAAATAGCGCGGAAGGAGAGGCAAACAATGGATTATGTTTACTGGGATGATCGCAATTAAATTATCGATCGTCTTCGACTGCTTATGGCTTCGCAAGCAGCTGGCAATACTAGCCATTCCAAAGAAATAGTCTCCATTATTGAAGAGTTGCGCGAAGCTGGAATCATTTATTAGCGAGAGATTACCTATGAAACCATTATTCACCCATTGACCATCGAACCATGAGCATAGACGTATTTGGACGACAGCTAGTGAGTGGTGGAGTTAAAAACGGTATTCGCGGGCCTCCGGGCTTAGGATTCAAAATCACCGCTGACAGTCAGTATGACATGGATAATAAACGATTGTGTAATATTGCCGATCCACTGCAACCAAATGATGCTGTTTCTCTGCAAATTGTTAATACTACTGTGCAAAAAGCACTTCTTTTCTTGAATCCAAATTCAATGATGATATAAAGAAGTTGCATGTAAATATTGAAGATATTCGTAAACTTATGGTTGAGACATCAAACGCTATTAGAAATCACGACGCCCGTATATTCGGTTGTGCGCAAAACATCAAGATCTTAAAACTTTGGCGCGATCAGTCTTCAAAAAACTCTCAAAGAACGGTGGATAAAAGAATTTTATAACAGTGAAATCGCAGCACTCATGAGACATTATAGTATTAATATGTAATCATCATTCAGAAACTTGAAGGCATCGATCTGTGAACGTTTCAATCGAACGTTAAAAAATAAGATGTGGAGGGAATTTACTGTTCGCGGCTCATACAAATGGATTGATATTTTATCTGGTTTGATGACGTCGTACAATAGTACGAAGCATCGAAAAATTAAAATGAAACCGAAAGATGTCACTGTGAAAAATGAAAAACAACTTCTGCAGACTGTATGCAAAACTCCGCGACTGAAACAGCC
The DNA here is from genome assembly GCA_958009045.1 of Oxytorus armatus. Taxonomy (NCBI): domain Eukaryota; kingdom Metazoa; phylum Arthropoda; class Insecta; order Hymenoptera; family Ichneumonidae; genus Oxytorus; species Oxytorus armatus. Next base: position 13,442,310 of record OY253755.1, read on the forward strand.
AACCTTTGACGCTTATTTTCGAACCACCATCCGCATGGAACTCTCTACCAGCCAAGTACAAGGCGACGAACAGATGGTTGGAACGCAACTTTCATGGTATGCGATGGGATTCTGGTGATGTCCCCTACGAAGCAACTACAACAATTATTCGAGTTATCTTGAAAGATGCTCACGCTGTCTATGTGAAGGGGCTGGAGAAGTCGTCGTGGCTATCACGATTCACGGATCAGTCAACGAATATCATCGATTTAGAAACTCTGGAATGCCCCTCATTACGAAAATTATCGAAAATATCGTCCACCTGCCCTCATCATTCTTATAATTTAAAATACAACTGTACCGACGTAAATGTAAAATCTCTGAAGAATTGGCTAAATGTATATGAGGATCGGGTGTGAACGCAGGAATTTTTGAAATAATAAAACCTTTTTTATAATATTAAAATGTGTGTATTTATTTATTGATACGTGGCGACATCATTTGACGATTTTATTAAATTCAACACTGTTGTATTTTCCGCCAAAGTAGTTCATGTTGAGATTGCCATCCCTGGCAGTTGCCACCAACTTTTCGAACATTGCCGTATCCTCATCAAAAATGTTGACAAGTCTAGCTGGCAGGAATACGGTGAACTCGCTGCACACGTCAGCAACGAATCTTCTCCCGAATTTTGTTTATACTGCTCTGATGTCGGAGATTGGATAATCCAACTGAACAGCTAGATCGGACAGCTTCTTCGTTGGTAGGAACGGTGACCCCTTGCCAACGTTGTTGATGCTTTCAAAATCCATTTTTGCTGATTGATGTGTTTTTCAGTGTGCCGTTATATAACACAGATCTGATTTTGTTTGAATGAGGACTTTAACTTCCCCTATATGTTTCAAAAATAGCTGTATACGCTTGTTCAACTCGAGACGATTGTCAGGCATTTACTAGAGTCGTCTGATGCAGTTTAGGTGTACATCATGAGATTATATACTTCCATCCCCTCTTCAAAAAATTTAAAAGCACCCCCCACTCACGATATCAGCGAGACTCCCATTGGTTGTCCTCTTGTTCCGCCACCGCCACCCCCTTCAAGCAGCACTTATCACATCTTCGTCGTGGAGGGGCAGAACCATCCATATGAGTCGACATATGGGGCATATTCCAATGCTCGATGCATGGAAGATATGACATTATTTCACCATCAAGTTGCAGATGTTTGGGTAAACGATCCCACAACAAGTGAATGTAACGGCCCCAATATTTCAAGAGAAAAGCCTTCGGAATATTCTGAAGCTCACTCTTTGTCGATTCCCATGGTGCGGACTGGGCTGTGTTTGCACGTGTATCCATTTTGACGATCGCCAAGTAACTACGTCACGGATGCTGCACCGATGGAAACGTGCTCTGACAAGCCACAATGGTACAGTTCGAGGGAGTGGTGTCTCGTGAAAACATGTCGAAACACCCTGAAACTCGTCGAAGCATGTTAAAAATTCTCATGGGGTGGGCTGAACCATGTATTCCATTAATACAGGGTCAATGATTTCACGTAATTTTTAAACTCGAAATTTAAACCGCTCACGATCACATGCAACTTCCTCCCATTGCCCGTGGCGAGCGGCTCTGTATGCATAATTCCATGTGTACATGATATGAATTTGATCTTGCGTATTGAATCGAACATGTCTTTCCATGTTCTCGATCTGCTTTAACGACTGCTGAAACTAGTCTACTGTACCGGCTGTACATAACCGATTTCCGCAAATTGTCAGCAGTCGGTATGGCTGAAACTTAATCTGCTTTAGCGACTGATAAGTCTACTGTACCGACGGCATATAAACAATTTCCACAAATTGTCAGCAGTCGATATGGCTGGAGCTTGATCTGCTGGGATACCCTCATTGTCTCGAAAACGCAAAGTCTCGAAAACTCAAACTCTCGAAAAAAGTGATGGTAATCGTTTTAGTTGATCACGTCGCCGCTGAGAGCGTTGGTGGTTAAAGCCGACGCAACCGCGGGTCACAGTCTTACATTGGCGGGTAGCCCCGTAACCGCAATCTTTCAAATCTACACTTGCAAACTGTCAGTAACCCACAAAAGTTAAACGTCAGTATCAGATAGGTTAAACAGAGTGTATTTGACGTCGTAATTCATATCAAAATCGGTATATTGTGACAATACGTCAGTTAAATAAAGTACGCAGTTTATTTATTTAAAGTTCCTCTCAATAGTTTTATTTCAATTATAATTATCAGTATTTAGAGTTTATAAAGACGACTGTTATTAGTATTTATGACTGTGATGAAGAACTTATATCTGCCCTGAGTAGAGCTACAATCGGTGAACGAGCCTAATTCAAACAGTGTTTGTAAGCCATGTGTATATTTACCAGTATTTTCTGCGAAACAGTTTGTCACCGTGTTGTCTGTCACACTCATCGGTTGCTCTGGCAAAGAGGTCCTTCGTCGGAATGTTACAATGGCCCACTGCCGCTTATGAAAGTCCAATAGGTATGCCGTCTGTTTTTCTCCAGTAAGAGCGGCCCGAGAATGTACAGATAGTTCTCATATACCGTGCCCTCAACTTCTGTTAGGATTTGACTTCCTGTAGAAGATCCAGGTCTTTTTCAAAGGGTGACAGACTTTTTTAAAGTTTACCCTAGCGATTGTCGCATAATCAGTTTGCCAATATTGTATCTTTGAAGTATTCCTCATGACAACAGGGCGGTACGAGCTAAAGTGTTGAACAGATCCGTCAGCGCACAATGGTGAGAAAGGTAAGACTTTAACGAGACTTGATGTTAATGGGAATTAAGAATTTCAAAAGATGAGACAAATGGCAAAGCAAAGTTTGTTGAATGTTGTATTTTAACAGTCGGAACTTGTCCAAGAAGAGTTGTATCCCGATACAATGGGTGATACGGCTGCTATCACCGCAGAAGATTGGGGGCTCCGACACTCAACTCATATCGTTGAGCAATAGCTATCAGTCCAGAGCGTCGAAAAATGATCCTAAGATTCATAAAAAAGCTAACGTGCTTGGTAAAGCCAAAGTCGGTGCCAGCGGACAAGGAATTGGGCAACCGGCTGTGAACATGTCCGTAAGTACAAAATACTCTCTCATTAAACAATTCTGACGATTGAATGGACACGCAAGGGTTATAATGAAATAGATTAATTTCTTATCGTTTGTTGCCTTACATCTAGATATTGCCTTTGCAAATTGAGGCACTCGAAGATTATATGAATGTTGTCTTACAAAGTACAATATTAATTAGAGTCACGTACGAAGGGAAAAAAAAGAAGAGAAGAATAAAATTGCACAGAATTTGTGGACCTGTTAATATACCATAGTCGTTTTCACCAGGTGATTAAAATGTATTATAATATAGAAAATTTGTATAGTAAAAATATGATTGAAATGCGATGATTGGATGTACAATAAATAATAAAGATCAGATAAGATATTAGATATCGTAGTATAATAGTTCCTTTTGTTTTTGTTGCAGGAGAGTTATGTTTTCGTTATAACGTTTACAAAAATACAAGTCTGATGTAAATGAGACTTCGTCAGAAGCAAGATGCTCTTTGTCAGGATTTGGAGATGTTTTCTTCCCGTTTCTCTCTTCCTCTTTCATTTGTAGCGCTACTGCCGATTCTAGCTTGGGAATTCTGCCTTCGCATGTCAAGATTACCGTCTTCAACGTTCATATTTCTTCGTCGAACTCCTTCGTAATGTCATCCTGATGTACAATAAACAAAATAGAATACATCAGGGAGCAATAAAATTCGTGGCATTGTTTAAGTAATTTTAAATACAAACAAAAATCCAAATATAATTCTATTGTGTATATACGAGGGGGGATAAAAAAAACGGGAATTTTGTCATAATTTCTTTATTTTTTAATATTTTTACACCAAATTTTGATCACCTTCAAAGTATTCTCCTTTGACCACAACGCACCTCTGCAAACGATCCCTTCAATGTTCAAAACATTTTTTAAATTCACTTATCGAGATGTTCTTTAGGCCTTCCAGCGATTTTTGTTTTACCTCCTCCACAGTGGCAAAACGCTTGATTGCTGCTTTGTTTCGGGGTCGTATCCATAGCACCACGATTCATCACCAGTAATCACCTTGGAAAAAAGTTCAGGGTCCTTTTCGAGCTGATTTTGAAGTTCAAAACATGCCTGAAGTCGACGCTCTCTTTGCTCGTCTGTGAGAAGGCAAGGGACAAATTTGGCTGCAACTCTGCTCATGTGCAAATCTTTGGATAAAATCCTCCGAATTGAACTCCATGATATCCCAGACATCTGACAGAGTTGATCAATGGTTCGGCGACGGTCTTCATGAATGAGAGCGTTGATTTTGTCGACGCTTTCGTCAGTTGTTGACGTTGAGGGGCGTCCTGAACGGGGTTGGTCTTCAATTGACATTTCTCCATTTTTGAAACGTGAAAACCACTCGTAGACTCTGGTTTTACTTAGGGCGGCATCTCCATAAGCAGTCTTAAGCATTACAGTAGTTTCCGCGGCCGATTTCCCCAACAGGAAACAAAATTTCACAGCCGCGCGTTGCTCTCGACAATCGGCCATCACGTTTTCGCCGAAATGGAAAAAGTTGATTCACTACAAAAATTCCCACGGGAGAACCGATGCACTCATGGCGACAGAACTTTGCACACTAACTCAGGAGACGTGTGCCCAACGGACACCTGGTCGAGCAATGGTTTCCCCCACTCTCCCTCCCCGCCGCAGCGCAATTCCCGTTTTTTTTGGGTCCCCCCTCGTATATCATTATATGAGAGAGTATTTTTTACTTACGGACACGCTCACAGCCGGTTGCTCAATTCCTTGTCCGCTGGCACCGACTATGGCTTCCGTGCCAAGCACGTTAGCTTTTTTATGAATCTTAGGACCATTTTTCGAGGCTCTGGACTGATAGCTATTGCTCAACGATATGAGTTGAGTGTCGGAGCCCCCAATCTTCTGCGGTGATAGCAGCCGTATCACCCATTGTATCGGGATACAACTCTTCTTGGACAAGTTCCGACTGTTAAAATACAACATTCAACAAACTTTGCTTTGCCATTTGTCTCATCTTTTGAAATTCTTAATTCCCATTAACATCAAGTCTCGTTAAAGTCTCACCTTTCTCACCATTGTGCGCAGACGGATCTGTTCAAAACTTTAGCTCGTGCCGCCCTGTTGTCATGAGGAATACTCCAAAGATACAATATCGGCAAACTGATTATGCGACAATCGCTAGGGCAAACTTTAAAAAAGTCTGTCACCCTTTGAAAAAGCCCTGGATCTTCTACAGGAAGTCAAATCCTAACAGAAGTTGAGGGCACGGTATATGAGAACTATCTGTACATTCTCGAGCCGCTCTCACTGGAGAAAAACAGACGGTGTACCTATTGGACTTTCATAAGCGGCAGTGGGCCATTACAACATTCCGACGAAGGACCTCTTTGCCAGAGCAACCGATGAGTGTGACAGACAACACGGCGACAAACTGTTTCGCAGAAAATACTGGTAAATATACACATGGCTTACAAACACTGTTTGAATTAGGCTCGTTCACCGATTGTAGCTCTACTCAGGGCAGATATAAGTTTTTAATCACAGTCATAAATACTAATAACAGTCGTCTTTATAAACTCTAAATACTGATAATTATAATTCGAATTAAACTATTGAGAGGAACTTTAAATAAATAAACTGCGTACTTTATTTAACTGACGTATTGTCACAATATACCGATTTTGATATAAATTACGACGTCAAATACACTCTGTTTAACCTATCTGATACTGACGTTTAACTTTTGTAGGTTACTGACAGTTTGCAAGTGTAGATTTGAAAGATTGCGGTTACGGGGCTACCCGCCAATGTAAGACTGTGACCCGCGGTTGCGTCGGCTTTAACCACCAACGCTCTCAGCGGCGACGTGATCAACTAAAACGATTACCATCACTTTTTTCGAGAGTTTGAGTTTTCGAGACTTTGCGTTTTCGAGACAATGAGGGTATCCCGATCTGCTTTAACGACTAACGAGTCTACTGTACCGACTGCACATAACCGATTTCCACAAATTGTCAGCAGTCGATATGGCTGGAGCTTGATCTGCTTTAACGACTAACGAGTCTACTGTACCGGCTGCACATAACCAATTTCCACAAATTGTCAGCAGTCGGTATGGCTGGAGCTTGATCTGCTTTAACGACTAACGAGTCTACTGTACCGACTGCACATAACCGATTTTCACAAATTGTCAGCAGTCGGTATGGCTGGAGCTTGAAGAAAAGTTTTGAAAAGTTTTGAAAAGATGTGTGGGGTGGGCTGAATCATATATTTCATTAATGGAAATTGTCAGCAGTCGGTATGGCTGGAGTTTGGTTTGCTTTAACGACTGCTGAGACTAGTCTACTGTACCGTCTGCGCATAACCGATTTCCACAAATTGTCAGCAGTCGGTATGGCTGGAACTTAATCTGCTTTAACGACTGATGAGTCTACCGTACCGACTGCTGACAGTCGTCGATCTGGGAGGATGTCAAAGTCCCGACAATCAAACTCCCGACACCACGCTCGTGTATACCTTTACTGTTTTGTAATACGTGCTGTGGGGATTTTGACTGTCGGGACTTTGACATCCTCCCGTCGATCTCCACAAATTATCTACGGTCGATATGGCAGGGATTTCAAGTTTCAGCCGGTAAAACAGTTAGGTCGGTAAATGTTGGTAGTAGGGATCTTGAGCCAGAAGCCCCCTATCTCTACTACTTTTAGGAATTTTAAGAAACCTTAAAACATCTCATTTTGAATAAGTCGTTATCTAATTTGTAACTCTTAACTTGAATTCTTATTGTTTATTGGCAAAAATCCCGAATTATTATCCCGTATTGGCTAATTATCGAATTTCCCAATACAACGTGTGGTGTCAAAATCGCCGTGATTTCAATTTGGATCGTATGCTCCGATGAGTCACGAAATTTGCCGAAGCAATTTCGATTGTTCATCGAGACGGTTATCAAAATTCTCTATATCACTTCTCATCCGTCCGTCGAACAATCCAATCATAAAATGTAAAACCTTACAATAGTCTTATACGTGTACATGCATATCTATCTGCCTACGTCCATCTTTATTTTCGAGAGCCATTGTGACGAGCATCGGAATACAGTACATCAGTTTATTTCTTGGAAGTAAATAAAGTCATTGGTACTACGAATCAAAACCAGGCCTGGTCGCATCATCAAGCGACATCGGATTTTACATTGTATTCCGTATATAAGATGAGTACACTCTTCGTATTAATTTAGTCAAACATCGAATAGTCTAGTGACATCGAAAATAAACAAGTCTGCTCGGCGGAATGTGCATACGAGGTCTATTCAAAAAGTATCGCGAATTTTCTATTTTTTCAAAAAGTATTTTCTTATTCATTTTATTTTGTCCCCTTCAAAGTAATTCCCCTCGGATATAATACATTTATATCAAGGTTTTTTCCAATCCTCGAAGTACTTAAAAAAATCATTTTTCGTGATCTTGTTTAGCTCCTCCTTCGATGCCGTCTTTATCGCTTCAATCGTGGCGTAGCGTCGTCCTTTCATGGGCCTCTTCAGTTTTGGGAACAGGAAAAAGTCACAGGGAGCCAGGTCTGGGGAATACGGTGGCTGCGGTATCATTAGAGTGTTGTTTTTGGCCAAAAATTCGCGCACAAGCAACGATGTGTGAGCAGGGGCGTTATCATGGTGCCAATTTTTGTTCTTCCACAAAGCCGGGTGTTTATGGCGAATTGCTTCGCGCAAATTGCACATAACTTGCAGGTAATATTCTTTAATGTCTGTACGACCCCGTGGCAAGAACTCATGATGCACCACGCCCCTGCAATCGAAGAAAACTGTGAGCAAAACCTTCACATTCGACCGAACTTGGCGCGATTTTTTCGATCTTGGCTCATGCGTCTGCTTCCATTGCGATGATTGAGCTTTGGTTTCCACGTCATAACCATAAACCCATGATTCGTCACCAGTTATGACCCTCTGGAGCAAATTTGGGTCGTTGCGGACCGAGTCCAACAGCTCCTTAGCAATGTTAACGCGACACTGTTTTTGTTCGAAATTGAGCAATTTTGGGACGAATTTCGCGGCAACCCGTCTCATGCCCAAATCATTGGTAAAAATCGAATAGCACGAGCCAATCGATATGTTTAGTTCCTCAGCAACTTCTCTAACGGTGATTCGACGATTGGCCAATATTATTTTCTTCACTTCATCAATGTTTTCGTCTGTTGTTAATGTGCTCGGGCGTCCGGAACGCATTTCGTTGTTCGCATCTTTTCGGCCCTCTGAGAACATTTTGTACCACCGATAAACGTTGCTTTGGTCCAAGGTAGCTTCACCATATGCCACAGTCAACATTCGGAATGCGTCCGCGCACTTAATTTTGTTTTTCACACAAAATTTGATACTGATTCTTTGATCCATTTTTTAGAAAAGGTCAAAATCGAAGACAAGCCAAAACACGTCTAACCAAAACAGCTGTCAACAATGAACTAAATATTCAAAATGGCCGATTTTTTCAGCATAAGTAAGGGACATGAGTACCAACCTAACGCCACCAAAAAATCGAAAATCGAATATACGTAGCCCGCGGAAATTTAAAATTCGCGATACTTTTTGGCAGACCTCGTCGTTGTCGTTGTTGTTGTTGTTGTCGTTGTCGCTATCGCTGTCGCTGTCGCTGTCGCTGTCGTTGTCGCTGTCGTTGTCGTTGTTGTTTTTTTGTTTTTGTTATGATGATGATAATCCAGCATTACATACAAGAAGACAGCTCGGATTATAGTAACATATAAGTGGCCGTAGTGCAGTGGTGAGCGCACGTGCTCAGCAATGAGGCGATCTCGGGTTCGAATCCCGGACGCAAAACACCAAATATATTTTCTCTCATCGAATCATCTAGGATCATCACCACCATCAATATCCTTCTTCCCCTTTCATCATCCGGCCGACCTTTACATTATTAGTATCATTAATTAATGTGATTACGGGGTAGTAGAAATGGGCCCGTTGTCGGATCCTGACAGCAACCGTATCTACTTGTCCAGTCATGGGAACTTTGCTGTTCACGCTGGACACGCGAGAAACCGCTTACTGCGGCAACTTAAACAGCATTGCGGATTAATAGTCAAAGGTATTTTCACCCTAGTTACTTTTTTGGGGTCGATGAATTCGTGGATCATACCAAACCATACCAGGACTTTTATTCTACCGAAGATGATGTAAGATTTTTCGAACTCGAAAAAGTTCTTCCGACATTTTTTGTTTTCTTTGTTATTCGTAAAAAAAAAAATGTCGTATAAAAGAGCAGAGACGAGGAAAAAAACAAAAGGTAAAAAGAACGGTGAGCACGAAAGAGTTCGGGTTGGATGAGCTTGTACGTGCACAAACGAAGTTCTCAAAGCGGAAAGTTTTAGAGAGATGAGCGATTAAATCCTCGAGGAGTATTCTCCAAGAGGCAGACAGGAAACGAACTCGAGAGGGGATATATAGTGAGTTTTATGGATGCGAATACTAACGACTCGAATTTCGACTCCAGCATCGAATAAATCGCTCGACGATCTATCGGTCGTCCTTTGGGATTAATCGATCTTTCTCCTCGTCCCTCTCTTTCCTTATTGCCATTCTCCATCTTCGAGTTTGTCAGCTGATAATTCGCCTCGAAGAAAAATGCTACGGAAATCGCTTTTGTGGATACCGGATCGTCCAATGGAATTGCCAATGCGAAGAAAAGCTGAAAAAAAGTGTCGGTTTTTGTTTTTTTCCAAAATCGGACTTCTCGAACTTTCTTTTGTGATATCGTTCCCCTTTTTTTTTTGTAAATCGTACATTTCGCACGCTTTTTCACAAACATTCTTCCAACTATTTTGTCATTCTTTTCTAAATTGGATATCGTGAAAATTTGTAAGAGCAACCCTTAGCAATTTTCATTAAACCTTTCCGAATTTACATATTTATTGGGATATCACTGAAAAATATTCATATCTTTCGCTTAGTTGGAAAATATAGTTGAGATTTTTGTCAAATTGCTGTTATTATCTACGCGATCGTTTTATCTTTTCCGCGTGCCTTTCCACAGCTAAATATATATACAAGATCGCATGGTCTCTGCCTTCGTCAAGGTTAATCAAGTGGCGCACACTATTTTTCTTGAGAGATGAAGCAGCATTCCCTGTGTTTCGAACCTACGTCGTGCATAATTTTTTAATCAGAGGAACTACGACAGAGAAGGGAATTCAGGCTTGATTGCGCCGGAACGTCGTTGAAGGCCTCTCAGGAAAGCTCAAGGGTCCTTTTTCAAGAGGTGGCTCCACAGATATTTTGCGATGACCTAGATAGAGATGTCCCCTTGTACGTTCCTCTTGAATACGTTAATTATTCTGGTATATATCAAAGAGCTGGTCGAAAATTTCACTATATATATCCGGAGGAGAAAAAAAACGTTGATGTAGCTGTACCGTGATCCTTTAATCTGCGGGAAGGATATCGAGAAGAAAATCGGAATAAAAAAACATGCGGCGATGAAAATATGCAGACATGGAAATATGATGACATTGTGACGAGGAGACGCGTAAACATGAGGATGTAAATATTTACCATAGAAGCATGGAAACATGCAGACATTGAGGCACAGAAAAACAGAGACACAGAGACATAAGAAAATGTAGACATGATAACGTGAAACATTGGGGACATGGATCGTGGACACATAGTTATAAACATGGAGACATGAAAACATTGGGGAATGAAAAAATGAAGTCATGGAAGCATGGAGATGTGCAGACATGAAAACTTCGAGGTATGAATAAATTGCGTCTTGGAAGCATGGAGATACGGAAACATGAAAACATAGAAACATAGAGGCATGAAAACGTGGATATATACAAATTTGAATACTAAAAAAATAAAGACACGAACATGTGGAAACCCTACATTTCGTCGCTCGTGAACTGTTTTATAGATGGCGACATGAAAACATCGGGGCATGACAAAATTGGGTCGTGGAAGCATGGAGATATGGGGACATTGGGGCACAAAAAACAGACACACAGAGACATGAAAATATACAGACATGATAACGTGGAGCATTGGAGATCGTGGAGACATGGACACGAACATGGAAACATGAAAAAAATTGGGTCATGCAAGCACGGAGATATGGAGACATGAAAACATTGAGACATGAAAAAATTGGTTCATGGAAGCATGGATATATGGAAACATTGGGGGATAAAAACAGAAACATTGAGACATGAAAAAATACGGACATGATAACATGGAGCATTGGGACACATAGGTCGTCAAGACATAGACGTAAACATGAAGACATGAAAACATTGGGGAATGAAGAAATTGGGTCATTGAAGCATGGAGATATGGTGACATGACAAAATTCGATCATGGAGATACGGAGACATGCAAACATAGAATTATAGAGGTGTGGAAACTTCGAGACATTGTGGCACGAAAAAGCATACAGAGTCATGAAAAATACTGACATGATAACATGGAACATTGGCGACATGTGTCGTGAAGACATAGATGTAAACATGAAGACATGAAAACATTGGGGAATGAAAAAATTGGCTCATCGAAGCATGGAGATACGGGAGACATGGAAACATTGAAACATGGAGGCATGGAAACATCGAGATATAAAAATTTGAAGTGAAACAAAAATGGAGGCGCGAAAACGCTAAATTTCGTCGTTCGTAAACTCTTTTATAAAAGTAAAAATGTGACCGTTTGTGCAGGGTAAAAAAAATACATTACCGGAGAGAGCGAGAGAAATATAGTACAGGGGTAAAAGCGTGAAGGAGCTCGACAGGGTTAAGTAATCGATCGGTTCATCGCCCGGATAATGAAGTGGCTTGAGGCTCCTGTCTACTTTATCGGCAAAAGCTTCGGCCTCGATGGAGCAGGAGGAGACTAAATTTCGTAGGAAAGATCCGCCTGTCGCCAGCGGGGTGGACCTATCATTGTCGCGCATCCCCTATTCTTCATCCCTCATTCCACTTTTACTCTCAAACGCCTCTTGTTTTTTTTTCCTTCGTTCCTTTCTCTTCTTATCTCCATATCCTCGCGTTTACATCGAGTGTATGCAACAAGTACCTAACAAGTACCTAAGGGTTCGATTAACATCGTTCCATCTCGTCTCCTCTTCATGATCTCCATCAACGTCATTCGATTCACGTTTCAGTTGTTTTTTTTTCGAATAAAAAAGTTTGAATGCTAAAAAAAATATGACAAGTCATAAATTTTCGTAGAAAATTAATGTTGTCGACTCATTCTCGCGTTGATTCGGAACAAAAATTTTATTTTACAAATATAAACAGGAACCTTTCGTAATTTTTAATTTGTCGAGTACTTTCAAACCTGCGAAATTTTATAAAAACAACCCCGGGAAGAACAAATTTTTAAAAAAATGTAATACCAATAAAATTATCATAAAAATTTCATTCGTTAATTTCAATGAAAACTTCAATGCTCTGTATTGTTTACCTTCTTTTTTTTCGCTCTCAACTCGATTCTCTCACTCGCCCTATATATTTGGTATTATTTATTTATTTATTTATTCTTTTTCTGGCGCTCTCGTGAATTCCTCGACAATGCTCTCGACTTTATACGGCCCCACACTTTCTATTCCTTTCGTTCTTTCATCCCTCTAGTTTTTTTCCCCTTCTTCTTTTTATCTCACCCGTGCCATATTTCTGTCTGGCCTCGCTGATATAACGTATACGCGTAATTCAAGGATTCACGAAAAGATAATCGAAGCCCCCCCCCCCCCCCTAAAAAAACTCGATAGCGTCGTGTATCTCCTAAATCGAAAAGGGCGCCGTTATATCGTCGTCGCGATAACCGAGTGTAATCATCAATCTAGCTCCGAGATGAAATGAAACTCGAAAGTGCCACTCCGTAAATACAAAAAATAAACAAAAGCTTCGAGGGTACGAAAAATAAGTAAATAAATGAATGAAAATCTTACGGGAAAACTGTCTAAGAACAGTTGATTCACGCAGTTGAAAATTTAAAAAAATCGACTTTTTTTTTTATTGCATCTTCGGAATGTACATATATTTGAGTATATTCTCTGAAAATTTCAAATCGATCCGGCAAATATTCTTGGAGATACATGCATATTTGTAAGGACGCTCGGAGCGTCACAAAGTAGGTGGCCTAAACTTTGAACGCGTTTTTCTCAAAACGCTGTTTTCAAAGTCGGTGAGCACGATTTCTCAAAAACGGGTCATCGGATCGGTCTGCAATTTTAACACAACCTTTTCAGATATATTCTTCAAGTATTGATCGAAGGAATAAGATTTCTGATGATTATTTCTATTTTTTTTAAACAATTCAACGAAAAAATTTTGATCGAAAATTGGAATATTTTCTTTTTGGAGCCACTATTTTGTAAAAAATCAAAATTTCGACTATTTCTTCGGTCAATACCTAAATCTATCTATCCATTAATATAATATTTTTGGTTTTTTTATTTTGGATAATCCAAACCGGAGATATCGTGCTCACCGTCAGACAACTTTTTTTTAGAGGAGCTCCCGGAGATCGGCTATAGCAGTTTTAAAAATCATTATTTTTATAAATAAAAAATATAAAAATAAAGTTAAAAGTTACCACATTACGTATATAAATTTTTGGGTTTATAAATAAAAATGTCTTTCCAGGAAAAATTCTTGAAAAATCGCCTATTTTCGGTCTGCTGACTGCGTATGAAGGGGGAAATAGGGTTAGACGGTTCAAAAAATCGATTTTATTTTAATTTCATAAATTGATAGTAAAACTATTGAAAAATATGTTGCCAAAATTTTAAATGAAAATTCCGACTCGTTCTATTGTTATAAGCCATTAAAGGGGAAATAGGGTTAGGACAGCGTTTTCTCAATGATTTTCATGAATTTTTTTATAGTATAAAAAATGAATATAATTTATTGAAACTTTGAGAATATTTTATACATATATTTAAGTATATACTATAAAATTTGTATACATATATTTAAGTATATACTATAAAATATTAGTGACCCCATATTGCTTGTTTTTCTTGGTACTGTTTTTTCAAACGCGTTTTTCTGAAAACGACTTTTTTCAAACTAGCGTGTACGCAAGTTTGAAAAGTTTTCAACCAATCGTTTTGAAAATTGGCAGTTACTTTCTTCATAGTATTGCGCTCTATATGAACCTAAAATCCGAATATTATCATTATTTAAAATAATTTTTGCAAATAAAGTTGTAAAAAATGGCAAAAAATCATGCTTTTTTGTTTTGACCCCTGTAAAAATTTCAATTTTTTATTTTTTTGATAGCATTTAGGTTCATATAGAAGAGAGACATATAATAAAAGTAAAGTCCAACCGCGTTTGATTTCAGATGAAAATTGCGGCTTCCAGAATGTACGCAAAGTGCTGAGTCTGATTGTGACCTGCAATATGGGGTCGCTAATATCTTCGGTGTTTTTCAAGGAAATTCTTCAAAAGTTTTATAGTATATACTTAAATATATGTATAAAGTATTCTCAAAGTTTCAATAAATTATATTCATTTTTTATACTATAAAAAAATTCATGAAAATGATTCAGAAAACGCTGTCCTAACCCTATTTCCACCCTTAAGGGATAACGCCACTCTAGCCGCAGAAAAAAAGGCCTAACTTTGACGATTTATTTTGGGAGCATAAAAAATGGAATAGGATTTCTTTTCAAAGAGTTTATTTAACACATTGAGGTATGAAAAAAAAAATGTATTGTCTTTTCGATACAAAATGGCGGCGACAGAGTCCATCTTGAAAATCGTCTTTTTCAAACTGGGAGGACATATTACTTGAACACCGTTGCCTGGATCGATTTGAAATTTTCATAGTAACTTCACAATTACATTCTCTATCGGAGCACTTAGCCGGTTTTATTAATGTAATGTTAACTTTTTTTTTATCAACAATTTACAGCTTTTTTTGGTAAAAAAACGATTCATTTTTTCAAAAGTCCACCATTTCTACGAAATTTTTTGGTTTTTTGCTCCAGGTCTTATACTTTACTACAAAACCGTCCGCCCGTCAAGGTGTTCTAAGAAAAAGATGATTTTCAAGATGGGCTCGGTCGCCGCGATTTTGTCAATGCTAATAAAGAAAATTTTTTACTCAACAAAATTCGTCACGAAAACGATGATTCTTTGCGGGGGAAAAAAGTGGGTTTGTTTCGAATTGCGATAATGAGCCTCGTGTACAAAATGACACGGAGGACTCTTAAAAGTGACGTAAAATATATTAAAAATAGCGATGAAAACCTTGAGACAACGATGTAACAGGTTTTTGTTATTATCCACCGAAAAAAAAAACTGGTCGGAAAGAGATTGGCGCACAAACGTAGAGGAATGGTTCACTGGAGAGGAATAGCTACAGTGAAAAAAAAAACAGGTTAGCTCGTCAAAAGAATGTTGATTTTCGAAAATAACATTTGTCTTTTTCGCCCGTACAAACATATTTCGTTCAGGAGAAGAATTGTTCATTGATAAAACGAAATATTTATCGTTCCAATGTCAAAGTTTATTTGAATATTTTTCAATCAAATTTATTAAATCTCATACGCGATCTAACTATTCCGAAATAAAAATAATAATCCATCTTGTCGGACTTCAATATTGTCATTTTTGATAAATAAAAAAAGGCTCTAAGTTGGAAGTTACATCCTTGAAATTTAAACACAGCGCTGTGAGTCGAATCGTTCCTCGGTTAAGAACATTTAAATTTTGTAGGACCCACACGGATGAACGGAATTTTTTTCTAAATTTGAAAACGCGAAAAAAAAAACAATTTTTCATTATCACAAAGTCTCCTGTACGAGGAAGGGTTAAATAAAAATGAGTAAAAAACGAACAAAAAAGAATTAAGAACCACCGCAGGATACACTTGTTGGAAGATTTAGCAAAATTCACTGCTTTCAAACCGAGCCCCGCAATGATAGTCCGGAAATATTTCCATAATTTTTTGCAGCATTCTCCGTCAACATTTTTCCTCGCTCCTACGGCAATCAATTCGTATACTTTAGTCAGTCCACCTTGATCATTCAACGGATGCACTTCAACGGATTCGTAGGAGTTTTTTTTTTGTTTTTTTTTTTCCTAGAATATGGCAGCTTAATTGCCGTCTTTGTGCTCATCCGCGTCTTCATTAATTAACCCTTAATTAATCCGTTCGTATTTCTCGCGAGAGTAATTTCACGGCGATCGTTAGGCGTTTCATTAGCTTCATTTGACTACTTTCAACCATATTTCAGTTTTAATAATAATAATAGTAACAATAATAATAAATAAATAAATTGGTGAAGTAGCAATGTTTGCTTTCGATATATTTCGAATTTGAAATAATCTCGATTAGTAAATGGCCACTTTAAGACTGTCACCAAGCCCCCGGAATCTCAAAGTGCTTAGTTTGCCATTTACATGTCTGAACGACATCGTCAGTCATCGTAAATGGGATAAAAGTGAAACGGCCGATTTTTTATTTGATTTTTTTTCTACAAACAAAATAAGAATCGAAAGTTGTAATATTGTGATAGTCGAAGAGAGTGATCATTTTATTTGAATCAAATAAAACATGTTGACTGACCCGAAGTGAATTTTATTTTTCAGTTGAATAAAAATTATTTCAGTCAAACGTAAATTTGTATAAGCTAAACTGAGTTTATATTAATTCGACGGATTTTAGAAATAAAATAGTGGCCAATTTCAAATAAACAATATTCGAATACAAGAAAAAATTCTTTAATGACATTGAGCGTAAATGTCATGGTACTACGTTTTCTTTTCTATTTTTTTTTCTTTTTCGTGACGAACGAATATCATAAAGTGCAAAGTTTTAACATCCTCGTGCAGCCACGTACGAATTAATTAACGAGGAAGTGTGCCAGTCAAAAAATCGCGAGATGATCAAATGGATGTTAATCGTTTCGACACTTTTCGTCTTGCAGTCCAGTGGAAAACATCTATTACGTTATGGAAGACACCCCAGGTAATATACACCTGCGAATTATTATTGCGAAATTTTTCTGGAACGACTGAAAATTAGAAGTCTTCAATTCATTTCGTTTGTACATAAGATTTTTAATTTTTCTTAAAACAAAGAAAAAATGGAATTGTTAATGTTTGAAATGTTTCAAAACATCGAAAAATTCCATCTACAAAAAATGACCCTATGTATACGATAGGCTAACGAATTTTTCTTCCTTACACAGAAAGCTTTGTTTTTTGTGATTTTTTTTTTCAACGTCAACGTGATTCCAAATGTTTTGGTGAATTTCGTAATATTTTTTTTTCATTTTCTGCTTTTTCATAGAGAATATTGCGTTTGCTTTATTATTATTATTTTTGTAACAGAAACAACTTAGCAATTT
This sequence comes from Oxytorus armatus, assembly GCA_958009045.1. Taxonomy (NCBI): domain Eukaryota; kingdom Metazoa; phylum Arthropoda; class Insecta; order Hymenoptera; family Ichneumonidae; genus Oxytorus; species Oxytorus armatus. The sequence goes on from OY253755.1 coordinate 13,459,764, forward strand.
TTAGTGAAATAGGTAAAAATAAACGACGTAAATTTACAGAAATTCTTAACAATTTTCCGCAATTTTGCTTCCTCGTAGAGGAAATTTTGTCTCAATCTTTCTTTTTTTAATTTTTTTTTCATTTCAGATCACCGGATCGATTTTCCGTACAAATAATTTGTAAGGTTGGATATGTCTTGACGAAAAATGAAACAAGCTGCGAACCTTCGTGTAATGAAATTGGCGGTGATGATCAGAAGGGTTGCGGCCTCGGCGCTTCTTGCATTGCACCCCAAACGTGCCAATGTCACGATGGTTATGAAAAAAATACGAACGATTCTTTGCCAATTTGTTTACCGGCCGATAATTCTACAAGCGAACCCGTCACTTTTGGAAATTCGTACCAATCAAAATATCGATCTTTAACGACCATTCATCGTGATGACGATAATGAAAATGATGGTGATAATAATGATAATGATAATGATCATGATAACGAAAATGAAGGTGAAGATAAAAATAAAGATAAAGATAAAGATAAAGATAGAGATAGAGATGAAGATGAAGATGAAGATGAAGATGAAGATGAAGATGAAGATGAAGATGAAGATGAAGATGAAGATGAAGATGAAGATGAAGATGAAGATGAAGATGAAGATGAAGATGAAGATGAAGATGAAGATGAAGATGAAGATGAAGATGAAGATGAAGATGAAGATAAAGATAAAGATAAAGATAAAGATAAAGATACAGATACAGATAAAGATAAAGATAAAGATAAAGATAAAGATAAAGATAAAGATGAAGATGGAGATGAAGATGAACATGGAGATGATAATTACGATTATGATGATAATAAGTTTGGTAATTATTCAAATACTTTTCACGATACTAAAATTATTTGTTTTTTCTCGATTTGGGTTTTCTTCTCTTTATCAAATTTTCAAATAGTTCCCCCAATTTAAAAAATAACAAAAGAAAGTCTTCATGTTTGAATATTCAGATATATAACACTGGCGATGTTTGTATTATCAATTTTTTCAACAATTAAGAATTGTAAAAACATTGAGACTAGATTATTAAGAAAAAAATTAACGATTACACTTGATACGAGGAAAAATGTTCATTATTGCGTAAAGAATTTTTTTTAGGTTGATACAAATCAGTCAATAACAACTAATGCCGGAAAAGATAGTACTAATATTTTTTTCGGATATTTTGTTATTATTTATGATTGTCTTAAATCAATGTTCTTCGTATCGTCTAAATAGTCGATGTTTTTCAAAAATGTTTATATTCATTGTTTATATTCATTTGACTTTACACGTCAAACATTCCAAAATATAATTATTGAAGGTTATAAGGAAAAATCGAAATAGTTAAGATCGAGGAAATTACATCTCATCTTCAGATATTGAAATAAATGAATTATTCACTAATTATTGAACATCTATTCATCCAACAGAATCAATATGGAACGACATGATATACGAGGCCTTTGGCGCTGTAGTCGCTAGCATAGGTGGTGGAACAGTTGGATCACGTGTCTGGAGTTACGTCTTCTCTTGTAGAAAAAAGAAAATAACAGTAATTACAGTGTAGTGTCTTCGATAAAATACAATCTCATTTTTCGTATCAACTTTGGAAAATCATTCAATTCAGTAACGAAACATCGGATTCAAGTATTCGAAAAGATCAAAAATCTGAATTCGAGATTTTCCTATCAATTTTCCGAATTCGAGATTTTCCACTCTGCGTGATTAAAAGAGAAAAATCAGTTTATTAATTAGAGAGAGAGAGAAGAATAGTTGAGTGGACGAGAAAAGAAAGGTTTCTTCACTTGCTCCGACATTCTTCGCCAATCTCGTTATTAGCGTGCCTACGTTAAAATGCGAGAAAGACTCGGAAGCGCTCGGCGCGCTACAGCGGCGGCTATTTGTACTAGAGAGCGCGCTTTTACAAATCGCAAAAGCGCTACAGCGGCGGCTATTTGTACTATAGAGCGCGCTTTTACAAATTGGAAAAGCAAAAACACGTACATACGTTTAATACAACATGCGCAATAAATATAAAGGTATATTAGCGTTAATCTTGTTGTGGGAGAGCATTTATGATGGGAGAAATAATAACATGAATGATGAGCGGTGGAGAAACGGCGAACTCCGCTAGGGAGTAAACACGTTTCTATATAATAGAAAGATTTTAATTAACAAATAAATTTGGTAATAAATTTAATATCGACATTTCATACATAAATCTCAGAAGTCCCTCGAAAATATTCATTCAAACGTAAACTTGAATAAAAAAGATTAAACATTCTAATACACTTACCCCCATTTCGCTGTCTTCCGGATAGGACAATCCCCGAATTCGACGATGCACTGCGGCCGTTATTGGCTGTTGAATGTCTGACGTGTCTGTAGCGAGGCTTGACACGGATTTTAAAATCCAGTAGAGAAACCACGCTGACCACCACCATCTATCAAAAATAATGATCACAATATATGCAACCATTTTTGTTCACGATTCGACCAGAAGGTTCGTATTCTTAGAATCGAATCGATAATCGCCAGCACAAAATTGACTAAGTTTAGCGTGGGGTCTCAATACAGTTTTACATTGTTAACGTTCGAACAATAAACGTAAGTTAATAAAATTCAGAGAATCAAATTCAATATTACCTAACCTTCGAACTGAATTTCGGACTTGCCTTTTACTCAAGTTCGAACTTAATTTTGGACATATATTTGACCCAAGTTCGAACTTGATTTTGAACTTTAATTTAGGCCCAATTTCCGGCTGAATTAAGAACTTAATCGAATTTCAAATGAGCTGAGTTCGAACTTAAATGAAAACTCACGTGTCACGTGTCATAACTCGAATGCGGAGCGTATAAACGTTTAATAATTTTTTTTTTTTTTTCGTGCTCGCTGAGAACGTTGCCGTTGAAAAAAAAATCGTTTAATTACAATCCCCCAAGTGAAATTCGTTTCGTTGGCAAATCAATTTTCTCCTATTTGATTTAGCCGGAGAGACCGAGACTTTTAGGTTAGGGTCAAAGGAAATCGATCCTATGCGGTGTAGCTGGGATGGGTTTGTTTAAATCAAACGTCGTACGAGATTTTCAGCCGAGAGCGGATATGAGAGAAAATGCAATTTCTCTCTGTCGAGAGGCCCCGTGTGTGCTTCGGTCAGTTACAATCAATCCCTTTTCAATTCTCGTTGCCTAACCTATCTCTCTCTCTCTCATTTTTCCCCCCTCTGACATCCCGAGGGCCACTCTCTTTTATCGACGAGAGCAAGGTATTAACATCGATAACGAAACACACGAGCCGATGGATAAAAGATGAAGAGAGATAGGCCGCGGAAAAGGGACTTCGAATAGTCGAGAATTGAAATATCACTCTCGATAAGCCACCTCTTATTGTTAGAAAAAAAAAAAATTCCCTCAGACTTTCGATCTGAACGATATTCGACAAAGTATGTCAATTTAGTGCCGCAGTCGCTCCGACTCGACGTGAAAAATAGCAGGGCAACGAAAAATTTTGTGCCGTTAAATGAATATTAAAAGTATTCGTTTAAAAAAAAAATTGAACGTTTTTGAAACGTTCACAAAATAATTAAACATTTTTGGCGAACGGTACTCGATATTTTGTCGTTATTTTCACGAATGCCTGTTACTTTGGTACACACACTCTCCGGCAATTCTCGGGACTCGTTAATTGGAGCAAAGATTTCCAAAAAATTAGTTCAAATACATGGGAAAAATTGAAGTGCCAATAACGAGATCGTCATTTTAATATAATACATTTCCAATGAAGTATCTAAAGTAAAAAAAAATATGTAAATAACATTAATGGCCATGTATGCGAAACTAATGACCATAATTGGATGAAAGATTTTAGGAACGAATCGAAAATTCCACTGATTGAACGAGAAAATTTCAGTTTAAACAAATTTCTAAAATTTCATATAATCTTTACATAAATTAAACAATAGTTACTTTAATTTTCGAATATTTTCATAAAGTTTAAGAACTCCATGTCGAAAAATCTCACATAAATGTTAAATGTAATTACCATAAAATTTAGAAACCATAGGCGAATATTTTTCTGTAATTCATGTCAATTGAAAGAATCCAGTTTAAAGGAATTTCTGAAATTTCATATAACCTTTACATAACTTGAACAATAGTTACTTTAATTTTCGAATATCGTCGTAAAGTTTAAAAACTCCATGTCGAAGAAAAATCACATAAATGTTAAACATAATTACCGCAAAATAAAAAAAAATAGGTAATAATTTTTTTTAAATCATGTTAAGTCAAGAAATTCATCGTTTGCAGGATAAGCTGTGTACAACCTCTTTTATGTAAGATACAAAATTTTACTTACGTCATTTTGCAGATTATATTCATTGCCGTGAGTACTTTTTTGAGAACCTCGATACAAGCGTAACCCTTGTAAATCGTTCGTGTCGCACTAAATTTAACACTCTGCACGCTACTTGCTTTGTAAAAATATAAAATGCGCATGAAATCAGAGAGTTACGACGAGTGTTCGTCTTTCGTCTCGTTCTTCCTTCCTCGAGGGATAAAACACCATCTCGAGAACAGTAAAAGTGTAATTTTAGCTGCCAAGTCCCGCTAACTTTGTCGCGCAACGTATTGCCGTTAAGTAACCGAAGTACGTACGCAAATATTCGTGTATAGCGCGTGTTACATAAATTATAGAATATATGTATACCCGTAACATATAACAACCAATCCAGTTAACCATTATTTCGATAATGGATAATGGTGAAACTCTCGGAATCCATTATTTTAGCAATGCACAATGATGATTGACCAATTATCCATGGTAATGAATAATGGCGAGGGGGCCATTGTTTTCGTAATAAGTGATGGTAACGGACCAACTATCCATTACTGTGTTGAAGGATAATGGTGGTTGACCAATTATTCATTACCAAAATAATTTTCGGTAATGAATAATGGTGAGGAACCCATAATCCATTATGTTCGTAACAAGTGATCATGACTAAACAATTGTCTATTATTTTAGTAATGGTAACGGGCCAATTATCCATTATTTTAGTAATGACTAATGGTCACTGACCAATTACTTTGACCAATTATCCAATACTTCGATAATTGACAATGGTGGGGGACTCATAATCCATTATTTTTATAATGAATGGCATGAGACCAATTATTCATTACCAAAATAATTTTCGGCAATGAATAATGATGAGGAACCCATAATTCATTATGTTCGTAATAGGTGATCGTGACTGACCAATTGTCTATTATTTTGGTAATGGTAACGGGCCAATTATCCATCATTTTAGTAATGACTAATGGTCACTGACCAATTACTTTGACCAATTATCCAATACTTCGATAATTGACAATGGTGGGGGACTCATAATCCATTATTTTTATAATGAATGGCATGGGACCAATTATTCATTACAAAAATAATTTTCGGCAACGAATAATGGTGAGGAACCCATAATTCATTATGTTCGTAATAGGTGATCGTGACTGAACAATTGTCTATTATTTTGGTAATGGTAACGGGCCAATTATCCATCATTTTGGTAATGACTAATGGTCACTGACCAATTACTTTGACCAATTATCCATTACTTCAATGATTGCCAATGGTGGGGGACTGATAATCCATCATTTTTATAATGAATGGCATGGGACCAATTATTCATTACCAAAATAATTTTCGGCAACGAATAATGGTGAGGAACCCATAATCCATTATGTTCGTAATAGGTGATCGTGACCGAACAATTGTCTACTATTTTGGTAATGTTAACGGACCAATTATCCATTATTTTAGTAATGACTAATGGTCACTGACCAATTACTTTGACCAATTATCCATTACTTCGATAATTGCCAATGGTGGGGGCCTGGTAATCTATTATTTTAATAATGAATGGCATAAGACCAATTATTCATTACCAAAATAATTTTCGGCAATGAATAATGGTGAGGAACCCATAATCCATTATGTTCGTAATAGGTTGTCGTGACTGGACAATTGTCTATTATTTTGGTAATGGTAACGGACCAATTATCCATTATTTTGGTAATGACTAATGGTCAGTGACCAGTTACTTTGACCAATTATCCATTACTTCGATGATTGCCAATGGTGGGGGACTGATAATCCATTATTGTTATAATGAATGGCATGGGACCAATTATTCATTACCAAAATAATTTTCGGCAACGAATAATGGTGAGGAACCCATAATCCATTATGTTGGTAATAGGTGATCGTGACCGAACAATTGTCTACTATTTTGGTAATGTTAACGGACCAATTATCCATTATTTTAGTAATGACTAATGGTCACTGACTAATTACTTTGACCAATTATCCAATACTTCGATAATTGACAATGGTGGGGGACTCATAATCCATTATTTTTATAATGAATGGCATGGGACCAATTATTCATTACAAAAATAATTTTCGGCAACGAATAATGGTGAGGAACCCATAATTCATTATGTTCGTAATAGGTGATCGTGACTGAACAATTGTCTATTATTTTGGTAATGGTAACGGGCCAATTATCCATCATTTTGGTAATGACTAATGGTCACTGACCAATTACTTTGACCAATTATCCATTACTTCGATGATTGCCAATGGTGGGGGACTGATAATCCATCATTTTTATAATGAATGGCATGGGACCAATTATTCATTACCAAAATAATTTTCGGCAACGAATAATGGTGAGGAACCCATAATCCATTATGTTCGTAATAGGTGATCGTGACCGAACAATTGTCTACTATTTTGGTAATGTTAACGGACCAATTATCCATTATTTTAGTAATGACTAATGGTCACTGACCAATTACTTTGACCAATTATCCATTACTTCGATAATTGCCAATGGTGGGGGCCTGGTAATCTATTATTTTTATAATGAATGGCATAAGACCAATTATTCATTACCAAAATAATTTTCGGCAATGAATAATGGTGAGGAACCCATAATCCATTATGTTCGTAATAGGTTGTCGTGACTGGACAATTGTCTATTATTTTGGTAATGGTAACGGACCAATTATCCATTATTTTGGTAATGACTAATGGTCAGTGACCAGTTACTTTGACCAATTATCCATTACTTCGATGATTGCCAATGGTGGGGGACTGATAATCCATTATTGTTATAATGAATGGCATGGGACCAATTATTCATTACCAAAATAATTTTCGGCAACGAATAATGGTGAGGAACCCATAATCCATTATGTTCGTAATAGGTGATCGTGACCGAACAATTGTCTACTATTTTGGTAATGTTAACGGACCAATTATCCATTATTTTAGTAATGACTAATGGTCACTGACCAATTACTTTGACCAATTATCCATTACTTCGATAATTGCCAATGGTGGGGGCCTGGTAATCTATTATTTTAATAATGAATGGCATAAGACCAATTATTCATTACCAAAATAATTTTCGGCAATGAATAATGGTGAGGAACCCATAATCCATTATGTTCGTAATAGGTTGTCGTGACTGGACAATTGTCTATTATTTTGGTAATGGTAACGGACCAATTATCCATTATTTTGGTAATGACTAATGGTCAGTGACCAGTTACTTTGACCAATTATCCATTACTTCGATGATTGCCAATGGTGGGGGACTGATAATCCATTATTTTTATAATGAATGGCATGGGACCAATTATTCATTACCAAAATAATTTTCGGCAACGAATAATGGTGAGGAACCCATCATCTATTATGTTCGTAATAGGTGATCGTGACTGAACAATTGACTATTATTTTGGTAATGTTAACGGACCAATTATCCATTATTTTAGTAATGACTAATAATCACTGACCAATTAATTTCACCAATTATCCATTACTTCGATAATTGCCAATGGTGGGGGCCTGGTAATCTATTATTTTAATAATGAATGGCATGAGACCAACTATTCATTACCAAAATAATTTTCGGCAATGAATAATGGTGAGGAACCCATAATCCATTATATTCGTAATAGGTTGTCGTGACTGGACAATTGTCTATTATTTTGGTAATGGTAACGGACCAATTATCCATTATTTTGGTAATGACTAATGGTCACTGACCAGTTACTTTGACCAATTATCCATTACTTCGGTAATTGCCAATAGTGGGGGACTGGTAATCCATTATTGTAATAATAAATGGCATGGGACCCATTATTCATTACCAAAATAATTTTCGGCAATGAATAATGCTGAAGAAACCATAATCCATTATGTACGTAATAGGTGATCGTGACTGAACAATTGTCTATTATTTTCGTAATGTTAACGGACCAATTATCCATTATTTTAGTAATGACTAATGGTCACTGACCAATTACTTTGACCAATTATCCATTACTTCGATGATTGCCAATGGTGGGGGACTGATAATCCATTATTTTTATAATGAATGACATGGGACCAATTATTCATTACCAAAATAATTTTCGGCAACGAATAATGGTGAGGAACCAATAATCCATTATGTTCGTAATAGGTGATCGTGACTGAACAATTGTCTATTATTTTGGTAATGGTAATGGACCAATTATCCATTATTTTGGTAATGACTAATGGTCACTGACCAATTACTTTGACCAATTATCCATTACTTCGACAATTGCCAATGGTAGGGGACTGGTAATCTATTATTATAATAATGAATGACATGGGACCAATTATTCATTACCAAAATAATTTTCGGCAATGAATAATAGTGAGGGGCCCATTATTTTGGTAATGGCTAATGGTCACTGACCAATTATCTATTATATTGGTAATGGCTAATGGTCACTGACCAATTATAAATTACATTGTTAATGGATTGACCAATTACCCATTATTTCGATAATTGACAATGGTGGGGAACTCACAATTCATCGTTTTAATAACGAATGGCATGGGACCAATTATTCATTACCAAAATAATTTTCGGTAGTGAATAATGGTGAGGAACCCATAATCCATTATTTTCGTAATAGCTGAACGTGAATTGTCTGTTATTTTGGTAACGGTAACGGACCAATTATTAATTATTCATTATTTTGCTACTGGATAATGATGAGAGACTAATTATCAATTATTGTGGTAGTGGGTAACGCAGAGGATGCCATAATCTATTATCATAGTCAAGGATAATAGTGAGAGTTCACTAATGCAGTATTTTCGCAATGGGTAATGGTGAGTGACCGATTATCCATTATTTTGGTAATGGGTAATTATAACTAATCAATTATCCATTATTTCGCTAATGGATAATAAGGGCGGACTAATTACTCGTTATGGTGGTAATCGGTAATGGTGAGGGTGCCATAATCTATTATTCTGGTCAAGGATAATAGTGAGAGTTCGATATCCCACTATTTTCATAATGGATAATGGTAAAGGACCGATTATCCATTATTTCAGTAATGAATGATGACGAGGGACTATTTGTCCATTATTATGATAATGGTGATCGACCCATTGCAATCCATTGTTTCGACACATAACAATATACCCCGGCATGAATTATTGATGTTTTTCTAAATTGGCAATAAGTTATACGATTTTTAGAACGCATCGAACCCGAACTAAATGCTTTGCTTAATCCCTTCCTGTACCGACTATCGGTAAAATGAAAGCGTCACGAGTTGCCTACAATATGGTAACAACATGATGTCACACATTGAGGATTTGTAACTATTCCCCCTTTATATCCTATTTCGCTAGGATCTCGCTATCACGAAGCACAAAAGAATGTAAACACACACACACACACACACACACACACACACACACACACACACACAAGTGGTAGTAGTCATTTGTGCATTTAAAAAAAACCACCGAAGGGTTTTACGATTTTTTTGTCCACTTCCGGCTTAACCGAGTTTTTCTTTCCGCGGCAACATTGGTTGCTCGCGAGAGAGGTCGTGGTACTGATCGTAAATTTTATGACTTTTAAAAGTTTCTTTTACCGAGTTTTCACCATGCGGTGGACGAAGAAAAAGGTCGACCGAAAGCTCAGTGTGAGCGATGTACTATGCATACCATTTTGTACATGCGAATAAAGAAAAGGTAACATTTTTTTATTATCTCTCCGTAATTTATTATAACCAAAAAAATTGTAAACAAATGTATATATGTGCTCATTTCTTTTATTTATTTTTTCATAAGCTTTCGTAGATTAACCAAGAGGATTACCATCATGCAACGCAATGACAAGTAAATTATATGCTTAATAGCATATAATTTACTTGTCATTGCGTTGTCAAAATGTCAAAATGTATGTCGCTAGAAATACGCTTATTCTAATAATAATTTATTAGAATAAGCGTATTTCTAGCGACATACATTTTGGTTTAGTTTTTTAAAATAATTATCTCAACTAACAGGTTAGGCCACTCTAGAGGCCGAAAAAATAGGCTTTTTTGGAGATTTTTTTTCAGAAAAACTACAAAATAAATCGAGATTACAAAATAGGTTGTTGATCATACACATGACTGACTGTATACAATAATTTTTTTGAATTGATTAATTTCGAAATGGCGGCTGTGCAGCATTTTTGCGATGACGTCTCCGTTTTTGTTGACCGGAAACATAACTCAGACAATTTTCAACCGATTCACTTGAAATGTTGAATATATCTTTAAAAATACATCGTCTATGGTAGTGCGTAGGATTTTTTTTATATTGCACAGTTTATTTGTTATTAACAATTTTCTGACGATTTTTTAAGCAATTTTTTCACTTTTCAATTTAGAAGTGCGCCATTTGGCCAAAAATCAATATATCGAAAAAATCCATCGCACTTCCATGGACAATGTATTTTTAAAGACATATTCAAAATTTCAAGTAAATCGGTTGAAAATTGTCCGAGTTGTGTTTCCGGCCAACAAAAACGGAGACGTCATCGCAAAATGCTGCACAGCCGCCATTTTAAAATTAATCGCTTCAACAAAATTATTATATACAGTCACCGATATGTATGATAAATCTCCTATTTCATAATCTCAATTTATTTTGTAGTGTTTCTGAAAAAAAATCCCCAAAAAAGCGTATTCTATCGGCCTCAAGAGTGACCTAACCCCTTAAAAAGAAGTTAAAAAAATGGCGAACAGTTTGAAGTTGGCGGCGATACTATAGAGCTTGCAGTCCGAAGTTTACTACGACATGGCCATAAAAACAATTACACCAAAATCCATATACATTATGCTGATTATAATCATTCTTCAAAATTCAAAGTCTCGAGCTTACAAGGAAAATTTCATTCTGTAGGCTTTCTAAATAAACAGACATGTAAATCGCGTTCCGGAAAAATATATATCGAAAATATCGAAAGCCGTCAGACTGATCGTGATTGGTTGTCGATGTCGTGCTCGTTGGACTATCCGCCTACTTCAGATCGTAAACCGTCAACTTAACCTACAAAAGCACTTCGAACGCTACTAAGTACAATAAAATCACTATTGCCCATTTGTTTCGAAGCGGATTAAAGCCTGCTTTAATATTGTTTCCTCATAAAAGGAATCTTTATATTCCTGTGAAATAACTGTGTCGAATTTGTAATCCTAATAGTTTCAGAACGTGGTAAAACGTCAGAAAATCACACACTGATATCGCTTGTGGTGTTTAGATTGGATAAAATGTTCAATTTTTCGAAAACGTTTGAAATTGATTTGTTTGCGAAAAATGTTATTTTTTTTAAGGAATTGTATATTTGTTTAAATTCCCAACTGTAGAAGCGATACTCGCTATAAAAATAAGTGAGGGTATTACTTTCTACAGCAATTGGTTACTGTGGAGGAATATTTAGTATTGGATTTCGAGAAAATCGAAAATCGATTTATGGTATTTTCATTTTTTTCGAAAAAGCATTATAAATCAAGCAAAAATGACACCGTCAAGTTAAGGGAGAGAAAAATAGTGCATATTGAATTTTGCGTGTTGCTTCCTGATGAGGAAGCTAAAATTGAAAAAGCCTCTTGCTGATAGAGGAACATCTATGGATGCGGAAAAATCATGAGGAAGCAATGTGCAAGTGTTGATTTGGACCAGTTTATTTACACAGTTTTGGTTTAGGATAACCAGATATTAAAGTGCGATTAGCGTCGAAGAAAACGAGCGTATGTTTGACAATTATAAAATTGATTATATCAGATTGTTCCAAAAAATTAGTAAAGCGTCATTAACCAAACAAAACGTACCATCAAAAATTTCACTCGTAGCGGCTATTTTTGTTTTTTTAACAAACTGAAGGCACCTTTTAAAAAATAGGGTCGTTAAGTCTAGATTCATAAAGAAGAAAGTACAATGATTCTTGAATGCTAAAAATCCATTCTGACCAGCAGCCCATGACGACTAACTCCCTGTTAATTGATGATAGGTCATAAAAAATATTGTTTAAATTCATCGCTCGTTTAACTAGTCTACAGTGCTCTATGGTAATTTACAATGATCTCTGCATTGTGAAAACAAACAAAAAAAACACGGTTTAATCCCGTTCTTATATAGGTGGAGAATAAAGTTTGAAAATTCTGCTGCAGCTGCGTCACACCCTTCGGGAACGACGTCTCTGCAGTGCGAATGGAAAAGCACGTAGAGAGAGAAAGAGAGAAAGAGAGAGAGTGAGAAACGTGAAAGGGTGTGGGATTGGGTTTTCATACCTTTGCCCCTTTTCCATCAGCAGTGGCTTTTCCGCGTGCGCACCAACCTTGGAGAGCACTGTAAATCGTTTTATCGAGCTTTTCAAGAAATTCCAACGTGTCGAGCTTTCCACTTGCAAGTCGGAGACGTCTAGTCAAACCGTAGAGCGCACTCTGCTCAGCTCGTACGCAAAGGAGTAGAAATTTCCTGTTCCCTCTCTTTCTCTCTATCTCTCTCTCTCTCTCTCTCTGAGTGAGGTCTGCGTCTAGAAGTTTTCGTCCTTTTCAGGTTCCCCCATACAGCACTGCGTTTTCAGCTTCGGGTCGTTCCCCATATACGAGAAATTAACTAGACCGCTCAAATCCGATTACAACTCGCCACGCCCAGTGCAAAACTTCGATCGTGCCCCAGCTACGAGTTCAACGACTCGTACGGACGAATGGGAAAGGCAAAAAAAGTAGAAGAAGAAGAAAAACCGACAAGTGTACACGCGGAAGGATCGACCCCCACACACACCCGGGACATCGCCGTGTGCATGACGATCACAGAACGACGATTTCCTTTCGGTACATTAATAATTCATGAGATGGTAGAAAAAAAAATCGTGATAACGTGCAGTACGAATTCGTCCGAATAGTTCCTCGACGGATATTAGCCCAGAAAAAAAAAACATGCAAAAGTCGAACGAATGAAGTTTAGATAGTGATTGATTTCTTCTTGTACGCATTGGTTTTTTATTTCCTTTTAATGAATATAGATTCATTCATTTTTCAATGGCGAAAAGGGTCGGCGCGTTATCAGGTATAAGATTATACATAATTTACCAATTGTCGATTATTTCGGCAATGGATAATGGTTGGGGACCATACGTCTATTATTTTTAGTAATGGATAATAGTGACTAAACAATTGCCTATTATATTGGCGAGGGTAATGGTGACTGGCCAATTATCCATTAGTGGTTGCAGAGCAAACGTGCATTATATCGGTGAAAATAATAGCAACTGACAAATTATGCATTATTTCGGCAATGGATAATGGTTGTTATAGTGCTCTGCAACCATTAGTGGTTGCAAAGCAAACGTGCATTATATCGGTGAAAATAATGGCAACTGACAAATTATACATGATTTCGGCAATGGATAGTGGTTGCAGAGCAAACGTCCATTATATCGGTGAAAATGATGGCAACTGACAAATCATGCATTATTTCGGCAATGGATAATGGTTGGGGTGGATACGTCCATTATTTTTGGTGATGGACAATAGTGACTTAACAATTTTCCATTATATTGGTGAGGGTAATCGAAACTGACCAATTATCCATTATTTCGACAATGGATAGTGGTTGCAGAGCCAACGTCCATTATATCGGTGAAAATGATGGCAACTGACAAATCATGCATTATTTCGGCAATGGATAATGGTTGGGGTGGATACGTCCATTATTTTTGGTGATGGACAATAGTGACTCAACAATTTTCCATAATATTGGTGAGGGTAATGGTAACTGACCAATTATCCATCATTTCAGCAATGGATAATAGTTAGGGATCGAATGTCCATTATTTTCAGTAATGGATAATAGTGACTAAACAATTGCCTATTATATTGGTGAGGGTAATGTTAACTGACCAATTATCCATTATTTCGGCAATGGATACTGGCTGCAGAGCAAACCTCCATTATATCGATGAAGATAATGGCAACTGACAAATTATGCATTATTCCGGCAATGGATAATGGTTGCGGAGCAAACGTCCATTATTTTTAATAATGGATAATAGTGACTAAACAATTGCCTATTATATTGGTGGGGGTAATGGTGACTGGCCAATTATCCATTAGTGGTTGCAGAGCAAACGTGCATTATATCGGTGAAAATAATGGCAACTGACAAATTATACATTATTTCGGCAATGGATAATGGTTGTTATAGTGCTCTGCAACCATTAGTGGTTGCAAAGCAAACGTGCATTATATCGGTGAAAATAATGGCAACTGACAAATTATACATTATTTCGGCAATGGATAATGGTTACGAGCATACGTCCATTATTTTTAGCGATGGACAATAGTGGCTCAACAATTTTCCATTATATTGGTGAGGGTAATCGAAACTGACCAATTATCCAATATTTCGACAATGGATAGTGGTTGCAGAGCAAACGTCCATTATATCGGTGAAAATGATGGCAACTGACAAATCATGCATTATTTCGGCAATGGATAATGGTTGGGGTGGATATGTCCATTATTTTTGGTGATGGACAATAGTGACTCAACAATTTTCCATAATATTGGTGAGGGTAATGGTAACTGACCAATTATCCATAATTTCAGCAATGGATAATAGTTGGGGATCGAACGTCCATTATTATTGATGATGGACAATAGTGACTGAACAATTTTCCATTATGTTGGTGAGGGTAATGGTAACTGACCAATTGTCCATTGTTTCCGCAATGGATAATGGTTGAAGAGCAAATGTCCATTATATCGGTGAAGATAATGGTAACTGACAAATTATCCATTATTTCAGGAACACGCGAACGGGCTTTCTATGAAGATCGAATAAGATGACGGGCGTCGTAAAAAAAAGCGGGTCAAGTCCACAATACTTTACCGATGATTGAGCAGTCATGACTCCAAGGTTACGCCGAGCCTCCTAATAGTAGACCCAAGGACAATTTATCCGTACATTGATCAAGAAGAGAAATACATTTTCCTCTCCATGTAACATTTCTTCCACATTTCGCCGCAGTAAGAACGAATAATTTACGACCAATGAGACCAGAACACCCGCGGAAGGTCTTCACGTAGATATATTCACAAAGAGGTTCATTAACAATGGACCATTATACCCCAGTGTGTCCACCGTTCGATCGGAATAATCGACGAAGGAGGAGTAAACGCGACTAGACCCTGGGGAGTTTCGATTTGTCAGTACGAAGCGTGTAAACCCCTGTCGTTCCACAGAGATCAATTTCGGATTCTCCGTAGCTGGTCGATTAGCGTTAACAAAATGGTGTCCATCCACCGTCGTGCCATTGTTCTCTTGCGATTACTCTGTCCGACCCAAGTTCCTCGTCTCAACTTCACTTCACTCTTATGGTATACGCGGATAGCTAATCCAGTGACGTTGCTCTTTCTTCTTCTTCTTCTTCTTCTTCTTCTTTTTCCCCCTCTTTAGCTACTCGGCTGGTTTAAGGGCTGACTGAGCTAATTCGGTCCAAGTGCAAGGACCCAGACGAGGAAGAGAGTCCTTAAGAACGGATATAAGAGACGTTAAAGGACCCGCGAGGAACATTTAATCTGCAAATAAAGGACCATCCAGGGAAATATGAGAATCGAACGTCTTTTTCAAACGATTCCCGTACCATGGTACGATTTACGATTGTTCCGCAACCGCGCGAGACCTTCTATAAGTAACGTTACTTCATTTCGTATCCAAGATGAGCGTTATTACATAGCTAGGATGTTGTATGATATCTCTTGGATCTTAAAGTTGCGGACGTTACGAGGGAAGGGGTGAAATATTTTTTTAAAAGAATTTAAAAGCTTTGAATCGGTGTACGCGCTGCACGCGCTGCATTTGAAGGTTAGATTCATCCTGCGATCTTGAGTATGCACATGAACAAACCCCCAGCACGAGACGACAGCCAATGGTAACGACGAGTTAGTCGGCTTCCAAAATAAATCACACTTGAAGATATTTGGTGACATGGCTTTTTTATAGGGGGAGAACGTACGTGGATACTTACGATGTAGGAGCACTTTTCAGAGTACTTTTTAAACCACAGGAGCTAAGGGGACAATACAACTACCCGTCTGGCGTAAGTTGATCAATCGGGATTGGGAAATGTAAGCAGACCCCTCTTCCATCTAACCTCACTTTTTCACTGACCAACGCCGGTTCAGCGCGCATGTGTTGACTGGCGGACGGTCGGCGAAGGAACTGACCCGTAGTGGCGGGAAATTCAACCGGTGAGCGTAAACAGTAACTTACGCGGGACTAAATTGTAGTTAGGTGAACGATACAGTTACCGACGGTATAAAGATGAGCTTCTCAAACCTAAGATTCACCGGGATAAGCGAGAATGAATAAGTCCAATTGTTGTCCAAGTGTTCTGTCGAATGTTTTTCAGTGATAATATCAGTGATAAATCCATTTTTCGTAATTTTTCCAATCTCAGTAGTTACAGACGATTTTGTAATCTTGTAAATCCAACGTTCTAACATAAAAATTATTCTCTTTGGAGATAGATTAATCAAAAGTACAATTTTTACAATCCTATTTATCAGTTGAAATTTGATCACATGGAGAAACCGATCATTTACACATTCACACATTTACACATTCACTACATTAATTAATGTGAATTTATTTTTCTATGAATTAGTACTTTTTGGACTAAAAAAATATGGAAATAAATATATCAAAATATCAAAATTGAATTTTTTTAATGCCAATTATTGAGATTATAAATTGTTTTTCTCGATAAATTAAGAAACTAACATTTTCTTATTCGGTTCGTGTAAGTTTTAATTTCGAAAAATTTCCAGCACATTTTATAACTTTTATATTACGCGGCATGTAAAAAAAACGATGACGTGAAAGAATTACGACAAAAGATCCGTCCGATCTCGTGCATGTTAATCTACATTTTAAAAAACGTGACGAGCAAAAGTGACGAAAGACAGGACGATATCGACCAGGCAATGGAGGCGTGTGTGGCAGTTCACCAATGAAGAAGAAAAAAACTCTTTTCGTCAAAGTGCGCAGGTAACACGAGGACTTTTCCTAACTGAGGAATCGCCACGACGTTTAGATTCGTTTGCAATAAAATATCATGGCACAAAACGGTCAAAAAATGTGAATCCTAAAAGTTTGGAAATTTTAGTCAATTGGCCATAAATTTCCTGTCGCTCGGCGTACTCAGGCCGCATTCGTTTTCTCCTAAAACATCGTAAATAAACTTCAAAAATATCGTTTGCTCCACCGACATATTATTTACATAGGTGCGAGGAAATTTTGATGATATCCAAAAAAGGTACGCAAAAAAATGTCCCAAACAATTGATACTTTGGCATACCTAAACATTTTTGACTCTACGGCAGTCCCAAGCTCTCATCCGATAGGGAATCTCCCTTTAATTATCGATTTGAGCTTTTTTAAACCCAAATCCCACGAAATATTGTTTAGTAAACTGAAAGACTTCAAAAAATTTCATTTACGGTCACCCGAAATGAAGATTGTTCAATAAAAACACCAATAGCCTATGTTTGCATCAGTTAATCATCTTCGCGAAATACAGCATATAGGTTAGGTTCTACGTGATAGGAGATACCGCGTCACAAATGGGGAAAGTTCAATATACTTTGTCTGTGTACATATATTTATTGCAACGTGATGTTCAAACGGCGTGACCACCTCTGCGGCGAACTATTCCTGTATTGATACGATCGAGCAGTGCACAACGAATTTTCGAGGTAAATAATGATAGATCTACGTGACCCGTATGGCGGAAGATCGGCACACATGAGGCACGAACCAAAGGGCATTGTAGATGGGCTTTACGATATAATGGGACGCTTGGTGTTCACACACCAGAGGGCGATGCACCAGCAATTCTCTACCAATTACGTTCAGCCACATAGATGCTCGTAAAACGGACGGCCAGTCGAACGCGTTCGTGTGATCCAATAGAAAGCCAAGAAGCATGAATCTCTGGCCCTTGGGTGATGAGGAATCACTCCCAATCACACAATGCGGATGTCCAGCAGTGAAATCACTTAAACGTGCAAACTTCAAGATGCTTCCCGGTCATGTTCGATATTTGATCGAGAAAAATGCCTTCACAACAGGGCGGCATTGTGGACCATCTCTATATGTTAATAAATATGGGTACCGTTTCGAAAATGATCGTCAATCTTTGTGAAACTTTTTAAAAATAACTCTTACTTTTTGTGTCCCACCTAAAAAATTGCTGAATTTAGATGTCATAATCAACCTCGCGAAACGAGCTCTCTGACAAAAGATTCTAAAAGGTGCCTCAATCCACTTTAACGTTATATCGATGATAAGGCACTCCTCGTAAGCTCTGGTAACTCAAATAGTTCATAATAGGACTTTTTATTTTGTCTGTCCCATACAAATTCTAAAAAATTCTAAAAGGTGCCACAATTCACTTTAACTTTATATCACCGATGAAGCACGTTTCAAACTTTCCTTAAGGGATTATACGCAGTTGGAAATATAAAAAAATCGATTTTTTTTATTGCATTTTTGGAATATACATATATTTGAGTATATTCTCTGAAAATTTCAAAGCGATCCGGCAAATATTCTTGGAGATACATGCATATTTGTAAGGACGCTCGGAGCGTTACAGAGTAGGCGGCCTAAACTTTCAACGCGTTTTTCTCAAAACGGTGTTTTCAAAGTCGGTGAGCACGATCTCTCAAAAACGGCTGTACCGATCGGTCTGCTATTTAAACACGACCTTCTCAGATATATTCTTCAGGTATTGATCGAAGGAATAAGATTTCCGATAATTATTTCTATTTTTTTAAAACAATTCAACGAAAAAATTTTGGACGAAAATTGGAATATTTTTCTTTTGGAGCCGCCATTTTGTCAAAAATCAAAATTCCGACTATTCCTTCGATCAATACCTAGTTTTGTCTATCTACTAATAGAATCTGTTTGGTTTTCTTATTTTGGATAATCCAAACCGGAGATATCGTGCTCATCGCCAGACACCTTTTTTTAGAAGAGCTCCCGGAGATCGGCTGTAGCAGCTTTAAAAATCATTATTTTTACAAATGAAAAATATGAAAATAAAGTTAAAAGTTACCGCTATACGTATATAAATTTTTACGTTAATAAATTAAAATGTTTTTCCAGGAAAAATTCTTGAAAAATCGCCTTTTTTCGGTCTCCTCACTGCGTATAACTCCTTAAGTACAATAGTTCATAATAATACTTTTCATTTTTTGTACCCCACCAAAAAAGTTGCTGCTACAAGATGCTGTGATCAATGTTGTGAAAGGTTCTATCTCACATAAAATTCTAAAAGATTATATCGATGATGAGGAACCTCTTAGAATGCTTTGTGAGAGTGCCCGTTTCAAAACGTACATTATCACATGAAAATGCACGACTTGTTTGCGTGGGAAACTGTAAAATAATAATGGAAAGTTTATTTTCAACGCTCTAATAACCAAAAAAATATCTTCACGGCGTCCATTTTTGTTCTTTTCGGTCATGTAACATTTTTACTCTCGATAATTCGCGTTACCAATACTTCGACGGAAATAAAAAGTATACATTTTCAATAGTTCGAATTTCCAATGCATGAAATACTCGATCGTCGGAAATTTCATGAATTCTTTTCTCTCTCGCTCTCTCTCTTTAACCCTTCACAGCACAGGGAAAAGCGTGACTTGGGCACGTTTCCCCGCGTGAACGAGAGGGCATAAGTGGCAAAGCTGGTGTGCAAACGCGTGGGGGAGAAAGGGCGAAATAGAAAGTAGGAAAGAAGAGAATCTAGCGGGTGGTTGGCGGTGAATTTCGTGTGTATATGTATGAGGAGAGTTTCTCGAGGGTACTTGGCTCACGGGCCGTTTTCTCAATTGAACCAGTTTCCCGATAAAGTCTTTAGCCTCGACCTGGGTGGCGCCATCACACACTCATACCACACGGACGTAAATTACCGGCTTTAGACTGGTAAAAACAAAATAAGGACGTGTGTCATATCGTTTTCTATGTTAAATCATGTTCCGATATGCTCGTTTGATTTTCAATACTCGTTATTGGTGTGGGTAAAAAAAAAGGTACGAAATCTGCAATTTTTCATGAAAAAATATGAAATTAAAAAAAATTTAGGTCATAAAAGATGAGTCTAGGCTTTCACCTGATATAATTTAAAATTGAGCTTTGTTTCGGGATCTGTAACCTTAAAAACCGCTAGGTACTACTCCTTCCTTTGAGGTTAACGATTTTTTTGGTTTTTGGTTTACCATTTTGAATTTTAACTTTCATTTCGACACCAGCAACGTCGGCAACCGTTAGGAACAATTTTTTATCGAAATCGGATGATTTTTTCTGCCTCGGACTGCCGACAGCACTTCGTTGTGTTGAATTTTGAAATTCTATCGTTGAATTCGATATTAGCGAGCCAAAAATACACAGGAATCAATTTTTAGTAAAAGAAATGAACTATTGATTTTTTTTAATGACAGAATTCATCTACGCCATTTTAAAATTCGAAATTTTAACATTCAATTCGAAATCGATGACTTCGAAAACTCTCAGGTAACATTTTTCATCGAAATTGGCCAATTTTAGGTTTCGTGATCTCCTATATATTGATACTGAGTCGATACTGACATTTTGACATTGAATTCGGAGCCAGCGACTTCACAATCCCTCAGTTACCATTTTTCATCGAACCCGGTCAGTTTTCTGTTTATTGGTCTCCGGGAATGACTACCATTTTGAATTAAACAATTTTCACGCTATCTTCGGAATCAATGAGTCAAAAAACCTCTCGGGTATCATTTTCTGATGACTCAAAGAATTCTCAGGTACCATTTTCCATCGAACTTGGCCAAATTTGTTTTTAATTTTGAAATTTTCCCATTTTTTTCGGAATCGATGACTCAAAGAACCCTCAGATACCATTTTTCATCGAACTTGGCCATTTTTCTGTTTCCCTCGCGGTCATATTGTGTCCACCACTTTTTATTTAAAAAGTGGTGGACACTGACTACCATTGTGGCGTTTTGAAATTTTCTCATTGTCTACGGAATCGATGACTCAAAGAACCCTCGGGTACCATTTTCCATCGAGCTTGGCCAATTTTCTGTTTCATGGTCTCCCATAATGACTACTGTTTTTAATTTTGAAATTTTCCCATTGTCTTCGGAATCGATGACTCAAAGAACCCTCAGGTACCATTTTTCATCGAACTTGGCCAATTTTCTGTTTCATGGCCTCTCATAATGACTACTGTTTTAAATTTTGAAATTTTCCCATTGTCTTCGGAATCGATGACTCAAAGAACCCTCTAGTACCATTTTTCATCGAACTTGGCCATTTTTCTGTTTCCCTCGCGGTCATATTGTGTCCACCACTTTTTATTTAAAAAGTGGTGGACACTGACTACCATTGTGGCGTTTTGAAATTTTCCCATTGTCTACGGAATCGATGACTCAAAGAACCCTCGGGTACCATTTTCCATCGAGCTTGACCAATTTTCTGTTTCATAGTCTCCCATAATGACTACTGTTTAAAATTTTGAAATTTTCCCATTGTCTACGGAATCGATGACTTAAAGAACCCTCGGGTACCATTTTCCATCGAACTTGGCCAATTTTCTGTTTCATGGTCTCCCATAATGACTACTGTTTTTAATTTTGAACTTTTCCCATTGTCTTCGGAATCGATGACTCAAAGAACCCTCAGGTACCATTTTTCATCGAACTTGGCCAATTTTCTGTTTCATGGCCTCTCATAATGACTACTGTTTTAAATTTTGAAATTCTCCCATTGTCTTCGGAATCGATGACTCAAAGAACCCTCTAGTACCATTTTTCATCGAACTTGGCCATTTTTCTGTTTCCCTCGCGGTCATATCGTGTCCACCACTTTTTATTTAAAAAGTGGTGGACACTGACTACCATTGTGGCGTTTTGAAATTTTCCCATTGTCTACGGAATCGATGACTCAAAGAACCCTCAGGTACCATTTTTCATCCAACTTGGCCATTTTTCTGTTTCCCTCGCGGTCATATTGTGTCCACTACTTTTTATTTAAAAAGTGGTGGACACTGACTACCATTGTGGCGTTTTGAAATTTTCCCATTGTCTACGGAATCGATGACTCAAAGAACCCTCGGGTACCATTTTCCATCGAACTTGGCCAATTTTCTGTTTCATAGTCTCCCATAATGACTACTGTTTTAAATTTTGAACTTTTCCCATTGTCTTCGAAATCGATGACTCAAAGAACCCTCAGGTACCATTTTTCATCGAACTTGGCCAATTTTCTGTTTCATGGTCTCCCATAATGACTACTGTTTTAAATTTTGAAATTTTCTCATTGTCTTCGGTATCGATGACTCAAAGAATCCTCAGGTACCATTTTTCATTAAACTTGGCCATTTTTCTGTTTCCCTCGCTATCATATTGATTCCACCACTTTTTATTTTGAAATTGTTATATTCAACTCGAAATCAGCGATCTCAATAATCTGCAGCTATCGATTTTCAACAAAATCTCCAAATTTTTCGTTGTAAATCATATATTGGCCATTTTTAATTTTCATCATATTGAATTAACGTTTTGACTCGTAATTCTCGGTGCTTGGATTATAGTCGATTTATTCTAAATGTAATTTCCTTGCGATTAAAATAAAACACTTGAATTATCGGACTATCGGATTAACTAATAAAAAAGTGAACCCAGTTACCTCGTTTATTGCATCCGGGTTATATTGCCGAGTAATTATTTCGTGATTCGCTTGCATCATGAAAGAGAAACCGTAGGTTTATATTGCTCGTTCGCTCAGCTCCTTTTTCATTACACCGTACTGATTACATTAGTTGAAATAAATGAGCGCACGTTGGGGCTGCAATTTTGTTTTTTTTTCTTCCCCCATTTCCTTACTGAGTTTTAATTCGTAACTGTAGTTGGGAGAGGGCGAAATAAGAGAGCAGAAAATAAGGAAAAAAATAAGAGAAAGAAATAAAAGTAGAGTGGGACGGAAGGAATGAAGAAAAAAAAACGGTACTGTTGAATTAAGGGGTAACGACAATCTAGCGGCAGAAAAAAGGTCTAACTTTGACGATTTATTTTGGGAGTATGAAGAAAGGAATAGGATTTCTTTTCGGAGGGTTTATTTAACACATATTGAAGAATGGAAAAAAAAATGTTCATTAACATTTTGATAAAAAATGGCGGCGACAGAACCCATCTTGAAAATCGTCTTTTTTAAACTTGGCGGACGTATTACTTGAACACCGTTGCGTGGATCAATTTGAAATTTTGACAGTAGCTCCCGAATTACATTCTCTATCGGTGTACGTAGCCGTTTTTTTAAATTTAATGTAGACTTTTTATTATAAACAATTTACTGCTCATTTCTTTGGCAAAAAATCGATTCATTTTTTTCAAAAGAGCACCATTTCTACAAAATTCGATGAAAAAAAAACCGGCTACGTACTCCGATAGAGAATGTAATTGTGAAGCTACTGTCAAAATTTCAAATCGATCCATGCAACGGTTTTCAAGTAATACATCTTCCCAGTTTGAAAAAGACAATTTTCAAGATGTGCTCTGTCATCGCCATTTTGTATCAAAATGATAATAAATTTTTTTTTTTTTATACTTCAATATGTGTTAAATAAACACTCTGAAAAGAAATCCTATTCCTTTTTTCACACTCCCAAAATAAATCGTCAAAGTTAAGCCGTTTTTTCTGACACTAGAGTGGTGTTAGCCCTTAAGAAAACAAAAACTGTGTTATCAAGTAATCGCGTAATCGAGACTTTACATTTATTCAACGTTTTCAATTATTTATAAATTGGCAAAATAAATAGATATGTAAACAATGAATTATTATCATTAATGGAAATTTCTAATATCAATGTCAACTCATATTAGTTTAAAATATTACAAAAATTAAGTGTTTTTATTGACTTTTCATTTGATACATTTTTTAAAACTCCAATCTACGATTAGAAATACACAAGAAATGGCTAAAAACAAAATAAACTCGAGCAACACTCTAAACATTTTACGAATTAGTACGAGTATTATAACACCTTCAACTTAATGTACCTTAATGAATTTTTATCTCTCAAGTATGTGCGATCTTCCACCGACAAAATCACACAGGCATTGCTCGATTGCGTCAAGTATCCGACAACGAGACGATGGGCGAGTGAGTGAATTTTTAACTCAGTGAAAAAATGAAAAAAAGAAGAAAAAAAACAATTAATTCATTCGACACAACGAAACGAATAATTTTTAAACAATAATTTTCCAACTAACGAATTTTCCTTCCGCATATATATTTTAATTCGTGGAAAACATTTTTATATTCCCATTTACTTTTCTTTTTTTAATTACTTTACGTTTCAGCTTAATTATTTTTTATTTCAGTAAAAATTGCAGTGTGAAATTTTGGATGCTTTCGCTTATATTGTCGTTAATGTGCTTCGTCGTCGATGGGTCAAGAGTGAAGAACGTTACTAATGCGGTTACGAGGCAAATACGTTCAATCGGATTTCCGGATGGTAGCGGAATGGGGGTATAATAAATCAATCATTCACGATTGACCAATTAGATACCGCCGTCTAAATTAATTCTATAATTTATAATTACCTAAAAAAAGCTTACTTTCATCGAGTGACGTTAATTTGACGTTAATTAAACGTATAATTGATAAGAGAATTATACTTTCGACGAAATCATGATTTATCAAATTTAAAAGACTAAAAAATAATGATTATAAAAAAAAACAAGCTGCGAGTCGCTTCCTCGAAATTTCACACAATTCTAAAAGCCTTATAATGAATTATGTATTTCTCAATTTTGATATTCTCATAGAGAAACCTTTGAGAATTTTGTGAAATGTTGAGAAAGCCACTTGTAAGTTTCAGCTTCCCACTTTTTTTCCCTACGTGCATTAGGGTGGTTCTTAATTTGGTGATGTTGGAAATTCTTTGGTATTGTTCCTTGAAAGTAATCAACATATCCAGAAAAAAAATTGGACGCAAGCGGAACTTTGTCCAATAATTCTAACCCACCCCACCGAGCTGTCGAATTTTTATATGAAAAAATGCATGCATTCAAAATTTTGTTAAGAAAATTGTTTATTATTTCAAAACTATTTATGATAAAAAAATTTTATATTGGGTTTTTATAGAAAATTTAATGCTCTACAAAAAAGGTATCTTGTAAAATTCTTGTGAATCTAATATTTATCACGTTATTAGCAAAAAAACTGTCATCATTTATTCCAAAAGTCCATCATTATGGCCAAAACAGGAGTTTGACGTCGAAAAACTGCAATGTATTCTTCATATGCAATTAGAAATATGAAGAGATACGTAGTGCACTCAATAATAGTATGTGAACGATATTTAAATTTTCAATTTTATCAATTTTATTATCATTCATGATAAATTTTTCTTCTTTGATCGATAAGGACATTGATTTCTTTATCAGTTCCAAATCGATGGCTTTTTTCGAAAGATTTGAAATCAACTCCTCATTTTTTTGATATCGATGTGAGCGAGTGGATTTCTAATGAAAATCATTTACAAGGCTTAAAAATAGTTAAAGGAATTAAAGTGGTTAACGATGTTGCAGAAAGAGGAGTGAAACTTATTACAGAGTACAATGATCGTTTCACTTATGATGAAGATCAGAAACAATTCATTGTACAAATAATTGAAGAATATTTAAAAAAATATCCTGATATTAACAAAGCAACTTTGATCCAACCGATGTAATTCATTATTGTAAGTTCATTTTTAGAATATATATGACATCATTCATTATAATTCACAATAAAATTGATAAAATTGAAAATTTGAATATTGTTTACATTTCATTGTTGAGTGTACTACGTATTTCTTCATAATGTTATATACATACGAAAAATAAATTGCAGCTATTCGACATCAAACTCCTGTTTTGACCATAATGATCGACTTTTGGAATAAATGATGACAGTTTTTTGCTAATTACGTGATAAATATTAGATTCACGAGAATTTCACAAGATACCTTTTTTGTAGAGCATTATATTTCCTACAAAAAAGTTAAATAAAATTCTTTTATCATAAATAATTTTGAAATAATAAACAATTTTCTTAACAAAATTTTGAATGCATGCATTTTTTCATATAAAAATTCGACAGCTCGGTGGGGTGGGTTAGAATTATTAAACAAAGTTCCGCTTGCGCCCAATTTTTTTTCTAGATATGTTGATTACTTTTGAGGAACAATACCAAAGAATTTCCAACATCACCAAATTAAGAACCACCCTAACGTGTATTGTAAATTCCAAATTAATATAAAAATGTAAATATTTATGAAATCGCAACCGTCCAAAATTTTAGTCCAAAGTCTAAAAGGTTCGACACACGTTGCACGAGCTGTGGGTTATCGGCGCTTTCGTTTCGCTACACCCGGTATAGCCGAACATTTCCGAATTCACCCGAGTCCTATTTTGACGTTCCGACTTGGAAATGAGGTTAAATTTTTTTCCTCAGTAATAATATTATATTAAGTATTCGTAATAAATGCATTTTATTATTAATAATAACGAGTTTCTCGGAGCATTGCTCGCAAAACATCGAATGCATAAATGCAATTTGAGATTAAGTTACGTCAAGAGTGCGCAAGGCTCGGGTAAATAATTTTTTCAGCCAAACTATCTCGAAACAATGGTTTTATCGAATCAAGACCGATAAATCGGGCTATTACCTGCGTTTTTAATAATTGCCGACTTGGTAGAGTCAAGTCAACTTCAAGAACGTTGTGATGAAACAAATTCGAGGTTATGTTTGGCACGATCGGTTATCTTTGTTTCGGCGATTTTCGGAATCGTTCGGAAACGTTCGGAAACGTTCGGAAACGTTCGGCTACACCGGGTGTATCATTTAAAACTCCATAGAATTCAAAACGTCGATCGAACGTCTTCAAATTTAATAACGAGCATCCTTCGATGGTACATATTCATTCTTAAATTCGAAATTTCATATATCCATAACGCATCGATCGATTCTGTTCAAATTTGACACGAAATATCCTTCAACAGTACCCAATCGATGTACGACATTTCGGCTCGAAAGCCCCAAAAATTACGAGAGCTAAAGCTTTAAGGTAGTCGTCTGGTAACTTAAGCCGATTTTCATGTGTTTTTTGGAGGGCGTTTTTTTGTAGGGAAATAAAAATGAATCGTTTTGGATATTTAAGATGTTTTTATTTACATATTAAAGATACAAAAAAAAATTTGTTTGAAAAAATTTAATAGTTTATTATTATTATTATCGATCGAAATTCGCACTTCGAAAAAAAAGCGCGTGGGTGGCCTCGGTGATTTTGGCTCTTGATGTTATCTGAAATCAAAAATTCTTGATAATTCTTAATCTATAAACATGTCATTCTGGTCGGAACTACTGAAGTTAAATTTCATTGATAAATAACAAAATGGCGGACATTGGGAAAAAACGTCCTTTTCCATTTTGTTATTTATCCATGAAATTTAACTTCAGTAGTTCCGACCAGAATGACATGTCTATAGATTAAGAATTATCAAGAATTTTTGATTTCAGATAACATCAAGAGCCAAAATCACCGGGGCCACCCACGCGCTTTTTTTCGAGGTGCCAACTTCGATCAATAATAATAATAATAAACTATTAAATTTTTTCAAAATTTTTTTTTTTTTTGTATCTTTAATATGTAAATAAAAACATCCTAAATATGGAAAACGAATCATTTTTATTTTCCTACAAAAAAACGCCCTCCAAAAAAGACATGAAAATCGGCTTAAGTTACCAGACTACTACCTTAACAGACGCCTATCAGCGATTTTTCCCCTTTCGAATTTTTCGCCTATTCCTAATTCCATAAATTTCAAACGCCTCGATCGACTTTCTCCAAATTTAATAGCGAAAAGTATTTGATCATAGTCGATCCAATAGCTTGAAAAATTGTGCGAGTCATGCTTTTAACAAACATTTTTTTTAAATTGTCAAATTCTGACAAAGTCAAAAATAAATTGTCAACTGTCACAAAAATCGTCGTGAACGAAGGGCCTGTACGGAGATTCCGGGCTAAAACCAATTCGAAGTCCCATCCCACACACACATACACGCACATCTACCCGGACATTTTCTCTAACTGTGATTTTCCGATGTTCTGAAAATTCTTTAACGCAATCATATTAAAATTATTTCATGAAAACAAAGCTTTCTCTGTGAGCGAGCAAAACGAAAAAAATTCTGTGACTAATCTAGAAATGTTTTTAAATTTAATTTTAGATATTCTTCGCTGTAAGTATACCCGTGGACATTCCAAACAAAGCGATCTCAGTGTCATTCTACTTCGAGGCCAATTATGGTCTTCCCGGTGACAAAAATTCGAGCAACTTTGAAGAGTACTTTGGCAAACGAAGCTTCGACCGAAGACTGGCTTACGAAATTGTCGAAAGTAAATTGGAACGGTAAAAAATTATATTTATTGAAAATTGTTTGGTGACATTTTTTAAATATTATTGTAATTTATTGAAAAACATTGATTTTACGAGGAAAAAAAGAATCGTACGAACTCCACGCGTTTCCTTACGGCATAATGAAAAGAAGGATTAAAAAAAATTAAAAAAATGTTAGGTAAATTCAATTTAAACAAAATTAGGAACTTGCTCTTTGCTTCTTCATTATTTTATCTCGCTCATAAATCCCCTTCTAGGAGCGAGTTAGTTTTTTAATTTTCGTTTCCTCAGAAAACTTTGCGGGCCGAGACAAAATAATGAGGAACCAATGTATAAGTTCTCGTTTTACACGTTATTTTTTCTCATTACGATAGATACAATGATAGACCGTATTTATTAAAAATAAAAAAGAATTAAAAGTTTCATAAAATCTAAACCAATTTTAAACCCTTTCACCGATTTTCTCAAAATTTAATACCGAATATCGTTCGATGACACTGCATTCGTGAAAAAAATTTTAGCCGAATATCTCAAAATTTGCGGAAGTTAGAGCGATCCGCAGTGGTTTTTTCGAAAAGTTCGAAAAATCTTTGATTTTTCGCAATGAACCCGTAATTTTATTTTTTCTGTATTATTGAAATTTTTTTTTTATATCAATAACTTATTCCTTCCGAGTAAAAAAAAATTCGCTCCAAACAAGTCCTAAATTGGTTTTGGACTGGTATATAAAATATCGAAACATAAAATAATTTTCGACAACAAAGCGCCGTCTGTAAGAAAGCAAAGTGGTACGTTAAATTTCTTGAAAAGAAAAATCAATTTTTAGGGCCGGTTATCCGGGAAGAGTTTGCCTGATGCGTGCTATATGTGACGCTGCTAAGAATCCCGTAACAAAAAATGGTCTCGTCGGTGATTTGTTGCACATACTTTTGACGTAAGTTTCCCAAAATCGCAGCGTCATTAATTTATTTGAATTTCACCTCTTTTTATTCAATTTATTTTATTTTCTCAATTTTTAAATATTTTTATTTTAGCTTCGTAGCGTTTTTTTGTAAGTTCAGTTCTATGTACTCATTACACAATTAATTGAACACTCAATACAATAATAATATCTTCATTTGGAATATTTACGATACCGGAATTTGTCACAACGTAGTATTAAAAAACAATAAACACACCCATAGTTAGTTTTTCGCGAATATCATGATTCCCGTGGATTTTAGAGAAAAAATGGTCGTATTGAAAATGGAAGATCACAAAATTCCGAACAAAAGAAGTTCTTTAACATTTGATCGTACGAGGAATATTTTCGAAGCTACAGCAACGATAAGTCGAGACCTTGTCACAAACAATGCTATAATCAACATTATCTTTCGCTTATCACACGTTCTATTGAATTTGCCGTCTCATTGTCACTCTGTATGTCAGAAAGAGAATTACATCACATAACCTAAAGTGATATGTTTCAGGCCATCTTCGTCGAAAACTGAGAACATCGAGGATGAAGTACAACAGGCCGAGCACGAGCAAGACTGCGACAATCGATATGCCGAATGTCCAGTCAATGTACTAGATCTTATAAGTCATTATATTTGAAGAATAAATATTTAAAAAGCATGTGTTATGTTTAATGAGAAATTTCATTGGGGAAGTATTGGGAGCATCGTCGTGTAGCGCTTTATATAAATTTAAAGTTAAGTTTGTCGATCTCAAATGGCAGAAACTTGAATGTAGTGAAGTGAGCCGCGAACGATAGCCAATCCCGAATTTGCGTCGATAGACGTCCAAATCTCGAAGTTATATCGATATATCTCAAAGCTGTATCATCCATAAGGTACGGTAGCATGTTCCCCAAATTCATCGTTCCCAAAACAGTAACTAAACTGAAGAATCTCGACCCACAATGGACGATGAATTTGGGAGACATGCTACCCTACCATCCATGGATACGGACAATCTCGAAATCAAATTAATCGAAATCTCGAAATTTTCCCGCTTCTTTCCATTATTTTGAATCGTTATAATACACTAGGACCTCGATTCTAATGAGTTCGATTTTCAAGAAAACCCGCATTCTTTTGCTTCGCCTGTGCATGGTTGGGCGCATTACATCACAGCAGCCAGAACCGTGGTCGTATTTCTATTACCGAGATTTGAGCGAATCTTATGTAAAACGAATTTTCCAAGTTTAAGATTTGAAACTTAGCATACATATAAAGGAATATTTTATTGATGTATTCTCAAAATTTCAAAACGATCTACCGTTTAGTTTATTAGAAAAATAGTTTTAAATATGACTTTTTTAAAATTCTTATACACAGACTCTTATGGCTGACAAGCTACCGCCATGAATTTTTCTATTATTTTCTATATTATTTTCCCAAGTTTGAAGATTAAAAAATCACATGCAAAAAGTTGACTACTTTAAAAATATTATAACATTTTAACAATATACTATCACCGTTGTAATTATTTAAATAATTGGAGTTAAACTTTACTTCTTCATCTCGTTTATCGACAGTGATACATATTACTGAAAATTTGGCAACGTCGCGGAAGCAGCCGAGAGAAAAGAACAAGATAGAAATATAATGAAAAAGAGAGACGAGATGAGAAATTAATTTTTCTCGCTTTAAATTTTGAAATTGATGTTTCAGTAGTTAGAAATATTTTAGTTCTTGAATAAATAAATAATATATTTGAAATCGTTCATTAATAAAACTTGTTCAGTGTATTAAAATATTTATTGATTCTATGAAATTTATATATAAAATAATAAATATATTCTAATCGGTCATTGCTCATTGAAAATCATAAGCTTTCAATAATATTATAATATTAATTATTAAAAATTACTATGGGTGGTAAGGAATATTTGAATATAAAAATCCATTCATTCGGTTTAACAAATTTTTTTATTCTTAGAAAATGTAACTAAATAACGTCGTGATATGAATATGAAATAACTATCCTAAGAATCTGAAAAGTAAAAAATAAAAAACTGAAAAGTAAGAAATAAAAATCTGAAAAGTAAAAAATAATCGTTATTCAATATATTTATATCGACTAATCGACGTGCAGCTAATTCTGAAAGGCATACAATATATTTAATCAAATATTTTCAACCAAAAATTTTATGATGATCATTACAAAACTATAATAATCTACATCAATATAGTAACATGGATCAAATTTAAAAATAACAAATTAATAACTACCTATGAAGTTGGAATTTTCTTTATCTTCTTTTCGAGCTTTATTGCTTTTTATGACGTTATTTTTCCATTTCACTATATTTTTTTTACGTAATTTATCTTTATATCTCCAGCGGTTCATGTTTACCAAATGTCACATGCATATACACATACGCCGTTATATAAAAATACAACAGTGCGCTGTTGCCACATCTTTTTATCGAACCATATGAGTCCAAAATAACGAAGTCATTTCATTACTTTCTTCATTAAATAAGTAACAATTATCAATTTATTAACTTATTATATTATTCTAAATTAAAATAATGAATTTTTATTAATATTTGAAGAATTGAATAAACAAAAAAATTCAAACACTGCTTTGACTCATTAGTTTCGCTCACGGTCTTATAGACAGGTCTGGGCCACGGTCTTGTATACAGGTCTGAAAACTCCCTCAAATTTCAGTGGTGGGGGACGGCATGTTAACGAAGCTGTTTTTAATTTCTGTAACAGCCACTAAAGGCGTTGCGATCAGATAATGCCGATAGACATAACCTGAAAACCCCTCGATAGTTCTCGCGGTTGTCCGTCTCTGTCCCACTAACGGAATCCACCGCGTTACACATATTTATTATATGTAATTATAAGTTATTAATCCCGTCAATTTTAATGAATATACTGAAAAAATATAGTCTTAATTTGAATCGGGTTTTAAACATTCTAACTGTTAACCGAGCATGATAAATATAAACTATTTGTAAATATCTGTCATATGAATATATATTAGGTGAATTAGTTGTCTACCTCTTGATGGATCGATCTCCGTTAGACTTTCTTTTAAATCCTATAAAATAAACAAAAGTTATCATTTACAAAAATAGAAATACATCGACCGTTTCATATATTTAATTTGATCCTTTTTCATTATATTTTTGCGAAAATTGCAGGTACTCAAATAAAAATAAAAGTTGAAGATTTTCATTCATACTTACTTGATTTTTAAAACTGGTGACACTTTTCAAAAACCTAAAATATAAAGTGTAAGAAAATGTAAAGAGCTGATTTTTACTTACCTTAATCTACTATTTTTTGGCATGCTACTAAATACTGTCCATTTCGGAATATTGACAAAACTCAAATAAAGATAAAAATTCAAGTATTTATTTTTATTCATACTTCCTTGATTTCGAAAACTCGAACACTCGCAAAAACTTAACATAAGATTTATTCAGTAGTTAATTTCGACAATTTTTTCTTAAAAACAAATTTCTTTTTGAGTAAAAAATTTTCCTGGTGCGCATATTGCCTCATTTTTAATCTTGCATAGTAAATTATAGCGTCTGATAAGATTTCAGATCCATGCTCTTTACAGGGATAAGCGAAGGTGTATGAGTTAAATACTTCATCTAGAATTATATCGAAGACATCAATACGAGAGGAAAATTTTGTAAATGATGCTTCGATATGACGGACCGGATGAAAGAAATGAGGATTTGCGTGAATCAGGCCACCGCGTGATTTCATTTACACCAGTTGCGACTCTAAAGATCCACAGCGGGTTTTCAAACTCACAGCTTCTCGACGTACTGGACAGGATTCATATTTTTGACGGAACTTCAGGGATATCTGAAATATCAATAGAAGAAATTTATGTATGTTTAAATTACTTTTATTTCATCTCTTTTATATACTAACGATGCAATAGATACATTCTGTTAAGGAAACTTACCAAGGCGAGTACTGATTCCTTGAATTGACGATTTTGTGACTCCGAAGGACGGAACATTGCTCGGAGAATTTCGTTCAGAATTCGAACCTTGTTTCGCATATCCATGCTCTGGCACACAATTTTCCTTTTCTACTGAGATGTCATCGAATCTTGTTCGCACAGCAAACTCTTTGTGTCGCATTGCTTTGTATGGGCCCTTACATATTGAAAATACACGATATGAGTAACTATCTTCTTAAACTATGTTTAAAATCTTTTCATTAAACTTACCCGTGCAATTACTTGGCCATTTGCGTCGAGCTTGACCCATTCGCGAACTATGTCTTCATTGTTAAAATGTCACATACACGACTGGTGTGTTGTAATTTTATAATGCCTGGGATAGATTGTTCCCACTTTTTCCACATATCAATGTTCTTAGGCACTCTGAATATACAACATTTTTTGTTTATTTTGCTTTTACAATGAGGCACCACACACCGATTCGTCATTTTTAGTATAATAATTACTAAAAGACTGTGATGTACACTAAATAAACATAATATTCACGCATAGCAGTATCGAAGGGTTTTCAGTTTATGTCTATCGGCATTATCTGATCGCAACGCCTCTAGTGACTGCTACAGAAATTAAAAACAGCTTCGTTAAGAGGACCACTCTCGGCGCAGGAATTTCCAGACCTGTATACAAGACCGTGGTCTGGGCACTCCGGCTGTAAAACCGTGCCGAAAATGAAGCCGATGTTGTGAATTTTCGCCGCTAGCGCTAGTGAGGGAGAGGCCTACTTAGTACGCATGCGCGGCAACTGTTTTTTTATTTCACTTTATTTACAATCCGTTAACCTCTTTCGGCAGTTCACTCAGTTTAATATCTACGCCAGTATTTTATTATTTATTCAGTATAAATTTATCGTTATGCGTTTCGAAATTTTTCCTTAAAAAAAGAAAAATCGGTAAAAAATGTGTTATTCCGGGATGTAAAAGTTTGTTTAATTTCGAAATTTTTTTTTTGCTTAATCTCGAAAAAAAAATCTAAAAAAATTTGAGTGAGTTACAAATAACCATATACAACTTTTTACTTCTCGGGCATATTATTTTAAACCCCATCGTTTTCGAGTTGCGCTGCATTTTTCGAAACCAGTATTTTTTTTACAAAAAACTAAATATCTCTGCGGAAAAAAATCGCAGAATTTTTTTTTTTTAATCCAAAATAAAGCTGGATTTGTCCCCTTCAAAACGCCGCTTATTAAATTGGATTATCATTATTTTCGAATAAGATATTCAACTTTTTACTGACAAGTCAAGTGTGCTACGTGTTATTTAAATGGGAAATCGATAACTCGATGTTGCGACCTCGTAGGATTTTTTTACCGGTCTGAAACGATGCATGGTGTTGTTTGGGGTCGCAAACTTGAGTTTGAGCCGGTGGGAGAGGAAAAAAAAAGTTTTTTTTCGGGTCACTCTAATATATATATATGTTTGTGTATTTTCCATATATGTCAAATATATATATATGATGAAAATAGATTTAAAATATATAAAATATAAATTATATATTTTACTGCGGAATAAGTTATATATTTTCACATACATTTTTTTCCATACGTGACTCTATGTATCTGAATGTGACTCACTCCATTTTCAGTATCCCTGAAGGTGATGTGAAACAGATATAATTGCGTGAAAGATCAACCGAAAGCATGTTTAACACCACGTTAATTCTTATCCCATGATCTTTTCTTATTACAAAAATTATAGGAATAATTATTAGAAGGACTTCCCTTGTATGTTGACTGCTACTACTAGCGTCTACATTTTTGTTTGCGTAAGATGAAATAGGGAAGCTGGTATCATTAGGTAACAATACAAACATACTTCTTACCATCTCGTGTTTTTGTTATGTTGAAATTTCAGGATATCTTTGCAAGCAAAATCTCAGGTAAACTAAATGCGACGTCTGTAGAAATGCCATAAAAAATGCAGATTCATATTCGCAAGGAGCGAGTGCACAGCTTGTGAATTTAAAAACTCGCGGGGGACTCATCCATCCGAACAAAACATTCTTCAATCTCATCATTGCTTTAGAGTTGCGCTTTATAGAAAATTGTCATTTACCAAATGTATACGATCGAACTATCGACGATATGTTAATGTCATATAAATTTTCATTCCCGTGTAAGGAGCATGCAGATTGCTTTTTATCGTATGCGATCCATTATTATTTGCGGCTTCGTATGCGGCAATTTTCTGCGCAGCAAACCAAATCGCTTAAAAAAAAAAGTAGCGAGAAGAGAAAACAAGCGAAATTTCACAGATGCTAATAAACAAGAGTTTTGACACTACAATGTAATATTTAATTAATCCCGACCGCACCCTACAATCCTATTTTTAGTATTCTTTTTAATCCTTCAAAATGTTATTTCATATAGTTATGATAACTCATTTCGCCACACAGTAGAAACATTGATATAGCTGGCTAATAGAGTAAAATAAAATATTTTGAAAAATTCAGAACCTGCGGATACAAATCCAGAGCTTTAAAAGTAAAAACGAATAATTTTTCATTCCTATATATAGCAGGCTTGTACGATAATAAATAGGGATAGAACTCGTTTATAACTTTCGCTCTTCCACTTGGTTCTTCGGCTTGCGATTCGATTTTACGGATTGAATTCAATTTACTATTGATGCACTTGTAGTAACCTTTTTGTTAATATGAGTCTTAATTACGATCCGAATTAGAATATATAACCCATCAAAACATTATACAAATCTGCAGCCTAGCACGCAAGCGCACGGAGAAAAAGACGGCTGCACTATATTCCTCTCTTTGTTGCACACCGGCCTCCGAGATTGCAGCGCTCCGGTCTTTGGTGCACAGATTGAGAAACACAGGCTTCAGAACGGTCACGCTGCGTTATATAGGAAGGGGCTTGGAGTGCTCAGACCTGTCTATAAGACCGTGGTTTCGCTCGAAATTCCTTAAAAGTCATCGGGGCCCTTTTTAGGTTCGGTGTCTGTACGATAGCATACTGTAGTGGACTTACGTAAAAAATATGGATATACATAACCTTAAACATGACGAGAAAGGGCGCCCTGATCATATGCTATGATACGGTGCTGACCATAAGCATGCGAGTGGTTAGTAGTTTCTTATAGGGATCGGGCTTGGGCAGCCTCGATTATAAGAAATTTCGGTCCCAGTTTGTACTTAAAAACGAGGTCTAACTGTACAGCTATTTTACATAATTTCAGTATTTCGAGATGTCTCGATATAATTTCGGAATTTCGAGTTATATCGATACAAGTTTTTGTAAGATATGTTGTTTCTTTAAGGCCTTACATACGTCCAGCGGTACCGAAAACGTACCAAAAGAAAAACTGTTTTTAGGAGGGATAGAAATAGAAATTGATGAAAAAATTCTTACACATTGTTTATTACTGTGTTAAGTTTGTAAACAAATTTATTTCAATTTTTTTTTTCAAAAATTACAACATGAAAAATCACATTTTTTGAAGCACTGTAAAAAAAAAGTTGCTCCACGGTCGGCAGTATTTCTTCCTCAAATGTTGACGGATCTGCAAAATGTAAAGAAATTCTTGTAAAATAAGGTAGTAGTTATAGTCTGTCGAGCCGGATTTTTGAAATTCGAAAAATTAAACAATTTACGGTAATTTAAAAAAAAATGTTAAGTTTGTGTCAAAAAAGTCACACTTTAATTGTTTTTATAAAATTTTCTAATTATAATTTTTAAAATCCGACTCGACAGACTATAGAAAAAACAATTCCGAATATTTAAAAAAAAAAATCATCAAAAAATATTAAAAACCGTACGAGTTATCATGCCGACCGTGTCAGAAAAAGTAGTTTTGAGAAAAACACCTTTAAAGTTTAAAGCGCGTTTCGCTCGAAGTCGCGCGCGGCTGGAGCAAGAACTTTATGAATTTTTTAAATTTATTTAGTTAACTCACGTCTAATCTCCCATTCCAGCTTCATATTGTACGCCTTTCTTGTCAGTAAAAAATTGTTGTTGTTTATTTTTTTCTAATCGACGACTGCCTCAAACAACTCAACTCAGGTAGGCGCGCGTCAGACCTTTGTCCTTTCGTCGGGCAGTCACATTATCTACAATAACTTTTGAACTATGGGGAATTTTTACAATCAGCTTACACAGAAATACGCCTAAGACTATAAGGAATAATAATCTGTAAACAAAAAAAAATCGATTTTTTGAAAATTCTCGACGTATGTAAGGCCTTAAGATATGTCGACAGAATCTTGGCATTTTGAGATATATCGATACAAATTCGGAATTTCGAGATATATCGATGTAATTTCAGAATTGCGAGATATATCGAAACAATATCGGAATTTCGAGATGGGTCGATACAATTTCGGAATTTCGTGATACATCAATACAATATCCGAATTTCCGGAATATATCGATACAATATCGGAACTTCCGAAATATATCGTAACGATATCGAGATCTTAAGCTCGCTGGTCATGTGTCGTTTGAGGATTGAGAAAAGAAAGGGGCTTGTAGAAATACAGTCGTAACGTGATTTCATATTTATTTACAATAAGTAAAGCGAAAAATTTAAATAACGCGAGATTAACTGGTACCGAACCAATCGGATCCCATTGCGCCGAAAAATGCAGCAGCTCCAGATTTTATTGTTGCCCCAGTGGAATCGTTCTTCGGTGTTTCCTTCACCGGCGTCTTCTTGCGCTGAATTAACAACGAAATAATATTGTTATTTTTCTTTCGAACCTCGCGCGCGTGGTATCATGGTTTTTTTTTTTGCGATTAGTAAAAATTAAATAAAAATATATATCAACCACAAATCGTTATTGCTTAAAAAATTAATATTTGTAAATGGGCCCAATAATAATAATTTCCTTTGTTTTTCAACTTCGTTTGATCGTAAATTTCGTACGAAAACATGCACACCGGAAATTCTAATGGAAGCACAACGTCCGATATTTTATTTTTATTTTTTCCTTTCATTGCCACAAAATAACACGTTTACCACCCGTTCTCAAGTCTTACCTCGAGCAAACTCCAATCTAAGAATACATAACGCAAAAGGTAGTGATTTAATTGTCGTTTGGCTTAAAAAGTCAAATAAAAAAAATCATATTTATAGTGAACAAACAAAGATCTAAATACAATTGCATCAAAAAATATATTAAAAATGATGAATTTGATGAAAATATGAACTGTGATGGAAAAAACAATAAAAAAAGGAATTTTATGAAATTAATTGATAATGAACCAGAAATCCTCACCTGTGTCTTGTCCGGCACTGAAACGGTCATCAGTGGCAAATTTCTCGTCGGAGCGGTTACAGCGAGAGGAGGAAACCAAGGAGCTCCCGTGCACATTGCAAGTCCACCCGGAGGATCGGCCATTGATTTTGAACTATCGCTCGAGGCATAATCGCCGCGCGAACCCAACACCGAGTGTAATTGCTCGATATGGGGCACTAAATTCCCAAATATCAGCTTTAAAATGGAAAAAAAAACACATTTAAGGATATTTATGTATCGGAAAGTAAGTTTTTATGAAAATTGTGAAAAATTAATTCAGTTTTTTTAAAAATCTTTGTATTTGCGAATTTTAAAAGTTCATCGAGCGATTTTCCTATAGAAATTCCAATGAAAAATTGTACCCTGAATTGATAAATAATTAAATCGTTGAAAAGAACAATTTTTCCACAGTTTGCATAATGGAAATTGTCGACATTTCATTCGACGACGAAATAATAGTATCAAAAACATTTCAATTGCTTCGAACTTCGAGAAAAAATTTCAATTTCGACAATTGACATTTGTAAAAACATGTACGTATCCGAAATTGAGGCTGTATGTCTGTTCAGATAATAAGACAAAACAATTTCGGGACGAAGGAAAATCGTTTCGTTTCGTTCATTGCTGATGATTTTTTTGTGGTACGAAATAATTGAAAACAAACGTGAGATTTTCGATAATTACTTACCAAAGATCGTTGAGCGCTTTTCTTCACGTTCAAGTGAATGAACGGATAAAATACGTCGGAATCGAACGGATCAATTTTAGCAAGTACATTATTGCTCGCTTCTATCGATCTGTCAATGAGACTTTTATTTTCGCGCGGGACCATCAACAGCGTTACGTATTTAATGTCGAACAAAATTTGAAAGGCCTGCTTTTGTCGGATGTTCGAATTTTTCACTTTTTCGTCGTAATAATCTAACAATTCTTTGGCGACATGATCGACGATCTCGTTAATGACTTTTCTGAAAAAATGTAAACAAACAGTTGTGAGAATTAATGAAATTGTTCGATTCTGAATAGGGAGTAATTGTCGTGACAAAAATACAATTACAAAAAAGTATTTAAGAAACAAAATCATTTACAAATACGTTTAGTACTTAGCGCGAACTCAAATTGAAACTTTAATAAGTCAGGCTTAAATTCAGATTTCAGCCCGAACTTGAGAACGAACCTTAGTTCTCAGAATTAAATTCTAAGTTAAGTGCGACGCTGAATAAATTCAAACTTACATTCGAACCCAAGTTTGGGTTAATTACGAACTAAATTTTCGGACAAGTTTGAAATTAATTTTAGTTTAAGTACGAACTTATGTTGGGTTAAATTTACACTTAAAATTCAATTAAGCTTGAACTTAAGTTTCGGTTGAGTTTGAACCTGAATATGGGTTAAGGGCGGGGTAAGGGTTTTCCTTTTCGAAAAATCGAATTTTTTTTTTTTTGTCTTATCTTATTGTTTAACATTTCAAGAATATGTCCTTAAAATTTTAAACCGATCTAAGCAATATTCTTGAAGTTATTGTCTTATTAATCTCCTGGCCTTTAACGCTATACCTCTAACAGCTGCGGGCGGTCGGGCTAGCAGTGCAGCTGTCCAACAGGTATACAGTTTATTCATTGCTATTGTGTATATAGTATATAGTGTATAATATACACTACAATATTTTAAAAGAAGACACGAGCTGGAATCGATGATTCTGTGTAAGTTGGAAAAAAAAAAAAATTTCTTCACTTTTTTACTTCATAAACTTTAGACGCGTTTTTCTCAAAACTACTTTTTCAAAGTCCGTGTTCACTGCCATTTAAAAACTACTCGACCGATTCATTTCAAACTTTGTACACATTTTCTACATATAAAATACCTCCCCCCAACGTTTAGTTAAATTTTTTTTTTTACATTAAGTGTGTTTCCCACCCACAAAATGGCGGAATTTTTCGTGGAAAATAACAGTTCACACTTTAGATGGCCGCCAAAAATTTTTAAATGAAAAAAAAAATTATTAGAGAACGTTGGGGGGAAGATTTGATTATAATTTGACTAAATTTTCATGGTTTTTCATTTTCAGATAATGTCCGGCCGAGTTATAGTGGACACCGCAAATTGTTTTTTTTCCAAGACGTTCTGGGGGAAGCTCTGTTACGGGCTTATGCTTCAATATTTCTGCATAAAAAAATTACACAACATTGTCAAAAGTATGCTCAATAATGTACAAAAGGTTCGAATAAAATTGCTCAATCCATATTTGAGAAAAAAAATCGCAAAAAAAGTGTTTTTTTTTACGCTGAAACCCTTACCCCTCCCTTAAGTTAGAACTTTTATTTTTAACTGGAGTTGGGGTTAAGTTTGGCTTAAGCTTTTTTTCATTTTGAAGTTAGCTTGAACGTAACTTAAATCCTACCTTCAGATTGAGTCAAAATTGAGCTTAACTCCGAACTTGATGACACTCAATCTCAACGTATATTCAAATGTAGTCCGAATTTAAGTTCAGACTTAACCTAAACTTTAAAGTGAACTTTGAACTCAAGTTCAGATTTAAGCCTAAACTTAACTATAAGGTCCGATTTAAGTCTAAACTTAACCTTGTACTCAAGTTCGTATTAAAGTATGAACTCAAGTTTGACCTTGAGTCTCAGATAAAGTTTCAACATAACGTTCAACTCAAGTTTGAACATGACTTTCAAAATAAGCATCAAAATAAGTTTGAACACAAGTTCGAACGTAAGTTTCAACAAGCGATTGAACACAAGTTCGTGCGATCGGCAATCGATTCGGGCCTGGAAAACAACAATCGGTTTTGAGACTCACTTTGGTATCGTGTGCGGAATGATTTTATTCAGATCCTTCGTAACGGCGGCCAAAAACTTTTGCAAATCAACCGAGGGTTGATAAGGAACGAAAATTTCCGATTTAATGGACTTTCCCTCCTCGGCTTCCTCCTCAATAACAACTTTTTCCCATTCGGAAATAATCGACGAAACCCCACAGCCATTAGTCCCTCTTTCGTCGATGAAATAACGTTGACGATGCTTTTGTACCTTGATCTTGTTATAATTCGCCCATATCGACCATACTGCCGTACTCTCTTCCCTCATACGATCGCAAATCGATTGCCACTTGACGTTTGTCGTGACGTTGCCAGAAATTTTCGACAGTGTGAAACACTTGTTGAGACTCGGACATAGTACCGTTAAAGCTTGTAAAAAACGCGCGACAAATATCGAATTTACTTCACAAATACCGATTTTCGTATTGTCCGCGATACGCTCGTTTCTCAAAAATTTCACAAGATCATCGATCATGGATGTGCTGATATTTTGAAGATTCTCTTGAATTTCCGTGCGATCCGTAAATTTACCAAAAACCACGGACAAACTCGTTGTTAATAAATTTTCCTTTAACGACTGCACCTGTTCGGTATCGTACAAATATTGCTCGAGATCGAGGAGAAGTAGGGTCAAATTTTTGTCAAAATCCTCGCACAATTTCACCAAATTCGGCGAATAACCGCGCGACTTCATCAGCAACGATCTTTTGCCATCGATCGACGAAATTTTCGAGAGTCTTTGCGGTATGTCGCTCGTCGAATCTCGCCAAACGTACCAGCGTAAATCGTTCTCCGGAAATTCAAATTTTTCATTCGCTATCTTCAACAACAAATCGCTCGTGCTTGTTTTCAATGATAATAGAGCGTTCGACCATTTTTCGTGAAGTATCGTTTTAACGCGTTTCGTCAATAATGGCTGATAAAACGTTGACCAAAAATTCTTCGTCGGCAACGACAATTCCGACGTAATTTTTTCCCAATTTTCCGGCACTTCAAGGGCCAACGATTCCTCACGAATATTATATATACCACGGACCGACGTCACGTGATTGAGCAATTTCGATATTTCACGAGTCGTAAAAATTTCAATCCAGCCGTACCAATTTTCGAGAATTTCTCGCAAATCGCGAGACTCGAGATCGATGAATTTATCTTTTTCAAATGGTTTGTGACTTTTCGTTACTTTTGGAAGGAATTTTTTCAACAAATCGTTGTCAAGATCGAGATTGTACAACATTTCGGATGCTCGTTGATTCGTCAATTTCGTTACGTATTCGCCGACCAAACCACGATTACGATCGTTGATTTCTAAAAGACAAATAATATCAATAATAAAATTGATAATTAGGCGTGGGTGACGATGAATTCTTTTTAATTATTTAAAAAAAAATCAAAATTACGGAAAATATATTTTTTTTGCGAAAGATGTTATATGATAATTGTTAATTGAAACAAAATTTTCATATAAAAATGAATATCGTTATAATTACAGTAAAATATTATGTTGTTCATAATTTTTTTTTAATTATTTATTTAAATTATTTAAAAAATAAATAAAAATGATGGAAAATATATATTTCTTTCGAATAATGTTATATGATAATTATCAATTGCAACAGAAATTTCATATAAAAATAAATATCGTTATAATAACAGTAAAAAATTATTTTATTTTTTTCTGTATTTCATAACGAAAAACATAAAAATGTTGTTCGTAATTTTTTTTTTATTGTTTATACAACTGTAAAAGGTATTTAATGATTTTGTATCTTTTTTTTTAATTATTTATTTAAATTATTTAAATAATAAATAAAAATTATGGAACATATATTTTTTTCGAATAATGTTATATGATAATTATCAATTGAAACAAAAATTTCATATAAAAATAAATATCGTTATAATTACAGTAAAATATTATGTTGTTCATAATTTTTTTTTTATTATTTATTTTAATTATTTAAAAAATAAATAAAAATGATGGAAAATATTTTTTTTTTCGACTAATGTTATATGAGAATTATCAATAGAAACAAAAATTTCATATAAAAATAAATATCGGTATAAAAACAGTAAAAAATTATTTTATTTTATTCTGTATTTCATAACGAAAAACATAAAAATGTTGTTCGTAATTTTTTTTTATTGTTTATACAACTGTAAAAGGTATTTAATGATTTTGTATCTTTTTTTTTTAATTATTTATTTAAATTATTTAAATAATAAATAAAAATTATGGAACATATATTTTTTTCGAATAATGTTATATGATAATTATCAATTGCAACAAAAATTTCATATAAAAATAAATATCGTTATAATAACAGTAAAAAATTATTTTATTTTTTTCTGTATTTCATAACGAAAAACATAAAAATGTTGTTCGTAATCTTTTTTTATTGTTTATACAACTGTAAAAAGTATTTAATGATTTTGTATCTTTTTTTTTAAATTATTTATTTAAATTATTTAAATAATAAATAAAAATTATGGAACATATATTTTTTTCGAATAATGTTATACGATAATTATCAATTGAAACAAAAATTTCATATAAAAATAAATATCGTTATAATTACAGTAAAATATTATGTTGTTCATAATTTTTTTTAATTATTTATTTAAATTAT
The DNA here is from genome assembly GCA_958009045.1 of Oxytorus armatus. Lineage (NCBI taxonomy): Eukaryota > Metazoa > Arthropoda > Insecta > Hymenoptera > Ichneumonidae > Oxytorus > Oxytorus armatus. Next base: position 13,504,375 of record OY253755.1, read on the forward strand.
TTAAAAAATAAATAAAAATGATGGAAAATATTTTTTTTTTCGAATAATGTTATATGAGAATTATCAATAAAAACAAAAATTTCATATAAAAATAAATATCGTTATAATAACAGTAAAAAATTATTTTATTTTTATCTGTATTTTATAACGAAAAATATAAAAATGTTGTTCATAATTTTTCTAAATTGTTTATACAACGGTAAAATGCGTTAATGATTTTTTATATTTATTTTAATTATTTAAAAAATAAATAAACATTATGGAATATATATTTTTTTCGAAAGCTGTTATATGATAATTATCAATTAAAACAAAAATTTCATATAAAAATTAATATCCTCATGATTACAGTAAACATTTGTTTTTCCATATTTTGTTCATACAACTTCAAAAGGAATTCAATGATATTTTAACAATTTTTTTTTAGCACATTTTTCACCGATAATTAATAATGAATTGTAAATAATAATAATTTATTATTAATAATTCGTACTCACTTATGAAACAAGAATGAATGAGCGTGACTGTGTCGGTTAATAATTTAACGCTCAGCTTGATTCTCTGACGAACGCTGTGAGGACTTTCGTCCTTGATAATGGACTCGATAGCTCGACTCCTTAAATGAATTAATTTGTCGAGTAAATCCTTCGACGTTGTACCATCCAGAAGTACGAGAGCGGCTAAGCAATTTGCCGCTGCCTGAACGCGATTATTTAAATAAATTAAAAGAATAATTATATCCATCATTATTGATATTTAAAAGCGGATAAACATTCATTATTTTAGCGCAATATTTTAACACATTTTTGTTTTCTTTTATTTTCCCGAGAATTTGTGGTTAGAAGGGATATACGCTTCTGAGTTGCGGGAAATTTTGAATATTTATTTTCGAAAATTTATTCGGACCTTGAAACTGTGACCCAAACATATTATCAAACGGGCGGTGGAAAATTTGTAATTTTTCGAAAACGAGCAGGAAGCAATGTGCAAATTTCAATTTGCACCATTTTTTTTTTATAGCGAAAAAAAAAAAATTTCTTTGAGGTAGTAGTCTGGTAACTTAAGCCAATTTTCATGTCTTTTTTAGAGGGCGTTTTTTTGTAGGAAAATAAAAATGAATCGTTTTGGATATATAGGATGTTTTTATTTACATATTAAAGATATAAAAAAAAAATTTTGAAAATATTCAATAGTTTATTATTATTATTATTATTATTATTGATCGAAGTTGGAACCTCGAAAAAAAGCGCGTGGGTGGCCCCGGTGATTTTGGTCGTGATGTTATCTGAAATAAAAAATTCTTGATATTTCTTAATCTATAGTCATGTCATTCTGGTCGAAAGTACTGAAGTTAAATTTCATGGATAAATAACAAAATGGCGGATTTTGGAAAAAAGTTTTTTTCTCCAAAGTCCGCCATTTTGTTATTTATTCATGAAATTTAACTTCAGTAGTTCCGACCAGAATGACATGTCTATAGATTAAGAATTATCAAGAATTTTTTATTTCAGATAATTGTTATTTATCCATGAAATTTAACTTCAGTAGTTCCGACCAGAATGATATGTCTATAGATTAAGAATTATCGAGAATTTTTTATTTCAGATAACATCAAGAGCCAAAATCACCGGGGCCACCCACGCGCTTTTTTTCGAGGTGCCAACTTCGGTCAATAATAATAATAATAATAAACTATTAAATTTTTTCAAAAAAATTTTTTTTTGTATCTTTAATATGTAAACAACAACATCCTAAATATCCAAAACGATTCAATTTTATTTTCCTACAAAAAAACGCCCTCCAAAAAAGACATGAAAATCGGCTTAAGTTACCAGACTACTACCTTAAAACAAAATATTTTATTGAAAAATATTACATCTCTACCTCTGTCGTCAGATCCAATGACTGCAAAGTCGCGTTACACTCGTTGAATATTACATTCCTGAAGTGACTAATGATGCTCCATTGTTTAGCAACAATGGGATATTTATTGGTCAAATGTGATTGACCAACCTCAAATGTTAAACTATAATTAACATGCTGCGCCAGTATAAACAGTTGCGAAGCCAGCAAAAGATCTCGGTTATCGATCGCCGACCATATATGCTCGGGTATATCCATCAATATTTTTATTTGCATTACCACCGAGTCAGAAACATTCCCCAAATCTCTGCAACATAATAACATTTTTTTTTTTTTTTTTTTGATACGTCATGTTAAGGGGCTATACCAGTGTGACACTTTCGAAAAATCGATTTTTTTTGTTGCCTTTTTCAACAATTTATACATTCAAGAATATCCTGTAAAAATTCTAAGGCCGTATCTCTAATACTAAACAAATGGCAGCCTTCTAAAAAGCAACCGCTCGTAGGTATAAATCGATAGTTAAATCTTTAAGGTAGTAGTCTGGTAACTTAAGCCGATTTTCATGTCTTTTTTGGAGGGCGTTTTTTTGTAGGAAAATAAAAATGAATCGTTTTTATTTACATATTAAAGATACAAAAAAAAATTAGTTTGAAAAAATTTAATAGTTCATTATTATTATTATTATTGATCGAAGTTGGCACCTCGAAAAAAAAAGCGCGTGGGTGGCCCCGGTGATTTTGGTTCTTGATGTTATCTGAATTCAAAAATTCTTGATAATTCTTAATCTATAGACATGTCATTCTGGTCGGAACTACTGAAGTTAAATTTCATGGATAAATAACAAAATGGCGGGCAAAATAAAAGGACTTTTTTTTCCAAAGTCCGCCATTTTGTTATTTATCCATGAAATTTAACTTCAGTAGTTCCGACCAGAATGACATGTCTATAGATTAAGAATTATCAAGAATTTTTGATTTCAGATAACATCAAGAGCCAAAATCACCGGGGCCACCCACGCGTTTTTTTTTCGAGGTGCCAACTTCGATCAATAATAATAATAATAATAAACTATTAATTTTTTTCAGAAAAATTTTCTTTCGTATCTTCAATATGTAAATAAAAACATCCTAAATATCCAAAACGATTCATTTATATTTTCCTACAAAAAAACGCCCGCCAAAAAAGACATGAAAATCGGCTTAAGTTACCAGACTACTACCTTAAACGCGATTTTCTTGAAATGCAATTTTTCAAATTTGCTGACACTCAAAGAGCAAATTATCCGATTGACTTGAAATTTGAACCGAGTACTCTTGAATATATTTACTCTACAATGACGTAGGACAATTTTGATTGGCTGAAAATTGACGATATGGCATTGAAAAAAACCACCATTTTATAGGCGAGAAAACAGACTTTTTTTTTCATAACTACACAATTTTGTTAGATTTTGATATTTTTCGAAAATCCTACGTCATTGTACAGGAAATACCTTCCAGTTTAACGACATTTTTTTCCATTTTCGGTTTCAGCTACTCAATCGGCCGAAATCATGTCAGCAGTGGAGGAACTTTTTTTTTTGGCGCCTCCGAAGGCAGCGCATAAGTCGCTTGGATCTCAATATTTTTCTGTGAAAAAATTATGTAATGTAGGTCAAATATAGCCAAATATTTTCTTAATTTTCCGAAACATTCAATTGAGTACTTTTCTTCCAAAAAATTCCCGAAAATCAACTCCAAAATCAAACTCGAATCCAAATGTAAATTACCATTAATGGTATAAGATAAATTTATCCGAATCAATAATAATAGTAATATTTTAATTGTCATTCGATTGAACAATCCGGTCGGCGTCAATTTTCAAAATTTCGTAAGATTCATATTGATTTTGAAATTTCCGAGCCGAAAAACCCTCTAAAATAAATTTTCATGAAAAATGGGTTCAATTCGCTGTTTCTTGGGCACCAGCGTTGAATCCGTCATTTTGAATTTCGATATTTCGACGTCAAATTTAAATCCAGTGACCTTGAGAATCCTCAAGTACAAACTCTCATCGAAATTGTATTATTCTTTTCGATTCCTGATTCGCCAGATTGGCTCTGCCATTTTGGATTTCGAGAATTTTCACTATGAATTCGTAATCGGCGACCTTAACTATGGCCGGGCACGAATTTTCATCAAAATCCGATTATTTTTTGTTTCTCGATTCATCATATCAGCCGCGCCATTTTGAATATCGGCATTTTTATCAATTATCATAAAAATCGGATAATCTGTAGTTTCTCTGTATCCGTATTGACTGCCATGTTGAATTAAAAAATTAACTACATTGAATTCGAAGTCCGCGACCTCAAAAGCACGCCGGTATCAAAATATTCATAAAATCTTGACTCCGCTATCTTGAATTTAAAAATTGATCCTTCAATTCAAGGCCTCAAAAACTCTGAGGTACCAATTTTAACAAAAATCACACCATTTTTTCATTATTTTCGTCAGGTACATTGACCCCGGAATTTTGAATGTACGTGCACAGCTTTGAAAATTGGTCAGAAGTGTCGGTACTTTTCGCGCCAATTACGATCAATTATCATAAGGGTTTACGTTCATTCTTTGATTTATATATATACATATATATATATATATATATATTCGTCACAAAATCCCTTTGGCCTTAAAATAAATAATAAACTGAAATTCCCTGGGACGAGATATTTAAAATGTGGTCGAGAACATGCACAGAAGACAAAGTACATTTTTAGTGCGATCACGTCATTGACGGGAAAATTATTTTTATTGCCAAAAGCGCGTGGGCAACGGACTGTCGCAAGCAAATACGTCATCGTTCTATTAAGATCACGTAACTTCTTTTGACAGTCCAGTTAAAGTCTTCGAATCGAACGTTGATCTGTCACTCGTTTTCATTTGTCGTGATCACTCGTACAGGATCTTATGTGTTGTTATACATACTGTTTAAAAAAAAACGTATTGTTTAAAATCATCATCAAAAATGTCGGAGAACTAAGGTCATTTTTATATCTTTAAAAAAACATACTGCTAAAACCATGCTTATTTGTACCAGAATTGTGTTTTGCAATAACAATACAAAAATTGTTTAGTGTTATTTGAGAATGATTGTTAATTATTATGTGTACACAATCCTGATTAGCGTGAGTTTTATCAATATATTTACGTTACCGCTACGCGTCAATCTTTATATTTTTATATCAGTCACCGGCACAGCAACATCTTATACAATCGTCTATTCTCGCAGCTAATAGTAATGGCTACCCCGTCTTTAAGTCCAGCTTCCGCAATTCAATGATCGTTCCGATTCCTAGCGACTACTACTCCGTCAAAGAAAGAATATTCAAGTAGAGTAAAGCTGATAGTCGAATATAGTAGCGCCGCAAATAGATTGCATTGTAGCAAATAGATTTTGTATTCTTTGAACGCTGATAAATTTACTGGTAGTGACCAATCGCGTAGTAGTTAGAACGTGGAATGATTTTCTGCATCGTAAAAACATGGCTTTACTGCGTAACAGCTTACTCCTGCGTTTTATATGTTTCGTGTTGATTTTTTTTGTTTTCATAGTTAGTAAGGACGCCTGCTTTTTGTTTATTCTCGCTAGACAATGAGACACTGTTAGTAGCGCCCATTGAATGTTTAAATGAATAAGGTAAGAAATAAACACGCAAATACTTATATCGGTTATATTAAAAGTAAAAATTGAAGAAAGCGCTGTAAGAATTGGGTTTAACGAAGATAAGAGTTGTTACTATTACCTGTCGTTGCATTTGTCCGCTGTGTCGATTTTGAAACCAATTACATACTTTTGCTGCAAATCGCGAAACATCGTTTCTATATCAGCGATTGTAAGTATAACGTTCCTCGAAGTTTGCCTCATTTCGGCAATCGTATCAGCAGCCTGTATCAAATCACGATAACGTTCGCTGCGAAAATTTCATTAAGCTTTCGTCAAATAAACGAAGTATTTTCAACGAGAAAAAAATTGAATTACAAATTTTTCAAATGAAAAATAAAATTGACCCTCGTTACCCCCAAGAGGATAGAACTCACCCGACCAATGTTCGCAATTCGATTTTCTTTCTGTCACTCTCGTGCTGTATGGTTTTTTGAATTTTTTCAATGTCCTTGACATTGTGCTCCTCGAAGAGTTTATTTATGTCAAGATCGAAAAACTTTTGCGTTGGCATTTTTGTCTTTGGGTTATTTTATGCTGGCGACATTTGTACGTGACGTATATATTGAATACTTCCGATTGAAAAGTGAGGTTAGGTTCGAGAAGCGGCTGACCGTTGACACTTCTCAGAATAGAACACCGTTCATTTTATTTTTAATTGTTTTCGTTCGCGATGCAGCGCCACTGCTCCAAGCGGTGCAGAATCTAACTGATAAGACGTAGATCAAAACAACATCTCGGACGTTAAAAAAAGTCTACATCTTTGAGTGTCAAATTCAAAATGACGGTTAATACGATAGAACAAAGAAAGAAAAGGAAGTTTTTATGAAAAGTTTCGAGTTTTCGAGAACGTTCCATTTTGAATTCAGGGAATATTCGAAAGTTCACATTTGCGCATCCGAAGTTGAACAACGAAGTCACGAAGTTATATTTGATCTTTAAAATCGATATACGCTTGTTCCTTTTGTGATCGGGAATTTCATCTTGCAAGTAGAAATTTCAGGTTTAAAAAAAAAACAACGAGGAACGTTCAGGCTTTAATGGAAACCCGTATCCGAGAGTTTTTGGGGACGCTTTTTGAGTTGAAAGTGAACGTTTTAAAATTCAAGACAGAGCAGCGTCGAGATGGAGCAAACCGAAGGTCGCGAATTTCGAATTCAAAGTTAACCTTATTGAAATTAAAAGTAGCGGCTTTAATAAGGCAGACCGAAGAGAAAATAAACGAAACGATTAAAACGAAAATTGGTTTATGAAAGTCGTTAAGATCGCAGGATTCAAATTCACTGCAAAAATGTCGTGTTCCGAAGTAGTGGTTATTCTTGTAGTACAAGCATTTTATGAAGTCATCTATCAAAGCTCTTTTATCAATATATTTTTAAGATCCTCCATCCAATATTTTTTCAAGCTTTCACTCAACCTTACCTTAGATCGGTAAGGATGTTTCCAGCATACTTACCAATCGTCGATAGACCAGAGCCCCTCAAAATATTGGAACATACTCCGTTCCATCCAATTTATCCAGATGGTGCTACGCGGCAAATCCCTTAAAATTTTACACCCCGACATCGGTGTCCCTTCTAGTCGGCGTTTTTCGTGATCCATAGTTCGTGGAAGACAAAACGAAAGCTCGAACAAGTGTGCTGTCTGTCACGTATGAAGGAGCAGCGTGGTCGTACCGACATGATACTCTGATCGCACGCAGTATACGAGGTTACATTTGGTTACATTCAACGAGAGGAGAACCCCTCTCGAAATCGTAACTGCGTGCGTCAGTGTTCATGTTCTGGGCGCGGATGTTTGTGCGGATGTGTGAAAGCGTGCGTGTGTGCCTGCGCTAATGTGCGTACGTTTCATCCGTTTGTTATTTTTATACTTTTATCTCTGTTCATTCTTATTTTACCTCGATGGACGTTGATTGATCAACGTTATGATTAGATTTTATACCGTTATAAAACAGTAGTTGCGAGTGCGTTATATACGCGGCGCTGGCAATCTAGCAGACCGAAGAGTAAGAAAGAGAGCGAGAGAAAGAGAGTTTTGGTGTTTTGTGTTGAACCAAGATGGCGGCCGCGTTAACCGTCGAACAGGAACAAGTAAGTGATTGTTAATTGTTCCGTTTATTAACGCAAACGATTACGCGTAAGAAAATCTTTATCTCCTTCGTTTTAATCCTCTATTTAAAAATTCCAATGGCGAAACGAAAGTGTTTTTAACGATAATTCGTTGATACTTTACAAGTAAAAAATTTACGTTTTACGCCGGATTCATCCGCATATCAACGTTACTAACATACACATTGACGCTTTACGTGCGTTTCATAAAAGCTCTTACATCTAGTTGAATATGACAGTGGATTGTTAAATAAATATTCCTAAAACCGTGTTCCTTCCTCCGTTTGGAATTTCAACTTTTCAAATACAAATGAGCGTTCTTTTTTCGAATGTCTTTCCGTTTAAATATTCTATTTTTAATCTCGGACGAACGATCAATGCGGAAAATGCATTTTCTTCGATCGATGACGATGTCGAGACGTATATTTTCTTTTGATTTTATTATTATGGATTTTTTTTTCTCCCTCAACGTTACGTACGGTTTTTCTGTCGAATCGTGAGTAATGTCGAGATTCTCAGTAAAGCGCTGTCTTAGTCTGTCGGGATATATTACATTTTACGAATTGCGAGAGAAGAATGTCGGAGAGATGAATCGCAACCGAAAACCCAAGATCCGCGATTATTAATTATTACTGTTTGTATATTAAAATACGCGAAATTGTTGTTTTTTTTTTCTTTTTAAATTTGTCAATATTGAAATATTGATTTTTTCGTAATATATTTAGAGATTTTTTTTTCTGTTAATTTTCGTTGTTGTACAACGGTGAACATTTTAACCCGGCAACCAATTCATCTTTAACCTTCACCGATCCGATGATAATTTAAGTTTAAAGCGTTTTTTTTTTTACAAATCAAATTTAACGTTCAGGAACAAATAAACTGGTCAATTAAAAGAAAAAAATTTTTTAATTTGGTAAAAAAAAAACTTTTTTACGCTGCTTTGTTAATATCTTCCCGTGTTATTATTATTATTATTATTATTATTATTATTATTTATATTATTATTATTATTATTATTATTATTATTATTATTTAGAATCAATGTTCTTCGCTATAACTGATTCCTCTCGTATTTTCATCTTATCGCAATGTATTCAAATTCCTCTTGGAATTAATTTTCAATAATAATAATAAAAATAATAAAAATAAAAATCCTAACAATCCGAGAATTTTTTTTGTCTGAGGCTGCACACGCTAGCCATTCATTATGAAATTAAATAATTATTATTATTATTGGCATTAGAAATAATGAAAATTTATGAAATTTCATCGCTTTTAAAGGGCCATTAACTCGTCAAGTTTTTCAACAATTCAACTATTTAAAAAAATTTCGATTTAAAGAAAAAATAATTATTCGTATTTTACAAAAAAATTACGAATAATTATTTTTTCTTTAGATCTGAAAAAAATTAATTAAAATTAAATTATTATTATTATTATTTAGAGTCGATGTTCATCGCTGTAACTGATTCCTTTCATATTTTCATCTTATCGCAATGTATTCAAATTCCTCTTGGACGTAATTTTCAATAATAATAATAATTATTATTATAATAATTATCATAACAATCCGAGAATTTTTTTTGGGTGAGGCTGCACACGATAGCCATTCATTATGAAATTAAATAATAATAATTATTATTATTATTGGCATTAGAAATAATGAAAATGTATGAAATTTCACCGCTTTCAAAGGGCCATTAACTCGCCAATTTTTCAATATCTAACAATTTTCAAAAATTCAGATTTAAAGAAAAAAAATTTATTCGTAATTTACAAATCAATGACGAATAATTATTTTTTCTTTAGATGTGAATTTAATTAATTAATATCAAATTATTATTATTATTATTATTATTATTGGCATGAGAAATAATATAAATTTATGAAATTTTACCACTTTTAAAGGACCATTAACTACTCAATTTTTCAACAATTAACAATTTTGAAAAATTTAGATTTAAAGACAAAAAATTTATTCGTAATTTACAAAAAAATGACGAATAATTATTTTTTCTTTAGATGTGAATTAAATTAATTAAAATCAAATTATTATTCTTATTATTATTAGCATGAGAAATAATATAAATTCATGAAATTTTACCACTTTTAAAGGGCCATTAACTAGTCAATTTTTCAACAATTAACAATTTTGAAAAATTTTGATTTAAAGAAAAAATATTTATTCGTAATTTACAAAAAATTAACGAATAATTATTTTTTCTTTAGATCTGAATTAAATTAATTGAAATCAAATTATTATTATTGGCATCAGAAATAATAAAAATGTATGAAATTTTACCACTTTTCAAGGGCCATTAACTAGTTAATGTTTCAACAATTAACAATTTTCAAAAATTCAGATTTAAAGAAAAAAAATTTATTCTTAATTTACAAAAAAATGACGAATATTTTTTCATTAGATGTGAATTAAATAAATTAAAATCAAATTATTATTTTTATTATTATTGGCATGAGAAATAATATAAATTCATGAAATTTTACCACTTTTACAGGGCCATTAAGTAGTCAATTTTTTCAACAATTAACAATTTTGAAAAATTCAAAATTAAAGAAAAAATATTTATTCGTAATTTACACAAAAATGACGAATAATTATTTTTTCTTTAGATCTGAATTAAATTAATTAAAATCAAATTATTATTATTATTATTATTATTATTATTGGCATCAGAAATAATAAAAACGTATGAAATTTTACCACTTTTCAAGGGCCATTAACTAGTCAATTTTTCAACAATTAACTATTTTCAAAAATTTCGATTTAAAGAAACAATAATTATTCGTAATTGACAAAAAAATGACGAATAATCATTTTTTTTCTTTAGATCTGAATTCAATTAATTGGCATTAAATTATTATTGTTATTATTATTATTATTGACGTCAGAAATAATACAAATTTATGAAATTTCACCGGTTTTAAAGGGCCATTAACTCGCCAATTTTTCAACAATTAACAATTTTCAAAAATTCAAATTTAACGAAAACATTATTATTCGTAATTGAAATAATATAAATTCATGAAATTTTACCACTTTTACAGGGCCATTAAGTAGTCAATTTTTTCAACAATTAACAATTTTGAAAAATTCAAAATTAAAGAAAAAATATTTATTCGTAATTTACACAAAAATGACGAATAATTATTTTTTCTTTAGATCTGAATTAAATTAATTAAAATCAAATTATTATTATTATTATTATTATTATTATTGGCATCAGAAATAATAAAAACGTATGAAATTTTACCACTTTTCAAGGGCCATTAACTAGTCAATTTTTCAACAATTAACTATTTTCAAAAATTTCGATTTAAAGAAACAATAATTATTCGTAATTGACAAAAAAATGACGAATAATCATTTTTTTTCTTTAGATCTGAATTCAATTAATTGGCATTAAATTATTATTGTTATTATTATTATTATTGACGTCAGAAATAATACAAATTTATGAAATTTCACCGGTTTTAAAGGGCCATTAACTCGCCAATTTTTCAACAATTAACAATTTTCAAAAATTCAAATTTAACGAAAACATTATTATTCGTAATTGAAAAAAAAAAATATATAAATACATATTGATTAAACTTTGTGAAATAAAAATTCTAAATAATTCGTAAACACATTTTCCATTTTATTACGAACTTCTAAAATTTAAAGTACTAATTTTTTAAATCTATATACGAACGTAACATTTGTTTATACGAACGTAATATTAATCTCAATTTTTCGCCAAACGCAATATTGTGAATCGCATCAAAAAGTTTCTAAAACGATTAGACGATAATTATTACTTGACATCGCCCGCGATAACGAACTTTGATACAATATTTGCTGCAATAACACTCGTATGAAAACAAAAATTACAATTTTAATTTCGTCGTAGTTTTTTTTTTATTATCATTTTTTTTTTTCTAAAAACTCCCCACTCATGATTGGAGTGAAAAAAAATCGTACCCTTCTAAAACGCTTATTGCACGACATCGTTCGATATTACATTTAATTGAATAAACATTTTTTTTTTTTAATTAACATCCACGATCGATTGTGCGTGGGTCTAGTAAAATATTTTCAAGAATTAATAGCGTGGGTATAAAGCACGACACGACATGAATGGATTTTTTTTTTCTTTTTTTTTACTTTCTTTCTTTTTCCATCACTTTGTCGCGCGCGTCGTCACGGGGATCCCGCATTTACTGTCGTCTGGTTGCGATAGGGGTGGGGTACCGGAAGTATAAAGTCGGACGGGGGAGAAAGAGAGGGAGAGAGAGACGGAGAAGCGGAGAGACCGGAAGTAATATCGGTATAACAGGCACGTGTGCGTATGTGTAGTAGCGGACCGGGGGGGGAGTGTTTTGTGAAAAGAAACATATATTGGTCGTAGAAAACATTTAAGAGAGGAGGAAGGTTTTTTGAGTGATTTTCATGAATTTTTTTGGCAAGAAAGGAATGTATATAATTTATTGAAACTTTGAGAACATTTTATAGAAATATTCAAATAAATATTGTAATTTTTTTGAAGCATTTTCTCAGAAAATATGGGCTGCCACCCATCGGAGGTCACCATCGGACGTAACTGTTTGTGTACATTCTGGAGGTCACAGTTTTCATCTGAAATGAATAGGGTTCCAAATTTACTTTAAGAACTTGTCTTTCTTGTATATGAACCTAACTTCCCGCCCAAAAATTGAAAATTGCATTTTTCAGAGGTATTTGAACAAAAGTTCATAATTCCAAAAATATGAGCTGCCACCCATCGGGGATCACCATCAGGCGTAACAGTTTGTGTACATTCTGGAGGCCACAGTTTTCATTTGAAATTAATAGGGTTCCAAATTTACTTTAAGAACAAGTCTTTCTTCTATATGAACCTAACTTCCCGCCCAAAAATTGAAAATTGCATTTTTCAGAGGTATTTGAACAAAAGTTCATAGTTCCAAAAATATGAGCTGCCACCCATCGGCGATCACCATCAGGCGTAACAGTTTGTGTACATTCTGGAGGCCACAGTTTTCATCTGAAGTCAATAGAGTCCCAAATTTACTTTAAGAACATGTCTTTCTTCTATATGAACCTATCTTCCTCCTCAAAAATTGGAAATTGCATTTTTCAGAGGTGTTTGAACAAAAGATCATAATTCGAAAAATATGGGCTGCCACCCATCGGGGATCACCATCAGACGTAACAGTTTGTGTACATTCTGGAGGCCACAGTTTTCATCTGAAATTAATAGGGTTCCAAATTTACTTTAAGAACATGTCTTTCTTCTATATGAACCTAACTTCCCGCCCAAAAATTGAAAATTACATTTTTTAGAGGTGTTTGAGTAAAAAGTTCATAATTCTAAAAATATGGGCTGCCACCCATCGGCGATCACCATCAGGCGTAACTGCTTGTGTACATTCTGGAGGTCACACTTTTCATCTGAAATGAATAGGGTTCCAAATTTACTTTACGAACATGTCTTTCTTCTATATGAACCTAACTTCCCGCCCAAAAATTGAAAAATGCATTTTTCAGAGGTGTTTAAACAAAAGTTTATAACTTAAAAAATTATGCTCTTTCGTATAAACAGGGGGGAAGTTAGCTTCATATAGAAGAAAGACGTATTCTTTAAGTAAATTTCAAACCCTATTGATTTCAGTTGAAAACTGTGGTCTCCAGAATGTACACAAACAGTTACGTCTGATAGTGACCATCGATGGGTGGCAGCCCATATTTTCCGAAAAAACACTTCACAAAAATTAGGATGTTTATTTGAATATATGTATAAAATGTTCTCAAAGTTTCAATAAATTATATACATTCCTTTCTTGACAAAAAAATTCATAAAAATCACTAAAAAAAACTTAGTCCTAAACGTGCCCCCTTAATCGAAAAATAGCTCTACACCAGCAGCTTGTATACAGCGAAGATGAAAAACGACGATTTTTGATATTCACATATACCTAATGCCCACAGGGGGGAATGAGGATTAATCTTGTTAAATTGTTAAAAAATAAATAAATATAACGCTTATTTCATTTTTTTAAATTATTTAAAAACGAAACTTTACTCCATACGATTGAATTGTTGATTATTTTATATTTGTGTAAAGAGACAAAAATTCTTTATCCGAATGAACAAAATTAAATTAAAAAAATAAATCAGATTGCATAATAAAATAATGTAATAATTGTTTTTCCATGAGATAAGCTGAAGATTCGATTTAAAAAATATTTATACTCCATATTGGTTAGGTTTTTTTTTTGCCATTTTATTTATTTATTTCGAAATATCGAGATGTCGTTTGTTGCTGAAAAAAATTGTCCATAGTACACGATTATGAGTCGCTCGATCGTACGTGACAAGAAAAACAAAAGGACATTCGAGCATTGTAAAATTATTGAAACGTCAATTCGCCACGCGCTCGTGTAGCACGTAAAATAATTTTAACGACCGGGGCGACCGACACCGACGTCATTTATTCATTCACGATAAACAGGAACCCACGAAACTCCCCATTATTGGACATTCGATTGATGCTTCTCGGTACTCACGCGATACCAAATGATCAACACCTTTTCTATCGTCGCTATTCGTTAATATACCACGTAACTGGTTTCCGGAATTCGCTCCGCAAAATATATGTTAATGATTTTGTTTTTATGTAACAGAGACGATATTTTTTTCACTCACAATTTTGTTTCAATGAATTGTAATTTTTTTTTTAAGAAGAATTTTCCTCTCGTTAATGATAGAAATCAGGATTGCTGCGATGTAAATTTAATGAAAATTTATCTAACATCCCGTTAAACCCGACCGTGTGAACAATAAACAGTCGTTATTTTTTCAATACTTCATATTTACGAAACTACTTGACTTATGACTTGACAACTTTGTAACTATCATCCGAACGACTTAAACTAAAACATATAAAAAATTCAGGATTTTATCTCATTTTTTGAGTCAACAGCACTCATCGGTACCGACAGTTACCAAAGTTACCAATATATCGAATAAAATTCGTGAAATAACGGTCTATTAACGTGATATAGAACTGTAATTAAAAACTGAAGTGTGTCGAAAATACACGGTTCCGTGCATTTTTTGTGGTCGGAATTGATTGGCACCAAAAGTTACCAAAGGTGACATTATATTGAATAGAAATTATAAATAATGCTCTTTGAAGTAAATATATGTATGAAATTGCAAATATAAACTTAAACAGACGGAAACATTTTTCTCCTGTAACTTTTTGTGCCCGCAACTCTTAATTGGTACGAAAAGTGAACAAGATTACCATTATATAGAATAAAACCGCTGAAAAGTACCATTTTCTGTAATTAGACGTATGCAAGTCCAATTATAAAGTTTCTCGACTTAAACACGCCGAAAAATGCAGAACTCGCTGAGATTTTTTAGTCAACATTTTTAAATGGTACCAAAAGTTACCAAAATTACCATTACATCGATTAACAGCCCAAAAAAAACCTTCTGACGTAATTATACGTAGACAAGTTCAGTTATAAAATTTCTCAACTTAACCACGTCGAAAAATGTAGAAGTCGCTTGGATTTTTAAACCAACGTTTTCAAATGGTGCCAAAAGTTACCAAAATTACCATTACATCGAATAAGAATTCTAAAAAGTACCCCCCCCCGGTATGAATATTACTGTGATTATATAATTATAAAATGCCTCGACTGAAACGTATGAAAAATTTTTCTGTTTGCGTTGCTAAAATCTTTAAAAGGTACCAAGGGATACCAAAAGTTACCAAAATTACGATCGTACGAAAGAAAAATCCGAAAAAACAATATTCATTGTCGTAAAAATCGGCGCACATGTGTGTACGTATCGAACTATACGTATGTACGGTAATATAGACGAGAGCCGGCACCGGATTACCGGCGTTTAAACTACTTAAAGCCCGACCGACTGATTGCTTATGCGTGTGTGTCATTGTGTATACGCTTGCACCGTGTAGTAAATGTGCCCGTGAGTTAATACTGACCGTGAGGTTTTCAAGCATGAAGACAAATAAAAGTACTTTGTAATGCTGTTTAGAGTTGATCCGGGTGTTAAATATTGTACAAATGGCAAAATCGTTCATCGGAAATGTTATTGACCTTTTAATAAATTATTTCTATGCATAGAATTGCGTTCATACACTTTAAAAGCATATTCGCGTGAAGCAGAAATTATTGCGATAGTACGAAAATTGTCAAACGTATATTGAATTAATTTATTAACAGAGCAATTACGATTACAATCGGATTTTGCGGATTGCACACAGAATAAGATCCAGAAGTTAGATGCGAATTTTCAAATAGATTGGCAACGCGGTTTCTCGATCGCATCAAGGCCAGTGCGCACGCGCGAAGGCGCGAAATTCAAATTAAATAATGTCATCACAATTTCGAAGTTTCTCGGACACTCCAACGAATCTTCTAGACCCAGGTATGGGCAACCTCTGACATGCTGTGGGCCAAACTTTAGTGCGCAAATATGTTCGCGGGCCGCGTTTAAAAGTAGTGCATTTTAAAGCAGTGTTCATAATTTTTAGCGATAGATATCAGACATGAAATAATACGACAATGTTATTATAATACAATTTATTAAAATAACAAAATGTAATAAAAAAAAATAGGTACAACATTATAATTAAATCATTAAATTTGGAACTGTTACAAACTACGAAAGTTAAATAGCGACACCGAAATCAATGTGACACTTGAGCTTGAATTTGGGAAACTAATCCACCGATGTTTGGATTAATTCCACTGATACAAAGACGTAAAGAATTTTCCAAATTATCGTCAGTCAGCCTTGTACGATGCTTTGATTCATTAACTTCCATCAATGAAAAGAACTGTTCGCATTTATAAGTACTGCCAAACGCACAAATCAATCTTTTTGCGAATTTTAAAACATAGACTCCTTGATAAATTCTCCTTCGGCAAATGGTTCTAATGACTTTGCCAATTTTTAACTAACTATAAAACTAGCTTTCACAACATTATCAAGTTGTATTCCTTGTTTATGAAACATTTGCTGCTGTTTTTCAAAATTTGCGGTAAGCTTCGGGATTTTGTCTTCTCTTATTTGTCCTGTCAGTGTAATATTTTTTTTTTAATTGGGTTTTTCAAAATGTCTCGCGGACCGGATCAAATCTTACAGCGGACCGGTTGTTGCCCACATATGTTCTAGACATAGGGTGTATGCAGGGCTATAAGGGCGCCGATAACCCTGTAACGCTGGTCACGATAAAAGTAATAATAACAATAAAAATAACAATACAACAATATAACGTCATTCAACCGTTCTAGAAGCTTCGAGATTGCGGTGGCGTTGTTCAATATGAATTTCGCGCCTTCGCGCATGCGCAACGAACCTTGAAACGATACGCGTTGTTCATCTACTTTTCTGTACGCTACAATCAGGTGTCCGCGCCGCGCGCACGGTTTTGTAGGTTAAGTTCGTCGTCTACGATCGTGCGATCTGAAGTATGCACACGAACGAACTCCGAGCTAAACATCGGCAGCCAATCATAATGCCGGAACCAGCCGGCTTCACGAATAAATCGCATTTCGAGATATTTCGTGGCATGCAAATTTTTACAGTGGGATCGTGATGAAATAATAATCTGAAAACGTGAATTGCCGTGATTAAAAAAAAAAAATGTAAATCAATATTTGAATTTAGCGTGGATAAGAATCGAAATATTGCGCAATATTAATGTTGTATTTTTTTAATTCGTTGAGTAATCGTACAATTTGTTTTTTCTTTGGCAATTGTTCTTTTACCAGGCCACTAAGGAGTTCATAGAGGCGGTTAACAAGTGTCGAGCCGGAAGAAGAGCCGGTCCCGTATCTTGGAGCACGGCCGTTAAATTTCTAACGGCACGAAAATTCGAGGTTTCGAGAGCGTTGGCGCTTTACGAGCAGCACGAGGCAACGCGGAGGCGAGAAGGCCTGGCGCTTCTTTATCCCACTCAGGAACCTCTTCTCAGTGAACTTCGCACTGGAAAATTTACCGTTCTGGTATGAAAATTTTATTCGAACGACAGTTCTCCGTTTCATCCTTATTTATTGTTTGTTGACATTGAAATCGTAATCTACGATGTGAAAAACCTTCGGGTAACATTTTTTTTTGCAACAATGTTATGGATAATTTTTTTTACTTTTCCCCACGGCCATTTTGACATCGCCACTCTGACATTTGAAATTTTACTTCGATAAATTCGATATCAGGAACCTTCGAATATTCAAATACCTTCGGTACCAATTTTCATCGAAATCGTACTAATTTCGTTCTTTTTTTTCTTTAATCGTCCACACTGACTCCATCATTTTGAATTTCGGAATTTTTTGTTTTTAATTCGTACCTCCTAACTGCAAAACATCTGCCAATTGAGATTTTTTTATTTTTGTTGCATCAACTCCGTCATCTTGATTTTCAAATTTTTATTTCCAATTCGAAATTGGTAACCTGAAATACCGACAGTTAGGAATTTTAATGAAAATCAGATAATTCGTTGTTTTCTCCTCGTCGTTCATATTGATACCCTCATCTTGATTTGTATTTTGACTTTGAAATCAGTTTGTATTTTGACTTTGAGATCACAACGCTTCCGCCAGATTGAATTTTCACCACGTTACCAGTTGTAAGCAAAATGGGGAAACGTTTTTATTTCGTGATCGGCCAAAGTGACTCCGCCATCTTGAATTTTGATATGCTCACTTTCAAAAGCATTGAAATCAAAATCAAATAAATTGAAATCAAATAACCACGAAAAACCCCGAGGTTTCATGGAAATCGAGTAACTTTTGTTATTTCTGGCCATATTCACTCAGCCATTTTCAATGTTTAAGTGCGTTCACTCCGTATTGAAAATGAGTAACCTCAAAAATATCCGGGAATTCATTTTCATAAAAAAAAAAAAAACGGATAATTGGCCATATATTGACTCCACCATTTTGAATTATCGTCTCATTAAATTGTTCACAAGAACAATAAAAAACACCAACCGTTTCAGCCCTCGCGAGACGCAACGGGTGCAGCCATAGCTATTTTTACAGCCCATTTACATCTGCCGCAGAATACGACACATCAAACGACCCTACAGGTTTGTACGCCATTGCATTTGATGCGAGAGTGAAAAAATATATATATTTTCCCTCTCAACATTTATTTTGCTTTCCGTGCAGGGGGTCGTTTATCAATTGGATGCGGCGCTGGAAAGCGTGGAAACCCAGAGGCACGGATTAGTCTTCATATATGATATGTCAGACAGTAAATATCAGAATTTCGATTACGACCTGTCGCAAAAAATCCTCACTCTATTGAAGGTAAAATTAACATCGATTACTTGGCAAGCTTATTGTAATAATTCTAAAAATAACAACAACAATAATGATAATAATCATTAGGGATGTCCATCTAAGTCTAATTATCGTTAGTGTAATGCATGTTAATCAAGGTAAGTGTATTGTTTATCGAAATATTGATTTTTTAATACTATTGAAAAACAATACAAATGTAAAAAGGGAGAAATTGTTCATTATCAATCTATAATTATCCTCCGCTTCCCATCGATCCCAATATGAACGAGTGAAGATTAATTTCAAAATTTAACGTATAAGCGTACACCCATGTCAGAACTGAATTTACCGCCAGAAATTAGTCAGTTTTTTGTCTGGGATGTGTTTCTGTTTGTTTCGTCCAAATTTCGTCCGAATCTGAATTTTGCTGTTCAATGTAAAATAATACAAATTGGCAGCATCGTTTTTTTCGAGATAGTCTCGTTAATAAATATTTACATTGCCTTGAGGACGTTTCGTATACAAAACATGTTAGAATAAGAGTACGATTTCATGTGTTAAGAAAAAATAGTCCACTATATTTGACATTGGACTATCCCAATAGTCTCTTATGCTGGTTCACCCTATGAGTTCCTCATACTGGACTAGTCTAATACGCTCTCATATTTGCCCGGGCGAATAGTGTCTCATACCAGACTGACCTGAATATTTACATTGTACTATTGCATCACTCCTTTATATTGGTCCAACCCTATTGGCGCGATTTCATCACGTCAATAATCCCTTAGATTGGTCAACGTCAATAGTCCAATTATATTAGATCACGCTAATAATCCCTTATATTGAGACATGGTAATAGTCCCTCTTGAATGTTGGATCAACCCAATAATAGTCCTTTTTATAATGGATCACGCTAATAATCTCTTATGCTAGGCAACGCCAATATTCTCTTATATTCTACCACGCCAATAGTTATTTACATTGGACCACGCCAGTACTTATTTATATTCGACCGACCCCCATTTATCGCCTATATTCGAGCATGCTAATAATCCCTCATGCATATAGGATCACCCGGAAACTTCGTTATACTGGTCTACACCAATAGTCCCTTACTGTGGAGTAATCAAATCGTTCCCTATATTGAACCACCGCTATAATCTACATTTTATTGGGCGACATCCTTATTGGGCCACCCAATAGCCCCTTACATTGAACCCGCTTAATAGTCCCTTATATTGAACCACCCCAATAGTCCATTATATTAGGCTACCGCAATAGCCCCACTATAGATTGGATGACTTAATAGTCACTTATATTGGATCACCACAACAGTCTCTTATGTTGAATAGTCCCTGTTTTTGGATCCCCTCTATCGTCCCTTATATTGGAACACTCCAATAGTCCCTTATATTACACTACCCCAATGGTCCCATATATTGGATGACTCAGTAATCACTTATATTGGATCACGACAATAGTTTTCTATGCTGGAACACTCCAATGAACACTTATATATACAGGACCACGCCAATAGTCATTCGCGTTCAACCACCCCAATAGTCCTTTATATTAGACCGCCCCCATTTATTCGTTATATTCAACCACGCCAATAGTCCCTTACATTGAAGTAACCGATTCGTTCCCTACATGATATCCCAATAATCTACATTTTATATGTCCCTGATATTAGGTCATCCTAATAGTCCCTTATGTTGGATCACCCCAATAGTCTCTCATAATGGACCTCCCGAATAGTCCCTTATATTAGGCCACCGCAATAGCTCCTACTATTGAACCACCTTAATAGTCCCTTAATAGTTCCTTTCATTGGATCACTTCAATTGTCCCTCATATTGGACCACCCTAATAGTCCCTTATATTGCACTATCCTAACGGTCCCTTTTATTGTACTATCCCAATCGTTCCTTATATTACAGTACCCCATAGTCCCTTATATTGGATCATCTCAATAGTCACTTATATTGAACCACTCCAATAATAGTCCGGTATATCGGACCACGCCAATAGTGCATACAACGCCAATATGTAATAAATAGTAATATAATCCAACCCCAATAATCCCTTATATTGGATCAACTCAATAGTCACTTATATTGAACCACTCCAATAATAGTCCAGTATATTGGACCACGCCAATATTACATACAACACCAATATGCTATAAATAGTAATATTAAACAACCCCAATAGTCCCTTATATTGCACTACCGTAATAGTCCCTTTTATTGGGCCATCCCAATCGTCCCTTATATTGGACAACCTCAATAGTCCTTTATATTGCACTACCCTAATAGTCCCTTTTATTGTACCATCCCAATCGTTCCTTATATTACACAACCCCAATAGTCCCTTATATTGGATCAACTCAACAGTCACTTATATTGAACCACTCCAATAATAGTCCGGTATATCGGACCACGCCAATAGTGCATACAACGCCAATATGTAATAAATAGTAATATAATCCAACCCCAATAATCCCTTATATTGGATCAACTCAATAGTCACTTATATTGAACCACTCCAATAATAGTCCAGTATATTGGACCACGCCAATATTACATACAACACCAATATGCTATAAATAGTAATATTAAACAACCCCAATAGTCCCTTATATTGCACTACCGTAATAGTCCCTTTTATTGGGCCATCCCAATCGTCCCTTATATTGAACCACCTCAATAGTCCCTTATATTGCACTACCCTAATAGTCCCTTTTATCGTACCATCCCAATCGTTCCTTATATTACACTACCCCAATAGTCCCTTATATTGGATCAACTCAACAGTCACTTATATTGAACCACTCCAATAATAGTCCGGTATATTGGACCACGCCAAAAGTGCATACAACGCCAATATGTAATAAATAGTAATATAATCCAACCTCAATAATCCCTTATATTGGATCAACTCAATAGCCACTTATATTGAACCACTCCAATAATAGTCCAGTATATTGGACCACGCCAATATTACATACAACTCTAATATGCAATAAATAGTAATATTAAACAACCCCAATAGTCCCTTATATTGCACTGACGTAATAGTCCCTTTTATTGGGCCATCCCAATCGTCCCTTATATTGAACCACCTCAATAGTCCCTTATATTGCACTACCCTAATAGTCCCTTTTATTGTACCATCCCAATTATTCCTTATATTACACTACCCCAATAGTCTCTGATATTGGATCAACTCAACAGTCGCTTATATTGAACCACTCCAATAATAGTCCGGTATATTGGACCACGCCAATAGTGCATACAACGCCAATATGTAATAAAAAGTAATATAATCCAACCTCAATAATCCCTTATATTGAATCAACTCAATAGTCACTTATATTGAACCGCTCTAATAATAGTCCGTTATATTGGACCATGCCAATATTACATACAACTCCAATATGCAATAAATAGTAATATTAAACAACCCCAATAGTCACGCATATTGGATCACCTTGATAATCACTTATACTTAAACAACCCCGATACATAACCCATTGAATCATGCCTCTTGTATAAAAATTCCACCCCTATGGCCTAACACTACGTCCCCATACACGAAGTTAGAAAATCCCGCCACACGCGATCATCCCCCATTTCCTTCGCTCCGCATCCCCCCTCAAACCTCGTAGCGTCATATTCACGCAACATGCAGTGTACATCTCGAGGCGAACCTTCCTCTTTCGTTGTACAGATAGCAGCAGGGGTGCAAACGGGGGTTGCTCCCCTTCTTCCGCTCCCCCGAAAATCTCGTCGGAGGGGTTGTTGTCGAGTCGAGCATGCGCAAAACCGTTTCGATAACGTCACGACCGTCTCGGTCAGTAATCGTTGGTGGCCCTTTGCGGCACGTTGCCTTCTGTCCTGGATTTTGTTTTTCTTTTTTTTCGTCATCCCTCTTTTAGTAGTCGCGCGAACGCTCCGCAAAACACTCCGAAAGGTAGAAGCCTCGACTCTTTTCATTATGAAAACAGTGAAAGTTCGAGAATTTTTTAAGTAATCAAAAAAATTGTACGAGCATCCAGAAGTTTTTGTATTTTCTATTTTTTATTTATTTTTTTGTAACGCGTCCGTTTGTGATTTTCATTGGGGGTTGCGTATGGGTGCATTATAATGTGCGATCGACGTGACCGCGTCCCAGCTGTTTTTCCTTAGCCCTTCTGTGACGCCTATCGAATGTACACTGGGTATACCAATCGAGGGTTATCGATTGGAGTAACCGACTCTCTACCAGCGGGCCGGTAGTGAGATATGTCTATATAATAATAATAATAACAAAAATAATAATAATTAAATATCCATTTTTTTAATAATCATATTAACAGTT
Organism: Oxytorus armatus; assembly: GCA_958009045.1. Lineage (NCBI taxonomy): Eukaryota > Metazoa > Arthropoda > Insecta > Hymenoptera > Ichneumonidae > Oxytorus > Oxytorus armatus. The sequence goes on from OY253755.1 coordinate 13,527,747, forward strand.
GTTATTAATGTACTCGAGGGGGAAGTTTGTTAGAAAATAATATTTTTCCCGACTAATTCTCGACGGATACGCAAACTACATTTTTTTTTCCGTTCGTAACAGTTCCCGTATAATCGTGAAAATTCGTCGATTTAATTCTTACACACAAAACAAAATTCTTTCACGTTTTTCTTCATTTTTTTTTGGTGTTGTTTCTATTTTTTACATTCGTTCGGCTTTGGTGGTCCGGAGATTGTAACGCTGCTGCGGCACTTTCACCCTCTGACCGTAAGGCGGCGCAGGAAAGGGTAGTTTTTCACCCCCCCCCCCCCCCCCACCCCCCGTTCCTCTCTCGCTAGGGGTTGCGACAATTTGTCGAGAATTAATGTTTTTTTTTTCGAGCTGAATTGAGAGATGAGCAATATTCGTGAATACGAAATTCTTGCGGTGATTGTGAAGATTTTTTCATTTTTCATTCCGACGCGTTTTCTCTTATGGCGGGGGCATTTGGAACGTTAGAAGGGATGTTTATGGTTTAGCCGAAACGTCACTCGGCGTTAATTAGTTTTACTTCGTTCGCTCGTACCTTCCTCGATGTGTCGTACCCACGCAATGTACGATACGAAATTGGCTTTGTTTAATTCATTGGAAATTACTCGGATTTAAATGAATTAATCTTATCATTAAGGGTTTTTTTTTTTAAATTCTTTGTTGTTTTTATTAACAGTTTTTTCATTTTTTTATCCGAAAAGAATGTTAATGTACATTGCGAAAGGGGCTCTTACGGTATTAAATTTTTTTCCCAATCGATAAAACGAATTTTTTCATGATCATTCAATTTTTCATTTTTTTCCGCGTTATTTTTTCATCAAATTCTTTTATCTATCTTTATTATTCTTTATTTTTACCTCAGTTTTTTTTTTTTTAATTGACAACAACATAAGGCATTATGAAAAATAAACATGCTGTAATTTTTTTTCGAATCGCTGAACATTTGGATGCCGATGAACTGCACCCTTGAGAACTTTTTGCGCCATCATTCAATTTTTGTTTTGTTTACGAAAAAAAAAAAAATGAAAAATACTTCTCTACGAACGGTAAAATAAAATTTGCTCATATTTTATAATAAATAATGAATTTTCGAAATTCGCTAACATACGCGAATATGCCAAAACAATTTTTCAAGATTATCCACAAACATTATAATTAAATTTGTAAGCTTGTCGATTTAAATAAATTAATGTTATTTTTGTGGGCTTTTTTTTAATTTCGTTGTTTGGTTTTATTATCAGTTTAAAACATTTTTTATTCGAAGAGAATGTTAATTTATTACGGTTACGGTAGGACGGTTAAAGGGGCGGGGGGGTATAAAATAAATTAGAGATATAAATAGTTATTATTAAGGAAAATAATGATATTAATATTAATTAATTGTACGGTGCTATTTGGGATATTTAAAAGTATCAATTTTTAATAATTTTAGAATGACATTCTAATGTTATAGTTTAAATAATTTTTGTCATTAGAAGTATTTATAAATATGATGTAGATTGATTTAAGAGATCAATACTTAATCTCAGTCATCTAATGATAACTTTATTCATTAAATAAAGTTTAGGTTGGATGTTCTTTTAAGGTAGTAGTCTGGTAATTTAAGCCGATTTTCATGTTTTTTTGGAGAGCGTTTTTTTGTAGGAAAATAAAAATGAATCGTTTTGGATATTTAGGATGTTTTTATTTACATATTAAAGATACAAAAAAAATTTTTTTTGCAAAAATTGAATAGTTTATTATTATTATTGATCGAAGTTGGCAGCCCGGGTCCTAACTTTTTTTCTACCGAACCGATTGCTTTGAAATTTTAACAGGCTACTCTACACACTTATAGTTCTCGTCGGAACCACCGAGAAATTTTTTCACCCCTAACTTTTTATTTTACAACCCGTTCTTTGCTAATGTCCTTTTATTTTAGCAAAGGGGTTGTAAAATAAAAAGTTAGGCGTGAAAAAATTTCTCGGTAGTTCCGACGAGAACTATAAGTGTGTAGAGTAGCCTGTTAAAATTTGAAAGCAATCGGTTCGACAGAAAAAAAGTTAGGACCCGGGCTGCCAACTTCGAGGTGCCAACTTCGATCAATAATAATAATAACAATAAACTATTAAATTTGTTCAACAACATTTTTTTTTGTATCTTTAATATGTAAATAAAAACATCCTAAATATCCAAAACGATTCATTTTTATTTTCCTACAAAAAAACGCCCTCCAAAAAAGACATGAAAATCGGCTTAAGTTACCGGACTACTACCTTAATACATTGCGAAGAGGCTCTTACTGTATTTTATTTATTTCCTAATCGATAAAACGAACTTATTCATGATTATTCAATTTTTCATTTTTCTCCATGTTTTTTTTCCATTCAATTTATTTATCGTTATTATTGTTTATTTTTTACTTCATTTGTTTTTTTAATTGACCTCAACACAAGGTATTATAAAAAATGAACATGCTGTAATTTTTGTTCGCATCAATGAAAACTTGGATGCCGATGAACTGCACCCTTGAGAACTTTTTGCACCATTATTCAATTTTCGTTTTGTTTACGAAAAAAAAATATGAAAAATACTCCTCTACGAACGATAAAATCCGGACTAATTTCTGTTCACAAATGACTTTTTTATGAAATGATGAATTTTTGAAATTCGCTAATATACGCGAATATGCCAAAATAATTTTTCCAGATTTTTCAGAAACATCACAATGAAATTTGTAAATTTGACGAATTATCGTCAATCAATGCACTTTTCACACGATTGCAAATAATTTTTTTTTTTATCGTTCGTTAATAAATAGTTATTTTAGACGATAGACGATATTTATCAATCTTTTTTTTTCATTATATGAAAAAATATTTCTACACTCTGTTTTGCCGCGTCTAAACTCTACTAATTTTCAGGGTGGATATCCGGCAAAATTGAAAAAAGTTTTGATAGTAACGGCGCCACTTTGGTTCAAAGCGCCGTTCAAGATTCTCCGATTATTCGTGCGTGAAAAATTGCGAGATCGAGTATTTACCGTGTCGATACCACAATTGACACTTCACATACCACGAGAATCGTTACCAAGACGTTTAGGTGGCACCTTGGAGGTGCGACATGAAGCGTGGCTGCTCCATTGCCTCAAGTCCATGACGAATCGTAGCGGGGGTGAACTCTGCGAGGTGAGATTATAATTTGTTTTTCGTTTGAATCTTAATTTTACCGAATGATCGAGCAAAGAAAAAGATTCACGAATTATTTTCCAAGTAAAGAATTCGATAATTATGAATGGGGAAATCTGATGTGCGAAATGTTAGAAGGAAACGAATGAGAAAACAAAAAATATTTACCGAAAATGTACTCGCAATATTTAATTCGGTGATCACTCAAGATCGTAGAAGAAACTCGAAGAAAAAACAAAAGAAGAAAACAGCAGTGCGACAAAGTGTTATTGGCAGTAAACGTTTAAAAGAAAAAAATTGTAATTTTATCTGATACAAAATTCAACAATTCCTTTCTTCTTAACGCATAATTTTTTTGTTTGTTTCGCCGAAACACCAGGTTACCCCTAGAGTGGGTAGTCCTCTATCGCCCACATCGAAGATCCATACTATAAACCAAAATCCCAATGACACGTCTGTCAGTAATCCAACTAGTCCTGTAAACGACAAGCACAAAGCGAAAAATGGCGTCGTCAATATCGGCGATATCGAGATAACTAACGGCGACACGTGGATCGGAAGTGACGAGGCACCGTCACCCGTACAGCCACCCTCGTCAGCGAGTTCTGGGTTCAGTGACGATGACAGTCTACACGGTGATCTTGGCCTACAGGCTGTCAGTATGGAGCAACTTATCGAGGCAATACACACGAGAGGACGCGCCGGTCTCGTAGCCGATTATGTCGAGATCAAGCAAAGACCTCCCGATGGTTTATTCAACAATGCCAAGTACGTTACTTAACGGTTCAAATGTTTTTTAATTAATTCCTTTTCACATTACCAGCAGTGTTGGATGAAAATTTACACGTTATTTAATGATTTTACACTAGAAATATAAATGTTAGCCAAACGATGACACGTTGAAAATGTTGCGGCTGATGCAGCAAATAATAATATGCTAGGCTATGGACTAGCATGTTGAAAATTTGTTTTGAGGGGATGAAAGATGCGGAATGGTAAACTTAATGATTGGGTGAAACAAAAGGACGATTAAAGACGGTGGTGAAAGAAAATGATAACAAGAGAATGTTGAACCGAGTGAAATAAATGGAAGAAATGAAGAGATAGAAAGAAAAATGCGATCGCGAAGGGTTATAGTGTTGGGTTTCAAGCTCAGTGACACGTAGAAGGAGGGAATTGATAGAAAATAATAACGGAGTGAATTGAATTAAAGGAAGAAATGACGAGATAGGAAGAAAAATGTGATCTTAAAGGGTAAAACTGTTGGTGTTGCAGTGAGAAAGACGTGGTAGAAAGTAATGGAAGGAATAATAATAGGCTCGGTGAAAGGAATAGTGGGGAGGAAAAAATACGATCTTAGATGGTAAAAGTGTTCGTACCGAGCTGATAGAGAGATAGAAAGAAGAAACGGAAAGAAGATAATGACGGAGTGAGTGCAACAAAAGGAAGAAATGGGTAGAAAAATAAGAAAAATTAACGGGTAGCGTACGTCAAAAGATGTGATCTTGAAGTGTTGGTTTCAAACTGGGACAGACATAGAAGGAAGGAATAGAAAGGAGATAATGACGGAATGAGCTAAATAAAAGGATGAAATGACGAGATAGGAAGAAAAATATGGTCTCGAAGGGTAAAAGTGTTGATGTTGAGCTGAGAAAGACGCGGAAGAAAAGAATAGAAGCAAAAATAATATCCTGAGTGAAAGGAAGAGTGAGAAGGAAAAAATGGGGTCTTGTAAAGTGGTAAAAGTGTTGAAAGCCAGTAGAGACGTAAAAGGAAAGAATGGAAAGAAGATAATGACGGAGTGTGCTGATTAAAAGGAAGAAATGACGAGATAGGAAGAAAAATGTGATCTTAAAGGGTAAAACTGTTGGTGTTGCAGTGAGAAAGACGTGGTAGAAAGTAATGGAAGGAATAATAATAGGCTCGGTGAAAGGAATAGTGGGGAGGAAAAAATACGATCTTAGATGGTAAAAGTGTTCGTACCGAGCTGATAGAGAGATAGAAAGAAGAAATGGAAAGAAGATAATGACCGAAGAAATGGAAAGAAGTGAGTGCAACAAAAGGAAGAAATGGGTAGAAAAATAAGAAAAATTAACGGGTAGCGTACGTCAAAAGATGTGATCTTGAGGTGTTGGTTTCAAACTGGGAACAGACATAGACGGGAGGAATAGAAAGAAGATAATGACGGAATGCGCTAAATAAAAGGATGAAATGACGAGATAGGAAGAAAAATATGGTCTTGAAGGGTAAAAGTGTTGATGTTGAGCTGAGAAAGACGGGGAAGAAAGGAATAGAAGCAATAATAATATCCTGAGTCAAAGGAAGAGTGAGGAGGAAAAAATGGGGTCTTGTAAAGTGGTAAAAGTGTTGAAAGCCGGTAGAGACGTAAAAGGAAAGAATGGAAAGAAGATAATTACGGAGTGAGTGAAACAAATTGAAGAAATGAAGAGGTAGGCAGAAAAATGTGATATTGGAAAGTAAAAGTGTTAGTACGAAGCTGATAGGGACGCTGCAGGAAAGAACGAAAAAAAGATAATGATGGACTGAGTTAATAATATGAAGAAAAGGGCGAGAGATGTGATCTTCAAAGGTTAAATTGTTGTTACCGTGCTGTGAGATTTATACAAGCAGGGGATGGAAGAAAAAAATCACGAAGTGAATGAAATCCATGGTAGTACTGGAGAGATAGGAAGAAAAATGTGATCTTGAAGGATAAAAGTATCAGTGTTGAGCTGAGAAAGACGTAGAAGACATGAATGGAAAGAACAATGACGGAGTAAAAGAAAAAGAAGAGTAAGATGGACAATGCGATCTTAAAGGGTAAACGGGGATCAAGTATTGAGCGGGAAAAGACATGAGACGGGACAGCAGAAAAAATAACGCAAGGCGGGGTGAGAGGCAAGGAAGACAAGAAGAGTTAGGAAGGAACAGGAAGAAACAAAGAGTTTGGGAAGAAATGTTTTTTTTACTTCCTTTCAAACATTATTTTTAGGCACATTAGTGTTTATTACGCTCTCGTTATTTAGACACGAAAGTCTGATAAAATTTATTCACTCCATAATAAAGCACAAAGCAAAGTACAATGTACTTTTGAATTTTCAGGTTCAGACCGAACCAATCGAAAAATCGTTATACCGACGTTCTATGCTACGATCACACGAGAGTCTGCCTTTCGCAAATCGACGGTGACCCGACGTCCGATTACATAAACGCTAATTTCGTCGATGGTTACAAGCAAAAGAATGCTTTTATCAGTACGCAAGGACCATTGCCGAAAACGTGCGGTGACTTTTGGAGAATGATCTGGGAACAACAAACCCTCGTCGTTGTAATGACAACTAGGTATAAATTACGAGAGTATAAATTATTAATTAAACCCACGAAATTAATTTATCCTTGAAAAAATTGATTTTCCTTTTTTTTCGCGTGAATCACTGAAAATTTTGGGTACTTTTGGCTGTACGATGAAAAAAATTGAAAAAACTTAGTGTTATCGAAGATAGGAAAATTTTTAATAATGATTCGAAAACGTTATTAATAATGTTGTGAGAAAATAATTTTTTTTTTTATCATCGTAAAACGTTTTTTAATATTTCTAACAAATAAATTCACTGATTTTTCCGAATACTGTTTTTGTGGAAAAAAAAAAACCGGAATCCCCCTCTCAAGGTCTTGGAAAAAAAGAGGATTAATATCTGGAATTAATGACAAAAGTTTTATTAGGAATGAGTATTTTTATCTTCTACGCAGAGTTGTGGAACTTGGTCGGACTAAATGCGCGCAGTATTGGGGACCCGAACCCAGGGACGAAGTTTCCGCTGGTAATTTCACCGTAACTACTCTCGAAGTCGAGACAAATCCGGATTACACGATATCAATGTTACTCCTGACGAACAAGAAGGTATGTAAAAAAAAAGCCTTCGCATTCATCTTAGAGATTGGGGTTACGTCATTTACAATTTTATGTTTTTTCGTATTTGTGTCTAAGTGAAGCTAAAATAAACATTATTGCATATTCGTTATTTCTTCATTTTTTTTTCTGTTATACGATTTGTTCATTTTTTTGTTATACAATTTCTTCATTTTTTTGTAACACGATTTCTTCATTTCTTTGTTTTTTCCCCTATAGACTGAAGAGACTCGAGAAGTTTGCCACATGTTGTACACAGCATGGCCCGATTACGGTGTTCCACAATCTGCCAAGGCACTATTAGCATTTCTGTCGCTGGTAAGGCAACAACAGAACAAATTATTGGCCAATAGAGGAGACACTTGGGCGGGTCATCCACGTGGTCCGCCGATTGTCGTGCACTGCAGTGCCGGTATTGGAAGGACGGGTAATGTTCATTTTTTTTTCTCCTTACGGATGTATGGTTGAGTTTCTTAAAAATCATTAAAATAATACTGACGCAGTGGTACGTATGAAATTTTGGAACTTGATGAAAATAAAAGTACTAGAAAAATAATGAGAAATTTACAAAAAAATGAAGTTCCCAAAAAAATGGAAAATTTCCATAACTGGAATACATTTTTGGTGCTGTGACTGGTCGGTGCAAATATTGTTCCATTATTAACTTATCGTAAGGTTCAAACTGTACCACCGAGCACAATTGGCTTTGTAAGGTCTAATCCATTTAGCGAGAAGAATCTTCTATCTTCAGGTGTAGAAATTTCCATTCAAAGTTCATATGCAACAGTCATGCTTACTTTTGTAGTACATTTTTCTATGCGCCGTGACATTTTACCAAATATTTCTTTGCTAAGGTCTCATTCTCTTTGTAAGAGGATTCTTTCCAAGCGAAGGGTAGAAATATCCATTGGATACTCTTGCATAGAATATACAGTAATATGTGTAGTAATTTTTTATCTGCGCAGTGGTATTTTATTGAATTGGTTATGGCCAAGGCTTCATTATCCTCGTCAGCCGATTCTTTCTGCCCCAAATGGAAAAATGTCCATCGAATGCTGTTGCGCAGAAAATACTCACACTCGGAGTAACCTTTTATGCATCATAGTAAATTATTCCTTTGCGCAATAACATTTTAACAAAATTACTTCACCAAGGTATCGTTCTCTTGGCAAAAGGATTCTTTTCAGTTTGAATGTAGAAATGTCCGTTTGAGGTTCATGCATAAAATATACACTTGTGTAATAAATTTTTCCCTGCGCAGCGACATTTTACTCAATGTTCTTTGCCAAAATTTCATTCTCTGTGTAAAAAGATTTATTCTAATGCAAACATAGAAAATATCATTTGAAAGTTGATGCGCAGAGAATACATCTTTAGTTTTTGTAGTACATTTTTCTTTGCGCAGAGAAATTTCATGACATTTACATCATCAAGGCATCTCTCTGTCGGAAGACTCTTTCCTGTACAAACGACGCATTGTCCATTCGAAATTCCCAGAAGATTACACCTTTTTTATTAAATTTTTTTCCCCATTAACATCTCACCAAGTTTGCCTCGTAGCATCTGCGGCAAGACGTTAAAATGGAAATGATAAACTCGCATCGAACAAAATCTTAAAAAAGAGAATAATCGCTTGGGAATCGAATTTGTTTCATCGATACAGCTGGGGATCTTACGAGACATTGAAAATAGAGAAAAATATTGTCACCGTCGAACTGACGTGGCAAAAATAAAATAAGTATTAAACTTTTCGAAAATACCCTGTAACGCAGCTAAATCCAACGAACTTGGGGCAATAGTCGTAGAACTTTTTGTAGCGAGCAAAGTGAAATTGCACAATCCCTCAACGATACAATTTGTTGAGCGTTGTAAAAACGAAGTTTTCATTAGTAGAAGGGCTTTGAAAGAAGAATTGAAAAATATTCAAAATCAAACAAACCTCACACACTAACGCGCCAAAGAAGAGATAAATAAGTCGCCAATTGAAACTTGCACATTTTCAGTCCTCACATAATATGAAGATTATGTGAATATAGGCAAAAATGATGAGGAAGAAATGTGCAAAACTTTAAATGTCCACGCCTCGATTTTTAAAAATATATCTCAACAATTTCAGGAACTTTTTGCACCCTCGACATTTGCATATCTCGTCTCGAGGACACCGGAACCGTGGATATTCGTGGTACGGTAGAGCGAATAAGAGCCCAACGTGCTCACAGTATTCAAATGCCGGATCAGTATGTATTCTGTCATCGCGCCCTCGCCGAGTACGCGTTATCGAGAGGTATGCTGAGCCCTCAGCATCTTGCCATGTTGCCACCAACCGTGGAAGAGGATTCCGATTAGGTTACCAAATTTCACGTAAATAATAGAAATTTAAGTATAAAAAAAAAAAAAGCATAAAAAAGAAAAAGAAAAACAACCAGATTCCCGATAAACTTATCGAGCATTAGTTTTTCATACTTCTTTTCCTCCGTACGATCGAATCTCGTTATCGAAAATATCGATGATTTCGATTATAAAAAAAGTAATAATAATAATAATCACTCTTCGGATAACGAAATCTCGATAAAAAAAAAAAAAACTTCAACCTTTTCGCGCGAGAAAGGAAAAACACTTTTGTATCAAATATGTGTGTGTTGTTGTTGGATAACGAAAAGAAAAATAGAGCCAGTATACGAGCATTCGCGAGAGAGAGAGAGAAAGAGAGAAAGAAAAAAGTATTTGTTTCGAACGGATTCCACAATTCCTAGTCTCGTTATGTGCAAACATTTTCTCGAAGCCGTTTGGATGCAGAGAACAAAGAGTTAAAATAAATAAAAATTCTACAATTGTGTATAACGTGCAAGTAAATAAAAAAATCGTAGACCTAATGAATATTCCGCGCCACAAACATCCTCGAAAGGGATCGAACGTGTATGATCAGAAAAAAAAACGCAAAGAAAAACGATAAATTGTCAGAGTAAAGAATATAAAAATCTGAATTTGTATTATAAATTAATGTATAATGTGTGCCGATTCGTAATTTAATGTAACGAGAGGTTTCTTCGGTGACCAAACTGGTCCCTTTGAAAAGTGTGAATAATTGGCGAAAAAAAAAAATAGAATAAAATCACACCAACAATGAGAATTAACGAAAATTGTCAAGCGAAAACCGAGATCCCGCTGCACAGGCTCGAATCAACAGTCGTTACCACAAATTTCAGTCTCAAAATAGTTGGAACTATTTCGAACTTTAGGCTTAAATTTTTCGTCCAATGTCAAGTTCGAACTTGTTTTGAATACAAACTTGGTCTTGGGTTTATACTACGAACGTACGAACTTGAGTTTATACTTGAGCACAAAAGTTCGAAATTAATTTATGTTTATGCACAAAAGTACAAAGTTAAGTGCGAGCATAAATTTATACTTGAGTTTACACTTAAGTTTATACTTGAGTTTATACTTAAGTTGACACTTGAGTAAGGTTAAGTTATACTTGAATTTATACTTAACTTTATACTTAAGTGGGCACTTAAGTTTATACGTAAGTATAAACTTAAGTTTACACTCACGTTTATACTTATGTTTATACTTAAGTTTATGATCAAGCCTGTGCTTAAGTTTATACTTGAGTTTGTGCTTAAGTTTATACTTGAGTTTGTGCTTAACTTTATACTTGAGTTTGTGCTTAAGTTTATACTTAAGTTTGTGCTTAAGTTTAGACTTAAGTTTATACTTGAATTTAGACTTGAGTTCATACTTCAGTTTACACTCAAGTTTAACTTACATAAATTAACCTAACTTGAGTTAATACACGTGTTTATAACTTCGGTTTATACATTTTTACTCAAATTCGAGCTAACGACTGTTGATTCGGGCCACAAATTACTAGACGCTTCGCATCCCCCCCCATACCCGTGAATGGGACTCGTGATTCGTGACATGCAAAAAAAAGTGTACTATCTGCAAGAAAACGAATAGTAATTCACAAAAATGGAATGAATGTGTAAATGAGAAGTAGAAAGAGAAACGAATTATTGTATTTCCATAGATTTTGCAACTGTAGAAAAACTCGATAACGAGAATTTTTTCATCTCTACCCTGGATGTTTAGCTCTCTAAGGCTGGTTTAGTGACCAGTCGCAAAAAGTTCAGTCGACTTGACGATAGGAAAGAAAGAAAGAAAGAAAAGAAAAAAAACACGAATAACAGCTGTTTCCTGCCTCTGTCACACAAAACTCGTCGTGGCCGGACTTGAGAAGAAAAAAAAAACGCAACAATAAATGATGGCTTCTTTTTTTTCTTTTTTTTTTTGTAACGCGTGATAAATTTTGAAAAATTGCATGTAACGCACCTTCGTACCGTATTATGTATTTTTAACGCAGCAAATTATTAATAACGAATTGCTTCACGAAATTACGACGAGGTTTTCGAAAAATTGTAAGAATAAAAAAAGATGTTTTTTTTTTCCTTCGCTCACTCGCTCAATACGTAGTGCCACGTAGCCAGGTTAATTGCAAGTATTCGAGAAATTCACGACACGAACGTCGGCTTATCGCAAAAATGTCGTAACGTTTTTTTGTTTCTTTTTTTTTGCAAATTTTACCCGAAATTTACAAATTACTTTCGTTCGTGTATATTTTTGGTGCTTTTTTTTCTTTTTAATTTTAATAAATCATTTTCTTTTTCTCCACTCATTGGTCACGGTTCTTCCGAGTATACGTGACGCCATATCGATATTAATAATGAAGAGGTGCGTTTGCACTAAAAAAATAAAAATAAAAAAAAATACCTACGAGAATTGTCGCGATTTCTCTAATTAATGAATGTAAAAGTATTATTGTAATGTCTGTAACTTGTGTTCAATGTGAGAGTATAAAAAAAGGGAGAAAAAAATATTCATCTGATTCTTAACAGACAAGTGTTGCTTCCGGTTACTTCCGGTTTTCAGTACAAACGCACATGAAAAACAAAGAAAAGAAGAAAAAAAGTATATATATATATATATTTGTCACGTCATTTTTGCGTCATTCTCGACGAGACATTTCGTCAGAAAAAGAGCATTTGCGTAATTAAGAGATGGGCGAAATTCAATTTCTTATTTCGATCATTCGAATAATCTTTTCATTGACGTTTCACGTAATATCGCATCGTCACTACAAATTGCCGGTAATAGCGAATTTATTTAGAACGATACTACATTTTTTTACGAAAAACTTTGTGATTCTTGCAAATTTCCATTAAATTATTATTTTTTTCTTTGCTATTTTTGCAAATTTAATTCAATTTTTTTTTTTCTATCTTTTCCAAATTCGATTAAATTAATTTTTTTTTCTATTATTGCAAATTCGATTGAATAAATTTTTTTTTTCCATTATCGCAAATTCGATTAAATTAATTTTCTTTTTCTATTTTTGCGAATTCGATTAAGGTAGTAGTCTGGTAACTTAAGCCGATTTTCATGTCTTTTTTGGAGGGCGTTTTTTTGTAGGAAAATAAAAATGAATCGTTTTGGATATTTAGGATGTTTTTATTTACATATTGAAGATACAAAAAAAAATTTGTTTGAAAAAATTTAATAGTTCATTATTATTATTATTATTGATCGAAGTTGGCACCTCGAAGTTGGCAGCCCGGGTCCTAACTTTTTTTCTACTCAACCGATTGCTTTCAAATTTTAACAGGCTACTCTACACACTTATAGTTCTCGTCGGAACTACCGAGAAATTTTTTCGCCCCTAACTTTTTATTTTACAACCCCTTCTTTGCTAAAATAAAAGGACTTTAGCAAAGAAGGCGTTGTAAAATAAAAAGTTAGGGGTGAAAAAATGTCTCGGTAGTTCCGACGAGAACTCTAAGTGTGTAGAGTAGCCTGTTAAAATTTGAAAGCAATCGGTCCGGTAGAAAAAAAGTTAGGACCCGGGCTGCCAACTTCGAGGTGCCAACTTCGATCAATAATAATAATAATAATAAACTATTAAATTTTTTCAAAAAAATTTTTTTTTGTATCTTCAATATGTAAATAAAAACATCCTAAATATCCAAAACGATTTATTTTTATGTTCCTACAAAAAAACGACTTCCAAAAAAGAAATGAAAATCGGCTTAAGTTACCAGCCTACTACCTTAAATTAATTTTTCTCTTCTATTGTCGCAAATTCGATCAAATTAATTTTTTTTTCTATTATTGCAAGTTCGATTGAATACATTTTTTTTTCTATTATCGCAAATTCGATTAAATTAATTTTCTTTTTCTATTTTTGCGAATTCGATTGAGATAGTAGTCTGGTAACTTAAGCCGATTTTCATGTCTTTTTTGGAGGGCGTTTTTTTGTAGGAAAATAAAAATGAATCGTTTCGCATATTCAGGATGTTTTTATTTACATATGAAATATACAAAAAAAAATTTTTTCGAAAAAATCTAATAGTTTATTATTATTATTGTTATTGATCGAAGTTGGCAGGCCGGGTCCTAACTTTTTTTCTACCGGACCGATTGCTTTCAAATTTTAACAGGCTACTCTACGCACTTATAGTTCTCGTCGGGACTACCGAGAAATTTTTTCACCCCTAACTTTTTATTTTACAACCCCTTCTTTGCTAAAATCCTTTTATTTTAGCAAAGAAGGGGTTGTAAAATAAAAAGTTAGGGGTGAAAAAATTTCTCGGTAGTTCCGACGAGAACTATAAGTGTGTAGAGTAGCCTGTTAAAATTTGAAAGCAATCGGTTCGGTAGAAAAAAAGTTAGGACCCGGGCTGTCAACTTCGAGGTGCCAACTTCGATCAATAATAATAATAATAATAATAAACTATTAAATTTGTTCAAAAAAATTGATTTTTTGTATCTTTAATATGTAAATAAAAGCATCCTAAATATCCAAAACGATGCATTTTTATTTTCCTACAAAAAAACGCCCTCCAAAAAAGAAATGAAAATTCGGCTTAAGTTACCAGATTACTACCTTAAATTAATTTTTTTCTTCTATTGTTGCCCAATTCTCGTTCGTAAATATACAATATGACGTGCGATGCCAGAGTTTAGATGAAACTTTAACCGGACGTGCTTTATACCACGCAAAGACTATCAAAAGAATCTTTTACATTTTTTATTAATAATAATAATCTTAATAACAATATTAATATTATAATAATTATTATTATGAACATTGTTGTGATTAAAATTATTATTATTATTATTAAGCCACTCCTACGATTACGAATATCGAAATCGATTTATAATATCCGTTGACTATTTATTGCAGTTTCGTCACGAACGGTTCCGATGTGTGCCAATTTTTTTTCTGATGATTTTTGTTTTTGTTTTTTTTTTTTTTCCGAATTTAACGTCGCGATTGAATTTTTTTTTTTTTTGGGTTCGGATTTATACAATTTTTACTTTGTCACAATCGCTAATCCCTGTATTGTCAGTATTTTTCGTTTTTTTTTTTTCCTTCATCTTCATTTTATCTCCCGAATGAAAAGCCGAGAAAAGCGAAAAAAAAAAGAGAATCTTTTGGTCAATTGAACAAAAAATATATATATATTGCACAAATTTGTCAATTTGTTTGGTAACTTTTTTTTTCTCTTCTCCGATTAAGACACAGCAATTTTTCATCGGAAAAATCATCAATTTATTGTAAAACTTTACGTTATTTTCCGATCTTGAACGAAATAATGGTAAATATGTTCGTTCACTTTTAGAATTGATGAATAATTGAAAGAAAAAAAAAGACTCCGCTGAACCGGGAGAACAAAAAAAAATTGTTCAATTTTCATTATTTCGCAAAATTATTATTTTTTAATTTCAGACGGATGAAAAAAAAAAAAGTTCCACGAGCCACGTACGGGCATTGACGAGAAATAATAACTTTTTTTCGTTTGTTTCTTCATCGGTTGCGTTAAGTGTTCGAGGAAAAGGAAAAAAACATATGAATTTTAATGTTCTACGTTGCTAATTATGAAAAACGAAAATATTGAGAAAATTGTCTTCAATTATTATTATTATTATTATTATTATTATTATTACGATTAATATAATTATTTTATTGTAATAATTGTAACGCATTGTATTATTATTAATATTATTATTATTGTAGGTAAGGGTCTCAAGATTTACCCGATGCCCGAACAGTAAAAGTATGCTCGCCGTGTCTTCTCTACCAAAAAGTATCGATTAACTTAATTTAGCGTTTGCTAAAAACGAGTGATTTCGAAAGAATGAAAGGAGAAAGTTGAATAAAAGAGAAAAACATTTTTTTTTTTTTTTTTAAACAAACAAACAAATTTTTAAACGCCTTTTTCCGACAATGTGTTGAAACGAAAGAGAAAAAAAACGAGGAAATATGGACGACTCAAAGTCACTTAATACAGATTAACAAACTGCGAATTAGAATCAATTAAAGGAAGAATATAAATATATATATATATATATATGTATATGAATATTTTTAGTTTACACATTTTTTGTCCGCATTTAGTAGACGAAATTTATGTTACAAAATACGAGCCTGACATTTCTGTGAAACGATTATCAGAACGATAAGAGATATTGAGAATGATGAAATAAAAATGATAGATTACGAAGAACGTTTGAAGTGTGGAAGAAGTCTCAGAGAGAATATGAAAAATTGTATATACCATGACCCTGAATTACTATCGCACATTGTATCTAATTAATAATTATTTAATATATTGCAGATATAAATGCCATTTCGAGTATGTTTATTGCGAAATTTTTAACAATTTTTTCGCGCCCATCGTATTTTATTTTCGCTGTTTTATCGACGAGATTCCAGGGATGCGATTCTGTACTTGACGCAATGAAGCGACGCAACCAAGCAGCCAATTGCATGGGACATTCCAGCGGAAAGGCGCGTCTTTCCGCTGGAATGGGCCCTTGCAATTAGCTGCTTGGTTGCGTCGATTCATCGCGTTAAGTACAGAATCACACCCCAGGTGGCGGTGTCATTCAATTATTTCTTCTTCTTAAAAAATAGGTTATGTTCGGCAATTGTGCTCGTGAAGCACAATTTTTCGGTCGTTTATACAGTTTTCGTAAATAGAACAATGTATTTTTGTTAAGCTTGAAGAATTTCACGAATGTTGGTGTTTGCTCTTCGGACAATTTATTTTCAGCTATAATTCTAACTGTGTAATGTATATCCGGTAGTTTTATTCGGGAAAGAGTAGAACTCGCTCGCAGCGCCAATTTCTAAATTTTCAATCGTAGAATTTTTAGAACGAATTCGACAGGAACTTGAAAAACTTTCCCATGCAATGTTTTTTTTTTTTTAAATCGAATCATTAAGTTTCTCATGGTCGGGCTGTATATTTGACTCCGTCATATGCAATTTTCACATTTTGACTTTGAACTCGAAATCAACGATTCTGATAACCTTCATATACGAATTTTAAACTAACTATCAGTTTTTAGTCTCTATTTGACTATGTTGATACCGCCATCTTCGATATTGACATTTTGTTCTTTTGAATTCAAAATTATCGACGACGAAAATATTTCAGAGACTAACATTGTCGGCGAATCACTCTGCAACATTTTTTTGTGTTAATTTTGCAAATTTGTTCTTGAATTCTCGTATTTTAACTTTGAATTCAGAATAATTTTCGAAAACTTTTGTTTTTTTTTTTTCGGAAAAGTTAGGGCAAAAATCTGTTTTTCGCAAGTTTATGTATGAAACAAATCCGTTATGGTGATGCAAAGTTAAAGTTGTCCTTACTCCGACACCTAATCTACACAAGTGGATTTAAAACTTTTTTTCATATTTTTCACAGTTCTTTCGGTTAATTTTTCTTCTAACTGATAAAATGATTTTAAAAGTTTGTATAGTTGCATAATCCATTTCCCATTTCGTCATATGTAAACATAACGCAACTAGAAATTAGTCCAGTCATTTCATACATTGGGCAATGCAAGTGAACCGAGAAAGCTGAAAAAAGTGTTCAACTTTGTTTTTTTGCAATAACTCGGCTCCCCGTCGAGATACAAAAAATTGCGATGGAATACTTTTTGTTGCTTTTTTTACGCTCTACAATTTAGGTTATATACATTTTTCACCTACCGTTCATCGTCGTTGAGATATCGAACGAGAAAGTAAAAAGTTCAGGTAGTGAAAATTGTTTTTTGCTGTTTTCTTCTTTCTCGTGATAGATATCGAAAAAAGGTCTATTATCAAACTTGTAGAGCATGTTAATACCTGCGATGTCATTTAAAAAAATTTTTGTCTGATTGTCGATGATTATTTCGAGGAGGAACACTTTGAACCAGGACCATCGAAACGAAGAAAAATATAAATATAAAAAACGGACCTCCTTTAATTGTTATTTTTTACAACACAAAAAAAAAGTATTCGCATAACAAATTTCATGTGTGTGATTTATAATTTTGCTGGTTTATTTATTTATATTGTACCTCAATAATTCCCTCGACAACCGTTAATCCGTTAAGACATGAATACAACCGTGCGATCTACGAAATCGAAACTGCGCACGGACTTACCGACTTTACGGCGCGCTAAAAGTCGTAATTTTTGTCTAAAAAATAAAATAAAAAAATTACATTACAGGTATTAATATGCTCTACAAGTTTGATAATAGACATTTTTCGATATCTATCACGAGAAAGAAGAAAACAGCAAAAAACAAGTTTCACTATCTGAATTTTTTACTTTCTCGTTCGATATCTCAACAACGATGAACGGTAGGTGAAAAATGTATATGACCTAAATTGTAGAGCGTAAAAAAAGCAACAAAAAAGTATCCCATCGCAATTTTCGTATCTCGACGGAGAGCCGAGTTATTGCAAAAAAAACAAAATTTAACACTTATTTCAAGATGGCGGAGAACGCACATAGGAAATCTTGGTCGACAATTTAAGGTTAAGCTTTTCTAAGGCCCTCCCCCCACACCATATCCAAAAATCAGCTTTCTCGGTTCACTTGCATTTCTAACCCGTTTTTTTCGACGTAATGACTGGTCTAGATAGATTTTTGCTGACTTGAAAATTCCATCGCTACGATGAAAAGTAGTGTATACATGTATATATGCACAGATGGCGCTCGTTGAGCTTATGGCGCAATGCGAGGAAATAATAAATATGAATAAAAATCCGCGCATCCGATTGGCTTAGTTTCTTCAAAGTTCTTGGCGATTGGCTGAATTTTATTTAGATTTCTAATTTCCTCGCATTGTGTCTTGTCTCCCTGTCATCGAGCGTGTGACATTACACCCTGACCCTTTGTCAACCTAAAAATAAGTAAAAAATCAAATTTCAAACCCTTACCCCGTTTTCCGAAATATAGTTTCTTCGAAGAATAAAACACAATGGATCACTATAGTGCTCAATTGATGGAGGATTACTGCGTTGAAGTGAAACAACGAAAAAACACGAATTCGTAAGTCGAAAAACTCAAGCCTAACCTCAATTTTATCTCGTAATTCTAATTTCTTTCGTCACAAACAGATTTTCCATCGTTTTCCAATAATACAGGATTCATTTACGATTATAGCGAAAAGTTACGTTGAAATTTTTTTATTTTTACAATAATTTTTGCGTGTAATGTATGGAAAACTTAACATTTTGCAATAACAATCAATATCTTATCATTCCTCGTATGAATAGGAATGTATTTTTATTGATGATCATAGTGACGTTGAAAATTTACGAGTTGTAACAAAATATTAATTTACTGTCGATTGATTATCGAGCCAGCGAAGCAAATATCGCCATCATCGATGCATCTCGACTGTAAAGAAAATACATTTAAAAAATACAAAACTGCTGAAACATTGGCGATACAACGCGTAAGAATAATTCAACGTCGTAATAATTACATATACAAACCGTGCCAAGCACGCTTTCTTGCGATAAAACTGGCCTCGTTCCCGCAGTAAACATAACAAAAGAATTCACTCTACAAAATCAGTGCTCGATCAATTGGAAAACATTCAGTGGCTAGAGACAAAATCTCAGGAACGTGTAACCAGAGATCGGCACCTTTTGTTACTTTGAAGAAATCATTCGTTGTTCATTTCTTCTTTTATTTGTTTATTATCAATTATTTTATGCCAACAACCATTAGTATTTGTAACTGCATCTAGCCTAACTCTGTATTCCATAATGTAAATAATTATTTTTGTGGTGCGTTACATGAATGAAATAACAGTTAAATGTAACGTCCAACAGCAAACTATTCTCCATGGAATAAGGGAAAAGAAAATTTATTATTAACGACAGAGTAAATATCTATATAAACCCAACAAACTTAATCATTCTATAATTAGTAAAATGAAAACTGATCTCTCTTCGGTAGTGGCAACAATATGAAAAAAAATCAGAGAAATCCAAAGTATTCAGACCCAAAGTGACGAGAGCCGGCACGGGATAACTTATATACTACTTTCAAGATCTCACTATATGTTATATAATGCATTTGTCCCATACCGTAACATATCGTCAGAAAAAATACTTTATGCTAATACCATTAATTTCCAGCGTATCGCCAAAGCCTGCCGCAACAAAATCTTCAAAGGCGCAAGAAAGTAAACCTGATAATGTTGCAAGATATAATAGTAATCTTAAGGTTGAAATGCAGACTCTGAGAATAGCGGATGAGTCGGAGAAGCAACTTTACGAAACTCTCAAACACGTTTATGGACCGGTAGCAAATACGATATTTTTTCTTTAAATGAACAATTTTGCCAATTTCAGTACGACGTACGAACGTTTCTTGGTTCTGATAATTTTTTTTTTTTTTAATCAGAACTTCAAACTCAACGACGCATCAGAGTTTCAGAATAGAAGATCGAATTTGGGAAGGCAATATTGGTTGGAAAGAGGCAATTTAGTGATAAAAGGTGTTGTAGACTATTCATCGAAGGATACAAATCCAAAGTCTCATGAGCAATTGACTAAACAATTTGCGACATCGAAGCTCGAAAGTTACAGGTGATTTGATAAAATAAATTATATTTTTTTCAAATGATCCCCAAACAATATCTGATTGTTGACGATATGACCAAAATCGTATTCTAGTTTTATCATCTTTCTTTAGAATATAATTAAAAAAGGAAATTAATGTCTATCCCTGAATGTCCAAAAATAAATTGGTACAATTATTTATTTTCCGAATGAATATTAATATATACAAATTAACAAATCATAAAGAAAAGATTAAATTTACGTTGAAAAATTATTTAATATTTTTAAAATCGACAAGGTCGCCCATATTCCGTAACATAATTTTTTAGTTTTCACACTTCCCACTGTATCGAGGCCTTGTTGCACGCTGACGGCCACGTTGGAAAAGCATTAGAGATATTATTTGAAAAGTATTACGGAGTGAGGAGTTACGGCGAACGAGGAGAAATGGAAAATGTCGATAAAAACGATTTGTTGGAACGACGATGCGACGAAAAGTTGGCAATGGAATCGATTTACGGTGACACGTTTGTCGAGAAGATAAAAGATCAAATTTGGCTGATAAAGCTAAAGTTGAATTATTTGTTGGACAAGAGCGACGTGAAGCCACCGGGAAAGTCGAAAGTTAAAAATACCAAAGACACGTGTCGTTTGTTTCAACATGGTAAATGTCGATTTGGCATTAAATGTCGATTTTTACATCAACAACCGGAACAACAGTCACAAGCTTCCAATAGATCTGGTTCGACTCAGGACCCTTATTACACACTGGAGATTCGATTTCCTGAAGGTATATTTTTGTTTCAAAATTTTCGATGTAAATTACGCGATATTTTATGGAGATTTTTCATTTACATTGAATTGTGAAACATTGAACAACCATAAAGTTTGTGTATCTCCTCATTTTCATATTTTTTTCCTTCCTCATATTGTGCGCGCATGCATATGTGTATGTGTGTCAAACATAAGACTACAAAACTAAAACATCTGTAACTTTGGAACGGCTAAACCGATCGGGCTCTAATTTTTCACACAAGCAGAGCTACCACTCTCCCTCATTCTGTATAAATTTCGTTATGATTGGACTATTTGTAGTCGGGTTTTTAATTTTTTTTCAAGTTCGTTAAGGCTCTAGCGCTTACGATTTTACACTTATCAGGCTAAAACTTTTTACACAAATGGACCATCACTAAACACCGTTTGTTACTGAGTTTGAACAAGATCGAACGAAGCGTCGAGACGTTATGAATTTGTTTTAAATTTCGAAAGATCGGTAAATCGGTGTCGAGGCTGTGGCGCTCACAAATTTCGACACAAAAGCAACTGTGTAAATTAGAAATTTTCTTGTTGCTTCCCGTGTGTGGCGGTGAAAATTGAAAAATTCACTTGCTATTTTTTAAATAACAAATATTTTACTGGTCCTTATAAATACAAAATTATAATTGTCATTGCCGTGTCTGCTTAAGAAACATCGAAACTAAAATGATCTACAAGAACCTTTGAAAATAATGATCTTTTAGTATTATTGTCAAAAAAACCCAAATTTCTCATAATTTATTTATCATTATTATTTACAATTTTTATAAATCAACTGCAATATCTAACCGATTTAATTAGCGTACACAAAATATTCCCGTTTCTTCCTTTGACCGACAAAAATACAAACAAAAATATTCGTTCTCTCCTTGAATCTAGATTGCAAGTATCCTCACGAGCCACCTTATCTCTACTTTTATAAAGACGAAATGATTTATCCGCGTCTCGAATATCTGACAATCGTGAAAAGACTGTACGACGAGGCTCTGGAACTTTCGGCCAGTGGAACACCGTCTTTATTTTCGTTGATTTCACTGTTGGAAAACGAGCAAGAGATGAGATATTATCTCGACGGGACTGTGCCAAATTTTCCGGACAGGCACGATCCACTTTTTCCAAAATCCTCGAGCGCGATTATCGCGGAATCTGTGTCGTCGCATCATCGTATGGGCTCGACAAATCGTAATGGCAAAGAAAAAATGTCATACGACGAGATCGTCAAGCAGGATGATAAAATACGCGAAAGATTTTTCGACAAACAAAAAATGCCGTCCTACAAGAGAATGAAGGATATAAGAAGAAAGCTTCCGGCATGGAAGATGATGAGTGAGATATTAGAAACAGTCGAGAATAATCAAATAACAATTATTTCGGGCGAAACTGGCTGCGGCAAGAGCACACAAGTGCCACAATTTTTGTTGGACAATTGGCTGGTTAATAGAACGGAAACTGATAAGGAACACGCGGAAATAATTTGTACGGAACCACGGCGAATAAGCGCCATAGGCGTTGCCGAGAGAGTGGCGAGCGAGCGAGACGAGAGAATTGGAAATACCGTTGGTTATCAAATACGTTTGGAGAGTAAAATGTCAAATTGGACGAGATTAACTTTTTGCACTACTGGAATATTGCTCCAAAGATTGTCCGGTGATCCACGTCTCGAAACCGTCACCCATGTGATCGTCGACGAGGTTCACGAAAGAAGCGCGGAAAGGTGAGGAACGATATTGTTTATAATTGGTTTTTTTTTTTGTTTTAGCAGATCGAGTCATTTAGAAATCACGAAAATCAAAATCGAAGGCATATAAAATTTGCTAACTTTATAAAAAGAAATTACTCGATGAACCAAAGGATAATGAAATTGTTTCATCAGCTAAATCATTTGTTTTCGCCGTCCGGTTCAACGGTGCAAATACTTTACAACTTTCAATTTGTCGCCAGGTTCAAATTGCACCGAAGCATCAAATTTGCTTCACCAAGGTCTCGTTCCCTTTGTAGGAAGATTTTTTCTGGTGCGATCATAAGATTTTCTATTCGTAACTCTTTCGCATAAGATATACTCTCGTTTGTAGTCAATATTTCATAAGCACAGTGATATTTTTTAGCAAATTCACTCACCATGTAACATCTGAGCCAGTGCTCAGAACGAAAATACCTGCGCCGACTGGGAATAATGTTCTTACGAATAGAATTAGATTCTTGCGAAGACAATTTGGTCAATCGGACAAAAATTCTGTCAATTTTGTGCCTTTATTAACTTCTTATAGGATTGAGATCGCACGAAAGAACCAAATTTGCTTCGACGAGATCTCATTCTCTTTGTAAGAAGATTCTTTCCAATGCGAATGAAGAATTTCCCAATTGATGCTCGTACACAGAAGATGTACTCACATTTTTCATAAATCTTCCATTACGCACTGACCTTTTATGAAATTTACTCTGTAACATCTGCGCAAGAACTTCAAATGAAAATTCCAATAGTCGGAGGCACGGAAGACTCTTCTCACAAAGAGTATGACATGCCGCAAAGGTAATTTTATTGATCGATGCAACCTCAACCCTCGATGCAAATTAAAAGGGTTACAAAATCAATTTTTCATTCTGTACAAACTTGCAAAAAACAAATATGGACAATAATTTTAGGTATATTGGTGTATTTTTTTTCTAATTGAATTTTATAATTACCCATTTACTTTTATTCTCACACATCATCAATTTTCAGTGACTTCCTGTTGATGCTGCTGAAAGAATTATTACCAAAGCGTCCTGATTTAAAAATCATACTGATGAGCGCGACACTAAAGGCCGACAGTTTTTCGTCGTACTTCACGGATTCGCCGGTTATCGATATACCGGGAAGAACATTTCCGGTCGAGCAAATATTTCTCGAAGACGTTTTCGAAACGACGAGTTATGTTCTTGAGGAAAATTCGAAATACTGTCGTAGAATCAAGGGTGGTTGGGAAAAGCTTCAGATCGAATTGGAAGCTGCCGACGCGGAGAGTTTGTCAACGTTAGAGCCGAAACCTACTATACTCGATGAAAATTTGACACTGTCACAGATTATCGGACGTTATCATCGCTATTCCGGACAAACTTACAAAAACTTGTACGTCATGGATCACGAGAGGATAAACAACGAATTGATCGAAAAAGTTTTGGAATGGATCGTGGAAGGTGATCATGATTATCCGAGGGAAGGCTCGATTTTGGTAAATAATTACAATACATGTTTGTAAAATCGTAATAATATTAATTAAAATTGTTATTGCTATAAATTATTACAGTTAATGACGATTATTATTACTATTACATCATTACAAATGAAGTACACGAAGAAAAAAAAACCTTAAAAATCGATTCTTTTAGTAACAAAATTAATTCTTAGATATTTTTACCCGGTCTCGCTGAAATAACGTCACTGAGAGATTGTCTGAGCGACAACAAGACACTGTCACCTCGTAATGGCAAATTTCTCGTTATCCCATTGCACTCAACGTTATCGAGCGAGGAGCAAAATCTCGTTTTCAAAAAAACTAAAGACGGCGTCCGTAAGATCGTACTTAGTACAAATATCGCTGAGACATCGGTGACGATAGACGATTGTGTGTTTGTCGTTGATACCGGAAAAATGAAGGAGACTCGATTCAATTCGAATCAGAATATGGCGAGTTTGGAAACGTGTTGGGTATCGCGGGCTAATGCGATGCAAAGAAAAGGAAGGGCCGGTCGTGTTATGCCCGGAGTTTCCATTCATTTGTACACTTCACACAGGTTCGTGCCATGAATAATTTGAATAATTTTTGTTTTTTAGTTTAAAAAAATTAAGCGAAGTTTAGTGTTCGTTTAAGGGCCACGGTAGCGGGTATAATATCATGCGCACATTTAATAATTTTTTTTTCTATGAAAAAGAGATTTATTTGATAAACTAATTGTACATCTATTTAGTATAAATATGAAGCTATTGAAGAATATATTTTTTTATTTTTTTTGTTATACAAAATTGCCGACTATTGCTTTTTGCTTTTGGCATGCGGCGATCCGCGGCGTAACGTTTGGCAACCACAATTTTTGACCTAGAACAAAAAAAAATGCTCGTTAATCTACATCAGAATACCTAGAGAAGTACGTACGGAATTTTAAAAATATTGTTTTATTCGAATATTGTAGGCATTTGAACTTAAAAGATGAATTTCCATTGAAAAATTTCGTATAAAACTGCTCAGAAAATAGAAAGTTTTTAATTAATCAGAAATTCCGTACGTACTTATCTAGGTATTGTGATGTAGATTAGCGAAATTTTTTTTTTTTGTTCTACGTAAAAAATTGTGGATGCCAAATGTCACGTCGCGGAGCGCCTCAAAAATAAGATACCAAAAGCAAATAGCAGTAGTCGGCGATTTTGTATAACAAAAAAACAAAAACAAAATATTTTCTATTAAATTGATATTTATACTAAATAGTTGTATAATTAGTTTTATAAATAAGTCAGTTTTTCATACAAAAAAAAAAATTGTTAAATGTGCACATGATTTTATACTCGCTACCGTAGCCATAGTCCTTAATGGTAAGTTTGAATTTGTTCGAAAATTCCGTTAGATGTTGATTTTAAGGTTAATAAAAATTTTCATAAAAACTCGAATTTGGAGATCATTTAAAGGTTTTTCATAGGTCGCATTGAAACTGCGAAGAGATAAATGAAAAAAAAAATGAAATGGCATTTAAATCTGTGGCCCTGTGGCTATAGACGCAACTAGGAATTAAGGCGGTGGTACCGTGTAAGTGGAAAGGAAAAAAATGACAAAAATCGAAACTAAATTTTCGAAACCGTGCCGAAAATTTGACTTTCAATTTTTTCATTTAATCCTAGGTCCGGCTGTAACCACGAGCCGACAGATTAAAATGCCATTTCATTTTTTTATTTCAGATTAACAGAGCAGCTGGAATCGTGTCAGCCGTCAACCTACTTATTTTTTCACATGTGCGGCTTTCGAACGCTGCAAAGTCGATTCCAATCTGTATTTTGGCTTCGTAAAATTCCGAGTGACTGTATAAGTGTTGATGAATATATTGTAAAAATTCCAAGATGGTGTCTCTTCATGGTTCGTTAAAAGGAATTCACAAAAAAAAGCGACAAAATATAGCCGTCAGACGGTACAACCGCCATAAATGTGCTTATTTTGTTATTTAATTTATTTAAAATGAAAATTAACATTTCAGATTCAAGTACCATTTCTTGGCTCAACCTATTCCGGAGATCCTTAGAATACCTCTTGAGCCACTTTTACTGCGTATACAAATAATGCATATGGGCAAGAAAGCCGATCTTCACGGTATACTGGGTACGTTCAGTAATATAAATTAATATTAATAATTACAACAACAAAAAAACATTGCTTTCTCATTATTTCGACGCTGCTTACGAAAAGTAGCACGATTCAAATTTCTTACGAAAATTAACACGTTTCGAATTCCACCACGAAAATCAACACGTTTCGATATTAGACGCGAAAACTAGCATGTTTCGGCTTTCATCGCGAAAACTAGCGTGATTCGGCTTCTGCCGCGAAAAGTGGCATGTTTCGGCTTCCGTCGCGAAAACTAGCATATTTCGATTTGCACTGGAAAAAGTAGTATATTTGCCGAACTAAATCGAATAAGATTCGGAACTTTCACAAATGTTTTAATAATTTTTTCGGGAGCACTACAAGGAATAAATGAAAAACATTGAGGTAGTAGTCCGGTAACTTAAGCCGATTTTCATGTCTTTTTTGGAGGGTGTTTTTTTGTAGAAAAATAAAAATGAATCGTTTTGGATATTTAGGATGTTTTTATCTACATATTAAAGATACAAAAAAAAAATTTTTTGAAAAAATTTAATAGTTTATTATTATTATTATTATTGATCGAAGTTGGCACCTCGAAAAAAAAACGCGTGGGTGGCCCCGGTGATTTTGGCTCTTGATGTTATCTGAAATGAAAAATTCTTGATAATTCTTAATCTATAGACATGTCATTCTGGTCGGAACTACTGAAGTTAAATTTCATGGATAAATAACAAAATGGCGGACTTTGGAAAAAAAAATCCTTTTATTTTAGCAAAGAAAGGGTTGTAAAATAAAAAGTTAGGGGTGAAAAAATTTCCCGGTAGTTCCGACGAGAACTATAAGTGTGTAGAGTTAGCCTGTTAACATTTGAAAGCAATCGGTTCGGTAGAAAAAAAGTTAGGAGCCGGGCTGCCAACTTCGAGGTGCCAACTTCAATCAATAATAATAATAATAATAATAAACTATTAAAATTTAAAAAAAATTTTTTTTTGTGTATCTTTAATATGTAAATAAAAACATCCTAAATATCCAAAACGATTCATTTTTATTTTCCAACAAAAAAACGCCCTCCAAAAAAGACAT
Source organism: Oxytorus armatus (assembly GCA_958009045.1). Taxonomy (NCBI): domain Eukaryota; kingdom Metazoa; phylum Arthropoda; class Insecta; order Hymenoptera; family Ichneumonidae; genus Oxytorus; species Oxytorus armatus. The sequence continues at coordinate 13,554,998 of OY253755.1, forward strand.
GAAAATCGGCTTAAGTTACCAGACTACTACCTTAAGGGTGTATCGCCCGTACACCCTTAAACATTTATATTCGTTTTCTATTAAAAAAATAATAACATTATTGAAAATACGATTCGCAAATACGATACGCAATATTCCACCACTCAAAAACTAAAATTGTTCATCAATGATATTTTTCATGACTTCAAGTTTCGGAGTCAGCGATGGAATTGAACAAAATTATTGTTTATAAAAAGTATATTCTACTTACAGTCTGAAGAATCGTTCATCGTGTTTTTATTTCATAAAAAAAAACACAATCTTGGAGTGATCAACGACTAAAGTATAAAGTACAGTATAAGTGTAAAGTGAAGTTGACAAAATCTTCAAAACAATCGATTGAGATATCTCGAGAAATGTCAGGTCTTGGACGCAGTAGCAAGAGGGAAAAAAACTGACATTGCTAACTTTGCATGCACCGCAATTGTTTTCGATTTTCTTTTCTCTAATTTTTTTGACCATCGTTTTTTTACTCCAAAATGACGAGGAATTTGCTGTTTGTCATCTTATGATAAGCCTAGCGGACCAAAATTCAAACAGTAAAATATGTATGAAATAAATTAAAACAAAAAATAAAACAGTATAAAATGACAAGGATAAATATTTCGTCAATTTGGAGTAAAAAAGGATGTTCAAAAAACGTGGAGTAAAAAATGAGAAACACTTCCGGTGATACTGAAACGTGCTAATTTTCGCGGTGAAAGTCGAAAGCTGCTAGTTTTCGTGGTAAAAGCCGAAACATGTTAGTTTTCGCGCAGATATCAAGCGTGCTTGTTTTCGTAAGAAATCTGAAAAATGCTAGTTTTCGTAAGCAGCGTCGATTTTATCTCGCTCACAAATAACCCTCTGTCAGCCGAATTTTTTAATTTTGGCACCGTACTCTGTGTCGTGTTCTTTGAATTTCGGCCGGCTCAGGACAATGTGGAGTAGATAACGGGGAAATGCGCAGGATGATCCGAGAAATATTCCGGCTGTTAATAATAGTCGTGCATCCACCATTTTTAATTTCGAAATTTTGATGTCATATTCGCATTCAGCGACCTCGAAAAATTGTCGGTACCCATTTTTTATAAGAATTCAACGATTTTTCCAAATTTCGATCCGTCATTGTGAATTTCAAAATTTTGATGTCACATTCAGATTCGGCGATCAGCACGTAACTCTCGCGAAACACAGCGATAGGGTTAATTACCGTTTTTCTTTATTGTTCTATAGAGCGTGTTTTGGAACCACCGCCGAGAGAGAGTATATCGGACGCGTTGAAACGTCTTCAGGACGTTGGCGCTTTCGATTCCGATTACACTCTGACGCCCCTCGGTCATCACTTGGGTGCCTTACCCGTCGACGTAAGAATCGGCAAGCTCATACTGTACGGAGCAATTTTTTGTTGCGTCGACTCGGCTCTGACGATTGCCGCCTGTCTATCGCACAAAAATCCATTTGTATCGCCGTTCGACAAACGTCACGAGGTCGACGCCAAAAGAAAAGAATTTACAACCGCTCACTCGGACCAACTTACGATCCTCAAAGCTTACAAGGTAATTTTCGAGAAAAAAATGATTACGAAAGTTCAAATCGATTTTCCAACGAGAGCGAACCCGAGCGTCGTTCACCGTGCCACTGCTCTCCTTTTCCCTCTCCCTTATTTTTAACTATTTACATATTTATTTCCAGAAATGGCTGGAGGTCTGCGGGCGAAGTACTTACGCGGGTCAAATATTTGCCAATGAAAATTTTCTCTCGACTCGAACGCTTCACACTCTCGCCGACATAAAGCATCAGCTACTGGAACTTTTAGTGTCGATCGGTTTCGTACCGGTGAACATGCCCCGACGACAAATGGGCGTCGACAGAGTTCTCGAGATAACCGGCCAAGAATTGAACGCGAACAATGAAAATTACAAATTGTTACAAGGCCTATTGTGCGCCGCGCTCTATCCCAATGTCGTGAAAATTTTTACACCGGAAAAATCATTTCAATTACAATCGGGCGGCGCGATACCCCGCCAGCCAAAACCCGAGGAATTGAAATTTCAGACGAAGGAAGATGGCTACGTTAATCTACATCCGTCCTCTGTTAATTTTACGATAGGACATTTTCCAAGTCCCTATCTCGTTTATCAGGAAAAAGTGAAGACGAGTAAAATTTTTATTCGCGACATATCGATGGTATCGATGCTCCCGTTGGTACTGTTCTCCGGCTATGGTCTCAATGTCGAACAGCATAATGGAACGTTCGTTTTGTCGTTGGCCGACGGATGGATTATGTTTGCCGTCGAATCACACACGGTAAGTCGAATTGTAGATTTTTTTTTTTTCGTTTCAATTTTTTTTCGTTCTCTCAAGTACAAAAACTTGTGGAAAATTGTCCTTTTCTCCATTCTTTACAATATGAAATCCTCTTTTGCCTTGACGGGAGAGAAAAAAAACAAAAATTCGGACAATATTGTAAACGCGAAAAGAAGTCAAAGTTTCATTCTTTGTCTTTTGACCGTAAATTTTTGAGGTTTCGACGAAAATTCCGTATGAATTCGTAATCGGCGGAAAATTTTTCCACCGTAAGGTCATTGAACATATTAAAAGTTGAGATAACGAATTTTTTTCACTTTTTTGCCCCTTGCTGTGTCTGCCAGATAATATTGGAATTTCCAGTAATCATAAATCTGCTCCCGTTTCATCGATTCTAATTTCCGGATATTTATAAATAATGCCGATTGGAATAAGGCCGAAATTTCAATTTTTGTAACCATTAGTTGGAGGACTTTGAAAACTTTTGAAGGAAAAAAATTACCGAATTGCTAAAAATCGCTAAAATTGGTGTTCCGAGTTCGAAGCTTTGTTTGAGATAATAATAATAATGATAATAATAATAATTGGGTGAAAGAAAACGTACCCTTATTTGAAACAGCGTTTTTTTTTTGTTCAAAATGAATCTTCATTCGTTTTGATGTATCTTTTTTTTTGCTAATGCTATTCTTGAATCACTAAAATTTATATTTTCCGATCACAAAAATGAATTCTCGTTTTGACGCTTATTTAATTTTTTTTTTTCGTTACAGTTTTTTTTTCTTTCTCTCAAATACAAAAACTTGTGGAAAATTGTCCCTTTCTCCATTCTTTAAAATATGAAATCCTCTTTTGCCTTGACGGGAGAGAAAAAAAACAAAAATTCGGACAATATTGTAAACGCGAAATGAAGTCAAAGTTTCATTCTTTGTCTTTTGACCGCAAATTTTTGAGGTTATGACGAAAATTCCGTATGAATTCGTAATCGCCGGAAAATTTCTCCACCGTAAGGTCATTGAACATATTAAAAGTTGTGATAACGAAATTTTTTTCACTTTTTTTGCCCCTTTGTTGTGTGTGCCAGATAATATTGGAATTTCCAGTAATCATAAATCTGCTCCCGTTTCATCGATTCGAATTTCCGGATATTTATAAATAATGCCGATTGGATTAATGGCGAAATTTCAAATTTTTGTAGCCATTAGTTAGTGAACTTTGAAAACTTTTGAAGGAGAAAAATTACTAAATTGCTAAAAATCGCTAAAATCGATGTTCCGAGTTCGAAGCTTTGTTTGAGATAATAATAATAATAATAATAATAATAATAATAATAATAATAATAATAATAATTGGGTGAAAGAGAACGTACCCTTATTTTAAACAACGTTTTTTTTTATTCAAAATGAATCTTCGTTCGTTTTGATGTATCTTTTTTTTTGCTAATGCTATTTTTGAATCAATAAAATTTATATTTTTCGATCACAAGAATGAATTCTCGTTTTGACGCTTATTGAATTTATTTATTTTTTTCAGGTTGCCCAATTACTGCAACACATGCGAGTCGAGCTGGTGAAAATATTGGAACAAAAGATGCAAGATCCGTTGTTGAATTTGTTGAATCATCAGAATGGCAAAAGAATCATAAAAACGATCGTCGGCGTATTAGAAAGAGATTAGTGAGAAAATTTTTTCGTTAATAGCAGAAATTCGTCCGTAATGTTAAGTAAAAAGTTTTTCTTTTTTTTTTTAATTCTATAAATCCTTTCTCAACTTGTACATCGACCGATAACAGTGACCATTCATCTATTTATCAAAGTTCGAAAAAAATCACGCGAAAATTTTCACGTCTGGGAAAATTTAACGAAGAGATTTTTTTCGAAACTTCATTACGTTTGAGATTTAAACATTACTAATATATATATATAATATAGTTCGAACGATTTCGTTCGTTGTTGTTCGGCAAAAAAAAATATCAAAGATTCACACTTCATATCGATATGTTTAAATGAGAGCCTAAATATGGAAAAAGAAAAAATACTATGCACTGTTGTAATATACAGTTTATAATGTCGTGAGTAATGATTAATTTTAACACTCGTTTTGCAACGAATGTTTGTTTCTTTTTTTTGTTCGTTTAATCGGAAGTGTGATCAAAAGTACGTTGAAAGTTGTATGTCGTTAAGGAGGGGCCGCTTCGTGCTTAAAAATCGGGGGAAAAAAAACGTGTTTAATTTTTTTATTTTGCAAAAAAAAATCGTATCGAAAGTCCCACACACGAGATTTCTCGAAATGCATTTCGGGCTATGTGGAGAAAAATATTCAGATTTGTGCACGAAAAAAATTGTGGGATGTGTACTATTTTTTTGGATGTTTTACTTCGGACAAAAATTCATCTCTTAGTATTTTTTGTTTTATACTCTGACGTAAATGTAAAAATATTTTCCTACCAATCGGACGTTTGGGATTGTCGATACGGTTTTTTTTACTTTCATCTCGATAAGTTGAAGCACAGCGTGTGGAGCTCACACCGCGCGTTTAAGACTTTGAAAAATGTGAGTGCGAAATGTAAAAAGGATGTGTTAAAGATTTGTGAAATATATTTTTATGTCTATATTTCGTCAGGAGGTTTTCCAGTTTATTCGTTCTTTTTATCGAGCATAGTCAGCGGGATATTGCTGTTTTTCGACCAATCGTACGTTTGAAAATTCCGATACGTCCGTAACCGGTAAGGGCAGGTGCTATTGTTCCCTTATTTGGGTAAAGTCGATTGAAGTTTGCAAAAAATATAATACTGCGATGTTGTAAGACCCAAAAAATGCAATACTAAATTCGATACTAAAAACCAAAAATAATTGTACAGTATTCAATAGTTTTAATGTCAAAAAAATACTAAAACAATAAGGGCACAAATTCAAACTTGTATACCGCTTCATCAATTTTGTGCAGTCACAACTTTTCCACTATGTGGGAAGACGCCGTTACAATATTGACTTCCTCTCATACAGAAAACTTTGTGTTTGCGCAAAAATGATGAAGCAATGTGCAAATTTAAATGCGCATCATTTTTTTCTAGTTTAATTTGATGAAGTGAAGTTTGCTTGATTTTGAATGTATTTTTTGAAAAATTGATAATTTTATAAATTATAGAACGTCTGGATTGATTCTCTTCAAATTGACAATAGCAGAGTGTATTTCCTGACGACTAGCCGGTCTCTGAGAAAAATGTATCAGACATTTTTCGAGAACAAATCTTAGCTTCCATTGTGGAGTTGTAGAACATTGATTTCTGTAATTATATACATTAGGGCGATTTTTTTTTTACCATTTTTTTTCCTCAATCCCCACCTGAAATTTTGTTGGATATGTCGAAAAACAAATTCCCTGAAAGTAAGAGCCCTTAATATTAATTCTAAGTACTTTCCCTTAGCGTGAAGAGATTTTCCATCTAAAATACACGTAAATCGAATTTTTTATTTTTTTTCAAAATTCTATAACTCAGCCGCATTTTATGCGATTATATTGTTCTTGGTTTCGATGTTGATTTTTACCCAAAATTCTCCTTTTTTTGCTGTTATCTCCGAAACAATTAACTTTACGAAAAAAATATAAATAAAAAATTTGTTGGAAATTTAATTTCCTACAAAAAAGGTCCTATCGACCCAATTGCTTACATTAATTTTCCTTGAGATATTGAACTTTATTTTTTTTAATTTTTTTTATTATTTAATATTTCATATTTTATAAATTTTATACTACGCATAAGTTAAAGTTCAATATCTCAAGAAATATTAATCTAAGCAAATGGGTCGATAGGACCTTTTTTGGAGGAAATTAAATTTCCAACAAATTTTTCATTCACATTTTTTTCGTAAAGTTAATTGTTTCGGAGATAACAGCAAAAAAACGAGAATTTTGGGTAAAAATCAACTTCAGTGACCCGTACCAACTCACCAGTACAATTTACACTTTCGCCGCAATAGGCACTTTTCTAGATTGTTTTATTCCGAGTAAATCGAAGTCAAGAACAATATGATGGCATAAAATGCGGCTGAGTTATAGAATTTTGAAGAAAAAAAAAAAAATTCGATTCACGTGTATTTTAAATGGAAAATCTTTTCACGTTAAGGGAAAGTACTTAGAATTAATATTAACGGGGGAAATAGGGTTAGGACAGCGTTTTCTCAATGATTTTCATGAATTTTTCTATAGTATAAAAAATGAATATAACTTATTGAAACTTTGAGAATATTTTATACATATATTCAAGTGTATACTATAAAATTTGTATACATATATTTAAGGATATACTATAAAATATTAGCGACTCCATATTGCAGGTCACAATCAGACTCAGCATTTTGCGTGCATTCTGGAAGCCGCAATTTTCATCTGAAATCAAACGAGGTTGGAATTTACTTTTATTATATGTCTCTCTTCTATATGAACCTAAATGCTATCAAAAAAATAGAAAATTGAATTTTTTACGGGGGTCAAAACAAAGAAGCATAATTTTTTCCCATTTTTTACAACTTTATTGGCAAAAAAAAAATTATTTTAAATAATAATAATATTCCGATTTAAGGTTCATATAGAGCGCAATACTATGTAGAAAGTAACTGCCAATTTTCAAAACGATTGGTTAAAAACTTTTCAATCTAGCGTGTACGCAAGTTCAACAAAAGTCGTTTTCAGAAAAACGCGTTTGAAAAAATAGTACCAAGAAAAACAAGCTTAAACAAACTTAAATATATCTATAAAACATTCTCAAAGTTTCAATTAATTATATTCATTTTTTATACTATAAAAAAATTCATGAAAATTATTGAGAAAACGCCGTCCTAACCCTATTTCCCCGCTTAATGGCTTATAACAATAGAACGAGTCGGAATTTTCATTTAAAATGTTGAGAACATATTTTTCAATAGTTTTACTAACAATTTATGAAATAAAAAAAAAATCGATTTTTTGAACCGTCTAACCCTATTTCGCCCCTTAAGGGCTGTAACTTTCAGGGAATTTGTTTTTCGACATATCCAACAAAATTTCAAGTGGGGAGTGAGAAAAAAAAATAGTCGAAAAAAAAACAATCCCCCTTATATACATACACACTTCCATTGTACACATGCGGACATCGTTTTGTAAATGTGTTTTTCCAAAATGTTTTTCAATTGATTCTTTAACGATTACAAAACTTTTATGAGCGTTCTATATTCTATGATGTCTATGAGGAAGCAAAAAAAAAACAATTCAAATTCATCATTTCGCATCTAACTTCACGTTAGTATGTCAAAGCTACCTGAAGCTATCGGCTGATGCGCGACATTGTATGCGCAGTTCCCGGCTGTCATATGCTGCGAACATTGGCGAACATGTGCTTCTGCCTCAGATTGATTACTTGTTTCTGTTGTTTTACATTAGTAAAGCTTCATTTCGGTTACTAGTACCATAATTAAGTTTGTCAATTGGTCTGATAACGGTGATTTTTATCGAGTGATCAAAGTAAATTTCCGACTTTGTCAGGAAATAAAAAAAGAATTGAGTATTTGCATTATGTATCCGCGAGCACGTGGTCGTTGTTAAAGAACGAAAGACATTTTCATTGCGATTAGAAAATAATGTTTTGGTCATGTCGAAAAAATAATAATAACAGTCAAGACAAAATTGTTGATATTAGAACAAATTGTTAAATTCAAATACCGACAAAAGAAAAACGTATATAAGAAGTATATGGATAGTAGTATATAAAGTACAGAATGGAAGACAACATTACAAATACCCAATCTCAGGATTGTAACGTGAAAAATTCAGCAAAGACGGAAACAATTAACGAAATGAACGAATCGATTGATTGCAATCACGAAAATTTCGCAAACTTGCCTGTGATAATTTTGGAGACAAATCCCGCCGTAGATGATGAATCGGAGGCTTGTAAGAATTTAGTAATGTTGGAACGCCGCAATGAGCCATTTGAAAACTTTGACGAGGATAATATGCACCGAGCAAAGATAAATTGTGGTTTTATAACTACCGAGATAGAAAACAACAAGGAAGACCTGGATGACGGGCTTGTTGTTAAAATTGAAGACCGTAAGCGTAACCAAGTTGACGTAGCGTTCTCTGAGAGAGGGAGTATGAAAATTGAAAAAAGAATGGACCCGTGCGTTACTGTGGTAATGGAAAAATCAATACGGGATGTAATTGAAATTGTCGAAGCAGAATCATCGCCAAGAGCTCAATCGACGTTACTTCACAAACATTTGCCAAAATTCATCGTCGACAAAGAATGTATGGAAGACGACGTCTTAGTGGTCGTAGAAACTTCCGAAAACTCAAAAATTCCAACAAAGATTGTGAACGGCATGGAGAAAAAAACAGAATGTACAAAAGGCACCGAAACGCTTGCAGGCTCGATGTGCTCTGACAACGAACAAAATTTAAAACCGAACGATGTTATTGACTGTATCGCCACGGAGGATGAAACCAATTTGTTGAAAGTAGCAAGTCCGAAAGAACGGAACGTTCACGAAGCAATAACATCCTTGGCTCTGTTGGCTTCCGCTTACGACAATTCTGACTCCGAAAACGACGAGCCACTGTGCGTTTACGAAGAAATGAATAATTTGAGGGACGTAAGAGAGATGGAGGTGCAAATAACGAAGGAATATAGAAATAAGCCAACGATTACAAGTTCGGACGAGGAGAGCGATAGTGATTCTAGCGAGGAGATTCAGAGCTCGTCTTCGGAGGTTGAAAGCGACGAGAGTGAGGAAAGAAACACAAATTGTAGGAAAAAGTAAATACGCTTGTTATTTATTTTCTATTTTTGCTTTGAGTGTTCTAATAATTGATTTCATCTTCTTTTTGATTATTCTCTTTATTTTTTCAATCAGAAATGAAAGAAACAGGTATAGAGCGGCTCAAGAGAAAGAAATGAAGGGTGAATACGACAATTTACCACCTATAGAGGAATTGAAGATATCGGTACCGGAAGTTCTTTGCGATCCACTTGGCGAGGTAAGATGCAATTAAAACGGTTATCGAATGATAAATTTCAGCATCAGAGTAACGTTTTCTGGAAATCATTCACGAGCATTTCAGTTGTTTTCGGGTAATATTGATTTAAACGAACAATTGCAGGAACAACGAACTTTACAGTGGGCAATAACTATCGGGTCCGGATGTTCATGAAAATCGTACAATTTTTGGGATTTTATGTTGGCCATCTTGAATAGTCCAATCAAATTTTTTCTTGTGTACGTCTTCAAGTTTAGTGTTAAACTAAAAGCCGCCAAAGTTTGATGAAAAAGCGTTTACGCGTTTGAGCGTAATCGCGCAATAAACACAGTACATGTGCCAGAAAGTTAGGTTAAAACCAAAGCCTCGTGTTTTTATGTTAATAATCATTAATCCAATAGTGTAATCGAAAAAACATTTATATACCTCGTTAGGTTTAGGTTCAAAGAATGTCTCTGCTGAATATCATTGAAATTGGTCTAGATATTTGGCTGTAATCGCGGAACAAACATCTTATTGCAGATTTCGAAAAACTCATAGCTTCACGCTCGCTGTTGCACACTTTTCGTCTCTTCGACAATTCTTACTTGATCAATATTTCACGTGATTATCAGGTAGGTTGGATGGTCGAACAGTTGGTCGTTGTAAAACCAAAATCCGGCAAACCAACGTTAAATCTCGATACGGTTTTGTTCATTGAGCGTGGAAAACGAGTTCTCGGACGTATTTTCGATGTATTCGGTCAGGTCTCGGAACCACATTATTGCGTGCGTTTCAACAGTACCGAGCACATCAAAGAGTCCGATATAAAAGTCGGTATGATCGTGTACTTTTGTCCAAACACCGAGTACACGTCCGTATTATTTTTGCAAGATTTGCTAAAGTACGTTCCACGTTACAATTGTCTATAACAATCAAATACAAAAAAATATACATATATTACTTACGTTTTGATGAATTTAAATGATATTTGTCAGAATGAAAGCCGCGGATGAAATCGACGATGACGAGATTCCAGATTTTTCGGACGACGAGGAAGAACGGTCTTACTATGCGGCTTTGAAGCATAAAGAAAAAACGAATGTCCCTGAAGTTGCGCAAAAACGTCAGCGTACTGGTAAAACTTTTTGTAGCGGATCGAGACTTTTCAAAAGTCATGAAAATCAAGTTGCGATGCAATTTTCTACGAAAGCTTACCCTAAGAACACCAAAATAACGAAACAGTTTCGTAATGAAAATAATTTCCTTAGCGGCTGGATTCATCTGTTACGATATCTCATTTTTGCCTTCTCGTTAGGTTCAGGTTGTGCCGACGATCCAAATTGGGTTTGCAACATCTTATTCTCTTTGCGAGAAGTAGCTTTTCATTACCAGTATGAAATATTCATTCGCAACTCATGCGCACAGGTTACGATCACTATTTTACTATATATTTCTTTACGCAATGACGATGTAGTGAAATTTCCTTCGTAACTTCTGCCGCAAGAGCATCGAATGAAGATTTCTGCTCATCAACGTCAAAGAATCTTCCAACAAAGAAAATGAAACCTTACCAATCGAATAACGTTTGTCGGTGCAACATGAACCTGACGAAACGTAGAAAATGGAACAAAAATTGTGCAGACAAACAATCTTGCGCATCAAAAACTTATTACAATTATAAAAATGTTATATTATCTTGATGTTCTTTTAGGTATTTTCACAAAGTACCAAAACTTTCGATGCGTATCGTAGTTTTATTTTCTCACGACTAAGGGATTAGATGTTGATGAAAATCAAATTTTTCCCCACAGACGGACAACAACCAACCTGGAAATCGAATCATCCATGGAGCACCGGTAGGAAACAACAGCAGGGTAAAAAATCTGGCAAAATGTACAAAACACCGGAGCGCACGGTTACCCAACAAAACAATGTACGTCATTCGCCAAACTTCTGGCAATATCCATCCTCATTTCCTAACAATACATGGCCAGGCCCAGAATCATTTCAGGGTTGGCCAACAACTTCTCCACAAAATTCCTACGGTTATTCCCAGCAATTTGGCAATCGTCAACCCCAAATTAATAATCCTCGTCAATTTTTTCGACCACCTCACGTATTTCAGTCCGCATCCGATCCCTACGCGCAAAATCGACCGTATCAATCACAATCAAATTCACCGAGATATCCGATTATGAATTTTTCTTGGGAGTCACAAGCACCGAGACAACCTGATTTGTCGTGGTCAGTGCCTCCGCCTCCGCCTCCGCCTCCTGGAATTTGAATGAAAAAAATATAAGCATTTGTTCATCGTAATTATTTAATTTTTTTTTTTTTTTGAATGTGAAACATAGTTTTATTTTTGTGAAGAAATAGGACTTTTTTTTTCAACATTCTTCGATACAATGATTCGTGTGTTCGCAATCGAGAAAAATAAAAATTTTCATCAAACTGTGGAGTTTTACTTATCGTGAAAAATGTTATTCATCTTTAGCTTTGTCATGGAAGCTGTTAACTGACCTGATCTAGCAATACAATACTGTACAAAACAAGAATATAAAGAACAATTAGGAATTGCCACGGAGGCGTTGCCTATGCAATAAAAAATCAAAATAAAAAAAAAAACATTGTCTGTCACTCTACGGCTAAATAAATGGTTTCGAACAATAAACTATCACTTAAAACATCAATTCATTCTGATTAAGGGGTTTTTTTTTTTAATTTTTTAAAAATGAATGTAAAACATCTCAAGAATATTGTGTCAAAATTTCAAATTGATCGGAGCAAAATTAACGGAGTTATGAGCGTTTGAGCGTCCGTTGCTTCAGACCGGCGCTCATGACTGGGCGCGATCAACTGACTCCATACGTGTAAGCCGAGCAGAGCAGGAAGCTGAAAAAAAAAAACTAAAGACGGCAGGATTCGTCGTAGACAGGAGCAAAAAGGTGCTTTAGACATCTCTGATGATAGCAACATCCTTTATGGACCTGGCATTGACGATTCAGTGTGAGGTAAGCCGATAAAATTCGCTTATAAACGTTTTATACCAGATTTTTTAGTGTTCAAAACTTTAAAGCGTTTTCCTCACAACTCACGTTTTCAAAGTCGGTGTCCCTCATAACTTGAAAACTACAGCACCGAGCCCTTTGAAATTTTGAACACTAATTCTGTACATAATTTACGAGGTAACGCTGGAGAGTTTTTTTTCAAATTTGTTAATAATTTTTATTTTACAATAACAAGTTAATCGATTTTTTTCGTAAAAATCGCGTTTATCCCTTCAAAATGTTCCAAAAAATTGAAAAATTGAAATTTCGAAAAACCCTCCCAGCGTTACCTGGGTAAAACTATTGTCTAACAAATGAACTTTCATTTTTTCATTTCAGATGATCCAGCACCATGTTATGAGGGACACCGCAATTCTACTTTTTTCCGAGACACGTCCGAATAATTACTGCCATTGCCGTATTTTTTAATATTTCTTCGTGAAAATTTTATATAATATTCTTCGAATGTCATATTTTACTGTACCGTTAGTTTTAATAAAGAGATTTTAACTGCGTCGTCACAAAAAAATCACAAAAACATGCTTTTTTTTGTACGAATTAACATTACCCCCCCGTTAAATGTAAATCGCGTATTCGAATGCAACGTTGTCTCAAAATTTTAAAGCAATCGGTGAAGAACTTCCGGAGATTTGACATTATAAACAAACGAACATTTACATTTTTATTATTTATGATTATAACCACAAACGAAATTGTAAAGTACAAATATACTGCGAAGATGTCGCGTCACTCAATTTAATTTAAACGTCAATAATATATGGAAGAAATGGCATTAACGAAGTGGCATACAAAAAAAGTCATGATTTTGGTATTCTTTTAGTAATTACGTTCTTTTTTTTAAAGACAGTTCTCTATATAGTTTCATGTGTGGAAATATATTGTATTTATATTAATTTTTAGATTAACCGACCTCCTTTATTGATGCCCAAAATTACCTGAGAGTAATGGTTAATAAATTTCAGTTTATAAAGAACTTGGCAAATTATTCACAAGAACGATTAAAGTAACGATTTTTGTGTATATTCTTTAAAAAAAAAATAAAATTATAATCTGCTTATTCACATTTGGTTTTTCATTGTCAAGTCTCGGCGTACAATTCTAATGGGGAATCTTAATGATTAATTTATTATCGATCGTTATTTTTGTAGTGTCATCAAAATGTCCTCGTGCATTTGTCATTACAAGTGCTCGTCTTGTTTTCTGAGAAATTCGTTCTCCTTGTACATCATCATTGCAGGCTCGTCGAGTTTTTTTTCGGCAATCGCAATGTCATTATTTATCTCCTTGATTAGTTCCACTGAAAAAAAAATAAAAATAAAAATTTACCAGATATCGGTCGAAATTTTATTGTAAATAATTTATGCGAATATACGAAAATTCCTTTTTATGCGAAAAATTAAGAGTCATTTGAAATTTCGTTACGTTTTCTTTTTCCATTCTAACAATTGGTAATATTTTGAAAAATTCATTGAATTTCCCGTTTATACTCACCAACCGAGATAAAATCTTTTTCCGGACGTAGGAAACCCGTGATAATTATTCGAAGCTCCTTGCCGTGGAGAGGTCCCGGAAATTTATGAAGTATGTGCGTTTCCTGAATGCATTAATATCGATTTTTTTATTTCAAGCACTCGCAAGGAAATCTTCATTTATTTTTCTCGCTACTGAATTTCGTACGAACCCATGGGTTCACAATTTTTTAGTAAAAAATAATGTCGTTTAACGTTAAAAAAAATATATATATTTCTTTTTTCGAATTTCGCCTTACCATAGATTTCTTTTCGTTTTTGTAAAAAGGATTCCATCCGATGCTCATGACCATTTTATAAACAATTTTCTCGATCGACGCCCAACCATAATAAATACCAGTTGAAAAATCTTTCGGCAAATTGTCCACGACATCTTCCGAAAAGTTGGCTGTAATTGGGTGTAAAAAAAAATGGAAATTATCAGTCGACCAACTATGAAAAAAATTAATTTTTCAATATCGTACAAATTCAGCAAAAAAAACGTTTACTTTCATATTATAAATTTTGGTCGAAATAAAAATTCCCCAATCCGGAATTGTACTTCGTAACATGTATTTTGAAAAAATTGACAATCGACTCGAAGAAAGTGTGTCGAAGCTACAATTTTTTCTACATTACCGACGGATGAGAGAATTTTTCTTTTTATCATCTAATTAATATTCGAAATTTAATTTCAAGTACTCCGCTCGAAATGTTAGCCGTGATGACGATGCAAAAAAAAATACAAGTTAATTGAACGAAAATTCAATTGTGACTATATTTAAAAAATTCGATATGTAATTTTTTGGTTAAATGGAAAACGTGAAAATTTCAATTTTTATCACCGAATTAAAAACGTCAAATTAAAATTGTGCTTGGCTACGATTTTATTTTTTTTCTTAATTATTTTTCCATTAATATTGTAATTTTAATTCGTACAATTAAATTTCCAACAAAAAACTTAATTTCCCATTGGAAACTCCACCTAGCATCGGTTTTATAATATCGTAAAAAATATTTGTTAAATTCAAAGAATTTTGAAAGTGCAATTTAAAAAAGAATAATTTTTCTCTTAACGGAAAATCGAGAAATTCCAATGGACAATTTTCCAGGCATCAATTTTATCTTTTTTTCTAATTATTTTTCCATTAATTTTGAAACTTTAATTCGTACAATCAAATTTTCAACAAAAAACTTCATTCCCCATTGGAAATTCCACATAGCATAGATTTTATAATATCGTAAAAAATGTTGGTTAGATTCAAAGAATTTTGAAAATGCAATTTAAAAAGAATTATTTTTCTCTCAACGGAAAATCGAGAAATTCCAATAGACAATTTTCCAGGCAACGATTTTATTTTATTTTTCTAATTATTTTTCCATTAATTTTGAAATTTTAATTCGTACAATTAAAATTTCAACAAAAAACTTAATTTCCCATTGGAAATTCCACCTAGCATTGATTTCATAATATCGTAAAAAATATTTGTTAAATTGAAAGAATTTTCAAAGTGCAATTTAAAAAAGAATAATTTTTCTCTTAACGGAAAATCGAGAAATTCCAATGGACAATTTTCCAGGCAACGATTTTATTTATTTAAAAAAAATTATTTTCCCATTCATTTTGAAATTTTAATTTGTACAATTGAATTTTCAACAAAAAACTTAATCTCCCATTGGAAATTCCACCTAGCATCGTTTTTATAATATCGTAATAAAAATTTGTTACATTCTAAGAATTTTCAAAGTGCGATCCAAAAAAGAACAAATTTTCTCTTAACGGTAAATCGAGAAATTCCAATGGACAATTTTCCAGGCAACGATTTTATTTTATTTTTCTAGTTATTTTTCCATTAATTTTGAAATTTTAATTCGTACAATTAAATTTTCAACAAAAAACTTCATTCCCCATTGGATATTCCACATAGCATATAATAACGATTTTATAATATAATAAAAAAAAGAGAGAAAAGGAAGGAAGGGAGAAATTCCAATAGACAATTCTCCAGGCAACGATTTTATTTTATTTTTCTAATTATTTTTCCATTCAGTTTGAAATTTTAATTCGTACAATTAAATTTTCAACAAAAAACTTCATTTCCCATTGGAAATTCCACCTAGCATTGATTTCATAATATCGTAAAAAATATTTGTTAAATTCAAAAAAATTTCAAAATGCATTTTGAAAAAGACTTATTTTTCTCTTAACGGAAAATTGGGAAATCCCAATGCACAATTTTCCAGGCAACGATTTTATGTATTTTTTTGTGGCAAATTATTTGAGTAGTCGTTGCATTATAGAAGAAAAGAAATATAAGCGAGCGTAACTAAGAGGTTCGAAAAATGACAAACATTGAAAAAGCAAAGAAAGAAAATAAGAGTTAGTCAAATACTACATCTCGAAGAGAAACCACGTATTCTGTATTTGTAATTAAATAGTATATTCGATCATTCATAAACGATTGACTTGTTTTCTTAACGCGAGACATCTTGACAATCGTATCGCTGAAGATTGCGACAGTTATCAGAAGTGGGATATTAACGGAAAATATATCCGAATCCGAAGTTTAGATACGAATCTGGGATTCGTCGTGACGATAGTAAGAAAAGAGTTTCACGATCGGGATCTAAACGAGTGCGTGGAATTGTGTGTGTATCATAAAGATAAAAAATCCTACATCGTGGATTCAAAAAAAGCAAATACGAGTGAGGTAAAGAGAAACCACGTATTCTGTATGTGTAATAAAATAGTATGTTCGATCATTTATAAACGATTGACTCGTCTTCTTAACGCGAGACATCTTGACAACCGTGTCGCTGGAGATTGCGACAGGAAAACATGAAAATTTCAATTTTCATCACCGAATTAGAAAACGTCAAATTACAATTGTGCCTGGCAACGATTTTATTTTTTTTCTTAATTATTTTTCCATTAATTTTGAAATTTTAATTCGTACAATTAAGTATTCAACAAAAAATTTAATTTCCCATTGGAAATTCCACCTAGCATCGATTTTATAATATCGTAAAAAATATTTGTTAAATTCAAAGAATTTTCGAAGTGCAATTTAAAAAAGAATTATTTTTCTCTTAACGGAAAATCGAGAAATTCCAATGGACAATTTTCCAGGCAACGATTTTACTTTATTTTTATAATTATTTTTCCATTAATTTTGAAATTTCAATTCGTAGAATTAAATTTACAACAAAAAACTTAATTTCCCATTGGAAATTCCACCTAGCATCGATTTCATAATATCGTAAAAAATATTTGTTAAACTCAAAGAATTTTCGAAGTGCAACTTAAAAAAGAGATATTTTTCTCTTAACGGAAAATCGAGAAATTCCAATGGTCAATTTTCCAGGCAACGATTTTATTTTATTTTTCTAATAATTTTTTCATTAATATTGAAATTTTAATTCGTTCAATTAAATTTGCAACAAAAAACTTAATTTCCCATTGGAAATTCCACCTAGCATCGATTTCATAATATCATAAAAAATATTTGTTAATTCGAGGAATTTTGAAAGTGCCATTTAAAAAAGAATAATTTTTCTCTTAATGGAAAATCGAGAAATTCTAATGGACAATTTTCCAGGCAACGATTTTATTTTATTTTTCTAATTATTTTTTCATTAATTTTGCAATTCTAATTCGTACAATGAAATTTTCAACAAAAAACTTAATTTTATCTAATATTTTTTTTCTAATTATTTTTCCATTAATTTTGAAATTTTAATTCGTACAATTCGATTTCCAACAAAAAACTTCATTCCCTATTGAAAATTTCACCTAGCATCGATTTTATAATATCGTAAAAATGTTTGTTAAATTCAAAGCATTTTCAGAATGCAATTTAACAAAGAATTATTTTTCTCTTAACGGAAAATCGAGAAATTCCAATGGACAATTTTCCAAGCAACGATTTTACTTTATTTTTATAATTATTTTTCCATTAATTTTGAAATTTCAATTCGTAGAATTAAATTTTCGACAAAAAACTTAATTTCCCATTGGAAATTCCACCTAGCATCGATTTCATAATATCGTAAAAAATATTTGTTAAACTCAAAGAATTTTCGAAGTGCAACTTAAAAAAGAGATATTTTTCTCTTAACGGAAAATCGAGAAATTCCAATGGTCAATTTTCCAGGCAACGATTTTATTTTATTTTTCTAATAATTTTTTCATTAATATTGAAATTTTAATTCGTTCAATTAAATTTGCAACAAAAAACTTAATTTCCCATTGGAAATTCCACCTAGCATCGATTTCATAATATCGTAAAAAATATTTGTTAATTCGAGGAATTTTGAAAGTGCAATTTAAAAAAGAATAATTTTTCTCTTAACGGAAAATCGAGAGATTCCAATGGACAATTTTCCAGGCAACGATTTTATTTTATTTTTCTAATAATTTTTTCATTAATATTGAAATTTTAATTCGTACAATTAAATTTTCAACAAAAAACTTAATGTCCCATTGAAAATTCCACCTAGCATCGTTTTTATAATATCGTAAAAAATATTTGTTAAATTCAAAGAATTTTCGAAGTGCAACTTAAAAAAGAATTATTTTTTTCTTAACGGAAAATCGAGAAATTACAATGAACAATTTTCCAGTTCCACGAATATATATATATTGCGGTTGTCCAGCTTATGCAACTTTCGATGTTAGTTCTCGTGACACGTCGCGAACTCATTAAAATTGAAGAATGAAAATGAAAAAAGTTAGTAAATCATTAATTAATCGAGATTTCGTATTAAAAAAAATATTGTCTTTTCTTCAAACACCAATAGACACGTGTTCAATGAACAATTGTTTAATTTTTTATCTACCTGTTGGTATCCCAAGTGCTTGTGATCCTCTGCCAAAGCCTTTCACGATTAGACCAGCTACGAAATAAGGTAATGACGCGACGCTGGACATTTTACGCTTGCGCGTTCCTCGCGACTGCTCGGTGCTCGTTTGTTTATTCGTTATCAACCGACGATACGAAACTTCGAGCTGTCCGCGAAGGATAAAATTCTTAAATCCGACCTTCCAATACTCGGTTTTATCCGATTGACGGAGTGGGGGACAGGAAAATCACAACATTACATCAATGTTGACATTGAAAATGTTGGGACAAACGGAGTAGTTGAAGAACTACGACTGTAAAACTAACGTAGTCCACGAAAACCGTTTCATTCGTGTCGTGTAAACATCAAGAGACGCTACTGAAATTGCATAATTTTTGCAAAAAACCAAACAATTTATAATTATAAGATTATGTCATGTGACAGATTGAACTTATAATTAATAGTTTATTGTATCGAAGTCATTTATTTAGCCTTAGAGTGGCGAATAATATTTTTCTGATTTCGAGGTTAAACATGGCAGGTGATATATGTTGAACGTATCCTTATGGCAATAACGCACTCCCTCTGTGTCTAATTTTCGCAGTTCATTCTGTTCGCGCACAAAACATCAACGGTAATAATCTTAGTTTTTGGATCTTACTAAAAACATTACAATTTCAAAAAAATATACGACAATCGGGGGCTCAATACCGTTGACCATGATAACTAACGTCATCTAACGCTGGCTGACTTGGGCTGACGGAATCAGCGGCCATATTGAATAGTCCACGCTTTCGCGGTAATTCCGAATATTTAAATTCGGTATTCTACTATTGAAGTTCGGTTATCAGTATTGAAATTTCAGGGTGACCACTGGTGTGACTGCTCAAGAAAAGGTGTTTGTCCGGTAATTTATTGAAAGGAAAGTATTGCATCGAATGTTTTGAAATTTCGAGGATATGTTTGTGCATAAATTATGTATATACAGTCATTTTGTTTGTATGTAAATATTAAATTTTCAGCGACGAAATACTTCTCAATATTTTTCGATAATCCTAGTTCCAAGACTAGTTAAAACTTCACAGATTAAAATGCCGTTTCATTTTTTTGTTTCAGATAGGCAGAACAGCCGCAATCGTGGTAACCGTCTTTTGAAAATGAGCGGCTAAGTTGCCGCGTACCTCAGCAATGAGCGACGATTTCGGCCTGAAAAAAATTGTAAAGTGTACTCAAAATGTGAATAAATATATGGTACAAATTTCGCAGTTGCATCTTTATTTAGTTCGGCAAAAAGAATTCTCAAAAAAAGCGTAAAAAAAGAGTTTTCACACGGGATGACGGCCTTAACAAAATCGTTTTTAATTTCTGTAGCAATTCACATTTCAAGTTCAAATGCCTACAATATTCGAATGAAACGATATTTTTCAAATATCTTAAGTACTTCTGTGGGTATTCTGATGTAGATTAACGAGAATTTTTTTTTTGTTCTAGGTCAAAAATTATGGATGCCAAATGTTACGCCGCGTGCCAAAAGCAACGAGCAGTAGTCAGCCATTTTGTATAACCGAAAAACAAAAAAAACACAATTTTTCAATAGCTTGATATTTATACTAAATAGATGTGTAATTAGTTTTATAAGGAAATCACTTTTTCATACAAAAACAAAATTATTAAATGTGCACATGATTTTATACCCGCTACCGTGGCCATAGCCCTTAAGGGAGAACACCACTGTGACCCCCTGTTTTTTTTTCACATTTTTCAAGAATTTTTTTTTGTGGGAAAGAAAAAAGATATTCGAAAATTTTTTTTGGGTTTTCTTCCTCGTTTATTAATGTATCAAAAAACATTTTTTTCACATTCTTCAGGCCGCATGGTGGCGCTGGGCGCTTTGAAATTAAAGTTAATTTCAAAGGCGTGCCTATTTTTTTTTAAACAATATTTTTCCATATCCCTGTGTACTTCTCTTCAAAATATCATATTAATAACGAAAACACTCGGTATTTTTTTTCAGATCGACGTTGAAGAGAGTTCTGCTGCGTGCCGCGGAAATGACAGCACCTGACGCGAGACCTTCCCCGGCGCCACCATGCGGCGTGAAAAATGTGAAAAAATTTTTTCGAATATCTCTTTTTTTCCCACAAAAAAAAATTCTTGAAAAATGTGAAAAAATACAGGGGGTCACAGTGGTGTTCTCCCTTAAGCCACCAGATCACGGTGCGCGCGCGGTACGAGGATGTATTTTTCATAATTTTTTTCGAGCAACCGATGAATGGTTTTTTTTTTATTGATACTAATATTCAATATACAGGGTGAGGCACTAACTGTTGCCACGTAGAATAACTCCGAAAGTACGATATAGCGTTAGTTTTTTGTTGCTAGGTGGAATCGCATCGGAGATAGCAAGGTCAACTTTGTTTTTTTAGATAGAATGGTATGTTTTGGTACTTATTTTCTGATATGGGCTATCGAGACGAATCCAATGATATTACAAAAAAAAAATTTTGATTTTTCTTAATTAAAAATTTTTTTTTTTAATTTACTTATTTTTTGAAATGTACGGCGTGTAGGGTGAGAACGTTCAGGATATCTTTAAGCGTATAAGTCTCTAGCTCTCACTGAATTTTTCAGACATTCTCCGTAAATTCGAAGCATATCGTTTTTTTCTTCAAAAGAATACGACGTCATTTACATTCGCTTGATGCGATGATACTGGTCTTACCATTCTTACTATCGTTGTCTCGTACAAGACACAATACAATGTAATACATTGTACGATACAATGGAATGTAAATGTGCGTTAATAGTAAATATTTACTAAAACGGCGTTTTCATCAAACCTACAATGTACCGTGTAAACGGGGGGTAGGGTTTTAAAGGCGAAAAAAAAGCATATTTTTATGATTTTTTTGCGGCGACATGAGTAATATAATTTTATTAAATAGAATTACATATTATTGTACAACTATTGAAGTATCTAAGAAAAAATTTTCAATGAAAAATATTGATAAATAAACCGGTGACGTTGAATCTCCAAAGGCGCCTTGAAAAAAAGTGGTTTTGCGATGAACATTATAACTCGTTACCGGATCATCTGAAACAAAAAAATTGATATGCATTTTAAAGGTGATGTATTTCTCGAGGTAATCAGGAAGAGTTTTTTTTTTTTTTTTTTTTTTCTATTTTTTGCAGCACTTGGAAGTGAAAAACGCAATTTTAGCTAAAAAAAATCGCGCTTAATTTGTTATTAAAAAATTGAAAAAATTGAAAAAAAAAAACTCCTGATTACCTGTTGATGTGTGTGAAGAGGTAATGTTTAAATTTTCAAAAGGATCGGTGCAGTAGATTTTGAGTTCTAATGTTCACAAACTTCAAAAATTACGTTTTCGGGAAAATCGATTTAAAGTTTTTTATTTTTTTAAATCAAGTATGACGGCCGGTCGTTTGAAACGCTGTAACTCCGTTAGTTTTACTCCGATTGACTTAAAATTTATACACAATATTCTCGACATGTTGTTCATTCAGAAAAAATTTAAAAAATGTAAAAAAAATAATTTTAAAACCCTACCCCCCCCCTAAATACACGGTTAAATTTTGCACGATATACGAGAGAGAAAAAAAAAATTTGTTAACAAAAAAAAATCAATAAAAATTAAAGAAAACATTGGATTCGTCTCGATAACCGCTACCAGAAAATAAGTACCAAAACATAGCATTCTATCTAAAAAAACAATGTTGACCTTGAAATCTCCGATGCGACTCCACCTAGCAACAAAAAATTAACGCCATATGATAGCCCCCGTTGTCCCATGCAACTTTTGTTTCAAAAAATGTTCTACTACTATCGTACTTTCGGAGTTATTCTACATGGCAACAGTTAGTGCCTCACGCTGTATACATATAGAAGACAGTACACAAAAATATATTTATAAACTAGACATATAGGTTTATAGCATCACGTAGGGGAATTTCGATAACTAAAAAAAAAAATGGCGGACCAGCGAATTTTATTTTCCATTTTCACAGAAAATTTTCATCGTTTATGAAAAAAAAATAGAAGGGGGCTCTCTATTAAAAGAATCCCTACGTGGTGCCATAGAGACTGGATTTTCGAACATTTTAAGACTTGGTACATGCAAATCGGATGAATAGTTTTTTAAATATGTTGTCAACCAGGTTGAAAAGCGGAGTTTCGAGAAAAACGCGTTCAAAGTTTTGCGCGGCCCGGTCGTACGCTTGGAACGGTTTCACATAAAATTCTGTATCTCCGTCAATATTACGAATTTCATTACAAAATTTGGTGAGAGCATTTTTAACAAATGCATCTTTCAGAAAAAAAAAAAAAAATGAAAAAAAAATTGTTAACCGTGGTCTGGTGTCTTAACGAGTTAGGCCACTCTAGAAGCCGAAAAAAATAGGCTTTTTTGAGGATTTTTTTCTCAGAAAAATCACAAAATAAATCGAGAGATCAAAATAGGGTGTTTATCATACATATCAGTGACTGTATACAATAATTTTTTTGAAGCGATTAATTTCAAAATGGCGGCTGTGCAGCGTTTTTGCGATGACGTCTCCGTTTTTGTTGGCCGGAAACATAACTCAGACAATTTCCCACCGATTAACTTAAAACTTTCAATATATCTTTAAAAACACATTATCTATGGAAGTGCGTAGGATTTTTTTTTTTATATTGCCCAGTTCATTTGTTATTAACAATTGTCTGACGGTTTTTTTGAAGCAAATTTTTCACTTTTCACTTTAGAAGTGCGCCATTTGGCCAAAAATCAATATATGGAAAAAATCCTACGCCTTTCCATAGACAATGTATTTTCAAAGATACATTCGAAATTTCAAGTGAATCGGTTGAAAATTGCCTGAGTTATGTTACCGGCCAACAAAAACTGAGACGTCATCGGAAAAACGCTGCACAGCCGCCATTTTGAAATTAATCGCTTGAAAAAAATTATCGTATACAGTCACTGATACGTATGATAAACACCCTATTTTGTAATCTCAATTTATCTTGTAGTTTTTCCGAAAGAAAATCCCCAAAAAAGCCTATTTATTCGGTTTCTAGAGTCCGAAAAAAATCATATTTAATTGTACCATTTTTATCCCAATTAAATGTAATTATAGGTTATGTCGAACAAGAGATACGAAGAGCGATGTACACAATTCTGCGAGGATATGTACATCGTACACCGTTTCTATGCCTCGACTAACGACTGTAACGACTCTAACGAGTTTAGCGGCTTTCTCGGGCCCTTTTAGGACGTCACCTTTACCCGTTTCTTTTGCGAATTCGACGCCAGGACGAGCGGAGAAACGGCTGTATGGGTTTATCGTTGCGAGCGTTTTAACGTGACGGCAAAGGGGTTGAGGGAGCTTCGCGTAGATCTATATAGAGGGATCTGGGATTGACGTCATTCAATGACGTCAAACAGTACCGTACCAAGGTGAGTGAGAAGCCCTAATAATCGAATGAACCCTTCAACGATCGTCTTCCTTCCTATGTATTGTTTTTTATTTTTTATTTCGCCTCACACTGGCACGTCCGAGGCGCCACACGTCGTTTCCATCAGGGATCACGGGCGGGGCGTTTCTCAGCAGCGATTACATCGCGAAGGAAATCGCTTAACCTTTTGTGGCCACGATCTCGTACGACCTTTGGAATCGCGGAAGAGTGATACAAAACGGCGGGAACAAAAGGAAAAAGAGGGAAGTATTCTCGTTGCCCAAGTAACCGCGATTGATATTTCTAAACAAAAAGAGCCTCTAAGAGAGTTTATATATATATATATATATATTGAACGGTCTATGAATAATTTCCATTATTGGGCTTTGCTCTGGTTGTAAAGACCTTGCAACGGACAATTGGGTTACGAACAACGAGAATTAATATTGCAGATTGTTCACCTTTTGCCGCCGTATCAAAAGTCTATTTTAGATTTTTTTCTTTCACTTAACCGACTTCTTTATTTAAACGGGTTTTTTTTCAAACGTAACGAGATTTTTAGGCGTTCGAAGTTTGAAAATGTACCGGACATTTTAGATGTAACGGATTTTTTTGACGAGCAACGTTCTTTCTGTACGTAACGGAATTTTCGCATGTTAATGAATTTTAAAAACGTAGATGGATTTTACATGTTTCATACGAACTTTTTAAACGGAACGGGATTCAAAAGTGTAACGGTTTTTTTAAACGCAACGAATTATTCGAACGTAACGGACTTTTTGAATATAACGAATTTTCATTGATACACAACATTTCTCGCGCCCCTTAGTATAAAAAAAAAAACGAAATGCATTTCGCGGAATAAAAAATTAAGTAATTCTTCGTTTCCGACAAAAGTTTCATTGAAATTCCAATCAAAACGACGCCTAACTCACGCGAGGTATGAATTTTCGAGCCACAGCGTTGGAGCTAGATAACGAAGAATCAGTTCGTCGCGAGGAATTGAGCAGATTTAATGAATCACCGAATTTTTCAATCGCAACAATTGTGTAAACATCGGTGGCTCAACCACGCGCCGTCTATTCCCAATCAAAGTGGGCTTATATTTTATCAAGGTGTCTATGACGTCAATGGAAATTACAACAGATAGTTACGCCTCACGCGGATGTGCCCGCTATCGATTTTACATCGATGCCTCATTTCGAGGTTATGTTATACCCGTCGCGATAAAAAAACAAATGAGAAGTAACGGAAGAAAAAGACTTGTCACACGTAATGTTTCCCGCGTTTAGTTCAAAGCATTGGCGCGTACCAGACGATGGCGCTGATGCCGTGTGTTTCTCGAGCGTTTTTCGATATAGTCGCTTATAGTGATATATATATTTTTGTTTGCGCTATTCCAACGTGTACATTTTCGGGTTTTTACGACCCCCCCCCCCCCCCCCCGAGCGTTGCCGCGTAGTCACTCTTTTCTAATGGACTACTGTATCGCATTTGCACAAGGGCACAGGGAAACTACGAAAAACCCAACCGATACAGACGGCTATATTTTTTTATGACTCCCCGGCCCGAGCGTTAGTGCGTAGTCACTCTTTTCTAATGCACTATTGTATCGCATTTGCACAAGGGCACAGGGAAACTACAAAAAACCCAACCGATACAGACGGCTATATTTTTTTACGACCCCCGGCCCGAGCGTTAGCGCGTAGTCACCCTTTCCTAATGCACTATTGTGCCACATTAGCACAAGGGCACAGGGAAAGTACGAAAAACCCAGCCGATACAGAGGGCTATTTTTTACGCCCCCCCCCCCCCCCGCCCGCGCCCTTCGAACATTGCCGCGTAGTCACTATTTTCTAATGCACTACAGTATCGCATTCGCACAAGGGCACAGGGAAACTACGAAAAACCCACTCTTTTGTAATGCACTACTATATTGCGTTTGCACAAGGGCACAGGGAAACTACGAAAAACCCACTCTTTTGTAATGCACTACTATATTGCATTTGCACAAGGGCACAGGGAAACTACAAAAAACCTAGCCGGTACAGAGGGCTATTTTTTCCTACGATCGCCCCCCTCCCGAACATTGCCGCGTAGTCACTCTTTCCTAATGCACTATTGTGTCGAATTAGCACAAGGGCACAGGGAAAGTACGAAAAACCCGGCCGATACAGACGGCTAAATTTTTTACGACCCCCCGACCCCCCAAGCGTTGCCGCGTGGCCACTCTTTTCTAATGCACTACTGTATTGCATTTGAACAAGGGCACAGGGAAAGTACGAAAAACCCAGCCGATACAGACGGCTAGATTTTTTACGACCCCCCTACCTAAGCGTTGCCGCGTAGCCACTCTTTCCTGATGCACTACTGTATCGCATTTGAACAAGGGCACAGGGAATCTACGAAAAACCCGGCCGATACAGACGGCTAGATTTTTTACGACCCCCCCACCCCCAAGCGTTGCCGCGTAGCCACTCTTTTCTAATGCACTACTGTATTGCATTTGAACAAGGGCACAGGGAAACTACGAAAAACCCGGCCGATACAGACGGCTACATTTTTTACGACCCCCTCTCCCTAAGCCTTGCCGCGTAGCTACTCTTTCCTGATGCACTACTGTATCGCATTTGAACAAGGGCACAGGGAAACTACGAAAAACCCGGCCGATACAGACGGCTACATTTTGTATGCCCCCCCCCGCACCGAGCGTTGCCGCTCAATCGCTCTTTTCTAATCCACTACTATATCGCATTTGAACAATGGAACAGGGCAGCTATATTTTTTTTACCGTGTTTCAGATGTATTTCCATCAGAAAATCAGAAAAACTGCCTCTCCCGTTCGGTAGTCCGTGTGCAAAAGCCACGGCTAAAGCGGTCACCCATCCCAATACTAACCGCGGCCAATACCGCTTGACACGGGAGACCGACGACGGCGCGCGCAGACCGCGCGTTCACTGCTGCCGGTTGTCAGATATACATATATTTTAAGTTAACAAGTGTGTATTAATGTCGATATACTCGTACTCGAGGAAACTCGATATAATCCGCCTTTAGAGTATATCTCGTGTTCCTTCGATTATGACGCACGCTCGTATATATATAATATCATCGGATGTCGCGTGTGTAGATCGAGAGCAAAGAGACGAAAATACACATGGACGATAGAGATTTTGCCGGGCGATTACGAATCCTGAGCCTGAAATATAAACTTTTGACCGAGTCCCTTTTTGTCATAGTCACGATGTATTACGTCGAAGAATTTCGGCGTTTAAATAAAGATTCCAACGGATACGCGAACGATAAGATATCTCCGAGTCAATATGGTTCTCGGGGCTATTAACACTCTGACGACGGTTTTTATCTTTATTTTATTTTCTATGCCGAATATCCTCTGAAAATAGCTGGGAATATGACGTTACGATATTGAGGCAATTTTTTTTTCGTCTTTACGAGCATTTTGTTCGAGGTTAAAAAAAATCGTAGGTACTATTAAATAATTCAACATCGATCTTTTTTCCACTCATCTATTGATACCTACCGGTACTCTATAAATTTTTTCGAGTACAATAAAAATAAATTAAGGTTGTTACGCGGTTTGAAATCGCCATCATTCCATGGCGACTGTGATCATGATTCCGGATGTTCTACTCGTCTGCAACAAAAAAACCAAAGAGTTTATTGATCAGTAGAAGTATGGCTATCGCATGAACCTCTAAAATTTCAAAGAAAAAAAAAAGCCGTTGAAAGGCGACCTTCTAAACCATGTGTACGGATTTTCGAATTTAAATAAAATTCATTGAACAATCATAAAAAATGTTTCAAATTTTTTTCTTCGAAATTTTAAAGGTTCATGCGATACCTATATTTGTACTGTTCAATAATCTTTTTGGTTTTTTTGTTTCAGACGAGTAGAACGTCTAGAATCATGTTCACCAGTCGCCATGGAATTATAGAGACTTGAAATCGCGTAGCACCCTTAAGGGATTATACGCAGTTGGAACATATGTACATATATTTGAGTATATTCTCTGAAAATTGCAAATCGATCCGGCAAATATTCTTGGAGATACATGCATATTTGTAAGGACGCTCGGAGCGTTACAAAGTGGGCGGCCTAAACTTTGAACGCGTTTTTCTTAAAACGGCGTTTTCAAAGTCGGTGAGCACGATTTCTCTAAAACGGCTCAACCGATCGGCCTGCAATTTCAACACAACCTTCTCAGATATATTCTTTTGGTATTAATCGAAGGAATAAGATTTCCGATAATTGTTTCTATTTTTTTTAAACAATTCCACTAAAAAATTTTGGACGAAAATTGAAATTTCTTCTTTTTGGAGCCGCCATTTTGTCAAAAATCAAAATTTCGACTATTCCTTAGATCAATACCTAGATTTATCTATCCGCTAATAGAATCTTTTTGGTTTTTTTATTTTCGACAATCGAAACCGGAGATATCGTGCTCACCGTCAGACACCTTTTTTAGAGGATATCCCGGAGATCGTCTATAATCGCTTTAAAAATCATTATTTTTACAAATAAAAAATATTAAAATGAAGTTAAAAGTTACCACAATACGTATATAAATTTTTACGTTAATAAATAAAAATGTCTTTCCAGGAAAAATTCTCGAAAAATCGCCTTTTTCGGTCTCCTGACTGCGTATAACTCCTGAATTTATTTTTATTGTGCTCAAAAAAATTTGCAGAGTGCTTGACAAGTATCAATAAGTAAGTGCAAAAAAAAAACGACCGACGTTGAAATATTTAATAGTACTTATGAATTTAAAAAATCTTAAACCTCGAAAAAAATCCTCGCTTAGACTAGGACGTTGCTTTGAAGAGTCTCATGGTCGATTAAATTTAGAGGTTATGAAGGTGTAAAGTAATTTCCGACAAGGAAAGGAATTTCGTAACTCGATCGATTGAATTTATATTATCCGTCCGTCTGTAGATGATGGGAATTATTTTTACGAAAAATTGCCTCTATTTTGATCCTGAACTTTGAGACGGATATAAATCGAGTGAAATTAAATCGAAGCGGAATTAATAATGGCGGCTATTAATACTGTGGGCGACGGTTTCATCGTTTTATTTTTTAATGCAAAGTTCTCTGGAAATAGCTGGGAATACGGTATTGAAGAGTCGCGAGTGGCGCTGTCGTCGTGATGTCTAATGGTCGTTTAAATTTGGAGGTTATAAAAGTGTACAAGTAATGTCCGAAAAGGATAATGAAAATTAATTCCGGAAGGTTTTGGAGGTTTCGCTGATTACGAATTTTAAGTAAACGAATTTGAAAGCTCAATATCGATTCAATGTGGCCAATGAAAAAAAAGGAAACTAGCTGGAAATACGGTATTGAAGAGTCGCGAGTGGCGCTGTCGTCGCGACGTCTAACGGTCATTTAAATTTGGAGGTTACAAAGGTGTAAAGTCCAAAAAGGATAACGAAAATTGATTCCCGAAGGTTTTTGAGATCGTTGATTGCGAATTTTAAGTGAACGAATTTGAACGTTCAATATCAATATCAATGTGGCCGATAAAGAAAACGGAAATTTTATTTTACCGATAGTCGATCACTGGGTTCAGTTGAGGGCGGAAATTTCGAATCGAATATCAAAATTCAAGATGGCGGCGTCGATGTATGAACTAAAAATCTTAAATATTACGGATTTTATGAAGAACAAGCGCCCGAAAGTTTTTCGTATATCGAATTCAGTAAAAATGTTTAAATAAAAAATGCCTTCGTCAGGTTAAACAATGAAAAAATTTGAGTTTTTGAGGTCGCTGAAATCGTATTCAATGTAAGAATTTCAAGATCCTAAACAGTGGTACCAAACGAGATCTATCGATTCACTAATCACAAAAAGTTATAACAATAACAATAAAATTTCATATTAATCTAATCTAGAAAATACACCTACATTATTGTACTTTTCGTCGAAAAATTGACAAGTTACAAGTTTGGCGATCGTAAAAGTATCGAAGCAAAATTTCTTCCTAAATCTATAAAGATAATTATGAAAAAAATAAAATAAAAAAAAAACACCTTGAATACCCATGTGATGAATTAGCGCCTGAATAACGTACGAATACCGAGAAAAATTCGAAACGAGAATGATCGCATGCTTGTCGAAACTATTGAGCGACGGTTTGTACCTTACTGTATACCCTTCGACGTGTCTCTCGCGCGTACGTACATCGCGAGGCTGACGTCAATTGTCGAACAGATAATGCACACGAGGAGTACTCACCAGCTGACTCGAACGGCTCACCTCATAATCGAGTATCCGTCATCTCGAACGCATTCGGATGAATCTTTGCGCGCGTTTCAGCCTCACAGCGGGGAAATGAATGACGCAGAGAGATTAAGAGAGAGAGAGAGAGAAAGAGAAAGAGAGAGAAGGATAGAGTGAGAGAGAGTGAGTAGGAGCGCGTGGAGTGGGGGGGGGGGGGGGTGACGAAGAAGAATGAGAGCGAGGGGAAAGAGCGAGGGCGAGAGCGAAGAAGAGTGAGCGAGAGGGAGCGAGGGCGCGAGCGAATAAGAGAGTGAGAGAGAAAGGGAGTGAAGAAGAGTGAGAGAAAGGGACGGAGAGAAGAAGAGATCAGTAAATTACACGCTCAGAATACACAGGGCCGTAAAACGAATAGACCGGAAGTTTGATGGAAAAAAAAAAAAAAAAAATTGGCTTGTATCCACTCTTTTTCGTCTTTGATACGGCAGTTTCGTGTTATATTTAGTAGGTACAACTGCCTGTTGAAAGCGGGAGACGTACGCCACACGATAAAAAAACTTAGAAAAAATGCACGTCTCGAAAAATATTGAGTGCGACAAACTTGAGACTTAAAATATATGAATAATTTATTTTTCAAAAATATTTCGTCTCATTCCTTCGCCGGATATATCGCCAAAAATACATTTCGACGTTTGTCGAATGTTTTGTGGACGATGATATTTTTATAACCGGTCTCGCGTGACTAGAATAGACAAAAATGTTTGTCCGCGAAGAATGAAAATCGTATTATTCATCGAACGATGACTTTGGAAATGGGTTTTTGTTTTTTGTTTTTTCTTATGAAAATGTTATTTTCGTTATTTGACTTCTTTTTCCTTCCGGATGGACGAAACTTTATTTTTTATGAGCAAACAAAGGAATTGTATTTTTTATGCTGATGCGTTTGAAAAATCGGAATTTGAAGAAACGTTCGGCTGAACGTTTAGGGGTGTGTGTGTGTACTAGGGTGGTTCTTAATTTGGTGATGTTGGAATTTCTTTGGTATTGTTCCTTGAAAGTAATCAACATATCCAGAAAAAAAATTGGGCGCAAGCGGAACTTTGTCCAATAATTCTAACCCACCCCACCGAGCTGTCGAATTTTTATATGAAAAAATGCATGCATTCAAAATTTTGTTAAGAAAATTGTTTATTATTTCAAAACTATTCATGATACAAAAATGTTATATTGTGTTTTTATAGGAAATTTAATGCTCTACAAAAAAGGTATCCTGTAAAATTCTTGTGAATCTAATATTTATCACGTTATTAGCAAAAAACTGTCATCATTTATTCCAAAAGTCCATCATTATGGCCAAAACAGGAGTTTGACGTCGAAAAACTGCAATGTATTCTTCATGTGCAATTAGAAATATGAAGAGATACGTAGTGCACTCAATAACAGTATGTGAACGATATTTAAATTTTCAATTTTATCAATTTTATTATCATTCCTGATAAATTTTTCTTCTTTGATCGATAAGGACATTGATTTCTTTATCAGTTCCAAATCGATGGCTTTTTTCGAAAGATTTGAAATCAACTTTTTGATTTCAAATCTTTTTAATGAAAATTATTTACAAGGCTTAAAAATAGTTAAAGGAATTAAAGTGGTTAACGATGTTGCAGAAAGAGGAGTGAAACTTATTACAGAGTACAATGATCGTCTCACTTATGATGAAGATCAGAAACAATTCATTGTACAAATAATTGAAGAATAAAAAAAAAAATTCCTGATATTAACAAAGCAACTTTGCTCCAACCGATGTAATTCATTATTGTAAGTTGATTATTTAAATATATGACATCATTCATTATAATTCACAATAAAATTGATACAATTGAAAATTTGAATATTGTTTACATTTCATTGTTGAGTGCGCTACGTATTTCTTCATAATCTTATATACATACGAAAAATAAATTGCAGCTATTCGACGTCAAATTCCTGTTTTGACCATAATGATCGACTTTTGGAACAAATGATGACAGTTTTTTTGCTAATTACGTGGTAAATATTAGATTCACGAGAATTTCACAAGATACCTTTTTTTTAGAGCATTATATTTCCTACAAAAACGTAATATAAAATTCTTTTATCATAAATAGGTTTGAAATGATAAACAATTTTCTTAATAAAATTTTGAATGCATGCATTTTTTCATATAAAAATTCGACAGCTCGGTGGGGTGGGTTAGAATTATTGGACAAAGTTCCGTTTGCGCCCAATTTTTTTTCTAGATATGTTGATTACTTTTGAGGAACATTACCAAAGAATTTCCAATATCACCAAATTAAGAACCACCCTAGTGTGTACGAGTATTTCCGGGGCAGGGAGGGGTGGAAAATTCGAAATCGCTGTAACTTCGAATCGATTCGAGCTTTTGGGCTGAAATTTGGAACACAGGTGCATCAGTGAAGGCCCTTTGTTCACTACGATTTTTCTGACAATTCACAAATTTTTTTCAGATTTTATATGGAAATTTTCAAAAAAGTTTGTTAACAGAGTGACTCATGCAATTTTTCGAGCAATCGCACTGAAAGTTTCTACACAATTGGACTATCTCAAAATACAGTTAGTAAGTGAATTTGGGGGAAAATCGATCGAGCCGTTCCGAAGTTATAGAATTTTTAATTTCTCAAAAAAATCGCTATAGGCGTTTCTTAAGGCTCTAGCTCGGGTAATTTTTAGGCTATCGAGGCGAAACTTTATAAATCCATTAGGTACTATTGTTGGATAGTTCGTGTCAAATTTGGAGAAAATTCTTTGAGGCGTTCCAAAGTTATAGAATTTTGAATTTCTCAAAAAAATCGCTATAGGTGTTTCTTAAGGCTCTAGATCGGGTAATTTTTAGGCTATCGAGGCGAAACTTGGTACATCCATTAGGTACTATTAACGGATAGTTTGTGTCAAATTTCGAGAAAATTCATCGAGGCGTTCCAAAGTTATAGAATTTTGAATTGTTTAAAAAAATCGCTATAGGCGTTTCTTAAGGCTCTAGCTCGGGTTATTTTTAGGATATCGAGGCGAAACTTCGTACATCCATTAGGTACTATTGTCGGATATTTCGTGTCAAATTTGGAGAAAATTCATCGAGGCGATCCAAAGTTATAGAATTTTGAATTCTTCAAAAAAATCTCTATAGAGGTTTCTTAAGGCGCTAGCTCATGTAATCTTTGGGCTATGGAGGCAAAACTTCGTACAGTGTGAAATTTCAAAAAAGCATCTTGCAGCTTGTTTTTTTAAATTATTATAACCTCTTCTAAATGCCAAACGCAATGTAATAAATTCAAAATTTCGTCATTATCTCCAAATCGACGAGTGACATTTTACTCATTACTGGAGCTCGACAATAATTATTTTTACAAACTTTAATGATGAAATAAATAATTTTTAAAATAATGCCAATACATCTTTAATAAAATAAAAAAAGACCACCCACACAATTTTCGTTAAATATACTATAAATAATGATATCCATAGGAAATAAAGTGTTCATTTAAAGAAAAATTATATTTATAAAAAGAATTTATAATTGAAAATTCCAACGTTAAATTTCCATTCTTTTGAAAAATTGTTATCACGTGCTGTCTCGCGAGCGTGTGTCGCAAATAATGAAACCGCGATTACGTCCAATTTGTCGTGGCGTCATTACCGCGTTATCGTTTTCCAATACATGGGTACGACAGTTGCACAACAAAGCTATGATTAAAAAAAAATTTTTCTTATATTTCCTTCGTTCAATAGAAAAAGCGTTACTACGTGCGTGGTTTGTAAACCTACGTACTTCTGACGAAGAAAAAACTATGAGACTCGTGACGCGATACGGAGGTTGGTAAAGCGACTCGTATTGAAGAGTGAACACTGAGGACACCGGTTGTCTGTGTGTATATTTGTCGAACAATTATGTGCCTCGGTAATTAACTCAGGTTGGAAGATACGAATGATGTACTTGTACAGGGTGATACAGAGGTGACGCCTCGTCGCTACGTAGGTTATTTGCAAATGTCTAAAATGTTGTGGTTCTTTTAAGTATCATAACTATTGCGCGTTGAATCGTCCTCGAATGATTAACTAACAAACAAAAAATGAATACCATTTATACAATTGATGGATAATTAGAAATTGCCAACAAAAGTAGCGCTCAAGTTCGGTACTAGCTGAGTCAGTGAGTACTCAACTTGAGTACAAGTTTAGTGAAGGAGTACTCGAATTGAGTACAGGTTCAGTCAAGGAGCACGCAAGCTGAGTATTCAAGTTGAGTAAAGGATTACCGACGTCGAGCACAAGATTAGTGAAATAGTACTTGACTTGAGTACAAGTTTATTCATGGAGTACTGAACTCAAGTACATGCTCAGTCAAGGGATACTGTGCCCAACGCAACATGTTGCGTTGAGCACAGGCTGGACCAAAGACTACTCGAGTGAGTACATGCTGAGCTAGCCCGTACTGAACGTGCATTCAGCGCTCACAAACCTTGTACTTAACGTGTACTTAACTTGTACTCGACAGGTACTCAGTCTGCACTCAGCATGTACTCAGTACGTACTCAGTATGTACTCACTATGTATTCAGCATGTACTCAGCATGCACTCAGCATGTACTCGGCATGTACTCAGCATGTACTCAGCATGTACTCAACCCGTACTCGGCATGTACTCGGCATGTACTCAGCGTGAACTCAGCACATAGCCAGCCCGTACTCAGTACGTAGCCAGCCTGTACTGAGCCGGTACTCAGCGGGTATTCAGCACGGCTCGGCCTGTACTCAGCCTGTATTTGGTCTGTAGTCAGCCTGTACTCAACTTGTACTTTCCTTGTTGAACTATACCTCGATTAACGGAGGCTCAAATTCTACTCACCTTGTAATTGTAATATCATGTTGTAGCTCACGTATACTCAACGTGTACATACATTTTACTCGCCTTACATTCAAATTAGACTTAACTTGATTTCATATCATACTGAACTTGTATTCAAACTGTACTCTAATTGTATTTTCCTTGTAATCAGCTTACACACAATTTGTAACCAACTTGTACTCAGCTTGCACTTTCCCCGACAACAGCAAGTTAAGTTATGCTTATAAAGTATTCAAATTGTGTACTCAATTTGGGATTCAAATTTGGTATCCAATTTATCCAATCAACTTGTATTCAGATTGGGTACTCAACTTGTATTTGACTATCGCCCAATTTGTACTCAGACCGTAATTATCATTTATCGAACCCGTACTCGGATTGTACTCGAATCTCACGAAACTTGCTGCCAATCACAAATTAATTTCTTCCATCAGTCGTACGAATGCTTTAAGAGTCCGGAATACATCGCGTCATTTTCGTACAAGCCCTTCGATCGATCAAATTTTATTGATGTTGCTTAGCTCACTGCAGGAAAACTCAACGGAGAAGATTTGTTCCATCTAATTTTTCCACCTTTTTCTCCCGAAATTATGTCGGTACTCCGAGTTGCATTATGAAATACTCTGTATATACGTATATAGATACACATATGTTCAATCGCAGGCACGACAAAACGTCGTGCGGTTGAGAACGTTGACGTCAATTGTCGAAGATAACGCGCGCATGGTTTGTGCCTCCCGCGTCGTCTTCGCCAGATCACCGGGTATTACGTTAGCGCCGAGCGAGCGAAGCGGCAGGAGGGCGGGAGGAGGGGTGCAATTAGCGAGTGGGATAGAACGAAAAAGGAGAAGGGGAATAGAGGGAGATGTACAATCTACGAATGGTAGGAAAGTTTGGATAAATAAGGATCAACGGGTAATGGGATTCAGCGTATTAAGAAAATGATTCACAAGTCGAAATAAAGTTTGTTTGATATATGTTCGCGATGACGTTACAATAATAAAAACGGACTCGCGGAGTTTCGATACTTTTATGAGATCTAGATTTGCTTAGAAAAGATAAGAATTATTATGGCAGAAAGTAAGAATCATTATGAAGAATTTCCGGTAACTTGAATACCGTGATAATATTATCCTCGCCATATATATCGCAAGTTCGTGTCCGGTTGAACCTGCTACGCCCTAAGCACATCGGAATACTTGGCAAAAATATATTTTGTCAATTGCTGCAACATAAACATAAGAATTGTCCTTCAGTTGACCTTTATTGTATCGATCTTCCGTGCGGAATGACAAAATCCTCAGCCCTCACAAAAATCTTTCAAGTACTCAAAGCATAAATCAAAAGATTTTACTCAGAAACTCTGTTTCACTAGGAAAACTTTGTACACGACAAATACACGAATTCGTTAAGTAGTGATCAGGTAATCGATACTTGAGGAATTTACAACATTTCGTACTTTGAAGTCTTTCAAGTACCTTCTAACATGAGTTTCAGTGTTAGTTTAAACCGTTAGTGTACCTCTGCATCTGTTAATTTCGCATGAAAATGAAAGATGGGGATACGTTCGGTGCATATCCGTTGCAGATTAGTGCCGCTAGGTGGCGGTTGAGTCGCTCGAGTGGGAAGCAGCCATCAAATTTGAATAGTGGCTGCTGGAATTGAATAATAGATTACTGAATTTAAATAATGAGAATTAGCACGGAGGCGTGTCCCATTTAATATGCCTGCTCATTCCCGGTCAAGGGAACAGTACTAAATCCTCGATTATTGTAGATTTTTTGGCGACATGTGATGCTTTTACTACGATCTGATAATCAGGATTATTACCGTTGATGTTTTGTTCATGGACAGAAGCAACCGCGACAATTGTATACAGACGGATCGCATTATTATAATAAGGATACGATGAACCTATATGACGAGCATGTTTAACCTAAAAATCAGAAAAATATCGCCCGCCAGTCTACAACTAAATAAATGACTACGAACGATAAATTATTACTTGTGACATCAATCTATCACATGACACAATGTTATATTTATAAATTGTTCATTTTTCAGCAATGGGGCAATTTCCGTGGGGCCCTCTTGTTGTTCGCACGACACGAGTAAAACGGTTTTTGATCTTTCGCTTGGACTGAAAATGTCATAGCCCTCTCGGACCGAAAATCGTCCACGTTCTCCCAATTTTCGTTCATTATATCGTTGCTGTAACAAAGTAGTATATTTTCCATTTCAACTAGAATCGATGAGCGATTTTGTAGGTTAGATTCATCGTGCGATCTGAAGTATGGCGGATGAACGAACTTCGAGCACGACATCGAGAGCCAATCAGAACGATGAGTCAGCCGGGCCCGAAAATGAATCTCATTTCGAGATATTACGTGACGCGTCTTTGTTTTTATTTTTCGCGGGAAATTAAAACGTGACACATTCGCGTTTAATTCATCGGGCACCGACTGGGATAGTGTGGTTTGAAATTCGGTCGAGAGATGTCGCCAAGCGGTAATTCCTAATGTGTATATTGCTGGGAAAACTTTTCTCACGACACGCAGACGTCTTTTGGATGATTCTTACTTCACTGATCTTTCATGACGAATGTCACCTCGTTCGTTCTTAAACCTTTCATGCATACTATCACCAACGTGCCTTACTTTATCTATGTCAAATGCACGAATAGTCTGGTTGGTTGACCCCTATTTGACCCAACTCCGGTTTCTAATGACAAACGACAAAGAAGACTATATCTTCTCGTCGTCGTCGGACGTATAGTCAGTGGTGGGGGCGGCGGAGGAAGCAATATACTACATATATTGTGAATATACGAGACGTCGAGACTCAGAGTGGGGAGTTTCACGAGTTAAAATCCACTTGGCGAGATATCGGAGGGGGAACGAAAAGCGTCAGAGTGGTGGGTGATGGCGTCGGCGTCGTCGTCGCGTCGCGTCGCGCGCGGATTTCGTGATAGACCAGGGTTGAGGGTAGCAACATGGCCGGCGGTTTAGTCGGTATCGAACCGTCGTGGAAAGCGAGTTTTATCGTCATGACGACTGACGCAAAGAGTATATTCGAATTCTCGTGAAGGTGGGAGCGTGAGAGTACGAGAGACATAGAGTGTAAGAATTGGGAAATTAACGGTGGTAAGAATTGAGAAGCGGTGTTTCGCTCAATGGCAAGGACGATAATCGCCGATTTTCTTCCGTCAATTCTTGGTGAGCATTTCAGTTGACGACGTCAATCAAGGGCAAACTTATAGAAAATCTCGGCAACCGCCTCAATTCCCAATATCTTCGAGAACCTTTTGTGTTGTTTTTTTTTTCTCCTTACAACTCGCGGATACGTGAACTTCCAACTTCGATCGGTTTCGAACGATATATTAAAAGCCCAGAGAGCATTTTTTTTTCTCGCTTTATCGGCTATTGTGCGGCTTCGATTAATAAAGTTGTCTGACGACTTTTTTTTCGAAATAACTTTTTAAACATTAGCGACGACAAAAACCAAACGATAATGCTGAAACGTCACGTTAAGATGTCATTCAAATCGGAAGATAAATATGCCTCGAGGAAATTTGGAGTTTTCAGGAGAGCTGCCGGGGCGGAGGGGGGGGGGGGGGGTTTGACGGGTTTAAAAAACATCAGAAAATTACTATTTTAACGTAATCTTTGCGAGGGGGCTTTTTAACTTAATTTCAAATTTGACATTCCAAGTTTTTTTTTTGTCGAGCGAAAAATAAAAATAAAATAATTAATGAACGTTCATTTTTGGTGGGTAACGAGCGCTTGTGTTTGTTTAAATATTTCGAGGAGATATTTTTTTAAACATAAATAAACATTTCACTGCTCTTGATATAAAAAAAAAAACTATAGAACATCGTTAAATTATTTTTTTAAATGATACAATATTTATAAATTAAAAGTTTGGGTTTGTTTAAATATTTCGAGGAAATATTTTTTTAAACATAAATAAAAATGTCACTGTTCTTCGTATTAAAAAAAAACTATCGAACATCGTTAAATTATTTTTTTTAAATGATACAATTTTTATAAATTAAAAGTTTGGGTTTGTTTAAATATTTCGAGGAGATATTTTTTTAAACATAAATAAAAATGTCACTGTTCTTCGTATTAAAAAAAAACTATCGAACATCGTTAAATTATTTTTTTTAAATGATACTATTTTTATAAATTAAAATTTTGGGTTTGCTTAAATATTTTGAGGAGATATTTTTTTAAACATAAATAAAAATTTCACTGTTCTTTATGTGAAAAAAAACTATCGAATATCGTTAAATAATTTTTTTAAATGTATACAATTTTTATAAATTAAAATTTTGGGTTTGCTTAAATATTTTGAGGAGATATTTTTTTAAACATAAATAAAAATTTCACTGTTCTTTATGTGAAAAAAACTATCGAATATCGTTAAATTATTTTAAAAAATGTATACAATTTTTATAAATTAAAATTTTGGGTTTCCTTAAATATTTTGAGGAGATATTTTTTTAAGCATACATAAAAAATTCACTGTTCTTCATGTAAAAAAAAAATTATCGAATATCGTTAAATTATTTTAAACAAATGATACAATTTTTGTAAATTAAAACTTTGGATTTGTTTAAATATTTTGAGGATATATTTTTTTAAATATAAATAAAAACTTCATTGTTCTTCATATTAAAAAAAAACTATAGAACATCGTTAAATTATTTTTTTTAAATGATATAATTTTTATAAAATAAAATTTTGGGTTTGCTTAAACATTTCGAGGAAATATTTTTTTAAACAAAAATAGAAATTTCACTGTTCTTCATATAAAAAAAAACTATCGAACATCCTTAAATTATTTTTAAAAAATGATATAATTTTTATAAAATAA
The DNA here is from genome assembly GCA_958009045.1 of Oxytorus armatus. Lineage (NCBI taxonomy): Eukaryota > Metazoa > Arthropoda > Insecta > Hymenoptera > Ichneumonidae > Oxytorus > Oxytorus armatus. The sequence continues at coordinate 13,595,207 of OY253755.1, forward strand.
AAGTTTGGGTTTGCTTAAACATTTCGAGGAAATATTTTTTTAAACAAAAATAGAAATTTCACTGTTCTTCAAATAAAAAAAAACTATCGAACATCTTTAAATAATTTAAAAAAAATGTTAACATTTTTATAAAATAAAAGTTTGGGTTTGCTTAAACATTTCGAGGAAATATTTTTTTAAACAAAAATAGAAATTTTACTGTTCTTCATATAAAAAAAAAACTATCTAACGTCGTTAGATTATTTTTTAAAAATGATACAATTTTTATAAAATGAACGTTTGGGTTTGTTTAAATATTTCGAAGAAATTTTGTTTTTTTTTTATAGACAAAGGGTAAAAATTCCACTGTTTCGTAAAAAGGAAAAAAAAACCCATCATCGGACCTCGTTAAATTATGAGTTAACAAAAATATGATACAGTTTTTTAAAATAAAAATCGTTAAAACATCGTACGAAAAGAACGGTAAATTTGACGAAAATTCGAACGGATCTTGATACCCGTAATTTCGCTAAAATAAATCTATAAAACATCTTTTACATTAACATTTCGTAAAGTGCAATAACGCATTTTTTTTCGCGTTTACTCTTTTGTTTCTAATCGTTTTTCGCCATTTCACAAATTCGCAGGTCGTTAAATCGTTTTTTTTAAATTTCAAACTCCCAAAAATCCCTCGAGGAGAGATTTCATGACGTCACGGACATTCGGTTAAAAAATTTTCATCGAGCTATTGCTATATACTTGTTGCAGTGTTCGTGATCGCTGTTGGATTGTTTTGACAGCCGAGAATAAATCACGTCGGACGAATTTCGTGATCCCGAGAGAAAAAAAAACCGAAAAAAAAAACAAACAATTATTACAATTTGTCATTGACATTTGTATTATCTCGATTAATCAGCCGGCATCGCAAGTGCGTTTATTTTCCTTGGTTTCTGTGATTCGCTCGTCATCTCGACGAAAGTTTTGGTCAGTGCGTGAATGGTACGTATTTTCGTGAAATAAAATACCGCGCGTACTCGAGTGAGATTTTTTTTTGTTTTTTTTTTTCTTAAAATTTAAAGCAGATATCAGGCCGAATACCAGAAAATAAACGTTTTATTCGCTATCTTGATAAGAGAAAAGTGCTAAACGTTGAATGAGGAAAAATAATGAGAGGCAATGACGAGAGTGTGACGAGAGCGATAAACTCTGAAATGTGTTTGCGATAAAAATGTTTTGAAAAATATTTAGATTCAGTATCGAGTGATAAATTGATTAGTGAGCAAAGAAAAAATCAATGATATTTTTAAAATCGTGTACTTAAACATTTTTTGTAATAGAAAATAAATTGAAAATTTTAATAATGACGTAAAAAACAGCGAATAATAATAGAAAAATAATTGCAAAATTATATTTCGAATCCTTATTGGAGAACCTATCATTTGCAACAATTGTTTTTCTTAATTAAAAAAACAAAATTGGTCGATGATTTAAAATAGGTAGATAACGATTTTAACGATTGAGAGAAATCATTTTATAAATTGAATAATGATTTTTAGATAATTGAAAAAATTTTTTTTGAAAAATTGAAGAAACATTTCTAAAACTGAAGAGAAACCTGAAGATTTGAGAAAATGTTATGATAATTATGTATAAAATTAAATGAACTAAAAAATTTAATAATGATAGAAAAATAATTGACAAATTATATTTCGAATTCTTATTGGAGAACCTATCATTTGCAACAATTGTTTTTCTTAATTAAAAAAACAAAATTGGACGATGATTTTAAATAGGTAGATAATGATTTTAACGATTGAGAGAAATCATTTTATAAATTGAATAATGATCTTTAGATAATTGAAAAAATTTGGTCGGAAAATTGAAGAAACATTTCTAAAACTGAAGAGAAACCTGAAGATTTGAGAAAATGTTATGATAATTATGTAGAAAATTAAATAAACTAAAAAATTTAATAATGACTGAAAAAATCTAATAATGATAGAAAAATAATTGACAAATTACATTTCGAATCCTTATTGGAGAACCTATCATTTGCAACAATTGTTTTTCTTAATTAAAAAAACAAAATTGGACGATGATTTTAAATAGGTAAATAATGATTTTAACGATTGAGAGAAATCATTTTATAAATTGAATAATGATCTTTAGATAATTGAAAAAATTTGGTCGAAAAATTGAAGAAACATTTCTAAAACTGAAGAGAAACCTGAAGATTTGAGAAAATGTTATGATAATTATGTAGAAAATTAAATAAACTAAAAATATTTAATAATGACTGAACAAATCGAATAATGATAGAAAAATAATTGACAAATTATATTTCGAATCCTTATTGGAGAACCTATCATTTGCAACAATTGTTTTTCTTAATTAGAAAAACAAAATTGGACGATGATTTTAAATAGGTAGATAATGATTTTAACGATTGAGAGAAATCATTTTATAAATTGAATAATGATCTTTAGATAATTGAAAAAATTTGGTCGAAAAATTGAAGAAACATTTCTAAAACTGAAGAGAAACCTGAAGATTTGAGGAAATGTTATGATAAGTATGTAGAAAATTAAATAAACTAAACAAATTTAATAATGACTGAACAAATAATGATTTCGAATCCTTATTGGAGAACCTATCATTTGCAACAACTGTTTTTCTTAATTAGAAAAACAAAATTGGACGATGATTTTAAATAGGTAGATAACGATTTTAACGATTGAGAGAAATCATTTTATAAATTAACTAATGATTTTTAGATAATTGAAAAAAAAATTTTTTTAAATTGAAGAAACATTTCTAAAACTGAAGAGAAACCTGAAAATTTGAGAAAATGTTATGATAATTACGTAGAAAATTAAATATACTAAAAAATTTAATAATGACTGAAAAAATCGAATAATGATAGAAAAAAAATTGACAAATTACATTTCGAATCCTTATTAGAGAACCTATCATTTGCAACAATTGTTTTTCTTAATTAAAAAAAACAAAATTGGACGATGATTTAAAATAGGTAGATAACGATTTTAACGATTCAGAGAAATTATTTTATAAATTGAATAATGATCTTTAGATAAGGGAAAAAATGTTTTCGAAAAATTGAAGAAACATTTCTAAAACTGAAGAGAAACCTGAAGATTTGAGAAAATGTTATGATAATTATGTAAAAAATGATATAAACTTTTTAAAAATGATATGATTCCGTACAATGCTTTTGGAATTCGTTTCGACCATGGAGAAACGATCCTGAGTATTTTTCGTTTTTTAACCTTAACGATAAACATTTTTCGTAATGGGAAAATTTTTTTTTAAATCTAATAATGACTATGAAAAAATCGAATAACGATAGAAAAATAATTGTAAAATTATATTTTTAATACCCATTGGAGAACCAACCCGCTACAGCTCTTTTTTCACTTTTCTGTACGTTCGCAACAAGAGTTTTTCTCGATAAAAAAACAAACATGACCGATGATTCAAAACCGTCAGATAATGATTTAAAAAATGGAAAAAATGATTATGATATATCTCAATTATAATGTTATAAATTGTATAATGATTTCATTAGAATTTTAACAACGTTTTATAAAATTCACTGATTCTTTTCGAATTCCATAAATATTTCGAAAACCGGCTGAAGATTTATCACAATGAAATGATAATTACTTTAAAAAAATTAAATAAACATAAAAAAAACAAACAAAAAAAATACACGATTCCACCCAAGACTTTTGGGGTTCGTTTTGGCTGACCGTTTAATTCCGTTATGATTTTTCTTTGGAAAAAAAAAAAAAAAATCATCGAGCGTATAAAATGCATTCGCGGAGGTCCTTTGCCTTTTATCGACCGGGTCGGGTCGCCGCGCGATGACGCGCGGCACCCGGCCACTAAAAAACAATTGCCACCGTGGGGACGCGACGAAATAGCCGTCTTCAAAAGCTCGGAATGGCCGTGGCGTCGAACCTACAGAGAAGAAGAAACGAGAAGATGAATGAAAAAAAAAAAAAAAAAAAAAAACAAAGAAACAATAAAAAAAATCTGAAAAAAGGTGTTTTTGAAAAAATAGTAAACAAAAAAAAGAAAAAATGGTCCAAGCGAGAAGGCAACACACAGTCGGTATAAACGTCACGTACCGACGTATTCACCGACGAATATAAGGGAACAGAACATTCCGTCGACAATAAAAAAAAAGTAAAAAAAAAAGAAACAAAAAAAATTGTCCCCCGAGTAACGAAAAGAACGGCGATCTCTCTACGAGCGAGCGGAAGAGATAGCGATAGAGTGGAAAAAATGTCTGATATATCCCGACCTGCGTAAGCAATGACGCACGCGGTCGTAAATTTTTTTTTCTTCGTTTTCTTGCTTTTTTTTTTTTCCTTTAATCGTCCATTAAATTCTACGACTAAAAATAAAATCTCGCACAAATATAAATGATTATCTCGGCGATCATATATTTCCGACGTGAGTTAGAAGATAAAAAAAGAAGAAGAAAAATCGAGATTAAACGCTATCGCCGTTAGTGCGAAGTTGTAGGAATTTTTTTCCTTTTTTTTCTACCATTTTTAATCATTTTTCGAATATTTTTTAATTCAGTCAGCAATTTATTATTATTATTATTACTATTATTATTATTATTATTATTATTATTATTATTATTATTATTATTATTATTATTATTATTATTATTATTATTATTATTATTATTATTTCAATGTTACCATTAACGATTTCCAGATTGTCACGGGACGAACTATGAAGGTCAATTGAAGGTGACGGGCAATACAGAGGAAGAGGAAGAGGACGAGAAAGGGAGTAAACGATAAAGGAAAATAAATACGGTCAAGGTGACCTTCGATTTATGACAATAAAATGGATACCGGTGCGGGCCAGGGTAGTAAAAAGCAAATACGCGTTGGATTTTACGACATCGAAGGGACGATTGGCAAAGGTAACTTTGCTGTCGTAAAATTGGCGAGACATCGAATAACAAAGACGGAGGTAAGCGATAAATTGTGCACGAAAAAAAAAACGTAAATAAGAAGATCGAAAAAAGAAAGAAGAAGAAGAAGAAGAAAAAGTTTTCGCGAAAGTATGATGAAGAGTAAAAAAAAAAAGAAAGAAGAAGAATACAACTGTAGATGTATTATGAGAAGATCGTAAAATACGACGTGAAATTTAGTAAATACTGATAAATACCACGATAAGATTACGGTGATGTGTATTTGATGAACGTTTTATTTAACGATAAGACTTTGATCAAATATCGACAAAAATGTGTTTGTCGTTTGATTAATAAAATGAGCGATAAGAAAAAAAATTGAGGAAATTTCGTAAAAACACGACGTCAACGACGTTGTCGCGAGTCTGAAGATTGAAAAATTATTGACTTTTTCTGTAGGCCTCGTAGGTTTTTTTATTCGAACAATGTGCGACGATCTATGGAGAATTCAATTGGAAAAGGCAAAAGTAACGCGCTATTCGCGAATTTTTTTTTCACTTATCGTTTTATATTTACGAACAACTGGGGTTGGGGGGCTAAAGAAAAAATTCACGTTTCTTCGTTTGAATTGACGAAAAAAAATTACGAACAATTAATTCTGTTAATTTGATGATTAAAAAGAAAACAACAAATAAACAAACCAGCGTTAATTCCATCGTGTTTCAGGTCGCAATCAAAATAATCGACAAGACACAATTGGACTCCACGAATTTGGAAAAAGTTTATCGCGAGGTGGAAATAATGAAGCAGCTTGAGCATCCTCATATCGTCAAGTTGTATCAAGTAATGGAAACGAAAAATATGATTTACATGGTGAGTAAATATAAATTTCTTGTTTTACGTTTTGATCATTTTTCTTTTCTTCTCAATTCTAGCAAATTATTATTATTATTATTATTATTATTATTATTATTATTATTATTATTATTATTATTATTATTATGGTGAATATGGAGCAAAGGGGACCCACTTCCGATTGACTTGCCTTTAATATATGTTGTGTAGGGACCCTTCCTGAACAACTTTTTCCTCTGAAACAATTGGGGGTCGTTATTTATTAAAAAGTTATTAACAAATAAAGTTAATAATTCATATAGCTATTTTCCTTATACCAGCCAGTCCCAATCATCTTGTCCTTCACATTTGTTGTTACGAATACACCCCTGAGTAGTATACAAAAAGTTTTATCCGTCACTCATTGTTTGTTAAAAAGTTATTAACAAAAAAAGTTATTAACAAAAAAAGTTTCATAAATCAAACATGAACTACTTGTTCTACTGTATGGTGAACAGCACAAGCATGAGAGAGGGGGCTGCGACCCCTGCAATCCTCCACTCACCAGCCCAGACAAACCAAAAACAACCCAAAAACAGCCCAAAAACAACCCAAAAACAACGCAAACAATCATATAAACAAACAATTATTTGTTTTATTCATTATTTATATTATGAAGCGGATACATGGTACTCATAATGTCGAAGAAACTGTCGATACGCTGGTCGACAGTTTTGGATTTGCTTGTTTATTGGGTTTGGATTTTTTGGTTTGGGTTTGTTTTGGATTTGTTTGTTTATTGGGTTTGGGTTTGTTTTGAATTTGTTTGTTGGGTTTGTTCGTTTGGGTTTGTTTGTTTGTTTGTTGGGTTTGTCTGTTTGATTCTTTAGGTTACTGGGGTTGTTTTGGGTTGTTTTTGGTTTGTCTGCCCAAAAACAACGCAAACAAACATATAAACAAACAATTATTTGTTTTATTCATTGTTAGGTTAGGTTCTTTAGTTCGGTTGTTTGTTTGGATTATTTCGGTTGTTTTTGGTTTGTTTAGGTTATTTGGGTTTTTTGTTTGTTTTGGATTTGTTTGTTTATTGGGTTTGGGTTGATTTTGGATTTGTTTGTTGGGTTTGTTCGTTTGGGTTTTGGGTTTGTTGGGTTTGTTTGTTTGTTTGTTGGGTTTGTCTGTTTGTTTCATTAGGTTACTGGGGTTGTTTTGGGTTGTTTTTGGTTTGTCTATGGGCTGGTATGCGGCGGAGGCAATTCTATTTATGAATTTTCTTTTGTTAATAACTTTTTAACAAACAATGAGGACGGATAAAACTTTTGGTATGTTACTCAGGGGGGTATTCTTAACAACACATGTGAAGTACAAGATGATTGGGACTGGCTGCTATAAGGAAAATAGCTATATGAATTATTAACTTTATTTGTTAATAATTTTTTAATAAATCACGACCCCCAATTGTGTTAGAGGAAAAAGTTGTTCAGAAAGGGTCCCTAGACAATATATATTAATGGCAAGTCAACCGGAAGTGGGTCCCCTTTGCTCCATATTTACCATTATTATTATTATTTCAGTGGACTTTTTTTTTTTAATTTTGTAATACACATTGTTGCTCATAGAGTATATATAGTTATTTTTCGGATGTAATGCATTCGTGGGATCTCGAGAAAAAAATTATATTCAATTATAAAAAAAAAAAAAAATTCGTCCGATAATAATAATAATATTAATAATAATGATAATAATAATTATTATTACTAATATTATTATGACTTTTTTTTTTAAATTAACATAAAATTATTTATGATTTCGAAAAAAAAATAGGTCCAATAGAACTATCGCGTTAAATAACAATTATTATTATTGTTATTATCATGATCTTTTTTTTAATTAACGTAAAATTATTTATAATTCCGAAGAAAAAAGAGCTCCGGTAAAATTGTCGTGTTAAGGGGGGAAATAGGGTTAGGACAGCGTTTTCTCAATGATTTTCATGAATTTTTTTATAGTATAAAAAATGAATATAATTTGTTGAAACTTTGAGGATATTTTATACATATATTTAAGTATATACTATAAAATTTTTGAAGAATTTTCTTGAAAAACACCGGGGATATTAGCGACCCCATATTGCAGGTCACAATCGGACTCAGCATTTTGCGTACATTCTGGAAGCCGCAATTTTCATATGAAATCAAACGAGGCTGGAATTTACTTTCATTATATATTTCTCTTCTATATGAACCTAAATGCTATAAAAAAATAAGAAAATTGAATTTTTTACAGGGGTCAAAACAAAAAAGCATGATTTTTTGCTGTTTTTTACAACTTTACTTGCAAAAAAAAAATTATTTTAAATAATGATAATATTCCGATTTTAGGTTCATATAGAGCGCAATACTATGAAGAAAGTAACTGCCAATTTTCAAAACGATTGGTTGAAAACTTTTCAAACTAGCGTGTACGCAAGTTAAAAAAAAGTCGTTTTCAGAAAAACGCGTTTGAAAAAATAGTGACCGCTCGGTTATACACGTGGCGCGCTCGGGGCCTGAAGGAGAGCTACTCACTTTAATGGCTTATAACAATAGAACGAGTCGGAATGTTCATTTAAAATTTTGGGAACATATTTTCAATAGTTTTACTAACAATTTATGAAATTTAAAAAAAAATCGATTTCTTGAACCGTCTAACCCTATTTTCCCACTTAACGGGTTATACGCAGTTGCAAGGCCAAGAAAAATCGTTTCATTTGAGAATTTTTTCTGAAAAGGGATTTTATTCCACAAACACGAGAAGTATTAATAAATGTAGTGGTAGTTTTTAGCTTTATATCGGCATTATTCATTTTCAAAAATATTGATTCACACCGCTCCTGTAGACGATCACCTGGAGGTCCTCCAAAAAAAAGGTGTCTGGCGGTGAGCACGATATCTCCGGTTTGGATTATCCAAAATAAAAAAACCAAAAAGATTCTATTAGCGGATAGATAAATCTAGGTATTGATCGAAGGAATAGTTGAAATTTTTATTTTTGACAAAATGTCGGCTCCGAATAGAAAAAATTCCAATTTTCGAACAAATTTTTTTCGTTGAATTGTTTAAAAAAAATAGAAATAATTATCGGAAATCTTGTTCCTTCGGTCAACACCTGAAGAATATATCTGAGAAGGTTGTGTTAAAATTGCAGACCGATCGGTTGAGCCGTTTTTAGAGAAATCTCGCTCACCGACTTTGAAAACACCGTTTCGAGAAAAACGCATTCAAAGTTTAGGCCGCCTACCTTGTAACGCTCCGAACGTCTTTACAAATATCCATTGTATCTCCAAGAATATTTGCCGGATCGATTTGAAATTTTCAGCGAATATACTCAGATATATGTACATTCCGAAGATGCAATAAAAAAAATCGATTTTTTGAAATTTCCAACCGCGTATAATCCTTTAAACGAGTCTTATCGTTACGCAAAACACGTCTGTATTTCTCGACTCTACTTTTTAAATTATTTCTTTTTATATTTTGTTTATTATATATGCGGTTACTAGTTTCATTAACACGCATATATGTACGCACACAAATACACAAATACATGTAGTAGTCTGGTAACTTAAGCCGATTTTCATGTCTCTTTTGGAGGGCGTTTTTTTGTAGGAAAATAAAAATGAATCGTTTTGGATATTTAGGATATTTTTATTTACATATTAAAGATTAAAAAAAAAAAATGTTTGAAAAAATTTAATAGTTTATTTTTTTTTTTTTTTTTTTTTTTTTTTACAAGGAGTTGCGGAATCCTAGTTACGGATTCCACCAGTCGACCTGGTGGATATGTGGGACTCCCGATTGGCCTACCCACTAAACCGCCCTCTCCTTTCCGTCCGCCCCCGACCAGGAACTATGTTAATATTACTTCTGGTCGGGGGGTCTGTCTGTGTTCGTCTCATAGTGTTGTGTGTCAGTACTGTTTCTCTCTCTTCGGTCGCGTCTAGTCTGTCAGGTTAGGCAGCCGTCCGCGTTTTTCCGTCTCAGTATAGTCTCTATGTATGTGGCAACGAGTTGCCAGTGCTCGTTTCCGTTTAGCATCACCCCGACGATGTTGTCAGGGGGGTGATGCTCCAGGTGATCCACCGTCGTCCGTATTTTCCGTACGATGTCGGAGTACGTGCTGTCTTTCCCAGGCTTGACAAGTACAGCCGTCCCCCGTTGTTTGGGTGCCGGCTTGCGCTTCCCGTCCTGGGCGTTCGCGTCCGTCGCGTTCGTTTTGGTTTTCCGTTCCGTCGGGTTTTTCCTTTTCTTCGTAGCTGTCTGCCAGCCTTCGGCCGCTTCCCCTCTCGGAGGTCGCTTCTGGGAAGACTCCGGGGGGGTCGCGGTCGCCGACCGTTTTCGTTTCGTCCGTGGCGTCTCCCGTTCTTTCGTTTCCGTTTCCGTGTCTGTCAGTTCGTAGTCCGTGACGTGTCTTCTTGGGGCTGCCTTCGTGTGCTTATGCAGCGCCACGTCGGCTGCCTCAAGGATCGTCTTGATGCCGTTTTTGACCGTCATGTTCATATTCTTTTGAACAGCGGCTGCCTCTGCCATTTTTGTCGCCGTCTCCTGTATGAGCGTCAGTAGCTCCGTTATGTCCGGGTCATTTTGTGTCGTTTTGTTCGCCAGTTCTGTCTGAGGATGTGTGTCGCTGTCGACTGCGGAGGTATAACTAGCTCCGCTGCCTGCACTCGACACACTGGCCGTCCTTCCCCTAACGAGGAAGGGCGCCAGGTTCAGTGTTGTCTTGTCCGTTTTGTTTCTCGTGTCCGTTCTCCTCGTCGCCGTCCTCGTCGTCAGGTCCTTGCACATTCTGCGGCCCTCAGAATCCTTGCCGCTGCCCTGGGCCACCGGAGCTTTCATCCGATCGGAGCCCGGGGTGGATTGCCCCTGTGTTGGGGTTACCACCTGAGGTATGTCCTCGTTTTTCTTGTGCATGTCATATTGTTGTGTTCCTGTCTGCTAAGGGTCTCTCGGGGGCGCGACTCCCCGTGCCGTGCCGGAACGCAGCACGGCCCCTGAGATCCCCGTCCCTCTGTGTGTGGTGTCCCCCTATGTATAGTGTGCGTGAGTGTGAGTGCCCGTGCCAGTAACGAACAGCCGATACATTCATCCATCTTTGGGAGAGCCCGTTTATAGGGATCCCGGTCATTCGCTTTTCGGTGAGCCCCGTTTATAGGAGTCCCCCGAGCGTTCGCTTTGTCAGGAAGACCCGTTTATAGGGTCCCTGTCCATTCGCCGCGCCGGTGTGTTACTCGGGCATGTCTGTTTAGGTGTTTGTGTGTGTGTGTGTGTGGCATGGTTTTGGTCCACCCCGAAGCGTCTCGGTACCGTCCATATCTGGACGGCGTCCCCCTATCCGCCACCTGGGGAGGCGCCCGATGCGGGACCAGCAACCCGACACGGGTTTATTATTATTATTATTATTATTATTGATCGAAGTTGGCACCTCGAAAAAAAAGCGCGTGGGTGGCCCCGGTGATTTTGGCTCTTAATGTTATCTGAAATCAAAAATTCTTGATAATTCTTAACGGCGGGGTAGGGTTTTGAAGGCGAAGAAAAAGGATATTTTTATGATTTTTTTTGCGGCGACATGAGTAATATAATTTTATTAAATAGAATTACATATTATTGTACAACTATTGAAGTATCTCAGAAAAAATTTTCAATGAAAAATATTGATAAATAAGCCGGTGACGTTGAATCTCCGGAGGCGCCTTGAAAGAAAGTGGTTTTGCGGTGAACATTATAACTCGTTAGCGGATCATGTGAAACAAAAAAATTGATATGCATTTTAAAGGTGATGTATTTCTCGAGGTAATCAGGAAGAGTTTTTTTTTTTTTTTTTTTTTTCCATTTTTTGCAGCACTTGGAAGTGAAAAACGCAATTTTAGCTAAAAAAATCGCGCTTAATTTGTTATTAAAAAATTGAAAAAATTGAAAAAAAAAAAAAACTCCTCCTGATTACCTGTTGATTTATTTGAAGAAGTAATGTTTAAATTTTCAAAAGGGTCGGTTCAGTAGATTTTGAGTTCTAATGTTCACAAACTTCAAAAATGACGTTTTCGGGAAAATCGATTTAAAGTTTTTTATACGTGAAAATCAGGTATCACGGCCGGTCGTTTGAAACGCTGTAACTCCGTTAGTTTTACTCCGATTGACTTAAAATTTATACACAATATTCTCGACATATTGTTCATTCAGAAAATTTTTTTTTAAAAAATGCAAAAAAAATAATTTAAAAACCCTACCCCCCCCCTTAATCTATGGACATGTCATTCTGGTCGGAACTACTGAAGTTAAATTTCATGGATAAACAACAAAATGGCGGACTTTTATTCTTATTAATTATTAATTAATTAATTTATTATTATTAATTATTAATGAATTTATTATTATTATTATTAATTATTAATGAATTTATTATTATTATTATTATTATTATTATTAATTATTAATGAATTTATTATTATTATTATTATTATTATTATTATTATTATTATTATTATTATTATTATTATTATTATTATTATTATTATTATTATTAATATTATTATTATTCTTATTGTCGTTTGTACAGGTGTGCGAGTACGCGAATAAGGGTGAAATATTCGATCACATAGCGCGTTTCGGCCGAATGGGCGAATCGCGAGCGAGATCGACGTTCGCTCAAATATTATCGGCGGTCGAGTACTGTCACGACACTGGTGTCGCTCATCGCGACTTGAAGGCCGAAAATTTGTTGCTCGACTCGAAGATGAGCGTTAAAATCGCCGATTTTGGCTTCAGCAACAGATTCGTGCCGGGCGAAAGATTGAGCACGTGGTGCGGAAGTCCGCCGTACGCCGCGCCCGAAGTATTTCGCGGCAAGCATTACGCCGGTCCCGAAATCGACGTTTGGGTAAGTGTGTTATTTGCAGAAAAAAAAAACGACTAGAATCTCGTGAAAAAACAAAAAATCACTTGGTCCACGTAAATTTTTTCTTTCCTCACCGTTACTCGTGCGGTATTCATTTTTTTTTTTTTTTCTTCGAATAATCTCAAAATCATATTTTGATAAATAAAAAATAATCGCGAAGTTATGTATCGTACGGTTTTTATTTTATTTTTTCAATCGTACAAAATTATATTTTTTTCTTTGTTCTCGAAAAAAAAAAAAAAAAAAAAAAAAAAACGATTTCCAGATATGAAGGATATTGGGACAATTTAATATCGAGGACACTGAGCGAAATACGGGAAAATTATGAAAAATAAAAACAATATTCATATTTCTAATTTTTGGAAGTTTCTTCTTTTTTTTTTTCAATCATACAAAATTATCGTATTTTTTTTCTTTGTTCGCGAAGAAAAAAAAAAAACGATTTCCAGATATCAACGATATTGAGAAAATTTAATATCGAGGACACTGGGCGAAATACGGGAAAATTATGAAAAATAAAAACAATATTCATATTTCTAATTTTTGGAAGTTTCTTCTTTTTTTTTTTCAATCATACAAAATTATCGTATTTTTTTCATTGCTTCCGAACAAAACGATTTCCAAGATATCAACGATATTGAGAAAATTTGATATCGAGGACACTGCGCGAAATACGGGAAAATTATGAAAAATAAAAACAACATTCATATTTCTAATTTTCCGCAAGTTTCGTTTTTTTTTAATTTTTCTTTTTTAAACAAAAAATAATGTTTTTCCGTTGTACTTCCTGTTATCAATTTTTCGTGATTTTATGAAATTTCAAAATGCTTTTCAACACATTTTCCAGAGTCTCGGTGTCGTTCTTTACGTGCTGGTTTGTGGCTCGTTGCCCTTCGACGGATCGACTCTACAGTCACTTCGCGATCGTGTGCTGAGCGGTCGTTTTCGCATTCCATACTTCATGAGCACCGGTAAAATTTTTTTTCTCACTCCAAAGCTTCCAATTACGAGGAAGCGGAAAAATTTCGACCGATGTAAATCTTTCACAGATGACGCTTCGAGCGTCGTGGAAAATTTCGAGGAAACGGCTTGCAATTTTGTTTTTTTTTTGTTTTTGCATCACAAATCACAAAATCTTTCGAAAATATAATAATAGTTATAATATTATTATTTCTATTTTTGTTTTAATTATTTTTTTTCAATATTGATTCATCATTTTCCTAAATTCGATCATTACGAATGAAAAATTTAAAAATATTTTTCTTCCAACTTAACGATTCTTCTTTTCAGAAGAAAAAAAAAAAAAAAAGTTCAAAAGATTTTTCACGTATACAATTTTTATTTTTGTCTTGATTATTGAATTTTTTTTTTATTCAAAAATCACTTTCCCAAATTAATAACTCCTGATAGGGAACTTTTGAAACATTTTTTTTTTTTAATTAACGTTGTTATTTTTTTGCCTGTTTGACACAGTCGTTAAAAAAAAACAGTTACGATCATCACGCTGCTATTTATTTCCTTTTTATGGTAAATATGGAGTAAAGGGGACCCACTTCCGATTGACTTGACTTTAATATATGTTGTGTAGGGATCCTTCCTGAACAACTTTTTCCTCTGATACAATTGGGGGTCGTTATTTCTTAAAAAGTTATTAACAAAAAAAGTTAATAATTCATATAGCTATTTTCCTTATAACAGCCAGTCCTAATCATCTTGTCCTTCACATTTGTTGTTACGAATACACCCCTGAGTAGCATACAAAAAGTTTTATCCGTCGCTCATTGTTTGTTAAAAAGTTATTAACAAAAAGAGTTTCATAAATCAAACATGAACTACTTGTTCTAGTGTATGGCGAACAGCACACGCATGAGAGGGGGGCCGCGGCCGCCCCCTGCAATCCTCCACTCACCAGCCCAAAGACAAACCGAAAACAAATCAAAAGTAACCCAAAAACATCCCAAAAACAGCCCAAAAACAACCCAAAAACAACGCAAACAAACATATAAACAAACAATTATTTGTTTTATTCATTGTTAGGTTAGGTTGTTTAGTTGGGTTGTTTGTTTGGATTATTTCGGTTGTTTTTGGTTTGTTTAGGTTATTTGGGTTTTTTGTTTGTTTTGGATTTATTTGTTTATTGGGTTTGGGTTTTTTGGTTTGGGTTTGTTTTTTATTTGTTTGTTTATTGGGTTTGGGTTGATTTTGTATTTGTTTGTTGGGTTTGTTCGTTTGGGTTTTGGGTTTGTTTGTTTGTTGGGTTTGTCTGTTTGTTTCTTTAGGTTACTGGGGTTGTTTTGGGTTGTTTTTGGTTTGTCTATGGGCTGGTATGCGGCGGGGGCAGGGGGGCCGCAGCCCCTCCGGTCATACGTGTACTGGACACCGTGCAAGTATTTCATATTCTATTTATGAATTTTCTTTTGTTAATAACTTTTTAACAAACAATGAGGACGGATAAAACTTTTGGTATGTCACTCACGGGGGTATTATTAACAACACATGTGAAGGACAAGATGATTGGGACTGGCTGCTATAAGGAAAATAGCTATATGAATTATTAACTTTATTTGTTAATAACTTTTTAATAAATAACGACTCCCAATTGTGTCAGAGGAAAAAGTTATTGAGAAAGGGTCCCTAGACAACATATATTGAAGGCAAGTCAATCGGAAGTGGGTCCCCTTTGCTCCATATTTACCATTTCATTTTCTTTTCTTTTATTTTCTTTTATTTTCTTTTATTTTTATTTATTTTCTTTTATTTTCTTTTATTTTCTTTTATTTTCTTTTATTTTCTTTTATTTTCTTTTATTTTCTTTTATTTTCTTTTTTTTTCAACGAAAATATATGTTCTTTTTACGATTCGTAGATTGTGAAAGTCTGATACGTAAGATGTTGGTGCTGGAGCCCGGTAAGCGTTACACGATACCGCAAATAAAGAGGCATCGCTGGATGGCCGGTTCGGGCGATGTGTTCCCAACGATAATACCGAATCCACCGTCGGCTCTGCAAGAACCGAACGAACAAATTCTCCGTCTTATGCACAGCTTAGGAATAGACGTCACGCGCACCAAAGACGTGAGATAAATACTTATCGTTAATATTTGTGGAAACCATAATGTAACGAGATCAAACAATTTTTTAACAATAATCAGAATTACTTTTTGTTTTTTAATTCATCGAAATGGAAAAAAAGTACAAACAAATTTATAACGATTATTATTTCTATTTTTGTTTTGATTATTGAGATTTTTTTTTTTCTTCAACATTGATTCATCATTTTTCTAAATTAATAATAATTGAAACAAAAAAAAAAGATTAAAAACTTTTTTAACGATTATAATTTCTATTTTTGTTTTGATTAATGAATTTTTTTTTTTTTATATTGAGATTCATAATTTTCCTAAATTAGTAATAATCGAAATAAAAAAAAAGAATAAAAACTTTTTTAACGATTATAATTTCTATTTTTGTTTTGGTTATTGAATTTTTTTTTTCAATATTGATTCATTATTTTTCTAAATTAATAATAATCAGAATTTACAAAAATAATAAACACATTTTTAAAGATTACAATTTCTATTTTTGTTTTAATAATTGATTTGTTTTTTTAAATATTGATTTATCATTTTCCTAAATTAATAATAGTCGAAATAAAAAAAAGGAATAGAAACATTTTTAACGATTGTAATTTCTATTTTTGTTTTGGTTTAAAATTCTTTTTTCTTCAATAACGATTTATCATTTTCCTAAATTAATAATAAACGAAATAAAAAAAAAGAATAAAAACATTTTTAACGATTGTAATTTCTATTTATGTTGAGATTATTGATTTTTTTCTTCTTCAATATCGATTCATCATTTTTCATATATTAATAATAATCGAAATAAAAAAGAGGAATAAAAACATTTTTAACGATTGTAATTTCTATTTATGTTCAGATTATTGATTTTTTTTTCTCCAATATCGATTCATTTTTCCTAAATTTACAATTTCGAAAATTAACTGTAAAAACATTTTTTTTAAGTTAACGATACTTTTTTTCCGAAAAAAAAAAGTACAAAACATCTTCAACGATTACTATTGTTATTTGTGTTTTCATCATTGAATTTTTTCTTCTTCAAAATTCACCTATCATTTTCCCAAACGAACAATTCCTAATAATAACTTTGGAAACATTTTTTTTTTTTTTTTCAAATTGACGTTGTTTTTTTTTTGCTTCTGTTTGACACAGTCGTTAAAAAACAACAGTTACGATCATCACGCTGCGATTTATTTCCTGTTGCTCGAGAGACTGAAACAGCATCGAAGCGGAAATCCAACGAACAACAGTTGTTGGCCACCGGTGAGCAGAACGAAAGACGACAAATTCAAGTCGAGGTAAATATCGATTTTTTTGTATTTTTTTTTTCCGCCGTCCCCCTCCCATAGCACCGTTCGATTTTTCCGAAACCTTATTTACATTATTTTTCGTGATTGCCGCAGGTGTCGAACTTGTAATTTTTCCGTTTAAACTTCCAATCCTGCCTTTCTGATTTAGAAAAAATGCTCGAAGATAAAAGCCTTTTTTTTTAAGGAAAAAAATAGAAAATAAAAAAAAAAACAATTTCCACTTTGCCTTTAATGAATCTGGTTTTCACTTCCAGCGAGTCCAATCCCGCCGTTGTGATTTAGAAAAAATGCTTGAAGAAAATTGCCTTTTTTTTAGGAAAAAATAAATAAAATGAAAAAAAAAAAAAAACGAAACAAATTTTGACTCTGCCTTTAATGAATCTGGTTTTCATTTCCAGCGATAGCTTAGTCGGACGTTGATGTGGGTTATTGAGATCCGTCGTTGGCCGCGGAAATTCCGAGATTTTGTTCGGGTGATAGGCGGGATTGGGAGTACGAGGCCCCCCTTTCAGTTTTTGGTAACTCTTCATTTCAACCAATTTGCTTTTTTTTCCAAATCCAAAAAAAAAAATACAAAAAAATCCCTTCAATCAATTTTCGCTTTTATTAACGCTCGTTTCCTGACTAAAAACAAAAAACAAAAAAACGAAATCCCAAAATTATTCATTCCTTAAGGTAGTAGTCTGGTAACTTAAGCCGATTTTCATGTCTTTTTTGAAGGACGTATTTTTGTAGGAAAATGAAAATGAATCTTTTTGAATATTTAGGATGTATTTATTTGCATATTAAAGATACAAAAAAAAAATTTTTTTAACAAATTTAATAGTTTATTATTATTATTATTATTGATCGAAGTTGGCAGCCCGGGTCCTAACTTTTTTTCTACCGAACCGATTGCTTTCAAATTTTATCAGGCTACTCTACACACTTATCGTTCTCGTCGGAACTACCGAGAAATTTTTTCACCCCTAACTTTTTATTTTACAACCCCTACTTTGCTAAAGTCCTTTTATTTTGGCAAATAAGGGGCTGTAAAATAAAAAGTTAGGGGTGAAAAAATTTCACGGTAGTTCCGACGAGAACTATAAGTGTGTAGAGTAGCCTGTTGAAATTTGAAAGCAATCGGTGCGGTAAAAAAAAAGTTAGGACCCGGGCTGCCAACTTCGAGGTGCCAACTTCGATCAATAATAATAATAATAATAAACTATTAAATTTTTTCAAACAATTTTTTTTTTGTATCCTCAATATGTAAATAAAAACATCCTAAATATCCAAAACGATTCATTTTTATTTTCCTACAAAAAAACGCCCTCCAAAAAAGACATGAAAATCGGCTTAAGTTACCAGACTGCTACCTCAAGAACGAGGTTCAACATTTTATTACAATCCAACCGCCTTTAAGTGTCGATGGTTGGGGGGGGGGGGGGGGGGGGGCAAAGAGGCAAATTGAATTTAACGAAAATTGAGAGAGTCGTGAATTTTGGAAAATAATTTTCCCACCTCAAAGACTCTTGAAAACTTTAACGTCACTGTATTTCGAATATTGTAAATTAATTTTCGAGCTTTCACGACAATTTTGAAGATAATTGAAGAAAAACAAAAAAAAAAGAGAATAAGAGAAATTGCTCGTTTTGATAAAATAACGTAAAAAGACGAAATATCTTTTATCGATTATCGAGAAAGAACATTTTTTTAAAACAATTTATCGACGTTAATATTGTTTGGATTAAAGTTTTTTCGTGTTTTGACTATGATTGATTTTTTGTTTCCACGTATTTCGCCACAATTGACAATTGAAAAAATGGAAAATAACGGATTGTGAAATATTGCGGGTTTTGGGAAAGATTGAGGATCGTGCAAAATAAAAATCAATTTCGATTGTTTGATTGAAATTTTTTTTTTTTCATTTTACTATCAACGCTCTTTGGCATTATTATCGTTTCGAATCAATTTTTTTTTTACGCTTTGGCTATGATTGATTTTTTGTTCTGACTTTCTTGCGCTGCATCGTTATGTTATTTATCGTCAGTTATATTTTTCGATCCCAAACCCAATTGTCGTCAAATCGCACTTTAGTTTCGAATGCGAAAATTAGTGTCTATCGAAAAGTTTTATAAAAGCGTGCCTTTGCAATTCGCGGGAGTAACGAAAAATTTTTAAGTAAAACGTGACGAAAAAAAAAAAAATATGTGTATCGAAAAAATTCCATTATACTTCGCGAAAGGGAACAAAATTTTCCCAATTTTTATAAACAAACGGGGGTTTTTTTTTTTCACTCCGATCAGATTTTAGATAAAAAAAACCGCGCATCTTCGTAAATGTTCAAATGTTTTTTCGCTCTAAAATGAAAATACGATTAAATGAAAAAAAAAAAAAAACGTCAACAACAAATGAAAATCAAACTAAATATCTCATCGACAAATGTATTAAGGGCTCACATACCCCTGCGCGCGCTGAAAACCGAGAAAATTTGAAAAATTATTATGAAGGTTATATGGTGAAAAAAAAAATTGAATTGTTGATTTCACATTTTTATTAACTTTTCAACTATAAGAAAAAAATTTTTTTTTATTTTTTTCCCAAATATTAACATTATCCAATCTGCATTAATAAATAAGAATCTAGTAAAATAATGTAGTAGTAATAGTCTGACGTAGAGAATTTTTTTTGTTTTTTTTTTCAAAAATAAAGAAGTATTTCAGACTTTAGGATGAAATTAAAAAAAAAAATGAGTGTTTAATAATTTGTAAAAAATTGTCCAACAAAAAAATTAAAAAAACCTCTCGTCAGACTACAGAGAAAATAATTATTGAGATTAGAAAATGAAATGAAAGTCCGAAAATATTAAGAATTGACTGAGTTATCGCGCCGACACCGTCTAAAAACGTAGTTTCGAGAAAAACGCTAGAAAAAAAATGGCGTTTTGAGAAAAAAAAAATTTTATTTTTATCCTTATAGTTGAACAGTTAATAAAAAAATGTGAAATCGTCAATTTAATTTATTTCTCACCATGTAAGCTTTACAATAATTCTTCAACTTTTCAAACGCCAACTTTTCGCCATTTTGAGTTCCACGATGGTGGCGCCGATGTGGATTCCTAATGATTTTTCAAATTTACTCGGTTTTCAGCGCGCGCAGGGATATGTGAGCCCTTAAGGTAGTAGTCTGGTAACTTAAGCCGATGTTCATGTCTTTTTTGGAGGGCGTTTTTTTGTAGGAAAATAAAAATGAATCGTTTTGGATATTTAGGATGTTTTTATTTACATATTAAAGATACAAAAAAAAAATTTTTTTTAAATTTAATAGTTTATTATTATTATTATTATTATTATTATTGATCGAAGTTGCACCTCGAAAAAAAAGCACGTGGGTGGCCCCGGCGATTTTGGCTCTTGATGTTATCTGAAATCAAAAATTCTTGATAATTCTTAATCTATAGACATGTCATTCTGGTCGGAACTACTGAAGTTAAATTTCATGGATAAATAACAAAATGGCGGACTTTGGAAAAAAAGTCCTTTTATTTTAGCCAATAAACTTTGTTATTTATCCATGAAATTTAACTTCAGTAGTTCCGACCAGAATGACATGTCTATAGATTAAGAATTATCAAGAATTTTTTATTTCAGATAACATGAAGAGCCAAAATCACCGGGGCCATCCACGCGCTTTTTTTTCGAGGTGCCAACTTCGATCAATAATAATAATAATAATAAACTATTAAATTTTTTCAAACAAATTTTTTTTTGTGTCTTTAATATGTAAATAAAAACATCCTAAATATCCAGAACGATTCATTTTTATTTTCCTACAAAAAAACGCCCTTCAAAAAAGACATGAAAATCGGCTTAAGTTACCAGACTGCTACCTCAAATGAAAAAAAAAAAAACGATAATTAACACGGATTTACATACGAAAACGGCACGAAAACAATGTTTTTGTTTGGGGTTTTTTTGTTTATGTTCTTTTTCTTTCAAGGTCAATATTTTTTAGACATGACTGAACAACGGCCTAATCACGTACTATTTCCAAATTCCGCATTTCCAAAACTGTCTGGACCATGAGAAATTTGTGATGATA
Organism: Oxytorus armatus; assembly: GCA_958009045.1. Taxonomy (NCBI): domain Eukaryota; kingdom Metazoa; phylum Arthropoda; class Insecta; order Hymenoptera; family Ichneumonidae; genus Oxytorus; species Oxytorus armatus. Next base: position 13,616,379 of record OY253755.1, read on the forward strand.
AAAAAAAACAAAACCAGACACAACTGGCAGCAGACTTGAAAACGTTGGACAACTCACTCGAAACGAGTTTCAATTCGTATTGGCAATTTTTTTTTCTTTCTTCAACCAAAGTTCGAGTTTCGATTGAATTGTTTTTGTTTTTTCTTCTTATAATTTCTTGTCTGTTTTTTTTTCCTCAGAACTCGCGAGGAGACCGGTCGCGCTGGTAAACGTTTCAGCTCGACGAGTTCGTCGACGGACGAGGGTTGTTGCAGCGCCGAGGGCGATTTCGAGGAGGGTCCGAGCGGTGACGAATTGCGCGAGGCGCAGATAAAATTGCAGGAGCACAGATTGGGACTTGATCGGGACATAAGTCAGCGTATCGACAGTCAGATCGTTAATCGACGATTGAGCGATTATCAGCAGCATCATTTCGACAGTACGATCGTTGATCCGATCGATCCACCGAGCAGAGCGAGTCTATTTGGACGGGGTGGTTGCGGGAGTTCGTCGTCGGAATTGTTCGAATCGAGTTTCGATTCGGGATGTCCGCCGGATTTCACGATAAACGGCTGTTTCACGAGTAGCCTGCCGTCCTGCACGCCACCACCGCCGAAGAGCCCGTCGCCAATAGCAGCGAGAATGTCGCGAGCCAGTCAGGGTCGTAGAGCGTCGGACGGCGGATCGAGATTGATGTTTTGTCAGCAAGCGAGTACCGGCGACAGACCGGAAAAACAGCGAAGTATTCAAGGTAATTGTCGTGGATTTATACATGTCGTTGAGTGTCGAGCGTGGATCAATTCGACGCGGAACCGACGCATAAAACGACGCTACACGTTTCGATTTTGTACGGCACGATTTTATATCTTCCGATTCTATAACTTCTGACTTTGAATGTTCTCACGCTACACGATTCGGCTTGTGTACACTTTCCGAAACTTCGCACTTCTTATTCTATACGATCGGTGTAGAATCAGGAGGTCAGTTCACACCAGTTCCGATCTACACGGATCTGCTCTGTGAAATCCGACTCTACATGTTTTTCGCTTCAGAGTCGGAACGTAGAGCGTCGGAACATGAAGAGTTGGCACGTAGAGAGTCGGAACGTAGAGCGTTGGAATATAGAGAGTCGGGATGCAGAGCGTCGGAACGTAAAGAGTTGGAACGTAGTGAGTCGGAACGTAGAGCGTCGGAACTTAGTGAGTCGGAACGTAGAGCGTCGGAACGTAGAGAGTCGGGGCGCAGAGCGTTGGAATATAGAGAGTCGGGATGCAGAGCGTCGGAACGTGAAGAGTTGGAACGTAGAGAGTCGGAACGTAAAAAGTTGAAACGTAGTGAGTCGGAACGTAGAGCGTCGGAACGTAGTGAGTCGGAACGTAGAGCGTCGGAACATAGAGAGTCGGGACATAGAGCGTTGGGACATAGAGAGTCGGGATGGAGAGCGTCCGAACGTGAAAAGTTGGACGGTCGAGAGTCGGAACGTAGAGAACCGGAACGTAGAGAGTTGGGACGTGAGGAGAAGGAACGTAGAGTGTCGGAACATAAAGAGATGGAACGTAGAGAGTCGGAACGTAGAGCGTTGGAACATAGAGAGTCGGGATGTAGAGCGTCGGAACGCGAAGAGTTGGACGGCCGAGAGTCGGAACGTAGAGAGTCGAAACGTAGAGAATTGGGAGGTGGGGAGAAGGAACGTGCGGAGAAGGAACGTAGAGCGTCGGAACGGGAAGAGTTGGAACGTCGAGAGTCGGAACGTAGAGCGTCGGAATGTAGGGATTCGGAACGTCGAGCGTTGGAACATAGAGAGTCGGGATGTAGAGCGTCGGAACGTGAAGAGTTGGACGGTCGAGAGTCGGAACGTAGAGAGTCGAAACGTAGAGAGTCGAAACGTAGAGAGTTGGGACGTGGGAAGAAGGACCGTGCGGAGAAAGACTCAGAGCGTCGGAACGTGAAGAGTTGGAACGTAGAGAGTCGGAACGTAGAGAGTCGGAATTTAGAGCGTTGGAACGAAAAGAGTGGAAACGTAGACAGTCGGAACTCAGAGCGTCGGAACGTGAAGAGTTGCAATGTAGAGAGTAGGAACGCAGAGCGTTGGAACGCAGAGCGTCGGAACGTAGAGCGTCGGAACGTAGAGTGTCGGAACGTAGGTTATCGGAACGTAGATTGTCGGAACGTAAAGAGTCGGAACGTAAAGAGTCGGAACGTAAAGAGTCGGAACTTGAAGAGTCGGAACGCGCAGAATCGTAACGTGTAGTACGAGTGTGAAAGTTTTTCCGCGTTCAGTAGGTCACATCGTAATATCGTGACTTACAAAATGAGAAGATAAACAAAATATTTTTTCACCCGTACGTTCGACAGACTCGGGCAAGGCCAGAGGTCACCTTGATCTCGTACATCTTCGACCGAGTTCAGCGTCGCCGAGCCAGCAGCAATTCAAGCTGCGCGGCGATTCGAGTATGCAGCTACAGTTAATGGTACAGCATAGGATGCTGCAGCAGAAGAGAAATCTCTATCACAGGCACAGGGGCGGCGGGAGTCCGACGCCAATGCCAACGATGTCGAGCGGTAGTATAAGACGGGGCGATCACGTGCCACGTCAGGACAGTTACAAATTGGCGCAACGCACGCAAATATTGCCGCCGTTGTCACAGGGAACGGTCGACACCGATTTCGAGAGGGATCGCGAGCGCGACGAGGAAAGATGGAAGAGTCTACCCTCGAGATTGGCGGCGGATTGTCAATTGGCCGAGAGAACCCTCCTGTGGAGTCAGCAGGTAATCACGTGATTGGCGATAGTTTAGAATTTTTAGAATTTGGGATTATTGGGGTTCTAGTTCAGAATAATGCTCATGGGACATTTTTTTTTTGTACTTTTTTGTTTTCCAAAAGAAAAACAACAAAACAATACGAAATTTCATTCTTCGAAATCTTCGGTCGAATAATTTTGAGTTTGTAATCGAAGAAATAAACACAAAAGCTTGTAGCGCGCGTTTTGTACTTCGTTCCGCTTGTACTTTGTACTGTATGAAAAAAGAAAAAAGAAAAAACAAAAAAAAAACAATAGAAAGAAGAAAAAAAATTACGTTTTAATACCATGAAACTGGAACTCTATTATCCGTGTACTCTAAAGTAGAACAAAATTTTTTTTTTTTTTTTTGTTTATTTGTTTTTCGCTTTTGTTTTTTAATTTTATTTACAATTTATAGTCGTAATGTTGCGTATGACTTGCCGGAAAAAAAATGAATGTTTTTTTTTTTTGCCTTTCTGGCATTAGAATACCACAGAGTAGTGAATATTTGATATGTTTTTTTTTCTTTTTTTTTTCCGTAGTTTTTAATGGCGATTACATGCGTAGAATGTACCTGCGATTTGTTCCTACTATATTATTTATTTATTTCACGTGATACATACAAAGATGTAAATAAATGATTTTTTGTTTTTTTTTTTCGTCTTTTTTCGTTAAATGATTTTTTTTATTTTCTTTCTCCGTTCCTTCGTTTTTTTTCTTTCCTTTATCTCACCGTGCCTCATTTCATCTTCCACCGTAGACTCTCTCTCTCTCTCCTCTAAAAAAGAAAAACCTCACTTCCCTATCACTCCAATGTGTTATATGCCTCTTTCTCAATTGGGAATGCGTAGAATTAATTTTAGGGATTGAGAAAGAAACGATATGATCACGGCTTCATCTTATCCCCCTCCCCCCCCCCCCCCCCCCCCACCCCGCCGCGCACATCCGGCATGCCGATTATTGCTATCGTAGATTTTTTTTTTTTTCGATTAAGGAGATTTCGAGCGCAACAGCCTGTAAATCGAGTATGCAAGGGGTGAAAAGACAAAAAATAGCGGCAAGTTTCACAGAAGGAAAGTCACCTTTATCACGGTACATTGGGAATTAAAGAATTTTTACTCGATGCAGGAATGTAACAAAAGGAATTCTTCAAAATTTCGACGACATTCGGAGTCCTGCGATTTTTTTTCTTCACTCTTTTTTAGTTCTCTCTTTATTAATTTTTTTTTTTTTTTCACGTTCAAATAGAGTTTTGGAGAATTTCTCGCTTTTGCGGAAAAAGGAGTTACGAATAATTCCAGTGAGTTTGCGAGTTTTGGGGTTTTTCTTTCTCGACTTTGTTGAAATTCAAATTTTTACATTTTTTTTCAGTTTTTGGTTTATTTATTTTCATTTTTTTTTCTTCGTTCTAATAGAGTTTTCCGGAATTATCGCTTTTACGAAAAAGGAATTACGAATAGTTTCAACGAAATTGCGAGTTTTGGGTTTTTTTTTCGCGAGTTTGTTGAAATTAAAATTTTTACATTTTTTCTCAGTTTTTGGTTTATTTATTTTCATTTTTTTTCTTTTCAAATGTTAAAAGGAATTACGAATAGTTTCAACGAAATTGCGAGTTTTCGGTTTTTTTTCGCGACTTTGTTGAAATTAAAATTTTTACATTTTTATTCAGTTTTTGGTTTATTTATTTTCATTTTTTTTTGCTTTTCAAATGGAGTTCTGCAGAATTTTCGCTTTTGCGAAAAAGTAATTCCGAATAATTGCAATGAAATTGCGAGTTTTGGGGTTTTTTTCGCGACTTTGTTGAAATTAAAATTTTTACATTTTTTTTTCAGTTTTTGGTTTATTTATTTTCATTTTTTTTTCTCTGTTCAAATGGAGTTTTGCAGAATTTTCGCTTTTGCGAAAACGGAATTACGAATAATTCCAATGAAATTGCGAGTTTTGGGTTTTTTTTCCCGACTTTGTTGAAATTAAAATTTTTACATTTTTTTTTAGTTTTTGGTTTATTTATTTTCATTTTTTTTTCTTCGTTCTAATAGAGTTTTTCAGAATTATCGCTTTTACGAAAAAGGAATTACGAATAGTTTCAACGAAATTGCGAGTTTTCGGTTTTTTTTCGCGGCTTTGTTGAAATTAAAATTTTTACATTTTTTTTCAGTTTTAGGTTTATTTATTTTCATTTTTTATTCTCCGTTCAAATGGAGTTTTGCAGAATTTCCGCTTTTGCGAAAAAGTAATTCCGAATAATTCTAATGAAATTGCGAGTATTGGGGTTTTTTTTCGCGACTTTGTTGAAATTAAAATTTTTACATTTTTTTTCAGTTTTTGGTTTATTTATTTTCATTTTTTTTTCTCTGTTCAAATGGAGTTTTGCAGAATTTTCGCTTTTGCGAAAACGGAATTACGAATAATTCCAATGAAATTGCGAGTTTTGGGTTTTTTTTCCCGACTTTGTTGAAATTAAAATTTTTACATTTTTTTTTAGTTTTTGGTTTATTTATTTTCATTTTTTTTTCTTCGTTCTAATAGAGTTTTTCAGAATTATCGCTTTTACGAAAAAGGAATTACGAATAGTTTCAACGAAATTGCGAGTTTTCGGTTTTTTTTTCGCGACTTTGTTGCAATTAAATTTTTTACATGTTTTTCAATCTTGTCTGTGTTTGTTTTATTTTATTTTATTTTTATTTCTTCGTTTAAATCCACTTTGGTTGCTGATTTGACTCAGTCTGCGTCGCTCGATTCTCCTTAAATGATGCAGGTATTAAAAAAAAAAAAAAAAATACTATGTGATATATATATATGCCAGGTCGGGCTAGGTGGAGGGGCATCATACCTACCGCCTGGTAGCGTGGGTGGTTTCTTGTGGCCAACCGGAAGTAGCCCCCATGCGACCATATTCGAAAATGCTGGAGACCCGATGGAATAGAAAAAAACAAACAAAAAAAAAAGCAAACAAACAAACAAAACAATGAGTCTTCGCGTGCGAGTGAATCTCGGATTACCAAGAAATCCATAATTTAAACAACAGAACAAACATCTCAACGAAAAAAAAAAGACAAAAACAAAAACAAACAATAAAAAAGGCAATTACAGGTCTTGAAAGAAAATAAAAATGGCGCATGTAACGGGTAAAGAAAAAAACAAAATGAAAAATAGCCGGTACTACGTCAGACACAACAGCGAAGAATAATTTTTCTTTTTATATAGCAAATTACTATTAAACGAGCGTTTTTTACGTAAAATAACGAAAAAAAAAGTGTGGGATCGTGTGGCGCATAGAACTTTAGAAATTTATGTGTTTATAGGTTCGATGTGAAATCGTCATTTATCCATTTCATTGTTTTTTTTTTTTTTCACTTTTTTCCATTCACGAATAGCAATTATTATTAAAAATCGAAAAAAAAAACGACTCTGTCATAAACGTTGGAAAAATAATGAAAAAAAACTATAGAAGTTTTTTTTTTCTTCATAGAATATACACATTTCGCAAAGGGACTAAATGGTACCCTTTGGAGGAATAAACTGAAAAGTGAAGGTAACATTTTTTACGATTTTACTATTTTGTTCGCTTTTTTTTTTGTTGTCTTCCATATATAAATATGAGATTTATGAAAAAAATTCATTTGATATTATAAGGACGTGCAGAATTGTACAAAAAATTGTGGACTCAATGGATATTGAGAGAATTGTCGTGGATATTGGATATTTTGCGAGATAAGAAGAAGAGAAGAAAGAAAAATTGAATATTCAATATTTCGACAATTCAGAATTGAAATATTGAGACTGACGCAAAGAGTACATTTTTAATGTGCGTAGTCGAAGACAAAAAAACATGAGAAATTGACACTCGTGTAAATTTAAATTTGGATCTTGGTTTTTTGTTTTTTTTTTTTTTCATTGACCGTGATGCACTGAAATCCTTGGATTTCAACAAAGTATCGTCAACAATTTGTATCCGACAAATAATCAATGCAATTCCGAATTTAAAAACAATCGCGAGTTTTTCGACATTTTTTTAAATAAAATAAATTACATGACTGGTCAACTCCTGTGGGCTAACGTATAATCAGGAGATGGACAAAGTTGAATGTTTTAATTGGAATTGAAAAAAGAAAAAAGCAAAAAAAAATGACAAATTCCCATGGATTTTTAATACAAACCGTGGACAACATTTTTCGGCAAATGAATGAAATTTTGATATAAGAAAAATTGTAATTACATGAAAGAATGAAAAAAAATAAACAAAAGGAAAAACTTACCATATCAAACATTTAATTGAGATATTCCATTCTATCCATGTCCGACAATAACTGGGTAAAATAGCAGTAGCGTACAAAATTTTATATTCACTTTTCGGTCCTCCAGCAACGATCGCATACAGAGAATTGACACTGAAAAATAATGTTCGATAGAATAAGAGTAAAAATAAAAAAGTTGAATCGGTGCGCGTTGCGTATATGCACAGGTGTCGTTAATCGACCGAACATATTCCATCGCACAATGTGAACAATTCAATTTAAATGTCATAGACTGATAATTAAAAAAAAACGAAAAAAAAAGGAGCACAACACCCAAGAGAACGGATAACGAGTGACGGGGCTGATCCAATCTCATTAGGGAATGAATTATAAAAAATTCAGATTTGTGAGATAAGAAAGAAAGAAAAAAACGTGAAGAGAGTCATAAATAAATGATTATTAAGTTCAGATATCGGTGAAACCCACATACGCAGTAATGTTTGGCCGTGGTAGTTCACGATTATTTCATCCCTCATTTTTATACAATCCGTTTATATATAACCGTTAGAAAAATAAAGAGAAGATGAAATTGAAGGAAAAACTCTTAACGTCACACCAGCAGCATATTTGTACCCACGAATTGATCTATTAGAAAAAATAGTCCTGTGTACTGCCGACGAGTTAATTCAGGAGAAGTATAATATATGCTCAAACTACGAGAAAAAAAAAAAAAAGAAAGAATAATCATGACGAGGAAAAGATTTTATATAGATACGAATATTAAGTAAATAAGAATGTAAGGGGTGTATGATGAATTTTAGTTTGTCGTTGAAAATGAATAAGTAACTTGAGGCTGTACACAAAACTTCAACGCGGTGTAGAACGGGAATGAAGAAGAAAACAAAGGAAACATTAGTGAGAACGAAAGATCGGGTGATTTGTCAAATTTATAAAATTATTATAGACTTACGAAGAGAGCGAATAAAAACAAGACGATTGAACGTTTCATTTAGTTTCTTCATTTTTGCTCGCGCTCAGTTGAGATATTGAAGTTACGTACTGTCGAACTACGCAAAAATAGTAACTTGACGAATGAACAGATGGCGCTTACGAAAGATTCTAATAACGCCGGGAGCGCCAGTACTACTCGCGTAAATATAACCTCTTACATGTGTTTCACAAGTTTACGCGATCCTAAATATCTTCATTTAGCCGCGAGCAAAAGTTCGCGAAAACAAATCGATTGCGACGATTGAAAATTTGAAATTTCTCGAATCCCCGAAGATTCGTACACGAAGCTCCATCGATCCTTCGGATAATTATTGTGTCGGATGAAACACTGAAATTGATAAACGTAATGCGACAATGAAAATATGATGTTTTTTTTTTTGCTTCTTTGCCTCAATGGCATTGTGACGAATTGTTAATAAATACCATAGAACGAGGAAAAAAAGGGTAATCAAACTATTGTAATAGAACAGGACGAAGTTCAACATAGCGTTTCAAATTTCGTTATTCAATTGTTTTAGGGTAGTAGTCTGGTAACTTAAGCCGATTTTCATGTCTTTTTTGGAGGGCGTTTTTTTGTAGGAAAATAAAAATGAATCGTTTTGGATATTTAGGATGTTTTTATTTACATATTGAAGATACAAAAAAAAATTTTTTTGAAAAAATTTAATAGTTTATTATTATTATTATTATTGATCGAAGTTGGCACCTCGAAAAAAAAGCGCGTGGGTGGCCCCGGTGATTTTGGCTCTTGATGTTATCAGAAATCAAAGATTCTTGATAATTCTTAATCTATAGACATGTGAAAACTTTTTTTTCCAAAGTCCGCCATTTTGTTATTTATCCATGAAACTTAACTTCAGTAGTTCCGACCAGAATGACATGTCTATAGATTAATAATTATCAAGAATTTTTGATTTCAGATAACATCAAGAGCCAAAATCACCGGGGCCACCCACGCGCTTTTTTTTCGAGGTGCCAACTTCGATCAATAATAATAATAATAATAAACTATTAAATTTATTCAACAAATTTTTTTTTGTATTTTTAATATGTAAATAAAAACATCTTAAATATCCAGAACGATTCATTTTTATTTTCCTACAATAAAATGCCCTCCAAAAAAGACATGAAAATCGGCTTAAGTTACCAGACTACTACCTTAAGGGCTCACATATCCGTGCGCGCGCTGAAAACCGAGTAAATTTGAAAAATTATTATAAAGGTTGTATGGTGAAAAAAAAATTAAATTGTTGATTTCACATTTTTTATTAACTTTTCAACTATGAGAAAAAAAATTAAAAAATTTTTTTTTCAAATATTAACATTATCCAATCTGCATAAATATACAAGAATCTAGTAAAATAATGTAGTAGCAATAGTCTGACGGAGAGATTTTTTATTGTTTTCTCAAAAATAAAGAAATTACAGTATTTCACACTTTAAATGATGAAGTTAAAAAAAAAATTAGTGTTTAATAATTTGTAAAAAATTGTCCAACAAAAAAATTAAAAAAACCTCTCGTCAGATTACAGAGAAAATAATTATTGAGATTAGAAAAAGAAAAGAAAGTCCGAAAATATTAAAAATTGACTGAGTTATCGTGCCGAGACCGTCTAAAAACGTAGTTTCGAGAAAAACGCTAGAAAAAAAATGGCGTTTCGAGGAAAAAAAATTTTTAATTTTTATCCTTATAGTTGAAAAGTTAATAAAAAAATGTGAAATCATCAATTTAATTTATTTTTCACCATGTTAAGCTTTACAATAATTCTTCAACTTTTCAAACGCCAACTTTTCGCCATTTTGAGTTCCACGATGGTGGCGCCGATGCGGATTCCTAATGATTTTTCAAATTTACGCGGTTTTCAGCGCGCGCAGGGATATGTGAGCCCTTAAGGTAGTAGTCTGGTAACTTAAGCCGATTTTCATGTCTTTTTTGGAGGGCGTTTTTTTGTAGGAAAATAAAAATGAATCTTTTCGGATATTTAGGATGTTTTTATTTACACATTAAAGATACAAAAAAAATTTAATAGTTTATTATTATTATTATTATTGATCGAAGTTGGCACCTCGAAAAAAAAGCGCGTAGGTGGCCCCGGTGACTTTGGCTCTTGATGTTATCTGAAATAAAAAATTCTTGATAATCCTTAATCTATAGACATGTTATTCTGGTCGGAACTACTGAAGTTAAATTTCATGGATAAATAACAAAATGGCGGACTTTGGAAAAAAAAAGTCCTTTTATTTTAGCAAATAAATTTTGTTATTTATCCACGAAATTTAACTTCAGTAGTTCCGACCAGAATGACATGTCAGTAGATTAATAATTATCAAGAATTTTTTATTTCAGATAAAATCAAGAGCCAAAATCACCGGGGCCACCCACGCGCTTTTTTTTTCGAGGTGCCAACTTCGATCAATAATAATAATAATAATAAACTATTAAATTTTTTGAAACAAAATTTTTTTTGTATCTTTAATCTTTAATATGTAAATAAAAACATCCTAAATATCCAAAACGATTCATTTTTATTTACCTACAAAAAAACGCCCTCCAAAAAAGACATGAAAATCGGCTCAAGTCACCAGACTACCACCTTAATTGAGAAAATTTTCTCCATTTGGCGGAAGAAAAATTCAAACTAAACTCGATTAAAATATTCCAACAAAGTATCAGTTACGGATGATCGAGAAAAAAAAATGGTCAAGTGGAAAAAAAATACTTGTCATAATATCATCGTCATCAAGATAAGTAATTAAGCATATGTGGCATTTGTGGCTCTCGTAAAAAAAAAAAAAAACAAAAAACGAAATCACGGTCGTTAATGAAAGCAATATTTGGCGCGCGACAAAATTATTTTTTTGATTTCTATTGATGAGACAATTCAGTTGAGGGGCTCTGGTAGCGAGATATTGTACTAATTAATGTGGCCGCCGAAAGTCACTGTTTGCTGGGATCGAAACATCGAAAACTTCAAATAAATGTAAATACATCGATATACCATTATATATCCATTACTATAGATAATTATTTATAAATTATTATAATTATTTAACATAATGTTCATTTATATGAAATTTTCGATATTTTGTCCAATGATTGTGTAAAAAAAGGTAAACAATCGGTTTAGAGCGGCCACGACATCTTGCGACACCAGCGACACTATCGTTAATCCTTCCAATACGGATGGTCCCCTTTTGGAAGCCTGAACGACTCTCGTGAATAAAATGAAAGATCACAACAAATCAACAACGACACCATTGGAAAACGGATTTCGCCGTGCGATCCCCGGTGGAAATTTCGCAAATTTGCATAATGATGCCTCGAGAGACAAAAAATTATTTCCGTTTGACTTCTGAACGAAGCTTTATGTACTATTTGTCGCGATGTGCGTTATCAAATTTTTTCAGTAAAAAATTTGATAAAAAAATTGGTTCCTGCACAAATTAATTTGTGATTTATGACCGCTCCAGAGTACAATCCCAACTTTGAATTTGTGTACCTCGATATTTCATCTCGAATATCGTACCGAGCACGAATATTTTATCGAAAAAAATTCTCCTTGGTCTCAACAATCGGTGCTTTTCAAATTTAAAAATTCGCCATCTTGAGTTCGACGATGGTGGCGCCAATGCGGATTCCCCGGCTCGATCCGTTCCCCAATTACATTCGAAAGTTCCGTCATTTTTTTACAAGAAAAAACAAAACGAAAAACAAAATAATTAAGCAAGAATATAAATGAAAGAAAAAACAATCAAATTTCGCTCAATAAAAAAATTTAAAAAAAACGCCGAGAACGTTTTGCAAGGCGAAACAATTATTAACGTAGACGAGTCGCAAAGTAAATCTGCGATTCCCAGTAGTGGATGTCGGGATAAAACATCGAAGGAACGCTCCAAAAAATAGAACAACAATCACGTCGTCTCTTAAGGATAACATATTCACACACACACACGTATATATATTATATATACACATGACTTAACTATATAGTGATCGTTTTTCGAAATCGTTCGTCCACCAGCAATAATAATCGAATTCATTTGTAATCACTAGTGAAGAATATAAGAAAAGGTGCAAGAAACGTAAATATATAATAATGCCCAAAGGGTCGAACAATCGATCACATACATATACACGCTGTTTAATAAAAAATTGTATATGCGATGACGTGTATATTAAATAATGTCGCAATGCAAGGTCTAACGTATAGTCAATAGATGCAAACATTTTTAGGAATTAAAATGATTTGCAATGAAGAAATGACCTTTGGGTTTGTTGAAGAAAAAAAGAAGAAAAAAAAGGAAGAACGCGAGGATGAACGAACAGCATATCAGAGAGTGATTGAAAGTGGCGCCGTCTATTTGGGGTATCGCCAGGGGAGAAAAGAATGGATCAGAGAAAAATTATGGTACCGCGCGCTAAGTTAAACGAGTGTTAAACTAAGAAAGAATCGTCTTTCGAAACTCTGATGGACTAATCGTCAGCGATAAGTGATTATATATGTACTATACCATGTGTTTTTAGAATTGAAAAATGATTATAGTAATTTATTATCGAAAAGTTAAATTTGTGTCGATATTTGAACGAGTAATTTTATTTATTTTTTCATTAATCACTTTACAACCCTTACCTTGGCGCATTTGTCACTTTCGATAGCCGTTTTAGAATCATGTCTTCGCAACTTCACTCGCAATAAAATCTTTTTATAACCTGAAAATTGAAGAGATACGATTGTAACGCCATCTTTGATCTGTTTCTCAAATCTTCAAATAATTCCCCGATAACGGGCTAAATGTGGTAAAGAAGAGAAACATGCTGCAGTGAAAGAAAGAAAACCTTAGTTACCGTGGGTTGATCTTCGAAAATTGATGAAAATTGAGAATCCACACCGATTTCGTAATTTTTAAATAATAAATTTGCGTCCAATTTTCGACCAGGTGCGTGGAACGAGAAAACGAATTGAAAACGAGCTGCGAATCGACGGGCAGTGGTGCGGGGACTTTGAAAAGCCTTTCTGGACGATAAATAGTTGACAAATATAATGACTAGCTTAACAATATTACGATTAGAGTCGTCAAGAATGTATACAAGTGCACGTATATAGACATTATCGAATAAAAAAAATACACTCATACAAAAGTTATTTTTTTTTTTGTTATTTCAGACAGTTTAGGTAGTAGTCCGGTAACTTAAGCCGATTTTCATGTCTTTTTTGAAGGGCTTTTTTTTGTAGGAAAATAAAAATGAATCGTTTTGAATATTTAGGATGTTTTTATTTACATATTAAAGATACAAAAAAAAATTTTTTTGAAAAAATTTAATAGCTTATTATTATTATTATTATTGATCGAAGTTGGCACCTCGAAAAAAAAGCGCGTGGGTGGCCCCGGTGATTTTGGCTCTTGATGTTATCTGAAATCAAAAATTCTTGATTATTCTTAATCTATAGACATGTCATTCTGGTCGGAACTACTGAAGTTAAATTTCATGGATAAATAACAAAATGGCGGACTTTGGAAAAAAACCTTTTTGTTTCATGAAATTTAACTTCAGTAGTTCCGACCATAATGACATGTCTATAGATTAAGAATTATCAAGAATTTTTGATTTCAGATAACATCAAGAGCCAAAATCACCGGGGCCGCCCACGTGCTTTTTTTTCGAGGTGCCAACTTCGATCAATAATAATAATAATAATAAACTATTAAATTTTTTCAAAAAGTTTTTTCTTCGTATCTTTAATATGTAAATAAAAACATCTTAAATATCCAAAATGATTAATTTTTATTTTTCTACAAAAAAACGCCGTCCAAAAAAGACATGAAAATCGGCTTAAGTTACCAGACTACTACCTTAATGGGTTAGTAATGGTTTTTATTTTTTAACACCGAATAACGAAAATTGTGCTTACCGACTGAAGTAAATAAAACATTTTTTTTCTCTCATAGATTGTTGAAGATATGAGATATTTACATTATATATATAATTTCTACAATAAAATGACATTTATTGATTAATCGTTGGTCGATGAAATGAATACCCCTCTAAACAAAGTACCAGATTAACGCAATGATTTTTATTCAATTTTCAGTATCCAAAAATATATCGGTGCCAGTCTTCTCGGCGAGAGCTTTTGCCTCTTGCGGAGTTAATTTTTCAAAATAGCTGGGTTCCATGGGTTCACCGTCCGGCGTAAGTTTATTGCCACTAAAATCTTTAGTTATTTTTTCCGCATACACAACGTTGAACAAATCTTGAGCTGTAAACTCGCTCTGTACAACGTTGATAGATTTGTACGTAACGTAAGGCTTCAACTTGAAATCTTTTAGATCGGGCACAATGAGCTCCGGTATCTTTTCGGGTATTACGTCGAGCTTGCCGTTGACCATGTAACCGACGTCTCTGACGCCACGTTCTAAAATAGAAATGTTGCGTTACGTGTATGTACGACTTTCTTAGTTGTACAAGTATTACAAGTAATGCAATTTTTTTGTGCAAACGGGCAACGGCAATGAGTTACGTTAGTCATTTTTTTGCAAAATTAGATTCAATTTTCAAAAATGACTAATCGCTCTCTTCGTTATCCGTTTTTTTTTATAAATGCATGACGAATCGACGATGCATTATTGGATCAAACGTACTGTCGACGGGGATGTCCGGATCAGGATTCGTTGCCTGTCTCTCCTTGAACACTCTTGTTCCTCTCTTGCCGTATATCAAAAATTTACGAAAATTTCGTTTTCCATGCAAAATACTCGAGGTAACGAAACCTCGCTGTATTATTTTGCACGCCGAAGCCATTTCTGATGATTTCTTGAGATAACAAAAAATATCGTTGCAATTCAATTATCGTTGGTCAAAGCTATTATTTATTATATTAATAAATGAATAATGTTTCGGTATAATAATTAGTTAAAAAATGTTTGTCGTCAATTAGTATATAGGGAAGATAACAAAAATTTTTATTAACGAACGGATCTATAATACTGAGATAACCTCAAAAATAAATATAAACTTTACTATTGCTGATGTAATAACGAAGGAATGATGGTTGTAAAAAGAACATTGCTTACGAATAGGTTACGAATATTTTGGAGTGATTCGGCGACGATGCCAACGAATAGTTTTTTTCTAAATCCAATGTCTTAAAATCCTACTACTGAATTCTTGGGAATTATTGTTTCAAGTTATTTTAGCAATATAGCACCGGCTGCACTGCACGGCACTGCACTGAATTCTGTACTTGTCTACCGACAACTATCGGTGTCGTTAGCGAGCGATAGCCTATGAGAGTCGCGCCTTTCCGCTGAAATCTTCCTTGCAATTGGCTGTTGCTCGCTAACGACACCGAAAGTTGTCGGTAAAATGGTACAGAATCCCAGGGGGCTGGATTCCGTACTTGTCTACCGACAACTATCGGTGTTGTTAGCGAGCGATAGCCTATGAGAGTCGCGTCTTTCCGCTGGATTCTTCCTTGCAATTGGCTGTCGCTCGTTAACGACACCGATAGTTGTCGGTACACAAGTACGGAATTCAGCCCCAGCACTGGTAAGCCCTTGGCATAATGCAAGGAAATAAGAAATAGGAATAAAAATTAGCGAATCGCCACGCATTTTGAAGAAGCTACACCAATTGGATGGCTGATTCAGGCTCATTTTTCTTCCTATTTCCTATTTCGTCACGGACTTTAAGATTAAATTCTCACGGACTTTAAGGCTAAATTCTCGCGGACTTTAAGGTTAAATTCTCACGGACTTTTAGGTTAAATTCTCACGGACTTTAAGGTTAAATTCTCACAGACTTTAGGTTAAATTTTCATTGTGAGGCAGCGTTCTCACGCTTCCTTGCTATTGGTTGAGATATTATAGAGGCTTCTAAAGCCTTTGTCCCAATGAGAGGAATTGAGGAATAGGAATAAAAATGAACCGATCACAACTCACTTTACAGAAGCTACGCCAATCGGATGGCTGATTTGCCAATCAGAAATCGGAACAATATGCAAAAGCAGTGCTGCGATTATAGAGACTAGTCTCCATGGCTGCGATCGTAAATGATGATTAAAATAAGGTGATATAATTGTCGCTGAATTGTGCTTGTCCCATTGGCGTTCATTCGGTTTAGAAAATCCCACGGAAACGTAAATCCACGTAAATACGCCGGTTTCTTACCTTCGGTACATTTCGCAAATCCGCGTTTAGGAGAAGTGTTACCTGAAAATAAGCAGCATTCCTCATAAATTTCGTTAGCCACTCAAAACGTGTCGATAAGCTGTTCTTACCCCATAAATTTGCATTTCTTCTTCGGTCGAAGCGATTGAACCGATAAGCCAGGTCTGATTGTTGCCCACGATTGTTAGAGCCGAAAATTTTTTTATCAATTGCCGGTGCGCGGCGGGGTGTGTTTTGGGGAGGATGTCAAAATCCCGACAGTCAAACTTCCGACACGGCCTATCGCGCGTGTACCGACTGTTTTTGGTACGTGTATAGCCGCGAGATGGCAATAACGGTTAAAGCGCAAACACATCGCGGTTAGGCAATGAACGTAGTTCCAAGTGTTGGGGTTCTCAATAAAACCGAGGGACGTGACTGACTAGCAAATTATTTAATCAAATAATACACGTGGGTTCCTTTTGGCTATATCAGAGCGAGAAAAAGTTGAATAACATAAACAACTGTTGTTGGTTGAATTTCTTATAAACAATTTATTAAGAAAACCAGGAATAAATAGTATTATGATTGTTGTTGGGTTTCGTTTATTGAACAAATGGAGAATGAATAAATAAACTGTCCAAATAAATTGAAATTATTGTTTTTATTGTCGTTGTTATTATTATTAATACATTTCGTCGCAAAGATTTGACCGGATAATACACGTGGGTTCCTTTTGGCTATATCGGAGCGAGAAGAAGTGGAATAACATAAAGAAGTCTTGTTGGTTGAATTTCTTATAAACAATTTATTAAAAAAACCAGGAATAATTACTATTATGATTATTGTTGGGTTTCGTTTAAAAATTTGTACCTCTGTTCCCTGAAGATTTTTCTATGATTTCACAAAAATTAACTTTTTTTTACCTAATAATAAAAACAACGACAATAAAAACAATCATTTCAATTTATTTGGACAGTTTATTTATCCATTCGCCATTTGTTCATTAAACGAGACCCAACAATAATCATAATAGAATTACTATTATAATTATTGTTGGGTTGGGGATTATTGCTGGTTTTTTAAATAAATTGTTTATAAGAAATTCAACCAACAACACTTTATGTTATTCAACTTTTTCTCCCTCCGATATAGCCGAAAGGAACCCACGTGTATTATCCGGTCAAATCTTTGCGACGAAATATATTAATAATAATAACAATGACAATAAAAACTATTATTTCAATTTATTTGGACAGTTTATTTATTCATTCTCCATTTGTTCATTAAACGAAACCCAACAACAATCATAATACTATTTATTCCTGGTTTTCTTAATAAATTGTTTATAAGGAATTCAACCAACAACAGTTGTTTATGTTATTCAACTTTTTCTCACTTCGATATAGCCAAAAGGAACCCACGTGTATTATCCGGTCAAATCTTTGCGACGAAATGTATTAATAATAATAACAACGACAATAAAAACAATTATTTCAATTTATTTGGACAATTTAGCTATTCATTTACCATTTGTTCATTAAACAATTAACAGCAATAATCATAATACTATTTATTCTTGGTTTTGTTAACAAATTATTTATAAGAAATTCAACCAAAAACAGTTGTTTATGTTATTCAACTTTTTCTCGCTCCGATATAGCCAAAAGGAACCCACGTGTATTATTTGATTAAATAATTTGCTAGTCAGTCACGTCCCTCGGTTTTATTGAGAACCCCAACACTTGGAACTACGTTCATTGCTTAACCGCGATGTGTTTGCGCTTTAACCGTTATTGCCATCTCGCGGCTGTACACGTACCAAAAACAGTCGGTATACGGGCGATAGGCCGTGTCGGGAGTTTGACTGTCGGGACTTTGACATCCTCCCGTGATTTGGATGTAACACCTAGGCTATAGGTCGTTTGGCAATTCTGCTATTTCACAGCACATCTTTTGATTCATCTCTTTGACATGCACTCTACCTGGGTTCAAATAAATAGAGGCGCTTGGGGTTTCAAGGAAAATCAAATTTATAACTGCAGGATTTTTATAAGCGTTCTGTATACCGAGCGTGGTTTTTAAGTACCGCTTTCTACTATACCGACACATCGACCGACCTCTTTAAATTGCCGACAAATACATTAGAAATAACTTTTATCACCGAGGAATTTGCTGAGGGGTTTATATAGCGAATTCTATTTACACTGGATAATTGATATTCTTAACGGTGTTATTAATAATCTGGTAAAAAAAGATACCGCGATGAATATATTTTTACATGCTTGCGAGCATTGTTCTCATTACTTTATGTTTATCTCATCTACTCTACCCGGTAATTATTAATGGTAAATTTATTAAAAATTATTAAAATTACTCGTACGTTTTTGTATTGTCTTACCATGCTTGATTAATCTGGCCTTCAATAAAGTATAACATTGGATATTCATGCAAGTAAGCTTATAGAAAAGAAAAAATGAAAAGTAAGGTCTTCCAGCTGTCAATTTAATTTTTACACATAATAGCCGAAAAAAAAAAATTGAATAATCTCAACAAAAAATGAAACTAGGAAATTAGCTCCAAAGGGATTATTCAGTTTTTGGAATAAATTCGTCGGTGGGTTAATGTGTACAATGGCGAATTTGCATAACATAAAATCGCACAAGGGATAACATATCTTATAAACGTTGAATGAGGACGAGCAATGACGGACGATTTCGTGGACCAAAAAATCGTTACTCATAAAATGGAGTTATTGACGATTTTTTAGTTATAATTAAATAATAATTTTAATTTTTCCTGTATTCCTTCGATCGTTAGAGAATGCATGTGAATTTAATTAGATAAGAATCTCGCTGAATGCCTCATAAAATCCCTTACGAACGTGTAATTGCGACAGAAATTAAGTTAAAGAGTGAAATATAGTGTGCAAAAGGACTGGTGGTACGAGGAGTACGATGGAAAAAGGATATATAAAGAGGGGAAAAGTGAGACGAAAGAAAAAAAAAACCGATGAAAACAACGAGAAGTAATGGAAGTTGCCCGGGCAGCGCATGCTGGACACGCTTCTCATCCATTTCTTTTCCTCGTGTCCCGAACAACGGTCAGCCCCATTGCTTTATTAAATTCCAGCCGACTGAACTTCTTTGGTAGTACTGCCTTCCACACGGCGTCTCTCTGGTTCTCGTCTATTTTTCCCTCGTTTCCTCTGACACACGATTTCTATAAACATACATTCGTGAGATCTTTTCTTCCTTTGTCGGCATCTAAAAATGTTTCATTGTACAGAAAAGATATCGAATTGGATGTTTACATATTTCTTCCGTTTTGTCGCTATTTCGCGAATGCACGGTTCGCTTCTCATCCTTCGCTTCATCTGCTTGGCAGTGTACGACTTTTCACCCGAAGTTAGTCACTTTACTTTCTAAAATGGCTGATGTATTACAATTTCCCCCGAAAAAAAGACATGTCACAAAATGCGATGTATTTCGGAACCCGGCTAACTCGTTATTATGATTGGCTGTCAATGTCGTGCTCGGAATTGGTTCATGTGCATACTTCAGATCGCACAATGAACCTAGCCTACAAAAGTAGCGCGTGAACGCCGATTCTAGAATCTTAGAAGATAGAGCAAGCCCATTGTACCTCTGAAATTTCGTGGACAATTTTTTAATGACCGACATATATATAATTTGATAGGAAAACAGTTCAATTTGCTTGACAGTTTTTAACGTATATGGGTGACAGAGCTTAATGCGAATGTTGTTAAAATCTTTGACTATTGCCTCAGGATCCGATTGGCGATGCTAGAACGAGGCCAAAATTCTTTGCAAGGCATTCTGGGCCATTAACGGCGTTGTGAGTCTGTTTTATCGACTTCGTGTTTTACCAGACAGCGCCAAAGCAACGCTCAGGCAAAAAAGTCCATTGAAATTTTTCGCCAAACGCAATCCTAACGTATCAGACCGAACGATTTGAGATTTGGTCAAGTAATTCTGACGAAAAAATTCGCTCGAAGTCTCCAAATTTGCGGCAGAGCAACCGCAAACACTTATTTGTCGGCTCAAAGTCGTATAAAACTTAACAGTCGTTAGAAATATCTCCAAAAATTTCACCAAACAAAGGGTGTTTGACGATCAAGATATTTGCAAAATTTGAGCGAGATCGGTCGAGTTATTATGGAGATATAACTGCTGTTTGATTTTTTAGGTTAACCACATACCGATTGGATCCGGCGAAAGTACACACCCCGTAAGCGCATGCGCGAGAAGTTTAAAATCTGTATAATCTTATTGGCTGTTCGGTTTTCCGTTGCCAGTGCACCTCATCTCGGCGGTGAAAATGGAGCCGAGCGAAAAAACGAAAGTGCGACCACTTGCTTGAGAACCTCGAAAGTCTCGCGCATCCGCTTAGGGGTGTCCAAATTCCCCACGATCCACTCGGTACATTAACACGTGCGATGTTCCGGCATATTTTTCTATATAAGTACTATTTTCTGACTGCTCGGGATATTTTAAACGGTCTGATATGAAAACATTGAAAAAGAAAATATTCTCACGTAAAAAACAAAGCCTATGAGGAAGCAAAAAATGTCAAAATTCGAGATGGCGCGCGTGAAGTTTATCAGTTTCGAAATTATTAGTATCTAAGAGAAACAACGTCGAGCTGCACATTAATTACGTATTACTCCTACGTATGCATATTCGTCGTGCAAAACCCTCCTCCCCCAACCCCCTTCTCCTCCGCCCCTGGCTGGGTTAGAGCTGGCAAGCACTAATTGAGTAATACAGTAATTTCATGCAAATTACGCATACAACGTGTGTTATGTCGTCTTCCTGCACGTACGATACCTTCAACCCTGAAATTGCCATCTGACGAGCGGTTGTCACGTATACAAGGAAGGCTCGCAGTACAAATGGAATGTCCATCACTTCAATTAAGAATATAATCAGTCTGACCTGAGCGGAGAGACGATATGATGAGCGTATGAAAATTTTACAAAATTACGGAAAAGTCATTCGGATCAAACCTCGGTCGAATGCGGCAAAGAGGCGAATTGGCATTTAACGTTTTACGGTTCATGCCATTATTTGAACCTTGCCTCGATTGATTTTCTTCAAATTTAATCCTAGAACGGTATACATTTTTTTTTCACTTTTATCACGATACACATGGGTCAGGGGTAGCAACCCGATGAAACGCACTGCAACTCTAGACTACACGCTCCAATAATATTTTAATGGGGGTGAAATCGAAACGGCAGACTGTAAGCTATAAGTAGAAATTGTCAAAATGTTCATTTAATGATCATTTAACATATTAGCTGTCGTAGAAAAAGAGGTATCTCGGATTAATGTCAAATAATTCTTTGATAGCACACAATCGAATTTTTCACTGGGTATTTAAAAAATTACAGGAACAGCCTTAACAAAACGTCTTTATCGCGATTTTTTGAAAAATACAAAAATCGATAAATCAAAAAAATCCGCGATAAACATTAATATAAATTTTCTCTACATTCAAGACCAAAGATTCTTTGATGGTAATCGATTGATGTGTTTGCTTAAAATCCCACAAGAGTGCACGAGGACTAAAAAGAAATATCGATTATTTACAAGTATCGTATACACAGATTTTTTTGGAAAATCCGCAATTCCATGAATCTAGAACGCCTTAAAGGGTTAGGCCACTCTAGAGGCTGAAAAAATCGGCTTTTTTGGGGATTTTTTTTCAGAAAAACTACAAAATAAATCGAGATTACAAAATAGGATACTTATCATACATATCAGTGACTGTATACGATAATTTTTTTGAAGCGATTAATTTCAAAATGGCGGCAGTGCAGTATTTTGCGATGATGTCTCCGTTTTTGTTGGCCGGAAACATAACTCGGACGATTTGCAACCGATTCACTTGAAATTTTGTATATATCTTTAAAAATACATTGTCTATGGAAGGGCGTAGGATTTTTTCGATATATTGATTTTTGGCCAAACTGGCGCACTTCTAAAGTGAAAAGTGAAAAATTCGCTTAAAAAATCGTCAGAAAATTGTTAATAACAAATGAACTATGCAATATAAAAAAAAACATCCTACGCACTTTCATAGACAATATATTTTTAAAGATATATCCAAAATTTCAAATGAATCGGTTGAAAATTGTCTGAGGTGTGTTTCCGGCCAACAAAAATGGAGACGTCATCGCAAAAACGCTGCACAGCCGCCATTTTGAAATTAATCGCTTCAATAAAATTACTGTATACAGTCACTGATATGTATGATAAACAACCCCATTTATGATCTCGATTTATTTTGTAGTTTTTCTGAAAAAAAATCCCCAAAAAAGCATATTTTTTCGGTCTCTAGAGTGGCCTAACCCGTTAAACCGGATTATCGTCAAATCCCATAGCGAACATCTCGCATGGTCCATTGGTAAATAAAAGTATAGTCCGATAGATCGAAAATTTTCCGAGTTATGCTCTTGAAATATATTTTTAGAATATCTCTAAAACCGTGTAAAATTCGGACAAGTGTATGCATTTGTGATGAAATTCATAGCGAAAGAGGACTCTTGGATGATTCACTCGTGTGCCAAATTTCAATCCAATCGATCGAACCAATCGAAATTTACAGGCGTTCAAAATTCGCAATCTTGCCACACACATCCACACAACCATCCAGATATTTTTCTAAATGTGATTTTTCGACGTATTGTAACATTCCAAACACAGAGGATTTTAATGAGTATTAAAAGCGCGAAAGAAAATTTTCGGGAAAAAACAAAGCAAAGCCACGAGTAATTTACACTGAATAATTTATTTATATCGTTATTAAATATTTACATTGAAAAGTTATGTTTTTTAAATGTCGACCTATAATCTATATAAATAAAAATCAATTGCCGCATGTATGACGGTTCATCACTTGAGAACAGCTCGACCGATTTGGCTGATTTTTTTTTGTTGTGTTCGTAATATTCAGAACAAGGTTTGTATGAAAGAAATTTTTTGGAAAATCCACCTGAAAAGTCGGAAATTTGAAAAATATGAAAATATGAAAAATATGGAAATAATATATGAAAATCTCAATAAAAAAAATTTGACGTTCGGTTTGAAAGTTCTGCTGTCACATGTTTCATAACGAAAAAAAATGTGACGTTCAGTTTGAAAGTTCTGTTTTCATAACAACAACAAATTCCGCATTGAATGTTGTTATTTTGCGAAAAAGAATTTAATTGAAAGCGATATGTCATTTCGTGGTTTATTTCTTTGAAAAAAATGCCACCAGTCGGATGTCCAATGCGGAAGTGATGATCCGTCATACATGCGGCAATTGATTTTTATTTATATAGATGAAATATTAAATAATAAAAAAAATAAAAAATAAAAAAAGTTCAATATCTCGGGAAATATTAATCTAAGCAATTGGGTCGATAGGACCTTTTTTATAGGAAATTAAATTTCCAACAAATTTTTCGTTTACAATTTTTTCGTAAAGTTAATTGTTTCGGAGATAACAGCAAAAAAACGAGGATTTCGGGTAAAAATCAACTTCAGTGACCCGTACCAACTCATCAGTACAATTTACACTTTCGTCGCAAGAGGCACTTTCTTAGATTGTTTTATTCTGAGTAAATCGAAACCAAGAACAATATGATAGCATAAAATGCTGCTGAGTTATAGAAATTTGAAAAAAAAAAAAAAAAAATCGATTTACCTGTATTTTAGATGGAAAATCTTCTCACGCTTTGGGAAAGTACTTAGAATTAATATTAAGGGCTGTAACCTTCAGGGAATGTCTTTTTCGACATATCCAACAAAATTTCGGGTGGGGACTGAAAAAAAAATAGTCGAAAAAAAAAAATCGCCCTAATCTATATATATAAAAATGAATCCCCATTTCCCTTGGTCACGCCATAACTTGAGAACGACTTTACCGATTTCATTCATCTTTTTCTTTCAAGTTTTCTAATACTGTGTAGAAGGTTCTTACGGGAAGGAAAGTTAAGAAAATTGCGCAGAAAATTGGAAAATTTCAGAAAACTTAACGACTATTAAACCTTCGCGCGTTTGACAGTTCCCGCGAAGCAAATGTGATTTAATAGATGCATCGGTCGGCATCTATAGATCGAAAAATTCATTTATTCATTTCTTAGCGCACAGTCCATTCGATCTGAACGTTTATCCAGTTTTGAGTTTGTTGAGTGAGTTTTTTTGAGAAGTGTTTGTTCATCGCAATTAGTTCACCGCAATCACGGCTTATATTAAAAGATAAATTTAATATCGATTTCTGGTAAGTTTTGATAGACTAACACGTGGTATACATGCTTATACAGATAAACTAAGGGAGTCAATTTTTTATTTTCAGTTACAATAAACACTATGTTTTTGAAATAATTTTCTTTTAAATTATTTATTCCAGTTCGAATTGAATATTCATAGCTCAGACAGGACAACGTCTGTCGGGTTAGCTAGTTAAAAGTAAAAAAATTCCCGAGGTACCAATTGCTAAATGAAGAAAAATTCAATCTGTTCCTCGACGATATGTACACTATGTACTGCGGAGATACACAGCATTAAAATACGTCGTCACGAGAGGTAAACAATGTTTTGAGAGAAACATCGTCTGCGACGACAGTAGTTGTCGAGATTGTCTGCATCAAGGCTTAACCCGTGAATGTCTCTCTCGCTGCCGCCGGATGTTCACCGCTCAGCGTGTACTATGAAGCTTTCTGACGTGACACTCGAGCAATCATCGTATACCTCAACCCCCTTGAACCCGAAACCCTAACGTCAAATTAACGTCGCTGTTGAAACATACGTATCTATCTGTGTCAGCAAATATTTCGTTCCCATAATACGAATGATTTCGATGAATAATTTAATTAAACGTATGTTCCCGGTGGACTTCACAACGACAACAAAACAGTTTTGCTGCTGGCGTTATTGCAACTCGTGGCTTCTCTCATCACATTTGTTACTTTGGCGTGCGGTTGTGTCGTGAAATTACTGAGGTAAAGTGACGAATGATAATTTCGTAGAATATAATTGTAACCTCTTCGCACAAAAACATTTCTAGTGTTTTGGCTCACGAGTTACGAGACAGCGTGGTGCTTCGAACGGTGATCGCGAGATGGCGTTGCGTGACATGGGCTAGGTTTTTTTTTATATTGCATCGCGCTCTCAAACGTTTATCGAAAAAATACACTGTGAGAACGGAGGTCTTGGTCTCTCGGGAGAAGTACGAGTGTCCCAAAATCGGATTATCGTGTCCGTCTATGGAATATTGTGTTTATATTAAAAGTACGGAGCAACGAGATCGTTCATTTCTATACTTCTCTAGCCAGTGCGTTTGTGGGCTTTTCGGTTTATTCTATTTATGCTGCATTTTTTAGAGTTCTTTTGTTTAACATGAAATCGGCGACCTCAACAACTCCGGGCTCCTCGTTACGGAAGAACGAAGTTTAGGTCGAAATG
Source organism: Oxytorus armatus (assembly GCA_958009045.1). Classification (NCBI taxonomy): domain Eukaryota; kingdom Metazoa; phylum Arthropoda; class Insecta; order Hymenoptera; family Ichneumonidae; genus Oxytorus; species Oxytorus armatus. Next base: position 13,642,016 of record OY253755.1, read on the forward strand.
GATTTATTTTTCATCATTTCCATTGTTAACACACAATGTTTGACATTAAATTCGTTATTTACAATCTCAAATCGCCTTAAGTAGAAAGCTGTCATGAAAATTCTATAATTTTACGTTTTTCTTTCGTTTTCCGCTATCTTGTATTTTGAAATTTTGACGATGCATTAAAAATCGGCGATGCTAAAAACCACCTTCCAGAAATTTTCATCAAAGCCTCTTATTTTCTCGTCTTTTACTGCACCGCCATTTTGATTTTCGTGATATTTGCGATACTCTCGTAATCAGCATTCCGCTAATAATCGGCAATTGTTAATTTTTCACGAAGAATCAACTGCTCCGTCATTTTTCAGTCTAAAAGCGAAAAAAATCTTAAAAAATCGATTTCCAAACGTTACTCCTTCGGTCAACAATTTCGAATTATCGACAATATCATTTAGAGTGCAACCCGGAAGATGAAAAACGAGAAAGTAGAGGCGAAAGGATGACCGATGGAGAAACAGTGAGAGACAAAAAAAATTTTGCGGTTTTGGCACGTGTCGCGGCCATGTTCGTCGAAATCGAATGGTTCGTGGACTTGGAACCGAGTAAGCTGTCGAATCTATGAAAGATTTCGCACGACCGACCTGACGCAACCGAGAGAGAGACAGAGATAGAAATGTTTGCGATTATTCAGCATTCAGAGATGGTAGTACGTTCGCGTGTACATCCTAGTGGTGCATCTCGCTCGGCGTTGGGGACGAGAAGTACGAGCGTCCTTATAACGCACTGTCGCTGCTGAAAACCGTAAACGCGCGCAAACTAAACTAATTCAATACGTGGAAGGAAAAAAAAATCTTAACTATTCCGTAATATTTTATTTCCACTCCGATAAACATGAAAAGTCGTGTATAAAAATTGGAGAAAAGGAAATTAATTGTACTTACAATTCCAAGAAGCGAAATAAACAAATCGAGACAATTGTGTTAACAACAATGATTGTATTTTGAAAATTCGTAACATTGATTTATGGAACCCTCTCAGTTCGGTAAAACATCAGGCACATCGGTGTTACAAAGGTGTTTTCCACTAAATTTCACTACGAGTTGATACAGTCTGAACTGTCTGATTCGAGAAGGCAACCGAGGGCGAAAACGTCGACGAAGATTTGTGATTCTCGTACGTGAAGCGCGTTCAAATATAATTTCTCCGATGAAACATAACGCGGCGAGAGCCAGACCAATTCCAAGAATTACAAATGCGAAGTCGAGGTCGCGGACCTCAAGAATTTTGCGAGTAAGATCTGTGCCTTCGGTCTTAGTCCGTTCAATAGTACGCATTGCGTCGTAGAAGCGTCTTTCGTGCACTCGGTTAACTATATCACCTTCGACTAATCTCTGCTCTAATATGCTGAACCTTTCTTCGAGGGGCCAGTCTTCACGGCAGTTATGAGATACGTAAACGTTCATAACATTATCGCTCGTTATATGAAGTTTGTATGCTGCGGCTACGAGAAGACCAGAATTCGATATCGTTAGGCAAGCAGCCGATGAGTCCCGAATAACATATCCCGCACAAGCTACCTCATCTACAACTCTATAACGCGTTTTTACTACTTTCACCGGGAGTGCCATTCGGTACCCGAGCGAACCGTAAATCTTGTGATGAGATTTGACAAGATCTTCCAACGTATCGATATTTGGACGGAGAACACGCTTCGCCAGCAGAGAAGCCAGTTGTGACTGATAAATTCCGAGAATCGTTATGACGAAAAAAAATAAACCGGTCAGATAGATTCTTGTTGGTGCATCAATCGGCAATTTGTTGAGACAAGAGTTGCAAAACATACGAACAGTATTGAGAAACGCCGTCATGGGAGTCTGGCGTTGAATTATTTTTAGGAATGCCACGGTAACGAGAAACACGAGACACACGCCGATTCTTGAAGGTCTATCGATTGCAGAAATGAGTTTGCTTATTTGGGACTTGTCACCGGCGTACTGCGTTACAACCCTAACACCGAGAGAGTAGCATGGATACATAGATATAGGCTCATTGGACGTCGTGCGGTCGATATGGTTATCAATATCGAGGATTTCATTTGTCTTATGGTTCGGTATTTTTATCGTTGCATTCAATATACGTTCAACCTCGCCATTTGACAACATCCAAAGAGTTGTGCTATTGCCCGTGCGGACTACATAACCCCCAAGATCTTTGGTCGTATCAAAATCCATGCCCACGCATATTTCAGGCTTGTCGACATATTTCCGGACTAACAGTGCCCAAGGATGATTGTCGACGCCGCTGTGGATTTTCTCCAGTTTCCACGGAGCAGGAGCATAACTTGTATATGGATTAAATCCATAAATCATTGGTTTAGTCCCGTTGGCATTACAGATAAACTTAGTCCCAAGTAAATTCATTCTCCACGCTACGGACAAGAATTGAAACGCCGCGGAACATCCAGTTTTGTTCATCGACCGGTCGACTATGTAGAATTTTGCCTTATGATTCCACCATTTTGTTTTCTTGATATCAGCCAACACTGTCTGGAGTTGAAGCGGTGCGGTGGCAGTAATGACGAACATTTGTAGCTTGTCTACGTCCGAACGCGAACGCTTGACACGGATCACCGATCGATTTGTGTTACCGACCAATATCACCGATCGATCATTCTCGGCAGATAGTGAGGAAATCAGAGAATCGATTGAGCTTCCACCGATGCCTATTACGTTGAATTGCCCTTTGTAGCAAGTTTTTAAGATCGTCGCCTGAAAGTTGTCGAGAAAAAAATAGTTATATTACGCTTAATAACTGACAGCAGTGGTCAGCGCGACTGATGCGAGGTGTCGGCGGTATCCCACCCTAATCAGTATTGACCACGGTCGATACCGATTAGGGTGACCACTTTGCCTTGCACCGCGTTGCATTCCGACTGCTGACTCGTAAGACAGTTTTTCTGACTTTCCGATGATAATGCAACGAAAACTCAGTAAAATGTAGATGCAGTGCATTAGGAATGAGTTGCTCCGGAAAACACTCTGTGGGCAGGGGGGAGATTCTCAAGGAATGGAGATCTCGATGGCTATTCATTCTTTTTTGCTCGAATACATTATAATCATAACGGATAGTCAACGTTACCATAGGTTTTATGAGATCAGACGAATCGTCCGGTGTTGGGAGCTGGATCATTATTCTAGCGACAGATGCCGTCGCGATTTGTTGAAAAATTAGCCATTTGACTATAATTTTTGTCCAGCTCATGGCTCTGCTATTCTTTAGCTGAAAGAGTTGCCGTCAGTCCCGAATTTTATAACTTATGAAGGACTTAAATTCAAAGTACGTTAGAACTTTACTTCGGCCCTTAATCTCAAGTGCAAGATCTTTAACATTAAATGACAGATATTCGTGACTTGTCATTTGTACAATATAAACCGCACAAATAATTTAATTTTTCTCAAGTGCCAATATTTATATAGCTCTTCTACTAATTTTCCTGCACATCTCATTCTAAATTCTCGATCAGTTTTGCTCGCTGATACCGCGTGCAATTGAAATTAAATCAATTTTATTTCAATTACGAATTGTATCGGATTTTCAAGTAAATTAAGGGGGGTGGGGGTAGGTTAAAAAAAATTTTTTTTTTTGCATTTTTTTTTTAATTTTTTTTCTGAATGAACAATATGTCGAGAATATTGTGTATAAATTTTAAATCAATCGGAGTAAAACTAACGGAGTTACATCGTTTCGAACGACCGGCCGTGATACGTGATACGCGATACATGAAAACTTTAAATCGATTTTCCCGAAAACGTCATTTTTGAAGTTTGTGAACATTAGAACTCAAAATCTACTGAACCAATCCTTTTGAAAATTTAAACATTGCTTCTTCACATAAATCAACAGGTAATCAGGAGGAGTTTTTTTTTTTTTTCAATTTTTTCAATTTTTTAATAACAAATTAAGCGCGACTTTTTTAGCTAAAATTACGTTTTTCACTTCCAAGTGCTGCAAAAAATAGAAAAAAAAAAAAAAAAAAAAAACTCTTCCTGATTACCTCGAGAAATACATCACCTTTAAAATGCATATCAATTTTTTTGTTTCGGATGATCCGGTAACGAGTTATAATGTTCACCGCAAAACCACTTTTTCAAGGCGCCGCTGGAGATTCAACGTCACCGGCTTATTTATCAATATTTTTCATTGAAAATTTTTTCTGAGATCCTTCAATAGTTGTACAATAATATGTAATTCTATTTAATAAAATTATATTACTCATGTCGCCGCAAAAAAATCATAAAAATATGATTTTTTTTCGCCTTTGAAACCCTATCCCTCCCTTAAGAAACGTCGAGTGGCTCAGTTTGTAGATTTATATGACTATTATCGAAGTATTATTATGAGAATGCGGAAAAACAACGATGGAAAGGTATTAACCGGTACATCTACCCTATATTCTTGTTCGTACACGGACGGGAAGTGTGACCATTTTCAATCCATCAGTCCATGATCATTTCTTTCATCAGCAAGGTAGGCAAAAATTTAACGAGATATATCCTGAACGACGCGCGTAAATATTAACCGCGGGAGATTCTAATAGTTCACGGACGTATAGTAGAGCAAAAATAGTCATACAAAACTTTGGACCAAATAACACTTGCACATAGTGGTTGTTTGTGCAATTTTTCGTGTCGAATAGATCGAAAGTGTAAACTCGTTTTACATAGGATGAAAAATGAAGAGGAATGTTTATTATTACGAAAGGAAAAAGTAGAATTTAGCCCGAATTGAATTTATTTCAAAAGCTCACATTACTTAATCGCTTTCCTTATAAAAATGTATTTTTCCACTTACCAATTGTCAGAAAAATCAGAAGTACGAAAATGTTGGTTAAATGGATTTGCATCCTGATGCGATAAACGGTGACGGTTGATGGGTAAGAAATTATCTTCCTATCACTGCGTTCTTCGATGAGGAAATAAGGTATCACTGACTAATGTGATGTTATCATTGACCAACCTGTGCCTCGAAGAACAGGCAGATTAAGTTTCTAAAAGAACGAAAGATGGACTTAAATCTCTTAAACATTTGAAGAATGTGTGTAGGGCTTTAGAGTAAATCCCGTGCGAGGGAGACAAATTATAGACAATTTTCGGACGCCCTGCCTTCTTCATTTTTTTAATTATTTTGTCTGGCAAGCCGATGAAATCATGAGCTTAAATTCGTATTCAATATGAATTCTTTAACGAGCTGTATTATAGAATCGGTAAGTCCGATTGGAAAAATACATAGAGAAAATTTGTTCGTTTCCAAATGCTTTCGATGAACACTTAATCTAAATAATGTAAATATTATTTCTCATCGACGAAGCATGCTATTCGTCTTAATTCGCCGTAACCTTACCCGTTTTGTGAAGCCGACCGTTTTCCTTTATGGTAGAGAGAAAACTGTCCGCTTCAGCATAAGGGACGAGTCCTCACCCGTATGGTGAAGCTGACCACGGGACAAACCCAAACAAATCCAAACATGCACAAGTGCATCTGCGGTTATTTTTAGTCATTCTGATTTGGAGTTGTTCGGGTTTGTTTGGGTCTGAATGATGAGAGGACGCGCAGCACACGAGCCGAGGGGTTCGCGTAGTCATTAATATTATTGTTATGTAGCTCCGAGGGTATTCTGAGCGATCTCGATTAGTTCAGATTTCTTATTAAATTTCTATAAATACGAAGGAAAAAATAATAACTTTTCCTAGAATACTCGGAAAATCCCCCCGGAAGATCCGAAACTTTAATTACTTATTTGAGGGGATTAACGGAGAACACCACTGCGTCCCCCTGTTTTTTTCACATTTTTCATGAATTTTTTTTTGTGGGAAAAAAAAGAGATATTCGAAAAATTTGTTTGGGTTTTGTTCCTTGTTTATTAATGTATCAAAAAACATTTTTTTCACATTTTTCACGCCGCATGGTGGCGCTGGGAAAGCTCTCGCGTCAGGTGCTGTCATTTCCGCGGCACGCAGCAGAACTCTCTTCAACGTCGATATGAAAAAAAAATACCGAGTGTTTTCGTTAATAATATGATATTTTGAAGAGAAGTACATAGGGATTTTGATAAATATTGTTTTAAAAAAAATAGGCACGCCTTTGAAATTAACTTTAATTTCAAAGGCGTGCCTATTTTTTTATCATATTATTAACGAAATTTATAATTTATAACGAATTATAAATATCACATTATTAACGAAAACACTCGGTATTTTTTTTCAGATCGACGTTGAAGAGAGTTCTGCTGCGTGCCGCGGAAATGACGGCACCTGAATCGAGAGCTTCCCCAGCGCCACCATGCGGCGTGAAAAATGCGAAAAAAATGTTTTTTGATACATTAATAAACAAGGAATAAAACCCAAACAAATTTTTCGAATATCTCTTTTTTTCCACAAAAAAAAATTCTTGAAAAATGTGGAAAAAAACAGTGGTGTTCTCCCTTAAAGCCATTTTGACTTCCAAGTCTCGCACAAATGGTAGCATTCGCCGAAAATTCTCAATCCTCGTACAATGACGCTTAAGGATATTGATCCTGAAGCGGCCGCTCTGACACTTTATTTAACGCGGTTGAAGGATAAATTTCGATACACGAGCTAGTCGCCACCGGTAGTAATTGCCGACAATTCTGAAACTGTATTCAAATAACAAAAATATTGAATGTGTGAAAAGACCTCGAACGAACCTGTTCGTAATATTCCATGAATGAAATTAATTTTTATTGAAAAAATTAACTATTGACAAATAATATTTACATTCATCACCTGGAGTATTAAAAAACGAACCGAAATATTGTTTAATCGTTCAACTCGGACTCATCGTTCTCGAAATACAAGTGGTTAAATTTTAAATAATTACATACGCGAATAGTTCATGGTGACATGAATAATTAGCGATATCAGAAAATGTTCACCCAGACAATTTGAAAAGAAACAAATTTTCATTTTTCCAATCGGACTTACCGTTTCCATAATAGAGCTCGTTAGAGAATTTATATCGCAGATGAATACAACTTGAAGGAGATATAAAATTAAGAAGATGCAATATTGTACAATGTTGCACGTATTTTACTACACATTACACTCGGCCTCAAAAATTTATTTATTTATTAAAGGTAGTTAAAAATCTGAATATCGCGAGATTGTGGAATAATTAAAAATAAACGAACGTTTTTTACCGTAAATCGTTATAGTCTTCACCGAAAGTAACTTCAAACTTAATTCGAACTTGAGTTCTATCTCAAGCCGAACTCACGTTCCAAAATTCCGCTGTGAGTTTCCTGGTGAACTGGACTCTTCAACTTCCAACGATGGACTGAATCGTCTGTGAGAAAAAATGGGGAACGTCGTTCGTTTCCGTGTAGAAAAAATTCCGTATATATTATTCCGTGTGTAAAGAAAGAATTATACTCCGTAGATGTAAAAGATAATGATATCGGCAGCAATTGCGAGATTCTCGAGGAACAAACATGATCGTTGATAACTAATTTCTCGAGAATATTCGCAACGTGCGTTATCCGTTTTAACTTTTTATTCCGTCAAGGGTTTTGCCGATACACGTGTACGTAAAACTTTCTGACCTCGTGAAACAAAAACAGCGATCGCGTCGCAAAGACACTTGTTGGAATATGCAATGAGAATGGGGAACGTAAATTGTCGTGTGACCAATTTCTCGAGAATACCCACAGCGATGACTCACCTTTCATGAAATATAGAGCAATTTTTTTAAATATCGCATCCCGCTGTAAAACGCTTATCGAAAAATACACAGTGAGAACGGAGGTCTTGGTCTCTCGAGACAATATGCCTGTGTCGCCATCGCATTATGGAGTATGTTTTTATACTAAACTACCAAGCAACGAGATCGTCTTCTATATCGACGGGAGAAACGGAATTTTTCGGTCGAAACGATTACAATAATCACCGGCACAGGTACGCTTGATAAGCTCTATTCATCGATAATCCCAAGATGCAAAGTATCACTGCTCAAAGAATGATTCGAATTGGCCCGAACCAATGAATTATCTTTCGAATCATTTCGATCGGAACTATGAAATAAAATATAAATTCAAATGAAAATCACTACCCAATAATGGAGAATTAAATTTTTTTTTTTAACAGAACAATTGGTCGGTGTCAGGTCTAATTATTAATACCGTTTACGACATTCTGACCTCGTGAAGAAAAATCGATGATCGCGTGGTAAAAGGCTTGTTGGAATAAAAATGTGAGAACGGACAACATAGGAAATATTCTCGAGAAGTTAGTTATCAACGATCGTGTTGGTCTCTCGAGTATCTCGCAATTCGTGCCGATATCATTATCTTATACACCTACGGAGTATATTTTTTCATTTACCCACGGATCAATATATACGGAATTCTTTCCATACGGATAAAAACATAGGTTCGCGACTTGTTTTCACGGGCGAATGATTCAGTCGAACTGTCCACTTTACAAGACGGCTTGGGTCGCAAATTTTAGAACGTCGGTTCGACTTGAGTTTCAAGTCAAGTTAGAGTTTACTTTCGGCCTTAATTGGAGAGATTCTTGGGGACAAAAAGTTCGTTCGCTTCCTCGTAGAAGGAAGCTTTGCGATGGTGACATTTATAATTTTCGAGGCTTCCAATGTCAATGTGTACAAAATTTGCCAGAACTTCGGAAAATCACATTTGAGAAAAATGTCCGACGTACATGCCTGTGCAGGGTGTGTGTGCAATGACCCGACAAAAAGGCTTTTTGAAATATCCGGCATTTTTTTTTTTTTAATATCGATGGATTATTATCAAAATATGTGATTGTAGAGGGGGATAATAGGGTCTGTGCCGTTCGACGAATCGGCTTGTTGAATAATTGAAGAATTTTGTTTCGGTATGAGTGAAAAGTTGGCCCGAAGAATGAGTAAAAATTATAGGTTTTTATTTGTAAGGATAATATTAAATGTGTACTTATTAATAGAAGGGATATATGGGTTTCGGAGATGGAATACCCCGTATATGGTTGACATTATCTATTATTTCTCGGCGGTTGGCTTGTTCGTCATTATTTTGAGGCAGAAGGCCCTGTATGTTAATCATTTTAGCGAAAGGCCCTACATATGCCTATGTTCCCTCGCGGGATACAGCTACGGTCTCTCTCATGATACCTATGTGCTCCGCTGCAGGAAGCGCTATGTTCCCTTTCGGGAACCGAGATCATGATTTTTGCGTTCGCTGCTCGCGCTTATATTCTCGCTTGAACCTTGCTTCGCTTGCGAGAAAAAGGTCGCCATCTCTAGGTAGTTTACGAACTAAGTCTGGTCAGCGGAAGGCGGGAGGCGCGAGCGTGACGTCGGGACTCCCCTGGTTCTAGGGGTTTTCGAATATATACTTTCTCGTGAGGCTAAGTTTCCGGGGTTCCCAGATCACGGCGTACCGGCAGCGTTCCGGCCTTAACCTCTTCGGAAAGTGACAGTTGTGTTCATCGATGGGCATTTGTTCCGCGGTAAGTAAAAGTTTAAGACTTTCTTATTCTAGGCGGAGTGCGCTAGTCGCACTTGACTTAATTATTTTCATTTTGATTTTTACTTTTCTTTTCTTTGGCGCAGCGTCTTACTCGTATATTTACGTTTAACTTAGATTTATTGTCTTAACGTATTTTGTGTTTTTTTCTATTTACAGTGTAGTGTAGTTTTTCATATTTCTTAACTATTGTTTCGTCGGATATGTTATTTTGTAATTAATCTATTGTTTGCGAAGGTGCCTTGCAGTGAAGGTGCGGCGAGGTTCCTCCGGAACCCTTCGGCGCAATAGGTTGAGGTCTCCGCTGGATAGCGGTTAAGTTTTTGGTCTAGCGTATTCTAATGCTATTTATGTGTACGTGTTTTATATACAATGTTTTCTTTCCTTTTAATCTACTTATTTATTCTTTTTCAGTCTTTTCGTCGTCTGAGGTCTCCATCTCTGATCGTAGCGGAGCAGTTCGTCTCCCCTGGACTTGAGAGCGTTGCAGCGACCAAGGTAAAATCTTTTTGTGTTTTACTTATTTGGGTGTTTAATTTGAATTTGTATTAATTCGTTGTTTTCCTATTTACAGGTCAAACTGTAGCGGGGAGGAATTTAGTTGAGTGTACGTAAGCCTAGGGGACCTGTGTCCAACAAACAATGAGAAACGAGCCGTGGGTGTGACCCTTAGTAGGTCGAGCCAATAACTTCCCGATCATCCGTTGTATTTTAGGCCATTTTGATCTTGCAAGTTAGTCCACCATGAGGGGCATGAACAACGTATGAAAATTCGATCATTTTAATTCGATAATTTTTTTAATTGCCCCTATTTGTTTTTTTTTTCAATAATATGTAAATTATCTATTGTTGAAAAAATGGTAAAAAAAAAAGTGAAAATTAAATAAACGACTTTTCCATAAATAACAAGTAGGCTTACACCGTAAGTGGTTGTTACTAAGCGTTCGTTCTTATGCCTTATTCGTTCTTTTCTACTAATTCCATTGGTAGTATGCTTCCGAATGAATGTTCTACTTCAGTTTTTAATTAAAAAATGGCATAAAACTGTCAGTTACTCAGTAACTTTTTATGGACGGGTATACATATTTTGATTGATATAGATAGAAATCATCGAGACGAGTATTAAAAAACAATTAAGTCTGAGTTACGCGAAGATACACCGATTGCACGACAAAAAAATCAAAATGCATAGTTATTTCAGAAAAAAAGAGTTGGATTTGGGGAAAAATGTTCCTCGGCGTTTTCACAAGTTTTATCGCAATAACTCAGCAGTCCCTGAGACGATTTCGTCAATAGGTCACTCAAGTCTGAGTTCCATGGAGACGCATCGATTGCAAAAGAAAAAATTATAATCCCACCGTTTCCCATGGAGAAATCGTCAATTTTGTGTAAAAGTCATTTTTGTTTTTAATAGTTTTAGCCGAATATCTACGAAACCGTTGAGGCGATCAAGGTCACACTCCTTTCCGCTCTAAGTTACGTCAAAAGTCTTCGTTTAAAAAAAAAATCGAATCGCTCCATTCATTCGTGAGATAACGTTCGACAAAATTTTACTCTCATACGTACATAAATACACACACATACACACGGCCAGACATGTCTTCAAAAACGTGTTAGAATGATTCTAGGGGTCATGAAACATGGAGATATCTTGAAATTTTCATTTTCGATTTTCGGGGTCACTACAATAACTTCGTTTCCGATGCCATTTGTCCGATAGGCCATCGCTTGGATATACTAACAAACACTTTTGCTTTACGTCCGTTAATTGATAGTGAAATTACGAGAAGTTATGCTTGATTTTCAACTTCCAATTTTTCATAAACAGTATCGAGTGTCGATAATAATTTACCAACAGCTTTCGTAATTGTAGAAATGGAAAAATTTTATTGACTGACACTATGTTGTACGTCAGAACCGCGTCAGTCACCGGTGACTGACACTATGCGTTTTTTAAATAGTTTTAGCCGAATATCTACGAAACCGCTGAGGCGATCAACGTCAAACTCCTTTCCGCTCTAAGTTACGTCAAGAGCCTTCGTTTGAAAAAAAAAAAAAATCGAATCGCTCCATCCATTCGTGAGATAACGTTCGACAAAATTTTATTCACATACGTACATACACACACACACACACACGCACAGACAGAGATCTTTTCAAAAACGTGTTAGAATGATTCTAGAGGTCATGAAACGTGGATATATCTTGAAATTTCCGTTTTCGATTTTCGGGGCCATTACAATAACTTCCCTCCAGGATCGGGAAGTTAAAGAGTAAAATTTAATAATTTAGATAATATTTTTTATTTCAATCTGATAAAACAAATGCTTTTTGTGTTTTAATTTAAGCTTCATATATTTTTGTTAAATTCACACATGTAAATTCACACCATTTCATTTGTCAGAGTTGCACAATTTTGTCGGGTATAGAACTTCTAATGAAACAATCATTAATTGAATAAAACTTTCTTTACCGGGCGCAAAGTTTAATCGAGTCGGCGACAGATGGAACCACGACGATTTTTCGCCGTCACTTGGCGCTTTGTTCTAATGTCAGAAATCTTGCCATCCTCTTCATTGTCCTCGTTGTTGGTGTCTTTCAACGGAATTTCCACCCTTCGACACACACTGATACTGTTCGACCACAATGATAATGTTGGAATTTAGATTTACATTACGATTGTCCGATGACGAGCCGCGGTAATCATTTCCTTCCTCGTCCGAAGTTTCGCCGTCGGGATAGGCTAAAACTTAATTTTTTACTTTCTTAACAACAAAGAACTTGTTGAACATTCTTTTTGCTGTCAACTCGAATTATCAATGATGACGATAAAACAACGAAAAATGACAATGTGCAATTACGACCACCATTTTCTTTTGTCACGGAATTTCAACACTAAAGCTCGCTTTCAGACGGAATTCAAACGGTCATTTTTGTTATTTCCGAGCTTGTACCATTCGCCGTCAGTTGTCAATTGGATTGAGAATGCTATCTATCGTTATTTCGGATAATGACCGCTAGGCAGCATTCTCAGGAGGAAATAAAACGGCCATTTTCTTTGATTTCGAAATGCTACCGCTTGTTATCTTCATTATTCTTGGTTTGAAATTTCGGCGAATGAATTTTTTGTTACGTAAGATTACTCTCCCCTGACTTACAGATTTGTTTGGGTTCCTTTGAGCTTGGTAGATTTTCGATGAACAGTGCAAAATCCGGATCGATTAGTTCGATTAGTGTACAGAGTTTCGACCGAGTACAGGGAAGTTTTCTTTTTTGATTTTTCCAACCGTTTCCACAATACAGCTAATTAAAGACTTTATATTGCAGATGAATACAACTTGAAGCAGATATAAAATTCAGGTACATCAAGAAGATGCAATATTGTATAATATTGCACGTAATATTGTATGTATTTTATTGCACATTACACTTGGCATCAAAACTTTGGATAATCTTTCTTTTTCTGCATTTTTAACATTCCGTTTATTTATTTATTTATGGTGACGCTTTGAAACGGAATCGACAATGCTATCAGAAACATTGTGGAAAAATTAAAAATAAACGAACTTTTTACCGAAAATCGTTATAGTCCTCATCGAATGTATTATAACCTTGAACTTGACTCGAACGTGAGGTCAATCTCAAGTCGAATGTTGCCGTTGTTATCGCGTTTCGCGTTTGAAACTACGAGGTCATAAATTTCGATACTCTGACGTATAGAGACGAAAAGCTAGTTGGTAACGCCGCAGGCCACCTTAATCTTTTGCGGTTGACTAGGGTTAAACGCTGAATTTACGCAACACAAAAAATATATTTCGCAAAATTAACAGTAGTTACAAAGATATTATTTAACAAGTTGACAGTGATTATATGGTGAGTGAACGCAAAGTGATCTTATGGTGTAAAAAGATTTAATGTATAGCGAACTGGTCAAGAGAGCTCGTTTCGACGGAGAGTTAGACCTTTTCGGTTTGACGGTTGACTTCAGACTGACTTGGCAATACTCTCTTTCGTGATCGGTGACTCGCGCTATCGTCAAAAAACGAGTTTTCGTTTTTGTTAAGTCTAATTTGATTGGTCACATTGGTGTGGGCATTTTCGTCTCGTCACCAATCACAAAAAAGAAAGGGACTCGTTCTTTCCTTTTCTCCAATATAAGAAGCCGTATTTATGTGCGTCACAGGCCTCACGTCTATGAGTTTAAGTTTAAAAATTTTATAACTTAAACTTAGGAATATTTTTATGACTTTTTATATTTTTCTTAGCAGGACAATTAGCCGGATACACGTATATTTATTAACGTCATGTACGGCATTCTGACCTTGTGAAGAGAAATCGATGATCGCCGTCAACTTCCATCGTTTATACCGTCGCGGCAGAATGAAATTCCATTTAACGAATATTTGCATAGTTCTGATTTCTTTGACAGTTGGTAAGTGGAAAAGAACATTTTTATATATAGAAAACGAAAAAGCAGTTTGAACTTTTGAAATTAATTCAATTGGGGATAAATGGAATTTATATTTACACAAATTTTGAAACAAAATCGTTCGAACGAAATTCTACTTTTTTCTTTCGTTATAAGAAAAATTTCTCTTTATTTTTCATGTTGTGTAAAAGGCGTTTACACTTTTCCATCTAGTCGTTACGAAAGATTGTTCAAACAACTACAATTTACACATGTTATTTGTTCCAAAGTTTTGTACGACTATTCTTCATTTTTGTTCACTATACGTCCGTGGAACATTAGAATATTACGCGCGTCATTCAGGCAATATCACGTTAAATTATTGCCTACCGCGCTGATCAAAGAAACTCTCACGGATCGATGAATTGAAAATGGTCGCACTTTCCGTCCGTGTATGAACAGGAATATAGGGTAGATGTACCGATTTTTGACCACTGCACCATTTGTAACCATTTTCACTGTTAATACGTTTCCATCGTTTTTTTCCCGCATTCTCGAAATGATAGTTCGATAATAGTCATATAAATCTACAAACTGAGCTACTCGACGTTTCTTAAATTCGATTATAATCAGAGTTTTATACTTCAGAATGTCGTGGCCCAAGTCGGACCAAAACTGGCCACAAGTGGTACATCCACCCAATGTGTGTGTGTAAAAAAATGTCGTAAGAAAAAGCACAAACTTCACCAGTAATTCTTCCATTTCAGCCGGCAATCTAACGAAAATTAGTGCTTTATCGTGTTATCATTGCATACCGCAGTTCGATGATAATGAAATATGTAACGACCCCTATTCAATGCTTGAGGAAAATCTTTTGGAATGTCCACGAAACCAAAGTCACGTTTGTGGCAAGGCTCTTTTGTATAGTAAGTATACCACAAATTCCATACAATACTATTGATTAATAAATCAAGAAATGAAATGATAATATTACAGAGAGAATAAAAATTCCGATGAAGTAAAAATAAAACAATGAGTTAGTTTTCTTACGTGGAAATTTATAATGTTAAATGTAAATTTTGTTTACAAAACTTCTGCACCATTGTACCGTATTATTGTAAATTGTCGACTTAAATCAAGTCTTTTGGGGGAGATTTATTTGATTAAAATCACATTTATTCGATCAAAATGTAAGCAATTATTTAAGCACAAGGTTGTTGAATGAATGACGTATTGTTTATTTTTTATTAAAGATTGTCTCAATAAATTTGGTTTTCAATAGATCTCTTTTCGTAATGCACTTCGATTTGAATTTCTCTTTTATTACCCAAGAAATTGAGACAGCATTTATACAAAGCAATAATACTGTAATAATTGCTGAAGCATTGCCCGGACTTTTATCCTAAACAAGGAAAAAAAATGCCGTCAGTCATTAAATTTTGCAAATCTTGCTTCCTCATTCGCGACATTTGATCGACGAGTTCACGATCATATGTAAACGTAACTTATCACAGCATCATCACGGGGCAACGTCTATTATTTAGCGATCAGTCATAAAGACATGCATTTATTCGTCGAACAACAAACATCCATCCTTGTCTTCCTTCTCACTGTATAGTCATCAACGACGCGCGAGATCGTACAATATAATAAATTGAACCCGACGAGAGACGACAAATAGAACATCAACGTGCAAATCATGCATTTTTTAAATAGTTTCGTGAACAAAGTATCGTTAACAACCTAAAATCGTTTTATTTTCAAAAAAAATCTTCATACATTTTCACAGTTGACGTGAAATGCCCCATGTATTTTGAAGCTTCGTGGACGTAGCGTGGGTTCGATGAAGTACACGCGTCTAATCTGCTTATGATAAGAACATTCCCACTTACCGTGTGCAGGTCGTCAAACCTACCTTGATGATTTTATGCCTTAAGCTATTCGTACGATATACGCCCACGATAGGAAGGAATTTTCTTCCCTATCCCGCGTGACCCGCTCTATCCTTCGGGGGCAAAATTCTATTTTAATGACAGAAATTTATGAATAGGGTATTTTTGACCGTGTGAAACACGAAAATTTCGGTTTTTTTCTTCAGTATCGACACATTTTCATTCTAATTGCGAAGCATGAATACAAAACCTCGTGCTGTATGCTAATTTTTACGAACAAGATAAATAATAGCTCGACATAGTTTTGTTCGTTGTACGACGATCCTCGACGGGATTGACAATATTTTCAGACACAATGTTCCATTAACAAATTATTTCTTGCAGGGAATGATACTGTAATGACGATGAGAACGTGCATAGGCAACACCATAAGGACCGAGGATTGGGATTTCCGTCTATTTAGAGGATTCACGAAAATGGAGTGTTTTTACTGCGATGAAGATGGCTGTAACGCGGCACACCATGTTACGATATCACCGACCAGTCAATATCTGATTGTCGTATCAATAATTATTTCACTAGCGTGGTACGGGATCTTCGATTTCTGAAGGCCAATTTATTAAATTCTGTTAAGTAATCTACAGATTTATTTCCATTAGTGCGGCGGCCTTCGCCATTTACAATACTTTAGAATCATTTACTTCACCGATAGCTTCTATATACCACAACTCACTCAACTTAACTTTACTTCACTCAAGGGAGAACACCACTGTGACCCCCTGTTTTTTTTCACATTTTTCAAGAATTTTTTTTTGTGAGAAAAAAAAGAGATATTCGAAAAATTTTTTTGGGTTTTGTTCCTTGTTTATTAATGTATCAAAAAACATTTTTTTCACATTTTTCACGCCGCATGGTGGCGCTGGGGAAGCTCTCGCGTCAGGTGCTGTCATTTCCGCGGCACGCAGCAGAACTCTCTTCAACGTCGATCTGAAAAAAAATACCGAGCGTTTTCGTTAATAATATGATATTTTGAAGAGAACTACACAGGGATTTGAAAAAATATTGTTTTTAAAAAAATAAGCACGCCTTTGAAATTAAAGTTAATTTCAAAGACGTGCCTATTTTTTTTTTAAATATTGTTTTAAAACAATATTTTTCCAAATCCCTGTGTACTTCTCTTCAAAATATCATATTATTAACGAAAACACTCGGTATTTTTTTTCAGATCGACGTTGAAGAGAGTTCTGCTGCGTGCCGCGGAAATGACAGCACCTGATGCGAGAGCTTTCCCAGCGCCACTATGCGACGTGAAAAATGTGAAAAAAATGTTTTTTGATACATTAATAAAAAAGGAACAAAACCCAAAAAAATTTGTCGAATATCTCTTTTTTTTCCCACAAAAAAAAATTCTTGAAAAATGTGAAAAAAACAGGGGGTCACAGTGGTGTTCTCCGTTAAGGCCTTACATACGTCCAGCGGTACCGAAAACGTACCAAAAGAAAAACTGCTTTGAGTAGGGATAGAAATAGAAATTGATAAAAAAATTCTTTCACATTGTTTATTACTGTGTTAAGTTTGTAAAAAAATGTATTTCAATTTTTTTTTTCAAAAATTACAACATGAAATTAACATTTTTTGAAGCACTGTAAAAAAAAAGTTGCTCCACGGTCGGCAGTATTTCTTCCTGAAATGTTGACGGATCTGTAAAATGTAAAGAAATTCTTGTAAAATAAGGTAGTAGTTATAGTCTGTCGAGCCGGATTTTTGAAATTCGAAAAATTAAACAATTTACGGTAATTTAAAAAAAAATGTTAAGTTTGTGTCAAAAAAGTCACACTTTAATTGTTTTCATAAAATTTTCTAATTATAATTTAAAAAATCCGGCTCGACAGACTATAGAAAAAACAATTCCGAATATTAAAAAAAAAAATAATCAAAAAATATAAAAAACCGTACGAGTTATCATGCCGACCGTGTCAGAAAAAGTAGTTTTGAGAAAAACGCGTTTAAAGTTTCAAGCGTGTTTCGCTCGAAGTCGCGCGCGGCTGGAGCAAGAACTTTATGAATTTTTTAAATTTATTTAGTTAACTTACGTCTAATCTCCCATTCCAGCTTCATATTGTACGCCTTCCTTGTCAGTAAAAAATTGTTGTTGTTTATTTTTTTCTAATCGACGAATTGTTCAACTCAGGTAGGCGCGCGTCAGACCTTTGTCCTTTCGTCGGGCAGTCACATTATCTACAATAACTTTTGAACTATGGGGAATTTTTACAATCAGCTTACACAGAAATACGCCTAAGACTATAAGGAATAATCTGTAAACAAAAAAAATCAATTTTTTGTAAATTCTCGACGTATGTAAGGCCTTAATTTAACTGAAACAACTCAACCTGCATCCTTTTTATATATGATTTTCTCCTTATATGCTACCCTCCCTGACTGCCGTATACCCCTCCTTCTCATCTTACCTTTCTTCAACCTTCCGTCTTTAACTTCTCCAGTGTCTTCAGATATCCAGGTTGTAGATAATTTGGCTGCTTGCTAAAGAGATTTCATTTCATTTTTTTATAGAATGGACCCATTTTTTCATTACTTGGCGTCCATTTTTACCTTTTTAAGTTTTTAATGGGGATTATTATGTACACCTCCCTGTAAAAGAATCATTGTGTTTGTGGTTATACTTAATTCTACTTATCAATAAATATATCTTGGAAACAAAAATGATTCTACTTATCAAGATATTTCCGTAGCACGTCGTACCTATGTATGTAAAAACAAAACAAATGTACACCGTAAAACTCACACGCGAATGGAGTGAGTTTTTTACCTCGGTAACTTTATTGAACTATTGGATCATCAATTAAGGACGCAATAATTGAAAGGAAACACTGAAAGTTGCAGAGGTAGTGTTAAAATTTTTAAAAAGCCATATACAAATCAAATGTTTTTTAATACAGTTTAAAATTATTGAGTAAGATACATTTCAATCTGTAACGACTTTAAAAAAAATTCACGAATCAGTATCCATACAAGAATCGGTACGCGTTTTGCGCGCTGCTTTTTTGGTTAGGTTGAGCGAACTCTGAGAACAACAACGATAGCCAATCATAATGACGAATCAATCGGCTTCAGAAATAAATCGCAGTTCGAGATATTTCGGATTTTTTTATAGGGGCCGATTATCTTGTGATTGTATTACAGATACTATGGGATTGTGATAGCTAAAATATGGATCGAAAGTTTGTGAACTAATATTTGCGAAAAATCTATTGCAAATAGATGGCTGCATCTATTTGCAATAGATATTTGCAAATAAAAGGTGGCTGCAACACGAGAATTGAAAGTTTACCGCGTCGCTGTCACGTCATTTCCTCCGGCACCAGCAACAAAGCCCAGTTTCGTCCCTCACCTCGCGTCATCCGGACTGGCTCGGCAACTCACAGCGTTTCACTTTTCGTGTCGCGCTGTAAATGTCTTGTGAAAGTCTTGCCCGATCTATATTTCTCCGTTTCTGCCCCACCACTCAAATAATGCGCGCCCCTCAAAAGTTTCACTTAAGGGCCTCGGGAAGGTTACAATTCTCACAAGTTCAACTCTCATCTGTATCAACTGTAGTGTAACAACTCTCATCTGTAACAACTCTCACACTGCTCAACTGGCCTCGCCGGTGCTTTAGTTTTGGCAGTACGTTCGATCTGACACGATTGTACTGTCGGGTGTATCAAGTCTCATGTGTATCAACTGTCTTCACGTTCGAGCGAGGGCTTTGTGTACATTAGGCTCGCGCTGTTTATACGAAGTGTGGCAACTGTCGTCGTACCCAAGTCCCGTCGTTTCCAACTCTCGCGGTCAAGTGGCGATATACAGGGGCCCCCTCCATTGAATACTCCAGCGGTTCTCATTTTTCAAGATCCACAGCCGCAATGCCGAATTTCAATCGACCATTGGGGAGAATTAATGATACGAAATTAATGAATTTAAGAAATGTCACGTTTATTATTATAAAAATTAAAAAAGTGGCCTTTTAAAACTCAAACGCATATAACTCGAGTACGGCTTGAGCAATACTGGTCAAATTTTGCGAACAAGCAACGTTTTAATCGCTCCTTATTTGCAGAAGTTTTGTCCAAATTATTCAAGGATTTTACATTTTTCAATGGAAAACCAACTTTACCGCGTCAGAGGTGCTTGACATTAGCCGTTCTCCCGTAAACAAGCAAAAGAGTAAAGAAACAACGTTTCTGTCGCGTAAATTCTATTAAAGTTGCGATCAATTGCCGGGCGATGAAATATTTATTACGTGAAACGGTAACGAACGAGGGGCAGAGAAGGGGATCCCGAGTTGATAAACACTTTTTTGGCCGACGAGTCCATTTGCTTCTCGGATTTGTGTCTCTCGTAATAAAAAAAAGCGCAAGTTCCGTACACGAGATCCGGATCAAACGAGAATTATGTATTTATCCATCACGCGCAGGTAATGAGACTCTAATAACCGATTCGACGAATTCATCGATTTTTGCAAGATACGTAAGCGTGATCATTTTTTTTACTTATTTTTTTTCGCACCATCGATCAACGAATCATCAATCACAACAGAGTCGGTTGGATTTTGGTGAAAATGTATCGACCGTACCAAAGAAAAATTTATTTATTTTTCACGAGTCTCCAGTAAATTCAGATTCGTTTGAATAATTTTTCTTTCGATGAAAATAAATTTACTTCAAGATAATATAAATATCATCGTTAAATTAGGGTTTCTAATTGCTTTGAAACAACATTTTCACTACTTTATCGGCCACGAGATGATGGAAATGCATTTTTTAAATATAAATAATTCCGGCCCAGCCTTGATGATTGTACGAAATTTTGTTTGTTATTACTTACAGGGAGAATTTATGTAAATTTTCAATTCAGTAAAATCATCCGTGATAATATGGAACGGGTTGCAGTACCCTGTATAAAATAAGGGGTCTACCGTAGCGCGGCAGTTTCATCTATTAGAATCGTGTATCAACAATGCGTCTATGTGGGCGCTCCCAGGTATGACATAGACTTCTACATTGGTAATAGTCTATTGTAATGTAAATAATCTATTGTACAAAAAATATGATCTAATAATAAATATTTTACGATAATGTCCGTTAATTCTATTATCCTTTCGATGTCACACATCCCTGTGACAATTCCTTCGAGAAACGTCGTACAGCGAGTATATTTATGTCGAGTTTCTTTTTTTACCATGTTCGTGAAAAATTACCGACGAACGGAAGATTTTTCTCGAATAAACAATTATTTCGATCTAATTAATTAGATCAAATAACTGTGTTTATTTCCACTCCAGAATTCTTTATTTCTAGTTCATTTTTGTTAAATATTTTATTCATTTTTTTTTTCGTACATGCAACATAACGTCAAATGATTATTTTCCCAATCCAGCCGTGCGCAATACGAGATTATGGTTCAGTTCACAGAGACGTAAAAACGAACCGTCATACGGGCCCCCCTACGATGAACTAATTGATCCTGATTTTGCACCATTCATAAAAAATCTACCAAACCCAAAGAAACCCAAACAAATCTGTAAGTCACGAGAGAGTAATCTTACGTAACAAAAATTTCATTCGCCGAAATTTCGAAACAAGAAACAAGACGATGACAAGCGGTAGCATTTCGAAATGAAAGAAAATTGCCGTTTTCATTCCTCGTGAGAACGCTGCCTAGCCGTCATTATTCGAAATAACGATAAATAGCTCATACTCAATTCAATTGACAACTGACGGCAAATGGTGCAAGCTCGGAAATAACAAAAATGACGGTCTGAATTCCGTCTGAAAGCGAGCTTCAGCGTTGAAATTTCGTGACAAAATAAAATGGTCGTACACAAAATGCTCTTTCGAGAAATCGTCGATGGGTGGAAATTCCGTTGAACGACACCAACAACAAGGACAATAATGAGGATGGCAAGATTTCTGATATTAGGACAATGCGCCAAGTGACGGCGGAAAGTCGTCGTGGTTCCATCTATCGCCGACTCTATTAAACTTTACGCTCGGCAAAGAAACTTTCTCTGGATTAACAATGGTTTTATTCAATGAATGATTGTTTCATTAGATTGTTTTGAAAAAAAAAAAAAAAAAAATCACGATGAAGTTCTATACTCGACATGCAAAAAACTTTTGAATTCATAAATTTTCTTGTAGGACGATATATCGATGTGTTTTGATTCGCCGATTACTTATTCAGTAGCTACTTCCTTGAGAAACTTAAAATTCCGTTGAAAATCGTCGAAAAAGTGACTTTCGATTTCCGCGGATGAAGAATTTTTATTTGTTCCCCAAAAGACTTCATTTAAATCGATAATTTCTTTTGGTCTCATTAATCGATGTAAGGAATTAAAATGGGAATATGGTATAATGGTGCAGAAGTTTGGAACAAAAATGACACAAAAAGGTTATTGGGTCGTTATGAAGTTCCATGTAAGAAAAATAAATCGTTATTTTTTTAATTCCCCGTAATTTCTATTCTCTGGGTAATATTATCGATCGTTTTTTTCGCAAATAAAACGATTTTAGGTTGTTAACAATACTTTGTTCGCGAAACTATTTTAAAAAATGCATCATTTGCACGTTGTTGTCATATTTTTCGGCTCTCGTCGGGTTTAATTTATTATACTCTACCATCTCGAATTAGTGAATTAGCGAATAATAATTAAGGGCACTGGCCATAAGCTTAAATATTGTAAAAAAGCTCTGAATTTCGGTCATAACAGACATTCAAGGTTATATTTCCGAAAGTCGGAAGGGATTAATTGCTGAGTATCACAAATTCAACTTGTGCAATGGAAATATTTTTTTCTAATTTAATCGAATCAGAATTTAATTTGCTGTGATTTGGAGGAATTTATTGAAAAAAAGGGCATTCAAAAAGATCAGAGCCTGATACTTTACAAAAACTAGAATGCAAAAAATTCAACAACCCATGCACGAATTTCGAACAACTACCATAATTCGAAATGTTTTACTAAAATTTTGATCGCGTACTGTGCCCTCCACCTCAAAAATCAATCATGATAGATTTTGCATTCTTAGGATTTTTTTGTCGTTCAATTTGATACGGGGTATTGTTGGTATGTTAATTTAACTCCCAAATAAACATTCACAACTATCTGCTAACGGTATTAGCGATGCCTCAATATCTCGACGGAAATTCATCATTTAACTCTATGAAAAACGCTAATAAAATGCATTAGTTTAAAAATTGATTTATCAATGTAAAAGTCTTTGACAAGAATTTTTCGAGAGTCTTCGATGCTCTCATTCATCGAATCGATAGTATCACCGGCGAGAGTTTACCTCGATAGTGAACGAGCTAGGCGAGAAGGACATTTTCAGTTGAATTTCGCAATCACGGTGAAACGATCACGATAGCACGGCCCATGCTCAAGTTCTCCATTCGCTATTGAACTTTCTGCCTGTAGATATTTCTATATACGTTGACGTTAGTTTACCGACACCGGTTTCAGTTTGCCAGAACATCGAAGCTCAGGACGAACTAAATTCCCGCAAATAATGCACAACTATTTTGCATCTATTGAAGCTGTGAAGTAACTAGTTCGCCCAAATCTGTGGTCGCGTTCCCCTCAGTAAAAGAGAACGTTGCCAATTTTACTTGAAATGCAAAACACTTTCGAAATTAGCCCGACATTTTCTCTGGACTGTCTGTTTGTTGGGCATTTTTTTTTCGTGAATAAAATCGTATATATCTCGTACCTTCTAGAAAAGTTTTGAATTCTCCAAAAATCTGTACATTTCTTCGTAATACTTCGATACGTATAGATCGGAACATTGAAAATCCTCAAGCGTCGAATCAATAGTCGTTGCTAAGAAACTTAAGTTCTAACTTCAGCTCAAACTTAAGTTTAGGCCCAAGATCAAGATCAAGATCAAGATCAAGATCAAGATCAAGATCAAGATCAAGATCAAGATCAAGATCAAGATCAAGATCAAGATCAAGATCAAGATCAAGATCAAGATCAAGATCAAGATCAAGATCAAGATCAAGATCAAGATCAAGATCAAGATCAAGATCAAGATCAAGATCAAGATCAAAATCAACTTTGAGGTATAATTTAAGTTCATACTTAAGCTAACGGGATAGGCCATTCTAGACGCCGAAAAAATAGACTTTTTTGGAGATTTTTCAGAAAAACTATATAATAAATCAAGATTACAAAATAGGGTGTTTATCATACATATCAGTGACTGTATACAATAACTTTTTTGAAGCGATTAATTTCAAAATGGTGGCTGTGCAGCGTTTTTGCGATGACGTCTCCGTATTTATTGGCCGGAAACATAACTCAGACAATTTTCAACCGATTCACTTGAAGTTTTGAATATATGTTTAAACATATATTGTCTATGGAAGTGCGTAGGATTTTCAAAAATCAATAAAACCAAAAAATCCTACGCACTTCCATAGACAATGTATTTTTAAAGATATATTCAAAATTTCAAGTGAATCGGTTGAAAATTGTCTGAGTTATGTTTTCGGCCAACAAAAATGCTGCGCAGCCGCCATTTTGAAATTAATCGCTTAAAAAAAATTATTGTATAGAGTCACTGATATGTATGATAAACACCCTATTTTGTAATCTTGATTTCTTTTGTAGTTTTTGTGAGAAAAAAAACCCAAAAAGCCTATTTTTCGGCCTCTAGAGTGGCCTAACCCTTTGAATCTTAAGGGAAAAAGCTAAAGTTCAAAGTCACGTCTGAATTTAAGTTTCCTCATGATAAGCGTCAATTCAAATTCCACCTAAGTTCAAACTTAATTTGATGCTAATGATTATTGGGAATCGGGTTTAAGAAATGTAGCCTGCCGCGATTGCAAAGGGAAGCCTCGCAAGAAATGAATGACTTCCCCAAGTTTCCTCCAATCAAGGAACTTCCATCCTTTCAGTTTCCCGGTCGTTCCCTTTGCATTTCGTAATGCATCCATAAATACGATCGCGTATACAGCCGTCTAACCAAACGACGTTGGTTCATCCAAACTTGTATCATGCCCCACAACCAATGTGGAACACCGTTTTTCGAAGCACCCGGAATCATCTCTGCCCGAATACACAACCAGTATCGATCACTGGGAATCTGGGAGTAACACTTTTCCTGTGCGTGTTTTCCGGGTTTTACCCTCAGTCGCCTGACAAAACCCGAAAGCGCCCGCCCCGCACTTTGAAATCCTCACATCGATGTCGGATTTTCCGGTCCATTTATCGGCGTCTCCGCGAAGATGCTGTAAACTTGATAGGTTGTACGCTGCAGTGGGTTTCTGCTGCAAGAATGATAGCCCCGAAGTAGCTCTCAAATCCGAGTGGATGTCGATGACAGCGTATTATATAATTCGCAATAAACCGGCCAGAGTATCAAAATAGAGAGGTTAATTTTTTACTAAATCTCCAACGACCTTGAACATGAGCTCCAACTTAAAAAATCGTCATTTTAAACCTAGAATTCATAAGTAGGTGTCAACATGTTGTAAGATGTCGAATTGAAATTTTCGGCCAAACGGCATTGTTAAACTATTAAAGCAAATAATTTGAAATTGGGTTAATTAATTCCGGACACCTCAATCTATGACGTAAGCACCAGAAAACATTGAAATTAAAAATAGAAATGCACATTTTTCAGTTATAAAGGAAGAGGTCTGAAACAAACATGGGTATAATTATTATTGTATGGCGTAATTCCGAAAAATTTTACCCTCGCGATGTGGACGGATGAAAACCCTAACTAACAATCCTTTGTTTGTTGTTATACGTGCAAAATCGGCGAAATGGCATTTGGCCAAAAAATATATAGTAATCGTGTAAAAGTGTTTTGGTTCGTTTATATTTCAATGACGCTATTTGCAGACCCGAATGCGAAATTTTCTTTACTTAATTTTCAATTCACAGTAAATCGCTTCTGGCACGATTAACTCGCATATTTGGTACATGTTCCTTGAATATTACTCATGATTCCCAAGGTTCCCACCATACCGACGCTGTTAAAGTTTCTCATCGTCTTCCGCATACGCTAGGGAGGGGTACGCCCCCCCCCCCCCTTCTGTCTTTCCGCGCTCGCAAGTGCGAGAGAAACTTGCTAACATATTTTTCTCGAAGACGGCTTAAGGAGTTATACGCAGGAGACCGAAAAAAGGCGATTTTTCAAGAATTTTTCCTGGAAAGATATTTTAATTTATTAACGTGAAAATTTATGTACGTATTGCGGTAACTTTTAACTTTATTTTCATATTTTTCATTTGTAAAAATAATGATTTTTAAAGCTGCTATAGCCGATCTCCGGGAGCTCCTTTAAAAAAAGGTGTCTGGCGGTGAGCACGATATCTCCGGTTTGGATTATCCAAAATAAGAAAACCAAAAAGATTCTATTCGTGGATAGACAAATTTAGGTATTGATCGAAGGAATAGTCGGAATTTTGATTTTTGACAAAATGGCGGCTCCAAAAAGAAAATATTCCAATCTTTGATCAAAATTTTTTCATCGAGTTGTCTTTAAAAAATAGAAATAATTATCGGAATTCATATACCTTCGATCAATACCTGAAGAATATATCTGAGAAGGTTGTGTTAAAATTGCAGACCGATCGGTTGAGCCGTTTTTGAGAAATCGTGCTCACCGACTTTGAAAACATCGTTTTGAGAAAAACGCGTTCAAAGTTTAGGCCGCCTACTTTGTAACGCTCCGAGCGTCCTTACAAATATGCATGTATCTCCAAGAATATTTGCCGGATCGATTTTGAATTTTCAGAGAATATACTCAAATATATGTACATTCCGAAAATGCAATAAAAAAATCGTTTTTTTTAAATTTCCGACTGCGTCTAATTCCTTAATCGAATGGATAAAAATAGTGAGACCGTCTGCGTTTATCAATTACCCAGGCGGTACGATTATTTTTTTCGTTCGATTAAGTCATCTCTGAGAAAAAATGCTTTAGACATTTTTTTGAGGTTATGTTGACCTTTCGGCTACCTTCAAATTGGAGGTTGAGCTCATCATTAATCGCGTGCTTGTGCTCGAGTTTAATTCTACAATTCAAGCCTTATATTCCCTTTCGTCCAAACATCGGCAAACACTGTTGCACATAAGCAACGAAATTTCAATAATGACGCTTCTTTATGGAGGAAGCTTTGTCACAAAAAGAAACATTTCCAAGCTTCTCGCGATAAGGTAATCAAAATAGTCTATGGAGTCCCAGAAATTACGTTTCAAGAAACGATAGAGGCTCGTGTGTGCATGTGTAATGAAGCTGCAACATTCAAGCTAACCTAAAAAATTTTATTTTGAGAGGAAAAAAATTTTTTCAAAACTACGCATCAAAACTGGTCATTGCAGTTCTTCATCTGTTGCATTGCAATCTTTTACACCATCGGGCCATTATTAACGATAGGTGGCGATTCATTTTGAAGACAATCCATCGGTTTAAATTTTAAGAATACCCCCCTAAAAAAAAAGCCATGTCACGAAATATCTCGAAATGCAATCTATTACCGAATCCGACCAACCCGCCATTACGATTGGCTGTCGATCATGTGTTCAGGATTCGTTCAGCTGCATACTTCAGATCGCACGACGAACCTAACCTACAAAACAGCAGCGTGCGAAGCGGGTACGACCGATTCTATTTCTTTCAAAAATCAAATATGGATCGTTATCAAAGGCTATTGATTTTGATAACGATCCACGATTGCGTTTTTGTAAACGTGTTTATCGATCGCAAAAATTGAAAGTTCTAAAGCGTTAACAAAAATCATATCGATGTTTCTAAAAAATTCAAAAGTTCCTAATAAAAATTAGGAACTTTTGAATTTTTTTAAGTATCAGGCAAGAACGGAAAGTGAGGCAGTTTTTTTTTGTTGCAAAAATTCAAAGTTCTACAGCGTTAACAAAAATCGTATCAATGTTTCTCTCTCATTTTCCGGCCTTGCCTGATATTTTTACCAAAATATACCGAGTGTACGAATTTTTCGGATTATAGACCCCACGCTGCGCGAAGATTAGACGATAACGGTTGGTGATAAACGTAAATATGCAATGCGGTGAACAATATTCGCGTCTGCCTGCCCAGCGAGTGAGCAATGCTGGTGCTGCTTTAAATTTATCGCTCTTCAATATAGTGCCCAGGTGTTTATATAGCTGCTAAAAGTCAGAAGAGCTTAGGTCGATGGTATTGAAATTATAAAACGGCATGACATATGCCCTTTTCAGTTTTAGGAGTTGAAATACTGTTCAGTAGATATATACACACGGTATATACATAGTTATATGTACAATGCGCGCTTGTGTGTGCGTGTGTGTGTGGCTAGAAATATATACAGTATACCGGCGACGACCCATAGAAAATTCGCATGATGTGGCTCTCTCGCACGCCCGGCGCCCTAAGCAATTTCCGTGCGGCCCAATGAAGCGTTATTTTCAGCCTGAGCTTTCGAGGCAATCTATTGTATCACGGTGAGGATACATCCTGACAATAATCACACTACATAAACACCAATCCATAATGGACGTTGAAATAAATTGCGCACTGGTTCATCGACCCAAGATAAAGATCCAAGGGTCAAAAGGGATACGGGTGAACATGTGACACGACGTTTCAAATTGACAGTGACGCAATCCCACAATTTTCGAAATTTCCATTCGCTTCCTTACGTGCGTTCGAATAGTTCGAACAACGTGAGGAAGTGAATGAAGCAATTAACCCGTTGGCACGAACGGGTTAATTGCTATAAACTACTAGCTGTGTACCGGTTAAACTGGCTCGTGTACATGCCTATTTACAACGAACGTACGCCATTTCTACCGTTAATTTAGCGGCAATGGTTGAAAAAAATTATTTCTAACTACTTTTGGTTCGCGGTATTCTTAAGAGCGCGGAAAAGATCGGTTTTATCGACTCTGCATTATGAACAGACTGAATTGAAATTTTCGGGCAAACGGCATTTCTAAACTATCGAACCGAATGATTTGAAATTTGGTCAAGTAATTCTAAACATCTCTATCTATAACGTAAAGATCGAAAAATGTTGAAATTCCATATATAAATATAGATTTTCGGCTAAAAACGACGAGATCCAGAACAAAAATGGATATAATTATTGTTGCGTAGCGTAGTTCTGAAAAATTCGAGTTTTAGGTTGTGGAGTGTTAAAAACCCCAACTAACGAGCATTTATTCATTGCTGTATCTGCAAAATTAACGGAATGCCATTTGGACAAAAAAATACATAGCGATCGTAGAGAATTGTTTTGCTTTAGTTCGTTTATATCGAACCGAATGATTTGAAATTTGGACAAGTAATTTTAAACATATCTATCTAGAACGTAAAGATCGGAAAATATTGAAATTCCATATAGAAATATAGATTTTCGGTTAAGAACGACGAGATCTAGAACAAAAATGGATATAATTGTTGTTGCGTAGCATAATTCTGAAAAATTTGAGTCTTAGGTTGTGGAGTGATTAAAACCCCAACTAACGAGCATTTATTTATTGCTGTATCTGCAAAATTAACAGAATGCCATTTGGACAAAAAATATATTGTAATCGTGGAGAAGTGTCGTCCGGGTTCAGTTCGTGTATTCCACTGGCGCTCCCAGCAGACCCAAACGCGAGATTTCTCCTACTAAATTATCAATTCACCGACAGTTTTCGAAAATTATTGGGGTCCTAGCCCGGTAAATTAGACGTTATAATACCAAAATATATAGTACATGACCTCTTGCACGTTTAGATTGCGTATTTGTTACACGTGCCTTGAATGTTACCGCGATTTCGACGGTCCCTACTATACCGACACTGTTGTAGTATCTCGTCATCATGCACATGCTCCGAAGACGAAGTGATTTAACATACCGGTGCGAGGGATTCAATGCCGAATCTCATCTATAAAAATCATGAAATTCGACGAGTATAGGATCTTTTCAGGATTCTTATGAGTTCGAGAAACATTTCGATAGTAATAATTCGTGGCATTTATCATGACGAACAGATGTTTTCATTGCCGATCTCGCAATGACCATATTGCTCAATTCGTCGATTAGTTCGAGGACAACAAAACGTATCGTCGCAGGATCGCCACGCAATTGTGAAACGTAAAAGCGCAATTGACGTTTGAATATTCCGTACCGATCACGTGTTTTCGTCTCGTAATCGCAGAAATGACACCCACACGGTTATTACGATGTGCAATGAATGTAAATTAAATGATCCACCGTTTCATTAAAGTCGTTAATTGTACCATTCGGGAAACGTAACTCTTCAAGCAGATACATCCATCTCCATTGAATGCATTGCGTCACGTGGCAATTCCAATATTAAAATAATATTTCTCGATCAACGAGTCAAGATCATTGTTATAATCGACCAACAATGCCTTTTTTAAGGCCTTATATACGCGAAAAATATCAAAATTTTTCATTTTTTATTTATTTTTGATTCCATTACCCTGAACGGTTAGGAATATTTAAAGCTTCACAGAATTGAAAAATTCCAAAAATTGTTAAATAAGATAAGATTGCATTTATAATAGATACCGCGCGGGGCGCCCGACCGCCAACTTCAAAGCTATTTTTCCACGGTTCACTTTTCTGAACCTTGTGAAAATTCTAACTCTTGAACGAAGGTTCGGATCGCTTTGAAATTTTTACAACACATTCTTAGTATCATCGCCTATCGTGTGAACCATAGAAACAAACATTTCAATGGCACAAAGAAATATAAAAAATTAAAATACCGACAGAAAATTAAGTAAAAAAATGTTTAGTTTCGAATTTTTATAATAAAATTCATCTTTTTCATAATATTGTTGGTTCACACCGAAGATACGTTCATTATGCAATTATGAATATGTTAATTTTTTATTTCAGACACCCACATCGATGCCGAGAACTTTCACCATCAACGCGCCCGCAAAAATAATACATTGCTTTATTATGTTATGTCTCCGCCATTTGTTAATATTTCTGATTTTGTTTTTATTACATATACTTAACCATGTGCATAAATGATCTGTAAAAAAATGTTGTCAATATATTCGTCATTTTCTTTTAACCGCCTCTAGAAAAGTACTTTTGAAAATCGGCGAAATCGCGTATATAAGGCCTCAATGAAATTTCATCACGGGTTTTTGTGTAATCGCTGATTCTTAATTCAAAGTCAAATTTCAATTCCGATCGGCGAAATCGAGAAAAAAAAAACACAGAAAATCATCCGGTTTTCATGAAAGTTCGTACTTTGAAATTTTCGAAGTCACCGATTTGGAACTCAAAGTCATCAAAATACAAGATGCCGGGCGTAACGATAAGGCCGATAAAAAATGAAAAAAAATAAATAAAAAGAGAAAACGTTTTCGTTTCAACAAAAATTGACATCTGGATATTTGGACGTGATCGTACATTTCGAATTCAATGAAAAAGTTAGATGACTTGATACGGGGTGACACTGAGTTGGGTTTTCGTTTCTCTCAAATCACCAGCACCGTAACTGATCCCAACGATAAAACATTTTAATCTCAGTATTGTTATCACGGTATTTCCCCAAAATTCCTTTCCGTCCATTCGATAGGATCGGAGTTGGAGAATCGTCCTCGAAATCGATCGATATCTTCCGAACGGTATTAAAAATCCGTGTGTTAAGGTCATTTGTCCGAGAAGCGAAAACGTCGTTGGAAAGAGAAAAGATTCTCAAAGTAATCGGTCGTCGGTGCTGTCACTCGCGCACAAACACTCGGGCACGGCGAATTTTTTGAAGAAAATTGATTCGAACCGTGAAGGAGTCGAGAGTGGATAGGGGGTTTGGCGACCCTTTTGTACTCGTTCCCTATGACCATTGAACAGCTATCCGTTGGTCACAAAGCTCGACCCTCTCGACGAAGAAATGCCTGACGTACGAGAGTGAGAATGGACTCAACAATAGAGCGCGATTCTTGCCTCGCAAACCATGAAAATAGGACGACGAATGGTTGTAAAGTAAAACGTGAAAAATTCGAAACTTGCACATTGCAGCAATATTATTTTATCTCGTTCAAAAATCCAACGCTACGAACAAATTAATTCTTCAATTATGCCGTCCACATGGAGGAAACTTTGTCATCGAGGTAAAATAACGTGGGAGCAATGTGAGAGTTTCTAATTTTCAGATTCTGCTTTTACAGAATTCAATCGAAAAAAAATGTTCAGCTGCCGGACGGTTTGGAAAGTTTCATGATTCCTCATTGTCATTTACTAAAGTTTGAGCAAGCACACCAATTGGTTTGCGAACATAAAATTAAATAAACGATGATGTGATAAACGAGAAAGAAAGCGTTAAATTGGGTACTCCTTCGCCGTTAAAATCACGTTAGGGGTGAAATAATGATGGTCGATGGACGTAGACATTGGAAATTCGAGATTCCCCAGTGAGACACCCAGCCGGACATTCTGATGCACTACGAGTGCGAGAATAGAGAGACACAAGCACAGAGGGTGAGAAAGGGAGGTTGTAACAGAAAGGGTTGAAACTCATCGGGTAGGTCGGTTTCGGAGACTGTGTGGAAGCATCGATGTCGAAGTGTTCGGATTAATGAAACATTTCGTGGCATTGAATTTCATGGACCATAGTGTCGTTATCCAACTGGAGCGCTGGGTAGGGTAGCATTCCTTAGCAAAATGTGTTGTTCGTTGCCATTAAGGTAGTAGTCTGGTAACTTAACCCGATTTTCATGTCTTTTTTGGAGGGCGTTTTTTTGTAGGAAAATAAAAATGAATCGTTTTGGATATTTAGGATATTTTTATTTACATATTAAAGATACAAAAAAAAAATTTTTTGAAAAAATGTAATAGTTTATTATTATTATTATTATTATTGATCGAAGTTGGCACCTCGAAGTTGACAGCCCGGGTCCTAACTTTTTTTCTACTGAACCGATTGCTTTCAAATTTTAACAGGCTACTCTACACACTTATAGTTCTCGTCGGAACTACCGAGAAATGTTTTCACCCCTAACTTTTTATTTTACAACCCCTTCTGTGCTAAAATAAAAGGACTTTAGCAAAGAAGGGGTTGTAAAATAAAAAGTTAGAGGTGAAAAAATTTCTCGGTGGTTCCGACGAGAACTATAAGTGTGTAG
The DNA here is from genome assembly GCA_958009045.1 of Oxytorus armatus. NCBI lineage: Eukaryota > Metazoa > Arthropoda > Insecta > Hymenoptera > Ichneumonidae > Oxytorus > Oxytorus armatus. The sequence continues at coordinate 13,675,000 of OY253755.1, forward strand.
AGTAGTCTGGTAAAATTTGAAAAAAAAAATTCGAAAATCCGCAAACATTGTTTAGACGTTTGACATTTTGTGAATTTTTTTTTTCGCCGAAATTTCAGAGGTTCATGCAATAGCCTTACTTGTACTGATCAATGATCTTCTTGGTTTTTCTTTTCCGATGAGTAAAACGTCCGGAATCGTGGTCACAGTCGCCATGGAATCGTGTCGTCTTGAAAACGCGTGGCACACCCTTAATTTATTTTTATTGTCATCGAAAAAATTTGCAGAGTACACGCGAGTGTCAATAAATAAGTGGAAAAATGACCGATGTCGAAATATTTAATAGTACCGATGACTTATTATTTTTCAACCTTTTTTTCAACAATGGCAACTAAGGCACTTTTGCCAATGATAAAAATTCCATTAAAAATCCCATTGGTATTGCCATTGCCTGTGCCTGTGGGAAATAAATGGTTAAATAGTCCAATGAAAATCCTAATAGTACCACCATTGCTGATGCTTATGGAAAATCAAATGGTAAAATTTTATCCTCGACAAAAATGCCTTGGGAATTTTTTTAAGGCCTTACATACGCGATTTCGCCGATTTTCGAAGGTACTTTTCTAGACGCGGTTAAAAAAAAATGACGCATATATTGACAACAATTTTTTTTACAGATCATTTACGCACATGGTTAAGTATATGGAAAAAAAAATCAGAAATATTGACAAATGGCGGAGACATAACATAATGAAACAATGTATTTTTTTTTGTGCGCGCGATGATGGTGAAAGTTCTCGGCATCGATGTGGGTGTCTGAAAAAAAAAAAAAACATATTTATAATTGCATAATAAATGTATCTTCAGTGTGAACCAACAATATTATTTAAAAAAAAATTATTATAATAAAAATTCGAAACTTAAAATTTGTTTACTCAATTTTCTGTCGGCATTTTATTTTTTATATTTTTCGGTGTCATCGAAATTTTTGTTTCTGTGGTTCACACGATAGGTGATGATACTAGGAATATTTTGTAAAAATTTCGAAGCGATCTGAAACTTCGTTCAACAGTTAGAATTTTTACAAGGTTCAAAAAAGTGAATCGTGGAAAAACGGGTTTGAAACGCGCGGTATCTATTATAAATGCGATCTTACCTTATTTAATAGCAATTTTTGGAATTTTTCAATTCTGTAAAGCTTCAAATATTCCTAACCGTTCAGGCTAATGGAATCAAAAATTTTATAAAAATGAAAAAATTTGAAATGTTCCGGGTATATAAGGCCTTAAGGGGTGAAATAGGGTTAGACGGTTCAAAAAATCGATTTTTTTTTAATTTCCTAAATTGTTAGTAAAACTATTGAAAAATATGTTCCCAAAATTTTAAATGAAAATTCCGACTCGTTCTATTGTTATAAGCCATTAAGGGGGGAAATAGGGTTAGGACAGCGTTTTCTCAATAGTTTTCATGAATTTTTTTACAGTATAAAAAATGAATATAATTTATTGAAACATTGAGAATATTTTATACATATATTTAAGTATATACTATAAAATTTGTATACATATATTTAAGTATATACTATAAAATATTAGCGTCCCCATATTGCTTGTTTTTCTTGGTACTATTTTTTCAAACGCGTTTTTCAAAAAACAACTTTTTTTAAATTTGCGTACACGCTAGTTTGAAAAGTTTTCAACCAATCCTTTTGAAAATTGGCAGTTACGTTCTTCACAGTATTATGAAGATATATGAACCTAACTCTATATGAACATAAAATCGGAATATTATCATTATTTGAAATAATTTTTATTTTGCAAATAAAGTTGTAAAAAATGACAAAAAAATCATGCTTTTTTGTTTTGACCCCTGTAAAAAATCAAATTTTCTATTTTTTTGATAGCATTTAGGTTCATATAGAAGAGAGACATATAATAAAAGTAAATTCCAACCTCGTTCGAATTCAGATGAAAATTGCGGCTTCCAGAATGTACGCAAAATACTGAGTCTGATTGTGACCTGCAATATGGGGTCGCTAATATTTTATAGTACGAGTATATACTTAAATATATGTATAAAATAATCTCAAAGTTTCAATAAATAATATTCATTTTCATACCATAAAAAAATTCATGAAAATCATTGAGAAAACGCTGTACTAACCCTAGTTCCTCTCTTAAAGATAAAAAATCCATTCGACACCCCAATGGTACATATTGCGATAGCTTGTTCATGGGGAAAAATGAATGATAATATATTAACCATTGAAAAATAAAAAAATGGCTTCACTACTTGTGTACCTAATACACCAGCACAATGGAAATACAATGGCTCTTCTTTTACATCCCACTTAAGGGAGGAAATAGGGTTAGGACAGCGTTTCCTCAATGATTTTCATGAATTTTTTTATAGTATAAAAAATGAATATAATATATTGAAACTTTGAGAATATTTTATACATATATTTAAGTATATACTATAAAATTTTTGAAGAATTTTCTTGAAAAACACCGGGGATATTAGCGACCCCATATTGCAGGTCACAATCAGACTCAGCATTTTGCGTACATTCTGGAAGCCGCAATTTTCATCTGAAATCGAACGAGGTTGGAATTTACTTTTATTATATGTCTCTCTTCTATATAAACCTAAATGCTAGGAAAAAAATAGAAAATTGAATTTTTTACAGGGGTCAAAACAAAAAAGCATGATTTTTGCCATTTTTCACAACCTTATTTGCAAAAAAAAATTATTTTAAATAATTATAATATTCCGATTTTAGGTTCATATAGAGAGAAATACTATGAATAAAGTAACTGCCAATTTTCAAAACGATTGGTTGAAAACTTTTCAAACTAACGTGTACGCAAGTTAAAAAAAAGTCGTTTTCAGAAAAACGCGTTTGAAAAAATAGCGCGCTCGGGGCCTGAAGGAGAGCTACTCACTTTAATGGCTTATAACAATAGAACGAGTCGGAATTTTCATTAAAAATTTCGGCAACATATGTTTCAATAGTTTTACTAACAATTTATGAAATTAAAAAAAAATCCATTTTTTGAACCGTCTAACCCTATTTCCCCCCTTAATCGGCAAATTTGCCCATTAATGTGTTACATACAAAGTGATATCGTGATTAGAATCAAAAGGGCGTATTTCCGATGCTCGTACAAATAACGTACGTCCTAGAATACTAAAATCCTCATGTCATTTATTAAAATTCGAGGAACCACACTAATTTTATTAAGAGAAAAATAAAACTAAAAAAAAACACTTCAGAGTGGAACGGAGCAAAGATATGACAGACGAGAAAGAAATTTGCTCTGGAAATTTAGAAACAGCGCTAGGATATCGAGGCCTTGGTGGACGCGTGACGAACTCGCGAGGAGACGATTGGGGAATGGAGGGAGGTTGGAGGTTAATCGTACAATTAACCTTAATTATCGGACTGTCCGGTATTCTCCGTTCATTCTCTCACGGCCCGCATATACCTACATTGACTGTTCCACGTTACACAAATGAACTGTGCTGTCGCACGTTGATACGTGCGTATTACCGTGACTTACAATTAGTCATTGCGACACGGGACTCTCAGTACATTTGTGCTCGTTCTGTTTTAACGTAGCCATTTGCGGGGGAGATATGTGCGCGCGTGGATGTCCGTCATCGGAACTATGTACAAGTTCGCATCGTTTGACGCCCACGATCTCGATTCCCGTCCTTCAGTCTATGTACAAGTTCATCGCTAGACGCGCGTGAACCGATCCACTCATTTCCTCGTCGATGTCAAGGGGCGACACCACTCTAGTGACCGAAAAAAAAGCCTAACTTTGACGATTTATTTTGGGAAAATGAAAAAACAAATAGGATTTCTTTTCGGAGAGTTTATTTAACACATATTGAAGTATGAAAAAAAAATTTTTTAATATCATTTTGATACAAAATGGCAGCGACCAAAAAAAAGGCAGAAAATCGCCTTTTTTTTTTAAACACCCTGACGGAAGGACGGTTTTCTCGTAAACTATAAGACCTGGAACAAAAAACGAACATTTTTTATAATCTACCAGGGGTGTTAGTTGAAATTTGCCGGTTTTTTCGATAAAGAAAATACTTAATTTTCAGAGGAATCTCAAAATTTTTTTATTCAAAGTATTGACCATTGGTTTCTACACATTTACCGGTAAACCATTCGACGAGCCATTTTTCGACTTCTTCAAAATTAGCGAAGCACTGCTCTGCAAGGGAGTGTCCCATCGATGCGAAAAGGTGATAGTCGGACGGGGCGAGGTCTGGAGAGTACGGCGGGTGTGATAATATTTCCCAATTAAGAGTTTTTAATGTGTCTTTCACCAGTTTAGCGGTATGAGACGGCGCGTTGTCATGTTGCAAGATAACTTTGCCATGTCTTCGGGCCCATTCCGGCCGTTTTTCGATCAACGCATAATTCAAATTGGTTATTTGTTGTCGGTAGCGATCCTTGTTCACCGTTTCACCAGGTTTTAACAACTCGTAGTACACCACACCACACTGATCCCACCAAACACAGAGCATTGTCTTACGGCCAAAGCGATTTGGCCTTGCAGTCGATGGGCCGGCTTCACCAGTTGAAAGCCATGATTTTTTTCAGTTCGGGTTCTCAAAATAAATCCACTTTTCGTCCCCCGTGACAATTCGATGCAGAAAAGATTTCCTTTCGAATCGTTGAAGCAGCATTTCACAAACGGTTTTTCGATTTTCCATTTGTCTATCGTTCAGCTGGTGTGGCACCCATTTTCCATACTTTTGGATCTTTCCCATGGCTTTTAAACGTTGGCAAATTGCTCCTCGAGTCACGTTTAGTGTTTCTGCCAATTTTTGTTGCGATTGGGTTGGATCAACATCCAATAACGCCTGCAATTCCTCGTCTTCGAACTTTTTCGCTGCACCAGGATGTTCATTGTCTGTCAAATCGAAATCTCCACTTTTAAATTGACGAAACCATGTCTCACATGTTCTAATCACTGGAGCATGTTCACCATAAGTTTCTACCAGCAACCGGTGAGCTTCATCTGCTTTTTTCTTTTGATGAAATAAGAAAAGCAACGAATGCTGCAAATGCGATTTACTTGGAACGAAACTCGACATATTCACTGAGGTAAACAAATATGACGCTATTATTTTGGCGGAATGTGACTTGCGTATTGTTGTAGGTTGATGTCAATAGAAAAAATGACATACATGCCAAATCATAGAAATGTATACATATTGCTAGCGACATCTACTGGTAAAACCGGCAAACTTCAACTAACACCCCTGGTATATACTATTGGCTATGAAGCTGCGCAGGTTTTTTTTTTTAATCAAATTTTCTAGAAATGGTGCATTTTTGAAAAAAATGAATTGATTTTTTGTCAAACCAAAAGCAGTAAATTGTTTATGAAAAAAAAAATTTACATTAAATAAAAAAAATGGGTACGTACTCCGATAGAGAATGTCATTGTGTAGGTACTATTAAAATTTCAAATCGATCCGTGTAACGGTGTTCAAGTAATACGCCCTTCCATTTTGACAAAGACGATTTTCAAGATGGACACTGTCGCCGCCATTTTGTATCGAAATGATGATAAAATTTTTTTTTTTCATACTTCAATATGTGTTAAGTAAACCCTCGGAAAAGAAGACCTATTCCTTTTTTCATACTCCCAAAATAAATCGTCAAAGTTAGGCCTCTTTTCTGTCGGCAGAGTGGTGTCACTACTTAAGAAGTAACGCGGCAGCGTTTCGGCGTCAATTCATCAAACGGAAGTCTTTAAAATACGCCGCCTCTTTCTCTATTGGGTACAATTTAACAACCTGACCTCTCGCGGTCAAATTTCGAATCACTCTCACCCAATCGGTGCCCGATAATCTCCGTGCGAATTTTCGAACGTTTTAATCGTAATTAAAAACGTAACGCCCTGTTACAGCAACGATATAATGAATAAAAATCGGGAGAACATGAACGATACGTTCCGGTTCGAGGAGTACGAGCTTTTCGGTGTAACAAAAATCCCGAGGATAAACAACGAAATGAATTGTCAACAAATAAGTCGCTGTCACTCTTTATTATTTCATAATATTTTTTACACTTACGTCGAATTCACGAAATCTTCGATTCATCGATATTATTATTTATACAACTGTATATATATAAATATATATATATATATTAGGACGATTTATTTTTGTCGACTATTTTTTTTTCTCAGTCCCCATCTGAAATTTTGTTGGATATGTCGAAAACAAATTCCCTGCAAGTTACAGCCCTCAATATTAATTCTAAGTACTTTTCCTTAGCGTGAAAAGATTTTCCATCTAAAATACACGTAAATCGATTTTTTTTTTTTTTCAAAATTCCATAACTCAGCCGCATTTTATGCTATCATATTGTTCTTGGTTTCGATTTACTCAGAACAAAACAATCTAGAAAAGTACCTATTGCGGCGAAAGTACAAATTGTACTGGTGAGTTGGTACGGGTCACTGAAGTTGATTTTTACTCAATATTCTCGTTTTTTTGCTGTTATCTCCGAAACAATTAACTTTACGAAAAAAATGTAAATAGAAAATTTGTTGGAAATTTAATTTTCTACAAAAAAGGTCTTACTAACCGAATTGCTTAGATTAATATTTCTTGAGATATTGAATTTTTCATTCACATTTTTTTCGTAAAGTTAATTGTTTCGGAGATAACAGGAAAAGAACGAGAATTTTGGGTAAAAATCAACTTCAGTGACCCGTACCAACTCACCAGTACAATTTACACTTTCGCCGCAATAAGCACTTTTCTAGATTGTTTTATTCTGAGTAAATCGAAACCAAGATCAATATGATAGCATAAAATGCGGCTGAGTTATAGAATTTTGAAAAAAAAAAATTTGATTTACGTCTATTTTAGATGGAAAATCTTTTCACGCTAAGGGAAAGTACTTAGAATTAATATTAAGGGCTGTAACTTTCAGGGAATTTGTTTTTCGATATATCCAACAGTAATTTCAAGTGGGGACAGAGAAAAAAAATCGCCCTAATATATATATATTAGGGTGGCCCTTAATATGGGTAAAAAAAAATTGATGGCGCCGCCCTTCAAAGCGGTTCCGAATACTAAAAAAAAATCTACGCGAAGCCCCAGCTATGTCCGTTAAGAGGAAGACGTGGCTGTAAGCATGAACTTAAATTTAAATATCAATTTTTCTTCATGATTGGAAAAATTGTGATTTTTTTAATCTAGTTTATGTGTCAATTTTTTTTTTAACTTTTCGAAGCTATTGTATATTGGTATTCAATATACAGATCAGATAATATGGTCCTCCATACTAGATTTGATGAGCGTTCAGGTCTGCCATCCTATTATTTTGGAACAATGGTTTGATTTAGTTGCTGTCAAACGTTTTTAATCATATCAAAATCAAACGTTAAATTTGCATTTTGTCAGAAAAATCTATTAAGTAAGAAGGATATAAATTCACGATAAACCATTCACATTGAACTTATTATGAAAAAAATATTACGAAAAAAAAATTATGTTTTTTCCGACCAATTGGATGATTTGTGCGAATAAATAATTTCTTTGTTTTCACTAAAACGAACAAGCTCGCCAAGTTTAAAATCCTGCCAAATTTAAAATGTCCTTATGCATTTTTGCGAAAGTAATTTTCAAATATATTTTTTATCCACATCACTGGAAGTCTGACCTCAGTGAAATATTAATATGTTCGCATCTCAGCACACAAGGAATATTTCTAACAAAATTGAAAAAAAAAAAACCATTCTGGCCGATCCGGAAGTTCAATGTGAATGGTTTATCGTGAATTTATATCCATCTTACTTAATAGATTTTTCTGACAAGATGCAAATTTAACGTTTGATTTTGACATGATTAAAAACGTTTGACAGCAGCTAAATAAAACCATTGTTCCAAAATAATAAGATGGCAGACCTGAACGCTCATCAAATCTAGTATGGAGGACCATATTATTTGATCTGTATATTGAATACCAATATACAATAGCTTCGGAAAATTAAAAAAAAAATTGACACATAAACTTGAGTAAAAAAATCAAAATTTCTCCAACCATGAAGAAAAATTGATATTTAAATTTAAGTTCATGCTTACAGCCACGTCTTCCTCTTAACGGACATAGCTGGGGCTCCGCGTAGGTTTTTTTTTAGTATTGGGAACCGCTTTGAAGGGCGGCGCGATCAATTTTTTTTTTACCCATATTAAGGGCCACCCTAATATATATATATACAGTTGTATATTAATATGTTATAATGTAATTATATCGTATCGGAGAATTTGCAAATAAATAAAGACTTTGGGGCAATTCAAACATAACGCTGACTCGCGAGTTATGGTAACCCACTCGACGAATGATATATTCATTAATTTTTTAAATATAATTTATTACATCGATTTTATATTTCTTTCGGATCTTATTACACTAGAGACGTAGTCGATCGGCCATTCCAATTAACGATACAATAACTTTGATGATCGCTCGTTAATTCGTTTATATTATTTATAACGTACATCGACTTTTTAACGTACTTAACTCGCGTAATTAAGAATCAGAATATATTTTATGTTCTACCGGATGAGTCTATCTTACAAGTACCTTCTTCATTTTTTCATTAAAATCGAATAACATATAATTAACAATTAATCCATAATTAATCTCCGTCCGATTGTTGGACAGGATAAAATTAATAATATCATACATCGCGGAGTCACTTTGATTCGTTCGTTCGTTTCGAAGAGCTTGCTTCACAGACAATGACTAATTCATTCGAGAACCTATGTTTATTTTATTTCATTTTTGCACTTATCAACAAAGTCGAATAAGCGGGAGAAAGAAGGGATCTTCAGGATCATAGGGTATTTACGTGAGTACAATGAGGATGAGGGAAAACTAGTTGGCACAGAAAATATACTCAACACTCTGTCTCGACGTCATCGGAAATCAACTAGAAGTCATTTTTGATTGGCGTCAAGAGTTTCGTCTCTTGATTCCCGCTACACAGTTTCGAATTCACGCCAACGACTCGTAGTGATCGCCGGAAATTCGACCGAGAGTATATTCCACCGAGTGTTGCATTCGCAGTTATCATCCGAACGATTTGGACCAGCACAATATCCTCAACGCGCGGAGATAGAAAATAGTTAAAAAAAAAATATAGGTTCGCCTCTGATTGCTCAGAATTGGAATTCCTCTCGTAGAAAATGCGATTGTATACGCAACGAGGAATATAAAACGCACGAGATACCTATCTTGATGTGAGATTTGAAGGCTTTTTCCAAAGTTCTTCAACATTTGGAAAAAACAACTTGGCGGAAACTATACAGGAACTTTTTTTTTTGTGTCGTTGAGAATTGTAGGTTAGTGGCGATTTTGGAAATTTTTTTGCTTTACGATCTTTGAAAGGGGTGTTTAAGGTAGTAGTCTGGTAACTTAAGCCGATTTTCATGTCGTTTTTGGAGGGCGTTTTTTTGTAGGAAAATAAAAATGAATCGTTTTGGATATTTAGGATGTTATTATTTACATATTAAAGATACGAAAAAAAATTTTTTTGAAAAAATTTAATAGTTTATTATTATTATTATTATTGATCGAAGTTGGCACCTCGAAAAATAAGCGCGTGGGTGGCCCCGGTGATTTTGGCTTTTGATGTTATCTGAAATAAAAAATTCTTGATAATTATTAATCTATAGACATGTCGTTCTGGTCGGCACTACTGAAGTTAAATTTCATGGATAAATAACAAAATGGCGGGCAAAATAAAAGGACTTTTTTTCCAAAGTCCGCCATTTTGTCATTTATCCATGAAATTTATAATAAATAAATAACAAAATGGCGGACTTTGGAAAAAAAACTTTTTTTTTCCATAGTCCGTCATTTTGTTATTTATCCATGAAATTTAACTTCAGTAGTTCCGACCAGAATGACATGTCTATAGATTAAGAATTATCAAGAATTTTTTATTTCAGATAACATCGAGAGCCAAAATCACCGGGGCCACCCACGCGCTTTTTTTCGAGGTGCCAACTTTGATCAATAATAATAACAATAATAAACTATTAAATTTTTTCATACAATTTTTTTTTGTCTCTTTAATATCTAAATAAAAACATCCTAAATATCCAGAACGATTCATTATTATTTTCCTAAAAAAAAACGCCCTCCAAAAAAGACATGAAAATCGGCTTAAGTTACCAGACTACTACCTCAATGGTTTACATAGATGTTGACGTATTTTTCGGCAGATTATTAATCCAATCCTGCGTAAGGGTATGATGGTCGTTTCTGTCTGATTGAAAAAGTTGAAATCGGAAGGATCAGTCCTCTTTGAGCAAGAATGTCCTCAAGGAATTCTTGTCCAAAGAATATCAATCGGATGAACGTGACCGTTAGTGATGGATAAGAATAACTTTGGAATATTTTTCGGACATCCTTGGTGGAAAAGTCACCAATCACCTGCATACAACTCATCCTTTCTGGACAAGGACATCCTAAGGGGGTCCTTGATCAAAAAGTTTATCAAGCTGCCGGACACAAATGATCGTTTTTGGGAGTAGGTTGTCCTCAGGACACCCCTGTCTAAAATATTATTAGTCGAATGAACATTAGCCATTCTAGTCCGATAAGGATATTGTTAGGGGATTTTCGCGACGTCCTTGCTTGAACAGTTATGAGTGATCCGGACACAATCAATCCCTTGTTAAGAAGGGTGTTCTTAGGACATCCTCGCTTGAAGAGTCATTAATCAGCTGGACACAATCCGTTTTTTTTTACAATAATATCCTTGGGGTGTCCTTGTTTAAAACGTTTATCAAGCTGCCGGAAACAAATGATCATTTTTGGGGGTAAGTTATCCTCAGGACACCTTCTTCTAAAACATTATTAGTCGAATGAACATTACCCATTCTAATCAGACAAAAATATTACTGGGGAATCCTCGCGACGTCCTTGTTTAAACATTCATGAATGATCCGGATCGAACGAATGCTTTGTTAACAAGGGGATCATTAGGGCATCCTCGGTTGAAAAGTTATCAATCAGCTGGACACACGTTATTTTTAGACAAGGATATCCTTGGGGCTTTCTTGGTTGAAAAGTTTATCAAGCTGCCGGATACAAATGATCGTTTTTAGGGGTAGGTTGTCCTCGGGACACATCTTTCTAAAATATTATTAGTCGAATGAACATTACCCATTCTAATCGGACAAGGACATTGTTAGAGAATCTTCGCGACATCCTTGCTCGAACAGTTATGAATGATTCGGACCCAATGAATCCTTTGTTAACATGGATATTCTTAGGACATCCTTGGTTGAAGAGTTATCAATCAGCTGGACACAACACGTCCTTTTTGGACAAGGTTATCCGAAGGGTTAGAAAGTTTATTAAGCTGCCGGACACAAATGATCGTTTTGGGGGTAGGTTGTACTTGGGACACCCTGGTCTAAAACATTATCAGTCGAATGGACATCACCCATTCTAATCGGACAAGGATATTGCCAGGGAATCCTCGCGACATCCTTGCTTAAACAGTTAAGAATGATCCGGACCCAACGAATCCTTTGTTAACAAGAATATCGTTAGGCGACCATTTTCTAAAATGTTGATGATCAGTCGGGCAGACAACAACCGACTCTTTTTGCATAAAACATCATTAGGGCAGCCATGTCCCACTCTGTTTCAAACACGCTCCAATAACAGTTAACGAGCATTTATCGGGTTGTGCAGGGAAGCAGAGTGAAAGATTCCGGCCCATCTAGGGCATTGACCAAAAGTTCGTCGGAATGCCATGCAAACGGCCATCTTATTTCCGGCTGACGGATAACTTTATGTGTTCTAACATTCAGAAAATTCAAAGATATACTACGGAGGAAAAGGTGATCCCTGTTCTTTGACGACCGATGGTTGAATCCCCGGAAAACGATGCTCCGTGACAATTAGTGGACTATGTGGGAACTGACCTGTTGAATTCTATTTGAATTCCATTTGTTTCTCGTTCATCCTGGAAATGTCGTGAATCAAGGAGCGATGTTAATTCAATGATAATTAGCTACAAGGTGACGGAACGCTCGGACAAAAGTGTGACACAAGTTATTGCCACGAGGTCATGAAAAGCCTCAGCGAAACGAGCCAGCATAGACCGATGACAATGAGACTCTCGGTTCTCCTTGATGTTCCACCTTTGGCGCACGTTTCCCTAACGCTCACGATGCTCAAATGACGACGACCCAGCAAATTGTGAACGCCCTTGATGTTGCTTCTCTGTAGTATGTGCTCGCGCGACATCAGCACCGAATACAACTGATTGTCCGGTTGACCAGCGCAGAATGTCAGAACCATGTGATTCCCGACCGCCTTCATTACGTGAACGGTACCAGCGAATTGGGCGTACGGCTTCAGGGTAAGTGTGCCTGTAGAGCAGAAACAGAACATCCGTAAAGGTATAATACACGATTTTGTCGATACAATCAATGACGATAATTGGCGGCGGGGGGATCGGTCGGGGATCGGTATCCATTGAAATTCGCTCATTATGTATCAAAGTTATTGGTAGAAAGTATCGATGAAAGCCTCGAAGCTTTACGCGTCATTGCCGCGGCAATAAGTAAATTGGTACTCCATCAGCGTTAAAATCCCGTTAGGGGTGAAATAATGATGGTCGATGGACGTATAGATTGGAAATTTCAAATTCCCCGGTGGGATAACAGTAATCTGATAAACTGCGGATGCGAGGATAGACAAACGCAAACACACAGAGGGATAAAGAGGGATATTGTAGCAGATAGGGTTGTAGCTCATTGGGTAGATCTGTTTCGGACAGGGTGCAGAATCGTCGATGTCAAAATGTCCGGATTAATGAAACATGTCGTGGCATTAAATCCCATGGACCGTAGTGTCGTTATCCAGTTTAGGGTGGTTTCCCTTAGCGAAATGTGCTATTTATGGCCTTAAGAAATATCATTGAATTTTCATTGCTCCAGACGCAATGGCAATGAAGGCATCTGTGCCGGGGATGAAAACTCCATTCAAGATCCCATTGGTTGCCATTGGTTGTGCATATGGGAAATGAGTGGTAAAAAGTTCATTTAAAGCCCTTATGAGCTTTAAATGAAGATTGTACCACTACGTACAATTTCAGCCCTACGGCCATTGCTGATGCCTATGGGAAAGCGAATGGCAAAATTGTATCCTTGGAAAAAATACCTTGGCATTATCCCTAAGGTTGGCACATTTTGCTAAGGGTACCTTTCATAATTCATCGGTATTTTTCATTCAGTATCTATGGTAAGAAACTGCCATTCGAGCCTGCCATTGACTTTCCATTCCGTTTCTATGGAAAAAAATGCCATTCCAGCTTGCCATTGCCTATCCATTTATCTTGCTGCCACTAAGATGTTTCCATTCAGGTAGTAGTCTGGTAACTTAAGCCGAATTTCATGTCTTTTTTGGAGGGCGTTTTTTTGTAGGAAAATAAAAATGAATCGTTTTGGATATTTAGGATGTTTTTATTTACATATTAAAGATACAAAAAATTTGTTTCTGAAAAAAATTAATAGTTTATTATTATTATTATTGATCGAAGTTGGCACCTCGAAAAAAAAGCGCGTGAGTGGCCCCGGTGATTTTGGCTCTTGATGTTATCTGAAATAAAAAATTCTTGATAATTCTTAATCTATAGACATGTCATTCTGGTCGGAACTACTGAAGTTAAATTTCATGGATAAATAACAAAATGGCGGACTTTGGAAAAAAAAGTCCTTTTATTTTAGCAAAGAAGGGGTTGTAAAATGAAAAGTTAGGGGTGAAATAATTTCTCGGTAGTTCCGACGAGAACTATACGTGTGTAGAGTAGCCTGTTAAAATTTGAAAGCAATCGGTTCGGTGGAAAAAAAGTTAGGACCCGGGCTGCCAACTTCGAGGTGCCAGCTTCGATCAATAATAATAATAATAATAAACTATTAAATTTTATCAAAATTTTTTTTTTTTATATGTTTATTATGTAAATAAAAACATCCTAAATATCCAAAACGATTCATTTTTATTTTCCTACAAAAAAACGCCCTCCAAAAAAGACATGAAAATCGGTTTAAGTTACCAGACTACTACCTCAACTGCCTGGCAGTTAGTTTTCCAAAGTTTTCCATTAACTGCCTGGCAGTTTCTATGGAAAGAAATTGCGATTCGAGCTTGCCATTGGCTTTCGATTCCGTTTCTATGGAAAGAAGTTGCCATTCGAGCTTGCCATTGTCTTTCTATTCAGCTGGCTGCCATTAAAAGTGTTCCCTCGAGTTTCTCATACCATTCTCATTGAAACTGTATGGTAACTGGCCTTTTCCATTGGCTGCCTCGCACCTTTTATCGAAAGAAATTGCCATTCGAGCTTGCCATTGATCTTCCATTCCGTTTCTATGAAAAGAATTTTCCATTCGATCTTGCTAATGTCTTTCTATTGAACTTGCTGCAATTGAGGGAGAACACCACTGTGACTCCCTGTTTTTTTTCACATTTTTCAAGAATTTTTTTTCGTGGGAAAAAAAATTCTTGAAAAATGTGAAAAAAAACAGGGGGTCACAGTGGTGTTCTCCCTTAAATCTTTGGCATTGACTTTCCATTCGGTTTCTATGAAAAGAAATTGCCATTCGAGCTTGCCATTGCCTTTCCTTTGGGCTTGCTGCCATTAAAACGTGTCCCTTGAATTTCCCATACAACTAGCATTGAAAGTTTTGGTAACCGGCCTTGTCCATTGACTGCCATTGAGTACTCAACGGCATATTTTACTAAGGATACCCTTCACAATCCATTAGCGTTTTCATTTAGTTTCCGTGGAAAGAAATTGCCACTCGAGCTTGCCATTGTTTTTCTAATCGGCTTACTGCAATTAAAAGTTTGCCATTGTCTTTCCATTGAGTTTGATGCCATTAAAAGTTTTCCCTTGACTTTCCCATAAAATTCACATTGAAAGTGTATGGTAACTGGAACTTTTCCATTGGACTGCCATTGAGTACTCAATGGTACATTTTGCTAAGGGATATACACGGTGAATTAGTCAGTGGCTAATCTGAAACGCGAATGTTATGAATTTAACGCGGTAATCTCGAACCGCTGTATTGAAAGCTCCATTTAGCTGGGTTATTGGGACGTTCTCGTTACGTTATAGTGTGGTGGGCGCTAGGTAAAGATCCATTAAACTTACGCGCTAGAAACATCGATCACTGGCATACAAAAGGCTGCAACCAACATGAACTTCGCGCAATGAATCGCGCGGCTACCAGGCGTTATGTTTGTTAACAACCGATATGGCGTTATCCACATTCAAGAGGAGCTGTAACTTGTTCGACCAAATTGTCTTCTCGAAACGATCGAATCGGCCCAACGACTGCACGCGGCGAAATACCTTACGCGTGAATCAACGGAATTTAATGCTCGACGGCACAGTATCCGGTTACATTGCAATGTTCAACCTTTGGAAAGCTGGATATAGTTATTTGCCAACATCGGAATCCATCTATTAATCCTTTGTCTCGCATTTACCTAGTCGTAGACGAAACTTTAGGACATGGTACGTGTTCCATCCGAGTCGAACTTTTCACCAACTCTTCAACACACATTTAATAGTGTACGGAGTACACAGAGACTCAGGAGCCTGCGGAATCCTATAAATTTATAACACCGCGATCGACTGTCTCAAAATTTGAGGGGACATAACAATTACAACGATCTGAGAAACGATTTTTTTTTAACTGATAGAATTATATGTGTAGAATATTTTTCCAAAGTGTTAAAGGGGAATTCGAAAAAGTCGAAAAATCTCGCTGACAATAGCTATCAGATGCGAATGCAGCAGCAGAAGCGGCGCAATCTTTCAGAGACAAAAGAGGCCCGAAAAGCTAGAAGAGATGAATTAATGGAAGAAAATCATCTTTGTGTAAAAGCTGAAGGCTCATTATATGGGCCTGGTATCGCTGGCTAACCCGTAAATAATTTTTATCATTAGTTTTTTACGTGTCGAAACTTTAAATAAGTTTTTTCTCAAAATTACATCTTCGAAATTGGCCTGCAGGATTACTCAAAAACTATTAACGGGTTAGGCCACTCTAGAGGCCGAAAAATAGGCTTTTTTGGGGATTTTTTTTTTCAGAAAAACTACAAAATAAATCGAGATTATAAAATAGAGTGTTTATAATATATATCAGTGACTGTAGACAATAATTTTTTTGAAGCGATTAATTTCAAAATGGCGGCTGTGCAGCGTTTTTGCGATGACGTCTCCGTTTTTGTTGACCGGAAACATAACTCAGACAATTTTCCACCGTTTCACTTGAAATTTTGAATATATCTTTAAAAATACATTGTCTATGGAAATGCGTAGGATTTTTTTTTTATTGCATAGTTCATTTGTTATTAACAATTGTCTGACGATTTTTTAAGCAAATTTTTCACTTTTCACTTCAGAAGTTCGCCATTTGGCCAAAAATCAATATATCGAAAAAATCCTACGCACTGAACAAACGGCGTATACTGATTTGTTGGTGTGCCAAATTTTAGCCCGAAAGCTCAAACCAATTCGATGTTGCAGCGGTTTCAATTTTTCACCCCTATCACACACACACGCGCACACACACACACACACATCCATCAAGATATTTTGTCTGAATGCAATTTTTCGATGTTTCGGAACATTTTAAACATTAAAAACAGGATTAAAAAAATGATAATAACAAATCTTTCTCTATAAGGAAGCAAAAGAAGAAAGCTAATTACGATTTGTCAAGGGCCTGGACGAATAATTTGAATCAAGCGGCCATTGATAATAATTGAATATGGCGAATCCTTCGGTTGAGACGGAAAGGTTGAAAGGATTCTTTCGTCGAAGAGTAATAGGGATAGGACGGTTGTGGAAGGGAGTCGCGGTGCGGGGAGATTAAAGATGAGAATGAGATCTGCGGAGCTTTGAGAGTGAAGAGCCCGGGGAATTCGTAAGATCGTTAGGCAGCCAAGGATTTCAATTATCGAAATGACTTCCGGTGTTCCGCATCGGCGAGCCGGTACGCGAATGTATATAGTATTCCGAGGAGGTTGCTCTGTTCACCATCGGTCCTCTCGGTGGCTCAACGGAACTTGAAAGTCTTCGTGCCCCGCACTTCTTTCCGCCGCCAATTCACTACATCTTCCTGGATAAAATTAAAAAAAAAAAGCTTTCGCATCCCTTCATTCGCTTCAGGGAAAAGTCGTTACTCTCGTTCTCCATGTTTCGATCGACTCACCGATGGAATCCCATTCAAACGAATGGTGTCACCGAGCGTGACGGTGCATCAAGAACATTCACCATCTTTTTTCATCCAGATAACTTTTGTTCTGGCGTTGAAGAAAAAAAACAAAAAATAAAGTTGGAAACAGGACAATGGCGTTGCTATAGAAAACCGCCTTTTCATCCAACTTCGATATCACCCTTTCATTCCTTTGCAATTAATAAATAAACTTTGTGATAAAGTATTCGTGCTCCGAGAACCATCATTTTGATATTCAATAATGTTAAATAAATGAGTGTTATATTTTCGAAGTGAAACTTCTTATCGCTCGGCAGGCGTAAAATTGACCAACGTGTAACGAAAAAGCGACACCGGGAGAGTGGAAGTAGACCACGTAATCAACCGTACTGCATGACGTAACGCACTACTTCCACCCATACATTATAGTATTTCAAGTGAAACGCGTAACGAAAGAGGCATCGAGTATCTCTCTATATTAGATAAATATATCGCCGCTGCTGCCGCCGTGTACACGAGTTGCGGCGGTCATTTCGTTCACCATACCTCCCCCCAAACCCAACAAAACCCCACAAACCAGGGGGGGGGGGTCGTACGCCGAATGAAATGCCCCCCCCCCCCCCGGGCGAAGCCCGCAGGGCGGCGGAGCCCCCCTAGTACGTATATGTATATATATATACTAGGGGGGCTCTGCTCCCTGCCCCCCCACACCCCCTCCTCCTTCCCCCGACCCACGCCCACACCCCCACCCGCGCCTCACCCGCCCCCGCTCGATCCCCTCACCCAGCCTACTCGATCCCGCTCGCTCTCCTCAACTCTTGTACACGGCGGCGGCGGCGGCGGCGAAATATTTATATAATATAGAGATACTAGGGGGGCTCGCCCCCTATGCCCCCCCCGGTTTGTTGGGTTTTGTTGGGTTTGGGGGGAAAGTATGGTGAAGGGAATGGACGCCCCGATTCTTGTACACGGCGGCTGCGGCGGCGGCGGCGATATATTTATATAATATAGAGAAATATAGTGCTGGACATTTGAAGTCGAATTTGAGAATTGCACTTTGACGACACACCTACCCACCGTTTCCGGGGAACACGGTAACGCCAATTTCTTTTCACGCGGTCATAAGCCCTAGTGAATAATACATCCACGATAAAAATGAGCCTAATCGGTCCTGCAGTTTTCGCACTAGCTCCGACAAAAGATATCCACTTTAACCCGCTCCCCTGCAACCGGGGGGTTGCACTTCACAATTACATTTTCTATAAGTATACCGTAGCCGTTTTTTGCTTTAATGTAAACTTTTTTTGTTATAAACCATTAACTGTTTTTTTTCGCAAAAAATCGATTCATTTTTTCAAAAGTGCACCATTTCTACAAAACGTGATACATCTGTAATGATCGGGCACCGACTGAGAGAGACCAGTTTGAAATTTCGCCGAGAGCGGTCGGGCTGTTAAATGGTAATTCCCAAAAGAGTTACGAGAAGAAGACAAAAAGTGCTATGTCGGAATGGAAAAGTTATTGGATCGCTCTGTATGCGAGCATGTATTCCGCTGTAAAGTGCGGGGTAGTATAGACACCCCCCGGTATACTGTACATCACGTAGGAATCCGAACTGTATATTGCATTGGAAAATAGTACGACGCGAATACCATAGAAACGAAATAGTGAGTCTCGATTATTATCGAGATATGTCGGTGCGATGTGGGTAGGACTTTTAAACGTGTTTTTATCGAATACCGATAACTCGAGTGTGCGTTCCATGTCAGTTGAGAGGATCCGTTCCGCGAGAACTCGGAGAATATACGAGTAACTTCAACCTTTCGTTGTAACGATCTCTCTTCCACTCGCTTCTTTTTTTCGCGACAGGAAATTTCCGCGCAGTTTTTCTTCTTTCGGTCCACTTGCGATCTAGACTTTTGATAAAAGGTGCAAAAAGCTATTTGGGAGGTTCATGAAGCGATTCAAGAGCATATGAAAGATCTGTTCAATTGACTCTGTATTACCAACAGAAGGCATTGAAATTGTCGGCCAAAAGCCATTTCTAGACAATCAAACGGAATGATTAAAAATTTGGTCAAGTAATTCTGGACACCTTAGTCCCTTCCGTCCGCCTTTCCGCGCTTGTAATTCCGAGAGAGTTAGAGAAAAACTTGCCTCAATAGTTTTCTAGAAGACCGATTAATCGAATGGAAGAAAAAAATTATATCCGCCTGTGTAATTGATAAACGGAGACGGGCCTACTAGTTTTTTTTCTAATTCGAATGAGCCGACGCCGAGAAAAATGTTTTAGAAACTTTTTGAGGTTATGTTAAACTTTATCCTCCCTTTAAGAGCGTTCGTCTGGTGAAAGCTCAACTCTGAATCGACTGCAACGCCTCTTGCGGTAAAAAACCGAGGCAAATTCATTCTCGACAATTTCAGATCGCCCTCCTGTCATCCGATTGGTCAATTCCATTAGGACGGACCAATGAGATAACGAATTCTACATTCTGAAGTTATCGAGATCGAAACTTCGCTCAAACGGGTGTCAACCTGCGGCTACTTGAAATTTTAATATTTCTAGACTTCTAAAAATAATAAGAAAAATTATTTATTGCCTTTTAATATAATGCGAGACGATTTTGGATCGTAAATTCTACGCCTAACACCGAATCACACTGAATTTTCGCCGATAGTCCAAAAATTATAAGTAAAATCATAAAAATACCGAAATATGCGAAGATTTTTTTTATCGTCACAAATGTGGTCATTAGACGGTCTCTGAAGCTTCATTCGGTAGATTTTGGGCAATATTATTGGGATTTCGTACAACTAGATACCGGATATTCCATACCGTTTGTAACATCGCCACCGCGGCTCTCGTAAGACCGTTCGTTCAGTTTGCGCGACAGAAGTTTCGAACATTTCGAAACTTCCGATTTAACCCCTGGTGAGGTATTCGCAAGTTAACGAAGGATGCTTATACTGCTAGTGAAATCTGTTCATAATCGACTCATCGAACCATGAACTCGATTTTGGTCTGTGGCCAAGTATAACGACGTAGCTGTTCGCCCAGAATAGTGGTTTGTTTTATCCTTTGATAATCCACGTACCATCGGTTATTATTATTCTTATTATTGTTATTATTGCAATATAATGTTTTAGGCACTAATTTATATTTTAATATAAAATAGCTTTGAATGTAAGAACTAAACATTCTCGATTTTTTGCTTTATTGGCAAAAACTTGATGTGATTCGTAATCAGCAAACATATTTCAAAGATGGCAATATTTTTATTTATTTTTCTGATTACTTTTCCGAGATTCTAAAAATGTCTAATGGCGCCAACTTTACTCCCATTTGACCAGTTAAAACTTCGAAATTTTCTTAATCGTCAAAGCACTTTTAAAAAACGTTGCGCAGTTTTATTTTCCATTAATCGATATAACGGAATAGTGTAAGGATTCAGAAATAATGGAATCGAATTGAATAATGGATCGAATCGTTTTCTTTTAAATATTAAAGTAACCTAATGTTTACTCATTCATTTTGTGATGACTTTTAACTCTTGGTCCCCCAATAATAATAATAATTGAATAAACAGATCTTAGTGTTGATTTTATAATTTTCTTGCTACCCTTTCATGTTTTTCTTCCACAATATTTTATATACCTTATAAAATGCGCAGTATTATTCCCGTTGACCTGGATACTGCGAACGTGAATGGAAATTTCATCGAAAAAGTTGCAATCATGTCGGATCAGCTTACACCCCTTTTCCATCCATTCTCCCTCATACCACATGAATATTTCTAACGCCCGAGCAGTTTTATCGGTCTTCACACATGCACACACACGCACATGCCTGTACACAATTTTCCCGAAGCCATTCAATAAAATGTAGATACTGTTCGAGGATTTTTTTTCAATTCTTCGTGTATGTAATGGAATTGGATATTTTTGTTTTTTGCAAAATATTGAGGTTCAAATGTTCAGCGAATATTGACTTTACGGATAGAAACATTATTTTTATAGATCAATCCAAGATAATACCACTTATGCACTTGTGCTACGATATTGAATAACGATCAACGAAAAGAAAAAAAAATAGAATAAAAAAATAAATAATCAAATAAAAATAAAGACAAAAAAAGTAATTACATATTTTTATTTATAAAACCAAACGTAAAACAACACGCTTTTCTGACTATATTTACATGAGCTGCTAATGATTTTCACGAATTTTCGTTGTGACCTTACGAAATAATATTTTGCGCGTCATAATTTATAATAATATAATCAATAATAATTCCCGTCATTTTCTCATCTGCCCATATCAATTTGACAACGATAACTTTTCCAGGATATAACATAAAAAAATCGCCACCTATTGAGCAATTCAAATTTGTTGCAAAATACCGCGAAGACCCCGAGTTGTCTCTTAAATCGTCGCGAGAAGCAAAACTTCGGCAACGTGGGAGTGTTCGTTCTTGTATTCCAAGTTTCGCGAATCTTCCATGTGGGTTCAATAATTTCTCGAGAACGCATGAAGCTCCAATCTGACGATGGTTTCCAAAAGTGAAGCACTCGAGAGCGCACTTGAGCGCGATCGTTAATGCAATTTGCTCCTCGTCCGGAAGTTCGTAACTTTCTTCGGTCGAAGTTCGTACGGCTCTGTGCTGGTAGCGTTTGCTTTATTTCACGGGGCGCGTTTGGTTATGTACGAAGTTTGCAGGTACTCCTTACACACATTGCATTTCATACAATCGTATAAGGCATTCCATCTCGATTAAATTATCCAGAATTTAAGAGAATATGTGAACGATCTGTTTTACCGACTCTGTGTATTACCGACAAGAGGCATTGAAAGTTTCGGTCAAACGTCTTTCCTAAACTATCAAACTGAGTGATTTGAAATTTCGTCCAGTAATTCTGCAGGCCTCCATCTATGTCGTAAGAATCAGAAAATGTTGAAATGCAAAATAGAATGTAAATTTCCAGCTAAAAATGAAAAGGTCGAAAACGCCAATCAATATAATTATTTAGGGATGGCGTAATACCAGAAAATGTCACTCTTACGTCATAGACGGATAAAAGCCCTTACTGCTAGTGCAATAAATGCTAGTGCATTTATTTGTTGCTGTATTTGACAAAATTAACATAATGGCATTTGGCCAAAAAATACAGTGATCGCGGGAAAGTTTTTTTTTCTAATTGGGACATTTAAAGATCATCCCGTGAAATTTTAAATATATTCATCCTCAAACACTTTTTGTTAAGTGCGCAAAGCTTCAGATTACGTCACTGACCATTTGAGATAAAAATATTGAGTCTAAAGTCGCGAGATTCCGCATAGGCTGTGCCGAAAAACGTGGTCTTTACCCATAATGTTAACTTCGACAAATGTGGGAGAACGACAATTTTTTACGTTTTGTTTACTCGTGACAATGCAAGCTTTCGATTGATAACAATAAAAGTGGGGTTAGCGGGATGTTCGAAAGAGATATATTTCGTTTTAACACCCTCTTCCGCATCGCCCAGGGCGAACACATTCTGCGGCGCGACTGCCCGCTTTTTGCAGTATCATCCCCTAACACCACCATTTCTCCCGCAAGGCTACCTTAAACAGCAGAACTGGAAAGCATTTTCGTTTTCACGAAAGCAAAGCTTACTCTTTGAGCAAGCAAATGTGTCGAAGGCTGGTAATAAAATGGAACAGTTTATACAGTAATTATTATAACAATTCATAAATCACATTCGATTGTGATTATTATGAATTATTTCACCCTTGTAGAATTTATTTTTGCCATTCGATTTTTTTTTCTTTCATGCTTATTACAGTTCATTATTAATTATAGCTGATTGAAGTCAGTCTCACGAATCACATCGCTTCAAAATGATCCCACAAAAGACAGCATCATCCTACAAATTCTTCATGTACAAAAACCTAACCTTACATACGTGAAAAAAAACGTAAACACTACCGCTAGAGCGTCGCGTGGCTCGAGGTCTGAAGTCAGTAGCGAGTAGCGGATCACCGCGCGTACAATAGTCGATAGTCGTACAGCGGCGATATTTCGATAATTACAAATCAGGTGTTTCGTAGAAACGTCCTACGTCGACGAGTTTACATCGGATGATAACTATTTATGGCCAGAAACGTCGGTCACCTAACACACAATTGATGTATGAAGTTTGGTTAAGTAATTTGAGGTTATTGAGAACCTGCCCCAATCAGCTGATCGCAGTGAAACGCGCGACTTTCGTTTTTCGGTCTACTGGCAGTGGGGATTTAAAAACAATATGGTCTTCATGTTCTAGCGGATTCTTATACAGCATATGTCAGGGCTCAATGTATTTTTTAATTGGCAACGATACTTTATTTAATCCTTAGAATTTCTTGTGGTACTTTATTCGTTCGGTGAAACGTAAAATTACTGACGAACTTGGACTGATAAATTGTACGTGTAATGTCCCATGTAGGCAAACGCAAAGGCAAAGTTTTCGACACGTGCTTTATGCCATCGCCAGCAGTCGCGGTAAAAAGAGGACCGTGAGCAAACGGAGGACACAGATATATCGAGCCCTGTAACCCACACATCTGCTGACTCGTTAAACTCCAGCGGTATAAAAGAATTTTGAGCATTCCCTCACGCTCCAATAACGCTCGGATATTCGGTTCGGGGAAAACTTTAAGTGGTACTTATACTCCGCCCTGCGAGTCGATCAGGACACGAAGAAGATTCGAGGGGAACGAGAAGATTCGTACGGTCAAGTTGAAGGTGAATTTTACGAATTTACTTTGGGAAAACTAATAAATATAAAAAGTTCTCTGTTCACGTGTTATTTGTAGCTACAGTTGAAAGTGGAAAAAAAAATGTTCATTGAAATTATCATCAGCAGTAATGGAGCTATGATTCATTTCGGACAGGCTTGAATAATTTCTGATACTCCTCGATTTATTGCGATTCCGCTACTTCCAGTGAAGAAATCGGCAATTTTTTCGAGGTTAATTGTCTTCCGAATATCTCGCTCTGCGGGCTAAAACTAAGTTTGATAATTAGAGTAATTTCATTACGAAATGGCGACGACGTAAGCGTGAATGTTGAATTTATTTTGACGCGAAAATTCGACGGTACGTTCATGACTCTGCCATATTAATAAAAATGTTTTAACTGTCGATTTCAGGGATTTCAGTCTGCACAGTGTACAGAGGGCAAACATTTAGCGAAATTGCAGTTTCCTTCTAATGGAAACGTTGAAAGATAAATATAAAATCGATTAATTAATTACATAAAAATTATTTGAAGCAAGGAAAATTAATTTGAATAAAACGATATATTTCTGGTGAACCTACCCAATTGCTTTTTCCAATACATTTTGTTTGAGCCAGAGAGGATAAAAAAAATTAAGTTAAATTGACGAAAGATAGAATTTCGCCAGTATCGTTTGGAATTTTTGCTGGGGCACTTCACGTCGTTACATAAGCACTAAAAAGATTTCAACACGCATTCAGGTTGGACCTTATGATTCGTTCTTTTCCACTAAATGTTAACCATTCTCTAGAATTATTTGGCCGAAAATTTGTAAAGTTTTAAAAAAAGACCTGGTGATTTTCTTTATTCCGTACCGTTTTGTTGCGAAGTTGATATCCAAAATCCTGGTGCTCTAACAGAGTCCGGAACTCTGAAGGAGTACTCGAGATCTCCAGCTTCCTCTTTCCAAAGAAGCCTAAGAAGTCCTCTGTCGTCGGATTTGAGTTTTATAATCGGACAAGAGTCGACAATCACTCGTGCTGTGCTCGTCTCTCTCGTTGACTCGATTTTGTGATCCAACACTTCGACAACGTACCACTTCCCCATTATCTGCAAACAAGAAGGGTGAAAAAAGATTGGTAAATTATTTGAAATGACATAAAAAACATTGTTTTAGTGATACGCTTCCATCTTCACCAAACGCATATACCACAAAGTCTTATGCTCCAAAATGCATATAACCCAAAAGCACTTTTTAAGGTAGTAGTCTGGTAACTTAAGCTGGTCTGGTATTTTATTAAATTTTTTTGAAAAAATTTAATAGTTTATATTATTATTATTATTATTGATCGAAGTTGGCACCTCGAAAATAAAGCGCGTGGGTGGCCCCGGTGATTTTGGCTCTTGTTGTTATCTGAAATCAAAAATTCTTGATAATTCTTAATCTATAGACATGTCATTCTGGTCGGAACTACTGAAGTTAAATTTCATGGATAAATAACAAAATGGCGGACTGTGGAAAAAAAAGTCCTTTTATTTTAGCGAAGAAGGGGTTGTAAAATAAAAAGAAATTTAACTTCAGTAGTTCCGACCAGAATGACATGTCTATAGATTAAGAATTATCAAGAATTTTTTATTTCAGATAACATCAAGAGCCAAAATCACCGGGGCCACCCACGAGCTTCTTTTTCGAGATGCCAACTTCGATCAATAATAATAATAATAAACTATACAATTTTTTCAAACAAATTTTTTTTTGTATCTTTAATATGTAAATAAAAACATCCTGAATATCCGAAACGATTCATTTTTATTTTCCTACAAAAAAACGCCCTCCAAAAAAGACATGAAAATCGGCTTAAGTTACCAGACTACTACCTTAATATCGACTGTTGCATATTTTGGGCCTGCAGTGTACCTCGCAGTTGAATTTCGTTGCAATCGTTGCGATATTCTTTTTCTAAACAACAGATCAATTCTGTGATATGAACTTTCGAAATTTGACCAATTGCATTAAAACAATTGTTCAGTTTAGATAATAATTTTAAGATGGCCACCCTTTAATACGAATAAACCCTCCCTTTAATAATAACAAACTAATTGATCGCTTATAGTCCAGTAAGTTTGACTACGATCTTGAATCATTGTTTCAACGATTATATTTAATATCACGACAGTTTCATATTTGTAAAGTTAATTTGGCATTTTTTATTTAAACAATATCCGTACCATAAGCATTTTGAATGAAAAAAATCACTTTTATAACATTTTTTGAAATATTTTATTTATTCAAATGAGATTTTAGCTCCTGAAACGTGAACCAAACCAAAATACATAATTATTCTTTTTTTACATTTTCATTTAACGGCGTAGGGGTTGAAAAAAAAATCCTAATGAATTACGCGTTGAACAACGCACCGGGCGATAGTAAGAGAGTTCGTTACACTACTGGGAATTACATGCACGTGTTATAAATTTTCTCTTTTCGCGAACGAATCCTATATTCACGTGGAAATACTCCCCAAACCGTCAGACACTTCGTTACTTCAATTGGTACACGTCAACGAGTAGAAAATTATGTTCTCTAATATATAACCAACGGTCGACCATCCGAGTGGATGCAAAATTGTAATGCACAAATTAAAAATATATTTTAAATGTCACACCGCACACATTGCATATTTCGACTTTATAAATTGTGCCTTGATACTGGTGTTTCGTGAAACTGCACCAAAAGCGTGGGAATAGGAAATTAAAAAAATACGATTCTCACTTTTGCTAAAGTTGTAAAAATAATTTTTCTCGTTGGGCATTCGGTAACAATTCAATATTTCCATTTCAGGAGTTACACGTAGTCGGGAGTCCTAAAAAAGCTATTTTTTAAGAATTTTTCCTGGAAAGACATATCAATTTATTAACGTAAAAATTTATACACATATTGTGGCAACTTTTAACTTTATTTTCATATTTTTTATTTGTAAAAATAATGATTTTTAAGGCTGCTGTAGCCGATCTCCGGGAGCTCCTTTAAAAAAAGGCGTCTTGCGGTGTGCACGATATCTCCGGATTGGATCAATTAAAATTAAATTAGAAAAAAGATTTCATTAATATAAGATACTATTTAGTATTTAATCAAAGGAATAAGCAAAATATTAATTTTTAACAAAATAGCGGCTTGTCAAAAAAAAAAAATTTGATTTTCGATAAAAATTGTGGCCTTAAATTGTTTATAAAATGAAAAATATTTGTTGGCGAGAAAAATACCTTTGATTAATCACTAAAAAATGTATTTATGAAGCTTGTGTAAAAATTTGAGGCTGATCGGTTTAGTCGTTTTGGAGGAATCTTGCTCGCCGACTTTAAAAACACACTTTTGAGAAAAATGCATTCAAACTTTCAAAGTCTACTTTCAAACGCTTCGAGACGTCTTTACAAATATGCGTGTAACTTCGAAAATATTTGTTGGATTAACATGAAATTTTCTGAGTATATACTTAAGGGGGGAAATAGGGTTAGACGGTTCAAAAAATCGATTTTTTTTAATTGCATAAATTGTTAGTAAAACTATTGAAAAATATGTTCCAAAATTTTTTATGAAAATTCCGACTCGTTCTATTGTTAAAAGCCATTAAAGTGAATGGCTCTCCTTCAGGCCCCGAGCGCGCCACGTGTATAACCGAGCGGTCACTATGTTTTCAAACGCGTTTTTCTGAAAACGACTTTTTTTGAACTTGCGTACACGCTAGTTTGAAAAGTTTTCAACCAATCGTTTTGAAAATTGGCCGTTACTTTCTTCATAGTATTGCGCTGTATGTGAACCTAAAATCGGAATATTATCATTATTAAAAATAATTTTTTTTTGCAAATAAAGTTGTAAAAAATGGGACAAAATCATGCTTCTTTGTTTTGACCCCTGTGAAAAATTCAAATTTCTATTTTTTTGATAGCATTTAGGTTCATATAGAAGAGAGACATATAATAAAAGTAAATTCCAACCTCGTTTGATTTCAGATGAAAATTGCGGCTTCCAGAATGTACGCAAAATCTGATTGTGACCTGCAATATGGGGTCGCTAATATTTTCGGTGTTTTTCAATGAAATTCTTCAAAAATTTTATAGTATATACTTAAATATATGTATAAAATATTCTCAAAGTCTCAATAAATTATATTTATTTTTTATACTGTAAAAAAATTCATGAAAATCAGTGAGAAAACGCTGTCCTAACCCTATTTCCCCCCTTAAATATATGTACATTACGAGAATGAAACAAAAAAAAAATTCCCCGAAAACCCTGACTGCGTATGACCCCTTAATAATATTTGGAATTTGTTAAATATAAAAAGATGAATAATGTAAAATTCATTCGGTATTAAATTTAATCACGTCATAATTATGTTCAAATTATTCTATTTTTATTGTTGCGAAAAAATAAATTGTTTTCCTAAAGTGGCTGTGGATTGTTCTTCGCAGTATCGTTGTGACTCCGCGCTATGTCCATTGTCCACGTAATTATTTGAGCGTGAAAATGCGGCTTCGTTCATTGAGGTACAATTTTTATAAAATTTTTTTCACATCTTTCAAGATCCTTTTTCCTATCAGTTGATTTTTGTAAATTTTAACAACCAATTTTCTTCGGCGAATTTCAAAATGCTTTCGCGTGGTCAAAAATTGAGGATAGTCGAAAGGACGAAGTGGCATTCTTCGAGGCTATTTGTGAGCTTTTAAAAAGTCTCAAAATATGCCGAAATCGTTTATACCGGAGTAAAATTACGGCCAATTGAAATTTCGACGTCTCTGAAAAGATAAGGAAATAAGCGGCCATTTTTTTTATCTTGTAACATGTTTCGCGACCTTCTGGATCGGAAATTTCCCGACAATTACGAATCTCGTTATCTTTTTCTTCGTGACTGAATAATTTGTGCGGAAAAACTTGAAAAATCGACAATGATCGATTTCCTTCGATTTCGCCAAGTAATATTAGTTTTTTTTTTCTGTTAACTTCTTGGGGGTAGGGGAGAGGGTTATTTTTACGAGGGAATATTTCCCTATATTCGTCAGAGATCGTTCACACCCTGCCAAACAATCTTCAGCAATGATTAATGTATTACAATTTTTCCAAGTTATATAAAAGTAATCAATCCTTTTCACACTGACGCGTTATGATGTATGGGGAATAAAAAAAAGAAGGGGCGAATATATATAACGTACTATATTTTGTTTGGACTTTATTCATAACCGATGACAGGGCATCGATTCGATGACCGTCGATTTATCAATTTCCTCTCTGACCACTCGCTAAACCTCGTCCCAACCCACCGAATAGCAATTTCCGTCTCATTCGACGACACCCGAGAGAGAAATACACGTTCCTTTGAACCTCGTCCATATGAGATACAATTTTCACACAATATTTCATGACGAAATACCTAATTTTCATAGAAATTAACCAAATTCGATAATTGAGCTAATTTGAGTGGCAACAAATTTAGGAAATTTATTTTCCCCACGCCTGTTATTTCCAATATTACGTTACATAGGCAATATTACATTTTCGTCCATATTACCCTTTTTTTAACTTTTTTCTTAGATCCTGCTATGTGTGATAGGCATTCCCTGACTATAAATCAATAAAATTCTTGCCATTGAATCTTTCTATTTCATTGCTAATTTTTTATTGTATTTCGTGGTACGCAGAGAGGCTTCAGTATTTTTTTTCAGAATTTTATCTCAAACAGCTTTCGAGATAGGATTTTTTAAAAGGGGTAACACCGCTTTACCGGCAGAAAAAAGGCCTAACTTTGACGATGTATTTTGGGAGTATGAAAAAAGGAATGGGATTTCTTTTCAGAGGGTTGATTGAGGTAGTAGTCTGGTAACTTAGACCGATTTTCATGTCTTTTTTGGAGGACGTTTTTCTGTAGGAAAATAAAAATGAATCGTTTTGGATATTTAGGATGTTTTTATTTACATATTAAAGATACAAAAAAAAATTTTGTTGAAAAAATTTAATAGTTTATTATTATTATTATTATTGATCGAAGTTGGCACCTCAAAAAAAAAGCGCGTGGGTGGCCCCGATGATTTTGGCTCTTGATGTTATCTGAAATCAAAAATTCTTGATAATTCTTAATCTATAGATATGTCATTCTGGTCGGAACTACTGAAGTCAAATTTCATGGATAAATAACAAAATGGCGGACTTTGGAAATTTTTTTTTTTTTTCCAAAGTCCGCTATTTTCATGTCTATAGATTGAGAATTATCTAGAATGTTTGATTTCAGATAACATCAAGAGCCAAAATCACCGGGGTCACCCATGCGCTTTTTTTTCGAGGTGCCAACTTCGATCAATAATAATAATAATAATAATAAACTATTAAATTTTTTCAAATTTTTTTTTTTGTATCTTTAAGGCCTTACATACGTCGAGAATTTTCAAAAAATCGATTTTTTTTTGTTTACAGATTATTATTCCTTATAGTCTTAGGCGTATTTCTGTCTAAGCTGATTGTAAAAATTCCCCATAGTTCAAAAGTTATTGTAGATAATGTGACTGCCCGACGAAAGGGCAAAGGTCTGACGCGCGCCTACCTGAGTTGAGAGGCCAGAACAATTCGTCGATTAGAAAAAAATAAACAACAACAATTTTTTACTGCCAAGGAAGGCGTACAATATGAAGCTGGAATGGGAGATTAGACGTAAGTTAACTAAATAAATTAAAAAAATTCATAAAGTTCTTGCTCCAGCCGCGCGCGACTTCGAGCGAAACGCGCTTGAAACTTCAAACGCGTTTTTCTCAAAACTACTTTTTCTGACACGGTCGGCATGATAACTCGTACGGTTTTTAATATTTTTTGACGATTTTTTTTTTTAAATATTCAGAATTGTTTTTTCTATAGTTGTCGAGCCGGATTTTTAAAATTATAATTAGAAAATTTTATAAAAACAATTAAAGTGTGACTTTTTTGACACAAACTTAACATTTTTTTTTAAATTACCGTAAATTGTTTAATTTTTTGAATTTCAAAAATCCGGCTCGACAGACTATAACTACTACCTTATTTTACAAGAATTTCTTAACATTTTGCAGATCCGTCAACATTTGAGGAAGAAATACTGCCGACCGTGGAGCAACTTTTTTTTTACAGTGCTTCAAAAAATGTGATTTTTTATGTTGTAATTTTTGAAAAAAAAAATTGAAATAAATTTTTTTACAAACTTAACACAGTAATACACAATGTGTAAGAATTTTTTTATCAATTTCTATTTCTATCCCTCCTAAAAACAGTTTTTCTTTTGGTACGTTTTCGGTACCGCTGGACGTATGTAAGGCCTTAATATGTAAATTAATACATCCTAAATATCCAAAACGATTTATTTTTATTATCCTACAAAAAAACGCCCTCCAAAAAAGACATGAAAATCGGCTCAAGTTACCAGACTACTACCATAAACGCATATTGAAGTATGAAAAAAAAAATTTATTTTCATTTTGATACAAAATGGCGGCGACAGAGTCCATCTTGTTACAGAACTGCATATTGAAACGTAAAAAATCTTCAACAGGCAACTTTTAAAGTAAAATCATTTGTGCCATAAGTTCATCACGAATCTTCAAATTGTTTTGTGCATTTTTTTTCACTTGAATTTCACAATAATAATGGAAATGTAATTAATCGTAAAATTATTCGCGAAAATTCGTTTGGAAGACGAAGAACGTCAAAATTTTAATTAAAGTACAGAAAAGTGAATCTGTACGTTCTCAGACGGGCAAATAATTTAGTAACATGAAGTTCTGTAAACTGGGCACAAAGTTCACGAAAGTGCAAGTTTTATAGACATTCTCAAGCTGATAATAACTCGTCGAGCACGGGAGGTGGGAAAAACACGTCGGGATGCAATATAACACTTTTCTCGTGTATATCTTTACGACAGGAAGCTTACTTCCTTTTTACTCGTTTTTTTTTGTTCTTTTTCTTCTTCATATTTAAATTGATACTCTCGTTCATGATGGTTTTCGTTGATAACCAAGAAAATTGAGGGAGGTGAGGAAGGAAAGAAGTTGAACAATCTGAAATTTACCGTCCCAGAGTCATTCGACTTTTTTTCGTTCAACCCTTATCGAAGAATACCACGCGACCTCTCCCGACCTCATACTTCCAATGGCTTGCAAGTTTCGCTAAGGATCTCGTCCTTAAGGAGCAACACCACACTAGCGGCAGAAAAAAAAGGCCTAACTATGACGATTTATTTTGGGAGTATGAAAAAAGGAATAGGATTTCTTTTCAGAAGGTTTATTTAACACATATTAAAGTCTATAAAAAAAATGTGTTACTATCCTTTCGACACAAAATGGCGGTGACAGAGCCCATCTTGAGAACCTTACTCCGCTTTTTTTTCGAAAACAAAGCTTCCTGTATGGGGTAGCAAAAAAAAGACTAAATTTTCCACCCTTTTGATCTGCTGGTTTAAAAAGGAAACCTAAAAATCTTAGGTACCTTAAAAATACCTAAAATGTACCTCAACTTTTATTTTGATTTTTTAATATTATTGCTTCGTTACTGTTACAGCAATGACGACAAATCTTTATTGATCAATAACACCTCGAGCCTCCAACAGAACCTTACTCCGATTTTTTTTCGATAACAAAGCTTCCTGTATGAGGTAGCAAAAAAAAGATTACATTTTCCACCCTTTTGATCTGCTGGATTAAAAAGGAAACCTAAAAATCTTAGGCACCTTAAAAATACCTAAAAAGTACCTCAACTTTTCTTTTCATTTTTTTAATTATTGCTTCATCACTTTTACAGCAATGACGACATATCTTTATTGATTTTAACATCTCGAGCCTCCAATAGACCCTTACTCATCCTCAGTGAGGAATCGGAATTTTCCCAACCAGCAGGTGTCGTTGAAATAATTATTTCGGGTCTGGTCATTGGACCAGCCGGTTTAGTTCATTGACCAGACTTCGTTTACACACGTGTACGGGATATAAAATATTATACTACAGGTATTGTACACTTTTCCATCCGCTATATACATGTATATATTTCCCTTTGCACAATTTCGTCGGCATTTTTGTTTTTACGATCGGGAATTTATCTCCCGTTTCCTGCTGTTTTATTTTACATTTTTCCCTCCACTTCGTTTATCCAATTTTTGTTGGCATTGTTTTTTTTTTCCTTTTCATTTTCAATTTCTGTTCCATCGGTAATTCCTTCGTGGCCGGATAGTGCTTTTTTTTCTTTTTTTTTTTTTCCACCGGGAGGAAAATAATTCGTCCCACTGTAAATCGTGCTCTTCGTGAGCACGGGATGTTTTAACGTGAATTTGTAAATTTGTACGACTAATATGTCATTTCCCCGCCTCCCAAGCTATCCGAAATGCTGGTTGACCAGAATACAACAGGAGATTCGATCAATCGAGATAATTTCACTTTGTTACCGTTAAATTTAACGAATTTAATCGTTTTACGGTCGATCAAACCGACCGAATGTATGCGTGTCCCTTGCTTGTTCTCTTTCAGTAGCCTTGCACCCTCTATGACTGATTCGGAATTTTGCGAATACCGTGCCAATGATAAATCCTTTTAAATACCTCTCCAATTAAATTGTGATTAGAGTTCGGTTGTTTTAAAAGGAATTTTAACTATAACGCGTTACAAAATAATTTAAAACAACTCAGAGTAATTTTTCTTATTTATAATGATAAATAAAACAATTACTCTGATTCATTGTAATAAATAAAACTCTTGGGTTTATACGATATCAATCATCCTTTAATATTAACCTAAAATCTCAAACTTTCAGAAATCAAATGAATCTGAAACATTTTTCAAGAAATTCAAAATTTTATAAAATGTTCACCGCTCAAGCAATTTTTGCCAAATTCAATATCAAACATCCTTGTCCCCTAACCCTTTTATGTAAAAAGTTTTGACTCGAGTGATAAAAATTTACGAAAATTAGAGCGATCAAAGACACTTTTCGAAAAATTCAAAATTTTGCAATATAAAATGTGAACCGCTCGAGCGATTTTTGCCAAATTCAATATCAAACATCCTTGTCCCCTAACCCTTTTATGTAAAAAGTTTTGACTCGAGTGATAAAAATTTACGAAAGTTACAGCAATCAAAGACATTTTTCGAAAAATTCAAAATTTTGCAATATAAAATGTGAACCGCTCAAACGATTTTTGCCAAATTCAATATCAAACATCCTTGTCCTCTAACTCTTTTATGTAAAAAGTTTTGACTCGAGTGATAAAAATTTACAAAAGTTAGAGCAATCAAAGACATTTTTCGAAAAATTCAAAATTTTGCAATATAAAATGTGAACCGCTCGAGCGATTTTTGCCAAATTCAATATCAAACATCCTTCTCCCCTAACTCTTTTATGTAAATAGTTTTGACTCGAATGATAAAAATTTACGAAAGTTACAGCAATCGAAGACATTTTTCGAAAAATTCAAAATTTTGCAATATAAAATGTGAACCGCTCAAACGATTTTTGCCAAATTCAATATCAAACATCCTTGTCCTCTAACTCTTTTATTTAAAAAGTTTTGACTCGAGTGATAAAAATTTACGAAAATTAGAGCGATCAAAGACACTTTTCGAAAAATTCAAAATTTTGCAATATAAAATGTGAACCGCTCAAGCGATTTTTGCCAAATTCAATATCAAACATCCTTCTCCCCTAACTCTTTTATGTAAAAAGTTTTGACTCGAGTGATAAAAATTTACGAAAGTTAGAGAAATCAAAGACATTTTTCGAAAAATTCAAAATTTTGCAATATAAAATGTGAACCGCTCGAGCGATTTTTGCCAAATTCAATATCAAACATCCTTGTCCCGTAATCCTTTTATGTAAAAAGTTTTGACTCGAATGATGAAAATTTACGAAAGTTAGAGCGATCAAAGGCATTTTTCGAAAAATTCAAAATACCATAAAATCTCGAATTCTCAAGTCGATTCTTATTGTGCGGACACCGTACCAATGAAAAATCCTTTTAAATGCCTCTCCAAGTCAATTGTGATTGAAGTTTTGTTGTTTTAAATGAAATTTCAATTATACCGCGTTACAAAATAATTTAGACCAATTCAGAGTAAGTTTTGTTATTTATAACAATGAATAAAATAGTTATTCTAATTCATTGTAATAAATAAAACTCTTGAGTTTATCCGACACCGATCATCTTTTAACGACACTACGTTAACGGGAGAAATATTAACCTAAAATCTCAAACTTTCGGAAATCAAATCAATCTGAAACAATTTTCGAAAAATTCAAAATTAAAAAAAATGTAAACCGCTCCAGCGATTTTAGCCAAATTTAATAACGAACATCATTGTTCCCTAACCCTTTTATGTAAAAACTTTTGTTGGGTTTTGTTGGGTTTTGTTGGGTTTGGTCTGAAACGTCTGAAACAATTTTCGAAAAATTCAAAATTTTATAAAATGTAAGCCGCTTAACCGATTGTTGCCAAATTCAATATCAAACATCCTTCTTCCCTAACCCATTCATGCAAAAAGTTTTGACTCGATTAATGAAAATTTACAAAAGTTCGAGCGATTAGAGCCATTTTTCGAAAATTTCAAAATGGCGTCAGATCTCGAATTCTTGGGTAATTACAACGAAAATTGCAGCAAAGAACGAGGGCTCGATGCTTTAAATCTGTGCTAAGTTTGCAAGAAATCGGTCAATTCGTTCGCGAGATATATCAATTTGAATTTTTGGACTTTATCGCACACACACTCACGCACACGTCTGT
Source organism: Oxytorus armatus (assembly GCA_958009045.1). Lineage (NCBI taxonomy): Eukaryota > Metazoa > Arthropoda > Insecta > Hymenoptera > Ichneumonidae > Oxytorus > Oxytorus armatus. The sequence goes on from OY253755.1 coordinate 13,710,794, forward strand.
TCATTTTGTCGAAAAGTGATTTTCCGACACTTCAGCATACTTTGAACACATTGACATTGAAAATTCGACAAAAAAATGTCACCGTAACAAAGCATTGTCTATGAAAAAGCACAAATTCTCAATCAACTATTCATTGTTAATACTCGTCTATGGATGCTGTTCGTTATTCCGGAACTGTAGAGCGGCGCGGTATTCGCACTTCTGTTTTTCCTCCTTCAAACATATACATATGGAAATGCACCATGGCTCCAGTTTCATTCAACCAAACCACGTTTATACATACCAGAATTGCCGGAACGCTTTTGCGCGAGAACCAAGATAAATTTTGTGACTTTTTGTTTGTTTTATTCTTTTTTTTTGTTTTTTTTACGTTTCGTTTTTCCCCTTTACCGTACAAACAGCGGAATAACGCTTTGCACGGTGGGAATAACAACGTTTCGACGTGGAAAATTACGCGGGGTAATCGGCTGGTATAAAACGGTCAAGCCCAGTAGAACGAGCACAGTGTGGCTTTCGTATAAAACATATACTGTATGGGCACATTATATGGCTCACTTGTGGGATAAGGCTCGTGAACATGCATGAGTCATTTCACGCGAGAGTTCGTCATAAATGACTTAATTGTTTGACGAATTAAATTTTGCTAGTGAAAATGTAGAAATTGTCGTTTGTAAATTGTTTGATTCATTGGTAAATCGACATTGCAATTTGTGATTGGAAAAAAAAAACATTAATAATAATACCCCATTTCTTTTTAAGTTATGACAATCGTGAGGCAATTTCGTTTCGCCAATTTCTAAGTTGATCACTTTTATTGGTAATTCAATAGTCGAAGTTTCAATTCGAAGAGTTTAACAAAAATATTCCATCGACAAGTGACGACTTTCGAAAGAGTCATTTTTTTTAAAATTATTTTCTTTGCAACGATTGCAGATTAACTGGAAGAAAAAAAGGATTCGATTCCATTGCGATTTGGTATAAAAAGTGAGTTTTTTCGGTAGAACATGTGTGCCAAGTTTGGTCCTGGTCTGCAGGATCTTTATAAAGTTATTCCCCTTTTGAACGGTACAGACGGACAGACAGACGGATTTTTTTTTTCGTTTTCTACGGTCGTTATCTAGGTAAATATGGAGCAAAGGGCACCCACTTCCGACGACCTTGTCCTTCATATATGATATCAAGGGAGTCTTCCTGAACAACTTTTTCCTCTGGCAAAATTGGGGGCCGTTATTTATTTAAAAGTTATTAACAAATAAATTTCATAATTCACAAAGCTATTTTCCTTGTATGTCAGTCCCAAGTATCTTGTCCTTCACATACGTTGTTAAGAATAACCGCCTAAGTAACATACGAAAAGTTTTATCCGTTGCTCATTGTTTGTTAAAAAATTATTAACAAAAGAACTTTCATAAATCGAACATGAAATACTTTTACTCGTGGCGAACAGTCCATTTTTAATAATAATTTTTAGTAATAATTTTTTAACAAACAATGAGCGACGGATCAAACTTTTTGTATGTTACTCATGGGGGTATTATTAACAACGAATGAGAAGGGCAAGATGATTAGGACTGACTGGTATAAGGAAAATAGCTATATGAATAATTAACTTTATTTGTTAATAACTTTTGAATAAATAACGACCCCCAATTTTGTCAGAGGAAAAAGTTGTTTCTCGTGCAAAAATGCGTCGAATGGGCCTATTCCAAAGGTCATCGGAAGTGGGTCCCCTTTGCTCCATATTTACCATGAATCTAACTTCCCCACCAAAAAAATTGAAAATTTAATTTTTTAGAGGTGTTCAAACAAAAGAGCATAATTCTTTCAATTAAGCTCTATTGTTTAAACACCTCTAAGAAATGCAATTTTCAATTTTTTTGGTGGGGAGTTAGGTTTATATTGAAGGAAAACCCGTTCTTAAAGTAAATTTGAAACCCTATTGACTTCGGACGAAAACTGTGGCCTCCAGAATGTACACAAACAGTTACGTGTAATGGTAACCTCCGATGGGTGGCAGCCCATATTTTCCGAGAAAATACTTCAAAAAAATTATGATATTTATTTGAATATATGTATAAAATGTTTTCAAAGTTTCAATAAATTATATACAATTCTTCCTCGCCAAAAAAATTCATGAAAATCAGTACAAAAACATAGTACCTAAACCTATCTCCCCCTTAAACAAAAAAGGAATGATCGTGGCTCGCGAAAATCATCGGTCGCGAAAAACAAACGTGCAAAATGTTGAAGTAGTGATTTAACGCCTGTCTGAATTCAAATAGTCTAATACCAAGAAACGATCGTATTGCTCGAAAATATCTTTCCGTCCTTTCTCGCACGTAAACTGAGACGAGTCGACTGTCACAGATTAGGTGGAACGTGAATTCTGGCAGGAATTATAGTTGGAATTTCTGTTCGTTCGTATTTCCGGACGCAAAGTTCGACGAGCCGGAAAACATGGATTTCTGAGATTGCCATAACGATCTCAAAATGATATTACTGAAGATTTTCGTGGACGAAAATTTACTCAATGTTTTACATTGAACAAAAGAAAAAATTGTTTATGAAATATTCTCGATATTTTATTTATTACAAATTAACGGGGTGGGTCGAGTAAATCGATAATTCCCAAAGATTTCAGGACAAATGAAACCAACTGTTCGACGATAATTAAAAAATTGTTTCTCAAAATTGTCGAAATTGTGAGATCGATAACAATTTTTTTCTCCCCATCCTCAATAGTTCGATGATCACCGGGTTACGATATTTTATTTGAAAAACTAGACAAATTTAATATTTCGACTTAAACTTAAAAATTAAAATATCCTTCTGTTTTTCGTCAAATTATTATTTTTTATTGCCATTTAACTCAAAATCGCATAATTTTTACAAATTTCACCTATCACACCATTTATTTTAAGTATCTGACGATCGATTAGCGAAAAACTTTGCTATCAAACATTTTTTTTAATGTAATGAAGAGCTATTGAATTATGAAGATTTGTTTGCTTTATTTGTTCCAATTTGTACGAGGGGGGACCCAAAAAAAACAGGAATTGCGCTGCGGCGGGAAGGGAGAGTGGGGGAACCCATTGCTCGACCATGTGTCCGTTGGGGACACGTCTCCTGAGTTAGTGTGCGAAGTTCTGTCGCCATGAGTGCATCGGTTCGCCCGTGGGAATTTTTGTAGTGAAACAACTTTTTCCAGTTCGGCGAAAACGTGATGGGCGATTGTTGAGAGCAACGCGCGGCTGTGAAATTTTGTTTCCTGTTGGGGAAATCGGCCGGGAAACTACTGTAATGCTTAAGACTCCTTATGGTGATGCTGCCCTAAGTAAAACCAGAGTCTACGAGTGGTTTTCACGTTTTAAAAATGGAGAAATGTAAATTGAAGACCAACCCCGTTCAGGACGCCCCTCAACGTCAAGAAGTGACGAGAACGTCGACAAAATCAATGCTATCATTCGTGAAGACCGTCGCCGAACCATCGATCAACTCTGTGAGATGTCTGGGATATCATGGAGTTCAATTCAGAGGATTTTATGCAAAGATTTGCACTGCAATTTGGCTGCAAAAAGTTGCAGCCAAATTTGTCCCTCGCCATCTCACAGACGAGCAAAGGGAGCGTCGATTTCAGGCATGTTTTCAACTTCAATATCAGCTCGAAGAGGACCCTGAACTTTTTTCCAAGGTGATTACCGGTGATGAGTCGTGGTCCTATGGATACGACCCCGAAACAAAGCAGCAATCAAGCCTTTTGCCACTGTGGAGGAGGTCAAACAAAAATCGCTGGAAGGCCTAAAGAACATCCCGATAAGTGTATTTAAAAAATGTTTTGAACATTGGAAGGATCGTTTGCAGAGGTACGTTGTGGTCAAAGGAGAATACTTTGAAGGTGAACAAAATTTAGTGTAAAAATATTTAAAAATAAAGAAATTATGACGAAATTTCCGTTTTTTTTTTGGGTCCCCCTAGTATATCAAAAACTACGGATATTACGATATTTTCGCAAACTTGGCTCAGACACTTATTTACGTACGTGCCTATTATCGTGAAATTATGATGGTTCCTTTCGTGAAACGCTGAAATGGCGAAAGAAGTCACGAAATTTCGTAGGCTCTCGTGAATCTGATATTAAAATCTCAATGTGTGTCGATCCTGTATCCAGTGAGCTCTTGCTCGAGAAAAACACGTTCTCTCCACTATCTCGATCAACCCCTGATTTCCTTCTACACGTTTGAATGACGTCATCGGGAACAACCCACGCCCCCAAATATCTTCACATTCGTGTGAGAATGTGTCGTGTTTTTTTTTTTTTTTTTTTTTTTTTCATTTCCACGATTCCATCAAGGGGATGAATGGGATGGAATGTTTCAATTTCCTGTGATTATCATCTCTTGTAAACTCGGACGTATTATTAAACTAATAGTTTGACGAACATCTCTCAAATGCAAATTTTAATTCATATCGAATCTTTTCTTTATTTTTTAATTTTTCGTTAGTCGCATTTATTCCACACTCTTGGATAGTGAGATGTTGACTTTGAATTGAAAATGAGCGACCTCAAAAAATGTCTAAGTTGTTAGTTTTATAAAAGCCGAGTTTTGTCATTGTTATTTCGTGTTAAAAAACGGCGTTGTCGGAAATCCGTAGATAACAATTTTGCTGAAGTTTGAAATCATTTTTATTTTTTGGGTAAGGTTTATTAATTGTGCGATGTCGAAATTTTCGATATTCACTTTGAGCTGGGAATCGACGCCCTGAAAAACCTTCACATGCAAGTTGGCATTACGATTTGCCATTTTTAAATGTCTTTCATTTTCCATTTTTCTTAGTACTGATCTTGAGGGTTTACATCACTCTAGCGGCAGAAAAAAGGCCTAACTTTGACGATTTATTTTGGAAGTATGAAAAAAGTAATAGGATTTCTTTTAAGGGGGGGAAATAGGGTTAGACGATTCAAAAAATCGATTTTTTTTTAATTTCATAAATTATTAGTATAACTATTGAAAAATATGTTCTCAAAGTTTTAAATGTAAATTCCGACTCGTTCTATTGTTATAAGCCATTAAGGGAGGAAATAGAGTTAGGACAGCGTTTTCTCAATGATTTTCATGCATTTTTTTATAGTATAAAAAATGAATATAATTTATTGAAACTTCGAGAATATTTTATAGATATATTTAAGTATATACTATAAAATTTTTGAAGAATTTCCTTGAAAAACACCGAAAAAATTTATGACTGCCTTGACTTTGTTTTTCTTGGTACTATTTTTTCAAACGCGTTTTTCTGAAAACGACTTTTTTTTAACTTGCGTACACGCTAGTTTGAAAAGTTTTCGATCAATCGTTTTGAAAATTGGCAGTTACTTTCTTCATAGTATTGCGCTCTATATGAACCTAAAATCGGAATATTATCATTATTTAAAATAATTTTTTTTTGGCAAATAGAGTTGTAAAAAATGGCAAAGAATCATGCTTTTTTGTTTTGACCCCTGTAAAAAATTCAATTTTCTATTTTTTTGATACCATTTAGGTTCATATAGGAGAGAGACATATAACAAAAGTAAATTCCAAGCTCGTTTGATTTCAGATGAAAATTGCAGCTTCCAGAATGTACGCAAAATGCTGAGTCTGATTGTGACCTGCAATATGGGGTCACTAATATCGTCGGTGTTTTACAAGGAAATTCTTCAAAAATTTTATAGTATATAATTAAATATATGTATAAAACATTGTCAATGTTTCAATAAATTATATACATTTTTTATGCTACAAAAAAATTCATGAAAATCACTGAGAAAACGCTGCCCTAACCCTATTTCCCCACTTAAAAGGATTTATTTAAAACATGTTGAAGTATGAAAAAAAGTTTTTTAATTATTATTTTGATGCAAAATGGCGGCGACAGAGTACATCTTGAAAATCGTCTTTTTCAAACTGAAAGAACGTATCACTTGAACACGGTTGCATGGATCAATTTGAAATTTTGACAGTAGCTTCACAATTACATTATCTATCGAAGTACTTAGCCGTTTTTAGATTTAGTGTAAACTTTTTTTTTTATAAACAATTTAATGCTTTTTTTACCAAAAAATCGATTCATTTTTTCAAAAGTGCACCATCTCTACAAAATTTGAATTAATAAAAAACCCCTACACAGTCCGATAGCCAATAGTATACAAGTATAAATTTTTTTCGGTTTTTTGTTCCAGGTCTTATACTTTACGTGAAAACCATCCTCTCGTGAAGGTATTTTAAAAAAAGACGATTTTCCAGACGGGCACTGTCGCCGCCATTTTGTATCAAAATGATGATAAAATTTTTTTTTTCACACTTCAATATGTGTTAAATAAACCCTCTGAAAAGAAATCCTATTCCTTTTTTCATACTCGCAAAATAAATTGTCAAAGTTAGGCCTGTTTTTCTGTCGCTAGAATGGCGTTGCCCCTTAACTTTGAGTGTCAAATTGGGAGGCGACAAGCTGTCGTAAAAATCGACCAACACGTGTGACGTCGGTAATCGCCCAAAAACCAAACGAACATTAAATAAGGCTTTGTCCAAACAGAGAATTGGAAGATTGCTGACAACAAGCAACCATTGTTTAGTACCTTTTGTTACGAACGTTCTTTTCCGCCATTATTACCGGAAGTTTCGCCTCAAGCTTTAATGATAATCTATTCACGATATATCCCTAAGCGTCGCGATATTACTGAATATTTTATCTGATACTGACACGAGAGTGAAGTTTATTGATTGAAGGCAAATCCCTAAAAGGCTGACCGGTGGGGCTTTCACCCAGCGTATAGAATGACGCCAAGCCTCATTACGGTAAGCCGTTTGCAGATAGTTACCGGAAGTTTCGTGTCAGGGGTTAAAGTCCTAGCCAACCGAGTGACATCGAGATTTAGGAAATATTGATCCTTCGTTATCTGTCGCAGAGTCTGGATCTGCTGTTGATATTCTGCAACTAGAGGGTGGGAACACAGGAGAACAGGGTGAATCGTTGACCACGAGCAACTTTCCCCACAATCCTGTCGGGATGTCACGTACGTTGTAATCCTTGGAGTGACGTTATCAATGACCAATGATCGAGTATAGTCTATAAACTATAAATGCATTTTTCATTAATCCTCGGCGAATTTACTAAAAATACTGACATCAGAATTAACTGATATTGACGAAACGATTGGGAATTATCATGAGGTTCAGGACTCTAAAAAAAAAAATGAACCGCGTGGACCCACACGTGATTGAAATGAAGGGGGATGAGCTTCTTAAGTTTTTTATGTTGGTAATTTTATTGAATTATTAGATAATTAATTATTATTAATCATTGACAGAATAGATAAAAGGAAATATTAAAAGTTGCAACGGCCGTGTTAAATTAAAAAAAACGCCGTTTCCCAAGTAAATGTTTTTTAATGCAATTTACAATTATTCAATAAAATACATATCAATTTTTAACGACTTTTTTTTTTAATTTTTGGATCAGTATCCATATTATCTTGTGATTATATTACAGACATTATAGGTTTGCAATAGCTAAAATATCAAATGAACGTTTGTGAACTGATGTTTCCTAAAAAACTACTGAAAACAGGATCCATCATAGTATCATATGTTGTACTTGATATATTTTTATCGCTAGTGAGTCTTAAGGTAGTAGTCTGGTAACTTAAACCGATTTTCATGTCTTTTTTGGAGGGCTTTTTTGTAGGAAAATAAAAATGAATCGTTTTGGATATTTAGGATGTTTTTATTTATTAGGAATTTTTGATTTCGGATAACATCAAGAGCCAAAATCACCGGAGCCAGTGTTTTTTTTTCGAGGTGCCAACTTCGATCAATAATAATAATAATAATAAACTATTAAATTTGTTCAAAAAATTTTTTTTGTATCTTTAATATGTAAATAAAAACATCCTCCAAAAAAAAACGCCCTCCAAAAAAGACATGAAAATCGGCTTAAGTTACCAGACTACTACCTTAACGGATTAGGCCACTCTAGAGTCCGAAATAATAGGCTTTTTTGGGGATTTTTTTTTCAGAAAAACTACAAAATAAATCGAGATTTCAAAGTAGAGTGTTTATCATACATATCAGTGACTGTATACAAGAATTTTTTTCAAGCCATTAATTTCAAAATGCCGGCTGTGCAACGTTTTTGCGATGACATCTCCGTTTTTGTTGGTCGACAACATAACTCAGACAATTTTCAACAGATTCACTTGAAATTTTGAATATATCTTTAAAAATATATTGTCCATGGAAGTGCGTAGGATTTTTTTTTATCTTGCATAGTTCATTTGTTATTAACAATTTTCTGACGATTTTTTAAGCAAATTTTTCACTTTTCACTTTAGATGTGCGCCATTTGGCCAAAAATCAATATATCGAAAAAAAATCCTACGCACTTCCATAGACAATGTGTTTTAAAGATATATTCAAAATTTCAAGTGAATCGGTTGAAAATTGTCTGAGTTATGTTTCCGGCCAACAAAAACGGAGACGTCATCGTAAAATGCTGCACAGCCGCCATTTTGAAATTAATCGCTTGAAAAAAATTATTGTATTCAGTCACTGATATGTACGATAAGCACCCTATTTTGTAATCACGATTTATTTTGTAGTTTTTCTGAAAAAAAATCCCCAAAAAAGTCTATTTTTTCGGCCTCTAGAGTGACCTAATCCCTTAAAGAAAATTCTTTTTCCAAAAAATCGATCGGTGTTTGAGCTTAAGGTTTCGCGATGGTAAAGTTGAAATCGCCCCTCAAAATCAGAGTAGCATGTGATGGATAAATTTAATAATATCATTTCTGTCATTCGGCGATGTGTAGATAGCTGCTATCAGTATAAACAATTTCCAATACTAAGAATACAATGGTTCTAATATTGTACGAGCGATATGCTCACCGAACTATAACTGAAAGGGTGGCTGCGACACGAGAACTGAAAGCTTAGTGGGTCGCTGCCACGTAATTTCCCCTCACGCCAGTGACCCAGCGGAGTTTTGTCCCTCTGCTCCCGTCTCTCGCACTGGCTCTCCAACTCAAAGTCTTTCACTTTTCGTGTCGCATTGTTCATTTCTTGTGCCCGTTGCGCAGTTGTCTCGTATCTCCCTTACCGACTCCGGCAAGTTTTGCCCGATCGATATTCCCTCGTTTCTCCCCCACCACTCAAATAATGCGTTCCCCTTAAAACCTTTCGGTTTTCGTGTCGCGCTGTAAATTTCTCGTACCGGTTGCATGGCTGTTTCGTATTTCCCCTGTCGTCTCCCTCAAGTCTTGCCCGATCGATATTCCCTCGTTTCTCCCCCACCACTCAAATAATGCGTTCCCCTTAAAACCTTTCAGTTTTCGTGTCGCGCTGTAAATTTCTTGTACCCGTTGCATGGCTGTTTCGTATTTCCCCTGTCGTCTCCCTCAACTCTTGCCCGGTCGATGTTCCCTCGTTTCTCCCTCACCACTCAAATAATGCGTTCCCCTTAAAACCTTTCAGTTTTCGTGTCGGGCTATAAATTTCCTGTGCCCGTTGCGCGGCTGTTTCGTATCTCCCCTCCCGCCCGCCCCGCCAGATCTTCAACTGACAGTCTTTCACTTTTCGTGTCGCGTTGTAAATTTCTTGTCCCCGCTGCGTGATTGTTTCGTATTTCCCCTGTCGTCTCCCGCAAGTCTTGCCCGATCAATAACCCCCCGTTTCTCCTCCACCATTCGAATAATGCGCTACCCTCGAAAACTTTCACTTTTCGTGTCGCTTCAAAATTTTCGGTGCCCTCCCCAAAAAAGTTTCACTTCAAAAACTTTCGTACCAGTGTATTTTTTTCTGGGAAAAAGTCTTCTTAGATTGTGAACATTGGCTTATACGATGACACGTATCATATTCTCCGGACGATATTAGGTAACGGAGACTCAGAGGTGGCAGTTAAAATGTATTTATTTCATGTCATTTTGAGACCTGAGGATTCATCAGTGTTGGCTTAGTAAGTCAGCCGTTTTCATACAAATACTTTCGCTTTATTTCCTTAACGCTCGATGTTGCTGTAGGAGGTGCAATCAATGGGATGCTGAACGGAAATTAAATTATCTTTGCTGATTTGGTGTACTCACTGATAACCGGAAGAGTGGGTGAACCAGGGAGAATTCAACTCGTGTCAAGCCTCAACTGTCCGTCTCTGCTCTCCTGTCCGCTGTTACTAAAAAACTCCTAACTATCTCTGACGAACCTCCTGACTGTCCCTAAACTTTGAACTCATGGGCAATACGAATCTACACATGCTAAACTAACGGTTTCCGGTTTGATGCCCGCTGATCATAATGAATTATCCATAAACAAATCGCCATTCGAATTGAACTCGTTCCTCGCGACTAGCATAAAGTATAACGACGAAAGTTCCCACTTTCTGCAAAGTTCGAACCATCATCATGCGACATAATAACGTGGATGGAAATGCGAAGAAACTCATAAACTTGTCATGCTCGATCACCCACGATCAATTCGTTGAATATTCCATCGAGAATGTTGCTGATCACGCATACATCACGAACACGTTACGTAGAAGTTTTGCTGCACACTTCGACGACTATCACGAAGGCGAACACTAGCGAGAGGGAGGAGAAGAAAAAACCAGTTGGGCCTCGCAATGGGGAAGTTCACGAGGGTGGAAAAATTCCGGGAGTGAGGAAATACGAGAACTCAGAGAGGTGAAAAGATTGGTAGCATGAAGCAAACGAAAGTGTCTCGTTTAGAAGCGGCCTGGGTGAGCAAGCAAGGCTCACAAGCCACCCTCGAAACTACTTTGGAAAATGGCTTCGCCGAGTGCTTAAGAGGGCGGGCGGAGGGTTGAAAGAGAGGACAAAAAAAAAGCCAACAACAAGACATACTCGTGCTCGATCAAACGGAAGTTTGGGGTAAGTTTCCATCACGCCTATGGCTTCGCTTCGCTGGACGCGTACCTACACGCGAAAGAATTCCTCACGAACACATTGTGATACAGACGTACTCGTATAATAGACAGGTTGTGGACTGTGCGGGTACTATATATTCATTGTCTGTACGATACATAATGTGTATGTAACATAAGCAACTGGCTGAGCAACGGAGGTTCGAGAGACGCCTTTCACCTGTACGATTTCCCGAAGTTCTACGATGCTAATCCCAGTCTCTGCAATGCCTGTCGTTCGTCCACCCCACGAAACGTCGAAGTGAAATCTCCTGATTATACAGACAGTTGTCGATTTAAGCTCCCTCCGCCCCGGGAGGGTTGAACGAACGACCGAGCTCGAAAGATCCGCTGCCGAACTTGGCGTCCCTCCAACAGACGGTAAACACCACCAGTTGGAATGAGAATATTCTCAGTTATGAACGACGAGGACGAATAACAATATGGTCACTTGTCTGGCAATGAAATACGACGGATCAACGGATCGACAGTTTTTTTTTGTCGTTGTCCTCCAGTTAGAGTACATTGCCAGCAAGTTTCTGTGGCGTTATCCATTCGTCAATTGACGGTTGCTACATTGAACTTCAGTATGAACAACAAACAGGAACGTTAGACCCAAATTAACATTGCTGTCCAGTTGTCGCTTCTCACCCAGTGACATCACTCCCAAGTGTCATGCTATCAAGTGGAAATTTCCAACCAAACATGAACGTTGATCTTACTCCTGGCTCAGACAGGTAATTTCTACCGGTAGTACAAGTGGGAGGACCGCGGTTCTACAGATTCCAACTGTACACCTACCCAACTGCCACGACCAAACTGACACGAGCATACGAATATTTCACAATATTGTCACGACAAAACTGTTCCCGAACAAAACTCTCACCATTAAAACTGTCACCGCACAAACTGTCACCACTCAACTCTCCCCGATCTCTATTGGACACGTGTAGAATCTTCACGAACAAAACGATCACCGTCTAAACTGTCACGGTCTAAACCATCACCATCTAAACTGTCACCGTCTGAATAGTCACCGTCTAAACAATCACCGTTTAATCTGTCACCGTTCAAAATGTCACCGCTTTAATTGTCACCGCAGCAACCGTAACCGCGGCAATCGTCACCGGCAAAACGGTCACGGGCAATACTGTACACAGCACCAACCGTTTAACGCGAGATTTACCCAACTCACACTCATAGACGCTGTACCCGTAGATAAGAGCGCTCGGGCTGCTTCACCAAACGTGGCGCAATAGCGCGCGATATTTCATGCGTGTCCGCTAATACTTACGTCATTCGCCGCTGTCGTCTCAACCACAGCCTTTGCACTGCGCGAACTTACTTGTGCTCAGCGATCGGTAATAGCGGACACGCGCGAAATATCGCGCGCTATTGCGCCGCGTTTGGTGAAGCAGCCCGAGCGCTCTTATCTACGAGTTCAGCTCATACCCGTGTGAGTTAGTTCTCGCGCCTTGGCGCGGTGACAGTTTTGCCGGTGACAGTTTTGTGCGGTGACGGTTGGAACGGTGACGGTTAGTGCAGAATACAGAAGACGCCCTGACAGTGTAGACGGGGACTATTCTGCTGCGTTACAGTTACGCAGAATACAGTTGAGACCGTGACAGTTTAGACGGTGATAGTTTTGTTCGTGAAGATTTCTGCACGTGTCGAATAGAGATTCAGGAGAGTTGAGTGGTGACAGTTTGTGCGGTGACAGTTTTAACGGTGAGAGTTTTGTTCGGGAACAGTTTTGTCGTGACAATATTGCGAAATATTCGTATGCTCGTGTCAGTTTGGTCGTGACAGTTGGGTAGGTGTACAGTTGGAATCTGTAGAACCGCGGTCCTGCCGTACAAGTCTTGTTTCATGAGTGCTTACCGGAGCATTGTTGTCGAATCAGCAATCACGGTTATGAAACAGCGGTTAGATCCACCACAACGTGTTCTTAGATCAACCGTGATTGTTTGTTGTGTATGATGGCGATTTTCTCGAAGGTCCAACACAAATGGATAAATCGGTCTCGATGGAAATGGAGTCGGTAAACGAGAAACCTACATACCCACACACAAGACAACAGAACGTAACGAATAAAGCACAGAAACTGTACCGGATCCACGGAATGGAACATACAGTCCCATTCCCGGCATTAAGTAACAACGAGGAGAAAGAGAGATAGAGAGAGAGAGAGAAAGAGGATTTGCATTCGAAACTCCTGAATAGCAAAGAGAGCGGAGCTCGCAACAGCAGCTTCGGCAAGTTTTCAGTTGCCAAAAGTCACACGCAGCGCTGGAAGGAAGATGTTGCAGCTTCAGAGAAACCGGAAGCGGCAAAGTGGACGAGTGTGCCTGCGGGCTGTATAACGTAACGGGTGAAGAGGAAAGCAAGTAGCAGGAAGAGAAGAGAGCTAGGGCCGGAGAAGAAAGGACAGGAAACACTGGGACATTATTGTATTTTGTATTTAACCGAAGTTTGATGGTTGTTCGTTCGGTTGGGGCTTGGCCGTGGTGGAAGTTTCCTCGGCGCCAAAGTTTCGGTAGCAAATCGCCACGAGTGAGCTTGGCTCTTGGAATTAACGATGAAGGTAATTTTTTAACCTGTTTAACACGATCGGAGAATGATGGTCAGGTCTGTTGCCACCTGTGGCTGTTGTCATCAGCGGTTGATGGATCTTTGTTTCGTTATTTATGCATACTTTTTATTCGCCCTCGCTCATAACGGAAACTTTGTTTTTGCGTAAAGGGGCAATTGCTTCGAGATATTGCCATCAGGAAATTCGAAATAACCAGTCCGGATGTATAACAAGTCCAATTCCGTAAGCCTTCCCTAGCACGTGGGACCAGTCGTTTTGCGATCAATGAACGAATGACCGATCGCAAAAACGACCAGTCCTTTTGTGGATAAAAACGACCGATAAAACAACCCCAAAACTACCATTAGGAACATCACGGTCGTTCTGCCGTCGTCAGCCGAAAAAAAAACAACCGGGAAACCGATTGTTTTCGATGTACAACTGGACTACAGAATTTTAGGACGCTCACGCGGTTACGCTCTCAATGGATAACCGCAAAACGATCACGGTGTTTCCGACATGATCGTTTTGCGGTCGTTTGCGTCGGTCGTTTTTGCAGCCGTTTGTGCAGTCACCCGTTTCGCTAAAGTTCGCAGTAAGTCCGCTCAATGTTAGGAGAGCGATTTGGTATTCCTAGTTATGTAATCGTTGATGGAACATGAAGAAAAATCAGTACGTGCAGTTTCATGAGGTCGCGCATTAAATTGGATATGGAACTACTGGTGTACTTCGATCTTTCGCATTTCCTCAAGTGTATTTTTTTTCAAGACATCACACATCTCTTTGAGTTTTACGAAAAAGGCCCGGCCATCAAACCTCCTTGAATATCTTTCAACCTTCAGACACTTCTCCCCGTCTTTTCATTGTTGCCTCGAATTCTGCCTCTAGTCCGCAGCGCGGTGTCTCTCGGCTCCTTTCTTCAGGATCCTTTCTCACGTCCGACTCATCCTGGTGGCCTCGGACGTGGCAAGACACGATGCTCGGTGATGGCGGGTGCTAGTGTCGTCTCGGCCGACGAATTTCGTTGAACTTCTCACCCCTCGTTAGCGGCCATTATTCAGACGTGCCAGGATTCCAAAAAGGCTGCTACCAGACGCCGTCGCCGACCAACGCGAATCCTTACCAACCTTCCAACCCTCCATTTCGCCCCCTTTTCGCCAGAGGCAATGCACGGTTTTACGTAATCCGTGCCCGCCACACCGTTATTAAGGTTATGAATTACGCTTGACGTCGTGACGTTGTTCTCATCCTCAATCTGCCCTCTTCGTTGTTTCTTGTATAGTGTTCTTGTACCTCTTTCTTTCGTCGTTCAGCGCCGGTGTGAATCCTGAATTCACACTTTTGCCCTTATTCATTCAACATAATGACAATAATCGTGCTGCACAACCAAATGAATCGAAATTTTAGCATTGAGTAGTGATTCCAAAAAAAACTGTTAAGGTCTTTATTCGGATAACTTGACAGAGACCGAACCAAATGTTAGCCTCGTCTGACGTTTTCACTATGCTCATGGATAATTATACGCTATGGTTGCCTCATTATTCGAAGTATATCCATAAATTGATGGGGCATAAAGTCGATCGCCGTGTACTCGATGAATATACAGCAGGACGACCACGCCACACGGACGTATACGGCGTTGTATAAAACGTAAATGATTCGTTACGAGGTCATCGAGGAAATCTCCATCCTACGCCCTCCACACCCATTTACTAGCACTTCGGTGTCGGGGTTGTTATGACCATCACCCTCCATAATGCCCTCCAGGCTCGAGACCATGTGCGATGCGCCAAACACATTAATGTATCGATTTTCCAGCGACCCGAGTTAGCTACTCGACATCCTTGTACTCGCTCGACTTCGTGCTTATACTGTGACGAAAATCATCTTCGACGTTGAAAATAAATAGGTATATTGTCTATAGGGTTGGACGCAGTCAAATAAATGTGAGATTTACATTGTTGTTGACTTACTATTATCTTAGGCTCGAATTTTCAGTTGTGAGCTTGAACTTGAGTTTCAATTTTAGTCGACAGCGACGTATGCATTTACGTTTGTACTTAAGCTTGCGTCAAAATTGGTCTTGAACTCGAGTCTAAAATAAAGTTCAGACTTTGATCTAAAATAGGGTTTGGATTTGAGCCTAAAATCAAGTTTATACTTGAGTCCAATATCATGTTTAGACTTGAGTCCAAAAACAAGTTTAGACCTTCGTCTAGAATCAAGTTTAGACTTGAGTCTAAAATGAAGTTCAGACTTTAATCGAAAATAAAGTTTGGACTTGAGTCTAAAATAAAGTTTAGGCTTGCGTCTAAAATCAAGTTTAGACATGAGTCTAGGATCAAGTTTACACTTGAGTCTAAAATCAAGTTTAGACTCAAGTCTAAAATTAGGTTTAAGCTTGAGTCTAAAATACACGTAAATTTTAGTCTAAAATCAACCTCGAATTTCGCTCGAAAATCGAGTTTCAACTTGATTCTGTTTTCGGTTTCTAAATATGTTTGCACTCAAGTTCACGTTCAAGTTCACAGTTGGAGCAAAATTTTAGGTTAATCGTAAGATGCGTTAAAGCTTCAAGTAGTTTCTTTGAAATCAAGCTCGAACTTGAACTTAAATTAAGGTTCGAACTTAACCTCGGACATAATGTTGAAATGAAATTCTCCACTAAGCTCATTCTCAAATTCGTGTTCATTCGGCGTTTTATTTCAAAATCAATGCCAAAATAAACGAAATATTGAGATTGGGGCACACCATTTTGTTTATTAGAGAATTCGACCTTAACCAGTTGAAAATCGTTTATAAAAAATGGTTGTGCAGCCAATGGAAACACAAAGTTTTCGAAGGATTGAAATCTTGCGAGTTGAAAAGGCATTACGAGCAAAGTGTTTCAAAGAAAATGGTGATGGATAAATGGTTTTTCATCGTACAATATATCTCTCTTCCAGTAGTCACGTTCCGTACCTGTCGGACGTGTTTCAGTCGTATGCCAAAGCTTCTCACCCTCGATTCTACAAAGTTTTTTAATCTTACGGTTTATTTCATGTCACGAAGAAATATACTATCACGATAACTCCTGTCACGTAACAATGCTTAATCGATCTAACATTTTCAGATAGTGTAAAAGATTCCATCATGAAAATGGCAAATTCTTTCTTAAGGTAGTTTTATAAAAAGAAGTCTTATGCCCGAGATCTGAAAATTATTACTCCGTGTCAGAACCGCATTTTTGCGATACTAATAACCGTAAATTTACGTTTAATTATAGTTTGATAGAAGAAAAAACCTCTTGCTTATAATAACATTCGGAATAATTTCCGTTTAACCGTTGGAAAGAACAAGAATTTTTTTAAATCATTTTTTCGACATCATATAATTATATAAAAATAGTGGAATTTATGATTATAAAATAATATTAATATATATATTAAAGATAATAAATATATTCATTAGTCATTCTTCTATCTTAAATGTACGTCATTATTCCCTCAGAATATGGTTTTATTTTAAGATTAGCTTGAATTTTGCCCCAAGCCCAGTTAAGGGCTCACATACCCCTGACATTTTCAAAAAATCAATTTGTTTCACAGATTTTTATTCTTTATACTTTTGAGAATAAAAAAAAAACTTTTAAGAAATTTCCACTCCGCCACTTTAAACGCGTTTTTCTCGAAACCATGTTCAACACAATAACTCAATCAACTTTTAATATTTTTTAACTTCTTTTTTTTTTAATCATTTTAATTATTTTCTCTATAATCTGACAAGAGGTTTTTTTAATTTTTTGGATGGACAATTTTTTATAAATTATTAAACGCTAATTTTTTTTTTAAATTGCATACTAAAGTTTGAAATACTGTAATTTCTGTATTGAAAAAAAAAAACCTCCCTCTGTCAGACTATTACTACTATATTATTTCACTAGATTCTTTATTATTTTCGCAGATTGGATCATTTTTGGTGAAGTCATGATGTCGCCAAGGAGGCGCCATGGTTTTCGTCAGTAGTCCATTTATATCCGTAAAAAATAATATTAATATTGAAAAAAAAACATTTAATACATTTTTTTCCTTATAGCTGAAAAGTTAATAAAAAATGTGAAATCAACAATTTAATTTTTTTTTCACTATATAACCTTTATAATAATTGGTAAATATGGAGCAAAGGGGACCCACTTCCGATTGATTTGCGTTCAATATATATTGTGTAGGGACCCTTCCTGAACAACTTTTTCCTCTGACACAATTGGAGGTCGTTATTTATTAAAAAGTCATTAACAAATAAAGTTAATAATTCATGTAGCTATTTTCCTTATACCAGCCAGTCCTAATCATCTTGTCCTTCACATTTGTTTGTTTATTGGGTTTGGGTTTGTTTTGTATTTGTTTGTTGGGTTTGTTGGGTTTGTCTGTTTGTTTCTTTAGGTTACTGGGGTTGTTTTGGGTTGTTTTTGGTTTGTCTATGGGCTGGTATGCGGCGGGGGCAGGGGGGCCGGAGCGACTCCGGTCATACGTGTACTGGCCACCATGCAAGTATTTCATATTCTATTTATGAATTTTCTTTTGTTAATAACTTTTTAACAAACAATGAGGACGGATAAAACTTTTGGTATATTACTCAGGGGGGTATTATTAACAACACATGTGAAGGGCAAGATGTTCGGGACTGGCTGCTATACGGAAAATAGCTATATGAATTATTAACTTTATTTGTTAATAACTTTTTAATAAATAACGACCCCCAATTGTGTCAAAGGAAAAAGTAGACAACATATATTAAAGGCAAGTCAATCGGCAGTGGGTCCCCTTTGCTCCATATTTACCTAATAATTTTTCAAATTTACTTAGTTTTCAGCGCGTGCAGCGGTACGCGAGCCGTAAAACCATTCAAAATTATTTACTGAGCTGTTGGGACGACGTTTATAGTGTTGAAAAACAAAATTTTTACGAGAAAACGTGCAATAAAAATGCTTGAAGTTTAAGAGACTAATGCATTATTGCGAGGCAATTAGGAAGAGGTGGTAGCACGTTAACATAATTTTACAATCACGATGACAAGTACCCTGCGGTGTTTGAACTGCCTCCAACGATCGTGCACAGAAGTTTATGAGACAGGACCAACTTGCCATGTCTGTTAAAACTTCAAATACGTTAAATCTGTTAGATGGAAAAGCTGGGTAAAGTGAGACGATCATTTGAAGCAATAAAAAAACAGGTATGCACGACCGTTTAACTTTTCATCCGGAGCTTCCGAACTTCAATAAATTTCAATAATCATTTTTTTTAGAGAATTTCCGAATTGTTTTAATGACCTGATCCTATCTTATAAAATCCTGATAAATCGGCAATTTTCTAAAAACAAAAAGTAACGTCAGTTACTTTTTGTTTTGTTATCTTCGTATGCTGTAGTATTATCAATTTTTCAACGTAAATTCGACTTTTTTCCCATTGTTAGAACATTGACGAATTTCATGAAAAATACGAACAAAAAATTGCGTATTTTAACATTTCCCAACGAATAATATTTTCTTACTATGCAATTGGTTTTTTTTTTTTTCGTAAACATCATCATGGTTCGGATGGGTTTTTTTCACGCGTATATTCTCCAAAAATTTAGTATCGAATTTTCAGACAATTAACGCGATTAAAATTATCCGAATCACCTTAAATTTGACAAAACATTTATTTATGATAAAATGATGGTTCACTGTCGTAATTTAACCACATTGATGAATGTACTCATGAATTTCGACTTCAATTTAAGGGCCCATGTACCTCTAAAATTTTCAAAAAAATCAAGTTTGTTTTACAGACTTCTATTCTTTATACTTTCAAGAGTTTAAAAAAAAAAAACATTTTTAAGAAAATTCTACTCCGTTACAAAGTTATAAAAGTAAACGTGACTGGACATCGGGTCAAAAACCCGATATTCGGAAACTTTAAACGCGTTTTTTTCGAAACTATGTTTTTAGTTTCTAATATTTTTTAACTTTTACTTTTTTGTTAAATCTTGATAATTATTTTCTTCATAGTCTGACGAGTGTTTTTTTTTATTTTCTTGTTGGACAATTTTGTATAAATTATTGAACATAATTTTTATTTTAGAGCATACTAAAGTTTGAAATACTGTAATTTCTTTATTTTTGGAATAAAAAAAAATGTCTCTCCGTCAGACTATTACTACTACATTATTTTACTAGATTCTTTTTTATTTTTATTTTTTTATGATATCGACAAGGAGGCGCCATGGTTTTCATCAGTAGTCCATTTATACCCGTAAAAATTATTCTTAATATATTTTTTTTAAATTAACAAATTTGTTTTCTTGTAGTTTAAAAGTTGATAAAAAATGTTAAATCAACAATTTAATTTTTTTTCACCATATAACCTTTATATTAATTTTTCAAATTCACTCGATTTTGAGCACGCGCAGCAGTATGTGAGCCTTTAAGGGGGGGAATAGGGTTAGACGGTTCAAAAATTCGATTTTTTTTTATTTCATAAATTGTTAGTAAAACTATTGAAAAATATGTTCCCAAAATTTTAAATGAAAATTCCGACTGGTTCTATTGTTATAAGCCATTAAGGGGGGGAATAGGGTTGGGACAGCGTTTTCGCAATGATTTTCATGCATTTTTTTATAGTATAAAAAATGAATATAATTTATTGAAACTTTGAGAATATTTTATACATATATTTAAGTATATACTATAACATTTTTATACATATATTTAAATATATACTATAAAATATTAGCGACCCCATATTCCTTGTTTTTCTTGGTACCATTTTTTCAAACGCGATTTTCTGAAAACGACTTTTTTCGAACTTGCGTACACGCTAGTTTGAAAAATTTTCAACCAATCGTTTTGAAAATTAGCAGTTACTTTCTTTATAGTATTGCGCTCTATATGAACCTAAAATCGGAATATTATCATTAATTAAAATATTTTTTTTTTAAATGAAGTTGTAAAAAATGGCAAAATGTCATGCTTTTTTGTTTTGACCCCTGTAAAAAATTCAATTTTCTATTTTTTTGATAGCATTTAGGTTCATATAGAAGAGAGACATATAATAAAAGTAAATTCCAACCTCATTTGATTTCAGATGAAAATTGCGGCTTCCAGAATGTACGCAAAATGCTGAGTCTGATTGTGACCTGCAATATGGGGTCGCTAATATCCCCGGTGTTTTTCAAGAAAATTCTTCAAAAAATTTATAGTATATACTTAAATATATGTATAAAATATTCTCAAAGTTTCAATAAATTATATTCATTTTTTATACTATAAAAAAATTCATGAAAACCATTGAGAAAACGCTGTCCTAACCCTATTTCCACCATCAATACTCAACCATATTCGACATTTTTAGTAAATTCGTAGCCTCAACAGTTATCCGAATTTTTCTAGACTCAGTGGGACATTTGTTCCCGACGACGCTAATAAATGCCACGGAGAAGAACAAACTTGTCCGAGACGTTTGTCATTTCTGGGGTCTCGCGGACACGGAAATTGTATTTTCGTTTTAAAAATGTTGTTTTTTGCAATAATCGTATAGTTTCAGTTGGTTAAATGAATTAAAACGTTATGAGCCGTAAATTTACGTAAAAATAAAATATCCTAAGGAAGGAGAAATAAAAAGGAGGGACGTAGAAACTGTGATGAAGTTCATGAACGAGCACTCGTAAATTTCGTCAAGATGTCATCCTCGGCGTCACCTGGAACGACGATAACGACAGAACCCATCGAGATTTTATCATTGGCCGGGGAATAAAAGACACGGAACCAACAGAGTTGGAAACGGAAACAACGCCGAACTATTCTCGAAGAAAGTTCGACGACCCACAACTCGAAGGAAATTGGCAATACACTTCTTTAGACGAAGTCACGTTTCTGGTCTTGTCAGACCACATTTGGTATTTTGAATACACAATAACACGTTCTTTTACACATGAAAAAAAAAGTTCAACAACACGCCCGAGACTGTAACATCATTAATTATTCGTCCCGGGTACTTAGACCAATTATCCAAGTCATCCTGTCGTCTTACCATGGATTACCATACTCCGTATTTCAGTGATCGATGCAGTGGCCCAGAAAAGCTGATGCTCATTTCTCCTCCACCCGATATCATCGAAATTTTCGTCCTCTGTCTGATATTTATTCGCTCTATCTGTTTTGCTTGTTCGATTTTCAATCACTTCCATAACGGACCAGGAGTGTGAAGAAAATATTTATCGCAGGATTGTGTCACGAACGAAACTATTCTGACGATAAGCAGAATCTGTGAATAGGTAAAAGTTACCGAAAACAGTTGGTCGTACATTGGATGTCCGTATTTAAAGAAAACCACGAATCGACTTGGGTATGTTATGAGTCCGGATGAGAAAGCCAGAAATCCAAATAGCAAACTTATAATTCTTGGAGGGGCGTTCGGGGAAACATTTGGAAAACCTATAAGTCTCAATTGTGGATTCAAGAAAACCAGTTGGAAAATGTGTGAACGCAAACTGGGAACTCCCAGAATATACATAGCAAAGTTATAGTTAAACTAGTTGGAAGACTTATGAACTCAAGTGGGGGATCCCAGGTGTCTAGAGAGCATATTATTCATTTTGGATTGGGAAGTAAAAAAACCAGTCAAAAAACTTACGAATCGAAGTGGGGAACGCCGAGAGTTCAGTCATACAATCGATGTCTCCATTTAAAGAAAACCATGAATTGAGTTGGGTATGTCATGAGTGCGGATGAGAAAGCCAGAAATCCAAATAGCAATCTTATAATTGTTGGTGGGGCGTTCGGGGAAACATTTGGAAAACCAAAGTTCAAGTGGGGGATCCCAGGTGTCTAGAGAGCATATTATTCATTTTGGATTGGGAAGTAAAAAAACCAGTCGGAAAACTTACGAATCGAAGTGGGGAACGCCGAGAGTTCAGTCATACAATCGATGTCCCCGTTTAAAGTAAACCCGGAATTGAGTTGGGTGTGTCATGAGTCCGGATGAGAAAGCCAAAAATTCAAATAGCAATCTTATAATTCTTGGTGGGGTGTTCGGGAAAACATTTGGAAAACCTATAAGTCTCAATTGAGGATTCAAGAAAAGCATTTGGCAAATGTGTGAACGCAAACTGGGAACTCCCGGAATACACATAGCGAAGTTATTATTATAGCTTGGAAATAAAAATAACTAGTTGGAAGATTTATGAACTCAAGTGGGGGATCCCGGGTGTCTAGAGAGCATATTATTCATTTTGGATTAGGAAGTACAAAAAACCAGTCGGAAAACTTACGAATCGAAGTGGGGAACGCCGAGAGTTCAGTCATACAATCGATGTCTCCATTTAAAGAGAACCATGAATTGAGTTGGGTATATCATGAGTGCGGATGAGAAAGCCAGAAATCCAAATAGCAATCTCATAATTCTTGGTGGGGCGTTCGAGAAAACATTTGGAAAACCTATAAGTCTCAATTGAGGATTCAAGAAAACCAGTTGGAAAATGTGTGAACACAAACTGGGAACTCCCGGAATATACATAGCGAAGTTATTATTATAGCTTGGAAATAAAAATAACTAGTTGGAAGACTTATGAACTCAAGTGGGGGATCCCAGGTGTCTAGAGAGCATATTATTCATTTTGGATTGGGACGTAAAAAAACCAGTCGAAAAACTTACGAATCGAAGTGGGGAACGCCGAGAGTTCAGTCATACAATCGATGTACCCGTTCAAAGAAAACCAGGAATTGAGTTGGGTATGTCATGAGTCCGGATGAGAAAGCCAGAAATCCAAATAGCAATCTTATAATTCTTGATAGGGCGTTTGGGAAAACATTTGGAAAACCTTTAAGTCTCAATTGAGGATTCAAGAAAACCATTTGAAAAATGTGTAAACGCAAACTAGGAACTCCCGGAATACACATACCGAACTTGTTATTACAGCTAGGGAATGAAAATGACTAGTTGGGAAATTTATGAATCGAAATGGGGAACGCTGGGAGTTCAGTTAGAAAACTTATAATTATAAGTGGCGAATTAAAGAAACCAGTCGGAAAACTTACGAATCGAAGCGGAGAACGCCGGGAGTTCAACCATAAAATCGATTGTCCCTATTTGAAGAAAACCCGTAATTGGGTTGCGTAAATCGTGAGTTTGGGTGAGAAAGTCAGGAATCCAAATAGAAATCTTATAATTCTTGGTGGGGCATTCGGGAAAACATTTGGAAAACCTATAAGTCTCAGTTGAGGATTCGAGAAAACCAGTTGGAAAATGTATGAACGGAAAGCCGGGAACACCCGGAATATACATACCGAACTTATTATTACAGCTAGGGAATAAAAATAACCAGTCGGAAAAGTTACGAATCGAAGTGGGGAACGCCGGGAGTTCAATTAGAAAACTTATAATTATAAGCGGCGAATTAAAGAAACCAGTTGAGAAACTTGAGAATCCAAGTGGTAATCCGCAGGAGTCCAATGAAGAAACTTACAATTGTAGGTAGAGAATTCATAAAACCAGTTGGAAAATATACGAATAAAAGTGGAGAACTCCAGGAATCCAGATAGCAAGCTTATATTTCTAAGTGGGAAAGTGGAGTGGAAGCTGGAAATCGAGGGTTAGTTGGGAACACGAGGCAGGAAAACCTATCCCCACTTGGGAAATGATTTTCCAGGTAACACAGTTTATGAAAACAATAGCTGACACAATTTCCATCACACACGCCATATAATCTTCACTCCTGTTCGTGACACACTCCCTGCCAAGCACGACGTTCGTTCATGCGGACCAAGAACTTGCGTTGAAAGCTCTTGAGCACCGCTACGGGGTAAAATATGGCAAAGCAAAAGTGCCTCTCCTCTTTCCCTCTGTTGTATTTCGCGATCTCGTTCGCTTCAAACAGCTCTGCGTGAAGTGGTTCATGGTACTCCGAGATATATACGCTTCGATAGAGGCCTACCACGTAGAAGCTTTGGCACGCACTTAGACTTTTCGTCTTGCTCGTTCCCTTGGTCGATTCCATCCGATGTAACGGGTTACAGGGTTCGATGCTACGAGGCTGAATGTAGGGTCTTGACGTTGGACCGGGTTTATGGACCGGGAAGGGTGGATGAAAGATTGTGCTGGACGGATATGGGCCAGCACAAGAATGCCATTCCTTACGCCCTCGCACAATGGACCGGACCGGATGGAAAATCTGCATCACCGAGCCTGAATCGGATACCACTTAAACGTTTGCACTTTGATGTCTGTGTGTGTGTGCATACGTGCTACCTATAGAGCCGTTTGGGTTAACGCTCTGATGGAAATCCACCTAGATATTTACTCGTTATACAGGGACTTAGTGCATTTAGCACACATGGGTTTGAACGTGCGTTCGCACAAATACACGGTGTGATATACCCAGGTTTTGTCAATTACTCGTAAACAAAATGGCGTAAGTTAACATCAGTTAACTCGTTAAATTGAGAGGGTTACGCCCTTATTCTTCGATAGTGATGACGATTTATAGATAATGTTTTGAGGAGGATGGGGCAAAATGGATCAGTGGATGCACACGTCACACTAATTATATGAAGCCCGAAGCATTCCCACGAGTAAACGGTGAGTTGTGCATTAGATCGTGCAATTTTCAGCAAACAATGCCCCGTTAACTCCGGTTTCGATGTAGAAAACAGAACGAAAAGAAAAATAATAATGACCCATTTTACCCCAATTTTGAGAAAACCGGGGTAAAATGGGTCATTATTATTTTTCTTCTCGTGATTGAACACTGGAGCACTAAAAGATTTTTTATGTTCACTTATACTTGTATCTATTGAACAATTGGTTGTACAATGAAATAATACAATTAAATATGTATCATGAATTTTTTCTATACATTTTTATTCATAAGTTTGATTATTTTTATAATCAAGAGGTTTAGTCTCGTCCTGGTTACCATTGAGGATTGACGAATTGTTAATTCCCGAAAATAGAATTGTTTACAGGAATACTTGCGTCAAGTAACTTTAACGTACTTTACGATTAATATAACTTTCGCGTTTTTAATGATGTTTTCTGAGGCGGCAAAAGCATCGATTATTCTTAAACCCGAGGATAAAAAACTCCCAATCTTCCGATGTTCATTTTATTCAAAGAAAATTCGTTTTAATTAAAGAAAATAATAAGATAACCCTTAATTAAAACGATTCTGGGCTTTCTCTCGTTGTATTTCATCGGAGAAACGGCGATTACCGAAAAATGTAATTTTTACTGTGTCCATTTTGCCCCACCTTCCTTTACTTCGCATATAAAAACGTAAATATCCAGTGCTGGTGAAACAAAAGGCATACACCATGCTATTTTATGTATCTCATAGCGTTAATTACGCCCTTCTTCGATTTTATCAATTGACTTATGCATATATCATACGCTCGTCTATTATTTGCAGTAGAAGCAAGGAAAACGTTATTTTCAGCACAAACGTCAAAATTTTTACGGTAATATAAACCGTAAAAATTGTATACTACTCATAAGTTAAAGTTCAATATCTCAAGAAATATTAATTTTTACGGTAATATAAATCGTAAAAAGTGTATACTACTCATAAGTTAAAGTTCAATATCTCAAGAAATATTAATCTAAGCAATTCGGTTGATATGACCTTTTTTATGGGAAATTAAATTTGCAACAAATTTTTTATTTGCATTTTTTGCGTAAAGTTAATTGTTTCGGAGATAACAGCAAAAAAAACGAGAATTTTGAGTAGAAATCAACTTCAGTGACCCGTACGAACTCACCAGTACAATTCACACTTTCGCCGCAATAGGCACTTTATGAGATTGTTTTATTGTCAGTAAATCGAAACCAAGAACAATATGAGCATAACATTCGGCTGAGTTATAGAATTTTGAAAAAAAAAAAAATCGATTTACGTGTATTTTAGATGGAAAATCTTTTCACGCTAAGGAAAAGTACTCAGAATTAATATTAAGAGCTGTAACTTCCAAGCAATTTGTTTTTCGACATATCCAACAAAATTTCAAGTGGGGACTAAGATATATATGTACATATATATTAGGGCGATTTTTTTTTTCGTCTATTTTTGTTATCTTAGTCCCCACTTGAAATTTTGTTGGATATGTCGAAAAACAAATTCCCTGAAAGTTATAGCTCTTAATATTAATTCTAAGTACTATCCTTTAGCGTGAAAAGATTTTCCATCTAAAATACACGTAAATCGAATTTTTTTTTTTTTTAATTCTATAACTCAGCCGCATTTTATGCTATCGTATTCGTCTGGGTTTCGATTTACTGGCAATAAAACAATCTAGTAAAGTGCCTATTGCGGCGAAAGTGTAAATTGTACTGGTGAGTTGGTACGGGTCACTGAAGTTGATTTTTACTCAAAATTCTCGTTTTTTTGCTGTTTTCTCTGAAACAATTAACTTTACGAAAAAAATGGATATGAAAAATTTGTTGAAAATTTAATTTCCTACAAAAAAGGTCCTATCAACCGATTTGCTTAGATTAATATTTCTTGAGAAATTGAACTTTAACTTATGAGTAGTATACAATTTTTACGGTTTATATTACCGTAAAAATTAATATTTCTTGAGATATTGAACTTTAACTTATGAGTAGTATACAATTTTTACGGTTTATATTACCGTAAAAATTTTATAATACTCATAAGTTAAAGTTCAATATCTCAAGAAATATCAATCTAAGCAATTGGGTCGCTAGGACCTTTTTTGTAGGAAATTAAATTTTTAACAAATTTTTTATTCACATTTTTTTCGTAAAGTTAATTGTTTCGGAGATAACAGCAAAAAAAACGAGAATTTTGGGTAAAAATCAACTTCAGTGACCCGTACCAACTCACCAGTACAATTTACACTTTCGCCGCAAAAGGCACTTTTATAGATTGTATTATTCAGAGTAAATCGAAACCAAGAACAATATGATAGCATGAAATGCGGCTGAGTTATAGAAATTTGAAAAAAAAAAAATTCGATTTACGTGTATTTTAGATGGATAATCTTCTCACGCTTTGGGAAAGTACTTAGAATTAATATTAAGGGCTGTAACTTTCAGGGAATTTCTTTTTCGACATATCCAACAAAATTTCGGGTGGGGACTTAAAAAAAATAGTCGAAAAAAAAAATCGCCCTAATATATATATATATATATGAAATAAGGGTCTAAACCAGACTAGGCGTTACGTGTCTGGCGTTAAAACACTCAAGCTTTCGAGGCTCAGCCTCCCTTCACTCATTTTCCTTCAACTTCGTGCTGGCCATGTCATCTATTACGTAGTTTAACCCCCCTTACGTATATATTACGTATTGCGTATATATACACCCCTTATTATTAATTTTCCGCGCGTATACCTGGCTATATGCAAGAGAAACGGAAAGAGAGTCGGATCCACAATTCATCATTCTCTATTCTATCAAAAAACGATTTTGTAATTATAAAAACCGTGCTTTTTATAATTATTTTTGGCTCTAATTTCGTAATGACGCATAAAAACCGTGCTTTTCATATTTAATTTTCGCTCTCATTTCGTCGTTACGCAATTCATTCCAGTTGGCCGCTTGATACCATATAGGAGAGCTATTTTCAAGCAATAATATCGATTCGCGGTAAATTTCCTGTTCCCAGTTTCTACGTAATGTTCATTTATACGGTTTATATAACATCAAGCTTGAAACATTGATACGAGAAAGTTCTTTGACTCGAACGTTACGAGATGGAATACGTAACGCGTCAATTGAATCGTGAAATTGTTAAATTCGTGACAGAATATTTTAACGATTTTCAAAATTGTGTTTTTTTTTTCAATTTTTGTATTAGAATTATTTTTATTAGAATTATTTTTATTTCGATTATTGTGAAAATGTGAAGCGCTGGCCATTTCCATAACGTGAACACGGTAATTATTATTGAGTGCAATTTTTGCGTCATCGTTGAGAAATCTTTGTTTTAGTGAGAAAAGAATGTTTTTCGACATTTTCATGCAAGAGTATGATTGAAATATTAGAAACAACGAGAAAATATAATGCAGGAAAAATTTGGGAAGTATGTCTATATTTATGGCTGTGGCAGGGGTTGCAAAATTGAAATGGCTATATATCGAGAATAATTTAACCAATATAGCTCAAAAATCTCACACATCTTGAAGAACAAACCTCCTTTTTATTTGTCAAAGTTTTTCGAAAAGTTTCTAACGGACATTTGATTTTACAGAACGTTAAATGTTTCGAAAAACAAAACCTAATGCGAAAAAAAATCGTACGATCACTATTAAATTTGATCAAAATCAGTGGAGTCATTTAGTTAATGTAAATTTTTCGATTTTTTTTCTCGAAAAATCACTGATTGCTCCAACTTCCGAAAATTTTCAGATTTTCGATCCAATTTTATTTTACATAAATACAATATCAGTAAAGGATTTCGAATGTTCAAAATTACGAATTTTTGGGAATATTTCTAAAAAAAATCTTTCTCATCATTCTAATTTCTGCAATTTTTGAGATATCGGATTTAATTTTTTTCACATAAATAGAGTACCATCGAATGATACTTTGTATCGAATTTAGGACAAGTCGGTGAAAAACTTTAGATTTTACGAAACATTGAATTTATTTTTAATTTAACAAAAAAGGTCGATTTTCGGATTAATTGATAAAATAAGAAGGAAGTAACGTGCGAGTTTAGAATTTGTACGCTTTTTATAAGATTCAGGACGATATTTTCTAATTTTAAATGTTAAAAGGAGATTTTATTATTAGCAAGTTAAAGAAATTAAAGTAATTTTATAATAAACAATTTATAATAAACAAGTTTCACCCTTGTATTCTCAGCCCTCTAAATCATCAGACTCTAAAACCCATACAGAAAACGTCATTTTATCTTTTTTTCTTCTTTAATTAAAGCCCTCACACCTTTTAGTACGAATTAGCATCGAATAATTGCGATTCTCATCAACGAACTTACGTGATAAAAATAACACTGAAATTAGTTTAACCTACAAAAATTCAACCAACAAGACCATACGCTTTTTTGAGCACGCGAGCTTCCCATTTCAGCTCTGTATATTTCGTGTCGAAAGCCTTGCGTGTACGACGATGGCGTTCCCAACGATGCGAAACTTTCGCATCCGTGAATACGAACGAGTTTTTCCCAGATTTTTGTCCCAGTTAAGAGGATTGAAAAGATTACAAAAATGTTCAAGCTCCACGCAATAATAATCATTTTATTATTATTCTCATGAGATGTAACAAAAAGAGAATGTTCAAATGTTGTTAAATGTCTATTTAAAAAAATGGCAAATATCGTCAAACTTATGAAATATTTAAAAAATTTATATTTACCTATTAAAGATAATTAAATTGCGAATGAAAATTTTTTGCAACATTTTTGGATCATCGAACGTCGTGCGAAATTTGGATGAAGCAATTTTCAAGTTTCACCTTGCGGTTTTTCATTCTAGTCTGGTAACTTAAGCCGATTTTCATGTCTTTTTTGGAGGGCGTTTTTTTGTAGGAAAATACAAATGAATCGTTTTGGATATTTAGGATGTTTTTATTTACATATTAAAGATAAAAAAAAATTTTGTTTACTTATGAAAATCTGTTTTTGAATTTTAAACGCGTTTTTCTCAAAACAGTGTTTTTCTGGTCAGCCCGGGTCCTAACTTTTTTTCTACCGAACCGATTGCTTTTAAAATTTAACAGGCTACTCTACACACTCATAGTTTTCGTCGGAACTACCGAGAAATTTTTTCACTCCTGACTTTTTATTTTACTACTCCTTCTTTGCTAAAATAAAAGAACTTTTTTTTCCAAAGTCCGGCATTTTGTTATTCATCCATGAAATTTAACTTCAGTAGTTCCGACCAGAATGACATGTCTATAGATTAAGAATTATCAAGAATTTTTGATTTAACATCAAGAGCCAAAATCACCGGGGTCACCCACGCGCTTTTTTTTCGAGGTGCCAACTTCGATCAATAATAATAACAATAATAAACTATTACATTTTTTCAAAAAAATTTTTTTTTGTATCTTTAATATGTAAATAAAAATATCCTAAATATCCAAAACGATTCATTTTTATTTTCATACAAAAAAACGCCCTCCAAAAAAGACATGAAAATCGGCTAAAGTTACCAGACTACTACCTTAAATATTATAAACATCGCAATTGTAACAAATTTTCGTGAAATCGTTAACCCCATGTTGTAATTAATGTCTAGTTGTAATTAAATTTAATATCTAGTCGTGTTGCATCATGAAGTGGGCTTGAAAATTTGGGTCAGCAAAGAGCGAGGTTTAATTCGACGACGGGACTTCCGGTGTTCGTAGAGTGAAAGTCCTGTCACATAGGAGACTGGACCGAGAAAGAGAGAGGGAGAGATTGTCGCACACCGGAAAAGTTGAGTTCTGTAAACCGCGTGCAGCACATGCCCCGTGCCAATTGTACGGAAACCTGAGGCTAAAAGCTCACTGAGAGGTGGGGGTACCATTACTGTCGTGTCTAACTCGCTCGCAAGCTCGGTTGCGCTTAGCTGTATGAGAAAATGCTTTTAGCTACACACAGGAAGTTCGAATGGTAGAGAGTTACTCCTCCGGCTCTTTGTACATAATATACCCGGGATCTTTTAGATTGCATACCGTGTAATCTGCATTATACATTGTTCGCTATTATGTTGTCCCTCATTTTATTTATTTTCCGAAGTGTTTAGGTATATGTATATATGTATACACATATGTGTATACATATATACATATACGTAATGGGTACGTGTGGGCATGTGTATATGTATACACATATGTACTCTTTACCATCGATGAAAATCAACACACCAGCCATTCTCGATTGTCATCTGTTTTGCAGCTGAAGTCATTCGCTTAGGCAATCTTGTTATCGCTAGTTCAATGGTAAGATACAAACTTCCGTCATCGCAATGTGTTACACGCAGTCATTACATTTGGTTTGATGTTTGGATGGATTGAGTCTGCGTAAAGTATGTTCATTGGCCTCTGATGATCGATGAAAGCTGAATCGCTTCAGCAATCTTGCTATCGCTAGTTTGATGATACGATACAAACTTCCGTCATCGCAATGTATTGATGCTCGTTCAGTTCACATTCAGTTCACATTCAGTTTGATGCTCGTTGGATTGCGTCTGCGTAAAGTACTTTCATTGGCCTCTGATCGATCAAAACTAAATCGCTTGAGCAATCCTGCTATCGCTAGTTTGATGATAAGATACAAACTTCCGTCATTGCAAGGTGTTACACGCAGTGATCACATTCAGTTTGATGTTTCGTTGGATTGCGTCTGCGTGAAGTATTTTCATTCACCTCTGATGATCAATGAAAGCTAAATCGCTAGAGCAATCCTGCTATCGCTAGTTTGATGATAAGATGCAAACTTCCGTCATTGCAATGTGTTACACGCAGTGATCACGTTCAGTTTGATGTGTGATTGGATTGCGTCTGCATAAAGTATTTTCATTGGTCTCTGATGATCGATGAAAGCTGAATCGCTTCAGCGGTCTTGCGATCGCGAGTTTAATAATACGATACAAACTTCCGTCATCGCAATGTATTACACGCAGTCGTCACGTTCAGTTTCATGTTTCGTTGGATTGCGTCTGCGTAAAGTATTTTTATTGGCCTCTGATGATTGATGAAAGCTAAATCGCTTGAGCAATCATGCTATCGCTAGTTTGATGATAAGATACAAACTTCCGTTATTGCAATGTATTACATGCAGTCGTCACGTTCAGTTTGATGTTTCGTTGGATTGCGTCTGCATAAAGTATTTTCATTGGCCTCTGATGATCACTCAAAGCTAAATCGCTTGAGCAATCATGCTATCGCTAGTTTGATGATAAGATACAAACTTCCGTCATTGCAAGGTGTTACACGCAGTGATCACATTCAGTTTGATGTTTCGTTGGATTGCGTCTGCGTAAAGTATTTTCATTCACCTCTGATGATCAATGAAAGCTAAATCGCTAGAGCAATCCTGCTATCGCTAGTTTGATGATAAGATGCAAACTTCCGTCATTGCAATGTGTTACACGCAGTGATCACGTTCAGTTTGATGTGTGATTGGATTGCGTCTGCATAAAGTATTTTCATTGGCCTCTGATGATCGATGAAAGCTGAATCGCTTCAGCGATCTTGCTATCGCGAGTTTAATAATACGATACAAACTTCCGTCATCGCAATGTATTACACGCAGTCGTCACGTTCAGTTTGATGTTTCGTTGGATTGCGTCTGCATAAAGTATTTTCATTGGCCTCTGATGATCACTCAAAGCTAAATCGCTTGAGCAATCATGCTATCGCTAGTTTGATGATAAGATACAAACTTCCGTCATTGCAAGGTGTTACACGCAGTGATCACATTCAGTTTGACGTTTCGTTGGATTACGTCTGCGTAAAGTATTTCCATTGGCCTCTTATAATCAATCAAAGCTAAATCGCTAGAGCAATCCTGCTATCGCTAGTTTGATGATAAGATACAAACTTCCGTCATTGCAATGTGTTACACGCAGTGATCACATTCAGTTTGATGTGTGATTGAATTGCGTCTGCATAAAGTATTTTCATTGGCCTCTGATGATCGATGAAAGCTGAATCGCTTCAGCGATCTTGCTATCGCGGGTTTAATAATACGATACAAACTTCCGTCATCGCAATGTATCACACGCAGTCGTCACGTTCAGTTTGATGTTTCGTTGGATTGCGTCTGCGTAAAGTATTTCCATTGGTCTCTGATGATCACTCAAAGCTAAATCGCTTGAGCAATCCTGCTATCGCTAGTTTGATGATAAGATACAAACTTCCGTCATCGCAATGTATTACATGCAGTCATCACGTTCAGTTTGATGTTTGGTTGGATTGAGTCTGCATAAAGTATTTTCATTGGCCTCTGATGATCGATTAAGGGGGGGGACGGTAGGGTTTTAAAATTATTTTTTTTGCATTTTTTTTAAATTTTTTTTCTGAATGAACAATATGCCGAGAATATTGTGTATAAATTTTAAGTCAATCGGAGTAAAACTAACGTAGTTACAGCGTTTCAAACGACCGGCCGTGATACGTTATACGTGAAAACTTTAAATCGATTTTCCCGAAAACGTCATTTTTGAAGTTTGTGAACATTAGAACTCAAAATCTACTAAACCGATCCTTTTGAAAATTTGAACATAACTTCTTCACATAAATCAACAGGTAATCAGGGAGAGTTTTTTTTTCAATTTTTTCAATTTTTTAATAACAAATTAAGCGCGATTTTTTGAGCTAAAATTGCGTTTTTCACTTCCCAGTGCTGCAAAAAAAAGAAAAAAAAAAAAACACTCTTCCTGATTACCTCGAGAAATACATCACCTTTAAAATGCATATCAATTTTTTTGTTTCAAATGACCCGGTAACGAGTTATAATGTTCACCGCAAAATCACTTTTTTCCAAGGCGCCTCTGGAGATTCAACGTCAGCGGCTCATTTATCAATATTTTTCATTGAAAATTTGTTCTGAGATACTTCAATAGTTGTACAATAATATGTAATTCTATTCAATAAAATTATATTACTCATGTCGCCGCAAAAAAATCATAAAAATATGCTTTTTTTTCGCCTTTAAAACCCTACCCCCTACCCCCTCCCTTAAACAGTGGTATCGTCATTTGAACACAAATACCCGAGTATCTGTGCCCAGTAACAGCAACAATAGTAATGATATTAGGTGCAGGAATTACATGGAACGTGGAGCGTGACAGTGGGACTCTGATCTTCGTCCTGATCGTTTTCGGAGTACTCTGAAAAATGACGAAAAGGGATTCCCTGTCGACATTTCAATCATCCGCCTCCATGAAACCCTTGACGATGATAATCGTCAGGTTGAGCGTTCCCGCTAAATCGGGTGAGCAGCCTAATCGCCTAATAATTAAAACAGGAGCCGAATCGAAATGCACTTCCTCGAAAAAAAAGCACGAAGAGCACACTTTGAATTGAGATAGGAAAATAATTTATATGGGTTTTACGTCAATTTAACTCAACAAAAACACTATTTATTATAAATCAGAGACCCTATCTATCGAGTTACTTCGACCAAGTCTC
Source organism: Oxytorus armatus (assembly GCA_958009045.1). Classification (NCBI taxonomy): domain Eukaryota; kingdom Metazoa; phylum Arthropoda; class Insecta; order Hymenoptera; family Ichneumonidae; genus Oxytorus; species Oxytorus armatus. Next base: position 13,745,425 of record OY253755.1, read on the forward strand.
TCCATCTCACAGCCCTGCATCGATCCGCTCACCAGCTTTATTTTTATTCATTCACCACCTCTCGGCTATCTCCATTTCACCGAAACTCGATTACTCGTGAATCCTGCGTCCTCTTTGTGCTTCGTTTTGTTCTATATCGTATCACCGATAACGTTGTTCGTTGACCGTTCGAAAGAGGTGGGCGCTGGCGCAGTAAACAAATCTTCCGATTCAACTCCCCATCGATCTCCGGACCGAGCTCGGGACTCCCCGAACCACTTGGCAATCGTCAATCGGTTGACGATTGCGATGGTCGGGGGATCCTGTAAATTGTAATGGATTGGAATCTCCCTAGGGAATCTCGTGTCGTAATGTCTTCGAGTAGATCAAAAGGAATGACAACAAAGATTAGGAATACTCTTCAATGCCCGAGGTCTTGTCCAATAACCTATTTGTCCTCCTGATCGGATCTCTTGGCTACCGCTACCGGTACCACGATGATTCTTGAGCTCGGCAACGTGCCACGTTGTCGCTTATTCATGTGTCAACAAATTACCAGGATAACTGCCCAGCGGACTAAATAAACGGAGGAATAGTATTAAACGCATTTTCTTCATTCAAAGTCCGCGTCAGCTCTCTTCCAAATACGAAATATGGTAATGCCTTAACGCAGATATGACAGCGTCGTAAAAAACCTAATTCAAGTACCTTTTGTTCAATGGTTGCAGCGGCCTTTTCGAACCGAATTATCAAAACCAATGTATAAATTCTTCATCTGAAAAGTCTGTTTTACCGACGCCTATGCCAACGGGGTCTCTACTATGCCGATGCTGTTGAATTATCGTATCGCTTTCCCCATACCCATTTTTAATTGTCATTAAAATGTCACACATTCGCATAGTAACCATCGGGCACTGACTGGGAGAAAGTGGTTTGAAATTTGGCTAAGAAACGTCAGGTTGCTAAATGGTAATTCCCCATAGTGTCCAAGTATTTTTCATTTCGCAACCGGATCACATATTTCGATTCTTCCGCGGTCATAGTGAAAGAAAGTGTTTTTTGTTTTTCCACTTCGAGGTTAATCTAGAAACGGAAGTGGGACTGAATTATGTATATAGGGGAGCGAATGATACTAGAACGAAGAAGACTAGAATAATAACAACGACGACTAGGCGAGGTCGTCGAAATACTCAAGAGACATGCGAGAACGAGAGTTTCCAAAGGAGCGCTGTGACGCAAGCCGGAAACTTCAAAAGATACCATTGTAATATTCAAACGTTTCCCCTGAACATTTCACACATTTTTCGTCGACACGTAAACTCCTTTTCGATTCTACGGTCACATGTGCTTTCCTGAACGCCTCGAAACTTCTCTGCGTGGTGCGATTCTGTACTTGTCGACGAATGATTGAAACTCGGGAGATACAATATCATTTTATTATCTTGCCATGCAAAATTCGAAACAATAGCTCGAAATTTGGGAACAATTGACAATCTAACTAGTGTTACGACGAAATTACAGGCTCAAAGTTATTTTATTGATTCAATTTATACACAAAAAATCCAGGCGTTTTAAATTGTTCGAAATTTTTTAAGATATTTTACTGATTCATTTTTTTGAAGTTCGGTTCAATTATTTTATTGTACAGAACACTATGTTAATTAATTTTTTGAAATAACAATATTTAAACAATATGGAGTTTACAATTTTATAGACTCTGTATGTGTCAGCTTATTACCCCTGAAACGGTGAACGGCTATTTGCCGTCTGAATTTTTGAAATTTGGCGCTCGTATTCATACACGCGCGCGCACACATCCGCGCATGCGTACGCTAGAATAATTTCTAAGCGCACGCGTACTAAATCTATTTCAAAGCGCATGCGCACTGACAGATCTAAGCGCGCTTTTCTGTTGTTTTTACATTTTTCTCTAACATCTTGGTAGTGAAAATTCGGATAAAAAAAAACGCTTTATCTTCTATAGAAACAAAATTTTGTCCGTGTGAAGGAGCGAAAAAGCTTGATAGTCCGAGTTTTTACCATAAAAACTTTGAAAGTACCAAACATTTTGCTCTTCAGGAAGACGATAGACATCGGGAAAAGTGGAAAAATACGAGGCTCGGAGCCTCGCTGTGAAACTGTTGTTTTCTGCAAAAAAAGATAACGAGAAGAGGGGCTAAAGGGACAAACGAGCCCGTTCACCACCCCCGCCTCCCTGTTTGCTCGCATCATCGCTCCACCCCATCTCCCACATACACAGATAGCTTCTGGCCGGCCCTCACCTCAATTTCCACCATCAAGCATCAACCTCGTCCTCGACCTGGAAGCACCAGGATCGTCGATCATCCGCGAACGCGACCAGCGAGAGGATCGTGATAAAATATCAAATTCTCCTCATCTCCCTCTCACTCTTTCTATCTCTCTTTTTCTCTTCGTGCTTTTTCTTGGCTTCATTTTATTTTTATCTTCATACCTCAAACGCATATGTTACTAACATTGCGAAGAAAGGAATCGAAGAAAAAAAAATGTAGGAAAGAGAATACGGAAATTCGCAAATGTTGAGAAGATACTATTACATCGTACTCATCTCTCGTTTTGAGAAAGGTCCTTTCGCATCTCTCGCTAAAATTTGTCCAAAACTCATCTCGCGAAATATCTGGAAATACGATATATTTTTGAAGCCGTCTCACTCGTCACTGTGATTGGACGTCGATGTCGTTCTCGGAGCTCGTTCATGGGCATACTTCAGATCGCACGATGAACCTAACCTACAAAAGGAGCGCGCGAAGCCCGTACATCGATTCTAGTGACAATAAAATTCGATAAATAATCTGGTGCTTCATTGTCACGAAATAACAGTAACGAGTTGAACAAAAGCATTCAAAGGTTTAATCGTAACCGAAATAAAATTCTCACCATCGCGATTATCATGAATATTAATTAAAATTTTAGTTATTTGGTCTGCAGAGAACATTTAATCGATGTGTTAGTGAATCTTCTTTTTCTTTTTCAAGTTTCAACATGACCGTCCTGCCCATCCATCAAACCATCATTAAAATTGAAACGCGCCATTCGCGTTCCGAAATGACGATATTAAACATGCAGAATAATTATTCCAACGGTCCTGGTAAATATTGATTGATCAGCTCTCGCTCCAGTGCATTTTCACTGCTAAATTAATATCATTCACTCGAATAACAAAATGTTGCACATTTTATTATTTACCGTTTATTGTTCTGATAAAAGTATCTAATAGTGTTTACGAATATTCAAATTTGTTACTTCGACATTGAACAAATAATTCTCTATATTGTGCGAGGGCGCGCAACGCCCGAGCTTTACGAACCCCTTGTTATTTTATAAAGATCATAGTATTTTTTCTATTTTTTCAACTCTGAAACGACGTTTATGTTCGAGACTTTGAGAAAAATATTATTTTTAGAAAATAACATTTTTCAAATGAAATTCCAACTTAAATCTATACTGCAGCTCGAACGGTGTTGAAATCGTTCTTTTATTTTCACTAAATTTTGCGAGTAAATCCGACTAATAAATCTTAACGCATAAAAGCAATTTGTTTATCCATCACTGATATTTTATATTACATCTAAAAATATTATTTTTATAAGATATTATTTTGGTAAATATGGAGCAAAGGGGACCCACTTCCGATTAACTTGCCTTTAATATATGTTGTCTAGGGACCCTTTCTGAACAACTTTTTCCTCTGACACAATTAGGGGTTTTTATTTATTAAAAAGTTATTAACGAATAAAGTTAATAATTCATATAGCTATTTTCCTTATAGCAGCCAGTCCCAATCATCTTGTCCTTCACATGTGTTGTTAAGAATACCCCCCTGAGTAACATACCAAAAGTTTTATCCGCCCTCATTGTTTGTTAAAAAGTTATTAACAAAAGAAAATTCATAAATAGAATATGAAATACTTGCATGGTGGCCAGTACACGTATGACCGGAGGGGCTGCAGCCCCCCTGCCCCCACCGCATACCAGCTCGTAGACAAACCAAAAACAACCCAAAACAACCCCAGTAACTTAAAGAAACAAACAAACAAACCCAACAAACAAATCCAAAACAAACCCAAACCAAAAACCCAAACCCAATAAAGAAACAAATCCAAAGTATCGACAGTTTCTTCGACATTATGAGTACCATGTATCCGCTTCATAATATAAATAATGAATAAAACAAATAATTCTTTGTTTATATGTTTGTTTGCGTTGTTTTTGGGTAGTTTTTGGGTTGTTTTTGGTTTGTCTTTGGGCTAGTGAGTGGAGGATTGCAGGGGGATGCAGCCCCCCCTCTCATACGTGTGCTATTCACCATACACTAGAACAAGTAGTTCATGTTTGATTTATGAAACTTTTTTTGTTAAAAACTTTTTAACAAACAATGAACGACGGATAAAACTTTCTGTATGCTACTCAGGGGTGTATTCGTAACAATAAATGTGAAGGACAAGATGATTAGGACTGGCTGGTATAAGGAAAATAGCTATATGAATTATTAACTTTATTTGTTAATAACTTTTTAATAAATAACGACCTCCAATTGTGTCAGAGGAAAAAGTTGTTCAGGAAGGGTCCCTACACAACATATATTAAAGGCAAGTCAATCGGAAGTGGGTCCCCTTTGCTCCATATTTACCATATGATTTTATAAAAACAATATTTCTCGTACGATATTATTTCTATAAAATAAATAGACCGTCCGTTAAATTTATTTGGGCTTGTTTGGGTTTTAACGAATTGAACGAATAAAAGCACTTAGTTTTTCCATTACTACCATTTTTATTAGTCGTTTATTTCCAAAACTGAAAAAATATTATTTCTATAAAATGATATTTTATAAAAATATTATTGAGTTGAAATTCAAGTCAGTGCTTGAGATTAAAATCTTTGGCCAGACGTGAAATAAACAAATCAATTTCAAGCGTTCGCTAATCGTGTGAGAGAAAAATTTTTCGAAATTAAGTTAAAAAAACTCGAACTTAGGCTGAAGTAGTACGATGATAATATGATTAAATTTAATTGAGACTTCAAGAATGAAATCAAGTTCGAAGTTTAGTTTCGAAATTCAGCGTGAAACCAAATCGAAAATCTATATCAAGTTGACATTTGAGTATAAACTTACGATAAAAATTGAAATTAACGCTAAGCTTGGATTGGAAATTAAATTTAAAATTAAATTGACACGGAAAAATCGAAATATAGTTCGTAATTCAATGTAAATCTTTGTTCAAGTTCGATGTCCATACTTGAGTTAAAAATTTCGTGCAATATTGAATTGCGGCTGAAATAAAAATTTGAGTATAGACGATCGTTGATTTGGGTAGTATAAATTTTACGAAAATGAGAATTTTCTTGATTCTTTTTCTACAAAAATCTTTGTACTAATTTCTATATGTTTTTATTCTCTCGGATATCATTTTATTTTTTTCCCCCAATGCACAAAAGATTGTCGAAGGAAGGAAAGATGGCGCATAGAATAATCTAGCATAAAAGAGTGACACGTTATTCGTGACAAAGAGAGAGAGAGAGAAAGGGAGAGATAAAAATAATAAAAATTTTGCAGGCCACCGATGAGCCTCGTAAATCTCTAAGCCAAGCTGATCTTCCTCCATAAATCGCAAACACAGTTTCCGCGGACGTTGAATCTCGAGCTCTGGGAAGCTCTCACGTTTATATTCGATCTCACTCTGTGTTGCCTCTTTACCTCTATCTCTCATTCTCTCTCTTTCACTCTGTGTTTCTTTTTCGCAACAGCTTGCCCATAACTCGACCAAGAATCGCGAAAGCTTTTCCACCCAGTGCATGGATTTCGAACATGACTTATGCTAATCGTCCGGTTGCAAAAAATAAAATAAAAATAATATATATAGTAAACAGACGTGAGAGAAATGATGAAGGAATCGCGGTAAAGGAGAAGAATAAAGCCAAGTGAATGTAAAAACATAAAGGATATTAAGAAACTAAATAAAAGAATAACGAAATACCAATTCAAATGCAAGAAAGACACGAAAGTGCGAGGCCAAAAAAAGTCGTTTTTTTACGATTTTTTTCTGAAAAGAGATTTTATTTGACAAATACAAGAAGTATTAATAAATGTAGTGGTAGCTTTTAACTTTATATTGGCATTTTTCATTTTCAAAAATATTGATTTACACTGCTCTTGTGGACGATCTCCTGGAGGTCCTCCAAAAACAGGTGTCTGGCGGTGAGCACGATATCTCCGGTTTGGATTATTTTAAGGTAGTAGTTTTGTAACTTAAGCCGATTTTCATGTCTTTTTTGGAGGGCGTTTTTTTGTAGGAAAATAAAAATGAATCCTTTTGGATATTTAGGATGTTTTTATTTACATATTAAAGATACAAAAAAAAATTTGTTTGAAAAAATTTAATAGTTTATTATTATTATTATTATTGATCGAAGTTGGCAGCCCAGTTCCTAACTTTTTTTCTACCGAACCGATTGCTTTCAAATTTTAACAGGCTACTCTACACACTTATAGTTCTCGTCGGAACCACCGACAAATTTTTTCACCCCTAACTTTTTATTTTACAACCCCTTCTTTGCTAAAGTCCTTTTAATTTAGCAAAGAAGCGGTTGTAAAATAAAAAGTTAGGGGTGAAAAAATTTCTCGGTGGTTCCGACGAGAACTATAAGTGTGTAGAGTAGCCTGTTAAAATTTGAAAGCAATCGGTTCGGTAGAAAAAAAGTTAGGACCCGGGCTGCCAACTTCGACGTGCCAACTTCGATCAATAATAATAATAATAATAAACTATTAAATTTTTTCAAAAATTTTTTTTTTTGTATCTTTAATATGTAAATAAAAACATCCTAAATATCCAAAACGATTCATTTTACATTTTCCTACAAAAAAACGCCCTCCAAAAAAGACATGAAAATCGGCTTAAGTTACCAGACTACTACCTTAAGAAAAATGAGTTCTACGAGGATACCGAATGACTATTAAATGGCGCTGGAATTGCTGACTAATCGATAAGTCACTACAATCATTGAATTTTTATGTACCGAAACTGTAAACGCATTTTTCTCGAAACTATATTTTTCACATTGGCGTGAACGATAACTCAAACAGTTTTTTATCAATCGTGCTGAAATTTTGCACACATCTTTTCAATGATATTACTTTCCATATGAACTAACTTATTTTGAAAAATTCGTTGAAAACATTATTTTTCCGAAGCAAAAACAACTGAAAAATGTGGTTTAAAATTTTAATCATTTTTGTAAAGTGTTTTAATCCGGAAATTTGAAGAGAAAAAATTTTTTTTAGGTTCATCCACAAGATATAACATTGATAAACACTCAGAATTTTTTTTTTTCATTCCAGATCAATACAACAGAGGCTAGAAGCTACGACAATCAACAACTCTCGCTGCGACCTTCCCGGCAAGACCGAACTGTAGATCGGCCATTTTGAATTGTAAATAAAAAAAAAAAATTGTTTGTGATAGTTAAGAATATAAATAAACTATACGCTAAGTTTCAAAAATATCGAATGAATTATTCTTAAAAAAAAAAATTTATCAAAATCGACGAAAATTCACGGGTCTATATGTATCTCCACCCGGAAGTAAATCGTTAAGAGCATAACTCATGCAATTTTCTAGCAATCGGGACGAAAATTTTCTGTACAAATAGCAATCATCACCATAGAACGTTCGCTGTAGAAGTTTAAATAGGAAATTTGTCGCTGATTACAAATCACGTAGGAATTTTTGTAAAAAACTCAAAATTTCGTCGTCGAATAATTTTAAAAATGGAAAAAAAAGCATTTTTTTCTCCTGGCACCGTGAAATTTTTGAAATAATCTAACGTTAGGAGACTGAACAGCAACTTGTAGGATAAGGGATAAAAAAAGAAACGACGAAACCTTGAGTACTGTAATATAAAAAATTTCACGTTTTACATCTTTTATTTTTACATTTATTTATTTATTTTTTCGCGATCCAATACTCGGCGAATTTTCCGATACCACACATGCCGCCTATATCAGCTATCGTCTTTACCATTTTCTTTCTCGCAGCGAGGCTCCTGCGAATTTCATATTTACGTCACGTAGAGCACAACCAGAGGTTCGAATATCGCGACCAACTCTTTTCCTCGGTCTCTCGCACTCGCGCGAGGGAAAGAAAAAAAAATACCGCCAGTTTGTTGTTTTCTTTTTATCCGTTCGCTACTATCTCATGCAGGAACGATTTTTCCCCGAGGGATGTAACACTCAGGCGCACTTGAAGAAAGACGAAAGGAATCTTGATGGGGACCCGGGGAAGAGAGAATATTATTGAAACTGACAAAGGATCCACTCTCTGGCGTGAGGAATTTCCTCGTTCTGACATGACAACGAGAACCTACGATGGCATCTGGCAAGCAAATAACTCACAAAATTCCGTAACTGAAGTATAAATAAAAAAAAATTAAGAAAAAGCAATCAAACGTAAAATACCGAAATTCGAAATACCATAAATAAAATTTTAACAGCTAATTAAATACTTTTTTTTCCACTCAATATATTTTATTTTATCATGACAAATATTCTCCTAGGTCCTAGAAAATACTCGGTCATTTTTTTTCAATTATGTCACATTCAGGCGGAAAAAGAATGAGCGAAAAAAAATGTAGAAACAGTTCAACTTTTTCAGCGAGTGGGGAAAAAAAAAGTTGGAATATTAAAAAGTTGTGAAGTAATCGATGGGAAATGTGAACTGCGGTCGGACGGAATATTGTTTCGTAGACTTTTCTGCTTATTTAAAAATTCACACTTTCACGTTTGCGTCTCGTCGACTACAGCGGAACTTTTTAATTAACAATTCCTTCACTCATAATGAGTATTTAGTCGCGAAGCTTTTGCTGAATTAGTTTCAATATTTTACTTTCTCGTAGAATAAGCTTTAAACATTTTTTAAACGTAAACGACAAACATTATTTTTCCGCTCTCAATTTTAATGTTTTCAAAATTTCCGAGCGATCGGACTAAGACTTTTCATAAATATTGGGAATTACCACGGAGGTGAAAGCACAAAGTGTCACTTAGCATTTTTTAATGAAATAAATGTTTCTAAAGATAAAAAATCGAAAATTGTAGTTAAGGACTTCAAATTATATCCTCAGTACGCTTTAGTTCAGCAGCAGCCAATTCCAATGGGCAAGTGGGTTTTTTTTTCAAATTTTTTTTCATTTTCCTTATTCCTAAATATCTCATTGAATAATTCATGGAACGGTTTGAAATTTGGAGCAATTTAAAGTAAAAACAACGTAAAAAGAATGTGCAAATTTGATTCACTGGGCTTAACAAGGGTAGAAATTTCCAAAGCCACTATAGTAACCTTCTAAGAGCATGTGAAATGTCTGTTTTACCGACATTGTATTACCGATGGAGTGCAAGATAATTTTCGGCCAAATACCATTCCTAAACTATCAAACCGAATGATTTGAAATTTGGTGAAGTAATTCTGCAGCCCTCTATCTATATCGTAAGAATCAGAAAATGTTCAAATTCAAAATATAAATGTACATTTCCAGCTAAAAACGACAATGTGTAGAACAAAAATGGATATAATTATTATTGTATAGCGTAATTCCGACAAATTTTACCATTACGATGGAGACGCACAAAAACCCTAATTAACAATCCATTGTGTGTTGCTGTATGTGCAAAATTAACGAAGTGATCGAACGAAAACTTTGCATACATATTGGGAATTATCACGGAGGCGGAAGCACAAAGTGTCACTTAGCATTTTTTAATGAAATAAATGTTTCTACACATAAAAAATCGAAAATTGGGTAATACGAATTGTAGTCAAGGACTTCAAATTGAATCCTCGAAACTCGTCAGCTCTGCAGTCGCCAATTCCAATGCGCAAGAGGTTATTTCAAAGGTTAAAAGCCTGTGAAATGTCTGTTTTACCGACACTGTATTACCGACAGCGTGCACGATAATTTTCGGCCAAATACCGCTCCTAAACTATCAAACCGAATGATTTGGAATTTGGTGAAGTAATTCTGCAGCCCTCTATCTATATTGTAAGAATCAGAAAATGTTCAAATTCAAAATATAAATGTACATTTCCAGCTAAAAACAAAGAGGTGTAGAACAAAAATGGATATAATTATTATTGTACAGCGTGATTCCGAAAAATTTTATTATTACGATGGAGACGCATAAAAACCCTAATTAACAAGCCTTTGTGGTGTTGCTGTGTGTGCAAAATTAACGATGTGACATTTGCTCGAAAGCATACACAGCAATCGTTGAAAAGTGTTTTCGTTCAGTTCGTTTACCTTCCGCCGGTGTCACTTGCAGACCCGAACGCGACATTTTCCTTGCTCAATTTTCAATTCACCGACTATTTTCGAGAGTTTTTGGGGTCCTAGGTGTCAAATTATAAGTTACAATACCAAAATATATGAGTAAACCGTTTCTGAAATAGTTAACTAGCGTCCTCGCGTACGTTTTACTTAAATGTTGCCCAGATTTCACAGGTCCCTACCTTACCGACGTTATTTATCGACTCTCCCATCCTCTCAACAAATTTAACAAAATACACGAGTCTTCGTTCAATAATGCCTTCAATACTGCATCACCACTTTTGAACCATCTAAACGAGTACTCCCAAGTTGAAATAGATGGAGCATGGTCCCCATAAGCCTCGCACAACAATCGATAACCCTCAACTGCACTTCTTCTTCAAATGTAAGCAGAAAAGTAAAGCCTCCCGCAAATTGCGTTTCGTTGGGGCAAACGTCGACTTATTTGAAGTTCGAAAAACACTATGTTCTTTACGCTTTGACAAAATGACACACACTGAAAACTAAAGCCTACTGATGACGCTTTAAGAAGAAGGTGGGTTAGGTTATGGTCTTATGTGATTTAATACCAGTAACGCCCTCTCTTGTAAATCCTTCAAAACTTACTTATACCCCCATTAACAAATCACAACGTCTCTTGAAAACTCATGAAATAAAACATTGAACTAAATAGTGTACAGCATACTTTTGCTTCCGTTCAAAATTGTAATTCGCCCTTTTACTCTCTTAGCATCATCGAACCAACATAGAAAGTTTATTATACGCTTCCTCGTATAAGATTCTTCCAGTCGGGAAAAGAAAAAAAAAGAAAACCGATAGGGATCACGTATCTTCGTATCAGCATCGACGAGAATTTACGATTTAGCGGTGCACCATTACGCCTGAGTGGACGATCGTGACTAGTACACACAAGACTCGGTATAGCTCGAGGAAAAGCTCTGGTGTACTCAACCGTAAATAGTTCTATCGAGAACTCCGTTGAAAGATGCGGATGCTGGAGGTGAGGGAGTGACGGGAGAACGTTTGCGATTCTCATAGATTTTCACAAAGTGCTTGAATTTCCGAATACTTCCTCGATGGAAGCTGAATGATATACCACTCCGAGAGTCAGCACAGCTATGTGCACTCCAATTCACCGACTCACCTGGTTTGCTTTCTCGTGACTCTAAGAAAACTTTTTTTTCACGATCGTTTAAAGTTTTCGTGAATATACATATATATATATATATATATATAGTTTATTCTTTATTTCAATTTGTTTCGAGTTTTCATGGAAAATCGAAGTCTCACAGTTTGCAGGAAGTCGCAAGGATCGCACGGAATTTTAAAGTGCAGAATTTTCACATTGAATTCGCAATTTGTTTTCCGTACATCAGCCGTTTATCAATTTTACCAAAAAGTTGACAATTTCTTCTTCTTTTTTTTGGTTAGACGTATCAACTTCGCCATTTTGAATTTTGAAAATATGACTTTACTCATTGTCATAAAAATTGAATTATTCTTTATTATTTTGCTTTGCTATGTTCGTTCCTCAAATGGCTGTGACTGGCATAAAAATTTGAAAGTTCACGCCCTAACGAATCGTTAGCGAACCGTTTTTGTTTTCTTGTTTCATTCATATTCGTACTGACGCCGCACAGTGGGCAAAAAGGCAGAAATCGTGGCCAAAATACAAAAAGTACTCCAGTCCCGGTGAAGTGTGGTATTGGGGGGTTTTCGGGGTCGCTGATTCCGAATCCGTACTCAAAATTCAGAAATTCAAAATGGCGGATCGAATATGGCGGGAGAAAATACTAAAAATGATTCGATTGTGCTGAAATTTTGTACTAATAAGTTTTCAGGGTGGCTGATTCGGAATCCGTGCTCAAAATTCAGAAATTCAAGATGACGGATCCAATATGGTAGGCTAAAATGCTAAAGATGCCTCGATTTGAAATTTGGAACTAATACATACGTTCGTGGCTGAATCTAGCCAGCACCCATTTAAGGACCCAAATCTATCTTTTCTCCCTTTCGCTAATTCCCATTTCTTCTTTCGTTTACTTATGAGAGCGCTTAAAATTTTTTTCAATTTTTTTAGCGTTTCATCCTCGACGTCACCTATATTTATATTCAATTTTTCCAGAATGTAACTCACAGCCACAACTGTATGTTTTTCACTACATATATTTAATAATTTTTGGACAATTTCTCGTTTGGTAAATTTGTAATCAATGGTTTCAAATGATACTAATGTGTGAGCACAAGTAAGTGTTCTCACTTTTGAGATATTATAGTGTAAGAGGATGGCTTCCTTCTTAATGAAACACAGAAAAGACTAATTAGAAGTACGTCTTTATTCCGTAACGTTCAATTCACAACTGACAAACTCCAATCGATCAAACAAATGTCTTAGCAACCGAAAGACAGTACATTCAACTGTCTAGATGTTATATATACATATATGATACTTCATATGTACCATGTATATTAGGATGGTTCTTAATTTGGTGATGTTGGGAATTCTTTGGTATTGTTCCTTGAAAGTAATCAACATATCCAGAAAAAAAATTGGACGCAAGCGGAACTTTGTCCAATAATTCTAACCCACCCCACCGAGCTGTCGAATTTTTATATGAAAAAATGCATGCATTCAAAATTTTGTTAAGAAAATTGTTTATTATTTCAAAACTATTCATGATAAAAAAAATTTTATATTATGTTTTTATAGGAAATCTAATGCTCTACAAAAAAATGTATCTTGTAAAATTCTTGTGGTTCTAATATTTATCACGTTATTAGCAAAAAAACTGTTATCATTTATTCCGAAAGTCCATCATTATGGCCAAAACAGGAGTTTGACGTCGAAAAACTGCAATGTATTCTTCATATGCAATTAGAAATATGAAGAGATACGTAGTGCACTCGATAACAGTATGTGAACGATATTTAAATTTTCAATTTTATCAATTTTATTATCATTCATAATAAATTTTTCTTCTTTGATCGATGAAGACATTGATTTCTTTATCAGTTCCAAATCGATGGCTTTTTTCGAAAGATTTGAAATCAACTCCTCATTTTTTGATATCGATGTGAGCGAGTGGATTTTTAATGAAAATTATTTACAAGGCTTAAAAATAGTTAAAGGAATTAAAGTGGTTAACGATGTTGCAGAAAGAGGAGTGAAACTTATTACAGAGTACAATGATCGTCTCACTTATGATGAAGATCAGAAACAATTCATTATACAAATAATTGAAGAATATAAAAAAAAATATCCTGATATTAACAAAGCAACTTTGCTCCAACCGATGTAATTCATTATTGTAAGTTGATTTTTTAAATATATGACATCATTCATTATAATTCACAATAAAATTGATAAAATTGAAAATTTGAATATTGTTTACATTTCATTGTTGAGTTCGCTGTTTTGACCATAATGATCGACTTTTGGAATAAATGATGACAGTTTTTTGCTCATTACGTGATAAATATTCGATTCACGAGAATTTCACAAGATACCTTTTTCGTAGAGCATTATATTTCCTACAAAAATGTTATATAAAATTCTTTTAACATAAATAGTTTTGAAATGATAAACAATTTTCTTAAAAAAATTTTGAATGCATGCATTTTTTCATATAAAAATTCGACAGCTGGGTGGGGTGGGTTAGAATTATGGGACAAAGTTCCGCTTGCGCCCAATTTTTTTTCTAGATATGTTGATTACTTTTGAGGAACAATACCAAAGAATTTCCAACATCACCAAATTAAGAACCACCCTAATGTATATATATATATACTATAACTACTACAATAGTATCAATTATAAATATACTATATGTGAAATTGTTCAATAATTGTCAGATAAATTTATCGAAAAAGATATAGTTGTGGCTGTAAATTACATTCTGGAAAAATTGAATATAAATTTAGAGGAATACATTGAAAAAAAATTGTAGGCGCTCTCAAAAGTAAACGGAATAAGAAATGGGAATGAGCGAAAAGGAGAAAAGATAGATTTGGGTCCTGAAATGGGTGCTGGCTAGATTCAGCCACGAACGTATGAATCAGTTCCAAATTTCAAATCGAGGCCTCTTTAGCAATTTCGTCTGCCAAATTGGATCCGCCATCTTGAATTTCTGAATTTTGAGTACGGATTCGGAATCAGCGACCCCGAAAACTTATTAGTACAGAATTTCAGCACAATCGAATCATTTTTAGTATTTTCGCCCGCCATATTGGATCCGCCATTTTGAATTTCTGAATTTTGAGTACGAATTCGGAATCAGCGACCCCGAAAACCCTTGGGTACCACATTTCAAAGCATTTGAAGCACTTTTAGTATTTTGGACATTTTTTCGGTTTTCTGGTCCGTACTCTGTGTAAACATTAATATTAAGAGTTCAGATGAAAAGTTGCAAAAAGTAGCAGGCGCATTTTATTCGTCGATAATTAACGAATGCAACGATAATTTCCAATTGCTGATATCAAGGGTTGCCTGAAGTTGACGACATTCCAAAGTTTGATGACGAGCTGCAAAGGACGAAAAATCGTACTGAAAGATAACCGTGTTCCAAATCATGTTTAATTTTCCATAATTTCAATTTTTTTTCTCATACCTATGACCATTAGTAAGGATAAAAAACATATCCCACATTTAGATTTGCAAAATTCGTTGAAATTTATCATATTTATGACATAATGAACCATCGCATTCTTTACGCAATTTGTTTTCATTCAACTACTTATTGTAAGAACATTTGAACCTTAATAGCCACAATATTTTCTCTACATCTGCTCTGACGTATTAATGTGTGAAAAATTATGATTTCATGTCAAAATTATGAAGTTGGTTTTTGGCCACGATTACTACCTTTTTGCGCACTGTGCGCCGTCATTATTAATTTCGAATTATTCACTTTGAATTCTAAATGACCAATCTCAAATGCACTCATGCATCGTTTTTTTTTCATAAGATTCCATTAGTTTTTTTAGTTCGCCATCTTGAATTTTAGCCAAAAGGAATAAAAACAATTTTGTCGTCTCTCTACTTTAATAATAATCGTCAACGTTTTTTGGGGGTAAAAAAAATAACCATGAACGAAAATTTACGATATTTTTAATATTCCCAACATGCTGATTCATGACTGTAAATTAATGAGGAACTGTTCCATTGCCCCGGGCGAGAGTGCATTGACAAGGCGAAATTTTCCTAAGATTTGGGGGTTGCTAGGCGTCCGAAATAATCATGTACACCCTAAGCGAATAATAAATCATTCCAAATGACAAAGAAACGAATATTTCCCTAAGCATCATTCGACAATTGTCGACGATTTGTCAAGATCACGTACTCGTAAAATTTCAAGCAGAAATGTAATGTGATAAGAAATTTTCGCCGATTCTTACGTCTCATTTATCATCCATAATCGAAATTACATTTTCAGCAGTGGCTTACAACAAGAAGATGGGGATTTTGTGAATCGGTCGACTAATTTTTCAATGAATACCAAAAGATTTATTAAAAGATGCGGTACAACCCGTGGAATGTAATATCGTTTCGGACGCCGATAAAAATTGCGGTACATTAATAGACTCAATGGAAAATTCAATAGATACATTATTAACGTCTTTTCCACAATCACACTTTCTTATTTCGTATTAATTAATAATATATTATTACTAATGATTAGAGGACATACAACCAGATAATAATGAAAGGTGTCCCTGAACATTTAAAAAGATAATCATTTTTCTGATAGTTAAATAGCTTAGCCCCAATAGGGGTAACTATTGAATACCATTGGAAAAATACTGAATTATCGTTCCATCGACTAAAAGCATTCATCAGTTATCCCCCGTCTGTTATACCGTCAGGAATACAATCGGACCATCTAAATCGAACCATCTTCCCTTCCACCAAATTACCCTTGTTAATTTTCTTTTCCTTCCCCTGTTACGGCTTCCCTAAGGCTAGAACTTAAATTCCCATTGTCGGAATCGTGAAGGAAACCCACAAGTCATAAGACTATTATGTTGACTATTTATTCTGACCATTTATTTCGACGATTATTCTGACCATTTATTTTCCTTCGGATTGATGTGTAATGAGAAATTTTGCTAGTGAATGTTATTCACAGGGCCAACGGATATACAGGTACTGTATTGTTGTCGATAATCCGCTACTTTTCAATAGGTATGCTGTTGAAGAACTCTGCAAAACCCTCGAAATAATGTGTCTATTTATTAAAAAGTATTTGTCCCTTATACACTAATCTTCACTCGTCGAGGAATGTAATCAGATGTTCCAAATCAAGTTTTCATATCAAGCTTTCAACAATCCAGCATTATGGACCACTAATCCCCTCAAGATTGAGAAATTCCTGCGACTTAAGTTGGAAACAATTGAACAAGTACGTTAATTCTCACTCTTCTAGGGATGTAATCAGACCTTCCAAATCAAGTTTGCCCCTTTCCTCTTTCATCCTCTCAACTTTACAACTTCCTTGTCCATTCCTCCCTCCTTTTCCACACCATCCCACTTTCGTAAGCACGAAAAAAGCCTAACTAGAATATTTCGATCAGGGCCACATGTACGGGGCTGATGTAAACCATCAATCGCTGTTGTATTCCCATCAATAATCCCAGCTAAGTAAAAAGATTATGACCCACTTACCCCCTCAAGATCTAGAGATTCCTGTGACTTAAGTTGAGGACAATTAAACAAGTACGCTAATTCTCACTCGTCTACGGATGTAATCAGACCTTCCAAATCAAGTTTGCCCCTTTCCTCTTTCCTCCTCTCAACTTTACAATTCCATTGTCCATTCCTCCCTCCTTTTCCATACCTTTCTCACTGTCGTAAACACGAAAAGAGCCTAACTACAAAATTTCGGTCAAGACCAAATGTACGGAGCTCATGTAAACCAGCAATCGCTGTTCTATGTCATTCTAAGGACGAAAAAAAATCAACAATCCAGCATTCAGCATTCTCATCAATAATCCCAGCTAAGTAAGAAGATGACCCACTTACCCCCTCAAGATCTAGAGCTTCCTGTGACTTAAGTTGAGGACAATTAAACAAGTACGCTAATTCTCACTCGTCTACGGATGTAATCAGACCTTCCAAATCAAGTTTGCCCCTTTCCTCTTTCCTCCTCTCAACTTTACAATTCCCTTGTCCATTCCTCCCTCATTTTCCACACCTTTCTCACTTCCGTAAACACGAAAAGAGCCTAACTACAATATTTCGATCAAGACCACATGTACGGAGCTGATGTAAACCAGCAATCGCTGTTCTATGCCATTCTCAGGACGAAAAAAAATCAACAATCCAGCATTCAGCATTCTCATCAATAATCCCAGCTAAGTAAGAAGATTATGACCCACTTACCCCCTCAAGATCGAGAGATTCCTGTGACTTAAGTTGAGGACAATTGAACAATGAGTAGTCCCCCATGTTCACTGAATTGTCCGCCCACGTGTTACCGAACAAAACTAGTACCACGATCGTGCACCACTTCATCGTCACCATTGTGTATCTGTGCATGTGTGTCTTCTTCTATCACTCTGTAAAATACCGCACCTACGTGGTGTACTACGTAATACTCCTCTAAAACCCTTTCGACCGTTTCTCGAATGGCCGATTGTTGGCTCAATCCTCGGACTTCGATTTTTTTTCCACTCGTTAGTACGGATTGTACACAGTGAACACTTGGTGAATGTGTTACTTGATGGGGCTACACTCCCGAATTATATCACCAATTGATCAATTCTGATGAATCTTGGTTCGCACACAAAATAATCCTCACGGATCAACGGGACACCGCTGGAACAAACCAGCAGTTTGCCAGTCAAATCCGATTAAGATTGATCCTTGATTTTATTCGCTCAGTTCGGTATGTTCGATCTTGTGATAATACGATCCGAGGAATCGAATGGAAATCCTGGAATTTACAATATCAGTGTGTGAAACGTCAAATGTCTTTTTTTTCTCTCTTTGGTTCGCGACGAAACGTCGATAATCGTATGTGACGAAATGTCTTTGACGACGATGAAAAAACAATCGGAAAATACTGTACGCGTTAGGATCCGAATGAAAAAAAAAATAGATAGGATAAATGGCCGTGATCACTGTCGACTGGTAATTGAATTGGAAATTTCGATCGACTTCTTCCCGTCGAGGAGAACGTCAAGAACTTTTTCGTTCGGACGGACTTTGCCGAGCAGTCTTAAGTGTTTATATCTCGTCGTACTATTTTCTATCTATGATTTAGTTTTTCTCGGTGTTACCCAGTAGCAAGAACGAATTTTTAACTTTTTCGATCGTTCATCGACGCCGATAGAATTTTATTCGTACCGCTTCTACTTCTCGTTTCAATTTCTTCCGATATTCTTTACGATAACGTTGTGATTTATTTATTTTTTTCTCTAGGGACAGTGCCTCCGAAAATATTTCACGAAATGTTCGACGAAACTTTGCGATTTTCCTCGTCGTTAAATTCTTCATTCATTTCTCGTCGTTTTTGCTTTTTTTTTTTCTTCTCCACCGGCGTCCTCGAATACTTCGGAGAATTCGGCTTCACCGACGAATGAATAATTCTATCGCCAGAGGGCTTTTCCTTAATTCGTATTACTTTCCGTCGCCCATGCGTCTTATCCAATTCACGATGCTTCTCACTTCCTTCTTTTTCTTCCTCACCTCTTCAGCCCTTATTTCTTCGGCTTTCGTATTAATAGAACTGCCGGGATCCTTATCTCAACGGAAATGAGTCCGGGCCCGTGAAAACCATCGTGCACGAATTCGAAATGGATGTATTTATATACAGAAGATAAAAAAAGCGAGTATTAGGACGATAAAAATTCAAAAAAAGTTCCCGCTCTTTTTCCTCAGGATTTATTCCACTCGTGTAACAAGTTTTAACGTTTTTTTCTTCTTCTAATCCTCACTCGTTATCCCTCTAATTTTTTTCCTCCAATCATCCGAACTTTTAAACCGGACAATGAGAAGATAAAGATTTAAATTTCCCGCTCTTTATTTCCGCTCGTTTTACTTTAGCGGCCTCCCGTAATTTTCTGTCTTTTTAATAATTTTTTTATGTGACTCGATCCTCGAATTTTTCCTTTCCCCTCACCCACACTTTCAACGGTCACGTGCGTTTTTTTTTAATTATTTTTTTCAATCGTAAACTCGAAAAATTCACGAAAAAACTTGAAAAATTAATTTAAATCAATATTAAATGCTAGTTTTTTTTTTTGGTTTTTTTGTTGTTATTTTTAATTCGTAAAATATCAGTCGTTGATAACGAAACGACTCAGCCGGCGGTGGGATGTTAACGCGACCAAGTTTCAAAGCACTCTGACGGACGACGGTCCCGTCGTCTACGTCGTCACCGTTAATTGTCTCGTTTACTCGATCGTTTCGAACGATATATGTATACGTGAATTATCCTCCCGCTCTACTTCTAGTACTCTACTGATCTGCCTCGCTCGCCACTCTGATCTGCTCCACAAACGGCCTCGTCGTACCAGCAGAATAGAGAACGGTCGGAGTCGAACCGCGTGCGCGCCTCGTCGTCGTCGTCGTCGAACGGTTCGTCGCGACGACGCGGTAGTCGTCGAAAAACGCGCTCTTCGATGTCTATATATGTACGTCGTTATATATAAAGCGACGAAAGGGCGAGTCGAAGAGACAGCGCAGAGTGGAGCTAAGCACGGAAACGAGCGAAGGAGAAAATTAAAGTTAAACGATGATATTACGGTCGGGAGTTTACTGTCTCAGTGTTACAATTTTAAATTGAACATTTTTTTACATTGAATTCCAGCTCTATGCTCGGAAACATCTTTACGCACACAATTTTCTTAGTTACACTAAGAATCTGCGTGCGCGCTTCGCGCATTGCTTTTTAGGTTAGATTCGTCATCGACGAACGTGCGATCTGAAGTATGCGCATGACCAAACTCCGAGCACGACATCGACAGCCAATCAAAATGACGAGTTCAGACATAGACAGCGCTCGAGCGGCTGAAAGATAGGACTAACTTTGACGATTTATTTTGGGAGTATGAAAAGAGGAATAGGATTTCTTTTCGGAGGGTTTATTTAACACATATTGATGTATGCAGAAAAAAAATTTTATTATCATTTTGATACAAAATAGCGGCGACCGAGCCCATCTTGAAAATAGTCTTTTTGTCTCTAAACAACTTCACGGCAGGAGAGTTTTCTCGCAAAGTATAAGACCTGGGACAAAAGACCAACAAATTTTATAAACTATATAACATTGGCTGTCGGACTACGCAGGGATTTTTTTTCAAATCAAATTTTCTAGAAATCGTGCACTTTTGGAAAAATGAATCGATTTTTTGCCAAAAAAATGGCAGTAAATTGTTTATAAAATAAAAAAGTTTAGATTAAATCGAAAAACGGCTACGTACTCCGATAGAGAATGTAATTGTGAAGTTACTATCAAAATTTCAAATCGATCCATCCATCGGTGTTCAAGTCATCCCAGTTTGAAAAAAGTGGTTTTGCGAAAAACGCGCTTAAGGTAGTAGTCTGGTAACTTAAGCCGATTTTCATGTCTTTTTTGGAGGGCGTTTTTTTGTATGAAAATAAAAATGAATCGTTTTGGATATTTAGGATGTTTTAATTTACATATTAAAGATACAAAAAAAAATTTGTTTGAGAAAATTTAATAGTTTATTATTATAATTATTATTGATCGAAGTTGGCACCTCGAAGTTGGCAGCCCGGGTCCTAACTTTTTTTCTACCGAACCGATTGCTTTCAAATTTTAACAGGCTACTCTACACACTTATAGTTCTCGTCGGAATCACGGAGATATTTTTTCACCCCTAACTTTTTATTTTACAACCCCTTCTTTGCTAAAATAAAAAGACTTTAGCAAAGAAGGGGTTGTAAAATAAAAAGTTAGGGGTGAAAAAATTTCTCGATGGTTCCGACGAGAACTATAAGTGTGTAGAGTAGCCTGTTGAAATTTGAAAGCAATCGGTTCGGTAGAAAAAAAGTTAGGACCCGGGCTGCCAACTTCGAGGTGCCAACTTCGATCAATAATAATAATAATAATAAACAATTACATTTTTTCAAAAAAATTTTTTTTTGTATCTTTAATATGTGAATAAAAACATCCTAAATATCCAAAACGATTCATTTTTATTTTCCTACAAAAAAACGCCCTCCAAAAACGTCATGAAAATCGGCTTAAGTTACCAGACTACTACCATCGAGAAATTTGTTCACCCCTAACTTTTTATTTTACAACCCCTTCTTTGCTAAAATAAAAAGACTTTAGCAAAGAAGGGGATGTAAAATAAAAAGTTAGGGGTGAAAAAATTTCTCGATGGTTCCGACGAGAATTATAAGTGTGTAGAGTAGCCTGTTAAAATTTGAAAGCAATCGGTTCGGTAGAAAAAAAGTTAGGACCCGGGCTGCCAACTTCGAGGTGCCAACTTCGATCAATAATAATAATAATAATAATAAACAATTACATTTAAAAAAAAATTTTTTTTTTTGTATCTTTAATATGTGAATAAAAACATCCTAAATATCCAAAACGATTCATTTTTATTTTCCTACAAAAAAACGCCCTCCAAAAACGTCATGAAAATCGGCTTAAGTTACCAGACTACTACCTAAAAATCGTGCTTGCGCTCAGCGCGCGCTCCGAGGCGCTGCGCCAAATCCGATAATTGAACCTTTTAAACATTTCTTTTCACCATAGAACCAACTGCAGATGATTTTGATGATCCTAAAGTATTGTTTGAGCCAAATAATGACGATTTTTCCAAAATCCTAGAGTGGCGTTATCCCTTAACCGGCTTCAGAGATAAATCGCATTTCGAGATACTTCGTGACATGTCTTTTTTGTACGGGGGATAATTTTTTCTTTGCATCTTTTGTCAGCCAACCTCCGGCATCTTGAATTTCGAATTGTCGACTTAGAATTTGAAATTGCCAACTTTAAAAATAGCCAGGTATAATTTATATTGTAATTCGGTCTTGTTTTCGTTTTTTTTTTGTGAGAGGTATTCGCCATCTCAAATTTTGAAATTTTCGCCTTGGTTTTGTAATCAACAATCTCGCCCACGTCCAGGTAATAATTTTTATAAAAACGCGGTAATTTTTTGTTTCCAGATCGAGCGTCTTCATGACGACATTTTAAATTTTCCAATTGTCACATTAAATTCGAAATCAATAGGCTTGAATATCTTCGAATACCAATGCTCATCGAATTCCGATAATGTTTTATCCTTTGCTCGAGTGTACTCACTCCGCAATCTTGATTTTTTTAAATTTTGACTTTGGATTTGAATTCAGCGACCGCAAAATCGGGCGGATATCAATTTTCGTTACAGTCGCATAATTCGTGGTTTTTTTTGGTAAACGTACTGACTTCAGCATTTTGAATTTTAATATTTTTACTGTACATTCAAAATTAACAACCTCAAAAATTCCTGGACGATAGCTTTTATCAATATCGGGCCAATTTTTGTTTCCCCATCGGTCGTACTTACTCCGCCATTATAGAATTTCAAAGTTTAACTTTGAATTTTACAGTTTTTTCATTTTTCCGCCCTCCTGAATTTTGAGATTTTGAATTTGGGCCTTCAAGTCCGCGCGCCTCCGAAATATTTTCATCGGAATGGAATAATTTTCTGGTTTTTCAGCCCCCCAAGTATCGACGTCGTATTTTCGAATGGTGAAATTGTTTACTTCGGTTTTAAAGTTAAATAAACCTTACAAACCTCCAAGTGTCAATTGTTATTATAATCGGGAAAATTTTTTGGTTTTCCAGATCATCCATACTGACTCCGTGATCTTAAATATTGAGTTCGTTCCCCAAAGCAGATACTACAATACTTTCTATGACACTCAGCAATTTCGATGTTATGAAACTAGTATCAACGAGCTTCTTGAATCGCGAAATTTTTAGGTTAGTTGTGTCCCTATCAGCTGAGCGGAAATTCAATAGAGTGAAGTGCGTTGAGGTTGGATGACTACGTGACTAAAAACAACCCTCTGATTCGTCCTTATAGAATCGCCATAACGTTTTCGATATTAACGTATTGAAATCGGTGTTTGTGCTTCGCGCGCTTTTTTGTAGGCTAGGTTCGTCGTCCAGGATCGTGCGATCTGAAGTCTGCGCGTGACCGAACTCCGCGTACGACATCGACGTCCAATCATAATACTGCATTGATGGCGGGTTAAAAAATCAAATCGCATTTCGAGATATCTCGTGATCTGCCTTTGTTTTACAAAGCGGATCGAAGTTTGAGCTTCGAGTGCCATGAATTTTTAAAGAAAGGATTAAGATACTTAATCCAATAAAATAAGCTCTTTTTTTAATGAGAATTATGGGTTTTATAAGAATCACACTCATTGCCTATGATCGTCATTGACCTTGAATATTTCCACAACCGTACGAACCGTAGATATAACAATACTGTTTACATCGTACAATGTCATTCGTGCTGTGCGTCAGCAACGCACGACCGTGATCTCCTACAAGCATAGCCGGCTGCCTGCGCTCTTCCCTTAATGAAAGCTTAACTCGTTCATTGAATCTATTCGATCGTTCTACGCGGCCCGTCGTAACGTGGGTTGCCATACACTCATCAGTCACTTCTGGTGGAGTGGAGGCTTGTTAGCTCTCTCTCTGCCTCAGTCCACATCGGAGTTTCTCACTGGTTATATCGCATGGGCTTCAACGATGAAAGGAACCGAGCGGGGACGCACTCGTAACGATGCATTTTGCCCCCTCACTCCATTCTGCCCGTAACTCATTCTAGTAGTCTACGAATCTGGAATAAAAGGTCAATCTTAAGGTAGTAGTCTGGTAACTTAAGCCGATTTTCATGTCTTTTTTGGAGGGCGTTTTTTTGTAGGAAAATATAAATGAATCGTTTTGGATATTTAGGATGTTTTTATTTACATATTAAAGATACAAAAAAAAAAATTTTTGAAAAAATTTAAGTTTATTATTATTATTATTGATCGAAGTTGGCACCTCGAAAAAAAGCGCGTGGGTGGCCCCGGTGATTTTGGCTCTTGATGTTATCTGAAGTAAAAAATTCTTGATAATTCTTAATCTATAGACATGTCATTCTGGTCGGAACTACTGAAGTTAAATTTCATGGATAAATAACAAAATGGCGGACTTTGGAAAAAAAAGTTTTTTTTTCCAAAGTCAAAATCACCGGGGCCACTCACGCGCTTTTTTTTCGAGGTGCCAACTTCGATCAATAATAATAATAATAATAATAATAAACTATTAAATTTTTTCAAACAAATTTTTTTTCTATCTTTAATATGTAAATAAAAACATCATAAATATCCAAAACGATTCATTTTTGTTTTCCTACAAAAAAACACCCTCCAAAAAAGACATGAAAATCGGCTTAAGTTACCAGACTACTACCTTAATTCTCATGAAGTTGCCGAGAGATCCAAAAATCTTCAAAAAATTGTATCAAGACCCATAACCCACGAAATTTTCAAGCTATCGGCCTGGAATTTTTTGCACAAATAGACTATCCTAAAATGTAATTTTCTATTAAATTCGAAAAAAATCGGTCGAAGCGTTCTAAACTTATGGAATTTTTTAATTTTTCGAAAAAATCGTTTGTTGAGGTTCCGGCTCGTGTAATTTTCGGACTATCGAGCCAAAACTTCGTACATCGATTCGGCACTGTTGAAGAATATTTCGTATCAAATTTAAACAAAATCGATTCACCGGTTATAGATTTATGGAATTTTGAATTTTATCCAAATGTCGATAAACCGAATCTACTTTATTTTTCAAATTTTGTAATTTAGACTTGGTCCTTTGTTTACCATAATTTTTGTGATAATTGACAAATCATTTTGGATTCTATGAGATTTTGAAAATTTTCAAAAAAGTGACTTCAGAGCATAACTCGCCCAATTTTCGAGCTATCGACCTGGAACTTTTTGCATAAATAAACTATCCTAAAATACAATTTTCTATTGAATTTGGAGAAAATCGATCGAGGCGTTCTAAAGTTATGAAATTTTCAATTTTTCGAAAAATCTCTACAGTTGTTTTTTGACGTTCCCGCTCGTGTAATTTTTGGATTATCGAGCCAAAATTTCGTACATTGATTGGGCATTATTAAAGGATGATCGGTATGAAATTTGAACAAAATCGCTTGAGGGCATTTATGAATAATGGAATTGTTAATTTTTTCAAAAAGTCGATAACCGAACTTACCTTATTTTCGTATTTTCTGAATAAACTTAAAGAAAAATATCGTGAAAAAAAACGCAAATAGTGAAGAAAAATAATAAAATAGTTCCCTAAAGTAACTTGATTTTAATAAAAATGAAGATGCGTTTGTAATTTAATGAAGTAATAAACATTGAACGAGTGAAAAATCCTTTTTGTTTTACATATCGAACATTCGTAGATATTTTTTTGTGCCCGTCTTGCGAGCTCTAATTGCAATTTCTGATGCATCCTGTAGGGGCTTTAATTCTTCCGGACCATTTTAATTATGTGTCGAATACATTTTTCCTCGCTTTTCCGGCTGTTCGTTTCATAACTGCCTCGCGGGGCTATCCAGCGCTACAGGTCTTATTTCCGTCAGACTGTCACAGATTTATTACTCGGATACTAATTCCCGTCAGTTAGGAACCTCCATAATTTTTCTTTTACAGGCGTAACTGGATGTCCGACCTCTCGGGATGAAGTAAAAGAAAAAAAAAAGTACAATATAACCGAGCGATGAAGATGTGTATACAACGAGTAAAAAAAATGTACGTTATCAAGTTGTTCGTTATAATTGAAATCTTTTTACGGCAGCAAATCGTATTCATTTCACCTTCTTTTTCTTCCTCACAAAGTAAGCTTTCCGATGGTGAAAGCATTTTTCTTTCGATTTTTCAATGGCAATTTGTTCAATATACGCCAAAACGTCGAAAAATCATATTTAGAGGGGAGAGTTTTAGTTAAAAAATTAAAGTCAAAATATTGTCACTCAATCCATACATTTGACAATACGTGATAATTTTTTGAATTAACAAATACTGAAATTTGTGTGAATGGCAGCGAGTAAAAGAAAGTCGTGGCTAACCTCAAAAAGTACTCGGCCGATTTTCTTTAAATATTTAGAATATATTTTTAACTAATTTATTTTGCCAATCGCTCGAACAAATAACTCTCTCTCTTTTAATTATCCGACACGAAGGAAAGTACAATAAAGTGCTGAATTTTAGATTTTTTTTGTTTTACAGTCGCCATTTTACTTAAGATTCAAAATTTTTTAATACTCTGAAAGCATTATGAAAGTGTACGAACCAACTTTAAAAGGTCATTCGGTTTTTTTATCTCGGACACGCCGTTTCACCCGACAACAAAAAGACTATTCCATCTGCTCCCATTTACATAATTTTTAATATTTTTTAACACGAAAATTGTAATGTATGATCTGATGAAGTATCATGTAATGTCTGCCCCAAACTTCTATTGAAATATCGTACGGCGAAATGATATTTATTATTTAATTTGGTGACAGTCGATAAGGGAGTTTGGATTCATTAAGATCGTACTATTTTGAAAAATATAAAAAATGATTCATCTTGAACCAACTTCAGACTAGGAAACTAAAAACGAGGTAAAGTGTTTAAAAATTTCAATTGCAATATTGATCTTTCTTTTACAAAGTTCCCAGAGTTTTATCTAATCGAGGAAGTAGTGAATAACGTTCGACTGGCCTTTAACGAAAATCAGTACTCGTACCATCGTTTAATTTACTCGTTAGGTATTTTGTAGGTTAGATGCCTAGATCTTGCCTGTCACGCGATCGAATACCGTGAAGTGAGCGCCGCACGACGGCCAATCAGAATGGCGGTCGAGACGCGGGAATACAAAATAGCCGTTCCGATGGAATTTCAAAACTTCGAGTTCAATGGGTCGCGTATCGTCTACAACAAAAGACTTTATCGCGGTGACATCGTGGAGAATCCGACTTTACAGTAACGTACAAGATTGCACTGCCGTACAATCTTGCACGTCAAGTGATTCTCGTTGATAGGGTGAAGTGCTGTGTGAACCGAGACAACGAAAAAGTGGCAAAGGACGAATTTCAACGTCCGTACGTGAAAAATATTTTCTCTGATTGTAAATCATTCTCGAATTAATTGTCAGGTATGGTGGTGAGATTACGGAATAGAATATATTCGAGGAGAAACGACGAGGATTTGTCCGCCCCTCTTTCACAGTTCTACCGAGCAATAAACTTTTGTAAAATCGACAAACGGCGACACGGAACAATATTATCATAAAACTTTTATATTCTGGATGATGCCGCGACATTGAACGTTTGGATGTTTACTGCGGTGCCGTTCTTTGTGCTTTTTTTCCTCCTTGTCAGGTCTTTCATAAAGTATTGGTTAACGGTATCTCATGCGTCATTAAAATTTATAACCCTTCGTAATGAGGAAGACGCGCAATGGAAGGTGGATCAGTGACATTGCGCTGCACGGTAATTGCGATCGATGGCCGTAGAGGAAATACGAAACAGGAGCTCTGTAAGGTAACTGACGTACAGTTATCGGATTTTCTTTTAATACATAAAATGAAAGGTACACACGATGGATTGACATGGCAATTTTTATTCGGCTTATCGATAACTCATTCAGTGTCATGTCATTCGCCTGGGTATTCATGTTATACGATTGCCGTAGACCTGTATAGTAATTAACGGAACGAAATACGATCGAACGACTACGGATCAATGCGTAAATTGATTTTTCCGAAATTTTGCAGACAATTACGTCGACTTACGAGTACAACTCGAAGATGTATACGATGGAGAATTTCATTGGATGATAGTTAAAAATTGTAGAGTCGATATGATCGATCGAAAAGTGAGAAATTGATTCGATTTTCATGAAAATCGGCGCCTGGACATTTCTGGATTGCGGATTTCGAAAATAATGTGGAAATTTCAAATATCAACGTAGCTGAATCAATATCGCTGATCAGTAAACAAAAAATCATTAAATTTCAATAAAAATTTGTGTCTTTTTGCGTCAGCTCTTTAATGTCAAAATTTTAAATTTCGGAATGGCACAATCAATATGGGCAAATGGAAAATGAAAAAATGATCACCAGTTTGATGGAAATTTTTAACCTGTGGGTATTTGAGGTGTCGTTGATCTCGAACTCGGCGATAAAATGGCGGAGTCAATGTTCGCGGCCAAGAATTTAAAAAAAGGCTGCAAGTTGAAACTCGCACGGTTATAAACATTCCAGAACGACGAATGATATTTATTTCCTGCTGTAAAAAAAATTCTAAATATCCAACCCTGGAACACGTCAAGGGAGGTTATAAAGTCCCGAAACTTTTGCTCTTCTTTCCCGGAAACGGGATTCACGCAATAAAACGTCAGAAGAACCTTGAAGATCGTTAACCCCGTTACTTCACGTTCCTCCAGCTCTTCCCTTGCAGTCCAAAATATTCTCCGACTTTGAATCAGCACTTGCAAATAAAATTACAGATAAAAGCTTCAATGTTCGGAAGTTTCCGAGGGACGCAAATTTTTAATTCTTCCGCTTACGAATACAAAATTCCAACGTGATAATTCGTTATATAAAAAGAAAAATTACCAACCCTTCATTAATAAAAAAAAAACGAGCTTTTGAGTAAAGTCGACGTTCAAAGTCACCGAAAACTCAAAAAATGTTCTGCTCGTGGAACAAACGAAAAATGTGAAAACCCTCGTCGGGAATATGGCTTTGCATAATCCTGTGTTTTTCTTTCGTCCTACCGAGGTATAGGTCTGTGCGCAGTACTAGACAATGGATAAGACGTAAGAAAAACATAAACGAAACGATAGAAAGAGGGTAGATTGTGAATGAGAAAAAAAAAGGGGGAGAAACGATTTCAACCGGTGATTCTGTGTCGGTGATGTTGGAACGAGTGTGTACACTGACATCGACCAGTAGTAGAACCCAGTAAGGAGTCAGACATTACCTCTCCGGTTCAAGCGACGACGACGACGACGACGACGACGAGAATTCTCCAAGGGAGAAGTGACGACGTATACAGTGATAGAAAAAAAAAAGACAAAACGTTTATTTCACCAGTTTGCTGTGCACTCTTATTTAAACCAAATTAAATTCTACTGCAAATGCTTCGTAGCTGTTTCTCGTTATTTCAACGCGTAAATACTTTCTGGTTTTATTTTATTATTTTTTCTACATTCAAACTGCATTCTTTTGTCCTTCTCTTTGTTATCCTATAACGGAACAGCTCGCGTTGACGGGTTTGGGTTGTAATTTTTTTGTTTTTTTTTTTTGCTAGGGGCGGATTTGCCTTCCCGTTCACTTCGTTTGCACGCGCGAGCTCGCTAGGTAACTATTTCTTTTTTTTCCCCCGGTAATGAAAACAGAAACGTAACGGGCACGCCTCTTTTGTGTGTGTGTGTATGTGTGTGTGGGTGCTTCATCCTCTCGGCTCAAAGTTTCATCGGCAAAGTAATTGAGAATGCCAGAGAGAAGGGGTGAGAAATGAGATTTCGAACAATTCAATGTCCATTAGAGATTCATTATTTTTGAACTACTGAAGAATCATTATCTACGATGGTGTTCGGAATCGAGCAAGGGGTAGTTGGCGAGAACTTCGATTTACATCGCTATTTTCGTTTTTTTTTATACAACTCCATCGAGATTTTTGGCGGAACAAAGTTTTCGAGAGGTCGTAACATCGAAAAAGAAGTGTCGAAAGTTTCGTCAGTTGATTTTTTCGACTTTTAACGCATAACTTTTGACGTACTTTTGACGTACAAAATAGAATTTTGACAATCGAAAATAAAGCGTTGGCAATCGAAAGAAACTTTTGATGTTCGAAATGAGTTTTTAACGCCGGAAATTAAATTTGTACACTCTCAATAATCTTTATGAATTTGCAACATCCGAAACTTTTAATCCTAAAGATAAATTGAACAAAAATGAAAACAATTTTTTCAAACTTAAAATGTCTTTCCATAATCGAAATAAATTTTAATAACTTATAATACATTTACAACAATTCAAAACAAACTTTTAACACTCGTACTCAACGCTTTACACTGATAATCAACTTTGAAAAAGTAACAAATTTTTTACACTTAAAATAAACTTTTAACACTCGAAAACAAACTTTCAACTCTTAAAATAAAATTATCACCCATAAATATACTTTTGACAGTAAAAATAAACTTATAGCCATGGAAACAAACTTTTAACAATCAGAACCAACTTTCGACGCTGAAAATAAATTTTTGACCTATAAATATACTTTTGACAGTCAAAATAAACTTATCGCCATGGAAATAAACTTTTAACATTCGAAAACAACTTTCGACCCTGAAAATAAATGTTTGACGCTTAAAATACACTTTTAACATTCAAAATAATATGTTGACACTCAAAAATAAACATTCAACTACAAATATAAACTTTTCACACTCAAAATAAACTTTTGATACTCAAAATAAAGTGTTGACACACAAAATGAACTTTTGACATTCAAAATAAATTGCTGACATAAATAATAAACTTTTGGCACTCAATATGAACTCTTGACATGCTAATAATGCTCTGCGTTTATCAGTTTAGCATGAAAAGATTCTAAAATACTTTGTACATATTTTTATTCTCCAGCGAAGCATTCGAGAAATCAGCTTAACGATCTGTCTCGGAAAAACCGTGAAAAAATCATATACGAGGGGGGACCCAAAAAAAACGGGAATTTCGTCATAATTTCTTTATTTTTAAATATTTTTACACCAAATTTTGATCACCTTCAAAGTATTCTCCTTTGACCACAACGCGCCTCTGCAAACGATCCTTGAAATGTTCAAAACATTTTTTTAATTCACTTATCGGGATGTTCTTTAGGCCTTCCAGCGATTTTTGTTTTACCTCCTCCACAGTGGCAAAACGCTTGATTGCTGCTTTGATTCGAGGTCGTATCCATAGCACCACGATTCATCACCAGTAATCACCTTGGAAAAAAGTTCAGGGTCCTCTTCGAGCTGATTCTGAAGTTCAAAATATGCCTGAAGTCGACGCTCCTTTTGCTCGTCTGTGAGAAGGCGAGGGACAAATTTGGCTGCAACTCTGTTCATGTGCAAATCTTTGGATAAAATCCTCTGAATTGAACTCCATGATATCCCAGACATCTCACAGAGTTGATCAATGGTTCGGCGACGGTCTTCACGAATGAGAGCATTGATTTTGTCGACGTTTTCGTCACTTCTTGACGTTGAGTGGCGTCCTGAAAGGGGTTGGTCTTCAATTGACATTTCTCCATTTTTAAAACGTGAAAACCACTCGTAGACTCTGGTTTTACTTAGGGCAGCATCTCCATAAGCAGTCTTAAGCGTTACAGTAGTTTCCGCGGCCGATTTCCCCAACAGGAAACGAAATTTCGCAGCCGCGCGTTGCTCTCGACAATCGGCCATCACGTTTTCGCCGAAATGGAAAAAGTTGTTTCACTACAAAAATTCCCACGGGCGAACCGATGCACTCACGGCGACAGAACTTCGCACACTAACTCAGGAGACGTGTCCCCAACGGACACCTGGTCGAGCAATGGGTTCCGCCACTCTCCCTCCCCGCCGCAGCGCAATTCCCGTTTTTTTTGGGTCCCCCCCTCGTATCCACAATTCCATTTTTATTCGTGTACCGTCAATTTAATTGGAAACAATTCAAGCATATTTTATTCCGTACTCTGTCCGGAAATGGTTAAGAACTTTGTAAAAAAATAATTCTACCAAATGGAATACTGTAGAATGAACGAACGAACCGCGAGCTTTTATTCGGTCTCAAATCAAATACTCAAAACCACATTCCGTGACTGGTATTATCGAGCGAACGTATGCCCGCAGATTCAACGTTCCAATGGCGTAGCTTCGTTGGCTCGCGCATTTCCTCCATCTGTATTTTTTCACTATTTGTTTCGTTCCTCATCCGTTCAACAGTTAACAACCAGGACGCGTACGTCGAGGCAATCCTATTAACAAGTACGTAGTGGAATTGATTTTTTCGTTCTCCCTTCGAAATTTCCCGTGAATTGTGATAACCGACACTTTGTAACGTGTTGGAAAAAAATATACATATATTCGACGAGTTATTTCATAGTACAATCGAGAGAGAAACGAGAATATCGTGGAAATTTCGCGCCCCGAGTTTCTCGGCTTGAAAACATTTCATTATTTTTGCAATGAATTTTATTGACCGGTCACTTGTCGCCATTTGCTTCCAACATTAATTGATCTTCAGCAAAAATGACATCGATTATTGACGTCTATTTGTCGTAAAAGCAATTACAATGACATCAAAGCAAAATTTAATTTTCCAATTGTTACGAGTCCTCTAAATTTTTTATTATTAAGGTACTAATTGAAGCCGTAATTGGAACTTATTGACGAACCCTTTAGAAACTGTATCGAACGATACGATGTATCAATAACGCTTCTATTCCAAGCGTTGGATACGAGCTAACTTTAGTTTACTCATTAGGATGGAAAAGGACGTTCTCTCGGAAGAAACGATGCTAATGAGCAAGAATTTATAAGTAGGTCGTCCAACTTCGCGATGACGTAGCCACAGAAGCATCCGGCTATAGATACTATAATTAATATCAGTTCAGCGTAAAGTTTTAGAGGCGCATGGCAATAAGTTAATGAGGAAGCCCACTGACGCCGCCACCACCGTAAAGTTTAGTAGCTTGATCAATCGTGCCAGCTCACGCATTACGTTACTAGATATCTCGCTCAAGAACCCACGCTCCCTTCCTCCTTATCTTCTTTTGACTTCTACTCCACTAATCCATGTCTCAACAACAACCTTCTCCGCCGGAAAGAAAGATCAACGTTGAAAACCTAGTAGCTCAAGTTAAATAGCTAGGATTCCAGGTGGAACACCACACCCCCTCTAAACCCACAATAGTTCAGGAAAACTGCATGGGTAAATAATTTTCTGACTCAGACTTCAGGTGGGATTGACGGAACACAGATAGGAAACCATTTTGTACCTGGGCAGCCAATTTAAAAAATCAAAGAATCTAGTCGGAAAACCACACGACCCAATATGGAAATGAGGTAATCCAGTTGGGGAATCAGGAAATCCTGTTCGAGAACTATACAACTAAATAGGAACATGAAGAAATCCAGTTAATAAATTGGATAACATCGGGAAATATATATTAGGAATAGGAAAATCGGGAAATCCACTTGAAAAACTAGACAATTTAATATGAAAATGAGAAAATTTAATTAAGAAACCGTACAAGCCAGTGAAAAAATTGGAAAATTTAGTTAGGGAACCAAGCTATCCGGTTGGTGAACCGGAGAACCCAATTAGAATACGGGGACAATTGGAAAACTAGATCATTCAATATGAAAATGAGGAAATCCCGTTAGTGAATCAAAAAATCTAGTTGGAAAATCAGCTAATCCAATGACAAAATCAGGTTATCTATTTAATGTAGTAGTCTGGTAACTTAACCCGATTTTCATGTCTTTTTTGGAGGGCGATTTTTTGTAGGAAAATAAAAATGAATCGTTTTGGATATTTAGGATGTTTTTATTTACATATTAAAGATACAAGAAAAAATATTTTTGAAAAAATTTAATAGTTTATTATTATTATTATTATTGATCGAAGTTGGCACCTCGAAAAAAAAGCGCGTGGGTGGCCCCGGTGATTTTGGCTCTTAATGTTATATGAAATAAAAAATTCTTGATAATTCTTAATCTATAGACATGTCATTCTGGTCGGAACTACTGAAGTTAAATTTCTTTTTATTTTACAACCCCTTCTTTGCTACAATAAAAGGACTTTTTTTCCAAAGTCCGCCATTTTGTTATTTATCCATGAAATTTAACTTCAGTAGTTCCGACCAGAATGACATGTCTATAGATTAAGAATTATCAAGAATTTTTTATTTCAGATAACATCAAGAGCCAAAATCACCGGGGCCACCCACGCGCTATTTTTCAAGGTGCCAACTTCGATCAATAATAATAATGATAATAAACTATTAAATTTTTTCAAACTAATTTTTTTTTGTTCCTTTAATATGTAAATAAAAAACATCCTAAATATCCAACACGACATGAAAATCGGCTTAAGTTACCAGACTACTACCTTAAGAAACCAGAAAACCCAATTGGAAAACCATACAGTGGAAAAATTGGAAAATGTGGTCATTGGAAAATGAGGCCAGCTCAGTCATGAAAGCGTGAAACCGAATTGGAAACTGAGACACTCGGGCAATGCGGATACTCAATTAGAAAACCGGGAAACCCTGCTGGAGAGCCTGACGACCTAATATAAAATTAAGGAAATCCAGTTACGTAACCAAAAAACCTAGTTCGAAAACCAAATGAGCCAATGGAAAATTGAGAAAATTTGTTAGGAAACGACGAAACTTTACGGGATGACCAGGCGACCGAATGTAAAAATGAGATAATCCAATAAGGAAACTACACAATCCAAAAAGGTTCAGTGGATCCCGATGATGAATGCTTTTCCACCCACTTTTCCCGTGGACATTCAGAGAACACGAATGATAAAAAATGTCCGCATCGGAATATCCAATCGAGAAACTTGAACATTGAGATTGCTTCGTGAAATAAAGTTCAGAAATAAATTCTTTTCTTAGATTATAATCGTGGATCATGGAGCAGAGATAGGAAACAATTATCTAGCTGAAAATCCACAGGCAGTTTTTAATCCCAGATATAATATCATTGCTCATCGTCAAAATCCATGTTCCCAGAATGAAGCAATAAGCCAAAGCCGAGATCTCACAAGACACATTCTTCTATACACCCTATTTCACATTCTAAGCGAGAGTTCGTAGTAATCCGCGTTATTCCATAATACCGTGAGCCCATACTTGAGACCCCACAAAATGATCATTTATCCCTAACGTTCACCCACCCTATGGCTTCTCTTTTCATTCAGAGGAAAATGACGGCGGAGGTTCGAGCCAGGAAGAAAACCTCTTCGCGTTCGATTACAAATTCTTGAGGCAGCTACGACAGTTACTTTATCAAACATATCTCGTATCTTTGACGAACCTTTGAGATTTTAGCTTTCGTAGGATCTCCTTGATCCTTCGTCGCGTTTAATCTCGACTCTCGTGTTGCCCTTTACCCTCTAGCTGTTGGAACCCAGAATCATGTAAGATCTTCATTCGAAACTGACTACCGTGAAACGAAGCAGGCGATGCTGATGTTAATTTAAACCTTGTCAAAGGAGATGATCATTGCTTCGCTGCACTTGGTGTCGCTACTCGTTTCAGCGGAATGAAAAGCATTTTGGCAGACATGACGTAGCCTGACAGAAACTGAAGAGACAAGGGAATGCGAGTGGCCACTGAAAGCTTCGATACCAGATCAGGGATTGCTGAGTTAGATGTTTAAGGGAGGGAATAGGGTTAGGACAGCGTTTTCTCAATGATTTTCATGAATTTTTTTATAGTATAAAAAATGAATATAATTTATTGAAACTCTGAGAATATTTTATACATACATTTAAGTATATACTATAACATTTTTGAAGAATTTCCTTGAAAAACACCGAAAATATTAGCGACCCCATATTGCAGGTCACAATCAGACTCAGCATTTTGCGTACATTCTGGAAGCCGCAATTTTCATCTGAAATCAAACGAGGTTGGAATTTACTTTTATTATATGTCTCTCTTCTATATGAACCTAAATGCTATCAAAAAAATAGAAAATTAAATTTTTTACAGAGGTCAAAACAAAAAAGCATCATTTTTTGCCATTCTTTACAACTTTATTTGCAAAAAAAAACTATTTTAAATAATGATAATATTCCGATTTTAGGTTCATATAGAGCGCAATACTATGAAGAAAGTAACTGC
This sequence comes from Oxytorus armatus, assembly GCA_958009045.1. Lineage (NCBI taxonomy): Eukaryota > Metazoa > Arthropoda > Insecta > Hymenoptera > Ichneumonidae > Oxytorus > Oxytorus armatus. The sequence goes on from OY253755.1 coordinate 13,781,680, forward strand.
CAATTTTCAAAGCGATTGGTTGAAAACTTTTCAAACTTGCGTGTACGCAAGTTAAAAAAAAGTCGTTTTCAGAAAAACACGTTTGAAAAAATAGTACGCTCGGTTATACACGTGGGGCGCACGGAGCCTGAAGGAGAGCTACTCACTTTAATGGATTATAACAATAGAACGAGTCGGAATTTTCATTTAAAATTTTGGGAACATATTTTTCAATAGTTTTACTAACGATTTATGAAATGAAAAAATTCGATTTTTTGAACCGTCTAACCCTATTTCCCTACTTAAACGTGAGAACTGTTGGAATGTGTCATTATCCAATAACTATTATTACTTTTAATCAATAATTATTGCCAATCAATATTCTGACACTTCATGTGTATATAAATCACCTACCACAGCGTGTGAATAACTACATATGCGAGTAGCCGATGTTGTTTACGCTTTGGGTCACTACCCACGTAGAAAAATTGTAACGGCCAAGCGTTGGTCGGCCGTTACAATTTTTCTACCGAGCGTTGGTCGGCACCAACGGTCGGGCCAGTACCGGTTATTTAATTGGCCCGAACTTTGGCCCGGACTTTGGCTCTGACTTTGGACCAGACATTGGCCCAGACTTTGGCCCAGATCTGGCAAACTTCTGGCTTACTACTGGCACCAACTGTCGTGTCAATACTGGTTATTTGATTGGGCCGGATCTTGGCAGACGATATTACCGACGGTGCAAATTACATCTCAGCGAGAAATGGCAAATTAAATAGATATCGAATCGACGTCTTGTAGAAACTTTTGGCGTCTAGTGGATGGCGATCCAATGTCTATTTAAATTCTATTTCTCTCTGGGAGTAATTTATATTTTTTTTTACCACGTTACCAGATGTTCCCCAAGTAGCACACGTACGTCCAAAGGATGTACTTTGGACGTAAGGACGTTCTTCGGATGTTTTTAGGACGTCCTTTGGATGTCTGCGTTGTCTGGATTGTTTATGCATAAATGTTTGATAATTAAATGCACTTGATATATACTAAATACTCGGGGTAGTTTTATTAATAAGAGACTGAGTACATATACGGGTCTAAAATACGTACTTAAATGTTTATAGAACAGTGTTTATAAAATATAGGCTATATGAAGCAAATATTACACTAAAAAATATTGTATCAATCGTGCAATTTTAAGTTCGGGGCAAATTATAATTCAACAATTTGGTTGTTCGCAAAATAATGGACTTTTGATCAGAATCACCTAATCTACAATTACATTACAGAACGCAACTGTTAAAGTGAAATACTCTCAGTATTGGCATTTTCTATATCCCAGTACTAAGCCTGTATCGAAGCCAGAGCTTGGCCGTATTTTATAGCCCATTTTGGCCCTGATCTGGTTAGTATACCGGCCCGTAGGGCGGCCAGATTGACAACCAGTACTGGCACAAGACGATATTTTTACTGATCCAAAGCTTGGCCAGATTGTCAGCGAGTACTGAAACAATACTGGCTGCCAAAGTTTGGCCGCCAATACTGGCCCAAAGCTTGGCCAGTAGAATTCAACCAGTACTGGCTTAAGACTGTATTTTATGCTGGCCCGTAGTATGGCCCGTAGTACGGCCCGTAGTATGGCCCGCAGTATGGCCCATAGTATGGCCAGATAATCAGCCAGTACGGAGCCAGTACTGGCGGCCAAAGTTTGGCCCAAAGCTTGGCCAGTAGAATTATACTGGCAATTTCTACGTGGGTAGTCATGAGTACCAATTGAACGATCGATGTGCCTTCTGGGCTGACCAACGGTACGATAAATCTTAGCTTGCAGGGATTCCTTCCAACAAAGACGTTTGACAAGACCATCCACGGAAATGCAAATCCTAACTTGGCCTTCGCATTGCGGTACGTTATGGTGTGGATACTGTCGTGGGTGATGTTGAGGGAAACCCTGGCACTGGATTAGCTATCGAGACCGAGCTTGTACACAATACACTCGATACACACACTCGAGGATCTTGAGACAGTCACAGGGTACCACCCGCAACAATTAGAATAATGTCTTCTTAGGTCGTGTGTCGCGACGACGCCAGATTGTACCTTGTAATCCAATAACGTTGGTATGGTTCTTCGAGGTTCAAATATAGAGAGTATCTGGAAATACTCAATGAACTTAAAACGATCATAATGGCTATTTATCATTGCGATTAACTCATAATCCTTAAATCCATTTCAAGGGGATGAGGGATTACTTCAGGGGGTAACACCACTGTAGCGGCAGAAAAACAGGCTTAACTTTCACGATTTATTTTCGGAGTATGAAAAAAAGGAATAGGCTTTCTTTTCAGAGGGGTTATTCAACACATATTGGAGTATGAAAAAAAAAATTTTTGTTATCATTTTGATACAAAATGGTGGTGACAGAGCCCATCTTGAAAAATCGTCTTTATCAAACTGAGAGGACGTATTACTTGAACACCGTTGCATGGACCGATTTGAAATTTTGATAGCAGCTTCACAATTATATTGTCGATCGGAGTACGTAGTCGTTTTTTTTAATTTAATGTAAACTTTTTTTTAAGGCAGGATTCTACTTTGAGACTTTGAAAAAATCAATTTTTTTTTTACATTTTTCGATAGTAAATACATTCAAGAATATTCTCTTAAAATTTTAAATCGATTTAAGCAATCTAACTGTACTTTTCCGTCCCTCAAACGTAACTACCTGAGCGCGCTAATTCGACGCGCTGACCACTTTGAACTACTCGAAACTACTTTTTTAGACCGCTTGGTGCTAAAATTTCCGAAACTACTGAACCGATTGTTATGAAAATTTAACCACATATTCTGGATATCTATAGCAACCGGTTGAACTAGAATTATTTAAAAATGTTGGGTTTTATTGTTGTTTTTTTTTGGCAACAAGCAGTGAAAAAACATGCAATTTTTTTTCTTCCTTTTTTTTCACAGCCATTTTGTTATTTTTGCATGTACATTAAAAATTCTAGTTCAGTGGGTTGCTAGTGATATGTTGAATCGAAAAATTCAAAAATTTTCTGCTTTAGATTGTCCATTTTTGAAATTTCAACACCAGCGCATACCTACTAATCAAGGCGTTGTATTCAAATGTTGTTTTTGTATGTTAAAAGTGCATAAAATATATAATAAAATTTTTTAAAATCTATTTCAAGAGTGTATTTATTAAGCCTAACAAACCCTACATCAATATCTTTATTCATAATCTCATTAAAAATTCATAAAAATCGCCCTTTTCGAGCACCCAAAGTAAAATCCTGCATTAAGGGCGGGGTAAGGGTTTTCACTTTCGAAAAATCGAATTTTCTTTTTGTCTTATCTTATTGTTTAACATTTCAAGAATATGTCCTTAAAATTTTAAACCGATCTAAGCAATATTCTTGAAGTTATTGTCTTATTAATCTCCTGGCCTTTAACGCTATACCTCTAACAGCTGCGGGCGGTCGGGCTAGCAGTACAGCTGTCGAACAGGTATACAGTTTATTCATTGCTATTGTGTATATAGTATATAGTGTATACTATACACTACAATATAAGCAAGTACAAACTTGCTAATACCTGGCTGTATATTTTGTCAGTGTAGAGTATAAAATTTAGTGTGGCAGTAAATATTCTATCGAGCAGACGTACACGCGCGTACCTATTTTCGCATCATTTTAGCTCCGTTTTCAAGTTTTGTTTTTAATTATTACTAAAATGCCTAACAAAATTACAAGATCTGATAGAAAATTAACTGGTTCGAGATTATGTCGGCATAAAAAAATTGTACCTCCGCAAAAACGTAAAAGCGAAGACATTGTAACAAGTAGCACGTCAGCTAAAAAAAATTAAAGTGACCGTTGAAGATCAAGTTACGGAGGATCTTGAAATACATTATAGGATAATTGATTTTTTATTAGTCTTTTCCATCCTTCATGGACCTGGCATTGACGATTAAGTGTGAGGTGAGCCGATAAAATTCGCTTATGAACGTTTCATACCAGATTTTTTAGTGTTCAAAACTTTAAAGCGTTTTCCTCACAACTCACGTTTTCAAAGTCGGTGTCCCTCATAACTTGAAAACTACAGCACCGATCCCTTTGAAATTTTGAACACTAATTCTGTACATAATTTACGAGGTAACGCTGGATAGTTTTTTTCAAATTTATTAATAATTTTTATTTTACAATAACATAATAACCGATTTTTTTCGTAAAAATCGCGTTTTTCCCTTCAAAATGTTCAAAAAAATTGAAAAATCGAAATTTCGAAAAACCCTCCCAGCGTTACCTGGGGAAAACTATTATCTAACAAATGAACTTCCATTTTTTCATTTCGGATGATCCAGCACCAAGTTATGAGGGACACCGCAATTCTACTTTTTTCCGAGACACGTCCGAATAATTGCTGCCATTGCCGTATTTTTTAATATTTCTTCGTGAAAATTTTATATAATATTCTTCGAATGTCATATTTTACTGTACCATTACTTTTAATAAAGAGATTTTAATTGCGTCGTCACAAAAAAATCACAAAAACATGCCTTCTTTTGTACGAATTAACCCCCCCCCCGCCCCAGGCAGTAGTCTGGTAACTTAAGCCGAATCGTTTTGGATATTTAGGATGTTTTTATTTACATATTAAAGATATAAAAAAAAAAATTTTCGAAAAAATTTAATAGTTTATTATTATTATTATTATTATTGATCGAAGTTGGCACCTCGAAAAAAAAGCGCGTGGGTGGCCCCGGTGATTTTGGCTCTTGATGTTATCTGACATAAAAAATTCTTGATAATTCTTAATCTATAGACATGTCATTCTGGTCGGAACTACTGAAGTTAAATTTCATGGATAAATAACAAAATGGCGGACCCCTTCTTTGCTAAAATAAAAGGACTTTTTTTTCCAAAGTCCGCCATTTTACCTACCTTAATAAACAATTTACTGCTCCTCTTTGCCAAAAAATCAATTCATTTTTTCAAAAGTGCACCATTTCTACAAAATTTGATTTAAAAAATAACCCCTAAGTAGTCCCATAGCCAATAGTATATAGATTATAGAACATTTTGGTTTTTTGTCCCAGTTCTTATACTTTACGAGAAAACCGTCCGTCCGTGAAGGTATTTAAAAAAAAGACGATTTTCAAGATGGATCCTGTCGCCGCCATTTTGTATCAAAATAATAATAAAAATTTTTTTTTCGATACTTCAATATGCGCTAAATAAACCCCCTGAAAAGAAATCCTATTCCTTTTTTCATACTCTCAAAATGAATCGTCAAAGTTACGCCTTTTTTTCTGCCGCTAGAGTGCTGTGGCTCGTTAAGGTAATCGTCTCGTTGACATGCAATCCAACTTTACGATGTGATCTATTTGTGATCGATTGTTTGACTATTTTACTTGACTTTTCCGACATTTTGCAGGTGCGGTAATCGACCTTATAAAACTGGAAAAAATCTTCAAATATTATTCATTTAACGCGGCAATGGACGGGAATAGAAGTGCCGATTTAATTAACTCGAGAATAATGCAGATTCGAACTCGGTTTTCTCGTACTCATCAGTGAGAGGATACGGGACGAATGACGCAAGTTTACTTCGACTAACATTCAAAGTTTCACTGCAATACACGTTATACGTAGATTGGCTCCCAAATTGAAAACTTAGATTATGAAGTACAGGAAGTTCTCCCATGTATGAGTAATTTCACGTCAAATCAGCGGCTCGTTATCCGATTCAGCTTCCTGTGAAGAAATAAATTACACGTTTGTTAAATAAAAAATCAAACGAGTCTAACAATATATCTTTCGAGGGAAATCCATCACTCGTTCTCCTCGCGGAGTTCGATTTTTCCGTTTGAAAAATAAAACCATTCACCGAGGACAAATGTAATTTTTAGGATTTTTCTCTTGATCAATGAATGGTGAAATAAAAGCGTTTTTATTTTTGCTTTCGATAGATACATTTTTGTGTTTGAACTTGAGACTGGCGTTGAGAAAATTATTATTGGTGGTAATATTGAATTATACGTTTTTATGTGTTAAATCCAATGTTATATATAAGCTTCAAACGCATCGTGTCTACCTTCGATCGTCACGTCCTCTCTGGTACGTAGAGATAAGAGGGTTTGCATCGTATAGCATTACATATGAGAGTGGATGAGAAAATTAGGAAAGGATAAGGGAAACCGTCTTCGAATATTCTTAACGTGAGATTGGACGTATTATATATGTATGCTTTATTGTATTCACAGGTAAGCACATATTACGATAATAAAAAGAAATGTGCGAAAGTAAATGAGGCTTGAGTGTTCGAAAAATGTGTGAATGATAACATCAAGCTATTACCAGATTAAAAATTGACGTTGACCTGTCGAAATATATAATCTGACTGGAAATAGTATTTCACAAATAATTGATCACGCTGCCCACTCGCACGTACAATATATAGAGTTCGTGAGAGTACATACGTATAATGGCCCGCGATCGGATATTGCCTGCTTTAGCGCACGATAAATTGTTAGGAGGGATCGATCAATGGACAAAATCGGGTCAATAGTTACCGGGCCGTGACAAAGCATCGATGCCATACCCCGATATGCTCTAAAACGTAAACACTCGCTGTGTAAACAAACGCCGTCAAGATAAACCGGGGTTTCGAGGTATTTCATAGCGTAACGATGGCTGAAAGTCAAAAGGTCATCTAGCAGTTTATACATTCGTATGGACACCCTTCCGGCGTTAGGCCATCCAAATTATCGTCATAGGAAAATACGTTACTTGTTTGTACTTCCGAAGTTTGCTCTTTCGCTCTTTTGCTACTTTGTTCCTACGGTTTTTCGGTCGTTCGCTCTTTCGCTCGTTCGCTCGTTCGCTCCTACACTCTTACACTCCTCCGCTTCTTCGCTCCTTCGCTCCTTCGCTTCTTCGTTCCCATGCTCTTCCGCTCCTTCGCTCCTACGCTCCATCGCTCCTACGCTCCATCGCTCCTACGCTCCATCGCTCCTACGCTCCATCGCTCCTACGCTCCTACGCTCCTTCGCTCCTTCGCTCCTTCGCTCCTTCGCTCCTTCGCTCCTTCGCTCCTTCGCTCCTTCGCTCCTTCGCTCCTTCGCTCCTTCGCTCCTTCGCTCCTTCGCTCCTTCGCTCCTTCGCTCCTTCGCTCCTTCGCTCCTTCGCTCCTTCGCTCCTTCGCTCCTTCGCTCCTTCGCTCCTTCGCTCCTTCGCTCCTTCGCTCCTTCGCTCCTTCGCTCCTTCGCTCCTTCGCTCCTTCGCTCCTTCGCTCCTTCGCTCCTTCGCTCCTTCGCTCCTTCGCTCCTTCGCTCCTTCGCTCCTTCGCTCCTTCGCTCCTTCGCTCCTTCGTTCCTTCGTTCCTTCGTTCCTTCGTTCCTTCGTTCCTTTGTTCCTTTGTTCCTTCGCTCTGTCGCTTGTTCACTCTCACTCTTTAGTTCGTTTCCGTCTCGTTCATCAAATGCAAATCTTCACCAAATAGCAAAGTGACTATATAAACATTGGTTTCAACGTAATCATATTCGTATCACTCCTCCAGACTTCGCTTGCGCGTATGCTGACGCGCTTAGACGAATCTCGATGTCATTCGTGATATACTATACGCGTACATTATGCGAAATGGAACCTTTCGTCCTTATTGTTTCGCGGAGATACGTATTTCATGCTAGACTGTACAAATAATAATATCATATATGGAAATACCCGAAGCAGCTGTGTTACTAGATGGTAATCCTCCTTCGCTCTAGCAGATTATATATATCTTCTCGGCTCTGACCAAAATCTTTTACCTCGGTAATTTTAATTCGTAATATCTAAAAATGACTGCATATGTATATATATCATGTTCCATGCCGTTTTTAATGGTAAAAAGCCGAAGCCTTTGCTACATTTTTGTCACTCTCTCACATAATTTATCATTAACTAGAAGAGATTTATGTACATTTTTTCAGAATTCTCTAACCATCCGTTTCCCAGTCACAAAAAATGTGTTATTTCATCAAATGGTCGTTATCATGCTGCCTTAGATTTAAAACTGTTTCGTCGAATGAAAAAAAATATTAAAAACGATATAGTTGGGGTTTCAGATGAATTTGTAAGAATAATTTCTTTCGGAATGTTCAGAATGAGAATGAGCCCAATTTTCATGAAAAATAACATGAGCTATAATATTTATGTTCAACATGTATGGCATGTTTGATTTTGCACTAAATTTCACAGAATATTGGAGCATACCGACGAGATGTATTTTTTTTTTTTTTTCATATTGATGAAAATCTTGTTGACGTTTGTACATATATAATGAGGTACGTGCCCTCTCAACTAGATCATGAATAATCTTCGCAATAATAGATCGTGACTCCGCACTAACGGGAGAAAATTTTATTACAAAATTGACAGAATTAAACATAACATATTTGCTGAAAAAAAAATCTCAGGATTGCTCATAAAAAAATTGGACAATTTATTTATTTCAAAAATTCAAAGTAAATCCTTCAAAAACCGAGTCTTAAACCGCACCTTTTTATATTCCACCGAATTTCCAATTTAATATATCGCGAGAACCGTGGTCTACAAAATTCCGAAGTAAATTACCCAAACCGTTTAAGAACAATGATAAATGGTCACGAAGTTAAACATTTATGGCGATAGCTTTCGGGTATTAAAAATAGCATAGATATTATGTACGAGTGAAATATTTTCCCACCGCGAGAAATTTTCTATTTAAGAACGTCCTCTAGTCTAAACGAGGATTATTTTCGTCGTTTAATAAAACAAAGTTCACAGGTACTATTAAATATTTCAACATCGCTCTTTTTTCCCACTACTTTATTGATACTTGCCGGTGCTCTGGACATTTTTTCGCGTACAATAAAAACAAATTAAGAAATTAATAAATGCGACGCCGTTTCAAGTCGCCACGATTCCACGGCGACTGTGACCATCATTCCAGACGTTCCACTCGTCTGAAACAAAAAAAGCAAAAAGATTATGGATCGGAACAAGTATGGCTATCACACGAACCTCAAATTAAAAACAAATTCCAAACGAACAAAAATTCACAAAATGGCGACCTTCCAAACAATGTGTACGGATTATCGAATTTAAAAAAATCTTTGAACAACCATAAAAAATGTTTCATATTTTTTTCTTCGAAATTTTAGAGGTTCATACGATAGCCATACTTGTACTGATCAATAATCTTTTTGGTTTTTTTGTTTCAGATGATTAGAACGTCTGGAATAATAGTTGCAGTCACCATGGGATCATGGCGAGTTGAAACCGCGTAGCAGCCTCAATTTATTTTTATTGTGCTCGAAAAAATTTGCGGAGTACCTGCAAGTTTCAATAAATAATTGGAAAAAAGAGCGATGTTGAAATATTTAATAGTACCTGTTAAATATATTTTTTTCTAACCTCGAAAAAAATGCTCGTTTAGACTAGAAGACTGCCTTAGCTCCAAAATGAATGCACTCAAAACGATAAAACGATGTTTTAAAAATTTAGCTTCGAGATTAAACAACGAATGGAGATTTCAATACATGCACCAGACGAACTGTATCTCGTGAGATGAATTATCGATGGTTTTTGTCGCTCGGAATTACCTTGAAATGTTCGACCATTCATTTTTTCTTCATTCGGATATAAAAAATCAATTGTATGAATAACTTCTTGAATACGATCAAGTTAAACGGGATTTAAATCCTCCCAGATTGCGTATTGCCGATTGATCGGCATCAGTCACCCATTTGGAGGATTAACGAGGTCATGAAAAAAACAAAAGTACTAAACTCGGGTTTTTTTTTCTTTTTCATTACCTCGTTATGGGTACTTTCAGGCATGTATATAGTTATGTACAAAACGCAGTTTAAATCAATTTCGAGTGCACGTTTGATCTGTATAAAATAAATAAATTACGCAAAAACCAATGCACGTAACTCGATATTCCCGCGCTTTGATTAACGAACCCTTTGAGTCTATAGAGATTGGTTCACGATCGCCTTCTAATGAGGACACTGAATAGAAGCAACAAAATCACCGTATGACACTTTGGATAACATCGACATTAAGGGGGGAAATAGGGTTAGACGGTTCAAAAAATCGATTTTGTTTTTGTTTCATAAATTGTTAGTAAAACTATTGAAAAATATGGTCCCAAAATTTTATATGAAAATTCCGACTCGTTCTATTGTTATAAGCCATTAAAGTGAGCAGCTCTCCTTCAGGCCCCGAGCGCGCCACGTGTATAACCGAGCGGTCACTATTTTTTCAAACGCGTTTTTCTGAAAACGACTTTTTTTTCAACTTGCGTACACGCTAGTTTGAAAAGTTTTCAATCAATCGTTTTGAAAATTGGCAGTTACTTTCTTCATAGTATTGCGCTCTATATGAACCTAAAATCGGAATATTATCATTATTTGAAATGATTTTTTTTTTGCAAATAAAGTTGTAAAAAATGGCAAAAAATCATGCTTTTTTGTTTTGACCCCTGTAAAAAATTCAATTTTCTATTTTTTTGATAGCATTTAGGTTCATATAGAAGACAGACATATAATAAAAGTAAATTCCAACCTCGTTTGATTTCGGATGAAAATTGCGGCTTCCAGAATGTACGCAAAATGCTGAGTCTGATTGTGACCTGCAATATCGGGTCGCTAATATCCCCGGTGTTTTTCAAGAAAATTCTTCAAAAATTTTATAGTATATATTTAAATATATGTGTAAAATATTCTCAAAGTTTCAATAAATTATATTCATTTTTTATACTATAAAAAAATTCATGAAAATCATTGAGAAAACGCTGTCCTAACCCTATTTCCCCCCTAAAGGACTAACATACCGCTGCGCGCGCTGAAAACCGAGTAAATTTGAAAGATTATTACAAAAGTAATATGGTGAAAAAAAATGAATCTGTTGATTTCACATTTTTTATTAACTTATCAACTATAAGATAAATTTTTATTATTTTTATTTTTGAATGTGACACTTTGGATAACATCAACATTAAGAGTTAACATACCGCTGCGCGCGCTGAAAACCGAGTAAATTTGAAAAATTATTATCAAAGTTATATGGTGAACAAAAAAATTAAATTGTTGATTTCATATTTTTTATTAACTTTTCAACGATAAGAAAAAAAATTTAAATAATTTTTTTTTTCAATATTAACATTATTTTTTACGGGTATAAATGGACTACTGATGAAAACCACGGCGCCCCCTTGTCGACATCATAACTTCACCAATAATTATACAATCTGAAAAAATAAAAAAGAATCTAGTAAAATAATGTAGTAGTAATAGTCTGACGAAGGGAATTTTTTTTATTTTCAAAAATAAATAAATTACAATATTTCAAACTTTAGTATGCAATTTGAAAAAAAATATAGTCTTTAATAATTTATGAAAAATTGTCCAACCAAAAAATGAAAAAAACCTCTCGTCACTCGTTTCTCTCGACTATAGAGAAAATAATTATCAAGATTGAAAAAAAAGAAAAATTGAAAAATATTAAAAATTGACTGAGTTATCGTGCTGACACTGTCTAAAAACATAGTTTCGAGAAATCCGATGTCCGGTCACATTTATTGCGATAACTTTGTAACGGAGTGGAATTTTCTTCAAAGTTTTTTTTTTTTTTAAATCTTAAAAGTATAAAGAATTAAAAATCTGTAGAAAAAATTGTTCTTTTGAAAATTTCAGAGGTATGCGAGCCCTCAAATAGATCGGTCTGATTTAAAAAATGTTAGGTTTTTTTTCTTCACATTTTCGCGTCACATTTGCCATTTTATAAATAACAACTCGACAAGTTTCGTAATTTAAAAAAATGGTTTGCATGGGTTGACGTAGCCCAAATATTGCACGAGCTAGAACCTTAAGAAACCGCTATAGCGATTTTTCGAAAGATTCAAAATTTTATAACTTTGGAACGGCTCGATCGATTTTCTCGAAATTCAATAGCAAACTGTATACTATCATAGTCTACTTTCGTGAAAAGTTTTAGCTCGATAGCTCAAAAACTGCGTGAGTCATGCTCTTAATTCACTTTTTTGAAAATTATAAAAATCTTATATCCAAAATAATTTGTGAAACGCCTTAGTCGATTTTGTTCAAATTTGATAAGAACTTTACTACAATAGTACCCGATCGATGTACGTAGTTTTGGCTCGATAGCCCAAAAATTGCACGTGCTAGAGCCTTAAGAAACCCCTACAGCGATTTTTCGAAAGATTCAAAATTTTATAACTTTCGAACGGCTCGATCAATTTTTTCAAAATTTAATAACAAACTTTATACTATCATAGTCTATTTTCGTACAAATTTTCAGCTCGGTAGCTTAAAAACTGCGTGAGTTATGCTCTTAACTCACTTTTTAAAAAATTATAAATACCTTATATCCAAAATAATTTGTGAAACGCCTTAATCGATTTTGTTCAAATTTGATACGAACTTTACTACAATAGTACCCGTTCGATGTACGTAGTTTTGGCTTGATAGCCCAAAAATTGCACGAGCTAGAGCCTTAAGAAACCGCTATAGCGATTTTTCGAAAGATTCAAAATTGTATAACTTTCGAACGGCTCGATCAATTTTTTCGAAATTCAATAACAAACTGTATCCTATCATAGTCTATTTTCGTAAGAATGTTCAGCTCGGTAGCTTAAAAACTGCGTGAGTTATGCTCTTAACTCACTTTTTTGAAAATTATAAAAATCTTATATGCAAAATAATTTGTGAAACGCCTTATTCGATTTTGTTCGAATTTGCTACGAAATATCCTTCAATAGTACCCGATCGATGTACGTAGTTTTGGCTCGATAGCCCAAAAATTACCCATCAATTGTTCTTTGTTCGACACACAATATGGAAGGAGCACACTTTTTCGGGAGGCGTTCACGTCTTATCGACGGCAGTCAAGCGGAAATTCTATATTCTCGACCGTTGTAATAAGCCTGTAGGCACATTGTTTCGGTCGGTGGGTGTAAAAGGGAATGACCGAAATGCGAGAAGAGCAAATATCAGAGAAACAACCACCTCGCGAATTAGACACGATTTTGAAGAGACGCCATTTTATATATTCTAATTGACTTGTCATTAATGAAATGATAAAAAAAAAGAGAAAATGTACAACATCCTCAGATTTTGAAAAAGTCAATAACAGTTCGAAAAGTCTTTCTGGCATGTAAAAGACGCGCCAGCGAGTGCGTTCTATACCCTCGAAATTGTACACGGGGGTGGGATATTGTCGAAGGCGCCGGCGTCGTTTTTCTATAAATAGAAGAGGTGGCTGGTGAGGGTGATGAGCGTTCGTCGGGTTCCACGACGAACTAAAAGATCGTTCAGAGAGAACGAGAACATAACGTATATAGGATCGTTGTGATTACGACCGATGAATTAAGATGGGTTCGTTCAGTGCGTTGTGAAACACTGTGAGTTGAAGTGTCGCATCGTGTAAAGGAAGAGAATAACAACAGTTGTATTTAGAAAAATAAATCGTGTAACAAAAACCATTAGTTCAATTAGTTAGTGCGTCAGCTAATTCTTTTTAACAAGGCGTCGACGTAAGCTAAAAAAAATACCACTAAAACCGCATGACGAACGTGGTATTTGTGATGTAAGGAAAACAAAGTTTCAATAATAATGGAAGGCGAGAGCGACGCTGTCGTTGCGTCGTCAAGGGGAACGTGGAAAACAGCACCAACAGCGTTACGTCGATAGCCAAAGACGTGGACGCTGCGAGAGAGAGAGAGAGAGAAAGAGAGACTAGGCTGCAAAACGTGGGGTCCCCCTCGAATATGAGGCTTTCAACCCGGCACGAATCAACGACCCCAGAAGTAGTAGTGGCAGTAGCAGCGTCATTAGAGGAAGAGGCAGAATCTTTGGCCAGTAGTATCGACTCGTGCAGGTTGGACCAGCTGGTGGTTCAACGGGAACGGATAATAAAGAACTCAACTATCACGAGGATGTGAAGATCATCGGACCACGTTGATCCTGATAAAAGGCCTAACGTCATTCTGATATAGGTGAGGAAAACTATATTGAAAATGACAAATAAATGATATGGGAGGGGCGGCATATTCGAAACGGTAGGGCGGAAGAAGAGTGTAAATTATAGAGAAGACATCAGATGGAAAGGTGAAAGAAGTTACGATTACAGTTCGGTACGGAGTGGCAGTGTGAAAGATGGAATTCCAAATGGGCAAGCGGGAAACTTCACTGTGGAAATTCTCGAAATTTATGCAGAAAAATGGGAAACGCGAGTGGGAACGCGGGAAATCTAATTGTAAAAGTTCGAAAACCAAGTGCGAAAGGTGGAAATTCAAGTGGGGAAGCTGGGAATCCAAATGGGAATTCGGGAATCCTTGTTCATTCATAAAATCCAGATTGGAGAACTGGAAATCAAAGTACAAAACGTGGCCATGTAGGTTTATTTCGTAAAATTGATGGGCGATATTTTTCGTGACCTGATCTTCCTAGGAAGGGTTCATAAAGTACGGATTTCCCTATCTTAAAATTCAGATTGCAATTCATTAAAAAACATACTAGGTCGTGTTTGCTACCCACATGAACCACTACTTGGACACCCGATCGAATATGTAGATATTCGATAAGATTCCGACGTCGTCTCCCACCTGAATTCCTCAATTGATTACCAACTCGGTTCCCGGTTTTGTTCCTGTTTCGATACCTTGGTGACAACCCGGATTCCTAGTTTGCTCCTATCTGAATTCCTAGCTGGATCATCACCTGGTTTGCTAGCTTGGTCTCTACCTAGATTCCTGGCAGCATCCCGACGACCTGGAGGTGCCTAGTTTAGTCCTAATCAGAATTTTCAGCTTCATCACCACCTGGGTCGCTAGCTCGGTTTCTGCTAGTATTTCTAATTTGTTCCTTTCCTCGATTCCTGGTATGGTTCTAACCTGGGGATCCCAATTTAGTCCTTAACCCGAATTCCAAGCTTGATCGTAACCTGGATTCCTAGCTTCTTCTCTACCTTGATTCCTAGCTTCATCCTGATGACCCGGGGGTTCCTGATTTATTCCTGATCAGGGTTTTTATCTTGATCACCGCCTGGGTCACTAGCGCGATTTCTACTAGTATTTCTAATTCATTCCTTTCGTCGATTCCTGGCATTCTCCTAACCTGGGGATGCCAATTTTGTCCTTAATCCGGATTCCAAGCTTGATTGTAACCTGGATCTTTAGTGTGATCCCTTCCTGGTTTCCTATTTCATCCTCTACCTGGGCTCCTATTTCATCCTCTACCAGGATCCTTTAGCATGGTCTCTTCCTGCATTCCTAACTTCTCACCTACCCGAATCCCTAGCTAGATTCCTAGGTCGAATCCCACATGGATGTCGATAATATTACGCGATAGAAGGAACGCGATGTGCAGCGTCGACACTCAAAAGTTACATAAAGGTTCCCGTTGCATGGGAGCTCCCGGGAAAAGCGTGTTCTCCTTCCGGGTGAGAGCGACGATGACGAAGAGACTATCGTCGATGACGACGAAATAGCGAGTACTAATTATAAACCGTGCACGTGCGCCGGTGGCTGAGTGAGGCGCGTCATCTATCGTCATTGTCGTTGGGCGTTCGAAATGAGAACAGGGATTGAAGAGCTTTAAAGCTCCAGGCATATCGATTCTTATGGACATGTTTGTTTCGTCCTTTGATTTAAAACTACTGATTACAAATGAAGCCTTGGAACTGGTTGGGAATATTATTTTTTTCGTAACGAGTGTTTGAAAAAGTGGGACTTAAAAAAGGGAAAATAGTGGCGGATACGTCTTGCCATTCAACCTCATAGATCTTTCCTTTATCGATAAATAAAATTAACTGTCCAATAGATTAAAAGACAAGAGGAAATTTCGAAGCTCTTCACAGTCCTACCAACTGCTGTCACTTCATCGTTATTTTTTCGTGAAACTTTAAGGACGCATTGTTCATTCTCACGAATCAAATATCATGGGCAGTCATTCTTGCTTATGGCTATTGCTACTTTTCTTATAATCACTTCCTGAAAATTAAATTTATAAAATTTTACGTGTACGCGTTTATCCGTTGCACGTAGTTACGAGCTTAGTCCTCTTAACCCTCAATTTTCATTTCGTCCGACAGCATTCCTTCGGGAACAGATGACGTCAGTACTCCCTGATGCCCGAAGGGATCAACGATCGGGGACCCGAGCCAAGTAGTGTGCTGGGATAGCATCGGATAATTTTTTTTCTTTTTCTGTTGGTTCACCAGAGCCGAAACTTTCATGTTCTCTGGGCTCGTGAAATGCGATTGGAAATGTTTTTTTTCGTCAATATAGCATTCAAAAAATTGCAAATAAATTTTTAAAGGGTTTGTTTGTTTGAGCTTTTGGATACGAATCGATTTTATTTATTTTTTCATTCTGTTCATAACTATTTACGTCTATGTTTTGAACAGTGACCGCCGAAAGTTTCGAAATCTTCGGCAATGGCCCTCGTAATGTTACCGTGCGATTTGCCCTGGTGGCCCGCTATCGTTAAACAGCTGGACCGTGCTGGGGCTTCGCGAAATTCCAACGACCTTCTCGATGCCATGCAACGGCTCCACGACATGTGCAAGTGAGTGTGTCACCAAAAAAAAATTGTTATTTCGCAATTTTTCAGGTAGTTCCATTATATAATACACTAGTTATTTTTGTACTTTCAAAATGGCTCACTAATAAACTGTTAGCTTATTGATTTTTAAGGCAGGGTGATTTTGTATTAAATGTAAAAATTACGAAATAAATAATTAACGCGTCATCAATGAGGCTGACTAGAAAAAATCGCCGTAACGATTTTCCCGACAGTCGATACCGAAGGGTAATCGAAGTCGCTGATTCTGGATTTAATATAAAAATTGCGAAATTAAAAATGCCGACAAAATATGGTTCCGCCCTAAGGACTAAGAATAATTCGGTTTTCCTCGGAATTGATACCGGGGCATTATTCGGGTACTTAATTTTTTTTTTTTATTTGCTTAAATCCGCAATTGAAAATGACCAAACAGAACTAAAGAAATACTTCGATTTTGATGAAAATTGGTGTAGTTGCGTGCGTATTAAAATTTAAAAATTCAAAATGACGATAACGCTCGGCCTCTCGAACACCAAAAGACGAATTTGATTTTTTCTGATGATCTATAATCCATGAGGTATCGAGGTTACCGAAAAAATCAAAGCAACGTAAAAATTACGATATTCGAAATTTTGACAACAAGTGCGAGTTGTAACTTTCTACCACTTCAGCCTCGTTGTGATAAATAATTCTAGCCAGCCTCTTTTCCGACACCGCGAAAACCGACGAAATGGTCAGTCGTCTAACGACCGTAACCACTAACAGGAGTTACTATATTCAGACGCTGATCTCACGTAGTTATTTCACTTTGTACAAGCCGTTCACTGCTCGCTAAATCCGATAGAAATGTCCCTCTACCTGTCTTACACTCATTTGGATAAATAGAGCATTTCACGCCAACTCACAATTTTGAGACCCATTGTGATTTCCCTGATTTTCATAGACGGAGCTTTGTTTTCGTGAAAAAAAAATTAATTTAATTTTCAATGCCAACATTTTTGAAATATTTCAAAACATGAGAAA
This sequence comes from Oxytorus armatus, assembly GCA_958009045.1. Lineage (NCBI taxonomy): Eukaryota > Metazoa > Arthropoda > Insecta > Hymenoptera > Ichneumonidae > Oxytorus > Oxytorus armatus. Next base: position 13,799,291 of record OY253755.1, read on the forward strand.
ATCACATCTTGAAAAAAATGTCCGTGTGCATGTTTGCGTGTGTGTGTCCGTGTATGTAGAAGGTACCGAATGAGTACCAAATTTTGTCTCAGGGTAGTTTTAGACTTTTTATTTTTTTTGGTAAAAATTGCTAAAACCTTGTGATTGGTTCAATAATTTATAAAATGAAAATGTATGAAGAAAAAAATCTGAAAAAAATCATAGATGGTCTCTTTGATAATAGCGACGATATAAAAAAAACGGCAAGTTGCTTACTCGAAATTTCACAAAATACTTGAAGCGTTCCTCTGTGAAGAAGTATATCGATTTTGGCTTCCTCATACAGAAAGCATGAAGATAGAAGGTACCGAATGAGTACCAAATTTTGGCTCAGGGTAGTTTTAGACTTTTTTTTTTTTTTTGTAAAAATTGCTAAAACCTTGTGATTTCTTCAATAATTTATAAAATGAAAATGTATGAAGAAAAAATCTGAAAAAAATCATAGATGGTCTCTTTGATAATAACGACGATATAAAAAAAAACGGCAAGTTGCTTACTCGAAATTTCACAAAATACTTGAAGCGTTCCTCTGTGAAGAAGTATATCGATTTTGGCTTCCTCATACAGAAAGCATTGAGCGTTGTGTGAAATTTCGATGAAGCAACCTTCGAGTTTCCGCTTGCAGATTGTTTCCATACGTGTATTAAAAATCGAAAATTTATTGAACTAAGTTGATATATGCACAATCGTCTCATGGATTGTTGCTATGTTTGACCTCAATCATTTCTCCAATGACATTCTATCCGTGCAGAAGATTCACTCGGAAATTCAAAAAATTTGATACATATTGCACGAACTAAACTTAATAAACACATCTCGAGTTATTTTTAAAGGGTTAGGCCACTCTAGTGGCCGAAAAAATAGGCTCTTTTGGGAATTTTTTTTCAGAAAAACTACAAAATAAATCGAGATTGCAAATCAAAGTGTTTATCATACATATCAGTGACTGTATACAATAATTTTTTTGAAGCGATCCAAAATTTCAAGTGAATCGGTTGAAAATTGTCTGAGTTATGTTTCCGGCCAACAAAAACGGAGACGTCAGCGCAAAAACGCTGCACAGCCGCCATTTTGGAACTGATCGCTTCAAAAAAATTATTGACTACAGTCACTGATATGTATGATAAATACCCCAATTTGTAATCTCGATTTATTTTGTAGTTTTTCTAAAAAAAAATCCCTAAAAAAGCCTATTATTTCGGCCTCTAGAGTGGCCTGACCCGTTAAGTAAAAAAATTCATAAATCTAAAACGTCTGAATTGATTTTGTTCAAATTTGCTACGAAGTATCCTTTAATAGGACACAATCGATGTACGAAGTTTTTGCTCCATAACCCAAAAATTAACCCCGCGTTAGAGCCTTAACAAACGGCGATAGCGATTTTGCGGAAAATCCAAAATTTTATAACTTTCGAACGGCTCAATCGATTTCTTCCAAATTCAATAACGGACTGTATTTTATGATAGTCTATTTACGTAAAAAGTTCCAGCCCGATAGCTCGAACTTTCCGTGAGTTATGCTCTTAACTCACTTTTTCGAAATTTTTCGAAATCTTATAATATCCAAAATAATTTGTCAATTGTCACAGAACTCGCAATGATCAGAGGACCTGCACTGAATTAATTGTTTGACAAATTTCAACCTGAAAGCTCAAACCAATTCTAAGTTACAACGGTTTCAATTGTTCACCCGTATCAGCGCGCGCACACTCACACGTCATCAGGATATTTTTTCAAAATATGATTCCTCGATGCATCGGAACATTTTCAGCGAATCGACATTAAAAACACGATTTTTTACCATGAAAATAAAGCTGTCTCCACGCGGAAGAAATAATCCAAAAAATCAAAATTGGTCAGTCCCAATGTTGTGTGAGTTCGCATGGTATCCCCTATATATATGTATATATATCTACACGGCCCTGCTGCGTATCGTGCACGCGACCAAAACGAAAGCGAGGCACTTTATTTTTGGAGTTTTCTATCTCATCGCTCTTTCTCTGTCGTCCGCGCGATCAACGAAGCTCGTACTACTTTTCCAACAAACTTCGCTAAAACATTTTCGAATTTTTCACCATGGAAAGAACGCTCATCAGCGGCTATTCTAATTTATAAATGCATACCGTGATGAAATTGTATTTATAACATTAATGAATCATTGAAAAATTCAACCCTTGAGGATTTTTATTGAAACAATTATCGAAACAATTGCGTTGATCGATAATTAATGTATATTTTGGAGATTAGAAGAAAAAAAATATTAAATTCAATTTATGTGACAATACGTATTTTTCTGAATGTTAAGCATAAGTCTCGATCCCGAGGAAGACGTTCAGGATCCCGATGTTTTCGTCGGTCTCGGTAAATTCGTGGACGAAGAACTTGTTCAAACGGAAAAGGATAAGTTTTTCACAAAGACGATACCACAAATGGTGGACAGGGCCAAAGCACTAAGGTCAACGAAACCTCCGCAGGGCTTATACTTTAGTCTTCAGCAGCAAGGTGAACATTTTATAATACGGTTATTGGGAAACTGTCCTTACAGGAAAAAAAGTTCCCCATTGAGTATTATTGATACGCCTGAATAATAATAATAACAATACTAATAACGAAAAAAATAAAAAATGACAAATGACAAATGACAAATGGCAAATGACAAATGACACATGACAGGTAACAAATAACAAATAACAAATAACAAATAACAAATAACAAATAACAAATAACAAATAACAAATAACAAATAACAAATAACGAATAACGAATAACGAATAACGAATAACGAATAACGAATAACGAATAACGAATAACGAATAACGAATAACGAATAACGAATAACGAATAACGAATAACGAATAACGAATAACGAATAACGAATAACGAATAACGAATAACGAATAACGAATAACGAATAACGAATAACGAATAACGAATAACGAATAACGAATAACGAATAACGAATAACGAATAACGAATAACGAATAACGAATAACGAATAACGAATAACGAATAACGAATAACGAATAACGAATAACGAATAACGAATAACGAATAACGAATAACGAATAACGAATAACGAATAACGAATAACGAATAACGAATAACGAATAACGAATAACGAATAACGAATAACGAATAACGAATAACGAATAACGAATAACGAATAACGAATAACGAATAACGAATAACGAATAACGAATAACGAATAACGAATAACGAATAACGAATAACGAATAACGAATAACGAATAACGAATAACGAATAACGAATAACGAATAACGAATAACGAATAACGAATAACGAATAACGAATAACGAATAACGAATAACGAATAACGAATAACGAATAACGAATAACGAATAACGAATAACGAATAACGAATAACGAATAACGAATAACGAATAACGAATAACGAATAACGAATAACGAATAACGAATAACGAATAACGAATAACGAATAACGAATAACGAATAACGAATAACGAATAACGAATAACGAATAACGAATAACGAATAACGAATAACGAATAACGAATAACGAATAACGAATAACGAATAACGAATAACGAATAACGAATAACGAATAACGAATAACGAATAACGAATAACGAATAACGAATAACGAATAACGAATAACGAATAACGAATAACGAATAACGAATAACGAATAACGAATAACGAATAACGAATAACGAATAACGAATAACGAATAACGAATAACGAATAACGAATAACGAATAACGAATAACGAATAACGAATAACGAATAACGAATAACGAATAACGAATAACGAATGACGAATAACGAATAACGAATAACGAATAACGAATAACGAATAACGAATAACGAATAACGAATAACGAATAACGAATAACGAATAACGAATAACGAATAACGAATGACGAATGACGAATGACGAACAACGAACAACGAACGACGAACAGCGAACAACGAACAACGAACAACGAACAACGAACAACGAACAACGGACAGCGAACAACGAACAACGAACAACGGACAGCGAATAACGAATAACAAATAACGAACAACGAACAATGAATAACGAATAACAAATAACGGATGATCAATAACGAATAACGAATAACAAATAACGGATGATCAATAACGAATAACGAATAACGACTACAAATAACAATAACAATATGTTAAACATTCAAACTTTTCTAATTAACAAATTGCGGTAGTAAATTTGAATGTCTATGAGGATTTTTAAATTGAATTAGTTGTCCTGCTAATTGTTTATGGCGTCAAGACGCTACCCCGTCACTTGATCGTTACAATTTTTTTTTTTTTTTGGAAAATGATCTTCACTAAGAAAATCATGTAGATCCGTTTAAAGCGTGAATTACTATACTGCAATAAGGAAAATTGTAATTTGGTTAAAAATAAGTGTTAATCGTGTTTGTTTCACTCAAAGGTGATTGTGTTGAGTACAGCTACGGATTCGCCGCTTCTTTGCTCGCAAATGCTTTCTTCTCCACCTATCCGAAACGCACAATGAAGACTCATCCGACTCTCGGAGACTTCAACTTTACAAATTTCTTCAAGCATCTTCATCTGTGAGTAAATATTTGTTTATCATGTAAAAATCTCAATTCAAACAGTTTTTCTTCGATTCTATTATTTTTCACGTTGAGTTTAGTCGAATTTAAAGAATGTCTAAAAAAAATGTGCAACTTTCTCGAGAGATGAGCGAATTCAGAAAAAAAAATCGTAAATCAACGAACCAAGTAGCATAATGATACTCGGCCAATCATGAACAGAATAATAAAAAATAATGGCGTCTGAACTCCATGGCAAAGCATTTTAGTAGGCCCACTTACTTTGAAACAATGAGAAACAAAATAAAAATTTTTTCAAACATTCTATCGCGACCTTATGTCGTGATATTTTTTCGCGCTTATCACGAATCTGCGTGGAATGTTCTCAACGACTCAATAATTTCACCAAAAAGTTACGAAAAAAAAAGTTTTTCCCTCGTCATTTTTATTTACCGGAGGCAGCACGAAACAATTTTCCCATTTACACAAAAAAAAACAAATTATCCATCCGTACGGTGTTGTGCAACATCACTGCCAACTTTCAGCTGGTAAAACCCAAAGTCTATAAGAGATGTGTGACGAACTCGCGGTTGGCACACAACAACAACAACAAAAAACACACTCGACGTACTCAAAGCGCGTAATTACGTCCTTGAAGCGTATATACACTTGTGACGTGCGTGACACCGATATATTTATTTACCCAAATTATTTACCCTTAACCTTTCGGGTGTTAATCTATGAATTCACAGAAACGCATACTTCGGTATGATTAATTTTCTTTTTCTTTGCCATTTTCCATTCTACTCTCTTTTTTTATTAAATTTAATTATTCTTGTTTACGTTCGTGACATTCGCGGAACGAAATATCACGACGAATGAGAGAACGCGGTTGACCTTTTCCTTCCCGAAGGCTTGACCTTTTTCCGATGACCTCACAGGGTAAACTGGTGGGTGGTTTATCATAGAATCTACATTTATAATTATAATTAATTATATTATTATTACTTGTACGATTGATATTAATCATTACCGTTACCGTTAAAGTTGCCGTTAACGTTGCCGTTACCGTTGCAGTTAAAGTTGCCGTTGACGTTGCCGTTACCGTTGCCGTTAACGTTGCCGTTACCGTTGCAGTTAAAGTTGCCGTTAACGTTGCCGTTATCGTTGCTGTTACCGTTGCCGTTATCTCTTCCGGTATCGGTGCCGTTATCTCTTCCGGTATCGGTGCCGTTACCGTTGCCGTTTACGTTGCCGTTGACGGCGCCGTTACCGTTGCCATTAACGTTGCCGTTAAGATTACCATTAAGGTTACCATCAAGGTTACCATTAAGGCCACCGTTAAGGTCACCATCAAGGTTACCATTAAGGCCACCGTTAAGGTCACCGTTAAGGTCACCGTTAAGGTCACCGTCAAGGTCGCCGTTAAGGTCACAGTTAAGGTCACCGTTAAGGTCACCGTTAAGGTCACCGTTAAGGTCACCGTTAAGGTCATCGTTAAGGTCACCGTTAAGGTCACCGTTAAGGTCACCGTTAAGGTCGCCGTTAAGGTCACCGTTAAGGTCACCGTTAAGGTCATCGTTAAGGTCACCGTTAAGGTCACCCTTAAGGTCACCGTTAAGGTCGCCGTTAAGGTCACCGTTAAGGTTACCGATAAGGTCACCGATAAGGTTACCGTTGCCGGTATTATTGCTATTATTATTATTATTATTGAACTTTGCTGTGATTTTTCCAGAAACAGCCAAAAGGCAAAATTACGCAGTATTTTACACTACTTCGATTTTCTCGAAACCGAATCGGCCCTCGATGGACGAATGATCGTTTCACGACAGGTAAATCATTTAGATTTAAAAATATAATTATTGTTGATCATCAGTTCAGCAATCAATAAAAAGTCTTCCGTAATTTCTGTTAATATTCCTTTATTAAAAATAAATAATTCACGACTGTTAATGCAGGTAATGACCTCAAAACAGTGGTTAACTATCGAGGATTGGTTAGAGAGCAGTATACCACTATGTCCATTAACGATTCGTCATGGCGGACGAATCGATAGAATAGAATCGGAATCGAGATTTCTTCACGTCTGTTTCGCAAGCTCGCGATTCGGTGGCGGTGTACTCGAGGACGATCTCACACAAGAAACTGTACATGTAAGTAAGTATGTTCAGACGTAAAAAAAAAGGTCAAAGAGGCGTTAAATTGAAATTTATTTCGAAGTAACGAAAAAAACAAAATGTTGAATGTCAATGAAGAAAAATCGAACAAACAAACAGTACGAAGTGGTGGAAAAATTTCAATGAAATAAAAAAAAAATGTTGAGGTCACAAAAAATCTTCAAAGTAATCAATTATTATTTGAGCTTACATCAATCTTCTCAAGCTCGAATTAGCAAAATAATTTAGCTGGGGGGAAAGTTGCCAACTGCCCAAAAATGAAAAATAAAATCCTAAGCAGGTCGTTTAAGAAGTGTCAAGCATGAATGAATTTTCGTTTTATTTTTTGCTGTCAGTCAATTTACAAAATCTACATGTATGTAGAGGTCGTAAATTGGACAATTGATTTTTTTACAGATAGCAACACATCCGGAAATTCTTACGGCGATATTGTCAGTCGAGGCCCTGGAGGACAACGAGGTACTGATAGTGGAGGGTGCTCGGCACGTTTCACGCATAAACGATCCAAAGCACAAAGCGATTTACGAAAGCATACCTGAGCCAATTCCAGTAAGAATTACTCATTAATATTCATTGCCGCCCGATTTCGATTTATAACTAATAACTATTTTTAATTAAATATTAAGGCTTTGAAGAGTTGGTTGAACAACAAAATCATTTGCCAATAGTATATTGGACGAGCTCCTGAACCTATATGTTTTTTTTTAATTAAAAATTTTAAAAATTCATAACGCCTCGATCGAATTTCTCAAAATTCACTAACGAACATAATTCGATTGTTCCCAATAGATGATTTAGGCTCGACGACCAAAAAAAAAGTACACGAACCTGAGCCTTACCAAACTCCTGTATGGATTGTTTGAAAAATTTTTAATTTCATAAAACTCAAGCGCCACGATTGATTTTGTTGAAACGTGATATGAAATATTCTTCAGTGGTCCATTCAATCGATGTATGGTGTTTTGGCTCCGTAGCCCAAAAATTACGCGAGCTTATAAGCTCAACAAATGGCTATACCGATTTTTCGAAAAATCCGAAATTCCATCAATTTTAAACGCATCGATACGTTTTCTCCATATATAATAGCAAATAGTATTTGATGATAGTCTATTTTTGTAAAAAACTTTACAGCCTCAAAGTTTTAGAAGCTACGCCGTTGAAGACCATTTTTGAAAAATTTCAAAATCTCATAAAGACGAAAATAGTTTGTGAATTGTGACAAAAATCGTAGTGAATCAAGAACCTTTGCTAAATGACTTGTGTGACAAATTTTAGCGCGAAAGCTTAGTCCAATTCGAGGTTAGAATGGTTTAAACTGTACACTCTTATAGTGCACACACACACACATATACACACACACAGGCGCAAGTACACACTCATTAGGACATTTTTTTTAACAGTACTTTTCCTATGTTTCGAAACACTTTGAACACAGTGCCATACGAAACTGCATCCACCGGTTTGAGGAAATAAAATGGTGGTAATTCGAAATGGCGTATTGCTTCTTCATCGTTTTTGCGCATGTGCATGCGCATGCGCGATGCTCATCAACTTCACGCATGCGCTTCATTCACGAGGAAGACAAAATTGAAAGAGCACTTTGCTCTTGTACATGAAATTTTTTCGTGATTGCACAAAAATAATTAGGAAGCAATATACAAATTACAATTTGTACCATTTTTAGGTTATGTTTTTATGTTCATGTAACGTTCTGACTTTCAAACGCGCCGATTTTGTTTTTCGTAATAAAAATAGATAACGGTGTGCTACATGGATCCCGAGGATTATTCAAAGCTGCCACTTACTCAATTCGAGGAAGACAATGTTTTGCGCGAGATGAACAAATCACTTTTAGGCTTTCGGCAAAGACGTCCTCCGGGAAGTCCCGCGGATTCCGGAAAATCCGATTCGGATCCCGACGGTGGTCCTGGCACGAGAAGATTATCTCCGATCGGCGAGAGCTTCAGTAGTGCCTCGCCGGAAGTGGAGACTGAAGAAAAAGCCTTGGCAAAAACTAATGGCGAACAAGGTATTGAGTTAATTTAGTATACAATTAACTAAAGAAATTTTATTTTTATATTACAAAGAGGAAAATTTCATAGTACAATGCATTGCATGCAATTGAAATTTTGGCATAGTACAATGTTCATGAGGATTTCTTCTTGCAAGGATGAAAAAAATTATTAAAAAAATGTGAAATGAAAATTAAATTAATTTCACCCATTCATTATCATTTCGAGACCAATCTAACTTTTGTTCCCTTTTTCGTATACATCTTTGGGGTTCCGTACCGAAAAACGAAAACCTTACGGCGAGATTCGGTTCTGTCCGTCCGTCCGTCCGTCTGTCCTTCTGTCTCAGGCTTCTAACTCCTAAATGGTTTGACCTATCAGCTTGAAATTTGGCATGCAACTAGAGTTAGATGTTCCGAGAAAGGGTCCTCAATCATTTTTGAAAAATAATTTTTTTTTGAGATTTTCGAGGGGTTAAAATGAGTGATAAATAAAAAAATTCTCTTCTGTCGAGTAGAGCGTTGTTTAAAAGGGCTTCGTTCAAGGATTTAAAAAGATATTCTTTAATATTTTTTAAATATTTTCGACAATATTTATCAAAATTGCGATACCCTCTATGCTGCATAAAATATTATTGCGGCATTTACGAAATTTTTTCTTTTCCCTTAATCAATTTATCCTAAATTTTCTCCGATTGACCAACACGAAATCCGAAATACTCTCTGAATTTTTGTCGATCAGCTTCGTTTTGATCGTAATAAAAATGGCGTCTTTTCAGACGGCATGTTTATTTCGGAAAATCAAATTCCTTTAAAAATTTTTTTCCTAACTTTCGATTTCATTCAAACAAAACGGCGCTCGAGAACCGCAAAAAACGAAATTTCTTCAACATGTTTGAATTTTCGAATTTCACAAAAGTCAGATTTCACAAAATTATATCAATGATATCAAACGTCAGGAATGGGATTCGAAACTTTTTTTTTTACAAATTATTTTTCTTCAGTACTGACAAAGGAGATAACGGGTGGCGATTCACCGAGCGAGATACGGACGAGACCAAATGGACGTTCCACGAGATCACAGAGTCCGCCTAAACTCGGTAAAAGTACGAGCTCGGCGAGTCGAAGAAGTCGATTTATCGTTTTGGGCTCGAGCGGCGAGGTATTGCCAGTTACACGAAAATCCTTAGGACAAATGTCCGTTTACAGCAGTTGCAATAGCCAGAGTACGGAAAGCTTTCACAGCGCGAAAGAAACTATTGAGGACGAACCGGCAGGTAATAATATTTTTTTAATTTAAAAAATATATTTATTTTCAAATAATAATTATTAAATAATTATTATTATTATTATTATTTGAGTAAGAAAAAATAAAAATAAAATAAGAAAAATAAATATGATATTTTATTTATAATAAAAAAATAATAATAATAATAATAATTATTATTATTATTATTATAAAAATATTATATCTATTTTTCTTATTTTATTTTTATTTTTTATTATCATTATTATACAATAATAATGATAATTCATTCATAATTGAGAAACTGTGAAAAAAAAACTTTCCACGATTTTATAAAAAATAATTTAGACATTCAATTTCGTTGCTTTATGGAAAAAATGTAATTTTCAATTTTTTTTTGTTAATCAGAATTATTGTTAAATTCAATGGTTCGTGAATTTTTTTTTTCGTAACAGACGAAGAGGAACAAAAATTAACGAGACGTTACAGCGCTCAGTTGGACACACCCGAACGAAGGGGAACTTTTGCTCAGCGACTCAAAGAAGCTTTACATCGCGAAAGCACAGCCACCGGATCACGCTCCTCGGAAAATTCTTCCGGCGAAAGCAGTTACGCCGTTGGTATCAGCGTAACCGGAAGTCACGTCGCGGATCAGGATATCAAGTAGGTTTTTTTTTAGTGACTTTCAACGCTGTTAACCAATTTAAACTGGAAACATCACTAAAAATGTCGTACTTGAAATATTTTATTTTCCGTCATTTTTTAAAATTATTCTGTAAACATTTAAATAATTATAAAATATTTTAAACAGTGATAATAATGTTTTACAATTTTTGTTTTTTTTTTCCTATTTCTCGCAATCAGAGTTAAAAGGGGTGGTTCGAGAGGGTTTGTGTTACGGGACGAAACTGTGGATGAAGATTTTCTCAAAGAGTCTTTGGAGGCGGAACAAAGATGGCTCGGTAGATTTCGACAAACTCAACCGCCGGGTCTACAGAGGAGAGACACGAACGCTAGCAGTAAATATAGTTTCAGTACGGAGTACAGTTCAGGTGAGAATTAACGTCTTTTATTGAGGATTTTTGACGTGTGCAATCTCGCACGAATGCTAAATTGTTGAAAACTGTAGAGTACAATTGCAATCGTTAGATTTTTCGATTATAAACCGAACAGATTCGAAAATACATCTCATCGAGTGCCACCCGTTTCAAATCCCGGAATTCCTACATTGAATTGAAAATATGACAAGTGACAAAAACCTCACGAGAACGAAATTTTTGTTTAATTTAATCGGTTGTTTTGTTTGTTCGTTACGGTCAAAACATATTGAATGCGCCATCTTGATATTCAAAAAAATGTAATTTACACTCAAAATGGCCTGATCGCAAAAACCTCCAGATACCAATTTTCATGATTTTCATTTTCATGAATTTTCATGATTTTCGATGAGTTGTAATTTTACGTTCCATTAGCTCCGCTATCTTGAATTTTATTTATAAATTCGCGAACAGCAACCTCAAAAACGTTCGGGTATCCATTTTCATCATAATCGGCAAATTTTGTTTTGTTTTTGTCGGCCATGTTAAATACACCGTCTTGAACATTGAAATTTTAAGTTCGAATGTTCTCAAGTATCATTTTTCATGATAATCGCATAATTTTTAGCTTTTTAGACGGCCATATTGAATCCGCCATCTTGAACATTGAAATGTTTACTTGGAATGTTAGAATCGGCGACCTATGGATTCACCAGATATCAACCAGATATCATTGTTCATCACAATCGAATCGTTATAGATCATTGATCGATCATTTGGATACTTTTAACTTGAATTTCGGCATTCCAATTACCAATTCGAAATCAGTAACCTCAAAAAGCTCAAGATGACAATTTTCACCAAAATTAAATCATTTTTAGTCTCTCGGTCTTTCAGTTTTCACACAATAATCTCGGATGGTGATATTATAACCCTAATACCACCGTCAAGATTTAAACATTTCCTTTTTTTTTTTCGTTCAGCCCTATTGACTCCGTCATCTTGAATTTCGTGAAATATAACCCGGCGCCGTTTCTGAATCAGATTTCTGCTCCGAACTTGAGGAAGTTTATGACCAACTGTCAAAATGGCTCGAAAATCCGATTGCGTCGGACGAGAACAGAGAAATGGATGCACGCGACAGAGCGGTCGTTCAATTTGCTGGTTCACTTCTGAGACGGGCTCTTAGCGAATCTTTCGCCGGTGTTCCCGTACAAGAGGGTGAACCTCAACCGCTGATGGGCCCCAATGACGTTCATCAAAAGCACAAGCTCGCACTGGCCGTGCGAAGTTTGAGCCTGGAATTGGCAAGGCAGCGAAACAAACGCCAACAATCGGTGAGAAAAGCAATTTTTTTATTTGACATTCATTTTCCACTGATTCTCGAATAAATCCGTGAACGACAACAACGAATAAGTCGAAAAGATTGAACGAGAGACAGTCGAGAACTAACACACAATTTTATAAGCCTCGATAAAATCGTTCTACGATAGCGATGGTATAAATAACAGTTTTGCGGCGTTTTGCGCGCTGTGAAACGAAAGAGATACGAGTATGAGAGAGCCCCGAATGCGATCATCGCAGCGTGAGAAAATGGCGTCTTTAGCCGCCATTTCGCGTTATATGCGCCAGTGGTAACTCAATTTTCTTTTGGCCGAACCTTTGTCGAAGGAGGCTTAATGGAATTCAATAAAATGTTGTAAATGAACGAACGATTGTGGCGAGGAGACGATACTACTATGTTTTTCTGGGGTTTAACGAGATAATAAGCAAATTTTCGAAAAATAGATTATCGTCGAAAAATGAATAATCGTACTTATTCATGAACGTTCTCGAAATTTATTATCATTTCGTATTAGTTTGATTGAAAATGTTGCGAGACCGTAAAAATTCAATTTAGTTCCATTCACGAATTCCCGATAAAGCTTGATTCAAAGGTTTTGAGGTTATGTTGATACTCAACCTGGCCAAAGTTCAAAATGGCGATGGAAATTTGGACGATCAAAAAACAACAAATCATTCGATAACGATCGAAACAAGTACCTGGTGATTTTCCAGATCGCCGATTTAGAATTCAAAGTTTAATTTTCACAATTCAAAAAAAAAAAAAAAAACGCGAACCGATGCCATTATCATGAAAACCGATATCTGACAATTTTCGAGGTTGCTGATTACGGATTCGAAATAAAAATTTCAAAATATCAACATTCAAATTGGTGTAGTCAATATTTTTGACAAAAACACAAGAAACGATGCCATCTTCATGAAAATTGATATTGGAACATTTTTGATGTTACTGATATCGAATTCAAGGTCAAACTGACCGAACAACAAATGACGCTGGCTCATTAGGCTGTGCGGCCATTTTTTTATCCTTCTTTTTTTTCCCGGTGTTTAAAATTTCGTCGGAAATATGGTAGCGCGTTTTAACAAAAGCGATCTGTAGTAATAATATTTTTGGCGAATTGATTTAAAAAAAGAACGGCGTTATACAAGCCAAACTCTTGGAAAAAAAAAAAACCGATACGCAGGTATCCGAAAACGACGAGGAAATGCCTCACGAAGATGCTGCCAGCGACGATCAGATAGCAGCGAGGGAGTTAAAAAAATCGCAACACCGTAAACTTTGGGCAGTAACATTCACGTCCGAGGTTCTTCAGACTCTGGTCGACGAGGAGGCCACTTTATGTCTGCCGGGTTCGTCGTTGATCGAGCTTTCGGGATCGGATAAAATTTCGGAAATGCAATTGGAAAAATGCAAAAGCGTCGATTCACTTGCGGAAAAACGTGAGGAACGTCGGAATGAAAAAAGCACATCGCACATTGATAAGGTGCCAGAAAGCCTGCTCTGAAAAAATTGAAATTAATTTTTTGCAGTCCAATTGTTTGCGTTGAAAAATCATTTTTTTAAATACAAATAACAACAACGAAAAATGGGCTACAAAAAGTTGATATTTTATTGTCGCGATTGGGAGGCAATTTCGTCCAGCATTCGTGCGTTAAGGGGACTGCAAAGTGAATGAGAAAGCAAAATATTAAAATGATAGTTTTGATAATGTAAAAAAAAAATGTTTATTAAGTATTTAAAAAATAAATACAAAATATTGGACAGAGAACGATTGAAGTGTCCAAATTTTCCGTATTATATCTGATAATAAAATCTTACCGTCGTGAATACAAATTTTTGACTTTTAAAATCGTTCACTGCATTATATTTTATTTCTATTTTCGAGCAAAAAATCTATTTGCTTTTCGGTTCCTTTAAATCGATAAATTTAAATAACTCACTGGCAAAATGTTATCCCGTAACAAACCCGATTAATTATTTCGATTTATCTAAACTTTAATGCATCAATCGATTAATACAAAAGCCCTTCTGTCTCTCGTTCTATCTTCCAATATCTACTTTACAATTTTTCACAAAATAACTTACGATGTTGCAAGGTGTTTTTTGTGTGATTTTTTTTTTTTTTTTTTTTTTTTAAATTAAGAATACAAGAACATATTTTTATGCGACGTTTTTGCCATACGCTTTTTCGCGATGCAAATAACCGCTTGATAACTAAAAAATAATAACACTTACGTCGATTATCATTTAAAAATATTATGCCGGTCGAACGAGTGCCAACATTTATAAAATATAATACTTTTTCACGATTTCGACGTTCGTGATTATTAATGTTCGACTTTGCCAAATTAGTGTCTCCGTGAAATGTAAAGAAAATTGAAAGTTTATCGTTTAAAAAATGTATTCTATTTAATCGTACTGGTTTGTAAAAAATGCGCCAAATACTTTTCGATAGCAATTTTTTTTTCGAGTTTTAATCGAAACTTTTGTTCCGCAGGAAGCGCCCACTAAATACATCGAGTTGCGTTTTTAATAAAAATTCACAAAACATTTTTATTTATCCGATCGATCTTAAAGTTTTATTCGTAGTATATCACATTGTTGAATATATTTTTGTAAAATTTTGTCAATTGCGTCAAAAATGCGGGACTTAAAATTAAAAAGGTCGGTCGTAATATCAATTTTGGAAAGTTGCTTAAAACTGGTAGAATTTTGATGAAGCCATCATTTACTATTCTTAACGCGTGATTTTTAGAAAATTTGTCGAAATTCTCGACTTTTTCGAACGAGTAAAAAATAATCATCTTTATTTTCAAGCCTCATTTGACTAGGAAGTCATAATTGTATTTAAGAAAAAATTATATTTCGATGTTTGTTAACCCGATGATTTTTTAATACAAAATTAATCAATAATTCTCAATTATTGTTAAATTTAATGTCATACGTGGAAAATACTTTGCAATCGAAAAGTATTTTCATTAATTAAATATTTTTTTTAAATGTTACACTGCTTGATAGATCGATTTTTCAATTTTTTTCTACAATTCCTAAATTGTATTATTTCATATTTGCTCCACTTAATCAAAAACAATTACGAGTTTTATTTATTTTCCCCCAAAAATAGAAGCCATATTAAGAGCATGTGAAAGGTTTGTTTTACCGAATCTGTAACGAACAGAATGCAGAGACATTTTCGGTTGAACATTCGATCGAACGCGCAGTTATCTCTATCGTAAATAACAGAAAATGTTGAAATTCAATATAGAAATGAACATTTACAGCTGGGAACGAAGAGGTCTGAAATAAAAATGGATATAATTATTATTGTATAGTGTGATTTCGACAAATTTTGCTATTACGATAGAGTCGCATAAGAACCTTAACTAACAAGCGTCGAAACAATACACAATAATCGTGTAAAAGTGTTTTGGTTTAGTTTATTTATATTCTACTGACGCTACTTGCAGACCCGAACGCCAATCTCTTTTCCTTACTCAATTTTCAATTCGCAGAAAATTTTCCAGTAATTGGGGTCCGTCTTAGCAAAATAAAAGTTACGATGTCAAAATATATCGTAAATCGCTTCTGGCACGGATAATTTCCGTATTTGGTACATGTTCGCTGAATGTTATCCAGATTTCAAAAGTTCCCACTTTACCGACGATGAGAAATTTCGACGGTCGGTACAGTAGGGATCCCTGTAATATGGATAACATTCACGGAACGTGTACCAAACACGCAAGTTATTTTAATATTGAAACCTCTTCTTTGTCAAGTAGGACCCCAAAAACTCACGAAAATTGTCTGTGAACTGAAAATTGAGTAAGAAACATCATGCATTCAGATTTGCACGTAACGCCAGTGGAATATAAGCGAACTATATCAAAACACTTCTCCAAGATTACTGTGTATTTTTTTACCAAATGCCATTCTGTTCATTTTGCAGATACGCCAATGAATCAATCCTCGTTAGTTAGGGTTTCTAACCGTCTATATCATAATGGTCAACGGTTCGTTTTTAACTAGTAGTCTACAATTCTATTTTCAATCTCAACATTTTCTGACATTCACAATAGAGATAGAGGTGTCCGGAATAACTTGAAGAAATTTCAAATCGTTCGTTTCGATAATTTAAAAATGGCGTTTGTCGGAAAATTTCGATGTATTCCGTCGGTAAAACAGACCTCTCACATGCTCTTAAATGATGAATTTGAATAGTTTCCTGTTCCGAATTTCCTCAGTTTCACAATAATTTCGATACCAGCAAAAGAGACTTACGAAATTGTCATATGGAAAATTTAATTTTATAAATTTAGTTGCCAGGAGACAGTAGTCCCCAAGGAGGTGGCTTAATGCCAGTGGCAACTGGCAATTGGGGCTGTGGATCACGTTTGAAAGGGGATCCACAATTAAAACTGGTAATACAATGGCTTGCTGCCTCATTAGCCGGTGTGCCTAGACTGATTTATTACACTTCCGGTAATACGAGTTTGTCGAAGGTAAAGTAAAAATTAAATTTATCCTCGTAATTAATTTTACGCTTCATAATTCGTTATTAATTAGATATGTTAAGGAAAAATGCATGATTTAAAAATTTTTCCGTTTTTGATAAAAGCCCTAATATATTCGTGATCATCGGATGAAAAAATAGATCGAGATCATTAAAAAGAACCTTGATGAATGATTTTTTGCATTCCAGCGAAAAAACAAGTTTATTCACTAAAATCCTTGTAAATATGCTTCGGGAGGGAGCTGCAACTCCCCTATGTAGTAATTCTCTTCGCAATCTTTCGAGAATTAAATATCACGTTTGGGTCAATGAACGACCATATTCTTTTCTAGTTTTATCTAGATTTCGTAAATTCGGACTGATCGATTTTGTTATTGTTTGCATCCATTTTATTCGGTAATTTTCAAAGTGTTTTCGCGCTCGCTAAAAATCTTAATATTCCGATGAATCAAAATACAGTCTTTAAGTCTAATCGCGACGTTTCCAAAACACCCGTCAGAGACTTAAATCGCTCAAGTGGGAACAGAGTTATGATTTGTTGAAACTTCGACGTTTAGATTTCCGAAAAAATGAAGAAAAAATAAAGAATTGAATTTTTTTTTTACGTCATCCAGTGTTATGTGAGAGCTTTTAAAAGCGCTATTTTCCCGCTGATTTCAAATAACACCGCGTTTTTTTTTGCAAAAATAAAAAATTCCATATTTAAAAGTACAAAAAATCGAAGAACAATAATGCCTTAATACTTAATAATAATTATAACTTACAAGAGCAAAATTATGATATAAATAATTATTTTCCTTACTCCTTTCCTTTAAGAAGACTTTGTTTACATAAAAAAACGAACTTGCGATTTCAAACTTTTTGTTGTTGTTGTTTATTATTAAATATTTCAATTGTAAATTTCAGTTCGACACCGTGAGTCGAGTTTTAACGGATCGCCGATGGTCAGTGGGTGACTTAGCGGCGGCAACATTGAGGTTTGCCGTGCACACGATCGAGGAAAGGGTCAAAGGACGAAACAGCCTGTTCGAGGAATTAATCGGAGTTGACAAGCCGAGTCCTTAGCCGGACGCGATGCTGTCAGTTCTCGTGGACGTTTTAGCCACGATGATCGAAGACAGCATGTCGACGTCAAACGTCGAATAAACATTTTGTTTTATTTTTTATTTTTTAGAAATTCCTCGATACGTCGAATTTACCGGGCTTGGCGGTAAATATAACATAAATCATTAAGGATTTTTTTTTTTTTTTTTGTAAAATTCGTGTCGAGCTTTGAGATCAGGTCGCAAGGGTCGAGAATTTCGGGGACTCGTATATACAATGGTTGTCAATAATAAATGTAAAGAAAAACATTAGAAAAAAAAAGAACAAATTTACGACGTAAAAACTGGGCAATCACGAACGCGCAAAATTCAAGCATATCAAATAGAAATATCAGCCATTTTGTTTTTATGGAATTTGAAAAAAAAAAAAACATCTGTAGTCAACTAAGAATTTTTTAGCGTATACAAAATCTCGGAAAATTTGTTTCGAGAGAAAAGAAAATGTCGTTGGTGTTTAGGGTTTAAAAAAAAATTCTCAGTTTGTGAAAAAAAAAAAAAAGTTCGTTAAAATGTCTGATTAATATATTTTTTCTCATTATACTTTTTGTCATTATCATTTAAATAATGTTGTGCTTTTGCTATCGTGAAAATCTCGAGGTTTTTGTTTCATTGAAAGTTACAAAGTTTAAAAATAAATTATTCTCCAAAAATTTATTTTCGATGATTTATAGAAAGATCTCCTTTCTATAAAAAAATTTAAAAAAACACGTCACGAAATATCTCGAAATGCGATATATTCCTGAATTCGGTAAAGGCGCATTCTTATTGGACGTCGATGTCGTTCTTGAAGTTCGGCGTACTTCAGATTGCTCGATCTAAGACGACGAACCTAACCTTCGAAGAAGCGCGCGATTCGAATTCACCGATTCGATTAGTAACGATTTTTCGTCACAAATAGAATTGATGAATTTTCTGATTCCTGAATATTCAGTACAACCAACTGTTTCAACTTGATTATTGATTTTTTTCCCCCTACAATGCTTCAGACTCGGTATATTTCTAAAATGGTCCATATAATTAGACCATTTTATTTCGTAGGACGAAAAAATTTCATATTCAATTTTTGTATACGCTAAGAATTCCTCAATGCCTGAGATCATGTCGTGGAGTTAAAGTGGCAATAATTGACGACGCGGCACAATATACTACATAAATATTACAATATATTTTGTACATTACCGTTTGTACAACAAGGGTATAGCGAAAACAAACAAAAAAAAAACAACAGTCAAGTACTATACACGAATAGTATAGTAATATATTCATAGAAGACGAAGAAGAACAAAGAGAAAAAAAAATATTAGGAGGCTTTAAACGGCACTTTGAATCTTCGCGGAAGAAGCTTTTGTACGAAAATCCAATAGAATGGAGGCGCAAAAATGTACGCGCCAAAAAAAAAAATTAACTGTACGCGGGTCTATTTAACCTCGAGGCCTATGAAAAAAAAAAGGTATGATCGGGGGCTTGCACGAATTGAAACGCGGTCTTCCAATATTAAAA
Source organism: Oxytorus armatus (assembly GCA_958009045.1). Lineage (NCBI taxonomy): Eukaryota > Metazoa > Arthropoda > Insecta > Hymenoptera > Ichneumonidae > Oxytorus > Oxytorus armatus. The sequence continues at coordinate 13,818,823 of OY253755.1, forward strand.
GAAACAAAACACGTAAAAGTATTCGACGAGTGCGAATCGCAAGCTCCCATGGACATTTATTTGACTAAGTTATACGTGGGATTTAGGATTATATTGAAAAAATGAATATAATTGTCATATTATATAAAAATTGTATATAATAGGATATGTTAATAAATTTTTAACGTAATCCAATAAATTTGTTTTTTTTTTTTCAACCTTATTCCCAACCAATTATTTTTCTTTTCAGTCATTGCTTCATCCCCTCCCTAGAAAAAAGATATGTCACGAAATATCTCGAAATTCGATTTATTTCCGAAGCCGACCAATTCCTCTCTGTGATTGGCTGTCGATGACGCGCTCGGAGTTCGATCGTATGCATACTTCAGATCGCACGATCATAAGCAACGAACCTAACCTACAAAGCAGCGCGGATACCGTTTCTAGTAGATATAAGAGAAAATTGAGAGGAAAAATGACGAGCCTAAAGAATGAACTAATATCGACATCGAGAAATATATATTAATTTAAAGCAATCAATTTCGTAAATTAATAAAGATCGGAGTAAAGAAAAACTTCAAACTGACCCTCCTAAATTATCATCTACCAAGGGTTCCAGGCTGGATTGGCTCTTAATGTATTTTTAATTTTTCTAGAATAAAACAGGATAAAGCGGAAGAATGGACAATGGAGAAGTATAATATTAGTATAAACATGCCAGCGAGTAAGCACCTACCAATGAATTAACTTTTGTTTCTACGAGGGTGGTCTGAAAAGTTTCCGACCTAAGATAGAAACAAGACATTTTTGTTAAAAATTTTTTTTTTTTTCTTCATAGTCTCCTTGTAAGTCTATACACTTCTCCCAGCGATGCTCTTATCTCTTTAGTGTACTTCCGGCGCTCAATTGAATTCCTCGTTCAATTTGTTGTACACCGAGCTGAATATTTTCTAACGTCATCAGAAAAGTCTTTCCAACAACTTCTCTTTTGGAATTGTCTATACGATTTTTCAATCGTATTTTAAAGTAAAAACAACACGTGTATTTACTACTCTAAAACGTGAGCCTCTCCCCTTAAAGACTCGTTAGTATTGAATTTGACAAGAATCGATCGACCAGTTCATATTATATGCCATAAAAAAATTTTAATGCCATATAATATAAACTGTTCGACCGATTATGGTCAGATTAATTTAGCGTCTTTGACACAGGTGTTTCTCTTATAGGACTTACGTCATGTAAGAATTGAAACAAGAGTTTTTTTCTGATATAATTTACGTCATATAAGAGAAAACACGTATATGCTATGACCAACAGTCATGGCATAAAGCTATATGGCGTAAAGTCTTCACGAATAAACGGGCAATCTAATGGAAATAAAATTTTCCAAATCGGATAAGTATTTCTTGAGATTAGCGCGTTCGAACATATCGACGAACAAACAAACTCTCCAGTTATGCCATAGTAGTAAGATAAAAAAATCAATATATTTATTATAAAAAAATTAAACTCAAAATTCATTCGAAGCTTATATATATAGTGTTGATTTTAAACTTAATTTTTTTTTAACGGTCAACATTATTCGATAACGTTTTTTAGGGAAATCACGTAGATCCTTTTACCAAATAGAATCCATTAAGAAAAATTAAAATCTAAACAAGTATTCTGGATTTTCTTTCACGCCTTTGAAATTAACTTTAATTTCAAAGGCGTGCCTATTTTTTTTAAAACAATATTTTTCCAAATCCCTATGTACTTCTCTTCAAAATATCATATTATTAACGAAAACACTCGGTATTTTTTTTCAGATCGACGTTGAAGAGAGTTCTGCTGCGTGCCGCGGAGATGACAGCACCTGACGCGAGAGCTTCCCCAGCGCCACCATGCGGCGTGAAAAATGTGAAAAAAATGTTTTTTGATACATTAATAAACAAGGAACAAAACCCAAAAAAATTTTTCGAATATCTTTTTATTTTCCCACAAAAAAAAATTCTTGAAAAATGTGAAAAAAAACAGGGGGTCACAGTGGTGTTCACCCTTAACATTGCTAAGGAGCTGTTGGACTCGGTCCGCGACGACCCAAATTTGCTCCACAGGGTCATAACTGGTGACGAATCATGGGTTTATGGTTATGACGTGGAAACCAAAGCTCAATCATCGCAATGGAAGCGGCTTTTTTGGAATCGGCAAAAATCGAAGACAAGCCAAAACACGTCTAACCAAAGCAGCAGTCGACAATTAACTAAACATTCAAAATGGCCGATTTTTTCAGCATAAGTGAGGGACACGAGTACCAACTTAACGCCACAAAAAAATCGAAAATCGAATATACGTAGCCCGCGAAAATTCAAAATTCGCGATACTTTTTGAACAGACCTCGTATGTGTGTTATATATTTTTTATAATATTGAGTAAACATTTACTATAACGAAAATAATGAATATCTCCTGGTTCTTGAATATATTGGAAAAATAACTTTTTTTAAATTAATTATGTTATAGACGATTTGTTTCCGCACGCACGCGGTTCTGGGAATTTCATGATTTTGCGGGAAGACAGAGATAAATTTTAACCACGCCGTATATTCATTTATGCGTTTGCGGAAATTCATTGAATGTTACGTAAAAATTCGCTATTGTCAACGTGTCTAAGCTGACGTGGTTAAATCAATGAGAATTCAGTTTTTTTCTATGTAAACGATACATCTGTTATGTCAAAAATTGAGTTTTTCTGAACTATTAATGCTCTTGACGGACGTCAAGTTTCAATCTAACTGAGACGCTCTAATCAAGGAGAAACTCTTGTTTTATTACTCCTGGAATCAGTCCGAAACGCAAACTACCTTTTCCGAGTCTAACCTTTCGGCAAATTGCTCGAGATAATACTTTTGGAAGGCTAATGTTTTAAGGGTAATGTTTCTTAGGGTATCAGTTGAAATTGAGACGTACGATTGGATTGGTCATTGATTTTCCCCGAAATTGTTAACAAGTACTTGTTGGGCACGAATTATTTATTAAAATGGAACGAAATGTTAATTGGCTATACGATTTTTATTTATTTTTCATCAAAATAAAAAGAAAACGTATTTTTACTACTCTTAAACGTGAGCCTCTCCCCTTAAAGACTGGTTATTATTGAATTTGACAAGAATCGGTCGGCCAGTTCATATCATATGCCATAAAAAATTTGTAATGCCATATAATATAAACTGTTGGACCGACTATCGTCAAAATAATTTACTGTCTTTGATACAAGTGTTTTTATTATCTGACTCACGTCATGTAAGAATTGATAGACGTGTTTTTCTTATATGACTTGCGTCGTATAAGAAAAAACACCTGTATGCTGTGACAAACAGTGCTGTTGCTCTTGATGTAAATGCTCGAGGAAAGGGGCAGATAGTGCTATAGGACACTTTGTCGACGGGAGTTATATTATTTTTTCATACAATTATATACCCTTCAGATTAGACACGTTGACGAGCTCGAATTCAAAGCGTAACGTGTTATGCGTTTACGCGAACGCATAAACGAATTTACGATATGTTTAACGGTGAGCTCTATTTATCTCTCCGCAAAATCCTGAATCCCCGGGGCTGTGTGCGTCCAGAAAAAAAATGTTCCATAACATCCTTAATTTGAGAAAAATTCTTTTTGCAGTATTGCCAAGAAGCAGGAAATATTAATTATGTTCGATATAGTGAATCTTTATGTGACATTATAAAAAATATGTCAACACATATATAGATCACAGAGATTATTGGAAAAGTGTCCGTGGAATCTTTGGAGAATCTTTCAACAAAATTATTTGAGGCATTTTTGTCCGATCGTTGGTGCGGATTTTTATATTGAAGAAACGAGACACCAATTTCTATCGCTTCTACCACATTAATAAGTAGAAGTCATATTAATTATCCTCCACTCGGTCTAATGATGTAACGGTTACGTAGAAGAAAAAAATTCATAATTATAAATTCACATGTGCTCATTTGGTTTTTTTTCCATCAGCTCAGATACGGTGACAACAGCGCGCTCGAATTCATACACAACATTTAATGCATTTCCCCAAACGAATAAATGAATATACGACGCGCTTAAAAATGACCTCCGCTCGTTGCATATATAGGTCAACAAATTTATCCTTAAGTAGATTTTAGATTTAGATTTTAATTCTGTAATTCATTCTATCCGGTAAAAGGATCTTTATTATTTTACGAATTGAGCTTAACGAATATTATTGAAGGTTTGAAAAAAAATCACGTAAAATGCTCCGAGGCATTTTAGTTCGATCATTGTGACGGATTTTTCAAATTAAAAAATAAGTTACCAGTTTCTAGCGCTTTTGCAATATTAACAAGTGGAGGGTCTATTGAATATCGTTTATTCAGTCTAATGACGTATCCCTTACATAGAAAAAAAATCATAATTATAAATTTACACATGCACAATCTTCATTTGTTTTTTTTTTCCATCAGCTTGGATACGGTGGCAACAGCGCGCTCAAATTTTTACGCAACATTTTATGCATTTCTGCAAACGCATAAAGGAATATACGACGTGCTTAAAAAATGACGTCGTTTTGTTAAATCGTTAAAGCCCGAGGCCGTGTGTGTGTCGGGAGACAAATGGTCTATTACATACGTGAATTTAAAAAAATTCTTTTTCCGGTATTCTCTCGATCGTAAAGGAAAATTTGTGTATGCGCAATAATGACGAGGAAGCAACATGGAAACGTGAATTATCGACGTCTTTTAATAACAGAATCCAAATATTTTTCAACACGTTCGTTTAAGCTTTCCGATTAATCACTGTTTCCGAATACAATAATAATTATCGTATCCGATAAACAGTTGAAATCGCGGTCAAGAGTCGATCGGGTACTGGGGAAAGTGGTATATTTTAAATAACGTTAAAATGTCCCTTTCTAGAGTGCAATTTGTTGATTAATGATACATAGTTCTCACGGGATTAACAAACGTTAAATATTTTCAAAAATCGATTTTCAGCCGGAGCTAAAAAAGTCGAGGAGCGTTCAGTTTTTTTTTTCCTTTTTTTCCAAACTTCGGCGAGACTCGAAATTGTTCAACCAAATTCGTATTTCGCCACCCTTTCATCCCTCCGTGGCTTCTCACCTATTCCACGCTCGTTTCGTTGTTTCGTATAACCGTGTCGTTTTCTTTTGCCAACGATTGCTAATTACTCAGCCAAAATTCTTTTTCCTCAAAAATATCTTGATTGCATATTATAACGGGCAAATGAATTTGAATCCTAGTTCCAAGACTAGTTAAAACTTCACAGATTAAAATGCCGTTTGATTTTTTTTCTTTCATATAAGTGGAACGCCCGCAATAGTGGTAAGCATTTTTTGACAATGAGTGGCTAAGTTGCCGTGTACCTCAGCAATGAGGGACGATTTCGGGCTGAAAAAATTGTAAAGTTTGCTCAAAATGTGAACAAATATGGGGTAAAAATTTCGCACTTACATCTTTATTTAGACCGCCAAAAAAAATTCTTTCAAAAACAGCTTTCACACGGGATGACGGTCTTAAGATTAAAATTAAAACGATCAAATGGAAATATTGAATTTATTAATAAATTTACAAATCACTCTCTAATCGCCATGAAATTAATAGCACATAGATTCGACGCTGTATACGAATGAGAGAAGCCACAACGTTTCTCTCCTCCGTTAATTTTCCTGTCCCTGAATTGGCGGCCACCTTCTTACGACTGTGACACGTGTCGTTCTTGACAAACGTGCCACATTGCAGAAACCGTGTCAATGCTCTTTCGAAAAATTATTCACAAATATGATAGCTTATCGAAACAAGTGTCGCTTGCGCACACCTGTATGTACAATCGGAAAATGTGTTGAATACGAACGTCACTACTTCCAGTTTCGACAACAGATTAGATTTTTCTATGTAAGTAAAGCTAAACGAAAGGAACAGGAGAAAGTTGCAAAGATCTTGAAACGTATTATTTATTTCACGGGTTTTAGCATTGATATATCGTAGTTTTTACCACGGTAGCAGAGATACATTCCATCCGTTAAGGGAGGGGTAAGGGTTTCAGCGTAAAAAAAAATACTTTATTTGCGATTTTTTTTCTCAAATATGGATTGAGCAATTTTATTCGAACCTTTTGTACATTATTGAGCATACTTTTGACAATGTTGTGTAATTTTTTCATGCAGAAATATTGAAGCATAAGCCCGTAACAGAGCTTCCCCCAGAACGTCTTGGAAAAAAAAAGATTTGCGGTGTTCACTATAACTCGGCCGGAAATTATCTGAAAATGAAAAACCATGAAAATTTAGTCAAATTATAATCAAATCTTCCCCCCAACGTTCTCTGATCATTTTTTTTTTCATTTAAAAATTTTTGGTGGCCATCTAAAGTGTGAACTGTTATTTTCCACGAAAAATTCCGCCATTTTGTGGGTGGAAAACACCCTTAATGTAAAAAAAAAAAATTTAACTAAACGTTGGGGGGAGGTATTTTATATGTAGAAAATGTGTACAAAGTTTGAAATGAATCGGTCAAGTAGTTTTTAAATGGCAGTGAACACGGACTTTGAAAAAGTAGTTTTGAGAAAAACGCGTCTAAAGTGCACTGCTAGCCCGACCGCCCGCAGCTGTTAGAAGTATAGCGTTAAAGGCCAGGAGATTAATAAGACAATAACTTCAAGAATATTGCTTAGATCGGTTACAAATTTTAAGGACATATTCTTGAAACGTTAAACAATAAGATAAGACAAAAAAAATTCGATTTTTCGAAACTGATAACCCTTACCCCGCCCTTAAAGTAGTGGTATGGTAACTTAAGCCGATTTTCATGTCTTTTTTGGAGGCCGTCTTTTTGTAGGAAAATGAAAATGAATCGTTTTGGATATTTAGGATGTTTTTATTTACATATTAAAAATACAAAAAAAAAAATTTTTGAAAAAATTTAATAGTTCATTATTATTATTGATCGAAGTTGGCACCTCGAAGTTGGCATCCCGGGTCCTAACTTTTTTTCTAGCGAACCGATTGCTTTCAAATTTTAACAGGTACTCTACACACTTATAGTTCTCATCGGAACCACCGAGAAATTTTTTCACCCCTAACTTTTTATTTTACAACCCCTTCTTTGCTAAAATAAAAGGACATTAGCAAAGGAGGGATTGTAAAATAAAAGGTTAGGGGTGAAAAAATTTCTCGGTGGTCCGACGAGAACTGTAAGTGTGTAGAGTAGCATGTAAAAATTTGAAAGCAATCGGTTCGGTAGAAAAAAAGTTAGGACCCGGGCTGCCAACTTCGAGGTGCCAACTTCGATAATAATAATAATAAACTATTAAACTTTTTCAAAAAATTTTTTTTTTGTATTTTTAATATGTAAATAAAAACATCCTAAATATCCAAAACGATTCATTTTTATTTTCCTACAAAAAAACGCCCTCCAAAAAAGACATGAAAATCGGCTTAAGTTACCAGCCTACTACCTTAAGGGATAACACCACGCTAGCGGCAAAAAAAAAAAGCCCTCACTTTGACGATTTATTTTGGGAGTATGAAAAAAAGGGATAGGATTTCTTTTTCGAGGGCTTATTTAACACATACTGAAGTATGAAGAAAAAAAAATTTATTATTATTTCGATACAGAATGGTCAGCTTCACTGTACGAGGAGACCCCTAACCCGTTCGGCGGGGTCAGCTTCACAAAACCCAACGGTCAGGGACCGTTTTCCCATTATGATAAAGGGAAAACGGTCAGCTTCACAAAACCCAAGGACCAGGGACCGTTTTCCCCTCAGGACAAAGGGAAAATGGTCAGCGTCACTGTACGGGGTGACCTCTAATTCGTTTGGTGAAGCTGTTGGCGCGCGAAGCGAGTTCGTACGGCTCGGGCGCCACGCGCCCTCAAACCTAAGCCGCGACCGCTGCCATGGCGACCCTAGTCTCTTCCCTCATTAGAAAAAAGACAATATATTCATCTCGATCGCCAGGCAGCGTGAGCCAGTAGTGGAGGACAAATGGTTGAGAAGGAAGGTTTGTTTGCTATTGTTTGGGGTTATTTGTTGCGCATGTTTGGGTTTGCGGGAGGGGGTGCAACGCGCGGCAGCCGGGCGACGGGGGTAGCGGAAGCGGAATTTCATATATTGTATAATCCAAATCCATATATGGTTATGCCATATATGAAATTTCTAAAAGTTTGAGTACAGCGATTTTTCGACTTAAAACCATGTGTTTTACGATGTAGTACCGCTGTTAGTTCGTACTAGATATTTTTTCTCTGACGCGAGTAAGAAATAAATTTAACAAATTGACATTTGGGACTGCTGGTGACTCGATAAATAATCGAGTTGGCAGCAATATTTCCTTCTCGTCGAAGTCTACCAACCTACATTTTTTTAAACGATCGTATTTTGATCTAATCACCGAATGCAAGATATATTTTAAACTGCTATTAAGTTGGATTAATAGCGGTTAATTATACGTGTGTGCGTATCGGTTAATTATCTCCACTTCCGTTGGGAACCTTCTGTTAGATGAGCAATATTTTAAGCCTTCTTTGAGCCTACTGGGAATTACCACGGAGACGTGGCCCATTCAATATGGTCACGTCTCATTCCCAGTCAGGCCAAATCAGCCAGCACAATTTAGCATAAGGAACAATGGTACACCCTCGATTATCGTGTATTTTTTTTTTGGCGAAAATTAATGTTTTTAGTACGATCTGATAATCAGGATTATGGCCGTTGATGTTTGCACGTAGACAGAATCATCGGCGACAATTGGATCCAGACGGAGTACATTATTGCCACAAGGACATGGCCACGCCATATAGGGTGAACCTGTATAGCGTGACATGTTTATCCTCAAAATCAGAAAAATATTGCCCGAATTTTTCAATAAAGATCGTACAACCGCTTACGACGCACTCGGAAGAATAAAAAAGCGAAGGTAAGTCTTGGCGAACCGGCGTCATGTCGAACCTGGCGTGAAGATCGTGAATCATTGTCGAAGTGTTATATAGATTTTCGTATAGAGAACCGTAGTCAGTAAATACCTGCGCACATAAGAATAAGGAAAATAGTGCCGAAAAGTGGGGCATTGTTCAATATAAATAGGTGTAACCTGGTATCATCAGTTCTTAACAGTTTTTCTTTCCAACGTAGTTGGAATGTAGTTTTGGCACAGTGACCTATTTAACGAGAATCGAAGGCATACCAACCCCGCACTTCTTATGCTATTTCTATTTTTTCTTTTCAATCAAACAAACCAATTTATTTGACGTGCCAATATCGTCTGCAACTCCCTTCATCAGATCATATTCTACAAGCAGAGCCAAAGTGAGTATAATCTTGTATTGATACATTGAGGGTGGAGTTTTTGATAAATAGTAATTATTTTCATCACTGTTACGAGGAGTCTGAAGCGTGGTGAACAATGAAATCTACGTATTTTTTCGCCTCTTCCTAAAACATACTTAAACTTCGTTCAGATACCGACTTTTTTTTACTCTGGGGTTGTTAACCTTCTTAGAGAGTACTCGTACTCAAATAACAATTTCATTCGGTGTTCGGCAATGATTAGCGATGAGGAACACAATGTGTCAGAATTTATCGAAATGCGATCAGATTCAGGTTCACTGTTGAAGCCCTTTTGTTCGTGCTGTGATTGGTCAGTCGGTGAGCGAGAGAGAGAAAATGACACGAGGGCTGCAGCGCCATCAGTAAACTGCTCGCGCGTGATTTTGGTTAGTTCCCCCCTATAAAAAAGACATATCATGAAATATCTCGAAATGCGATTTATTCCTGAAGCCGGCTGACTCGTTCCTACGATCGGCTGTCCACGTCGTGCTTGGGGAGTTTGTTCATGTGCATACTTCAGATCGCCCGATTGTAAATGACGAACCTAACCTATTAAGCAGCGCGCGATGCACCCTTAGAGCATATATATATATGGAGGGGGAATGCTGGCTTCAAAGTGTGTCCAAATTGAGTGTGAGAGAAAAGTGTATACATTTCCTAGAGGTTTTCAGTGCGCATACGTCAATGCGTCAAACGATATAGATTATAAGTAGGATATATCTCAAATGCTACATAATAAATGACATATGTTGTTAAATATGACATTATATTGATTGTAGAATATTGTAGATGCGTAAAGATATTTAAAAAAACCATTAATTAAAATTTATTTTATCTTTATTCATGTTTAAAATGAATTAATTTAGTAAACTTATGTCTAATATAATCTTTTGTTATTAAATTACTAGCACACCTTGCCACGTGAAATAATCGCAAATCAATAAACATTTCAATGATATTTTTAATCAGCTAAATTTCGTGATTGTCGAAAAAATCCTGCTGCATAATATGTTCAGTTATTTCACTGTCATTAAAAACACTAGAACTAATTTCATTAAAAATTTGACTTTTTAAAATTGTCTCAATATTATTTGCAGTACTAATTATCTTAGAATTTGGTCTTAGAACTTTTTCGCAGTATTGCGTTATTGGAGCGACGTCTTCTGAAGGAAAGATTAAGTTACCTTTGCTTTTTGTCGTTATCAATATTGTTTTAGAGGATTTTGCGACAACAAAAGTAAAGCACACCTGACAAATCTTTCCTTCTAATTTTCTGATAAAGAATCCACTAATATATTTGATCACGTCAATCATGGTCAAATTTATCAGGAGAGTGAGCTGATTCTGAAAGTAAATTCTTATGTTTCAAATATTTTATTAAGTCCTTCATCGTCCTAACGCGAGCAGTCAATCTACCGCGTGCTTGTTGCAAACTTTTGATTTTTCTTTGTTGTCGAGCGATAGTTCGTTTGGCTTCATTTAAGGGATAACACCACTGTGACCCCCTGTTTTTTTTTCACAATTTTCAAGAATTTTTTTTTTTTGGGAAAAAAAAGAGATATTCGAAAAAATTTTTTGGGTTTTGTTCCTTGTTTATTAATGTATCAAAAAACATTTTTTCACATTTTTCACGCCGCATGGTGGCGCTGGGGAAGCTCTCGCGTCAGGTGCTGTCATTTCCGCGGCACGCAGCAGAACTCTCGTCAACGTCAATCTGAAAAAAAATACCGAGTGTTTTCGTTAATAATATGATATTTTGAAGAGAAGTACATAGGATTTTTTCGATATCTCAATAATCATAAAAGTTATAGCCTATTTTCGACGAGAAATTTTGCTCAAAAATCATTCTTCAATTTCAAAGGCGTGCCTATTTTTTTTAAAACAATATTTTTCCCAATCCCTATGTACTTCTCTTCAAAATATCATATTATTAACGAAACCACTCGGTATTTTTTTTCAGATCGACGTTGAAGAAAGTTCTGCTGCGTGCCGCGAACCACTGCGGAGATGACAGCACCTGACGCGAGAGCTTCCCCAGCGCCACCATGCGGCATGAAAAATGTGAACAAAATGTTTTTTGATACATTAATAAACAAGGAACAAAACCCAAAAAAATTTTTCGAATATCTCTTTTTTCTCCCACAAAAAAAAATTCTTGAAAAATGTGAAAAAAAACAGGGGGTCACAGTGGTGTTATCCCTTAAAGCCCTTTGCGATTTTCTAGGTGTAGCTATATGTGGGGATCTAGTGGCACCAACAAAACGAGGATCAAATATGGCTTTTGTAGGTGTTTGCAAGGTTGAGTACTCAATGGCTTCATCTCTCGGTGGGGAGTACATGGACTGTCATTGACTAGCTGTGACGGTACTTCTTTTATTTCTGATGATCCAATATCAACGCAATATTGAGGTTCAGTTTTCAGAGGTGTTTGGCAGTTCGATGACTGAGTATTTGTAATCATTTGTTGTGTACATTGAGTATCATATGTTTCTAAAATGTTTAGGAATCATCAATTACTGAGTTACTATCTTTTTAATTCATTTCTAAAAATTAAAATCAATGATTATTCATTATTACCCTTACCTGACATATTGTTATTGACGTTTAAATTATCAGTAACAATTAATTTCATTTTTGCGATATTACAAGCAGAAACGGCTTGTGTTAACATTTTCCTTTTCCTTGTACAAAAAGATGGTACAACATCGGGTTTTACACTCGCACCTTTAACTCTCTTTTTCTAATCTTCTCCACGGAAATGATTTGAAGATAGTTTAGTGACGGTGTTAAAAACATTTTCTTCGACTCTACAGAATGCTAGCCACTGCTTACGAATTCCTTCTTGTATGGGAAATCTGTTAATGACAAAACTGCTAATAAGAAAAATACTGTATGTCTTTATTTAATTCTGTCAAACATTTAACCGCTATGTCATCACGTATTTCTACGATATTAAGAAGTTATATTTACATGTACTTACCCATGATAGGAAACCGAATTATCGCGATTGCAACATAGAACACAATATACACAAGGTATATTTATATTTAATATTTTTTTTTGGTTTAATAAATACTTAAATAAATTGTAATAAATATTCCAGCAAAGTGAGGTTAGAAGATAGAACGATGTTGACGCAGGCTATTTCCCCTCCATATGCAAGGTCGACGCATGCGCATAGAAAAAACGTAGGAAAATATACCTTTCTCTGTTGCACTCAACTTGGACACACTTTTAGTCTATACGAAACATAGGATATTCCCCCTCCATATATATATCTCTCTATATTATATAAATATATCGCCGCCGCCGTGTACAAGAGTTGAGTAGGGGGTGTCCAAAATTGAGGTCAGGGGTGTCCAAAACCAAGGTCAGGGGTTTCCAAAACCAAGGTCAGGGGTGTCCAAAACCAAGGTCAGGGTGTCCGAAACCAAGGTCAGGGGTGTCCAAAACCAAGGTCAGGGGTGTCCAAAACCAAGGTCAGGGGTGTCCAAAACCAAGGTCAGGGGTGTCCAAAACCAAGATCAGGGGTGTCCAACCCCAAGGTCAGGGGTGTCCACAACCAAGGTCAGGGGTGTCCAAAACCAAGGTCAGGGGTGTCCAAAACCAAGGTCAGGGGTGTCCAAAATCGCGGTCAAGGGTGACCAAAATTGTGGGGGGACGGACGGGGGATTGTGGGGGGTTTGACGTGCGAAGCCCGCAGCGGGGGCAGAGCCCCCCTAGTATATATATATATATGCTTTAAGGATGCACCCACACCGATTGTAGTGTTCATGCAAAACATCTAAGATATTAGTCCGAAAAAAAATAGTAAAAAATAGTACGATTCGTGATGAAGACTTTTCAGTTAGATATGATGCTCGATCAAGTACCGCAAAATGATCATCACCCGAGCTCGTTAGTGGTGGTGATGATGCGTGATGCCATTTTCAATGCGATTATCATCCCATTGTACGTGTGACCATACAGATTAATATGCGTCCTTGGGGTGGGGGTCAAACATCGGAACGACCAATATTTTGAACGAACAATAAGTACCATTATTATTTTGGGTGACGGTGAAAATTCGGAACGACCAGTATTTTGGACGGCCGAAATGTGGAATTTCATAATAGCGAACGTTTAATAGCTGAAAGTTTCCGGTTAAGATCGTTTATTAAATTAGAAAAGAAATAATGAGATCACAAAAACACAAAACCGATAGTTTAATGTTTGTATTATCATTATTTCTTTTCTGATTTAAAGACGTTTTTAAAATGAAACGTTGAAACTATTGAATTTTCGTTATTTTGAAATTCCACATTTCGGCCGTCAAAAATAGTGGTCGTTCCGATTTTTGTCCCTCGCCCATTATTGTGTCTTCCATACCCTTGCGGGTTTTTACGTATGACCTTTCCCGATTTTCCTCCTATCGCGCCCTACACGCACCGTGGCTAGGCTAACCTAACTTCCGGTAGCATCCGCAGCTGATTTTCAGCTAAACTGTATCGCATTCGCCGTGGTCACGGGTAAACTACGGAAAACCGGTGTCGATACAAACGGCATTTTTATTTTTTACCGAGTTGCAGTTGTCTCATCATCAGAAACGGCTAAGCGGGGTCACCGGTCCCGGTACTGACCGCGGTCAATACTGCCTAAGATCCATCGTCTACATCTACTAAGCGTGATTCCCATAGACGAAAATGCGTCATAAATTTCGACCAATCTTTTATCATCTTCAGTGTAACCATTCTCCTCAAGCGCGTCAAAGTCAATGATATTCTGTATCTTTCAGAAAAGACCGTTCCAAAATGGTTTGATAACTGATAATATGATGGCGAAATGTTACGGATTGAGCTTAGATAATGAAAAAGAAGATGAATGCTAAAGTTGCCACACCTCATAATGTTTCGACTCATAATGCAATCCCCCCGTTGCTCATGTAGTGGAGGCTTGATAACAAAAACATTATGATGAAGCACCGTACAATTTTCAACTTGCAATCTTGTTCAATTTTATATCTCATATTAGTATGACATTGAGAATAAATCCCGTTGACTGTAGAACGGATTTGAAGAAAAAAAACTCACAACGACAAATGTATTTATTTATATTTTTTTCAAATTAATGACAGACGACGCATCTACCGGCAGACCTCGACCAGAGTGAACATGACATCGCGACCGTCCACGAGATGTTCGATGACGACGGGCCCGGTATTGTTCTCGTTCCCGGTATTACTCTCGTTACTCAGATGGCTCGTCCCTCTCCTGCTGATCTCGTCGGTTTTTTGTTACGACGACGACAAGCGCGAAACGAAATTTTCGTTCGTGAAGAATGCAGAGTGGCAATCCGAGTGGGCCAAAATAGGGTGTAAAGGGTCTTACAACTACACCTACTATGATAGGGTTGAAAGCGTCTGCGACTACTGTTTCACTTTGTTCCGCAAAGACGTATTACTTCGTTTGTGCAAGTAAGACACTAGTCCGTAATATAAAGGAAAATCTAATGGAAATTTTCTAATTCGTAATTACGAAAGAGATGTTTTAATGTGTTCAGTGTCATTGGTCCGAAAAATTCAATTTTCGCGTAACAACCCCGTTCCGGGAGAGCGTTTTAATCGTTTCATTACAGCCTCCGTAACGTAAACATCAATTTATCCCGTTACTCTAATTTCAAAGGAAACATGCAAATTTTACGTTTTTTTTGTTCCCGAATAAATCTTATAGGGTTAATTGTACGGTCAAAATGGTTATTATCAATATGGACGATTAAATTCCCCGTACATTTAAAAAAAAAATCTTGGTACAGTCAATGGCATCTTAATTACAGCCACTGATAAATGAACGAAACATTGAAGAACGGCACAAAAATACAAAGTTCTCGTCAATTCTATGGCCAAAATGACTTTTATAAACCTTGGAGAGGATACAATTTCATAAAAACTAAAAAAAAAAAACATCACACTTAGAAACAATGTCTGGATGTCGTGTGTGTGCGTGGCAGCTTCAGCTACAGCATTGCAAATCCGCGGACAAGTAAAGCAGTACGTTCCTTTTGTTTGGGAGAATATTTCTATAAAAATTCACGATGCAACTCAGACTTTATGATCATTTTTTGAATTTTTCGTAAATATCTGTCGGACTGAAATTTTTTACAAGAATATAGTATGTTTAAACTATAGTCGACAGTGAATCCCGCAGAAATGAAGGAAAGAATTTGAAATTTTTCCCAAACTTCTTGTGATCGAACTCTATCCCGTAAATGTTTATACCAATAGCAATTTTCTATACGACTAGATTATTATTAAAAGAATTAAAAGAATTATCAATCAAGAATTGGTGAAATACGAGAATCGATAGAATCGTTTTAGTCTTTATGAAATGTTCAACTTTCCCAAAAGTCATTTGTGGATGTTTTAACTTTCACAAATACTAAGAGATCGAATTTCGTGGCATTTGATGGCACGGCTTTGATTGTATATAATTTTGAGGTTTTCATAAAATTGAATCTGATAGTTCTAATCTCACAATGTACAAGTGTTTGGATAACGGACTAATTTTTTTTCTATTTCGGGGTAAAATGTTGTATGCATAGCTACAATGTCATTGAAAGATTTTTGGCGTTGATCCGCGCGACAATCTATGAAACGATTCTGATTTTGTGAAATTGAAAATTTTTTCGAAATCCAGAATTGCCAACACGCGCTAAAATAAAAGTTGCAAGGTGAAACTTGCAAATAGCTTCCTGGAAATTTTATACGATACTGAAAGCTTCCTGCATATCGAGCGAATGAATGTACGTGTATGCGTGTACGTGGCGGATAAGGGTGCAAAAATCGAACATCCATCACTTTGAAATGTCTTGATAGAACGGGCCAAAACTTTTCAAGCAACCGGGCCTGCCCAAAAATTGACAATTCTAAATTTTTGATTTTATTTAACCAATGTCTTTGCAGCATAGTTCGAGCATCTTTCGAGTTATAAGTTGAAAACTTTCTATAGAAATACACCAGCATTATATACTATGCGATATTAAATATGGAGAAAATCAATCGAGGTTTTTCGACTTAAGATAGTAGTCTGGTAACTTAAGCCGATTTTCATGTCTTTTTTGGACGGCGTTTTTTTGTAGGGAAATAAAAATGAATCGTTTTGGATATTTAGGATGTTTTTATTTACATATTAAAGATACAAAAAAAAATTTTTTTGAAAAAATTTAATAGTTTATTATTATTATTATTATTGATCGAAGTTGGCACCTCGAAAAAAAAGCGCGTGAGTGGCCCCGGTGATTTAGGCTCTTGATGTTATCTGAAATAAAAAATTCTTGATAATTCTTAATCTATAGACATGTCATTCTGGTCGGAACTACTGAAGTTAAATTTCATGGATAAATAACAAAATGGCGAACTTTAGAAAAAAAAGTCCTTTTATTTTGCCCGCCATTTTGTTATTTATCC
The DNA here is from genome assembly GCA_958009045.1 of Oxytorus armatus. NCBI lineage: Eukaryota > Metazoa > Arthropoda > Insecta > Hymenoptera > Ichneumonidae > Oxytorus > Oxytorus armatus. The sequence goes on from OY253755.1 coordinate 13,835,599, forward strand.
ATGAAATTTAACTTCAGTAGTTCCGACCAGAATGACATGTCTATAGATTAAGAATTATCAAGAATTTTTGATTTCAGATAACATCAAGAGCCAAAATCACCGGGGTCACCCACACGCTTTTTTTTCGAGGTGCCAACTTCGATCAATAATAATAATAATAATAAACTATTAAATTTTTTCAAAAAAAATTTTGTTTGTATCTTTAATATGTAAATAAAAACATCCTAAATATCCAAAACGATTCATTTTTATTTTCCTGCAAAAAAACGCCCTCCAAAAAAGACATGAAAATTGCTTAAGTTACCAGACTACTACCTTAAGGGGTCAGGCCACTCTATAGGCCGAAAAAATAGGCTATTATGGGCATTTTTGTTTTTTTCAGAAAAACTACAAAATGAATCGATATTACAAAATAGAGTGTTACCATACACTTCAGTGACTGTATACAATATTTTTTTTTAATCGATTAATTTCAAAATGGCGGCTGTGCAGCATTTTGCGATGAAGTCTCCGTTTTTATGGGCCGGAAACATAACTCAGACAATTTTCAACCGATTCACTTGAAATTTTGAATGTATCTTTAAAAATAGATTGTCTATGGAAGAGCGTAGGATTTTTTCGATATATTAATTTTTGGCCAAATGGCGCGCATCTAAACTGAAAAGTGAAAAATTTGCTTAAAAAATCGTCAGAAAATTGTTAATAACAAATGAACTATGCAATATAAAAAAAAATCCTACTCACATCCATGGACAATGCATTTTCAGAGATATATTCAAAATTTTAAGTGAATCGGTTGAAAATTGTCTGAGTTATGTTTCCGGCCGATAAAAACGGAGACGTGATCGCAAAAACGCTGCACAGCCGCCATTTTGAAATTAAGCGCTTCAAAAAAATTATTCTATACAGTCACTGATATGTCTGATAAACATCCTATTTTGCAATCTCGATTTATTTTGTAGTTTCTCTGAAGAAAAATCCCCAAAAAAGCTTAGTTTTTCGGCCTCTGCAGTGGCCTAACCCGTTAATAGAATTTTGATTTTTCCAAAAATCTGTATAGTCGCTTGTTAAGGGTGATGCAATTTTTGGACTACCGTGTCGAAACTTCCTACGCCAATCAAGCACCATCAATGTGGATATTTGGATTTAAATTTCGCGAAAATCGGATATAAATGTTTTGAATTTATGTTATTTTAAAGTTTTGAAAATAAAGTGTTCAAGATCGAGCAAATTCCTCGCTATCATATGAATGTGGGGAAAATATGGTGCAAACTGAAATTGGCATATTGTTCTATCATTTTTGCGCACACAAGATCCCTCCATCGCGAGGAAGCCAGAATTAAAAAAGACCCTTGTTCATAGAAAACTTGGTCAATGCGGAAAAAATTATGAGGAAGTAATATGCAAATTTCGATTTGTTTTATTGTTGAAAGTATGAATTTACCATGCACCGAAACTACTCACACAATAGTGGGCAAATGCAGCGAGAATAATTTGTTTTCTGTTATTATCTCAGAATAACTAAACAGAACATTGTCCCAGATTTAAACAAAAATTTTAATAATAATAATAAAATCATCAGTTTGGAAAAAATTCGAATATTTTTTTCTGAAAATTTTCAGACAGAGTTGCTTCACATCGGCGTACTTCAAGGGATGCCTAGAGGTGCAGTTATTGGCTACGGATAGTGATCTGAATATGTATAATGAAACCATTCAGTACCTCCATGGGGCTGCTCCGAAATGGACCGAATTGGAATAGGTACGTTTCAACGTATACCTTTCGGATTTTTACGTATGACCCTTACCAATTCCATTATTTCCATTTCCCTCCCTATCACTCGGTACCCGCTCGTCGCTGAGCTTACCTAACTTCCATTGCGTCCGCAGACGTCTTGGCTACACTGTATCGCATTTGCCATGGACACAGGGAAACTGCGGAAAACCTGTGCCGATACAGACGGCTTTTTGTTTGGACTTAATTTCAGTTGTATTACAATCAGAAACTCAGAAAAACTGCCTCCCGCTCAGTAGTCGGCGTGCAAGCTAGTACACGGCTAAACGGTCACCCATCCGAGTACTGATTGCGGCCAATACTACTTAACATGGGAGATCGCCGAAGCCGCGCATCGACCGCGCGTCCACTGCTGTCGGTGATTTTTCCTCTAATATTTATATTTGGTTTCCTCATACAGAAAGCTTTGTCGTTGTGAGAGCAATTTTTTCTGAGTTTTGAATGACATTGCGTTTAAAATGTGGTAACACGCCGAAAATTTTATATAAGAAAACTGTCCGAACTTATGTGCGTGTATATATGTATTGGTTCTCCGAAATTGAAAAACATTTATAATAAATCGAAAACGTGTTTGGCGACATACACCGCTGAAATTCCGCTGACAAGTGAAACAGTACGATCCCCCCTTTATTCACTATAATTTATATGATAATTCAGCCGACCAAATGTATTATGTCATTTTAAAGTTAAAAAAAAATAGTAAACGATAGAAAAATGCTGCAGGTAAAAATTATTAGATTTTTTTCTCGAAATTTCACCCAAAGCTCTCAAAGCTTCATCTATTAGAAAGCCTAAATTCAGAAAGAATTATAGTTCCTCATAATATAAAAGGCACTTTGAGGAATACGTGAAATTTCGAGACAGAAATGTTGTCAACTTATTTTCTTTATTAACATTTCTTTAGTGACACTAGTGTAAGTTTACCTAAGCCAAGCTCTATGTTTATTATTTCTTTGTTGCTCATGTGGTCAACAAAACAAATTTCCGTTTAAACATAATTTGAATGTGCGTTTAATTATTCAAAATAATTTCGGTGATCACTATACCTTAATCACTATCAAGCCAAAACTTTCTATAAAAATAGGAGTCAAGGATATTTGATGTTGAATTCGGGGAGAATTCATACAGGGGTTCGGGTTTCATGAAACTTAATAATTTTTGAAAAATGTCCGTTAACAAGTGAATTCGAATAAATATTGAGCCATCAATGCGTTATTTTTTGCACACATAATTAGTTGTACGGAGCTATTCAAAACCCCTACTCCGAAGGTTTGAATAGCTTCGGCCATGGAATACTAATTCGCGGCCTTTCGGTGGATCGTTGTATTAGCAGTCAAGAATGGTATCTACACAATCGACCGCCGAATGATTACTTCCACCGTCGGTATTTTCTCTGTCTTACCATTTCGCTAGTTAGATGTTGTTCGTTTGAAATCGCTTTTTGATAAAATGGGTAGTGACCGCTGTCGTATAAGGTCTCCTTGATATTCGTCCGGTCGGTATCGTTGGCAAGTGTTTTGGCACCTCAGCATTTTCTAGAAATACTGTAGTGTCGACAACAGACTTGCCACAATTGTCTCGCTGTTTCTAGCTAGCGACAACCAATTGCAAGAAGGATCCAGGGGAGAGGTGCAATTTTCATACGTTACAGGTTGCTATCGTTGATATCCGGTATCGTTAGCGAGCGATATCGTATGAGAGTTGTACCTTACCCCTGGATCTTCCTTGCTGTTGGCTGTCACTAATTAACAAAAGCGATATCGTCGTTAGGGAGTCACGGAATCCCAGCACAACACTTGCTGATACGCAAGCTATCATAAGATCTGCATGTTAAGGGTGAACACCACTGTGACCCCCTGTTTTTTTTCACATTTTTCAAGAATTTTTTTTTGTGGGAAAAAAAAGAGATATTCGAAAAATTGTTTGGGTTTTGTTCCTTGTTTATTAATGTATCAAAAAACATTTTTTTCACATTTTTCACGTCGCATGGTGGCGCTGGGGAAGCTCTCGCGTCAGGTGCTGTCATCTCCGCGGCACGCAGCAGAACTCTCTCCAACATCGATCTGAAAAAAAATACCGAGGGTTTTCGTTAATAATATGATATTTTGAAGAGAAGTACATAGGGATTTGGCAAAATATTGTTTTAAAAAAAATAGGCACGCATTTGAAATTAAAGTTAATTTCAAAGGCGTGCCTATTTTTTTTAAAACAATATTTTTCTAAATCCCTGTGTACTTCTCTTCAAAATATCATATTATTAACGAAAACCCTCGGTATTTTTTTTCAGATCGATGTTGGAGAGAGTTCTGCTGCGTGCCGCGGAGATGACAGCACCTGACGCGAGAGCTTCCCCAGCGCCACCATACGACGTGAAAAATGTGAAAAAAAATGTTTTTTGATACATTAATAAACAAGGAACAAAACCCAAAAAAATTTTTCGAATCTCTTTTTTCCCACAAAAAAAAATTCTTGAAAAATATGAAAAAAAACAGGGGGACACAGTGGTGTTCTCCCTTAATGTTTTTCATTTATTCCTTATAGTGCTCCCGAAAAAATTATTAAAACATTTGTGAAAGATCTGAATCTTATTCGATTTAGTTCGGGCAAATATACTACTTTTTCCAGTGCAAATCGAAATATGCTAGTTTTCGCGGTGAAAGCCGAAACATGCTAGTTTTCGCGGCAAATATCGAAATGTGCTAGTTTTCGTGGCAAAAGCCGAAACATGCTAGTTTTCGCGGTGAAAGCCGAAACATGCTAGTTTTCGTGGTAGAATTCGAAACGTGTTAGTTTTCGTAAGAAATCTGAAACATGCTAGTTTTCGTAACCAGCGTCGATATGTACTTGTTTTGATGAAACCACTGGAATAAACGAAATGAGGGGGCCGGATGTCGAAAGAATAACATACATTCGTCGATATATATTTTACTCCGTCGTTTTTTTCCTCTTGTCAAATGAGGTGTCGTTCGTACACGTGTTTTCCTAAATTTTTCTTATATGACGTAGGCCGTCCTACACGACGCTGTATAGAAAGGCGTATAATGATGTTTATACATTTGTCACTTTTGGAAAACCGTAATATTTTTTTCTTCCTTTGATATTCTTCGTCGTTTCGATTTGCTGGCTCATTTGATATCGAATCGCGTCGTACTAGCACCCAAGGACTTTCATACTCGTCTACGAACTTATTTTCTCTTCAAATTTAAATGCTGTAATATGTTTTAACGGGTTATACGTAGTTGGAAATTTCCAAAAATCGACTTTTTTAATGCATTTTCGGAATGTACATATATTTGAGTATATTTTCTGAAAATGTCAAATCGATCCGGCAAATATTCTTGGAGATGCATGCATATTTGTAAGGACGCTCGGAGCGATGTGTAAACGACTTTTGAAACTTTGAACGCGTTTTTCTTAAAACGGTGTTTTTAAAGTCGGTCAGCACGATTTCTCAAAAACGGCTCAACCGATCAGTCTGCAATTTTAACAAAACCGTCTCAGATATATTCTTCAGATATTGATCGTAGGAATAAGATTTCCGATAATTATTTCTATTTTTTTTAAACAATTGAACGGAAAAATTTTGGTCGAAAATTGGAATATTTTCTTTCTGGAGCCGCTATTTTTTTCAAAAATCAAAATTTCGACTATTCCTTCGATCAATACCTAGATTTATCTATCCACTAATAGAATCTTTTTCGTTTTTTTCTTTTAGATTATCCAAACCGGAGATATTGTGCTCACCGCCAGACACCTTTTTTTGAGGACCTCCAGGAAATCGTCTACAGGAGCAGTGTAAATCAATATTTTTTTAAATGAAACATGCCGATATAAAGTTAAAAGCTACCACTACATTTATTAATACTTGTTGTATTCGTCAAATAAAATCCCCTTTCAGAAAAAATTCGTAAAAAAACGACTTGTTTGGCCTTACAACTGCCTAAAACCCGTTAAATATAAACTCAATTTTTCCTTCCATATAAAGTCGTAAAGTCCCGAAAACTTATGTGTCGCGTTACAAATATTAAAAAGAATATAACATTTCAATTTTATTTTATATTTTTCTCTTAACAAAAGATTAGATAGTGCGACAATATTCGCCTCGAACTTTTTCGTGCAATTTTATGCATTTTCGCAACGGTAAAAATGAATATATGATGTGCTTAAATATAAACTCATTTTTTTCTTCCATTTAAAGTCGCAAAATCCCGAAAACTTGTGTGTCGCATTACAAATATAAAAATGAATATAAAATTCCAATTTTATTTTATATTTTTTATTTTTCCTTTCACAAAAGATTAGATAGTGCGACAACATTCGCCTCGAACTGTTACGTGTAATTTTATGCATTTTCGCAAAGGTATAAATGAATATATGATGTGCAAATAGTAATCGGCGTCTTTCTCTGCAAAATAGTTGTTTACATAGGTGATGGCCTCCTCGTTCGACGAAAATCTCTGTCCTCTGAGCGCAACTTTTAGCTTAAGTAACAAAAAAAATTCGCTTGGGACTAAATCTGGTCAGTAAGGAGGGTGGTCAAGCAGTTTAAATCGTAATTAGTGGATTTTCGCCATGACAGCCGCTGAGGTGAGAGACGGCGGCGCACAGTCTTGGTGGAACAAAATTATTTTGTTTCTGCAAATGTGGCCGTTTCTCCGCATTTTCTGCCTTCAGCTTGTCAAGTAATGATGCGTAGTCTGCTCCTGTAATGGTTGTTCCTTTTTGAAGATAATCGACTAAGATAACTCTACGACTATCTCAAAAAACAGTCGCCATCACTTTCCCAGCCGAAGGAACAACTTTTGACTTTTTTTGGAGCCGATTCCCCCTTCGTAGTCCAGTGTTTTGACTGTATATTTGTTTCTGGAGTATAATGGTGTATCCAAGTTTCATCTACAGTAATTAATCGGCGCCAAAACTCTGATTCATTGCGCCTAAGCTGCGCCAACAGAGCGTTGGAAATGTTCATTCGAATACATTTTTGGTCGAAAATGAGCAAACGCGGCACCCAACGCGCGGACAGCTTTTTCATGCCTAAAGCTTGATTCAATATATGACAAACACGTTCTTTGGACATATTCATAGCCTCGGCTGTCTCTATAACTTTAATTCGACCGTTGTCTAGCACCATTTGGTGAACTTGCGCGATGTTATCGTCAGTGGTTGCAGTTTTTGGACGTCCCGAACGTTCATCGTCTCCAAAGCTGGTACGACCACGTTTGAATTCAGCTGCCCAAACTTTCACGGTGGTAAATGATGGTGCAGAGTCCCCGTACACAGTATCCAACTCGTCTTCGATTCGCGTAGGCGTATTGCCATTCAAAACCAAATATTTAATGATAACTCGGTACTCGAAAATTTCCTACTTCACAAAAACACTTGCATCGACTAATTCAAGCGATTGTCAAACAACTGCCCGTCCAAAATGGCTGAAATTCTGGTTAGTACCTATGAAAGGATGCGCAAGCACATTCCTTACACTGAGAAAAAAAAGTGTTTGGATTTATTAAGTCGGCGTTCACCCTCGTTCAAACGAATTTTTCGCTGTTACTACAAATATTTTGTTTGCCGTAAGGATATTTTAGTCAACTGGCCCTAATAATTGTTGAAGAAACCAATAATTTATTTGTACTAACCTAAAAGTCGTTTGAACGAGGGTGGACGCCGATTTAATAAATCCAAACACTTTTCTTTCTCAGTGTAGCTTTTGTTCAAAAGTGCCATTATCATGCCATCATCATGTTGAGGTCGGAAACTTTTCAGACCACCCTCGTATATCCCCTTACAGATGGCAGGGTTATAAAGATAATGCATTACAATATAAGGAAATAAATAAATAACGTATTAAGGTGTCCATTATTTTTATATTCATATAAACCCAATTCACCGGCACTGACACGTTGGGTTCTACACAATCTCAAAATACGCATTCTGAGTTTGTGTGACCCTTACAAAAATTGTCACGTCAGTCCGGTATCTGGCTAAAAATAGAACTGAGCAGTCCTGCACCTAACAAAGATCGAAACGTCAAAAAATAGGACACGAGCTTCGAATTGGACGAAAGATTTTTTACTGTAGTTGGTCCAGAATTAGGTAACTCTGACCACCGCTCGTCAAGTTTCCCTTCCGGTATATTTCGGTTTATATTTTTTTTCACATACTAGAGAGTCCTAAAAGTCATCACGATTCGTCGAAAAATAGGACACGAGCTTCGAAATGGACGATTTTTTTTTTTCACCAAAACCGACCCTAAATTATGTGTTTTTTGTCCAAATATATACTCCCGCACGTGCGAAGAGTAAGTTTCCTTCAAATATCCACATTTAATTTTTTTTTGCAAGAACGTTCCTACCTTCACCGACATAATAAAAATAATAAATTTTCATTATCGAAAATTTACAACAATTCAAGGGAGCTAAGTTTTTAACGGATTGTGTGGAAGGAGTTCGATGTAAATATAATATCTGTCAAAACAATAGTATCAACAATTTTTTCATACCTACGTAATCTCATTTACCTTCGACTTACCTCCCTTGACAAAGCTTGAAAAATCAACAAAAATAAACCAAACAAAAAAGTAGTACAATGGAAATAGTACAATGGCATAATTATTGTGATTCGATTTGTTTCGAGAAATCAGACGATAATTCCTCGAAACCCCGAAGTAAAAATGTACAGAGGTTTCTTTTTATATTTCGTATCGTTTTTAGACTTTATTCTCTATCGATGGATTAGAAATTAAAGATGAAAAAAAAAGAAAATAAACAAATATAATTGCGACAGTCGTACTTTGCGTATCAGAAGAAAAAACTTCTCAAACGTCGTCCCATGCACTGTTTATCGTAAAGAATATTAAATTTGTTTACAAACTGATTGATATCGTTACAGCCTTTAGTGATGATGCCGAGATACGTCATGAGACCGAAATCGTTGCATTGCTGAAAAATAAAATAAAAACAAATGAAAATTACCTGTGAGATTAAGTAAACATCGAGAATGTGGATAATAATTCGCGATTGACGAGAATAAAATTTCTGGCTGGAAATTATCTGAAATATGAATTTGGGCTTGTTTGCATGAAACGACAATTATTTCCGACTATTCCAAGTCTACAAAATTTCTAGCTAGAAATTTTGTAGACTTGGTACAGTCGGTAATAATTATTTCTTCAGAAATAATAATTAGTCCACAACATTTCGGGCGAGAAATTTTCTAGCTAGAAATTTTGTAGACTTGCAACAGTAGTAAATAATTATTGTCTCAGAAATTTTCTAGCTAGAAATTTCGTAGACTCAAAATAGTAGGAAATAATTATTATTTCAGAAATAATAATTGGTCTACAAAATTTCTAGCTCGATATACAGACTTGGAATAGCAGAAATTTTTTATCTAGAAATATTGTAGACTTGGAATAGTCGGAAATAATTATTCCTTCATTCAATCAAGCCCAAATTGATATTTTCTAAATTTATTATTATAATTCCATTTGCAAAAATTATTTTTAATTCTTTTTTTCAACTCTATGTTTACAGATTGAAATTTTAATTTTCATCGACCAACGAGAGGTAAATAGATAGCGAAAAATAAATAGATAAAAGTAAAATTAGAATTCGTCAATCCATAACTCGGAAAATGTGAAATTTTAATTTTCTTCAAACGCACACCGTTCGAGAGAAATCGATTTTTCACATCTCCGATAATATTGGAACGAGTATTACTATTATTATTTTCCTTTTAATATTACGAACATTGTAAAAGTCTGCACGGAATTTCGTAGTATCGAGAACCGGCAAACGATGACCCAGCGAACAAGCAGCCCTCAGTACCTCATGATTCGCTTTTAATTCACCGCTCTCGACCGCCTGTACGTATCGCAAAACGAGCTTCACCCGCGAGTGTAACATTTTTATAGCGCTGTGCTGCGCCACGAGATGTTCGGCGACTAAAAAAGGTAAATTGATTTTTTCTCAATTAACAAATGTCGCTGCTATCAAAACCTATTCTTTTTCTCTAGTCCTCATTTGCCGAAATGTCAAAGAGTATTAATCGCGCCATTTTCTTGATAAACGTACGGGAGAAATAGAAAAAACAATGACGATATTTAAAAAAACAATTACGACATTAGTTTTTACGAATTATTTTGATAACAGTAAATCATCCAGAGAAACTTTTTATCGTTAAAAATATTAATGATAAAAAAATCGATTAGAAAAAGTTTTCCTTCAATTTGGCAATTTATAACCGGGATTTATGGAATTTCCATTTTCTCGAAATCCTCATAATTGAACAAAATTTGATTTTCAGAATGTTCTATAATATTGGAAACGACTTGCTTTTTTCCATATCACGAACATCGTAAATTCAAAAAAACGAATAAACTTCTTCGAATTCTTCAGTTATTGATGAAAAAAAAAAAAAAAAGATCCGACAAAGTATTACTTTGCAGAATTATATCATGATAAATAATTTATGGAAGGAAAAAAAATGGACGATATTGATTTTTACGAATGATTTTTCGTAAAATTAATTACCCAATGAACTTTCGACTTGATCGTTGCTACACATTCTGGCCACGTGATCAACGCCGATTCTCTCGGCTTCCTCGGTAGCCAGCGTGTACGTTAGTGGTACAAAGAGCATTGTAGCCTCTCCAGATACCAAATCGATTACGGACTCGTACATTGAAACGGATAATTGCTGAAATATTTGTCGAAAAATACTTTTTCATTGACTCAATCCGTTTGTCCGCGGGTTTCTAGATTACGGTAATGGTTTGATATTTTTTTATGAAAAAAAAAAAGAAAAGTATCATGGTACTAAGAAGTGAATAAAATGTTTGTCCATTCGTGGAAACCCTTACATCCGTGTTCTTTGGCCTGGGATCTAACTTCAATAGAACCGGGCATTCGTTTATTTCACAAAGCTGTTTGTGAACTCGTATGTCGCTCTCGTTCGGCGTATCGCCAGTTGTGTACCAGCCCAAAAAGTCCATTTCACTGAAAACCTGTTTAAACTGTTCCTCTTTTGTCGTATAATAATCCCTGTCTATAACAACATCGTCGCCGATGCAAGAAAACAAGAGTTCGAAGGAATTCATTATTTCGATGTTTCGACCTTTCTGTTTGCCTATTAGAGCGCCGTAAACTGCGGAAAGACAGAACAAAAAAAAAGGGGTATTAGTGATCGGTTAAGATTATATTAAATCGTCAGAAATCATTGGAAGTCATTAATTTATTTTAGATTATTAAAAATCATTAAGATTCAATGATAATCATTATAACATATGTCAATAATATTTAAAAATCATAAATTTGTTATTCCGCTTGAAAAAGAAAAAGTCTTAATACCCAGTTGATCGCTGCCTTCTTGAGCTCTCAGTCTCGTCCAGTGTTCGCTGACGTTCATAATGACGAGAGGATGAAGACTTATCGATACAGATCCGACTGTTCCCGAGGACGCCATAACTCGGAAAGCATTACTAGGACTGGACAAAGCAGTGGATGCTCTCTCCACGGAACCCTGAGCGGTATCCATTGGCGCATCGACAGCGACAATATTTCCCTCGTCGATGTCCATTTCGTTGGGATTTTGTTTCGCTTCGCTCATTTTATATTTATTCTCCCTCGTTTACTCTCCAATTCGATATTCCCTCAATTATGTTCCGTTCCAACTGTAAAGAAATATTCTCGCTCGAAAAATTGTTAACGTAATTTTCTCATAAGTGGCTTAATGAAATTTTAAACAACAATCGCCTCGCTAAGGCACGAATACAGTTCCAAGAAGTTTAGCCAACAAATAATGGGAATTACGGAGAAATTTCGAAAATAAACTCTCGTCGGTAAGGTAGCTATCGTTCTTACCGACTTGACTTTATTTTTCCAAATTGCTCGTAGTTTCGCAATATTTTGACTATAAACGAACTTTCGTTATAATTAGTGACATAATTCTTTGTTGATGAAAAAATTTTGACAAATTCCGTTGAGGCATCGGTTGCGAGTGGGTTTGATTGAAGATTTTTGAGGTTATGTCGAGCGCAAAGTTTGTAACGTTATAATAAAGCGTGAATGATATTATTTTGCTGAATTTTTCTCAACATACTTACGATATTTGTTAATAATTATTCGAATTATGTTATTCAAAGGTTAATGGACGACGTCAATTTGTCACAAACAACAACAAACACAAGAATGATTTTGTCCAATCGAGAGTTTGAACCATGTCAACCAATTTCAGCATACTAGCAACTAGCCAGCGAATCAAGCGAATCTAGAAACTAGAAACCTGCGTAATTTTAGAGGGATTTTTGTGAAATGCGCTGGTGCGAAAATTTTATACAGAAATTAACGTTTTCTGACATCTACCGTCATAATTCGAAAATCGTTAAAAATTTTAGATAACCTTGAATCTTTCTTACCGACCGATAAGCATTTCGTTGTTTATGTTACTTATAACACATCATTTTTTAATTATGAAACTCACAAAGCCCGTAATTATACATCATAATAAAACTAAAATGGGTTTTTCTTCGTTTCTCATATCACGTTCGAATATTAATAGAGCGTATCCGCCGACAAATTTAAGAAGTGAGAAAAAGATCTAACGAGACGGTCAAACTGTTTTATCGGCAGACTATTTTTAGGGTTTTTCAGAGAAGCCCACTGTTTGGTTTGGTTTGGTTTGGTTTGGTTAATTCTGTAAACAGCCAAACAAGTGTCACTTTTTATTTTACAAATGCATCGATGAAATATCGTTGATTGGATAATCAAGGCGAATTAATTTTCCTTTCTTTCTGGGATAATTTCGATAAACTAAAAATGAGCGTCGTTGAGACTGAAACGGTTAGCGATCTGGTTCAGAAAATGGTTATCTCGCTGTGCGGAGAACAAAAACCAGGTAGGGTTATGTACAATTTTTAAATCATTATTTTTTTTATTTCCTCTTTGTGAACTATTTACGATTTCTTTACGTTTTTGTTATCTCGAAACTCGTACATTTTGTCACGTTTTTAGTTATTTAGAATTTTTACATTCCACTACGATTTCGCTTTGAACATTTTCATTTTGCTGCGATATTCTTGTGCGCAAGGACATTTCGCAACGTTTATCTTATTTTGAATATACAAATTTTATTACGTACGTGGTTATTTGAAAATTTTACACGCCACTGATAATTCTCTTATTTAGAATGTTAACGTTCCGTTGCGATGTTTCGTTATTGAGATCTTGTTTTCCAAAATGTTAAAATTTTGTATATCTACGTTTGGTAATATTTTCTGCCAAAATTTGGAATTTGTAATGAAATTTTTTTTTTCACTACAACTCGTTGAAATAACTTTTAAATAGACAAAAAAATTTCTTAATTGACAAATAAGTTTTTCTTACATTTCAGACGTAATACGAAAGTTCTTGAGATTCTCACTGGGTTTACTTTCGTCGACTCAAGGTTCCGAAATGATTCAAGAGGACGAAACATCGGTAGCTAGTCACATAAGAAGCAAACTATCCGCCAGAGATGGCGCACAATTTGACAAACTGCACAACGACCTTAAAGATAAAGTACGTAATTTAAAGTTCTAATTATTAATTCAGGGTAAAGGGTGCAACGAACGAATGCTGAAGCGACTTTACGCTAAAATAATTTTATCATTTGGATATATATCTTGGATATTTTGGAGCTGTTCTGTGATATTTAGATCAATATTGAATCTTAGAAAAATTTCATCGCTAGATAAAAGTAAACGAGTTTCATAAAACAATCGTATATTCATTAAAGTTTTGCAAATTTTATCGTTTTGAACCTTTTCGTTAATCACCTGTGATTTCAAAGAGATTCCATATACCTATTTAGCTTCTGAATCTTACAAAGAACCCTCCGTCACGTTTCATATGGCAAACCGAAGAATAATTATCGATATCCCTAAATGTTCAGTATATAAAAAATGAAAAAAAAAAAGAAAACAGCTTCCCAACAGAAGCGTCACTATCGAAAATGATTTTTCATTCGATAGGTAGTGTTCAGCGCTACCACAAATTGTCACCGATTAAAACGTACTATAATAGGCGTTTTGTCGTTATCACTGAAGCCGTGGAATGGATTTGAATATTTTATTTTTAGTCCCTGAAGAATCGAGTCAGCGTACTGATATTTATGCTGTACACGAGCCAATCAGCCGATCCAATTAGAGATAGAATTTACTCGTTTCCGGATATGCGTTTTGGTTTAAATTCTCCAATCGCCTCGACCAGCGGTAAGGAACATTGAGAGCACGTTGAGTTGTCTGATAATCGTAAAAATAATACTATATCATGCGGTTGTATGAAATCATGGAACTTTGTGAAAATTACTATTCACTACATATCGAAATAATGAAATATTTTCATTATTGAAATAATTATGCTCGCCGCCCACTCCGTCGGTCTCAATATTGTTCGCATTTTCAATTTGTCGTAAGACCGCAGATCACACCGACGAATCATATTGGCTTTGCAAGAAGATGTTTTTCCAATCCATGCGTAGAAATTTCCATTTCGAAACTCCTGCGCAGCAATTAAAAAAACACTGGGTTGAGACAAATTTTTAAACACCATGGTAAGCAGCTGACGAGCGTATAAAAAGTTCGTTTTATCGACCGAGTTTTACTAAGAAACTGTATTGAATTTTTTGTCGAAACAACATTATCAAACTACTGAACCAAATGTTTTTGAAATATCGGCCAATACAGGATTCCGGAAGTGCTTTATCGACCACCTAATGGCCAGAAAATGATAGAATTTGAATCAGAAATATCTTTTTATTGAAAATCAGATCTCTTAAACGAAAATAGATATTATTATTACTACAAAGCTTCCTACTGAAAATTCTGACCATTAAACCCTGACTGAATAAAGATCCTAATTGATGAGCATTTATTTATTACTATATGTGGAAAATTGACGGAATGGCATTGGGCCAAAAAATACAGATTAATCGTGAAAAAATATTTCGGTTTAGTTCGTTTATATTCCACTGGCACCACTTGCTGATTCCCTCTATTCAATTTTCAGTTCACAGACTACGTGAGTATTTGGTTTGGTTTGGTTTGGTTTGATAAATGTACGAAACTACAACAACAAAGAATGATATCAATATTTAAAGTGTTTTTACTAATTTATTGTTTTATTATTTTTTGTCCCAATGTTCCAAGATTTCATACGTGCAATTTCATCATTTACGTTCGTAATTTGCATTAAGAATTTTTTTTCTTTTCCGCACGAACAAAGGTCAAACTTCGCAAACGTCCTGCACAAATGCCCAAATCGTGGCGTTGAGCAACGACGGAAATTATCGCGGACGCTCGCCGGCAATTTTGAGTCGTTTCAACGAGGATTGCACGTCGGAGGACGTTTTGGTCCAGGATTTAATATATTCGTTTCAGGGAATAGAGGGAAAAGTTTTGAAGCTCGACTCCAATTATGGCTTTCAAATTGATCCTACTGCCAATGTCAGTAGATGGCACAAGCAGTCGGTTCTGCGACTGAGCGAATTGGGCTATTTGCACAATGTCGTTAGACGGGGATTGGAGAGAATGTCGATGGCCGGCGCCAGCCGAGTTGCCGACAGTTTCGTCGCTGCGTTGCACAAAGAATTGTCCGAGTATTATCGTTTTATAGCGATAATGCAGGAACAAGTAAACAGGTACGCGGGTGTGTTTTGTATTCAAGAACCGTACCGAGAGTCACCGGTGAAAACTTAAATTTAAGTTTACAATTCAGTCGAAGCTGAGATTGAAATTCAAACTCGTGTTCGCACTTCAAACCTGAGATTGAACAAAAAATCCGAGGCCGAACTTCAAATATAAAATTAAACTTTAAACTTGAGATCGATCTAAAAAATGGCGTACCAACTGCCAAACTTTATATAGAACTACGAACTTCGCATCAAACTTCGAGCTTCGTATGGAATTCACATTTTATATAGTACTTCAAACTTCGTATATAAATTCGATGCTGATATAGAATTTCAAATTTACTATAGAAGTTTAGAGTTGATGTGGACGTTCAAACTTGGTATAGAAGACTAAATTATTCTAGTGTTAAACTTTGTAACTCAAAGTTGATATAGAACTCTAAACTTCACGTACAACTTCACAGTTCGTGTATAACTCAAAGGTCACGTATAATTCCAAAGTCGATACAGAGTTCCAAACTTCACATAAGTCCCAAACTTCGTATTGAACGTCAAACATCGTATAGAATTCAAATTTGATATAGTACTTTCATTGTTATTTGTGCGATCCGCCCTTCCAGCAGTAGTCTTTGTTCCAAATTATGGCTACATTACGCTTTACCACCCGTCCCATTTCGTTCCCCACGATTTTGCCATTTTTACTCAATTTAACCGGGCCAGACACAATTTAATACGTATTTCAGTGTTCTAACCTCTAATTTGCCAAGTAAGACCCCAAAAACTCCCGTAAATAGTCCGAACTGAAAATTGAGTAGAGGGGGTCAGCAAGTGGCACCAGGCGGAATATAAACGAACTAAACTGAAACATTTTTGCGCGATTAATGTGTACATTTTGGCCGAATGCTATTCCGTTAATTTTCCACATATACTAATAAATACATGCTCATCAGTTAGAATTTTTTTATACAACTCCAAAGTTCGTATAGAACTCCCAAGTTCGTATAGACCTCCGAAGTTCGTGTAGAACTCCAACGTTCGTATAGAACTCCAAAGTTCGTATAGAACTCCAAAGTTCGTATAGAACTCCAAAGTTCGTATAGAACTCCAAAGTTCGTATAGAACTCCAAAGTTCGTATAGAACTGCAAAGTTCGTATAGAACTCCAAAGTTTGTATAGAACTCCAAAGTTCGTATAGAACTCCAAAGTTCGTATAGAACTCCAAAGTTCGTATAGAACTCCAAACTTCGTATAGAGCTCCAAACTCCACGTAGAACTCCAAACTTCATACAGAACTCCAAAGTTCGTATAGAACTCTAAAGTTCGCACAGAACTCTAAAGTTTGCGTAGAACTCTGAAGTCCGTACAGAACTCTAAAGTTCGTACAGAACTCTAAAGTTCGCCTGGAACTCTAAAGCTCGCACAGAACTCTAAAGCCCGCGTGGAACTCTGAAGTTCGCACAGAACTCTAAGGTTCGTGCGGAACTCAAAAGCTCGTACAGAACTCTAAAGCTCGTACAGAACTCTAAAGTTCGTACAGAGCCCTGGAGTTCGTATAGAACTCTAGAGTTCGCATAGGGCTCTAAAGTTCCTATAGAACGCTAAAGTTCGTGTAGAACTCTAAAGTTCGTGTAGAACTCTAAAGTTCGTATAGGACTCTAAAGTTCGTATAGAAATCTAAAGTTCGTATAGAACTCCAAATGTTGTATACAACTCCAAACTTCGCATAGAACTTTTAGAATTTTTATATACAACTCCAAAGTTCGTATAGACTTCCAAAGTTCGTGTAGAACTCCAACGTTCGTACAGAACTCCAAAGTTCGTATAGAACTCCAAAGTTCGTATAGAACTCCAAATGTTCGTATAGAACTCCAAAGTTCGTATAGAACTCCAAAGTTCGTATAGAACTCCAAACTTCATATAGAGCTCCAAAGTTCGTATAGAACTCGAAACTTCGAATAGAATTCCAAACTTTATATAAAACTCCAAAGTTTGTATAGAATTCCAAACTTCGTATAGAACTCACTACTTCCAACACGATATAAAACTTCAAATTTGATACGGAGCTCCGAAGTTAATGTGGAAGTGCAAACTCGATATGGAACTTTCAAATTGATACATAAAGTTAAACTTAAAACAGGACTTACAACTTGATACTAAACCTCAAACGTTGGGTACTGGACTTCGAGCTTGAGATTGGACATCAAACTTGATACAATGAGCTTCAAACTAGTAACCGAACTTCAAGGTTGATATCGAGCCTCAAACTCGATGCCGAATGTCAAACACGATATTGAGAATTTCGAAGCTGATTATGAATTCGAAGGTCCTCCACTATACCGACGCTATCGGAGTTTATAATCGACTCTCGCACGCTCTAATATTCATAAAATATCCGTCTCTATAATCGTCAGATCGCAGGGACCTCTCGGTTTCGACTCCGTGACACTGTCCCATCTTCATTTGTGGGCTTACGATCCGCTGGAGACACTGAAATGGCTCGCGAGCATCGTCAGAGCGTGTCAGAGCCAAAAAGGCGGCGCTCTCGCCTCGTCCGTCTACGAATTTAGTCATCACGGCGATGCCGGCGTGAAAAAACTCGTGAAAAGAATACTCGAGAGCGTCTGCGATCCTCTCTACAATATGCTCGTAAGATGGACCGGCGACGGTGAACTCGACGATCCTTACAAGGAATTTTTCATCGAGGCTTGCGCCGACGTGGGCGGCGATCGAATGTGGCACGAGAAGTATCAAGTTCGCGACTCTATGGTCCCGAGTTTTATAACCAAATCGCAGGCAAAGAGGATTCTCGGAACGGGAAAGAGTATAAATTTTTTGCGCGAAGTTTGCAAAGATTTTTCACCGTTGCAAGGACGGGGCGCGGAAAATTTTCGGAATAATCCCGACGAGTACAATGGTCAGTATGGGTTTTAACCGACAAAAAATTTCGGCAATGTCTGGAATTATATTTCTCGTCGGTTTTTTTGTTTGATTTTTTTTTTTTATATATAAATTGTAATTTGATTCTCGTAGTTGATGCTTTCTTCGATATGGATCCCGACGGACCGTTACAAACTATGATGGACGCCGCGTACAAGGAAACATCAACGAGAGTCGTTGAAATATTAACGAAACAGTATCAGCTGATGGATCATTTTCAAGGGATCAAGGGCTACCTGTTGCTCGGACAGGGACATTTTATACAACATCTTATGCACTTGCTCGAGTAAGTATAGAGCTTTATTTTTAAACGCGCGCAGTAATCGCGATCCTCATGACCAGAGGTCCGTATTTCTCGGTGCTTTAAAAACAATCCGACAGTCTGACTCACAGTGTGCGAACCCTGAGAAGGCATAGAAAAAAAATCTTCACGTGTACTCATATCTATCAGCCCAAATGCCGGAGTTCGAGGACAGAGCAGTAGATACGTTGCTATTATAATCAGACAGCCGCCTTTTTTATTATGCCGTAATAATTAATAATTAATAATTGTTATACTTAACCCCAAATCGCTAGTATCGCCCATCGTTACTGTTTATTTTCACGGCGCACACCAGGTGGCGCCCTATAATACTTCTAAAATTATATATTTTCATTATTCGCACGTTACACGCATCGAGATCAACAATTTAACCTACAAAAAACTATGATAGGTATCACATCTAAAAAGACGCAGAAAAAAAATGACGAGGAAATATTAATACTAACAGTAATAACAACTTATATACTAATATCTAATATTAATTTTCTCGGGCTAGTAGATATGAGAACACGTTTACCGCGCCATCTAGCAGCATTGCGGATCGATAGTAAAGGGATTTTTCAGTCTACTTACTTTTTTGGGGACGATGAATTCAGGGAACCTTACCCTACCATCTGGGCCCTGTCCATGACGTTTTCACATATTTTGAACACATTGGTGAAAACTTGAAGAAAAAAAATAAAAATCTTCACCGTCACGACGTTTCCTCTACGAGGAAGGAAAAATCTAAAATATTCTGATATTCATGAAAATTGGTGTCGGAATACTTCCGAGATCGGTGATTCACCATTCGTAATACAAAATTTCAAATTAAAAATGGGCGAAATGGCAGTATGACCAACGAAATCAGAATTTTTTCGGATTTTTATACAAAACGTCATTGAGCAGCATTTCAGCATCGCTGATTCGAAAATGTTACGCACAAATCTTGTAATTCTTAATCACTGAGTCAATATTGACCCGAGCAGAAAAATTAAAAACAATCTGATTTTGATAAAAACTGGTACCTAAAGTTTCCTTTCGATATTGCTTATTTCACATTCGACGTAAAAATACCGGAATTACAAAATTACTACGACGTTCATTTCGGATGTTTAAAATTCTTAATTTTTTGTTGCTGTTTTTTTTTTACTTCAATTCTCGTTAGACCCGAATTGTCAAAGCCAGCAAACTCGCTGTATCCGCACAACATATCGTCGATCTTAGAAACGGCCATTAGAGCAACTTGCACGAAACAAGAGGACATTGATGTTCAAAGGCGACTAGACGTAAGATTATTAGCACCGTCGGAAAGTGAAACGGGCTGGGACGTATTTATTCTTGATTATAACGTCGACGGTCCCATCGGAACGGTGAGCAAACAACGACTATTTTTAATGTTACAAAAAAAAAAGCGTGAAAAAAAAACGAATTTAAACGTTGACTGCCAACCTACGAGATATCTCGTAGGTTGTTTACTTGCCCAGGACGCCGTGGCAGTCAACGTGTTAAAAATATTTAAGTGTGAACCCCACTGTGAACGGGCTCGAAAATGGTCCATATGCACGGATTTTTTGTTCTCTCCTCAATTAATTATTTCAGGATCAGGAGAATGGTGTGTTTTTAAGGACATTTCGAAGTGGTTTTATAAAAATTTTCATTAAAAAATAATAAAAATTACAACAGTTATATAGAACAGAGTGGCGGTCCGTGAAATTTTTTTTTTTTTACGGTGGAGACCATATCTCTGGCGTGGTTCATCTGAAAAATAGAACAAAAATATTTCCTCAATCCGCATAAACGTAGGTTTCGTTAAGGCTAGCCGTATTTTTTTAAATTAAATTTTCTCAAAATCGCGGCATGTTTAAAAAAATCTCGATTTAACAGGCCGCCAATTTGAAAAAATATGGCTACGCTTAACGATAACTACATTTATGCGGATTGAGAAAATATTTTTGTTTTATTTTTCAGATCAACCATGCCAGAGTTGGGGATTCCATCGTTAAAAGAAAAAATGTTTACGTACCGGCACTCTGTTCTATGTAACTGTCGTAATTGTTATTATTTTTTAATGAACATTTTTATAAAACAACTTGAAAGTGTCCTTAAAAACACACCATTCTCCCGATCCTGAAATAATTCATTAAGAGAGGGGTAAGGGTTTCAGCGTAAAAAAAACACTTTTTTTGCGATTTTTTTTCTCAAATATGGATGAGCAATTTTATTCGAACCTTTTGTACATTATTGAGCATACTTTTGACAATGTTGTGTAATTTTTTCATGCAGAAATATTGAAGCATAAGCCCGTAACAGAGCTTCCCCCTGAACGTCTTGGAAAAAAAACAATTTGCGGTGTTCACTATAACTCGGCCGGAAATTATCTGAAAATGAAAAACCATGAAAATTTAGTCAAATTATAATCAAATCTTCCCCCCAACGTTCTCTGATAATTTTTTTTTTTCATTTAAAAATTTTTGGCGGCCAGCTAAAGTGTGAACTGTTATTTTCCACGAAAAATTCCGCCATTTTGTAAGTGGGAAACACCCTTAATGTAAAAAAAAAAAATTTAACTAAACGTTGGGGGGAGGTATTTTATATGTAGAAAATGTGTACAGAGTTTGAAATGAATCGGTCAAGTAGTTTTTAAATGGCAGTGAACACGGACTTTGAAAAAGTAGTTTTGAAAAAAACGCGTCTAAAGTTTGTGAAGTAAATAGTGAAGAAAATTTTTTTTTTTTCCAACTTACACAGAATCATCGATTCCAGCTCCTTTCTTCGCTCGTTTCTTCTTTTAAAATATTGCAGTGTATAGTATACACTATATACTATATACACAATAGCAATGAATAAACTGTATACCTGTTCGACAGCTGCACTGCTAGCCCGACCGCCCGCAGCTGTTAGACGTATAGCGTTAAAGGCCAGGAGATTAATAAGACAATAACTTCAAGAATATTGCTTAGATCGGTTTAAAATTTTAAGGACATATTCTTGAAATGTTAAACGATAAGATAAGACAAAAAAATTCGATTTTTCGGAAGTGAAAACCCTTATCCCGCCCTTAAAAATATTTAAGTGGGAACCCCACTGTGAACGCGATCGAAAAAGGTCCATTTGCACGGAATTTTTGTTCTCTCCTCAATTAATTATTTCAAGATCAGGAGAATGGTGTGTGTTTTAAGGACATTTCGAAGTGGTTTTATAAAAATTTTCATTAAAAAATAATAAAAATTACGACAGTTATATAGAACAGAGTGGCGGTCCGTGAAATTTTTTTTTTTTTTACGGTGGAGACCATATCTCTGGCGTGGTTCATCTGAAAAATGAAACAAAAATATTTCCTCAATCCGCATAAACGTAGGTTTCGTTAAGGGTAGCCGTATTTTTTTAAATTAATTTTTCTCAAAATCGTGGCATGTTTAAAAAAAATCTCGATTCAACAGGTCGCCATTTTGAGAAAAATTTCATAAAAATAAAATGGCTACGCTTAACGAAAACTACATTTATGCGGATTGAAAAAATATTTTTGTTTTGTTTTTCAGATCGACCATGCCAGAGTTGGGGATTCCATCGTTAAAATAAAAAATGTTCACTTACCGGCACTCTGCTCTATGTAACTGTCGTAATTTTTATTATTTTTTAATGAACATTTTTATAAAACAACTTGAAAGTGTCCTTAAAAACACACCATTCTCCCGATCCTGAAATAATTCATTAAGTAGCAAACAAAAATTCGTGAAAAAGGATCTCTTTTTTAGACCGTTCACAGTGGACCCCTAAACAGCAAAAAATCTTTTTTTTTTTTAATAATCCATTTTTTTGCGAGAATAATAAATTTTCTGTACCGGAAAAGATGGAAGGAAAAAATACCTGTTCTCGCTAAAAACAATTTCAGATTCTCGAACCTTGTCGACAAACATATCAAACCGTGTTTTTTTCGTTATGGCGAGCCAAACGAATGGAAACGATTTTGTCAGCGATCTGGAAGCAACAAACAACGTCGGCGAAGATATTTCGTAAAATGCCCGAAGTTTTGCCAATTCAAAATCACATACACTTGATTACGAGCAGCATGGTGCATTTGGTGCATCAGATGCAGTATTACTTTTTGTTTGAGGTAAATTTAATCGTCATTTATGTGAAAAATATATTTTTATGACAACAAACAATATTTCATTAATATGACATTTTTTTAATCGAATAAACAGCTTATATTAATAATCAATTTTTGTAAATCACTAATTCTTTGTGAACAACCTACTTTTATAATTAATAAAAACACTTCGGTTATAATGACGAATTTTTTAAATGAATGACTATTTTTTTGATAAAACAATTTTGAATAATCACAAAACGATTCATTTTTCAAATCAACGACGAATAATATAAAGATCGATCTTCTTATTCGAATGAAAATCAAATTTTACAAAAGAAAAGCCAATTTAAAAATCGCAAAGCAATTTTATATACTAAAAACCATTTAAAAAAATTTTTAATCGATTTTTTAGATTAAAAATCATTTTTGTAAATTGAAAATCAATTTTTTAAATTAAAAATCGATTGTTTAGTTTAAAAATCATTTTTGTACATTAAAAATCAAATTTTTAAATTAAAAATTAATTTCTCAAATTAAAAACTTATTTTTCTAAAAATCGAGATTACTAGCGACACATCAATTTTTCTAAGGAAAATCAATTTTTAAATAAAAAATTATTTTTTCACGAATACCGAATTTTCGTTAATCCGCAATTTAGCAATAAAAATAATAATTTTTTTTCCCTGCGAAAAGGTGATTGAATGTTCGTGGGACATATTTGCCAAGCAACTGCGACAAGCATCCTCTCTCGATGACATCATAGCGGCGCACAATAATTTCGTCGATTCCGTGAGGCACGGAACTTTGCTGGACGAGGAGTCTCAGGTGCAATTTTTTTTTTCTTCTTTTTCCAAAATACTCAGACCTCTCCATTGCTTAAACGGCATTTTCAATAATTTTTTGTACTTCCTCTTTTCCAGGAATTGATGGATCACTTGCGTTCCGTTTACGGACCGATTCTCGATCTGCAAAATTTAGAGGAAACTTTTTTGGCCCGGGCGACACAGGAGTACGAGACTCGCACGAGCGACAGCAGATTCGTCGACCGTACGAGCGAGAAAACAAAGAAATGGGGCAGATCCAACAGCACCGATGCGGAAAATAACGAGAGACAGAGCGCTTTTACGAAATATCTCAACACACTGTCCATACAACTTAAACTATTGTCACGAACATATCAGGTACGAATAGACCGTTTAAAAATTGTTAAGTATAAAAAATAAATAAAAATTCAATTTCCCTCACAATTTTTCACACATTCTGATTATTTTATCGCACGTTCACCCAAACACTACGAACGATCGAGATTTTGGGATTTTTCATTAAAATTTTTTTTGCCAATTTAAAACTCAACGCTTTAAAACCTTGGATTTTAAACTTAATTCCCGCTGTTTCAGTATTGGACACTGCGTTGCTCCCGCTGTGTTGAAGTTATGGACACAACCTACAATATTCAGTATTCGAGAGTGAACTCACTTGTACACACTATTTTTTTTTATAATATCGAAAACATCAGGTTTTAAACCAATGGTGCGGCATGTGCGAGAAGCTTTGTTTTTTTCCTTTAATTTAAGAAAAAGTGCGGTAAATATGGAGCAAAGGGGACCCACTTCCGATTGACTTGCCTTTAATATATGTTGTCTAGGGACCCTTTCTGAACAACTTTTTCCTCTGACACAATTGGGGGTCGTTATTTATTAAAAAGTTATTAAGAAATAAAGTTAAAATTCATATAGCTATTTTCCTTATAGCAGCCAGTCCCAATCATCTTGTCCTTCACATGTGTCGTTAAGAACACCCACCTGAGTAATGTACCAAAAGTTTTATCCGTTCTCATTGTTTGTTAAAAAGTTATTAACAAAAGAAAATTCATGAATAGAATATGAAATACTTGCATGGTGGCCAGTACACGTATGACCGGAGGGGCTTGCGGCCCCCCTGCCCACGCCGCATACTAGCCCATAGACAAACCAAGAACAACCAAAAACAACCCCAGTAACCTAAAGAAACAAACACAAACCCAACAAACAAACAAACAAACAAACCCAAAACAACCCCAAAACCCAAAAGAACAAACCCAACAAACAAATCCAAAACAAACCCAAACAAATCCAAAACAAACCCAAACCAAAAAACCCAAACCCAATAAACAAACAAATCCAAAACAAACCCAAACCAAAAACCCAAACAAATCCAAAACAAACCCAAACAAATCCAAAACAAACCCAAACCAAAAACCCAAACAAATCCAAAACAAACCCAAACCAAAAACCCAAACAAATCCAAAACAAACCCAAACCAAAAAACCCAAACCCAATAAACAAACGAATCCAAAACAAACAAAAAACCCAAATAACCTAAACAAACCAAAAACAACCGAAATAATCCAAACAAACAAACAAAAAACAACCGAAATAATCCAAACAAACAACCCAACTAAACAACCTAACCTAACAATGAATAAAACAAATAACTGTTTGTTTATATGTTTGTTTGCGTTGTTTTTGGGCTGTTTTTGGGTTGTTTTTGGGTTGTTTTTGGTTTGTCTTTGGGCTGGTGAGTGGAGGATTGCAGGGGGGCGCAGCCCCCCCCCCCCCCCGCTCATGCGTGTGCTGTTCACCATATACTAGAATAAGTAGTTCATGTTTGATTTATGAAACTTTTTTTGTTAATAACTTTTTAATAAATAACGACCGCCAGTTGTGTCAGAGGAAAAAGTTGTTCAGGAAGGGTCCCTACACAACATATATTAAAGGCAAGTCAATCGGAAGTGGGTCCCCTTTGCTCCATATTTACCAAAAGTGCTGCTTTGTTGCATGAAAGATGGCAAAACGTTACGACCTTTTGCCATCTTTCACACTTCGGACAATACTTCGAAGATCATTAAACTATAAATAATTTGTTTTTTTTTTTAAATTGAAAAACAGCGTGAATGAAGTTAAAAACCCAATAGGGAGTGATCGGGGAAAAAATCGCAAAAAATGGAATTGGGAAGGATCATACGTAAAAGCCCGAAAAGGTATACGTTGGAACATAAAAAAAAATAATATTATATACATCTTTCGATATAATGACAAAAATTGTGGTTGTCCGTCGAATGGAAAAATCTCTGCGACCGATTTGTCAATGATCTTGAAATTTTGTCCAACACACCGTGTAGACTGTCTACGATATCGATAACAAATTTTATTCAGTATTTTGTTTCCGTTTCAATTGCAGGATCGAGTGAAAAAATTTCTCCTAATGCTCGCATCCGCCGAGGACGTTTCCCTTCAACTGTTGAGCGTGCGTCTGGACTTTAACGAGCATTACAAGAGCAAAGACAGCAGGCTCGTCGCACCGTTGACCTATCAGCATCGAATCTCGTGCAAGTGACAGTCGTCACACGTTTTTCCATCCTTATCAATAAAGAAGACGACGATGATGCACGATGAAACAAAAAATTCACGAACAATCGTGGAAAAGTTACTTCAACATTCGAGCCCGAAATTGCGTGAGAAAACTTTTGGAAAATTGCCAAAAATGACGATAACCCTCGAGCAGTGTCGGTCATCCGGAAAAACTGTCGAGAGAACAAATTTGAAGGATATCGAATCGAGCAAAGCGTCGTTACGTGATTTTTTGGAGAAAGAAATTTTACTCCACGCTAATATGAAATTTGAGAATGACAATTGCGCCGATTCGCCGGAGACGCCGCGCGACTTTAGTGAAATTGAATTTTCCCTTTATCCCTGCAAATTGTCACTTCAGCCGCTCGAGGAAATCGCCATCGATGACGTTCGAAAAAATGATTTTTTGGAAATTCGCGAGAATTATGAATTTTTAAAAAATCCCGATAACGAAAAATTTACCGTTGTCAATGACGATTGTCGCGACGCGAATATTGTCATTGGTGAAAATTATTTTCTTCACGATGGAACGACGAAAATTCACGATGCTAGCGATTTTTCCCGGAAAAATGAAGATTTTTCAGTGGAATCGAAAAATTTCGGAATCACCAATTTAGAGGATGATCTTTTGCCGTGGCACGAGAGTTTCGCGACCAGCGACGAAATTATTTCCGTCGACGGCTCGATATCCGGTGGCAGCGTGTCGAGAACGAGTTTGTGCAAAAATGAAGAAGCGATTGAGCCGAAATTGCGAAAATTTCGACGCAAGATTCGTACGATATTTTGTTGTTTCGGTTGAGAGTGAAAGATGGTCGTGAAAAAAGAAAAAATTTATCGCCACGTCGAGGAATAATGATAGTGGTCTTTTTTTTTTGCTGTATAGTGCCATTCGATCGCCCAGTGACGCGAACAAAAAAAAATGTCGCATCGACCGAGCGATTCAATCAGTATTAGTTTATTCTGAATCATGCACATTACGGTTATGTATTTTTATGAAAAAAAAAAAACAAAGAAACAAAAAAAATGGAAAAAACAGTAAATGTACCTGCTTTATAGGCGAATATTGTAAATATAATAATTACAATCATTTGGAATCGTTTTTCTTTGCTCATAGCCGTTAATTTTGAAAATAAACCAAAACTCATATTCTTATATATATATTAGGGTGGCCCTTAATATGGGTAAAAAAAAATTGATCGCGCCGCCCTTCAAAGCGGTTCCGAATACTAAAAAAAAACCTACGCGAAGCCCCAGCTATGTCCGTTAAGAGGAAGACGTGGCTGTAAGCATGAACTTAAATTTAAATATCAATTTTTCTTCATGATTGGAGAAATTTTGATTTTTTTAATCTAGTTTATGTGTCAATTTTTTTTTTAACTTTCCGAAGCCATTGTATATTGGTATTCAATATACAGATCAGATAATATGGTCCTCCATACGAGATTTGATGAGCGTTCAGGTCTGCCATCCTATTATTTTGGAACAATGGTTTGATTTAGCTGCTGTCAAACGTTTTTAATCATATCAAAATCAAACGTTAAATTTGCATCTTGTCAGAAAAATCTATCAAGTAAGAAGGATATAAATTCACGATAAACCATTCACATCGAACTTATTATGAAAAAAATATTACGAAAAAAATATTATGTTTTTTCCGACCAATTGGATGACTTGTGCGATTAAATAATTTCTTCGTTTTCAATAAAACGAACAAGCTCGCCAAGTTTAAAATCCTGCCAAATTAAAAATGTCCTTATGCAGTTTTGCGAAAGTAATTTTCAAATATATTTTTTATCCACATCACTGGAAGTCTGATCTCAGTGAAATATTAATATGTTTGCATCTCAGCAAACAAGGAATATTTCGAACAAAATTGAAAAAAAAAAACAATTCTGGCCGATCCGGAAGTTCGATGTGAATGGTTTATCGTGAATTTATATCCTTCTTACTTAATAGATTTTTCTGACAAGATGCAAATTTAACGTTTGATTTTGATATGACTAAAAACGTTTGACAGCAGCTAAATCAAACCATTGTTCCAAAATAATAGGACGGCAGACCTGAACGCTCATCAAATCTAGTATGGAGGACCATATTATTTGATCTGTATATTGAATACCAGAGGAGGAGAGAGATAGCTGAAAATTCTTATCGGTACTTTCTCCAAAATGGTACAACCGATCGGGATGAAAAAAAGCTTAGCCACTTTTTGCCATAATACTCCAGTGGCTAAGCTTATTTCATCCAAATCGGTTGTGTCAATTCGGAGAAAGTACATTTCGCGTTTTCGAAGTGATAGGTAGGCGTGATACATTCCCTCAAGTAGGGTTGTACACGAACCCGTTCTGTTCGAACAGTTCGCAATTCGGCCACGACCACGGTCTTGTACACAAGAGTGGAAACTTCTCCGCTGAGAATGGGCCTCTTAACGGAGTCGTTTTTAATTTCTCCAGCAACCACTAGAGGCGTTGCGAACTTATAATGGTGATAGACATAACCTGAAAATTCCTCGATACTGCTATGCTTGCATATTATGACTATTTGACGTAGATCACGATCTATTAATGATTATTAAACTGGTAGTAAAATAAAGAAAAAAATTAAGGGAGGAGTAAGGGTTTCAGCGTTAAAAAAAAACACTTTTTTTGCGATTTTTTTTCTAAAATATGGATTGAGCAATTTTATTCGAAACTTTTGTACATTATTGAGCATACTTTTGACAATGTTGTGTAATTTTTTCATGCAGAAATATTGAAGCATAAGCCCGTAACAGAGCTTCCCCCAGAACGTCTTGGAAAAAAAACAATTTGCGGTGTTCACTATAACTCGGCCGAAAATTATCTGAAAATGAAAAACCATGAAAATTTAGTCAAATTATAATCAAATCTTCCCCCCAACGTTCTCTGATAATTTTTTTTTTTTCATTTCAAAATTTTTGGCGGCCATCCAAAGTGTGAACTGTTATTTTCCACGAAAAATTCCGCCATTTTGTGGGTGGGAAACACCCTTAATGTAAAAAAAAAAAATTTAACTCAACATTGGGTGGAGGTATTTTATATGTAGAAAATGTGTACAAAGTTTGAAATGAATCGGTCAAGTAGTTTTTAAATGGCAGTGAACACGGACTTTGAAAAAGTAGTTTTGAGAAAAACGCGTCTAAAGTTTATGAAGTAAAAAAGTGAAGAAAAAATTTTTTTTTCCCAACTTACACAGAATCAACGTCTAACGACAAACTCACGCTCGTTTCTTCTTTTAAAATATTGTAGTGTATAGTATACACTATATACTATATACACAATAGCAATGAATAAACTGTTTACCTGTTCGACAGCTGCACTGCTAGCCCGACCGCCCGCAGCTGTTAGAGGTATAGCGTTAAAGGCCAGGAGATTAATAGGACAATAACTTCAAGAATATTGCTTAGATCGGTTTAGAATTTTAAGGACATATTCTTGAAATGTTAAACAATAAGATAAGACAAAAAAAAATTCGATTTTTCGAAAGTGAAAACCCTTACCCCGCCCTTAAGTGTAAGAAAAATCGAGAAGAGCTGATTTTTACTTACCTCAATGTGAGTACCTGCAATTTTCACAAAAATATAATAAAAAAGGATTAAATTAAATATACGAAACGGTTCGATTTGATTCTATTTTTGATAATAAAAACTTACGTTTATTTTATAAACACTTCGACAATTTATTTGTCTTTCGTGATTTAAAAAGCGTTAACGTTTATCGTAGAGTGACGAGTAATTTTTTTCTGATTTTCAGGTTAAACGTGGCGCGTCATATAGGTTCACCGTAGCTTTATGGCAATAATGCACTTCTGTATAAAATTGGCGCGGTCGATTCTGTCCACGCACAAACATCAACGGTAATAATC
Source organism: Oxytorus armatus (assembly GCA_958009045.1). Taxonomy (NCBI): domain Eukaryota; kingdom Metazoa; phylum Arthropoda; class Insecta; order Hymenoptera; family Ichneumonidae; genus Oxytorus; species Oxytorus armatus. Next base: position 13,865,663 of record OY253755.1, read on the forward strand.
CCGATTATCAGATCGTACTAAAAATATTACATTGCACCAAAAAATATACGATAATCGAGGATTCCCTAAGGGCTCACGTACCCCTGAAATTAAAAAAAAATCGATTTTTTTTTACAGATTTTTATTTTTTACAAGTTGTCTCCGGCCGTGCGTTGCTGTTGCTCAGTCTGGATAAATGGAAAACACGCGCGTATTCCAACGCAACATTGTGTCAAAATTTCAAAGCAATCGGTGAAGAACTTTCGGAAATTTAGAATTTTTAACGAACGAACATTTACATTTTCATTTATATGGATACTTTTAAGAATTTTGCAAAAGAACTTTTATGAAAATTCCACTCCGTTACAAAGTTATAGCAATAAATGGGACCGGACGTCGGCTTCACGTTGTGCATACCAGAAGCTTTAAGATAGTAGTCTGGTAACTTAAGCCGATTTTCATGTCTTTTTTGGAGGGCATTTTTTTTGTAGGAAAATAAAAATGAATTTAGGATGTTTTTATTTACATATTAAAGATACAAAAAAAATTTTTTTGTAAAAATTTAATAGTTTATTATTATTATTATTATGGATCGAAGTTGGCACCTCGAAAAAAAAGCGCGTGGGTGGCCCCGGTAATTTTGGCTCTTGATGTTATCTGAAATCAAAAATTCTTGATAATTCTTAATCTATAGACATGTCATTCTGGTCGGAACTACTGAAGTTAAATTTCATGGATAAATAACAAAATGGCGGACTTTGGAAAAAAAAGTTTTTTTCCAAAGTCCGCCATTTTGTTATTAAAAGTAGTAAGTAACTAACAAAATGGCGGACTTTGGAAAAAAACTTTTTTTCCAAAGGCCACCATTTTGTTATTTATCCATGAAATTTAACTTCAGTAGTTCCGACCAGAATGACATGTCTATAGATTAAGAATTATCAAGAATTTTTTATTTCAGATAACATCAAGAGCCAAAATCACCGGGGCCACCCACGCGCTTTTTTTTCGAGGTGCCAACTTCGATGAATAATAATAATAATAATAATAATAATAATAAACTATTAAATTTTTTCAACAAATTTTTTTTTTTTATCATTAATATCTAAATAAAAACATTCTAAATATCCAAAACGATTCATTTTTATTTTCCTACAAAAAAGACATGAAAATCGGCTTAAGTTACCAGACTACTACCTTAAACCCCTTTTTCCTAAAAACTAAGTTTTTAGACATTGTCAGCACGATAACTCAGTCAATTTTGTATGTTTTTTAACTTTTTTTTTTATTACATCTTGGTAATTATTCTCTCTATAGACTGACGAGAGATTTTTTTAAATTTGTTCTTTGGACAATTTTTTATAAATTATTAAACCCTAATTTATTTGTTAAATTGCATAATAAAGTTTGAAATACTGTAATTTAGTTATTTTGATGAAAATGAAAAACACAAAGAAAAATCCCTCCGTCAGACTATTACTACTACATTATTTTACTAGATTCTCTTTTATTTTTGCCGATTGGATAATTTTTGGTGAAGTTATGATGTCGACAAGGAGGCACCATGCCTTTCATCAGTATTCCATTTATATTCGTAAAAAATAATATTAATATTGAAAAAAAAATGTTTGCAATTTTTTTTTTTATACTTGAAGAGTTTATAAAAAATGTGAAACCAACAGTTTAATTTTTTTTGCATCATATAACTTTAATAATAATTTTTCAACTTTACTCGGTTTTCAGCGCACGCAGCGGTATGTGAGCCCTTAAATTTTTGCAAAATTTTCTTTTACAAGAATGAAAAACGATGCGAAAGCTGAATTAAGAAACGCAACCTTGTTGAAACTGATCCATGGCAACAAAAAAAAAAGAAGAAACAATTACTTTCCAGTTTTCTTCATAATTGATTTTTTGTTTTTGAGAACCGAGTAGTCTCGATAACACAGATAACTCGGTCGGTACAAACGTTATGTAGGTCTATAGGATATATAGAAAAATTGCGCAAGGTCGGTTACTCCGCCAGAGTCACGGACGTCCATGGTTACGCCTGCGAAAACGACAGTCCATCACCCCGTTGGAGCACGAGTGTTTGTTATTCGCGTTCCAGTTTTCCGATAATTAGCTTCGTTTTTATTTTCATTTTTTTATTCCTTATCAGTGGTTTTTTTTCATCACACAATAACGGAATCGTCTTCTCAATAAGTTGGTTCTAGTCTTTTGTTTTTTTTTTGTTTTTTTTTCTTTCATTCCATGAAATAATGGTTCAAACAGAATCGACGTTTTCGCCGTCGCGTGAGCGCGGTGAAAAGCTCACGACAGTTTATACGGGTATATGTGTTTCGTGCGATGTGTGAAATTTTATCGCCCTCTCGTCAGTTCTTAAAACGAAGTACGAAAAAAAAAAAACAGACGAACTCTTCGTCACTTTACGATTCTCACAATGTTCGTCCGGAGAAGAGGACAATGGTGAGAGAAGAAAAACAAAAAGCTTTTCCAAGGTACACGAAAAATTCATTATTATTATTATTATCGTTATATTTCTTAACAGTAATTTTTCGTAGCAAATAAACAAATGTCCTTTTCGTTTCAGCCACGAAATAATCAAACCTTTTTACGACTTTTCCATCAACGTTGTTGAAATACTGTCTTGATAGCTCGAGAATTATTGTTACAAATTCACAAAATCATTCGAAGAAAATAATCGAAAATACGAGACGTTTTGTTTTGAAAAAAATTGCAAAGTCATCAGTTGACTAGAGGGAAAAGGAAGAAACGAAACATTTTCGGAGGTTAGGGAAAGGAAAATTTCGAAAATTCTTCATTTCAAAAAGTATATACATGTCAAAGTGAAGAAATTTTCGTCAATGAATGTTTTCATCAATTTCTAACGCAAGCGGACGGAAAGAAAAATTACGCAATGAAAAGTTTGAGGAACGAAGGAAAACAAATAATATTTGGCAGTACAAAATGGCGATGAAAACAAAATGGCGGAGCACTGATTTAAGCGAAGGAAAGAACGAGGACAAAAGCGATCGAGGATTTAAAAAAATTGGTGGCTCGATCAATCGATCGGGAAGAAACAAATTTTCTGTTTTGATAAAACAACAATTGCGAGACGAATTTTCATTGAAGGGATGAAAAAAAATTGAGCGCTAAATCAATGAAATCTTTGATGTCGTTGAAAATTCAATTGAAGGGACACGAAAGGAGAATGAGGAAATTCTATTAGAGGGTTGAAAAACAATAAGCAATCGATCAAAAAAATGGAAGCCCCATCGTTATCGTCGTTATTGGATCGGGAATCGTCATTAAATTTCGCGCTTTCTTCGTCATCGCGTTCGTTACCATTTTTGCAAAGATTGTCGTCATTTCGTGCGAGATAGCGTTGTGAAAATTTAATTCATTCCGCGCTGTGTCGTCGGCAATGGAGTGTTCGAGCGTCGTGGTAAACACGACGAATTGGAATGTGGACGAGAAAAATCTTGCTTACCAACGGGAAACATTGACAAAGGGGAGAAAGGTCGACCGGGCGGAAACAACGAGCGAGAGAAACAAGGACGAGGCGGCTGAAAGTTCGGGCAGCGAAGCGGAAACAGAACCAGCCCGAAGCTTTCATCGTAAGCTCAGCACCAACAGAGCCATAAAAAATGCTGTGAGAATTTTCTTCTCTCTTTTTTTTTTACCCCCTTTCAGAGACCTTTGAAGTATTAACATTTGAGCTACAAACCAGCTGACCTTGAACCTACGTAAATAAAAATAAAAGAAATTATTCGAATGACGTTCGAATGATTTTGAACATTTTTTAAAAATGAATTTGCGAATGATTTTCCAAAAAAATCATCGACCCAACGATCTTGACGAGATAATGAATACTTCGTATTTTTTAAATGATCTTTCGACAGACGTTAATTGATTTCAAAGAACTTTTGAAAAATCATCGATTCAAACATTTTCATAAAACAATGAACTTTCAATATTTCGTAAATTGATTATTGACAAATCATCGATTGAAAAATCTTCGAAAAACGACAAATTTTTTTATATTGCTTAAAGCGGTTTATGAAAAATTATTATTTAATTTCGAATGATTTTTCGAAAAAATCATCGACCCATCGATTTTGCGGAAATGATAAATATCTTATATTTTTAGAATGATCGTTGGACAATCGTTAATTAATTTCAAATGGTTTAAAAAAAAAATCAACGGTTCAAAAATTTTCGGAAAACGATACATTTTTTTATACTTTCGACAGTGGTTTTTGACGAATCATTAATTAATTTAATACGCAATTAAAAATAAAAAAATTATGCAAAAAGCGTTCAAATGAATTTGGAATTGAATAAAATGAATTTCAATGATTCTTTCGAAAAATAATTAATTAACTTCGAATGATTTTTCAAACAATTATCGATCCAACGATTTTGAGAAGATGATGAATATTTGATATCTAAAAAATGACCTTTGGATAATCGTTAATTAATTTCAAAAGAATTTTGAAAAATCATCGATTCCAAAATTTTCATAAAACAATGAATTTTCAATATTTCGCAAATTGATTATTGACAAATCATTGATTGAAAAATCTTGATTGAAAATTCTTAAAGCGGTTTATGAAAAGTCATTAATTAATTTCAAATGATTTTTTCAAAAAATCATCGATCCAAAAATTTTCGGAAAACGATACATTTTTTTATACTTTCGACAGTGGTTTTTGACGAATCACTAATCAATTTAATACGCAAATAAAAATAAAAAATTATGCAAATAGCGTTCAAAAGAATTTGAAATTGAAAAAAATGAATTTCAATGATTCTTTCGAAAAATAATTAATTAACTTTGAATGATTTTTCACACAATTATCGATCCAACGACTTTGAGAAGATGATGAATATTTGATATTTTTAAAATGACCTTTGGATAAACGTTAATTAATTTCAAAAGATTTTTGAAAAATCATCGACTCCAAAATTTTCATAAAACAATGAATTTTCAATATTTCGCAAATTGATTATTGACAAATCATGGATTGAAAAATCTTCGCAAAACGATACATTTTTTTATATTTCTTAAAGCGGTTTATGAAAAATCATTAATTAATTTCGAATGATTTTTCGAAAAAATCATCGACCCATCGATTTTGCGAAGATGATAAATACCTTATATTTTTGAAATGATCGTTGGACAATCGTTAATTAATTTCAAATGATGTTTTCAAAAAATCAACGATTCAAAAATTTTCGGAAAACGATACATTTTTTTATACTTTCGACAGTGGTTTTTGACGAATCATTAATTAATTTAATACGCAATTAAAAATAAAAAAATTATGCAAATAGCGTTTAAATGAATTTGGAATTGAAAAAAATGAATTTCAATGATTCTTTCGAAAAATAATTAATTAACTTTGAATGATTTTTCACACAATTATCGATCCAACGACTTTGAGAAGATGATGAATATTTGATATTTTTAAAATGACCTTTGGATAAACGTTAATTAATTTCAAAAGATTTTTGAAAAATCATCGACTCCAAAATTTTCATAAAACAATGAATTTTCAATATTTCGCAAATTGATTATTGACAAATCATGGATTGAAAAATCTTCGAAAAACGACAAATTTTTTTATATTGCTTAAAGCGGTTTATGAAAAATCATTAATTAATTTCGAATGATTTTTCGAAAAAATCATCGACCCATCGATTTTGCGAAGATGATAAATACCTTATATTTTTGAAATGATCGTTGGACAATCGTTAATTAATTTCAAATGATTTTTTCAAAAAATCAACGATTAAAAAATTTTCGGAAAACGATACATTTTTTTATACTTTCGACAGTGGTTTTTGACGAGTCATTAATAAATTTAATACGCAACTAAAAATAAAAAAATTATGCGAATGACGTTCGAATCAATTTGGAATTGAAAAAAATTAATTTCAACGATTCTTTCGAAAAATTATTAATTAAGTTCGAATGATTTTTCAAACAATTATCGATCCAACGACTTTGAAAAGATGATAAATATTTGATATTTTAAAAATGACCTTTGGATAATCCTTAATTAATTTCAAATGATTTTTGAAAAATCATCGATTCCAAAATTTTCATAAAACAATGAATTTTCATTATTTCGTAAATCGATTATTGAAAAATCATCAATTCAAAAATTTTCGGAAAACGATACATTTTTAAATATTTTTTCAAAGTGATTTTTGAAAAATCATTAATTAATTTCAAACAATTCTTCCAAAATTATCGATCAAACAAAAGTGTTGAAAAAAACGATGACTTTTTTCATACCATTAAAGGGATCTCGAAAAATCATTGATAAATGTCAATTAATTTTTCGATATTCATTTCAAATTGACCAATGAAATTCACCGATAACAAAGTTTTTAATCGTACAATTCGAGAAGAAATTTAATATCGGAAAAAAAAAAAGGAGTGAAAATCGGAACATCCAAAGAACGAAGAAACTTGAGCGGGCTACGACCCTTAATTTTTGGTGTGTATAAAAAAAAAACAAAATTTATAAAAAACACATTTCTTCATTTCTTTCTTCAAGATATGTTGGACAAAGGAAGGATTCCTGATGAAGCAAACGTGGTCTTTTCAACGCTGGCGAAGAAGATACTTCAAGCTTCGAGACAGAACGCTGTACTACGCGAAGGATACAAAGGTAAAGAAGAGGAAAAAAAACACAAACAAACTTTCGTAGCTTAGAAATTTATGAACGGATTTTTAATAACTTTGTGTCCAATTTAAGGGCTCACATTAAATTTGTAAAATTATTATAAAGGTTATATAGTGAAAAAAAAAAAATTAAATTATTGATTTCACATTTTGTATCAACTTTTCAACTAAAAAAAAAATAATTTTTTAATTTAAAACAAATATTAACATTATTTTTTACGGGTATAAATGGACTACTGATGAAAACCATGGCGCGTCCTTATCAACATCATAACTTCACCAAAAATTATCCAATCTGCAAAAATAAAAAAGAATCTAGTAACATAATGTAGTAGTAACAGTCTGACGGAGAGAATTTTCATTTTTAATTTATTTTTTTCAAAAAATAAAGAAATTACAGTATTTCAAACTGTAGTGTGCAATTTAAAAAAAAATTAGTGTTTCACAATTTATAAAAAACTGTCCAATCAAAAAATTAAAAAAACCTCTCGTCAGACTATTGAGAAAATAATTATCAAGCTTAAGAAAAAAATTAAGTTAAAAAATATTCACAATTGACTGAGTTATCGTGCCGACACTGTCTGAAAACATAGTTTCGAGACAAACGCGTGAAAAGTTAGTCAGGTAGCTGTCCCAACCCGATGTCCGGTCACATTTATTGCTATAACTTTGTAACGGAGTGGAATCTTCTTAAAAAATTTTTGTTTTAATTCTTAAATATCTAAAGAATAAAAATCTTAGAAAAAAAAATTGATTCTTTGAAAATTTCAGCGGGTATGTGAGCCCTTAAACGTTTGCGTTACTCTCGCGTATAATTGCGTTTGAAACGCACACGTGTCGACCGAAAAAGGGTTTTCGAGTCCCACAGGCTGTAACGACCGTATAACGGTTATTGCGTAACCAATGACGTTCATTGCACGTATTCCCGATTAACGACAATAACACGACGAAGGCATACAATTTAGGTATATACCGACGGACAATGGCGTCGGTTCAAACGTGTCCTATACAATTTACCCAAGAAAACCACGAACGAAACAATGGAAGACAGTTGTAGAACATTTAGGTTATAAAACGAGCGCGAAAAATATGTGAAATTGACGTCACAGCGATATGAAAATATCGAAATTATTGACGACAAACAGCACCGTAATCTTGCTAATAGAAGGAATATTTTGAGGTTACGTACGAGGGCGATTTGAAAAGTTTCCGGCCTTATCGACGTAAAGTAACTGTAGAAAACAAATTTCTTTCGCCTTCCGATAGATGGCCTTGACGCATGTAAGCAGTAAAAATTTCAAATCATTCTGATCATTCCTTTGTCTATGACACTCATCCAAAGTTGTCAGCTGACATTGTCTGTCAACAATGGAGAAAATTGAGCATCGCGCAGTGATAAAATTTCTTCGTTTGTAAGAGAAAAAGACTCAGGAAATGAACGATGAGTTAGACTCCGTATACGGTGAAGCCTCCCCTTCATTTAGAACGGTCAAACATTGGATGGCCGAGTACAAACGTGGTCGTACGAGCATTTTAGACGAAGAACGTTCCGGGCGCCCGAAAACCGCTACAACTGACAAAATCGTCGATTCAGTGCATCAAACTATGATGGAATATTGTCGATTGACTGTGAAGGATATTGCTGAGGCTTGTGGGATATTATCTGAATGGGTGCACAATATTTTACATCAAGATTTGGATATGAGGAAATTGACGATCGACCAAAAGCGCATACCCACGTCTTTTAGCCTGCATCAAAGAAATCCAGCGGAATTTTTTCGGCGAATGATAACCGGCGCACCACCATACGCCTGAGACCAAACAGCAGTCAATGCAGTGGATTGCGGTGGGGGAACAAACTCCGAAGAAGACAAAGTTCGTTCTCTCTGGCAGGAAAAGCAATGGCGACAGTTTTTTGGGATTGTTTCACCCTTGCAAAGGATGAAACAATCAACGGACAGTACTACGCTGCATTGCTGGATAAATTGAAAGCTACAATTAAGAAAAAAACGTCCGCATTTGACCAAGAAAAAAATCCTTTTTCACCAGGATAACGCTCGGTTTCACACGTGCATGGTTGCAATGTCAAAATTGAACGAATTGAAGTTTAAATTGCTTCCGCACCCACGCCATTCGCCAGATCTAGCTCCCAGCGACTTTTTCCTGTTTCCTAATTTGATAAAATTTCTCAGCGGAGAAAAATTGTAAGTCAAATGCTGAGATGGGAAACGCTGTAAACCAGTATTTTTCAGGTTTAGACAATCAATTGTTTTCTGGCGGTTTGACAGGACGGGAGAAACGTTGGACCAAATGTATCGAGTTTACAGGGAGACTACGTCGAGAAATACATTTTGTTTTCCTTCGAAATAGGTATTTTTCTTAAAAAGGCCGGTAACTTTTCACATAGTCCTCGTAATATTTTCAATTTTGCATCCTCGTAAGGCTGGAGGGGGGGGGGGGGGGGGCTTTATTTTCACGAAGAAAAAAACTCGCGGCTTTCACCTCATTGTGTTTAAAATGTTACAAAATATCGAAAAATGACATTTGGCGACAAAAAAATGAGAGAAAAAATGTATTAAGGAGTCAGGCCAGTCTAGAGCAAGAAGAAATGCTCTAGAGTGAGCATATTTTTAATATTTTTCAAACTATTCCCACTCAAAATATGCCCACAGAAAAATGGGCATATTTTGAAAATTTTCTTTTAACGAAATAATGAAATAAATCTGTGCACAGTTCTTTATTATACTACTAATGAACTATGAAAAATAATTTTTTTCCAATGATTAATAACAAATTGACGGCTGCACGGTCTTTCTCCGTTAATCCCTTTTTTCGGAAGGATCCACGGGCGTAAACGTAGCTCATGCAATTTTTGACCGGGAACAAAACACCACAATTTTTTCGATTATATACAAGAACAGCTACCGAAGTACGTAGGATTTTTTTAATATAATGATTTGTGCCAAAATGGCGCATGTCAGAAAAAATGGTTCAAAGTTTTCGGAAAAAATCGTCAGATAATTGTTAAAAACAAAAAAAACTATAATATGCCACAAAATCCTACGTACTTTTGTAGAAAATCTAATTTTGAATGTGCAGTTAAATTTTCAAATCGATTGGTAAACATTTGTTCGAGTTATGTTTCCGGCCAGTTAAAAAAAACGTGATTCCGAAGAAAAATGCCTTTAAAGTTTTCAGACGCGCGGACCGAGAGGAGTGGCGGCAGAACTCGAAATTGGGATACTTAGGGATTTTCACCGCCCACAGTATTTAAATACGAGGGTCGTTCAACAAGTACTTAGCCTACAAAAGAAAAACGAAAATTTTTGAGAAGTGGCGATTTATCTTTCAACATAGTCTCCTTTTAGGTCTATACACTTGGCCCAGCGATGCTCCAACTTTTTTAACCCGTCCAAAAAATAATTTTTGTTGAGGTCGGCAAAATAGTCCCCCGTGGCGGCGATGACCTCCTCATTCGACCCAAATCTATTCCCAGCGAGTGACTTTTTTAGGTTTGGAAACAAACAAAAGTCACTAGGGGCCAAATCTGGCGAATAAGGTGGATGGGGCAGCAATTCGTAGCGCAGTTCAACCAATTTGGCCATGGTGACGGCGGAGGTGTGAGCCGGCGCGTTATCGTGGTAGAACAGCACTTTTTTCTTCGCCAAATGGGGCCGTTTTTTCTTCAATTCGGCGTCGAATCGGCCCAATACGTCGGCATAGTAGAGCCCCGTGATAGTTTTACCCTTCTGGAGGTAATCGATGTGGATCACACCTTGTGAGTCCCAGAAAACGGTGGCCATCACCTTACCGGCCGAAACAACAGTCTTCGCCTTCTTCGGAGCACGTTCGCCGGGTAAAGTCCACTGTTTTGACTGTTCCTTGGTCTCTGGTGTGTACCAGTGAACCCATGTTTCGTCGACGGTCACGAAACGACGCAAGAACTCCGCCGGATTGCGCTTAAACAGCTTCAAACATTGCTCTGAAGTGGTCTGACGGTTGCGCTTGTTGTCCGGCGTAAGCAAACGCGGCACCCGTCGCGCTGACAGCTTCCTCATGCCCAGTTCTCCGTGCAGAATATTATGCACCGTTCCTTCTGCGATGCCTACAGTCTCAGATATCTCGCGAACCTTTAATCTGCGGTCTGTCAACACGAGATCGTGGATCTTTTTTACGTTTTCCTCCGTAGAAGCCGTTTTCGGGGCACCTAGGCGTGGTTCATCAAAAACCGACGTACGGCCACGAGCAAACTCGTTAAACCAATTCTTCACGGTCGTCATCGACGGAGAAGATCCACCGTAGACAGCATCCGAGCGATCTTTGATTTCGCTGCGCGTTTTCCCTTCCAAAAACAAGAATCGAATCACCGAACGGTACTGCTCTTTTTCCATTTTTGTAAAACTGACTGACACGCTCGCTTCCAAAGGCTATCAAAACAGAACTAATAAAGGGAATTGAATGAAACTTTCACAGTAGGCTACTAAAAGTATGTACTGCACGATGGTAACACTGATCTGTAATAGCAGCGCCTTCGGGCGGTGAGGCTAAATACTTGTTGAACGACCCTCGTATATTGGTATATCATTTTTAAGACTCTTATGCACCTTCTGAGCCATAAAGAAATAATAATTTCGTTGTTTTCCGAAATTCTAGAGTGGCTTTACCTCTGAACAAATATCCATCTCAACCGTTTTTGTTAATATCATATTTTAAAAAAGATTATTATAATACGATAGTGCCAATATTCTTATAACCACGCCGGTTTATTGGATAATATTGTTGGGCTGACGTGCAAAGCGATAAAAAAAATTATAGTAATGCATGAGATAAAAGAATATTGCACATGCAAGCGAATGAGCAATTTCACGTTCTCTCTATCCGCCGCATACTTCCGCGTACTGATGCTCGCCAGGAATGTAGAGCTTTCCGTGAGGCTCTCATGGGAGAGACTGTGACGCGCAGGATTGCTTCGATCCGTGAGCCACGATGAGAAATGCCGGGAGGATGAGGTATTTGCGGCAAGGGATGTGCGGGAAGCAGGAGGGGGATGATAACGTGAAGTTACGAGTAAACGGATAATGGTTCATTCGCGTGTAAGCGTTCAACGTTCGCAGTTTCTTGTGAGGATGGGGGAGAAACTATGGGGTAAACTGTAGGGTTAATCCCCCCTCATCCAACTCGAAGATCTCTAGTCATGACTAGAACATTGGGCAATGTTCGTTGAAGGTCTTAGTCCGGAACGTTATAATCCAGGGTGAGAATCCACCGAGATATTATTGAAATCCTACCTGGATCTACAGCATCGTTCGCAACCTGGATTACCTAGTAGGGAATTATTTCACATATGGGTTTCGTGGATCAGATCTGTATGGGCAGATTGAATAATCATTCGTCACGCGGATTACCCTCTGTGTCATTGTTTTCCATCGGCATCCCGATCGAACCTTATCTGGATATTCCCCATTTGGATCCCCCCGTGAAGAACTGCACAGCTGACACCTCATCGACGAAAATCGGTAAACACAATTCGAACGAAAATCTTCGGGCCAACGCCAAAGTTCTCAAGTGGATCGTTGAGATACAGGGATGGGATTCACTTTGGTAACATTCTGGAAATCTACCAGGTGTACTTGTACAATTTTCCTCCTGAATTAGCTATTAAGAAATTGTTTCCCATCTGGGTTACGTGGAACGTTACTGAATTCCTACCTGCGTTCCCGACTGACGAATCATTCTCCGCTTGAGTTTCATTCCAGAGAACTCTTTTCCGTCTGGTTTCTGCGAATTGTAAGTGGTTACAACTGGTAAATCATAACCCCAGTGAGATTATGATCCCGCCTCCTCTCCCCCTGCTGAGAATTCTTTCTGCCACCAGATCGCCTCAATCGGACCTGGACTTCCATCCGTGAAATCGTTTTCTACTCTTATTAAGAAATCATTCCTGATCAGGGGTCCCTAAATCCCAGTCTCATCCCTATCTGAAAGACAACATTGACCACTTTAATTCCCGGCTTTGGAGGCGTTCTGCCTCTGGTTTCCCGAACTCCAGTCTGAACTCCACACTCGTTACAAATCGTTTTCTACTTGAATGTCCTAGTAGGAATCATTCTTCAACTGGATTCTCGACATGCGATCCCGATGACATGACAACTACAAAATAATTTGTCGCTCACATTCTACAGCGAACAATTACTGTTCGTGTTGCTTCCATCTGAATTACCTATGCAGAAAAATCATTCCTCATTTCTGTTTCCTACTTTCTACCTGGGTTCCCGTCTGGAAAATCGTTCTCCACTTGGATTCCAGCGCGGGGAACTCTTTTCCGTCTGTTTTTTACGTACTCCAAGTGATTTTTTCACCTCGGAAACGATTTCCCACGAGGATTCCATGATAGGGTATGACATTCGATCCGGTTTCTGGTAATTCTAACCGCTATACTCAGCTGATAATTCATTTCTGATTGCGATTCTGCGATGAACAATTCTTTCCGATATCTCTGTCTGCATTTATTAATTCCCACTTTACATTAACGACTTGTTCGCTACAAAACTTTGTACAAACTTTGTCAAATTTATCAAATCTCACTCCACCCAAATTAACATCACTTCGCCCACATTTCGCTCTGGCCTCGTTATCAAGATCGTCATATCGACATAGTTTTCTTTTTTTTCTCTAAGAGCATAATAAAATGGTTGCGGACAACGAGTTTATGAACAAACGAGCCGATCTATTCAAATGATCTAGAACCACTCTTGTCCGCCATTAATACGTAGGACGGCTGTTATTTGAATGACAACAACAGGCATAGATGTCGGGGTAAAAAGCTTACGGGCGAAGCCTCATTGTCCTCCGTAACAATGCGAGCAACTAGCTGGAAAACTTTGCGAAAGAAAAATCAATATACCGTTATATGAGACGTTTGAATGAACTTCCTCCACATCCCAGAACGTTCATGTGTCGCTTCCTGTTTTTCTTCTTTCCCCTTTTAGACATTCATTATCGGAAAAACGGTCACCAGAACAATTTATTTTCCGTTTGCTTGTTCGCTTTTTGTGGGTCACTTCTGATAAATGTGACATTGAAAAAAAAAAAAAAAACCAATGTTTCGAAATAATAAGACGAAGGGCCCAACTTCATTTGACCCTAGTTGGGCATTAAAAAGTTTTCTTGTCGCGAAACGAAAACTTAACGTTTATACGATTCTCTCGCAATATTTTTAAGATCGGAGAAAGACAATGGTGTCCGCTGGTAAAAGTAATATTTGTGAAGAATGTTTTGAATGACGCAGTTTTTGTAGGACAGTCACTGGCAGAGCGTGACCCGGTTATTGACCGGTCTTTTCGCCCCTACGTGATTCTCGACAGTAACCCTCAACCATATTAATTTCTTAAGATAGTTATGTAATAATTAATGGACTCTTTAATAATGTATATGTTTACGAATAAAAATTTGACCGCGTACGTATTCTCTAGTACAGTTATTTTGAAAAAAAAGCTGCTTAAAGACGATTTTAATTGTAAGAAATGTTAAATTATATGGCAATTAGAAATGAAGTCAATTTGAGTTGATGACGAAACAAACGACAATTCTGATATTTATGAAAATTTCTAGAGCTTCAGTGTAATGAGGTCATTAATAATTTATTTAAAAATGGCAGACACAGTAGGGCAGATGAAATCACGAAAAAACTATGGGATTGTCGTGATAATTTGTATCTGGAGTTTTTTGTGGTCGCTGATTTCAGCCTGAAAGTTGAAATTTCAAAATTCAAATTGGGCGTCTCCGGTACGGTAGACTCGAGATTCAAAAAAAATATCGATTACGATAGAAATTAATACCTCACTGTTTTTCTAAAAATCTAAAAATTCAGTCCATGCCGCAAACTCGCAATCTAAATATCATCCGATTTCAAAACTCAAGATGGCGGATTGACTGACGAAAAATCGAGATGACACTTCGATTCTAACCATAAATTGGTACCTGGAAGTTTTACGAAATCGTGCATTTTGAATTCATTGTAAAAATGTCGAGATTCAAAATGGTGGGCATATGAGTCTCAAATTGTTCTCCGAATACCTAGTCAATTATTAACTCACCGTAATAATTGCATCATAATCAAAAATCCGCGAAATTCGTTGGAAAAAGAAAAAAGTCTCACTGTGACATCTGGTGACGAGAATTCGAACTAGCCTCTCCTAATCGTTATAACCTAATTGTTGTTTGTAAAAAAAAATGTTATTCCTACAAACGCGATAGGAAAATGGTTGACAGTGAGCTCGGACTACTGGGTTTGAGCGTTCATCGGAAAAAACAAAATCATCTTTATTGTACAAAAAAAATATTACATCGTTAAAATGATTACCCCTACAAATGTTACAAAACAAAAATGATTTTTTTTTCCAATGAACGTCCGCCATTTTCTACTCGAAACGTTGGTTTTTAATAAATAAACAAATTGCACGCTTTCGGAGTAATAATGCATGCGTAACAATACTCGATCGGATTCTCGAGAAATGGAAACAAAATATAGGCACCAAAGGTCAAAAACCCAGCCTTGGGTCCTTCAATTACTAACCGTCAACTCCCATGACGTTAACTCCGATGGAACTACGAGCTCACTCGAGCATGTACACTTAATGGGGGTGAACTGAATAATATGGGTTGACATGATGTCGGTAGGGGTTTCAGTTGCATCGTGAGTGCCAAACTGAGCACGACCCGGTTACAACGATAGGACTATGTGGTGACCGATAATAATGCTCGGATTTCCACATAACATGCAAGCTTGTCCATCTAATGGTTGCATGCATGTAGTCGAAGCAAAATCCCTCACTATCTCTCTCTCTCTCTCTCTCGCAACCATAAATGCAACGGGAGACTATTGACCTCACACCCCATTATTTCTGACTTTCGACACGATGTACATAGCAAAATTGGCGAGATGTAAGCCAACCGGTATCATAATACGGCACTATTCGTCGCGCTCTAATATATAACCGTCGAGACGGAGCGAAAATAGCCGTAGTAAAAACGGATTCATAATGCTAAATGAAAATAACTCAATGATATTTTCTTTTCTGCGTTTTGGCTTGAAAATTTTGAGTTTTTTGCTAAAAACTCAATTTGATTTGTACTCAGCAGACACTTTCCGATTCGTGTTTTTTAAAAAATCTGACATTGAACATCAGTGCCGCGAAAATAGATAGCAAAACGAACATCAAGGACCATCCATTAGCGTGACCCATATATCTCGTTGACCACCTGATGAAAGGTCAAATATTTTTCTCTCGTTTTGCGGCGGTTGAAATTGAGTTATATTAATTTTCAGAGTTCCTGGCCCAGTTTCCAGATCGGGAACCTTGTGAACGTCTGAAAGAAAAATAGATATTGTCAAATTGGACGAACAACAATATTTTGTCACGGTGAAACGCAATAAAAACTATCGGGATAGCATTATGCCGAAGTTTAATGATCTTAAAGGTGCCTACTATACCGACGCTGTTGAATTTTCTCATTCTACATAGCAAAACGATCGTCAAGGACCGTAAATTAGCGTGACCCATATATCTCGTCGACCCCCTGATGAAAGGTCAAATATTTTTCCCTCGTTTCCCGCGGTTGGAATTGAGTTATATTAATTGGCAAAGTTGGTGACCCAGTTTTCAGATCAGGAACCTTGCGAGCTTTAAAAATAAAAAATAAACAGATATCGTCAAATTAAACGAACAACAGCACTTAGTGACGGTGAAACACAATAAAAACTATCGAGATATTATTATACCGAAGTTTAATAATCTTGAAGGTCCCTACTATACCGACGCTGTTGGAGTTTTTCATCGTCCTATGCTCTCAAGGGAAGGGGCAAGTTCCTGGCCCAGTTTCCAGATCAGGAACCTTGTGAACGTCTGAAAGAAAAATAGATATTGTCAAATTGGACGAACAACAATATTTTGTCACGGTGAAACACAATAAAAACTATCGGGATAGCATTATGCCGAAGTTTAATGATCTTAAAGGTGCCTACTATACCGACGCTGTTGAATTTTCTCATCGTGTTTTTGTAATCTGACATTCAAAATCAGTGCCGCGAAAATACATAGCAAAACGATCGTCAAGGACCGTAAATTAGCGTGACCCATATATCTCGTCGACCACCCGATGGAAGGTCAAATATTTTTTCCCTCGTTTCCCGCGGTTGGAATTAAGTTATATTAATTGGCAAAGTTGGTGACCCAGTTTTCAGATCAGGAACCTCGCGAGCTTTAAAAATAAAAAAAAACAGATATCGTAAAATTAAACGAACAACAGCACTTAGTGACGGTGAAACACAATAAAAACTATCGAGATATTATTATACCGAAGTTTAATAATCTTGAAGGTCCCTACTATATCGACGCTGTTGGAGTTTTTCATCGTCCTATGTTCTCAAGGGAAGGGGCAAGCCCCTTCCCCCACCTTTCCGCACTTCTAAGTGCGAGAGAGATATAGAAAAACTAGCAAACACGTTTTTATCGGGATACGGCTTAATCGGATGGAATAAAAATAGTGGGGCCGTCTTTTACGTCTATCAGTTCTGCAGACCGGCCCACTTTTTTTTTTTTCTCTAATCGAGTGAATCGACTCCGAAAGAAATGCGTTAGAAACTTTTTCAGGTTACGTTGAACTTTAACCCTTAACTGGTAACGTCTTTTTCGACACCTTTAACTGGTAACGTCGGGTCACTCGTGTCCGGCGTTTAAAAAAGTACTTTAAAGTGCTCTTAAAAATCTGAAAAAAATCATGTAAATTCGTTAACTATCGTAGTTTAAGAACCAATTGCTATACTGCCGATTTTTTCATTTGTTTAAACAATATAATTGTTTAAACAAATGAAAACGTGAAAAAAAGATCATTATTTTCAAAAAATCATTACTTTGACAAAAATTAACATTTTTTTAAAAAATCGAACGGGAAATTGAAGATGAAGAATAGTACTTTTACGAAAAACATATAAAAAGTTTCTATGAATTAATAGGATACTTAAGTTTTGAGCATCAACATCACGTTTTTTCACTTGTGTCCGGCGCTTAAAAAAGTACTTTGAAGTGCTCATAAAAATCTGAAAAAAATCATGTAAATTCGTTAACTATCGTAGTTTAAAAACCAATTGCTATACTGCCGATTTTTTCATTTGTTTAAACAATATAATTATTTAAACAAATGAAGACGTGAAAAAAAGATCATTATTTTCAAAAAATTATTACTTTGACAAAAATTAACATTTTTTAAAAAATCCACCGGGAAATTGAAGATGAAGAATAGTACTTTTAAGAAAAAAATATAAAAAGTTTGTATGAATTAATAGGATACTTAACCCTTAACTGGTAACGTCTTTTTCGACACCTTTAACTAGTAACGTCGGGTCACTCGTGCACTTTTCAAATTTCAACCAGCTCTCACAACGCCTGTTTACGCACTGAACCGTCGGTACTTTGGGTGCTAATAGTCTACTAGTATACAATTTTTTCCAAAATAGTTTGGCCCCGCCCATCACCCCACCCTTCGAGCTACAGGACACAGTCAATTTCGTTAGGGCACGAGTGATCCGACGTTACCAGTTAAGGGTTAAGTAGTCATACGCAGTCAGGAGACCGAAAAAAAGCGATTTTGCAAGAATTTTTCCTGGAAAAACATTTTTATTCATCAACGTGAAAATGTATATACATATTGTGGTAACTTTTAACTTTATTTTCATACTTTTTATTTGTAAAAATAATTATCTTCAAAGCTGCTATAGCCGGTCTCCGGAAGCTCCTCTAAAAAAAGACATCTTGCGGTGAGCACGATATCTCTGGATTGGACCATATAAAATGAAAAAACAAAAAAGATTACGTTAATATAAGGTATTATCTAGTATTTAATCGAAGAAAGAAGCAAAATATTAATTTTTAACGAATCGGCGGCTTCTAAAAAAAAAATCTTTCGATTTTCGATAAAAATTTTGGCCTTGAATTGTCGCGAAAATGAAAAATATTTATCGGCAAGAAAAAAACCTTCGATTAATCACTAAAAAAGTATATTTATAAAGCTTGTGTAAAAATTTGAGACTGATCGGCTTAGCCGTTTTCGTGGAATCTTGCTCGTCCACTTTGAAAACGCAATTTTGAGAAAAACGCATTCAAACTTCCAAAATCTACTTTCAAACGCTCTGTGGCGTCTTTACGTGCGTGTAACTTCAAGAATATTTGTCGGATTGACATGAAATTTTCTGTGTATATACTTGAATATATGTGTATTACGAAAATGAGAAGAAAAAAAAAATGTTTCTTTTGAAAATCCTGACTGCGTATAATCCCTCAACGAAAATCTCCAGTTGGGCGTGTGCGTGTGTGCGACGTGGCTGCTAATTTGAAACTTTAGAACGGTTCGTGGCTTATGAAACTGATTTTGGACCCCAGTGGAGCTACCACTCGTCCCCTTCTTTCATCTAAATTTCCTTGCGATCCAACAATGAATTTGTGAATTTTAAGGGAGTTCAAAGTATCCGAATAAAAATTCTGTTAATGCTTTGACGCTTGCGTTACGTTCTTTCCTATGGCAGAAGTTTGAATGGAAAAGTCTCTCCAAACGGAAAAAGTACTATATTCATCCCCTTCATCCCCTCCGCATCATCCCCATTTTTCAACCCCCTCTCGCCTCTTCTCCACATATGTTTTTCATCAAATCTCGTAACATCCAGACTTATCCTACAAGGAAAAAAAAAAAAACGAAACTCCCAATAGGGTAGATTTTTTTCTTCCCTCCCTAACTACAAATCCGTCCTCGAAGGGGCAGCTTGACGGGTGTTTTTTTTTTCTTCTTCGACTCGACGGACAACGGATCCCGATAAGGAAATAGGGTACCTGACTTTGACATTGGATGTAGAGTGTTTTTTTTTCTCCTTAGTACGAAGAGAGGTTAAATCAGGGTGAAAACCCCATTGCACAGCGAAACTGTTGTGTAAGATCTGCAAGGATCGGATGAGGGTGCCAAAAATAACTGTTAAAAAAACAATTGAAGGGTCGGTGGGGCGATGGGATTGGTGGGGATGAGGGAGAGACATCTGGTGATGAAACGAGGCTGGACTTACAACCCCTGCAGCCTCGCGTCGTCACAGGAGGGGCGGATGATTCGCGGGGTGGGACGAGAATTCCCGAGGGTTGCCGACAGAGGGCCAACAGCAGCTCCGGCATCGTTATACCGCGCGTATATACGCAAAGATATACAGACTCGGCGAGAAATACGAAATTTCTCTCAGTCGCGGACGAAACGTTAAGCAGACCGGCTGGACCGAGCCAGAGGTCGCGGATCTCCGTCGCGTATTAATCCTGGAATGAAAAGTTGAAAAAAAAAACAAAAATAACATTCGAACAAGCGCAATGTAATAATAAGTAAAAAATCACACTTATCGACGGTAAATATTCGTAACGTCGATCATTTTCATTATTACAAATCGGGCGACGGGATGAAAAATCATTGATGTTTAAAATCTTCGAAATATTCGGCACACGCGTTTCTCTGTTTAACAACAAATAAATTTCCATCGCTCGATACAAAGTCTCGCGGAATAATTTCACGGAAGACAAACGCACGCTTGACAGCGTAGATTACGGAAATTTGATCTAAAAGAAAAAATTTACTAAATTCGCGATACAATTTTCCTGGTTTTATTGGTTTTCTTGGTTTTTTGGTTATTTTGTTTTTTTTTTGGGTTTTTTGGTTTTTTGTTTTTTTGTTTTTTTTGTTTTTTGGTTTTTTTTTTGTTTTTTTGTCTTTTGGTTTTTTTGTTTTTTGGTTTTTTGGATTTTCTGGGTTGTTTTGTTGTTTTTTTTCTCGTAATGACAAACAAAATTTTTCATTATGCGAGAAATAATGATTGGAATAAATAATTGAAATTTTGTGGTTTGGTCTTATTTTCGTATACTCGTGAACAACGATAACGAAAAAAAATATTTCCCGAACATTTGCCGAATTCAAAGTCATCCGATACACGACAAAAACGAATATTTTTGTGGTTACGTCCCATATTACGAGGTTGCGATGGGTTGGGGGGCGAAACAATGCGCCTAAATCAAAACATTGTCGGATGTCGCGAAGTGTCGGACGTTCGTATGAATAAAAGGGCCGAATAAAGAGGGTCAAACACGAGCGGGGTACAGCATCGGTAAATTATGTCAGGTATAAAACTCAGGGGTAGTTTACCTAATGGCCGTGCCCAGACGGGCATATATGTTCGAACAAATAAACATATTGTGTGTTGGGGTTTTGTCAGTGCTGAAAATTTGTGAAGTAACGAATCAATAACGAAAGCAGATAAACATATTATTTATGCGAAATTTTCATATCGAACAAATATAATAATAATAATAATAATACTGGTTTAGAATTGATTACGATAATAATTATTATTCAATAAAACAAGATTTTATTTGCAATGATAACGAATTATTAACAATAATTTGATATTGATTATCGCTATTATAATTATCTTTTTATTATTTAAGATAATAATATTAATAATTTATTATTATTATTTGTCTTCGTCCCAGCGTACATTTTTTTGCATTTTTCTGCTTTCCTTTAGCATTGATTATGATAATTATTATTATTCTATAAAATAACATTTTATTTTCAATAATAACGAATTATTAATAATAATTTGATATTGATTATTGTTATTATAATTATCTCTTTGTTATTTAAGATAATAATATTAATAATCTTTTCTTTTTTTTTTTTCTTCGTCCCAACGGACATTTTTTGTATTTTTCTGCTTTCCTTTAGCATTGATTATGATAATAATTATTATTCTATAAAATAACATTTTATATGGAATAATAACAAATTATTAATAATAATTTGGTATTGATTATTGTTATTATAATTATCTTTTTATTATTTGAGATAATATTAATAATTTATTATTATTTTTTTCTCCGTCCCAACGGACATTTTTTGTATTTGTCTGCTTTGCTTTAAAATAAAATTTTATTTGCACTAATAACGAATTATTAATAATAATTTGATATTGATTATCGTTATTATAATTATCTTTTTATTATTTAATATAATAATATTAATCATTTATTATTATTATTGTTATTTTCTTCGTTCCAATGTAAATTGTTTCCATTTTCTGCTTTGCTTTCGCATTGATTACGGTAATAATTATTATTCTATGAAATAAAATTTTATTCGCAATAATAACCAATTATTAGTAATAATTTGGTATTGATTATTGTTATTATAACTATCTTTTTATTATTTAAGATAATAATATTAATAATTCTGTATTATAATAATAATTATTTTCTTCGTTCCAACGTACATTTTTTGCATTTTTCTGCTTTGCTTTAGCATTGATTATGATAATAATAATTATTTTATAAAATAAAATTTTTATTGCAATAATAACAAATTATTAATAATAATTTGATATCAATTATTGTTATTACAATTATCTTTTTATTAATTAATATAATAATATTAATAATCAATATTAAACCATTATTAATATTATTTTTATTATTGTGTGTTCCAACATATACCCTTTTGGATTTTTACGTATGACCCTTCCCAATTCCATTTTGTTCCATTTTCCCCCGCTATCACTTCCTGCCCGCATTTCGCCAAGCTAACCTAACTTCCATTGGGTGCGCAGACGTCTTAGCTACACTGTAGCGCATTTACCATGGATACAGGGAAACTGCGGAAAAACCTGTGTCGATACAGACGGCTTTTTGTTTTGTTCGAGTTTCCGCTGTATTACCATCAGAAACTGAGAAAAAACGGCCTTCCGCTCAGTAGTCGGCGTGCAAGTCAGTGCGCGGCTATGCGGTCACCTATCCCAGTATTGACCGCGGCCAATACTGCTTAACATGAGAGATTGCCGGAGCCGCGCACCGACCGCCCGGTCACTGCTGTCGGTCCATTATTAATAATTAATTATTGTTATTATAATTATTATAGTTATTAATATTATTTTTCTTTGTTACAACGTATACCCCTTTGGGTTTTTACCCATGACCCTTCCCAATTTCATTTTTTTCCCCTATCGCTGCCTGCCCGTACTTTGCTAACCTAACCTAACTTTCATTGCGCCCGCTGTCGTCTTAGCTGGGCTCTATCGCATTTGCCATGAGCATAGGGAAACTTCGGGAAACCTGTGTCGATAAAGACCCGGCTTTGTTTCGAATGAGTTTCCGTTGTATTTATAGAAAACCCAATAAAACATCCCTACGGCTGAACAGTCGGCCTGCAAGCCAGTGCACGGCTAACGGTCACCCATCCAAGACCGCGACCAAAGCTGCCTAAACTTGGATGATCGCCAGAGCCGCGCATCGATCGCGCGTCCATTGTTGTCGCTTAGATTAAAGTATTATTTACACGAAATGTTTATATGGAACAATAATAATAATAATAATAATACTTATTTTTTATATAATGAATTTTTATTTCCAATAATAAGAAATTGTTAATAAGAAATTGTTAATAATAATTTGGTATTTATCATTGTTTTTATAAATATTCTCTCGTTATTTAATATAATAATATTAATAATCGATATTAAACCACTGACAATCATTTATTATTATTATTACTATTATTTAATAGTAATAATTGGGCAAGTGCTTTGACGCAAGCTCCGGTTATAATAATCGAATATATATATATTCCATTATTATAACGGAATATACATATATAATACATATATACATCGGTCGAGTAGCCTAAGGGTAACTTGAGAACGTCAAAAACAGGTCACTCAGTTCCACGAAACTTGCGTCATAGCATTTAGCGAATTATTATTATTAAATAATAATAATATCACAGCGGAACATAGTCTCTCATTATTAAATTATAATAAAGGTTTAATATTGATTATTAATGTTATTATATTAAATAATAAAAGGATAATTATAATGAAAATATTCAGTACGAAATTATTATTAATAATTTGTTATTATTGCTATAAAATTTTATTATATAAAATTATTATTATTATTATAAACAATGGTAAAACATTATTATTTTCATTATTGTTCCATATAAAAATTAAATGTTAATTAAATTTTTATTTGATTTAATATAACAACGATCAATACAACATATAGATATTTATATATGTTATATTAGCCTTTGTTACATTTAAAAAGCCTAATTACAAAAACATCGTCATTTCTCGAACGAAGGATACGCAAAGAGGACATATTTCGCAATAATTTCGATAATCACGTGTAAAACACCAGAAAAAAAAATATAAATAATTTAAAAAAAGGACCAATGTTGATTCGCAACAAATACGAAATGGGCGAGGTAAAAATGATGATGAATATTGAAATAAATATATATATCGGTCATATATTTATTGGAAAATACCAGGACCAACATGACCTGTAGGGATTACAAGAATTAAAGGGGATATACGTGGTACAGTGTAAAGGATATAACAATTTACGAGGAGACGTGATTAAAAATTATAAAAAGAACAATCACGAAAAGAAAGAAAAATTAAAAAAATTAAATTAAATAAATTAATAAGGCAACTTGATGAATTAATTCGTGGTAAAAAAAAACATCATTCGAACAATCTAAATCGAAGCAATAAAAAGGCCTGTACAAAATTGAATGCACTGGTGCACTTTAACATTAAATTATTGTCTCTACATCAATAATAATCTTATGATAATAATAATAATTCCGACAATCATTCGATGTTTACAAATATAAAATCAATTTAATTGAATTATCTTTATCGTTCGACGTACTAATAAGAATAATAAACATATAATAATAAAAATAAAACGATCACAAGCACATCTGATATTAACGAAGATCGACAGCCAAGTCAATGAATGGGTGACTCGGTAAGTTAATTGATATATTTTGTTCTGATTTTCATTTTTTCCAATTCTTCGAGGATTATGATAAAAATTATTTTTTTTATAAATATTAATCTCATTTGTGTTTAAGTAATTATAATTATTATTGCGGAATGAATGTAATTGTTATTTAGGATTATTACGAAAGTTGTATAATATTCTCAATTTTTTTTTTCCATTCTCTGGAGACAAAAAAATTGAACCACTTTCGTGAAAATTATGAGCCATTAATTTTACGTGCTGTATATATTTATTATTATTATTATATATTTTTTTTCAGTACGATCGTTAACGATACCTCGTAAAAACCCTCGCTCTAATGCCCTTCCTTCGTTTTTTACGCGTCGTCATAATGTTCCAACTTGGACGTAAAATTACGTTGACATATAATGTAATTATGATTATTAAATGCACCCTCAGGGAAATTCGTAATTTTCAATACGTTCGTGAATTATCCATTTTACGAAACGAACGGGCGATATGGATTGGCTATCATGATAAATAGTCAATTTGAGTCCCAATATTTATTTCAATAGATCATTGAAATTTTGCAAAAACTCTAAAGTTAATTCTCGTAAAGCGATTCGATAATGATTTATTTATATTTTTCATCCAACAATTTGGCCCAGCATTTGATCAATATTTCATGTTATTGAAGTAGTACGTAATTTGACGATCCATTTTTCGACGAAATAATTAAAGCTTGAAATGAAGTGCAAGCTGATCGTTCGAACTTTCGTAATAATTCAAGTTTACAATAAAGTTCGAACTCGGAGTTTGAGTTACATCGAGTTAGAATGAAGATCGAACTTGAGGTTTATTTTAAATGTACAATGAAGTTCAAACCGAAGTTGAAGTTGAAGTATTAATGTGAATTCACAACGAAGCTCGAACGAGAATTTTAATTTATTTTAATACCGAACTTCGAATTTGAACCTTAACTCGAGTTTACAACGAAGTTCAAACTCGACTCTTAATTTAAATGTACATTATAATGACAGTATTTTTTTCTCGAATAAACGGTACAGTGGTTATTGAAAAAAATATTTACCACAGAGTGCATTCATTTTTATACTAAACATTCGGACTTAAGTTCGAAGTTAGGCATAACTTAACTTCGATGTTATACTTAGATGCGAAAGTTTGAACATAACTTATGCTCAAGTACGTACTTCGAACTTACGTTATACTTAAGTATGAAGCTTACTTAAGTTACACTTAAGTATGATACTTGATAAAGTTATACTTAAGTATGAAACTTACTTAAGTTATACTTAAGTATGAAACTTACTGAAGTTATACTTAAGTAAGTAACTTACTTGAGTTGTACTTAAGTATAGAACGTATTTAAGTTATACTGTAGTGGTTAAGCTTACTTCATTCCGGTCGATCGTGTCATTTCGGAGAATGTACATTTCGCGTTCTCGAAGTGGGGTCGGAGCGTGTGATACGCCCCCTTAAGTAGGACATAATGGTGAGCGAAAGTGGTTATAGTAGACGTAGTCTGTACAATACGGAAGCTAGGAGGCATTATCGGTTGAGGAGAAAAGTGACAACAAAATGCGAGCTAACTGGAGAGTAGCGAAGCACTCAGCACAAACTCAACGTCAACAGATAATAGAATGAGATAGAGGGTGTACAGTACCACTCGAATCGTATTGGATTATGAAGTTTTTAGATTAGGTGTGTCCCTATCGGCTGAGCCGAGTTGCAATTGGGAACTCGCATGTGGCAACTTTTTTTTTGCATTTTGACACGAATTTTTCGGATTTTCAATGATAACTCATCATGATACCTAATAAGTAATTAATTTCCGAACCGCACGTTCTCAAAACATATTGAAAAACGACAAAAGAATATTCAACTTTTTTGGTATTGTTTTCGGTGGTTCGAACTGATGAAATTTCGAATCGCCATACGATGAGCCATCTGTTTGAGTAATTGAGACCCGTAAGCGCTGTTTTGAAAACGAATCGATTATTCGACTCTGAAAATCTGTAAAAATTAGAAAAATATGTTGGCTCAATGAACCAAACGGGATTTTTAAAGCTTCAACGATTACGAATTTTATTTTTTATTTTAATATTTCTTTGACCGGCGAGTATTAAAACTTAACTTTGTATTTTGAACAATTTTATATGAATACGAACGTTTCGACGGGCTTAGAGGCCATTAACTGACCGCACAAGTATTGTCAGGAGTTCTCTGATGGGCTTGACATTTCACTCGAGAAAAAGAACGAGGGGGAGTGATAGTGGTAAAAGCACTCAATTTATATTGTGACCTATCGTCACGTCTCTACATACGAGTATTCGAGTGACTTTACCCTCATTCTCGTTCATCTACCGACCAGTGGCCAATGGTCTCTCGACTTTTGGCGAGAAATCTTTATTTGTGTCCTTTATGCGACTAGCGTTGATGCGTAGTATGGTTTTTTTTTCATTTTATTATTATTATTGAAGAACTACAACCATTATAATGATAATATTTTTTCTCGAATAGACGGCTCAGTGGGTATGGAAAAAATATTTGCCACAGTGTACATTCATTTTTATGCTAAATATTCGAAGTTGTTTTTTTTTTTGTTGAGGGATTGTGGAAAATCTTCAAAAAGACGCTTGGGGACGGTACGCACTCCTTAGCTTGTGGGATTTGTACCCACTAAAAACCCCTTTCTCCTTGACATTTGGCCCCCCTGGAACCGCTTTCGCATTGCATCAGGAGGGTGTCATTTTCGCGCCAGCCTGGGCGCTAGACTCATGCGCTCAGGAACCCCGTACCTGCCTCGCGCGCTCCTCTTGGTTCTTGGTGCGTAGTACCTTCTCTATGTATCCCATAATGCAGGTCCACTTCACTTCGCTTTGCAGCATTTCCTCTACTGCATTCTCCGGTGTCAGGCCTGCTCCCAGGGCAGCTGTCAATACTCTTTTCTCTTCTGTCCACCTTGGGTATGCGAAAAACGTATGGCAAACATCATCGGGCTCCGTGCAGAAGTCGCATTGCGGACTGTCTCTTCTTTTAAATCTATATAGGTAGGCGTTGAAGTGGCCGTGCCCTGAAAGAAATTACGTCAGGTGATAGTCTACCTCTCCATGCTCCCTACTCAACCACGGCGAAAGGTTGGGTATAAGGCGATACGTCCATCTGCCTGTGGTCTCCTGCGCCCAGGTGTCCTGCCACTCCTGGAGGATTCGGGCTCGTTCCTGCGCTTTGACTATAGGTCGGTTGCCCTCCGCTTGTCGTTGGTGTACGCGCATCCTTTCCCTGGCCAGTATTACGATGGGGATCACGCTTGCAGTCACCATCGCAGCACTCCCAGAGACTGTGCGGTAGGCGCAGGCTACTCGTAGAGCGCTAGACCTCTGCACCGCTACCAGTCTTTTTTGGTGTTTCTCGACTTTGAGAGAGTCTGCCCAAATTTCCGCGCTGTACAACATGATCGAGTGACAAATACCCATCATGACCCTTCATTTGACTGCTCTTGACCCTGCTGCGTTGGGCATGAGTCTAGATAGTGCCGCAACGACTTTCGCAGCTTTGTCTGCCGCACCACGGATCTACTCTGCGAATGTCAGCTTCTTGTCTATCACAAGCCCTAGGCATTTAGCCGATCGCTTGGATTCGATAGCCACTCCGTCAATATTGACGTTGAGTGGATCTGGGAAAAGGCGTCGCCTTGTTAGTACTACGACTTCTGTTTTGCTCGCCGCAAGGTCCAGGCCGTGCTGGAGCAGCCACTCGCCTATTCTTCTGCGACTCTGCGTTGAGCTTGCGCTGGTGTCTTCGCCGTTACCACTGCCGCGATATCGTCGGCGAAGTCCACGGTTTTGAATTCTTCCGGCATGTCTATTTTAAGAATGTCTTCATAGTTGACATTCCAGAGGTCGGGTCCAAGGACTGAGCGTTGTGCAACTCCGGATGTGACTCTCGAACTTCGTTGTCCCTCTGTCGTATCGTACACTAGTTCCCTATTTCAGAGTTAGCCGTTCACCACTCTCCTAAGATAGACTGGGATTTGCAACCTCCCGAGCGACTCGAGAATATCGACCCATCTTGTTGAATTAAAGGCGTTCCTTACATCAAGTGTCACAAGTACACAGACGCTCTTATTTCTGCTTGTACTGTTCCATGCCCTCTTCGCAGCTTCAACAACCTCTTGGATGCCTCCTATCGCTGATCGCCCTTCTCGGAAGCCAAACTGCATGTCAGAAAGGCCGCCGGCGTCTTCGACTGCTGCTCTGACTCTCTTGCGCAACAGCTTCTCGTAGATCTTCCCCGCGTTGTCCAGCATACATAGAGGTCGGTACGATGATGCCGTTTTTGGGGGTCCCTTGCTCTTGTCCAGTAAGAGGAGTCTTTGTCTTTTCCATCTGGTGCTGAAGATCCCGGCCCGCAGACAAACATTGTACATGTTCAGCGACAGGAAAGGGTAGTCAGTCGCTACCGCTTTGAGTACCTTGGATGGTATACCGTCGGGTCCCGGGGCCTCACGGGTGGGCAGGTTGCATGTCACCTCTCTGAGCTCTTCCTCAGTAAAGAGTGGAATTTCGCCTTCTGGTGGTATCACGGTATGCTCTCTTTCAGGGTGTTCGGGAAAGAGCGTCCTGACAATTTCCTCCATGGTTTCGGGGTCCTTGGGCCCCTTGGGACCAAGACCTTCTAGTTTCTTCGTGACTATCTTGTAGGCCAGTCCCCACGTGTCATTATTTAGCTGGAGGCAGAGAGATTTCCAGCGTCGTGCCTTGGCTGCAGAGATGGCTTTGGCCAGGGCCTTTTTCGAAGCTTTGTACAGCGCCGAAGCGGTTTCAGTGGCTTCGGTAGCGACGGCCGTATGACATCTTCTCCTAGCCCTAAGCGATCGGCGCCTGAGTTTGAGGCACTCCGCCCGCATCTCTGCAATAGAGTCAGACCACCAGTAAACGGGCGCTTTGTGTCCTTTTCCGGTTCTTCTGGGCATAGACGCGTTGCATCCTTTATTGATGAGTCGCATTGTGCTTCGGACGAGTCGCTCCGCGTCTTCCTCGTTAGGGTCGGGCGGGACTGCTTCTTGCAGAAGTGTTTCCCCTTCGCTCAATTCTAGACGTAGCAGCTCTCGATTCAGTTTGGCTACGTTCTAGCCCTTCGGTTTTGGCCGCCTCCTTCTACCCCGATCAGAACTATCTACAGTTCCTATTGCGAACCTGATGTATTGGTGATCGCTTGCAGTGAACTCGTCCAGCACCTTCCAGTTCCTGATTGCAGCCATAACTCTGGGGGTAGCAAGGGTTACATGACTGTGGGGTGTTCATGGCTGTCTGGGCAAGTCTGGCCGCCATCTCTACCAGGCTCGCTCCTCTGCTGTCTGTCCACTGCATCCCCCATTCAATTGCCTTGACATTGAAGAACTTAAGTTATACTTAAGTATAAAACTTACTTCAATTATACTTAGATATGAAACTTACTTAAGTTACACTTAAGCATGAAACTTACTTAAGTTAAACTTAACTATGAAACATACTTAAGTTATACTTGAGTATAAAACTTACTCAAGTTATACTTAAGTATGGAACTTACGTCAGTTATACTTAAGTATGAAGCTTACTTCAGTTATTCTGAACTATGAAAGTTACTTCAATTATACTCAAGTATGAAACTTACTCCAATTATACTTAAGTATGAAACTTGCTTAAATTATACCTCAGTATGAAACTTGCTTAAATTGTACCTCAGTATGAAGCTTAAAAAAGAATAAAAGCGTGTCAAGATTTTTTTTTTCCATTGAGAGAGCCTGCAATAAGAGCGCGAAAATCGGTCGAGTGGGGATCTCGAAGAGTTTTCAGGATTGGGTAAAAAGTCAGCTATCGCGAATCTCGCAGTGGAACATTGCCTCTCGTCTTTCCCTCATCGTCCCTCTCCCCGTCATCGTCGTTCGCTTCGTCAAGCTCGCAAGCTTGATGTATTATGGATCGACGAACATACCTCTCGTCCATTTGGAGCTGAAATCCCACTTGGGGAAACGCGTACGAAAAAGGTTCACTCTGCAGAGGCCTCATATATATATATATAGAGCAAACTAGGCAGGTGGAGAAAAAACAGCGGCGAGCTTTTATATAATTCGTAATCCCAGGCAGCGAAACTGCCAGCAGCAGATTATCCGCTGGGATGACGTCGGTGAGAGCCAAGACGCCGTGAGAAGGCTGGGGGTGAAAATAATAAAAACGAATTCGTTCGTCCCGGATCGAGTCGATTTATATAAATGACTTCGGGTACACCTTTATCGAACTCACTCGTTCTTTTAACTTAAAAAAAGGAAGATTTTTGTGCTCCTTGCGCTAGTCAAGTTTTTATTGACACCATTGACCGACTAACCGAGCTGAGTTTTCGGGAAGCAATGACCTAGAAATTTATATACGACGATCTGCAAGGCGGTATCCTTCCTTTTTTTTTCTAGCATCGACATTTTCGTGCTTGGCGTAAACTAGATTAAGATTCATTGAGAGACATCGTTATGTCGCTGTAACGCAATTGGTTAAAAATATTCAACCCGATGTTTAACGAATTTGTTATAATACAGTTCATAATAATCTCATTTTTCTTCGCAACAACAGTTAAGCATGTATTTCAACATAATTGTTAACAATTTTTGGTAAGTAAATATTGTTAACAATTCGTTGACGCAAAAATTTTAAATTAAGAAACTTCGAGACATTTTTTTCATGATTTTTGTCCCCAGCGACTTTTATAGGTCGTTAGCGCGAATATAAGTTTGCGTTCGAGTATAAAACTGTTGACTTCCGTCTAAATTTGACTTCAAAATGAAGTTCTCCATCTCTCGCACGTGCTCTCGACGATCGTTCTTTTTTGTTCAAGCGGGACACGTGGTGTTTCCCTGCGGTGAATTTTAAAATGGGTGTATTACATATGGCGTCGAGGGATTGAGTCACGTGCTTTGACTGCCGAAATCCATGGAATGCACGACACGAATAAGATTTCACGTGATATGAATGATTGTTTGCCATCGCCCTCTTCGTTCATTTTCATCCCTCGATTTACTTTTTCGGCATCTTCTCGTCGTTTGATAAACGAACAACGTTACGAAATCTCGAAGTGGGACTGATTATCCATTATGATGGCACCACATGAGCAGCCTTCTGATTGGATTCCGCTGTCGTACTTGGCGTTCGATCATGCGCATACTTCAAATCGCACGATCGCAGACGATGAACCTAACCTACAGAGTGGCACGCCGATTCTACTAAATATCAAACTTTCTCGTTGCATTCACGAGCCGGAACGAGGTAATCAGTATAAGACTGTCGATAAATCTCCGCACATTTTTTGTACAGATCGAATCGGAGGGTAGGATTGCCGGTTTATGCACACAAAACTTGGAAGCAATGTCGCCGAATTGTAGCCTTTCTGTACACTGCCACACAAACTTTGTTTCTTTTGGGGTGGTGGTTTCATCGCGAGGTTTCCACGATGGTCTTTCTAATTATATCCCCTTTCAAGCCTGGAATCTGTTTTTTTTTGTCTCCAGCAGCCCTCGCTTATCCCCAATTCTTTTTTTCGTCTCCCTAACTAATTGAACTTCGTAACTCCGTACGATTGTATTGCCACTAGTCTAAAAATCATCGGTCCAATTTCCAAATGTCATTTTTATTGCCCTTCTTTATTTTGTTTCTTCGCAAAACTCTTGCCGCCAAGAAAGCCTTACCTTAATTTGTACTTTCGCCGTATCTTATTCGAACTTTCGACGTTCCCCATTTTTTGTTTTCTTTTTTTTTTAACCAATTCTCGTACATTTTTCCCTTTACACGCTGAACTTTCTCTTGGAAGCGTGAGATCCAGGGGGGATAAAAGCGATTCCACGAGAGCAGATGTAGAACGTACATTGGTGAAGCAATGAGAAGACGAGATAGTGGAAATGGTATTGATTGTATCGGGGGAATCGACATCTCGTTCGAATTATTCAAATGTCAATCCACCGTGCCAGGGAGAGAAGAGAGAGTCTGTCTCTCCGAATATTGGGGTCGATCGATAACACTACTCTGACAGACCTTTTCACGTTGATAGTATTGTGTACAGACGTAGTGGTGGATAGTAGCAAATGTATATTGACGTGCGATGTGAAACGTAACAAAGAGATACGTCGATAACGCGATCTGGGTATACAATTGTCGTGCGAGTGTCAACACGTTAGAGCTAATATGTCCGTACAATATCCGACACGAGATTATCAGTATCGTTGTCAGTAATTCGTATTTTCGTTATTCATAGGTAAACATAATATGGATTGTCATCCTGACTAGTTATTAGTTCGTGAACCTTTTCGAATGTGTTGTTCGAGCGAAAAGCGATCGTACAACGCACGTGCCTCAAATCTTCGGATCCATTGCCATCGACCAAATATCCCAACAAAAATAATATCCCTGTGCTAAAATATTCATGTGTTTTGTATGTGTAATATATGTGTCTGTATATTTATTTGCATTCGTGTGTTCCGGAGCGAGGGTCGAGGGAGGTCGGAGACTCCCAATACACCAACATAATTTTTAAAAGGGCTAATATCAGGGAACGCAGTTCGCGCGTCTTGGTTCTTATATCATCGAGTTTTTACGTTAAATGTGTCCCTTTCAGCTGAGCCGCGACTCTAAAGAGTGAAGTGCGTTGACGTTGAATGACCGTGTGACTATTAGAGTCAACCTCCAATTCGCGTCCTTATATCGGATTCACCTTTTCGATATTAATGGATGGAAGTTCGATCTTCGAGTGTCATCACTTCTTTTTTACTGAAGGACAAGTATCTTTTTTACTAAAGGACGGGCGCACTTCGTGCGTTTTCGATGGTGAAGTTTTTTAAGGTTAGGTGTGTCCCTATCATCTGAGCTAAAATTCAACAGAATGAAGTGCGTTGGCGTTGAATGAACATGTGACTGGAAGTAACCCTCTGATTCGTCCTTATATCAGCTTCACTTCTTCGATACGAATGGATCGAAATTAGATCTTCGAGTGTCGTAACTATTTTAAAAAGGGACCGGTATCAACAGACGCACCTTGCGCGTCTTTCATCATGAAGTTTTTAGGTTAGGTGTGTCCTTATCAGCTGAGCTATGATTTATCGTTCTCCTGATTCGTCCTTAAATCGGTTTAAACTTTTTCGATATTTAATGTTTCGAAATTCGATCTTCGAGTGTCATTACCTTTTTGTACTAAAGGGATTATATGGTCAATAGATTCTGGAATTATATGTACTTGTTTGTAAATGATGAATCGTATTGTACGATTCGTAAGCAGGATGTTTCCGGGACAAAGTATACATTATTCATAATAACAGAAATTTCTATTTTTTTCTGGAATTTTCGTTGTCGGATGTTTTCGTCCATTCATACAACTTCAAACTCTACATTTATCCATTTTTGCCTCAGTGTGAATTACATAAAGGTTTATGCATATATAAATACGTATCTATTCATCGTACATGCGGTCTGAATATCTCGTTTCATTAACTCAAATTAAATGTTCGCCTTTCGCGATATTCTCTCACCACCCACACGAGTAAACCACACGCCATCCATGCCGTCATCCAGCAGACCATGGACAAATTTCCAGCGTATTTTCCACTCGACACCCGATTCTAATTACGGAGTTTGACTCATTCCATTCTCTCTGATTATTGGCTCAATGAACAAAGCACGGGCTACATATCTCCGCCGTGGATAAGGGTTTAATTTATATAACGCATCTAGTCTAACAATTCTGGAACTTGACGATTTAGCGAACAGATCCAATCGTCATCGTGAAGCTTAATTGCGCGGATGCCGCTAAACACTTTTCCCTTGCAGCATAAGACTCGTAATCCAGATGTGGGACACCAGTTCCGCGGGTCTTGGATAATGAAGTTTTTAGGTTAGCGACGTCCGTATCAGCTGAAACGCGATTCAATCCCTTCCCAAAAAAAAGACATGTTACGAAATTATCTCGAAATGCGATTTATTTCCAAAGTCGTCATTATGATTGGCTATTGATGTGGTGCTCGGAGTTCGATCATGTGCGTACTTCAGATCGCACGATCGTCGACGACGAACCTAACCAACAAAGTAGCGCGCGAACCGCGGACACCGATTCTATTGGAGTAAACTCGATATGGACGATCTTGGAGTGTCATTACTTTTTTAAGAATGGATCGCTAATTAATCCCGAGCAAAGCGTTGTTCGCGAATGAAATTAGGATCAGTACTAAAGTCCATTTCCACAAGAGGGCGAATTGTGCGCCCCAATTGGATTAGGTGAGGACATCACCTTAGAACGACAATCCACGTCGTGATTCGTCGATTTCGCATTTAAATCGACCAATCGCACGACAGACCCGTACTCAAAAACACTCAATAAGTTTGTGGAGTCCGAATTCGATCGGTGAACGTGATTCGCGTCTAGAGTAGTCTTTCGGTGGAAGTGATAAGACTATGGTGAAAAGACCCTTGCAGCTTTCTTTTGTTGTCGAATGGGACCGCAATGCCTAGGGGCTTTGCGGGCTAGTGTTGAGTCGGGAATCGAATCAGTAGGCAAATCGGAGTCGAATGGGAATTCTAGTGGGGAGTCAATTGGGCTGACGAACGGGAGTCGAATTGGGTGTCCAGTTGACGGTCGAATAAGGAGACGAGTTCAGAACCAAGTCGGGAGTTGATTCGGGAATCAAGTCAATGATTGAGTCGGAACTCGAATCGTCAGGCATATTGGGGTTCGAGTGGGTAATCAAATTGGGAGTGTTGAGTCGGGAGTCGAATTAGTAGGCAAATCGGAGTCGAATGGGAATTCGAGTGGGGAGTCAATTGGGCTGACGAACGGGAGTCGAATTGGGTGTCCAGTTGACGGTCGAATAAGGAGGCGAGTTCAGAGCCAAGTCGGGAGTTGAGTCGGGAATCAAGTCAATGATTGAGTCGGAACTCCAATCGTCAGGCATATTGGGGTTCGAGTGGGTAATCAAATTGGGAGTGTTTAGTCGGGAGTCGAATTAGTAGGCAAATCGGAGTCGAATGGGAATTCGAGTGGGGAGTCAATTGGGCTGACGAACGGGAGTCGAATTGGATGTCCAGTTGACGGTCGAATAAGGAGGCGAGTTCAGAACCAAGTCGGGAGTTGATTCGGGAATCAAGTCAATGATTGAGTCGGAACTCGAATCGTCAGGCATATTGGGGTTCGAGTGGGTAATCAAATTGGGAGTGTTGAGTCGGGAGTCGAATTAGTAGGCAAATCGGAGTCGAATGGGAATTCGAGTGGGGAGTCAATTGGGCTGACGAACGGGAGTCGAATTGGGTGTCCAGTTGACGGTCGAATAAGGAGGCGAGTTCAGAACCAAGTCGGGAGTTGATTCGGGAATCAAGTCAATGATTGAGTCGGAACTCGAATCGTCAGGCATATTGGGGTTCGAGTGGGTAATCAAATTGGGAGTGTTGAGTCGGGAGTCGAATTAGTAGGCAAATCGGAGTCGAATGGGAATTCGAGTGGGGAGTCAATTGGGCTGACGAACGGGAGTCGAATTGGGTGTCCAGTTGACGGTCGAATAAGGAGGCGAGTTCAGAGCCAAGTCGGGAGTTGAATCGGGAATCAAGTCAATGATTGAGTCGGAACTCGAATCGTCAGGCATATTGGGGTTCGAGTGGGTAATCAAATCGGGAGTCAAGTAGAAGATCGAATGGAGTGTTGAGTCGGGACAGTCGAATCGACAGGCATATTGAGGTTAGAGTCGGGAGCCGATATGGATGGCGTCAAGTACATAAAAGATTCACTCGGGTGTTGCATCAGGATTCGAGTGTGGAGTCAAGTCGGGAGTGAAATTAGGAGTCCCGACTTGCTAGTGTGCCGAATCGGATGTTAAGTCGAGAACCGAATCAGTTATGAAAAAAATGCACTTCGAGCGAAACTCCCGTCTTCTGTACACTGCGTAACAGACATTTCTGAACGACTTGACTCTCGACTTGACTCCCGACTCAATGAAGCAACAGTCAAAATACGAGCCTAATTTCGATTGTATTGTAAAATTGGAAAGACGCCCCATTGGGCGTCTTTCCAATTTTCGTGGCGTTCGATGAATTGAGATGTCCTAACCGCCCGTAAGTAACATTTTTACGCGATGCTAAGGTATAATAAGGAATAAACTTCACGAAGTGATTTGATTCCACATACGTGATAAAAGTAAGGGGAATATAAAACGGTCCTATCGAAAATCCATTTGACCCAATGACAAAACGTGTCGTATAACCGACTACGCATCGTATACCACTTCCAGCGACTACTTATAAGTTATTTATAGATTTGCACGAACAGTTGGGGTGGAAGGTTAGGGTCGAGGATCATTTTCCCTTCCGTGTTCGTCCAACACCAATTACAAATAGCAGGGCGCTTCGTCAGTGAATTCCATTCATTCCCAAGCCATATATCGAATACTAAACCATATAAATGCTCGATATATCGAAAAAAAAGTCATCTATTATATTCCAGAATGGAACTGAGGCTATACACACGGTTTTTACACACATTTATTCTGCGCGATTTCGTGAAAAAAAAAGGAATGTAATTCAATGAAAATTGAGATGTCAAATTCGAGCGTGGCTTTGGATAAAATTCGAATTTAAGCTTAAGAACGTGCGAAAGATGATGAATAACTCCGAAGGCACCGGCATTGTGGGAATCATTGATATCCGAGAAAATCTGAGCGATTTACGATGTATTTTGGTAATGTAACCTCTAATTTGTTAGGTAGGATCCCGAAAACTGATGAAAATTATCTTTGAACTGAAAATTGAGTTAGGTAAACCCTCGTATTCTTGTCTGAAATTAGCGCCAGCGGTATATAAGCGAACTAAACCCAATCACTTTTCGATGATTACTTTGTATTTTTCGGCCAAATGCCATTCCCTTAATTTTGCAGATACAGCAATGAGTAAATGGTCGTTAGTTAGGGGTTTTATCAGTCTATAACGTAAGAGTGAAATTATTCGGAACTACGTTATTCAATAATAATTATATTGACTTTTAACATTTTTTGATTCTTACGATATAGACAAAAATGATCGGAATTAGTTTATCGAATTTAACCCTTCGTAGTCGAGAGGTGACTCTCAGTCACCATTTGGAATCAATAAGAGTCACCTCTCGAGTGCAAACGGTTAAAATTATTCCGTTCGATAGTTTAGGAATGGCGTTTGACCGACAATTACGAAGTATTTTGTCGGTACAATATAGTCGGTAAAACAGAACTTTCGGACGCTCTCAAGTTTAAATTGAAACTAAAGTTTAAGCGCGACTAAAGCGTGCCAGCGTTTCACTCTGACAATTATAAAGTTGACAGCGTTTCATCGTGGCGATTCACGATTCGGCCTTTTAAGGAGTAACACCACTCTAGCGGCAGAAAAAACGC
This sequence comes from Oxytorus armatus, assembly GCA_958009045.1. NCBI lineage: Eukaryota > Metazoa > Arthropoda > Insecta > Hymenoptera > Ichneumonidae > Oxytorus > Oxytorus armatus. Next base: position 13,903,635 of record OY253755.1, read on the forward strand.
CTAACTTTGCCGATTTACTTCGGGAGTATGAAAAAAGGATAGAATTTCTTTTCAGAGGGTTTATTTAACACATATTAAAGTATGACAAAAAAAATATTTTTATTATAATTATGATACAAAATGGGGACGACAGATCCCAAATTGAAAGCCGTCTTTTTTTAAAACACCTTAACGAGAGAACAGTTTTCTCGTCAAGTATAAGACCTGGAACAAAAAAAAACAATAAATTTTATAATTCCATATACTATTGGCTATGAGACTAGGTAGCGGTTTTTTTTACATCAAATCTTGTAGAAATGGTGCACTTTTGAAAAAATTAATCAATTTTTTACCACAAAAGAGGCATTAAATTATTCATGAAAAAAAGTTTACGTTAAATAAAAAACGGCTACGCACTCCAATAGAGAATGTAATTGTAAAGCTACTATCAAAAGTTCAAATCGATCCATGCAACGGTGTTCAAGTAATACGTCCTCCCAGTTTGAAAAAGACGATTTTCAATTTTTTTTCTTCATACTTCATATGTGTTAAATAAACCCTCTGAAAAGAAATCCCATTCCTTTTTTTATACTCCCGGAATAAATCGTCAAAGTTAGGCCTTTTTTTTCTGCCGCTAGACTGGTGTAACTCCTTAAATACTTAATATTAATCCTCGCCATATGGATCAGATACTTACATATGCATGTAACAAATATATAGGCGCTGGGAGAAAGGAAAATTAGGATCATTTACCCCCAGTCACCCTCCGAATTATCGATCGATTGGCCAATCCGATAGAGTAGAACCCAATGTATGGCCGTACCAGATACGACCTTTTAACTCTCGATAGTCATCGATAGCCTTAATATCGGGGGAGAATCGTGTTCGCTCTCGTGTCGAATCTCTAGCGTCGCTAACGGGATGTTTGCAATGTAGGACACGTACGTGTGCAGTAACATGGCAGCAGCCCAATACTCGACGGAACGACAACAAAGCTTACCAGGGGGTTAGTTGAAGTTTGCCGGTTTTACCAGTAGATGTCGCTAGCAATATGTATACATTTCTATGATTTGGCATGTATGTCATTTTTTTTCTATTGACATTAACCTACAAAAATACGCAAGTCACATTCCGCCAAAATAATACCGTCATATTTCTTTACCTCAGTGAATATGTCAAGTTTCGTTCCAAGAAAATCGCATTTGCGGCATTTGTTGCTTTTCTTATTTCATAAAGTATTTCAAAAAGTTCGAAGACGAGGAATTGCAGGCGTTATTGGATGTTAATCCAACCCAATCGCAACAAAAATTGGCAGAAACACTAAATGTGACTCGAGGAGCAATTTACCAACGTTTAAAAGCCATGGGAAAGATCCAAAAGTATGGAAAATGGGTGCCACACCAGCTGAACGATAGACAAATGGAAAATCGAAAAACCGTTTGTGAAATGCTGCTTCAACGATTCGAAAGGAAATCTTTTCTGCATCGAATTGTTACGAGGGACGAAAAGTGGATTTATTTTGAGAACCCGAAGCGAAAAAAATCATGGCCTTTATCTGGTGAAGCCGGCCCATCGACTGCAAGGCCAAATCGCTTTGGCCGTAAGACAATGCTCTGTGTTTGGTGGGACCAGTGTGGTGTGGTGTACCACGAGTTGTTAAAACCTGGTGAAACGGTGAACAAGGATCGCTAACGACAACAAATGATCAATTTGAATTATGCGCTGATCGAAAAACGGCCGGAATGGGCCCGAAGACATGGCAAAGTTATCTTGCAACATGACAACGCGCCGTCTCATACCGCTAAACTGGTGAAAGACACATTAAAAACACTTAATTGGGAAATATTATCACACCCGCCGTACTCTCCAGACCTCGCCCCGTCCGACTATCACCTTTTCGCATCGATGGGACACTCCCTTGCAGAGCAGTGCTTCGCTAATTTTGAAGAAGTCGAAAAATGGCTCGTCGAATGGTTTACCTCGAAAGAGAAAAAGTTTTTTTGGGATGGTATCCAAAATTTGCCTGAGAGATGGGCGAAATGTGTAGAAACCAATGGTCAATACTTGGAATAAAAAAATTTTGAGATTCCTCTGAAAATTAAGTGTTTTCTTTATCGAAAAAACCGGCAAATTTCAACTAACACCCCTGGTAGAACAGGATTCGATTCATTACAGACGTCGAACCCGAAAATCGTTCGATTCCGGACGATGCTCTGAACACAACTGAACTTACAATTAGCCGTTTTTTCAAATTCGAAATAGTTTTTAAATGGCCGCCATTAGAAAACGTTGACGAGTCGACCAATGACACCGTCGGATCTTCCCCCGCTGAAAGATGGCGGCAGGACGACGAAGGTCAATATCGGTGTTAGGTGGGTTGGCAGCCTTGGAATCGATTTTGCGGTTCACGACGGTTCGGTAAGGCTCGTCAATTTTCGAACGAACTAAGAGCAGATAAAGGTTATGTTTATTAGAAAAAATTATGAGCAAGACATCGAGCAGGGTATTGATGAAGATATTCGGGAGAAACATCGCGAAATATATCAACGAAAATGACTGTCAGAAAAACATTGAGAAAGATATTGAAGAACATCGAACTCTATATACGGCTGTTATGCCCGTAATTTTATTTAACACAACCGAATCAAGATACAGCTGTTTTCAACGAATGCTCACACTTTTCTATTATTTCCTTATTTTACACTGAAAAAAAACAAATATATATTTATCGTTATTTGTGTCTTCGAACGTATTGGGAATTACCGTTTAGCAACCTGACCTCTCTCGGCGCAAATTTCATACCCGCTCTCTTCCAATCGGTGCCCGACGATAACTCGGCAAATGTGTCACGTTTTAATTATAACCGCGTCTGTACACTGGGTCTTTAAGGCCTTACATACGTCGAGAATTTTCAAAAAATCGATTTTTTTTTGTTTACAGATTATTATTCCTTATAGTCTTAGGCGTATTTCTGTGTAAGCTGATTGTAAAAATTCCCCATAGTTCAAAAGTTATTGTAGATAATGTGACTGCCCGACGAAAGGACAAAGGTCTGACGCGCTCCTACCTGAGTTGAGAGGCCAGAACAATTCGTCGATTAGAAAAAAATGAACAACAACAATTTTTTACTGACAAGGAAGGCGTACAATATGAAGCTGGAATGGGAGATTAGACGTAAGTTGACTAAATAAATTTAAAAAATTCATAAAGTTCTTGCTCCAGCCGCGCGCGACTTCGAGCGAAACGCGCTTGAAACTTTAAACGCGTTTTTCTCAAAACTACTTTTTCTGGCACGGTCGGCATGATAACTCGTACGGTTTTTGATATTTTTTGATGATTTTTTTTTTTAAATATTCGGAATTGTTTTTTCTATAGTCTGTCGAGCCGGATTTTAAAAATTATAATTAGAAAAATTTATAAAAACAATTAAAGTGTGACTTTTTTGACACAAACTTAACATTTTTTTTTAAATTACCGTAAATTGTTTAATTTTTTGAATTTCAAAAATCCGGCTCGACAGACTATAACTACTACCTTATTTTACAAGAATTTCTTTACATTTTGCAGATCCGTCAACATTTGAGGAAGAAATACTGCCGGCGTGGAGCAACTTTTTTTTAACGGTGCTTCAAAAAATGTGATTTTTCATGTTGTCATTTTTGAAAAAAAAATTGAAATAAATTTTTTTACAAACTTAACACAGTAATAAACCATGTGTAAGAATTTTTTTATCAATTTCTATTTCTATCCCTCCTAAAAACAGTTTTTCTTTTGGTACGTTTTCGGTACCGCTGGACGTATGTAAGGCCTTAAGGCCGTCGTCTGGTCTAGAGCGAGATTTTTGACGTCATTTCTAATGTGCAATAACGTTTAAACCGTTGAAGTTGTCTTGATGAAAATTTACACGTGCATTTATTGATCCTTAGAGAATACTTGTACATTAAAAAAAAAAAATTATTTTAAATATTTCCATGTAGTTTTTTGCCTTGTTGCAACATGGTGCGCCGAAATCGGTGCCCACTCTGGACGATGTTGTATGCATCTGAAAAAAAAAATATATATATATTCTCAATCTGTATGAGTATTCTGAGCACTGGTAGCAGCATTGGTACTTAAAAATTTTTTATTACGTTATTTTATTACATTTTATAACTCGTCGAATACCCGAAAATGTATGAAATATCATTAATGAAATTTCAACAGACTGCCATTTTGTCAAAAATTTTCTTTAAGTACCAATTCTGCTACCAGTGCTCAGAATACTCATACAGATTGAGGATATAGATATTTTTTTTTTCAGATGCATACAACATCGTCCAGAGTGGGCGCCGATTGAGGCGGCTTTCGGCGCACCATGTTGCAACAAGGCAAAAAACTACATGAAAATATTTAAAATAATTTTTTTTTTTATGTACAAGTATTCTCTAAGGATCAATAAATGCACGTGTAAATTTTCATCAAGACAACTTCAACGGTTTAAACGTTATTGCACATTAGAAATGACGTCAAAAATCTCGCTCTAGACCAGACTACGGCCTTAAAGGAACAGTCGAAATTTCAAACTCCTGTTTCTCTCCGCTTTCTTTACTATTTGTCAATTTTTCTTAACAACGATTTTAAACTTTGGCCTTTGGCAACTTCTGGGCCATGTAGTAGAAGAAACAATCCAGAATTTTTTCAGACTTTTTGAAAAGCCTAGAAAACTCTAAAAACTCAACAATTCAAAGACCCAGTGTACGAGTACACATCATGTCTCGAAAATGATAGTGTACACACGGGGGGTTAAAGATGTACGGCTTTATTACAGTAACTATATGATCCTTTCGTAAAAAAGACATGGCACTCGATTCTCGAAACTCTCGAAATGCGAGATAAATATATCGAATTTTGAAGCCAGTTTATCGTCAATCCGATTGGTTGTCATAAAGCGCGCGTAATTCAAACACGATTTAGTTCACTATGAAACAACATCTATGGTATACAAAGATTTAATAAGATTAAAGATTCAATAGATCATTGACTCTCGTCCAATGCAATTCTCAAAATTTAAAAACATTATATAATAAAGAAATGCGAGATAAATATATCGAATTATGAAGCGCGTTTATCGTCAATCTGATTGGTTTTCGTAAAGCGCGCGTAATTCAAACACGATTGCGTTCACCATGAAACAACATCTATAGTATACAAAGATTCAATAAGATCAAAGATTCAATAGATTATTGACTCTCGCCCAATGCAATTCTCATAATTTAAAAACCTTATAATAAATTATGTACTATTTAACAAAATGACAACCGATCGAGACGAAATAATCTTAGCGACTGCAGTATGGTGACAAAATCCGTTGTGCCGTTTGGGAAAAAGTATCTATAAAAATTTGCAGTTGATTCTTAATCTAAAGGACAAGTTCGAAATATGAAACATTCAAGCGCGAGCGAAGCGAGCGCGTTGTTGCTAGTAAATAAAAATCGGGAAAACATGGACGATGTTCGTTCCGAGGAGCATGAAATTTTCAGCTCGCGCGAAAAATCGAAAAATGCTTTATTCGTGGTAAACGACAAGAAAGAGGCGCGAATGAAATTGCATAATTACTGAAAAATGAACAATTTATAAATAATAACATTATGCCACGTGATAGATTGATGTTATAAGTAATAGTTTATTGTTTAAAGTCATTTGTTTAGCCGTGGAGTGGCGGGCAATATTTTTCGAATTTTGAAGTTAAGGCACCAGACCACGTTGCGCGCGTGATTCGACGGTGTATTTTTCATAATTTTTTTCGAGAAAACGATGAATGGTTTTTTCTTTATTGATACTGATATTCAATATATACATATAGAAGATACTACAGAAATTTTTTTATTCGAATCTTAAGAATAGTTTGCGGTGTACGCCGCTTCCAAAATGACACTCCGACGAAGTTGCTGCTTGGTGGTTGACAGCAATTAAGCCATACGATTCATCAGAAAAATACAAAAAAAATATATTTATAAACTAGACATATAGGTTCTTAGCATCACGTAGGGGAATTTCGGTGTCTAAAAAAAAAAGGCAATCAGCGAATTTTATTTCCCATTTTCACAGAAAATGTTCATAGTTTATGAAAAAAATATAAAAAAATAGAAGGGGGTCCTTTATTTAAAAAATCCCTACGTGGTGTCATAGAGACTGGATTTTCGAATATTTTAAGACTTGGTACACGCAAATCGGATGAATAGTTATTTTAAATATGTTTTAAGCCAGGCTGAAAAACGTAGTTTCGAGAAAGACGCGTTCAATGTTTTGCGCAGCGCGGTCGTGCGCTTGGAACGGTTTCACATAAAATGCTGCATCTCCGTCAATTTTACGAATTTCTTTACAAAATTTGGTGAGTTCATTCTCAACAAATGCATCTTTCGGAAAGTAAAAAAAAAAATTTTACCGTGGTCTGGTGCCTTAAACATGGCGTGTCATATAGGTTCGCCGTATCCTTATGGCAATAATGCACTCCGTCGGTATCTAATTGTCGCATTTGATTCTGTCCGCGCGCAAACATCAACGGTAATAATTCCGATTATCAGATCGTACTAAAAACATTATATTTCACTAAAAAAATATACGATAATCGAGGGTTTAGTAATGTTCCCCGTGCGAACTAGTCCCGGCTCACTTGGACTAACTGGAAATGAGTGGCCATATTTCATAGGCCACGTCTCCGTGGTAATTTCCAATGTTAAGTATTTTTTTCGCATACACGTGAGGGTTGGAAGGAATCAAGAAGGGATGTAGGCCATAGAGAGATGGGCGATTTGAGGTGGCGTGAAAAAAAATATTAGGGTGAACTAAACGAACGAGGGTGAAGTACATATATATATGTGGGTAAGGGCGAAAGGAATGGCCAAAGTGAATTACGATGCGGATCGAAAAAGGGAACCAGAAGGAAAAGCGCCGGCTATCAGTTGGATGTGAGCATGAATAGATACGGTAAAAAGATCCAGGATGCGATAAAAATTGAGGTGGATGAAACGGTTTTAGAACCGCATTAGATGAAAGTGGCTAAGAACAAAAAAAATTAGTCAGAAAAGTAGCTTCACGATTGTCTCACCGGAAAATTAATCTAAAGAAATGACCGATTTATCGTCTGACCTTCGTTTCTTACTGTATCTACAGAATTACCAGAGCGCCATCTAGCCGAAAAGTACACGGTAATGATGGAAAACTATTATGATTTAGTTCGTTTATATTCCACTGGCGCTACTTGCAGACACGAACGCGAGATTTTCCATGCCCTATTTTCAGTTCACCGACAATCTACCTGTCCGGCGAATTAGAGATTACAATACCAAAAAAAAAAAACATACTAAATCGGTTCTGGCACGATTAACTTGCGCATTTCGTATATACGCCTTGAGTATTCAAGGAACATGTGCGAAATGCGCAAATTAGCGATATAAGATGTTGCGTGAGGCCGTGAGAAACTTCAACAGCGTCGGTAAAGTGGGGACCATTTAAATCATTCCAGAAGAGATCGACTGTGGCTTCTAGTACCGTAACCTCTAATTTTCATAGTAGGGTCCCAATAAATCGGGAAAATTCTCAGAACTGAAAATTGAGTAAGGAAAATCCTCGAGTTCGGATCCGCAAGTAGCACCAGTCAAATATAAACGAACTAAACGAAAACACTTGTCGACGATTCCCGTGTATTTTTCGGCCAAATGCCATTTCGTTAATTTTACGGACACAGGAATAAGTAAATGCTCGTACGGTTAGGGTTTCTCATCCGTCTGTAACATAACGGTGAAATTTTTCAGAATTCCGTTACGCAATAATAATTATATCCATTTTTGTTCTAGGACTCTCTGTTTTTAGCTATAAATTCATATTTTCATTTTGAATTACAATATTTCCTGGTCACTACGTTCTAGATAGGGCTGTCCAGAATGACTTGACCATATTTGAAATCATTCGGTACGACAGTTTAGTTATGGCGTCTCGCCGAAAGTCTAAATGCGTTTCATCGGTAATGCAGAGTCGATAAAACAGATCTTTTACAGAAAAAAAAAAAATGTTTCGACACTGTCACAGCTGGTTAGACATAGAAATATCATCGGGCGATTCGTTCTCACGGAGATCGGAGGTTTTCTTAGCCTTGAGGGGAGGCCTCACTTTCGGAGCGTGAAATATGCATGACGAAGCCCTTATTCGATGTTTCGAGAGGAATGAGAATGTAACAAAGATTTATGTTGACACACGTACCTTACTAAGCCATATCCATAATGGTACCCGCTGGGTTTTTTTTTCTACGCTGTCTACATACCTGTGTATAGATATATACAATAACGTGGTGGTATATATGGATGATTCGTGGATCAGACGGGTATATAGGGGGGTCTGTCATACCCCATAAAAAATTACTATCAAGGAATAAATGCCTATCGTGTATAAGCGATGGATGGTAATTATTTTTACTTGTCAAAAATGTACAGACTTTTTGAGAAATTTTCAACCTCCTTTAAAGTTCTCACAAAAATGTTCACGTTCACTTTTTACCCATTCTAAACTGGGAGAAGTTTAAAAAACAGTCTTCCAAGCGTTCGATTACGCGGCGATTACGCATCCGGAGCTATTACGGTTAATATTCCCTTTTCCTTTTCGCCTCGTTCATATTGAAAAGTAATAAAAAATCGAAAACTCAAGCTGCTGACACAATTACCAGTAGCGCTATTTTAATAAAAGAAAAAAAAATGCCACGCTTATCGCACATAATTATACGAACATCCTTGTAAAGGAAGAGAACGCGAAAAAAAAGACTTCTGACTACGTCTTTCGTCGTCCTTGCTTCGCAATAAAAACCGGATATTACGTTTAGGCTCCTGTCGTCGCGGGATTCATTTGACGAAATATTCCGATGAAATTGTCGCACGAGAAAAAAAAAGGCATTTTCGTTTCCATTCCTTTCAGGATATATAATAAACACCGCGGTGTATTGAATTGCTTTTTATTTGATATTTCCTTCATTTTTATTTACTCTGCAATGTTATTTTCGATTTTACGTAGAACATTGAGTGCCTAGGGGCTGGGTGCCCGGGAAATGACTTTTTTTGCTTTTTCCTTCGTACCGAATATACACACTGACAAACCGTACTCTGGCCTCGTTCGCTACGAGATGGGGCCAAAGTCGATTCTAAAGGTCGAAAGTTCACGTCGTCGACCATGTTTCATTACTCGGACCGAATCTCGTTCGGGCAAATTAATCACATCGCGATATTGCCATTCCAATAAAATGAGATTCGTTGTCTATTGAACAGAATCCCACGAACGATAATACAGGTTGTATGATATTGTAGATTATGCCAGTTCTGTGATCCTACCGGAGGATGACAAAAGCCAAGCTGGTAAAGAAGCTATACCGGGATCACGGTTAAAAACCAATATATTTCAATATGACGAAAACTCATTTTATAATTCGATACTGCGACGAAATACGTATCGTTGACGTCACTTGCGAATGGTTAATGATTTTTACGCACCGGTGAATCCGAGGCGGATGTCGATACAATTGTAACCTATAATAAATAAGCGTAAACGGGATTTTTAGAACTAACCATGATTTTTCGGACTAACCGGAATTGTCAGGCACAACCGGGATTTTTACGATCAACAAACATTTTTCGGACTTACCGGGATTATCAGGCCGTACCGGGATTTTTACGATCAACCAACATCTTTTGGAGTTACCGGGATTTTTCGGACAAACCGTGATTTTTCGAACAAACCGGGATTTTTACGATGGAGCAACATTTTTGGGGACTAACCGGGATTATCAGGCCGTACCGGGATTTTTACGATCAAACAACATTTTTTGGATTAACCGGGATTTTTTGGAGTAACCGTGATCTTTCGGACAAACCGGGATTTTTCACGATCAAACAACATTTTTCGGGGCTAACCGGGATTGTCAGCCCGAACCGGGACTTTTACAGTCAAACAATATTTTTTGGACTTAACGGGATTTTTTGGAGAAACCGGATCTTTCGGACAAACCGGGATTTTTACGATGAAGCAACATTTTTCGGGACTAACCGGGATTATCAGGTCGTACCGGGATTTTTACGATCACACAACATTTTTCGGACTTACCGGGATTTTTTAAAGAAACCGTGATCTTTCGGACAAACCGGAATTTTCACGATCAAACATTTTTCGGGGCTAACCGGGATTATTAGCCCGAACCGGGAATTTTACGGTCACACAATATTTTTTGGACTTACCGGGATTTTTTGGAGAAACCGTGATCTTTCGGACGAACCGGGATTTTCACGATCAAACAATATTTTTCGGGACTAACCGGGATTATCAGCCCGAACCGGGATTTTTACGGTCAAACAATATTTTTTGGACTTACCGAGATTTTTTGGAGAAACCGTGACCCTTTGGACAAACCGGGATTTTCACGATCAAACAACCTTTTTCGAGGCTAACCGGGATTATCAGGTCGAACCGGGATTTTTATGGTCAAACAACATTTTTTGGACTTACCGGGATTTTTTGGAGAAATCGATCAAACAAGAGTAAATTTGTGACTACTTGAAATTTTGGGATTGCAAGTTCTGAAAAAAATGAATTAGGGAACACAGCTTCGTTGCCGAAGCTGTTTTCTTTTCGTCCATTTAATATATGTTTTAGGATCTTTCAGGTTCAGACACATTTTTCGCTGATTACGACTGAAATTTGTTTTTTTTTCTCGAAAACTAACAAGTTTTATAATCATACAAAGTATTTAGCACAATTTGCTTAATTTTTATAAAATTTTGGGAATGTACATGTATCATGCGGGACACTTTCTCGTATCTTTATATCTCGCGCACAATTGGAGGGTTTTGTTGAGTTTTACCCACCTAACCCTCCCCTATCGTTGACTTATTTCCCTGTCGTAACTAAACCACTTCATTCGCGAACGTATATGTACCATTACTACACTATATTTGTACAGGGGAATCCCATTAGCGCTATTACTCCGCGAACAACACTATTCCCTCGTGTACTATAACGTTGGCCACTGTTTGCTCTCGCTTTACTCATTTCGTACTATATACTAACTGTGGCCCGCAGTTTCACCCGCGTTAAATTTTTTCTCCTCGATTCAACCCGCTGCGATATAGTAGTATACTAGTAAGATAGTAAGATTAGGGTCATAGAGTGATGTTATATGGCCTAGAACCTTCCCGAATAAACGGACTATTTAATGGAAAACGAATTTTTCAAATCGGATTAGTATTTCCTGTGATTAGCGCGTCCGAATAAACAGACGAACAAACAAAAAAGCTCTCCAGCTTTATTATAGCAGTAAGATATGTGTATATACATCTCTGTATTACATAAACGTGTATAAGAGAGTACATTAGTTTGACCGTACGGGGCGACACTAACCCGTTTGATGAAGCTGACCCCGCCGAAAATGACCGCAAACGCACCACTGCATTTGCGGTCATTTTCGGCGGGGTCAGCGTCACCATACGGAAACAATCTTGCCCGTTTGGTGAAGCTGACCTCTTTCCCTTTATGGTAAAGGGAAAATGGACAGCTTCACCGAACGGGGCAATACCACCCTGTTTGATGAAACTGCCACAGCCAAATATGACCGCGAACCCACCACTGTATTTGCGGTCATTTTCAGGAATGACCTTGCCCGTTTGGTGAAGCTGACCGTTTGCCCTTTATGGTAAAGGGAAAATGGTTAGCTTCACCGTACGGGACAACCCTAACCCCTTTGGTAAAGCTGACCCTGCCGAAATGGTGCATTTGCGGTCATTTTCGGTCGTTCCGAAAATGAACCTCTCTCGACCCCGGGGGGTGGGTGTTGGCTTTAGTCGGCAGGGGGGTCACAGGGGGTTGGCGCGCGATCCGCAGAAGGGAGCGAAGCCCTCCTAGTATTTCTCCCTATATTTTATAAATATTTCGCCGCCGCCGTGTACAAGAGTTGAGGGGGAGGGGGCAGGCCGGGGCGAGATGGAACGGCGGGGGGGGGGGGGGGGGTTGGCGCGCGAAGCGCGCAGGGGGGCGAAGCGCGCAGGGGGGCGAAGCTCCCCTAGTATATCTCTCTATATTATATAAATATTTCGCCGCCGCCGCCATGTACAAGAATTGAGGCGGTCATTCCCTTCACCGTACCCCGGCCCGGTTGGGCGGGGTGGGGGGGTACCGAATGGAATTGCCCGGGGGGGTACGCCGACTGAAATTGCCGGGGGGGGTACGCCGAATGGAATGGCCCGGAGGGGGTACGCCGACTGGAATGGCCCGGGGGGGTACGCTGAATGGAATGGCCCGAGAGGGGGTTGGCGCGCGAAGCGAGCAGGGGGGCGGGGCCCCCCTAGTATATATATATATAAATAGGAAGACTTATTCATTTGTAATACAAAAAAACTGTTCTGTTATTCTATTCTCTGACTTTCAGGATCCTATTTTCGATGAAATCGAGCTGACGGACCTTACCCTCGCAGAATGCAGCACTAAAAACGCCAATCATAGTTTTCAAGTGAGTTTAGTGTTAGCAGACATTTAAGGAAAAAAATTATCATTTTTTCAAACATTTTCGATATTTTTCAAAAAATTTTTCAAAAAGTTAAGTTTTTCAATATCTTTCGTATTTTACTACGACACAGTATGTAAGTAAAGGATACAATAAATAAATCTTCATTTTCTAAATGTCAATTGTTTACAAATTTCACGAAAAATTCAGTAGTACCTATATTTTTTTGAATATTTTCCTAGAAAAAAAAAAGACTGTTATTATCATCATATTTCCGATCTAGGTAATTGAAGTATTTTAAAGTAAAAATAAAAAAATAAAAAAGGAAATAACAATCATTGGTTAAAGTTATAAACGTGCTCAAATCGTGTGAGAATGAAAAATGTTGTTCCGTCATGAATAATATTTATCATTCCTCCCTCAAACATACCCTCGCGAGAGAGAAACAAAACCAATTTATCTTATTTTCATCAGAGCTAATGTATACGTGTAGCAAAAGTTTTTTCTATCCCTCGGTCCATACACACCAGACTGTCGAAAAAATCTTTCGTCAATTATCGTAATTATTGAAAGTGAACACCCACGCGATCGAGGAATATCAAAATAGAAATACGCGGCATTGTTTAATAATTTTAAAAAATATATAAACGAGAAAACGCAATAAAATGCCTCCTGTGAGGTTTGAACTCACGACCCCTGGTTTACGAGACCAGTGCTCTACCACTGAGCTAAAGAGGCGTGTTGCGTAATAAGACTCAGGTCTGTTATGTATTTCGTATTTAAACAACTCAATGATTTGTAATAATCTGTAATTGTACTTGTAATTTTTTTCTCTCGCGGTTAATTAAATATTCAGCTTCGCGCTGAGAAGAGAATTTTTTTGAGATTCGCCAAGCGATCAATTTGATGTTTTTATCCATTTTTTGTGATAAAACGCTAATTTTCTTCGTTACCTCGTGTTGGTAGCATTGTTTTCATAACTAAAACTGCCAACTTCAAACCTATGAACTTGAATATATATCAACTTCAAACCTATGAACTTGAATATATAATCAATCTTTTTATTAAAAAAAATCGTAATTGTTCGTATATATTTCGATTTAAAGGAAAAAAAACATTTGATAATTGGTAAATTATATTTGTGATAGGTTACGAAATCGAAATATCTCGAAAAAAATTGTGGTTAATTCGAAAAAGTAAAATGAAAAAAGAACGAAAATTCATAAATCGATTGATGCGCGTCGGGTGAACGCAACAAAAATTTCACGGCAGAGCCCCAGAAGGGAGCGTCTCGGAGCGTCTCGAATTTCGGAGTAAAATTTTGTTTTAGTTCGAAATTAATTAACGAGGAATTTCATTGAATTCTTTTGACTGTCGAGTCAAACAAAATTGCATTATTACATTTCTTCATATGCTACGGATTAAAAACAATCACAAATGCCACCGAAACAACAGAGAACGCGATCCCGTTTTAAGGTACATGGGGAACCTAACCTCAACATTTTGAGGCTATGTTGACAAGAAATACTTCGTTTTTTTGCCTTCTTACGATAACCTTTTTGATTTTTATTCCTTTTTTTTCCCTTTTATCAATTCTATACTTATTTGCAACGCTGTTATTAATAATAAATAAACATAACCTATACATTTTGAGGTTATGTCGATAGGGACTAATTTGTTTCGCCATGTACCTTTTCTTGTTTTCATTTATTTTAGGTTCGTGCATACACTCGATATGCTTTTTATTTCTTTAATATGTTTTTTATTTTATTGACATTCATCGACGTACCTGCAAAAAATGTTTACCGATATGATTTCTTGTATACGTAACAAAAAAATGTATTTATATTGGCGGAGAATAAAGTAATATTGTTTGTAAATGCTTTTTTTTATTGCTTTTTTAATTTATGAACGAAACGACTTGTTAAATTTTGCACCGTAGTAGAGAAGTAAGAAATTTTTTGCTCGACACATCGAATGCGTTGATATTCTATGTGATCATCCCCACAGATTCTGCAATTTTTTTTGTTCTGTTTTTCTGATTCAACGAAACAGCGATGATAATTTTACGAGGTTGCTGATTTTTTGGAATTTTAACAGGCATTGTCAATGGTTTTTTTAGTTTTTGTAATTTTTTTCCACCATATTAACTGGCTGATGAGAATTTTTTTTTGCTGCTTTTGTAGTTTTTAATATTATATTCAGCGGTCAATGATAATTTTATGGATTTTGTCAAATTTAACAATTTTTTTTTCACACTGCATTAATTAATCAATAATTTCAAAAGTTTTTGCAGTTATTGCAGTATCGTTTTTTTCAATCTAACGGTACCCTGCAAATAATAAATCTCTATCGAAATAACAGTAACGCCAATATTCCATGGCCAATGATAATTTTAAGAGTACTTTCAATTCTTATACGCGCGTTCATTTTCTTCAAAAACAGTAACGACGAAATATAACAATGTTTATACGAATGCAGGTGATAACACCGTTCAGGTCGTTAGTTCTCTGCGGCGAAAGTAGACAAGACATGGAGGAGTGGTTGAACGCTTTGAGAACCGCCGGCGAGGGTCGTTCTCAGAGCGATGTAGGAACCGCAGAATTACTAGGTGGCAATCATCATTGGTACGCAACGAGTCACGCGAGGCCAACTTATTGCAACGTCTGTCGAGATGCACTTTATGGTAATTTATACTTTTTTTTTTCTTCCATATTTCTATTCACAAACGATAGCGCGAAATCATGATTATTCATTGGTGGAATAATTTTCAATTTCAAAATCAGCCTTAATGAAATTTACATTTTTCAATTTTCTCACAGGTGTAACTTCTCACGGTCTGAGTTGCGAAGTTTGTAAATACAAGGTGCACAAGAGATGTAGCACAAAAGCAATAAACAACTGCAAATGGACCACATTAGCATCGATCGGTAAAGATATAATCGAGGACCAAGATGGGGTGAGTGTCACAGAATTATTTTTTTCTCTAGATAACATAAATATTTGCGGCAAACACTGCGCATTGTTTGGTTGCACCGTGAGTTTCCGCGGTGAAATTTCAATACCTCATACTGGAGTTAAAACGCTTGCACATATCTCGTTGATGTCCAAATACTGGTATCGGTTATTTGTTTTTTCTTCTAAATTTTTACCAACGCGCGTACCGCCCACTTTTTGGTCTATCTTCGCTAAGGATTCTTCGATGAAATTCGAGAAATATATATCTATTACGCCATTTGGCGTTAACAAGTTTGACAAAAATATTTTGATCACGCCGTATTGGCATTGTGGAAGCAACCAGTTGGCATTTTCAAAGTTGAAAATTAGAAAGACTTCCTCTGTCGATTCGCCTGGCTACGTTATGAAACAAAACTACCGCATTACATTATTAAATACTTCTACCATTGCTTCCTCATTGATAACACCTTGTTTCCATGAAAATGTTTGTTTTCTTTCTATTTTCAATGTGTGTTCAAAATATGTTAAAATATAGGGAAAAAACGGATTTGCAAAAAAGTTGAGAATCACGTTTTTAAATGAAAACTGCAAATATTGAATAACTGCAAATGAGCGTTTTTCGCGCTTCGGTGAAATGTGGAAGCTTACATTGAAAATGAGACAAAATCTTGCAACGATGAACGCCGCTGCGCTGATAAAACAAAAATGTATTTCCAATCATGAAAACGTATCATTATTTTGGTGTTCTGCGGAGGGTTGCGTTTCATTTCGTTATGTTATGAGATTGTTACTTCATTATGTACGCCGTTGCGTCACAGTTTGAATTTTCATACATTTTTTTTGTTAATTTGTTTGTTAATTTCAGAACATTCAGATGCCGCATCAATGGATGGAAGGCAATTTGCCAGTATCGTCAAAATGTATTGTCTGCGACAAAACTTGTGGCTCTGTACTGAGGTATGTCGAAAGAAAATAATAATAATAACACATCGATCCTCAATATACTACCGCACAATAAGGGCTCTTAGAATATGGATTGAAGTGTTTGAAGAAAAAAGAAACAAAAACTGATATCGATATACAGTTTAACGAAAATTTTTAAGATTAAAAAAAATATGTATTCCATAAATTGGGTTGAGTCACTTTTTTTTTTTCATAAATGAATAAATGTCCAAAGGACCCAGGAATCAAATTTTCGGAATGAAAAATTTGGCTCGAATCTGTCATAGGAATAAAAATAAACGAATACATTTTATTTTTCACAGACTTCAGGATTGGCGATGTATTTGGTGTAGAGCAACGGTACACACGGCATGTAGGCCAGCATTAAGTGTAACGTGCCCGTTAGGGCCGTCAAAACTTAGCGTCGTACCTCCCACAGCATTGCACAGTATAGGTAATCATTTCTTCTTCTTTTTTTTTCCCCGTAACTTTGCTTCCTCGTGGAGGAAGCTTTTTTTCATGAAAAAAAAAAAAAAAAAACTATCGTATTTAAAGTCAATGCGTTTAAAACGTCCCAAAACATCGGACAATCATATTTAGAAAAAATGCCCAAATAAATGCGTGTGAACGCGTGCACGTGCGATAGGGACGAAAAATTGAAACCGTTGTAATCTCGAATTGGTTTTAACTTTCGGGCTAAAATTTGGCCTAGTAAATCAATATTGGCCCTTTATTCGCTATGATTCTTTTGTGACAATTGACAAATTTCGTTGTTGTTGTATTTGTACTTTAGGCAGCGACGAAGCGTGGGAAGCCGTTCGGCCAAATGGTTGTAGTCCACTTTTGGTGTTCGTCAACAGTAAATCGGGTGACAATCAGGGCATAAAGTTTCTCCGAAGATTCAAGCAACTATTGAATCCAGCCCAAGTCTTTGATCTCATGAACGGTGGTCCTGGCCCTGGGTAAGCACGTGATTCATTGTGTTTTTTTTTTCTTTTGTTTCATTTTTATTCCAACTCTACATTCACAAAATAATTGCCATTTTGTAAAATTAGTTTTATTTTTTTAATCGCTTATAATCATAACGACAATGCGTCACATTAATTTATCATTAAATGTTAATAATAATGATGATTAACTAGGGAGTAACACTTTTGTGAATTTTATCACGAAGAAAAATATGTAAATACATCGAACAATCGAGAGGCAAAATTAATAGCACGAGGGGAATAATCATCGAGCGATCAGCCACTGCTCAAGAGAATTGGGGCTCATGTATCACGCTCATGTATATTTTTTTTAGCTTTCTTTTCGTTTTCTTAATTTTCAAAAAGAATCCCCTTTTTTCTACAGTGAAAATGATTTTCTTAACAATCGTTCTCTCGAAAATATTTTTTGTTTTGCTGCAGAAACGTTTTTTTTATTTCTCGATCTTGTTTTTCCTTTGTTCTTTTTTTTTTTCTTTTTTTTTAAACTCGACAACGAACGAGCAATTGTCGATAAAATGAGATATGAGAAGTGTTGAATGAAGTATCGTGAACAGGCTAAGACTGTTTCGTCACTTCGACCCGTTCCGGATTCTGGTGTGCAGCGGAGATGGGTCAGTTGGTTGGGTACTCTCGGAGATCGATCGGTTAGGAATGCACGTGAGTAACACCGTAAAAAAAAAGTGCACGGTGATTATTTGCTCCCAGGTCTTTTTTTTTCCTTCATCACGCTGCTTCGTTAAAAACATTTCTCCTTTTTTTATTTTTGCTTCCTCACGGAGGAAGCAATTTTCATGATTAAAAAAAATCATGTTTTCAATGTCAATGTCTTTGAAATGTTCCAAAACATCAAAAAATCATATTTTTCTTCATCAATCTTCGTTTTTTCTTCTTCTCAATCTCCTTTGCCCTCTCTCTCTCTCTCTCGTTCTTCTCGGTGATGGACCTCTATCGACGATGAATTTATCTTCGAATTATTGATTTTTTTTTTTAATTTTTTTTATTATAGCTCTCTCTCTCTCTCTCTCTTTCTCTGTCTCTTTCATACTTTACTCTTTTTGCATGGTGTTGCAAAATTTCAATAATCGCAACTCAAGGTGTATGGGAATGAAAAAAAAATCGTTTGTTCTTTTTTCTTCCAGCTATAAGGGCTTTACAGCATGGTGTGTGTCGTATGTTTTACTGATGGAAATTTACATATTTCGTGTTTTTTTCTTAAGGCCTCACATATCGCTGCGCGCGCTGAAAACCGAGTAAATTCGAAAAATCATTATAAAGGTTATTATGGTGAAAAAAAAAATTGAATTGTTGATTTCACATTTTTTATTAACTTTTCAGCCATAAGAAAAAAAATTGAAACATTTAAAAAAAAATATTAACATTAATCTTTACGGGTATAAATGAACTACTGACGAAAATCATGGCGCTTCCTTGTCGGCGTTATAACGTCACCAAAAATTATCCAATCTGGAAAAATAAAAAAGAATCCAGTAAAATAATGTAGCAGTAATAGTCTGACGGAGGGATTTTTTTTTTTTTTTTTCTTTTCACAATAAAGAAATTACAGTATTTCAAACTTTAGTATGAAATTTAAAAAAAAGAAATTAGTGTTTAATAATTTATAAAAAATTGTCCCAAAGAAAAAATGTAAAGAACCTCTCGTCAGACTATAGAGACAATAATTATCAAGATTTAAAGAGAAAAAAAGTAAAAAATATTAATAATTGACCGAGCTGTCGTGCTGACACTGTCTGAAAACATAGTTTCGAGGAAAACGCGTTTAAGGTAGTAATCTGGTAACTTAAGCCGATTTTCATGTCTTTTTTGGAGGGCGTTTTTATGTAGGAAAATAAAAATGAATCGTTTTGGATATTTAAGATGTTTTTATTTACATATTAAAGATACAAAAAAAATTTTTTTTGTAAAAATTTAATAGTTTATTATTATTATTATTATTGATGGAAGTTGGCACCTCGAAAAAAAAGCGCGTGGGTGGCCCCGGTGATTTTGGCTCTTGATGTTATCTGAAATAAAAAATTCTTGTGTTCTTAATCTATAGACATGTCATTCTAGTCGGCACTACTGAAGTTAAATTTCATGGATAAATAACAAAATGGCGGACTTTGGAAAAAAAAAATTTTTCCCAAAGTCCGCCATTTTGTTATTTATCCATGAAATTTAACTTCAGTAGTTCCGATCAGAATGACATGTCTATCGATTAAGAATTATCAAGAATTTTCGATTTCAGATAACATCAAGAGCCAAAATCACCGGGGCCACCCGCGCGCTTTTTTTTTGAGGTGCCAACTTCGATCAATAATAATAATAATAATAAACTATTATATTTTTCAAAAATTTTTTTTTTATATCTTTAATATGTAAATAAAAACAACCTAAATATCCAAAACGATTCATTTTTATTTTCCTACAAAAAAACGCCCTCCAAAAAAGACATGAAAATCGGCTTAAGTTACCAGACTACTACCTTAAAGTTTTTTACAGGTACAACGTGAACCCGTGTCCGTGAACGATGTCCGGTCACATTTATTGCTATAACTATGTAACGGAGTGGAATTTTCTTAAAAGTTTGTTTTTTCCTCTTCTTAATCTTGATTCTTAAAAGTATAAAGAATAAAAATCTTTAAAAAAAAATCGATTTTTCGAAAAATTTCAGGGGTATGTGAACCCTTGAGAAGGAAAAATGGAAACAATTAAATTTTTCAATTAATTGTATATACAAGACAAAAAAACTCCAAATTTAAAATTTTCGTCGGCTTTATTATGAATTTTTTTTTGGTCAAAATTTATATTCCATTAATTGCGTTATTGAAAAATTAGGTTTGTACCGTTTTTTTTCGCTCGTTGTTATTAGTGTTTAAGAGTGAGCATCGAAAAGATTGGAAAAAAAGTAAATGCGATCGGGTTTTTTTGACTGTATGGAATTTAAAAAATTTATATTCCAGCCAAGCTTAGTAGATTTTTTTGTTTCGAGGATTTTTTTTTTTTATATTTATTAATGTTGGATAAATTGTCGGGCGTTGCGATGAAACAAAAATTCTGAAAAATCGAAAATGAAAGAAAAATTTCGAATAAATATCTTCCGCGTCAATTGAAATAGATAAAAAAAAAAAAATCATTATGAAACTGCAATCACTTTTCTCCTACATTTTCCGTTATTGCAAACCTCTGTATCTCGTCGATCTAGCATGAAAAACCTTGCGCATCAAGTTTTTCGTACTACAATACAATTTTCCTTCTAAATTCACGATTTTCAAAAATATTTTTCACTCGTATTTGTGAAGCAAACGAGCAAACAAAAAGGCACGAATCATTCGTTGAGTTCGATCCGATTCATAGATTTCATTACGATTTTTAAATATTTAATTTAAAACAGAATACAAAAATAAAAAGAAAATTTATTACCCATACAGTTTCTAGGATATTATTTATTTTGAAGCAATTATATATTCACTAGGTCATCGAAAATATCCAATTGACTCGTGATTATTTAATTTTTTCTCACAATATATTTATATAAATGTTGTTGTTTTATTCGTAAAAAAAGACGAATTGTCAAAATTTCTCGACAGAAGCAATGCCAAGTTGGTGTGCTACCATTGGGAACGGGAAATGATTTGGCGCGCGTCCTTGGTTGGGGCGCGTCGTGCGACGACGACACTCACCTGCCCCAATTGTTGGAAAAATATGAGAAAGCTGGCACAAAAATGTTGGATCGTTGGAGCATAATGACGTTTCAACGTAGTATATCATTGGAATGTCGTAAAATGAGTTTGAATCAGAACGAATCGGCGTTAAACGTATCTATGGTTCATCAGTACGAGGACAATGTTACCTCCCACATTGCTAATATTCTACAATCGGACCAAGATCCCATTATTATTTCCAGTGCCAAGTGAGTGATTTTTTTTCGGCATTTGTTTTTCACTGCTATTTTATCGAATTTTTATAGAATATTCCTTCCTCATAGAGAAATCATCGTGACGGTGATTTTTTTTTTCAAGTTATCAACGTCAATGTGTTCAAAATGTGCCAGAAGATCGAAAAATTACATAAAAAAAAAAACATCTCGACGTATGTGTCTGTAACGAGCCTGCAATATTCAAACGTCTACCGAGTTGATCTCGCAAAAGGAGATAAGCGCATACGCGAGAGATTCGAAATTTTATTGGGTATTACGGTTTAGCAATCTGACCGCTCTCGGCCAAATTGCAAAACACTCTCTCCCAGACGGTGTCCGATAATTACTGTGCGAATATGTCAAGCTTCAATGTTCCCCCTACCAAAAAAGACGATGTCACGAAATATCTCGAAATGCGATTTATTTCTGAAGCCAATTAACTCGTCATTATGATTGGCTGTCGATGTCGCGCTCAGCGTTCGTTCATGTGCGTACTTCAGATCGCACGACGAGCCGAACCTGCGAAAGCAGCTCGCGAAGCGCGAACACAGATTCTAGTCATAATGAAAAATGTACGAGGGGGTACCCAAAAAAAACGGGAATTTCGTCATGATTTCTTTATTTTTTAACATTTTTACACCAAATTTTGATCATCTTCAAAGTATTCTCCTTTGACCACAACGCACCTCTGCAAACGATCCTTCCAATGTTCAAAACATTTCTTAAGGGAGGGGTAAGGGTTTCAGCGTAAAAATAAACACCTTTTTTGCGATTTTTTTTCTCAAATATGGATTGATCAATTTTATTCGAACCTGTTGTACATTATTGAGCATACTTTTGACAATGTTGTGTAATTTTTTCATGCAGAAATATTGAAGCATAAGCCCGTAACAGAGCTTCCCCCAGAACGTCTTGGAAAAAAAACAATTTGCGGTGTTCACTATAACTCGGCCGGAAATTATCTGAAAATGAAAAACCATGAAAATTTAGTCAAATTATAATCAAATCTTCCCCCCAACGTTCTCTGACAATTTTTTTTTTCATTTAAAAATTTTTGGCGGCCATCTAAAGTGTGAGCTGTTATTTTCCACGAAAAAATCCGCCATTTTGTGGGTGGGAAACACCCTTGATGTAAAAAAAATAAATTTAACTAAACGTTGGGGGGAGGTATTTTATATGTAGAAAATGTGTACAAAGTTTGAAATGAATCGGTCAAGTAGTTTTTAAATGGCAGTGAACACGGACTTTGAAAAAGTAGTTTTGAGAAAAACGCGTCTAAAGTTTGTGAAGTAAAAAAGTGAAGAAATTTTTTTTTTTTTTCAACTTACACGGAATCATCGATTCCAGCTCCTTTCTTCTTTTAAAATATTGTAGTGTATAGTATACACTATATACTATATACACAATAGCAATGAATAAACTGTATAACTGTTCGACAGCTGCACTGCTAGCCCGACCGCCCGCAGCTGTTAAAGGTATAGCGTTAAAGGCCAGGAGATTAATAAGACAATAACTTCAAGAATATTGCTTAGATCGGTTTAAAATTTTAAGGACATATTCTTGAAATGTTAAACAATAGGATAAGACAAAAAAAAATCGATTTTTCGAAAGTGAAAACCCTTACCCCGCCCTTAAATTCACTTATCGGGATGTTCTTTAGGCCTTCCAGCGATGTTTGTTTTACCTCCTCCACAGTGACAAAACGCTTTCCTCTCATGTCTCTTTTGAGTCTGGGGAATAAAAAAAAATCACAGGGGGCTAGATCCGGTGAGTAGGGGGGTTGAACAATTGGAGTTATGCAGTTTTTCGTCAAAAACTGCTTTACGGAGAGAGCGGCATGGGCCGGCGCGTTGTCATGATGGAGGAACCAGTCACTTGTGCGCGAAAGATCTGCCCTTTACTTCCGGATACTCTCCCTCAATCTTTTCAAAACCTCCAAGTAGAACTTCTGGTTGACAGTTTGACCCGGGGGAACGAACTCCGCGTGCACAACACCTCTGCAATCGAAGAAACAAATGAGCATTGTCTTGACGTTTGACTTCACTTGGCGAGCTTTTTTCGGACGAGGAGAGCGAGGTATCTTCCACTGGCTTGATTGCGGCTTTGTTTCGGGGTCGTATCCATAGCACCACGATTCATCACCAGTAATCACCTTGGAAAAAAAGTTCAGGGTCCTCTTCGAGCTGATTTTGAAGTTGAAAACATGCCTGAAGTCGACGCTCCCTTTGCTCGTCTGTGAGAAGGCGAGGGACAAATTTGGCTGCTACTCTGCTCATGTGCAAATCTTTGGATAAAATCCTCTGAATTGAACTCCATGATATCCCAGACATCTCTCACAGAGTTGATCAATGTTTCGGCGACGGTCTTCATGAATGACAGCATTGATTTTGTCGACGTTTTCATCAATTCTTGACGTTGAGGGGCGTCCTGAACGGGGTTGGTCTTCAATTGACATTTCTCCATTTTTAAAACGTGAAAACCGCTCGCAGACTCTGGTTCTACTTAGGACAGCATCTCCATAAGCAGTCTTAAGCATTACGGTAGTTTCCGCGGCCGATTTCCCCAACAGGAAACAAAATTTCACAGCCGCGCGTTGCTCTCGACAATCGGCCGTCACGTTTTCGCCGAAATGGAAAAAGTTGTTTCACTACAAAAATTCCCACGGGCGAACCGATGCACTCACGGCGACAGAACTTCGCACACTAACTCAGGAGACGTGTCCCCAACGGACACCTGGTCGAGCAATGGATTCCCCCACTCTCCCTCCCCGCCGCAGCGCAATTCCCGTTTTTTTGGGTCCCCCCTCGTACTGCTTTATTACAGCAACGATAGATTAAATTAAAATCGAGAGAACATGAACGACGTTCGATCCGAGGGGTATAAGATTTTCAACCACGGCGAAAGATCAAAAACCGTTTTATTCGTGTCGTGTGAACAAGAGACGCGACTGAAATTGCATAATTACTGAAAAATGAACAATTTATAAATATAACATTGTTTCATGTGATCGATTGATGTTATAAATCCTATAAGTAATAGTTCATTGTTGGCGGTCGTTTATTTAGTCGTAGATTAGCGGTTAATATTTTTCTGATTTTGAGGTTAAACATGGCGCGTCATACAGGTTCACCGTAACCTGCACCATAATATTAAACTCCGTCTGTTTCCAATTGTCGCGATTGATTTTGTCGACGCACAAACATCAACGGAAATAATCCTGATTATCAGATCGTACTAAAAACATTACATTTTGTCAAAAGATATATGATAATCGAAGTTTTATTACTGTTCCCCATGCTAACTGGTGCTGGCTAAGTTGGGCCGGCGGGAAATGAGCGGCCATGTTGAATAGGCCACGCTCCCGTGGTAATTCCCAATTGGCTGTTCCTTTCCGCCGCCAGTGCGCCTCATCTCCGCGGTAAACATACCGCCGAGAGAAAAACGAAAGGGCGCACGGGTGCTTACTTGAGAACCTCGAAAATCTCGCGCATGCGCTTACGGGATTTCTACTTTCACCTGATCCCCTTGATATATCTCGGGAACGGTTTGAGCTTTAGCGCTGCAATTTTGCACACACGTAAAGCAGTACATCTGCTTTTATTTACTATAATTTTATAGATATTTATGAAGTGGCTCAGATTTTATGGCTTTTTGAAATTTTCGAAAAATGTCCGCGCTGTAGCTTTTTTTTATATATAAATAGTGTGTCATTGAAAAACGTTCGATGGTGAATTTGCGTAAAAATCAGTCGAATCCCTTGGGCTTTATGAAATTTTGAATTTGAAAAAAAAATCATTGCTG
Source organism: Oxytorus armatus (assembly GCA_958009045.1). Lineage (NCBI taxonomy): Eukaryota > Metazoa > Arthropoda > Insecta > Hymenoptera > Ichneumonidae > Oxytorus > Oxytorus armatus. Next base: position 13,928,731 of record OY253755.1, read on the forward strand.
AAATAGAAAATGCACTAATTGAAACGTGCAAAATTATGACAAAAAAATCATTTTCATTTTTTATAGTGAATTATTTATATATATTAGGGTGGTTCTTAATTTGGTGATGTTGGAAATTCTTTGGTATTGTTCCGCAAAAGTAATCAACATATCTAGAAAAAAAATTGGGCGCAAGCGGAACTTTGTCCAATAACTCTAACCCACCCCACCGAGCTGTCGAATTTTTATATGAAAAAATGCATGCATTCAAAATTTTGTTAAGAAAATTGTTTATTATTTCAAAACTATTTATGATAAAACAATTTTATATAACGTTTTTGTAGGAAATATAATGCTCTACGAAAAAGGTATCTTGTGAAATTCTCGTGAATCTAATATTTATCACGTAATTAGCAAAAAACTGTCATCATTTATTCCAAAAGTCGATCATTATGGTCAAAACAGGAGTTTCACGTCGAATAGCTGCAAATTATTTTTCGTATGTATATAAGATTATGAAGAAATACGTAGCGCACTCAACAATGAAATGTAAACAATATTCAAATTTTCAATTTTATCAATTTTATTGTGAATTATAATGAATGATGTCATACATTTTAAAAATCAACTTACAATAATGAATTACATCGGTTGGAGCAAAGTTGCTTTGTTATAATTAGGATATTTTTTTTAATATTCTTCAATTATTTGTACAATTAATTGTTTCTGATCTTCATCATAAGTGAGACGATCATTGTACTCTGTAATAAGTTTCGCTCCTCTTTCTGCAACATCGTTAACCACTTTAATTCCTTTAACTATTTTTAAGCCTTGTAAATAATTTTCATTAGAAATTCACTCGCTCACATCGATATCAAAAAATGAGGAGTTGATTTCAAATCTTTCGAAGAAAGCCATCGATTTGGAACTGATAAAGAAATCAATGTCCTTATCGATCCAAGAAGAATAATTTATCATGAATGATAATAAAATTGATAAAATTGAAAATTTAAATATCGTTCACATACTGTTATTGAGTGCACTACGCATCTCTTCATATTTCTAATTGCATATGAAGAATACATTGCAGTTTTTCGACGTCAAACTCCTGTTTTGGCCATAATGATGGACTTTTGGAATAAATGATGACAGTTTTTTGCTAATAACGTGATAAATATTAGATTCACAAGAATTTTACAAGATACCTTTTTTGTAGAGCATTAAATTTCCTATGAAAACACAATATAAAATTTTTTTATCATAAATAGTTTTGAAATAATAAACAATTTTCTTAACAAAATTTTGAATGCATGCATTTTTTTATATAAAAATTCGACAGCTCGGTGGGGTGGGTTAGAATTATTGGACAAAGTTCCGCTTGCGCCCAATTTTTTTTCTGGATATGTTGATTACTTTCAAGGAACAATACCAAAGAATTTCCACCATCACCAAATTAAGAACCACCCTAATGTATATATATATGAAAATTTAAAAAATAATAATTAAAAAATAATATATATAAATATATTCGCAGAGTCTTGTGCGAAACCGTGAAAGATTTTGCGAGTCGCGTTCTCGACGCTAGCTCGAGCGTGGGTGATCAACAACTCGGCGAAAAGTGCGAGATACTGCAGCAAAAATTGCATCTTCTTCTGCAAACTTTGAACAATGAGGAAAATTATTTTTCCGATAATACGGAGGATATGGATCAGAATACATTGGGCAACGAGGCTTGTCCGTCACCGTGCGAGCAAGAAAAGGGAGTTTTGGAAAAACCCGAAAAAGATATGACGAATTTGAAGCGTGTGAGAAAGAGAAAGGATCGTGAGGAGAAAGAAGCCATGATGGCGAGGTAAAAAAAAATCACAAATTTAATTAATTTTATTACTCTATTGTTAATAGCTATAAATGCAATTGTTTTTTCAGAGCCAACAGTTTAAAAAGAGCTATAAGGCAACTCGTCGAACACACGGAACTCATAATCGAAGAACAAAATAATTCTGCGGGCGGAAAACGTTTCAACAAGGCACCGAACATCACGGTCACCGACGAGCTATCTCCATCGAATACATTGACGAGTAAGCGTTCATTTTTTATTCACATGTAAATTGAACCGTGTTATTTAAAATTCAAAATCTAAAATCTAAAATGTAAAGTCTAAAACTTAAAATCTAAAATTTAATATCTGAAATTTTTAATCTAAAATTTAACATTGAAAGTTAGAATTCTAAAATTTGAAATTTATAATCTGTAGAATCGAAAAAATTTGAATCTTACGAATGTATACAATGATGCGTTCAGATTTTATTCACATGTAAATTAGATCGTGCTGTCTGCATAAGAAATCTAAAATCTAAAATCTAAAATCTAAAATCTAAAATCTAAAATCTAAAATCTAAAATCTAAAATCTAAAATCTAAAATCTAAAATCTAAAATCTAAAATCTAAAATCTAAAATCTAAAATCTAAAATCTAAAATCTAGAATCTAAAATCTAAAATCTAAAGTCTAAAATCTAAAATCTAAAATCAAAAACCTAAAATCTAAAATCTAGAATCTAGAATCTAGAATCGAGCACCTAAAATCCAAAATCCAAAATCTAAAATTTGAAATCTAAAATCTGACAAATCGAAAAAATTTGAATCGCACAAGTTAGAGAATGTCAAAGTCCAACCATTTGAATATCCAGAACATTTTTTTAAAAAAAGTTTAATTAAAAAAGTGTATATTTGAATATTTCAATTTTAATGAATATTTTGTATTTTTTTAGCATAAAAAAAATAATGAAAATGATTAATTTTTTTAAATTATGCTATTCTAAAATATTTGACTTGTCTTTATTTATTTATTTTTCACAGATAAAAAAGACAAGCTCGATCTGTTGGAACTTAAATTCGACCAGGCTGAAAATCTTTGTCCAATGTCGACGATATTATCGGCCAATAGTCTGGAAATGTTACCCTGTCCCAGTCCGACGCCGAACTTAGCGTCACTGAGCCCGATGCCCGATCTACGTAGAGATTCTCAAGCCGAAGAAATACTAACTCTACCGGCTCCCGATGGTTTCGCCGACAGCCGACGAAACAGTTCGAATTTACCGCCTGATGGCTTTGCGGAAAGTCGACGAGATAGTTTTAACGCGCCACAAGAGTAAGTGGTAAAATAATTGTTTTTTTTTATTCAACGATAAATTTCTCTGGAAGAAAAGAAAAATAGAATTTTTAACCCTCTTCGGCCACTCCAACGCTTAAAAATTAATAATTTTTGGCTTATTTATTTATTTATTTTTCGCCTTGATAAAACGAGCATCCGTGTGAATTTTTAGCTAAAAATATTTATAAAATTCAAGGACTAGTTCGTTTGCTTTTAATTATCGATAGTTGCAATTTTTTGGCTCGCATTGAGTCGCAATATTTTTTTTCCAACACTTTTGTGCAATTTTCGGCAAAATAGATTCCACAGCAAAGAGTATCTACGATCGCTAGATTTCATTATGGGTATTTTCAAATGTACGACTCGAAAAAAGTGTTAAAAATGACGTCATAAGTTATTAAAGTGATTTTTCGTTTGTTTTTTTAATACAATTTTTAAAACATCAACTAAACAAAATATAATATTCAGTCCTTTTTTTAGTTTTGTCCAATCAACCGGTTTATCGGTTGCACATCATCGCGAACAATCACCGATCATTACGAGCGTCGAGCAACAATGTTCTGCATCGACGCAATTGGAAACACCGAGTGACGCGCCGATAACTGTTACCAGTACAACATTGGACACGAGTTCGCGATCCGACGACACGACCATCCAGGACGCTTTGATATCACCGGATTCGGACTCCAGCAATTCGACGAATGTTTCAACCGGTTGCATTCACAGACCGGACAACAGTGGCGCCAGAACGGACATTTCACGCAGCAGTTGTAGCAACAGTATCGTCAGTTCCGACAGTCTCGTTTCCGATACCCTCGACTCGAAGAGTTTAACTGTTAAAAACAGCGAAAGTGAGATTGGTAAGTAGGATCGGGTCAATTAAAAAATAATTCGGATTTTAATACAATGGTGAGGGCGGAGGCACGTCATTTTCCGTTTAAAGATGGATTTTCACTCGGAAATGTATTTTTTCTTCTTTATAAAAATAATTATTCGGAAGATTAATTCGGAAGCTATCGCTAAAATATGCCGCATTTGCTACTCTCGCATTGTGTTTTTCGTCGCGACTCCATGATCGAAACTTTACGACGATGAAATAATAACAAAAACATAGCTGAGATTATTGTACAAAGGAACTGAAACGAGTCTGAAAAGTGGAAAAATTGTTTTTATAAAAATGTACGAATCGATGCGCGTATGTGAGTGTGTTGGAGTCATGAGGCTACGTAACCTCAAACATCTCTAACTTCGAAACGACTAAACCGATCGGGCTTTGGTTTTGCCCACAAGCGAAGCTATCAATCCCCCTTCTCGTGTATAAATTTCAAGAAGATTGCACTATTTGTAATTGAATTTTAACGTGTTTTCATTTTATTTTTTTCCATGTTCGATATGGCATTAGCTCGTAATTTTCAATCCATTGGACTACGAAATTTCCCATATAAATGGAACATTGTTAAAAACCGTTTAGCATTGGGTGTGACGAAAATCCATCGGGGCGTTTGGAATCCGTGAATTTATTAAATTTTTCGAAAAATCGCTACATAACGCTGCAGTATTCGTGTTTTTGGTAAAAAAAAACCTCGCGCACATTAGAACGTTGTTCCCTTATTACTTCATCTCATTCCCAAAGCTTCCTCTACGAGGATAACAAAGTTGGAAGACCAATGGTAGCACAATGAAGCGTTCATTGAAACGAGTCTAAGGGATGCAAAAATTATTTTCACAAAAATTTACGGATCAATGTGCGTATGTAAGTGCATATGCGTCATGGGGCTGCAAAATCTCAAACCTTCTTAACTTCGAAACCGCTAAACCGATCGGGCTCTGGTTTTGCACACAAACGAAGCTACCAATCCTCCTTCTTGTGTATAAATTTCACTAAGATTGAACTATCGGTAATTGCATTTGAAGAGGGTTTTGTTTTTTTTTTCGAAAATGTCCGGTGTGACATTAGCTTCTAATTATCCGTCTATTGGACTGCGAAACCTTTTATACAAATGGACTATTATTGAAAACGGTTTGCCATTGAGTTTGAAGTCAATCTGTAGCGGCGTATAGAATTCGTGAATTTCTTAATTTTTTTGTAGATGAGGCTGCAAAACCTCAAACCTCTGTAACTTCGGAATGGTTAGATCGACCGGGCTCTGGTTTTGCACACGAGCACAGCTATCGTTCTCCCTTCTTACGTATAAATTTCGCTAAGATTGTACTATTTGTACTTAAATTTCGAAGGACTTTTTTCGAAAATGTCCGATATGACATTAGCTTCTAATTTTCCGTATATTCGACTGCGAAACTTTTCATACAAATAGAACCTTTCTGAAAACCGTTTGGCAGTGAGTTTGGAAGACAATCCAACGGGCGTTTGAAATTCATGAATTTCTCGAATTTTTCGAAAAATCGGTAATTCATTGCATAACGACCATTCTGAGCACGATGAAGTAATAAGGGATGAACGCGCAAGTTTCGAATTCAAACGATTTTATTAATCCGTTATAATTATTATTTAATTTTTCTTTATTGAAATTTTTTTGTAGTTTAAATTCGCCATATATTCGGACAAATTTTCCGACGCTTTGCAGGGCACATAGACAGCGATATACTGGACTCAACAAAGCGTTCGGAGAGTTCGGAAATGGGACACATTGATTCGCCGGAAAATTCGGAGATTTGCGGCAGCGATATGCAGAATTCCGAGAGTATGATCGACGATCTTAGCTCGCTCGGTCAAGATTTGATAAGCACGATGCTCGGTGAGAAATATGACTCGGTCAGGGAATGTATCGAGAATGAGCACAATACCGTCGAGAGAGCACGAAAATACTGTAGTTTGGCACAATTTGTTGAAGGGAATGACATTGCAAGGCGTTCGTTTAAAAGACCAGAGCGATACATGAACATGCTGATTAAAGAGGTTCGTTACAATTTTTTTTTCATCTCCTAAGTATTAATGATTTTATTATTAATAATTATAACAACAATAGAAAAATATAGTTTTTAGAAAATTGCAATTCAAGAGCCAAAAGTGAAGAAATTTTTCTACGTCGTCTTCCTTCAAAACGTGATATATTTCAACTAATAATAATAATTATTATTATTATTGTGTTTGAATATTTCTTTTTAAAATTTAGAATTTGAAATCAAAATTGTCGGACACAACTACCGGCACACTGAAGGAACAAGATGCAATTGTACTCGAGAGTTTGAACAAAACCGAACGAAGATCCGATCTGCTAAATCCCGTATGCTGTTTCACCGTAACGTCGGACGAGCAGCCACGGCTAAACGAAAGATCATCGATTAATTTTCCACCTGCTATAAGCGTCATTGTCGATCCTCCGAGTCCATCGATGTCGATCGAGAGCCATCACGATCCCATTGTCAACGACGGGATCGAGTCGAGTCTTCGACATTACAGCGGAGGAAGTATGGAAAAATGTAAGGTAACCTCCTGTCCAATATAGCTCGAATTTACAGTCGTTAGCCACGAACTTTCAGTTCAAACACAAATCTTAATGCGCAGGTTAATATTAAAGTTGGAGATTTATCATAAACTTCGTTAAAGCTCAAGTACAAAGTCAGTTGAAATTTGAGAGCATGTAAAAGTTCTATTTTACCGACTTTGTATTTTTACCGACGGAGTGGCCACATATCACTCTCGAACTATCGAACGGGATCGCTTTGAACATCTTGGTCTCTGTCGTAAATACCGGAAAATGTTGAATTCCAAAATAGAATATTATATCGTAATTTCGAAAATTCACAATGGCGGATCAATTGGATTTCTAACGATTTCGACGATTTGCGGTTATTCGAATCGATGCTATTATTAAAAAAAAAAAAATGTTCAATCCGAGCATAAACTTGAATTTAAACCTCGGGCCAACCTTACACTTTTCATGTAAAGCACAAAATTGGGTAATCCCAAAAGTTTGAACTCAAAACTACGCTCATTTTTCTCCTGTACAATGACTGTCAATTCGGACGTACAAGGAGAAACGTTTTTATTAAAACCACTTGAAAAAATGATTGTAACGAATGTTTTTCGTTGAGCCAATTGACAAAAATGCAATTTGTTAAAGGAGGGGTAAGGGTTTCAGCGTAAAAAAAAACACTTTTTTTGCGATTTTTTTTTCTCAAATAAGGATTGAGCAATTTTATTCGAACCTTTTGTACATTATTGAGCATACTTTTGACAATGTTGTGTAATTTTTTCATGCAGAAATATTGAAGCATAAGCCCGTAACAGAGCTTCCCCCAGAACGTCTTGGAAAAAAAAATAATTTGCGGTGTTCACTATAACTCGGCCGGAAATTATCTGAAAATGAAAAACCAAAATTTAGTCAAATTATAATCAAATCTTCCCCCCAACGTTCTCTGATAATTTTTTTTTTTCATTTAAAAATTTTTGGCGGCCATCTAAAGTGTGAACTGTTATTTTCCACGACAAATTCCGCCATTTTGTGGGTGGGAAACACCCTTAATGTAAAAAAAAAAAATTTTACTAAACGTTGGGGGGAGGTGTTTTATATGTAGAAAATGTGTACAAAGCTTGAAATGAATCGGTCAAGTAGTTTTTAAATGGCAGTGAACACGGATTTTGAAAAAGTAGTTTTGAGAAAAACGCGTCTAAAGTTTATGAAGTAAAAAAGTGAAGAAAATTTTTTTTTTTCCAACTTACGAAGAATCATCGATTCCAGCTCCTTTCTTCGCTCGTTTTTTCTTTTAAAATATTGTAGTGTATAGTATACACTAGGGTGGTCGTTAAAACCCATGTGGAGCAATTTTAATCGCGACGCCCCTTCATTTAGTTCGAAATAAATAAATAAAAGTGTGGCCAAAACCCCAGAGCTGTATCTCAATAAGAAGACGTGCCGGTAACCACGAACAGTTTTCCATTTAAATAACATGGGGTTTTTGCACAATTACTTCGCATTTTTTTTCCAAACCTCACAAAAGCATAAAAAATCTAAATACCGTGCGAATTGCATGTAAAGTACTGGTACTTCATATACCAATTATAATTAACACCTCATCATTAGATTCAACACACTTTAAGTCAATGAAACAAACGATGAAAATTTCAGAAAATCGAAAAATGTGGAAAAATACACTTCCAAGATTCAAATAGGCTCATCATTAGATTCAACACACTTTAAGTCAATGAAACAAACGATGAAAATTTCAGAAAATCGAAAAATGTGGAAAAATACACTTCCAAGATTCAAATAGGCTTCACTGGATTCTCAGATACATACGGTGAGAATCTAATGCAAGATGCTAATTTTTATACAATTTTTCATAATTTTTATACGTATAACAAGTCATTTTTCCCTTGATATTTTTCTATTTCCGCCAAATAATGTGTTTAGAAATGAATTTTATAATCTTCATTTCTGAGAAGCAGTAATTTCCATCGCCTGATTTTTTAAATTTCGCGGTCAAAAAAGAAACAGTAATGTTTTTCTCCGCGAGAGGCGTTGTTGCCAGAGTATACCAGAACATACAGTGGGTACAGATGGATTTCAACGACATTGATAATTTGCATGATAAACAGATGGACAGTTTTGTGACAGCACAATCTTTGATATTTTTTGAAAGGTTTAAAATCAGTCAAAAGTTTCTAAAGATCGATCCTTCAATATGGCCTCAAGATCCAAATTTTCTGTCAGGATTAAGAATCGCAGAAAATCTGAAAGTAGTGAATGACACTGCAGAGAGAGCATTTCAGCAGTCCATTTAATGGAAAATTATAATAATATTCTAACCCGTAATGAAGATCAGAAACAGTATATACTTCAGGTGACGTCAGAATATCGAAAAAAAATTAGTGATTCTACAAAACGAACAGTAATGCAGGATTTTTAATTAACAATACTTTTTATTTATGGATTTCGTCGTGTTCTTCTCTTTTATATTAATAAACGTTCGTTTAAATATTTCCATCGTTTGTTTTATTGACTTTAATTGTGGTAGATATAATGATGAGATGTTAATAATAATTACCATATAAAGTATCAGTACTTTACATGCATTTCACACAGTATTTGGATTTTTTCCGCTTTTGTGAGGTTTGGAAAAAAAAATGCAAAGTAATTGTGCAAAAACCCCATGTTATTTAAATGGAAAACTGTTCGTGGTTACCGGCACGTCTTCTTATTGAGATACAGCTCTGGGGTTTTGGCCACACTTTTTTTTATTTATTTCAAACTAAATGAAGGGTCGTCGCGATTAAAATTGCTCCACATGGGTTTTAACGACCACCCTGGTATACACTATATACTATATACACAATAGCAATGAATAAACTGTATACCTGTTCGATAGCTGCACTGCTAGCCCGACCGCCCGTAGCTTTTAGAGGTATAGCGTTAAAGGCCAGGAGATCAATAAGACAATAACTTCAAGAATATTGCTTAGATCGGTTAAAAATTTTTAAAGACATATTCTTGAAATGTTAAACAATAAGATAAGACAAAAAAAAATTCGATTTTTCGAAAGTGAAAACCCTTACCCCCCCCTTAATGTGGAAAAAAACCAAAATGTTTTTGTTGACGCTCAGTGAGCGTTGAATTGCTGGAAACGGGATTTTCGCCTCAAGCCACACGTCGCATTAGCAGCGGAAGTTTGTTGAAAGCTTCGGAAGTTGTGTCACTCGCTGCGTCATCGTCGAAATTCGGTGGTTCGAACATGAGCCTCAGGCACGACAGATCAAAATCAGTGGATAAAACAGAGGATGTGAAAAAATTACCGATCATCAATCCCCTCGTACAATTGCCAATGTGGCCGAGTGAGCATTGACAGATTTATAAATATTTGTATTCATAATTTTGTAATTTTTCGAAATTTGCAATTTTTTTTTTCGTTCTTTTTATTTGTTTTTACAGACGTGAGCGGTGGTGCAGGACTTATCAGTCAAGCTCTTCTGGCCAATGCCGATGCTCTCTGTGCCGCTGTTTCTCCGCTTATGGATCCCGACGAAACTCTAATGTGTGTAAAAAAAAAAAAATAGTTTTACGTTAGGTTTTTCTGACGTTTTGTTCGCACGACATTTGTTTTTTTTCACATTCGCAATTATAGGGAAGACTACTTCGAACGGTGCGTGATGAATAATTATTTTGGTATCGGTATTGATGCAAAAATAAGTTTGGATTTTCATCACAAGCGCGAAGAACATCCGGAGAAGTGTCGTTCGAGGGCAAAAAATTATATGTGGTACGGAGTTTTGGGATCGAAACAGTGGCTGCAAAAAACTTACAAAAATCTTGAACAAAGAGTTCAGCTTGAGTGCGACGGACAGAGGATACCGCTGCCATCGTTACAGGGCATTGTCGTTCTCAATATACCGAGGTAAATTTTTATAATTGAAAAGACGAACAAGCCGTAAGGTAAAAATTGTCACTAGCTTTCAAGAAATTTCACACAACCCTTAAAGGAGGAATCCCGCTGTGAACGGGCGCATAAAAGGTCCTTTTTCACGAATTTTCGTTTGCTACTTAGAGGGTAAGACCACTCTAGCGGCAGAAGAAAGGTCTAACTTTGACGATTTATTTTGGAAGTATGAAAAAAGGAATAGAATTTCTTTTCATTATCATTTTGATACAAAATGGCGGCGAAAGAGCGCATCTTGAAAATTGTCTTTTATTAAAAAAACTTTAACGGGAGGACGGTTTTCTCGTAAAGTATAAGACCTGGAATCAAAAAGTCAAATATTTTCTATAATCTATATACTATTGGCTATGGGACTACGTAGGGGTTTTTTTTTTTAATCAAATTTTGTGGAAATGGTACACTTTTGAAAAAATGAAACCATTTTTTGCCAAAAAATAAGCAGTAAATTGTTTATAAAAACGAAAGTTTACATTAAATTAAAAAAAACGGCTACGTACTCCGATAGAGGATGTAATTGTGAAGCTACTATAAAAATTTTTAATCGATACACGTAACGGTGCTCAAGTAATACGTCCTACCAGTTTGAAAAAAAGTGGTTTCGAGAAAAACGCGTCTGAAGTCGCGCTCGTGCTCGATGTGCGCTGCAGCAAAATCGATGATTGAAAGTTAAAAAAAAATTTTCACTATAGGACCAACTGCATATTATTTTTATGATCCTAAAGTATTGTTTGAGGTCTGGTAACTTAAGCCGATTTTCATGTCTTTTTTGGAGGGCGTTTTTTTTGTTGGAAATTAAAAATGAATCGTTTTGGATATTTAGGATGTTTTTATTTACATATTGAAGATACAAAAACAAATTTTGTTGAAAAAATTTGATAGCTTATTATTATTATTATTATTATTGATCAAAGTTGGCACCTCGAAGTTGGCAGCCCGGGTCCTAACTTTTTTTCTACCGAACCGATTGCTTTCAAATTTTAACAGGCTACTCTACACACTTATAGTTCTCGTCGGAACCACCGAGAAATTTTTTCACCCCTAATTTTTTTTTTACCACCCCTTATTTGCTAAAATAAAAGGACATTAGCAAAGAAGGGGTTGTAAAATAAAAAGTTAGGGGTGAAAAAATTTCTCGGTAGTTCCGACGAGAACTATAAGTGTGTAGAGTAGCCTATTAAAATTTGAAAGCAATCGGTTCGGTAGAAAAAAAGTTAGGACCCGGGCTGCCAACTTCGAGGTGCCAACTTTGATCAATAATAATTATTATTATAAACTATTAAATTTGTTCAAAACATTTTTTTTTGTATCTTTAATATGTAAATAAAAACATCCTAAATATCCAAAACGATTCATTTTATTTTTCCTACAAAAAAACGCCCTCCAAGAAAGACATGAAAATCGGCTTAACCAGAATACTACCTTAAACCAAAAAAAATCGATTTTTCTAGAATCCTAGAGTGGTATTACCCGTTAATAAATTATTTCAGGATTGGGAGAATGGTATATTTTAAAGACGCTTTGAAGTTGTTTTATAAAAATGTTCATTAACAAATAATAAAAATTATGACAGTTATAATTTTTATAAAAAGTTTTCCATAGTAATTTTTTTTTTTTACGGCGGAATCCCTATGTCTATTCCCAAACAGTTTTATGGGCGGTACGAATTTTTGGGGTGGAACGAAGGAAGGCGATTTGTTCCTCGCGCCGTCATTCGACGATCGTATATTGGAGGTCGTCGCGGTTTTTGGTTCGGTACAAATGGCCGCATCGAGATTGATCAATTTGCAACATCATCGGATAGCGCAGTGTCAATCGGTTCAAATAAATATTCTCGGTGACGAGGGAGTACCGATACAAATCGACGGTGAAGCTTGGATTCAACCACCTGGGATCATAAGAATTGTCCACAAAAATCGTATGCAAATGCTTTACAGAAATCGGGTGAGTTGAAATTTGTTGTTGAAAAATTCAAAAAATTCTTTTCATATATTTTTTTACGTGCTCTCGAATTTTTTTTGTTTCGAAATATTTTTATTTTTTCGAGAAAACTTATCGGTATTGTAAATTATACACCGACGAATAAACACGCGCGGAAAATTTATTATGTTGAAATTTCGAAAAGTCACAATGGCGGATTCAATGTGACCGTAAAAGCAAGAAATCATTCGATTTCAATGCAAATTGGTACCTGATGATTTTTGGAACTACTAATTTAGCGTTCAATATCGTAATTATGAAAATTCACAACGGCGGATTGAATGTGACCGAAAAAAATCAAGAAATCATTCGATTTCAAGGAAAATTACCGATGATTTTTGGGCTCGCTGGTTTCAAAATCAATATCATTTTTTTCATTCTTAAAAGTAAAATTTCGATATTTCAGGCACTGGAAACGTCACTGAGAGCGTGGGAAGAGAAACAACGAAGCAGCACGTCGGCGGCTGTTTCACAATCAACGTCGACATTGAGCAATATCTCACAGACACTATCCCGATCGCAATTAAACATTCACGGAAAGCCAATACAACTTTACGAGGAAGAGCTTAACATACTTTTAGGCTTTATCGAGGTAGTAACGACCCTCGTTAAATGGGTGAAATTGCTCATTATATCGCATCCGAGTCTCGAGCCGGAACTTTATCAGATTGCCGATCGAACTGCCGCCGGTCTCGAAAAAGTTCATCCCGAGGGAAAAATTCTAGAAGGAGTGAGTCGCTTGAAATCGTTTGATTTATTTTTTATTTATTTTTGCCCTTTTTGACAAATGGACTTATGTTAATGTTACTTGTTTTTTTTTCCATCCTTTTTTTCACAGCCGAGTCTGAGACCCGTTATCACTGATTTGGTGTCGAACGCTAGACGACTTTACGAGGAATCCTGCGAGTTACTCAGGGACAAAGGTCAAAATTTGGTGAGAACACTTCATTGTACTTAATTTGTTGAATTTTCTTTGGTTTTTTTTTTTAAATCCGAAAACAAACGCCCCAAATGATTTTCACGCTGTATTCTCCCGATTATTGATTTTCCAAAAAATTTGAATGCCCGGTAGCACCCATGACCAAACATACAACTGAGATTTCTTTTAATTTGAGATTCAAAATGGCGGACGAAAAAAAGTAAGATATTAATTGATTTTTATGAAAATTTGTATCGGACGCTTTTTGAGATCACTCGTACGAATTCACCGTGAAAATTTCGGATTCAATGTAAAAATTTTGAAATTTGACGCGGTGTAGGAGAATGAAGTTTAAAATCCGAACTTTTGACGTTAATTGATACGTGGAAATTTTTGGATGTAGCTGATTTCAAATTTAATGTAAAATTTTCGAAATTCTATATGGCAACGCAAATGGGCCAACATAATATAGGAAGAGGGCACCCGAGACTTTTTGAGATTGCTAATTTCAAATTCAGCAGAAATTTCAAAATTCAAAATTTTTTTCCAAATTCCCCGTCACGTCCGAATTTAATGAACTCTCGTTTTTCTTTCTTTTTTTTTTTTTGTTTTTTTTTTCCAGAGATTACGAGAAGATTTGGAGAACAAGTTGTCACTGTCGTTGGCCGCAATGGAGCAAGAATTACGGAAGTGCGTATTTGACGAAAGAGGCACCGGAATGGTTTATCTACAAAACGTAACTTTGGACGAACAGGTAGGAAATGAAAAATACGACAAAAAATACGTGAATTTTTTTATTTTTGAATCTTTAATACTTCAATCCGATTGTTGTGCATCAAAACGTTTTTTTTTCCTTCTCTTCTTCTTTTAATGAGATATCAATTTTACCCAATCTTTCATCGATAATTCGATAATCATTGCACGAAAATTCGAAAATGGCCCAATCATCGAATTTCATTCAATTTAATTAGTAAATAAATAACCAAATATTTTATTACGAGTCGTTAACGGTGTGAAGAAATCAAATTTTGTTTCGGAAAATAATACGCGCTGGGGCACTTACGTCCGAGAGCCAAAAAAAAAAATTACAAGAACATAAACAATTTATTCCATTTATTTTCGTGAAATAATGAAATTTCTAGAGTTAAAAAAAAACAAGAACATAATCGATTTTTTCGATTTATTTTCGTGGGATAATTAAATTTCGAGAATTAAAAAAAAACGACAAAGAAGATTGAACATTTGAGCTTACGCAGGCATATATCGTGTTTGGGATTATTAATTTGTTATTAATATATATTTAACGTGTGCTTTGTTTTGGATTATCTGAGTACTCGATCCCATTGCGGGTAACTAGCTTTTATAAATTTCGATGCTCGTGAAAAGTTTAGAATTTTAGTATTAGATTGTTTTTTTTTTTTCGTACATTAACTTAAGCATGGCTTTCGTGTTTTGGAATTTATATTCAATTGTAATGTTCATTGGTAATTGCATTTTTTTCGCACGTTGACTTAAATCAATTTCAAACATTCTGCGAAATAGTCGAAATTTTATAAAATCCAAACCCCTCAAATGATTCTTCCCAAATTCAATACCAAACTCCGTGTTCCCGAAACCTTTTATGCAAAAAGTTTCGACTCGATAGTTGAACATTTACGAAAGTTAGAGCAATAATCATACATTTATTACAGAATTCCCAAATGGTGTAAAATCTCTAACCTTCAAGTAATTCAAGCGAAAATTGCAGCAAACAATGGAGGTTCGATGCTCTAAATCCGTGCAAAGTTTGCAAGATATCGGTAAAGTCGTCCTCGAAATACAAGTTGAATTTTTGGATCCTATCATACGCACACACACACACACACACACACACCCACACACACACCCACGGACATTTTTTTATAGAAGTGATAATCCGATGTTTTGGCACATTTTAAACACATCGACATTAAAAACTCGAATTTTTTTATTTCACCAAAAACAAATCTTCCTCCACGACGAAACGAAAATGGCGCAAATTGAAACACAAATTGGCACATTGTTTCCTCACCATTTTTCGATATACACAAATTTCCCTCTATGAGCAAGAGGCTTTTTCAATTTTGACTTCTTCATAGAAGAAGCTTTATGTATGTACAAAAAATGATGAGGAAGCGATGTGCAAGTTCAATTTGCACCCTTTTTCTCTCGAACACACACACATACACACGGACATTTTGTTCTAGATGTGATTTTTCGATATTTTGGCACATTTACAACACATTGACATTAAAAACTTGATTTTTTTTACAAAATCATAGTTTCGTCTAAGAGGAACCAAAATATTCATAAAATCGACACGCCTTGATCGATTTTTCTTCGAAGTCAATAGTCAATAGTGTTTAATAAGAGTCTATTTGTGGAATAAAGTTGTAGCCTGATGGGCGAGAAACTTGCAAACATTAGAGTCTTGACGGACATTTTCGAAAAAAAATTAACACCACCTTAAAATGCAAACACATATGATCTCATCTTAACGAAATTTATACAAAAGAAGGAGTAATTGTAGCTCTGTTCGTACACAAAATCAGAGCCCGATGGATTTAGCCGTTCCAAAGTTACATAGGTTTGAGGTTTTGCACCCTCAAGCCACACACATACAGGTATTCGCATAGCGATTTTTTATGTTTCTCCCATAGCGATCGGAATGTTTTTTTTACATGACTACATGAGCGTTTCCGAACAATCGTTCGTATGAGATTTTCAATGCCATTTTCTTAACAATTAAAAAAATACAACACGTTTCATTCAGGCGTTTTTGCGTCCGGCCTTAAAATTCATTTTAAAATCCAAATACGAATAGTCTAATTTTAACGATATTTATACAGAAGAAGGAGTAGTTAGAGCTCTGTTTGTATAAAAAAACAGAGCCCGATCGGTTTAGCCGTTCCAAAGTAACAGAGGTTTGAGGTTTTGCACCCTCACGATACACACATACAGGTATACGCATAGCGATTTTTTATGTTTCTCCCATAGCGATCGGAATGTTTTTTTTACATGATTACATGAGCGTTTCCGAACAATCGTTCGTATGAGATTTTCAATGCCATTTTTTTAACAATAAAAAAAATAAAACACGTTTCATTCAGGCGTTTTTGCGTGCGGCCTTAAAATTCATTTTAAAATCCAAATACGAATAGTCTAATTTTAACGATATTTATACAGAAGAAGGAGTAGTTAGAGCTCTGTTTGTATAAAAAAACAGAGCCCGATCGGTTTAGCCGTTCCAAAGTAACAGAGGTTTGAGGTTTTGCACCCTCACGACACACACATACAGGTATTCGCATAGCGATTTTTTATGTTTCTCCCATAGCGATCGGAATGTTTTTTTTACATGACTACATGAGCGTTTCCGAACAATCGTTCATATGAGATTTTCAATGCCATTTTTTTAACAATTAAAAAAATAAAACACGTTTCATTCAGGCGTTTTTGAGTGAGGCCTTAAAATTCATTTTAAAATCCAAATACGAATAGTCTAATTTTAACGATATTTATACAGAAGAAGGAGTAGTTAGAGCTCTGTTTGTATAAAAAAACAGAGCCCGATCGGTTTAGCCGTTCTAAAGTAACAGAGGTTTGAGGTTTTGCACCCTCACGATACACACATACAGGTATACGCATAGCGATTTTTTATGTTTCTCCTATAGCGATCGGAATGTTTTTTTACATGACTACATGAGCGTTTCCGAACAATCGTTCGTATGAGATTTTCAATGCCATTTTTTTAACAATTAAAAAATAAAACACGTTTCATTCCGGCGTTTTTGCGTGCGGCCTTAAAATTCATTTTAAAATCCAAATACGAATAGTCGAATTTTAACGACATTTATACAGAAGAAGGAGTAGTTAGAGCTCTGTTTGTATAAAAAAACAGAGCTCGATCGGTTTAGCCGTTCCAAAGTAACAGAGGTTTGAGGTTTTGCACCCTCATGATACACACATTCACGTAAACGGATATCGATTTTTTATGTTTCTTACATAGCGATTGGAAAATTTTTTTGATGACCACAAAAGCATTTTCGAACAATCGTTTGTATGAGATTTTCAATACGATTTTTATTAACAATTAAACAAATAAAATACGTTTGTTTCGAACTTTTTTGCGTGTTGCGCTCCTCCTCCCCACCTCAAGATAACTATTACAAAAATACAGAGGACATCAATATTTGTACAGTTCGGCAGCACTATAATTTTTGATTGATAAATCATAATAACGAGCACGTCGCTTGCGGACTAAGCCTGACAATAGAATTTAGAAAAAAGCTTAAAAAACACGACTAATCCAACTAACGCGTGTACGGAAAATCTTGTTTTTTTCACATTCTTTCCACAGGCTGATAAAAAGAATCGCCATCGTGGTTTATTCTGGTTGAAGTTTCGACGTTCCGGTGGCAATACGCCGAATCAGCATGCCCGAGAGCAGGTGACTAATTGGGCGGTAAATGACGTTTGTCTGTGGCTGGAGAATCTTCAACTTGGCGAGTACACGGAAAAATTCATATCTCACGATATACGAGGCAGGGAATTACTGACACTGGCGCGCAGAGATCTCAAAGAACTCGGTATCATCAAGGTCGGTCACGTCAAGAGAATATTGCAAGCGATCAACGATCTAAACAATTAATTTCGTTTTTTTTAATCGGAATTCGAAAAAAAAAAAAGAAAAACGAAAAATACCAACAACTAGGAGAGATATATATGACGATATGTTATTACGGGTGTACAGAATCTCCGAATTTTCGGCACGCGACCAGAAATTTTCAATCGTACTTTACAAATTAATACTAAAACACGTAAAGTTTGTGCCAAAAATTATTTTAAGATATCGCCTGATGAAATTTCAATTTTTTGCCCTCCACTTTACCAGAACTCTCAGTTGTTTAACAATTGTTGTTTTTATTTCATTCATAAATCGTCTTAGCACTTGTACCGTCTAAGGATTCTTTTTTTTGGCACACTAAAGTTCAACTATCAGCGTGTGTTAAATTTTTTTTCCACGATAATAGATCGTAGATTGAATCGACGAAATATGGTCGAATGTGTTTGTTGGAAAGGACCGTGACAACCGGGAACGTGTTATATGAGATAACGGTTGAGATAGCAATAACAGTATTACACACTTTGTTTTTATATGTTTTTCGGTTTTTCGACAAAGAAACATCGAAAGTGATGCTTTTCTTGTCCTAATTTATATGTACATCAATTTTAAGACACTTTTAATATTGCATCGAGAGTTGCGTGAGGATTATTATTAGTAATTTATTGAGGTAGCTCACGCACCGGTCAAATGTGTGTCGAATTGTGAAAAATTGTTTTTACGAACTTTCCTCATCATTCCCTAGTTTTACCAATTTTACATTTTATTTATTTTTGAAAAAAAAAAATATCGATGATAGAAACAGACCCCGTTGCCCATTTTTCGAAATAAAATTCATAATACAAATAGGCTTCGTTTCCCATTCAAATAAAAATGAATAATGAAAATCCACTTCGTTTCCCGTATTTGGAAAGATGATCAATGGACGATTCGTGGATCCATTTTCCATTATCACGAAATAATGGATAAAGAAAATGGGCCCCGTTACTCATTATTCATTGTTTGGAAAAATAAATAAAGAAAACGGGCCTCACTGACAATATTTTTAACGGATAAACAAATTGGGACTCATTATCTATTTTCTTTTCAGAAAATGGATAAATGAAGTGTGCCTCATTTCGGATTGTATTTTGAAGAAAAAAAAAACATTAAAGAAAATGGGCCTCATTACGCATTTTCTCTAAATATAAAAAATTAAAAATGGATAATGAAAGTAGTTCTCATTACCCATTGGCATTTTAAAAAAAAGAATAAAGAAAATGGACCTCGTTACATTTTTATGGGTAATGGAAATGGGCCTCATGAGCCATTTTTTTTTTTTTTTTTTTTTTTCAAAAAGACAACCGTTATGTGGGTCATTATTGCCTTTAAAAAAAAATGAACAACGAGCCTGAGTCCCCTCTCTCCCTCTTTCACAAATATCGACAATGGAGGTCGAGTCTCATTATTATTATTATTATTATTATTATTATTATTATTATTATTATTATTATTATTATTATTATTATTATTATTCAAAAGTCCCATGACCGATTTTTCAAAACACAATGGAAATAGGAGATAGGCCCCATTAGCCATTTTTGAGAAGAAAAAGAACGACCATAAAATGCCGATTTTTTTTTAAATCGTCGCTTGGCCGTTTACACACTGTCTTGAGTAGTTCAAAACTCGGCCACCAGGGTCCCACGATGAATGAATACACAACGAGGATCGGGCAAAAGATTGAAATTATGATACAAATCAATATAAATAACGTTTAATCATGAAACAAGATAATAATCATTGTTTTCTAACAATTTATTTGCATTTGTTCGCAGTTTTCGATCATTTTTGCATCGTGCTCATTGCGAGGTTCATTAATCGTTCTTTTTTTTCGAAGATTAGTAACGAACCGTTATTCATTTTTTTTTCCTGCAAACGGATAATTGGGGCCTTACTCCGATTTCCCATTAAAAAAAAAATCGATGCACGATTCACCAAAACGATCAATCGGCAAAGGTTTGTAAAAACAATTTTTTTTTTTCCAAACTTTATCACAAATCTGACATTACGATTCGAAGAGACATAATTTGCGAACTAAAAAAAAAACTAAATTTTCCTCTTAAAAAACGATTATCGATATCTTCCCGAATTGTACATTAATATTGATGATAAAAACTAAATAATAACACTTAGAACGTAAGTTTCCTAGAACCTCCGTTTGTTTTCTAAAGATTTTTAATGTTAATGACGTAAAACACTCTTTAAAAAAAAATCATAAAATCTTTCCTTACACGAATAGAAGATCTTGTTCTAGACCGTGCGAGGTTACAACGTTTGACGGAGGCCTTTGTGATATTTTTCATATCGTAAATCGGTCGAGTGCGAAGAATCGAAAAAAAAAAAGAAAGAATTTTCGTTGCACCGTTTTTATCTTTATGAAAAAAAAATGCTTTCTTCGGGTTATAAAATATTGGGGAAAAGTGTCGATTTTTTAGGGACACGAATGTTTTTCACATCTTTAAAACCCGGCAATTATAATGATAAATTGAACGCCAAATAATAAATTCGTGGGGTTAAAAAAAAGGCAATTCATTGAAAGTCAATTAATTCGATTGATTATTGCATTTCGATTTAATTAATTATATTACTTTTATTCACAATTTCACGTAATTGTAAAGAAAAATATTCATCGACAAGCAGTCTGAAAAAAAAAAAAACTAATTTGTGAAAAATATTAATTCTAAAAAAACAAAAAGAAATTAACCTTGCACGGCGGTTGTTGTAGTTCTTAGCTTTTTTAACAAATCTCTAGTGTTGTAATTTTCACCTACTATAGAATAAGTCGAATCTCGAGAATTAATGTTGAAGAAGAAAAAGAAAGAAAATTCGTGCCGAGACGTGAAATTATTTGTATATGCGTTTTTTGTCGAAAAATGTGGAAGATGAAAATTAAGAGAATAATGTATGAAACAGAAAGTGAAATGCAAAGACGCGATGATTTTCTTCTTTTCGAAATTTTTAGAGAGACAAAAAGGTTGAAAAAGAAAATAGTTTGTCAAATAAATTCTTGAAGGCGAATACTGTCGCGAAATAAAAATCATCTCACTTCCACATTATCGAGCAATCTTGAACCAACAAAATTAAAGAAATAGACGCGAGAATGCGGCTATGAAACCTAGTATTTTTTTAAATCAATGGAAGAAACGTGTACAGTATAGAAATATTCAAGCAACGAATTATCGATTATGATTTTTTTTATCGTATTTAAATCGTTTGCATTTTTTTAATTTATTAATGAATTTTTTTTTTTTTCTAAATCTTGATCCCTCTCATTATTGTGAATTTATTGGGCAAACGGATTAGGGACGCGACAGGTCTGGCGATTTAATCGAGATGTAGATTTTCAAATATTGGTAATATCTAAATTGCAATTAGTAAAAATTTAAATGACTAAATTTTGAATTAAAAAAAAATCTTATATGCTATTTTACATCGAAAGTATTAAGTTGAAATTGAATTAAAAAAAAACCTCAGCCATGATCACAAGACATTCGGGAAATATCGAGTAAGAATAATAACGATATCATTGAAATATCAATAAATATCAATAATGGAACTCATTTTTTTTTCCATCAAATATTCGGAAACGACAGTTGAAAAAAATGGAATTAACGAAATATCACTAAAATCGAACAATTATTTTATCGTCTCACTGACACTTCAACGATATTGTTATTATCTTTACTCGATATTTTCCAAATGTCTTGTGATCATGGTTGAAGTTTTTTTTTCAAAATTTAATTTCAACTCAATACATTCGATGTAAAATGCGAAGTAAGTTTGTTTTAATTGAAAATTTTATAATTCATAATTTTACTAATATTTCTAATTATTGAAATATTCGAAATCGAATATTGAAGCCTGCAACATATTTATCTTCTAATTTTTCGTCACTTTGCCTGACGCTTGACCGCGTAAACAACGGCGGCCATCTTGATTAGTTCAAAACGCGGCCACTAGGGCCCCACAATGAACGAGCACACAACAAGGATTGAGCAAAAAGATCGAAATTACGATAAAAATCAATATAAATGACGTTAAGTCATCAAATACAATAATAATCATTGTTTTCTAACGATTTATTTGCATTTGTTCGAAGTTTTCGATATTTTCGCAACGCGCTTGTCGCGCGTAAAAAATCATCGTCGAACGGCCATCTTGATTAGTTCAAATGATCGCCACGATAGTCATACTAAGTGAAAGCCTGTAATATGCACGAAACTAGTCAATGATTTCGACATTCATTAATTGTGATCTCTATGAAGTGCAAAAAAAATACACAATTGTCTCGAAATTTTTAAGTAAGAAAATAAGATCGTCCTCAAAAACTACCACGACGATCAATCTGTTTCTCCAATAAAAGCGCACAAAGCGATATCATTTCAGTGATTCAATTGATTAATCAATTAATTAATTAATGTAAATAATGAAATCAAATATAATAATTACATTAATTATAATAATTACATTAATCACTTAATTAATTTAATTTATCGATGATTTTATTTTTAATTTCGTTTATTCTATTCCGACTGATGTACATACTTTGTTTCAATATACCTTTGTACTTTTTAATTATCCACTACGAAAAAGAAAAAACTAAAAAAATCTTTCGTCATAAAAATTTCATCGAGAAATGAAAAGAGAAGGTCATCTTTTACGGTTTGGCAACGGGTCTCGTACATTTGCATAAATATATGTGTTTGTACGTTTAAAACTCTAATCGCTCTTTCCGATTGTAAAAAAAAAAAATATATATATTAACGTGCAGTCGGTAAATCACCAAGTACTTAAGCATGGTCCAAACTGTCTACCTTATCAAACGTACAGTTGGAAGGCCCCACCCCAAAACCAAATACCATCATAGATTAACTGAACCGAAATTCTCGCGGGTTTGTTCTTATCTAGAAAGTCATTACGGGGATCAGAAGAATAAAAATGAAAAAATAACAACAAACAATCGTATTTCTGTCAATGTCCAGAAATTTCGCCATTCAACTGTCGTGAAATAAAAATAAAAAAATAAAAAAACAACACGACCGAAGTTTGTAGAAAATTCAAAGTGTCCTTATTTTCGTCACCGACGAAATTAACGCTATTTGTGGTTATTCAAAAATTGGCGGTGTTCGATAAACTCGCAAGTTTCTGAAGAAATCAAAATTTCACCGTGTACACATTTTTGTCCTTCAAAAAAAAAAAAAATAATAATAATAATAATAATGATTTTAAAAAACATAACAGAACCAAATATCACCATTGAAACTACTCTCACGATATCCATTCGTCGTCTCATGACATAACACTTGAACTGACAAGCTTATGTAAAATAAATCCCGATTTCGGATGATTTTAAACGTGAAAAAATAACAACTATATTTCGTTAATTTTTCAACGTACTCATTGAATCGTAAAATTTATTATGTACCTAGAACAAAAAAATTAGCTTAATTTCAATCTTTTATCAATAAAGTAAAAATCATTGATTTAATTACAATTGATTGTATTTTATATTTCTAATTGATCTTGAAGATAGTTGGGTAAAAATTTGAATTTATCAAAAAACTTCCGACTAATTTATAAAATTTTAATAAAAATTAATAAATTTTTTTTTTTTAATCTATTAATATATTGAATCATATAATTGCGGCATCGTCGTTATCCTCGTATCTGACACGAAATCAATGCAAAATCGTGCTTCACCACAATATTTTCATTACATTTTTGTATAATTCTTTTTTGTACAGAAAAAAATACTAATATATCTTTTATGCTCCCTCGCTCTTAAATGGAGACCAATATCTTATTTTATCACCGCATCCTCAATAATCTCGTAACAAAAAAAAATCATAATAAGCTTGACGAAAAAAGCCCTTTTGACGAAAACCTCTTGCCTTTAAACCTCTGGAAAAAATAATAGATTGTGTCCTTCTCAGAAAGTCTCTAAAAACAATTTAAATAAAAACGATGATCGTTAAAGGAAAAAGAATAAAGAAAAATTACGTTTCACTAATTATAATATTTTTCACATTCACCCCATTTTCATGTTCCGTCGTGACAATTTTCTGACTGACGGTCAAGTATTTGATCTTGCCATCATTTTGCACAATATATTCGATTTTAAGATGAAAGCTATATTCTAAAAAAAAACACAATTATAATAAGCAATCGTTTATATTTAATATCTCGTTCGGAATTTTAAACTCACGTAATAGGTGTTCGTTATTCAATCAGCACGTTGATTAATCATTTACAAATCACGAATTATTAACAAAACGACCCTTCTCACCCGAATCTAGTATTAAAGTTATAGGGAAGCGTTTAGATATAAATTGTAATAAACATTTTTTTTTTCAGTAACTTCTGATTCTAAGTGTCATAATATTTATTGTCGCGATGAATGTGACAATTTTTAACTCTTTTAAATCGTTGTATTGGTATTTTAAACGTTTGTTGGATTGTTATAGACTATTACGGTGATAACGTTAAAAATCCTCATCATTTTTAACCCCGCACGATTTGTCAACTACTTTTTAATTGAGTGGGCAAATCTTCTATTTTTGTCCATTGACGCCTTTTTTGACGCTCGTTAACATGAACTGAAGTTAAGTCAAAATTCATGGAATTGATACCATCAAGAACTTGAGTTCAAACTTGATTTTGTACTTCAAATTATGCGCAAGTTGGAAGTTGATTGACGTCTTGCAAGTACACTCAAGCTCGAACTTTATTCTCCATTTTAATTTAGGTTCAAGTTCGAACGGAATTCTCGACTGGACTCAAGTTCGATGTTGATTTAAAACGTGAATTTAGATGAGATCTTGAATTCGATTTCGTTTTTCGAATGGAATTTAGACTCACGCTCGAACTTGATTCTCGACGCGGATTTGCAGACAAGCTCGAATTCAATTTCCGACTTGAGTCTAGATTGAGTTTCCGACTTCAATGTAGATCGAATTTCCGACTTGAATCAAGTTTGAATTTCCGACTTGAATCTAAATTCAGTTTCTGACTTGAATCTAGATTCAATTTACGACTTGAATCTAGTTTGTATTTCTGACTTGAATCTAGATTGAATTTCCGACTTGAATCAAGTTTGAACTTCCGTCTTGAATCTAGATTCGGTTTCCGACTTGAATCTAGATTCAATTTCCGACTTAAATCTTGATTGAATTTCCGACTTGAATATAGATTGAATTTCCGACTTGAATCTAGATTCAATTTCCGACTTGAATCTAGATTGAAATTCCGA
Organism: Oxytorus armatus; assembly: GCA_958009045.1. Lineage (NCBI taxonomy): Eukaryota > Metazoa > Arthropoda > Insecta > Hymenoptera > Ichneumonidae > Oxytorus > Oxytorus armatus. The sequence continues at coordinate 13,954,083 of OY253755.1, forward strand.
CTTGAATCTAGATTGAAATTCCGACTTGAATCTAGATTCAATTTCCGACTTGAATCAAGTTTGATGTTCCGTCTTGAATCTAGATTCGGTTTCCAACTCGAATCTAGATTCAATTTCCGACTTGAATCGAGTTTGAATTTCCGACTTGAATCTAGATTCAATTTCTGACTTGAATCTAGATTGAAATTTCGACTTGAATCTAGATTCAATTTCCGACTTGAATCTAGATTCAATTTCCGACTTGAATCAAGTTTGAAGTTCCGTCTTGAATCTAGATTCAGTTTCCGACTCGAATCTAGATTCAATTTCCGACTTGAATCGAGTATGAATTTCCGACTTGAATCTAGATTCAATTTCTGACCTGAATCTAGATTGAAATTCCGACTTGAATATAGATTCAATTTCCGACTTGAATCTAGATTGAAATTCAGACTTGAATCTAAATTCAATTTTCGGCTCGAATGTAGATTAAATTTCCGACTTGAATCTAGATTCAATTTCCGACTTAAATCTAGATTCAAGTCGGAAATTAAGTCTAGTCGGAAATTGAATCTAGATTCGAGTCGGATAATGAATGTAGATTCAATTTCCGACTTCAATCTAGATTTAAGTCATTTAGACTGTCGATTGGAGCGTTAGGAAATAATGAAAATTTCCAGTGAACTTTAAATTCATCGATGCGATACGAAAAATAAATGAAAATAAAAATAACGCGACAGTGCGGCAGAGCGGGAATATATGCCACTCGGACAGTATTATACTTAAAAAAACCATGTGTACGTCTAGAAAAAAAATTAATACTTTCGAAAAAAAAAAAAAAGTCGACCTATGAGTTTTAACATCGGATAGAAACACACCGAATGTTGAGTCAAACTGTAGTAGACTTAAAATTGGTAAAAAAAAACAAACTATCGTAGACGAATACTTTTTAGTATCAGATCGGTGAACTATACTGATCATTTTTCTGAACACGGTGAAAAAAAAAATGTATAAAATAATAACAATTAACATCTGACAAATTCTGTGATAATCTATTAATAAAAAGTTCTATACAATGCGACGAAAAAAAAAAAACAACCAATAATGCGTTGTTCTGTATAACTTGTGTACTATACACATCCTGTTATCGCTATACAGTAAAATTGTCAGCTTCGTAAAATTGTCACGAATTCACTGAGGAGAAAAGAAAATTCAATGATAATGAGAAAAAAAAACAAGTGCAATCTGTAAACCCTTTCGACTGTAAAGTGTGCACGAAATTTGCAATTACAAAAATTTCATAACACCGTCAAATCAGCGCAGGTAAATCAATAGCTGAATATAAATTGACGATAAGTTGCAAATTTTCGTCACGATGACAAAATTAATGCAGCAAAAACAGGAACAAAGAGTGCAATGTAATTACACTTAATTCCGTTGTATTCGATTATATTTAAGTATTCGAAAGAACAAAAATATTGTTATGACAAAAAATGATAATAACACGTAAAGAAAATCACGACATAATGTACTTCGAACTTTTCACTTTATGCGTACAATGTTAATTCATAATAAAAACTTGCTTTGTCCAAACCCCTCAATTACCACGTGTTTATCTTTTTTATTACGACCCTCCCGTCAGAGCGAATCAAAACATAAAGACTGGGACCAGTTTAGAGATTGTGCAAGCTATGTAAGGGCCTTGTTGTTCTGAACGATCTGCGGGATTTAAAAAATCAGTACTACATATTAAAAATAGTTTTCGGTTTACATATTGTGAGAGGAAAATAAGTTTGGAGTCTGGAAAATAAGTGTGACGAGAAACAAAAAGCACATTTTGATATGCCTAAGTTACCTAACAAATATTTTCGCAATTAGTCTGTTATTAACTCTCGACAAATGTATCGAAGTTCGATCTTCGATCAATTGAAAAAAAAACGGAGTAATGTAACGCCCGAAGACTCGGAAGGTATGACATGACAATGGCGCAATATCCCTATCTTATACGACTCAGATGAAAAAACAATCTTTCTGTAGTCATTATCCACAGAGTTCATATTTAATTAAATTTGTCTTTATCTTAAAATTACAAAAAATAATTCAGGCCCCAAAAAGCATAAGTAAAACAAGCGCGTGGAGAAAATAGTAAAAGAAAGCGATGGGAAACGCGCCGTTCTGTCAACTCCGGAGTAAACAAGAAAAAGCGGCCACCCGCGCTCGCTATTCACAATAATATAAGAAAAGATGCTGTGACGTCACACTGGACTCCCTCAGAGTCCAGGAGAAAAGATCAAGACTATCCCTTCCATCTAAAAGACAAACTAATCGCTAAAGGCCTATAAAACTAAGGTATGGACCAATGAGGATTCGCACCCTCTTCCAATTTTCCACCACTCATTCCCGATTTTCCGGATACGAAAATCCCCACAAAAACGAGCAGAGCAGAAGTTTGTCAATTTTTTCAACGAAGGTATCCAGTTTTTTTTTTTTACCGTGGGACCGATTTTCACAACGGACTCGGATCGAATTTTCCGGGATTTCGTCAGTTCTTTTCTTTTCAACGAATTACTAAAATCATCACCGCGACTTTTTTGTTTTTTCCGAATTCCCTCCGAGTTGGAGTTGTAATATTTTTCGAGCCTGTTTCGATTTTTGGTCTCGGGTCTATCCCGAGCCAATGCGAACCGGAACGTGAAATATTTCTTTCTTTTATTTAAAAAAACATTTCATGAGGTCTGAGGGTTCTTCGCGTCGACTCCAGTTGAAGTTTTAATAATCTCGTAAATTATAGGTTTCAACAATTATAAAAGGGATTAGAATTCATAACGAAAATTAAGAATCTAAATTGTCTATCCGTTAATCTACGAGTTGGTTATTGACGTTCGATTTAAGGTAGTAGTCTGGTAACTTAAGCCGATTTTCATGTCTTTTTTGGAGGGCGTTTTTTTGTAGGAAAATAAAAATGAATCGTTCTGGATATTTAGGATGTTTTTATTTACATATTAAAGATACAAAAAAAAAATTTGTTGAAAAAATTTAATAGTTTATTATTATTATTATTATTATTGATCGAAGTTGGCACCTCGAAAAAAAAGCGCGTGGGTGGCCCCGGTGATTTTGGCTCTTGGTGTTATCTGAAATCAAAAATTCTTGATAATTCTTAATCTATAGACGTGTCATTCGGATCGGAATTACTGAAGTTAAATTTCATGGATAAATAAGAAAATGGCGGACTTTGGAAAAAAAAAGTCCTTTTATTTTAGCAAAGAAGGGGTTGTAAAATAAAAAGAAATATAACTTCAGTAGTTCCGACCAGAATGACATGTCTATAGATTAAGAATTATCAAGAATTTTTTATTTCAGATAACATCAAGAGCCAAAATCACCGGGGCCACCCACGCGCTTTTTTTATCGACGTGCCGACTTCGATCAATAATAATAATAATAATAAACTATTATATTTTTTCAAAAAAAAATTTTTTCGTATCTTTAATATGTAAATAAAAACATCCTAAATATCCAAAACGATTCATTTTTGTTTTCCTACAAAAAAACGCCCTCCAAAAAAGACATGAAAATCGGCTTAAGTTACCAGACTACTACCTTAATATTGATTTTTGTCTTTGTAATAAATTTAGTGCCGCACAAACGACCGCCTGGTCGCTTATTTTCATGACCACGTGTCTCTTTCACCAGCACCACTCAATCAAGATAAGTGTCGCTTATCTGAATTTTTTCATAAAAATTATCATTACCGCCGAGTTCACATTCCACTACATATTACTGATCCACATAGTTTTTTGGGGAAAATCGTCGTCCAAATGATAACGTTTCTATTCAGTTAAAAAAATCAGTAATACCCTAAAGCAACAAAACGTGTACTATTCCTAGAGGCCTATCCCTCTAGGAATAGTACACGTTTTGTTGCTTTAGGGTATTACTGATTTTTTTTCAAAAAAGGCTAGTTACATCTGAGATTGATTCCAGAAGTAGCAAAGGGAGAATTTTTCCCCTTCATTGGAGAGTCTCAGTCAAATTCAACGTAACGTTCGTCAAAAAAATTGATAATTCCCAAAAATTCCATTTTTGACGTAACACCATCGAGAGTCGACGATAAAAGGCATGACAGAATTTAGTACAGGCTATACCCGTACGTAAACATTTTGAATGGAATAGAGGAGATCGAACGAACGTTAAGGTAGTAGTCTGGTAACTTAAGCCGATTTTCATGTCTTTTTTGGAGGTCGTTTTTTTGTAGGCAAATAAAAATGAATCGTTTTGGATATTTAGGATGTTTTTATTTACATATTGAAGATACAACAAAAAATTGTTTGAAAAAATTTAATAGTTTATTATTATTATTATTATTATTGATCGAAGTTGGCACCTCGAAAAAAAAGCGCGTGGGTGACCCCGGTGATTTTGGCTCTTGATGTTATCTGAAATCAAAAAATCTTGATAATTCTTAATCTATAGACATGTCATTCTGGTCGGAACTACTGAAGTTAAATTTCATGGATAAATAACAAAATGGCGGACCGACGGAATAACAGAATGACATGTCCATAGATTAAGAATTATCTTTGGAAAAAAAAAGTTTTTTTCCAAAGATAATTCTTAATCTATGGACATGTCATTCTGGTCGGAACTACTGGAATTAAATTTCATGGATAAATTAAAAAATGACGGACTTTGGAAAAAACTTTTTTTTCCAAAGTCCGGCATTTTGTTATTTATCCATGAAATTTAACTCCAGTAGTTCCGACCAGAATGACATGTCTATAGATTAAGAATTATCAAGATTTTTTTATTTCAGATAGCATCAAGAGCCAAACTCACCGGGGCCACCCACGCACTTTTTTTTCGAGGTGCCAACTTCGATCAATAATAATAACAATAATAAACTATTAAATTTTTTCAAACAATTTTTTTTTTGTATCTTTAATATGTAAATAATAACATCCTAAATATCCAAAACGATTCATTTTTATTTTCCCACAAAAAAACGCCCTCCAAAAAAGACATGAAAATCGGCTTAAGTTACCAGACTACTACCTTAAGACCATTGGTTGAAAAAAAAAATTGGACATGGTTGGAATATAAATAAACTACTATATGTATTTTTGCGTGCTTTTATTGTCATTATTACACGGCTTCTACGTCATTACAGACGTATAAGCACCAAAATAGTAAACTTTTATATATATATTTTTTTTTTTTCAGTTCATCGCAAAAGACCCGAGAATGATTTGATTTATGCGCATTGTGCGGGTCCAACGGGGAACAGAATCCCCTCATTCCCACAGAATTGGCTACAGCACTCCTCGTGTTGAATGCACTGGATACGAAAAAAAATTGACAAAATTATTAATAACAAAAAAGCGTCGTTGCTGACACTGCGTTAAAAAAATATCGGGGCGTTTTTAATCCGAATTGATTACACGCATTGGAAGATTAATTTTTACTAAAAACTCCACCTTTAATACCGATCCTTGGACCCAGCAAATATAATTATATTCGAGAAAAATGGCTTAAGGGTATATATTTTTTTGTCTAATTCTCAAGATGATCTCATAATTTTAATATAAATGGCATGCTTGCTCGAACGTAATATTGAATAATTCAAAAATTGATAACGAAATTTACTTACGAAGCTGCCTTTCTCACGGCATTTACTTTGATCAGCAGCCATTGAAGCCACAATAAATGACCCCATCATCAATACGACAAAAATAATAGCCAGTAATATCCTCATATCGATTTCCTAGTTTTCTTTTCCTCTCAGAATACCTGGAATATAAAAAAAATGCCGGGGTACCGTATATATATTTTTGATTGTATTATTTTATTATTATTAAAGAATATACTAACATTTTATTTCATTTTTTATTTTGCGTTCACAAATTTTCAAAAATTCATATTGGATGTGGACATTGTAAAAAGTGTCAAGCTCCGAAAAATGGCAGAGTTACCGGTTGAATTTGTGTTATTCCATAAAAAGATTGCGCAGAATCAAGTGTTTTTATGCCGAAAGAGTTTCACAGTACTTTGACATATATTCCACTTGAAAACATATAACATGTAGATAAAATAATTTGATGTTGTAAACCGCTTCGATAATAAAAGTATCATTCTTAACGAAAACAATGGAAAATATCTGCCTGACAAAAAAATGTGAACCACTGTAACTTTTAGACCATTATCTATTATAATGCCTCATATAACTCTCACAATCAGAGTTTCATCGTTACAAATGTCCAAATCGTTCACAAATGACTGTATGACCTAACTTGAGCGAATTTCGAGATATTCGGCTAACATGTTGTACATGTATACGATGTTTGGTGTTGAATTTTGCGAGAATCGATGGAAGGGTTGAAATGTGGAATTCGATTTTTTTTTTGTTTTTCAAAAAAAAATGTAGTGATCATTCTAACTTCGCCAACTTTTAAGATATAGGATTCAATTCTTTCGCACGAATAGAGTACCATCGAATTGAGTTCAATACCAAATATAAAATTTAACGTAAATTTCGGTGAAATCAATGGACATATTAAGATTGTATGAAATTTTGAAATATCTCAATAAATAAAAGGGTGATTGTTGAAATCGAGGTGAGAGAAAAAGGGTAGAAATTAGATACTCCCACACTGCTTCCTCATTGTTTTAACTGGCTTAAATGGCTTCCTCTGTGGGGAAGCCAAAATTGAAAAATCTCAGCATATAAAAAATATTTATATCGATACGAAAAAAAAGTTAATGAGGACCGCTAAGGAATAAGTACGAGTATTTCCGGACTTTTATTGTTTCCCTTTAAATTCACTTTTTACCACACTCACACACAGAATCAATTTCAAACGCAACTATACCCGTTTCGAGCTTAAGTTTGCGAAAAATGACTCAGGGTATGACTAAAAAATTGCTTAAAATTATAGCGAGACATAAGATTTAAAAGGTTGAATCCAGTAAATTGTTTAAAAAATATTCGAGCTTTTGAAGTGGACGTTGGTGATTAAGCAGGCATAACAGTTACCATTATTCTGTTACAGCGTTCTATTCTTTTATAAAAATGTGGACAACGAAAGGGCATTGATTGATGAATTGAAATTGAAAGACTTACTACGGTTTCTCGGTTTCGTTGAAACGGCGAGAGTCGAAACTGAGATTGAATCAGGAGAAGTTCTTCACTCCGTAGATATAAGGTAACTCGTTGAAACTTCCAGAAAATAGCTGTCTCACTAAACGTATTCCGGAGGCTTTTTATATCCGTTGTTTGTACAAAGAAACGTGAAAACTGGGGGCGATAAGGCCCGATGATTGGTTCAACTGCAAGTTTGAGTGTATTCTCTCACGTTTGCTGTTCCGAGAAGGAGAGGTTTATCGGCTCATCATAAAAGTTTCAACGGTTTCGAGATTAGAACGATTTTGTTTTTTTTTTCGCAAGATCTATGGACATGGCAATTGTTGTATGGGTTTATAAAAAAAAAAAATAATAATCGTACTAGTATAATAAAGCTGATGAGTATGTATGTTTGTTCGAACGCGCGAATATCAGGAAATACTAATCCGATTTGAAAATGTCTTTTTGCATTAGATAGCCCATTTATTCGGGAAGGCTCTAGGCCATATAACTTCATGCTATAATCTTAAGGAGCGATAGCGGCGTCGGTTTATACAAAATTAACATGATACAGGGTCGCAATTTTGCAACTATCAATGTTATTCGACATCAACTTCAGTAGAATGTTTGGAGAATCTTTCGGCAAAAAGTTTCGGAGATCATTAGTCCAATCATTGTTGTGGATTTAATTACTTAAAAACCAAACAGAAATTCGTATTCTTTCTACAATATTAACAAGAGAAAGGAATAATAATTATCTTTTATTAGATTCAAGTATGTATCGTTTACATAGAAAAAATGTTACAATTATAAATGTTATATGCTATAAGTGTTATAGACATCAAGTGCATGACAGATTATTCATTTGGTCGGACTTTCTTTTTTTTCTAAGCTTGGCTAGTCCTTTAGCGAAGATCTATCGCACTGTTTGTTTCGACGGAACATAGGGACAAGTTGTGTTCATTTACGCTCGTTCGTTAAGGGAGAACACCACTGTGACCCCCTGTTTTTTTTTCACATTTTCCAAGAATTTTTTTTTGTGGGAAAAAAAAGAGATATTCGAAAAATTTGTTTGGGTTTTGTTCCTTGTTTATTAATGTATCAAAAAACATTTTTTTCACATTTGTCACGCCGCATGGTGGCGCTGGGGAAGCTCTCGCGTCAGGTGCTGTCATTTCCGCGGCACGCAGCAAAACTCTCTTCAACGTCGATCTGAAAAAAAATACCGAGTGTTTTCGTTAATAATATGATATTTTGAAGAGAAGTACACAGCGATTTGGAAAAATATTGTTTTAAAAAAAATAGGCACGCCTTTGAAATTAAAGTTATTTTCGAAGGCGTGCCTATTTTTTTTAAAACAATATTTTTCCAAATCCCTGTGTACTTCTCTTCAAAATATCATATTATTAACGAAAACACTCGGTATTTTTTTTCAAATCGACGTTGAAGAGAGTTCTGCTGCGTGCCGCGGAAATGACAGCACCTAACGCGAGAGCTTCCCCAGCGCCACCGTGCGGCGTGAAAAATGTGAAAAAAATGTTTTTTGATACATTAATAAACAAGGAACAAAACCCAAACAAATTTTTCGAATATCTCTTTTTTTTCCCACAAAAAAAAATTCTTGGAAAATGTGAAAAAAAAACAGGGGGTCACAGTGGTGTTCTCCGTTAAGAGAGGAAATAGGGTTAGACGGTTCAAAAAATCGTTTTTTTTTTTATTTCATAAATTGTTAGTAAAACTATTGAAAATTATGTTCCCAAAATTTTTAATGAAAATTCCGACTCGTTCTATTGTTATAAGCTATTAAGGGGGGAAATAGGGTTAGAACAGCGTTTTCTCAATGATTTTCATGAATTTTTTTATAGTATAAAAAATGAATAGAATTTATTGAAACTTTAAGAATATTTTATACATATATTTAAGTATATACTATAAAATTTTTGAAGAATTTCCTTGAAAAACACCGCAGGTATTAGCGACCCCATATTGCAGGTCAGCAATCAGACTCAGCATTTTGCTATTTTTTCAAACGCGTTTTTCTGAAAACGACTTTTTTTGAACTTGCGTACACGCTAGTTTGAAAAGTTTTCAAACAATCGTTTTGAAAATTGGCAGTGACTTTCTTCGTAGTATTGCGCTCTATATGAACCTAAAATTGGAATATTATCATTATTTAAAATAATTTTTTTTTTGCAAATAAAGTTGTAAAAAATGGCAAAGAATCATGCTTTTTTGTTTTGACCCCTGTAAAAAATTCAATTTTCTATTTTTTTGATAGCATTTAGGTTCATATAGAAGAGAGACATATAATAAAAGTAAATTCCAACCACGTTTGATTTCAGATGAAAATTGCGGCTTCCAGAATGTACGCAAAATGCTGAGTCTGATTGTGACCTGCAATATGGGGTCGCTAATATCTGCGGTGTTTTTCAAGGAAATTCTTTAACAATTCTGTAGTATATACTTAAATATATGTATAAAATATTCTCAAAGTTTCAATAAATTATATTCATTTTTATACTATAAAAAAATTCATGAAAATCATTGAGAAAACGCTGTCCTAACCCTATCTCCCCCCTTAACGGTGCTGAACTTGAATAACTAATCGGGAATCTTCTGAATTCCCATTTGAATATCTCAACAACAAATTCAACGTCAACGTTGAATATGGGACCAACGGAAAATCGCTTCTGTTTTGAAACGTCCGTTTTCGTATTTATATCTATTTGGGACGAGGAGTTATTTGTGAAAATAACGAACTAACCGTAATAATGATTGTAGAAGGTTGTTAATCTTTGTTTGAACATCATATTGACATTGAAATACGATAACGTTCGACCTCTAACCAATAATAAGCCGTTAATGGCGTTCAATTCCTTTTATTTGCCAATATAAAATTATCGAAAGTCCTACATTGTTGATTTTCGAAACAGCCTACTCGGTGTTCGTGCCAAATCGAACGGAAAAAAAATTGTGAACGTTGAAACGTGCACATTGCTTTCTGATTTTCCTTATCCATTTACGGAGCTTCCTCTATGTTTCTACACCTTTTTTTTTGACATGTTGAACCATTTTAAACTAGATCGCATTGAAAACTTGAAACGAAAAAAAAATGACGCCCCAAAATATGTATCCATCAATGTATGACATACTTTTGGCACACGGTCCTCTCATTTCGTTTATTCCAGTAGTTTCATCAAACCAAGTATATATACGAGGTCTGTACAAAAAGTATCGCGAATTTTGAATTTCGCGGGCTACGTATATTCGATTTTCGATTTTTTTGTGGCGTTAGGTTGGTACTCATGTCCCTCACTTATGCTGAAAAAAATCGGCCATTTTGAATGTTTAGTTCATTGTTGACAGCTGTTTTGGTCAGACTTGTTTTGGCTTGTCGTCGATTTCTGCCTATTCCAAAAAATCGATCAAAGAATCCGTATCAAATTTTGTGTGAAAAAGAAAATTAAGTGCGCGGACGCATTCGGAATGTTGACTGTGGCATATGGTGAAGCTACTTTGGACCAAAGCAACGTTTATCGGTGGTACAAAGTGTTCTCAGAGGGCCGAAAAGATGCGAACAACGAAATGCGTTCCGGACGCCCGAGCACATCAACAACAGACGAAAACATTGATGAAATGAAGAAAATAATATTGGCCAATCGTCGAATCACCGTTAGAGAAGTTGCTGAGGAACTAAACATATCGATTGGCTCGTGCTATTCGATTTTTACCAATGATTTGGGCATGAGACGGGTCGCCGCGAAATTCGTGACAAAATTGCTCAATTTCGAAGAAAAGCAGTGTCGCGTTAACATTGCTAAGGAGCTGTTGGACTCGGTCCGCGACGACCCAAATTTGCTCCAGAGGGTCACAACCGGTGACGAATCATGGGTTTATGGTTATGACGTGGAAACCAAAGCTCAATCATCGCAATGAAAGCTGCTTTTTTGGAATAGGCAAAAATCGAAAACATGCCAAAACACGTCTAACCAAAACAGCTGTCAACAATTAACTAAACATTCAAAATGGCCGATTTTTTCAGCATAAGTGAGGGACAAGTGTACCAACCTAACGCCACAAAAAAATCGAAAGTCGAATATACGTAGCCCGCGGAAATTCAAAATTCGCGATACTTTTTTAACAGACCTCGTATATGTATAGATACCGATACGCCGTTCGACTGAAGCGATATTTGCGCTAGTTGCTTTCGTACACCTATTTCTCTTCTTGGACCCAAGACCGTTCTATTTTTGACGCTGTACGATAAAGGTGTATAATGATGATTACACAGTTGTCGCTTTCGTAAAGCCGTAATATTTTTTTCCTCATTTGATATTTTTCGTCGGTTCGGTTTGTTTGCTCATTAAATATTGAGTCGCGTCGCACTAACGCTCAAGAAACTTCGCACTCGTCTACGAAATTATTTTGTGTTTTAATAAAAATTCTATGAATATATTCTAAACGTACTTCCAGTGATAAATTGAACTCCTCTTACTCCTTCTGTTATATACCGAGCTGAAAATTTTTTTCACGTAATCAGAGAAACATTTTGAAAAAATGTTCTTTTTTTTTTTAAAAAATAAAAAATGTATTTATTCAAAATAGCACAAACGACGAGGAAGCTAAATTTTAGAGTAATAATGTATAAATAGCAGTATGTAGAGTAAGTATGTGCATTCAGAGCAACCGGCGGCTTACGGCTTCGATGCTCCGTCACGCGAAGCATCGTAATCTCAGAGGAGGGGCGCACCGTGACTACTAGCGGTAGTTAGCAGCGGCTCGTAGTAAAATACTTCAAACTTCTGTGCTACCGCGACGAAGAGCGACCGCGTCGAAATTTTCGTGCTTGTAATACACATCCCCTTATGTACGATCCGAAACCGACGGACACGTACCTATCGTTTTTAATACTTTGTTATAAAAAAAAAAGTATTCATATTCTCCGTCGTAAATTTTCATGACTTTTTTCAGATGTGTTTGACTTTCGTATATAAAAAATTATAACCGGGTGAGATCATCGCTTCGAGGCCTACGGGTTATTTTTTCTAGCAGATATAGTCATTATGTTCAATCGGAAACCGGTGGACACGTAGCGTTTTTAATCGCTTTAATTTAAAAATATATTCATAATTTCCGTCGTTAAAAATATTCCTCAGAATGAATATTTTCAAATGTGTTTTCTTGCCAAATATAATATCAGTAGATTTTTCGTCGCAATATACGCGACATATTGCCTGCCGTGAAATTACATTCAGGTGAGATCATCGTTTCAAGAACTTCGAGTTATTATTACGACGCGAAATATACTTCTATCGTATCCGGAAAGAAAACACATTTGAAAATATTCATCAAAATGTTGCATGAACCGGTTTTAAAGAATCAACTCGATTTTTTTTTAATTAAAAATTCCATAAAGCGCCTCTATTGATTTTTTTTTCTTCAAATCCAAGAAATATTCTACGATAGTATGCAATCGATGTAAACAATAGTGACTCATCGATTGCCCGAAAATTACAGGATTCAGAGTCTCAACAAACGTCTATAATGGTTTTTTGAAAAATTCATAAATACGAGGGGCGGGGGGGGGGGCGAAAAAACGGGAATTGCGCTGCGGCAGGGAAGGAGAGTGGGGGAACCCATTGCTCGACCAGGTGTCCGGTTTTTTTCGCGTTGGAGACAAACTGTGAAACAAAAGAATGTAAATACCCCAAATCGAAGCATATGTAAATATCCTGTCTTTTGCCATTTTATTTTGTATTTTTTCTTATATGTAGTCGCTAATAGCCTAGATGCTGAATGCGACTAAAAATAAAAACAAAAAAAAAAATTGTGACTCATCGATTGCCCGAAAATTACAGGATTCAGAGTCTCAACAAACGTCTATAATGGTTTTTTGAAAAATTAATAAATACGAGGGGGGGGGGGCCGAAAAAAACGGGAATTGCGCTGCGGCAGGGAGGTAGAGTGGGGGAAGCCATTGCTCGACCAGGTGTCCGTTGGGGACACGTCTCCTGAGTTAGTGTGCGAAGTTCTGTCGCCGTGAGTGCATCGGTTCGCCCGTGGGAATTTTTGTAGTGAAACAACTTTTTCCATTTCGGCGAAGACGTGATGGCCGATTGTCGAGAGCAACGCGCGGCTGTGAAATTTTGTTTCCTGTTGGGGAAATCGGCCGCGGAAACTACCGTAATGCTTAAGACTGCTTATGGAGATGCTGCCATAAGTAAAACCAGAGTCTACGAGTGGTTTTCACGTTTTAAAAATGGAGAAATGTCAATTGAAGACCAACCCTGTTCAGGACGCCTCTCAACGTCAAGAAGTGACGAAAACGTCGACAAAATCAATGCTCTCATTCATGAAGACCGTCGCCGAAACATTGATCAACTCTGTGAGATGTCTGGGATATCATGGAGTTCAATTCAGAGGATTTTATCGAAAGATTTGCACACGGGCCGAGTTGCAGACAAATTTGTCCCTCGCCTTCTCACAGACGAGCAAAGTGAGCGTCGACTTCAGGCATGTTTTCAACTTCAAAATCAGCTCGAAGAGGACCCTGAACTTTTTTCCAAGGTGATTACTGGTGATGAATCGTGGTGCTATGGATACGACCCCGAAACAAAGCAGCAATCAAGCCAGTGGAAGACATCTCGCTCTCCTCGTCCGAAAAAAGCTTCTCAAGTGAAGTCAAACATCAAGACAATGCTCATTTGTTTCTTCGATTGCAGAGGTGTTGTGCGCGCGGAGTTCGTTCCCCCGGGTCAAACTGTCAACCAGAAGTTCTACTTGAAGGTTTTGAAAAGATTGAGGGAGAGTATCCGGAAGAAAAGGGCAGATCTTTGGCGCACAAGTGACTGGTTCCTCCATCATGACAACACGCCGGCCCACGCCGCTCTCTCCGTAAAGCAGTTTTTGACCAAAAACTGCATGACACCAATTGTCCAATCCCCCCCTACTCACCGGATCTAGCCCCCTGTGATTTTTTTTTGTTCCCCAGACTCAAAAGGGACATGAGAGGAAAGCGTTTGGCGACTGTGGAGGAGGTAAAACAAAAATCGCTGGAAGGCCTAAAGAACATCCCGATAAGTGAATTTAAAAAATGTTTCAACATTGGAAGGATCGTTTGCAGAGGTGCGTTGTGGTCAAAGGAGAATACTTTGAAGGCGATCGAAATTTGGTGTAAAAATATTAAAAAATAAAGAAATTATGACGAAATTCCCGTTTTTTTTGGGTCCCCCCTCGTATATAAATTTCAAATGCTTCGATGGATTTTCTCCAAAATCAATAGCGAATTGTATTTTATGATAGTCCATTTGTGTCAAAAGTTCCAGCCCGTCAGCTCGAATATTGCGTGAGTCATCCTAATATGGGGTTAAGAACATTTTTTTGAATATGTTCAAAATCTTATAAAATCCAAAATAATTTGTTAATTGTCACAAAAGTTATAGTGAAGAAAGGGACAATACTTGTTCACTTGCGTGCCAAATTTCAGCCCGAAATCTCAAATCCCGAAAACACACACACACACATCCATCTCGACATTTTGCTTTTTTATAAAAGAAACTTTACTTTCATAAATAAAAAAAATCGTGTTATTATTGTCAATGTGTTTAAAATCTTCCAAACATCGAAAAATCTTATTCCGAAAGAATATGCAGCTGAATGTACAGACTTTGTGAGTTTGGTATGGCTTTTTGAAATTCTCGGAAAATGTCTGCAGTTTTTGAAAAGTCGGGCTAATTTTTTTTTAGATAAATAGACTATCATCAAACGACGGTTTTTATTGAATTTGGCGATAATCGGTGGAACAGTTTAGATTTTTTGAAATTTTGAATTTTGAGAAAAATGCTTGTGGTCACTGTGACATCCGCAAATTTTGAAATAGTGGAGTATTTTTTTTATATGAATAGAGTACTATTGCGAAACGGTCGATACTAAATCTGGCAAAAATCGGATGAAACCTTCGGGTTTTATAAAATTCTGAATTTTTTCGAAAATCTTTGTTGACTACTCGAGCTTTTGCAAAAATTTGTAATTTTCCTCGTTCTCGAGCAACTGACAAATTTCGAATTTATTGAGCTCCAACAGTTTCTGACGTTCGAGCTTCGTCAAGTTCGTGTTTATCCTACTGAGTTCGAACTGTTAAGCAAAAAATCGATAATAAAAATGTTACACGAATTTTTTTATTAACATTTTTCGCTATGTTTCACAATCAGGAGAAATTGGACCCGTCGACAATTTTCTTCAAAATTCACTCTTAGATTTAATAAGAAAAAAATGTACTTATTTAATCAATTCTTCATAAGTGTAACATCGATGTTTGCCTCGATGCCTTTTAAAGTCACTCCCGACGTGAGTTATAAAATTCAACAACGCGGATGAAAATATTCCTTGTTTTCTGTACGCGTCAACTCCTATGTCACCTTGTCGTTCTGACAATTTCGCTCGATCGGCGTTGAGTATCAGTGGCAAGTGAGCAATAAGCTCGTAACAAAGAAAAAATCATAATAAGCTTGACGAAAAAAAGGCCTTTTGACGAAAACGTCTTGCCTTTAAACCTCTGGAAAAAATAATATATTATGTCCTTCTAAGAAAGTCTCTAAAAACAATAAAAATAAAAACGATGATCGTTACAGAAAAATTACGTTTCACTAATTATAATATTTTTCAAATTCACACCATTTTCATGTTCCATCGTAACAATTTTCTGACTGACGGTCAAGTATTTGATCTTGCCACAATTTTGCACAATATATTCGACTTTAAGATGAAAGCTATACTCTAAAAAAAAAAAACTAAATCATAATAGGCAATCGGTTATATTTAATATCTCGTTCGTAATTCTAAACTCACGTAATAGGTGTTCGTTATTCAATCAGCACGTTGATTAATCATTTACTAGATTCGGTTGGGAGGGATCGTTTACTTTTAATTGAGTGGGCAAATCTTTTTTTTTGTCCATTGACGCCCTTTTTGACGCTCGTTAAAATGAACTGAAGTTAAATAAAAATCCATGGAATTGATACCATCGTGAACTTGAGTTCAAACTTGATTTTGTACTTCAACTTATGCGCAAGTTGGAAGTTGATTGACGTCTTGCAAGTACACTCAAGCTCGGACTTTATTCCCCATTTTAATTTAGACTCAAGTTCGAACAGAATTCTCGACTCGACTCAAGTTCGATGTTGAATTAAAACGTGAATTTAGACCAGAGCTCGAATTCGATTTCGTTTTTCGAATTGAATTTAAACTCACGCTCGAACTTGATTCTCGACGCGGATTTTGCAGAGAAGCTCGAATTCAATTTCCGACTTGAATCAAGTTTGAATTTCCGACTTGAACCTAAATTCAGTTTCCGACTTGAATATAGATTCAATTTACGACTTGAATCTAGTTTGAATTTCCCACTTGAATCTCGATTGAATTTCCGACTTGAATATAGATTGAATTTCCGACTTGAATCTAGATTCAATTTCCGACTTCAATCTAGATTAAAATTCCGACTTGCATCTAGATTTAATTTCCGACTTGAATCAAGTTTCAATTTCCGACTTGAATCTAGATTCAGATTAATTGAACTCCTCTTACTCCTTCTGTTATATACCGAGCTGAATATTTTTTCACGTGATCAGAAAAGCATTTTGAAGAAATTTTCTTTTTTTTTTTATTCAACATAAAAAATGTATTTATTCAAAAAGTTAAAATTTATTAATTTTAATTCTATTCAAAATAATAAAAAAAACATTTTTTACGACTTTCAAACATGAGCCTCTCCCCTCAAAGGATAGTTAGTATTGAATTTGACGAGAATCGGTGGACTAGTTCATATTATACGCCACTCAAAATTTCAAATTCACAACTTTCTGAGTTTGCACAATTCTTCAATAATTTCTAACACTATTGCCGCTGTGGCTCATCCATTTTCCAAAATTTCGATCTATAACTTGGTAAATAGGTGCGGAAGGTCTCAAAGAGTGTAATAAATAATAATAAAAAAATCGTTTTTCTGCCAATTCTAGCTGACTCAACCTCCTTAAAAATGACCTGTGTTTGTCTTTCCGCAAAATCGTGAAATCCCGAAGCCGTGCCGTACCGGAAAGCGAATATTCATCCACGTATATTTTTCGTAAAATATCAAATGCTTTAGAAAATTCGTTAAACAGCATATTTGAAAGGTGAAAAATAATGCCCTGGCCGTGCCATTGCGTCTAACTTTATTATAATAAATAAAACATTACTTTTATTATAATAGTTAAAGTAAAAGTATCATTGAAGGGCGATTGAGGTCCATTTTCACGAGAATCGATAAAACCATTGCAATTCTGCAAAATTTTAAGTTATTCTATAAATTTTGGATTTCCAAGGCATGTAGGGAAAAAGGCTACAAGTTGCTTCGTCGAAATTACACACCCAGATTTCTCTATGAGAAAGGAAAAATTAAGAAACAAAACATTCCTCATAGAGGAGGCTTTAAGCATTGTGTGAAATTTTGAGGATGAAACTTTCAAGTTGCATCTTGCAGCTTTTTCCAATTACTCGGCGTTTATTTTCGACTCTAAGTTTTTGTTATCTAATCCGAAATGAGGAATTTTGACTTTATAAGCGGGTCTGACGATGATGAACTCTTCTATACAAAGTGAACAATTCTCGGTGCGAAACGTGAGTGATAAGAAAATGTAAACAATTGTTTAAGCCTTGGAAACGTACCAGTTGAGAATTCGCGATCAATGCGAAAAGCATACACGACGAGGAAGCTAAAATTTAGAGCAATAATGTATAAATATTATGTGCCATTCTTATTTTATTTTTAAATAAAATTTATTAAGCAAAGAAGACCTTCGGAGGTGATATCAAATTAGAAATGTGAATCAGCTATCGGCGTGAGAGCTAGTAGCGTTATTACAAGTGTTATCTCCAACCGCGAAAAGGTTTAAGCTCCGTCTCCCGACGTCGCCTGCGGAGACGTAACGGAAGTTATTGGCTTTATTCGCCGGGATTCTCGTAGAAATTGTAAATCAAAATTCGTGGTCAACGCCCTAGCGACAAGTGTAAATATGAGAGCTGCCGGGCAGTATTAAACGACAACTCGACGAATAACGTTAGTGAAATAAAAACCAACCGAAACTGTAGTCGATCGTAAACGCGCCAATAAAGGTGAACGACATCCGACATAGAACGGGCGGTATACAAAGCCGTTACAAAGTACCGAAGTGCTCCACTGCAGGGAGACTCGGTAGTGCCCGACGTATAGGCCTGTTGCGTATCTCCGGCAGCGCCGCCCTATCGGTAAGATCTGGCAACAGAAGGGTTACCCAGCTGACGAAACGTTCATTGTGGCTTCGAATAGCAGCGAAATTATTCGCTCAAATAGAAATTGCAGCTTTGTCGATTGCTTCAATACCGAAGCTAAAAATCCGGAGTTAAAGTTCTATTGTTTTCCATCAAAAAGTTATGAAATAGAAAGAAAGAAACGATGGATTCAAGCCGTTAAGAGAAGGTAAGTTAATGTATGATTATTTAATATATAAATAAGGTACAGAATTATTTCAATCAAATTTTTATTATGTGGATATACAATTGTTATAATATTTTTATACAAGTTCTGAAGCTTCTCGGGACATTCAATTCTTTTTAGAATTATCTTCAATCCTTTATCTTGTAAAAGACATTCATAATTGTGATAAGTAGCACCAGTTTGGAATTTTAATACCAGGGGTGTTAGTTGAAGTTTGCCGGTTTTACCAGTAGATGTCGCTAGCAATATGTATACATTTCTATGATTTGGCATGTATGTAATTTTTTTTCTATTGACATTAACCTACAAAAATACGCAAGTCATATTCCGCCAAAATAATAGCGTCATATTTGTTTACCTCAGTGAATATGTCGAGTTTCGTTCCAAGTAAATCGCATTTGCGGCATTCGTTGCTTTTCTTATTTCATCAAAAGAAAAAAGCAGCTGAAGCTCACCGGTTGCTAGTAGAAACTTATGGTGAACATGCTCCAGTGATTAGACCATGTGAGACATGGTTTCGTCAATTTAAAAGTGGAGATTTCGATTTGACAGACAATGAACATCCTGGTGCAGCGAAAAAGTTCGAAGACGAGGAATTGCAGGCGTTATTGGATGTTGATCCAACCCAATCGCAACAAAAATTGGCAGAAACACTAAATGTTACTCGAGGAGCAATTTTCCAACGTTTAAAAGCCATGGGAATGATCCAAAAGTATGGAAAATGGGTGCCACACCAGCTGAACGATAGACAAATGGAAAATCGAAAAACCGGTTGTGAAATGCTGCTTCAACGATTCGAAAGGAAATCTTTTCTGCATCGAATTGTCACGGGGGACGAAAAGTGGAATTATTTTGAGAACCCGAAGCGAAAAAAATCACGGCTTTCACCTGGTGAAGCCGGCCCATCAACTGCAAGGCGAAATCGCTTTGGCCGTAAGACAATGCTCTGTGTTTGGTGGGACCAGTGTGGTGTGGTGTACCACGAGTTGTTAAAACCTGGTGAAACGGTGATCAAGGATCGCTACCGACAACAAATGATCAATTTGAATTATGCGTTGATCGAAAAACGGCCGGAATGGGCCCGAAGACATGGCAAAGTTATCTTGCAACATGACAACGCGCCGTCTCATACCGCTAAACTGGTGAAAGACACATTAAAAACACTTAATTGGGAAATATTATCACACCCGCCGTACTCTCCAGACCTCGCCCCGTCCGACTATCACCTTTTCGCATCGATGGGACACTCCCTTGCAGAGCAGTGCTTCGCTAATTTTGAAGAAGTCGAAAAATGGCTCGTCGAATGGTTTACCTCGAAAGAGAAAATGTTTTTTTGGGATGGTATCCATAATTTGCCTGAGAGATGGGCGAAATGTGTAGAAACCAATGGTCAATACTTTGAATAAAAAAATTTTGAGATTCCTCTGAAATTTAAGTGTTTTCTTTATCGAAAAAACCGGCAAATTTCAACTAACACCCCTGGTAATTCCTCACACACAATACGCAATTCTTCCAGATGCTTCTCTTTTTCTTGCCTGTGAAGAGCTCTTTCTGATTTAGTTAATTTCCCAGTTTGTACGTATTTCGCAAATGAACAGTCTAGCAGCGTAAGTTCTTCTTGTACGTGTTCAATTTCATCTACCGGGGAGCATTTTTACGAAACAGCTATTCTTTGTGAAACTAAACTGTCTATAGTGCATCCTTTTTTGTATTTTGCAGATTGGAAGTTACTAGGCTTATTCCACATTAGCGGCTGGTCGGTTTTGGATGTAGTACATTCTTCATTGACATAAATGCACACAGCTGCGACGTTTTTACACCCTCGTTTAGATAGACCAGCTTTCAAGCGCAATTACTGTATGAAATCGAACGATCGTTTTGCAACTGAAAAATATTCATAGATTCTTTCATAGCTAACATTTAATTAATTAATGATTAATTAACAAATTTAACTAATTAATTATATTATTTATATACAGTAGTTTTATTTAATTTACCGTTTGTTTCCAATATTTTTCACAAAATTACCTACAGAAAGTGTCTATTAATTTACAAATTTAATAAACTTACTTCAATTGTGATTTCATATGGAGGATTATTTATTTTAATTTCAGGTAAAACTTTCCCTTTTATGATCCGCGAAGTACCGTTGTCGTCTACAATCTCTCTGACTTCACTAATGTGATTACTTCGGAATAATTTTATTCCTAATATATTAAGGGAAATAGACATAGAAAACGTGGTCTTTTTTCATAAATAACAGTTAAAGTAACGTTAAAATTTTATTTAACATTTTCCGTATGAAATATATTGTGTTTTATACGTTAGCAAAATTTATTTATCAATAACCTCGTTCGCATTCAACGCGTATATTCTTGCAAATACAATACCTTTGGAGATAGATTTTGGACAAAACAAATTGGTCTTAACATTTTGAAAGCCGCAATAAATTATAAGGGAGGTCATTTTGTTGAATAGGAATAATAAACGTTTCATTTTCTCTATACTTGTGTTTACATGTCGTATTTTTGCGCCAGCTGACCACCTTCGTTATGCCTTCCGTGGACCGATAGACGGCGCGTCGATCGACCACGGGAGATACGTAACAGGCCTATAGCGGCCGGTATTACATTCGGAGACCGAACTCGTCAAGATCGTTCCTAGCGACAATCCAGAACCAGATCTTCTGAAAACTTTTCATTAAACAACGTTCCTAGTGACATTATCCGGTGCGTAACGTTATGAGTTGTGTACATAATAATCATTATTATTTACTGTTACGGCTCTTTCGTAGGGCGAGAAACGAGCAACCTACATTGCTCGACAGTTTTACGTTCATCAAACTACCCGTCGATCGACATCAACGGAAAGAACTGGCGCAGTATAACGATATTGTTTAAATAATAAGCATTATTCACTTTTACCGCTTCGTCCTAGAGCGGGAAATGAGCAATCGTCAGCTAATACGAACTGCATACGTTATGCTGTGTCCAAGCGTTACTGACTAGGGGCGAAATCACGGGCGAAATCCACTCGCTCCATATGTGTACACACAACAATATGAAGAATATGTGCATTCACAGCAACCGGCTGCTTACGGCTTCGATGCTCCGTCACGCGAAGTATCGTAATCTCACAGAAGACGCGCCCCGTGACATCTAGCGCTCGTTAGCAGCGGCTCGTAGTAAAATACCACGAACTTCTGCACTACCGCGACGAAGATCGATCGCGTCGAAATTTTCATGCGTGTGATACACATCCCTTATGTACGACGTTTTTAATACTTTGTCATAAAAAAAAAGTATTCATATTCTCCATCGTAAATTTTCATGACTTTTTTCAGATGGGTTTGACTTTCGTATATAAAAAATTATAACCGGGTGAGATCATCGTTCCAAGGCCTCCGAGTTATTTTTTTTAGCAGATATAGTCCTCATGTTCAATCGGAAACCGGCGGACACGTAGCGTTTTTAATAATTTTAATTAAAAAAATTTTCATAATTTCCATCGTTGAAAATATTCATCAATATGAGTATTTTCAAGTGTGTTTTCTTGCCAAATATAATAACAATAGATTTTGCGTCGCAATATATGCGACATATTGCCTGCCATGAAATTACATCCAGGTGAGATCATCATTTCAAGACCTTTGAGCTATTTTTTCAGCAAATATAGTCTTTATGTACAATCCGAAACCCGCGGTCATTTAGCGTTTTTAATATTTTTAATTAAAAAAATATTCATAACTATTTTTTACCGTGGTACCGATTTTCACAACGGAGTCAGACCGAATTTTCCGGGATTTCGTCAGTTCTTTTCTTTTCAACGAATCACTAAAATCATCACGTCGACATTTTTGTTTTTTCCGAATATCATCCGAGTTGAACTTGTAATATTTTTCGAACCTGTTTCGATTTTTGGTTTCGGGTCTATCCGATGCGAACCAGAACGTGAAATATTTCTTTCTTTTTTTTTTTGAAAACATTTAATGAGGTCTGAGGGTTATTCGCGTCGAATCCAGTTGAAGTTTTAATAATCTCGTAAATTATAAGTTTCAACAATTATAAAAGGGATTAGAATTTATAACGGAAATTAAGAATCTAAATTGTCTATTCGTTAGTCTACGAGTTGGTTATTGACGTTCGGTTTAATATTGATTTAATGCCGCACAAACGACCGCCCAGTCGCTTATTTTGATGACCACATGTCTCCTCCACCAGCACCACTCAATCAAGGTAAGTGTCGTTTATTTGAATTTTTTCATAAAAATTATCATTATCGCCGAGTTCACATTCCACCACATATTACTGATCCACACAGTTTTTTGGTGAAAATCGTCGTCCAAGTGATAAAATTTCCATTCAACCAAAAGAATAAGTAATAACCTACAAAACAAACAAAACGAGTGCTATTCTTAGAGTCGTATCCCTCAAAAAAGGCTAGTTAGTCTGAGATTGATTCCAGAAGTAGCAAAGGGGAGAATTTTTCTCCTTGATTAGAGAGTCTCAGTCAAATTCAACGTAACGTTCGTGAAAAAAATTAATAGTTCCCAAAGACTCCATTTTTGACGCAACACCATCGAGAGTCAACGATGAAAGGCATCACAGAGTTTAGTACAGGCTATACGTAAACATTTCGAATGGAATAGAGGAGATCGAAAAAACGTTAAGACGATTGGGTGAAAAAAAAAATTGGACATGGTTGGAATATAAATAAATTACTATATGTATTTTTGTATGCTTTTATTGTCATTATACACGGCTTCTACATCATTACAGGCATGTAAGCACAAAAATAGTAAACTTTTAAAAATATATATATATATATTTTTTTTTTCAGTTCATCGCAGAAGACCCGAGAATGATTTCATTTATGCGCATATGCCTACCGGACCGGATAATAACACAAAGGTCCAAGGTAGGCATGCTGAGCCACAGCACGACTGGCCCAAAATGCACTGGATAGGATAAAAAATTGACAAAATTATTAATAACAAAAAAATGTCGTTGTTGACACTGCGTTAAAAAAATATCGGGGCGTTTTTAATCCGAATTAATGACACGCATTGAAAGATTAATTTTTACTAAAAACTCCACCTTTAATACCGATTCTTGGACCCAGCAAATATAATTATATTCGAGAAAAATGGCTTAAGGGTATATTTTTTTTGTCTAATTCTCAAGATGATCTCATCATTTTTATATAAATGGCATGCTTGCTTGAACGTAATATTAAATAATTCAAAAATTGACAATGAAATTTACTTACCAGGCTTCCACTAGGAATGCAATTTTTCTTTTCAGCAGGCATTGAAGACACCATAAATGTCCCCATCATCAATACGACAAAAATAGTAGCCAGTAATACCCTCATATCGATTTCCTATTCTTCTTTTCCTCTCAGAATACCTGGAACAACAAAAAATGGACGGGTACCGTATATATATTTTTCATTATATTATTTTATAATTATTGAAGAATATACTAACATTTTATTGTATTTTTTCTTTTGCGTTCTTGAATTTTCAAAAATTCATATTGGATGTGTACATTGTAAAATATGTTAAGCTCAAAGAAATGGTCACGTTGAGACGATATAATGGTCAAGCACGGTGTGTCGCCATGGAAAAACAGTAACAAAATCTATTAAAATATTACAACTGTGCGCTTAACGGCAGGGATAAGCGCATTCCTCCACTTTCCCGCACTTGTAAGTGGGAGAGAGATCGAAAAAAACTTGGTAACAATTTTTTCTCGAATCGAAAAGAATTAATAGAGCCGCCTGCGTTTATCAATTACACAGATGACCCCACTATTTTTTTGTCATTATATAGAATAAGCCACCTCCGAGAGAAATGCTTTCAACATTTTTTGAGATTATTTTTTGAGGTATATTATGAGGTAAGGTAAATTTTGGATTCGGGTCTGCAAGTTGCGCCAGTGGAATATAGACGAACTAAAGGAAAACACACTTTTCCACCATTACTATGTATTTTCCGGTCAAATTCCCTTATAAAACCCTTGTACCAGTGCGACGAATAAATTTCCAAAATAAAAATAAGTCTGAAAGATTGATTCTAGAATTTCCTCTACTGTTCGAAGAGGTTACACTGTCATGAGTCATTTTCATCTGAAACCGACTCGTGTCAGTGTAACCTGTCCGATGATAGACATAATTTTACTGCTCACTCCGCAGAAAAAAATCTCTAACATCTCCGTCGTTTGATCCGCTGAAAAAAATCTTGAAAATTTTCAGTGTTCACACCGCTGAAAAAAAACTCTTTGACAGAAAAAATAACGCAGACCGCTCTTTCAATTCTCATGGAGTCGGAGTTGAAATTTACAAAAATGATGTAAAGTGGTAGTGATTCAGATTTTTTTGTCCGCCAGATATTTTCCATTGCATGGGTTAAGAATGATATTCGCATTATCGAAGAGATTTGCAGCGTCAAGTGATTTTATCTGCATGTTATATGTTTTCAAGGTGAATATGTCAAAATACTGACATATTGACATTATGAATGCGCTGAATGAAGTGTTTTTATGCCGAAAGAGTTTCACAGTACTTTAACATATTCTCCTTGAAAACATATAACAAGTAGATAAAATAATTTGATGCTGTAAACCTCTTCGATAATGAAGGTATCATTCTTAACGAACACAATGGAAAATATCTGCCTGACAAAAAAAAATTTGAACCGCTGTAACTTTTGGACCATGTATATGGTGTTTGGTGTTGAATTTAGCGAAAATCGATGGAAGGGTTAACATTTTGTGGAAATCGATTTTTGTTTGTTTTAAAAAAAATGTAGTGATCATTCGAACTTGGCCAACGTTTAAGATATACGATACAATTATTTCGCACGAATAGAGTACCATCAAATTGAGTTCAGCACCAAATAAAAAATTTGACGCAAATTTCGGTGAAATCAATGGACATATTAAGATTGTATGAAATCTTGAAATATCTCAATAAATAAAAGGGTGATTTTCGAAATCGAGGTGAGAGAAAAAGGGCAGAAATTAGATACTTCCACATTGCTTCCCCATTGTTTTAACTGGCTTAAATTGCTTCCTCTGTGGAGAAGCCAAAATTGAAAAGTCCAAGCATATAAATAATATCTATATCGATACGAAAAAAAGTTAATAAGGACCGCTAAGGAATAAGTACGAGTTTTGCCGAACTTTTATTGTTTCCCTTTAAATTCACTTTTTACCAAACACACAGAATCAATTTCGAAGTTTGCGAAAATATAGCAAGATATGAAATTCAAAAGGTTGAATCCAGTAAATTGTTTAAAAAATATTCGAGCTTTAGAAGTAGACGTTGGGGATTAAGCAGGTATGACAGTTACCATTATTCTGTTATAGCGTTCTATTCTTTTATAAAAATGTGGACAACGAGAGGGCATTGATTGATGAATTGAAATTGTAACACTTACTACGGTTTCTCGGTGTCGTTGAAACGGTGAGAGTCGAAACTGGGATTGAATCAGGAGAAGTTCTTCGTAGATATAAGGTTACTCGTTGAAACTTCAGAAAATAGCTGTCTCACTAAACGTATTTCGGGGGCTTTTTATATCCGTTGTTCGCACAAAGAAATGTGAAAACTGGGGGTGGTAAGACCCGACGATTGGTTCAACGATAAGTTCGAGTGTTTTCCCTCACCTTTGCTGTGCCGAGAGGGAGAAGTTTATCGGCTTATCATAAAAGTTTCAACGGTTACAAGATTAAAACGATTTTGTTTTTTTTTTTCACATGATCTATGGAGATCGAAATTGTTGTATGGTTTTATAAAAAAAATAATAATAATCTTACTAGTATAATAAAGCTGATGAGTATGGATGTTTGTTCGAACGCGCGAATCTCAGGAAATACTAATCCGATTTGAAAAAGTCTTTTTGCATTAGATAGCCCGTTTATTAGGGAAGGCCATATAACTTCATGCTATAACCTTAAGAAGCGACAGCGGCGCCGGTTTGTTTTTTAGTGATTGGTCCTTTTATTTTTCCACATAATTTCCGAATGGTATTTGTAGTTAATGAGTTGCGCTTGGTTTGGTACTCATAATGCGTATGAAACAGATATATGATCCAAATTAAATGCGGGTGAAACCGCGGGGCCCAGTTAGTAAAACAATAGATGGTCCATTTAAAAGTGGTTCCGTTGAAAATATAAAAAACAAATTTCGCAAACGACGTACGCGTCATGTTCATAGAACTGCCAAAAAATTTGTTCTAAAAAAATTTATAAAAACCTTGTAACCATGAAACGGTGAAACTTTATTGCTTTAAGACGATACGGTTAATGTGCTGGCCGGCGTGCAATTACGTCTCTGATATAGTTAAATAAAATAGAAAAATCTTTATGCAACACTTTCAAGACGCAGGAGATATCGATTATGGTCGAATTAGTGAATCGTCTTATAGATCACTCAATTTATAAGAAAACGGCCTAAAAATCTGAAAAAAAATCAGGTACAAAATTAACACGATGCAGGGTCGCAAATTTGCAATTATCAATGTTATTCGACATCAACTTCAGTAGAATGTTTGGAGAATCTTTCGGCAAAAAGTTTTGGAGATCATTAGTCCAATGATTGTTGTGGATTTGATTACTTAAAAGCCAAACGGAAATTCGTATTCTTTCTACAATATTAACAAGAGAAAGGAATAATAATTATCTTTTATTAGATTCAAGTATGTATCGTTTTCATAGAAAAAAAATTACAATTATAAATCTTATATGCTATAAGTGTTATAGACATCAAGTGCATGACAGATTATTCATTTGGCCGGACTTTCTTTTTTTTCTAAGCTTAACTAGTCCTTTAGCGGAGATCTATCGCACTGTTTGTTTTGTCGGAACGTAGGGACAAGTTGTGTTCATTTACGCTCGTTCCTTAACGGTGCTGAACTTGAACAACTAATCGGGAATCTTCTGAATTCCCATTTCAATATTTCAACAGTAAATTCAACGTCAACGTTGAATATGGGACCAACGGAAAATGGCTTCTGTTTTGAAACGTCCGTTGTCGTATTTATACCTATTTGGGATGGGGAGTTATTCGTGAAAATAACGAACTAACAATAATAATGATTGTAGAAGGTTTTTAATGTTTGTTTGAACATCATATTGACACTGAAATACGATAAAGTTCGACCTCTAACCAATAACGATCCGTTAATGGCGTTCAATTCCTTTTATTTGCCAATATAAAATTATCGAAAGTCCTGCATTGTTGATTGTCGAAGTAGCCTACTCGGTATTCGTGCCAAATCGAACGGAAAAAAATTGTGAACAGTGAAACGTACACATTGTTTTCTGATTTTCCTTATCCATTTACGGAACTTTCTCTATGTTTCTAAACATATTTTTTCGACATGTTGAACCGTTTTAAACTAGATCGCATTAAAAACTTGAAACGAAAAAAAAAAATGACGCAGCAAAACATGTATCCATCAATGTATGATATACTTTTGGCACACGGTCCTCTCATTTCGTTTATTCCAGTAGTTTCATCAAACCAAGTATATATATATATATGTATATATACCGATACGCCGTTCAACTGAAGCGATATTTGCGCTAGTTTCTTTCATACACCTATTTCTCTTCTTGGACCCAAGGCCGTTTTATTTTTGACGCTGTACCATAAAGGTATAATGATGCTTACACAGTTGTCGCTTTTGTAAAACCGTAATATTTTTTTCTTCATTTGATATTTTTCGTCGGTTCGGTTTGTTTGCTGATTAAATATCGAGTAGCGTCGCACTAACGCTCAAGAACTTTCGCACTCGTCTACGAAATTATTTTGTTTTTTAATAAAAATGCTATGAATACATTCCAACGTATTTCCAGTGATTAATTGAACTCCTCTTACTCCTTCTGTTATATACCGAGCTGAATATTTTTTTCACGTGATCAGAAAAGCATTTTGAAGAAATTTTCTTTTTTTTTTTATTCAACATAAAAAATGTATTTATTCAAAAAGTTAAAATTTATTAATTTTAATTCTATTAAAAATAATAAAGAAAACATTTTTTACGACTTTCAAACATGAGCCTCTCCCCTCAAAGGATAGTTAGTATTGAATTTGACGAGAATCGGTGGACTAGTTCATATTATACGCCACTCAAAATTTCAAATTGACAACTTTCTGAGTTTGCACAATTCTTTAATAATTTCTAACACTATTGCCGCTGTGGCTCATCCATTTTCCAAAATTTCGATCTATAACTTGGTAAATAGGTGCGGAAGGTCTCAAAGAGTGTAATAAATAATAATAAAAAAATCGTTTTTCTGCCAATTCTAGCTGACTCAACCTCCTTAAAAATGACCTCTGTTTGTCTTTCCGCAAAATCGTGAAATCCCGAAGCCGTGCCGTACCGGAAAGCGAATATTCATCCACGTATATTTTTCGTAAAATATCAAATGCTTTAGAAAATTCGTTAAACAGCATATTTGAAAGGTGAAAAATAATGCCCTGGCCGTGCCATTGCGTCTAACTTTATTATAATAAATAAAACATTACTTTTATTATAATAGTTAAAGTAAAAGTATCATTGAAGGGCGATTGAGGTCCATTTTCACGAGAATCGATGAAACTATTGCAATTCTGCGAAATTTTAAGTTATTCTATAAATTTTGGATTTCCAAGACATGTAGGGAAAAAGGCTACAAGTTGCTTCGTCGAAATTACACACCCAGATTTCTCTATCAGAAAGGAAAAATTAAGAAACAGAACATTCCTCATAGCTTTAAGCATTGTGTGAAATTTTGAGGATGAAACTTTCAAGTTGCACCTTGCAGCTTTTTCCAATTACTCGGCGTTTATTTTCGACTCTCGAAGTTTTTTTATCTAATCCGAAATGAGGAATTTTGACTTTAAAAGCGGGTCTAACGATGATGAACTCTTCTATACAAAGTGAATAATTCTCGGTGCGAAACGTGAGTGATAAGAAAATGTAAACAATTGTTTAAGCCTTGGTAACGTACCAGTTGAGAATTCGCGATCCGCATGGCGTTAGTTTTTCGTTCTCTTTGGCCTTCACCCGATATTGACTCATGTCCGCACGAGATATAAAAAAATGTTGCGCGCGAATGAAAAGCACACACGACGAGGAAACTAAAATTTAGAGCAATAATTTATAAATATTATGTGCCATTCTTATTTTATTTTTAAATAAAATTTATTAAACAAAGATGACCTTCGGAGGTGATATCAAATTAGAAATGTGAATCAGCTATCGGGGTGAGAGCTAGTAGCGTTCTTACAAGTGTTATCTCCAACCGCGAAAAGGTTTAAGCTCCGTCTCCCGACGGAGCCGGGGTTGTCGTATTTATACCTATTTGGGATGGGGAGTTATTCGTGAAAATAACGAACTAACAATAATAATGATTGTAGAAGGTTTTTAATGTTTGTTTGAACATCATATTGACACCGAAATACGATAACGTTCGACCTCTAACCAATAACAATCCGTTAATGGCGTTCAATTCCTTTTATTTGCCAATATAAAATTATCGAAAGTCCTGCATTGTTGATTGTCGAAGTAGCCTACTCGGTATTCGTGCCAAATCGAACGGAAGAAAATTGTGAACAGTGAAACGTGCACATGCGTGTATTTGCGCTAGTTTCTTAGCAATAAGTGTTATTTTATTCAAAGTCGTTTTGTTTACATTCGGTTACAGCTTGCCTTTGGATTTTTCTGATCATACATGTGTGCTGAGATCTTCGGTGAATAACAATTATTTGCCTTACGACTATTTGCGCCAGTTTCTTTCATACACCTATTTCTCTTCTCGGACCCAAGACCGTTCTATTTTTGACGCTGTACCATAAAGGTGTATAATGATGATTACACAGTTGTCGCTTTTGTAAAACCGTAATATTTTTGTCCTCATTTGATATTTTTCGTCGGTTCGATTTGTTTGCTCATTAAATATTGAGTCGCCTCGCACTAACGCTCGAAGAATTTCGCACTCGTCTACGAACTTATTTTGTGTTTGAATAAAAATGCTATCAATACATTTAACGTGCTGCCAGTGATAAATTGCTTACCGTGGAATTTTTCCAGAATCCTTCTGAAAAAAGCTATTGTGGCCTATTAACCCAAGTCATTGGCGTGGATCTTTTTTTATTTATAAAACGGGTCACCGAAATGTATCGCCTCTACATAATTAACAAGTGGAAGGTATGATTATTATCTTGTGTTTAGTTTTATGATGCTTACAGACACGTTTTTTACTTCCGGATCTTGTAGTGATCATTCTACTGCTATTAGCAGAATGTTCTCACAACTTAGAAGTAAGAAAGACACAATTTGTTTACTCGATTTTTGTCCATCTATATCGCTATATCGTCTATAACCTCATCGTATTTCATGGACCATATTACATCCTCGCGATTGTTGAAGCACGTTATAGGCTGAATGCGAAAGCTTCAGCACTTGAAAAAAAAATATATATATGTGAATTTGTTAAGCTGTTATCACTCCACGGTTCCATCCCAAGGCCGTTGGAAAATAAAATCTAAAAAAACAGTATAAAATATAAATTGTTCGTTCTCACATTTGTGAAGTGATCGAGATTCAGCGTAATAACATGACCGCTCATGTACTCGATGGGCCTTAGTGTACGTGCCATTATTGTGAGTAAACTACGTTTTTCTCTCAATTACTCGCAGTCTATTTGGTAAATGGCCTCACCGAGGTTTAAACGGTGAAAAATAGTGAAAAAAAAAATGAAAAATAAACATTAGAAACAACGCGACTGAACAATTGTCTGTTAGAAACAAAATAGAAAAGTAGTCGCAAAAAAATCCTTAAAAAGTGTCCGTTGTCAGAACAAGAGTTCATGGAACTCGAGATTTTCAAAAATCCCCGGATGGGGTAAGTGTCGGGTAACTTGCTAAGGAATATTTTACACAAATGCACGCAGAAATGAACGTTTGGGAAAGAAAATAATGTGGTTGGCTACTGGCAGGAAGACGGAGGCGAACGAAGATTTCACTCTGACGCTCTGTATTGTAACGACGATTCTTCGGTATTCACTCAACCGACGGAAAAGTTCTGAGTTTACACAATTATTTCATTATTTTTTAAACTATTTCTTCTGTGGCTCATCCATTTTTTCAAAATTTCGACGTACAACTTACGTAAATAGGTGCGGAAGATCTTAAAGAGTGTAGAAATTAATAATAAAGAAAATCAATTTTTTGCAAATTTTAGCTGACTCAATTCCCTTGAGGGCGGGGTAAGGTATTTAAACATTTTTTTTTGGCATTTTTTTTTTAATTTTTTAAAATGAATGTATAACATCTCAAGAATATTGTGTCAAAATTTCAAATTGATCGGAGCAAAATTAACGGAGTTATGAGCATTTGAGCGTCCGTTGCTCCAGACCGGCGCTCATGACTGGGCGCCATCAACTGACTGCATACGTGTAAGCCGAGCAGAGCAGGAAGCTGAAAAAAAAACTAAAGAAGGCAGGATTCGTCGTTAGACAGGGGCAAAAAGGTGCTTTAGACATCTTTGATGATAGCAACATCCTTTATGGACCTGGCATTGACGATTCGGTGTGAGATAAGCTGATAAAATTCGCTTATGAACGTTTTATACCAGGTTTTTTAGTGTTCAAAACTTTAAAGCGTTTTCCTCACAACTCACGTTTTCAAAGTCGGTGTCCCTCATAACTTGAAAACTACAGCACCGATCCCTTTGAAATTTTGAACACTAATTCTGTACATAATTTACGAGGTAACGCTGGATAGTTTTTTTCAAATTTGTTAATAATTTTAATTTTACAATAACAAATTAACCGATTTTTTTCGTTAAAATCGCGTTTTTCCCTTCAAAATGTTGCAAAAAATTGAAAAATTGAAATTTCGAAAAACCCTCCCAGCGTTACCTGGGTCAAACTGTTATCTAACAAATGAACTTTCATTTTTTCATTTCAGATGATCCAGCACCAAGTTATGAGGGACACCGCAATTCTACTTTTTTCCGAGACACGTCCGAATAATTGCTGCCATTGCCGTATTTTTTAATAATTCTTCGTGAAAATTTTATATAATATTCTTCGAATGTCATATTTTACTGTACCATTATTTTTAATAAAGAGATTTTAACTGCGTCGTCACAAAAAAATCACAAAAACATGCCTTTTTTTGTACGAATTAACCTTAACCCTCCCCCCGTTAAGGCCTTACATACGGCGAGAATTTTCAAAAAATCGATTTTTTTTTGTTTACAGATTATTATTCCTTATAGTCTTAGGCGTATTTCTGTGTAAGCTGATTGTAAAAATTCCCCATAGTTCAAAAGTTATTATAGATAATGTGACTGCCCGACGAAAGGACAAAAGTACGCGCTTGAAACTTCAAACGCGTTTTTCTCAAAACTACTTTTTCTGACACGGTCGGCATGATAACTCGTACGGTTTTTAATATTTTTTGATGATTTTTTTTTTTTAATATTCGGAATTGTTCTTTCTATAGTCTGTCGAGCCGGATTTTAAAAATTATAATTCGAAAATTTTATAAAAACAATTAAAGTGTGACTTTTTTGACACAAACTTAACATTTTTTTTTAAATTACAATATTGATAGATCGCGTGTAAACTTTGAAGATAAATTACAATATAATTAAATGATGATTAGTATTGAATTTAGCGAGACTCAATGAAACAGCTCGGATTTCGTAAAAAATAAATATTTTTTGAAAAATCTTCAATTGACAATACAGGCAGGAAAAGGTAAGGAAAAGGCAAGGTGGAACTTGAGAATTGCTTTCTCGAAATTTCACGCAACCATGCTTCCTTGATTAGAAAACAAAAATTGATTATCGTATCATGAGGGTTCATTATCGAGGAGGCTTCGAGCATTCAGTAAAATTTCGAGGACACAATTTGTAATTTTCAACTTGCAGCTTTTTTCGTTCTCGTGTAATACACTAAATTTCGGAAAAATGACAAAACTCGCTGAAACAAAACTTAGAAAAAACTTTACCGTTATACTTGCTAATAATAAAAATACTCGAAGCTCGTGAAATGATTGCTAGCTCACCCAGAGGCACTGATGATAAAATAAACGTAGATAAAATGTGTCATATCTGTAAACGCATTTAAAAATATTTTTCAAACTTTATGGCAATGATTGTGGAGAATTTTATTGTAGGCCATAAAAAATGTAATATAACCGGGGCTAGCTGATTGTACGCAGTGATAAATATTGGAGAATTGCGAAAAAAAATGCGTTTTAACTTCAAGTCAACTGACCACAAAATTATTTTTGCATTGTTTCGAATAAAATGTTGAGTAATTAATTTATAAAAATCGTTAATTTTTGAATTTTACCTTGCTTTGAAAAATGTATGAGAAATTTCATCAAATCCCAATACTATAACTGATTCGCCCTAAATCCAATAACAAACATTTTTTGACGAGATTATGTGCGTTAAAAAAAAATTCGCCTGGTATCTTAAGGTAGTAGTCTGGTACCTTAAGCCGATTTTCATGTGTTTTTTGGAGGCCGTTTTTTTTTGTAGGAAAATAAAAATGAATCGTTTTGGATATTTAGGATGTTTTTATTTACATATTAAAGATACGAAAAAAAATTTGTTTGAAAAAATTTAATAGTTTATTATTATTATTATTATTGATCGAAGTTGGCGCCTTGAAAAAAAAGCGCGTGGGTGGCCCCGGTGATTTTGGCTCTTGATGTTATCTGAAATAAAAAATTCTTCATAATTCTTAATCTATAGACATGTCATTCTGGTCGGAACTACTGAAGTTAAATTTCATGGATAAATAACAAAATGGCGGACTTTGAAAAAAAAAGTCCTTTTATTTTATTTTATTTTAGGGGTTGTAAAATAAAAAGTTAGGGGTGAAAAAATTTCTCGGTAGTTCGGACGAGAACTATAAGTGTGTAGAGTAGCCTGTTAAAATTTGAAAGCAATCGGCTCGATAGAAAAAAAGTTAGGACCCGGGCTGCCAACTTCGAGGTGCCAACTTCGATCAATAATAATAATAATAATAAACTCTTAAATTTTTTTAAACAAATTTTTTTTTGTATCTTTAATATGTAAATAAAAACATCCTAAATATCCAAAACGATTCATTTTTATTTTCCTACAAAAAAACACCCTCCAAAAAAGACATGAAAATCGGCTTAAGTTACCGGACTACTACCTTGAAAACTGCGAGTTTTATAATGATCGCAGAGTTTTTTTTTAACAGTTCATCAAATTTGCGATTGCCATAAAATCTCCACCCTTTCGTCGATTCTTGCCCACTAAAAATACCGAGCATAAAAAATTCTAAACCTTATAAAATCGAAGTTTTGGAAACCTAGTGGGGCGCAAAAGTTTAGTCAAGAAACATATCGCAGGAGGTTCATTATAGGCGAGGCATTGAGCATTGTGTGAAATTTCTCGGTAGCAATTTGCAAGTTTAATCTTGCAGCTATATCGTAAATTGTATTGCAATATTTTTCGGTAAGTTTATTTTTTCGTTCCAACTGTAACCGAGCGTAATAAATATAAACTATTTTTAAATATCTATCATACAAATATATATTTGACGAAATAGTTCTCTACCTCTTGATGGATCGATCTCCGTTAGATTTTTTTTTAATCCGTTCACAAAGCAGTGATAAAGATAAACACTTTTTAGCTAATTAAAGATTCATTAATTGGTGAAACATTTATAAAATAAACAGAAGTTTTCATTTTCAAAAAGAGAAATACGTCGAACCGTTTTATACTATTTATTTGATCCTTTTTCATTATATTTTTGTGAAAATTGCAGGTAGTCAAATTAAGGTGAGTAAAAATCGGCTCTTGCCATTTTCTTAAACTTTGTCTTTTAAGTTTTTGCAAGTGGTCCAGTTTTTTAAATAAAGTAAGCGTGAATAAATATTAATTCTTTGATTTTTCTCTTTGTTTGAGTTTTGTCAATATTCCGAAATGGACAGTATTTAGTAGCGTGCCAAAAAGTAGTACAAAGTGGGAAACGATATTATTGAATTACATTGCATTTACATAATCTTTATCCATTAGTTAAAGGGGTTTTCAGGTTGTGTCTATCGGCATTATCCGATCTTAATGCCTCTAGTGGTTGCTACACGAATTAAAAATGACTCCGGGGTAACACCACTCTAGCGACAGAAAGAGAGGCCTAACTTTGACGACTTATTTTGGGAGTATGAAAAAAGGAATATAATTTCTTTTCAGAGGGTTTATTTAACACATATCGAAGTATAAAAAAAAAATTACTATCATTTTGATACAAAATGGTGTCGACAGAGCCCATTTTGAAAATCGTCTTTTTCCAACTGGGCGGACGTATTACTTGAACACCGTTGCATTGATCGATTTGAAATTTTGATAGTAGCTTCACAATGACATTCTCTATCGGAGTATGTAGCCGTTTTTTTATTTCATCTAAACTTTTTTTTTTATAAACAATTTACTCCTTTTTTTGGCAAAGAATCGATTCATTTTTTTCAAAAGTGCACCATTTCTACTAAATTTGATTAAAAAAAAAACCTACGCAGTCCCATAGTCAATGATATATAGATTATAAATATTTTTGGTTTTTTGTTCCAGGTCTCATACTTTACGAGAAATCCGTCTCGTCGTGAAGGTATTTAAAAAAAAGACGATTTTCAAGATGGACTCTGTTGCCGAAATTTTGCATCAAAATGATAATAAAAAAAAATTTTCATACTTCAATATGTGTTGAATAAAACCTCTGAAAATAAATCCTATTCCTTTGTTCGTACTCCCAAAATAAATCGTCAAAGTTAGGCCTTTTTTTTCTGCCGCTAGAGTGGTGTTATCCCTTAAGAGGGTCACTTCCAAACCAGGAGTTTCCAGACTTGTATACAAGACCGTGTTACCAACGCTGTTGGAATTTCTCACGTCGCTTTACACATGTAGTGGTCGATTTTTGAAAAAAATAGAAATATAAAAAGAACAGAAAATGGGAAGAAACCATTATCATTTTTGAGAAAATAGACATTGGATATGAACGCCGTTACTCATTTTTGAAAGATTCTTAAGGTAGTAGTCTGGTAACTTAAGCCGATTTTCATGTCTTTTTTGGAGGGCATTTCATTGATTCAAACTCAATGAAATTTAAATTTAACTTCAGGATAAATAACGAAATGGCGGACTTTGGAAAAAAAATTTTTTTTTCCAAAGTCCGCCATTTTGTTATTTATCCATGAAATTTAACTTCAGTAGTTCCGACCAGAATGACATGTCTATAGATTAAGAATTATCAAGAATTTTTTATTTCAGATAACATCAAGAGCCAAAATCACCGGGGCCACCCGCGCGCTTTTTTTTCGAGGCGCCAACTTCGATCAATAATAATAATAATAATAAACTATTAAATTTGTTCAAAAAAATTTTTTTTTGTATCTTTAATATGTAAATAAAAACATCCTAAATATCCAAAACGATTCATTTTTATTTTCCTACAAAAAAACGCCCTCCAAAAAAGACATGAAAATCGGCTTAAGTTACCAGACTACTACCTTAATGGAGCTGAGCTGGATTGTCAATTTTTTTGAAAAAAAGCTGACGGTAGTAAGATTCGCACGCTTGAAAAAAAATGATCAATGAAGATAAATCCCATTACCCATTTTTTTTTTTTAATAGACAATGGAAATTAACCTCAACAAGCTCTTTCGAGATTTTCACGATCGTAAGAACTATCAATGTAGTAGTAGTCTTACCGTTCAATTTATCACTTATGTACAAACGCCGATGATTTATTAAGTCGCTAAAATTTATAAAATTTTTTTTTTAATTCAGGAAAGCACCCGCTTCAAACGAACGATCGTTTTCTCCTTTCCCAAAATCGCCATCATTTCCGTAACAGCCGGTCCCTCCTAAAAATGTAAATATTTTTTTTAAATCATTGACAAATTGCTCATCGTAATAATGCAAACGATACAAAAATTCGTTTTTTTTTGTTGATACCTCCAATCCACTTATTGCACCTCGCAATGTTTTCATAAACTGGCTGAACTTGATGCCATTGTTTTTCGCGACATCTCGCAAAAAAATTTTCAACGACTCCTTCTCGAACGTGTCAACGTCATTCAGTTTCTCGCAGACAATTTTCACGGTTTCTGGAATGAACAATTTTTTTTCCGTACGTTATTAAACTATAAAAAAAAATTGACGTCAACAATTTCGCGGCATTTTTCGTGGAGCACAATGCGAAAAAGCGAAAGTTATGAAAGATAAAAAATACAGTAATGGACAAAAAATACGTGTTAATTTTATTTTCATTTTTTTTTTATTGTAATTATTTTTTTTTATTTTTCATTTTTTTCAAACTTCATCGTCATTAAAAAAAATTGTTTATTTTTTTTCATTAAAAGAAAAAACTTTGCAGGTACCTAGACACTGTTGATCCTCTTTGATCGGTAAAGCGCTTGGAACGATCCAAAGAAATGACAATTCCCGAGTCACCAAATCGTCCAGTTTGTTTATTCTATTTTGCGCCCATTTTAACGTACTTATTATATGACTTTCGTCTAACTGTAAACTTCCGTCGTTGGCGCTGAAAAATGTTATCAACGATATCGAACGTTAGAAAAAGATCGATCGGCCAATTGACACAACGGGATGACGATAAATTAAAGAAAATGCTCACCGATCTGGAAATGCTTCGAGCACTAATCTGCCAACTCGACCGATCAAAAATTTGTAATTTTCCTCGCTCTCGAGCAACTGACAAATTTCCAATTTATTGAGCTCCAACAGTCTCTGAGGTTCGAGCTTCGTCGAGTTGGTGTTTATCCTACTGAGATCGAACTGTTAAGCAAAAAATCGATAATAAAAATGTTACGCGAATTTTTTTTATTGACATTTTCCGCTATATTTCACAATCAGGAGAAATTGGACCCGTCGACAATTTTGTCCAAAATTCACTCTTAGATCCAATAAGAAAAAAATTTACCTGTTTAATCAACTCTTCATAAGTGTAACATCGATGTTTGCCTCGATCCCTGTTAAAGCCACCCCCGGCGTGAGTTATAAAATTCAGCAACGCGGATGGAAATATTCCTTGTTTCCTATACGCGTCGACTCGTATGTCACCTTGTCGTTTTGACAATTTCGTTCCATCGGCGTTGAGTATCAGTGGCAAGTGAGCATAAAGCGGTGGCTCCCAACCGAATGCTCTGTTTTTACAATCGAACGAGATATTACATCGCTAATTCTTATTACCTGTACTTTTTATTACAACGAAGAACTAGCACGAGATTTCATTTTTTAAATTTGGTTTCGCTTTCTCATAGCGGAAGCTTTGTGACGGTACAAACACGAATTACAGAAATTATTGTGCCAAATAAGGTACATTGTGTGTTTTTACGACGTCCAATTTAAAAATTTTAAAAGTCGTCCATTGAGACATTTTTTTTAACGTTATTTTTGGCAAAACCACGGCCCGGTCAATCTAGCCGCTCCGCAATTATAGAGGTTTGAGGTTTTTCAACCTAATCATACATATACATTATGTGTGTGTAGCAAGGCTGAAAACACTCAAATATCTGTAACTTTTGAAGAGTTTCAACCCGATTAGCCCGAAATTGCGAACACAAGAGTTCAATGGACATTTACGAACAAATCAAAACTGCTTTAAGATTCAAGTACAAATAGTCCAATATGGATGAAATTTACATTGAAGTAGAGGTAGTGCTAGCTCTACTTCCGTGCAAAAACAGAACCCGATCGGTTTAGCAGTTACAAAGTTATAGCGGTTTGAGGCTTTGCAGCCTCACCATACACCGGATGTGCGCGTATAGGTGATGAGGCTGCAATAAGATCGGGTTCTAATTTTGCACTCAAGCAAAGCTACTACTACCCCTTCTTCAAGATAACTTTCATCAAACACACACGTGACGTGTATATAAGTGATGAGGCTGCAAAACCTCAAACCTCTGTTATTTTGAAACGGCTAAACCGATCGGGATCTGGTTTTGCATGCAAGCAGAGCTACCACTACCTCTTCTTTAATAAAAAATGTCATCAATATTGTACTATTTGTATTTGGATTTTAAGGTGATTTTTATTTTTTCGTGAATGACCGTCGCGACTCTGGCGATCGCAATTTTCGACTTATCGGATTATAACTTTTTACACAAATGGACCATTATTGAACAACTGTTCACTATTGCGTTTCAAGAAAATCGATCGAGCCGTTCAAACTTTATGCGTTTTTTAAATTTTTACAACCGACCGTAAGTATCCGTTAAAACGCCCTGAAGCTCATAATTTTCAAGATAACTTTCATCAAACACACACGTGACGTGTATATAAGTGATGAGGCTGCAAAACCTCAAACCTCTGTTATTTTGAAACGGCTAAACCGATCGGGATCTGGTTTTGCATGCAAGCAGAGCTACCACTACCTCTCCTTTAATGAAAATGTCATCAATATTGTACTATTTGTATTTGGATTTTAAGGTGATTTTTATTTTTTCGTAAATGACCGTCGCGACTCTGGCGATCGCAATTTTCGACTTATCGGATTATAACTTTTTACACAAATGGACCATTATTGAACAACTGTTCACTATTGCGTTTCAAGAAAATCGATCGAGCCGTTCAAACTTTATGCGTTTTTTAAATTTTTACAACCAACCGTAAGTATCCGTTAAAACGCCCTGAAGCTCATAATTTTCAAGATAACTTTCATCAAACACACACGTGACGTGTATATAAGTGATGAGGCTGCAAAACCTCAAACCTCTGTTATTTTGAAACGGCTAAACCGATAGGGATCTGGTTTTGCATGCAAGCAGAGCTACCACTACCTCTCCTTTAATGAAAATGTCATCAATATTGTACTATTTGTATTTGGATTTTAAGGTGATTTTTATTTTTTCGTAAATGACCGTCGCGACTCTGGCGATCGCAATTTTCGACTTATCGGATTATAACTTTTTACACAAATGGATCATTATTGAACAACTGTTCACTATTGCGTTTCAAGAAAATCGATTGAGCCGTTCAAACTTTATGCGTTTTTTTAATTTTTACAACCAACCGTAAGTATCCGTTCAAACGCCCTGAAGCTCATAATTTTCAAGATAACTTTCATCAAACACACACGTGACGTGTATATAAGTGATGAGGCTGCAAAACCTCAAACCTCTGTTATTTTGAAACGGCTAAACCGATCGGGATCTGGTTTTGCATGCAAGCAGAGCTACCACTACCTCTTCTTTAATGAAAATGTCATCAATATTGTACTATGTGTATTTGGATTTTAAGGTGATCTTTATTTTTTCGTAAATGACCGTCGCGACTCTGGCGATCGCAATTTTCGACTTATCAGATTATAACTTTTTACACAAATGGACCATTATTGAACAACTATTCACTATTGCGTTTCAAGAAAATCGATCGAGCCGTTCAAACTTTATGCGTTTTTTAAATTTTTACAACCAACCGTAAGTATCCGTTAAAACGCCCTGAGGCTCATCATTTTCAAGAAATCGAGCTAAGACGATTTATACAAGTGGACCATTATTAGTGGAATCGATAGAGGCATTTGGAATTCAGTAATTTTTTTTAGATCAACTCCAAAGAAACAACGGTCAATCGCTATTAACGGTTGCAACTTTTCACAAAAATAAAACCCGTGTAAATTAAAAACTTGCATGTTGATTCCTCATTGTTTTATCTCGCTCGCAAAACTTGAAGCAAAGCTGAAAGCGAGTCAAAGTTTAAAAATTCACTCGTTTTTCTCGAAAAATATTTAATTGCAATTTAATTTGACTTTAATTAATCTGTAAATTTCGTTCTTCGAATTACATCGCATAAGAGTGAGTCTCGATGAATTTTATCTTGCGTGTTATCGTTGTCAAATTGAAGTAAATTTTGTTTTTCTGTTTACGAACTTGTGGAGTTGTATATGCTTGGGCGTTGATATTTGCCACTCAACACCTCGCAAAACGTGCGAAATTTCCATTAAATGATCGTCAACGACATTGGCAAAATGATAAGTCGGATAACCGTCTGTTTTTACGATAACTGGATCAGCCTCATTTTGTGCCGCCGTCGACGCAATTTCACCGTAAACCAAATCGTGAAATGGCTGTGAATCTGATGACAACTGTGAGAATAAATTTTCATTCGTGCTATAGCCTTCAAAATCACCATTAATCTATGAAAATGAGGGTAAATTAAAAAAAAAAAGGTCAATTTAAACTAGAACTATCGTATTTTTCAATTGGAAAAATGACAAATTTTTGCAAAATAAATTCGTTGTCTAGGTTAAACTTTTAGTAAAAATGGAATATAGCGTGATACTACAAAAACAATAACAGTAATTAAATAACGAAAATTAATATTTCAATCTTTTAACGTTGTTGGAAAATCGAAGTTTGTTCTTTTTTTTAATTTCAATTATTTGAAATATTTTTTCGATAGTGAATAAATGTTGATAATTAACCTTGAATCTAATGCAATGCCCTTCGACTCTTTTCAACTTCTCTTTTGTCTCTTCTTTGCTCAGATGCCTGCAACGATTGTCGTATTTCGGCACTTGTCCATTTTTCACAGCCTCCTGTCTCAACATATCCAAACGACGCTCCGAACAGAAACAGTAATAAGCAGAATCATTGTCCAAAAGTTTTTTCACCTGTTCCCTGCAACATGACGAATTTCTTCGATAATCGTAATTGAAATATGACAAATATTCTCGAGATTTATGAAAAAACTGTGGATGTGAAGCCATGCGTT
Organism: Oxytorus armatus; assembly: GCA_958009045.1. Lineage (NCBI taxonomy): Eukaryota > Metazoa > Arthropoda > Insecta > Hymenoptera > Ichneumonidae > Oxytorus > Oxytorus armatus. The sequence goes on from OY253755.1 coordinate 13,996,464, forward strand.
CGCCACCTGGCAGTTACTTTTAGCACTGCTCTGAGCAGGCTCTCATAAAACAAATTACATTCTAAAGTTCGCTAAGACATTACAAATGATGCTTTCTTTGCCGTTCTCAATGTTTTTCATATTGAATGTTACATAAACATTAATTTAATATCATTGTATATGCAAAGCATTGAAAACAGCGAAAAAACGTGTTTTTAACGATATTGCGAACTCTTTTTGATACCATATGGACAGGCGCCTATGAATGCCCACGGGCATATCGCACAAAAAGCCTAGTCTTCGACGCCATATTCGCACCCGTTGCCATGTTTTCCTTTTCCACTAAAAAATATTCTAAATAAATAGTAGTGGATGCGTCGTCGTTGTGTGGGTTCAGGGATCTCCCATGTTGAGCAATATTGCACAGTGGTCAGTTCAGGGATGGGTGACCGCTTGGCACTCGCTTGTACGCCCAGTACCGAGCGAGAGAGACAGTTTTTCTGAGTTTCTGATGGTAAATACAACTGCAACTCAGCAAAAATAAAAGCTGTCTGTATCGGCACAGATTTTCCGTAGTTTCCCCGTGCTGATGCGATACAGTGTCGCTAAAAAGCAGCTGTCGATGCTACGGTAGTTAGATTAGTTTAGCATAGTGCGGGTAAGCGGTGATAGGGAAATTTGGGAAGGGTCATACGTAAAAACACACAAGGGTTTACGTTGGAACGCACAAAAAAATATATTACGAAGTAAGATGTACAAAATGTAAAGAACAGCATAGAAAAATTGGAGTAAAAGTGGAGGAATAAAAGAAGAGAAAGTGACGTTGAGGTGAAAGTAATATTGGTGAATATCCCCAAATTTAACTTGGGTGATTCCCAGAGCCGCACAGAGACTGCGCGTCCACTGTCTTTGGTGCAACAATAAAATATAGATTGAAACGATGAACATAGTACGCGGCCAATGTTACGAAGATTCAACATTAACGGTATGAACAAAAAACAATAAGTTAACAATGAGAGATACGATAATGAAGTGCAGGTATACAGTGACATTGCATAATCATTATAACAGAGATAATGTTGCGGCCGCACTCCTGCACATTGTGCAAACCAAACCAAACCAAACCAGACAAATAAATAAATTTCAAAAAATTGCAAACTGTACGAGATTCTTTTTTGCAGCTTGCCTATATATTTCTAAGCGTTTGGACTGAACGTAAGGACCGGCCGGACCTCCTCTAACGGGATCTTCGTCCGGTATTATTCCTGCCCAAAATAAATCCTCTTGAAGTTTTTCCATCGCTCCCGGCTCTGTTCTCGTTCGATCGGTATCCTCGATTCTTAGAATGAAACTACCATCGTTCGCTCGTGTAAACAAGTAATTGTACAGCGCCGTTCTCAAGCCGCCCAAGTGTAAATGTCCTGCATTGAAATCGTAAACATTTTTTTTCCCCCATGTTTCCATATTCAAATTCGTGCAATTGGGGGAATTTAAGTATTATTCAATTAAAAAAACAAAGAACGTTTCACGCTATCAGAGAATTTTTGTGATTTCAATTTTTCTACATGCTTATGCAATTGCATGAATTATTTGTAATTTTTGTTTTTATCTTATTTCACAATTTTGTACCCAATTAAAGGGTTTTTCAATTTTACTTTGTTTTTCAATTTTTTTACATTTATTTTCGTGCCGATAGAAAATTTCTTTAGGAATTATTATCGAACTAACCTGTAGGACTCGGCGCGAATCTCACTCGAATGGCGTTCTTTTTGTAAAATCTTTTGTGCAAAAATTGCGAGCTCGCAATTTTCAAAATTTCCCGTTGCATCGTAGACACTTACAATGGCAAATATTTATTAATATCTTGATTACGGTGCTCTTGTGACAAGATAACCTCGCTGTCGAACGAATTTGGGAGAAATCGTAACTCCGAAACTTATAGTGACCTATATTTATAACTTTTTTTTTTGACAGACTAGAAATTATACTTTATTAATTATTTTTATTGCTTAGAAAAATTCGTGTTCGACAGTCATTTATCCAGAATGCAACGTGTCCTCGTTGTAAACACATAATTTCCTCATTGAGGGCTGATTATTTCACTTCTCGGTAAGATTTAACACTAAACGCACCCAGCGGGGTCAAATGACCCCTTTACAAATTTACTTTAAAATCGTACATTCATTCTTATTTCTTTCGGTCATATGACTTTCTGTAAATTCTTATGTTATCTGATTATACAATTTTTCGCTTACCGTTTTTCTCTTAGCTTATTTTTTGTTGAGTAAAATTCACGGTCTTGTATAAGACCGTGGTGTAAAGTTCCGGTACGTTTAGTGTTAACCGTTTAGTGTTAACCCTATACTCGATCATTGGCAGTTCGTCCGATAAATTTTACCGAGAAGTAAAACAATCGGCCCTTAATTCTGAAAAGCCCGAATGCATCATCAGGGTTGTATCTAGATGCGGCGTAACTCGCGCAGCCAATCGGACGTTCCGATTGAATTTATGCGCAGTGAACCGAATGATCTGATTGGCTGCGCGAGCTATGGCGTACATGAGTTAAACTGCATGAGGCATTAGAGGCATTTCAGCATTTTTATTTCCATCTATCGTTTGTCGATTCGTCGATAACTGATAACGCGATTTTACCACGTTCAATGACGAAATTATGTGCGTTTAGAAAGAGGCTTCGTGCGGAGACGATCCCCATAGCGTCGATACAATGGGGACCTTTAAAATCTGGGTAAAATCGTGCCAGATACGCTTTACTATATATTTTGGTATTGTGACTTCTAATTTTTCAGATAGCATCCCAAGAACTCTCGAAAATTGTCTGCGAATTGAAAATTGAGTAAGGAAAATCTCTGCAAGTAGCGTAAGTGGAATATAAATGAACTTAGCCAAAACACTTCTCCACGATTACTGTGTAGCTTTCGACCGAATACCACGCGTCATTAATTTTGCAAGTGCAGCAACAGACAGCCTGTTAGTTAGGATTTTAATCTGCCTCTATCGTAATGGTAAAATTTTTCGTAATTACGCTATACAATAATAATTGTATAATTTTTTTGTTTTCGACCCCTTCGTTTCTAGCTGGAAATGTACATTTCCATTTTGAATTTCACCATTTTCTGGTATTTACGATAGAGATAATAAGGTATCCAGAATAACTACACAAAATTTCAAATTCCAATATCATTCGGTTTGATAGTTTATGGGTGATATTTAGCCAAAAATTACAATGCATTTTGTCGGCATAACAGTGTCGGTAAGACAGATCTCTCACATATATTCTCAACTTATTGAGAGGCCACTAACAATTTACGTTCCCTCGTAAAAGCTCACCGTTGTCTAAATCGGATGGTAACAGTTTTTTTTATTACCGACGGTCGGTAACCCTTTCCCTTAAAAGCTCAAAATGCCGACCGCGTCGCATGCGAAAGGGAATTCGTACGTTTCGAGAAGCTTTGAGATATGTCCGGCGACAAATTTCATTGCGGATGAGCCCTAAAGTGAAAAATCGAAGAAAAAGCGTAACCCAGGCCATTTTTCGTCTAATTCATTCGGCTCAATTCGGCTTTTAACAGCCCCTGGGCTGTTCTCGTGTGACGTCATTTAAAAACCCGCCGAATGCAGACGAATTTTTTTCCTTTATAAAAGGGCGGTCAGGCATCGGTAAACTAATGTAATATTTATATAAAGCCAAAATTCATCAAAAAAATCATTGTCATCGTTCGAGATAACGTTAAATCTTTAACAAGCTTAGCCGATCGCCCCGGACGTTGCTTTAAGCATGAGGTGAGTTTCGGCAGAGCTTTCTTTTGAGGTTATAAGTTCGTGTATCTGAGAGTTTTTTTTTTATTATACACATTTTTTTATCATTTAAAATCTTTCCTTGTCGTTCGTTTTATCGATAAATTTTGCATTTACGTGTTTATTGGCTCTCGTTTCATTGGTTGTATAAAAACAAACGAACAAAAATGAAACTATCCGTCATTCATTAATAAATAAATCGTTTTGTCAAACAACTCACGTGCTAGTTGTGCCAGTGTAAAATTGGAACAATCGACGAAATTTCATTGCATTTATTTTTTTTTAAATTAATTCTCAATCGACAGTATCGGCACAAATTGTTTTCAAAATGTATTCAAAGATTTCTTCACAAAACTCCATTGTTTTTTCTCCCTTCGCAATTGAACATTGAAGCGGCGCAGTTTGGCGCCATGATTTTTGTCTTTGGAAAGAAAAAAATTGTTTCAAAATCCCAGACGATCCGTCGTTGGAAATATTTCCACGTAAACAAACATTCATAACTGAATTGCCATTAAAATTTGTTTGAACGACTAAAAAGCAATTTCAAGCAATCTCACCTTTGCAGTTTGTGTAACGATTTGTTTTTGGAAAATTGACGAAAGTATGATTTCTCTTAACGTTTTAACCATCGACCTTCGTAAGAGTATTCTTGAGATTTTCGTTGATGTTACTTTTATTCTATGTCGGTTTACAGATCGAAAATTGAACTTGGCGACGTAACGCCGCACAATATAAAACAGTTGAAACTGCTGAATCAAGTTGTCTTCCCGGTCTCGTACAACGAGAAATTTTACAAGGACGTATTGGAAGCAGGAGAACTTGCCAAATTGGCGTACTACAATGACATAGTGGTATTCTCAATTATATCAGAAAATTCATCATTTAAACGAATTTTTTTCGAAAATTTCTTCAAATAAAAGAGATGAGAATGGTTTTTTTTTTTTAGGTCGGGGCGGTCTGCTGTCGAGTGGACACTTCTGAAAATTCACGACGATTGTACATAATGACGTTGGGTTGTCTGTATCCCTACAGAAGGCTCGGAATAGGAACGGTCATGGTCCAGCACGTTTTGAACTATGTGAACAAGGACGGAAACTTTGATTCTATATTTCTGTGAGTTCGGACGCTAATTTTATAATACCATTACTCCGAAAGATAACGAGCGCGATGATAAAAATTAATAACGACGAAGAAGCAATGTGTAAATTAGAGCGATTTTTTTTTTCGATCATTTTTTTTTTCCAGTCCCCACCCGAAATTTTGATGCATATGTCGAAAAAGAGATTCCCTGAAAGTTACAGCCCTTAATATTAATTCTAAGTACTTTCCCAAAGCGTGAGAAGATTTTCCATCTAAAATACACGTAAATCGAATTTTTTTTTTTTTTCAAATTTCTATAATTCAGCCGCATTTTATGCTATCATATTGTTCTTGGTTTCGATTTACTCGGCATAAAGCAATCTAAAAAAGTGCCTTTTGCGGTGAAAGTGTAAATTGTACTGGTGAGTTGGTGCGGGTCACTGAAGTTGATTTTTACACAAAATTCTCGTTTTTTTGCTGTTATCTCCGGAACAATTAACTTTACGAAAAAAATGTAAATGAAAAATTTGTTGGAAATTTAATTTCCTACAAAAAAGGTCCTATCGATCCAATTGCTTAAATTAATATTCCTCGAGATATTGAACTTTAACTTATGAGTAGTATAAAATTTATAAAATATGAAATATTAAATAATAAAAAAAATAAAAAATAAAAAAAATTCAATACCTCAAGAAATATTAATCTAAGCAATTGGGTCGATAAGACCTTTTTCATAGGAAATTAAATTTCCAACAAATGTTTCATTTACATTTTTTTCGTAAAGTTAATTGTTTCGGAGATAACAGCAGAAAAACGAGAACTTTGGGTAAAAAATGAACTTCAATGACCCGTACCAACTCACCAGTACAATTTACACTTTCGCCGCAGAAGGCACTTTTTTAGATTGTTTTATTCTGAGTAAATCGAAACCAAGAACAATATGATAGCATAAAATGTGGCTGAGTTATAGAAATTTGAAAAAAAAAAAAATTCGGTTTACGTGTATTTTAGATGGAAAATTTCTCACGCTTTGGTAAAGTACTTAGAAGTAATATTAAGGGCTGTAACTTTCAGGGAATTTTTTTTTCGACATATCCAACAAAATTTCGGGTGGGGTCTGAAAAAAAAAATCGCCCTGGTGTAAATATTATTCTCAGTCTTTATCAGCATGAACAATTAGGCTACGGAGTAAGCGTGCATCAACAAATACTGTTAGACTATTGGATTTGTTGACTATTTTCATAAAACTAAAAGTTTACCATTTTTTCATTAAATTGTTACAATACAAAGGCAAAAAAAAATATTTCATAATGGATTGTGTAATTTTTTTTTATTATTACAACTCGTCAAAGGTTAAATTTTTTAGTAGCAATCGAGTGAAAATGAAAAAGCAGTCAATTGGTTGAGAAAAATTTTCATTCAAATTTTTCCGCTCCAATTCGAGGATTGAGAAAAAAAAAACAAACATTTATTCTGTTGAGATTTTTTTTTAGCTCATCAGAAAATCTCCAATGTCCTCGTTTGTAATTTTCTGTACGATTTTCATAAAATCTCAAATGTCCAATAATAATTTTTACATTGCTACAATTTTCCTATAAATTTCTGATACATCAGAATTATGGTGTGGTAAAAAAAAATGATGGCATGGTAAAAATTTAACATTTTGATGGATATTCTTTAAAAAATAATTACGCACGGAAATTAAAAATATTTTTGCAATCCTTGAAGTAAACCTTTTCCAGCGATACCTCACTTGCAAAGTTTGAATTTTCCGTTCAGGGATCACACATTTTGGTGGGTCAAAATTGAAAAAAAATTATTATTTTTTTTAAATCGATTTTTCGAAAAAATTCAATATTTCATAAATCCAATGCGCGTCAATTAATTTTCTCCAAATTTCATACGAAATATCCTTCAATACTACCGAATCGATGTACGAAGTTTTGGCTCGAGAGCCCAAAAATTACACAAGGTAGAGGCCTTAACGAAGGCCTATACTGATTTTTTTTTGCAAAAAATCGAAATTCTATAACTTCGGAACGGCTGGATCGATTTTTCTTCAAATAACAAACGGTTTTTTATGATCGTTTATTTGTGTGTAAACCCGGTGAATTAAAGTTAAATGGAAAATTATTCTTTCAGACACGTACAGGTTAACAACGAGGGTGCCATTGACTTTTATAAGAAATTTGGCTTCGAGGTCGTGGAGACTAAGAAGCATTATTACAAACGTATCGAACCGGCGGACGCACATGTTTTACAAAAAACTTTACGCTCACAGGGAAATACGAATCATCAAGCGACAACGCAATAAATAGCTAACTCCGTTGTTTCATCTTTTTCTTTTTTTTCTCTCTCTCTCTCGTTTCTTTCTTTCTTCTTCATCTTACCATTTACTTCTTTCCGCTACCTGCTGTACAAATTGTCGATAATAAAACGTACCACGTACATCTATGACTAAAAAAGCGAAATACATCGTGGAAATTACTTTAAGATAAACATATTTTTCTTTATTATTATTATCATTATTTTTAAAAATTATTGTGCATCAATTTATTTGTCGCTCGAGGCCAATTATCAATTATCCGTGAATTTTTTTTTTTATCGTAATTCTTAACGAGGACGTTGAAATTCGTTCTGGAATATTGTCTTGGCCAGTTTACGTTACAAATTTGATATTTACATACAGGATACATAACATTATTATTGACGGGAGGAAAATGTGTACGGGTTTCGTACGCGCGTAATTTTTTGGTTTTTTTTTAGACAAAGTTTTCTTGATTTTACATCGAAAATTCGTTTGAAACTTTCCTTTGGATAATTTATATTAGGACGAATCAAAAGAGGACTTGATTTTTTGTTTTTTCGCCCGACTGATTTCGAGATCCGGTAAGGGGATTTTGAAATTGCCGGAAAATCTTCGAGAATTTCTCGTTATTGATGAAAATTATTTTTCAAAGTCTATCAAGAACTCATACGTGCGCTACAGCATTATTTTCGCGATTGTTAACGGAGAACACCACTGTGACCCCCTGTTTTTTTTTCACATTTTTCAAGAATTTTTTTTTGCGGGAAAAAAAGAGATATTCGAAAAAATTTTTAGGGTTTTGCTCCTTGTTTATTGATGTATCAAAAAACATTTTTTTTACATTTTTCCCGCCGCATAGTGGCACTGGGGAAGCTCTCGCATCAGGTGCTGTCATTTCCGCGGCACGCAGCAGAACTCTCTTCAACGTCGATCTGAAAAAAAATACCGAGTGTTTTCGTTAATAATGTGATATTTTGAAGAGAAGTACACAGGGATTTGGAAAAATATTGTTTTAAAAAAAATAAGCACGCATTTGAAATTAAAGTTAATTTTTAAAGGCGTGCCTATTTTTTTTAAAACAATATTTTTCCAAATCCCTATGTACTTCTCTTCAAAATATCATATTATTAACGAAAACAATCGGTATTTTTTTTCAGATCGACGTTGAAGAGAGTTCTGCTGCGTGCCGCGGAGATGACAGCACCTGACGCGAGAGCTTCCGCAGCGCCACCATGCGGGGTGAAAAATGTGAAAAAAATGTTTTTTGATACATTAATAAACAAGGAACAAAACCCAAAAAATTTTTTCGAATATCTCTTTTTTTTTCCACAAAAAAAAATTCTTGAAAAATGTGAAAAAAAAAACAGGGGGTCACAGTGGTGTTCATCCTTAAGTGACTCGACAACTTTAACGTGTGCCCAGGGCGATGGGATTGGAAGCAAATTTTTTGACGCCGTGTCACGCGGCACAGTCGCCACTTCATTTTGCTGCCACCTATCCAACTCAATCTCAGACCAACCTCGGAAATGAAAATCTGCCATCTAATTGGCGCGTTCGAAATGAAATTGCCCAATCGGATGACGGAGATTCGGGGTCTAAAACACGTTCGAGATAATTTTGTTAACTTCCCGATAGAGGAAAATTATTGTAATAGACCGGCAAAATTAAAAATCGAATTTTTACCATATCTCCACGTTTCATGATCTTTACAATGTTTCTCGACTATTTCGAAGACGTGTCTGTGTGTGTGTACCCAAAAATATATGTAACCAAAATTTGCTTCGCGATTTCTCAATAACTGATGAAGCGATTGAAGCGAACAACGGCGCGATAGAAGCGTTTTCGTGTAACTCAGAACTGTTCAGATTTTGGATAAGATCAGTGCAGGTGGTTTTGCGGTTTTTCAGTAAACTTGGACATTTTTTTTATTATGGAAATTATTATTTTTATTCGACAATTTTTACTATTGGAATTACGTTTTCCAGGTCGTTTATCACAAATCCAATGACCATTTTTACTAAATCATATGCCGTTCATTTGTTTATAAGAATTTAATTGTTTAAATTGCGATTATTACGAAAATAGTTGAAGACTGAAAAAAAAGTTCGAAACGAAAAATGTTTTTTATGATGAAAGACACATTTTTTGTTTGCAACTATTTTCTCCGTCGCTGGCGGTTTTTGTAAAATTTCGTTGTAAACAACAAATTGTCATGAACAAATGGATAACGTCGGATAACGTAAAATCCTAATCGTATCAGTGACCAGGAACATCAAAAACATGAGCCTTAATGATAATATATTTATTTGATACCACTCTTTTATAACGATTCCTATTGAATTCCTCTGGGCGAAATAGATAAATCGGGGAAGTTCTTAGTGCAGCCGCAACGGTTCACATCCACTTTAGGGCATGGCTAGTTTTAATTGGATTTTTTGACACAAGAGGCGACGCGGTCGTTTAAAAATTGGGCCTGAACTACCGAGCACTCTTAATTATTGATTATTAATTACAATACATATATATTTTATAACGACTAAAGCCTCGATTTAAAGTACAGAATTATTGTACTGTTAATCTCGAATTTGCAGGTACGAATTTAATGATTACAACCGCGGTCTTGTATACAGGTCTGTAAACTCCCTCAAATTTGAGTGGTTGGAGGCAGCCCGTTAAGGGGTTAGGCCACTCTAGAGGCCGAAAAAATGGGCTTTTTGGGGGATATATATTTTTTTTCAGAAAAACCACAAAATAAATCGAAATTACAAAATAGGGTGTTTATCATACATATCATTGACTGTATACAATAATTTTTTTGAAGCGATTAATCGCAAAATGACGGCTGTACAGCATTTTGCGTTGACGTCTCCGTTTTTGTTGGCCGGAAACATAACTCAATTTCCAACCGATTCGCTTGAAGTTTTGAATATATCTTTAGAAATACATTGTCTATAGAAGTGCGAATGATTTTTTCGATATATTGATTTTTGGCCAAATGGCCGCACTTCTAATGGGAAAAGTGAAAAATTTGCTTCAAAAATTGTCAGAAAATTGTTAATAACAAATGAACTGTGCAATATAAAAAAAAAGATCCTACGCACTACCATAGACAATGTATTTTTAAAGATATATTCAAAATTTCAAGTGAATCGGTTGAAAATTGTCTGAGTTATGTGTCCGGCCAACAAAAACTGAGACGTCGCCGCAAAAACGTTGCACAGCCGCCATTTTGAAATTAATCGCTTCCAAAAAATTATTGTATACAGTCACTGATATGTATGATAAATACCCTATTTTGTAATCTCGATTTATTTTGTAGTTTTTCTGAAAAAAAAAAAAAAAAAAAAAAAAAGTCTATTTTTTCGGTCCTAGAGTGGCCTAACCCGTTAACGAAGTCGTTAATTTCCTGTAGCAGCCACTGGAGGCTTTGCGATCGGATAATGCTCATAGACCAAGGTTTTGTACCGTGAGATAGACACAACGTAAAACCCGGCGATAGCTCTCGCGGTTGTCTGTCTCTGTCTCACTAACGATTTCCACCGCGTCACATATATTTATTATATGTAATTACGAAAAAGTTATTAATCCCATCAACTTCAATGAATATACTGAATAAATATGCCCTTAATTCGAATCGACTTTTAAACATTCTAACTGTCATCGAGCGTGATGACTATAAATAATTTTTAAATATCCATGCCATATGAATATATATTTGACAAAATAGTCGTCGACCTGCTGATGGATCGATCGCCGTTATATTTTTTCTTTCAAATCCTTTCACGAATCAGTGATAAATATTAACGCTTTATACACAATTAAACACCACAAATTGGTGAGATATTCATAAAAGAAACAAAAGTTTTCATCTTGCAAAAATAGAAATAAATCGCACCGTTTCACATAGTTAATTCGATCCTTTTTCGTTATATTTTTGTGAAAATCGCAGGTAGTCAAAAAGTAATTTAAGTAAAAATCAGCTCCTTCCATCTTCTTACACTGTACTTTTTAAGTTTTTGCAATTGTTCCAGTTTTCAAAATCAAGCAGTTATGAATAAAAATGAAATTTTTCTTTGTATTTGAGTTTTGTCAATATTACAAAATGGACGGTATTTAGTAGCGTGGCCAAAGATTGTACAAAGTGCAAAATTATATTATTGAGTTGCGTTCCATTTATGTAAACTTTATTCATTAGTTAAGGCGGTGTTCAGGTTATGCCTATCGGCATTATCCGATCGCAGCGCCTCTAGTGGTTGCTATAGAAATTAAAAACGACTTCGTTCAGAGGCCCATTCTGAGCGAAGGAGTTTCCAGATCTGTATACGAGACCGCGATTACAACGATAGGCGGTGATGCTTCAATAGCTATATATCTCTCTATATTATATAAATATTTCGCCGCCGTCGTGTACAAGAATTGAGAAGGTCAGCTTCACCGTACGGGGCGACTCCTCACCCGTATGGTGAAGCTGAACCCGCCCAAAACCAAGCAAACCCAAACGAATCGACACTAAAGGGTTGGTAGCACGTCTAAACATCACGTTGCAATTACTTTACCGATAATAACATCGCAGGCAAAAAATACACAGCGCATATTTATACATCCGGTTTAGTGAGTTTTGTTCGGTTTTGGGTTGGGTTTGGCTTTTTGGTTGGGGTTTGGGTTTTGGGTTGGGGTTTTGGGTTTGGGTTGGGGTTTCGGTTTTGGGTTGGGATTTCAGTTTTGGGTTGGGGTTTGAGTTTCGGTTTTGGGTTGAGGTTTGGGGTTTGGGTTTTGGGTTGGGGTTTTGGGTTGGGGTTTGGGTTTTGGGTTGGGGTTTGGGTTTTCGGTTGGGGTTTGGGTTTTCGGTTGGGGTTTGGGTTTTAGTTTGGGTTTTGAGTTGGGGTTTGGTTTATTATGTGGCGAGCAAAACCCAATAAAACCTAACAAAACTCAACAAAACCCATTAAACCGGGTGTGTAAATATGCGCCGTGTAGTTTTCGCGTGCGATGTTATTATCCGTGAAGTAATTGCAACGTGATGTTTAAACATGGAAACTAAATGGTTTGGATTTCTTTGGGATTCGTTTGGGCTTGGGTTGATGCGCGTAGCGCCCGAGCCGTACGAAACCGTAATGCATATATATAAATACATTTAAACCCAAACTTCGTGCGGAATCGACTGTAAAATCTACAAAACAAAACCAACATCGACAAACTTAATAACGAATAGAAACTGAAAAATCTTCGTAACAAAGTGGTAAAAATTACCAATACCACACAGAGTACAGAATTTTTCTAACATGGGGATAGAAAAAAAAAAAAAAACAATAACAAACAATTAAACATCGAATATCACAATCCTGCGCTTCAGTTCGTTGAAGTGAGCGTTACGTTCGATATTTTTTTAATTTGCGAATCGATAAAAGTCGCGGAAAATATTTTTTTCACAAAATATTCTTGGGAAATCCTTATTTTTCACAAATTACGGCCGCGCAATTTTTCGTTCTAGGCGAACGTTAAAATCTTCTTACTCGATTCTAATGAGTTTTACTGACAAAAAAAAATCGAACGAATAATGACGAAAACTGTGATGTGTGCTTAAAAAAAGAATTTGTCCAGCAGATGTACAGCAAAACTATCATTACAATAAATTCGACGGCATTGTTTTACACATTGCATTTGGATGGAGATAACGTTACCGCATTTTTTTTTTATACGTAAAACACGAAAATAATTTTCATTTCTTTTTTTTTACCCTCTGCACATTACTCTCACTACGGTACAATAGGCATCTGGAACGGGCGCGAGTTTTGTGCAAAATTTCGACGAATTTTCCGAGCACGAGGGAAGTGAAAATTTATAATTATCCGGATATTACAAGCAACATCCAAATACGTTTTTTTTTCTGCACAGATGGGCGAAATTTATTTATTTTTTTTAACGTAAACAGTGACATTTTTATTTATCACAATTTTACGCCAGGCAGCGCTGGAAATTTTATCCAGCAAAAAATTGAAAGATAACAAAGGGCATTGGCAATTCTCCGAAAATACGAAATAGAAATAAATTTTTTTCCGATGAAATTTCGAAAATTCAAAAAATCATATTTGTCGTTATGTGCGTTTCTTTTTTGGTTCTCAAAAAAATTCCAATTCTTGGTAGTCCCGTTGTGGAATTTCATTTCGCCCATCTGCGCTTATTTGGTGATAATTTTTCCAAATTCACGGATCACGGTTAAGTCCGAACTCGAAAGATTTTCGCGTATTCAAAAAAATTCATACCAGATCGATTAATTCTTGGATTTTCTTGCAGCAAAATTCTGCACCGTCGTTCGCCTCTTTCGACAGCTTGAAAAGAAAACAAAGAAAAAATTAATCAATCATCCGGTTATTCATGTTCCGGTGGTTCGCACATGTACGGTGAAAAAATTATTTAGTAAATTTGGGGAATTTTATCCGCAAAATAAGATTTTTATTAATTAAATAAAAAATAAATAAACATTAACAATATTTTTTCTAATCGTAATGTTGAACAAAAGTTTTTTTTTAATCTTACGTTATCTTTTAGTAAAATTCTCGTTGTTTTTGATGTTTGCAATCCTTTAAAAATAACATATCCCGTTACGAAAATATCATCTTGACGAATGTTTTTCGTCGTTGAAATTCGACGGTAAAAAAAAACTGCGCATTTACAGAATAAAATTGTGATCAATCAGCACGGGCAAAAATGTTGGAATTATCAAAAATGCATTCAATATCATTGGACGAGAATGAATTTCGTATGTTTTCTGTTTTTCCTTGTACAAATGACTTTTGAACTCCTAGAAAATAATTTTTACGAAAAAAAAAAACAATATTAATATCTACGGATATTTACCATGCAGAGATTGAGAAATCCATGTGGCAATCCCGTTAGAATATCCAGTGAAACATTATTTCCGAGTGATTTGAGCTTGCGAGCGAACATAACGCAGTCGTCCAAGCACGGATCCAGTTCCATAGTCTGATTTAAAACGAAAATAAAACAATGTACGCGATGAATATATCGATAGTACAAATCGATTTGGCTTCCTCATAGAGAAAGCTGTATTTTCATGAAAAAAAAATCATAATTTTAAAGTCATTGCGTTAAAAATGTTCGAAAATATCGAAAATGTCACATATAGAAAAAACAAATGTCCGGCCATAACGATACGGCGAACCTGTATCACGTGGCCTATTTAATTTGAAAATTTGAAAAATATTTCCCGCCAAAATGACAATAACGTTTCTTACCACAATTTTAATGGGTGGCATGCGGGCGAGTATGGTATCGGGCGCCAGATAAGGGCTCAAAAGTGGATCTCTGGGAACGCTAAATACAAACTCGTCCGAGGGACTTTTGGCTCCTTCGGTATCGAGCTCCCTCGATTCTCTCCTTTCCGCACCGCCCAACGACCATCCAAACAGCGACCATGATTTTTCAACGTCCGTGCTAGTGGAATGTCTCGCGGGACCACCGTTCGCCGACGATGCCGACGAACCAAAACCAACATTTTTATACATGTCCACGAATTTTCTTATGTACTCCTGGGACGTAGTTTCTTTGGGAGGTTCGTTGCCTGCAAAAAAACTCATGTAATTAGGGGCAGTAGCAAAAAAAAACTGAAAGGAATTATAAGATACTGGGGGGGGGGGGGGGGGGACTCGCCACCCAGGTTAATTTTTTGCTGGCTCAGCTTCAACCCACTATTCGACGCCATATTGGCACCCGATCGTCATGTTTTCACGTCCCAATACCGATTTGAATTTTTTTTCTCTCTTCACACGACCACAAAAGTCTTTTGAACAAACATATTATATTTTTTTACGCTAAATACGATTTTTAATCGTGGATCTTGCCACTTTAGAATGTTTTTTTATTTTTTTTTCCTTCGACGAGGAAACCGCGTACGGGGAAAATATAACTTTGATCGTCAAACCTGTAACACCGTCGGCGTCGACCAAACTGACCGAATTTAACGTCAGGTCCGAAGGCATCGAGCCCAATCGATGCTCGTTAGTTTCATCGCCGTTCGGGCTCAAAGCAAGCGCTATAAGATCACTTTCGCTCACTTCCGCGAACGATTCGGTCTCGGACTTAATACCCTCGTCCGTTTCGTTGTCCTTCTCTCTGATTCGTAAAAGATAATTGAAAAGTTGAAAAAAAATATATATAGAAATTTATATAGCGATTAAGCTGGTATATAAACAATTTTTATAAAGTACCAATTAATATTCATGTAAATCAGATCTTGTCAATAAAAAATAATTCAGCTTTTTTTTAAATAAAAATTGATTAATATGTATTTTTTTATATTATTTTACCTCTGATTCTTAGTCGGATCGGTGGCTGCATAGGCCTTCAAGCATCTCATCATAAAACCAAACGGCAGTAGGGGATCAGCGAGGCAAAGTAAGCGCGAGGGTGACGGTATAAATTCAACCCAAACCGGAGTGTATGCCATGAATATACCGTCCGGTCTTTTAACATCTAATTCGAAGCATCTTATCGTTGTTGCTAGTAGCAAATTTGCCCCGGCCGAATCGCCTGTTGTCGAGAGAAAGAAAAAGAAGTTAATTTTCTTGTCGAAAACGCAACGATTGAAAATAAATCGGCGATTAAGGTAGTAGTCTGGTAACTTAAGCCGATTTTCATGTCTTTTTTGGAGGGCGTTTTTTTGTAGGAAAATAAAAATAAATCGTTTTGGATATTTAGGATGTTTTTATTAACATATTAAGGATAGAAAAAAAAATGTTTGTTATCTAAAATCAAAAATTCTTGATGATTCTCAATCTATAGACATGTCATTCTGCTCGGAACTACTGAAGTTTAATTTCATGCATAAATAACAAAATGGCGGACTTTGGAAAAAAAAACTTCTTTCCAAAGTCCGCCATTTTGTTATTTATGCATGAAATTAAACTTCAGTAGTTCCGACCAGAATGACATGTCTATAGATTAAGAATTATCAAGAATTTTTTATTTCAGATAACATCAAGAGCCAAAATCATCGGGGCCACCCACGCGCTTTTTTTTCGAGGTGCCAACTTCGATCAATAATAATAATAATAATAAACTATTCAATTTTTTCAAACAAATTTTTTTTTGTATCTTTAATATGTAAATAAAAACATCCTAAATATCCAAAACGATTCATTTTTATTTTCCTGCAAAAAAACGCCCTTCAAAAAAGACATAAAAAACGGCTTAAGTTACCAGACTACTACCTTAATGGTTGACTTCTCTCTACGAGCGAGGGCTCATTAGCAGAACATTAGTGCACTTATGTAAAAAATATGGACGCACATAAAACAAAACATGTTGAGAAAGGGCGCCCCGATCATACGCTATGACACGGTTCTCGCCATAAGCGTGTGAGTGGGTGTTTGCATTAAGGGGGGAAACAGGGTTAGACGGTTCAAAAAATCGATTTTTGTTTATTTCATAAATTGTTACCAAAACTATTGAAAAATATGTTCCCAAAATTTTAAATGAAAATGTCGCCTCGTTCTATTGTTATAAGCCATTAAGGGCGGGGTAAGGGTTTTCACTTTCGAAAAATCGAATTTTTTGGCCATAGAGGTCAGTTTGCTAAATGGTAATTCGCAATAGGGACTGGGCTTAGACAGCCTCGATCATAAGAACTTCCGGTCTCACTTTGTCCTTAAAATCGAAGTCCTGGGTGTATTTGAAAATTTTGGGATTCACAGCAAATCCCGAGAATCGTTTGGAAATTGAAGTTTGCCATTTGCTTTCTCGAAATTTCGCGCACCATTATCAACGTTTCCTCTATAAGGCGAAAATGGAATAAGATATAATTCCTTATAAAGAAGACTTTGAGTAATGTGTGAAATTTCGAGGAAGCGACTTGTAATTATCAACTTGAATAATGTTTTTTATTTTTTTTTATTACCAATAAAGATGACTTTGTTCGCTGTTGTGCCGAGCAACGTTGTCGAGTGTTTCAATGCCCAACAGTACGCGTACAAAACTTCCTCCAATGCGCGAGGAAAAGGTGCTTCCGGAGCGAGGCTATAATCGATCGTTAATAACGGCACGTTCAGCGTTAAAACCCAATTTCTCAAATAAATCTCATGAGACTTTGAACTTTGCGCGACAAAACCACCGCCGTGACAATGAACTACGAGAACGTCCGACGCTCCGAGCAATTCTCCAGTGACTCTTGCCGATCCGACCTGCCGCGTGAAAAAAATATTAATTACGTTGACATTGAAAAAAAAAAAAAAAAGCCTCTTTCGTACAATATCAATAACGACATTTTTATTATTTTACGAAATTTATGTTTAATATGGAAATTCACCAAAATAGTATTTTTTCAAGTATATTTGAAAATTTTTATTCAACATTTTGTTGCCAGAAAAAAAAAAAGAAATTTAATTAAAAAATTTGACAAACCGTCGAATTTTTTGTTTTTTATTATTCGAATTACATTTTATCAAACGAAATTCTTACTTTTGTCGTCTGTTTTTTTTTTTTTTTTTTTATTGCGTTTTTAGGAAAAAATTCATACGCCAACGAATTTATTAGGGAACTTTGTTAACCAATCGACGGAAAATTTGTCGCATTTTTTTATAATTTTTTATGTTTCTTCTATTTTCAATTTCCAACATTATTTTTTTAATTTTAATTTTTTTCAAAATTGAACAATTCGATTTTGGTAAATTTCTGATGAAAATGCACTTTCTTACCATTCCTATACGACGCTTTGAACTTAACAGTTTAACGTGTATGGGCTTTTTACCAACGTGACTAGATGGTATCGGTATTTTTACCGTTGTTCCACTGACCGTGGGCAAATTAAGTTCTTCGGGTGGCACGGAAATTACCTGATTTATCGGCAATGTTGGTAGAACCATTGCGGGATACATTTGTACAATATCTGCGTGATTAAAAAAAATAACAATAATAATTTAATTGCATATATTTCGAGGTGATGGGCGATTTTTATCCATTAATTTTTTGTCGATAATGCAAATGCATGACGAATTAAAAAAAAAAACTTTACTTCGTTAGAATAATCGATTTTTTTTCAAGTATCTTCCACACAGAGAAATCATTATTTTTACGTTTATTTTCAAAATAGAGATACGTCATACTGAAATCAAGGATTTACATTTTTATTTGTAATTTTGAATTGAAAATTTCAAATTTTTGTTGATCATTCTGAAATTTAGATTTTTTTTTTTGATAATTTTGAAATGAAGATATGAATTTTTTTTGTATCTCTTAATCTCGATTTGTCCAGAAAAGGGTAATTCATTTTTTTTCGGTTTTTTTGCACCGTTCAACGCAAAGGACTCACTGGATTCGTTCAGAAGCCAAAAAGCTTGGCAAAAGTGTATATCAGCGCGTTGCGATATATTGACGATTCGACGAGCTTTTGTCTCGGGATCGAGAAAATATTTCACAAAATTTGTACATCTTCCAAGTACAGTGCCGTTTGTATAATACGTTTCGCTGAACGACGCCATGCCCACGGAGAGAAACTTCAGTACGTTTTTCAAGCCGTCGCAGAACTTAAAAAACGAAAATGTACGATTTTTTGCCACCGTTAAACGAGGAAATTTTGTTTTTCTTTTTTAAATCATTTTCTATACATTACGAATTATTTTACCTGAAATCCCAAGCATCTACCGTAAAAACAATACTGATTTATATTTTCGGCTTTGTTCAAGAGTTCCTGAGGATTGTGATTGTCCGACGTGAACAATGATGGCTTTCCATCGGTCGTTTCGTGGCTCCATGAGTGCAGTGTTTTCAGATGATGCAAGCAAGTGCACAAGGATGCCAATAATTGAGAACAAGATTCGATTTCTCTGAAGGCAAAGAGAGAAAAAGACATTTTCAAGTTTGTCCAAAATTTAAGATATTGGATAAAGATCGCGAAGATAAATTGTTTGAATACACAAAAAGCATGACAGAAAAGAAAAATTTGAACATTGCTTTCTCCGTCATATTCGAGGATTTACAAATGTTCCGCTACGAACAGGTAGCTTTCTTTGTTTTGTCTTCGTCGTAGAGGAAGCTATGTGATCATTTTTTATAACAATGAGAAGGCGATGTGTGAGATTTAATTCTCACATTGTGTTTCTTCATAGAGGAAGCTTTCTTTTAATGGAAAAAATCGTTTTTTTACTGTCAGTGTATTTGAAATTTTTCAAAACATCGAAAGATCATATTTATAAAAAAATGCTTTCTTCGCTATGTTTTTCGCGACAATTAACAAATTATTTTGGATTTTATGACATTTTGAACATTTTCAACAAAGTTTTAAGGGATAACACCACTGGGTCACAGTGGTGTTATCTGAAAAAATTCTTGAAAAATGTGAAAAAAAAAACAGGGGGTCACAGTGGTGTTCTCCCTTAAGAGCGTAACTCACGCAACTTTTGAGTTACCAGCCTGGAACTCGAAGAAACTTTCAACCAAACTTGTCAAAAGAGAAATTTGAAGAAAACTTGTAACGAAACTTTTGAAGAGAAAAATTTCAGAACGTTGAAAAGATGAAAAACTTGAAAGGGAATTTTTCAAGGGGTAACTTTTGATAGACTTTTTGCGGGATGATAATTTTTGAATAACATTTTTTGATAGAACGTTCCGTTCATAGATTTCTATACTTTTATCGTATCGCTGCTGAGGACAAGACGCAAAAATAACTATTAAAAATTGTTTATCTTCTAGATCGTTAAAATTCATACCCACAGATCGAAATATTTGAAATTTTCCAAAACATCGAAAGATCATATTTATAAAAAAATGCCTCAATGAATGTGCGTTCCGCGTGTGATAGGGACGTAGTATTGGCCCTTTCTTTGCTATGTTTTTCGCGACAATTAACAAATTATTTTCAATTTCATGACATTTTGAAAATTTTCAACAAAGTCATAAGAGCCTAACTCGCGCAATTTTCGAGCAACCGGGCTGGAACTCGAAGAAACTTTCAACCAAACTTGTGAAGAGAGAAATTTGAAGAAAACTTGTAATGCAATTTTTGAAGAGAAAAATTACAGAACGTTCAGTAACTTTTAATAGACTTTTTGTGGGATGATAATTTTTGCATAACATTTTTTGATAGAACGTTCCGTTCATAAATTTCCATACTTTTATCGTATCGTTGCTGAGGAATAGACGCAAAAATTCCTATTAAAAATTGTTTCTCTTCTAGATGGTTAAAATTCATACCAACAGATGGAAATATTTATTATTTTACCTCATGTGATGACCTTTTCTAAAGAGCAAAGAATCCCGTTGAACGTAAATCTGACGACATATCGTGCCGCAGTGTAATATACATTTGTCAACGAGTATGAGAAAGCTTCGATAACCGTTGCCAGGCGTGGATTGATCAAAATCGTACAGAGGCGCAATATTGGCAATTTCTCTGTACAACGGACGGACATCATTGAGATAATCGGAGAGTACAGAGAGCGCGGCGCAGATTCTAACGCCATTGTCATCCTGATGAGCGTTGAAGTATTCTTTGTTGGCGCGACAGAGTTCGCGAAGGGCGCCCCATTGAGGAGGTTCCAGCATCTCGAAGGGTCTTTCGAATCCGTCGTCGAGTGACATTTTATTCTTTCCTCCTTTTTTCTCATCGACTACGCCAACAACTTGACTTGAAATTCCCGTGAAAACATGATGAAACGAAAATCAAGCGAGAAAAAGAATAAAAACGTAATATTTTCGGTTAAATACTGAAAAAACCCACGAAGTTTTACCGGTTACGAGAAGCGTGTGATAAAACAAAATTTTTAAGCGTTCCGTCGACGCCAAAGTGCCGAGAGAAAATAATGAAATGCTACGAAATTTTTATCTCATTCAAATGTTGGTCAATCGAACTTGAAACATTTTCTATTTAACATATAAATTGCGAGGAGGCTTAAAAGTAAAAATTAAATCGTTATAACTTGTTAAACGATAATAAATAAATTGTTGAACGAGTAGGCGATTCGATAATGAGTAATAAATAAAGCCTTTTTCTCTATTGTTTTTTTTTTCTGTTGTTAGGTTAGAATTGACTAAACGCGCGAATGTCGCACTATTTAGGAACGAGCCAAGAGTGTCAAGATCGATGTGTTTTGTTGAGGAATAATCTCCATTATCTCCGATATTTCTTATCTCTTGGTTGATTCGTTAATCTAATTGCGCTCTTATCGATGAGTTACGGAATAATTTTATTCCGTCAGAGGGATCGAAGTTTAACATCTGTCTTGTATATTCGTAACATTTCTTCATAACAGTTCATCCAGTGAACTGACTCAAATCACTGACTAACGGATACTCACGGATACTGAAAATCAGAATAATGTGCATTTTGTGTGTCAGCCTCGCATATGTAATGCTAGGGCGATTTTTTTTTCTCAGTCCCCACCTGTAATTTTGTTGGATATGTCGAAAAACAAACTCCCTGAAAGTTAGAGCCCGTAACATTAATTCTAAGTACTTTCCCTTAGCGTGAAAAGATTTTCCATCTAAAATACACGCAAGTCGAATTTTTTTTTTTTTTTTTTTTCAAAGTTCTATAACTCAGCCGCATTTTATGCTATCATATTGTTCTTGATTTCGATTTACTCGGAATAAAACAATCTAGAAAAGTC
Organism: Oxytorus armatus; assembly: GCA_958009045.1. Classification (NCBI taxonomy): domain Eukaryota; kingdom Metazoa; phylum Arthropoda; class Insecta; order Hymenoptera; family Ichneumonidae; genus Oxytorus; species Oxytorus armatus. The sequence continues at coordinate 14,018,268 of OY253755.1, forward strand.
CCTATTGCGGCGATAGTGTAAATTGTACTGGTGAGTTGGTACGATCCACTGAAGTTAATTTTAACCCAAAATTCTCGTTTTTTTGCTGTTATCTCCGAAACAATTAACTTTACGAAAAAAATGTAAATGAAAAATTCGTTGGAAATTTAATTTCCTACAAAACAGGTCCTATCGACCCAATTGCTTAGATTAATATTTCTTGAGATATTGAACTTTATTGAAAAAATTTTTTTTTATTATTTAATATTTCATATTTTTACTACTCATAATTTAAAGTTAGATCAATATTTCTTGAGATATTGAACTTTATTTAAAAATTTTTTTTTTATTATTTAATATTTCACATTTTATACTACTCTCGATTTAAGGGTGAACACCACTGTGACCCCCTGTTTTTTTTTCACATTTTTCAAGAATTTTTTTTTGTGGGAAAAAAAAGAGATATTCGAAAAAATTTTTTGGGTTTTGATCCCTGTTTATTAATGTATCAAAAAACATTTTTTTCACATTTTTCACGCCGCATGGTGGCGCTAGGGAAGCTCTCGCGTCAGGTGCTGTCATCTCTGCGGCACGCAGCAGAACTCTCTTCAACGTCGATCTGAAAAAAAATACCGAGTGTTTTCGGTAATAATATGATATTTTGAAGAGAAGTACATAGGGATTTGGAAAAATATTGTTTTAAAAAAAATAGGCACGCCTTTGAAATTAAAGTTAATTTCAAAGGCGTGCCTATTTTTTTTAAAACAATATTTTTCCAAATCCCTATGTACTTCTCTTCAAAATATCATAATATTAACGAAAACACTTGGTATTTTTTTCAGATCGACGTTGAAGAGAGTTCTGCTGCGTGCCGCGAACCACTGCGGAGATGACAGCACCTGACGCGAGAGCTTCCTCAGCGCCACCATGCGGCGTGAAAAATGTAAAAATAATGTTTTTTGATACATTAATAAACAAGGAACAAAACCCAAAAAAATTGTTTCGAATATCTCTTTTTTTTCGCACAAAAAAAAATTCTTGAAAAATGTGAAAAAAAACAGGGGGTCACAGTGGTGTTCACCCTTAAAGTTCAATATCTCAAGAAATATTAATCTAAGCAATTGGGTCGATAGGACCTTTTTTGTAGGAAATTAAATTTCCAACAAATTTTTCACTTACATTTTTTTCGTAAAGTTAATTGTTTCGGAGATAACAGCAAAAAAACGAGAATTTTTAGTAAAAATCAACTTCAGTGGCCCATAGCAACTCGCCAGTACAATTTACACTTTCGCCGCAGGAGGCACTTTTTCAGATTGTTTTATTCCGAGTAAATCGAAATCAAGAACAATATGATAGCATAAAATGCGGCTGAGTTATAGAAATTTGAGAAAAAAAAATCCGATTTACGTGTATTTTAGATGGAAAATCTTCTCACGCTAAGTAGAAAGCACTTAGAATTAATATTAAGGGCTGTAACTTTCAGGGAATTTCTTTTTCGACATTTCCAACAAAATTTCGAGTGGAGACTGAAAAAATAAAAATAGTCGAAAAAAAAATCGTCCTAATATAATGCATATATGGTTATTCATTGTTCAATAGGGCAAACATGCGTAGTACGTAGTTGGAAATAAACGAGGGTTATCCACAATGAGCTTTACTTTCTTCGAGTTTGTAAATCATTTTTGTGGCTAAATCATTGTCCAGCATTGCGCTGATTGGTTGTTGATCTCGGAATTTGATTCGTGGAAGTGATAAAAAATCTTCAAATCGCAAGCCGTAGATCATTCTTCTTTCGATTCACCGAAAGGTCTGTTTTACCGACCGGATGCATTAAAATTTTCTCGGACAAACACCTACTCCTAAACTATCCAATCGAATGATTTGAAATTTGGTCAAATTAGTCGCTACTCTCTCGTTTGTATCGTAAGTCCTAGAAAATATTGAAATTCCAAATAGAAATGTACATTTTCACCTAAAAACTAAGAGGTCTAAAGCAAAAATGAATATAATTATTGTTGTATACCGGAATTTCGAAAAATGTTATAATTGCGATGGCGAGTCGCTTTCTCAACAGCGGCAAAGATCCACAATGCAAAAGGCGTCATATCAGAGAGCTGGGGTTCCGTAACTTTCTAGGGAAGATTATTTCTGGCTAGCGACAGCCAATTGCGAGGATGATCCAGGGGAAAGGCGCAACTTTCATACGACATCGCTCGCTGATGATACCGAAAATCATCGATAACGAATTACAGAATCCTGCCACACGATTTCCTTACTTCACCTCGCCGAATTTACTGATTACTGAATTCTGAAAGTTACGAAATCAACTCAAAGATACCGAATGATATGAATTTTTTTTTTTAAATCGGCTTGACGGTAAAATAATTCGTCGATGCAAAGCGATCTATAGGTTTGAGTTTTTTTTTTTTAATTATCGAAATACAGCCCTTAAAGAACGAGGGTTTCCTGAAGTTTGAGTTGTTTCTTGCTCTTGGCCTTGACTTGAGCGGCGATACGATCGAGATCCCTCCGACCTTGGCTCGTTAGTTTACGACCGCCAAGTGGTGTCTTCTCGATTAACTTGAGCTGCTCCAAGCTCTGTAGCGCTTTGCGCGCAACGCCGCCGGCCGATCGGCAAAAGTGACTCGGGTGCGTGCCGTTGCGTTTACGACCACCGAAAATTTTCGTCACCGCGCCCACACCGATCGGACTACGTATGTATATGTGACGTACAAGTGCGGCGCAACGAATGTAGTACCAGTCGGGATCGTAAGGTGCCAATTCCTTGAAACGCGCCGACTTCACGATGTCAATCCATTCGGGAACGCGCATCTTGCCGGTTCTAAAAAACGAAGTAAATTATTATTATAAAAAATTAACTGGCGACGTTCCGCTGAAATTAAACTTTTCGTTTCGTAAGGAGATCAGTTAATTAAATTTAATGAAATTTTCATCCTTGTTTTGTATTTTAGTCGTCAAACAAAAGAAAAACATTTTTATTACACGTTAGAATTTTCAATTACAACTGTAATTCTTTTGTGAAAAAAAATGTTGAAAAAGTATATTTTGATTGGTATCGAATTTGAAAGTTTCCATAAATATCATCTTCTGTTTGGCCAATGTGTATACATATATTTTTCTTTTTTGGAAACCAGTTGATTTTTATGAAAAAAGGTCATTCAACAATTCGACTTACGATACATAATTTACGTGATATAAATTTCTTTAATTACGAAAAGTTGAATTTTAATAAAAATAATATCGCCTTACGATCCAAAAAATTCCTTAGAAAAAAATGACTGGTTATGAAAAAAGAATGAAAAGTCAATTGCTACAAAAGCAATTTTCCCAAATGGAACAAGGGTGGATGAACCTTTGGACAAAGGGAACAGCAATAGATGAAAAGAAATGTTACGAAGGCAAATGAGCCCCGATAATCTGTAAACAATCGTAGCTAGCACGAGCGATCACAGACAAAAATGCAAAACTAGCATGAATTCGGCTACATCGCAGTGAAACGTCCCACCGTTGGACGGAGCACCCTGTGAAATTAATTATACACGCTCTTTTTAACATCTCGATCGACCGTCTCAACGATCTTCAGAAACCTAATTCTCTAAACGTAACCGAAGAGCCTCAAGAATTCCAGATTGGCGCCGAACCGTCCAACCGTCAGTCTGTCCGATTCAAAGGAGATGACTGATTAAAAAAAAAAAAAACTTTGAAAGTCATTCGCCAAGAACCAAACAAATGTTGTCGAGCAACTGCCAATTTCCTAAATTCCCGGACGAGCCAATACAACAAAACGTACGACGGTCGATTCGTCGAACACCCCTTTTACAAAAATCCATGTACAAGAACGACGCGAGCAGAGGACAGTTTCACGAAGCTTTCGGTCTAACGGCGGGAGATTTGGCTGGGAGGTATTTGAATTTACGCTACATTAGACGTGTGATAATTGCAGGCAATTTGAAAAATAGACGAGCGACACGGGTAATATGTTGGTAGATATAATACAAATAAATATAAGGCGGCAAGAGTATCGTCCAATGTTTCAAGCACCAAACAAATGTTGCCGAACAACCACCAATTTCCTAAATTCCCGGACAAGCGAATCCAGCAAAATGTTAGCGTACGTCGGTCGATTCGTAGTACACCCCTTCTACAAAAATCCATGTACAAGAACGGCGCGAGCAGAGGACAGTTTCGCGAAGCTCTCGGCCTAACGGCGGGAGATTTGGCTGGGAGGTATCTGAATTTACGCTACATTAGATGTGTGATAATTGTAATCGAACGATAAGGGTAATATGTTGGTAGATATAATACAAATAAATAAGAGGCGGCAAGAGTATCGTCTAATGTTTCAAGAACCAAACAAATGTTGCCGAATAACTGCCAATTTCCTAAATTCCCGGACGAGCCAATCCAACAAAATGTTAGCGTACGTCGGTCGATTCGTAGTACACCCCTTTTACAAAAATCCACGTACAAGAACAGCGCCAGCAGAGGACAGTTTCGCGAAGCTTTCGTTCTAACGGCGGGAGATTTGGCTGGGAGGTATCTGAATTTACGCTACATTAGATGTGTGATAATTGTAGGCAATTTGAAAAATAGACGAGCGAGAAGAATAATATGTTGATAGATATAAGAAATACAAATAAGCAAGAGACGCGCGAGTGTATCGTACAATGTTCGTGTTTGATTTTCATTCAAAAAAAAAAAAAAAAAGGCCTATACTAAAGTAGAAAAACTCGTATTTTCGTATATCGTCGCCCGAATTATGTCCGACAAAGAATCGAAGAAACGAAAGAAAAGAAGAAAAAAAACGTGAAATCAAAGTTTTCCATCCAAAGCGAGTTTTCAGGTTATGTAAGTGTACGTTGACTCTTACTCACTTTTTGAGAAAGGCGGCAAAAGCCTTCACAAATTTGTGTTGGTCAACGTCTTTTAGCGTAACAGACGGCATCTGCAAAGAAAAGTCGTGTTAATAAAACAATTTACAACGAAAATACTTTTTAACAGTATAATATCTACGGCCACATGGATGCGTGGTGCACGCGCGTATAGGACGATTGTCGTAATTTTCGTAACTCAACACTTAGGAAAATTTGATAATATTTGTTAGAACGTGAAGAAAATCAACAAACGTATTGCCGAAAAGTTTTATACGCACGTTTTAAGATTGTTTTAGATATTTTATCATAAATATTCGTTAAACCGTCAATAACAGACGAACCTCTGCGACGCTGCGGACCGGAAAGAGGTAAAACAAAATGGCTGATCCTCCCCGGAAACCGGCGCAAATGTGAACTACTCTCCACAGCCAACTCGTTTAAATAAGTCAATTGAAGTCAATTGCACACAAACAACTTGTTCCAAGTGCAATCGAGTCAAATCAAGTGCAATAAACACGATGCAATTATAATTTTCCACGGAAAGATAGGTAAATTGAACGGAAAAATAATAATGAAAAGATATTTCTAACAAAACTGCCTTTTTTTTAGGTTGTACGTACCATATTATCGCGACGAATTTCGATGGAATTCAACGAAAGAATCTGCGCGTTATTGCGTAGAAATATCGCTAACTCATCAAGTTTTCCATAAGGAATAGTATTTTCCATATAAAATAAAAGGATGCCATCGAATTCGCGCTCTCACTACCAACATGTTTAAGGTATTTCTAACACAAGTGAAGAGTAATGAGATTTAATGAATTTTTGGGGAAAACCTAGAAAAAGTACTGAAGAATACTTATGCGAAATTTGCGACTGTTTCATCGTACCGTTTTCAAGCTATCGTTTGTCAAAAAATTGCAAAATTTCCATACGAACGTATACCTGTACCGTATGAAAATGAGCAATTTCCGGATATTTAGTCACCAAAATGAAGGATGTAATTAAAAATTCTTGAAATTTCGCACGAAAGTAGTTTAGTAGATGAAGGATAACATATATTATACAGTAAATTTTCAACTATACAGTTAAAAAGTATGGACTATTAAGGGGGGAAACAAGGTTAGGACAGCGTTTTCTCAATGATTTACATGAATTTTTTTATAGTATAAAAAATGAATATAATTTATTGAAACTTTGAGAATATTTTATACATATATTTAAGTAGCAGGGGGGCTCCGCTGGGCGCTTCGCGCGCCTCCCCCCTCCGCGCCCCGCGACGCCGCGCGATCCGCTCACCCAGCTTACTCGATCCCGCTCGCTCTTCTCAACTCTTGTACACGGCGGCGGCGGCGGCGGCGGCGGCGAAATATTTATATAATATAGAGAGATATACTATAAAATTTTTGAAGAATTTCCTTGAAAAACACCGAAAATATTTGCGACCCCATATCGCAGGTCACAATCAGACTCAGCATTTTGCGTACATTCTGGAAGCCACAATTTTCATCTGAAATCAAAGGAGGGTGGAATTTACTTTTATTATATGTCTCTCTTCTATATGAACCTAAATGCCTAAAAAAAAAATAGAAAATTGAATTTTTTACAGGGGTCAAAACAATAAAGCACGATTTTTTGCCATTTTTTACAACTTTATTTGCGAAAAAAAAATTAATTCAAATAATGATAATATTCCGATTTTAGGTTCATATAGAGAGCAATACTATGAAGAAAGTAACTGTCAATTTTCAAAACGATTGGTTGAAAACTTTTCAAACTAGCGTGTACGCAAGTTGAAAAAAAGAAAAAAAGAAAATAGAACGAGTCGGAATTTTCATTTAAAATTTCGGGAACATATTTTTCAATAGTTTTACCAACAATTTATGAAATTAAAAAAAAATCGATTTTATGAACCGTCTAACCCTATTCCGCCCCCTTAAAAAAACATTGTTTTGAGGCTAGAAAAAATCGTGAACATAACGACGTCGCTGCGCGACGTGGCTGCCCGTCTCGCGCACCTCTCCTTCTATCCCATCCCATTTCTTGTGTTGGAATCACGGTCTTTGAAGACCGCGGTTGGAACTACCTCAGGGTGTGGAAATTCCCATACGAAAACCACGGCTCTATTATTAGTTCCCGTGAGGGGGACACTGAAGAGAGTGCGCCACTATCGACGCACAGCTAGCGCGACCTACAGAAGTAGGAGCGAAAAGTAGAACTAGATCTTGGCAAGCTTTTTACCCGTTACCGACTCACTCACAAGGGGACCTGCCCGACTTGTCATCACCGATTTCGCTCGAATTTATAGGGTATGTTCGGGTGGACGAGGAGTGAAAGTGACCTAAGTGGGAGGGCCAGATGGGCAATATTTAAGAAAATTAAAATTTTGCAAATTTAACAATACATAAGAAGTTCTCGTAGCACAATTTTCAATCACCGGTTGGCGCAGCGAGCAATCTCCCCCACATTAACAACGCAATAATCCAAACTATCGCACGATTCAATATATTAGACTCTGCACACCAATCGAGGTTAGGTTACCTACCCCCCCCCCCCCAATCATTTATGTACCAAGACTCAATTGGCAACATTCAGAATGCCAACAACATTCCAACCCTATATCACTGGAAGCGCAACAAAGCCGACAAACGAATATCGGTAACTGCTACTTACTATCAAACACATAGATATAAGTTCAAGTGCAATACGGCCTTACCGCCCTGTGACTATAGTGATTTTCATAGAATAAACCTCAGAAAATATCAGTGGCTTTCAAATAGACTGCCCACACATAAGCGAACTTTACCGTAAAAAAATCCGTAATGCGGCCGCAAACAGAGGAAGACGGCTGGCGCGGACCAGCATTCTTCTAAACCAAATGCTACTATGGCACTAGCTAAGATATCGTTGGCATCACCTGCCACCCCTGTACATTTGTAAATACCCCCCTAGCTTTTAATTTAGGTTTAAGTACCGGCGTTTCTGACCGCTTAGGGATTTTTCTTTGGTTCACGCCTTTTTCCCCCAAACCGTAACAGTGCACATGCCGGAGTGCCATTAACGGAGCAGCACTTACAGTCTGCATTATTCTCATCGTTCGCAAACCACTAAACTTCCATACCGTTTGGCGACGAGCTCCTCATGCGCGAGGACTAGAACCATTTATCCCCGTTGGCGTGTGGTCTTTTTATGTTTGTTTATTTCTACCAAAAACTTTATTAAACAAATTGTAAAAGGTTCCGAAATAAACATGTAAAAAAAAAAAAAGCAGGAGCTCGAGTGCGTAGTGTGGGGTCGTAGGTTCGTTTCCCCATACAAACATTTTTATTTTTTTTCTAATCGTCTGTTTAAATTTTACGTTACTTGCACCACAAATATATTTAAATAATGCATAAAGTATTTTATTTATTTATATTTTTTTTAAATGTTATTATATTCAAAGAATTCGAATTTTGGCATTTCTCATAACTTGGCAAGAAGGATTGGGAAGATTGGGAGATTAGGATTGTAATTGAAGCGGACACGAGGAATTTCTATATAAAATGAGATACTTTTATTATTATACAGTCGATGAATCGCATGTGCCGGAGTTATATTCATTGTAAAAACAGGGGAAGCAGTAATTCTTTCGGCACCGTGCACACGTTATATGTACGATAGAATGTATTTTAATACAGTCTGTCAGTCGTACAGTAGGTCATTTTTCTAACGTTTAAGCATCATACAATGTTCCATCGAACAAAACTTATTTAATAAAAATAATGAACACTGATAAGGCAAAAGCAATATCTTTAATCTCCCATGTCTTGAGGAACAAGGTCTTGTTGTGTCGTCGGTGTGGCATCGAAGATCAACAAACTTCTAGCAATGGGACTGGACAGGAGGAAATTTGACAAAATCAATCTCGACGATAGATTCGAATGGAAAGAACAAAACTATAACGAGCGCTTTGAAAACATACTTGAGAATGTTGTCGGAGCCTATGATGACTTTTCAATACTACAGCAGCTTCACAATTTCTACCAGTACGTACAAACATTTATATTGTCTCTCGAAAAATTCTCATTCAACGCCCGATAGAAGTAATTTTTGTGTTGTTTTTTTCGTGTTATAGATCAGGAATCACGAGAATCACTCATCAGCGATGTGCATACCCTTGTCTATCGTTTGTCAAAACCACGTTTTGATATTTTAATGCTATTGATCAAACACCCGCAAAGGTAACAGAAATAAACAAATAAAAATTCCGTTTATAACGAAATTCCTTCGGCAGAAAAAATTAATAATTAACGAATAAATTCCTTTCAGCGGAGGTATGTTTCGGTCCGATTTTGTTGTGACCCGAGGAAGAGACGGTAGCTTCGATAATGTACATCAAATTTTATAATGACACAAATGACATATGATCCACTTAATGTAAATGAATGTAAATATATATCTCTATATATACATATATAAATGATTGGCAAATAACTTTTTTTCATTTCTTGAAATATCTGTCTTTGATCTACTATACCGACCGATCTTTTATTTTCATGCCCACTTTTCATTCAAATAGCGCGACGTGGCTGGATGTATATCTTTTTAGTTCCGACTAGTGGGACACTACATAGATAGCGCTACAAACAGTGGCTGCGCTTCTTAACATGGGAGTTTCCGCACCCTGAACTACTTTAAATAAGTCAATTGCACAGAAACAACTTGTTCCAAGTGCAATCAAGTCAAATCAAGTGCAATAAACACGATGCAATTCTAATTTTTCACGAAAATACAGGTAAATGAACAAAAATAATAATAACGAAAAGGAAAAACTGATTTTTACCGATATCACGATATTTCTAACAAAACTGCTTTTTTTAGGTTGTAGGTAGCATATTATCGCGACGAATCTCGGCGGAATTAAACGAAAGAATCTGCGCGTTACTGCGTAGAAAACAGTAGAAAACCGTTAACTAATCAAGTTTTCCATAAGGAATAATATTTTCCATGTAAAAAACGAAAACATGCCATCGAATTCGTTGTCTGACGTTGAACTACGCGCCGAACTCGCCAATTACGGTTATCCCGTTGGTCCTGTAACGGCGACAACGAGAAAAGTGCTCGTTAATAAGCTTCGTGAACTGAAGAAGAACGAAAGAAGCGTAGAAAATTTGGCAAATGTTCTCGAGAAAGAATGTATACTTAAAAATCCGTCGATTATAGTTTTCTTCGATCTTGAAACTTCCGGCCTCGAGATAGACTGCGATATTTTACAAATTGCCGTAAAATCTGGCGCTTCGTCTTTCAATAGATATTGCACGCCGTCGCGAGCTATTTCCCCGAAAGCAACGGAGATCAATCGTTTGTACAATCGCAACGGCGAGCTCTATCGTGACGATGTAAAAATTAATGCGCTACCAGTTCGCAAAGTACTGGAAGACTTGCTGGAATATCTGAAAAACTTTGAGAAGCCGTGCGTCTTTGTAGCTCATAATTGTACCTTCGACGCTAGTCGTCTTGTTCGTACGATCAAAAAAGAATCAATGGAATCTGTTTTTGCCAAAGTTATCGCCGGCTTCGCCGATACGCTGAAAATGTTCAGGGATAAATTTCCCGCGAGAACAGCTAAAGGCGCTATGACCCTGACAACGCTGGCCAATGAATTGAATTTATCAACCGATGGCGTTCACGAAGCTTCTTACGACGCTATGATTTTGGAAAAATTAGCTCTACATCATTTTACGCAGGAGCAATTGCTGCGTAACGGACAAAGCTTTGAGGCGGTGCTAGAGAACCAAAAAATTTGTGAAAGAACGAACCAAACGACGGAATGAATTAATTGTTACTAAAGGGAGAGAAAAATAACAATGATCGACGATCGCGTGTCGCAATAAAAAGAACAAGCGTTGGAATAATGGGACGATATAACGGAAGTGAAATTTAAAAAATGTTGGAGCCCGCGAAAATGGAAAGAAATTGGAAGACCTTTTTACGATTAAATATATACTCGATTATTCCTTATTGTTAACGAAACGATAACGCTATGTCGCGATGCTTTGTGACTCACTAAGAAGCGTTTGACAAATTTTACCAAAGTAATGACAAACAAAAAATGGGATTCAAAGGGCAAAATTGGAAAAACAAATGAGACTTTATGTTGTATATTTTATTGTTACGTCTTGTGGACAAAAAAAAGAATTCATACGTATTCATTATATACGTATTATTTAGAAAAAATTATTCATCAAATGTTTGAGAGACTCAATTGTTAAGTTACATTTTCAAAAAAATGTTCGAAAAAAGTTTTTCATTTCAAGCAAAAATCGATATTCCGTTTTTACTCTTTTTTTTATATCGATGTTCCATATTAAAAGTACTTGCCAAATATTATTATTTAAATTAATAAAAATTGAATTACAAAAATTTTCATTTAATTAAACAAACAAAATATATATATATATATTGTTACGTCCCGATATGTCGAGACGGAGAGAGAGCGTAACGAGTCCCGGTTGAATATGGGGTTGCCTCCTATTTAGACCGGAATGTGCCGGTCAGGCATCGAGGCACAGCGAGGGCGATCGTTGGCTAAATTATTATGAAAATTATTATTAGAAGCAAGCATGAGCGTTCGGGCGTAGCGGGTTTTCGAATAAAAATAAAAACCACGTCGAACATTTTAAAAATAACAAATAATATTTTTATTCACTTGGTTTTGTTTATGGTGATATGGATTTCACAGATTTTATAATTTCGATTTTGGCTCCACAGTTCTGGCTCGCGACTACAAAATCTTTCGGTTCTCAATTTATATTTCACAGTTTCAAAATTTAGATTTTGCAATTTTAATTTCACAGTTTTACTCATTTATAATTCCGACTTCGCAGTTATAATTTCACAGTTTCTCAGTTTACAAATTTTGGATTTGCACTCCAACGCTTCTGATGTTCACAATTTTGGTTTGCAATTTTGTTCACACTTCATAAATTTTTCGTCGAACAGTTTAACATTTTGGTTCTCGTTTTATATTTCACAGTTTCAAAATTTTGATTTCACAATTTTTCATGCGTTTCAGTTTTCAAAAGTATTTTCGAGCGTGTGAACCAGTCGCTTGACCGTTTTGTGCCATAAGGGCCTATCCTAATGTTTAAATATATATATTCGAAATATAAATATTTTCGTTTTCTTATATTTTTTCAGGGCTCACATACCCCTGCGCGCGCTGAAAACCGAGTACATTTGAAAAATTGTTAAAAAGATTATATGTTAAAAAAAAATTAAATTGTTGATTTCACATTTTTTATTAACTTTTCAACAATAAGAAAGAAATTTGTTTAATTTAAAAAAATATATCAACATTATTAATGCGTTTTTCTCGAAAGTATGTTTTTAGACAGTGTCACGCACGATAACTCAGTCAATTTTTAATATTTTTCAACTTTTTTTTTACATCTTGATAATTATTTTCTCTATAGTCTGACGAGAGGTTTTTTTAATTTTTTGGTTGGACAATTTCCCATATATTACTAGCCGTACCCCGCCACGCATTGCTGTGGCTCAGTCTACTTAAATGGAAAAGAATGACCTGTGACATCTATATAATAGGTATATAAAAACACACGCGTATTCGAATGGAATATTATGTCAAAATTTCAAAGAAATCGATGAAGAACTTTCGGAGATAAAAATTTTTGAACAAACATTTACATTTTTATTTACATATATAGAACGCTTTGTTTAAATTGCATACTAAAGTTTGGAATAATGTAATTTATTTATTTTTCGAAAAAAAAATCCCTTCCGTCAGACTATTTCTACTACTACATTATTTTACTAGATTCTTTTTTGTTTTTGCAGATTGAATAATTTTTGGTGAAGTTATCATGTCGACAAGGAGGCACCTTGGTTTTCATCAGTTGTCCATTTATACCCGTAATAAATAATATTAATATTTTTTTTTTATAAAAATTTTTTTTTTCCTATAATTGAAAAGTTAATAAAAAATATGACATCAACATTTTAATTTTTTTTTCACCAAATAACCTTTATAACAATTTTTTTAATTTACCCGGTTGTCAGCGCGTGCAGTGGTATGTGAACCCTTAAGTGAAACTTCTGAGGGGCGCGAATTATTCGAGTGGAGGGACAGAAACGGGGAAATATCGATCTGGCAAGACATTTACAGGGCGACACGAAAAGTGAAAGGCTGATGCCCGTATTCATAGTCGTTCCTTGAGGAATAAGGATCCCTCATTCCCTATAACACGTTTCATTAACGTTCCTTGACCGAACAAGGAGCCTTATTGGCTTCCTTATCTCAAGGGAGCTCCCGAGCTCCCTTGAGGAGGGGACGCCGCCTTGGTCCGTTCGTTTTTGCTGCATTTGTGAACTTCTTACCACATGATGCGCAGAGTACAGCCAAATATAACCTATACAAATTGTACACATTTTAAGTTTGTGGTTACTTGTGGTGTCGCGTTTTCGGACAAAGTGTATAAAGAAAAAAAAGAATCATGGACAACGCATTTTTAAATTATTCTGATGATGAATTTGAAGACGAAAATCCAGTGAACAAAAACGTCCAGATAATAAAAACAAATTTTATGAAGTGGCCAACTTTCCATCCGTAATAGGATGTATCGAATACACCCATATACGCATAACTAATCCTGGAGGGAATAATGGAGAGGTAGTCCGGAATCGAAAAGGATGGTTCTCTCTAAATGTACAGGTACATTTTCTCAGCTGTTTTATTTTGTGTTCATATCAAATTTCGTATGTTAAATAATTATGAATAAGTTAATATCAAATTAATTTTTTTGATTTGTTACTTATATAGGTTGTATCTGGACCTCAACGAGAAATTCTTGATATAGTTGTCAGGCACCCTGGTTCGACTCACGATGCTGTAATATTTGATCGAAGCGGTGTGCGCTGTCGTTTTGAGCTAGGACACCTGGACGGAATTTTACTTGGTGATAGTGGGCATGCGGGCGGCAGCTATCTTCTAACACCTGTTTTAAGACCTGAGACAGACGCAGAAATTCGATAGTATACTGCACATACCAAAACACGAGTTATCGTTGAACAACTTTTTGGAGTTTGGAAACGTCGATTTCCATGCCTGTATTACGGCTTAAGAACAAAGTTGTGCACAACGGTGGCAATTGTCTGTTCCATTGTTGTTTTGCACAATGTGTGTATTCAAAATAATTTGCCTTTATTTTAAGACATTTTTCTTAGATATGAAACCGTGTTGTGAACCAATTGTACTTTTTATATTAAGTTTTTATTCATGATGATTGGCATAATGTTAACCAAGATCAATTCGTACAAATTAGCATTTGTACATATGTTTAGATTAAAAATTAATAATGATTTGAAGAATGTTTTTTTTATGTATTAAAAACTAAAATAAAATGTTCTTTATTGAAACTGGCGTTTCAGAATTAAAAAACGCAATATTTCATTTCTTGTAATTGGTGAATTTTGTATTAAACATAAAAAATGTATATAAATATACTTTTACATTGCACTTATAATATTATTATTTGTATCGATCTAAATATGGATAGACACACAGCCGTATATAGAACCAGCGATTTTTCTATGAGGAACAAAATAATATGAGGACAAAAATACTTCCGGAAGTTGATACTAAATTGCAAGGGATATTTTATTTTATCGTTCCCTTTCTTCGTAACTCCGTAGCAGTCTGATATTTTAACACTTATAATGATAATTAGATATTAAAAACATGAATATTTTATATGATACTATCTTTGCCCGAATGTCTCTTCCTCTCTCAACAGTTTCAAGATAATTATTTTCTCTACTGCTTCAGCAATCGCAATTTTTTTAGCGTGAAGCTCTCCCGCTCATGCTCAATTGCTTCTCGGAGTTTTATTAGTAGTAGTTCTTTTTCATTGCAGTTCTGAAAATCTATTACTTTACCATTAGTACTCATATTAACTAATATTAATAATTAATATAAAGCTAATATATAAGATTTTTCATTACCTTTAGGTTTTTACTCGTTACATTTTTTGAACTCGTGTTAGGTCAGGTTCTGGTACCATAAACAGTACTGCATCCACTAATCACTAAAATCCCTAAAATATTTCTTCCTTTCGAAAGGAAGACTCGAGGTACGTCTATGAAATAAGGCGGCCTTGGAGATTCAAGGGATCCTTCATGGAGGCTCCCTTCATCCTTAAGATAAGGACGGACTATGAATACGGGCATGAGTTGCCTGGTCAGTTCGAGACGCGAGTGTAAGCTTTATTACTTGTGCGGCGGGAAATGACGTGACAGCGACGCGGTAAACTTTAAATTCTCGTGTTGCAGTCACCTTTCAATTATTGTTCGCTGGGTGTATCGCTCGTGAAATATTAGAACCGTTTGATGCCGTTATCAATAGATTTTTTGGAAATATTAGTTCACAAACGTTTGATCGATATTTTACCTATCACAAACCCATAGTGTCTGTAATACAATCACAAGATAATCCGCTCGTATAAAAAAATCCGAAATATTTCGAACTGCGATTTATTTCTGAAGCCGATTGTCTCATCATTATGATTGGCTCTCGCTGTTGCTTCAGATCGCACGATGAATCTAACGAAAAAAGCAGCGCGCAATACGCGTCCCGATTCTAGTATGGATACTGATTCATGAATTTTTCAAAAAGTCGTTAAAGATTAAAATGTATTTTACTCGATAATTTTAAACTGCATTCAAAAACATTTGATTTGGATATGGCTTTAAAAAAATGTTTAACACTACCTCTGCAACTTTCAATGTTTCCTTTCAATTATTGCGTCCATGATTGATGATCCAATAGTTCAATAAAGTTACCAAGGTGAAAACCTTCAGAAAAAAAACTCACTTCAGTCGCGTGTGGGTTTCACGGTCTACATTGTTTTTTGTTTTTACATACATAGGTACGCCGTGCTACGGAAATATCTTGATAAATAAAATAATTTTTCTTTCCAAGATATATTTATTGATAAGTAGAATTACGTATATTCATAAACACAATGATTCTTTTACAGTGAGGTGTACATAATGATCCCCATTAAAAACTTAAACAGTTAAAAATGGACGCCAAGTAATGAAAAAAATGGGTCCATTTTATAAAAAAAAGAAATGAAATCCATTGAGAGAGCAGCCAAATTATCTACAACCTCGATATCTGAAGGCACTGGAAAAGTTAAAGATGGAAAGTTGAAGAGTGGTAAGATAAGAAGGAGAGGTATACGGCAGTCAGGGAGGGTAGCATATAAGGACAAATTGATGGGTAAAAAGGACGCAGGTTGAGTTAAGTTTTAGTTAAAGTCAGTGAAGTTAAGTGATGTAGGCCGCCGCACTAATGTAAATAAATCTGTAGCTTACTTAACAGAATTTAATAATTTTAGCATTCAGAGATTCAAGATCCCGAACGACGTTAGTGAAATAACTATTGATACGACAATCAGATATTGAGTGGTCGGTGATATTGTAACACCGTGTGCCGCGTTGCAGCCGTCTTCTTCGCAGAAAGAACACTCGACATTCGAAACTCCTTGATAATGACGGGGATCACATTGCTTGGTCCTTGTGCTGTTGACTGTGCACATTCTCATCGTTATCACCGAGTCGTCAAACCCTGCAAGGAATAATTTGTCAATGGAACATTGTATCTGAAAATATTGTCAATCCCGTCGTCGATCGTCCTACAGCCAGTAAATCTATGTCGATTTATTATTTATCTTGTTCGTAAAAATTAGCATACAGCACGAGGTTTTATATTCATGCTTCGCATTTGTAATGAAAATGTGTCGATACTGAACAAAAGACCGAAATTTTCGTGTTTTACACGGTCAAAAATACCCCATTGATAAATTTCTGTCAGTAAAATAGAATTTTGCCCCGGAAGGATAGAGTGGGCCACGCGGGATAGGGAAGAAAATTACTTCCGATCGTGGGCGTATATCGTATGAATAGCTTAAGGCTTAAAATCAGCAAGGTAGCTTTGACGATCTGCACACGGCAAGTGGGGATCTCCTTATCATTAGCAGATTAGACGCGTGTACTTCATTGAACCCACGCTACGAGGTCTGTTAAAAAAGTATGGCGAATTTTGAATTTTCGCGGGCTACGTATAATCGATTTTCGATTTTTTTGTGACGATAGGTTGGTACTCATGTCCCTCACTTATGCTGAAAAAATCGGCCATTTTTAATCCTTAGTTAATTGTTGACAGCTGTTTTGGTTAGACGTGTTTTGGCTTCTCTTTGATTTTTGCCTATTCCAAAAAATGGATCAAAGAATCTGTATCAAATTTTGTGTGAAAAACAAAATTAAGTGCGCGGACGCATTCCGAATGTTGACCGTGGCATATGGTGAAGCTACCTTTGACCAAAGTAACGTTTATCGGTGCTAGAAAATGTTCTCAGAGGGCCGAGACGATGCAAACAACGAAATGCGTTCCGGACGCCCGAGCACATCAACAGCAGACGAAAACATTGATGAAGCGAAGAAAATAATATTGGCCAATCGTCGAATCGCCGTTAGAGAAGTTGCCGATGAACTAAACATATCGATTGGCTCGTGCTATTCGATTTTTAGCAATGATTTGGGCATGAGACGGGTCGCCGCGAAATTCGTGCCAAAATTGCTCAATTTCGAACAAAAACGGTGTCGCGTTAACATTGCTAAGGAGCTGTTGGACTCGGTCCGGGACGACCCAAATTTGCTCCAAAGGGTCATAACTGGTGACGAATCATGGGTTTATGGTTATGACGTGAAAACTAAAGATCAATCATCGCAATGAAAGCGGCTTTTTTGGAATAGGCAAAAATCGAAGACAAGCCAAAACACGTGTAACCAAAACAGCTGTCAACAATTAACTAAACATTAAAAATGGCCGATTTTTTCAGCAAAAGTGAGGGACATGAGTACCAACCTAACGCCATAAAAAAAAAATCGAATATCGAAAATACGTAGCCCGCGGAAATTCAAAATTCGCGATACTTTTTGAACAGACCTCGTATGTCCACGAAGTTCCGAAATAAATGTGGCATTTCACGTCAAGTGTGAAGATCTATGGAGATTTTTTTTGGAAATAAAACGATTTTAGGTTGTTAACGATATTTTGTTCACGAAACTATTTAAAAAATGCATCATTTGCACGTCGATGTTATATTTGTCGTCTCTCGTCAGGTTCAATTTATTATATTGTACGATCTTGCACGTTGTTGATGACTATACAGTGAGAAGTAAGACAAGGATGGATGTTTTTTGTTCGACGAATAAATGCATGTCTTTATGACTGATCGTTAAATAATAGACGTTGTCTCGTGATGATGCTGCGATACCGTATGTTTACCTATGATCGTGAACTCGTCGATTAAATGTCGCGATTAAGAAAAGAAGATTTGTAAAATTTATGGACCGACGGTATTTTTTTCCTCGTTTAGGATAAAAGTCCGTGTAATGCTTAAGCAGTTATTACAGTATTATTACTTTGTATAAATGCTGTCTCAATTTCTTGGGTAATAAAAGAGAAATTCGAATCAAAGTGCATTATGAAAAGAGATCTATTCAAAACCAAATTTATTGCGACAATATTTAATAAAAAATAAACAATACGTCATTCATTTAACAACCTTGTGCTTAAATAATTGCTTATATTTTAATCGAATAAATTTTATTTCAGTCAAATAAATCTCCCCCAAAAGACTTGATTTACGTCGATAATTTCTCTTGGTCTTACTGATGGATGTAAGGAACTGAAATGGTAATACGGTACGATGGTGCAGAAGTTTAGTAAAAAAAATGTATATTTATATTTATAAGTAAAAAAAAATGTATAATTAACATTATAAAGTTCCACGTAAAAAAAATAACTCATTGTTTTTGTTTTACTTCACCGTAATTTTTATTCTTTTTGTGATATTATCATTTCATTTCTTGATTTATTGATCAATAGGATTGTATGGAATTTGTGGTATACTTACTATGGACACGATTCTTGCCACAAACGTGATTTTCGTTTTGTGAACATACCCGAAGATTCTTCTCAAGCATTGGATAAGGGTCGTTACATGATGTATCCGTAAGAGAATTGGGTATGCACATATAACACGATAAGGCACTAATTTTCCTGAGATTGCCGGCTAAAATGGAAGAATTACTGGTGAAGATTGTGCTTTTTCTCACGACGTTTTTTTACGCACACACATTGGATAGATGTACCGCTTGTCGCCAGTTTTATTCCGATTTTCGCCACGACATTTTAAAGTACAAAACTCTGGTGATAATCGAATTTAAGAAACGTCGAGTAGCTCAGTTTGTAGATTTATATGACTATTATCGAACTATCCTTACGAGAATGCGGAAAAACAACGATGGAAAAGTATTAACAATGAAAATAGTTACAAATGGTGTAGTGGCCAAAAATCGGTACATCTACCCTATATTCTTGTTCATACACGGACGGGAAGTGCGACCATTTTCAGTTCATCGAACCGTGAGTGTTTCGTTGATTAGCGTGGTAGCCAAGAATTTAACGAC
Source organism: Oxytorus armatus (assembly GCA_958009045.1). Classification (NCBI taxonomy): domain Eukaryota; kingdom Metazoa; phylum Arthropoda; class Insecta; order Hymenoptera; family Ichneumonidae; genus Oxytorus; species Oxytorus armatus. The sequence goes on from OY253755.1 coordinate 14,037,676, forward strand.
ATATTGAGCGAATGACGCGCGTAAATACGAAGCGCACGATATTCTAATGGTTCACGGACGTATAGTGAACAAAAATTAAGAATAGTCGTACAAAATTTTGGAACAAATAACATGTGTAAATAGTAGGTGTTTGTACAATCTTTCGTAACGACTAGATCGAAAAGTGTAAACGCGTTTTACACAACACGAAAAATGAAGAGAAATTTTTATTACTACGAAAGAAAAAAGGAGAATTTCGTTCGAACAATTTTGTTTTAAAATTTGTGTAAATTTAAATTCTATTTATCCCCAATTGAATTTATTTCAAAAGTTCAAATTGCTTTTTCGTTTTCATTATAAAAATGGTCTTTTCCACTTACCAATTGTCAGAAAAACCATAATTATGCAAACATTCGTTAAATGGAATTTCATCCTGGCGGTATAAACGACGAAAGTCAATCGGTAAGAAACCTTACTATCTCTCACTACCTTGTTCGACGAGGAAATAAGGTATCGCTGGCTAATGCGATCTTATTATGGACCAACCTGCGTCTGGAATAACAGAACGATTGAAGTGTTAAAAGAGGGAAAAAGGAGGGGCGGGAAATGATATATTTGCTTGCTCTGCACGCTATAAAATGTTTATCCCTCTTCAACCCTTGAGAACCCTGCGTAATTATGTGCATGTCCGTCTTCCGTGTGAATCGCGTGCGAGGGAGACAAAGTATAATTTAGGGCCCTGTATGTATTGAATATATTAGCCAAAACCCGCAGATGTGTTCCCTCTCGATAGTTTTGTATATATTTATTTATTTATTTATTTATTATCTTGTACGGGATCACGATACAATAATATTCTTGAAGACGTATTCATCTGCAATATGTATGCTTTTTTTTTTCTTTTCGAAAATCCTGACTGCGTACACCCCTTAAGGCGGTTGAAATATAAATTTCGATGACCGAGCCAGTCGCTGACGATACTAATTGCCGTCAATTCTGAAACTGTATTCAGTTTACAAAAATATTGAATGTGTGAAAACACCTCGAATGAACGTGTTCGTAATATTCCATGGATAAAAATAATTTTAATTGTAAAAATTATTAATTAACAAGTAATATTTACATTCATCACCTAGAGTATTAAAAAACGAACTGATATATTGTTTGTTCTTTTAACTCGGACTCACCGTTCTCGAAATACAATTTGCTAAATTTTAAATAATTTAATACGCGAATACTTTATCGGGAATCGTATAATTAGCGATGTCAGAAAATGTTCACTCAGAGAATTTGATAACAAAGAACTTTTCTTTTTTCATTTTTCCAATCGGACTTATCGTTTCCATAATACAGCTCGTTAAACAATTTATATTGCAGATGAATACAACTTGAAGGAGATATAAAATTCAGGTAAATCAAGAAGATGCAATATTGTATAATATTGCACGTATTTTATTGCACATTACACTTTGGTTCAAAACGTTGAATAATCTTTCTTTTTCTGCATTTTTAACATTCCGTTTATATATTTTATTATTACAGGTATTTCAAAAGTCTGAATATCGCGACGCTTTGAAACGGAAACGAGCATGCTGTCAGAAACATTGTGCAGCAATTAAAAATAAACGAACGTTTTTTTACCGAAAATCGTTATAGTCTTCACCGAAAGTAACCTCGAACTTAACTCGAACTTGAGTTCAATCACAAGTCGAACTCACGTTAGAAAATTTGACTCTGAATTTTCTTGTGAAATGGAGACTTTGACTGTCACCGATCGACTGAATCGTCTCCTCATGGAAAAAGGGTCACGAACGCGTGGAAAAAAATTCCATATATATATTGTTCTCTAAGTACATAAAAAAATGTACTCCATAGATGTAAAGATAGTGATATTGACGGAACTTACGATATTATCGAGACACGATCGTCCAACACCGATCTCTCGGGAATATTCGCAATTTGCGTACTTCGTCGCACTTTTTATTCCGATGAACGTTTTGCCACGCGATCATCGATTTTTCTTTACAAGGTCGGAATGTCGTATACGGCGTTAATAAATGTACTTGTGTCCGGCTAATTGTTCCGCTTAGAAAAAAATTTTAATTCTTCATTCCTTCTGTCTGTCGGGAGCACTCAGTCGCGTGGTCCTCGTTGCCCAAATGCACCTGATGCGAGACTCTACAATCGAGGATTTTTTATAGAGCAGGAGGAACGAGAAATGTTCATTTCCTACTGGAAATGTGGTCAATTTATTACATTTTGCTTAAAAAATGACTATTGATCGTTTGGTTCTGAAAATGATATTCGTTGGTTAATGTAAATTTGGATCGTTCTTGACGCAACGACGCTCTGCATGTTATTACTGATTAGCGCTTATCCAGTGTACATTGATTCGCCGGTGATTATTGTAGTCGATTCGGACAATTATCCGTCGTGGAAACTGAAACGTCCGGATAGATTCCCGCCTTTCTTCTCACATGCACATTGACGTGTGTTTTCTTCTGTAAAATGAATGAAACTAGAAAGACACTACTTTTAGATGTCATGTATGTCGATTGTCCTCGTTTGAAAAATGAAAATGTACACAAACTTTCCAAATATATTTTGTAGTGATTAATCGAAGGTTTTTTCTCGCCGATAAATATAGTCCATTTTATAAACAATTTAAGGCCAAAATTTTTATCGAAAATCGACATTTTTTTTTGATACGTCGCCATTTTGTTAAAAATTAATATTTTGCTTATTCCTTCGATCAAGTACTAGATACTATCTTGTACTGACGAAATCTTTTTTATGTTTTCATTTTAGATGATCCAATCCAGAGATATCGTGCTCACCGCAAAACGGCTTTTTTTAGAGGAGCTTCCGCAGGTCGACTGTAGAAGCTTTAAAAATCATTATTTTTCCAAATTACAGATATGAAAATAAAGTTAAAAGTTACCTTAATATGTATGTTACGTCGTGACGTTTTTCATGGGATATTTCACTGTATTACATTAACTTAACTTTTAGCCTAAGGTATAATAATATTTCGCGCGCACCCACAACGGAAATTCATCACTCGAGTGGATGTCGCCGCTCGAGTTTCTGCTTACTTCTTTTCAATTAAATTCATAAATTACCCGAGCTCTTCGACAGAACGATCGCAGAACAAACGGTCATACCAAATCGTGAGAACGGATGTTACCTCTTACATTTCTGCATATACTCCACTTTTGGGCCAAACGCACAAATTACCTGAGCGTTTGTTCGTTCGCTCGAGGAGCGAACGGTCAATACCAGATTTTTGCTGATTAATTTCCGGCGCGGCGAGGCTCGAGGCCTCGCGCGATATTCCCAACTTTTGGATTTTTAGAAGTCAGCACTTTTCGGTTGCCGCTTCACGACAACCGAATCCACCTCAAAATCTTCAGTCCGCTTTCAAGTTCTAAGCGACTTAAGTCTTAATTCAGCGCTCGTTACGAGAACAACTGCAGTTAATCACTCCGTTATACTCGGTACCTTTATAACAACAAGTATTTGCGAAGTATATTTATACATTTATACATTTTGTCATGATATCTTAACTGTATACAACTGTTCAACGACTACGTAAATCAACATTTATATTCACAATTGTCCGAATAAAAAGCGATCAATTACACTCGACATCTCGATGTCAATCGTTAATCGGGGAACGAACCGCGTGTCCTACTTATTTATTCATAAATCGTACCCTATGTATTTCCCCCGTGACCTCTGAGTCGCCGGGCACACGTCGCCCTTGTGAAACCCCCTGGGACGTAACAATGTATATAAATTTTCACGTTAATAAATTAAAATGTCTTCCCGGGAAAATTTTTTGAAAAATCGCTTTCTTTCGGTTTCCTGACTGCGTATAACCCGTTAAAGGAATACGAGTTTATGCACCGAGCACTACACATCTCTATGGCGGGCATCCATGTTAATTAATAATCGTCGAAAATCTCCGGATGTAACGATATCTATTGAAACGTTTAGCGTCTCCGCGAGGGGAAAATGTACGGTTCTCCCCTCGAATAAGTGAATGTAATTCATTAACGCGACGTTTTATGTATTAGTACGTCGTTGATACTGTCTGGAAGGATGCTGAGGAGATTTCTCGTGCTGGACTCGAAGGAAGCTCTGGAGAATTTAGGCATTTTAGATCATTATGAATTAATTATATTTTATTTTGTAGAGGTCTCAGATTTAGTGTTTAAATCTATATATATAAAACAAAGTCGGGTTATTTACACCATTTATAACTCAAGATCGGCTGGACCGATTTTAATGATCTTTGATTCGTTGAATTCGTCTCCTCCCTGAATAGCAGAATAACAATTAAAATATATATATGAAAAGTGCACGGAAAAAAAATTATGAATAAAATCAGTTTTTAAATAAATTGGCCCGACTTTGTTTTATATGTATAGAAGATAGAAGAAGATAATAATAATAATAATAATAATAATAATAATAATAATAAAAAATAAGATATAATATATATATCTATATCTATATATATCTTCTATATCTATAAAACAAAGTCGGTTTAGTTACACAATTTATAACCGTGAATAAAATCAGTTTTTAAATAAATTGGGTTTGGCATCTTCCGCAATTGACAGCTCACGTCACGCACGCTGAAAAAAAGCATATAAAGGTTATCGGTTGTCGGAGAACGGCCGGACCGATTTTAATGATCTCTGATTTGTTGGATTCGTCTTCGCCCCTAATAGCAGAATAACTATTAAAATATTTGAAAAATTCACAAAAAAAAATTATGAATAAAATGAATTTTTAAATAAATTAGGTTTGGTATCCTACCTGGGGGGGTCTTAGGGTTGGCCATCCGCTTTATTTGTTCTTGCACCCTAGTGCAACCCATGCAACAAAATACATAGCTTCAATAAAGTAAATATCTTGCTGACACGCCATTGAAATACTTGATTTTTGTACTTTTATTGAATGTTTTTTTTTTCTTTATATACAGGGTGAGGCGCTAACTGTTGCCACGTAGAATAACTCCGAAAGTACGATAGTAGTAGAACATTTTTTGAAACACAAGTTGCATGGGACAACGGGGGCTATCATATGGCGTTAGTTTTTTGTTGCTAGGTGGAGTTGCATCGGAGATTTCAAGGTGAACTTTGTTTTTTTTAGATAGAATGGTATGTTTTGGTACTTATTTTCTGATATGGGCTATCGAGACGAATCCAATGATATTAAAAGAAATGTTTTTTGATTTTTTTTAATTAAAATTTTTTTTTTTTAATTTATTTATTTTTTTGAGGCAAAAAAGTGAGATGAACTTTATTTACGGAAGGTGTTCAAAGTGATTGCCATTGGAATCAATTCAGTACTGCAATCTCCTTATCACGTGTATTTACTAAATACGGCGTTTTCATCAAACCTACAATATACCGTGTAAATACACGGTCAAATTTTGTACGATATGCGAGAGAGAAAAACAAATTTTTAAACAAAAAAAAATAAAAAAATATAAAAAAAAACATCATTGGATTCGTCTCGATAACCGCTACCGGAAAATAAATACCAAAACATAGCATTCTATCTAAAAAAACAATGTTGACCTTGAAATCTCCGATGCGACTCCACCTAGCAACAAAAAACCTACGCCATATGATAGCCCCCGTTGTCCCATGCAACTTTTGTTTCAAAAAATTTTCTACTACTATCGTACGTTCGGAGTTATTCTACGTGGCAACAGTTAGTGCCTGACCCTGTATATTATCCTAATCAACTATTGAACTTAATACATTTTTAGTATTCATTTTATTACAATAATAAAATCCTAAATCAAGTTTAGCTAAAAGTTAACACGACATTCATTGACTGTTAGGCGGAACGAAGTTCGCCGGGACAGCTAGTATATGTATAAAATATTCTCAAAGTTTCAATAAATTATATTCATTTTTGATACTATAAAAAAATTCATGAAAATCATTGAGAAAACGCTGTCCTAACCCTATTTCCCCCCTTAAGATCTTCGCAATCGGTGCTCTTATCTAATGACCCTTCGTCACTGGGTATCTTTGGTTGGAAGCGTCCAAATTTAAATATTGGTAAATCGTGAAGCGATTTCCAATGGTAATGAAAGACTAAGCGCTGTCAGTGAAGACTGACACTTATTGCCGGAGAATCTACGTTAGTTTGACGGGTTAATTAGTTTCGACAATGATTCTACGTATGTACGATGACTTGACAGTTTGTTAGTTTGATTAGGTCGTGGACAAGTTATTGTTGCGGGGCCTTGCGTTCATCAAGTAAGGTTGTATGCGATGTTGTTGTCTCGTCGCGTTGTGGTCTAAGACTCTTTTTAAAAAGTACGCCAATCAGACAGGGTCCAACAGCCCTTAGCAATGAGCGGAGCTTTTCCAGAGTTAAGGGCCCTAAGTACGGGTCGTTTAGGAGACTGCCACAAACACCTCCTTTGGCTTGAATTTCTGGTCGCAATGACCGGGGCCTTCCCAAATTCGGCTCCGTACCGGTAGCTGGAAATTTGATTTAAAAATCAAAACTCGGAGAATTCGCGTAATCAAGTCTTGGGAGAGACTTAATTACTGGTTATTTACGTCAGATGAAGTTCGATGGCGAAACCGGATCGTCCGAATCCGTGTAGCCTTATTCCACTGAGGACTTGACGATGCATAATTGTTGAAGTATAACGTCGTCGGTACGACGGTGTACGCGCTCCAAAATCACAATTATGACTGAGAGTTAAGAGAGCGAGGCCGGGAAAGTCACGCATTTTATACCCTTTTTGGAAATTCCTCCTTTTTAGTTTTCAACAAATTTATTTGTTGATGCTAACCTGGTGGGGGGTTTTTCATTGGTTGGAGAGAGGAGATTGGGTGGGATGATTCGCATGTATGTCGATCGTCCTTTTGTGTGTCGTGTGGGATGAGTGTTTAGTTCGTGCTATCCCTGTTTTGTCATTAACATTGTCGATTAATTGTGCCAATTGAGGCAAAACGTGCTAGTTGTCGACTCGCGTTATTAGTAGTATAAGAGAGGTATGGTGGTATACTTGCGAAATTCCGAACTGTGCAAGCACCGAAGATGTAAAACTCCGAATTTATGTGCGGGGATCCTAAAAGTTTTGGAAAATCCTAAAATCCAACAATTTTTAAACAGAAATGTCATTGCCAAGAATAGTTATACACCAAGGATCGAATAACCAGAATAATTACGAGACCGACTGAAAACGTACCGAACATCAAAACTCAACTACTGCAATAGTTTGCAGTAGTATCGCAATAGTTTCCTTAAATCCTCAACTGTATTGCAATGGTCTCCTTAACATTGGCGATATTAGTATTGGGTCACTCCGCTGAGAACATTTGATTCAGTTTGATCAACATTTTAAATATATTACCTTGCTCGTACTTACCATCTATTTTATAAAAAATAATCGACGACTGGAGAATTTCTAAAGTTGCGTGAAAATACTAAGATATCTCAACAATGCGTGAATGGATCTAAATAAATCCAAATGCATTCGAAAGATGAAAATAACATTACATCGGAAAAATGTCGTCAGATTTGTTATAACTCAAAAAGCTTGCGCGTGAAATCAATTTAGAGTTTGAATATAACGGTTTTCAGGCCACCTTCGTGTATAGAGACAGCGGTAGAGTTCAAAAATTCGTTTTTTATTGCTTGGCGTCAAGACGCTGCGGCGTCTCTTGATCCCCCGACATACCGTGAAGAGATCTTTTTTTATTTCTGAAGTCGATTAACTCGTCCATGGACACTAAAGACGTCCGATCTTTAGTGGGGAGCGTACGAAAAAAAGCATCCTCAAAAATCCGTATAATAAGTGAAAAGAACCAATGATTAATATTAAGAATTATAGCAAATTGAGGTTAGTCGACAATCCTTTATCTACCAAACTTCAGATCGCTATGTCGAGAGTCTCCTCATAACTCGTGAGTTGTTTGAGACATGAGCGCCTCGCGTGTCAGCTGGTACAAACCTTACTGTCCGGATTTCTGATTGGACTCCTTTACTCTTGTCCCCATGAACTCGTCATTACGATTGGCTCTCGTTGTCCTGCTCGTAGTTCGTTCATCCGCATACTTCAGATCGCACGATGAAACTAACCTACAGTGCGGGAAGCCCGTACACCGATTCTAGTATGGATACCGATTCATGAATTTTTTTTAAATTGTTAAAAATGAAAATGTATTTTACTGAATAATTTTAAACTATATTCAAAAAACATTTAATTATGAAATGGCTTTAAAAAAACTTTAACACTACCTCCGCAACTTTTAACGTTTCCTTTCAATTATTTCGCGAATAATTGATGATCCAATAATTCAATAAAGTTACGAAGTCGCGTGTGGGTTTCACGGGCTACATTTTTTTAGGTAACGACGCGGCAACGAAAGAATCTCGATAAGTGATATAATTTCTGTTTCCAAAATATATTTATTGATAAGTAGAATTACGTATAACCACAAACACAATGATTCTTTTACATGGAGGTATACATAATAATCCCTATTAAAAAGTTAAAAATGGACGCCAAGTAATGAAAAAATGGGTCCATTTAATAAAAAAATGAAATGAAATCCATTGAGCAAGCAGCCAAATTATCTACAACCTGGATATCTGAAGGCACTGGAGAATTTAAAGATGGAAAGTTGAAGAGAGGTAAGATAAGAAGATGGGGCATACGGCAGTCAGGGAGGGTAGCATATGAGGACAAAATGATATGTAAAAAGGACGCAGGTTGAGTTAAGTCTCAGTTAAATTAATTGAAGTTAAGTTAATTTAAGTGGGTTGCGGTACATAGAAGATATCGGTGAAGCAAAGGATTACAAGGTATTGTAAAAGGCGAAGGCCGCCGCACTAATGGAAATAAATCTGTAGCTTACGTAACAGAATTTAATAAATTACACTTTAGAGATCGAAGATTCCGAACCACGCTAGTAAAATAACGATTGATACGACAATGAGATATTGACTGGTCGGCGATATTGTAACGCGGTGTGCCGCGTTACAGCCGTCTTCATCGCAGAAAAAACACTCGATATTCGAAACTCCTCCATATCGACGGGCATCACATTCTTTGGTCCTTCGGCTGTTGGGCATACACGATCTGATCGTCGTCACAGTATCAGCGGCTGCAACAAATAATTTGTCAATGGAACATTGTGTCTGGAAATATTGTCAATCCCGTTGAGGATCGTCGTACAGCGAGCAAAACTATGTTGAGGTATTATTTATCTTGTTCGTAAAAATTAGCATACAGCAGGAGGTTTCATTTTCATGCTTCGCAATTAGAATGAAAATGTGTCGATACTGAAAAAAAAAACGAAATTTTCGTGTTTTACATGATCAAAAATACCGTATTGATAAATTTTTGTCAGTAAAATAAAATTTTGCCCCCGAAGGATAGAGTGGGTCACGCGGGATAGGGAAGAAAATTCCTACCGATCGTGGGTGTATATCGTATGAAAAGCTTAAGGCGTAAAAATCAGCAAGGTAGCTTTGACGAACTGCACACGGTAAGTGCGGATCTCTTTATCAATAGCAGATTAGACGCCTGTACTTCATCAAATCCACGTTACGTTCACGAAACTCCGAAATAGATGTGGCATCATTTGCACATTGATATTATATTAGCCGTCTCTCGTCGGATTCAATTTATTATATTGTACGATTTCGCGCGTTGTTGATGACTATATAGTGAGAAGAAAGACAAGGATGGACGATTATTGTTCGAGGCAAAAATGCTTGTCTTTACGACTCATTGTTAAATAATAGACGTTGCCTCGTGATTAAATCAAATGCCGCGATTGAGAAAACAAGATTTGCAAAATTTAATGACTGACGGCATTTTTTTCATTGTTTAGGATAAAAACCCGGGTAATACTTCGGCAATTATTAAAGTATTATTGCTTTGTATAAATGCCGTCTCAATTTCTTGGGTAATAAAAGAGAAATTCAAATCGAAGTGCATGATGAAAAGAGATCTACTGAAAACCAAATTTATTGCAACAATATTTGATAAAAAATTAACAATATATCATTCATTCAATTATCTTGTGCTTAAATAATTGCTTATATTTTAATCGAATAAACTTTATTTCAGTCAAATAAATCTTCCCCAAAAGACCTGATTCAAATCGATAATTTCTCTTGATCTCACTAATGGATGTAAGGAACTGAAATGGTAATATGGTATAATGATGCAGAAATTTAGTAAAAAAAAAGTATATTTCAATTTATAAGTAAAAAAATTTATAATTAACATTATAAAGTTCCACGTAAGAAAAGTAACTTATTGTTTTTTTTTTTACTTCATCGTAATTTTTATTCTCTGTGTAATACTATCATTACATTTATTAATTTATTAAACAATAGTATTGTATGGAATTTGTGGTATACTTACTATGGAAAAGACCCTTGGCACAAACTTGAGATTCGTTTCGTGGACATTCCATAAGATTTTCCGCAAGCATTGGATAAGGCTCTCCACATTTTGTATCAGTAAAAGACTTGGGTAGGCATTCATAACACGATAAGGCACTAATTTTCCTTAGATTGCCGGCTAAAATGGAAGAACTACCGGTGAAGTTTGTGCTTTTTCTCACGACGTTTTTTTACACACACACATTGGGTAGATGTACCGCTTGTGGCCAGTTTTGGTCCGATTTTGGCCACGACATTTTAAAGTACGAAACTCTGATTATAATGGAATTTAAGAAACGTCGAGCAGCTTAGTTTGTAGATTTATATGACTATTATCGAACTATCCTTACGAGAATGCGAAAAAACAACGATGGAAAAGTATTAACAGTGAAAAAAGTTACAAATGGTGCAGTGGCTAAAAATCGGTACATCTACCCTATATTCTTGTTCGTACACGGACGGGAAGTGCGACCATTTTCAATTAATCGATCCGTGAGAGGTCCTTTGATTAACGCGGTAGGCAAGAATTTAACGACATATTACCGGAATGACGCGCGTGAATACGAAGCGCGCGATATTCAAATGCTTCACGGACGTATAGTGAACAAAAAATGAGAATAGTCGTACAAAATTTTGGAACAAATAACATGCGTAAATAGTAGTTGTTTGTATAATCTTTCGTGACGACTAGATCGAAAAGTGTAAACGCGTTTTACACAACACGAAAAATGAGGAGAAATTTTTATTATTACGAAAGAAAAAAATGGAATTTCGTTCGAACAATTTTGTTTCAAAATTTGTGTCAATTTAAATTTCATTTATCTCCAATTGAATTGATATCAGAAGTTCAAATTGCTTTTTCGTTTTCATTATAAAAATGTTCATTTCCACTTACCAATTGTCATAGTTACCAGAAGTGTGCAAACTTTCGTTAAATGAAATTTCATCCTGACGGTATAAAGGACGAAAGTCGATCGGTAAAGAACCTTACTATCTCTCAGGAAATGAGGTATCGCTGGCTAATGTGATCTTATCATGGACCAACCTGCGTCTCGAATAACAGAAAGATTAAGGTGTTAAAAGAGGGAAAGAGGAAGGGGCGGGGAACGATATATTTGCTTGCTTTACACGCTATAAAATGTTTATTCCCCTCTAAAGCTTGAGAATCGTGCGTAACTATGTGCTTGTCCGTCTTCCGTGTGAATCGCGTGCCAGGGAGACAAAGTATAATTTAGGGGGCCCTGTATGTATTGAATATACTAGCCAAAACCCACAGATGTGTTCCCTCTCGCTAATTTTATATATTTATTTATTTATTTATTATCTTGTACGGGATCATGATACAATTCATATTCTCGAAGACGTATTTATCTGCAATATGTATTCTTTTATTGTCGATTTTTTTTTTTTTCCGAAAACCCTGACTGCGTACACCCCTTAAGGCGGTTGAAATATAAATTTCGATATCCGAGCTAGTCGCTGACGATGGTAATTGACGACAATTCTGAAACTATATTCAGCTTACAAAAATATTGAATGTGTGAAAACACCCCGAATGAACGTGGTCGTAATATTCCATAGATAAAATTAATTTTAATTTTAAAAATTATTATTTAATAAGTAATATTTACATTCGTCACCTAGAGTAATGAAAAACGAACTGAAATATTGTTTGTTCTTTTAATTCGGACTCACCGTTCTCGAAATACAATTTGCTAAATTTTAAATAATTTGATACGCGAATACTTTATGGGGAATCGTATAATTAGCGATGTCAGAAAATGTTCACTCAGAGAATTTGAAAACAAAGAACTTTTCTTTTTCCATTTTTCCAATCGGACTTATCGTTTCCATAATACAGCTCGTTAAACAATTTATATTGCAGATGAATACAACTTGAAGGAGATATAAAATTCAGGTGAATCAAGAAGATGCAATATTGAATAATATTGCACGTATTTTATTGCACTTTACACTTTGGTTCAAAACGTTGAATGATCTTTCTTTTTCTGCATTTTAAACATTCCGTTTATATATTTGATTATTATAGGTATTTAAAAAATCTGAATATCGCGACGCTTCGAAACGGAAACGACCATGTTGTCAGAATCATTGTGCAATAATTAAAAATAAGCGAACTTTTTTTTACCGAAAATCGTTATAGCCTTCACCGAAAGTAACCTCGAACTTAACTCGAAATTGAGTTCAATCTCAAGTCGAACTCACGTTAGAAAATTTGACTCTGAATTTTCTTGTGAACCGCAGACTTTGACTGTCACCGATCGACTGAATCATCTCCTCATGGAAAAAAAGGGTCACCAACGCGTGGAAAAAAAATTCCGTATATATATTATTCTCTAAGTACATAAAAAAATATAGTCCGTACATGTAAAGATAGTGATACTGACGGAACTTACGATATTATCGAGACACGATCGTCCAACACCGATCTCTCGGGAATATTCGCAATTTGCGTACTTCGTCGCACTTTTTATTCCGATGGACGTTTTGCCACGCGATCATCGATTTTTCTTTACAAGGTCGGAATGTCGTACATAGCGTTAATAAATGTACTTGTGTCCGGCTAATTGTTCTGCTTAGAAAAAAATTAAAATTCTTCATTCCTTCTGTCTGTCGGGAGCACTCAGTCGCGCGGACCTCGTTGCCCAAATGCACCTGATGCCAGACTCTATAATCGAGGATTTTTTATAGAGCAGGAGGAACGAGAAATTTTCATTTCCCACTGGAAATGTGGTAAATTCATTACATTATTTGCTTACAAAAATGTCTAATGATCGTTTGGTTCTGAAAATAATACGAGAGATAATTCGTTGGTTCGTGTAAATCTGGATCGTTTTTGACGCAACAACGGTCTGCATGTTCAGATTATTAGTGAAAAGCGATTATCGAGCGTACATTGTTTCGCCGGTGATTATTGTAGTCGATTCGGACAATTATCCGTCGTGGAAACTGAAACGTCCGGATAAATGCCCACCTTCCTTCTTACATGCACATTGACATGTGTTTTCTTCTGTAAAAAAAATGAAAATAGAAAGACACTATTTTTGGATGTCATTTATGTCAATTGCCCTCGTTTGAAAAACAAAAATTTACACAAGCTTTCCAAATATAGTTTTTAGTGGTTAATCGAAGGTTTTTTTCTCGAAGGTTTCTTCTCGTATCGAAAGATTAAAATAACGTTACATCGGAAAAACGTCGTCAGATTTGTTATAACTCAAAGGAATTGCGCGTGAAATCGATTTAGAGTTTGAATATAACGGTTTTCAGGCCACCTTACTGTATAGAAACAGCGGTACAGTTTGAAAATTCTTCTGTATTGCTTGGCGTCAAGACGCTGCGGCGTCTCTTGATCCCCCTCCGCCTAAAAAAAGACTTCGCGAAATACATCGAAATGCGATTTATTTCTGAAGTCGATTAACTCGTCCATGGACACTAAAGAGCGGGGAGCGCACGAATAAAAGCGTCCTCAAAAATCCATTTAAGGACTTACATACGTCCAGCGGTACCGAAAACGTACCAAAAGAAAAACTGTTTTTAGGAGGGATAGAAATAGAAATTGATAAAAAAAATTCTTACACATTGTTTATTACTGTGTTAAGTTTGTAAAAATTTTTTTCAATTTTTTTTTTCAAAAATTACAACATGAAAAATCACATTTTTTGAAGCACTGTAAAAAAAAAGTTGCTCCACGGTCGGCAGTATTTCTTCCTCAAATGTTGACGGATCTGCAAAATGTTAAGAAATTCTTGTAAAATAAGGTAGTAGTTATAGTCTGTCGAGCCGGATTTTTGAAATTCGAAAAATTAAACAATTTACGGTAATTAAAAAAAAAATGTTAAGTTTGTGTCAAAAAAGTCACACTTTAATTGTTTTTATAAAATTTTCTAATTATAATTTAAAAAATCCGGCTCGACAAACTATAGAAAAAACAATTCCGAATATTTAAAAAAAAAAATCATCAAAAAATATTAAAAACCGTACGAGTTATCATGCCGACCGTGTCAGAAAAAGTAGTTTTGAGAAAAACGCGTTTAAAGTTTCAAGCGCGTTTCGCTCGAAGTCGCGCGCGGCTGGTGCAAGAACTTTATGAATTTTCTTAATTTATTTAGTTAACTTACGTCTAATCTCCCATTCCAGCTTCATATTGTACGCCTTCCTTGTCAGTAAAAAATTGTTGTTGTTTATTTTTTTCTAATCGACGAATTGTTCTGGCCTCTTTTGTTGCTTTGGTAGCGTTGATTCTTTGTCCTTTCGTCGGGCAGTCACATTATCTACAATAACTTTTGAACTATGGGGAATTTTTACAATCAGCTTACACAGAAATACGCCTAAGACTATAAGGAATAATAATCTGTAAACAAAAAAAAACGATTTTTTGAAAATTCTCGACGTATGTAAGGCTTTAATAATTGAAAAGAACCAATGATTAATATTAAGAATTATAGCAAATTGAGCTTAGTCGATAATCTTTTATCTACGAGTACCAAACTTCAGATCGCTATGTCAAGAGTCTCCTCATCACTCGTGAGTTGTTTGCGACATCAACGCCTCGCCGTGTCGGCTGGTACAAACCTTACTGTCCGGATTTCTGATTGGACTCCTTTACTCTAGTCTCCATGAACTCGTCACTACGATTGGCTCTCGTTGTCGTGCTCGTAGTTCGTTCATCCGCATACTTCACATCGCACGATGAAACTAACCTATAAAAGCAGCGCGGGAAGCCGATTCATTCGTCATTATGATTGGCTCTCGTTGTCTGCTCAGGGTTCGCTCATGTGCATACTTCAGATCGCACGATGAACTTAACGAAAAAAGCAGCGCGCAATACGAGTACCGATTCTAGTATGGATACCGATTTATGCATTTTTTTTTAATTGTTAAAAATAAATATGTATTTTACTGAATAATTTTAAACTATATCAAAAAAACATTCAATTCGGAGATGGCCTTAAAAAAAATTTAACACTATCTCCGCAACTTTGAACGTTTCCTTTCAATTATTTCGCGAATAATTGATGATCCAATAATTCAATAAAGTTACCAAGATAAAAAACTTGAGAAGTTTCACTTCCGGTCGCGTGTGGGTTTCACGGGCTACATTTTTTAAGGCACGACGCGGCAACGCAAGTATCTCGATAAGTGAAATAAGTTCTGTGTCCAAGATATATTTATTCATAAGTAGAATTACATATATCCACAAACACATTGATTCTTTCACAAGGGAGGTGTATATATATAATCGCATCGAAATAAAACGACCGCTGAGTAAAAATCTATAGTTAATGCGAAACCCACGTTCGACTCTCGATATCATTATTATTTATTTATTCATTCTTTTAATTTTTTCTTCATTTTTCGTATAGCTGAGATTGATTTCGAATTTCGATAAAAATTTGTTCAACGAAACGGAAGAAAAAAATTACACTGTACTCGTGTGTGTGTGTGTGTGTGTGTATGTGTGGTCGAATGATTTTTCGTTTTCTCGGACGTTTTCACGGAAGTTGTTTCTCTTCATTTTATGTATTTTTGTTCACCTCCAGATCATGAAATGCTCGTATCGTAATTTATATTTACTTTTTCATAAATTCGAATTGAGTAAATATTGTGCCACCACGAAACGTAAAACTCATTCGGCCATTACTTTGCAAAAGCGATTCAACTCTGAAAAGCCCTAATGTTTTTATACACCCTTAAAAACGTTGAATTTCTTAACCGCAAGTTGGAAGAAAGCAATGAAAGAAAAAAAAGGAAAAAAAAAACACAATCGCTTCGCTTTGGTTAAAGTATTCCCGCTGGGATGGAAAGGATTGCTTCTTTGCGTGAGCTTTTTTTTTGCCACTCTTCCGTTTTTAACGTTGATTCGATATAGTTTTTTCTTTTCACTCCAAAGTAGTTTCGAGTGACACACCGAAAAAACTGTAAAAATAAACTGTCTACTCCCAATTGTTTATATCTCTTGTTTTTCTCTTTTTTTTTTCTCTTCGTTTTTTCATCCACTCGATTCTGGATATTGCTACTAAAGGACGTATATTTCTTATCTTCACACTGCGCGTGGCTTGTTATTTTATTTTTTATTTAGGTTTTTTTCATTGTGTACTTTTTAAGCTAAATCGATTATTCTCCATATAGACCTTATTACCTCTTTACAAAAACCAATTCTTAAACTTATTTAGGGTAGCCCGAGGCCACCCTTTCCTTCCGATTATCGAAACTTTCAAGATTTTCGCAAATTATCGGACTAAACTGATATGCCACGGATCGTCGCGCTCTGCGGCAGTGCTAGAGAACCAAAAAATTCGTTCATGAATGAACCAAACGACGGAATGAATTAATTGTTATTCGAGGAGAAAAAAGCGATATATTTTACCGCGATAAAAAGAGCAAGCGTTGTGATAATGGGACGATATAACGGAAATGGAATTGAAAAAAAAGTTGGAGCCGACGAAAATGGAAAGAAATTGGAAGACCGTTTCACGATTAAATATATACTCGATTATTCCTTATTGTTAACGAAACGAAAACGCTATGTCGCGATGCATTGTGACTCGATGAAAAGCGTTTGCCAAATTTCTCCAATGAATGGCAAACAAAAAGTGCAATTCAGAGGGCAAAATTGAAAGAACAAAATGACACTTGATGTTTTATATATAATTGTTACATCTTGTGGAAAAGAAAGAAATCATACGTATTCATTATATACGTATTATTCAGAAAAAACTATTCATCAAATGTTTGAGAGAATCAATTGTTAAATAACATTTTCAAAGAAAATGTTCGAAAAAAGTTTTTCATCTCAAGCAAAAATCGATATTCCGTTTTTTCTCATTTTTTTTTAAATCCATGTCCCATGTTAAAAGTACTTGCAACAAATTATTATTTAAATTAATAAAAATTAAATTACAAAAATATTCATCTAATTAAACAAATAAAACGAAGAATAAATATCTTCGTTTTTTTATATTTTTTCAGGACCCGCATACCCCTGCGCGCACTGGAAACTGAGTGAATTTGAAAAATTATTAAAATGGTTATATTATATGTTGAAAAAATAATTAAATTGTTGATTTCACATTTTTTATTAACTTTTCAACTATAAGAAAAAAAATGTTTAATTAAAAAAAATATATCAATATTATTAACGTGTATTTCTCGAAAGTATGTTTTTAGACAGTGTCAGCACGATAACTCAGTGAATTTTTAATATTTTTTAACTTTTTTTTTTACATCTTGATAATTATTTTCTCTATAGTCTGACGAGAGGTTTTTTTAGTTTTTTGGTTGAACAATTTTTTTATAAATTACTACCTGTACTCCGCCACGTATTGCTGTGGCTCAGTCTACTTAAATGGAAAAGAATGACCTGGGACATCTATATAATAGGTATATAAAAACACACGCGCATTCGAATGGAACGTTGTGTCAAAATTTCAAAGAAATCGATGAAGAACTTTCGGAGATAAACATTTTTGAACAAACATTTACATTTTTATTTATATAGATTGAACGCTTTTTTTTAAATTGCATACTAAAGTTTGAAATAATGTAATTTATTTATTTTTCAAAAAAAAAATCCCTTCCGTCAGGCTATTACTACTACTACATTATTTTACTAGATTCTTTTTTGTTTTTGCAGATTGAATAATTTTTGGTGAAGTTATGATGTCGACAAGGAGGCACCATGGTTTTCATCAGTTGTCCATTTATACCCGTAAAAAATAATATTAATATTTCTTTTTAAATTAAAATATTTTTTTTCCTATAATTGAAAAGTTAATAAAAAATATAACATCAACATTTTTATTTATTTTTCACCATATAACCTTTATAATAATTTTTTAAATTTACCCGGTTTTCAGTGCGCGCAGTGGTATGTGAACCCGTAAGTGAAACTTCTGAGGGGCGCGTATTATTCGAGTGGCGTGACAGAAACGGGGAAATATCGATCTGGCAAGACATTCACAGCGCGACACGAAAAGTGAAAGGCTGAGTTGGCCGGTCAGTCCGAGAGACGCGAGGGGAGCGACGAAAGTCAGCTTTATTGCTGTTGCGGCGGGAAATGACGTGACAGCGAAGCGGTCAACTTTAAATTCTCGTGTCGCAGCCACCTTTCAATGATTGTTCGCTGGGTGTATCGCTCGTGAAATATTAGAACCGATTGATGCCGTTTTCAATAGATTTTTCGGAAATATTAGTTCACAAACGTTTGATCGATATTTTACCTATCACAAACCCATAGTGTCTGCAATACAATCACAAGATAATCCGCTCCTATAAAAAAATCCGAAGTATCTCGAACTGCGATTTATTTCTGAAGCCGATTGACTCGTCATTATGATTGGCTCTCGTTGTTGTGCTCAGAGTTCGCTCAGGTGCATACTTCAGATCGCATGATGAACCTAACGAAAAAAGCAGCGCGCAATGCGCGTCCCGATTCTAGTATGGATACTGATTCATGATTTTTTTAAAAAGTCGTTAAAGGTTAACATGTATTTTACTCAATAATTTTAAACTGCATTAAAAAACATTTGATTTGGAAATGGCTTTTTTTTTATTTTAATACTACCTCTGGAACTTTCAATGTTTCGTTTCAATTATTGCGTCCATAATTGATAATTCAATAGTTAAATAAAGTTACCACGATAAAAAAAACTTCAGAAAAAAAAACTCATTTCACTCGCGTGTGGGTTTCACGGTCTACATTGTTTTTTGTTTTCACATAGATAGTGTTCCGTAGTACGACGTGCTACGGAAAAATCTTGATAACTAAAATAATTTTTGTTTCCAAGATATATTTATTGATAAGTAGAATTACGTATAACCACAAACACAATGATTCTTTTACAGGTAGGTGTACACAATATTCCCCATTAAAAACTTAAAAAGTAAAAAATGGACGCCAAGTAATGAAAAAATGGGTCCATTCTATAAAAAAATGAAATGAAATCCATTTAGAAAGCAGGCAAATTATCTACAATCTGGATATCTGAAGGCACTGGAGAAGTTCAAGACGGAAAGTGGAAGAGAGGTAAGATAAGAAGGAGGGGTATACGGCAGTTAGGGAAGGTAGCATATAAGGACAAAATGATATGTAAAAAGGACGCAGGTTGAGTTAAGTTTCAGTTAAATTAATTGAAGTTAGGTTAAGTTAAGTGGGTTGCGGTATATAGAAGCTATCGGTAAAGTAAAAGATTATAAGTTATTGTAAAAGGCGAAGGCCGCCGCACTAATGGAAATAAATCTGTAGATTACTTAACAGAATTTAATAAATTAGCATTCAGAGATCGAAGATCCCGAACGACACTAGTAAAATAACTATTGATACGACAATCAGATATTGAGTGGTCGGCGATATTGTAACACCGTGTGCCGCGTTGCAGCCGTCTTCATCGCAGAAAAAACACTCGTTCTTCGAATCTTCATCATATTGACGGGGATCACATTTATCGGCCATTGTGCTGTTTAGTATGCACGATCTCACCGTTATTTTAGCGTTATTTCCTGCAAGAAATAATTTGTCAATGGAACATTGTGTCTGAAAATATTGTCAATCCCGTCGTGGATCGTCGTACAGCGAGCAAATCTCTGTCGAGTTATTATTTATCTTGTTCGTAAAAATTAGCATACAGCACGAGGTTTTATATTCATGCTTCGCATTTTGAATGAAAATGTTTCGATACTGAAAAAAAAAACCGAAATTTTCGTGTTTTACACGGTCAAAAATACCCTATTGATAAATTTCTGTCAGTAAAGTAGAATTTTGCCCCCGAAGGATAAAGTGGGCCACGCGGGATAGGGAAGAAAATTACTTCCGATCGTGGGCGTATATCGTATGAATAGCTTAATATTAAGGCGTAAAATCAGCAAGGTAGCTTTGACGATACGCACACGGTAAGTGGGAATCTCCTTATCATTAGCAGATTAGACGCGTGTACTTCATCGAACCCACGCTACGTTCACGAAGCTTCGAAATACACGGGGCATTTCACGTCCAGTGTGAAAATCTATGAAGATTTTTTTTGGAAATAAAACGATTTTAGGTTGTTAACGATACTTTGTTCACGAAACTATTTTAAAAATGCATCATTTACACGTCGATGTTATATTTGTCGTCTCTCGTCGGGTTCAATTTATTATATTGTACGATCTTGCACGTTGTTGATGACTATACAGTAAGAAGGAAGACAAGGATGGATGTTTGTTGTACGACGAATAAATGCATGGCATTATGACTGATCGTTAAATAATAGACGTTGCCTCGTGATGATGCTGTGATACCGTATGTTTACCTATGATCGTGAACTCGTCGATTACATGTCGCGATTGAGAAAGGAAGATTTGTAAAATTTATGGACTGACGGTATTTTTTTCCTTGTTTAGGATAAAAGTCCGGGTAATGCTTAAGCACTTATTACAGTATTATAACTTTGTTTAAATGCTGTCTCAATTTCTTGGGTAATAAAAGAGAAATTCAAATCAAAGTGCATTATGAAAAGAGATCTATTCAAAACCAAATTCATTGCGACAATATTTAATAAAAATATTTAATAAAAAATAAACAATACGTCATTCATTAAACAACCTTGTGCTTAAATAATTGCTTATATTTTAATCGAATAAATTTGATTTCAGTCAAATAAATCTCCCCCAAAAGACTTGATTTACGTCGACAATTTTTCTTGGTCTTACTAATGGATGTAAGAAACTGAAATGGTAATACGGTACAATGGTGCAGAGGTTTAGTAAAAAAAATTTATATTTAAATTTATAAGTAAGAAAAATGTATAATTAACATTATAAAGTTCCACGTAAAAAAAATAACTCACTGTTTTTTTTTACTTTATCGTAATTTTTATTCTCTGTGTAATATTATCATTTCATTTATCGATTTATTAATCAATAGTATTGTATGGAATTTGTGGTGTACTTACTATGTAGATAAGCTTTGATACAAACGTAAGGTTTGTCTCGTTCACAATCCACAAGATTTTCCTCAACCTTTAGATAAGGGTCACTACATGACGTATCCGAAATGCTCGCGGGTACGCAATGATAACACGATAGAGCACTAATTTTCGTTAGATTGCTAGCTAAAATGGAAGAATTACTGGTGAAGTTTGTGCTTTTTCTCAAGGCGTCTTTTTACGCACACACATTGGGTAGATGTACAGCTTGTGGCCATTTTTGGTCCGATTTGGGCCACGACATTCTAAAGTACAGAACTCTGATTATAATCGAATTTAAGAAACGTCGAGTAGCTTAGTTTGTAGATTTATATAACTGTTATCGAAGTATTATTATAAGAATGCGGAAAAACAACGATGGGAATGCATTTACAGTGAACATGGCAAAAAATGGTGCAGTGGCCAAAAACCGGTACATCTACCCTATATTCTTGTTCATACACCGACGGGAAGTGCGACCATTTTCAATTCATCGATCCGTGAGAGTTTGTTTGATCAGCGTGGTAGGCAAGAACTTAAGGAGATATTGGCTGAATAACGCGCGTAAATACGAAGTGCGCGATATTCTAATGCTTCACGGACGTATAGTGAACAAAAAATAAGAATAGTCGCACAAAACTTTGGAACAAATAACGTGTGTAAATAGTAGTTGTTTGTAAAATCTTTCGTAACGACTACGATCGGAAAGCGTTCGTAAACGCGTTTTACATTACATGACAAATGAAGAGAAATTTCTATTAATACGAAAGAAAAAAGTAGAATTTCGTTCGAACAATTTTATTTAAAAATGTTTGTAAATTTAAATTCCATTTATTTTCAAATGAATTAATTTCAAAAGTTGAAATTGCTTTTTCGTTTTCATTATAAAAATGTTCTTTTCCACTTACCAATTGTCAGACAAGCCAGAAGTCTGCAAATTTTCGTTAAATGGAATTCCATCCTGACGGTTTGAACGATGGAAGTTGATGGGTAACAAACCTTACTATCTCTCATTGTCCTCTTCGACCAGGAAATAAAGTATCGCTGGCTAATACGATCTTATCATGGACCAACCTGCGTCTCGAATAACAGAACGATTAAGGTGTTAAAAGAGGGAAAGAGGGAGGGGCGGGGAATGATATATTTGCTTGCTTTGCACGCCATAAAATGTTTATCCCTCTTTAACCCTTCAGCGCGAGGGAGACAAATTATAATTTAGGGGGGCCTGTATTTATTGAATATACTACCAAAAATCCACAGATGTATTCTCTTTCGCTAGTTTTATATATTTATTTATTATTTCATTCATTTATTAATTATATTGTACGGGATCACGATACAATTCATATTCTTGAAGACGTATTCATCTGCAATATGTATTCTTTTTTATTTTTTCAACATTTTTTCTTTCTTCGAAAATCCTGACTGGGTACACCCCATAAGGCGGTTGAAATATACATTTCGATACCCGAGCTAGTCGCTGACGATAGTAATTGCCGACAATTCTGAAACTGTATTCAGTTTAAAAAAATATTGAATGTGTTCAAACACCTCAAATTAACGTGTTCGTAATATTCCATGGATAAAATTAATTTTAATTTACATTCGTCACCTAGAAAACTCAAAAACGTACTGAAATATTGTATGTTCTTTTAACTCGGACTCACCGTTCTCGAAATACGAGTTGCTAAATTTTAAATAATTTAATACGCGAATACTTTATGGGGAATCGTATAATTAGCGATGTCAGAAAATGTTCACTCAGAGAATTTGAAAACAAAGAACTTTTCTTTTTCCATTTTTCCAATCGGACTTATCGTTTCCATAATACAGCTCGTTTAAGAATTTATATTGCAGATGAATACAACTTCAAGGAGATATAAAATTGAGGTAAATCAAGAAGATGCAATATTGTATAATATTGCACGTACTTTATTGCACATTACACTTTGACTCAGAGCGTTGAATAATTTTTCTTTTTCTGCATTTTTAACATTACGTTTATATATTTTATTATTACAGGTATTTCAAAAGTTTGAATATCGCGACGCTTTGAAACGGAAACGAGCATGCTGTCAGAAACATTGTGCAACAATTAAAAATAAGCGAACGTTTTTTACCGAAAATCGTTATAGTCTTCACCGAAAGTAACCTCGAACTTAATTCGAACTTGAGTTCAATCTCAAGTCGAACTCACGTTAGAAAATTTGACTCTGAATTTTCTTGTGAACCGGAGACTTTGACTGTCACCGATCGACTGAATCGTCTCCTCATGGAAAAAAAGGGTCACGAACGCGTGGAAAAAAAATTCCGTATATAAAGGGTGTCCCAATAACTATTAGCACCTTAGATATCTTCGAAACTATAAGGTTCACAGAAATATTTGCTGAATCTAAATTGCACAGTACGAAGGGGGCCATCCAATGATACCAAAGTACTCACCCCCACCCCCACCCCATGGGCTGGGGGTGGGGCAACTTTGAAATCTTAAATGGGAACCCCCATTTTTTATTGTAGAATCGGATTCCCCATAAAAAAATACGTAACTTTTGTTGAACATTTTTTTTTCGATTCGTGATAGATGGCGCTGTAATCACAAAAAATCCCCGAAAGTACAGAAAGGCGATAATACTTACAGTTTCGGTAGTGAATAAAATTACTACGTTTATAGTAAGTGTTCGAAATGACGACCATCAGTATCAATGCAATATTGGATTCTTTTTTCGATTGATTGACTAGCAAGTTTTACAGCTTCAGAACTTATTGATGCACAGGCTGTAATAATTCTTCCCACTCGTTCCCATGCAATTCTTGGTGAAGACTAACATGGTACGGGTGAAATTTGTGACGGTGCAAGATGCGATGTACGCTGGTCCTGCCAATGCCAGATTCATTTTGAATTTGTCGCATGTTACAATGTTACAAATGTTACAATGTTTGTTACATTTCTTCGACAGAGAGGTACGAAAAGTACAGAAAAGCGATGATACTTACGGTTTACTTCACTGAAAATAAACACTGTTTCAAGGACACTTTAATAAGTTGACCGAAACTGTAAGTATTATCGCCTTTCTGTACTTTCGGGGATTTTTTGCGGTTACAGCGCCATCTATCACGAATCGAACAAATTTCGAACAAATTTTGAACAAAAGTTACGTATTTTTTTATGGAGAATCCGAATCTACAATAAAAAATGGGGGTTCCCATATAAAATTTCAAAGTTACCCCAGGACCAGCCCAGGGGGTGGTGGTGGGGGTGAGTACGTTGGTATCATTGGATGGCCCCCTTCGTACTGTGCAATTTTGATTCAGCAAATATTTCTGTGAACCTTATAGTTTCGAAGATATCTAAGGTGCTGATAGTTATTGGGACACCCTGTATATTGTTCTCTAAGTACATAAAAAAATATACTCCGTACATGTAACGATAGTGATATTGACGGAACTTACGATATTATCGAGACACGATCGTCCAACACCGATCTCTCGGGAAGATTCGCAATTTGCGTACTTCGTCGCACTTTTTATTCCGATGTGCGTTTTGCCACGCTATCATCGATTTTTCTTTACAAGGTCGGAATATCGTACATGACGTTAATAAATGTACTTGTGTCCGGCAATTGTTCTGCTTAGAAATAAATAAAAATTCTTCGTTCCTTCTGCCTGTCGGGAGCACTCAGTCGCGCGGACCTCGTTGCCCAAATGCACCTGATGCCAGACTCTATAATCGAGGATTTTTATAGAGCAGGAGGAACGAGAAATGTTTATTTCCTACTGGAAATGTTCTATATTCATTACATTATTTGCTTACAAAAATGTCTAATGATCGTTTGGTTCTGATAATGATACGAAAGATAATTCGTTGGTTCGTGTAAATCTGGATCGTTTTGGACGCAACAACGGTCTGCATGCTCAGATTATTAGTGAAAAGCGCTTATCGAGCGTACATTGATTCGCCGGTGATTATTGTAGTCGATTCGGACAATTGTCCGTCGTGGAAACTGAAATGTCCGGATAGAGGCCCACGTTTCTTCTTACATGCACATTGACATGTGTTTTCTTCTGTAAAGTAAATAAAAATAGAAAGACACTATTGTTGGATGTCACTTATGTGAATTGCCCTCGTTTGAAAAACAAAAATTTACACAAGCTTTCCAAATATATTTTTTAGTGATTAATCGAAGGTTTTTTTCTCGAAGGTTTCTTCTTCTATCGAAAGATAAAAATACCATTACATCGGAAAAACGTCGTCAGATTTGTTATAACTCAAAGGGCTCGCGCGTGAAATCGATTTAGAGTTTGAATATAACGGTTTTCAGGCCACCTTACTGTATAGAGACAGCGGTACAGTTTAAAAATTCTTCTTTATTGCTTCAGCAGTGTTGCCAGATCAGGCGGTTTCCCCCTAGATTTAAGGTTTTTTTAGTCGCGACAGGGGACAAACCGGGGAAAAATTATTTCGGGGATTTTAAATTTCCGATTAAAAAAAATTGTTTTGACGCACAAAAATCGATGCCGCATTGTCGAATAGCAGAAGGGCGATTCTGAACCAGACGTAATATCATAACGGCTGACGCAAAACCGCGACAGCCAATTTCAAGAAAGATTCTAGCGGAAAGGCGCGACTCTCATAGGCTATTTCGGGTTTGCGTCAGACCCTATGATATTCATTCGTAAAAAATAGGCACGCCTTTGAAATGAAAGTTAATTTCAAATGCGTGCCTATTTTTTTTGAAACAATATTTTTCCAAATCCCTATGTACTTCTCTTCAAAATATCATATTATTAACGAAAACACTCGGTATTTTTTTTCAGATCGACGTTGAAGAGAGTTCTGCTGCGTGCCGCGGAGATGACAGCACCTGACGCGAGAGCTTCCCCAGCGCCACCGTGCGGCGTGAAAAATGTGAAAAAGATTTTTTTTTATATATTAATGAACAAGGAACAAAACCCAAAAAAATTTTCGAATATCTCTTTTTTTTCCCACAAAAAAAAATTCTTGAAAAATGTGAAAAAAAACAGGGGGTCACAGTGGTGTTATCCCTTAACGGCAAACCACGCATGCATTTCACGTACTATGAAATCCAGATGCCTTGGCAAGACTTTGCAACTCTCCTCGGCTACGAGATGCAACGAGTGGCAAATGCACTTGATCATCACAAGCTCTGGATTGATTTCCCGCAATATCGTCGTTATAGAATGATGAATGCCTACGTTTACGCTGGCTCCATCAACCCCCAGACCTATAAGTTTACTCGAATTTAAATTGTCGCTCTTCAATTGATGCAAAATCGCTGCGGCAATAGCATCCGAGGTCCCTGCTGTCATCTCAATTAAACGATAAAAAGTCGTCACGATCTTCTTCTTCGATAGAGAGAAATAGCGAGTCATGAGGCAAAGAACTTTTTTCGTATCTATAGTCGTTGACTCATCGATAATTAAGAGTAGTGCGAATTTCCGATGTCATCGAGAAGGTCTTGCACGATACAAGGCGATAAAATATTTTTTATTAGAGCTGAGCATTTTGTCCGATGCAGTTTAAGATCTTTGAGGACTTGAGAATCCTCGTCAAGATCCTTTATCACTAGAGAGAGATGGTCGACAGATTTTATGGATGAATGCTCTGCCACATACATAGCAATTTTCTATTCAGCTATTTCTCGTTTTTCTGACAGTCACTTTCGCGATTTGTCGATCTTTGAAGCTTGGGCAATGATATTGCGGTTTTTTACGGATTGCTCATACTTCTTTGATGCAGCATGTTCCGACAATCCTTTTCTATGCGCCGCGCGAATCGCACAAAATGCACAAAACGCTTTGCACGGGTCTCCACCAGGCGACGGTTTTAACCAATCTTTAACGTTAAGAAACAAAAGGGATTTGGCCTATACTCTTCAGCAGACAATATAGTAAAGTAAAAATTATACGGAATATTCAATAGAGGATTAGAGGAAGCTATTGAATTTGGCAAAAATCGGTAACCAACATTGAGAAAGATAGTTCCTCGTAAAGCGGAGAGTCGTAGAGGGCCCGTCGAGCTTTGATTGTGTGAAATTTCGAGAAATCGATATGCAAATTTTATTTGAATTGTAGATTTTGTTCGCTTTATATGTTTAATTATCAATCACATTACAGGTTACTTTACCAATTACGGGTTAGTTTTCTAATTATAGGTTACGTACCTTTGAAAGTTGATTCCAACTCCCAACTTTTTACGTACTTCTGTACGTATGGTTTGGTTATTTGCGCTTTGGGCATTTTTTAATTTTTTTTACTTGTTTCTAATTTCACTAACTCGCTTTAAATATTATTAATAAATTTATACATTTACTAAAAAAAAGTTAAGGTACATTTACTCAACAATATCTATGTAGGTCCAGTGAATTTTTTGTTTACTATGGTATAATCCAGGATTTCCCCTAATAGGTCAACACGGTACCGTACAGGGGAATGTCCAATAGATGCCGCAGCTTGTATTTACATACCATTCGCGGATCCTATGGAATAAGCCAAGAGATATCACACACTCAACACAGTTTATAGTCTTTTGTTCAATGGTACCGGTATCAATAACACTCACGAGAAGTAGTAACAAGCAAAGTAACTTTTATTATTAATAATCGTAGAGAAGAGTATCACAGAAATATATGAGATCGTAGAGAACGTGGTTCGTATTTTATGCGTCGTAGAATAACTCCCTCGATGGCCATAGACTACAACTGTCGCGGAAGAAGGAGCTCTTCGACTTTGGCGACTAATGTCTGCTTTCGTCGCTGGCGCTGGTGGTCCAGTCTAGGGTCTTTGGTGTGTTTTGTACCGACCGGGGTTGAAGGAGCGGTCGAGACCGCTACAAGATCAGGTATGAAACACATATCAGTATCCGCTGGTGGATTAGGGATGTCTGTATAAGCCAAACAAGTATCAAAGTACATTGCCTCTTGTGACATAAAGCGTCCTCATAAATCCGTTTAATAAGTGAAAAGAACCATTAAGAAGTGAAAGAACAAAATCCGTTTAATAAGTGAAGAATGATTAATATTAGGAATTATAGCAAATTGAGGTTAGTCGACAATCCTTTATCTACCAAACTTCAGATCGCTATGTCAAGAGTCTCCTCATCACTCGTGAGTTGTTTGCGACATCAACGCCTCGCCGTGTCGGTTGATACAAACCTTACTGTCCGGATTTCTGATTGGACTCCTTTACTCTAGTCTCCATGAACTCGTCATTACGATTGGCTCTCGTTGTCGTGCTCGTAGTTCGTTCATCCGCATACTTCACA
This sequence comes from Oxytorus armatus, assembly GCA_958009045.1. Lineage (NCBI taxonomy): Eukaryota > Metazoa > Arthropoda > Insecta > Hymenoptera > Ichneumonidae > Oxytorus > Oxytorus armatus. Next base: position 14,066,344 of record OY253755.1, read on the forward strand.
TCGCACGATGAAACAAACCTATAAAAGCAGCGCGGGAAGCCGATTGATTCGTCATTATGATTGGCTCTCGTTGTGTGCTCAGGGTTCGCTCATGTGCATACTTCAGATCGCACGATGAACCTAACGAAAAAAGCAGCGCGCAATACGAGTACCGATTCTAGTATGGATACCGATTCATGAATTTTTTTTGAACTTGTTAAAAATAAAAATGTATTTTACTGAATAATTTTAAACTATATTAAAAAAAACATTTCATTCGGAAATGGCTTTAAAAAAATTTAACACTACCTCCGCAACTTTGAACGTTTCCTTTTAATTATTTTGCGAATAATTGATGATCCAATAATTCAATAAAGTTACCAAGATAAAAAACTTGAGAAGTTTCACTTCCGGTCGCGTGTGGGTTTCACGGGCTATATTTTTTAAGGCACGACGCGGCAACGCAAGTATCTCGATAAGTGAAATAATTTCTGTTTCCAAGATATATTTATTCATAAGTAGAATTACATATATCCTCAAACACAATGATTCTTTCACAGGGAGGTGTATATATATAGACGCATCGAAATAAAACGACCGCTGAGTAAAAATCTATAGTTAATGCGAAACACACGTTCGACTCTCGATATCATTATTATTTATTTATTCATTCTTTTATTTTTTTCTTCATTTTTCGTATAGCTGAGATTGATTTCGAATTTCGATAAAAATTTGTTCAACAAAACGGAAGAAAAAAATTACACAGTACTCGTGTGTGTGTGTGTGCGCGTGTGTGTGTGTGGTCGAATGATCTTTCGTTTTCGCGGACGTTTTCGCGGAAGTTTTTTCTCTTTATTTTATGTATTTTTGTTCACCTCCAGATCATGGAATGCTCGTATCGTAATTTATATTTACTTTTTCATAAATTTGAATCGTGTAAATATTGTGCCACCACGAAACGTAAAACTCGTTCGGCCATTACTTTGCAAAAGCGACTCAACGCTGAAAAGCCCTAATGTTTTTGTACACCCTTAAAAACGTTGAATTTCTTAACCGCAAGTTGGAAGACAGCAATGAAAGAAAAAAAGGAAAACAAAAACACAATCGCTTCGCTTTGGTTAAAGTATTCCCGATGAGATGGAAAGGATTGCTTCTTTGCGAGCGCTTTTCTTTTTTGCCACTCTTTCGTTCTTAACGTTGATTCGATATAGTTTTTTCTTTTCACCCCAAAGTAGTTTCGATTGACACACCGAAAAACTGTAAAAATGAACTGCCTACTCCCAATTGTTTATATCTCTTGTTTTTCTCGTTTGTTTTTCTTCTTCTTCTTTCCATCTACTCGAATCTGGATATCGCTACTAAAGGACGTATACTTCTCATCTTCACACTGCGCGTGGCTTGTTATTTTATTTTTTATTTACATTTTTTTCATTGTGTTTTTTTAAGCCAAATCGATTATTCTTCATATAGAACTTATTAACTCTATACAAAAATCAATTCTCGAACTTATTTAGGGTAGCCCGAGGCCGCTTCACAGGATTTTTTTCCCCTCCTTTCGCAAAAAATCCTCTTCCCTCCGGATACGCTTCCGTTTTTTTTCTTATCTTTTTTTTCCTTCCGATTATCGAAACTCTCAAGATTTTCGCAAATAATCGGACTAAACTTATATGCCACGGATCGTCGCGCTCTGCGGCATTGCTACAGAACCAAAAAATTCGTTCAAGAACGAACCAAACGACGGAATGAATTAATTGTTATTCGAGGAGAAAAATAATAATGTAAGACCGACAACCGGGTACCGCGATAAAAAGAGCAAGCGTTGGGATAATGGGACGATATAACGGAAATGGAATTTAAAAAAAGTTTGAGCCGGCGAAAATGGAAAGAAATTGGAAGACCTTTTCACGATTAAATATATACTCGATTATTCCTTATTGTTAACGAAACGAAAACGCTATGTCGCGATGCATTGTGACTCGATGAAAAGCGTTTGCCAAATTTCTCCAATCAATGGCAAACAAAAAGTGCAATTCAGAGGACAAAATTGAAAGAACAAAATGACACTTTATGTTTTATATATAATTGTTACATCTTGTGGAAAAGAAAGAAATCATACGTATTCATTATATACGTATTATTTAGAAAAAACTATTCATCAAATGTTTGAGAGAATCAATTGTTAAATAACATTTTCAAAAAAAATGTTCGAAAAAAGTTTTTCATCACAAGCAAAAATCGATATTCCGTTTTTTCTCATTTTTATTAAAATCCATGTCCCATGTTAAAAGTACTTGCATAAGTACTTGATAAGTAGAATTACGTATAACCACAAACACAATGATTCTTTTACAGGTAGGTGTACACAATATTCCCCATTAAAAACTTAAAAAGTAAAAAATGGACGCCAAGTAATGAAAAAATGGGTCCATTCTATAAAAAAATGAAATGAAATCCATTTAGAAAGCAGGCAAATTATCTACAATCTGGATATCTGAAGGCACTGGAGAAGTTCAAGACGGAAAGTGGAAGAGAGGTAAGATAAGAAGGAGGGGTATACGGCAGTTAGGGAAGGTAGCATATAAGGACAAAATGATATGTAAAAAGGACGCAGGTTGAGTTAAGTTTCAGTTAAATTAATTGAAGTTAGGTTAAGTTAAGTGGGTTGCGGTATATAGAAGCTATCGGTAAAGTAAAAGATTATAAGGTATTGTAAAAGGCGAAGGCCGCCGCACTAATGGAAATAAATCTGTAGATTACTTAACAGAATTTAATAAATTAGCATTCAGAGATCGAAGATCCCGAACGACACTAGTAAAATAACTATTGATACGACAATCAGATATTGAGTGGTCGGCGATATTGTAACACCGTGTGCCGCGTTGCAGCCGTCTTCATCGCAGAAAAAATACGAATATTCATCTTCATCATATTGGGGATCACTTTTCCTGGCCCTTGTCCTGTTGTCTATGCAAAATCTCAACGTTATTTCAGCGTTCTGCCCTGCAAGAAATAATTTGTCAATGGAACATTGTGTCTGAAAATATTGTCAATCCCGTCGTGGATCGTCGTACAGCGAGCAAATCTCTTTCGAGTTATTATTTATCTTGTTCGTAAAAATTAGCATACAGCACGAGGTTTTATATTCATGCTTCGCATTTTGAATGAAAATGTTTCGATACTGAAAAAAAAACCGAAATTTTCGTGTTTTACACGGTCAAAAATACCCTATTGATAAATTTCTGTCAGTAAAGTAGAATTTTGCCCCCGAAAGATAAAGTGGGCCACGCGGAATAGGGAAGAAAATTACTTCCGATCGTGGGCGTATATCGTATGAATAGCTTCCCGAGCGGAAATTTGGACCGGCTTAAATCCGGCCCATGTCAGGCTGCCCTATCAGCCTGGCACGGCCCTGATCAGGATCCGTATCAGGCCCACATCCGGCATGTAACGGAGTTGCGGATCCGGGCCTGATCCGGCCGTGATCCGGCACCGATGCGGCACCGATCTGGCCTCGATCTGGCACTGAATTCCAATTTTCAAATTTCAAATGAATAAAATCTATTTATCTTCCGAGAATTAGGTTATTGGCCATCGTATGTTGCTAGCTGGCCCATATAATAATCTTTAACAAAAAAAAAAAAAAAACGGCCTCCACCGGGCTTCGAACCTGCAACCTCTCTCACTAGCCTTCATTCTCAAACTGGACCGAAAAATATTGAAAAAAAATGTTACTGTACTAACAGTCATTTTTTAGACGCTATTTGTTGTTTAAACGATAATTGCGGTCGTTTAAAATTAATTTTCCAATCGGGAGTTGTGCTATTTAAACCTACCTATTTGTCTACCTACCGACCTAACGAACTAACGCTGTAACTATTGGGATATAAGGTGGATAAATAATTACAATCGGTGAATTAGTTCTACTTTACTTCTTTATTGTGATAACACTCGGAAGATGCATCAAGCTCTGTACTATTGCTTTGTCAAACGAAGACTAAACTAAAATAGACAAGGTACCAGTCCTCTGGACCTCTAAAGTAATAAGGCTCTCTTTTTGTCCTTTACTCCATATACTTCTTAGTCCACGCACAACCGTCCAACCGGCCCCGTAAACCGAGCCGACCACCCGAACGGACGCACATGTGCATGCACTTGAGGACTCTACAAGGATCAGGAGAAACCCGTCATAAATAAGACAATACATTTGTAAACGCTGTAGAGAAAAATTCTCTCTAGCGAGATTAACCTTTTTGCATAGGATTTCTTTCTTAAAATCCAACAGTAACCACTACTCTATCGAGCACTTGTGAATTACTCCTAGGAATATCTTATATGTAGTCCAACCACCAGAAATGAAGATGGTGAATTATATTAAAAATTGTCTTCGTAGTAGATTTAATTTTAAGGTGGTGTAGGTTCTCGATTGAAAAATCAATGTAGTAATGATAATAATGATATTAATAATAATGATAATAATAATAATAATAATAATATAAATACTATATTATAATTTCCTTTCATTATTCATATTTCCAGCGTATATTTTTGTCGGTTGTTTGAAAAACTCATAAAAAGTGCTTCCCGTTCACTAGTGGGTAGACAAGCCAGTAAACGGCTAAGCGGTCACCCATCCCAGTACTGACTGCGGCGAATACTACTGTATTCGCCGCAGTCAGTACTGGGATGGGTGACCGCTTACTTAACATAGCAGACCGCCGAAGCCGCGAAGCGACCGCGCGTCCACTGCTGTGAATCTTATGATTATTGTTATTATTGTTATTATTGTTATTATTATTATTATTATTAATATTATTTAAATGTCAATCGAATAATGTCTCAAGAAGCATTATTCGAGATAATACGACACAGAGATTTCCCAAATCAGTATCCTCCGTCTCTCCTATTAAATCGTCGAAAGATACTCATTTTAATGCAAAATTTCATCTTGTATTGACAATGAACTTGTGTTAACAGAAGTTCATTCTCAACACCTCAGGTTGCGCTGATAATTCATGCCGTATCAGAATATCATCCGCCCCTGATCTGGGCGTGATCCGGTTAGCCTGATCAGGCTAACCTTATCGATTCCTGAACGGGGCCTGATCCTATATCAGGCCAGCCGGAACAAATTTCTGCTCGGGATTAAGGCGTAAAATCAGCAAGGTAGCTTTGACGATACGCACACGGTAAGTGGGAATCTCCTTATCATTAGCAGATTAGACGCGTGTACTTCATCGAACCCACGCTACGTTCACGAAGCTTCGAAACACACGGGGCATTTCACGTCCAGTGTGAAAATCTATGAAGACTTTTTTTGGAAATTAAACGATTTTAGGTTGTTAACGATACTTTGTTCACGACACTATTTTAAAAATGCATCATTTGCACGTCGATGTTATATTTTTCGTCTCTCGTCGGGTTCAATTTATTATATTGTACGATCTTGCACGTTGTTGATGACTATACAGTAAGAAGGAAGACAAGGATGGATGTTTGTTGTACGACGAATAAATGCATGTCTTTATGACTGATCGTTAAATAATAGACGTTGTCTCGTGATGATGCTGTGACACCGTATGTTTACCTATGATCGTGAACTCGTCGATTAAATGTCGCGATTGAGAAAAGAAGATTTGTAAAATTTATGGACTGACGGTATTTCTTTACTTGTTTAGTATAAAAGTCCGGGTAGTGCTTAAGCAGTTATTACAGTATTATAACTTTGTATAAATGCTGTCTCAATTTCTTGGGTAATAAAAGAGAAATTCAAATCAAAGTGCATTATGAAAAGAGATCTATTCAAAACCAAATTAATTGCGACAATATTTAATAAAAAATAAACAATAAGTCATTCATTTAACAACCTTGCGCTTAAATAATTGCTTATATTTTAAACGAATAAATTTTATTTCGGTCAAATAAATCTCCCCCAAAAGACTTGATTTACGTCGATAATTTCTCTTGGTCTTACTAATGGATGTAAGGAACTGAAATGGTAATACGGTACAATGGTGCAGAAGTTTAGTAAAAAAAATGTATATTTATATTTATAAGTAAAAAAAATGTATAATTAACATTATAAAGTTCCACGTAAAAAAAATAACTCATTGTTTTTTTTTACTTCGTCGTAATTTTTATTCTCTGTGTAATATTATCATTTCATTTATTGATTTATTAATCCATAGTATTGTATGGAATTTGTGATATACTTACAATCTTGATGAATTTTCACACAAGCGTAAGAACTGTCTAGTTTACATTCCAAAAGATTTTCCTCAACCATTAGATAAGGGTCACTACATGACGTATCCGAAATGCTCGCGGGTACGCAATGATAACACGATAGAGCACTAATTTTCGTTAGATTGCTAGCTAAAATGGAAGAATTACTGGTGAAGTTTGTGCTTTTTCTCAAGGCGTCTTTTTACGCACACACATTGGGTAGATGTACAGCTTGTGGCCATTTTTGGTCCGATTTGGGCCACGACATTCTAAAGTACAGAACTCTGATTATAATCGAATTTAAGAAACGTCGAGTAGCTTAGTTTGTAGATTTATATAACTGTTATCGAAGTATTATTATAAGAATGCGGAAAAACAACGATGGGAATGCATTTACAGTGAACATGGCAAAAAATGGTGCAGTGGCCAAGCACCGGTACATCTACCCTATATTCTTGTTCATACACGGACGGGAAGTGCGACCATTTTCAATTCATCGATCCGTAAGAGTTTGTTTGATCAGCGTGGTAGGCAAGAACTTAAGGAGATATTGGCTGAATAACGCGCGTAAATACGAAGTGCGCGATATTCTAATGCTTCACGGACGTATAGTGAACAAAAAATAAGAATAGTCGCACAAAACTTTGGAACAAATAACGTGTGTAAATAGTAGTTGTTTGTAAAATCTTTCGTAACGACTACGATCGGAAAGCGTTCGTAAACGCGTTTTACATTACATGACAAATGAAGAGAAATTTCTATTAATACGAAAGAAAAAAGTAGAATTTCGTTCGAACAATTTTATTTAAAAATGTTTGTAAATTTAAATTCCATTTATTTTCAAATGAATTAATTTCAAAAGTTGAAATTGCTTTTTCGTTTTCATTATAAAAATGTTCTTTTCCACTTACCAATTGTCAGACAAGCCAGAAGTCTGCAAATTTTCGTTAAATGGAATTCCATCCTGACGGTTTGAACGATGGAAGTTGATGGGTAACAAACCTTACTATCTCTCATTGTCCTCTTCGACCAGGAAATAAAGTATCGCTGGCTAATACGATCTTATCATGGACCAACCTGCGTCTCGAATAACAGAACGATTAAGGTGTTAAAAGAGGGAAAGAGGGAGGGGCGGGGAATGATATATTTGCTTGCTTTGCACGCCATAAAATGTTTATCCCTCTTTAACCCTTCAGCGCGAGGGAGACAAATTATAATTTAGGGGGGCCTGTATTTATTGAATATACTACCAAAAATCCACAGATGTATTCTCTTTCGCTAGTTTTATATATTTATTTATTATTTCATTCATTTATTAATTATATTGTACGGGATCACGATACAATTCATATTCTTGAAGACGTATTCATCTGCAATATGTATTCTTTTTTATTTTTTCAACATTTTTTCTTTCTTCGAAAATCCTGACTGGGTACACCCCATAAGGCGGTTGAAATATACATTTCGATACCCGAGCTAGTCGCTGACGATAGTAATTGCCGACAATTCTGAAACTGTATTCAGTTTAAAAAAATATTGAATGTGTTCAAACACCTCAAATTAACGTGTTCGTAATATTCCATGGATAAAATTAATTTTAATTTACATTCGTCACCTAGAAAACTCAAAAACGTACTGAAATATTGTATGTTCTTTTAACTCGGACTCACCGTTCTCGAAATACGAGTTGCTAAATTTTAAATAATTTAATACGCGAATACTTTATGGGGAATCGTATAATTAGCGATGTCAGAAAATGTTCACTCAGAGAATTTGAAAACAAAGAACTTTTCTTTTTCCATTTTTCCAATCGGACTTATCGTTTCCATAATACAGCTCGTTTAAGAATTTATATTGCAGATGAATACAACTTCAAGGAGATATAAAATTGAGGTAAATCAAGAAGATGCAATATTGTATAATATTGCACGTACTTTATTGCACATTACACTTTGACTCAGAGCGTTGAATAATTTTTCTTTTTCTGCATTTTTAACATTACGTTTATATATTTTATTATTACAGGTATTTCAAAAGTTTGAATATCGCGACGCTTTGAAACGGAAACGAGCATGCTGTCAGAAACATTGTGCAACAATTAAAAATAAGCGAACGTTTTTTACCGAAAATCGTTATAGTCTTCACCGAAAGTAACCTCGAACTTAATTCGAACTTGAGTTCAATCTCAAGTCGAACTCACGTTAGAAAATTTGACTCTGAATTTTCTTGTGAACCGGAGACTTTGACTGTCACCGATCGACTGAATCGTCTCCTCATGGAAAAAAAGGGTCACGAACGCGTGGAAAAAAAATTCCGTATATAAAGGGTGTCCCAATAACTATTAGCACCTTAGATATCTTCGAAACTATAAGGTTCACAGAAATATTTGCTGAATCTAAATTGCACAGTACGAAGGGGGCCATCCAATGATACCAAAGTACTCACCCCCACCCCCACCCCATGGGCTGGGGGTGGGGCAACTTTGAAATCTTAAATGGGAACCCCCATTTTTTATTGTAGAATCGGATTCCCCATAAAAAAATACGTAACTTTTGTTGAACATTTTTTTTTCGATTCGTGATAGATGGCGCTGTAATCACAAAAAATCCCCGAAAGTACAGAAAGGCGATAATACTTACAGTTTCGGTAGTGAATAAAATTACTACGTTTATAGTAAGTGTTCGAAATGACGACCATCAGTATCAATGCAATATTGGATTCTTTTTTCGATTGATTGACTAGCAAGTTTTACAGCTTCAGAACTTATTGATGCACAGGCTGTAATAATTCTTCCCACTCGTTCCCATGCAATTCTTGGTGAAGACTAACATGGTACGGGTGAAATTTGTGACGGTGCAAGATGCGATGTACGCTGGTCCTGCCAATGCCAGATTCATTTTGAATTTGTCGCATGTTACAATGTTACAAATGTTACAATGTTTGTTACATTTCTTCGACAGAGAGGTACGAAAAGTACAGAAAAGCGATGATACTTACGGTTTACTTCACTGAAAATAAACACTGTTTCAAGGACACTTTAATAAGTTGACCGAAACTGTAAGTATTATCGCCTTTCTGTACTTTCGGGGATTTTTTGCGGTTACAGCGCCATCTATCACGAATCGAACAAATTTCGAACAAATTTTGAACAAAAGTTACGTATTTTTTTATGGAGAATCCGAATCTACAATAAAAAATGGGGGTTCCCATATAAAATTTCAAAGTTACCCCAGGACCAGCCCAGGGGGTGGTGGTGGGGGTGAGTACGTTGGTATCATTGGATGGCCCCCTTCGTACTGTGCAATTTTGATTCAGCAAATATTTCTGTGAACCTTATAGTTTCGAAGATATCTAAGGTGCTGATAGTTATTGGGACACCCTGTATATTGTTCTCTAAGTACATAAAAAAATATACTCCGTACATGTAACGATAGTGATATTGACGGAACTTACGATATTATCGAGACACGATCGTCCAACACCGATCTCTCGGGAAGATTCGCAATTTGCGTACTTCGTCGCACTTTTTATTCCGATGTGCGTTTTGCCACGCTATCATCGATTTTTCTTTACAAGGTCGGAATATCGTACATGACGTTAATAAATGTACTTGTGTCCGGCAATTGTTCTGCTTAGAAATAAATAAAAATTCTTCGTTCCTTCTGCCTGTCGGGAGCACTCAGTCGCGCGGACCTCGTTGCCCAAATGCACCTGATGCCAGACTCTATAATCGAGGATTTTTATAGAGCAGGAGGAACGAGAAATGTTTATTTCCTACTGGAAATGTTCTATATTCATTACATTATTTGCTTACAAAAATGTCTAATGATCGTTTGGTTCTGATAATGATACGAAAGATAATTCGTTGGTTCGTGTAAATCTGGATCGTTTTGGACGCAACAACGGTCTGCATGCTCAGATTATTAGTGAAAAGCGCTTATCGAGCGTACATTGATTCGCCGGTGATTATTGTAGTCGATTCGGACAATTGTCCGTCGTGGAAACTGAAATGTCCGGATAGAGGCCCACGTTTCTTCTTACATGCACATTGACATGTGTTTTCTTCTGTAAAGTAAATAAAAATAGAAAGACACTATTGTTGGATGTCACTTATGTGAATTGCCCTCGTTTGAAAAACAAAAATTTACACAAGCTTTCCAAATATATTTTTTAGTGATTAATCGAAGGTTTTTTTCTCGAAGGTTTCTTCTTCTATCGAAAGATAAAAATACCATTACATCGGAAAAACGTCGTCAGATTTGTTATAACTCAAAGGGCTCGCGCGTGAAATCGATTTAGAGTTTGAATATAACGGTTTTCAGGCCACCTTACTGTATAGAGACAGCGGTACAGTTTAAAAATTCTTCTTTATTGCTTCAGCAGTGTTGCCAGATCAGGCGGTTTCCCCCTAGATTTAAGGTTTTTTTAGTCGCGACAGGGGACAAACCGGGGAAAAATTATTTCGGGGATTTTAAATTTCCGATTAAAAAAAATTGTTTTGACGCACAAAAATCGATGCCGCATTGTCGAATAGCAGAAGGGCGATTCTGAACCAGACGTAATATCATAACGGCTGACGCAAAACCGCGACAGCCAATTTCAAGAAAGATTCTAGCGGAAAGGCGCGACTCTCATAGGCTATTTCGGGTTTGCGTCAGACCCTATGATATTCATTCGTAAAAAATAGGCACGCCTTTGAAATGAAAGTTAATTTCAAATGCGTGCCTATTTTTTTTGAAACAATATTTTTCCAAATCCCTATGTACTTCTCTTCAAAATATCATATTATTAACGAAAACACTCGGTATTTTTTTTCAGATCGACGTTGAAGAGAGTTCTGCTGCGTGCCGCGGAGATGACAGCACCTGACGCGAGAGCTTCCCCAGCGCCACCGTGCGGCGTGAAAAATGTGAAAAAGATTTTTTTTTATATATTAATGAACAAGGAACAAAACCCAAAAAAATTTTCGAATATCTCTTTTTTTTCCCACAAAAAAAAATTCTTGAAAAATGTGAAAAAAAACAGGGGGTCACAGTGGTGTTATCCCTTAACGGCAAACCACGCATGCATTTCACGTACTATGAAATCCAGATGCCTTGGCAAGACTTTGCAACTCTCCTCGGCTACGAGATGCAACGAGTGGCAAATGCACTTGATCATCACAAGCTCTGGATTGATTTCCCGCAATATCGTCGTTATAGAATGATGAATGCCTACGTTTACGCTGGCTCCATCAACCCCCAGACCTATAAGTTTACTCGAATTTAAATTGTCGCTCTTCAATTGATGCAAAATCGCTGCGGCAATAGCATCCGAGGTCCCTGCTGTCATCTCAATTAAACGATAAAAAGTCGTCACGATCTTCTTCTTCGATAGAGAGAAATAGCGAGTCATGAGGCAAAGAACTTTTTTCGTATCTATAGTCGTTGACTCATCGATAATTAAGAGTAGTGCGAATTTCCGATGTCATCGAGAAGGTCTTGCACGATACAAGGCGATAAAATATTTTTTATTAGAGCTGAGCATTTTGTCCGATGCAGTTTAAGATCTTTGAGGACTTGAGAATCCTCGTCAAGATCCTTTATCACTAGAGAGAGATGGTCGACAGATTTTATGGATGAATGCTCTGCCACATACATAGCAATTTTCTATTCAGCTATTTCTCGTTTTTCTGACAGTCACTTTCGCGATTTGTCGATCTTTGAAGCTTGGGCAATGATATTGCGGTTTTTTACGGATTGCTCATACTTCTTTGATGCAGCATGTTCCGACAATCCTTTTCTATGCGCCGCGCGAATCGCACAAAATGCACAAAACGCTTTGCACGGGTCTCCACCAGGCGACGGTTTTAACCAATCTTTAACGTTAAGAAACAAAAGGGATTTGGCCTATACTCTTCAGCAGACAATATAGTAAAGTAAAAATTATACGGAATATTCAATAGAGGATTAGAGGAAGCTATTGAATTTGGCAAAAATCGGTAACCAACATTGAGAAAGATAGTTCCTCGTAAAGCGGAGAGTCGTAGAGGGCCCGTCGAGCTTTGATTGTGTGAAATTTCGAGAAATCGATATGCAAATTTTATTTGAATTGTAGATTTTGTTCGCTTTATATGTTTAATTATCAATCACATTACAGGTTACTTTACCAATTACGGGTTAGTTTTCTAATTATAGGTTACGTACCTTTGAAAGTTGATTCCAACTCCCAACTTTTTACGTACTTCTGTACGTATGGTTTGGTTATTTGCGCTTTGGGCATTTTTTAATTTTTTTTACTTGTTTCTAATTTCACTAACTCGCTTTAAATATTATTAATAAATTTATACATTTACTAAAAAAAAGTTAAGGTACATTTACTCAACAATATCTATGTAGGTCCAGTGAATTTTTTGTTTACTATGGTATAATCCAGGATTTCCCCTAATAGGTCAACACGGTACCGTACAGGGGAATGTCCAATAGATGCCGCAGCTTGTATTTACATACCATTCGCGGATCCTATGGAATAAGCCAAGAGATATCACACACTCAACACAGTTTATAGTCTTTTGTTCAATGGTACCGGTATCAATAACACTCACGAGAAGTAGTAACAAGCAAAGTAACTTTTATTATTAATAATCGTAGAGAAGAGTATCACAGAAATATATGAGATCGTAGAGAACGTGGTTCGTATTTTATGCGTCGTAGAATAACTCCCTCGATGGCCATAGACTACAACTGTCGCGGAAGAAGGAGCTCTTCGACTTTGGCGACTAATGTCTGCTTTCGTCGCTGGCGCTGGTGGTCCAGTCTAGGGTCTTTGGTGTGTTTTGTACCGACCGGGGTTGAAGGAGCGGTCGAGACCGCTACAAGATCAGGTATGAAACACATATCAGTATCCGCTGGTGGATTAGGGATGTCTGTATAAGCCAAACAAGTATCAAAGTACATTGCCTCTTGTGACATAAAGCGTCCTCATAAATCCGTTTAATAAGTGAAAAGAACCATTAAGAAGTGAAAGAACAAAATCCGTTTAATAAGTGAAGAATGATTAATATTAGGAATTATAGCAAATTGAGGTTAGTCGACAATCCTTTATCTACCAAACTTCAGATCGCTATGTCAAGAGTCTCCTCATCACTCGTGAGTTGTTTGCGACATCAACGCCTCGCCGTGTCGGTTGATACAAACCTTACTGTCCGGATTTCTGATTGGACTCCTTTACTCTAGTCTCCATGAACTCGTCATTACGATTGGCTCTCGTTGTCGTGCTCGTAGTTCGTTCATCCGCATACTTCACATCGCACGATGAAACAAACCTATAAAAGCAGCGCGGGAAGCCGATTGATTCGTCATTATGATTGGCTCTCGTTGTGTGCTCAGGGTTCGCTCATGTGCATACTTCAGATCGCACGATGAACCTAACGAAAAAAGCAGCGCGCAATACGAGTACCGATTCTAGTATGGATACCGATTCATGAATTTTTTTTGAACTTGTTAAAAATAAAAATGTATTTTACTGAATAATTTTAAACTATATTAAAAAAAACATTTCATTCGGAAATGGCTTTAAAAAAATTTAACACTACCTCCGCAACTTTGAACGTTTCCTTTTAATTATTTTGCGAATAATTGATGATCCAATAATTCAATAAAGTTACCAAGATAAAAAACTTGAGAAGTTTCACTTCCGGTCGCGTGTGGGTTTCACGGGCTATATTTTTTAAGGCACGACGCGGCAACGCAAGTATCTCGATAAGTGAAATAATTTCTGTTTCCAAGATATATTTATTCATAAGTAGAATTACATATATCCTCAAACACAATGATTCTTTCACAGGGAGGTGTATATATATAGACGCATCGAAATAAAACGACCGCTGAGTAAAAATCTATAGTTAATGCGAAACACACGTTCGACTCTCGATATCATTATTATTTATTTATTCATTCTTTTATTTTTTTCTTCATTTTTCGTATAGCTGAGATTGATTTCGAATTTCGATAAAAATTTGTTCAACAAAACGGAAGAAAAAAATTACACAGTACTCGTGTGTGTGTGTGTGCGCGTGTGTGTGTGTGGTCGAATGATCTTTCGTTTTCGCGGACGTTTTCGCGGAAGTTTTTTCTCTTTATTTTATGTATTTTTGTTCACCTCCAGATCATGGAATGCTCGTATCGTAATTTATATTTACTTTTTCATAAATTTGAATCGTGTAAATATTGTGCCACCACGAAACGTAAAACTCGTTCGGCCATTACTTTGCAAAAGCGACTCAACGCTGAAAAGCCCTAATGTTTTTGTACACCCTTAAAAACGTTGAATTTCTTAACCGCAAGTTGGAAGACAGCAATGAAAGAAAAAAAGGAAAACAAAAACACAATCGCTTCGCTTTGGTTAAAGTATTCCCGATGAGATGGAAAGGATTGCTTCTTTGCGAGCGCTTTTCTTTTTTGCCACTCTTTCGTTCTTAACGTTGATTCGATATAGTTTTTTCTTTTCACCCCAAAGTAGTTTCGATTGACACACCGAAAAACTGTAAAAATGAACTGCCTACTCCCAATTGTTTATATCTCTTGTTTTTCTCGTTTGTTTTTCTTCTTCTTCTTTCCATCTACTCGAATCTGGATATCGCTACTAAAGGACGTATACTTCTCATCTTCACACTGCGCGTGGCTTGTTATTTTATTTTTTATTTACATTTTTTTCATTGTGTTTTTTTAAGCCAAATCGATTATTCTTCATATAGAACTTATTAACTCTATACAAAAATCAATTCTCGAACTTATTTAGGGTAGCCCGAGGCCGCTTCACAGGATTTTTTTCCCCTCCTTTCGCAAAAAATCCTCTTCCCTCCGGATACGCTTCCGTTTTTTTTCTTATCTTTTTTTTCCTTCCGATTATCGAAACTCTCAAGATTTTCGCAAATAATCGGACTAAACTTATATGCCACGGATCGTCGCGCTCTGCGGCATTGCTACAGAACCAAAAAATTCGTTCAAGAACGAACCAAACGACGGAATGAATTAATTGTTATTCGAGGAGAAAAATAATAATGTAAGACCGACAACCGGGTACCGCGATAAAAAGAGCAAGCGTTGGGATAATGGGACGATATAACGGAAATGGAATTTAAAAAAAGTTTGAGCCGGCGAAAATGGAAAGAAATTGGAAGACCTTTTCACGATTAAATATATACTCGATTATTCCTTATTGTTAACGAAACGAAAACGCTATGTCGCGATGCATTGTGACTCGATGAAAAGCGTTTGCCAAATTTCTCCAATCAATGGCAAACAAAAAGTGCAATTCAGAGGACAAAATTGAAAGAACAAAATGACACTTTATGTTTTATATATAATTGTTACATCTTGTGGAAAAGAAAGAAATCATACGTATTCATTATATACGTATTATTTAGAAAAAACTATTCATCAAATGTTTGAGAGAATCAATTGTTAAATAACATTTTCAAAAAAAATGTTCGAAAAAAGTTTTTCATCACAAGCAAAAATCGATATTCCGTTTTTTCTCATTTTTATTAAAATCCATGTCCCATGTTAAAAGTACTTGCATAAGTACTTGATAAGTAGAATTACGTATAACCACAAACACAATGATTCTTTTACAGGTAGGTGTACACAATATTCCCCATTAAAAACTTAAAAAGTAAAAAATGGACGCCAAGTAATGAAAAAATGGGTCCATTCTATAAAAAAATGAAATGAAATCCATTTAGAAAGCAGGCAAATTATCTACAATCTGGATATCTGAAGGCACTGGAGAAGTTCAAGACGGAAAGTGGAAGAGAGGTAAGATAAGAAGGAGGGGTATACGGCAGTTAGGGAAGGTAGCATATAAGGACAAAATGATATGTAAAAAGGACGCAGGTTGAGTTAAGTTTCAGTTAAATTAATTGAAGTTAGGTTAAGTTAAGTGGGTTGCGGTATATAGAAGCTATCGGTAAAGTAAAAGATTATAAGGTATTGTAAAAGGCGAAGGCCGCCGCACTAATGGAAATAAATCTGTAGATTACTTAACAGAATTTAATAAATTAGCATTCAGAGATCGAAGATCCCGAACGACACTAGTAAAATAACTATTGATACGACAATCAGATATTGAGTGGTCGGCGATATTGTAACACCGTGTGCCGCGTTGCAGCCGTCTTCATCGCAGAAAAAATACGAATATTCATCTTCATCATATTGGGGATCACTTTTCCTGGCCCTTGTCCTGTTGTCTATGCAAAATCTCAACGTTATTTCAGCGTTCTGCCCTGCAAGAAATAATTTGTCAATGGAACATTGTGTCTGAAAATATTGTCAATCCCGTCGTGGATCGTCGTACAGCGAGCAAATCTCTTTCGAGTTATTATTTATCTTGTTCGTAAAAATTAGCATACAGCACGAGGTTTTATATTCATGCTTCGCATTTTGAATGAAAATGTTTCGATACTGAAAAAAAAACCGAAATTTTCGTGTTTTACACGGTCAAAAATACCCTATTGATAAATTTCTGTCAGTAAAGTAGAATTTTGCCCCCGAAAGATAAAGTGGGCCACGCGGAATAGGGAAGAAAATTACTTCCGATCGTGGGCGTATATCGTATGAATAGCTTCCCGAGCGGAAATTTGGACCGGCTTAAATCCGGCCCATGTCAGGCTGCCCTATCAGCCTGGCACGGCCCTGATCAGGATCCGTATCAGGCCCACATCCGGCATGTAACGGAGTTGCGGATCCGGGCCTGATCCGGCCGTGATCCGGCACCGATGCGGCACCGATCTGGCCTCGATCTGGCACTGAATTCCAATTTTCAAATTTCAAATGAATAAAATCTATTTATCTTCCGAGAATTAGGTTATTGGCCATCGTATGTTGCTAGCTGGCCCATATAATAATCTTTAACAAAAAAAAAAAAAAAACGGCCTCCACCGGGCTTCGAACCTGCAACCTCTCTCACTAGCCTTCATTCTCAAACTGGACCGAAAAATATTGAAAAAAAATGTTACTGTACTAACAGTCATTTTTTAGACGCTATTTGTTGTTTAAACGATAATTGCGGTCGTTTAAAATTAATTTTCCAATCGGGAGTTGTGCTATTTAAACCTACCTATTTGTCTACCTACCGACCTAACGAACTAACGCTGTAACTATTGGGATATAAGGTGGATAAATAATTACAATCGGTGAATTAGTTCTACTTTACTTCTTTATTGTGATAACACTCGGAAGATGCATCAAGCTCTGTACTATTGCTTTGTCAAACGAAGACTAAACTAAAATAGACAAGGTACCAGTCCTCTGGACCTCTAAAGTAATAAGGCTCTCTTTTTGTCCTTTACTCCATATACTTCTTAGTCCACGCACAACCGTCCAACCGGCCCCGTAAACCGAGCCGACCACCCGAACGGACGCACATGTGCATGCACTTGAGGACTCTACAAGGATCAGGAGAAACCCGTCATAAATAAGACAATACATTTGTAAACGCTGTAGAGAAAAATTCTCTCTAGCGAGATTAACCTTTTTGCATAGGATTTCTTTCTTAAAATCCAACAGTAACCACTACTCTATCGAGCACTTGTGAATTACTCCTAGGAATATCTTATATGTAGTCCAACCACCAGAAATGAAGATGGTGAATTATATTAAAAATTGTCTTCGTAGTAGATTTAATTTTAAGGTGGTGTAGGTTCTCGATTGAAAAATCAATGTAGTAATGATAATAATGATATTAATAATAATGATAATAATAATAATAATAATAATATAAATACTATATTATAATTTCCTTTCATTATTCATATTTCCAGCGTATATTTTTGTCGGTTGTTTGAAAAACTCATAAAAAGTGCTTCCCGTTCACTAGTGGGTAGACAAGCCAGTAAACGGCTAAGCGGTCACCCATCCCAGTACTGACTGCGGCGAATACTACTGTATTCGCCGCAGTCAGTACTGGGATGGGTGACCGCTTACTTAACATAGCAGACCGCCGAAGCCGCGAAGCGACCGCGCGTCCACTGCTGTGAATCTTATGATTATTGTTATTATTGTTATTATTGTTATTATTATTATTATTATTAATATTATTTAAATGTCAATCGAATAATGTCTCAAGAAGCATTATTCGAGATAATACGACACAGAGATTTCCCAAATCAGTATCCTCCGTCTCTCCTATTAAATCGTCGAAAGATACTCATTTTAATGCAAAATTTCATCTTGTATTGACAATGAACTTGTGTTAACAGAAGTTCATTCTCAACACCTCAGGTTGCGCTGATAATTCATGCCGTATCAGAATATCATCCGCCCCTGATCTGGGCGTGATCCGGTTAGCCTGATCAGGCTAACCTTATCGATTCCTGAACGGGGCCTGATCCTATATCAGGCCAGCCGGAACAAATTTCTGCTCGGGATTAAGGCGTAAAATCAGCAAGGTAGCTTTGACGATACGCACACGGTAAGTGGGAATCTCCTTATCATTAGCAGATTAGACGCGTGTACTTCATCGAACCCACGCTACGTTCACGAAGCTTCGAAACACACGGGGCATTTCACGTCCAGTGTGAAAATCTATGAAGACTTTTTTTGGAAATTAAACGATTTTAGGTTGTTAACGATACTTTGTTCACGACACTATTTTAAAAATGCATCATTTGCACGTCGATGTTATATTTTTCGTCTCTCGTCGGGTTCAATTTATTATATTGTACGATCTTGCACGTTGTTGATGACTATACAGTAAGAAGGAAGACAAGGATGGATGTTTGTTGTACGACGAATAAATGCATGTCTTTATGACTGATCGTTAAATAATAGACGTTGTCTCGTGATGATGCTGTGACACCGTATGTTTACCTATGATCGTGAACTCGTCGATTAAATGTCGCGATTGAGAAAAGAAGATTTGTAAAATTTATGGACTGACGGTATTTCTTTACTTGTTTAGTATAAAAGTCCGGGTAGTGCTTAAGCAGTTATTACAGTATTATAACTTTGTATAAATGCTGTCTCAATTTCTTGGGTAATAAAAGAGAAATTCAAATCAAAGTGCATTATGAAAAGAGATCTATTCAAAACCAAATTAATTGCGACAATATTTAATAAAAAATAAACAATAAGTCATTCATTTAACAACCTTGCGCTTAAATAATTGCTTATATTTTAAACGAATAAATTTTATTTCGGTCAAATAAATCTCCCCCAAAAGACTTGATTTACGTCGATAATTTCTCTTGGTCTTACTAATGGATGTAAGGAACTGAAATGGTAATACGGTACAATGGTGCAGAAGTTTAGTAAAAAAAATGTATATTTATATTTATAAGTAAAAAAAATGTATAATTAACATTATAAAGTTCCACGTAAAAAAAATAACTCATTGTTTTTTTTTACTTCGTCGTAATTTTTATTCTCTGTGTAATATTATCATTTCATTTATTGATTTATTAATCCATAGTATTGTATGGAATTTGTGATATACTTACAATCTTGATGAATTTTCACACAAGCGTAAGAACTGTCTAGTTTACATTCCAAAAGATTTTCCTCAACCATTAGATAAGGGTCACTACATGACGTATCCGAAATGCTCGCGGGTACGCAATGATAACACGATAGAGCACTAATTTTCGTTAGATTGCTAGCTAAAATGGAAGAATTACTGGTGAAGTTTGTGCTTTTTCTCAAGGCGTCTTTTTACGCACACACATTGGGTAGATGTACAGCTTGTGGCCATTTTTGGTCCGATTTGGGCCACGACATTCTAAAGTACAGAACTCTGATTATAATCGAATTTAAGAAACGTCGAGTAGCTTAGTTTGTAGATTTATATAACTGTTATCGAAGTATTATTATAAGAATGCGGAAAAACAACGATGGGAATGCATTTACAGTGAACATGGCAAAAAATGGTGCAGTGGCCAAGCACCGGTACATCTACCCTATATTCTTGTTCATACACGGACGGGAAGTGCGACCATTTTCAATTCATCGATCCGTAAGAGTTTGTTTGATCAGCGTGGTAGGCAAGAACTTAAGGAGATATTGGCTGAATAACGCGCGTAAATACGAAGTGCGCGATATTCTAATGCTTCACGGACGTATAGTGAACAAAAAATAAGAATAGTCGCACAAAACTTTGGAACAAATAACGTGTGTAAATAGTAGTTGTTTGTAAAATCTTTCGTAACGACTACGATCGGAAAGCGTTCGTAAACGCGTTTTACATTACATGACAAATGAAGAGAAATTTCTATTAATACGAAAGAAAAAAGTAGAATTTCGTTCGAACAATTTTATTTAAAAATGTTTGTAAATTTAAATTCCATTTATTTTCAAATGAATTAATTTCAAAAGTTGAAATTGCTTTTTCGTTTTCATTATAAAAATGTTCTTTTCCACTTACCAATTGTCAGACAAGCCAGAAGTCTGCAAATTTTCGTTAAATGGAATTCCATCCTGACGGTTTGAACGATGGAAGTTGATGGGTAACAAACCTTACTATCTCTCATTGTCCTCTTCGACCAGGAAATAAAGTATCGCTGGCTAATACGATCTTATCATGGACCAACCTGCGTCTCGAATAACAGAACGATTAAGGTGTTAAAAGAGGGAAAGAGGGAGGGGCGGGGAATGATATATTTGCTTGCTTTGCACGCCATAAAATGTTTATCCCTCTTTAACCCTTCAGCGCGAGGGAGACAAATTATAATTTAGGGGGGCCTGTATTTATTGAATATACTACCAAAAATCCACAGATGTATTCTCTTTCGCTAGTTTTATATATTTATTTATTATTTCATTCATTTATTAATTATATTGTACGGGATCACGATACAATTCATATTCTTGAAGACGTATTCATCTGCAATATGTATTCTTTTTTATTTTTTCAACATTTTTTCTTTCTTCGAAAATCCTGACTGGGTACACCCCATAAGGCGGTTGAAATATACATTTCGATACCCGAGCTAGTCGCTGACGATAGTAATTGCCGACAATTCTGAAACTGTATTCAGTTTAAAAAAATATTGAATGTGTTCAAACACCTCAAATTAACGTGTTCGTAATATTCCATGGATAAAATTAATTTTAATTTACATTCGTCACCTAGAAAACTCAAAAACGTACTGAAATATTGTATGTTCTTTTAACTCGGACTCACCGTTCTCGAAATACGAGTTGCTAAATTTTAAATAATTTAATACGCGAATACTTTATGGGGAATCGTATAATTAGCGATGTCAGAAAATGTTCACTCAGAGAATTTGAAAACAAAGAACTTTTCTTTTTCCATTTTTCCAATCGGACTTATCGTTTCCATAATACAGCTCGTTAAAGAATTTATGTTGCAGATGAATACAACTTCAAGGAGATATAAAATTCAGGTAAATCAAGAAGATGCAATATTGTATAATATTGCACGTACTTTATTGCACATTACACTTTGGCTCAGAGCGTTGAATAATCTTTCTTTTTCTGCATTTTTAACATTACGTTTATATATTTTATTATTACAGGTATTTCAAAAGTTTGAATATCGCGACGCTTTGAAACGGAAACGAGCATGCTGTCAGAAACATTGTGCAACAATTAAAAATAAGCGAACGTTTTTTACCGAAAATCGTTATAGTCTTCACCGAAAGTAACCTCGAACTTAATTCGAACTTGAGTTCAATCTCAAGTCGAACTCACGTTAGAAAATTTGACTCTGAATTTTCTTGTGAACCGGAGACTTTGACTGTCACCGATCGACTGAATCGTCTCCTCATGGAAAAAAAGGGTCACGAACGCGTGGAAAAAAAATTCCGTATATAAAGGGTGTCCCAATAACTATTAGCACCTTAGATATCTTCGAAACTATAAGGTTCACAGAAATATTTGCTGAATCTAAATTGCACAGTACGAAGGGGGCCATCCAATGATACCAAAGTACTCACCCCCACCCCCACCCCATGGGCTGGGGGTGGGGCAACTTTGAAATCTTAAATGGGAACCCCCATTTTTTATTGTAGAATCGGATTCCCCATAAAAAAATACGTAACTTTTGTTGAACATTTTTTTTTCGATTCGTGATAGATGGCGCTGTAATCACAAAAAATCCCCGAAAGTACAGAAAGGCGATAATACTTACAGTTTCGGTAGTGAATAAAATTACTACGTTTATAGTAAGTGTTCGAAATGACGACCATCAGTATCAATGCAATATTGGATTCTTTTTTCGATTGATTGACTAGCAAGTTTTACAGCTTCAGAACTTATTGATGCACAGGCTGTAATAATTCTTCCCACTCGTTCCCATGCAATTCTTGGTGAAGACTAACATGGTACGGGTGAAATTTGTGACGGTGCAAGATGCGATGTACGCTGGTCCTGCCAATGCCAGATTCATTTTGAATTTGTCGCATGTTACAATGTTACAAATGTTACAATGTTTGTTACATTTCTTCGACAGAGAGGTACGAAAAGTACAGAAAAGCGATGATACTTACGGTTTACTTCACTGAAAATAAACACTGTTTCAAGGACACTTTAATAAGTTGACCGAAACTGTAAGTATTATCGCCTTTCTGTACTTTCGGGGATTTTTTGCGGTTACAGCGCCATCTATCACGAATCGAACAAATTTCGAACAAATTTTGAACAAAAGTTACGTATTTTTTTATGGAGAATCCGAATCTACAATAAAAAATGGGGGTTCCCATATAAAATTTCAAAGTTACCCCAGGACCAGCCCAGGGGGTGGTGGTGGGGGTGAGTACGTTGGTATCATTGGATGGCCCCCTTCGTACTGTGCAATTTTGATTCAGCAAATATTTCTGTGAACCTTATAGTTTCGAAGATATCTAAGGTGCTGATAGTTATTGGGACACCCTGTATATTGTTCTCTAAGTACATAAAAAAATATACTCCGTACATGTAACGATAGTGATATTGACGGAACTTACGATATTATCGAGACACGATCGTCCAACACCGATCTCTCGGGAAGATTCGCAATTTGCGTACTTCGTCGCACTTTTTATTCCGATGTGCGTTTTGCCACGCTATCATCGATTTTTCTTTACAAGGTCGGAATATCGTACATGACGTTAATAAATGTACTTGTGTCCGGCAATTGTTCTGCTTAGAAATAAATAAAAATTCTTCGTTCCTTCTGCCTGTCGGGAGCACTCAGTCGCGCGGACCTCGTTGCCCAAATGCACCTGATGCCAGACTCTATAATCGAGGATTTTTATAGAGCAGGAGGAACGAGAAATGTTTATTTCCTACTGGAAATGTTCTATATTCATTACATTATTTGCTTACAAAAATGTCTAATGATCGTTTGGTTCTGATAATGATACGAAAGATAATTCGTTGGTTCGTGTAAATCTGGATCGTTTTGGACGCAACAACGGTCTGCATGCTCAGATTATTAGTGAAAAGCGCTTATCGAGCGTACATTGATTCGCCGGTGATTATTGTAGTCGATTCGGACAATTGTCCGTCGTGGAAACTGAAATGTCCGGATAGAGGCCCACGTTTCTTCTTACATGCACATTGACATGTGTTTTCTTCTGTAAAGTAAATAAAAATAGAAAGACACTATTGTTGGATGTCACTTATGTGAATTGCCCTCGTTTGAAAAACAAAAATTTACACAAGCTTTCCAAATATATTTTTTAGTGATTAATCGAAGGTTTTTTTCTCGAAGGTTTCTTCTTCTATCGAAAGATAAAAATACCATTACATCGGAAAAACGTCGTCAGATTTGTTATAACTCAAAGGGCTCGCGCGTGAAATCGATTTAGAGTTTGAATATAACGGTTTTCAGGCCACCTTACTGTATAGAGACAGCGGTACAGTTTAAAAATTCTTCTTTATTGCTTCAGCAGTGTTGCCAGATCAGGCGGTTTCCCCCTAGATTTAAGGTTTTTTTAGTCGCGACAGGGGACAAACCGGGGAAAAATTATTTCGGGGATTTTAAATTTCCGATTAAAAAAAATTGTTTTGACGCACAAAAATCGATGCCGCATTGTCGAATAGCAGAAGGGCGATTCTGAACCAGACGTAATATCATAACGGCTGACGCAAAACCGCGACAGCCAATTTCAAGAAAGATTCTAGCGGAAAGGCGCGACTCTCATAGGCTATTTCGGGTTTGCGTCAGACCCTATGATATTCATTCGTAAAAAATAGGCACGCCTTTGAAATGAAAGTTAATTTCAAATGCGTGCCTATTTTTTTTGAAACAATATTTTTCCAAATCCCTATGTACTTCTCTTCAAAATATCATATTATTAACGAAAACACTCGGTATTTTTTTTCAGATCGACGTTGAAGAGAGTTCTGCTGCGTGCCGCGGAGATGACAGCACCTGACGCGAGAGCTTCCCCAGCGCCACCGTGCGGCGTGAAAAATGTGAAAAAGATTTTTTTTTATATATTAATGAACAAGGAACAAAACCCAAAAAAATTTTCGAATATCTCTTTTTTTTCCCACAAAAAAAAATTCTTGAAAAATGTGAAAAAAAACAGGGGGTCACAGTGGTGTTATCCCTTAACGGCAAACCACGCATGCATTTCACGTACTATGAAATCCAGATGCCTTGGCAAGACTTTGCAACTCTCCTCGGCTACGAGATGCAACGAGTGGCAAATGCACTTGATCATCACAAGCTCTGGATTGATTTCCCGCAATATCGTCGTTATAGAATGATGAATGCCTACGTTTACGCTGGCTCCATCAACCCCCAGACCTATAAGTTTACTCGAATTTAAATTGTCGCTCTTCAATTGATGCAAAATCGCTGCGGCAATAGCATCCGAGGTCCCTGCTGTCATCTCAATTAAACGATAAAAAGTCGTCACGATCTTCTTCTTCGATAGAGAGAAATAGCGAGTCATGAGGCAAAGAACTTTTTTCGTATCTATAGTCGTTGACTCATCGATAATTAAGAGTAGTGCGAATTTCCGATGTCATCGAGAAGGTCTTGCACGATACAAGGCGATAAAATATTTTTTATTAGAGCTGAGCATTTTGTCCGATGCAGTTTAAGATCTTTGAGGACTTGAGAATCCTCGTCAAGATCCTTTATCACTAGAGAGAGATGGTCGACAGATTTTATGGATGAATGCTCTGCCACATACATAGCAATTTTCTATTCAGCTATTTCTCGTTTTTCTGACAGTCACTTTCGCGATTTGTCGATCTTTGAAGCTTGGGCAATGATATTGCGGTTTTTTACGGATTGCTCATACTTCTTTGATGCAGCATGTTCCGACAATCCTTTTCTATGCGCCGCGCGAATCGCACAAAATGCACAAAACGCTTTGCACGGGTCTCCACCAGGCGACGGTTTTAACCAATCTTTAACGTTAAGAAACAAAAGGGATTTGGCCTATACTCTTCAGCAGACAATATAGTAAAGTAAAAATTATACGGAATATTCAATAGAGGATTAGAGGAAGCTATTGAATTTGGCAAAAATCGGTAACCAACATTGAGAAAGATAGTTCCTCGTAAAGCGGAGAGTCGTAGAGGGCCCGTCGAGCTTTGATTGTGTGAAATTTCGAGAAATCGATATGCAAATTTTATTTGAATTGTAGATTTTGTTCGCTTTATATGTTTAATTATCAATCACATTACAGGTTACTTTACCAATTACGGGTTAGTTTTCTAATTATAGGTTACGTACCTTTGAAAGTTGATTCCAACTCCCAACTTTTTACGTACTTCTGTACGTATGGTTTGGTTATTTGCGCTTTGGGCATTTTTTAATTTTTTTTACTTGTTTCTAATTTCACTAACTCGCTTTAAATATTATTAATAAATTTATACATTTACTAAAAAAAAGTTAAGGTACATTTACTCAACAATATCTATGTAGGTCCAGTGAATTTTTTGTTTACTATGGTATAATCCAGGATTTCCCCTAATAGGTCAACACGGTACCGTACAGGGGAATGTCCAATAGATGCCGCAGCTTGTATTTACATACCATTCGCGGATCCTATGGAATAAGCCAAGAGATATCACACACTCAACACAGTTTATAGTCTTTTGTTCAATGGTACCGGTATCAATAACACTCACGAGAAGTAGTAACAAGCAAAGTAACTTTTATTATTAATAATCGTAGAGAAGAGTATCACAGAAATATATGAGATCGTAGAGAACGTGGTTCGTATTTTATGCGTCGTAGAATAACTCCCTCGATGGCCATAGACTACAACTGTCGCGGAAGAAGGAGCTCTTCGACTTTGGCGACTAATGTCTGCTTTCGTCGCTGGCGCTGGTGGTCCAGTCTAGGGTCTTTGGTGTGTTTTGTACCGACCGGGGTTGAAGGAGCGGTCGAGACCGCTACAAGATCAGGTATGAAACACATATCAGTATCCGCTGGTGGATTAGGGATGTCTGTATAAGCCAAACAAGTATCAAAGTACATTGCCTCTTGTGACATAAAGCGTCCTCATAAATCCGTTTAATAAGTGAAAAGAACCATTAAGAAGTGAAAGAACAAAATCCGTTTAATAAGTGAAGAATGATTAATATTAGGAATTATAGCAAATTGAGGTTAGTCGACAATCCTTTATCTACCAAACTTCAGATCGCTATGTCAAGAGTCTCCTCATCACTCGTGAGTTGTTTGCGACATCAACGCCTCGCCGTGTCGGTTGATACAAACCTTACTGTCCGGATTTCTGATTGGACTCCTTTACTCTAGTCTCCATGAACTCGTCATTACGATTGGCTCTCGTTGTCGTGCTCGTAGTTCGTTCATCCGCATACTTCACATCGCACGATGAAACAAACCTATAAAAGCAGCGCGGGAAGCCGATTGATTCGTCATTATGATTGGCTCTCGTTGTGTGCTCAGGGTTCGCTCATGTGCATACTTCAGATCGCACGATGAACCTAACGAAAAAAGCAGCGCGCAATACGAGTACCGATTCTAGTATGGATACCGATTCATGAATTTTTTTTGAACTTGTTAAAAATAAAAATGTATTTTACTGAATAATTTTAAACTATATTAAAAAAAACATTTCATTCGGAAATGGCTTTAAAAAAATTTAACACTACCTCCGCAACTTTGAACGTTTCCTTTTAATTATTTTGCGAATAATTGATGATCCAATAATTCAATAAAGTTACCAAGATAAAAAACTTGAGAAGTTTCACTTCCGGTCGCGTGTGGGTTTCACGGGCTATATTTTTTAAGGCACGACGCGGCAACGCAAGTATCTCGATAAGTGAAATAATTTCTGTTTCCAAGATATATTTATTCATAAGTAGAATTACATATATCCTCAAACACAATGATTCTTTCACAGGGAGGTGTATATATATAGACGCATCGAAATAAAACGACCGCTGAGTAAAAATCTATAGTTAATGCGAAACACACGTTCGACTCTCGATATCATTATTATTTATTTATTCATTCTTTTATTTTTTTCTTCATTTTTCGTATAGCTGAGATTGATTTCGAATTTCGATAAAAATTTGTTCAACAAAACGGAAGAAAAAAATTACACAGTACTCGTGTGTGTGTGTGTGCGCGTGTGTGTGTGTGGTCGAATGATCTTTCGTTTTCGCGGACGTTTTCGCGGAAGTTTTTTCTCTTTATTTTATGTATTTTTGTTCACCTCCAGATCATGGAATGCTCGTATCGTAATTTATATTTACTTTTTCATAAATTTGAATCGTGTAAATATTGTGCCACCACGAAACGTAAAACTCGTTCGGCCATTACTTTGCAAAAGCGACTCAACGCTGAAAAGCCCTAATGTTTTTGTACACCCTTAAAAACGTTGAATTTCTTAACCGCAAGTTGGAAGACAGCAATGAAAGAAAAAAAGGAAAACAAAAACACAATCGCTTCGCTTTGGTTAAAGTATTCCCGATGAGATGGAAAGGATTGCTTCTTTGCGAGCGCTTTTCTTTTTTGCCACTCTTTCGTTCTTAACGTTGATTCGATATAGTTTTTTCTTTTCACCCCAAAGTAGTTTCGATTGACACACCGAAAAACTGTAAAAATGAACTGCCTACTCCCAATTGTTTATATCTCTTGTTTTTCTCGTTTGTTTTTCTTCTTCTTCTTTCCATCTACTCGAATCTGGATATCGCTACTAAAGGACGTATACTTCTCATCTTCACACTGCGCGTGGCTTGTTATTTTATTTTTTATTTACATTTTTTTCATTGTGTTTTTTTAAGCCAAATCGATTATTCTTCATATAGAACTTATTAACTCTATACAAAAATCAATTCTCGAACTTATTTAGGGTAGCCCGAGGCCGCTTCACAGGATTTTTTTCCCCTCCTTTCGCAAAAAATCCTCTTCCCTCCGGATACGCTTCCGTTTTTTTTCTTATCTTTTTTTTCCTTCCGATTATCGAAACTCTCAAGATTTTCGCAAATAATCGGACTAAACTTATATGCCACGGATCGTCGCGCTCTGCGGCATTGCTACAGAACCAAAAAATTCGTTCAAGAACGAACCAAACGACGGAATGAATTAATTGTTATTCGAGGAGAAAAATAATAATGTAAGACCGACAACCGGGTACCGCGATAAAAAGAGCAAGCGTTGGGATAATGGGACGATATAACGGAAATGGAATTTAAAAAAAGTTTGAGCCGGCGAAAATGGAAAGAAATTGGAAGACCTTTTCACGATTAAATATATACTCGATTATTCCTTATTGTTAACGAAACGAAAACGCTATGTCGCGATGCATTGTGACTCGATGAAAAGCGTTTGCCAAATTTCTCCAATCAATGGCAAACAAAAAGTGCAATTCAGAGGACAAAATTGAAAGAACAAAATGACACTTTATGTTTTATATATAATTGTTACATCTTGTGGAAAAGAAAGAAATCATACGTATTCATTATATACGTATTATTTAGAAAAAACTATTCATCAAATGTTTGAGAGAATCAATTGTTAAATAACATTTTCAAAAAAAATGTTCGAAAAAAGTTTTTCATCACAAGCAAAAATCGATATTCCGTTTTTTCTCATTTTTATTAAAATCCATGTCCCATGTTAAAAGTACTTGCATAAGTACTTGATAAGTAGAATTACGTATAACCACAAACACAATGATTCTTTTACAGGTAGGTGTACACAATATTCCCCATTAAAAACTTAAAAAGTAAAAAATGGACGCCAAGTAATGAAAAAATGGGTCCATTCTATAAAAAAATGAAATGAAATCCATTTAGAAAGCAGGCAAATTATCTACAATCTGGATATCTGAAGGCACTGGAGAAGTTCAAGACGGAAAGTGGAAGAGAGGTAAGATAAGAAGGAGGGGTATACGGCAGTTAGGGAAGGTAGCATATAAGGACAAAATGATATGTAAAAAGGACGCAGGTTGAGTTAAGTTTCAGTTAAATTAATTGAAGTTAGGTTAAGTTAAGTGGGTTGCGGTATATAGAAGCTATCGGTAAAGTAAAAGATTATAAGGTATTGTAAAAGGCGAAGGCCGCCGCACTAATGGAAATAAATCTGTAGATTACTTAACAGAATTTAATAAATTAGCATTCAGAGATCGAAGATCCCGAACGACACTAGTAAAATAACTATTGATACGACAATCAGATATTGAGTGGTCGGCGATATTGTAACACCGTGTGCCGCGTTGCAGCCGTCTTCATCGCAGAAAAAATACGAATATTCATCTTCATCATATTGGGGATCACTTTTCCTGGCCCTTGTCCTGTTGTCTATGCAAAATCTCAACGTTATTTCAGCGTTCTGCCCTGCAAGAAATAATTTGTCAATGGAACATTGTGTCTGAAAATATTGTCAATCCCGTCGTGGATCGTCGTACAGCGAGCAAATCTCTTTCGAGTTATTATTTATCTTGTTCGTAAAAATTAGCATACAGCACGAGGTTTTATATTCATGCTTCGCATTTTGAATGAAAATGTTTCGATACTGAAAAAAAAACCGAAATTTTCGTGTTTTACACGGTCAAAAATACCCTATTGATAAATTTCTGTCAGTAAAGTAGAATTTTGCCCCCGAAAGATAAAGTGGGCCACGCGGAATAGGGAAGAAAATTACTTCCGATCGTGGGCGTATATCGTATGAATAGCTTCCCGAGCGGAAATTTGGACCGGCTTAAATCCGGCCCATGTCAGGCTGCCCTATCAGCCTGGCACGGCCCTGATCAGGATCCGTATCAGGCCCACATCCGGCATGTAACGGAGTTGCGGATCCGGGCCTGATCCGGCCGTGATCCGGCACCGATGCGGCACCGATCTGGCCTCGATCTGGCACTGAATTCCAATTTTCAAATTTCAAATGAATAAAATCTATTTATCTTCCGAGAATTAGGTTATTGGCCATCGTATGTTGCTAGCTGGCCCATATAATAATCTTTAACAAAAAAAAAAAAAAAACGGCCTCCACCGGGCTTCGAACCTGCAACCTCTCTCACTAGCCTTCATTCTCAAACTGGACCGAAAAATATTGAAAAAAAATGTTACTGTACTAACAGTCATTTTTTAGACGCTATTTGTTGTTTAAACGATAATTGCGGTCGTTTAAAATTAATTTTCCAATCGGGAGTTGTGCTATTTAAACCTACCTATTTGTCTACCTACCGACCTAACGAACTAACGCTGTAACTATTGGGATATAAGGTGGATAAATAATTACAATCGGTGAATTAGTTCTACTTTACTTCTTTATTGTGATAACACTCGGAAGATGCATCAAGCTCTGTACTATTGCTTTGTCAAACGAAGACTAAACTAAAATAGACAAGGTACCAGTCCTCTGGACCTCTAAAGTAATAAGGCTCTCTTTTTGTCCTTTACTCCATATACTTCTTAGTCCACGCACAACCGTCCAACCGGCCCCGTAAACCGAGCCGACCACCCGAACGGACGCACATGTGCATGCACTTGAGGACTCTACAAGGATCAGGAGAAACCCGTCATAAATAAGACAATACATTTGTAAACGCTGTAGAGAAAAATTCTCTCTAGCGAGATTAACCTTTTTGCATAGGATTTCTTTCTTAAAATCCAACAGTAACCACTACTCTATCGAGCACTTGTGAATTACTCCTAGGAATATCTTATATGTAGTCCAACCACCAGAAATGAAGATGGTGAATTATATTAAAAATTGTCTTCGTAGTAGATTTAATTTTAAGGTGGTGTAGGTTCTCGATTGAAAAATCAATGTAGTAATGATAATAATGATATTAATAATAATGATAATAATAATAATAATAATAATATAAATACTATATTATAATTTCCTTTCATTATTCATATTTCCAGCGTATATTTTTGTCGGTTGTTTGAAAAACTCATAAAAAGTGCTTCCCGTTCACTAGTGGGTAGACAAGCCAGTAAACGGCTAAGCGGTCACCCATCCCAGTACTGACTGCGGCGAATACTACTGTATTCGCCGCAGTCAGTACTGGGATGGGTGACCGCTTACTTAACATAGCAGACCGCCGAAGCCGCGAAGCGACCGCGCGTCCACTGCTGTGAATCTTATGATTATTGTTATTATTGTTATTATTGTTATTATTATTATTATTATTAATATTATTTAAATGTCAATCGAATAATGTCTCAAGAAGCATTATTCGAGATAATACGACACAGAGATTTCCCAAATCAGTATCCTCCGTCTCTCCTATTAAATCGTCGAAAGATACTCATTTTAATGCAAAATTTCATCTTGTATTGACAATGAACTTGTGTTAACAGAAGTTCATTCTCAACACCTCAGGTTGCGCTGATAATTCATGCCGTATCAGAATATCATCCGCCCCTGATCTGGGCGTGATCCGGTTAGCCTGATCAGGCTAACCTTATCGATTCCTGAACGGGGCCTGATCCTATATCAGGCCAGCCGGAACAAATTTCTGCTCGGGATTAAGGCGTAAAATCAGCAAGGTAGCTTTGACGATACGCACACGGTAAGTGGGAATCTCCTTATCATTAGCAGATTAGACGCGTGTACTTCATCGAACCCACGCTACGTTCACGAAGCTTCGAAACACACGGGGCATTTCACGTCCAGTGTGAAAATCTATGAAGACTTTTTTTGGAAATTAAACGATTTTAGGTTGTTAACGATACTTTGTTCACGACACTATTTTAAAAATGCATCATTTGCACGTCGATGTTATATTTTTCGTCTCTCGTCGGGTTCAATTTATTATATTGTACGATCTTGCACGTTGTTGATGACTATACAGTAAGAAGGAAGACAAGGATGGATGTTTGTTGTACGACGAATAAATGCATGTCTTTATGACTGATCGTTAAATAATAGACGTTGTCTCGTGATGATGCTGTGACACCGTATGTTTACCTATGATCGTGAACTCGTCGATTAAATGTCGCGATTGAGAAAAGAAGATTTGTAAAATTTATGGACTGACGGTATTTCTTTACTTGTTTAGTATAAAAGTCCGGGTAGTGCTTAAGCAGTTATTACAGTATTATAACTTTGTATAAATGCTGTCTCAATTTCTTGGGTAATAAAAGAGAAATTCAAATCAAAGTGCATTATGAAAAGAGATCTATTCAAAACCAAATTAATTGCGACAATATTTAATAAAAAATAAACAATAAGTCATTCATTTAACAACCTTGCGCTTAAATAATTGCTTATATTTTAAACGAATAAATTTTATTTCGGTCAAATAAATCTCCCCCAAAAGACTTGATTTACGTCGATAATTTCTCTTGGTCTTACTAATGGATGTAAGGAACTGAAATGGTAATACGGTACAATGGTGCAGAAGTTTAGTAAAAAAAATGTATATTTATATTTATAAGTAAAAAAAATGTATAATTAACATTATAAAGTTCCACGTAAAAAAAATAACTCATTGTTTTTTTTTACTTCGTCGTAATTTTTATTCTCTGTGTAATATTATCATTTCATTTATTGATTTATTAATCCATAGTATTGTATGGAATTTGTGATATACTTACAATCTTGATGAATTTTCACACAAGCGTAAGAACTGTCTAGTTTACATTCCAAAAGATTTTCCTCAACCATTAGATAAGGGTCACTACATGACGTATCCGAAATGCTCGCGGGTACGCAATGATAACACGATAGAGCACTAATTTTCGTTAGATTGCTAGCTAAAATGGAAGAATTACTGGTGAAGTTTGTGCTTTTTCTCAAGGCGTCTTTTTACGCACACACATTGGGTAGATGTACAGCTTGTGGCCATTTTTGGTCCGATTTGGGCCACGACATTCTAAAGTACAGAACTCTGATTATAATCGAATTTAAGAAACGTCGAGTAGCTTAGTTTGTAGATTTATATAACTGTTATCGAAGTATTATTATAAGAATGCGGAAAAACAACGATGGGAATGCATTTACAGTGAACATGGCAAAAAATGGTGCAGTGGCCAAGCACCGGTACATCTACCCTATATTCTTGTTCATACACGGACGGGAAGTGCGACCATTTTCAATTCATCGATCCGTAAGAGTTTGTTTGATCAGCGTGGTAGGCAAGAACTTAAGGAGATATTGGCTGAATAACGCGCGTAAATACGAAGTGCGCGATATTCTAATGCTTCACGGACGTATAGTGAACAAAAAATAAGAATAGTCGCACAAAACTTTGGAACAAATAACGTGTGTAAATAGTAGTTGTTTGTAAAATCTTTCGTAACGACTACGATCGGAAAGCGTTCGTAAACGCGTTTTACATTACATGACAAATGAAGAGAAATTTCTATTAATACGAAAGAAAAAAGTAGAATTTCGTTCGAACAATTTTATTTAAAAATGTTTGTAAATTTAAATTCCATTTATTTTCAAATGAATTAATTTCAAAAGTTGAAATTGCTTTTTCGTTTTCATTATAAAAATGTTCTTTTCCACTTACCAATTGTCAGACAAGCCAGAAGTCTGCAAATTTTCGTTAAATGGAATTCCATCCTGACGGTTTGAACGATGGAAGTTGATGGGTAACAAACCTTACTATCTCTCATTGTCCTCTTCGACCAGGAAATAAAGTATCGCTGGCTAATACGATCTTATCATGGACCAACCTGCGTCTCGAATAACAGAACGATTAAGGTGTTAAAAGAGGGAAAGAGGGAGGGGCGGGGAATGATATATTTGCTTGCTTTGCACGCCATAAAATGTTTATCCCTCTTTAACCCTTCAGCGCGAGGGAGACAAATTATAATTTAGGGGGGCCTGTATTTATTGAATATACTACCAAAAATCCACAGATGTATTCTCTTTCGCTAGTTTTATATATTTATTTATTATTTCATTCATTTATTAATTATATTGTACGGGATCACGATACAATTCATATTCTTGAAGACGTATTCATCTGCAATATGTATTCTTTTTTATTTTTTCAACATTTTTTCTTTCTTCGAAAATCCTGACTGGGTACACCCCATAAGGCGGTTGAAATATACATTTCGATACCCGAGCTAGTCGCTGACGATAGTAATTGCCGACAATTCTGAAACTGTATTCAGTTTAAAAAAATATTGAATGTGTTCAAACACCTCAAATTAACGTGTTCGTAATATTCCATGGATAAAATTAATTTTAATTTACATTCGTCACCTAGAAAACTCAAAAACGTACTGAAATATTGTATGTTCTTTTAACTCGGACTCACCGTTCTCGAAATACGAGTTGCTAAATTTTAAATAATTTAATACGCGAATACTTTATGGGGAATCGTATAATTAGCGATGTCAGAAAATGTTCACTCAGAGAATTTGAAAACAAAGAACTTTTCTTTTTCCATTTTTCCAATCGGACTTATCGTTTCCATAATACAGCTCGTTTAAGAATTTATATTGCAGATGAATACAACTTCAAGGAGATATAAAATTGAGGTAAATCAAGAAGATGCAATATTGTATAATATTGCACGTACTTTATTGCACATTACACTTTGACTCAGAGCGTTGAATAATTTTTCTTTTTCTGCATTTTTAACATTACGTTTATATATTTTATTATTACAGGTATTTCAAAAGTTTGAATATCGCGACGCTTTGAAACGGAAACGAGCATGCTGTCAGAAACATTGTGCAACAATTAAAAATAAGCGAACGTTTTTTACCGAAAATCGTTATAGTCTTCACCGAAAGTAACCTCGAACTTAATTCGAACTTGAGTTCAATCTCAAGTCGAACTCACGTTAGAAAATTTGACTCTGAATTTTCTTGTGAACCGGAGACTTTGACTGTCACCGATCGACTGAATCGTCTCCTCATGGAAAAAAAGGGTCACGAACGCGTGGAAAAAAAATTCCGTATATAAAGGGTGTCCCAATAACTATTAGCACCTTAGATATCTTCGAAACTATAAGGTTCACAGAAATATTTGCTGAATCTAAATTGCACAGTACGAAGGGGGCCATCCAATGATACCAAAGTACTCACCCCCACCCCCACCCCATGGGCTGGGGGTGGGGCAACTTTGAAATCTTAAATGGGAACCCCCATTTTTTATTGTAGAATCGGATTCCCCATAAAAAAATACGTAACTTTTGTTGAACATTTTTTTTTCGATTCGTGATAGATGGCGCTGTAATCACAAAAAATCCCCGAAAGTACAGAAAGGCGATAATACTTACAGTTTCGGTAGTGAATAAAATTACTACGTTTATAGTAAGTGTTCGAAATGACGACCATCAGTATCAATGCAATATTGGATTCTTTTTTCGATTGATTGACTAGCAAGTTTTACAGCTTCAGAACTTATTGATGCACAGGCTGTAATAATTCTTCCCACTCGTTCCCATGCAATTCTTGGTGAAGACTAACATGGTACGGGTGAAATTTGTGACGGTGCAAGATGCGATGTACGCTGGTCCTGCCAATGCCAGATTCATTTTGAATTTGTCGCATGTTACAATGTTACAAATGTTACAATGTTTGTTACATTTCTTCGACAGAGAGGTACGAAAAGTACAGAAAAGCGATGATACTTACGGTTTACTTCACTGAAAATAAACACTGTTTCAAGGACACTTTAATAAGTTGACCGAAACTGTAAGTATTATCGCCTTTCTGTACTTTCGGGGATTTTTTGCGGTTACAGCGCCATCTATCACGAATCGAACAAATTTCGAACAAATTTTGAACAAAAGTTACGTATTTTTTTATGGAGAATCCGAATCTACAATAAAAAATGGGGGTTCCCATATAAAATTTCAAAGTTACCCCAGGACCAGCCCAGGGGGTGGTGGTGGGGGTGAGTACGTTGGTATCATTGGATGGCCCCCTTCGTACTGTGCAATTTTGATTCAGCAAATATTTCTGTGAACCTTATAGTTTCGAAGATATCTAAGGTGCTGATAGTTATTGGGACACCCTGTATATTGTTCTCTAAGTACATAAAAAAATATACTCCGTACATGTAACGATAGTGATATTGACGGAACTTACGATATTATCGAGACACGATCGTCCAACACCGATCTCTCGGGAAGATTCGCAATTTGCGTACTTCGTCGCACTTTTTATTCCGATGTGCGTTTTGCCACGCTATCATCGATTTTTCTTTACAAGGTCGGAATATCGTACATGACGTTAATAAATGTACTTGTGTCCGGCAATTGTTCTGCTTAGAAATAAATAAAAATTCTTCGTTCCTTCTGCCTGTCGGGAGCACTCAGTCGCGCGGACCTCGTTGCCCAAATGCACCTGATGCCAGACTCTATAATCGAGGATTTTTATAGAGCAGGAGGAACGAGAAATGTTTATTTCCTACTGGAAATGTTCTATATTCATTACATTATTTGCTTACAAAAATGTCTAATGATCGTTTGGTTCTGATAATGATACGAAAGATAATTCGTTGGTTCGTGTAAATCTGGATCGTTTTGGACGCAACAACGGTCTGCATGCTCAGATTATTAGTGAAAAGCGCTTATCGAGCGTACATTGATTCGCCGGTGATTATTGTAGTCGATTCGGACAATTGTCCGTCGTGGAAACTGAAATGTCCGGATAGAGGCCCACGTTTCTTCTTACATGCACATTGACATGTGTTTTCTTCTGTAAAGTAAATAAAAATAGAAAGACACTATTGTTGGATGTCACTTATGTGAATTGCCCTCGTTTGAAAAACAAAAATTTACACAAGCTTTCCAAATATATTTTTTAGTGATTAATCGAAGGTTTTTTTCTCGAAGGTTTCTTCTTCTATCGAAAGATAAAAATACCATTACATCGGAAAAACGTCGTCAGATTTGTTATAACTCAAAGGGCTCGCGCGTGAAATCGATTTAGAGTTTGAATATAACGGTTTTCAGGCCACCTTACTGTATAGAGACAGCGGTACAGTTTAAAAATTCTTCTTTATTGCTTCAGCAGTGTTGCCAGATCAGGCGGTTTCCCCCTAGATTTAAGGTTTTTTTAGTCGCGACAGGGGACAAACCGGGGAAAAATTATTTCGGGGATTTTAAATTTCCGATTAAAAAAAATTGTTTTGACGCACAAAAATCGATGCCGCATTGTCGAATAGCAGAAGGGCGATTCTGAACCAGACGTAATATCATAACGGCTGACGCAAAACCGCGACAGCCAATTTCAAGAAAGATTCTAGCGGAAAGGCGCGACTCTCATAGGCTATTTCGGGTTTGCGTCAGACCCTATGATATTCATTCGTAAAAAATAGGCACGCCTTTGAAATGAAAGTTAATTTCAAATGCGTGCCTATTTTTTTTGAAACAATATTTTTCCAAATCCCTATGTACTTCTCTTCAAAATATCATATTATTAACGAAAACACTCGGTATTTTTTTTCAGATCGACGTTGAAGAGAGTTCTGCTGCGTGCCGCGGAGATGACAGCACCTGACGCGAGAGCTTCCCCAGCGCCACCGTGCGGCGTGAAAAATGTGAAAAAGATTTTTTTTTATATATTAATGAACAAGGAACAAAACCCAAAAAAATTTTCGAATATCTCTTTTTTTTCCCACAAAAAAAAATTCTTGAAAAATGTGAAAAAAAACAGGGGGTCACAGTGGTGTTATCCCTTAACGGCAAACCACGCATGCATTTCACGTACTATGAAATCCAGATGCCTTGGCAAGACTTTGCAACTCTCCTCGGCTACGAGATGCAACGAGTGGCAAATGCACTTGATCATCACAAGCTCTGGATTGATTTCCCGCAATATCGTCGTTATAGAATGATGAATGCCTACGTTTACGCTGGCTCCATCAACCCCCAGACCTATAAGTTTACTCGAATTTAAATTGTCGCTCTTCAATTGATGCAAAATCGCTGCGGCAATAGCATCCGAGGTCCCTGCTGTCATCTCAATTAAACGATAAAAAGTCGTCACGATCTTCTTCTTCGATAGAGAGAAATAGCGAGTCATGAGGCAAAGAACTTTTTTCGTATCTATAGTCGTTGACTCATCGATAATTAAGAGTAGTGCGAATTTCCGATGTCATCGAGAAGGTCTTGCACGATACAAGGCGATAAAATATTTTTTATTAGAGCTGAGCATTTTGTCCGATGCAGTTTAAGATCTTTGAGGACTTGAGAATCCTCGTCAAGATCCTTTATCACTAGAGAGAGATGGTCGACAGATTTTATGGATGAATGCTCTGCCACATACATAGCAATTTTCTATTCAGCTATTTCTCGTTTTTCTGACAGTCACTTTCGCGATTTGTCGATCTTTGAAGCTTGGGCAATGATATTGCGGTTTTTTACGGATTGCTCATACTTCTTTGATGCAGCATGTTCCGACAATCCTTTTCTATGCGCCGCGCGAATCGCACAAAATGCACAAAACGCTTTGCACGGGTCTCCACCAGGCGACGGTTTTAACCAATCTTTAACGTTAAGAAACAAAAGGGATTTGGCCTATACTCTTCAGCAGACAATATAGTAAAGTAAAAATTATACGGAATATTCAATAGAGGATTAGAGGAAGCTATTGAATTTGGCAAAAATCGGTAACCAACATTGAGAAAGATAGTTCCTCGTAAAGCGGAGAGTCGTAGAGGGCCCGTCGAGCTTTGATTGTGTGAAATTTCGAGAAATCGATATGCAAATTTTATTTGAATTGTAGATTTTGTTCGCTTTATATGTTTAATTATCAATCACATTACAGGTTACTTTACCAATTACGGGTTAGTTTTCTAATTATAGGTTACGTACCTTTGAAAGTTGATTCCAACTCCCAACTTTTTACGTACTTCTGTACGTATGGTTTGGTTATTTGCGCTTTGGGCATTTTTTAATTTTTTTTACTTGTTTCTAATTTCACTAACTCGCTTTAAATATTATTAATAAATTTATACATTTACTAAAAAAAAGTTAAGGTACATTTACTCAACAATATCTATGTAGGTCCAGTGAATTTTTTGTTTACTATGGTATAATCCAGGATTTCCCCTAATAGGTCAACACGGTACCGTACAGGGGAATGTCCAATAGATGCCGCAGCTTGTATTTACATACCATTCGCGGATCCTATGGAATAAGCCAAGAGATATCACACACTCAACACAGTTTATAGTCTTTTGTTCAATGGTACCGGTATCAATAACACTCACGAGAAGTAGTAACAAGCAAAGTAACTTTTATTATTAATAATCGTAGAGAAGAGTATCACAGAAATATATGAGATCGTAGAGAACGTGGTTCGTATTTTATGCGTCGTAGAATAACTCCCTCGATGGCCATAGACTACAACTGTCGCGGAAGAAGGAGCTCTTCGACTTTGGCGACTAATGTCTGCTTTCGTCGCTGGCGCTGGTGGTCCAGTCTAGGGTCTTTGGTGTGTTTTGTACCGACCGGGGTTGAAGGAGCGGTCGAGACCGCTACAAGATCAGGTATGAAACACATATCAGTATCCGCTGGTGGATTAGGGATGTCTGTATAAGCCAAACAAGTATCAAAGTACATTGCCTCTTGTGACATAAAGCGTCCTCATAAATCCGTTTAATAAGTGAAAAGAACCATTAAGAAGTGAAAGAACAAAATCCGTTTAATAAGTGAAGAATGATTAATATTAGGAATTATAGCAAATTGAGGTTAGTCGACAATCCTTTATCTACCAAACTTCAGATCGCTATGTCAAGAGTCTCCTCATCACTCGTGAGTTGTTTGCGACATCAACGCCTCGCCGTGTCGGTTGATACAAACCTTACTGTCCGGATTTCTGATTGGACTCCTTTACTCTAGTCTCCATGAACTCGTCATTACGATTGGCTCTCGTTGTCGTGCTCGTAGTTCGTTCATCCGCATACTTCACATCGCACGATGAAACAAACCTATAAAAGCAGCGCGGGAAGCCGATTGATTCGTCATTATGATTGGCTCTCGTTGTGTGCTCAGGGTTCGCTCATGTGCATACTTCAGATCGCACGATGAACCTAACGAAAAAAGCAGCGCGCAATACGAGTACCGATTCTAGTATGGATACCGATTCATGAATTTTTTTTGAACTTGTTAAAAATAAAAATGTATTTTACTGAATAATTTTAAACTATATTAAAAAAAACATTTCATTCGGAAATGGCTTTAAAAAAATTTAACACTACCTCCGCAACTTTGAACGTTTCCTTTTAATTATTTTGCGAATAATTGATGATCCAATAATTCAATAAAGTTACCAAGATAAAAAACTTGAGAAGTTTCACTTCCGGTCGCGTGTGGGTTTCACGGGCTATATTTTTTAAGGCACGACGCGGCAACGCAAGTATCTCGATAAGTGAAATAATTTCTGTTTCCAAGATATATTTATTCATAAGTAGAATTACATATATCCTCAAACACAATGATTCTTTCACAGGGAGGTGTATATATATAGACGCATCGAAATAAAACGACCGCTGAGTAAAAATCTATAGTTAATGCGAAACACACGTTCGACTCTCGATATCATTATTATTTATTTATTCATTCTTTTATTTTTTTCTTCATTTTTCGTATAGCTGAGATTGATTTCGAATTTCGATAAAAATTTGTTCAACAAAACGGAAGAAAAAAATTACACAGTACTCGTGTGTGTGTGTGTGCGCGTGTGTGTGTGTGGTCGAATGATCTTTCGTTTTCGCGGACGTTTTCGCGGAAGTTTTTTCTCTTTATTTTATGTATTTTTGTTCACCTCCAGATCATGGAATGCTCGTATCGTAATTTATATTTACTTTTTCATAAATTTGAATCGTGTAAATATTGTGCCACCACGAAACGTAAAACTCGTTCGGCCATTACTTTGCAAAAGCGACTCAACGCTGAAAAGCCCTAATGTTTTTGTACACCCTTAAAAACGTTGAATTTCTTAACCGCAAGTTGGAAGACAGCAATGAAAGAAAAAAAGGAAAACAAAAACACAATCGCTTCGCTTTGGTTAAAGTATTCCCGATGAGATGGAAAGGATTGCTTCTTTGCGAGCGCTTTTCTTTTTTGCCACTCTTTCGTTCTTAACGTTGATTCGATATAGTTTTTTCTTTTCACCCCAAAGTAGTTTCGATTGACACACCGAAAAACTGTAAAAATGAACTGCCTACTCCCAATTGTTTATATCTCTTGTTTTTCTCGTTTGTTTTTCTTCTTCTTCTTTCCATCTACTCGAATCTGGATATCGCTACTAAAGGACGTATACTTCTCATCTTCACACTGCGCGTGGCTTGTTATTTTATTTTTTATTTACATTTTTTTCATTGTGTTTTTTTAAGCCAAATCGATTATTCTTCATATAGAACTTATTAACTCTATACAAAAATCAATTCTCGAACTTATTTAGGGTAGCCCGAGGCCGCTTCACAGGATTTTTTTCCCCTCCTTTCGCAAAAAATCCTCTTCCCTCCGGATACGCTTCCGTTTTTTTTCTTATCTTTTTTTTCCTTCCGATTATCGAAACTCTCAAGATTTTCGCAAATAATCGGACTAAACTTATATGCCACGGATCGTCGCGCTCTGCGGCATTGCTACAGAACCAAAAAATTCGTTCAAGAACGAACCAAACGACGGAATGAATTAATTGTTATTCGAGGAGAAAAATAATAATGTAAGACCGACAACCGGGTACCGCGATAAAAAGAGCAAGCGTTGGGATAATGGGACGATATAACGGAAATGGAATTTAAAAAAAGTTTGAGCCGGCGAAAATGGAAAGAAATTGGAAGACCTTTTCACGATTAA
This sequence comes from Oxytorus armatus, assembly GCA_958009045.1. Classification (NCBI taxonomy): domain Eukaryota; kingdom Metazoa; phylum Arthropoda; class Insecta; order Hymenoptera; family Ichneumonidae; genus Oxytorus; species Oxytorus armatus. Next base: position 14,108,693 of record OY253755.1, read on the forward strand.
ATATATACTCGATTATTCCTTATTGTTAACGAAACGAAAACGCTATGTCGCGATGCATTGTGACTCGATGAAAAGCGTTTGCCAAATTTCTCCAATCAATGGCAAACAAAAAGTGCAATTCAGAGGACAAAATTGAAAGAACAAAATGACACTTTATGTTTTATATATAATTGTTACATCTTGTGGAAAAGAAAGAAATCATACGTATTCATTATATACGTATTATTTAGAAAAAACTATTCATCAAATGTTTGAGAGAATCAATTGTTAAATAACATTTTCAAAAAAAATGTTCGAAAAAAGTTTTTCATCACAAGCAAAAATCGATATTCCGTTTTTTCTCATTTTTATTAAAATCCATGTCCCATGTTAAAAGTACTTGCATAAGTACTTGATAAGTAGAATTACGTATAACCACAAACACAATGATTCTTTTACAGGTAGGTGTACACAATATTCCCCATTAAAAACTTAAAAAGTAAAAAATGGACGCCAAGTAATGAAAAAATGGGTCCATTCTATAAAAAAATGAAATGAAATCCATTTAGAAAGCAGGCAAATTATCTACAATCTGGATATCTGAAGGCACTGGAGAAGTTCAAGACGGAAAGTGGAAGAGAGGTAAGATAAGAAGGAGGGGTATACGGCAGTTAGGGAAGGTAGCATATAAGGACAAAATGATATGTAAAAAGGACGCAGGTTGAGTTAAGTTTCAGTTAAATTAATTGAAGTTAGGTTAAGTTAAGTGGGTTGCGGTATATAGAAGCTATCGGTAAAGTAAAAGATTATAAGGTATTGTAAAAGGCGAAGGCCGCCGCACTAATGGAAATAAATCTGTAGATTACTTAACAGAATTTAATAAATTAGCATTCAGAGATCGAAGATCCCGAACGACACTAGTAAAATAACTATTGATACGACAATCAGATATTGAGTGGTCGGCGATATTGTAACACCGTGTGCCGCGTTGCAGCCGTCTTCATCGCAGAAAAAATACGAATATTCATCTTCATCATATTGGGGATCACTTTTCCTGGCCCTTGTCCTGTTGTCTATGCAAAATCTCAACGTTATTTCAGCGTTCTGCCCTGCAAGAAATAATTTGTCAATGGAACATTGTGTCTGAAAATATTGTCAATCCCGTCGTGGATCGTCGTACAGCGAGCAAATCTCTTTCGAGTTATTATTTATCTTGTTCGTAAAAATTAGCATACAGCACGAGGTTTTATATTCATGCTTCGCATTTTGAATGAAAATGTTTCGATACTGAAAAAAAAACCGAAATTTTCGTGTTTTACACGGTCAAAAATACCCTATTGATAAATTTCTGTCAGTAAAGTAGAATTTTGCCCCCGAAAGATAAAGTGGGCCACGCGGAATAGGGAAGAAAATTACTTCCGATCGTGGGCGTATATCGTATGAATAGCTTCCCGAGCGGAAATTTGGACCGGCTTAAATCCGGCCCATGTCAGGCTGCCCTATCAGCCTGGCACGGCCCTGATCAGGATCCGTATCAGGCCCACATCCGGCATGTAACGGAGTTGCGGATCCGGGCCTGATCCGGCCGTGATCCGGCACCGATGCGGCACCGATCTGGCCTCGATCTGGCACTGAATTCCAATTTTCAAATTTCAAATGAATAAAATCTATTTATCTTCCGAGAATTAGGTTATTGGCCATCGTATGTTGCTAGCTGGCCCATATAATAATCTTTAACAAAAAAAAAAAAAAAACGGCCTCCACCGGGCTTCGAACCTGCAACCTCTCTCACTAGCCTTCATTCTCAAACTGGACCGAAAAATATTGAAAAAAAATGTTACTGTACTAACAGTCATTTTTTAGACGCTATTTGTTGTTTAAACGATAATTGCGGTCGTTTAAAATTAATTTTCCAATCGGGAGTTGTGCTATTTAAACCTACCTATTTGTCTACCTACCGACCTAACGAACTAACGCTGTAACTATTGGGATATAAGGTGGATAAATAATTACAATCGGTGAATTAGTTCTACTTTACTTCTTTATTGTGATAACACTCGGAAGATGCATCAAGCTCTGTACTATTGCTTTGTCAAACGAAGACTAAACTAAAATAGACAAGGTACCAGTCCTCTGGACCTCTAAAGTAATAAGGCTCTCTTTTTGTCCTTTACTCCATATACTTCTTAGTCCACGCACAACCGTCCAACCGGCCCCGTAAACCGAGCCGACCACCCGAACGGACGCACATGTGCATGCACTTGAGGACTCTACAAGGATCAGGAGAAACCCGTCATAAATAAGACAATACATTTGTAAACGCTGTAGAGAAAAATTCTCTCTAGCGAGATTAACCTTTTTGCATAGGATTTCTTTCTTAAAATCCAACAGTAACCACTACTCTATCGAGCACTTGTGAATTACTCCTAGGAATATCTTATATGTAGTCCAACCACCAGAAATGAAGATGGTGAATTATATTAAAAATTGTCTTCGTAGTAGATTTAATTTTAAGGTGGTGTAGGTTCTCGATTGAAAAATCAATGTAGTAATGATAATAATGATATTAATAATAATGATAATAATAATAATAATAATAATATAAATACTATATTATAATTTCCTTTCATTATTCATATTTCCAGCGTATATTTTTGTCGGTTGTTTGAAAAACTCATAAAAAGTGCTTCCCGTTCACTAGTGGGTAGACAAGCCAGTAAACGGCTAAGCGGTCACCCATCCCAGTACTGACTGCGGCGAATACTACTGTATTCGCCGCAGTCAGTACTGGGATGGGTGACCGCTTACTTAACATAGCAGACCGCCGAAGCCGCGAAGCGACCGCGCGTCCACTGCTGTGAATCTTATGATTATTGTTATTATTGTTATTATTGTTATTATTATTATTATTATTAATATTATTTAAATGTCAATCGAATAATGTCTCAAGAAGCATTATTCGAGATAATACGACACAGAGATTTCCCAAATCAGTATCCTCCGTCTCTCCTATTAAATCGTCGAAAGATACTCATTTTAATGCAAAATTTCATCTTGTATTGACAATGAACTTGTGTTAACAGAAGTTCATTCTCAACACCTCAGGTTGCGCTGATAATTCATGCCGTATCAGAATATCATCCGCCCCTGATCTGGGCGTGATCCGGTTAGCCTGATCAGGCTAACCTTATCGATTCCTGAACGGGGCCTGATCCTATATCAGGCCAGCCGGAACAAATTTCTGCTCGGGATTAAGGCGTAAAATCAGCAAGGTAGCTTTGACGATACGCACACGGTAAGTGGGAATCTCCTTATCATTAGCAGATTAGACGCGTGTACTTCATCGAACCCACGCTACGTTCACGAAGCTTCGAAACACACGGGGCATTTCACGTCCAGTGTGAAAATCTATGAAGACTTTTTTTGGAAATTAAACGATTTTAGGTTGTTAACGATACTTTGTTCACGACACTATTTTAAAAATGCATCATTTGCACGTCGATGTTATATTTTTCGTCTCTCGTCGGGTTCAATTTATTATATTGTACGATCTTGCACGTTGTTGATGACTATACAGTAAGAAGGAAGACAAGGATGGATGTTTGTTGTACGACGAATAAATGCATGTCTTTATGACTGATCGTTAAATAATAGACGTTGTCTCGTGATGATGCTGTGACACCGTATGTTTACCTATGATCGTGAACTCGTCGATTAAATGTCGCGATTGAGAAAAGAAGATTTGTAAAATTTATGGACTGACGGTATTTCTTTACTTGTTTAGTATAAAAGTCCGGGTAGTGCTTAAGCAGTTATTACAGTATTATAACTTTGTATAAATGCTGTCTCAATTTCTTGGGTAATAAAAGAGAAATTCAAATCAAAGTGCATTATGAAAAGAGATCTATTCAAAACCAAATTAATTGCGACAATATTTAATAAAAAATAAACAATAAGTCATTCATTTAACAACCTTGCGCTTAAATAATTGCTTATATTTTAAACGAATAAATTTTATTTCGGTCAAATAAATCTCCCCCAAAAGACTTGATTTACGTCGATAATTTCTCTTGGTCTTACTAATGGATGTAAGGAACTGAAATGGTAATACGGTACAATGGTGCAGAAGTTTAGTAAAAAAAATGTATATTTATATTTATAAGTAAAAAAAATGTATAATTAACATTATAAAGTTCCACGTAAAAAAAATAACTCATTGTTTTTTTTTACTTCGTCGTAATTTTTATTCTCTGTGTAATATTATCATTTCATTTATTGATTTATTAATCCATAGTATTGTATGGAATTTGTGATATACTTACAATCTTGATGAATTTTCACACAAGCGTAAGAACTGTCTAGTTTACATTCCAAAAGATTTTCCTCAACCATTAGATAAGGGTCACTACATGACGTATCCGAAATGCTCGCGGGTACGCAATGATAACACGATAGAGCACTAATTTTCGTTAGATTGCTAGCTAAAATGGAAGAATTACTGGTGAAGTTTGTGCTTTTTCTCAAGGCGTCTTTTTACGCACACACATTGGGTAGATGTACAGCTTGTGGCCATTTTTGGTCCGATTTGGGCCACGACATTCTAAAGTACAGAACTCTGATTATAATCGAATTTAAGAAACGTCGAGTAGCTTAGTTTGTAGATTTATATAACTGTTATCGAAGTATTATTATAAGAATGCGGAAAAACAACGATGGGAATGCATTTACAGTGAACATGGCAAAAAATGGTGCAGTGGCCAAGCACCGGTACATCTACCCTATATTCTTGTTCATACACGGACGGGAAGTGCGACCATTTTCAATTCATCGATCCGTAAGAGTTTGTTTGATCAGCGTGGTAGGCAAGAACTTAAGGAGATATTGGCTGAATAACGCGCGTAAATACGAAGTGCGCGATATTCTAATGCTTCACGGACGTATAGTGAACAAAAAATAAGAATAGTCGCACAAAACTTTGGAACAAATAACGTGTGTAAATAGTAGTTGTTTGTAAAATCTTTCGTAACGACTACGATCGGAAAGCGTTCGTAAACGCGTTTTACATTACATGACAAATGAAGAGAAATTTCTATTAATACGAAAGAAAAAAGTAGAATTTCGTTCGAACAATTTTATTTAAAAATTTTTGTATATTTAAATTCCATTTATTTTCAATTGAATTAATTTCAAAAGTTGAAATTGCTTTTTCGTTTTCATTATAAAAATGTTATTTTCCACTTACCAATTGTCAGACAAGCCAGAAGTCTGCAAATTTTCGTTAAATGGAATTTCATCCTGACGGTTTGAACGATGGAAGTTGATGGGTAACAAACCGTACTATCTCTCACTGTCCTCTTCGACCAGGAAATAAAGTATCGCTGGCTAATACGATCTTATCATGGACCAACCTGCGTCTCGAATAACAGAACGATTAAGGTGTTAAAAGAGGGAAAGAGGGAGGGGCGGGGAACGATATATTTGCTTGCTTTGCAGGCTATAAAATGTTTATCCCTCTTTAACCCTTGAGAAACGTGCGTAACTATGTGCATGTCCGTCTTCCGTGTGAATCGCGTGCGAGGGAGACAAATTATAATTTAGGGGGCCCTGTATGTATTGAATATACTACTCAAAACCCACAGATGTGTTCTCTCTCGCTAGTTTTATATATTTATTTATTATTTCATTTATTTATTTATTTATTTATTATATTGTACGGGATCACGATACAATTCATATTCTTGAAGACGTATTCATCTGCAATATGTATTCTTTTTTATTTTTTCAACATTTTTTCTTTCTTTGAAAATCCTGACTGGGTACACCCCATAAGGCGGTTGAAATATACATTTCGATACCCGAGCTAGTCGCTGACGATAGTAATTGCCGACAATTCTGAAACTGTATTCAGTTTTTTAAAATATTGAATGTGTGTAAACACCTCAAATTAACGTGTTCGTAAAATTTCATGGATAACATTAATTTTAATTGTAAAAATTATTAATTGACAAGTAATATTTACATTCGTCACCTAGAAAACTCAAAAACGTACTGAAATATTGTATGTTCTTTTAACTCGGACTCACCGTTCTCGAAATACGAGTTGCTAAATTTTAAATAATTTAATACGCGAATACTTTATGGAGAATCGTATAATTAGCGATGTCAGAAAATGTTCACTCAGAGAATTTGAAAACAAAGAACTTTTCTTTTTCCATTTTTCCAATCGGACTTATCGTTTCCATAATACAGCTCGTTAAAGAATTTATGTTGCAGATGAATACAACTTCAAGGAGATATAAAATTCAGGTAAATCAAGAAGATGCAATATTGTATAATATTGCACGTACTTTATTGCACATTACACTTTGGCTCAGAGCGTTGAATAATCTTTCTTTTTCTGCATTTTTAACATTACGTTTATATATTTTATTATTACAGGTATTTCAAAAGTTTGAATATCGCGACGCTTTGAAACGGAAACGAGCATGCTGTCAGAAACATTGTGCAACAATTAAAAATAAGCGAACGTTTTTTACCGAAAATCGTTATAGTCTTCACCGAAAGTAACCTCGAACTTAATTCGAACTTGAGTTCAATCTCAAGTCGAGCTCACGTTAGAAAATTTGACTCTGAATTTTCTTGTGAACCGGAGACTTTGACTGTCACCGATCGACTGAATCGTCTCCTCATGGAAAAAAAGGGTCACGAACGCGTGGAAAAAAAATTCCGTATATAAAGGGTGTCCCAATAACTATTAGCACCTTAGATATCTTCGAAACTATAAGGTTCACAGAAATATTTGCTGAATCTAAATTGCACAGTACGAAGGGGGCCATCCAATGATACCAAAGTACTCACCCCCACCCCCACCCCATGGGCTGGGGGTGGGGCAACTTTGAAATCTTAAATGGGAACCCCCATTTTTTATTGTAGAATCGGATTCCCCATAAAAAAATACGTAACTTTTGTTGAACATTTTTTTTTCGATTCGTGATAGATGGCGCTGTAATCACAAAAAATCCCCGAAAGTACAGAAAGGCGATAATACTTACAGTTTCGGTAGTAAATAAAATTACTACGTTTATAGTAAGTGTTCGAAATGACGACCATCAGTATCAATGCAATATTGGATTCTTTTTTCGATTGATTGACTAGCAAGTTTTACAGCTTCAGAACTTATTGATGCACAGGCTGTAATAATTCTTCCCACTCGTTCCCATGCAATTCTTGGTGAAGACTAACATGGTACGGGTGAAATTTGTGACGGTGCAAGATGCGATGTACGCTGGTCCTGCCAATGCCAGATTCATTTTGAATTTGTCGCATGTTACAATGTTACAAATGTTACAATGTTTGTTACATTTCTTCGACAGAGAGGTACGAAAAGTACAGAAAAGCGATGATACTTACGGTTTACTTCACTGAAAATAAACACTGTTTCAAGGACACTTTAATAAGTTGACCGAAACTGTAAGTATTATCGCCTTTCTGTACTTTCGGGGATTTTTTGCGGTTACAGCGCCATCTATCACGAATCGAACAAATTTCGAACAAATTTTGAACAAAAGTTACGTATTTTTTTATGGAGAATCCGAATCTACAATAAAAAATGGGGGTTCCCATATAAAATTTCAAAGTTACCCCAGGACCAGCCCAGGGGGTGGTGGTGGGGGTGAGTACGTTGGTATCATTGGATGGCCCCCTTCGTACTGTGCAATTTTGATTCAGCAAATATTTCTGTGAACCTTATAGTTTCGAAGATATCTAAGGTGCTGATAGTTATTGGGACACCCTGTATATTGTTCTCTAAGTACATAAAAAAATATACTCCGTACATGTAACGATAGTGATATTGACGGAACTTATGATATTATCGAGACACGATCGTCCAACACCGATCTCTCGGGAATATTCGCAATTTGCGTACTTCGTCGCACTTTTTATTCCGATGTGCGTTTTGCCACGCTATCATCGATTTTTCTTTACAAGGTCGGAATGTCGTACATGGCGTTAATAAATGTACTTGTGTCCGGCAATTGTTCTGCTTAGAAATAAATAAAAATTCTTCGTTCCTTCTGCCTGTCGGGAGCACTCAGTCGCGCGGACCTCGTTGCCCAAATGCACCTGATGCCAGACTCTATAATCGAGGATTTTTATAGAGCAGGAGGAACGAGAAATGTTCATTTCCTACTGGAAATATTCTAAATTCATTACATTATTTGCTTACAAAAATGTCTAATGATCGTTTGGTTTTGAAAATGATACGAAAGATAATTCGTTGGTTCATGTAAATCTGGATCGTTTTTGACGCAACGACGGTCTGCATGCTCAGATTATTAGTGAAAAGCGCTTATCGAGCGTACATTGATTCGCCGGTGATTATTGTAGTCGATTCGGACAATTGTCCGTCGTGGAAACTGAAATGTCCGGATAAAGGCCCACGTTTCTCCTTACATGCACATTGACATGTGTTTTCTTCTGTAAAGTAAATAAAAATAGAAAGACACTATTTTTGGATGTCAATTATGTCAATTGCCCTCGTTTGACAAACAAAAATTTACACAAGCATTCCAAATATATTTTTTAGTGATTAATCGAAGGTTTTTTTCTCGAAGGTTTCTTCTTCTATCGAAAGATAAAAATACCATTACATCGGAAAAACGTCGTCAGATTTGTTATAACTCAAAGGGCTCGCGCGTGAAATCGATTTAGAGTTTGAATATAACGGTTTTCAGGCCACCTTACTGTATAGAGACAGCGGTACAGTTTAAAAATTCTTCTTTATTGCTTCAGCAGTGTTGCCAGATCAGGGGGTTTCCCCCTAGATTTAGGGTTTTTTTAGTCGCAACAGGGGAAAAATTATTCAGGGGATTTTTTAGGGAATTTTAAATTTTCGATAAAAAAAAAATAGTTTTGACGCACATAAATCGATGCCGCATTGTCGAATAGCAGAAGGGCGATTCTGAACCAGACGTAATATCATAACGGCTGACGCAAAACTGCGACAGCCAATTGCAAGAAAGATTCTTCCGGAAAGGCGCGACTCTCATAGGCTATTTCGGGTTTGCGTCAGACGCTATGATATTCATTCATTTAATGCAGTTTTAGAGCATCCCATTGCTCGAGAATAGCATCGACAGCGCGAAGCCTCACCAGCCACCAGGTGTTCGACAGCTTCACGTTTTTTTTCGGTATCTTACCCTCAACAGTACGGTAAACCTCCGCGTATTCTATTTGATGCTTTGTACTAACGGCAAACCACGCATGCGTTTCACGTACCATGAAATCCAGATGCCTTGCCAAGACTTTGCAACTCTCCTCGGCTACGAGATGCAACAAGTGGCAAATGCACATGATCACCACAAGCTCTGGATTGATTTCCCGCAATATCGTCGTTACAGAATGACGAATGCCTACGTTCACGCTGGCTCCATCAACCCCCAGACCTAAAAGCTTACTCGAATTTAAATTGTCGCTCTTCAATTGATGCAAAATCGCTGCGGCAATAGCATCCGAGGTCCCTGCTGTCATCTCAATTAAACGATAAAAAGTCTCCACGATCTTCTTCTTCGATAGAGAGAAATAACGAATCATGAGGCAATCTGTCCGATGCAGTTTAAGATCTTTGAGGACTTGAGAATCCTCGTCAAGATCCTTTATCACTAGAGAGAGATGGTCGATAGATTTTATGGACGAATGCTCTGCCACATACATAGCAATTTTCAATTCAGCTATTTGTCGTTTTTCTGACAAAGTCACTTTCGCGAATTTGTTGATTTTTGTAGTTTGGGCATATTGCGGTTTGGGATATTGCGGTTTTTTACGGAATGCTCATGCTTCTTTGATGCAGCATGTTCCGACAATCCTTTTTTATGCGCCGCGCGAATCGCACAAAACGCACAAAACTCTTTGCACGGGTCTCCACCAGGCGACGGTTTTAACCAATCTTTATAGTTAAAAAACAAAAGGTATGTAGACTATACTCTTCAGCAGACAATATATCAGCAGACGACCAACATTGAGAAAGACAGTTCCTCGTAAAGCGTAGAGTCGTAGGGGGCCCGTCGAGCTTTGATTGTGTGAAATTTCGAGGAATCGATAAGCAAATTTTATTTGAATTGTAGATTTTGTTCGCTTTATATGTTTAATTATAAATCACATTACAGGTTACTTTACCAATTACGGGTTAGTTGTCTAATTATAGGTTACGTACCTTTGAAAGTTGATTCCAACTCCCAACTTTTTACGTACTTCTGTACGTATGGTTTGGTTATTTGCGCTTTGGGCATTTTTTAATTTTTTTTACTCGTTTCTAATTTCACTAACTCGCTTTAAATCTTAATAATAAGTTTATACATTTACTAAAAAAAAATTAAGTTACATTTACTAAAAAATATCTATGTAGGTCCAGTGAATTTTTCGTTTACTATGGTATAATTCAGGATTTCCCCTAATAGGTCAACACGGTACCGTACAGGGGTATGTCCAATAGATACCGCAGCTTGTAGTTACATACCATTCGCGGATCCTATGGAATAAGCCAAAAGATGTCACACACTCCACACAGTTTATAGTCTTTTGTTCAATGGTGCCGGTATCAATAACACTCACGAGAAGTAGGAACAAGCAAAGTAACTTTTATTATTAATAATCGTAGAGAAGAGTATCACAAAAATATATAAGATCGTAGAGAACGTGGTTCGTATTTTATGCGTCGTAGAATAACTCCCTAGATGGCCATAGACACAGCTGTAGCGGAAGAAGGAGCTCTTGAACTTTGGCGACTAGTGTCTGCTTTCTTCGCTGGCGCTGGTGGTCCAGTCTAGGGTTTTTGGTGTGTTTTGTACCGACCGGGGTTGAAGGAGCGAGCGAGACCGCTACAAGTTCAGATATAAAACACATATCAGTATCCGCTGGTGGATTAGGGATGGCGGTATAAGCCAAACGAGTATCCAAGTGCATTGCCTCTTGTGACATAAAGCGTCCTCATAAATCCGTTTAATAAGTGAAAAGAACCGTTAAGAAGTGAAAGAACAAAATCCGTTTAATAAGTGAAGAATGATTAATATTAGGAATTATAACAAATTGAGGTTAGTCGACAATCCTTTATCTACCAAACTTCGGATTTACGACCCAAGGAGGACGCGCGCTCGCTTTGTCGCGCATCCGAGACTGTAAAAACTACGAATCTCAGGTTACCTCCAGAGTTGACAATTTGGCAACGCTGTGGCTATCTGTCGTTCAGCGACTTTGTTTGGCTCTCTGAGTTTACGACCCTATGGTTCGCTCGCTTCGAGCGCGAACGATAGAGTTTTTCTATTTATTATAGTTTCGCGTCTGTTTTTCTAGCCCGCTCCGTTCAGCTCTCTTAGCGTCCCGTTAAAGTAAATATTCGAGTCATCAAATTATATTATAAGCAAGTGCTTTGTTTGAAATTTGAGAAATTATTTCGGTGTGGTTAAATTCAATAAATATTTGCGTTCCTTTATTTTTTTTAGGTTTGGCTCTCTCTGCCGGCTATCGTATGGCTCTCGTATTTCGGGCTCTCTCTACATTTTTAACAACTTTGTAAGGCTCTCTGCGTTTCCCGGCGGGTGGTCTGCGTTTATCTCGGCATTGACATTATTTTTGATACTCGGGAGACTGATCATCTTCCGAGGTTAAGATTTTCAGGGACTTTGAGAGACGGGAGTTCGTCCTTAAGGGGCAGGCGGGTTGCCTAACATCGGCACCCGTGGTCATGGATGCCAAAGAGCGAACTGGAGAAACTGCCGAAATTTACTGAGCCACCCTCCTCCCGTACGGCTTCCCAGCCTGGTGCTGGCCTGCTATCGTCTCGACCGTCGCGGTCCGGATACCCTTCGGCGCCCCATTCGTAGAGGGCCTATGGGACCGACGGGGGTATGTGAGGTGGCAATGTGCCGATTCTGGGATCCGCGTGGAAAGAGTTGGCGGCCGCCACGGGCTGGATCCCGACATTACCCTCGTCGGAGACCGGGTCCTAGGGGAAGACGGCCTAGACGCAGCATAAAAAACTGCCGGACGGACACCGACTCGCTCCGTCTTTGTCGCGATATTCGCCGTGAGCCTTGCCATCGCTCGTTCTCTCTCTCTAGCTTTCGTCAAGCAGGACTTGACCACTCACCCCGCGCACACCTCGAGTCGACGCGAGAGGTGCCGGCTCTAGTAGGAGAGGCCGGCGTAACCCAGTGACCCGAGCGACAACGAGTGACCCCGGAAACGCACGAGTAGGCGCAGGACTAGACCAAGGGTCAAGAGTGGGGACCATCGACCCACGGAAAGCAAGGATCGCACATCGGAAATCAATTACCGTTCGGACTGCTACCTCGCGTGACGCGTTTTTACCAGTGCTCTCTCGAGTGTCGCCATCGATCTCAACGCTACCTTCGTACATCGTTATTGATTCTCCATCATCATTCACCTACGGCATCGATCATCCACCGCCATCTTGCGATCATCCGTACCAGACCCTTGCGTTGCGGCAGGGAATTTTCGGTGAGGTACCTCCTTCTTCTTTGTACGGTTAGTAACTTCGTCTTTCTCAATTAGCCGTGTGGCTGTTAGTTTTGGTAATTTCGTTAATTTTGGTATTTTGTTAGTTATTGGAATTTAGTCCCGTTCGGGTTTGTTAGTGGGAAACGAGCCGGTCCTCGGACCGCGTGACAAAGTTACTGGCCCATTATCGTCACTTGTTATATTTCCCGCATTTTCAATTTTGTTACTTTCTTTATTCGCGATCGAAGTCGCATTTTGGGATTTGTTTTATTAAGTGAATTTGTTTTATTGTGTTCAAGTTTGTTACCAATTCATTCTTTATTCCGGTTTTCGCGTTCCTTTCGTTATTAAATTCACGTCCGGGTGTGACCGCTTACCACACTGCTACCTTTTGCTTATCTTTGCCCGTATCTTCGAACCCTTTTGGAATATTTGCTTTTGGTTATTATTCGCCATTTCCTTGCCCCGTTACTTGCGAGATTTTGAATCTCGGCTATCTTTGCCCGTATCTTCGAACCCGTTTGGAATATTCGCCCGTGATTATTAATTGCGTTTCCCCTTACCCGTTACCCGCGAGGTTTTGAATCTCGGCTATCTTTACCTTTGCCAGTTGCAATCTTCGACTTCGATTATCCATGTGTGAGTGTCGTGAGGAACCTTCGGATTCGCTCAACGTCCTCGCCGTTACCTCTTTTGCTAGCTTGAAATCCGGCTAACTTTACTCTCACGAGAGGCTATCTTGAAATTCCGGCTAACTTTACCCTTACGAGAGGCTATCTCGAAATTCCGGCTAACTTTCCTCTTGCGAGAGGCTATCTGAGATTCCCGCTATCTTCACCGTTACCCCTGGCCAACTTCATTCCCTTGTGTGTAAGACGGTAACCCGTGACTTTGCTCGGTATTAACTTCTGGTTAATTTTGTCCGTATTGTGTTTTTGGCTACGTTACGCGTTATCTTGCTTCTGCCGGACATTTGTTAAATTACGTCGAATCCTCCCTGAGGCGAATAATCAGGTTATAATATCTTGTTTTAATATTTCGTTAATTCTAGTCATTCTAGTCATTTACTGCGATTATTTCCTTCGTTTTGTTAAATATTGTTTTGGAATTTGTTGCGTTGTTGCGGTCGAACTACGTGACTGCTGGCGTAAATTGCGTTAGGTTATTTGTTTTGTTCATTTTAAGTATTGTCATTTTATATATTATCGCAGAACGCTGATCCAATTATTTTGTACGAATCTTCCGAGTGCGTAGTAACCGTTCGTTTTCGTTACCGTTGGCAGTGTTGTCACGCTACCTAATTACACGTTTTTTGTACAACCGCCGATCTCTTTGTACAGCCCCCGCCGCATACCGAGCGGGTGGTTTCCGGGATCAAATAAATCATTTTCACAGTTTCCCGAGGCACCGAGTTCGCTTATTCGCCCAAAAAGCCCGCCCCTCTACCATTCTCGGAAGTATAAACTGAGTAGCCGAAGTCTTTAGCCGAACGTTTTTTAACTGGGTTCATTTGGTAGTAAACGGCGAGAGGGAAAAATTAAATAAGTCGCTTTCCTTACGGGAGCGGTGGTGACGTGCGGATTCCGCTCGTTACCTGGTGCCTATCTCTCGTATGTTTGGTTGGTACTTCCGACACCTTGGGAGAGTTGGTTACCTCCCCACCGTATTATTCATTTTTTATTGGGGTTTTGTTATCGCTCATCAGGCCACGTTCGACACCCACGTGACAGGGATTAAATAATGAACAAAAATTCATCTTTTTTTTTAATATTACAGCGAAACTATTGGCTCTATTGAGAAATTCCAAATGATTTTTTGTAGATTATTAAACTTGCTATTAAATTTGTCTCATTTATGATTAATTAATATTGATCGCTAATTGTTCAATGCTGTATAAAGTTATTTTCTGTCAGAAAACTGGTTCTAATGGGCTAGTATTTAACACAATAGTTACAAAAAGGTGGACAAAATACTCACGAGTAAAACATCTTTCTTTATTCCCAATAAGAGTGAAAATAAATAGTTCATTAAATTTTTCTAAATAAATGTATTAGTCATCTCTAAATATTGATATTAAGAGCTCAAATTTAAACAGGCTTCTTTTTTCACCGTTCTGGAAGTATACAACCTATTGTACAGTTGGAAAAAAAATTTACCCCCAATGGCATACCCAATATAGGTACATGAAACGACGTGGCAGTCGTTACTGGCACACGGACGAGTCGGTCGGATACCACTACATCGCTGTGATTGGCTGGCACTACGTGTTGCTGCACGACCAGCGCGTCTCCGGCTCGTGTGTCTGACCACAGAATGCTAACGTTGTTTCATGTGCGAGGACCTTCACTTGGAATATACTGTATGGAATATACTATAGTGTATGGGTGGAAGTAGTGCGCTACTCACACTCATGCAGCACGGTTGATCAGGGGTCGGTGTGCCTTTTTCGTGACCATTTGGCCAGATTTACTCCTACGAACGATACAAATTTTAACTTAAAAAAATTGCACCTTAATTCCATCTGGCAACATCCACGATAGCATTTTTTAAGTCTTTCTTAATTCAAATCATCAATCAGAATGGATTCAACGGGTTTTGCAAACGAAATGTTTCTTGGCGCCTGCACTAGTTTGCAGAGAAACGAATGTTGAGAAGAAAATGAAAATTGAAAATAAAATAAACGCGTGGCATATGCAATCAGAGAGTAGTGGGGACACCGTCACCACAGGGGGAATAGTGGAAAGAATGGAATTGAGAAGGGTCATACGCAAAAACCCGGAAGGGTATACGTTGGAACACACGATACTGAATATACTATAGTGCATGGGTGGAAGTAGTGCGCTACTCAGACTCATGCAGCACAGTTGATCAGGGGTCGGTGTGCCTTTTTCGTGACCATTTGGCCAGATTTACTCCTACGAACGATAAAAAATTTAACTTAAAAAAATTGCACCTTAATTCCGGCTGACAACATCCACGATATCATTTTTTAAGTCTTTCTTAATTAAAATCATCAATCAGAATGGATTCAACGGGTTTTGCAAACAAAATGTTTCTTGGCGCCTGCACTAGTTTGCAGAGAAACGAATGTTGAGAAGAAAATAAAAATTGAAAATAAAATAAACGCGTGTTATATGCAGCCAGAGAGTAGTGGCGACACCGTCACCACAGGGGGAATAGTGGAAAGAATGGAATTGGAAAGGGTCATACGCAAAAACCCGGAAGGGCATACGTTGGAACACACGATACTGATAAGCCTTGAGTCATTTGTGTAGAACATAGCATGAAACCATCGCGACCTTTAATAAATATAAATGTGAAGTTGAAGATAAAAGTAATAAGGACTCCTACGTACCGTAGTGTCAATTACGTTGATCACTTTTTTAAGAGCACAGTCACTTTGTATCACATGTGCACCGAGATAACTTTTGTACGAAAATAAAGAATATTAAAGAATTCGTATTCTCTCGGAATGTACAGCAGTAGTATGTACTACGTTATCCCTACCTTATGTAATCATCCAACGTACATGTCAATAAACCGATGTGTCAAATTGTATACGTCACTGACAATAGACAGTCCATGAATATTGATGCAAAGAAATGGCATACACAATACGGTAGTTTTCCGTGCCAAAAACTATTCCCTAGATTGCGTAATCTTTGCTGTCTGAAATACCGAACGTAGAAAATTCCTCCGGTGGTAAGTGGAGTTTAAATTGAACTTACCGCTTTTCAAGACCAGATGAAAACATCGAATCTCACTAAAACCGCACTGTACACTGTAAAAATGAAGTGGAACCTTTTGACGTTGATACATATAAATTGTCCAAACTTGGAAAATAAATTTCGTATACTGTATATGGTAAAATTAATATGAGTATATTAAACAAGCGTTTCGGTGAAGATCTATCGTTAAACGCAACGTCGATGACATCGTCAATTCGCATATGTTCAAGTTAAATACGGGGTGCAGTGTGGGCGCCGCCCCCCCGCTCATACATGTACAGTTCACCATACACTAGTACAAGTAGTTCATGATTGATGTATGAAACTTCTTTTGTTAATAACTTTTTAACAAACAATGAGTGACGGTTAAAACTTTTTGTATGTTACTCAGGGGGTATTCTTAACAACACATATGAAGGATAAGATTTTTGGGACTAGCTGGTATAAGGAAAATAGCTATATGAATTATTAACTTTATTTGTTAATAACTTTTCAATAAATAACGTCCCCCAATTTTCTCAGAGGAAAAAGTTGTTTCGCGTGCAAAAACGCGTCGGATGGGTCTATTTCGGAAGGAATCGGAGGGGGACACCCTAAACCCGATGTTTACCCAATGTATAAGGGTAGAAAATTTCCTTCATTAGAATTGCCTGCTTCTCCATGCTCTAGCGCTACTAATGGAGACCTCTGATTTTCGCTCGTGAAAAAGATCCGTAGGACGGTAACACCAGTGGTGCTGCCATCTAAACGAACGAATTGGAAATTTTCGGAATTTTGCCCCTTCGGAACTTTTATTTTCGGAATACTGCATCGTCGACGCCGTGATTTTCGGAGTTCGAAAAATTCGTATACTCGCACTTTCCGATAGTTTCTTGTTCCGTAATATAATTTTCGGAACTTTACGGATCTCTAAAAATCACCAATTCGGAATTTTTCAAGTAGTATTACTGACCGTTCGATAAAATGCTCTGTCGTCTGCGTACCCTCTTGAAAAAATATTTACTCGACGATATTAAATTTGTATCGTTTTTGGTATCGTTTCATACCCGTTCGATGTTATTTACAGTCGATTATTTACACTGTCGTCGGAATGAACTATGTAATTCGTACTATTAAAATTCAGAAATTTGCACCGTTAAAGCTTTTACCTGTCGAAACTTCAACCCCGCCCCGAAACGAGACGAGACTCGGTCTCGGTCTCGTCTCATGGTGACGTCATAATCTCGTCTCGTCTCGTCTTGACACTTCTTGAACTTCCCGAGACTCCTCGTATCGGCGCGTGTGTGTGTGTGTGTGTGACTGCGTGTGTGACTGTGTGCATGTAACTGTGTGTTCCACTGTGTGCGCATGGTTGTGTGTGGGTAACTGTGTGCGTTTGAGTATAGGACTGTGTGAGTACCTGTGTGCGTGTAAGTACGAGGGGGGGCCCAAAAATAACGGGAATTTCGTCATAATTTCTTTATTTACTAATATTTTTACACCAAATTTTGATCGCCTTCAAAGTATTCTCCTTTGACCACAACGCACCTGTGCAAACGATCCTTCCAATGTTCAAAACATTTTTTAATTTCACTTATCGGGATGTTCTTTAGGCCTTCCAGCGATTTTTGTTTTACCTCCTCCACAGTGGCAAAACGCTTTGCTGCTTCGTTTCGGGGTCGTATCCATAGCACCACGATTCATCACCAGTAATTACCTCGGAAAAAAGTTCAGGGTCTTCTTCGAGCTGATTTTGAAGTTCAGAACATGCCTGAAGTCGACGCTCCCTTTGCTCGTCTGTGAGAAGGCGTGGGACAAATTTGGCTGCAACTCTGCTCATGTGCAAATCTTTGATAAAATCCTCTGAATTGAACTCCATGATATCCCAGACGTCTCACAGAGTTGATCAATGGTTCAGCGACAGTCTTCATGAATGAGAGCATTGATTTTGTCGACGTTTTCGTCACTTCTTGACGTTGAGGGGCTCCTGAACGGGGTTGGTCTTCAATTGACATTTCTCCATTTTTAAAACGTGAAAACTACTCGTAGACTCTGGTTTTACTTAGGGCAGCATCTCCATAAGCAGTCTTAAGCATTACAGTAGTTTCCGCGGCCGATTTCCCCAACAGGAAACAAAATTTCACAGCCGCGCGTTGCTCTCGACAATCGGCCATCACGTTTTCGCCGAAATGAAAAAAGTTGTTTCTCTACAAAAATTCCCACGGGCGAACCGATGCACTCACGGCGACAGAACTTCGCGCACTATCTCAGGAGACGTGTCCCCAACGGACACCTGGTCGAGCAATGGGTTCCCCCACTCTCCCTCCCCAGCGCAGCGCAAATCCCGTTTTTTTTGGGGCCCCCCAACTTTTTCCCCAACTTTTTCCATTTCGGCGAAAACGTGATGGCCGATTGTCGAAAACTACGCGCGGCTGTGAAATTTTGTTTCCTATTGAGGAAATCGGCCGCGGAAACTACTGTAATGCTTAAGAGTGCTTATGGAGATGCTGCCCTAAGTAAAACCAGAGTCTACGAGTGGTTTTCACGCTTTAAAAATGGAGAAATGTCAATTGAGGACCAACCCCGTTCAGGATGCCCCTCAACGTCGAGAAGTGACGAAAACGTCGACAAAATCAATGCTCTCATTCATGGAGACCGTCGCCGAACCATTGATCAACTCTGTGAGATGTCTGGGATATCATGGAGTTCAATTCAGAGGATTTTATCCAAAGATGTGCACATGAGCGTTGCAGCCAAATTTGTCCCTCGCCTTCTCACAGACGAGCAAAGGCAGCGTTGACTTCAGGCATGTTTTGAACTTCAAAATCAGCTCGAAGAGGACCCTGAACTTTTTTCCAAGGTGATTACTGGTGATGAATCATGGTGCTATGGATACGACCCCGAAACAAACAGCAATCAAGCGTTTTGCCACTGTGGAGGAGGTAAAACAAAAATCGCTGGACGGCCTAAAGAACATCCCGATAAGTGAATTTAAAAAATGTTTTGATCATTGGAACGATCGTTCGCAGAGGTGCATTGTGGGCAAAGGAGAATACTTTGAAGATGATCAAAATTTGGTGTAAAAATATTTAAAAATAAAGAAATTATGACGAAATTCCCGTTTTTTTGGGTCCCCCCTCGTATATCCTTGTTCATACACGGACGGGAAGTGCGATCATTTTCAATTCATTGATCGGTGAGAGTTTCTTCGATTAGCGCGGTAGGCAAGAATTTAACCACATATTGCCTGAACGACGCGTGCGATATTCTAATACTTCGCGAACGTATAGTGAACAAAAAATACGAATAGTCGTACAAAATTTTGGAACAAATAACATGTGTAAATAGTAGTTGTTTGTACAATCTTTCGTAACGACTAGATCGAAAAGTGTAAACGCGTTTTACACAACACGAAAAATGAGGAGAAATTTTTATTATTACGAAAGAAAAAAGAAGAATTTTGTTCGATCAATTTTGATTCAAAATTTGTGTAAATTTAAATTCCCTTTATCCCCAATTGAATTTATTTCAAAAGTTCAAATTGCTTTTTCGCTTTCATTAGAAAAATGTTCTTTTCCACTTACCAATTGTCAGAGAAACCATAAGTATGAAAACATTCGTTAAATGGAATTTCATCCTGACGGTATAAACGACGAAAGTCAATCGGTAAAAAACCTTACTATCTCTCACTGCCTTCTTCGACGAGGAAATAAGGTATCGCTGGCTAATGCGATCTTATTATGGACCAACCTGCGTCTTGAATAACAGTACGATTAAGGTGTTGAAAGAGGGAAAGAGGGAGGGGCGGGAAATGATATATTTGCTTGCTTTGCACGCTATAAAATGTTTATCCCTCTTTAACCCTTGAGAATCGTGCGTAACTATGTGCTTGTCCGTCTTCCGTGTGAATCGCGTGCGAGGGAGACAAAGTATAATTTTGGGGGCCCTGTATGTATTGAGTATACTAGCCAAAACTCGCAGATGTGTTCCCTCTCACTAGTTTGATATATATATATATATATATATATATATATATATATATATTTATTTATTTATTTATTTATTTATTTATTTATTTATTTATTTATTTATTTATTTATTTATTTATTTATTTATTTATTTATTTATTTATTTATTTATTTATTTATTTATTTATTTATTTATTTATTTATTCATTCATTTATTTATTTATTATCCTTTAAGGGATCACGATACAATAATATTCTTGAAGACGTATTCATCTGCAATATGAATTCTTTTTTTTTTCTTTTCGAAAATCCTGACTGCGTTCACCCCTTACGGCGGATGAAATATACATTTCGATATCCGAGCTAGTCGCTGACGATAGTAATTGCCGACAATTCTGCAACTGTATTCAGTTTACAAAAATATTGAATGTGTGAAAATACCTCGAATGAACGTGTTCGTAATATTCCATGGATAAAATTAATTTTTATTGTAAAAATTATTAATTAACAAGTTATATTTACATTCTTCACCTAGAGTATAAAAAAACGAACTGAAATATTGTTTGTTCTTTTAACTCGGACTCACCGTTCTCGAAATAGAAGTTGCTGAATTTTAAATAATTTAATACGCGAATACTTTATGGGGAATCATATAATTAGCGATGTCAGATAATGTTCACTCAGAGACTTTGAAAATAAAGAACTTTTTTTTTTTCATTTTTCCAATCGGACTTATCGTTTCCATGATACAGCTCGTTAAACAATTTATATTGCAGAATATAAATTGTTTAACTTGAATACAACTTGAAGGAGATATAAAATTCAGGTAAATCAAGAAGATGCAATATTGTATAATATTGCACGTATTGTATTGCACATTACACTTTGGTTCAAAACGTTGAATTATCTTTCTTTTTCTACATTTTTAACATTCCGTTTATATATTTGTTTATTACAGGTATTTCAAAAATCTGAATATCGCGACGCTTTGAAACGGAAACGAGCATGCTGTCAGAAACATTGTGCAACAATTAAAAATAAGCGAACGTTTTTCACCGAAAATCGTTATAACCTTCACCGAAAGTAACCTCGAACTTAACTCGAACTTGAGTTCAATCTCAAGTCGAACTCACGTTAGAAAATTTGACTCTGAATTTTCTTGTGAACCGAAGACTTTGACTATCACCGATCGACTGAATCGTCGCCTTATGGAAAAAAGGGTCACGAACGCGTGGAAAAAAAATTCCGTATTTATATTATTCTCTAAGTACATAAAAAAATATACTCCGTAGATGTAAAGATAGTGATATTGACGGAACTTACGATATTATCGAGACACGATCGTCCACCACCGTTCTCTCGGGAATATTCGCAATTTGCGTACTTCGTCGCACTTTTTATTCCGATGAGCGTTTTGCCACGCGATCATCGATTTTTCTTTACAAGGTCGGAAAGTCGTACATGGCGTTAATAAATGTACTTGTGTCCGGCAATTGTTCTGCTTAGAAAAAAATTAAAATTCTTCATTCTTTCTGTGTGTCGGGAGCACTCAGTCGCGCGGACCTCGTTGCCCAAATGCACCTGATGCCAGACTCTATAATCGAGGATTTTTTATAGAGCAGGAGAAACGAGAAATGTTCATTTCCTACTGGAAATGTGCTAAATTCATTACATTATTTGCTTACAAAAATGACTAATGATCGTTTGGTTCTGAAAATGATATTCGTTGGTTCATGTAAATTTGGATCGTTCTTGACGCAACGACGCTCTGCATGTTATTAGTGATTAGCGTTTATCGAGCGTACATTGATTCGCCGGTGATTATTGTAGTCGATTCGGACAATTATCCGTCGTGGAAACTGAAACGTCCGGATAAATGTCCACCTTTCTTCTTACATGCATGTGTTTTCTTCTGTAAAATAAATAAAAATAAAAAGGCACTATTTTTGGATGTCATTTATGTCAATTGCCCTCGTTTGAAAAATAAAAATTTACACAAACTTTCCAAATATATTTTTTAGTGATTAATCGAAGGTTTTTTCTCGCCGATAAATATAGTCCATTTTATAAACAGTTTAAAGCCAAAATTTTTATCGAAAATCGACATTTTTTTTTGAGACGCCGCCATTTTGTTCAAAATTAATATTTTGCTTATTCCTTCGATTAAGTACTAGACACTACCTTGTATTGACGAAATCTTTTTTCTGTTTTCATTTTAGATGATCCAATCCAGAGATATCGTGCTCATCGCAAAACGGCTTTTTTTAGAGGAGCTTCCGCAGGTCGGCTGTAGAAGCTATAAAAATCATTATTGTTCCAAATAACAGATATGAAAATAAAGTTAAAAGTTACCTTAATATGTATATAAATTTTTACGTTAATAAATAAAAATGTCTTCCCAGGAAAAATTCTTGAAAAGTCGCTTTCTTTCGGTTTCCTGACGGCGTATAACCCGTTAAAGGAATACGAGTTTATGCACCGAGCACTACACATCTCTATGACGTGCATCCATCTTAACTAATAATCGTCGAAAATCTCCGGACGTAACAATATCTATAGAAACGTTTAGCGTTTCCGCGAGGGGAAAACGTACGGTTCTCCCCTCGAATAAGTGAATTTAATTCATTTTTTTTAATTTTTTTTTTTTATTGAAGCTCCTTAAACCTGTATAGGTTTATTTCGGCTATACAAAATTATACAACAGTATAAGTATAAATAGATATATATATATATATACAGAGTTTGGTACATTCTTAAACGCTAAGTTTGCAATTGTTGAAGAATTTTACAATATAATCGGAGGCAGCGGCATTGGGGGATTTTAACAGCGAGTAAGTATTATGGGCGTAGAGTTTGAGTTTGTTGAGGCTGTTAATTAGTGAGCTTCGTTGATTGTCGTAGAGCTCGCATTGCCACAGAATGTGGTCGAGGCTCTCGGAGTTTTTGCCGCATTTACAGAGATCGTCATCGATTATTCCTATGCGCTTGAGGGATTCTGCGAGGTTGTAGTGGTTCGCTCTGCATCGATTGATAGTGACGATCGTCCCTCTACTTAGACCTAGGTGGTAAAACCACGCTTTCGGACGGTTATTATAAAATTCTTTGAAGTATATTTTACCGGTGAGCTCGCTAGCCTTCTCAATCTTTCCCCTCGTATTATTTATTGCTGCTATTTTGAATTTTTCGAAGCGGTCCGTGTATGGGATAGGGAGTGAGTCTTCGGCAGTTGGTGATTCAGTGGCTTCTTTGGCGAGGCGATCCGCCTTTTCGTTCCCCGTAATCCCTAAGTGAGCTGGCACCCAAAAGACTTTTACAGTGTCCTTGTTGTGCTGTTCGCAGTATGAGGTAAGCTCGAGGTATTTTTTTTTTATGGCCAGTATGTACGGGTTGGTTTTTACCGAGATCCTTGCACTTTGCATACTTTGGAGAGCGCTCAGGGAATCCGAAAAAATGTGGCAGGGTTTGTTTTTGTTTTGTAATGCTACGTCCATCGCATCATTGAGAGCGATGCACTCTGCAGTGAATATTGAGGCTTCTACATTGATTGATCTTTTTATCTCTATATTTAGTTGAGGACAGAAGCAGGCAGAGCCTACGGAGGGATTGCCTGGAATTTTACTGCCGTCGGTATAGATTGAGAGAGCATCGCTCTGACCATTGTGTGTATGGAGGGCGAGGGAGCAGTTATTCGACTCTTTAATTTCTCTACCTAAGTCATAATTGTACGGAATTGAGGCAGTGAGAGTTCTGTAGTCGTGGGAATATATGTTGGGAGAGTTAAAATTTGCATGGAATTCGGCCTCGGAGAGTGCTTCTATGCATTGACGTAACAAGGATTTTTTTTTGTTCTTGTTTTTGAGACATTTTTTTTTTAAATTTTTAATTGACCCTGCTAGGGTAGAGTCATTTTGTGTTAAGACTTTGCTGAGGTACATGTTACATAAGAGCCCCGCTCAATCCCAGATGGTTGTGAGCTTGGATTCGGCCAGCAGAATGTTTTTTGGCGTGGATATTCGGTACCCCATTGCCCGTCTAATAGCCGACAGTTGAATTTTCTCGATTTTTTCTATTTTTGTCTTTTGAGTGGGAAGATGGATAAAGCTGGCGTAATCAATCAAGGATCGGACAAAGCTATTGTACAGGGTAATCAGTGTCTCAGGGTCAGCCCCCCACCAGGTTCCGCAGAGAAATTTGACAATATTGAGGGCTCTATTGCTTTTTCTCAAGATTTCGTTAACATGTGTTCCGAAGGACATTTTATAATCGACGTATATGCCGAGAAAGCGAGCATTAGCACTAGATTTAACATCATAGTTCCCCACCTTGATGCTGACTTCGCCTGGATTTATATTTTTCTTGTTAAAGTGAACGAGAACGGTCTTTTGGGGTGCCAGCTCGAGACCTAGCTTATATAGGTTGTTTTTTAGTATTCGTATAGCTTTTTCGATTTTTTTTCCACCTTTATTGACAGACTTGACGCTGGCGTAGAGGGCAATGTCGTCCGCAAATTGAGAAATTCTTACGCCCTTAGGCATTTCGTTGGCGGTATCCGAAACATACAGTAAATACAAGAGAGGGCTGAGGACTCCGCCTTGTGGGACGCCTTTATGAATAGTTCGATAGGACGAAACATTTTCTTGGGAGAAGGCGAGCCTTTCTTGGGTTAGGTGTTTAATGAATCGTATGGTTTTTCCTGAGACATTGATTGAAGCGAGCTTGGATAGCAGGATATCGCAGTTGACATTGTCAAAGGCACCACAGACGTCCAGAAAGGCAGCCAGCACCTCTTTTTTGTCTAAAAACGCGCGCTCTATGGTGAGTTTCAGATTGGTCAAGTTGTCATAACATGATCGTCCTTTCCTGAACCCTGATTGGCTATGTGGGAGAAAACCGTTGGATTCGACCCACCATTGGAGTCTGTTTTTGACTAAAGTTTCGAACAACTTGCAGACACATGACGTTAGGGTAATGGGTCTCACACTGTTGCCATCAGGCTTATCGATGAAATGAATAAATACTTTTTTCCATACATCAGGGTATCTGGCCGTTTCAAACATTTCATTAAAAATATCTAGCAGAATTAATTTAAATTTAGCAGGCATATTCTTTAGAATTTCAAAGTCAATACCGTCGATGCCTGGAGCGGAGTTATTGCTTTTGGATTTTAAGGCTATGTTAAACTCTGCATAGTCAAAGTTGCGATCGAAAAAGGGGTTGGACGGACATTGGGGAACCCAGCGAGGGTTATTTTCTGCCCAAGCCGGACTTATCTTGTCTAAGGCTGCAGTGATTATACCGGAATTTTGTTTGTTTTCTTTGAAGTGAGAGGGATTAATTTTCACCCATTTATTTTTAAAAATTTTGCAGTTATTCCAAATGTATTTGGGACTACTCTGATGGGAGATACTGCTTGCGAATTGTCTGAAACACAGCCTCTTTTTTTCCTTGAAGGTTCCGGTGGCTATGGCACATGCCTTTTTATATGCATAAAATTCTTTGGACTCGTTAGTGTTCTCCCATTTCCTGAAAGCCGCCCTTCTTAGTCTTTTGGCTTTACTACAGTCGGCATCCCACCAAGGGACAGGATTATTCGATTTACGAAATCTAAATTTATCATTGCGTGGAGTGGCTGACTTGATGGAGTCTGTGACTAAATTAAAAAAGAAGTACTACTTTCCCTCGGCTGTCAGGTTATCAAATTCTGTAGATAACAACCGATGGTGGATATTGTCGAGGAGCTCTACAAACTTGCTCCAATCTGTGTTTACTGATTTGAGTTTGAATGTCTCTTTCTTATAGTAGGATTTGTTGATGTTTACACTTAGATAGAGAGGATAGTGGTCAGAGCCCAAGGTTTCATCTCCCACACTGAGATCAATTTTGTCCGCCAGATTGCATGATACAAAGGCTAGATCTATATTAGATTTTGAATTTTGGTTTGCCCCGATGCGAGTAATAGAATTATCGTTGAGTAATATGAGATCGCTATTATCTATACTGTTACTCAGATATTCTCCGTTCTTATCTGTTTCTGCACAATTCCAGCTTTGATTATGAGAATTAAAGTCCCCGATCAAAATACTGTGTTTGTTTGGATCGACATTGTTTACAGTCTGGTTCCATTGATCCTGCGTGAGCGTGAAACCAGGAGTTCTGTAGCAGACGATAATATCTATTGCCGGTTGGACACTTGTTATTTGTAGGCCACATATTTCCACAGAAAGATCGGGAGATTTAATTCTATCGATTTCTTTGAAGGCTAGGGCCTTGCGGACAAATATTACAATACCTCCACCTCTTGAGTGAAGTCGGTCTCGGCGGTAGGTGACGAATCCGGGAAATTCAATAGAGACTTCTGGTCGAAGCCACGACTCGACGCAAATGAAGATGTCGGTGTCCTTGAGAAGCGTGGCACCTATCTCTGTTGAACGTTGTATTACGCTTCTAGCGTTCCAAAAAGTCAGTCTAATAGGTTGTGATGTACTCATGAGCTCTTTAGTCCTCCATTGAATTGCACAGGCTCGAGCTAGAGAGGCTCGAAGCCACACTTGCGCTATCGAAGGATGCTCTGGCTGGATCGAGACTATGTATGATTTTCGCGAATCTGTACTTCATGTTGCGTGCTGTTAATGAACGATACAATTCTCTTAGGTTCTCCGCGAGTTTCTCTATGTTCTGCGTAAGCAGTGGAATTTCCGAGATTTGCTTTCCTTGAGTATCCTCTATATACTTTTTGAATTGTTCGTAGTTGAAGCCGTATTTTTCGGCGTTAGATTCAATAATATTTTTAGTAGGAGCTAGAGCCTCATCGATAGACGGAGGAGGTTTGGGTTCTTCTGATTTTTTCATTTTTTTCTTTTCCCTCCTGACGATTTTCCGTAGTATTGGAGTTTTGAATTGTTCGGGAAGAGTCTCCATGGTGGGGGAATTATTATCCTCTCCTTCGTGAGGCGAGAGCGATGCCGTCTCTGCTGCTGACTCTGAGCGTGGCCGTTTAATGTTTATATTGCCATCGCTATCTTGATCCGAGCTTATCGGTGCCTCGTCAGCGATATCAGCTTGGATTTGTTTTGGTGTTGATGGGCTACCAATTTGTGATCGAGATTGTTGATTCGGCTCCGTTTGAGAATTGGGACACGATTTAGCGAGATGCCCTTCTCTTTTGCATGTATAGCAGGTGACTGTGTCCAGAGCAAAATAGATCGTATAGTTGGTGTTGTCGTAGTTGATCTGTACACGTTCTGGTAGCTTAGTAAGCTCATCGGGGCTCACATACACTTGTCTTCGAAAACTGAGAATGTAGAGAATCCTTCTTCGTTTATTCCGGCTTTGATGAAGGAGATCGGGGATGATATTTGAATATTATTTTCCACGAACAGATCCCCGAGGAAGTTGTGGGGGATAATTGGAGGCACGTTGGAGATAATTATTCTTTTGTGGGGGGAGATTAGTGGTCTCATTTTTGTTACGTTGTTTCCAATGGTGACTTGTTTGTGCGTGTCCGTGAGCTGATTAGCTATTTCTTTAGTCGCCAGGTATACGCACACTCTGTCGTTCGAAATTCTCGAGATGAATCTGATGGACGAGGGAGAGGCTATATCGGCGATGGCTCTTGCGTAGTCTTTGATGGGTACTCCTTCGATGCCATCGAGTAATATCGCTTGGTCTTTCGTTGGGAAGCGATCTGCCTGGGCGACAGCTGAATAGCTTTTTGGCGTTTGAGAGGACATGTTGGCGGCGCTTAAAAATTTGGATCTTCTGTAGTCAGAAGCCTCCAATAGGTAGTTTCGGCGGAATGCCCCCCTTTTCTTAGGTATTTTAACTACAAGGGGAGAAAGAGGCCGTTTATCGCACAATAGGAAACTATCAATTCTCTAGATATCATGTACACTTGTCACTTAGTACGTAGAAGGCACAGAGACTTTAGACACACGTCCGTACTGCTCAGTGGTTCAAACGCGACTCTCCAATTTAATTCATTAACGCGACGTTTTATGTATTAGTACGTCGTTGATACTGTCGGGAAGGATGCTGAGGAGAATTCTCGTACTGGACTCGAAGGACGCTCTGGAGAATTTAGGCATTTTAGATCATTTTGAATTAATTATATTTTATTTTGTAGAGGCCTAAGATTTGGTGTTTAAGATCTTCGCAATCGGTGCTCTGATCTAATGACCCTTCGTCACTGGCTATCTTTGGTTGGAAGGGTTCAAATTTAAATATTGGTAAATCGTGGAGCGATTTCCAATAGTAATGAAAGATTAAGCGCTGTCAGTGAAGACTGACACTTATTATCGGAAACTCTATGTTAGTTTGACGGGTTAATTAGTTTCGACAATGATTCTACGTGTGTACGATGACCTGACAGTTTGTTAGTTTGATTAGGTCGTGGACAAGTTATTGTTGCGGGTCCTTGCGTTCGTCAATTAAGGTTGTATGCGATGTTGTTGTCTCGTCGCGTTGTGTACGAAGACTCTTCTCAAAAAGTACGCCAAACAGACAGGGTTACTTGCCACCTTATCCCTGGGTCCAACAGCCCTTCGCAATGAGGGGAGCTTTTCCAGAGTTAAGGGCCCTAAGTACGGGTCGTTTAGGAGACTGCCACGAACACCTCCTTTGAGTTGAATTTCCGGTCGCAATGACCGGGCCTTCCCAAATTCGGCTCCCTGCCGGTAGCTGGAAATTTGATTTAAAAAACAGAACTCGCAAAATTCGCGTAATCAAGTCTTGGGAAAGACTTAATCACTGGTTATTTACGTCAGATGAAGTTCAATGGTGAAACTGGATCGTCCGAATCCGTGTAGCCTTATTCCACTGAGGACTTGACGATGAATAATTGTTGAAGTATAACGTCGTCGGTACGACGGTGTACGCGCTCCAAAATCACAATTCTGACTGAGAGTTAAGAGAGCGAGACCGGGAAAGTCTCGCATTTTATACCCTTTTTGGAAATTCCTCCTTTTTAGTTTTCAACAAATTTATTTGTTTATGCTAACCTGGTAGGGGGTTTTCCATTGGTTGGAGAGAGGAGATTGGGTGGGATGATTCGCAGGTATGTCAATGGTCCTTTTGTGTGTCGTGTGGGATGAGTGTTTAGTTTGTGCTATCGCTGTTTTGTCATTAACATTGTCGATTAATTGTGCCAAGTGAGGCAAACCGTGCTAGTTGTCGACTCGCGTTATTAGGAGTACAGGAGAGGTATGGTGGTATACTCGCGACGCGCTGAGTATTGTCGGGGCGGGGTTAAAATTCCGAACTGTGCAAGCTCCGAAGATGTAAAACTCCGAATTTATGTGCGAGGATTCTAAAAGTTTTGAAAAATCCTAAAATCCAACAATTTTTAAACAGAAATGTCATTGCCAAGAATAGTTATACACCAAGGATCGAATAACCAGAATAATTACGAGAGCGACTGAAAACTCAACTACTGCAATAGTTTGCAGTAGTATCGCAATAGTTTCCTTAAATCCTCAACTGTATTGCAATGGTCTCCTTAACATTGGCGATATTAGTATTGGGTCACTGCGCTGAGAATATTTGATTCAGCGCAATCAACATTTTAATTGTATTACCTTGCTCGTACTTACCATCCATTTGATAAAAAATAATCGACGACTGTCGACGACTGGAGAATTTCTAAAGTTGCGTGAAAATACTACGATATCTGAACAATGCGTGAATGGATCTAAATAAATCCAAAGGCATTCGAAAGATAAAAATAACATTACATCGGAAAAATGTCGTCAGATTTGTTATAACTCAAAAAGCTTGCGCGTGAAATCGATTAAGAGTTTGAATATAAGGGTTTTCAGGCCACCTTACTGTATAGAAACAGCGGTACAGTTTAAAAATGCATTTTTTATTGCATCGCGTCAAGACACTGCGCCGTCTCTTGATCCTCCGACGCTCCGTGAAAAGACCTCACGAAATACCTCGAAATGCGATTTGTTTCTGGAGCCGATTAACTCGTACATGGATACTAAAGAGGTCCGATCTTTAGTGAGGAGCGTACGAAAAGAAGCATCCTCAAAAATCCGTATAATAAGTGAAGAATATTAGCAAATTGAGGTTAGTTGACAATCCGTTATCTACCAAACTTCAGATCGCAATGTCGAGCGTCTTCTCATCACTCGTGAGTTGTTTGCGACATGAACACCTCGCCGTGTCGGCTGGTACAAACCTTACTGTCCGGATTTCTGATTGGACTCCTTTACTCTAGTCTCCATGAACTCGTCATTACGATTGGCTCTCGTTGTCGTGCTCGTAGTTCGTTCATCTGCATACTTCAGATCGCACGATGAACTTAACCTATAAAAGCAGCGCGGGAAGCCCGCGCTAAAAAATTTAACAATACCACCGCAACTTCTAACGTTTCCTTTCAATTATTTCGCGAATAATTGATGATCCAATAGCTCAATAAAGTTACCAAGATAAAACACTTGAGAATTTTCACTTTCGGTCGCGTGTGGGTTTCACGGGTTACATTTTTTTAGGTCACGACGCGGCAACGGAAGTATCTCGATAAGTGAAATAATTTCTGTTTCCAAGATATATTTATTGATAAGTAGAATTACGTATAACCACAAACACAATGATTCTTTTACATGGAAGTATACATAATAATCCCCATTGAAAAGTTAAAAATGGACGCCAAGTAATGAAAAAATGGGTCCATTCAATGAAAAAATTAAATGAAATCCATTGAGCAAGCGGCCAAATTATCTACAACCTGGATATCTGAAGGCACTGGAGAATTTAAAGATGGAAAGTTGCAGAGAGGTAAGATAAGAAGATGGGTCATACGGCAGTCAGGGAGGGTAGTATATAAGGACAAAATGATATGTAAAAAGGACGCAGATTGAGTTGAGTTTCAGTTAAATTAATTGAAGTTAAATTAATTTAAGTGGGTTGCGGTATATAGTAGCTATCGGTGAAGCAAAGGATTACAAGGTATTGTAAAAGGCGAAGGCCGCCGCACTAATGGAAACAAATCTGTAGCTTACGTAACAGAATTTAATAAATTACATTTCAGAGATCGATGATTCCGAACCACGCTAGTAAAATAACGATTGATACGACAATGAGATATTGACTCGTCGACGATATTGTAACGCGGTGTGCCGCGTTGCAGCCGTCTTTATCGCAGAAGAAACACTCGATATTGGAAACTCTTTTATATTGACGGGCATCACATTCGTCGGTCCTTCGGCTGTTGGCCATGCACAATCTGATCGTCGTCACAGTATCAGTGACTGTAACAAATAATTTGTCAATGCAACATTGTGTCTGAAAATATTGTCAATCCCGTCGAGGATCATCGTACAGCGAGCAAAACTATGTTGAGGTATTATTTATCTTGTTCGTAAAAATTAGCATACAGCAGGAGGTTTTATTTTCATGCTTCGCAATTAGAATGAAAATGTGTCGATACTGAAAAAAAAACCGAAATTTTCGTGTTTTACACGATCAAAAATACCGTATTGATAAATTTTTGTCAGGAAAATAAAATTATGCCTGCGAAGGATAGAGTGGGTGACGCGGGATAGGGAAGAAAATCAGCAAGGTAGCTTTGACGATCTGCACACGGTAAGTGCGGATCTCCTTATCAATAACAGATTAGACGCGTGTACTTCATCGAATCTACGCTACGTCCACCAAGCTCCGAAATACATGTGGCCTTTCACGTCAAGTGTGAAAATGGATGAAGATTGTTTTTGGAAACTAAACGATTTTAGGTTGTTAACGATACTTTGTTCACGAAACTATTTAAAAAATGGATCATTTGCACATTGACGTTATATTTGTCGTCTCTCGTCGAGTTCAATTTATTATATTGTACGATCTCGCGCGTTGTTGATGACTATACAGTGAGAAGGAAGACAAGGATGGATGTTTGTTGTTCGAGGCAAAAATGCTTGTCTTTACGACTGATTGTTAAATAATAGACGTTGCCTCGTGATTATGCTGTGATACCGTATGCTTACATATGATCGTGAACTCATAGATCAAATGCCACGATTGAGAAAACAAGATTTGCAAAATTTAATGACTGACGACATTTTTTTCCTTGTTTAGGATAAAAACCCGGGTAATGCTTCGGCAATTATTAAAGTATTATTGCTTTGTATAAATGCCGTCTCAATTTCTTGGTTAATAAAAGAGAAATTCAAATCGAAGTGCATTATGAAAGGAGATCTATTGAAAACCAAATTTATTGCAACAATATTTAATAAAAAATAAACAATACGTCATTCATTCAACAACCTTGTGCCTAAATAATTGCTTATATTTTAATCGAATATATTTGATTTCAGTCAAATGAATCTTCCCCAAAAGACTTGATTTAAATCGATAATTTCTCTTGATCTCACTAATGGATGTGAGGAACTGAAATGGTAATATGGTATAATGGTGCAGAAGTTCAGTAAAAAAAATGTATAAATTTGTAAGTAAAAAAATTTATAATTAACATTATAAAGTTCCACGTAAGAAAAGTAACTTATTGTTTTTTTTTTTACTTCATCGTAATTTTTATTCTCTGTGTAATATTATCATTTCATTTCTTGATTTATTAATCAATAGTATTGCATGGAATTTGTGGTATACTTACTATTTAAAAGAGCCTTGACACAAACGTGAGATTCGTTTCGTGGACATTCTATTAGATTCTCCTCGTGCATTGGATAAGGATCCCCACAGTTTGTATCAGTAACAGTCTTGAGTTGGCATTCATAACACGATAAGGCACTAATTTTCCTTAGATTGCCGGCTAAAATGGAAGAATAACTGGTAAAGTTTGTGCTTTTTCTCACGACGTTTTTTTACACACACACTTCGGGTAGATGTACCGGTTGTGGCCAGTTTTGGTCCGATTTGGGCCACGACATTTTGAAGTACGAAACTCTGATTATATTCGAATTTAAGAAACGTCGAGTAGCTTAGTTTGCTGATTTATGATTAATATCGAACTATCCTTACGAGAATGCGGAAAAACAACGATGGAAACGTATCAATAGAGAAAATAGTTACAAATGGTGGAGTGGCTAAAAATCGGTACATCTACCCTATATTCTTGTTCATACACGGACGGGAAGTGCGACCATTATCAATTCATCGATCCGTGAGAGTTTCTTTGATTAGCGCGGTAGGCAAGAATTCAACGACATATTGCCTGAATGACGCGCGTGAATACGAAGAGCGCGATATTCTAATGCTTCACGGACGTATAGCGAACAAAAAATAAGAATAGTCGTACAAAATTTTGGAACAAATAACATGCGTAAATAGTAGTTGTTTGTACAATCTTTCGTAACGACTAGATCGAAAAGTGTAAACTCGTTTTACACAACACGAAAAATGAGGAGAAACTTTTATCATTACGAAAGAAAAAAGTGGAATTTCGTTCGAACAATTTTATCTCAAAATTTGTGTAAATTTAAATTTCATTTATCCCCAGTTGAATTGATTTCACAAGTTCAAATTGCTTTTTCGTTTTCATTATAAAAATGTTCTTTTCCACTTACCAATTGTCAGCGTAACCAGAAGTGTGCAGATTTTCGTTAAATGGAATTTCATCCTGAGGGTATAAACGACGAAAGTCGATCGGTAAGGAATCTTACTATCTCTCAGTGAATAAGGTATCGCTGACTAATGCGATTTTATCATGGACCAACCTGCGTCTCGAATAACAGAAAGATTAAGGTGTTAAAAGAGGGAAAGAGGAAGGGGCGGGGAACGATATATTTGCTTGCTTTACACGCTATAAAATGTTTATTCCTCTTTAACCCTTGAGAACCGTGCGTAACTATGTGCTTGTCCGTCTTCCGTGTGAATCGCGTGCGAGGGAGACAAAGTATAATTTAGGGGGCCCTGTATGTATTGAATATACTAGCCAAAACCAACAGATGTGTTCCCTCTCGGTAGTTTTATATATTTATTTATTTATTTATTATCTTGTAAGGGATCACAATACAATCATATTGCAATACGTATTCTTTTTTTTTCTCGAAAATCCTGACTGCGTACATGCCTTAAGGCGGTTGAAATATACATTTCGATACCCGAGCTAGTCGCTGACGATAGTAATTGCCGACAATTCTGAAACTGTATTCAGTTTACAAAAATATTGAATGTCTGAAAACACCTCGAATGAACGTGTTCGTAATATTCCATGGTTAAAATTAATTTTAATTGTAAAAATTATTAATTAATAAGTAATATTTACATTCGTCACCCAGAGTATTAAAAAACGAACTGAAATATTGTTTGTCCTTTTAATTCGGTCTCACCGTTCTCGAAATACGAGTTGCTAAATTTTAATTAATGTAATACGCGAATACTTCATGGGGACTTGTATAATTAGCAACATCGGAAAATGTTCACTCAGAGAATTTGAAAACAAAGAACTTTTCTTTTTTCATTTTTCCAATCGGACTTATCGTTTCCATAATACAGCTCGTTAAAGAATTTATATTGCAGATGAATACAACTTGAAGGTGATATAAAATTCAGGTAAATCAAGAAGATGTAATATTGTACGTATTTTATTGCACATTACACTTGGCTTCAAAACGTTGGTAATCTTTTTTTTTCTGCATTTTTAACATTCCGTTTATATATTTTATTATTACAGGTATTTCAAAAGTCTGAATATCGCGACCCTTTGAAACGGAAACGAGCATGCTGTCAGAAACATTGTGCAACAATTAAAAAGAAGCGAATTTTTTTTAACGAAAATCGTTATAATCTTCACCGAAAGTAACCTCGAACTTAACTCGAACTTGAGTTCAATCTCAAGTCGAACTCACGTTAGAAAATTTGACTCTGAATTTTTTTTGTGAACCGAAGACTTTGACTATCACCGATCGACTGAATCGTCTCCTCATGGAAAAAAGGGTCACGAACGCGTGGAAAAAAAATTCCGTATATATATTGTTCTCTAAGTACATAAAAAAATATACTCCGTAGATGTAAAGATAGTGATATTGACGGAAATTACGATATTATCGAGACACGATCGTCCAACACCGATCTCTCGGGAATATTCGCAATTTGCGTACTTCGTCGCACTTTTTATTCCGATGGACGTTTTGCCACGCGATCATCGATTTTTCTTTACAAGGTCGGAATGTCGTACATGGCGTTAATAAATGTACTCGTGTCCGGCTAATTGTTCTGCTTAGAAAAAAATTAAAATTCTTCATTCCTTCTGTCTGTCGGGAGCACTCAGTCGCGCGGACCTCGTTGTCCAAATGCACCTGATGCCAGACTCAATAATCGAGGATTTTTTATAGAGCAGGAGGAACGAGAAATGTTAATTTCCTACTGGAAATGTGCTAAATTCATTACATTATTTGCTTACAAAAATGACTAATGATCGTTTGGTTCTGAAAATTATATGAAAGATAATTCGTTGGTTCATATAAATCTTGATCGTTCTTGACGCAACGACGCTCTGCATGTACAGATTATTAGTGAATGGCGCTTATCGAGCGTACATTGATTTGCCGGTGATTATTGTAGTCGATTCGGACAATTATCCGTCGTGGAAACTGAAACGTCCGGATAAATGCCCACCTTTCTTCTTACATGCATGTGTTTTCTCCTGTAAAATAAATGAAAATAGAAAGACACTATTTTTTGGATGTCATTTATCTCAATTGCCCTCGTTTGAAAAACAAAAATTTATACAAGCTTTCCAAATATGTTTTTTAGTGATTAATCGAAGGTTTCATTGTTCTATCGAAAGATAAAAATAACATTACATCGGAAAAACGTCGTCAGATTTCTTATAACTCAAAGGGGTTGCGCGTGAAATCGATTTAGAGTTTGAATATAACGGTTTTCAGGCCACCTAACTGTATAGAGACAGCGGTAAAGTTTGAAAATTCTTCTTTATTGCTTGCAGTGTTGCCAGATCAGTGGATTTCCCCCTAGATTTAGGGTTTTTTTAGTCGCGACAGGGGATAAACAGGGGAAAAATTATTTAGAGGGTTTTAAATTGCCGATTAAAAAAAACTAGTTTTGACCCACAAAAATCGATGGCGCATTGTCGAATAGCAGAAGGTCGATTTTGAACCAAACGTAATATCATAACGGCTGACGCCGAACCGCGACAGCCAATTGCAAGAAAGATTCCAGCGGAAAGGCGCGACTCTCATAGGCTATTGCGGGTTTGCGTCAGACGCTATGATATTCATTTATTTAATGCAGTTTTAGAGCATCCCATTGCTCGAGAATAGTATCGACAGCCTGAAGCCTCACCAGCCACCGGCTGTTCGACAGCTTCACGTTTTCTTTCGGTACCTTACCCTCAAGACTACGGTGAACCTCCGCGTATTCTATTTGACGCTTTGTACTAACGGCAAACCAAGCATGCGTTTCACGTACCATGAATTCCAGATGCCTTGGCAAGACTTTGCAACTCTCCTCGGCTACGAGATGCAACGAGTGGCAAATGCACTTGATCACCACAAGCTTTGGATTGATTTCCCGCAATATCGTCGTTACAGAATGATGAATGCCTACGTTTACGCTGGCTCCATCAACCCCCAGACCTAAAAGCTTACTCGAATTTGAATTGTCGCTCTTCAATTGATGCAAAATCACTGCGACAATAGCATCCGAGGTCCCTGCTGTCATCTCAATTAAACGATCAAAAGTCGTCACGACCTTCTTCTTCGATAGAGAGAAATAACGAATCATGAGGCAAAGAACTTTTTTCGTATCTATAGTCGTTGACTCATCGATAATCAAGTGTAGTGCGAATTTCCGATGTCATCGAGAAGGTCTTGCACGATACAAGACGATAAAATATTTTTTATTAGAGCTGAGCATTTTGTCCGATGCAGTTTAAGATCTTTGAGGACTTGAGAATCCTCGTCAAGATCCTTTATCACTAGAGAGAGATGGTCGACAGATTTTATGGACGAATGCTCTGCCACATACATAGCAATTTTCTTTTCAGCTATTTCTCGTTTTTCTGACAGTCACTTTCGCGATTTGTCGATCTTTGGAGCTTGGGCAATGATATTGCGGTTTTTTACGGATTTATCATGCTTCTTTGATGCAGCATGTTACGACAATCCTTTTTTATGCGCCGCGCGAATCGCACAAAACGCTTTGCACGGGTCTCCACCAGGCGACGGTTTTAACCAACCTTTATCGTTAAAAAACAAAAGGGACTTAGACTATACTCTTCAGTAGACAATATAGTAAAGTAAAAATTATACGGAATATTCAATAGAGGATCAGAGGAAGCTATTGAATTTGGCAAAAATCGGTAACCAACATTGAGAAAGATAGTTCCTCGTAAAGCGTAGAGTCGTACAGGGCCCGTCGAGCTTTGATTGTGTGAAATTTCGTCGAATCGATATGCAAATTTTATTTGAATTGTAGATTTTGTTCGTTTTATATGTTTAATTATAAATCACATTACAGGTTTCTTTACCAATTACGGGCTAGTTGTCTTATTATAGGTTACGTATCTTTGAAAGTTGATTCCAACTCCCAACTTTTTACGTACTTCTGTACGTATGGTCTGGTTATTTGCGTTTTGGGCATTTTTTAATTTTTTTTACTCGTTTCTAATTTCCCTAGCTCGCTTTAAATCTTATTAATAAGTTTATTAATACATTTACTAAAAAATATCTATGTAGGTCCAGTGAATTTTTCGTTTACTATGATATAATTCAGGATTTCCCCTTATAGGTCAACACGATACCGTACAGGGGAATGTACAATAGATGCCGCAGCTTGTATTTACATGCCATTGCGGATCCTATGGAATAAGCCAAAAGATGTCACACACTCCACACAGTTCAGATATGAAACACATATTAGTATCCGCTGGTGGATTAGGGATGGCGGTATAAGCCAAACGAGTATCAAAGTACATTGCCTCTTGTGACATAAAGCGTCCTTAAAAATCCGTTTAATAAGTGAAAAGAACCAATGATTAATATCAGGAATTATAGCAACTGGAGGTTAGTCGACAATACTTTATCTACCAAACTTCAGATCGCTATGTCGAGAGTCTTCTCATCGCTCGTGAGTTGTTTGCGACATCAACGCCTCGCCGTGTCGGCTGGTACAAACCTTACTGTCCGGATTTATGATTGGACTCCTTTACTCTAGTCTCCATGAACTCGTCATTACGATTGGCTCTCGTTGTCGTGCTCGTAGTTCGTTCATCTGCATACTTCAGATCGCACGATGAACTTAATCTATAAAAGCAGCGCGGGAAGCCCGTACACCGATTTTAGTATGGACACCGATTCATGAATTTTTTTTTTAAATGTTAAAAATAAAAATCCATTCTACTGAATAATTTTAGATTATATTAAAAAAACATTTAATTCGGAAATGGCTTTTGAAAAAATTTAACACTACCTCCGCAACTTTCAACGTTTCCTTTGAATTATTTCACGAATAATTGATGATCCAATAATCACCAAAGTTACCAAGGTAAAAAAAATTGAGTAGTTTCACTTCCGGTCGCGTGTGGGTTTCACGGGATACATTTTTTTAGGCACGACGCGGCAACAGAAGTATCTCGATAAGTGAAATGATTTCTGTTTCCAAGATATATTTATTGATAAGTAGAATTACATATATCCACAAACACAATGATTCTTTC
The DNA here is from genome assembly GCA_958009045.1 of Oxytorus armatus. Classification (NCBI taxonomy): domain Eukaryota; kingdom Metazoa; phylum Arthropoda; class Insecta; order Hymenoptera; family Ichneumonidae; genus Oxytorus; species Oxytorus armatus. The sequence continues at coordinate 14,147,500 of OY253755.1, forward strand.
ACAGGGAGGTGTATATAATCGCATCGAAATAAAACGACCGCTGAGTAAAAATCTATAGTTAATGCGAAACACACGTTCGACCCGTCGTTATCATTATTATTTATTTATTCATTCTTTCAATTTTTTTCTTCATTTTTCGTATAGCTGAGATTGATTTCGAATTTCGATAAAAATACACTTTTTTTTTCTTTTCGCGTCTTGCCGAGATCTTCCGAACGAAATTTGTTCAACAAAACGGAAGAAAAAAAATTACACTGTACTCGTACGTGCGTGTGTGTGTGTGTGTATTTATGTGTGGTCGAATGATTTTTCGTTTTCGCGGACGTGAAAAGTTTTTTCTCTTTATTTAATTTATTTTTGTTCACCTCCAGATCATGAAATGCTCGCATCGTAATTTATATTTAATTTTTCATAAATTCGATCTGAGTGAATATTGTGCCACCACGAAACGTAAAACTCGTTCGGCCATTACTTTGCAAAAGCGATTCAACGCTGAAAAGCCCTAATGTTTTTATACACCCTTAAAAACGTTGAATTTCTTAACCGCAAGTTGGAAGAAAGCAATGAAAGAAAAAAAAGGAAAAAAAAAAAACACAATCGCTTCGCTTTGGTTAAAGTATTCCCGATGAGATGGAAAGGATTGCTTCTTTGCGAGCGCTTATTTTATTTTTTTGCCGCTCTTCCGTTCTTAACGTTGATTCGACATAGTTTATTTTTTTCACTCCAAAGTAGTTTCGAGTGACACACCGAAAGAACTGTAAAAATAAATTGTCTACTCCCAATTGTTCATATCTCTTGTTTTTCTCGTTTTTTTTTTCCTCTTCTTTTTTTCATCCACTCGATTCTGGATATCGCTACTAAAGGACGTATATTTCTTATCTTCACACTGCGCGTGGCTTGTTATTTTATTTTGTATTTAATTTTTTTTCATTGTGTTCTTTTTAAGCTAAACCGATTATTCTCCGTATAGACCTTATTACCTCTTTACAAAAATCAATTCTTAAACTTATTTAGGGTGGCCCGAGGCCGCTTCACAGGATTTTTTTTTGCCCCCCTTTCGCAAAAAATTCTCTTCAATCCGGATACGCTTCCGGTTTTTTTGTTTCTTTTCTTTTTTTTCCTTCCGATTCTCGAAACTTTCACGATTTCCGCAAATTATCGGACTAAACTGATATGCCACGGATCGTCGCGCTCAAATACCGATGTCCTACTCTTCTAAGCGCGTGAAAAAAAAAAAAACTAAACGCGAAATTACATTTACAAAAAAACGACAAATATTCCAGTTTGACATTCTCGAAAATTTCTATTCCGCAGTTTGATGCGTAAAGAAGAAAAAAATTAACGCGAAACCATAGCCTGGTCGAGTATGGGGATGTGAGAAAAAAAAAAGAAAAAGGGAAACAACATTTATTTTTGCCGGCCGTGTTTTCAAATTTCATCGAATTTCATTGACCTCGCGTTTCATCCGTATAAAATCGGAAAATCTGCAAACTGCATAAATTCATCGAATTCGACACTTTCAACGATCGAAACGTTGAAAATGACTTTGTGCGAAAAAAAAAAAGAGTAAAAAAAAAAAAACAACACGTCACAAGTTTTTAACGGGTCATTAGAATAATTGACGATAATAATTTGAGTAAATTCGTCGTTTCGTAAAAATTCGAATGAGCTAAAATCGAGTGTTATTGAAAAAATTATTGAGAAATTTTTTTTTTTTTCAATATTTAAAAAAATCAAAAAAGAAGCATTTTTTGTTGTTGTTCATTTCCCCATGAAATTTCACCGACATTCTCGCGAATCCTCACGAGAAAGGAGAGAGAGAAAAAAAAATCTCAAAATAATTATCACACAGATGACAATTTTGTATCACGAATACATTTATTGCTCGTTAAACTATCACGATACGAATGACAAAACGCGATAGCTCGTCAGAAGTGCCAAAGAAAAAAAAAAAAAAAAAATGGGCTTGTAAAAAAAAATGTAAAAGTAAATAATCGATCATCGATCGATGTACATGTTGTTTAAATAAATAGGTTTTTTTTTCGTTTGTTTTTTTTTTTTCGATCAACCTGTGACACGACTTCGGGCCTGGTTTACACGACGACATGTCTCAATATATATATATATATATATATATTTTTTTTTTTCAACGTCTATACGCTATAGGTACATAATTAATATTTAAATTATAATTATTAATTATACATATACATATATATATATATCATTATCGTATATATATGTATACATAGCATTATTGTTTAAATGTTTATTGATGCTATTTGTTTTGTTTTTTTTTTTTCTTTTTTTTTTTTACTTCATCGCCTCAGTACACTCACGTGGTAATTTCTATCATCTTAATATATCTAAAATAATATTTTTAACATTTAGCGGTGTGTACTTGTATTTTTTATTTCTTCATGTTTTCTTTCCGTTAATTTTTGTTCTCTTTATTTCTTTTTGTTTCTTTCGTCAATCAATGTTTGTATGCCTGTATACGTGTCTATATAACGTGTACTTTGTGTTTCTGTACTTTTTTTTTTTTTTTTTTTTTTTTTTCGACTCACCCCTTCAACCGGAGTTGCGCGAGACTTGATGCAGGAGCCAATTGAGAATTGACAAGAAATAAAATCAAATCATATTTATCGAGGAAATTGCAACGACACACGTGCATTTCTTTTAATTCCAGGACTTTTTACGCGTACATTTGTCAGCTCCGCGAATAACTAAACCGCGGCGTGTGTTATTTGGCCAACGAAAATTATTTAAAGCAAGTTACACAATTAATTGCTAATAATTAATAATTTTTTTGTTTTTTTTTTTGCATCTCGTTGAGACGAGAGTTTCGTAAGCTGTTCGATCGATTTCAAGGGCAAAGAAGTTTGCAATTATGCGAGGCATTATGCGATAAAAAGGATTTTCACTGATACAGATTTTGTTACAACTGGTGGCCGAATCGAGAAACAAAATGACCGTTGAAAATGATTCGAGAAGGATTTTTATTTAATCGTTATTTTGCAATTCGTTTTTCACGGTTCATTTTCAATTACACAATTACAGTGTGACGCTTCGCGTAATTTTCATTTATCCCGTTTCCATAGATACTTCGTCGCAAACGCCGAAGAACCTTCGTCGTCTAACCTCAAAATTTGCGATTCGTGGCGTTGGTGCCTCGGCGACAAGAGCGCCGCTATCGGCAATCCGTCTCGAGCCAATCAACGTGCAGTTTGACTTTTTCACCAATGAAAATTAACCCTCGGAACATAGCCTCAAACCGTAGAACGTTCAGCAATGTTCCGTCTTCACTTTTACTACATCAATGATCGTACAACGTACTGGATTTTTTTTCCAAATCGAAAATTGAAAAATTCGTTCGAAATACGCGAATGCGTGCGAGGATAAAATAGAAAATATGAGAAAAAGAAATAGCGAAGAGTCTTTGATCACGCTACCCTGGCCAAAGTGCGTGTGCCTCTAATTCTCCTGATCATATACAAATATATAAGCGTTAAACGTGTAATATATTATCATCATCATCATCATATATATATATTTATATATATATATAATTATAAGATCCTAAGATAGTTATTGTATGAACGACTTTCCGAGAAAAAGAAATGCATGCCCCTTGTTATTTAATTTTTTTTAACAGCCAACCAGCACTTTACGACGTAAGGTCAGAAGGGTTTATTAATGCCACTTCGCGTTTTAAAAGTTCTTGGGGTTTTTTTTATCTTTCTTCATTTGCTTTTTTTTTCTTATCTTTTTTTTTTTTTCATCAAAAAAACTTTTCCTCTTGTTCGACAGCCCTCGGCATGACTCCGTATCGAACGATTTTTATCGCATTTACCCAACGATAAAGCTCTATCGATAGCACAATCGAATGAGGCTGTCGAACATTTTCCAGATAATTTATCAAATCCCAACCCACATAACCTCACCCAAAATTTCGCGACGCTCAGTTTTTCCTTTTTTTCCTCGAAAATTCGTGGACTTGTTCGCGGTTTTTGGAATGATATAGAATAATATCTCGAACCCTTTCTGCGTTTTTTTAAACTGTAAATACGTTAGTGATTTTTTTAGTCTTCCTTAATTATACAGTTGCTTTTTTTTTTCTTCATTTTTTTCGCGCTAATTCTTTCGAGCCCCAAGTCCCGAAGTAGACAATCAGTCGCGCGATATTAAGTTTAGACTCAAGTTCAAATTTGAATCGCACTTTCTGTTCATATTGAAGTTTGAACTTACATTTATAGTTCAGATAAAAATTGATATCGCCATTGTTCCTTTACTTATGTCTTTCTAGCGTTATACTCGGTGTTCCGCACAAGCTTGAACCGAAGTTGGAAAATTGTTTTCGAGTCAAGTTCAAATTCGAGTTTATGCTTGAGTTATACACCTTATGCGGTAACGTATAGAATGCATAAATCAAGTTTAGATGCCCGCAAATGTCGTCCTATTCCGGATCTGTGATATCATATTTTGAACTTAAGTTTTAACTTAAGTTTAAACTTAAGTTTGGATTTAAGTTAATACCTGAATTAATACTCAGGTTCAAATTCAATTTCAAACTTATGTTCAAACTTGAGCCTATACTCAAGTCGGAATGTAATTTTATTCTTAAGTCCAAACTTACGCGTATATTAAAGTTCAAACTTAAGCTTCTACTCAAGTTCAAATTTCAGTTTATGCTCAAGTTCAAACTTCAGCGTGAACGAAATAAATTCTGAGCTTAAGTTTATCCCTAAATTCGTGCTGATGATTGCCGATTCGAGCGCCAATTAGACATTTAAGTACTTGAAAATTGAATGATCGAAAAGAGGCAGTGGGAATCGACGAGAGTGTAAGAGAAGGGTCGTTTGAAGGGAAATTCGAGCACTCGACGAAGAAAGTAAAAATAAAAAAATGTCATTTCATCGACGGACGTTCTGATATTTTGAGAGTATCTTATTTTTCTTCGCTTCTTTGTTCGTTTGAATTTTTTTTTTTTTTTTTGCGATTACGCTTCTTACAACTAAGTTATAATGGCTAAACTCACGTTCGTGTGTTATTTCAATATCATTTGCGGTATTTTGTTTTTTTTTTTTTTTATTATTAATATTATTTTTTTTTTTATAAAGCTGCTATCGAGATTGCTCGCCGCTTTGAGGGCAAAAAAGCTGCGATTACTTGCAGCTGCGATTAATACGTAGTGTTCTTCATTTTTTTTTGTGGTTTCGTTTTGTTATTCATATCATTACCGCAAAAAATATCAGAACTCAAAAGTGCTGTTTATGGTTGTGTGTATGAGCGTGTGTGTGTGTGTGTGTGTGTATGTATGTGTGTGTGTTTGGATGGGAGGAAAGAGAACTCGAAAGTGGACAAAAATTGTATTTTTCATTTTGTAAATGTAAAAATTATTCCATTTTCATATTCTTGTTGTTACTGTTGTAAATTTCGATGTTCCTTAAACCCGGGCCGGGGGAGGGGGGGGGGGGGACGACGCGTCAATCGCGATTGAAATCGTAATTACGGATTTCAGACACGGCTCGTAAAACACTGAACGAAATTCTGCAATTATCAACGACATCGTTTTATGGCACGTAAACTCGCGATTCTCGATAAGGTTGAAACGTTTTCGAAAGCGAATTTTTCCTCTTTCCTCTTGTTTCTCAAGATTTTGCTTCGCGAGCATCTGTTTGTGTTTGTGTGTATGCGTGTGTGTGTGTGTGTGTGCTTTTTTTGTTTCCGATCGAACGCGCGTCAGGCGCGATGTGACTTTTATCGATGAGAAAAAAAAATAACGCTACAGATTCCCAGAGTTAGATTTGGGATGAGTGAAAAAGAAAAAAAAAAGAAAAATGAAAAGGAAAAAAACATATATATATATATGAGAAAAAAAAATCGCGAGGTATTTATTCTTTGACCTCGAAATATTTGTAGGTAGGATTTTCGTAGCCGTTTATCTGCATATTGGCGACGTGTCGTTCCTCAGGCGTTGCCGCCTGATCTACCTCGATAAAACCCTGTAAAAGAAAAAAAATTAATTTTTCACATTCAATCCCTAAGCTTGTACGAAAATTGACGAGATGAGCTATTAAGAAACAAAAAAAAACGTTAATTAACTTCGAAATATCCGATGAGATCGGATATATCGATAATACCAAACAAGCTTGTTAAAATGTGCCAAAAATGCCGACGTATTTCAGAAAACAATCAATATCATTATCAATACGTGAAGTGTTTTTTTTTTTTTTTCAGGAAATTTTATAATAATTGAAACAGAGATAAATTTTTTTCCGATTTTACCTGGCTGTGAGGGCTTCTAGCGCTGCGCCTTTTGAATACAGCAACGCCCACAACCGCCGCCGCCATCAGAGCGATACCGGCAAATGCGAGCGTGAAGTAAACCGATCGGCTCTCTCTGTGATAAACTTCCCGTCTAACGGAGTATCCCTGATAAAATAGATCGTAAGTTTTATAAAAAAAACAAAATACATCAGTCGTCTGTAATTGTGGAATATACAAATTAAATCGTTATCCCAAAAATGTTATATTGGATCTTTACAGTCGAAAATTGTGAACATATCGTCTTTACTATCGATCGTTTAATAATAGTTACAAATGAAACTGGAATATTAATATTATATCTTCAATAGTTGTCTGTTGAATTTTAATAGCGACTATTAACACTTTCAGTGACCATAGAAACATTTCGACCGAATTTTTAACAGTTGACTATTTAAACATTAATAGTAATTAATGCCACTTCAGTACTTAGTTTTTTATACTAATAGTACCTATTTCATAGTTACCATTGAATCTATCGTACTAACTATTGAATTTGCAATAGTATTTATTGCACAATTAATAGTCACAATTGAAACTTTAATAGTCACAATTGTAACTTTAGTACTGACTATTGAAGCTTCCAAAGACACATCCAAACCGTTAATAATCAGTATTGAAACTTAAAGGAATACTATTAACGTTCGTCAGGAATGACTTCAATGTTCAATAGTCACTATAGGCATTTCAATAGTCAATATTGTAACTTTAATAGTCACAACATAAACTTCAATAGTCATGATTGTACTTTTAATAGTGACTATTAACGTTTCAATAGATACATCAGAAACTTCAATAGTCACGATTCTACTTTAAATAGTGACTATTAACGCTTCAATAGACACAGCTGAACTTTTAATATTCGCTATTGAAATTTCGATAGCGACTATTGAACCTGCAATAGTTGTTATTAAAACTTCAGTAGTTACGAATAAACCTCATTAAGGTAGTAGACTGGTAACTTAAGCCGATTTTCATGTCTTTTTTGGAGGGCGTTTTTTTATAGGAAAATAAAAATGAATCGTTTTGGATATTTAGAATGTTTTTATTTACATATTAAAGATACAAAAAAAAATTTGTTTGAAAATATTTAATAGTTTATTATTATTATTGATCGAAGTTGGCACCTCGAAAAAAAAGCGCGTGGGTGGCCCCGGTAATTTTGGCTCTTGATGTTATCTGAAATAAAAAATTCTTGATAATTCTTAATCTATAGACATGTCACTCTGGTCGGAACTACTGAAGTTACATTTCATGGATAAATAACAAAATGGCGGACTTTGGAAAAAAAAGTCCTTTTATTTTAGCAAAGAAGCGGTCCGCCATTTTGTTATTTATCCATGAAATTTAACTTCAGTAGTTCCGACCAGAATGACATGTCTATAGATTAAGAATTATCAAGAATTTTTGATTTCAGATAAAATCAAGAGCCAAAATCATCGGGGCCACTCACGCGCTTTTTTTTCGAGGTGCCAACTTCGATCAATAATAATAATAATAATAAACTATTAAATTTTTTCAAAAAAATGTCTTTTTGTATCTTTAATATGTAAATAAAAACATCCCAAATATCCAAAACGATTCATTTTTATTTTCCCACAAATAAACGCTCCAAAAAAGACATGAAAATCGGCTTAAGGGAGAACACCACTGTAACCCCCGTTTCTTTTCACATTTTTCAAGAATTTTTTTTTGTGGGAAAAAAAAGAGATATTCGAAAAATTTTTTTGGGTTTTGTTCCTTGTTTATTAATGTATGAAAAAACTTTTTTTTCTCATTTTTCACGCCGCATGGTGGCGTTGGGGAAGTTCTCGCGTCAGGTGCTGTCATTTCCGCGGCACGCAGCAGAACTCTCTTCAACGTCGATCTGAAAAAAAATACCGAGTGTTTTCGTTAATAATATGATATTTTGAAGAGAAGTACATAGGGATTTGGAAAAATATTGTTTTAAAAAATAGGCACTCCTTTGAAATTAAAGTTAATTTCAAAGGCGTGCCTATTTTTTTTAAAACAATATTTTTCCAAATCCCTATGTACTTCTCTTCAAAATATCATATTATTAACGAAAACACTCGGTATTTTTTTTCAGATCGACGTTGAAGAGAGTTCTGCTGCGTGCCGCGGAGATGACAGCACCTGACGCGAGAGCTTCCTCAGCGCCACCATGCGGCGTGAAAAATGTGAAAAAAATGTTTTTTGATACATTAATAAACAAGGAACAAAACCCAAAAAAATTTTTCGAATATCTCTATTTTTTCCCACAAAAAAAAATTCTTGAAAAAAGTGAAAAAAAACAGGAGATCACAGTGGTGTTCTCCCTTAAGGGCGGGGTAAGGGTTTTCACTTTCGAAAAATCGATTTTTTTTTGTCTTATCTTATTGTTTAACATTTCAAGAATATGTCCTTAAAATTTTAAACCGATCGAAGCAATATTCTTGAAGTTATTGTCTTATTAATCTCCTGGCCTTTAACGCTATACCTCTAACAGCTGCGGGCGGCCGTGTTAGCAGTGCAGCTGTCGAACAGGTATACAGTTTATTCATTGCTATTGTATATATAGTATATAGTGTATACTATACACTACAATATTTTAAAAGAAGAAACGAGCTGGAATCGATGATTCTGTGTAAGTTGGAAAAACAAAAAATTTTCTTCACTTTTTTACTTCATAAACTTTAGACGCGTTTTTCTCAAAACTACTTTTTCAAAGTCCGTGTTCACTGCCATTTGAAAACTACTTGACCGATTCATTTCAAACTTTGTACACATTTACTACATATAAAATACCTCCCCCCAACGTTTAGTTAAATTTTTTTTTTTTACATTAAGGGTGTTTCCCACCCACAAAATGGCGGAATTTTTCGTGGAAAATAACAGTTCACACTTTAGATGGCCGCCAAAAATTATTAAATGAAAAAAAAAATTATCAGAGAACGTTGGGGGGAAGATTTGATTATAATTTGACTAAATTTTCATGGTTTTTCATTTTCAGATAATTTCCAGCCGAGTTATAGTGAACACCGCAAATTGTTTTTTTTTCCAAGACGTTCTGGGGGAAGCTCTGTTACGGGCTTATGCTTCAATATTTCTGCATGAAAAAGTTACACAACATTGTCAAAAGTATGCTCAATAATGACCAAAAGGTTCGAATAAAATTGCTCAATCCATATTTGAGAAAAAAAATCGCAAAAAATTGTTTTTTTTTAACGCTGAAACCCTTACCCCTCCTTTAAGTTACCAGACTACTACCTTAATCGCTATTGAAACTTGAAGAAATACTATCAAAATTCTTCGGACCAAACTACATATTGACTGTTTCATAGCAGTTTTACGAACATCACTATAGTCAGCATAGAAAGTGTAATAGTCAGTATGAAAAATTTCTGTAATACACACGACTAAAATTTGACGTAGAGTAACTATCGAACTTTTCACAATAATTACTGACACTTCAATAGTCACTCTCAAAAATTTGATAGCTATTATTGTCACTTGATTAATAACTATTGAACCCTTAACGATAATTATCAAACCTCAAATGGTTGCTATTTGTATAGCTGCTATTGAACATTTCATAGTCACTATCAAAACTTGAATAGTCCGCATTTAAGTATTGAATATTCGAATACCGCGACTTTCACAATGACTATTCAATCTTTCGGAATTGCCATTCACTTACTACTGAAATCCAGTATATTTATAAGACTCATAGTCACTTTCCGCGATGTTTCAACATCCGAAGACGTGGAAGAGTCGCGGGAGAGGGGGAGGTGTCCAAGAAATTTCTGATAACTCACCGGTTCCGAGTGAGAAACGTCATGAGTCATACTGTGAGCTGCTCTGACGATTCCCTCGTTGTGCATCGCTGCAACAGCCGCCTGCTGTTGTGGTTGGGCTTGCGGCGGTTGCTGTTGCTGCTGCGGTTGTTGCTGTTCTTGCTGTTGTTGTGGTTGCTGCTGTGGTTGCAGTTGTGGTTGGGCAACCGGAGCGTCCTTCTTCTCGATGACCGGCTCACCTTCTTCGTGTTGCTCCTGCTCCGTTCTCAATTCGCCCCTTTCCACTTTTCGTTGCTCCTTACGCTCGCGTTCCAGGGCCTTTTGATGTTCCTTCTCTGCGATGGAATTGTCGAAATACAAAAATTTGCCGCCGGTATTTTTTTTTCGTAAAAAAGCCTCGACGGAAAAGTGTCGAGTGTAAAAATTTGTCTCGCGGCAATGTCGAGTTAAATAACTGACCTTGCTGTTTACTGGCCACGTCCGCTTGGTATTTATCCAATATGGCCGCTTCCGCCTCCGGAGTCATCGCTAGTAGAAGACCCGGTGTTTCATCCTTGCTCCTGAGGGCCAACACATAATCATCCATCAGCCGTCCGATTTTTGCACTCAACTCCGGATACCTATGAACGAATACCACACGGGGAAAAAGAAAAAAGAAAAATTTGTTAATCGCATCATTTGTCCCCGGCTATCCGGCCCCGTGCCCGTTAATATCCAATTATCCGGTCAATTTCATTCGTAGCGGTAATTACTACCGACTACCACTAAACTACACAGTTCGAATCCAATTTCCAGCCTATGCGGAATCGCAGGAATTTTCGTACTCGGATAATCCGATTAAAAGAAGCGAAATACAGAGAAGTTTGTGACAAGTGTGATTGGAGAGGGGGGGGGGGGGGGAGGATAAGTTTTTAATCGCTTCCAACTACCGTTCCAGCATCAAGAGGCTCTGATTGGTGATCCTGTCGATTTCCGCCAGGTGCTCGAGGGTCGCCGGTTTCTCACGTTGCGCCTGCTCGAGGCTACTGTCCAGCAGATGTTTGTAATGAGCGATTGTGTGATGCCTGTCCTTGTGAAGAGCCCTCAGTAATTTTTGCAGGCACTTTTGTATTCGGTGCATCTAAGTGTTTTCAACATTAACGGAGAAACGGATTTAAGTACAAATTGTCAAAGTTTTCGTATGTTTAATTGCGATTTATACACACAGCGATTTGGAGTAGGTGGTAGGACGATCGAGCGATTCGTGATAATTTTCCAAGCATAACTAATTGGACGTTTTTGTCAATTACTTCGCATAGATTTTTAATCAGTGGCATAAAAATCATGTTAAAAAAGACATATCGCGAAATGTTCTCGAAATGCGATTTATTTAAGTATTAGATTGGCAACAATGGGACGCATCGAACTCTGGGCCATGTTAGAATGCATATAATCGATATTCATGAAAAAAAAAACAAATAATCGATTTTCCAGAAATAATTCAAAACCGCTCACTTTCAGATCCGTCCGAATTTTTGTTTAGAATATCACTGTCAATCCACCATTATCCGCTTTGCCACCTATTCCAAATCATCCTGCGAGGCTGAAGTGTTCAATGGGCACTGCCATTAATTTACAGAATTCAATTAAAAACAAGCACACAACTCTACACGCGCAAAGTCAACAACGAACAACAAAACGCTGAACTAAAAACGAAAAAGGCTTGAAATGGAATATCATAAAGTGTCATCAACTGAACACGGTCCCCGACTGTACATATCGATAATTGTTTCTGATATTTCGAGTTTTTCTGTGTTGAGCCTGTAGAGTTTTTTTTTTTAGTGTGGTGGTTTTTCTTTCCTTTGATCTTTTCGCTAAGGATTGCAAAGAGAGCGATATTGGACTTACGTTAGGCGGCGTTTCATTCAGAGCTGCCGTGTAACACGACATTGCTTCCTCGTTCCTCTGCTTCACAGCTTCCTGAAAGCCGCGTAATTTGAACGAATTATGTAAAGTGGGCGCGCGTGGGATTCGATGACTGTAAAAAGTAGTCGGAAGTAATCCGATATGTCTGAGAGAGCACTCGGAGAGGGGCTTTTGGGGTTGGGGCGGGGGGGGGGGGGGTGGATCAAATAGGCTTTGGCACCTGCTTGAGGCCTTTTTTTGTTTGCTAAATGCTAGTGAGACGCACTTGAACGCGTTGTTGATGCATCGCGCTAAGCTGGTGTTTCTCGGCTGCGCCACTAGCTTCCAATGCGGCAACTGTTTCTTGGAACCTCGCAGTCATCCAACGTTTGAAGGCATCGGCAGCAACGGGATTCCTCGCTCTGATGTCCTGATACCTTTCTTCAAGATCGCTCCAGTCCTTCATCACCTGAAAACGTTGTAGCACAGGGGATTTCGACACCAATGCTTTCCACCCCTTCGAAATCCTCTTTTTTTTCTCAATTGCCTCGTCGAGTAATGTCGACGGTATTCATCAATTATTCGGGTCTCTATTGAAACTTTCAATTGGGCTATTTTTTTTTTTTTCGTCTAATTGCTTCACCGTATGCTCACCTCCAGGGGGCAAGACTAGCCGCGAGTTATTGAATTCGAAAAGTATCGTCAAGACTGCCTACACCCTCCAGGGGTTTCCGTTCGAATCCCCGTGTTCGATATTCCTTTGAGGACAATCTATGTTATGTAACTTAGGAAGTCACGGTCACGAGTAGTCCGGGAGTGTCTAAGATTGGCCACAATTCGTTGAATGAATTTCATTCGACTTTGAGGCAGTGAAAGACATGTCGAATGATGTTGAACGAAATGGTCTTTTGCAATATTTCTTAAGGACACGATTGTCCTAAACCTCCTCGCTCGAATAAGGTAGTATGATAGTAGGTCGATCAGGCAGCGGAGTTTTCTATTAACATCGATAACTTCAATAGTCACTATGGGAATGTCAATAGTCAATATTGTAATTTTAATAGTTACAGCTGAAACTTCAATAGTCACGATTGTATTTTTAATAGTGACTATTGACGCTTCAATAGACACATCTGAAGCTTTAATAATCACTGTTGAAATTTCGATAGTGACTATTGAACCCGCAATAGTCATTATTCGAACCTTAATAGTTGAAACTGAAGCTTCAATAGCTACCAATAAACTTCATTAATCACTATTGACACTTAAAGAAATACTATGAAAGATCCCCAAGACTGACTATTCAATTTTCAATAGCCTACTATAGGAACTTCAATAGTCAACACTGTAACTTCAATAGTCAACACTGTAACTTCAATAGTCACGACTGAAACTTCAATATTCACGTTTGTACTTTTAGTAGTGACTATTGACGCTTCAATAGACAAATCTAAACTGTTAATAATCACTATTGAAATTTCGATAGTGACTATTCAACCTAAAATAGTCATTGTTCAAACCTTAATAGTTGCAATCGAAACTTCAATAGTTACTAATAAACTTTATTAATTACTATTAAAACTTGGAGAAATACTATTAAAGGTCCTGAAGACTGAGTGTTTAATTTTCAATAGTCACTATAGGACTTTCAATAGTCAATATTGTAACGTGAATAGTCACAACTGAAACTTCAACAGCCACGATTGTACTTTTACAAGTGACTATTAACGGTTCAATATACACATCTAAACCTTTCATAATCATGATTAAAATTTCGATAGTGACTATTCAACATAAAATAGTCATTATTCGAACCTTAATAGTTGAAATTGAAACTTCAATAGCTACCAATAAACTTCATTAATCACTATTGACACTTAAAGAAATACTATGAAAGGTCCCCAAGACTGACTATTCAATTTTCAATAGCCTACTATAGGAACTTCAATAGTCAACATTGTAACTCGAATAGTCACGACTGAAACTTCAATATTGACGATTGTACTTTTAGTAGCGACTATTGACGCTTCAATAGAACACATCTAAACCTTTAATAATCACTATTGAAATTTCGACAGTGACTATTCAACCTAAAATAGTCATTGTTCAAACTTTAATAGTTGCAATCGAAACTTCAATAGTTACTAATAAACTTTATTAATTACTATTGAAACTTGGAGAAATACTATTAAAGGTCCTCAAGACTGAGTATTTAATTTTCAATAGTCGCTATTGGAATTTCAATAGTCAATATTGTAACTTGAATAGTCACAACTGAAACTTCAACAGTCACGATTGTACTTTTACAAGTGACTATTGACGGTTCAATAGACACATCTAAACCTTTCATAATCATCATTAAAATTTCGATAGTGACTATTCAACCTAAAATAGTCATTATTCGAACCTTAATAGTTGAAATTTAAACTTCAATAGCTACCAATAAACTTCATTAATCACTATTGAAACTTAAAGAAATACTATGAAAGGTCCCCAAGACTGACTATTCAATTTTCAATAGCCTACTATAGGAACTTCAATAGTCAACATTGTAACTCGAATAGTCACGACTGAAACTTCAATATTCACGATTGTACTTTTAGTAGCGACTATTGACGCTTCAATAGAACACATCTAAACCTTTAATAATCACTATTGAAATTTCGATAGTGACTATTCAACCTAAAATAGTCATTGTTCAAACTTTAATAGTTGCAATCGAAACTTCAATAGTTACTAATAAACTTTATTAATTACTATTGAAACTTAGAGAAATACTATTAAAGGTCCTCAAGACTGAGTATTTAATTTTCAATAGTCGCTATTGGAATTTCAATAGTCAATATTGTAACTAGTCACAACTGAAACTTCAACAGTCACGATTGTACTTTTATAAGTGACTATTGACGGTTCAATAGACACGTCTAAACCTTTCATAATCATTATTAAAATTTCGATAGTGACTATTTAACCTGAAATAGTAATTATTCAAATCTTAAGAGCTACAATTGAAATTTCAATGGTGACTAATAAGCTTCATTAGTAACTATTGTCACTAATAATACTTTGTTTGTACAGGGTTAGATTCATAACCTTTATTTTCGAAGAGGCCCACTAACTTTTCCTTCAACTATCTGTAGGGGCGCACCTAGTGGCAACCAAGGGGAAGTGCTTAGACGAAAAAAAAGCCAATTGGACAAACAGGTTACTAATAGCGGCGTTGTCATCGTTGGTGTCATGGCCGTTAAGAGATTCAAATGTAGACTACAATGAACTATTGTTCGACATGATTTGCAGCGAAAATAAAAATATTCTCGTAGTGCAACGAGAATCTCAGAGAATTAAAGATCCACAAAACCCCTTAAAATTAATGTTTTACGATAAAATTGAAAGAAATATGTAAATATATTGACACTGGCGGCAACACATACAGTTCTTATATCAAACAAAAATATTCCTAAGTATTTAATGGTGGATAATTTTTATAAATTTTCGTCTCGAAAACTGCAGTTTCAAGATGGTCATTAATTTTCCTCATTTGATATTTTAACATCTCGAAGACCTTTGAACGGAAATTTACGTTTATATCATTATTCGACCACAAGAATGACTCTTCACTGCGCCATCGAAATGAGACTCCTCACTCTTTTTCTAACTGAACACGTAAAAATAAGAATATACAAATTTGTATCCGTGAGAAAATACGTTCGTGAAATAAGAATTAATTAACAACTAACGAAAGTCGCCCACGAATAATTGACAAAATGAGATGATCGGAAAATTAAAAAAAAAAATACGAATAAAAATCTTCTAACAAGAATCAGAGCGAATCAAAAATGGGGGAGGGGTGTATTTTATTTTTTATCCTTTTCTTTACTGTATATTTCATTAGGACTCCGCCGGGGCTTACCTTGGTCACTTTTTCCTTGTGAACTTCCTCCAGTCTCATCTGAGCTTGTTTGTAACTCTGATGCTCGGATCTCGGATCGAAGTGTGTTAGATAAGGATCCGGTGTACCCTGAGGTTGTGACGGTTGCAGAGTGCTCGAGCTCACGGGAATTGGCATTGCCGTAGCTTCCTGTTTGCTTTTCTCGGTAGTTGGTGCGGTAGTCGATGGTCGCCTTGAACATTTTTTTTTTTCATTGTTTGATCAGAATTGCAAATAATGCATTGTTTTCATGTCGCGTTATTGGAGTACTTAACAATATATTTTTTCAATGGATAATGAGAGTTTCTTCATTACCTATTATTTTCGTAATTAGCGATGAAGATTTATCAATTATCCATTATTGTTATAATGAGCAATGAAATTCAATCGATTGTCCATTATTTTGACAATCTGGCATCATGGAATTGAACATTCATCATTTCGGTAACGGGGAATGAAATTTTATCCATTACCCATTATTTTGGCAATGGGTAATGTAATTTTATTCATTAACCATTATTTTGAAAATGGATAATGGAATTCTATCAATTATCCATTATGTCAAAAAGGGGCAATGGAATTCAATCTATTATCGATTGTTTAAATAATGGATATTATAATTCAATCCATTATTTAAGTAATGGATAATAGAATTCAATCCATTATTTTGGTAATTGATTTTTAAATCTTATCGAATATCCATTATTCTGGTAATGAGTAATGTAATTTTAATCAATAACCATTATTTTGGTAATGGTTAATGGCATTCAATCCATTGTCCATTATTTGATAATGCATAATGGAATTCTATCAATTATCCATTATTTTAGAAATGGGCAATGGAATTAGATCTATTATCGATTATTTAAGTAATGGATTTTGAAATGTTATCAATTAACCATTATTTAAGTAATGGATAATAGAAGGCAATCGACTGTTTTGTTAATGAGCAATGTAATTTTATTCATTAACCATTATTTTGGTAATGGTTAATGGTATTCAATCCATTACCCCTTATTTTGATAATGCATAATGAAATTCTATCAATTATCCATTATGTCAAAAATGGGTAATAGAATTCAATCCATTATCGATTATTTAAATAATGGATATTATAATTCAATCCATTATTTTGGTAATGGATTTTGAAATCTTATCGATTATTCATTATTCTGGTAACGAGTAATGTAATTTTATTCATTAACCATTATTTTAGTTATGGTACTCAATCCATTGTCCATTATTTTGATAATGTGTAATGGAATTCTATCAATTATCCATTATTTAAAAAATGGGCAATGGAATTCGATCCATTATCGATTATTTAAGTAATGGATAATATTCAATCCACTATAATGGATACCACTATAATGGAATCCACTATAATAAATAGTATTCAATCCACTATATTGGTAATGGGTAATATAACTTTATTCATTAACCATTATTTTGGTAATGGTTAATGGTATTGAATCCATTGTCCATTATTTTGATAATGCCTAATGGAATTCTATCAATTATCCATTATGTCAAAAATGGGCAATCGAATTCAATCCATTATCGATTGTTTAAATAATGGATATTATAATTCAATCCATTATTTAAGTAATGTATAATAGAATTCGATTCATTATTTTGGTAATTGATTTTGGAATCTTATCGAATATCCATTATTCTGGTAATGAGTAATGTAATTTTATTCATTAACCATTATTTTAGTAATGGTATTCAATCCATTGTCCATTATTTTGATAATGTGTAATGGAATTCTATCAATTATCCATTATTTAAAAAATGGACAATGGAATTCGATCCATTATCGATTATTTAAGTAATGGATAATAGAATTCAATCCACTATATTGGTAATGGGTAATAGAATTCGATCCAGTATTTTGGTAATTGATTTTGAAATCTTATCCAATATCCATTATTCTGGTAATGAGCAATGTAATTTTATTCAATAACCATTTTGGTAATGGTTAATGGCATTCAATCCATTGTCCATTATTTAATAATGCATAATGGAATTCTATCAATTATTCATTATTTCAAAAATGGGCAATGGAATACCATAATCCATTATTTTGTTAATAAATGATATAGTTCAATCCATTATCCATTAATTTAGTAAAGGATAATGGAGCTTTGATGCACTTTTTGATTTTTTAAATGATCAACGTCATTATCTTAACATTAAAATTTTGAAATTAAATAGAGCATGAAAACGAAAAATCAGTAATTAATTCACGCGACGGTGAAAAGCTGAAAAGTGCTGATTCGAGATTGATATGAGTCCGATACATACGATGAGCCCGTTGTTGTATCGTAGTCATCGAGATAAGCCTCGTCGCTGTCGTCGTCGTAAGCTTGATCGCTGAGGACGTCCTCGAGATCACCGTCGGACTCGTCCTCGTCCTCGCCGTCCCCGTCGAGATCGTCGTCGTCATCAAGATCATCATCGTCTTCGTCAATATCATCGTCCACTCCTTTCGGGATTGGTAGATCAAAGGGTTTCTTTGGCTTTATATTATCTGTAACGAGGAATGAAATGATAAATCGTTTGTATTGGGAAATTTCATCGTTAATATGATTATTTTCAGGAGCGAGTAGTTGGGACCTTTGTAGTCTATATACAGATGGAAAATAAAAGAATAGTTCATATCATCGTTTAGGAAAGAAGAAAAAATGATTTTGCGGCTAGGGTGGCTCCACTCTCGCGAATTTGTCGAGCGAACTCACAGAATAAATATAGGTTATGTTCGCAACGAAAAAATTGTTCAATACACTAGGATCTCGATCTTAAAAGGATGTATCACACCCGCCTGTCACTTCGAAAACGCAAAACGTCCTTTCTCCGAAATGACACAACCGATTTCGATGAAATAAGCTTAGCCACTGGTGTACGGTGGCAAAAAGTGGCTAACCTTTTTTCAGCCCGATCCGTTGTAACGTTTTGGAGAAATTACCGATAAGAATTTTGAGCTACCTCTCTTGCAATCACGTGGTACATGTGCACCTTCCGTTTAAACGTAAACAATGTCATCCGAAAGAGCATAAGGCCAATAAGAAATGAAGCTACCGAACGTATTTCATTATCAGGCCCGAAATAATATCTGTGTAGGTTTATGTTCGATGAATCGATTGAAACGGCGTTTGGTCTCTGTCGAAGCCGCTTGTGAGTGAGAGGTTATGTTTGGGGGCTTGTGGTTTTATGGAGGATGGAGTTGAATAGAGAGGATTTTAGGCGTTCGATGCGCCAGACCATTTATAGGAATTCTTTTCTACGCGTACATATTGTGCCAGCAGCGATTGTCTGGATATTGAATGGACCCGAACCGGGGAACGGGGTTGGAGGTGGAGAAGGATGACATAGAGCGGAAGAAGCGTGGGTAAGGGGTGCAGATGCAGGATAATCTGGACGGAATTTGACGGCTTTCGATCAGGGAATAGGAGAGATGACGCGAGGGAAGCAGGAGCAGTGATGAGTTTGGTCGGGAGAAGGGAAGAGATGAAGAGGAGGTGGAAAATAAAAAAAATTATTCGATCCCCGGAGTCCTCAGTTATGTGTGTATAGATTGCCGGTAATCCCGACACATTTTCATCATGATCTTTCGAGCGTTTATACGTTGCCGAATAAATCGTTTTTTTTAGTTCCTTATTATGCTGTTTGATTGACAAGGCAGGAAATTAGAAGAGAGGCTCTTGTGGACGATAGAAGATTGAGAATTGATATTTGCAGAAATGAACCTGCTTACTTGCTGGTTTACGACAAATATTCACTTCACGATTTTATCTACTCAATCCAAAAGGTTAATCTGCCATTACTGGGAGCGGGGGGGGGGGGGGAGGGGGGGATTAAGGGATAACACCCCTGTAGCGGAAGAAAAAAAAGGCCAAAATTTGACGATTAATTTTGGGAGTATCAAAAAAGGATTTCTTTTCAGAGGGTTTATTCAATACATATTAAAGTATGACCGAAGATTTTTTTTATTATTCATTTTGATACAAAATGGCGGCGACAGAGCCCTTCTTGAAAATCGTCTCAAACTGAGAGGACGTATTACTTGAATACCGTTGCACAGATCGATTTGAAATTTTGATAGTAGCTTCACAATGACATTCTCTATCGGAGTACGTAGCCGTTTTTCGATTTAATGTAAACTTTTTTTTTTATAAACAATTTACTGCTCTTTTTTGGCAAAATATCGATAAATTTTTTCAAAAGTGCACAATTTCTACAAAATTTGATTAAAAAAAAAGCGGCCACGTACTCCGATAGCCAATAGTATATGGATTATAAATTTTTTTTGCTTTCATGTTCCAGGTCTTGTAGTTCACGAGAAATCCGTCCACCCGTGAAGGTGTTTTAAAATAAGATGATTTTCAAAACGGACTCTGTCGCCGCCATTTTGTATCAAATTGATGATAAGAAATTTTTCTTTCGTACCTCAATATGTGTTAAAGAAAGCCTCTGAAAAGAAAACCTATTCCTTTTCTCATACTCCCAAAATAAATCGTCAAAGTTAGGCCTTTTTTCCTGCCGCTAGAGTGGTCTTACACCTCATGGTCCTGACCCACCGTATACTCCGTAATTCAGTTCAAGGTAGGCTGTAAATTTCGATTCAGGATATCGAAACAGGGTTCGGGGAACAGATGAGAGTTTGGTCGATGCAACAGCGGCGATACTAGAGGCTGAATGAATGAGAATTGTGTTACTAGAGTTGACCAAAGTATGAAAGTGTAGAGTTGAGGGAAGGACAGGTGCTAGAATAATCAGTGCATCGAGTCCGAAGGGTGGTTCGAGTCTCTTTCGGATAATAGGTCTGATGTCTTCCGGGCTGTTGTCTCGGGCAAATGGGGTGGACAAGGCGTTGCTAACTAGGTTCTCGAGATCCGGTACCCATTCTCCAAGAATAGATACGTTGATGAGCTTGCTGACTTCTCGTCATTCCGCAAACGCGAACAAAAGCCTTCGTCTCGTTTCCATATAAACATACCGCACTCAGCTACAATCGTGTGTATATGCGAGGGTATGTTGCGCTTTTTATCTGGGTCATGCGAGAGGTGTTTGAGTGGACAGGCATGCCAGTTCTCCTGAGGACATATCAACGTGCGCCCATTCCAACGCCCCTTCCCACTACTGCACAACATCCCGGGCTTTTTTCTTCCCTCTCTCATACGCTATCTTCGTTTCGTTCTTCCTTTTTTTCTTCGTCAACTTCCTTCCGAATGAGAAAAAGCACATTTGCCCTCGGTTGACTTTCATCGTGATTCGACCCGAGGGCTCGACGAAGTAGACAATTATGAGAACGATCATGATTATTTAGCTTTGGATTCTGGGTCCGGCACGTATTCACAACTTGATGTTTACATCAGTCGACGACTTTACACTTGATCCTAGAATTTTTTTTCGACTTTACATTTCGAGAGTGGATTCATTCGCTTCGAATGACCGGCAGTCAAATTAAATGATAGTTGATTAATGCCTTCAGAGATTCTACACAACACAGAATCCAGAGGCTATTGAAATAATGTACCAGTGGTAAGTGTACACGCAAGAAAAAAAAACACATGTCAAAGTGTAATTAGACTTAACGTATTTTTATTTAGTTAATTTATTACTTTACCAAGATCTCAACACAAAATAAACTATATACTTCATCGACTCTGCACGTTTCAATATTGCACGTTTCGACTCTACACGTTCCAACGCTACTGGTTCCCATTCGACGCTTTCCGACTCTGCACGGTTCGCCCTCGTAGTAATCAAGCTGCGCATCAACTCTATACAAAGTGCAAAGGTGCACTTTCGGCCGTGTACAGCCGTGTATTACGGTGCCGTGTAAAGTTAACGCACAAACTCAATGTTTACATGGCCAAACGGTGTAGTGTGTTGGACCGTGTTGATTCGGCGTGTAGCATTGCCCGAACACCCTAGGGCATTTAAATTAGTGCACACTACACATTTCGACAATATAGGTTTCAACTGTAGACGGTGGGACTCTGCATGTTCCAACCCTACACTTGTCGACGCTACACATTTCAATTCGACAAGATCCGACTCTACATCAACCGACCCTGCACGCTCAAACTCTACACGTTCCAACGGTACTTGTTCCAGTTGGACGCATTCCAACTTTACACGGTTCGCCCGCCTTTTAATTAAGCTGCTCATCAACTCTGTAAAGAGTGTCTAACGCTGCGTAGAATTGAGCGAAACTCAATTTTTACATGGCCAAATGATGTAGTATGTTGGACCGTGTTGATGGACGTAATTAGCGCACACTGGACGTTACAATTGTACACTGTGTGACTAAACGTTCCAACCCTGCACATGTCGACGTAACACTTTTAAACTCGACAAGTTCTACATCTACCGACACTACACACTCGGACTCTACACGTTTCAACGTTACTCATTCCAATACGACGCGTTCCAACTCTACACGGTTTGCCCGCCTAGTAATCGAGTTGTACATGAACTCTATACAGAGTACAAAGATACACGTTGGGCCTTATAGAATTGTGTATTGTAACGCTGTGTAGAATTGAGCACAAATTCAGTTTTCCCATGTGCAAACGGTGTAGTGCGTTGGACTGTGTTGATGGGCGTGTAGCATTGCACGGTGGATACCCTAGGACACGTAATTAGCGCACACTACACGTTTCAATTGTACACGACGGGACTCTACACGCTCCGACCCTGCACATGTCGACTTTACACTTTTAAATTCGACAAGTTCTACATCTACCGACTCTACACGGTTTGCCCGCCAAGTGATCGAGTTGTACATGAACTCTATACAGAGTACAAAGATACGCGTTGGGCCTTATAGGGATGTGTATTGTAACGCTGTGTAGAATTGAGCACAAACTCAATTTTTCCATGTGCAAACGATGTAGTGTGTTGGACCGTGTTGATGGGCGTGTAGCATTGCACGGTGGATATCCTAGGACACGTAATTAGCGCACACTACACGTTTCAATTCTACACGGTGGGACTATACACGTTCCAACCCTGCACATGTCTACGTTACACTTTTAAACCCGACAAGTTCTACATCTACCGACACTACACACTCGAACTCTACACGTTTCAACGCTCCTCATTCCAATACGACGCGTTCCAACTCTACACGGTTTGCCCGCCTAGTAATCGAGTTGTACATGAACTCTATACAGAGTATAAAGATACACGTTGGGCCTTATAGAATTGTGTATTGTAACGCTGTGTAGAATTGAGTACAAACTCAATTTTCCCATGTGCAAACGGTGTAGTGCGTTGGACTGTGTTGATGGGCGTGTAGCATTGCACGGTGGATACCCTAGGACACGTAATTAGCGCACACTACACGTTTCAATTGTACACGACGGGACTCTACACGCTCCGACCCTGCACATGTCGACTTTACACTTTTAAATTCGACAAGTTCTACATCTACCGACTCTACACGGTTTGCCCGCCAAGTGATCGAGTTGTACATGAACTCTATACAGAGTACAAAGATACGCGTTGGGCCTTATAGGGATGTGTATTGTAACGCTGTGTAGAATTGAGCACAAACTCAATTTTTCCATGTGCAAACGATGTAGTGTGTTGGACCGTGTTGATGGGCGTGTAGCATTGCACGGTGGATATCCTAGGACACGTAATTAGCGCACACTACACGTTTCAATTGTAAACGATGGGACTCTACACGTTCCAACCCTGCACATGTCTACGTTACACTTTTAAACCCGACAAGTTCTACATCTACCGACACTACACACTCGGACTCTACACGTTTCAACGTTACTCATTCCAATACGACGCGTTCCAACTCTACACGGTTTGCCCGCCTAGTAATCGAGTTGTACATGAACTCTATACAGAGTACAAAGATACACGTTGGGCCTTATAGAATTGTGTATTGTAACGCTGTGTAGAATTGAGTACAAACTCAATTTTCCCATGTGCAAACGGTGTAGTGCGTTGGACTGTGTTGATGGGCGTGTAGCATTGCACGGTGGATACCCTAGGACACGTAATTAGCGCACACTACACGTTTCAATTGTACACGACGGGACTCTACACGCTCCGACCCTGCACATGTCGACTTTACACTTTTAAATTCGACAAGTTCTACATCTACCGACTCTACACGGTTTGCCCGCCAAGTGATCGAGTTGTACATGAACTCTATACAGAGTACAAAGATACGCGTTGGGCCTTATAGGGTTGTGTATTGTAACGCTGTGTAGAATTGAGCACAAACTCAATTTTTCCATGTGCAAACGATGTAGTGTGTTGGACCGTGTTGATGGGCGTGTAGCATTGCACGGTGGATATCCTAGGACACGTAATTAGCGCACACTACACGTTTCAATTCTACACGGTGGGACTATACACGTTCCAACCCTGCACATGTCTACGTTACACTTTTAAACCCGACAAGTTCTACATCTACCGACACTACACACTCGGACTCTACACGTTTCAACGCTACTCATTCCAATTCGACGCGTTTCAACTCTACACGGTTTGCCAGCCTAGTAATAAAGCTGCACATCAACTCTACACTGTGTATAAAGATACACGTTGACCCGTCTACAGCTGTGCATTGTAGTACTGTGGCCATCAATTAACAAAATAATGGATAATGAGTTGAATTCCATTATCCATTGTTTAAATAATCGATAATGGATTGCATTATATCGTTCATTGTCATAACAATGGATTGTGGATTGAATATCATTAACCATTACCAAAATAATGGTTAGTGGATAAAATCCCACTAACCATTTCACAAGCACGATTTCTACATAGTCAAACGGTGTAGTGTGTTGGACCGTGTTGATGGGCGTGTGGCATTACGTGGTGAACGCCTTAGGAAATGTGAAACAACGCCGTGTGTGAAATTCTACCGAAAACACGATTATTACTGTAAAAAAAACTTGTTACAATTACATGTTCATTGTCTCTGGTATCTATGTGAAAATGAAGTTGTACTTCATCGATTGTACCCTGGCATAAAAAGGCAAAATTCATAACCTTTCTCTTCAGAACACTAATGAACATAAATATTAATTGCCGAGTCTAGTACAAAATCAATTTATTTAAATTCGATAAAGTGAGCCAATATTTCTAATACGTTTTAACTCCAGCTATTTAAAAGGTCGATACATTAGATTTCGTTGCACCATCGCTTCGGGATTCCGAGCAAAAGATTATTTTCTCGTTAACGAACCAATCGAAGGAATTTCCGATTTTTCGTTGCCAATTTCACACAGGTACCTCGCTACTTCCATTTTCGTATCTCTCTTACTCCCTCTCCTTCTATCCTGATTCTCTCCCATCTCCGGGATCCCCCCCCCTCTCCGATAACACGGGGAATCCCTCAAGCGCAAAATGCACATATACGAGAAAGAGTCCTAACGATCATTTCGATTATCGATGAGTCGGGAAAGGGAAATCGATAAAAATAATGTGTCCTGTTTCAGGTTATATATTCACGAGTATGCGGTACGACGGTAAACATCATGTTCTGACATACATTTGGAGATGAAAGGCGGGGGGTATGGAATATTAGAAAAAACAAAAATACTACGTACCGGAAGGGGCCGGAAAAAATACATGAAGCCAAATGATTCGATACGAAGAAGCGAACGGATACATAACCTAACTTTAGTTCCCATATATCATACATATATCATTTTACAGACCTACAATACAATTGAAATTTGGTGAATTTGTGCCCTAATGTCATAAGAACGTATCGTATGGATTTTTAAGTCCAGATTCAACGTCCTCCTCGCGTTAAGCTATCAACATGGTCTATATATGGATATTCCATTTCTACAGATATAAATAACGCTATTTGTCCTCTGTGCGGATGCAAACCAGATGAATGTCTGCACTGGGGAATTCTCACAGAACCGTTTAGAGCGCTCGGGCCTCGCTCTCCTATTTACGCTATCTCCGGAATTCCATGCCGCTTTATGCTCTCGAGATATGAGGTTTGGCTTCGTCAGAGGTCTACCGGAGCCACGAATTCGTATAGATATAGGTTAGGTATGCTACAGGGGTTATAGCGACACATGCCTCACCGTACACGTAATATATCACGTAATATATCACGTAAAATGTATGAAGTGTAGTACGTGTGTGTGTGTGTGTGTGTACAAGATGGTGGAAAAGCTTGCGTGGAATCGTCGCGAGGCGCAGTCGTCGGCGTACACCTACGTTATTGATTGCAGAGTTAGGACTCTCGTAGAGGGCGCTCGCGAGAGACTCTCCATATAACACAAAAGAATGTCGTTGCTTCCGTAGCAAACGTGTACATGTATCGCATCCACTTCTCGTACAGATGCGTGATGATTGTTTTTATGGGATTTAAACCTTGCTAAAATCTCCTGTAATTCGTAAAAATTTTTTTAACGCGTTGCCACAGGTTATTTCTTCTATGTAACATCAACATAATCTCCCAAAAATGTTACCAGTTGTTCCCACAAAACGGTCGAATGAAAAAGCGGGGCGGGGTTGAAATGACCGAATTGTTAAATCTCCGGCCGGTGTAAAACCCCGAATTTCTTTTTTTTTTTTCATGCACAAAATACTTTCTGGAAACAGCACGCGAAAGGCAAAACCATTTATCGAACGTTCGGTAGTACTATTCGAAAAATTCCGAACATTTGATGTTCGAGGATCCACAAAGTTCCGAAGATTAACGAACAACAAACTATCGGAATGTTGAAGCATAATGTAATTGAAGAAAAGATTTATCGGGTTCAAGAAGGTTTCGGACTCCGAAAATCACAGTCTTGACGATGCAGTATTCCGTAAATTGAAGTTTAGAAGGGTTAAGATTCCGAAAATTTCAAATTCGAGCGCTTTGGACGGCAGCACCGCTGTTGTTACGTCTATGGACTTTTTTCACGAACGAACGAAGTCGAATTCTTTCGGAGTTTTCCTCTGTCGGATTTATACACTATCGTGTCATTAATCTTTCTGAACATGCAAATTCTCATGTATCGATGAATAACAAAATGGCGGACTTTGGAAAAAGAAGTTTTTTTTTGGACTTTGGAAAAAAAAACGTTTTTTTTTCAACGTCCGCCATTTTGTTATTTATCCATGAAATTTAACTTCAGTAGTTCCGACCAGAATGACATGTCTAAAGATTAAGAATTATCAAGAATTTTTTATTTCAGATAACATCATGAGCCAAAATCATCGGGGCCACCCACGCGCTTTTTTTCGAGGTGCCAACTTCGATCAATAATAATAATAATAATAAACTATTAAATTTTTTCAAACAAATTTTTTTTTGTATCTTTAATATGTAAATAAAAACATCCTAAATATCCAAAACGATTCATTTTTATTTTCCTACAAAAAAACGCCCTCCCAAAAAGACATGAAAATCGGCTTAAGTTACCAGACTACTATCTTAATTGCTGTCAATCACCAAGCAGCAACTTCGTCGGAGTCTCCTTTTGTTAGCGGCGTACACCGCAAGCTATTCTTGAGAATCGAATTAAAAAATGTTTGTAGTGTCCTCTATATGCATTAGGGTGGTTCTTAATTTGGTGATGTTGGAAATTCTTTGGTATTGTTCCTTGAAAGTAATCAACGAATCCAGAAAACAAATTGGGCGCAAGCGGAACTTTGTCCAATAATTCTAACCCACCCCACCGAGCTGTCGAATTTTTATATGAAAAAATGCATGCATTCAAAACTATTCATGATAAAAAAATTTTATATTGTGTTTTTATAGGAAATGTAATGCTCTGCAAAAAAGGTATGTTATAAAATTCTTGTGAATCTAATATTTATCACGTTATTAGCAAAAAACTGTCATCATTTATTCCAAAAGTCCATCATTATGGCCAAAACAGGAGTTTGACGTCGAAAAACTGCAATGTATTCTTCATATGCAATTAGAAATATGAAGAGATACGTAGTGCACTCAATAACAGTATGTGAACGATATTTAAATTTTCAATTTTATCAATTTTATTATCATTCATGATACATTTTTCTTCTTTGATCGATAAGGACATTGATTTCTTTATCAGTTCCAAATCGATGGCTTTTTTCGAAAGATTTGAAATCAATTCCTCGTTTTTTGATATCGATGTGACCGAGTGGATTTGTAATGAAAATTATTTACAAGGCTTAAAAATAATTAAAGGAATTAAAGTGGTTAACGATGTTGCAGATAGAGGAGTGAAACTTATTACAGAGTACAATGATCGTCTCACTTTTGACGAAGATCAAGACAATTCATTGTACAAATAATTGAAGAATATAAAAAAAAATATCCTGATATTAACAAAGCAACTTTGCTCCAACCGATGTAATTCATTGTTGTAAGTTGATTTTTAAAATATATGACATCATTCATTATAATTTACAATAAAATTGATAAAATTGAAAATTTGAATATTGTTTACATTTCATTGTTGAGTGCGCTACGTATTTCTTCATAATCTTATATCCATACGAAAAATAAATTGCAGCTATTCGACGTCAAACTCCTGTTTTGACCATAATGATCGACTTTTGGAATAAATGATGACAGTTTTTACCTAATTACGTGATAAATATTAGATTCACGAGAATTTCACAAGATACCTTTTTTGTAGAGCATTATATTTCCTACAAAAAAGTTATATAAAATTCTTTTATCGTAAATAGTTTTGAAATAATAAACAATTTTCTTAACAAAATTTTGAATGCATGCATTTTTTCATATAAAAATTCGACAGCTCGGTGGGGTGGGTTAGAGTTATTGGACAAAGTTCTGTTTGCGCCCAATTTTTTTTCTAGATATGTTGATTACTTTTGAGGAACAATACCAAAGAATTTCCAACATCAGCAAATTGAGAACCACCCTAATATGCATATATTGAATATTAGTATCAATAATAAAAAAAACCATTCATCGTTTGCTCGATAAAAATGATGAAAAATACACCCTCATAACGCGCGCACACCGTGATCTGGTGGCTTAACCGTTTGGGAACTCGGTTATCCATAATCACAATTTTTCCGAACTCTACGCTTTCCAATTATGAAAATAAGGTTTATTTTTTTATTTAGTTGGGTTTCGACGTTCGGTAAGTTTTTGGTCGGTGCCGTAATTATTCTTGTCAATTAATCGTTGTCCTATAACTATTCTTGGCAATGACTGGCTGATTTCTATTTGCGAAAAGTTGGATTTTCGAATATCCAAAACTTTAAGGATCCTCCGCGCGTAAATTCGAATTTTTCCACCTTCGGAGCTTTCACAGTTCGGAAATTCAACGGCCCTGCCCGCAAAAACCGTATCCTCGTTACCCGTGGAGAATCGAATTCTCGTTCATTCATCTCCAATTAGCTCGATCTTTCGTCCACCCCTCCAGCACACATTATTTGGCACACGAAGCAAAAGAGGAAAATAGAAAGGAATCGAGTGCTCTCCCTTTTATTACTTCGCCGAGAGAGGCCTATTTATCGGTTGGCGGATAGAAAATGGCTGAATAAGGAAATTGCGAGACGGAATTATCGGGGAAGATCGGTTGGGGGTGCATTCGTGAAACGTGACGAGAGAATGGAAGAGAAGTAAATAAGAAAAAAACGTTCTAACGTAAAGATATATCGCTTTCGAACGAAATTCAATAGTCATGAATATTAATTTCATTCCCGGCTGGATCTACCACGTTTAATTTCGATACGCCATTAATCACGAACCGCAATTTTGAGTCCCGTGCAGAAACGACGCCGTGGCACATATTAACAACGGTTAATAAATAACGTCGTGAACAAGGAGCGCCCATGAATTTTTTTCGTCAGAGTATCGTTCATTACGTCGTGGGGATATTTTATTTATTTACTCGTTCTGTTAGAAGAGTTTTTAAACGCAGCAATAGCGGGGGGTTGGAAAAAGTTACTAGCTCTCCCAAGTCTCTCGTCAATGCTCCTGTATTTGCGTGTGTGTGTCTGTGTGTATCCGTGTGTTGGGTTAAATTATGGCTGGACGGAGACCAAGGGAAGGCCTTCTGGCTTCGACAATTTCGAGTAATGGACGTTGTGGAAAGGGTGCTTGAAGGGGGTTTTGGGAATGGGGGAAATGTGGAGTGAGAGAAACACGCGCGAGGGTTGGATATATAGTTTGAAGCGTCGGGGGTGGCGGTCGTTGGTGTAGTTCACATTTGGGATTGAACGGTGCGCTAGGGGAAAAATCGAAGGCCACTTTCCACCAGCCCATCCACCCGACTATACGACAAACTTCAACGAAATATACTTGTCACTCCCGTCTGTGTGATCGGTAATGTACCGACCGCGAGGCACTTGTACGAACTTTCGTGAACACGCCGGCAATATCGTTTTGCGGTTTGAAATTGATAATGAAAAAATAGAAAAGAAGATAAATAAAACGAATTGCCGAAGTGGGTCTGCGCGCTTGTCGGAATAAATATACGAGACCAGAGGAAGTTTTTTTTCCAACCCCACCCCCCTCATCGAATAGATAAAAAACCCTCTTCAATTCTCCTGTGATTATTCTGTTTCCCGTGAATTCTTGGTCCTGAGGTTACACAGCAACGATAAAGACGAAAGCGTGAAAGCTTCTTTGGTATTCCGTGATGTCTGAAAGGACGTGGAAATGCGGAATCGTCGCTTTCGTTGTTAATTCAATGGGGAACATCGAACGAATTTCACGATTACTTTCAGGGTAAATTATTTTTGAATATCAGAGGGTTGTTATAGAACACAATTTTTTTCTTTCGTTTTCTTTCGACATCCTCGTGGAGGAGGACTTTTGCATCGAGAACAACAACTTGGTTTTAATATCGATGTGGTCGAAATGTTTCGAAACATCAAAAAGGGGTTCGAGGGGCGAAAAAATTCAAACCAACGTCACTTCGAATTGGTTTCAGGTTTTCGGCTGAAATTTGACGAGACGGTGTATCAGTGTTGGTACTTTGCTCGTTATGATTTTTGTGACAATTGACGAATCATTTTGAACTTTATGAGATTTTGAAAGTTTTTGAAGAAATGTGCTTTAAGAATAACTTAGAATTTCAGTAGGCCATTTTGGATGTGGCAACTTGAATCTCGAAATTCTGATAGCATAATGTGGATTCAGCAACCTCGAAAGGGTTAAAGTTAAGGTAGTAGTCTCGTAACTTAAACCGATTTTCACGTCTTTTTTGGAGGGCGTTTTTTTTGTAGGAAAATAAAAATGAATCGTTTTGGATATTTAGGATGTTTTAATTTACATATTAGAGATACAAAAAAAAATTTTGTTGAAAAAATTTTATAGTTTATTATTATTATTATTATTGATCGAAGTTGGATATCAAAAATTCTTGATAATTCTTAATCTATAGACATGTCATTCTGGTCGGAACTACTGGAGTTAAATTTCATGGATAAATAACAAATTATCAAGAATTTTTGATTTTGGAAAAAAGTTTTGTTTTTCCAAAGTCCGCCATTTTGTTATTTATCCATGAAATTTAACTTCAGTAGTCCCGACCAGAATGACGTGTCTATAGATTAAGAATTATCAAGAATTTTTGATTTCAGATAACATCAAGAGCCAAAATCACCGGGGCCACTCACGCGCTTTTTTTCCGAGGTGC
Source organism: Oxytorus armatus (assembly GCA_958009045.1). NCBI lineage: Eukaryota > Metazoa > Arthropoda > Insecta > Hymenoptera > Ichneumonidae > Oxytorus > Oxytorus armatus. Next base: position 14,179,026 of record OY253755.1, read on the forward strand.
CAACTTCGATCAATAATAATAATAATAATAAACTATTTAATTTTTTCAAACAATTTTTTTTTTGTATCTTTAATATGTAAATAAAAACATTCTAAATATCCAAAACGATTCATTTTTATTTTCCTACAAAAAAACGCCCTCCAAAAAAGACATGAAAATCGGCTCGATTCCAGAGTCGATTACCAGTTACCAGACTACTACCTTAACTACAGCATTTTACCGGGAAATTTGAAAAGTAAAATATTTAAAACTCCATGTTTGTGTGTTAAAATTTTTCCTCTTCTGGTTAAAATTTTTTTTTTCTTATTTTTTTGTTTTCGTATTTTGTTCGTTTTTTTTTGTATTTCTCCTCGTTTTACAGATTTTTCGTTTTCACTGTCATACGATGCATTTTATTAAATTTCGATACACCGTATTGGCGTATCCGCCATTTTGAATCTCAAAGCTCGATATCACATTTTGATTCAGTGCCGTCAATAATTCGGACGTAATTCCGGGGTTTTTCTAAGAATACAATAATTCATCGATATTTGATCCGCCATTACGAACTACGAAATTCCGATAACATATCCCGAGCAGAAATTTGTTCCGGCTGGCCTGATATAGGATCAGGTCCCGTTCAGGAATCGATAAGGTTAGCCTGATCAGGCTAACCGGATCACGCCGAGATCAGGGGCGAATCATATTCTGATACGGCGTGGTTTATCAGGCTAGCCTTACATTACATATATCAGGGCCGGATCAGGTGGGGCTAAGGCGTCCGTGGTAAATCCTGATCACGCTAACCGTATCACGCCCGGATCAGGGGCCGACGATATTCTGATACGGCATGAATTATCAGCGCAGCCTGAGGTGTTGAGAATGAACTTGTGTTAACACAAGTTCACTGATTTCGGAATTCTCTGTGTCGTATTATTTCAAATAATGCTTCCTGAGACATTATTCGATTGACATTTAAATAATATTAATAATAATAATAATGAAAATAATAACAATAATCATAAGATTGACAGCAGTGGACGCGCGGTCGGTTCGCGGCTTCGGCGGTCTGCTATGTTAAGTGAGCAGACCGTTTAACCTTAGCCGTTTACTGGCTTGTCCACCCACTAGTGAACGGAAAGCACTTTTTCTGAGTTTTTCAAACAACCGACAAAAATATACGCTGGAAATACGAATAACGAAAGGAAATTATAATATAGTATTTATATTATTATTATTATTATTATTAATATCATTATTATCATTACTACATCAATTTTTCAATCGAGAACCTACACCACCTTAAAATTAAATCTACTACGAAGACAATTTTTAATATAATTCACCATCTCCATTTCTGGTGGTTGGACTACATATAAGATATTCCTAGAAGTAATTCGCAAGTGCTCGATAAAGTAGTGGTTACAGCGTTAGTTCGTTAGGTCGGTAGGTAGACAGATAGGTAGGTTTAAAGAGCACAACTCCCGATTGGAAAATTAATTTTAAACGACCGCAATTATCGTTTAAACAAGAAAAAAACGTCTAAAAAATGACTCTTAGTACAGTAACATTTATTTTCAATATTTTTCGGTCCAATTTGAGAATGGAGGCTAGTGAGAGAGGTTGCAGGTTCAAACCCCGGTGAAGGGAGTTTTTTTTTTTTTTTGTTAAAGATTATTTTATGGGCCAGCTAGCAGCATACGATGGCCAATAACCTAATTCTCAGAAGATAAACAGATTCTATTCGTTTGAATTTTGAAAATTGGAATTCAGTGCCAGATCGAGGCCAGATCGGTGCCGGATCACGGCCGGATCAGGCCTGGATCCGCAACTCCGTTACATGCCGGATGTGGGCCTGATACGGATCCTGATCAGGACCGTGCCAGGCTGATAGGGCAGCCTGACATGGGCCGGATTTAAGCCGTACCAAATTTCCGCTCCGGTACTTCGATTCACCGGTCTCAGAAACCGTAGATTATCGAATTTCATAAAAATCCAACGTTGCTTCACTTTCAGTACGGCATTTTGGATCTGCCATTTTGTATTTCGAACTTCTAATGTCGTATTTGGATTCAGCGATCTCAAAAACCATAAAATGTCAAATTTCATAAAAATCCGGCGTTTTTTTTTATCATTTCAGTCCGCCATTTTGGACGCGTCGTTTTCAATTTCGAAATTCTGATTCTATAATGTGAGTTCGGTAACCTGGAAAGACTAACTACTAAAAAATCGGCACGTCGATAAACAAAACTTTGTTTTTACACGACGGTGAAATGGAACTCTCATTTTCGGTATACAGCAAAAGAGTTAAGGTTAAGTACAAAATTTTACCCGGAAATTTAAAGTTTTAAATTTCCGGGTAAAATGTTTTGTACAGATAAAGTTTCATTGAAGAATTATTGAGGTTGAACATAGCAAGAATCCGTGAGATGACTGCGCATATATAAAATTTCCAATAATTTGAAACATTTGAGATGTTGAAGCTTGTATGGAAACACTTTACAAGTTTAACTTGTAGCATGTTTTTTCTTCATGATGAACATAAGTGCGTGACTAATAACAATAATAATAATAATAATAATAATAATAATAATAATAATAATAATAATAATAATAATGGATCTATAGTGAGTAATTAATAGTTACGTACGTTACGTACCTTTCGCATGTTTCGGACAGCAGACAAACTCGACACCGGAGAACAGAGATATTCCGCAGGGCAAAAGCATCGCGAAACTTCGTAAATTCATGTTACGCTCTCGGCAGGTATCGGCTGCTGTGGAGTTCCATCTGGACACAAGAATAACGACACGAATTTAACATAGATGAAACAGTTTAATAAATTATAAAGATACGAAAAAAGAAAGAAATTTGCACTGTTCGTTCATCATTTTTCAAAATCGTTAAATTGTGACACGACGAATTTTGAAAAAAATAATGACGAAGCCAAAATTCCAAAAGTCTCTTGTGCGTGGAGGAAAATTGTAAGTTTCAATTTCCAGCATTTTTTAAGTTCAAATACTAAATCACAGACACCAAAAACCTATTTATCACCAGTTTTCCCGCAAATTTGCCTATATTTCGAAATTTCGATCGGCCATGTTGGATCCATTTTGAATTTCCATATCTTCACACGAGACTCGAAGTCAGCTAGTTCAAGAATCCCCGTTTATCAATTGTAATGCAAATCCATCAATATTTTCCAATTCCGTGCTCCGACATGTTGCATCGACCATTTTTCAATGATTGTATTTTCACAGCGACTAAAAAAGGCGACCACAAAAACCTCCGTGTACAAGTTTCCGTGGAAATTAGTCCATATTTCGAAATTTCGATCGTCCATGTTGAAACTATTGTGATTGTACTTCAGATTCGAAATCAGCGAAACGAAAAACCTTCGATTATCAATTATCATGCAAATTGACCTATATTTTACCATCTTCCTTGGCCATATAAGGTCGGCCATATTGGATTTTAGTATTTTCAGTTTAGATCCAAAATCAACGACCTCAAAGCCTCCCGAGTTCAAGCTTTCAAATTCGCGTGTACTTTGTGGCATTGGTCCGCTATCTTGAATATTGAAAATTCAAAAGCCTTCGAATTTGGAACGAACGATTCAAACGTTCATTATTTCAAAAGGACGCTTGAGTTTATTCGTTGCTGTACTGAATCTGGGTTTGCGGTTATATGAAAACGTACTACGCTTCAATGGGCATTTCTTCCATTATATTTACCATTCTATATATACATAACCAACTATTTAACCACTTAAATTCTTTAAAAAAAAGTGACAAAGTTGATAATTGTGGTGTCAAGTGACCTGTGAGACTCCCAGCATTTCGTGTGATTGTGAAGATGATCGAAGAGGCATCCCTCGGGAACGAGAAGGGCGTCACTCTGAAATGGTCCCTCTGTGAACAGAAAAAAAAAGAGGGAATAAATATTTTTTCACGTCACACCTTGACACGAGGATTATACATGTCCGAAGTTCTTCCGGGTAGAATTTAATGAATTATGCAATATACAGCGACGAGAAGTTCGTAATCCATGAGAATCCCCTTCGTGATAATCGATTTTCACGGAAGTACGAATATAACGATGATCGATCGGTAAGTTAGGACGCGTACGAAGTAAGAGAACGGCGCATGCGCCGGACAAAAGTTTCCTATCGAGAGGAAAGGAAAGCACATGTGAATACGAGAGAGATTGAGAAAAACTTCCTAACCCCATTTTTTTTTTCTCGCAGACGGCTTGATGGAAATGATCGAGTGGAAAAATATAGTGGAATTGTCCGAGTTCATCGATTACCCAGACGGCCTCACTATTTCTATTTTCATTGGAACAAACCGTCCGCGAGGGAAATTCGTTAAAATGTTTTTTGTGGTTATGTCGGCCATTAGCCTCTCCTTAACGCAGCCATTTTGAGGCGAATTATCTTTGGGATAATGAGTTGCGCGTAATATCCACCGACAACCTTGTTTCCGGGCATAAAAACGTTTGCGTTTTCCACGAAAGAAAATTTCGTATCTTCCTCCGGATAAAATGAGTCCTGTAAAGCGTTAGGACGTATTACCGTTAATTAACTTCAGAAACAGATTGCAGATATTAAAATTAGTGTGTCGCTGTGTTTTTTTGAGATAGAGTATTATTTGAAGTTGGGATAATAATAATGAGAATTAATAATAATTGGTATAATTGAAAACAATTTAAAAAAAAAACTGATATTTAAAAAAAAAGACTATTTTCAATAAATCGATATTTCCTTAAGGCACGAGACCACGGTAAAATTTTTTTTCCTTCATTTTCTGAAAGATACATTTGTTAAGAATGCTCTCATCAAGTTTTGTAGAGAAATTCGTAAAATTGACGGAGATACAGCATTTTTTAAATTTAGTTTGTATGTCGAATTATCGTTCAGCAAAACTTTGAACGCGTTTTTCTCGAAACTACGTTTTTCAACCTTGTTGACAACAAATTTAAAAAACTATGCATCCGATTTGCATGTACAAAGTCTTAAAACGTTCGAAAATTCAGTGGCACCACGTAGGGATTTTTTTATAAAGGGCCCCCTTCAATTTTTTTTTGTTTGTTTATAAACGCTGAAAATTTTCTCTGAAAATGGGAAATAAAATTCGCTGGTCCGCCATTTTTGTTTTAGATATCGAAATTCTCTTACGTGATGCTATAAACCTATATGTCTAGTTTATAAATATATTTTTGTTGTATATTTCTGATGAAACGTATGGTTTAAGGTATTAGTCTGGTAACTTAAGCCGATTTTCATGTCTTTTTTGGAGGTTGTTTTTTTGTAGGAAAATAAAAATGTATCGTTCTGGATATTTAGGATGTTTTTTTTTACATATTAAAGATACAAAAAATTTTTTTTTTTTTTAAATTCAATAGTTTATTATTATTATTATTGATCGAAGGTGGCACCTCGAAGTTGGCAACCCGGGTCCTAACTTTTTTTCTACCGAACCGATTGCTTTCAAATTTTAACAGGCTACCCTACACACTTATAGTTCTCGTCGGAACCACCGAGAAATTTTTTCACCCCTAACTTTGTATTTTACAACCCCTTCTCTGCTAAAGTCCTTTTATTTTAGCAAATAGGGGGTTGTAAAATAAAAAGTTAGGGGTGAAAAAATTTCTCCGTGGTTCCGACGAGAACTATAAGTGTGTAGAGTAGCCTGTTAAAATTTGAAAGCAATCGGTTCGGTAGAAAAAAAGTTAGGACCCGGGCTGCCAACTTCGAGGTGCCAACTTCGATCAATAATAATAATAATAATAAACTATTAAATTTTTTCAAAAAATTTTTTTTTAATATCTTTAATATGTAAATAAAAACATCCTAAATATCCAAAACGATTCATTTTTATTTTCCTACAAAAAAACGCACTCCAAAAAAGACATGAAAATCGGCTTAAGTTACCAGACTCCTACCTCAATTGCTGTCAACCATTAAGCAGCAACTTCGTCGGAGTGTCCTTTTGGAAGCGGCGTACACCGCAAGCTATTCTTAAGATTCGAATAAAAAAATTTGTGTAGTCTCTTCTATATGTATATATTGAATATTAGTATCAATAATTAAAAAAAACCATTCATCGTTTGCTCGAAAAAAATTATGAAATATACACCCTCGTACCTCGCGCGCACCGTGGTCTTGGTGCCTTAAAAACCAAACCAAACTTACGTTAATTTTTAAGCATAAACTTAAAATCTGATTCCATTCTCTGGTTTACCTCAAAGTCCGAACTTAAGTGTAAAATTTAAGTCCAAACCCAAACAAACTTAAATTCAAATTGAAGTCCAATGTCGTGTACGAACATAAGTCCAATTTAAAGTCCAACGACAAGTTCGAACCTAATTAAAAATTTTATTTCTAATTCGTTTTCGCGTAACTCGACTTGGACAAAATTTGAAAGCAGTCGAACATGACTTATCGCACGCGACTTTTTAACGAACAAAATTTCAGGTCACATATCAAATCAAAATTTAAACTTGAGTGTAGATTTGTTTTTTTTCAAACTCGAAGACAAAATCACGTTTGATTCTCAGTTTGATACTTAAGTTCAAACTACATTTTGAACTTAATTAACTGGTGTACTCAAATATGAGATTAGTATGAGTCTAAATTGAGACTCAACTTTGAACGTAAATCTTAAGTTTGTCCCAAGGAGCGTCGATTGAACTCTGCGAGCCTCGAAATTAGTGGACAGAGAGGAAAGAGCGAGCAAAAAGGACATGATTCCTCTACTTTATTTCCATCGTGAGAATTCCTCACGAAGAACCCTTTCACCTATGAATTTCGCAGAACGCTTCTCGGCATTACGAGCTTGCAAGCCGCACCCCCCCCCCCCTCACCGCCCCATCAATCCGCAACTACCTACTTCCCAAGGAAAAGTTTGAAACGCTCGAAGCAAGTGGTAGCAGGCAAATGCAGCTGCGTATTTGCTAACTTAAGTTAGGTTATAGAACACGAGAAACGCCTCAACAATATTCTCCATACCCCTTGTGGTGCTCTCTACCGCGTATATTCGGTACTACTAACGATTCTCGTGAGAATCCGAGTAATACGAGAAAACTACAGGAAACTAATAATATTCCATCCGAACAAGCGTGAACTAAATAGTGCAATGAAAGGGCCAATGCGAATTGGTGCGAGGATTGTTTTAAAAGTTCGTTCTTAAAGAGTTGTAAGGATGATTCTCTTGGGGTGGAGTGAAAAGAAGCAACTGTAGATTTGAAAAAATCGTTTTCCAATCATCTAAAGGAATGCTACATAATGGCGTTTTCGATTCGCTACTTCCGGTGTAGTCGAACATTTCCGAATTCACCCGAGTCCTATTTTCACGTTTGAACTTGGTAATGAGGTTAAATTGGCTTCCGGCAATAACATTATGATAAATATTCGTAATAAACGTATTTTATGATGAATAGTTAGTAGTTTGTCGGAACCACGCTCACTAAACAACGTTTCTTAACCTCGAAACGCAATGAATTGCGTTCGAGGTTAAGAAACGTGAAGGGTGTACGAGACGCTGGTAATTAATTGTTTCAGCCAAGCGAACTCGAAGAGATATCTTGAACGAATCAAGAACGACAAGTGGGGCTAGCTGCGTAATTAATAATTGCCGAATTGTTGGAATTAAATCGATTGGAGGAACGTTGGGATTAAACAAATTTAAGGTTATGTTGATCTTTCGCGTAGTTCGTGAATCTTTATTTCGGCATTTTTCGGAAGCTTTCGGAATCTTTCGGAGTCTTTCGGAGTGTTTCGGAAGCTTTCGGAATATTTCGGATGCTTCCGGAATCTTTCGGAATCCTTCGGAATCTTTCGGGCTCTTTCGGAAACGTTCGGCTATTCCGGGTGTAGCGAATCGAAAACGCCATTATGATAAATACCGTGGGAATTTGTCATTTTCAACGGCGAATAAACTTTGTTAGAAATTTGTTACATGACTAATGAGAAATTTTATTATTTAAAATGAATCGAAAAAAAATAAAGGAACGAAAAATTTCATTGACCCAATTATCACGAAATTGTGATTAATAAAAATTGCTAAGACATTTCTTGAATCTTGGAAAAGAAAAATGTGATAGACCTAACTTCGAAATGATTAAATCTGGATCTTCGGAAGCTTCTTAAACGAGCATACCTATGAAAATGCTAAAAAATTAAATGCCCAAATGCGACGTGAGGAGGATTTAGACACGAAACAAGGAGCAATATTATTTTTGTTACTGTTCATTGTTTGCTTTAAATAAAAATAATAATCTATTCAAATTAACTGGTTAAATAGTGGTTAAACCACTGGAAACTGAGTTGGTTGAAAAAATCACTCCGTCTACTAAAAACTCCGATGCAGATAATGAGAAAAACTCGTGAGGGAACTTTGAAGAGTTTAATCATATTTACGATAATAATAATAATAATAATAATAATAATAATAATAACAATGTACTCGTTGCTATAAATTGCTCATAAAATGAGTGGATATAAGTGGTTTCGGGGAAAAAATCTTGCTAGGCTTTGTAGGGAATATAGCGAGAGGTGGAATGATGAAGGTTTTTATTTTTAAGTACTTTTTGCGTGTACAGTCTTATCGAAAAGATAAATTCCGAGAAAATTGAGCGATAGCCGTGAATTTTGGATAAGCCCTCGTTCGGGATCATTGAAATGTTAAAAAAAATTATTAACAATCATTTAATTACAAAAAAGAATTTTATATAATTAATTTGAAATCATAAAATCTGATATTAATATATTTTTTTTAACAATAAGTACTTTTGTTCGTATAATCATTTTGTTTCATTTCTTTAATCTATTTTTTTATTATGATTCGTCTAAATCAATTCGTGAGCACCGCTGGCTTTGGTAGAAAAGGCCTCTATCGCATTTGCAACCCTCGAAGCGACCCTAAAAACGTCAGGGATGGGGACAATAAAAATCGACGACTAATGTCACCTTAAAAATTTTTCAAAATTCATGAATCGACATTAATTAATTTGAAAAATTGCGTTTGAAAAAATTCAACGATTATTCAAGTGTTAAACTAATGAAAAACGAATTATTCGTTTCTTTTGGCTCTTAATACTCGAATGGACTATCTTTTGTTTTTCAATTCCTCAATTTTATCGTGTTGTATCGGCATCTTCATCGAATACAATTTTCGACAGTGACTGTACACGTTAAGCATCCTTAATTAAGGCTCTTTTCATTTTTCCATATCGCTCGAGTGACTTCTCTCTCCTCGACCGAACGAGGTAATGAAGGCACGAACGAAGAAGAGATACAGATAAAAGACACTGAATCGGTACGCTCGAGCGATATCTTAAAAAGCTTTCGGGGGTGCTTTTGATATTAACAGAGGCAGAAAGATAAATCGCGTTTGAGAGTTTATGTGCACTCTTTGATGTGCGTAAATGACGATGCGAAATGATGAATGTTGTACAAGAGTTTATTTTTTCGCTCAACGCCACCGAAAATTCAAATAATTTGCCAAACGATGAAAAGCTAATTCGAAAAATATAAATATAATAAAAAAAGCGCTGCCTGTTGAAACTGGTAAATTGCTTCGTCAAAATGTCACTTCGGTGTGTGTATTTATTTATTTTTTTTTTCGAAATCAATTAACATCACAAAATGTACACGAAATTTCGTGAGAATCGAGACGATAGATGAGATTTTATGAAATTTCGATTTTTCTGAAAAAAAAAAAAAAAGTTCATCGACGAACTTCGAACCGGAGAAAAACGCATTAGCCTCGTTTGCAAAAATTCGCACAGGCACTTTCGTTCATAGACGAAAATTTGCAAACCGTCGGAAATGTGGACGGAGCAAAGTGCAGGTTTCAATTTGCAACCTCTTTTTTAATCTTTCTTTTCCACACGTGCCGTAATTGCTCTATCGTTCTGGCGTGATGAATTTTCAAACGACGGAAAATTCCATATTCTCCGGTACGCTGCTCTCTCGGCCGGGAATATCGATAATGGTATATAGAGTTCGCGAAGATAGGCCACGCTAATGGAACTGTACCGACAAAATAGATCAAAGCCCTGACGTAATTAAATCAATTCCATCGTCGATGGGGACGAACGCTGGACGGCATATAACGGACGATTCGGAATAGGTATCGGACGTGGATTTTTTTCAATTCCAGACGATCTTCCGAGCAAAAATACTCGGCCGTTTGTATTAAATCGAAATAGTTTTTGAACTATCGTCATTGGCATATGTTGACGTGTCGACCAATGAGAAATCGGTTACTGTACACCATAAAATATGTGTATTACGAATACGAATGTAATATTACGAATGCTAATGGAATATTACGAATATTAATGTAATATTGCGAATACTGATGCAATATTAGGAATATTGATGTAATACTACGAATACTGATGTAATATTACAAATACTGATGTAATATTACGAATGCTAATGTAATATTACGAATGTTTATGCAATATTACGAATATTAATGTAATATTGCGAATACTGATGTATTACTACGAATACTGATATGATATTACGAATACTGATGTAATATTACCAATACTGATGTAATAGTACGAATACTGATGTAATATTATGAATACTGATGTAATATTACGAATACTGATGTAATATTATGAATGCTAATGTAATATTATGAATGCTAATGCAATATTGCGAATACTAATGTAATATTATGAATGCTAATGTAATATTACGAACACTAATGTAATATTCCGAATACTAATGCAATATTACGAATACTAATGCGATATTACGAATGCTAGTGCAATATTACGAATATTAATGTAATATTAGCAATACTGATGTAATACTACGAATACTGATGTAATATTACGAATACTGATGTAATATTACGAATGCTAATGCAATATTACGAATATTAATGTAATATTGCGAATACTGACGCAATATTAAGAATACTGATGTAATACTACGAATACTGATGTAATATTACGAATACTGATGTAATATTACGAATACTGATATAATATTACGAATACTGATGTAATATTATGAATGCTAATGTAATATTACGAATGCTAATGTAATATCAAGAATGCTAATGCAATATTACGAATATTAATGTAATATTGCGAATAATGATGTAATACTACGAATACTGATCTAATATTACGAATACTGATGTAATATTAAGAATACTTATGTAATATTACGAATACTGATGTAATATTACGAATACTGATGTAATATTGTGAATGCTAATGTAATATTACGAATACTAATGTAATTTTACGAATACTGATGCAATATTAGAAATACTGATGTAAGACTACGAATACTGATCTAATATTACGAATACTAATGTAATATAATTATGGGAAAAACATATTTATCGCATTTATTCGCGTTAGAACGTGAAAAGAGGACTCAGGTGAATTTGGAAACGGTCGGCTACATTGGGCGTAGCACGGAGTGACGAAAACGCCATGAGATGTCCAATTAAATATTTCGAATTCGAAGAAACGCTTAAGTAGTTGTGCTCAGAACATCATTAGTAATTGGACAATTTTACGGGTTTGATGCCTATTCCCAATCAACCTGTATACTTCACGCTTACGTGTGCCAAGCCGCCGTCTCGTTCTAATTGCAATCTATAGACTAATTACTTTTTTTCTCCTTCTTGCCATACTCTTATCTCAATTCTACGGTTTCTTTTTTCGCCACGACGCTGCTAAATGGAATAAATATTGCACAAAGAGTTGTAGAAGAAGAGGGACAAAAAAAAAGCGAAAGAATAAAAAGCCGAGAGTGACGAACAGAAGAACGTCTAACGGATGGTCAGGACATCGAGATAAAAGAACCTTCGACTCGTCGTATGAAAACGTTCTCTTGAAGATGGGCAAGAGCTTCAAGATGCCGTTTCTGTACCCTACTCGAACGAGACCTGAATCATTCGTGAAAAGAGGGACTTTTCAAGACCATTGTCCCGACGAATTAAGTTTTATTTCTTCTTTTTTTTTTACAGCATCAACGAAGAAAATCAACGGTATATTTTCGCGATTTTTAACGGAAACTCGTTTTCCAAGCGAGACACCTTCCGATCAGACGCTCTTTTAATACGGATCGTTTATTTTTTTGGTTTATTTTTGTTTTCAGAACTTTTTCAACGAACATTTCAATCTAAAGTATTTGTACGGTAGAATGCTGACAAAGATGGCCGTCTTACGAGACAACTTTGAATTAGCTTTTTTTTTTTTCGTTGTCTTCAAATTGTCGCGCAATTTAATTGATAGTCATTAAGTAAATTATTTGGGAAATATTTTGAATCCTAACATTTTTATTTTTCGATTCGACATCAACGGCGACATGAAAATTCTTTGGATTATTATTTTCAGCAAAGATCGATCGTTATGTTTTTTCATCGGTGATTTTGGAATTATAAAATTACCGTATTGTAAAAGTACCGTACGTTATTTTCTATGATATCGGAGTATTATTATTTTGTGTTACCTCACCGAAAAAAACTTTATGACGGTGAACATTTTTTTTTCTCGAGTTTTTAACGTGAATGAGTTCAAAAAATATTGAAAAAACGTTGGAAAATCGCATTTAGAGAGAAAAAAAATCGATCTTATCGAAATTTATAAAGTGGACGCAGATTTTATGGCTTTTTGACATTTTCGCAAAATGTCAAATCGAGCAAATTTCTTTTTTAAATATAAATAGACTACCATTAAAGTACGGTTGGTATTGAATTTGTCGAAAATCGGGTGAAAGAGTTTAGATTTAAGGTAGTAGTCCGGTAACTTAAGCCGATTTTCATGTCGTTTTTAGAGGGCGATTTTTTGTAGGAAAATAAAAATGAATCGTTTTGGATATTTAGGATGTTTTTATTTACATATTGAAGATACAAAAAAAAAATGTTTCAACAAATTTAATAGTTTATTATTATTATTATTATTGATCAAAGTTGGCACCTCGAAAAAAAAAAGCGCGTGGGTGGCCCCGGTGATTTTGGCTCTTGATGTTATCGGAAATAAAAAATTCTTGATAATTCTTAATCTATAGACATGTCATTCTGGTCGGAACTACCGAAGTTAAATTTCATGGATAAATAACAAAATGGCGGACTTTGGAAAAAAAACCTTTTTTTTCCAAAGTCCACATATTTTTCGACATATCCAACTTTGGAAAAAAACTTTTTTTTCCAAAGTCCGCCACTTTGTTATTTATCCATGAAATTTAACTTCAGTAGTTCCGACCAGAATGACATGTCTATAGATTAAAAATTATCAAGAATTTTTGATTTCAGATAACATCAAGAGCCAAAATCACCGGGGCCACCCGCGCGCTTTTTTTTCGAGGTGCCAACTTCGATCAATAATAATAATAATAATAAACTAATAAATTTTTTCACACAAATTTTTTTTTGTATCTTTAATATGTAAATAAAAATATCCTAAATATCCAAAACTATTCATTTTTATTTTCCTACAAAAAAACGCCCTCCAGAAATGACATGAAAATCGGCTTAAGTTACCAGACTACTACCTCAATGAAATTTCGAATTTTTCGAAAATCGCTTCTTGACGCTGTAACTTTTGAAAATTCTTAAATATCGAAATTTTCTCACGAATGAACTATCATTAAATAACGTTCGATAAATCAATTTGGGGAAAATCGAACGAAAAGTTTAGCTTTTATCTGCAAGTTGGAACTTGCAACTTTTGGTGTTTTTCCGATCGGTCATATTGATTCCGGTATTTTTTAATTTTACGTTCAATCTTTCAGTTTTCGTCATCGTGCAACGTGTGCCGTTGAGAAAATTCTCTGGCGAACGTGGAACGAATCGTAGTGTGCAAAAGTTACCTAATATCAAGTGACGCCGAGTTGAAAAAGGCAGTTTTCAATAATTAAATACTTCAATGACTTTAATCGTCGAACCGTTTCGATATCAATCGTTTGATCAACGTTGAAGAGTAAAAATAGCGCGAGAGCTTTACGAAAGATTTAGGATAGTAAAAATGTATTTTTACCGAGACATCTGTAAGGCTTGACCCATCTGGAAAGCTTGCACTTGGTTCGTCCGGGCTTGCACCAGCCACCGACCCTCACGTAGTGCGAAGACTCTACGATGTTCGTGATATCCTTCTTCGGATATGCCTGTGTACAAAAAAAAAGAAACGAAAAATTAATAATAACATTCAGTCGGAAAATTAAACATAATTGTACGATCGACGATCTCATCAATGAAGAGCGGGCGAATGACGATGAAAAACTTCAAGGGCGTCGGTTCAGTAGGGACCTTGGAAATCTCGGTAATATTTGAGGTATGATTCTCCAGGTATGATCCCAAAAACTGGCGATAATTGTCTGTGAATTTAAAACTTAGGCGGGAAAATCTCGGTCTGCATGTAGCGCCAGTGGCATATGAATGAACTAAACGAAAGGCACTGTCCCTCGATTATTATGTATTTTTTTATCAAATACGACGTCGTTAATTTTTCACATACAGCAACAAACGCGGGCTTGTTGGTTACGGTTTTTATCCGTTCCCGTAGTAATGGTAAATTCTTTCGGAAGTACGCTATACAATAATAATTCTATACATTTTTGTTTTAGACCTCTTCGTTTTTAGCTGAAAATGTACATTACCATTTTGAATTTAAACATTTTCTGGTACTTACGACAGAGACAAAAGGGTTCAGAATAACTTGGCCAAATTTCGAATCATTCGGTTTGACGGTTTAGGCGTGGTGTTTGGACGAAAATTACAATGCATTTTGTCGGCACAACATAGTCGGTAAAACAGACCTTTCACATGATCTTAAGGGGGGGTAGGGTTTTTAAATTATTTTTTTTGCATTTTTTTTCTGAATGAACAATATGTCGAGAATATTGTGTATAAATTTTAAGTCAATCGGAGTAAAACTAACGGAGTTACAGCGTTTCAAACGACCGGCCGTGATACCTGATTTTTATACTATAAAAAACTTTAAATCGATTTTCCCGAAAACGTCATTTTTTAAGTTTGTGAACATTAGAACTCAAAATCTACTGAACCGATCCTTTTGAAAATTTGAACATTACTTCTTCACATAAATCAACAGGTAATCAGGAGTTTTTTTTTCAATTTTTTAATAACAAATTAAGCGCGATTTTTTGAGCTAAAATTGCGTTTTTCACTTCCAAGTGCTGCAAAAAATAGAAAAAAAAAGAAAAAAAAAACTCTTCCTGATTACCTCGAGAAATACATCACCTTTGAAATGCATATCAATTCTTTTGTTTCAGATGATCCGCTAACGAGTTATAATGTTCACCGCAAAACCACTTTTTTTCAAGGCGCCTCTGGAGATTCAACGTCACCGGCTTATTTATCAATATTTTTCATTGAAAATTTTTTCTGAGATACTTCAATAGTTGTACAATAATATGTAATTTTATTTAATAAAATTATATTACTCATGTCGCCGCAAAAAAATCATAAAAATATACTTTTTTTTCGCCTTTAAAACCCTACCCCCCCCGTTAAACGCTCCGTTACAACCTCTCGCACGGAGCAAGAGAGAGAGAGGGGGGTATATAATATTAATAGTAATATTAATACTAATAGTAATGCGAGTAGTAATATTATTAGTATTAGCTTTTGTATTACGATTGCTATTACTATAAATAGAATCAATTTTTCTTATGTGGTTAAATATTCCCACGGTGTAAACAAGTGTTTCATCGTTTTTGCTTAAAAATAAAATATTATATCAGCAGCAAAATAATTAAGACAACTTTACTACGAATTAGATTTTGTTAAATATTGTACATCTAACATTTTATTTAAACGACCAACATTTGCCGGTGAGATGATAAAAAAAATAATAAATCTCCTACACGAATGCCAATTTTAAAAATGATAGAATCTTTCGTTCCGCAATATTAGAAACTGGTAAACTACAAACAAACAAAAAATGGGATTTTGCCAAGAACGCCCGATACACACGGATTCTGAAATGGGCTCCAATACTTTCGATAGCTCTCTCGAGGTTATTGCCAGCTCGGAGAACTTATAGATAGTTTCGGGTATTTTAAAACGTCCGAACTCTCGAGACACTTTCTTTTCTCGTCCATATTAATAATAGAAAAAAAATGTTATTATTAAAATATAAATCAATATTGCATATCCAATATTGGAATAATGCAATAATTCAATATTGCAAAATGTTATAATTATAATTATAAAAGTTATATATAATTGTATACGTGACGAGCTGACCTTTTTGCAGTATTCGAGTATCTCCAGTTTGTCGGTCATGCAGCTTTTCTTTTCGGTCGATGAAACCCATCGTCCTTGTTCGCCCATGTGCTGAGCCAGATAAACGTCACCAGACTCGCAAAGAGTAGCCACCTTAATCAATAACGATTTAATTAATAATGCAACAACGGCAATAAGCGCTGTTTTTCTTTTTCTCGCCACAGAATTGAATTTAAACAAATTTTTGTTATTTCAATTGTTCAATTTTTTTCAATCAAATTTCTATTTCGTTATTTTTTTCAATGTTTTTTTTCTCACACTTCTGTCTGCCGTCGTTGCTTTTTTCTACTCCGAAGTTTCTGCAGGCAGTAAATAATGAAAACTTGACTCTCGATGTTAATCGATTTAACCGAACACTTAATTTTATTTATTTTTTCATCGAGGGAGTGCAAATTAATCGATAATTCCATTTTTACTATTATTATTATTTTTCCTGTGAGATGAAAATTTCCCTGAGAAAAAAAGGGATTTAAAAAGGGATTTCGCTGATGCAAAAAATAGTCTTTACCTGAGGCTCTGATCTTCCTCCTGCTGGCGCGAGTTCAAGCCTTTCCGACACCGCCTGCAACAACAAATAAACAAAAAAGTGACGATCAATAATTCAGAACATTGAGCGTGTATTTTATTCGATAGGCGAAGTATATGATTCGATCATTGATTTTTTCTAATAAATTAAAAAAAAAATTGCATTTTTTAAGATAAAAATTATTATTATGATTTCGGAACATCTTCCGGTTATGAATGCCGAAATGTATACGAGATGTGTCGAAACGTAGTCATGATTAGAAGAAATGGCGGAACCAAAACTTCACGACAAAAGGGTTTTTAAATCATCAATCCATTGTTTTAAAAAAGTGATCTCACTGGAACGACGAATCATAGGTTGACTATTAGTCACGTGGTCATCCAACGTGACGGATGCGGACGCATATATACGCACATACGTAAACACATTTGTTTTCTAAATGTGATTATTCGGTCTAAATGGAACATTTTAAGCGATCCGACATGAAAATCCCGGAAAAATAAAATAAAATTCTGCACGAAATCAAAGCTTCCTGCACGAGGAAGTGAGATGCATTACGAATAAATAAAACAAATAAAACAAATAAAATTGACCACTTATGAAAATAGGGCTATTGTCAATTGGTGTTGCACAAATTCAACATTTGGATCTCGTATTTCCTTCCTGCAGTCTCCGTTACTGATTATTCATCCAGAATTGAGACTTTGAGAGTAACGAGTACTTTCGTGCGATATTCATTTGGCTTGGGAATTCTAAAAGGGCCATTTGCTTTTGACCAGTTAAAAACGTAAAAGAGTAAAAAAGGGAATAAAAAAAAAAACACTGCATTAAAAACGGTACTCCAATGGGATTCGTGGGTTTCGCGTCAAAGGATCACGTGTACGCGATGGTGAGACCAGTCGAGTCTTCAAAGGCAACGGGGATTCACCTGTACTTTGGTGCACCGGCGAAGTTCGCTCGGTAAGCCTCGGTGGGTAATTTCCACGATTTCGCATCGTTTAATTTAGTGCGTGGGATAATTGTTAATCATAATTACATATTTCAGCGTAATCAATCATTCGAGCAAGAAATCGGTTAAATTAAGAGCGGGACTTTTAAATATCGGTACTTTAACAGCAGAGTTGCAAAAAATGCATTATTTTTATAATGCATTATTGATATCATTAGTAATTATTCTAGTAATGAGTAATGGGACTTGAATTCCATTACGCGTCGTTCATTTAATAAATAATGCGATCATGAAAAACATTGCATTAATCTTCTAATTAATTATACAAATATCAGGCCATTAAGCATTACATAAGTACTGGAAAATGAAAAAACATATCATTTTGCATTATGTTATTAAGGGTGAACACCACTGTGACCCCCTGTTTTTTTTCACATTTTTCAAGAATTTTTTTTTGTGGGAAAAAAAAGAGATATTCGTAAAATTTCTTTGGGTTTTGTTCCTCGTTTATTAATGTATCAAAAAACATTTTTTTCACATTTTTCACGCCGCATGGTGGCGCTGCGGAAGCTCTCGCGTCAAGTGCTGTCATCTCCGCGGCACGCAGCAGAACTCTCTTCGACGTCGATCTGAAAAAAAATACCGAGTGTTTTCGTTAATAATATGATATTTTGAAGAGAAGTACATAGGGATTTGGAAAAATATTGTTTAAAAAAAAATAGGCACGCCTTTGAAATTAACTTTAATTTCAAAGGCGTGCCTATTTTTTTTAAAACAATATTTCACATTTTTCACGCCGCATGGTGGCGCTGGAGAAGCTCGAGCGTCAGGTGCTGTCATCTCCGCGGCACGCAGCAGAACTCTCTTCAACGTCGATCTGAAAAAAAATACCGAGTGTTTTCGTTAATAATATGATATTTTGAAGAGAAGTACATAGGGATTTGGAAAAATATTGTTTTAAAAAAAATAGGCACACCTTTGAAATTAAAGTTAATTTCAAAGGCGTGCCTATTTTTTTTAAAACAATATTTTTCCAAATCCCTATGTACTTCTCTTCAAAATATCATATTATTAACGAAAACACTCGGTATTTTTTTTCAGATCGACGTTGAAGAGAGTTCAGCTGCGTGCCGCGGAGATGACAGCACCTGACGCTCGAGCTTCTCCAGCGCCACCATGCGGCGTGAAAAATGTGAAATATTGTTTTAAAAAAAATAGGCACGCCTTTGAAATTAAAGTTAATTTCAAAGGCGTGCCTATTTTTTTTTAAACAATATTTTTCCAAATCCCTATGTACTTCTCTTCAAAATATCATATTATTAACGAAAACACTCGGTATTTTTTTTCAGATCGACGTCGAAGAGAGTTCTGCTGCGTGCCGCGGAGATGACAGCACCTGACGCGCGAGCTTCCCCAGCGCCACCATGCGGCGTGAAAAATGTGAAAAAAATGTTTTTTGATACATTAATAAACAAGGAACAAAACCCAAAAAAAATTTTCGAATATCTTTTTTTTTTTCCACAAAAAAAAATTCTTGAAAAATGTGAAAAAAAAACAGGGGGTCACAGTGGAGTTCACCCTTAATGGTTAATTGGCACAGCGTTACATTGAACATGACTAAAGTAATGGGTAATGTGGAAAGCATTACATTACTCATTACTAAAGTAATGGGTATTGTAATGCATTGTAAATAGCATTGTCTTGCATTAGCCATTACTTCAGTAATGGCTAATGCAAGACAATGCTATTTTTCCATTTATATAGAAATAAATAATGGAAAATATAAAAATGGAGCATTACTTCCAGTACTGCATTGTGTCGAGTGATGCATTAGTTGCATTATTGGAATCGAAATTCTTTATTAATTTATATAACAATGTCAATGAAAACACATTATTTGATTGAACACAAAGCGCACGACCGCTATCTTTGTCTTCATTTACTTTCCTTCACGAACGACGTACTTTAAAGAGACGTTGAGACAGCAACACCACAAAGTAAATAAGCAGACTATTCCAATAGTTCTGATATTCGCTCTATATCGTTTATATGAAATCCAGCGTTGAAAATATTCGCTTCTGAAGCATTATTAACTTCATACTTTATGCGAAAATCATCAAAATAAAACTGCGAGATTTTTCATTTCAAATTAAAGATGCAAATATCATTAACTTACATTCATTTCAATCATCCGTAGTTTGAAAAAAGATTTTCTATTTACGACCTTCAACATCAATAGAAGTAACGTGCAACTTCAAAAATATGTAACGCGGTACTCTATTACCACACAGATAGAAGAGATGTGATGTTTTTGTGTTAACGGCGGTGTAGGGTTTTAAAGGCGAAAAAAAAGCATATTTTTATAATTTTTTTGCGGCGACATGAGTAATATAATTTCATCAAATAGATTCACATATTATTGTATAACTATTGAAGTATCTCAGAAAAAATGTTCAATGAAAAATATTGATAAATAAGCCGGTGACGTTGAATCTCCAGAGGCGCCTTGAAAAAAAGTGGTTTTGCAGTGAACATTTTAACTCGTTACCGGATCATCGCAAACAAAAAAATTGATATGCATTTTAAAGGTGATGTATTTCTCGAGGTAATCAGGAAGAGTTTTTTCTTTTTTTTTTTTTTTTTTCTATTTTTTGCAGCACTTGGAAGTGAAAAACGCAATTTTAGCTCAAAAAATCGCGCTTAATTTGTTATTAAAAAAGTGAAAAAATTGAAAAAAAAGAAAAACTTCTCCTGATTACCTGTTGATTTATGTGAAGAAGTAATGTTTAAATTTTCAAAAGGATCGGTTCAGTAGATTTTGAGTTGTAATGTTCACAAACTTCAAAAATGACGTTTTCGGGAAAATCGATTTAAAGTTTTTTATACGTGAAAATCAGGTATCACGGCCGGTCGTTTGAAACGCTGTAACTCCGTTAGTTTTACTCCGATTGACTTAAAATGTATACACAATATTCTCGACATATTGTTCATTCAGAAAAAAAATAATAATAAAAAAAATGCAAAAAAAATCATTTTAAAACCCTACCCCCCCCCCCCCCCTTAACAGAGTCGCGAGTAACTTTGCCCGTTTACTAAATGCCCGGGAAAAAATGGTTGGATACGATCTTATACAATCATATACAATCTTATAAGATGAGATTTTATACAACTTGATAAAAAATTGAGACGATAGAATCATATAGAATCATATAAATTCTTATAGAATTATATCCAATTGTATGCGACAATTGTTTTCCATATGACTGTATATGATTCTATAGAATTTGATAATACTATATAAATTTGTATATGACTCTAAAAAAATTGGCAATTTTGTATAAAATTGTATATGATTGTATATATTGTTATATATAAGACTCATATAGATGTTTTAGGATTGGATAGGAAGATGTATGATTTTATACGATTGTGTATTATTGCATTAAATTTTCTCTTATTTCTTGTCAAAGTATAATAATAAATTATTGTATTCGTATTCCGATAATGCATTACTCGAAGTAATAATGCATTAGTCGAAGAAATAATGCATTACTCGAGGTGATACATTATTCATCAATGTAGTAGAGGAAAGTTAATGCTGCTCTGCATAACGCATCATTATAGTAATCGATAATGGAAGTATTTTGCACTACTAATTACTATAGTAATGGATAATGGAACACTTTTGCATTACTCATTACTTCAGTAACGGATAATGGAACACTTTTGCATTAGCCATTACTTCAGTAATGGATAATGTAATGTTTTTCGTATTATTCATTATTAATTCAATGCATCATGGTCGTCTTTTACATTTCTCATGACCAATGTAATGCTTAATGTTTTTCATCATCCATTTGTAGCTATTTCTATAATGGATAATGCATTATTTTCACATTATAATTTCGGCAACCCTGCTTAACAGTCGTTCACCTTTATTTATTCAGTTTTTTTTTTTTAACCGCCCGGTCATTCGATTACAAAAAGTAGATAGAATCAAAATGGCGTTTGGTTTTGTTTCGTTATGAAGGAAGCGTTATGGTGGGAGTGATGAAATCAAAATTTGCTGAGATTATTATGGCAACTTACTTAAAATAATCTAGAGTCCAGAAATAACGTTTAAAATAAATGTTCGGATGGATGCTGGGGCGCGCGCGGGTGCATCTGTGTATGTGATGAGCCTGAAAAAATTTTATATCTCCGTAGCGGCTAGACCGATCGGATTCTGGATTTGCAGGCAATCAGAGCTACCATTCGTCCTTCTTCTATATCATATGTGGGCAACGACCGGCCCGCGGGCCGGATCCGACACGCTGTAAAATTTCATCCGGCCCGCGAGACATTTTGAAAAACCCAATTTAAAAAAATAAAGAAAAGACAAATAAGAAAAGACAAAATCCAGAAGCTTACCGCAAATTTTGAAAAACAGCAGCAAATGTTTCGTAAACAAAGAACACAACTTGATAATGTTGTGAAAGCTAGTTTTATAGTTAGTTCGAAATTGGCAAAGTCATAAAAAACCATTTGCCGAAGGAGAATTTATCAAGGAGTGTATGTTAGAAGTTTGCAGTGTTTTGTGTCCTAAAAAGAAAAATGAATTTGAAAAAATTATTTTGTCAAAACGAACCGTTGTCCGACGTATAGAAATGACGGCTAATGATAAAAAAACAACATTGACTGAGCGTATGGCTGGTTTTGAATCATTTTCCATAGCATTAGACGAGAGCACCGATTTATCTGACACAGCTGAACTGGCTATATTTATTCGAGGTGTTGATAAAGAGTTCATTATTACTGAGGAATTGCTTGCTTTACAGCCGCTAAAACGAACCACTACAGGAGAGGACATTTTTAATGAAGTTCAAAAGGTATTCACAAGTTTTGGCTTGCCATGGTCAAAATTAGTTGGAGTATGCACAGATGGTGCACCTTCTATGGTCGGCTTACGTAAAGGTTTCATCGGAATTTTGAATGAAAAAGCAACTGAATTAAATGTGCAAAAGGATGATTTGATAGTCCTTCATTGCATTATCCACCAACAGAACTTGTGTTCTAAGTCCATTCGACTCCAGAATGTTATGAATGTGGTAGTAAAAACCATCAATTTTATTCGATCCCGAGGGCTTAAGGGCGGGGTAAGGGTTTTCACTTTCGAAAAATCGATTTTTTTTTGTCTTATCTTATTGTTTAACATTTCAAGAATATGTCCTTAAAATTTTAAACCGATCTAAGCAATATTCTTGAAGTTATTGTCTTATTAATCTCCTGGCCTTTAACGCTATACCTCTAACAGCTGCGGGCGGTCGGGCTAGCAGTGCAGCTGTCGAACAGGTATACAGTTTATTCGTTGCTATTGTGTATATAGTATATAGTGTATACTATACACTATAATATTTTAAAAGAAGAAACGCGCTGGAATCGATGATTATGTGTATGTTGGAAAAAAAAATGTTGTTCTTCACTTTTTGACTTCATAAACTTTAGACGTGTTTTTCTCAAAACTACTTTTTCAAAGTCCGTGTTCACTGCCATTTAAAAACTACTTGACCGATTCATTTCAAACTTTGTACACATTTTCGACATATAAAATACCTCCCCCCAACGTTTAGTTAAATTTTTTTTTTTTACATCAAGGGTGTTTCCCACCCACAAAATGGCGGAATTTTTCGGGGAAAATAACAGTTCACACTTTAGATGGCCGCCAAAAATTTTTAAATGAAAAAAAAAATTATCAGAGAACGTTGGGGGGAAGATTTGATTATAATTTGACTAAATTTTCATGGTTTTTCATTTTCAGATTATTTCCGGCCGAGTTATAGTGAACACCGCAAATTGTTTTTTTTTCCAAGACGTTCTGGGAGAAGCTCTGTTACGGGCTTATGCTTCAATATTTCTGCATGAAAAAATTACACAACATTGTCAAAAGTATGCTCAATGATGTACAAAAGGTTCGAATAAAATTGCTCGATCCATATTTGAGAAAAAAAATCGCAAAAAAGTGTTTTTTTTCTACGCTGAAACCCTTACCCCTCCCTTAACCACCGTCAGTTCAACGCGTTTTTGGATGAAATATGGCCGAATATGACGACGTAACATATTATTATGAAGTCAGATGGCTAAGCAAAGGGAAAATGCTGAAACGGTTTTACGAGCTTACAAATGAGATAGCAGACTTTATGCAAATAAAAAATAAACCACTATCTTAATTGAGTGACCCAAAATGGATATGTGACTTAGCATTTCTGGTCGACCTTACAGGCCATTCGAATGATTTAAATTTGAAACTTCAAAAACAAAGACAGTTAGTAAATGATTTGTGCAGCCATTTGAAAGCGTTTCAGAACAAAATCTGCTTGTGGGAGGCACATATGCTGTCTGGTAACAGTTACCATTTCACCACGCTCTCTGCGTATGAAAATATTGCTTGTGCTCAATATGCTGAAGAACTCAAGTTACTGTCGGAGCAATTTTCGAACAGATTTAACGATTTCAAAAACATGGAAGACTGTTTCAATTTATTTGCTACTCCAACAAAAAGTAATGTACAAAATGCTCCAATACACTTGCAAATGGAGTTGATCGAGATTCAAGAAAACTCACTCCTAAAATCTAAATTTGAAGACGTGGAGTTATGCGATTTCTACAAAAAATACCTCGAAGAAGACCATTTTCCGCAGCTTAGAAAATTCGCAAAAACATTGATTTGTGCGTTTGGCAGTACTTATAAATGCGAACAGTTCTTTTCATTGATGAAAGTTTATAAATCAAAACATCGTAAAAGGCTGACTGACGATAATTTGGAAAATTCTTTACGTCTTTGTATCAGTGGAATTAATCCAAACATCGACGGATTAGTTTCCCAAATTCAAGCTCAAGTGTCTCATTGATTTCGATGTCGCTATTTAACTTTCGTAGTTTGCAACAATTCCAAATTCAACGATTTAATTATAATGTTGTACCTATTTTTTTCATTTCATTTTGTTATTTTAATAAATTGTATTATAATAACATTGTCGTATTATTTCATGTCTGATATCTGTCGCTAAAAATTATGAACACTACTTTAAAATGCACTACTTTTAAACGCGGCCCGCGAACGTATTTGCACACAAAAGTTTGGCCCACAACATGTCAAAGGTTGCCCATACCTGTTGTATATTAATTCCATTAACATTAGACTATTTTTATTTTAATAAAAAAAAAATTTGCATTTTTTCGTAAAGGCTCGATAAAACTGTAGCGCTTGGGACTTTTCCACGAAGAGAGAGGTCTGAAATTTTTTACAGAAATGGACCATAATTAAACACTGTTTATTATTGAGTATAAGTATAATATAGTATAATATATAATATATAATATAGTATAAGTATTGAGTATAACTGTTTATTATTGAGTATACACACACACTCGCACGCGCGCGAGTGTGTGTGTATGTTGCGATGAAGCCGAAAAATTCAATCCTATGTAGCGTTTGAACGGCTAAACCGATCGGGGTCTAGTTTTGCGAGCAAGCAGAGCTATCGTCCTCACTTCTGCTAAATAAATTTCAGTACGATTGGACTATTTTAATTGGGATTTTAAGGGGATTTTCATTTTTCGAAAATCTCATTATAACTCTCGCGCTCACATTGTTCTACCTGTAGGACTACAACTTTTTACCCAAAGGGGGCTATTATTAAACACTATTTGTCATTGATTTTGATGAAAATTGGTGGAGACATTTCGATTTTCGGATTCATAATTTTTTTTTAACCACTAATGTCCATTAAAACGTTTTAGCGATTACAATTTTCAAGCTGTTGGGTTAGAAATTTTTACACAAATGGACTATTATGTCAAACTGGTTGCTATCCGGTTTGAGGAAAATCGGTAGAGGCGATTGTGATTTTATGAATTTATTAATATTTACCTGTTCTATATTAATTTCATTAACATTAGACTATTTTTATTTGAATAAAAAAAAATTTGCATTTTTTCGTAAAGGCTCGATAAAACTGTAGCGCTTGGAACTTTTCCACGAAGAGAGAGGTCTGAAATTTTTTATAGAAATGGACCATAATTAAACACTGTTTGTTATTGAGTTTCAAATAAATCGATCGAGATGTTTGGCGCGCGCGAGTGTGTGTGTATGTTGCGATGAAGCCGAAAAATTCAATCCTATGTAGCGTTTGAACGGCTAAACCGATCGGGGTCTAGTTTTGCGAGCAAGCAGAGCTATCGTCCTCACTTCTTCTAAATAAATTTCAGTACGATTGGACTATTTTAATTGGGATTTTAAGGGGATTTTCATTTTTCGAAAATCTCATTATAACTCTCGCGCTCACATTTTTTCTACCTGTAGGACTACAACTTTTTACCCAGAGGGGGCTATTATTAAACACTTCTTGTCATTGATTTTGATGAAAATTGGTGGACACATTTCGATTTTCGGATTCATAATTTTTATTTAACCGCTAATGTCCATTAAAACGCTTTAGCGATTACAATTTCCAAGCTGTTGGGTTAGAAATTTTTACACTAATGGACTATTATGTCAAACTGGTTACTTATCCGGTTTGAGGAGAATCGGTAGAGGCGATTGTGATTTTATGAATTTATTAATATTTCAGAAAATCGAAAAATTGCTGTAAATATGCGGAATTTTCCAGTTATCGTGTTATCCAATGTTTAGGCAAATGACTCTAAAGTTTAAACCTCAGAAAAACTTCGACATTAAAAAAAAAGAACGGCGCAAATTTTATTTTTCCATTGATTCCTCATAACTTTTACGCTTTTGTAAAGCTTACTCTGTAAAGAAGCCAACATTTAGAAAGCCCGTAGAGGAAGATTTGCGAATGAACAAAAGTAGCGAGGAAGCAACGAGCAAATTTTCATTTCCATGACGTGGAATGTTAATGCATTTTGTCAGACAACGCCCGCACGTAAGAGTCGTTGTGAAACGGAATGTTCAATAAAATTTCACGGACATTCAATTGTAATTTGTTGAAATATCAATAATGCACGCATTGATTCGTTAAAATAAAAATTAAAAAACTGGAAAACGCACATTTTTCATCGCTAAAAACGGCAATTCCCCTGTAAAGTAATTTGATACATTTTTTTTCTTAAAAATGACAATCTGCTCTACATATATGATTAAGCCTTGTATTGATCATTAATGTCTGAATTCACTTTTTTTTGTACGAAAAGCTTTTTCGCTTGGAGTACGAAGAGGCGGGCGAATGAGGTCATAGACGAATGCGTGAAGTAGTAGCGGTTTTCAAAATATTCTCGTAAGATTCTCGTGCATGGAAACGACGAAAAGTTAAAAAAAAAAAAAAACCCCCCGTAATCAACGTCAAAGAAGGTTGATTCAAACGCAGCGTGAAAGAGTAAAAGCATTTCTGTGGGAAAGTCAGAACGGGAATGGTAACGTCCACGTAAAGTGGAGATTTTGTGAATGTGAAAAATTTTATAAAGAAATGCGCAAGTTTGAATATCTAATTTTATTTTGACGATGAATAAAATTCAAAGGAATGAAAACGAGGAATTAAATTTCAAAGCGCTGCATTGTAATAAAACTCGAGCTTATTCCCGATGAAAAAAAAAAACAGTGCGTACGAAATACAATCAAGAAGAAACAAATTAAACGAAAACCTACAATAACTTTCTAACCGCTAATATTTTTTAGCCGTTTACGATTTGAAATTCGGCGGTTACGAATTGAGGATTTTGCGATTAATGAAAATGATCTAAACCGAGACGTCACTTCTACGATTCCGTACTAGCGCAGCTTTGATTTAGTGCATTTTTTAAGGCCAGAAAATTAACATTAAGTAAACTTGTCGAATACGTAAATTTAAATGAGTTAATAACGAGAATTGACGAGAATCAAGGGCTTTGAGTCAGGAAAATCGTTGGACCGATCTTAGCGTTCTGAAATTGTGTTTAAAGCCGGAAAAGTAGAGATAGTTACGCGGAGCAAGTCACAGAGTTAGGCGAGACGCCACGAGCTCGCGAACTTCCTCCTTAATCGCGTAACTTCGGCCTTTACAGTAACCCCGGTTAAATACTTAATGACCCGAGCCTCTCTCGTGCTGTGGTGAATTAATTTGCGAAAGAGCCCGCAGCGCTGTACTTATGACGCGTACTAATCAGTTTTATCGTTGGTAGATTGGACTTGTAGTCGTTTTTTTTTTCATTAATATTAATATGATTCCGTGAGATTTCGATCGAGAGAACTTTAGATTCGTAATACAATGAAAATTCAACGTCAGATAACACCTTAAATGACTCGGAAATGGTTGGTTCTACAGGAGATTGGTTCTAAGGATTTTTTTTTACTGTCACCCGCAGCATCCGTAAGAATTATCAAAAATGATTGTAGAACATGGAAAATTATGTTACTAGAATCGGTGTACGCGCTTCGCGTGTTGCTTTTGCAGGTTAAATTCACTGTACGATCTGAAGTATACACATTAATGAACCCTGAGCACGACATGGACAGTCAATTACAACGACGTTAGTTAGTCGGCTTCAAAATTAAATCGCATTTCGAGATATTTCGTGACATGTCTTTTCTATAGTGGGGATATCAGTATACGAGGGGGGACCAAAAAAAAACGGGAATTGCGCTGCGGCGGGGAGGAAGAGTGTTTTGTTTCCTGTTGGGGAAATCAGTCGCGGAAACTACTGTAATGCTTAAGACTGCTTATGGAGATGCTGTCCTAAGTGAAACCAGAGTCTACGAGTGGTTTTAACGTTTTAAAAATGGAGAAATGTCAATTGAAGACCAACCCCGTTCAGGACGCCCCTCAACGTCAAGAAGTGACGAAAACATCGAGAAAATCAATGCTCTTATTCATGAAGACCGTCGCCGAACCATTGGTCAACTCTGTGAGATGTCTGGGATATCATGGAGTTCAATTCAGAG
This sequence comes from Oxytorus armatus, assembly GCA_958009045.1. Taxonomy (NCBI): domain Eukaryota; kingdom Metazoa; phylum Arthropoda; class Insecta; order Hymenoptera; family Ichneumonidae; genus Oxytorus; species Oxytorus armatus. Next base: position 14,207,681 of record OY253755.1, read on the forward strand.
GATTTTATCCAAAGATTTGCACATGAGTAGAGTTGCAGCCAAATTTGTCCCTCGCCTTCTAACAGACGAGTAAAGGGACTGTCGACTTCAGGCATGTTTTGAACTTCAAAATCAGCTCGAAGAGGACCCTGAACTATTTTCCAAGATGATTACTGGTGATGAATCGTGGTGCTATGGATACGACCCCGAAACAAAGCAGCAATCAAGCGTTTTGCCACTGTGGAGGAGGTAAAACAAAAATCGCTGGAAGGCCTAAAGAACATCCCGATAAGTGAATTTAAAAAATGTTTTGAACATTGGAAGGATCATTTGCAGAGGTGCGTTGTGGTCAAAGGAGAATACTTTGAAGGTGATCAAAGTTTGGTGTAAAAATATTAAAAAATAAAGAAATTATGACGAAATTCCCGTTTTTTTTGGGTCCCCCCTCGTAATAGCGCGAGAAATCGTTCGAAAGTTTGATTTATAATCAGTTGGAAATTTCCCATCGGCTGACCCCTCAATACTTGGCTAAAGTTGAAAAAATAGTGTCCATTGGTGCAGTCCAATCCCGATATGATATCCTCAAAAATCTCCAGAACGTATGGTCCTGCAGAAAATAAGCATACCTTCTTGAGCAGCATGACTTGGAGTGGTTTGCTAAAGATGATGACAATCACTCTGAACTGGACCAGTTAGGTATAAAAAAAACTTAGTCCGAGGTGAAATGTTTACCCTCCAAAAAGGTTTAACAAAGGTAAACCCTCTCGAGGTTTATTGCAGGGTGTCAAACCCTCGCTTAGTTCTACACACCCAAAGTGTAAATCTGCCATGCCTAGGGACTAGAGAAGGATCCTCTTGGTAAAGGGTCTGGGAGGATCCTAGTCGCGCAGAGATTTGGGAAGGGTCCCGATGATGAAGGGCCCGGGTCATGCACAGGGTCACAAAGAGTCCTGTTACAGCAGAGGAAGCGGAAGGGTCCTGAATGTACAGAGGACCATGGAGCGCCCGGACCATGCGAATCGTCAGGAAAAGTCTTGATCGTGCAGGAAGTCAACACAGATACTGACCATGCAGAGGGTCGTGAAGGGTTGTTACCATGCAGCGGGCTGGAACGTGTCTTCAACGTATGCAGGAGACCACTGCCGGTCCCGACCATTTTCAGGAAGAGTCCCGATGATGTACAGGGTCAATAGGGACTCTGACCACTCTCGGGTTAAGGAAGGGACCATGCAGCGGGCTTGAAAGGGTCTTCAAACTATGCGGAACATCAGGACCGGTCCCGACCATTTTCCGAAGAGTCCCGATTATGTAAAGCGTCAATAGGGAACCCGACCATACTAGGGCTAAGGGTTCTGACCTCGCAGAGGGTTACCGAGGATCCTGAGCATGCAGAGATCCAATGAGATCCCTTGATCCCTGAACCTTCAGGTCAGGGTCAGGGCCTGACGATGCGGCACCTTACCAATCTCGTACATGGTGTATGGAAAAGGTTAGAAATTAAATTTGGGATCAAGAGAGCGTGTAAATTTCGGCTGCGATGAAATATCTCTTTTGGGGAATACTAAGAAAAATTACCGACAAGAAAAGGAGACATTCGTTGATTCAACCTCTCGCTTTCTTTGTGTCTAATTCTCGAGTTCCCAAATAGCGTATTGTATGTGTTTCCCATCTTTTTTTCATTCATTGGTAATAAAGATGACACGTAAGCCGCTTCTAATGGCTCCATTGTGTCTCTTCCAACCTATAATCCGTGACAATCTTGATGCCTCTTCGTTTGTAACTTACGACGCTCTTCCGCGAACGTTGTACTATTACCGCAATCCCGTGGAGAATTTAACGGACAAGAACGTGAATCTAATTGACATCCTGACATCTTGATTACGCTGGATGATATACCCTTGGCTTGACCCGATAAATCCTCCGCTGAGGCCCGGCATTGTACACTGCCGAGTCACGAGGCTTTTTGTTAAACTGCTTATCGCGAATGAACGAAACGTGTGTCTTGAGATTTAACGAGTAATCTTTAGCTCCTTTATCCGGACAAGGGCGATACTACAAATAACCCAAACATTTTCGCGAATTGTAAAATCTAATAGCAAAGTATCAAGACAATTGAATATCGCATTGACACTTCCGGAATTACACAAATACGGATTCCCTTGGGATTATTCCAAGGATTTGATTCTAAACAATAAGCCGCAATCGAATGATTCTCGTATTGAAGAACGAATGTTTTACATTAGTGGTCAAATCAGCGGTCCCAGAAACCACCAGAAACTTGATTGAAATCGAATTAGCAATTGTTTCATGGTCAGCCAGATTGATTCCTCTGCCAATCAAGACATTTGGACATTGAATGACATGACTTCGGAATCGCTGACCTAAAACACCTTCAGCCCCAATTTTAAATAAAATTAGACCATCTTTTATTCATTCGTGTCAGCTATATTGACTCCGTCAGTTGGAATCGTCGTCGAATTTACTTTATCCCCAAGCACGTATTTCCCTCAGGTGTTTAGCAAAATCCTACAAAGTTTCGTGGCATTCGATTCAGTCGTTAGTACAGCAGAACCGAACCGAATCGAATTTCGTCAGACGACAAACACAGATGACATTCCGACCAGATGGCAGTTGAAAGAAGCTATCTTGTTTCATTGAATCAATGAAAATCGCGGAGCCCTACGGTCTCAAACAAATATAGCCTTCCAAAGCCTTCAGATGATGACGTCACAAATTCAGATAAAAATACTTAATACACGGAGTGTCGCGCTGCCATTATCATGATCACTAAAATCGCCAGCTGGCGTCGCACGGCAAAATATATTTCTCAATAAACTACCCCACTGCGAATGTATTTCCAGAAGATTATTCCGGCACAACGGTTAGTTCCGTTAAAAGGAAATGGAGGAACAAGAGAGGAACGAATAGAGACAGTCGGCTAAAAGCAAATTCTCGTTAACTAGCAGTCGATTATCCTTTGAACGACGCTTATCGCGGGAGCATGTTCTCGGCAGAGATTTAGCCTGACACAGGGTTGGGAGAGGATTCCCAGGGAATGATGGGAGGTAGGATATAGGAAAGTGGAGAAGAGGAGCCCGACGAAGCGTGCACAGACCCCCTCGAGCGTCGAGGGGTCCCGGAGGGTTAATTTCCGGTCGCTACTGAAGAAGATGTGTAGAGGGAGATGCTTCAGTAGATCGCAAATATAACCTCTCTACGAAACTATGCGCATCATGAAGAAATATTTTAGACGAGTTCAAGGGGTCAGATAAAGGCGTGTGAGAGCGTGTTTTTTGTTTGTTTTACTAACGACTGATTGGATGTCGAAACTAAAGACGGTGTCTTCTGGAAGCCTCTTGCCAGTTTTTTATAAATTAATGACGATCAATCCGCTACCATTAGATGTCTATTCGACACCATTGATTAATCATAGGCGAATCATCGACAATCGTCTTTTTCACTACGGAAACGACCCAGTTACTGATAATAGGCGAGCTGATGCTGAGGGTAGATATGTAGGGGAGGAGGATCCCTCATAGACGAAATTCAAGTGGCACTCCACCTAGAAATGGACAGTTAGTAAGAACAGGGTAAACGCCCCTGATCTTTTAGGACAAACATCTAACTATATACGTGTAACCTTATAGGGATAAAGAAGAGGGGTCTCCCACTTTCTGATCCAACTCCCCATTGGCTGTCGAGTTGTAGAGGACATCCGGTAGCCGTGAACATTCCCCAATCGGGAATTGCGATCTGGTTAGTACTGGGGCTGATTCCTAACCAGAGTTATGTGATCCGACACTGAGGTTAGATGGGATATAGGATAGGATCTCGCTTATGAAAGAAATTCAAGTCGGGTACCAATGAAAAGTCAACATGTTAACCCCGAAGACCGGTTTAATAACAGCAGAGAAAATATTCAAGTTTCTGGCCCGTTAACACAAACACAAACACAAACACGGGTAAGTTTATTATAAGGTTAAACAAGACAGGTGATCCCCGGAACTAGTCTCCCTCTTACTGACCCAACCAACTTTTTTTCACGGGGTCCTAGGCCCTCGTGAATAATATGTACATCCACGATAAAAATGAGCCCAATCGGTTAAACAGTTTTCGTGCTAGGCCCGACAAAAGATTTCCACTTTAACCCTGTCCCCTGCCACCGGGGGTTGCGCGTGCGATTGCTCCTAGAGTAGTTTTCATTTATGTTCGTAACCCTTCAATCGGATACCATATTTACCCTCGATGGCATCCGCAACCCTTAAATCACGAGTTCCACGGATTACCCGATTTTCCATCCTCCCACATTTTCGGTGGGCACATGCGCAATCGTTGACCAACCTCAATGGGACCCATGTCGTTCGAAAGATTATGAAATTTCGTCGTATGATCTTTTGCGAATTTTTCAAATTTGTCCAATTTACGCGAAAATCGGCGGAGATATCGGCATTCTACTTCAAATGCCCAGCACTGCATACCATCTGCTTCACGACTGGTTCATCAAAATGATGCGATGAATACCCACGTGCAGTTAAGTCAACGGAAAGGAACATAAAAGTTCTTGTTCAGTTGCAATCCTCGCACTAATATCTTGAGTGTTATCCTACTGAGTAGGAAACTTCATCTGCTCAGCAAGACTAACGTTACTTCCGTTTAGCTCGATCTAATTTAGGCGAAACTCCGATTGGATTCTACCGTGGAGTAGCTAACATTCGCAAAGACATTCTGACAGAATAATTCTGCCGAAAGGTGTACACTGTGAATTCCCTTCAAGTCCCTCTTTGATAACGCTCCATCCAATCCTCTTTACGATCGACTGATCATCGGGAACCATTCGATCGAAGTGTTCTTGTGTCCTCAGAGTCTAATGTTCCATGTATTCGTGCATTAGGATTCTGAAGTAGATGGTGTGTCACTGTACTCGCATAGAAACCGGACGATGGACACTACTGTCCATTACTTCTATAAGGTTTGCCGGGACATTAGCAAACCCTGCCGGTGTGCCCAAATAGTCCACCACTCGCCACGACTATTCGACTCTCAACATTCGTGTATCACGCTCACGTGTATTCCGAGTGCGTGGAACTACGTTCTTCACTCGACCCTAATGCGATTCCCACGAACAGAATCGGGTATGGGGTCCACTTACGTTTTTCATGAAGCTGACTTGCCGAATCCAATAACTGGATACGCTTGTTGCGGAAATTCCGAGGGGGGATGAACGCGATACAGAAGCCGATGAGTTTCAAGGAAAATTGTTGAACCGCACAGAGGCAAGGGCTAATGAAACCGCGAGTGCTCGACCACAGAGCAAACACGATACAGTTTCGTGCACCCACTACGGCACGGGAAAGTGTGTACACACAGGTCTTCATCATCCACAAGAGGGCGAGAACTTTGCTTTGTGTCTACAAGCGGGAGAGACAGAGAAGAGGGTGAGGGCAGTCTGCATGGGTGGCGAGGCCAGAGTGTTCGTGACCAATTCATGTGTATGGATGTACGAGGAAGCTGGGGTAAGGGTAGCTGAGTGGCGAATGCGACGCAAATGGAAATCGCCTCTGTAAGGGAGAACTCGGATATTTTTGTCATAACTGTTGAAAATTATGCAAAACTACGCGTTAACTCGAGTCGACATTTACACTCTCTCTTCAACCCCGAATTTAATAGTTTATGAAGTATTCTTATCTAAGGTACCATCTTTTTCTTAATCTAAAAAAACTGGCTCCTAATCTATGGAACCACCTTCCTAATCCGAAGAATCATTTGTCCAATTTAATAAAGCATCTTCCTAATTTAAGGGACCAGTTTTCTAATTCGAAAAACCATTGTCCTAATGTAATGAACCGGCTTCCTGATCTGAGGAATCATTTTCATAATCTAAAAAAACCAGCTTCCTAATATAAGGTACCATCTTCTTCTTAATCTAAGAAAACTAGCTCCTAATCTATGAAACCACCTTCCTAATCCGAAGAATCATGTGTCCAATTCAAGAAACCATGTTCCTAATTTAAGGAACCAGCTTTCTAATCTGAGAAACCATTGTCCTAATGTAAGGAATCACGTTGCCAATCTAATGAGCCACCTTCCTAATCTAAAGAATCATTTTCCTAATCTCAAGAAGCAATCTGCTTAATCTAAGGAACAAGCTTCCTAATCTAAAGAATCATCTTCTTAATCTCAGGAAACTAGCTTCCTAGTTTAAGGAACAAGCTTCCCAATCTAAAGCACCATTTTCGTAATCTAAGAATTCTCGTTGCTAATCTATAAATTTACGTTCCAAATCTGAAAAATCGTTTGCCCCATTTAAGAAACTATTTCCTTACTCTAAAGGAACTATTGCAGATAATGCAAAGATACGAGTTAACACGAGTCGTCATTTACACTCTATGTTGAACCCACATTTAGTAGTTTACGAAGTATTAATGGACTAGTTTATGGAGTATTCAGAGGGTGACGAGCTTTCTTTAGCCTCCCGGTAATGGCATATTTGATTAAATTAAACTCATGGAAAGGTGCTCGGTGGATTTAAATTTCGACTTACGATCCTAACACTGCACTGGGATACGAAATTTCTCTCAAAGTAAGGTTGATTCCATGCACCACCAATAGATTTTCACGCGCTTCGCGCGCTGCTTTTGTAGGTTAGGTTCATCGTGCGATCTGAAGTATGCACATGAACGAACTCCGAGCAGATCGACAGCCAATCATAACGACGAGTTAGTCGGTTTCAGAACCAAATTGCATTTCGAAATATTACGTGACATTTTGTTTTTTATAGAGGGGATCAGAAACGGAGTATTTTGTATCCAGCAGTAAAAGTTTAATAACGTAATATCGTACGAAAATAGGTGTATACACGTGAAAGTGTATGATTGCTACGTTTGTATGTACGATACATAGGCGTTAGCGGGGTAACAATATCGATTCATTCGCTAAGGTTGAAAGACAGTCGACAGAGAGGCCTTTCGCTCGAATGCACGGGAACACAATGGCGCTTGCGCAAATGAACGAGGACGCTCTCCATGTTGTGGGTATCGTGTGGAAACGAGAAACGCTGTCTCGGCGTGCGTCAGTAACCCTTGTTTGTGTTTCTGTACAGAGATACATGTTTCATGTACATATTGTATATACTGGACATGTAGCGGGACTTTTTCGCTTCCGTCGCTCTTTCATTTGACTCGTCCCCTTTCCAGACCCAGCAACCCTTACCCTCGACGCGCCCTTGAAGATTTATAAATAAATATAATGGTTCTCGACAAACCCCGACATATCCGGGCACAGCGTCCGTCTTAACGCCGCCATTGTCTCGCCATCGTGTGACGAATACTGTTTGGACGAACGAGGAATACATGTGAAACGGTAAATGCTACTGACGCATATAAAAAAAACGCACTTCGATGGCCAAGGCTGCGGAAATACCTCAATGCTTTTCTAAATCGCATTAACGCCCGCCCGAGTCGAAATTTACAGTCTCTCAGTTGAACCCAAATTTAGTGGCGTATAAACGGTGTATGAAGAGGCATGGGACCTTTATTTCACAACCGGGTTATCGCAAATTTTACCTTTTTTTCGAAAGACGGAAGAAAATCGTCGAGGAATCATTTTTCAACGGGTTCAGAGCATTGATGAAAGAACAAAAAGCCGGATTGTTACTTTTTCTTTCTTGGAAAATCTGTTACACTTTAATGGCTTTTGATGTGTAAACATCTTTTCGGACGTCTCTTAACCTGGGAGCGAAATGGACAATATAAACTATATGAATCGCGAAACCGTAACACAGTAACGAAACTCACTAGTCCCGTGAGTTGATAAATTGTGTCGCTTGAGCGCTAGTGAGCTCAGCAGTTTACCGACGGTAGGAGACAGCCGCTGTGCTTTAGGTGCTCTAGTGAAAACTACGCCCTAAGGCGTCGGCCCAAACACACTAGTCCCGTGAGTTGACAAATTTTCTCGCTTGAGCGCTAGTGAGCTCAGCAGTTCACCGACGGTAGGAGTCAGCCGCGGAATGTGCTTTAGGTGCTCTAGTTAAAACTACGCCCTAAGGCGTAGGCCCAAACTCACTAGTCCCGTGAGTTGACAAATTTTCTCGCTTGAGCGCTAGTGAGTTCAGCAGTTTACCGACGGTACAAGTCGGCCGCGTAGGTGGTTAAGGTACGGACTTTTATACAGCCCTACGATTCTGTACTTGCTACCGACAATTACCGGTGTCGTTAGTGAGCGGATAGCCTATGAGAGTTGCGTCTTCAAGGGAAAGGGGCCACTCTCATAGGGCATCGCTTGCTAACGACACCGATAGTTGTCGGTAGACAAGTACCCCACTGCAGGGGTGCGATTCTGTACCAAACGCAATATCATAGCGTCCACCGATAGTCTATGAGAGTTGCGCCTTTCCGGTGGATCCTCCTTGCAATAAGCTATCGGTGGACGTTATGATATTGCGCCTGATACAGAATCGCACCCCTGGTTTTTATATATAGATACTATACCAATTATTTTATAATAAAAAATTTTTGAGACAATTTTTTAAATGAACATTTTTAGGTCCGCCAATCTCCACGCTGTTCCTTGTCCTTTCACATCATAATATACCGATCCATACTGTAGCGTAGTAGCGATTGATGTGTACACAACAATCGCGAGTACGCTCAGTGCGACTCGAACCTTTCTTGAAGTGAAACTTCTTTACGCGCGTCATGGATTTTCGACGACCGGAGTAAAACCGACTCAAGACCGTCACGGTAAAACGCCATAGCGAGGTGGGGGTAACCAGACCCCTCGGGACCCCCACCGCCGCTCACTGCTCACTGTCGCTCTCTCACCGTATCCGCTTACCGAGGTGAGGGAGCCACTGACGAACGGTCTCTCTCTCTTCTCTCTTTTCCTCTCTCTCTCAGACCCTAGCCAACGACGCCACGCCAAGCATCAGCTGCTTGGTTAGTGTACTGCGCCGTGAGTGTAATACAACGAGTGAAATACGTAATTGATTGTGGTTTATTCGATTTGGAACGGAATTATACTGTCAAAAATGCGTAGTGACGAGATAGAAGTGATAAACACATCCGTGGCACAAGAGGAAATATCCCCTGAAAATCACCAAAGAAGAGCAGAGTCTGATTCACACAGTGATGACATTAACATAAGGTAAATATAACCAAGAAGAGTTGATAAATATCTCACAAAATAGTATTGTTGTTGTAATAGGATAATAGGATTGTTTAACATATTGGCGAGATTATACTAACGGTGAAATATGATGTGGGGATGTCGTAGGGAAAAATTATTATGGTGTCAATTTATATCTCGCCAGGTAAATCGATTACAGATATCAATGATTTTATCCACCATATACTTTTGCCATACACAGAGGGTAGTTCAAGGTTATTGAATAAGAATTATCACGAAATTCTGATGATTATTTCGGGAGATTTTAATGTAAATTTCGCGAAGAATGAATCTGTAGAGTTATTGAACTTTTTCAAAAACACCCTTAATTTAGTGTTTGAATATTAGTAGTATAGTTAAAACATTAGTACGACTAGACACGGGACAACAATCGATGCAGTTTTTGCACGATTCATTAAGGATTTGAGTGCTGATGTATATATCTCGCACTTTAGTTACCATAAGCCAATTATCACGACATTAGGAAATAATATTCGTGAAAGTGACAATGAAAATGTCACATGATTGGTAAATTGTAATTGTAATTTTTAATTGTAATATTGTTGTTTATGTAATATTGAATAATTGTAAATAAATTGAATAATTGTAAATAGGATAGGATAGGATAATTGAATAATTGTAAATCGGATAATTGTAAATCAATTGAAAATTTTTGGAACTGTACATAAATCGAAATTCATTCATGTATAAGAAAATATTAGAAAGAGAAAATCTATGCTTCGTCGTTGAATTATTTAACCTATAATCTTCAAACTAACCTAAGAGAGAATGAAATGAAAAGAGAGAGAGGAATACTGGAAGTTTCACTTCCGTCGTGCGTAAGCTTGACACACTCAGTTTTTTTTTTTTATACGAATGTGTGCATACATATGGCCATACTTAATAATTTTTGTTGTTAAAAATGGGGAGCAAGACGGAGCTAATCAAAACAAGCACATTGCTTCCTCATCATTTTTCGCATTCACAAATATTCTTGTATGAGGAAGGGCTTTTTCAATTTTGGTTCCCTCATAGAGGATGTGTACTCGTATGCACGAAAATTATGATGTTACAATATAGTTATAATTTACACATTTTTTTTCTCTCCTTCACCTTGACGGTACGAGGTTTCCTTAATTTTCATTGTTGGACGATTGTTTCGAGGGAAAAATATGGAAAATTTCATAAACTCAAAACGCCTATATCGTGCTCCTCGAATTTCAATAACAAATATCCTTCGATGGTGCTCAATTTATCTAGGACGCTTTTACTCGATGGCCCAAAAATCGCACGAGATAAATTAACGGAAAAATTCAAAATTCGACAAATTTATAACGCCTGTATTCACGAAATCCAATACCGATAGCGGGAGCATTTTTCACGATTCTCTTCGGAAATTTTTCGGATCAGATAATGGAACTGTTTGCGTGTAGGGCTTAGGGTAACTTACAATCTCTTAATCACGTGCAACCTACGGTGACGCATGACGCCATCAAATTAGAATTTAAAAAAATGATGAATTATTAAAATTGTCTTTTTTTATTATTCAGTTCGTGAAATTACTCCGAGCTTTAAAAACCGCTTAGATTGCTTGTTAAGAATATTTTGGTACGAGAAATATTTCCAAAAATCTCGAACTGTTGAAAGACTTAGATCTAACTCTATCCGCGAAATATTTCAATCAGTTATTTTATAGTTTAATTTCTATACATATCGAATAAACTTCTTTCGTATTTTCCAACCCTCATTTCACAAAGGAATTTCTTTCATCCCTCAATATCGCACGAACCCGAATTCGACCACAGCAATAAGGGTGGTTCAGTTGGGCAACTACGAATAAGATATCATTTGTTCCTGAAAAGTATACATTTAAAGATCTTCAAGTTGGTATATTATAATGTACCGGTCATTGGAAGACATTTTCGTTAAGGCTCGAAGGATTACAGTAAAAATGAATTCCCCCTGGGAAACTCAACCGCGTAGTTGCATTGAGTGTGCAGGGTCGGATCTCGCCCTCGGGGCTCGTAATTCATCGCTCGTTATTGAACGGAAGGGCCACAGAAATCGTGAGTGGTCTGTTCTCGGGTCGTGAATCATTCCTTGCGTGAACGACCATTTCGACGACAAGACCCACGTTATAAGGGTGCGAGCCGCACCCTCGTAACAGTAAGGCAAACCACCGGAAACTGGAACTCGAAAGCAACAACCCCATAACGACGAATATTCCCCATGATTCATAAATGTATATTGGACATCACTTCGTGTCGACAAATGAAAAATCCTCCATCCAAAATGCCCGAGATAGATTCACACAACGTTATCGGAATTTTTTTTTTTTGTTGCGTTAGTCTTTCGTAAGTTTCGCCAAATTTTCCTGAAGATCGTGAGGATAATTGAATAATTACAGATTATCGAGTAGCGATAGATGGTTTCGTAGATTTAAAAGATGGTTTCTGAGAAAGATCGTTTCTTAGATAAGAAAGGTTCCCTTTGATTGGGGAAGTAGTATCTTAAATGGGGCAAATGATTCTTCAGATTAGGAACGTGAATTTATAGAATGGGAACGAGATTCCTTAGATTAAGAAGATGGTTCTTCAGATTAGGAAGCTTGTTTCTTAGATTCTAGAAAGATTCGTTCCAGAATCTAAGAAACAAGCCTCTGGAAAGATTCTTTCCAGAATCTGACTGTTCAATAACACTGGCTAGCTCAGTGGTGTATGTCAATTTTTTTAGCTCGACCGCCTGTTTCGTAGAAGTGAATTTACCGTGTGGGCAAATGTCTACATGGCACGAAATTTTCCAATGCTTCGTATAAAAACCGGTAACTTAATGTGAATTTAAATAATGAAAACGATACATCGAAATAAGTTTTCATCTTCGATGTTTCTCAATGATCGGACTTTCTGAAGACGTGGATACACGCGCAATGCGTTAGGACGTGGAAATGGATTCTGAGTCAAAATGCTGATTTCTTTTTCATTTGGCTCACGCACAGAGTAGTCTCAAGATCCATCGGATTCTGATTCTTTCGCGTTTAACACAATTACAGCTGCTTGACATTAATTCCATCAATGAAAGTTCGTAGCAGATAAATTATCCATATAATCTAACGATACGTTGCCATTATTTTTTCTGCTCTCGGTGGATCGCAGGAATTATCTACGTTCGATGCAGTGGGGCAGATTAAATTTTCATAAAAGTGCTGAAAGGGCAAGGTTCGGATGATCGATATAGTCGTAATCAAATTAATGGGCAAGGACGCATCAGGAAAGAAGATTGATCGCGCTACTCCTTGAATATGTCTACATAATGATACGGTATGTGAAATAAGGCCGTGGGAACGAAAATATTTCAAGATAATTTGTTGAAATTGAGTTTGATGTATAGGGTTTGTGAATTATCGTGACGATTTGCTGTATACAAGAGTTCGACAGAGGCTCAAACAATCTTTCAATTATTGTATTTTACGTCATGACGCTGTCGCATCTTTTGATTATAAAAATGATGGTGTACCTTAATTTAGGTTAGCTTAAGGTGGGTTAATTAATTTTAACCTAAAGGTAGGTTAATTTAGGTTAACCCAAAATTAGATTAATTTAGGTTAAAACCCAAAATTAGGTTAATTTAGGTTAACCCAAAATTAGGTTAACCCAAAATTAGGTTAATTCAGGTTAACTTAAATGTAGGTTAATTTGGGTTAACCCAGATGTAGGTTAATTTATGTAAACCTAGACGTAGGTTAATTTAGGTTAACCTAGATGTAGGTTAATTTAGGTTAACCTAGGTGTAGGTTAATTTAGGTTAACCTAGATGTAGGTTAATTTTGTTTAATCCGAATGTAGGTTAATTTGGGTTAACCTAAATGTAGGTTAATCGGGTTAACCTAAATGTAGGTTAATTTGGGTTAACCCAAAGGTAGGTTAATTTGGTTTGACCTAAACGTAGGTTAATTTAGGTATAAACCTAAATGAAACCTTAATTTACGTTTATTACATAAGGTTCATTATTATTAGGTTTACTTAATTAAGGCGCGAACTTACTTGTAAACCTAAATCAAAACTTTAGTGAGAAAATTATTGCAAACCTAAATTAAGACTCACGGAGTCTGGTTACTAGATTTTTCCTGGCAATCTTTTCCTTAACCGTGTCACACTACGTGACGTTGCGTATTTGTTTTTATTCCTATTTCACGTACCAACAAACGCTCGAAACGTCAATTCCAGATGACGATACGATGTTCATCTCTTTCTGCCAATGACACTGGCTCAATACAATCTAATAATACTAACCCCTAAATACGTGACGCTGAACGTTCGTTGGAAATCTAAAAAGCCAAACGGCCGTCGAACGGCGCACGGTCCAACAAAACCAACCGACATTATTAAAAACGTGATGAGAATTCGTCATTGGGGAAGGGAGGCTGTGCGGAGACTCATTGCGGTCAACATGTCTGTGTCTCGTTTCGTTCTATCATCCTCTTCGGAAGTCTGGTCGTGTCCGCGGTGTCAGGAAACTTCCAGTCGCATACACTTTGCTTGCCTATCCCCGATATAATACGTATATATGTATATCCCTTTTCCTCGGTCCTCTTTGGGCCACTGTAGAGTCTCTCGAGACGCGTGAAAATCCTTCTCCTTACTGACGGAGATTAAACTTTGCACATCTTTTCGCACAAGTTCAACTTAACCCAGGAGCAAAAGGAGCGAGTGAAGCGTTAGACAGGCTGCTCAACTCGTCCATTCTAGGCGATACTTCCGGTCTGTTGAACTCCCAAACTCTTTGATTCGATCTCTCTCTCTCTCTCTCTCTCTCTCTCTCTCTCTACCCTTCCATCTTCTACTTCTACCTCTTCTTCTTTCTGCATACTTCGACCTTGTGCCCAGGCATGCATTTTACAGGCCAGCTCTACATTCTTTCCTCATTTTTTTTCCTCTCTTCTTTTCGTCCTTTTACTTTTCTCATTCCCCGCATATCTTTGTCGTTTCCGAACCACGTCACTGCCAATGAAAAATCTTTCTCCCTTTCTTCCTCCGAACCGTTTTCACTTTATCGCCATGTAGCTGGGACGGGAGGCGATATTTTATATTCCGTCGGGAGCCAGTAACACCCTGAAATTGTGTACAGCGACCGGAGAAATTCTTACTTGTTGTTGAGAACTTCTTGCGTACAAGGGGGTAGAGAAGAAAATGGGAACATTACTTCACTTCTTCTTTGACGGGAGAATAAGTGTTTTTACTAATTTTCCACGGTTGTTTTTAAAGCGATAATGATAAATCAAGAAGTACAAATGGCGGATTGCCAGTTTCTCGAAAAAAGCGATGACCCTCAAAACTTGAGGTGTGATTTATTATTATGACATTTACTGAAAATCTTGAAGCAGATTTGATTTTAGTATAATTGTATATTTATTAAGCGGGTTAGTGAAAGTGTTTTTTTCTGTAGTTTGCGTTCCTAATGGAAATTCATTTTCACCCTTAAGGTAGTAGTCTGGTAACTTAAGCCGATTTTCATGTCTTTTTTGGAGGGCGTTTTATTGTAGGAAAATAAAAATGAATCGTTTTGGATATTTAGGATGTTTTTATTTACATACTAGCTGACCCGACAGACGTCCTGTCTGAGCTATGAATATTCAATTCGAACTGGAATAAATAATTGAAAACAAAATTATTTCAAAAACATAGTGTTTATTGTAACTGAAAATAAAAAATTGACTCCCTTAGTGTTTCTGTATAAGCATGTATACCACGTGTTAGTCTATCAGAACTTACCAAAAATCGATATTAAATTAAACTTTTAATATAAGCCGTGATTGCGGTGAACTAATTGCGATGAACAAACACTTCTCAAAAAACTCACTCAACAAACTCAAAACTGGATAAACGTTCAGATCGAATGGACTGCGCACTAAGAAATGAATAAATGAATTTTTTGATCGATAGATGCCGACCGATGCATCTATTAAATCACATTTGCTTCGCGGGAACTGTCAAACGCGCGAAGGTTAAATAGTCGTTAAGTTTTCTGAAATTTTCCAATTTTCTGCGCAATTTTCTTAATTTTTCTTCCCGTAAGAACCGTCTACACAGTATTAGAAAAAGAGTTGACCCAATGATCCGCCGTAAACGAACCCTCCCCCCTTGTGTGGGAGGGGTTGTAAACTATTTCTTTTGTTTCGAACTAAAAAGAGTGAAGAAAAAAAAATTCAAACGTTCAAAAATATCGATATCTCGTTAATCATGTTTCAGAATATTTCTTTCACGTTTTTTCAACTTTTTTCATATTCAAGATCGAGTGGGATTGAAACGTCCGTCAGTTTGATCCGAAATACCCCGTACAGCACAAATGTAAATCGGTTCTTCCCCGAACGTGAGCAAAGCACGTTCCCTCGACGATATATATACATATATATATATATATATATATATATATATATATATAAAAGAAGAAAAACAGACGAGGAAATGTCTATTTCTGCAGAGTACAAAGAAACCCCAGGTGAAATCAGCATCCTCGTCTCGCGTGCCTCATAAAACGCTTGCCTCCCGAATGTGTATATACAATATATATATAGGCGTATAGCGAGCACGTATACGTTCGTTGGCATTGTGGCTACATAATTCTCAAGAACCCCTGGTGAGCACACTTTTGCAGAGAAAAATACGAGTTTGCATGTGGAAAGGTGGAGGAGGGCAAGTTTCCGTCACTAAGTGTTTGCAACCCCCAACGAGATTAGCAGGGTTCGAAAAACTGGGGGACGATTGCAAGGGAAGCCTTCCCCCTCGTTCCTTTGCGCGTCAGCATCCATTCTTCTGCGTTCTTATTTTCTTCAATCCTCCTTCGAAGTTCATTCGCTTTACACCCTTCTCATTCGCTTATACACCCTTCATACTGGCTTATTTCCATATCAATTCTACTTTTTTTTTACCACCCTCGCGGCACATGTCATCCTCTCATTTTTCGCCGAAATTTTTCCTCCTCTAATCATTTTTTTTTATCACTAGCAACGTTATCAATTTTTTCCCCCCTCGCGTTTACTACTTTTCACGTAATTATGGTCGTTTGGCGAATAGGGGTGGGGAGGGGATGTTACGATACCAATCCTAACGAGGGTTAGTCGTCGAGTACTTTACTTTATGTCTACAGACGCGAAGTTCGAATTTCATTATACGACCAAAAAATAAGAATCAACATCGAACTTCGAAGTCTACGGTTAAATTCAGAATCAAGTTCGAACTTTATTGAATTGCGGATCGAAAATGTTGCAAATCTGAATGAAAAATCAATGCCAAACTTCACTGTGAGCCTAAGGTAATAATCAAGTTCAACCTTTGCTGCAAACTTCCGTTACGGATAAAGTTCACATCTTGGCATTGAACCTAAATTATGATTCGAGATCAAACTTCATCCTGAACCTAAATTATTAATCAAGTTCATACCTCACATTTGGCCGAAATTAATAATGAAGTGAAAACTTCGCGTTGGACTCAAATTAAGAGTCTACTTCCAAAGTTCATGTTGAACCTAAATGGAAAATCTAATTCAAACTTCATCTCGATCGTAATTTAAGAATCCAATTAAAAGTTCGACTCGATCCTAAATTGAGAATCTACCTCAAACTTCACCTCGATCCTTAATCAAGAATCTAATTCAAAGTTCGCACGTATCTTCAACATTTTCTAGTATTTACGATAGGGATAAAGGTGTCCAGAATAACTTGACCAAATTTTGAATTATTCGGTTTAACAGCTCAAGAATGGCGTTTGGCCGAAAACTTCAATGCCTTTTGTCGGTAATGACACAACGTCGGTAAAACAGATCTTCCACAAGTTCTTAAAGTAAGACTCATACTTTGTCATTAATATCTCGATTTTTCTTTCTAGTATGTTTCCTTTTGTCGATACGACGCCAGAGAACCCATAATACCCCATACGCCACAACCCCACGATCGTACTTGTATCCGCGCAGATATCTTCACAGTCTAAGATTCGAATTAGGGTCGACCTTCACCCATCGCGTAAATGGATGAAAAGATTTTATATCAAATTTAGTATGTTAGAAAACATATCGCGAGTGGGTTGCCTAACAAATTCCTGGGATAATTGTATGATTAATTGACAATTCAAATCTGAGTTTTTATTCACCCATGAGTTTAACGAATAAATTTAATACCAACCGAAAGCATGAAGCCCATAGAATATGCAAACGTTGGGTTGCCTATTTTTTTCCTGGCGTAACAACTGAGTTGTCAGGTATAAACAGGTAAGTCGAAACTATCTGTCTTCAACCATTTGTTTACTAAATAAATTTTATATCAAAATAAGCGCTGTTTCATTGCAAACACGATGATATAGGATTTTTTTTGGGTCCCCCCTCGTAATTCAAACTTCATCTCGATCGTAATTTAAGAATCCAATTAAAAGTTCGACTCGATCCTATATTGAGAATCTACCTCAAACTTCACCTCGATCCTTAATCAAGAATCTAATTTAAAGTTCGCACCTATCTTCAACATTTTCTAGTATTTACGATAGGGATAAAGGTGTCCAGAATAACTTGACCAAATTTTGAATTATTCGGTTTAACAGCTCAAGAATGGCGTTTGGCCGAAAACTTCAATGCCTTTTGTCGGTAATGACACAACGTCGGTAAAACAGATCTTTCACAAGTTCTTAAAGTAAGACTCATACTTTGTCATTAATATCTCGATTTTTCTTTCTAGTATGTTTCCATTTGTCGTTACGACGCCAGAGAACCCATAATCCCCCATACTCCACAACCCCACGATCGTACTTGTATCCGCGCAGATATCTTCACAGTCTAAGATCCGCATTAGGGTCGACTTTCACCCATCGCGTAAATGGATGAAAAGATTTTATATCAAATTTAGTATGTTAGAAAACATATCGCGAGTGGGTTGCCTAACAAATTCCTGGGATAATTGTATGATTAATTGACAATTCAAATCTGAGTTTTTATTCACCCATGAGTTTAACGAATAAATTTAATACCAACCGAAAGCATGAAGCCCATAGAATATGCAAACGTTGGGTTGCCTATTTTTTTCCTGGCGTAACAACTGAGTTGTCAGGTATAAACAGGTAAGTCGAAACTAACTGTCTTCAACCATTTGTTTACTAAATAAATTTTATATCAAAATAAGCGCTGTTTCATTGCAAACACGATGATACAGGGTTGTCTGCAAAAAATCTGGGTTAAATGACGGTTGTCGAGTTTTGAAAAGTGAAATTTTGATGCGAATGGAATGTGCGACAAAGAGGTCTGAGCAAAGTATCCCGCTTATTTTGATATAAGATTTATTTAGTAAACAAATGGTTGAAGACAGTTAGTTTCGACTTATCTGTTTATACCTGACAACCCAGTAGTTACGCCAGGAAAAAAATAGACAACCCAACGTTTGCATATTCTATGGGCTTCATACTTTCGGCTGGTATTAAATTTATTCGTTAAATTTATGACTGCAATGTCGAATAAAAACTCATAATTGAATCGTTAATTAATCAAAGTTATCCCAGGATTTTGTAGGCAACCAACTCTGCGATGTATTCTCTAACATACTAAATTTGACATAAAAAAACTTTCATCCAATTACGCGATGGGGGCAGGTCGATTTTAATACGGATCCTGTACTATCAACATATTCTGGGATTTGCGTGAGCGATAAAGATGTCCAGAAAAACTTGACCAAACATCAAATCATTCGGTTTGACAGTTTGAGAATGCCGTTTGGTGGAGCATGTCAAAATCCCGATAATCAAAAGTCCAACAAGACGTATTAACAAAACGGTACAGTTATACACGAGTGGAGTGTCGGGAGTTTGGTTTCGGGATTTTGACATACTCCCGCGTTAGGCGAAAAACTTCAATGCGGTTTGTGTGTTATTACCCAACGTCGGTAAAACAGATCCTTAACAAGTTCTTAAAGTAAGACTCGTACTCTGTCATTAATATCTCGATTGTTCTTTCGATTATGTTTCCTTTTGTCGTTACGCCACCGGAAAACCCATAGTCCCCCATAACCCACTACCCCACGATCGTACTTGTATCCGCACGTATCTACTTAAAGTTGTTTTCCCAGAGTTTCGCTCGAAGAAATGATAACATCGTAACAAAGTTGTCGCGTAGCGTTCAAAGATCGTGTTGGTATTGGCTGTTTGTCTCGGGCCCCCGGATATCTCAGTTCTCTTGTTTGAAACTCCAGAATTCTCTCTGCTGTTACGAGAATCCTTGAGGTATATGCTCGAGAGTCTCGAGACAAGGCTGACCAAGTTATCGTTAATGCTATATAGATTGTGGTTATATTAGTTCACGAAGTAATAAGTTTGAGCAGGCAGAAGGCTCGATAAGAGAGGACGCTAGTCTCGGGTGTGATCGAATCTCCTTAAGACAAGAAAAAAAAGCTCTTTAAGGTTGGATTTAGATTTTCCTTAGATGCATTGAGCAAGTCAACTTGGATCAACGTCGAATTCTCCCTTATCTAAAAAAAAATCGTTTACAACAGTCCCGACTCGATCACGGTGCTTAAGGCGGTAGTCTGGTCTAGAAATTTGAAAAAATCGATTTTTTTTTTTTTTTTCATTTTCTTATTCTTTAGACCTTCCTTCATACGCTCCTGAAAATCGTTTATTGATATTTCAAAAATTAGCCGAGAAATAAAAATTCTAAGCAAACCGCGCTCTCAGGTAGCGCGGTCGGGAAGCAGCTAACGCAGAGGCTACTGAGTCGCTCATTTAACGGTGTCAAAACTTTGAACGCGTTTATCTCAGAACTATGTTTTTCAAATCGGCGCCCACGATATCTCGATAACTAATGGACCGACCGTGCTCAAATTTTGCATGGACCTTAGGTAGCCTGTTTCTGAGGACTGGCAGCAGAATTGAGTCGAACAATAATTTTGCCGACATTTTATAACTCGTCGAATACCCGAAAATGTATGAAATATCATTAATGAAAGTTCAACAGGTCGCCATTTTGTCAAAAAATTTTTTTAAGTACCAATTCTGCTACCGGTGCTCAGAACACTCATACAGATTGAGAATATATATATTTTTATTTTTTCAGATGCATACAACATCGTCCAGAGTGGGCGCCGATTGAGGCGGCTTTCGGCGCACTATTTTGCAACAAGGCAAAAAACTACATGAAAATATTTAAAATAATTTTTTTTTTAATGCACAAGTATTCTCTAAGGATCAATAAATGCACGTGAAAATTTTCATCAAGACAACTTCAACGGTTTAAAAATTATTGCACATTAGAAATGACGTCAAAAATCTCGCTCTAGATCAGACTACCGCGTTGAGGTAGTAGTCTGGTAACTTAAGGCGATTTTCATGTCTTTTTTGGAGGGCGTTTTTTTGTAGGAAAATAAAAAAGAATCTTTTTGGATATTTAGGATGTTTTTATTTACATATTGAAGATAAAAAAAATAAATTTGTTGAAAAAATTTAATAGTTTATCATTATTATTATTATTGATCGAAGTTGGCACCTCGAAAAAATAGCGCGTGGGTGGCCCCGGTGATTTTAGCTCTTGATGTTATCTGAAATCAAAAATTCTTGATAATTCTTAATCTATAGACATGTCATTCTGGTCGGAACTACTGAAGTTAAATTTCTTTTTATTTTACAACCCCTTCTTTGCTACAATAAAAGGACTTTTTTTCCAAAGTCCGCCATTTTGTTATTTATCCATGAAATTTAACTTCAGTAGTTCCGACCAGAATGACATGTCTATAGATTAAGAACTATCAAGAATTTTTTATTTCAGATAACATCAAGAGCCAAAATCACCGGGGCCACCCACGTGCTTTTTTTTCGAGGTGCCAACTTCGATCAATAATAATAATAATAATAAACTATTCAATTTTTTCAAAACATTTTTTTTTTGTATCTTTAATATGTAAATAAAAACATCCTAAATATCCAAAACGATTCATTTTTATTTTCCTACAAAAAAACACCCTCCAAAAAAGACATGAAAATCGGCTTAAGTTACCAGACTTCTACCTGAATTTCCAGGGCGAACGCAAAGACCACGAGGTTTTTCGAGAATTTAAAAATGTCCTAATTGCATAGCATTTACAAAACAAAAAGAACATAATAAATTCAAATGGAGGTCACAAAATATTTGATAGTCGAATTATTGGCGAACAAAATTCGTCTTATTAATATTTAATTAACAATTACTTTTTAAAAAGTGTGCACATCATAAACTTGCACGGTGATTCCTCGTTATTTTATCTCGTTCACAAATCACAAAGTTTTCTCTGAAAGGTACCAATAACTAAAACAACGATAATAGTAAAAACAATAATAATAATGAGAAGAAGAATAACAACAATAATTTACCGATTGATCAAATTTCGATTATCGATTATTGCGTTTCCGAAGCCATATAGGATGAAATTGCTTGTTTATTCGAACACAAAGGGGCTAATTGGAAATCGTGTCCGGATAGTACGTGAACAATGTCCTCGGAAGCGATAGCAGAACACGGATCTCGAACGTTCAATATCACTTCTATTATTCGTCACGGATATCATTATCGAATAATATTTATTTTGCTCCATTTTAAAAATGAAAAATTGTTCGATAAATCGATATTAAATGGGTCAATTGCAAAAACGTGTTTTTTTGTTCGTTTGTTCTTCTTGTAACTAAGCGGTGAATATTGTTCAAATTTTGAGAATCGACAAAGACTTCTTGTAAAACACAAACATTTCACGCTCCAAATTTCGATTGGGACTAATAGTCGTACCTGCGGAATTAAAAAAATCCTATCATATTCTATCCTTTGGCAGGATATTTGGGGTCGTACTTTGTCAAATTTTATTTTCAGCCTTCATTTTCTTACACATCGTCAATATTATCGTCATTGTAGGCACGCTAAAACGTTGTGACCTGTTCACAACCAGCATCAAGTGGGTTTCGCGAACGTTTCTAATTAATAATTAACGGCAGTTTCGTAAGCCTCTTAATGAGTTAGCACAACCGATGCTGTGCGAATTGTTCAAACAAGAACACTTCTGTCCCGAGAGATCTAACGAGTAGCACACGCTGTTGTCGGGCATCATTTCATGCAAAAACTTTGTTCGTTCTCTCTCCTTCTCTCCCTCCCTTTCTCGCCCCCCCTCTCCCTCGCGCCCTTCTTCTCCTCTCGACCTCTCTTTTGCCTCCCTCTCTTCGACCACCCCCGCCCTTTCTCGCTCCCCTCTCCCTCCCGCTCCCTTCTTCTTCACACTCGCTTCACCCTCCCTCTCTTCGACCACTCCCGCCCTTTCTCGCTTCCTTCTCCCTCTCGCTCCCTTCTCCTTCTCACTGGCTTCTCCCTCCCTCTCTTCGACCACTCCCGCCCTGTCTCGCTCCCCTCTCCCTCTCGCTCCCTTCTTCACACTCGCTTCTCCCTCCCTCTCTTCCACCTCTCCCTTCCACTGTCGCCTCTATCCCTCTCCCGCTTTTTCCCCTTCCCTCTTCAGTCCTTCCCTCTCTCTCTCACCCGCACTCTCTTCCTCGGTAACCCATGCTCTTGCTGTTGCCCGTTTTGCTTTGGCAAATTACTAAACGATATTTCATGTACTGTACACGAACATAATTTGGAACAAATCGGATAAACCGGTTTCAAAGTTTGTGCGACAATTCGCAAAAGCTCTCTCTCTCTCTCTTATGGTGAAATGGAGGAAGTTGTTCGATGTTTTTCTTTCGAATTTACGAATTATCAAGAAGAATGGTTTAAAACTTCTTGACCGTGATATTTATGTATATTCCGAAATTGCCTGTGGCTAATTCGTATTTTAGTTGGGTTCAAATTGTGTAAAAACTGTGCTAATGAGCAGGTGGGTTCACTCTACGGCCAACGTTCAAACATCTAATTTGTACGGTTTTTCGCAACAGATGTCGATTTTTTGGCATAAGTCGAAAATGCATAAAGGCCAAACGTCTGTATTGACTTTCGTTAACTCAATATCACGCAGTTTTTAACAATAGTCTATTTGTCTAAAAACGCTTAATTCGATAGCTTGAAAATTGTGAGCGTTACGGCATTTTAACTAACATTTACGGTAGTTCGAAAAATTCATAGAATAAGAACGTCTCAAGCGATTTTCTGCAAACTCAATACCATACAGTCTTCAATAATGTACCAATTGGACAAAAAATTTGAGCCCGATTAGCAGAAAACTACGAGTTCTACACTCCTAACTGACCTTCTGGGGGAAAAAAAACCAAAATATCCTTAAAATCCAAATACAAATAGTACAATCTTAATGAAATTTTTATCGAAGATCGGAGAATCGTAGTTCTGATTGTGTGCAAAACTACAGCCCGATCGGTTTAGCCGTTTCGAAATAACAGAGGTTTGAATTTTGCAGCCTCACCTCATACCCACAAAAAGGTACGGACATTTTTTTCAAACAGCATTCTTGGACGTCTCGAATTATTTTGTTCATCGATGAGGAAGCAAAACTAATGTTAATTATTTTTTATAATAGTAATGACTTATTGAATATGAGATCGATCGCGTTATATCGTAATTCTGCCGTCTTCTTAATGTATATAACAGTGAATTTAAGAAAAAGAACTGAAGGCACTTTGAAGAAATGAGAAAAAAATTCTTCTATCAATTTTTTGCGTAGCTTTAATTGAAAATTCTCTCCCAGTTCTCGTGTTATAATGCGAAATTCGATCGTGTATATATATACGATATTATAGAGCATGTTAGAATTCAGAATACATGAATAAAATGCTTTGCCAACGTCTACTTCTGTAATATACGTATATACATATGTAGAATTCATTCAAATTGGAATTTAAATTTCCACCTCATAGCATGTAACAGCCATTTTTCCGTTCTATTTTTCTATTCTCTCCTTTATTTTGGTTTGTAATTTTTCTTATATTAAAAAGCACGAAATATACAAAATCCTCCGCGGGTCTATATGAAAGCAGTTAAGCAAAATGTGTATGAGTAATTTTGGCACAGCATGCAAATTAATTGTGAGGTTCGAAATAGCTTCGAGCAATTTTTGTGGTTCGAAAAAAATGTAATGTTCCGACGGAAATTTCAAATTCTAAACAATTCATATCGTACAAATTTATTTATAAAATGTATTAATTGATTTTTTTTACCTTTTTATTTAACAAACTTAATTGTTGAAAAAAGTACATATAATTTGTTCAAAACCCTGCACATGTATTGATTGATGTTATTATGATCTCGTTAACATGAAAAAAATCGTTGGAAATGTGAATTTGAAGGGTTCAAATAATATTCCAATATTTTTAACAAAGGAATAGAAAATTCTCCATACAGTAACTAAAATGCAATTTAATATTACAAAAAGCAATAAATCATCGAACCTCGGAACCCTTAAAACACAATTCTACTGTTTTAACAAAAAAGAAACCGATTTTTGAGATAAAATTACTCATACAATAATTAAAATGCTATTTAAAATTGCAAAAAGCAATAAGTCATCGACCCTAGGAGCTTGCACCCTTAAAACACAATTCTAGTCTTTTACCAAAAAAATTTGAAGACAAAATTCTCCATATAATATCTAAAATGCTATTTAACATTATAAAAAGCAATAGATCATCGAACCTGGGAGCGTGCACTCTTAAAGCACAATTCTACCCTTTTAAGAAAAAAGTACAGAATTTTTACGATAAAGTTCCCCATATAATAACTAAAATGCTATTTAACATTTCAGAAAGCAATAAATCATCGAACCTGAGAGCTTACACCCTTAAGACACGATTCTACTCTTTTAACAAAAAAATAAAGAATTTTTAAGATAAAATTTCCCATATAATAACTAAAGTCGTATTTAACATTGCAAAAAGCAATAAATCATCGAACCTGGGTTTTTTGCTCCCTTAAAACACAATTCTACTCTTCTAACAGAATAATAAAGAATGTTTAAAATAAAAAAGCGATAAATCATCTAACCTGGGGGCTTGAACTTTTAAAACACTATTCTATTATTGTAACAAACAAATACCGAATTTTTATGATAAAAGTTCCCACACAGTAACTAAAATGTTATTTTACATTTCAAAAAGCAATAAATCGCCAAAAGTAGAAGCTTGCTCCCTTAAAAAACTATTCCAGTCTTTTAACAAACAAATAGAAATTTTTAACGATTAAATTTCCTATACAATCCTAATTCCCATTCCTATTTCCTAATTTCCTTTTGTATACTGTCATAAACGTTAATTGGCATTCCTCACGGACTAAAATAACATTAAAACACTACTCTATCGCCTTAATCCGAACTGTCATACAGTAAAGTCGCGGAATCGAAAGAAGGCAATTTTAAAGTCCTTAAAACCGTCATTATACCGAAGGCAAGTCCTGGATATAATATCCCCTTAATATCACGCATAAATATAAAAGACCATATTCCCGCCGAAGTAAACCGAGAGTAGTACGAGAGTAGATCGGCGAAGAGCCGAGAATTCGTTTCGTCGACGTTCGAACCATGAACCGCGGTACGAGGAATCGAAATCGGCCGGTGCAATTTCCTGGGGTACTCCACGGCGTTCGAATCAACGAGGCGAGAGCGTGGCAGGCACACGATTTAAAATTCTAATCGCCGCAGCGGAACAGTCGAGCTTCCGATGAAGTCGCGGGCGCGCGCGTGTGTGTGTGTGTGTGGCACTCTCTGTGTCGCGTGAGCCACAGCGGGACCCGGCCAGGACAGATGGCAAATTTGTGCCGCGCCCCGGAACGCGGAACGCACAGACACGTGGCGCTTTTCCTGTATGGAAATATCGACCGACCCGCGATTTGGACCAGTCTGGCGCGTGGTCAGAGGCACACGCACGCAATCCAGTTGTTCCGGCACACGGCATTATCGACTGCTGGCAAATAAAAAGGGCCTAACTCGGAAAATTTAACGCTTAGATCGATTCAGGAGCTAATGAAGTTAACACCCAACCAAGATGCCGTATAGACGAAAGACGAACAAAATGTTGAGGGGAAGTTAAACCAAAATCGAGAATATGTCGAAAATCCGCCACTAATGATTTTTTGATACCGTATACGCGATCGAAAATTCTGCTACAAACATGGAAAATTGTAATAATCTTTACAATTTTCCATTTCCATTTACTCTTGAGTAAGGTTTGTCGAATTTTTTGAATTCCGTTACGTCCATTAATGTCTGTATTATGTTCATGTTACTGCGTTGACGCGTTCCTTATGTCGATGTTATTGCGCCAATGTCCGTGCTATGCCCATGTTATCGCGTTTGATCCGTGTCATATCCATGTCATTGTGTTAGCGCGTTTGTTATATCCATGTTGTTAGGTCAATATCTGTACTATATCCATGTTATTCCGCCAATGTTTGTGTTATGCCCTTGTCATTGCGTCAACATCTGTGTCATGTCCATGTTATTGAGTCAGTGGCTGTGCTATATCCATGTTATTCCGTCAATGTCTGTGCTATATCCATGTTATTCAGCCAATGTTTGTGTTATGCCCTTGTCATTGCGTCAACATCTGTGTTATGTCCATGTTATTGAGTCAGTGGCTGTGCTATATCCATGTTATTCCGCCAATGTTTGTGTTATGCCCTTGTCATTGCGTCAACATCTGTGTCATGTC
The DNA here is from genome assembly GCA_958009045.1 of Oxytorus armatus. NCBI lineage: Eukaryota > Metazoa > Arthropoda > Insecta > Hymenoptera > Ichneumonidae > Oxytorus > Oxytorus armatus. Next base: position 14,234,449 of record OY253755.1, read on the forward strand.
CATGTTATTGAGTCAGTGGCTGTGCTATATCCACGTTATCCCGTCAATGTTTGTATTATGCCCATGTTATTGCGTCAACATCTGTGTTATGTCCATGTCGTTGCGTTGGTGCGTTTCTTATTTCCATGTCATTGCGTTCTTGTATGTTTTATACCCATATTGTGTCAAGAACCGTCTTATATCCATGTCATTGGGTTAGTGCGTTTGCTGTGGCGATGTTATTGTGTGAAGATCCTTGTTATATCCATGTCATCGCGTTAGTGCATTTATTATATCCGTGTTGTTGGGTCAATGTCTATGTTATATCTATGTTATTCCGTCAATGTTTGTTTAATGCCCATGTTATTGCGTCATCGCTTGTATTACGTCTATGTCGTTGCGTCAGTGCGCTTGTTATGCCCATGTTGTTGCGTTATTATGTGTTTTATGCACATGTTTCAGCATCCGTGTCTCTGCTATGTCTATGTTTTGCGTCAATATTCGTGTCATATCCATGTCATTGTGTTAGCGCGTTTGTTATATCCATGTTATTCCGCCAATGTTTGTGTTATGCCCTTGTCATTGCGTCAACATCTGTGTTATGTCTATGTTATTGGGCCAATGACTGGCTATATCCATGTTATCCCGTCAATGTTTGTATTATGCCCATGTTATTGCGTTAACATCTGTGTTATGTCCATGTCGTTGCGTTAGTGCGTTTCTTATTTCCATGTCATTGCGTTCTTGTATGTTTTATGCCCATGTCATCGTGTCAATAACCGTCTTATATCCATGTCATTGTGTTAGTGCATTTATTATATCCGTGTTGCTGGGTCAATGTCTATGTTATATCTATGTTATTCCGTCAATGTTTGTTCAATGCCCATATTATTGCGTCATCGCCTGTATTACGTCTATGTCGTTGCGTCAGTGCGCTTGTTATGCCCATGTTGTTGCGCTATTACGTGTTTTATGCACATGTTTCAGCATCAATGTCTCTGCTATGTCTATGTTTTGCGTCAATATTCGTGCTATGTTCATGATGTTGCGTTAGTGCGATTGTCATACCCATGTTATTGCGTGAATGTCTCTGTTATGTCCATGCTATTGCGTCAATGTCTCTGTTATGCCCATGTTATTGCGTCAATGTCTCTGTTATGCCCATGTTATTGTGTCAATGCTTTGTTATTTCCATGCTATTGCGTCATCATGAGTTTTATGTTGACGTTATAGCATCAATGCCTTTGTCATGTCCATGTTATTGCGTTATCATGAGTTTTATCTTGATGTTATTGCATCAATATCTCGGTTATACTCATGCTATTGCATTCATGTCTGTATTACATCCGTGCTAATACGTTAGTGTGTACATGTCGATGTTATTTCGTCAATGTCTGTGTTATGCCCATGCTGTGCGCCAATGCCGGTGCCATGTCCATGCCATTGCGTGAGTGAATCCTTTTATGTCCCTGTTATTGCGTCAATGCCGGTGGCATGTCCGTGCCAGGACCGTCATTATTTGCAATTTTCTATTTTCTGTGCGCTTTAGTGTGTCAGTGCGTGTTTGTGTCCGACAGTGACTCGTTAACCCGATAATTGATTAATAAACGAACTCGGCATGACTCGACTGTTAACAGAAGCGTGGAATGTCATCATAATACGAATGTAGCAATACGTTTACAATCGACACCGGCGTATAAACGTTATAATACGACCTGCTCACCAATTCCAATGTCATTCCCGGATATGATTGAAGTTTCATCGAGCGCAATTATTTTTCGTTAATTTGATGTTGACATTGTCAGAATTCTGATGTCAAACGGAATCTCGTTACGCGAGTCCATAAACTGGGTCATAAATAAACTCTCGCGATGGAGTTATATTAACGAAATGTATGTGTCAATGTCATTCTATTTTAAAACGACATTATGGATCGCAATTTGCATTAATTCATCCGTGATTGTTAACCGATTGGACGAAGCGTCGAATTCATAGCGTACAATGGTTTCGGTGAAAAACAACGTAGAACGTTTTTTGCCACTTTTTTTTTCCGAGGTATTTTATACTTCACGTTGGCTAAATGAATTAAAAATGAATTTTTAGCAAAGGGGTTGTAAAATAAAAAGAAATTTAACTTCAGTAGTTCCGACCAGAATGGCATGTCTATAGATTAAGAATTATCAAGAATTTTTTATTTCAGATAACATCAAGAGCCAAAATCACCGGGGCCACCCGCGCGCTTTTTTTTTTCGAGGTGCCAACTTCGATCAATAATAATAATAATAATAAACTATTAAATTAGTTCAAAAATTTTTTTTATTGTATTTTTAATATGTAAATAAAAACATCTCAAATATCCAAAACGGTTCATTTTTGTTTTCCTACAAAAAAACGCCCTCCAAAAAAAGACATGAAAATCGGCTTAAGTTACCAGACTACTACCTTAAGACTTTTTTTTTAACGTTCAGTGGATAATCGTCGTTGTATTTGTTGCCTCGTTGTTGTCATTTACGCGTCGAAACGGTGAAACCGAGTATTGGAAATCGATGCGAGAGAAATGCAAACACGTTGCAAACGAATTGTTTTTGCGTTCTCCCGTTGGCATTTAGTGGACAGATATGAAAATTGGCAAGCCGAGGCTGACTGTCGGAGATAGGAAAGAGAGTGCGCTCTCGGGCGCTTTTTATTTTACAGATTATGTTCAAGCCGCAGTTGGATGGATATGGGCAATCCACAGTGCGCCATATCGATTCTACTACTGGGTCGACGTTGTATATCACACGTGTGGAATATAATCTCGCAGTAACATGCTACTTAAGCACCAGGACTGGTATAAATATGTTCCCGGTATTATAGACTACGTGACTCGTATATACGGGCAATTACGCCACAAATCTTTAGTCCCTGAAGAGTCCGTTTTTTCTAACGGAGAACCAGGATTTAATTTTTTTTCTCTTCCTACAAGTGTATGGAGTTTATTCAATTTTTTTCAATTTTTTCACGACACTCGTTACGGAATTATAAATTTTTGAAATTTTTAGTGTCCCTCTTTAAGGACTTATATACGCGAAAAATTTCTAAATTGTTCAGTTTTTTTTAATTTTGCACTAGCCTGAACGGTTTGGGAATATTTTAAGCTTTACAGAATCGAAATATTCCAAAAATTGCTATTAAATGAGGTAAGATTGGATTTATAATAGATACCGCGGCGGCGCGCCCGACTGTCAACTTCAAAGCCGTTTTTCCCCACGATTCACTCTTTTGAACCTTGTGAAAGTTCTAAGTCTCGAACGAAGGTTCGGATCGCTTTGAAATTTTTACAACATATTCTTAGTATCATCGCCGATCGTGTTAACCACAGAAACAAAAATTTCAAAGACACAAAAAAAAGAAAAAAAATAACGACAGAGAATTGAGTAAACAAATTTTAAGTTTCGAATTTTCATAATAATAATTTTTTTTTAATAATATTGTTGGTTCACACTGAGGATACATTCATTATGCAATTATAAATCTCATTAATTTTTTTTTCAGACACCCATATCGATGCGGACAACTTTCACCATCAACGCGCGCGCGCCAAAAAAAATGTATTGCTTTATTATGTTATATCTCCGCCATTTTTTAATATTTCTGATTTTTTTTTTTACATATACTTAACCATGTGCATAAATGATCTGTAAAAAAAAATGTTGTCATTATATGCGTCATTTTTTTTTTAACCGCGTCTAGAAAAGCACCTTCGAAAATCAGCGAAATCCGGTAGGCGGTATAAAAGCATGTGCCTATTTAACAATTTTTTTTTAATGCAAAAAATGGTTTATTTATAAAACTAATTACACATCTATTTAGTATAAATATCAAGCTAGTAAAAAATATTTTTTTTGTTTTTTTTCGTTACACAAAATGGCCGACTGCTGCTATTTGCTTTTGGTATCTTATCTTTCGGGCGTGACATTTGCCATCCACAATTTTTGACCCGGAACAACAAAAATAACAAAAATTCTCGTTAACCTACATGAGAATACCTAGAGAAGTAGGTACGGAATTTGAAAAATATTCGTTCATTCGGAAATTGTAGGCATTTGAACTTTGGAAGGTGAATTCCCAGCGAACATTTTTCGTATAAAACTGCTCATAAAATTGGAAGTTTTTAATTAATCAGAAATTCCGTACGTACTTCTCTAGGTGCTCTGTTGAAGATTAACGAGAATTTTCTTTTTTTCTTCTAGGTCAAAAATCATGGTTGCCAAATGTTACGCCGCGGGGCGCCTCAAAGAAAAAAAAGATACCAAAAACAAATAGCAGTAGTCGGCCATTTTGCATAACAAAAAAAATATTTTTCATTAGATTGATATTTGAAGTAAATAGATGTGTAATTAGTTTTATAAATAAATCAATTTTTCGTACAAAAAAAAATTGTTAAATGTCCACATGATTTTATACCCGCTACCCGTGGCCATACACCATTTGTAGTTTTTCTGAAAAAGAATCCCCAAAAAAAGCCTATTTTTTCGGCCTCTAGAGTGGCCTAACCCCTTAATTCCTTCCACATATAAGTGATGTTTATTCGGGTTTTTTTTTCAGATTATTTAAGGGGTGAGATGCAGTCAGGGGCGCGAAAAAAGGAGTTTTTTCAATAATTTTTTTTTTATATAAATTAAGTTCATTTCATAAAACTGATTACACAGAGTTTTAATATCATGTTTCAACTTGACTTTGGCAAAATTACAAAAAAAAAAATTAATTATTTATAAAAATATCGCTGTCTTTGTGGCGCCCCCTTTTCCAAGTAACGCTTCGCGGTGACCATCATAAAATTTTACTGGATCATCTGATATAAAAAAATTAAATAAAAATCATTAGTTTAATAATAAATCTAGTCCTTAATCGTAGCTTTATTTTTTTTTTTTGAAAATTAACAAAATGGCGGCTTTTGACAGAAAACTCTCGATTTTCGACCAAAAAATCAGTCGTTTATTGTTTTAAAAAAATAGTAATTTTCAACAAAAATCAAAAACCTACGATCAAGGACTAGTTTTTAATGGTATTAATAAGCAGTCAAAATTTCATCGAAATCCATCGAGTGGTTGTTGAATTATAGTGGTCACCGACTTGAAAAACATAGTTTCGAGAAAACGCATTTAAAGTTTTTCGATGTATAGTTTCGTAAAATTTTGAGCTCGATGGATGAAGCTAAACTTTTTTAATGCATTTTGATCCACTGAATTCGAATATCACAATTTTTTGTCGAAAAGTCGAGCATTGAATTGTTTATAGCCAATTGTTTAAATAATTTTTCGAAAAATTATAGTTTTTCGAGATGAATTCATTTTTGTTAAATATTTTGGACTATTTCAAAACGAAAGTATTCTCTATAAAATCTTGCTAAAGCTCATAGTTTTTGAGTTATAAATTTTTCCAAACTAGCTGATTGAAGCTTTCGTTACCGTTTTGATTGAAGCCCCGCCATGGGGACCCGAGGCCCCTTCACTAATTGTGGTACATCTCGGAAACTATTAATCGGATTAACTTGAAATTTTCAGAGAATATTTTCGGAACATAATACTTCAAGAAAATGCAAAAAAAATCGTTTTTTTTTTTAATTCTAACTGCATCTCATCCCTTAAGATCTCGTCACGAAATGAATTATATCTGAAATTTTTTATGGAATGAAATTCGAATCGTCCATATATATTTCATTCGACAAATCGCATTGTAAAAAATCACCAGATCAAATTAATAATCTCTTCGGGCACTCAAGCTAGTAGTCTGGTAACTTAAGCCGATTTTCATGTCTTTTTTGGAGGGCGTTTTTTTGTAGGAAAATAAAAATGAATCGTTTTGGATATTTAGGATGTTTTTATTTACATATTAAAGATACAAAAAAAAAAATTTTTGACAAAATTTAATAGTTTTTTATTATTATTAATATTATTATATTTAAAAAAAACTTTTTTTTCCAAAGTCCACCATTTTGTTATTTATCCATGAAATTTAACTTCAGTAGTTCCGACCAGAATGACATGTCTATAGATTAAGAATTATCAAGAATTTTTTATTTCAGATAACATCAAGAGCCAAAATCACCGGGGCCACCCACGCGCTTTTTTTTCGAGGTGCCAACTTCGATCAATAATAATAATAATAACAAATTATTAAATTGTTTCAAAAAATTTTTTTTTGTATCTTTATTATGTAAATAAAAACATCCTAAATATCCAAAACGATCTTAAGTTAGGACTAAGTTAAGACAAAATCGGCTTAAGTTACCAGACTACTACCTTAAGTGCGCATCTACTTCAAACGTCGTTTTTTGTTGTGTTAAAATAATACTTCCTCGAGATAAAGTGTAAAATAAATTTTTCCAAATATACGTGATTTTTGTATAATCATGCGAATTTCGTTATTTGGACCTGTGGCTGATCTTGATGACGTTTTGATTTAAAAAATATTTTACGTGGTTGAATTTCAAAAAAATTACAATTTTTCCATATGTTTGTGAAAGGCCCATTCACCGGAAACGTCCGTGTGGGTTCGTTAAATCTTGCGAAAGTTGATTCGCAAAATTAATAAAAACAAAAGGAGCTAAGATAACTTTTTTTTTTCTCAATCGAAATATCTCTGTATCACGTTTTCGAGTGGCAAAAGTCGGACGAAAGGTCCGATATATGTACGGGTCATTTAGACCTGCAAGAAAACATTTGCGTGGGAGTTTCTCGTCGAGCGTTGAAACGGGCCAAGAGAACCTCAGCACGCCACAGTTAGAATCGATCCGTTGCTTTTTGCCGAGCTTCGACGAGCGGGTGACACAACCACTCGCAGAAAGTAGAAAAAGCGATCGTGGTCAGACACAGTGGAAAATGTAATTTTTCAGTTTCAGATAAACATAAATATTTTAATATAATAATGATAATAATAATAGCAATAATATTTTAATCATTTTACAGATTATTCTTTTTTAATAAACAAAATATTGAAATTTTAACGCTTATTTAATTAGAAATACCATAAATTTCATTCGACGAATTTTCTTTAAAAAAATGTTAAGATGAATAAAAAAAACTTGAAAGTACAATTTTTCAAAGATATTACAATCGATATTTTGTCCATTATCTGATCATACGTACATCGAGTTGTTGTTTTAGTAATTATTCCACAAAAAACGAAAAAAAAAAACTCGACCACAATAGGCGAGCGTTAAATTATTTCATAGATGTGCATTACATTATTTATAGCAGACGAAAACATATAATTGTATTTGTAACGAAAGGTACTCAGAAGTGTCGACTGGGAGCGGGGAGAGTTCATTGTTCGTAATTGAATAAAGAGATTAAGATTCCCAATAGCGCGTAGGACGATATCTCGGGAGCGCTGAACCCCCCAGGAACTATATAGAAAATTTATATATGTATATAAAAAAAAAGAGCTTGTAACATAATCGAATTAATCGAACGAATATAGTGCGCATTCTACTCTGCTGTGCTGCACGACGAATATCGTGAACATTTTTTTATTATAACAATTATCAGATCGCTCGAGTTGTCCTAAAATTAAAAGAAATCATTTTTTTCGATTTTACAAATCTCAAACGGAATTTTCGAGTTTTCATAAAAAACTCCATGATATTCGTGATCGGCAGACAATTTCCGTTCCAAAAGGTCGTTAAACATATTGTGAAAAAAATAAAAATGAATCTGAACTGTTTTTTCCCATAATTTGGAAATGTAAAAGGTTACGAAATTTTAACTTGCTGTAACTTTGCTCTAGTTTCATTGATTTCGATATATTTGTAGGGTTTTGAAACGGCCGGAAGTTGACTTAATCAATGAAATTTACCTCAGCGCGAAATGTTTATTTTTGTGGTCGTTAGATCTCTTTGAAATTTACGACGACGAAAACTATGCAAGAGGACTGAAAAGCGGTGAACTGACGATTGAGTAAGGAAAATCTCGCGTTCGCGTCTGCAAGTAGAGCCACTGTAATATAAAGGAACTAAGCTTCAATACTTTTTTCGCCAAGTGCCATTTTGTTAATTTTGCAGATACAGCAAAAAAACAAATGCTCGTCAGTTAGAGTTTTTACTTGTCCATATCGTAAAGATCAAATTTTTCAAAAATACGTAATACAATAATAATTATATCCATTTTTGTTGTAGACCGCTTCGTTTTTAGCTGGAAATGTACATTTATATTTTGAATTTTCACATTTTCTGGTCATTACGATTGAGATAGAGGTGTCCAGAATTACTTGACCAAATTTCAAATCATTCGGTTTCGCAGTTTAGGAATGGCATTTGGCCGAAAATTTCTGGGCACTCTGTCGGTAAAACAGACCTTTCAGAACGAGTCTGCATCGACTGGTCCGTGTAAATAACCGCAATTTACTCTAGAGACACGCTTCTTCGTTCAATTCGATTGGAGTGATGTACCAAAGCGTTATTGATTTACTTTTAAATTGTCATTTTCCATAATTGCATGAAACTGTATTACGGTGATATATCTCTCAATATAATATAAATACTAGGGGGGCTCTGCCCCCCTGCGCGCTTTGCGCGGCCCCCCCTCCCCCCCGCCCCCGTTCCATATCCCCCGGGCTCCCCCCTCAACTCTCGTACACGGCGGCGGCGACGGCGAAATATTTATATAATATAGTGAGATATCGGCGCTGCCGCCGTGTACAAGAGTTGAGGAGGAGGGCGAAACCCCCTGCACCCCCCCCCCCCCCCCCCCAAACCACCCGTGCCGCCGCTCGATTCCCTCGCCCAACTTACTCAATTCCGCTCGCTCTCCTCAACTCTTGTACACGGCGGCGGCGACGATATATTTATATAATACTAGGGGGGCTCTGGCCCCCTGCGCGCTTCGCCCCCCCCCCCTACCGTTCCGTCTCGCCCGGCCTACTCCCCTCCCCCCAACTCTTGTACACGGCGGCGGCGGCGATATAATTATATAATACTAGGGGGGCTCTGACCCCCCGCGCGTTTCGCCCCCCCTCCCGTTCCGTCTCGCCCGGCCTACCCCCCCCTCCCCCAACTATTGTACGCGGCGGCGGCGGCGATATATTTATATAATACTAGGGGGGCTCTGGCCCCCTGCGCGCTTCGCCCCCCCCTTCCGTTCCGTCTCGCCCGGCCTACCCCCCTCCCCCCAACTCTTGTACACGGCGGCGGCGGCGATATAATTATATAATACTAGGGGGGCTCTGACCCCCCGCGCGCTTCGCCCCCCCCTGACGTTCCGTCTCGCCCGGTCTACCCCCTCCCCCCAACTCTTGTACACGGCGGCGGCGGCGATATATTTATATAATACTAGGGGGGCTCTGACCCCCTGCGCGCTTCGCGCCCCCCCTCCGTTCAAACTCGCCCGGCCTACCCCCCCCCCCCCCTCTTGTACTCGGCGGCGGCGGCGAGAATATAGAGATATACTCGTATATATACTAGCCCCCCCCACCACATCCGGCCACCCCCGCTCCCAGCCGCCCACCTCTAACCCCTCACCGAGCCTACTCGATTCCGCTCGCTCTCGTCAACTCGTGTACAAAGCGGCGGCGGCGGCGGCGATATATTTATATAATATAGATATATACGAAATCAATGCTCGACACGACGACAATTAAATCGTGCAATTAAAACAAAAGACCCTCGAACGAATTCAATCGATACGTATACTTTAAGACCCATTGAATAAAAGACTTCAAGTTTTTTTTTTCTTTTTTTTTTTCGAATAATCCACCAATATTTGATTCGGCTTACGCGGCTAATGGCGGCCAAATTACAGTTTAATTTGTGAAATTTAGTCATGCGACAAAGATATGGAATATGAAATTAGTAGGATGGATTTCAGTAACAAAAAAAAATCATTAATTTCATTAGCATCCGGGAGATTCATTCATAATTGGAAAAGTTTCGTTCAGAGTGGAAAGGAAAAAAATTCAAAGATTGTATAATTTTCGTGATCATAAAAGTTTCGGGATGGTAAAAAAAAAGTGAATTTGGAGAAATGAATAATTTCGTAATTGGAAAAGTTCCGTACGGTAGAAAAGTATTTGTTCAATTCGGAACTCCTCGATGCTCACAAGAGTTAAGAAATTGTCATTATTTATGTTATTTCGTTTCGAAAATTGTATCGAATTTCCATTCGGAAATACAAGTTCGAAATTTGACGAAATAATTATTATTTTTTTACTCGGAACCTCCGACACACGGGAATATTATTCGTGAAAATTTCATCAATAATGATGTTTAGGACACAACAATTTTTATGAAAAATTAGACACGCACAATCATTTTATTTGTCCAGACTAGGAAAATAAATTCTCACCAACTAACTGTAATTGCGAACAAATTTATACAATTGTAATTAAAAAAAATCGAAGTACAAGCAAATTATAAAATGTAAAAGTGTAATCGGACAAAAACAAAATACTTAGTACTCCGTTTCACTCGAATAGATGAATTTTTCAATTTCTCGTAAACTAGACCAAATGAACGATTCGTCATGTCTAGCGAAGCATTTAAACCGTTTCGCGCGTAAATATTGGTTCCGACCATTTCGTACTACATACTCGAAAAAAAAAATTTAATCTATCCCGACTAGACCAATTGCAACTTTTATCAATTACTATAGAACAGTGACGGAAAACATTTTTTTAATTTGTCCAGTCCAGTAAAGAATGGCATCCAACTAAATGTAATTAAAAAAAAGTATGTAAATTACAACTAGACAAATTTTAATTTACAACTAGACGTAGACTAGACACGTTCCATTCGTCTAGCCTATATATCCTTTAATTAGACGACGGAAATAATGATTTAAAAAAATGAATAATATCATTATGATGATGATGAATGCAAATGTGAGCCTTGGACCGTTTTTTTTTCAACAAAAGTGCATATGTCTCAAGTAATGTGATACCGAGAGTCATACCGTTGCTTATAATTCAAAGTGCATTCACGCACTCCCCCGTAAGCCCTCCCACGCTCAAGATATAATAAACGGATGACAGTCAGCCCACTCTGGTACTGATGTCAATGGGGAGCGGCAGGACGGAGGAGGGGGGCTGTTAGACACGCATTGAGAATGACTTAAGAATGAGGTAAGAGGTGGAAGTATGGGCAATGATTCGATCAGAGCAACGTGCACAATTATATTTGTGAATATAATAAAGACATACATTAATGCAAATCAAAATTGGCAAGTAATCGAATGAAAAAATATTGGATAGCCCCGAATATAGTTAAGTATAAACTTAAATTTCGAACTTGATGTCTTCTTTGGTTCGTACGTCAAAAATTCGTATTAAATTTCTTACCTCTGAACTTAATGTGCGGGCAAGCTTACTTTCAAGCCTAATCGCCACATGAAGCTTCAACTCGAATTAAAATCATATTGGAAATTCATTTAGAATTGCATTTGGAATGAAATGTTATGTTTGGTAGAGGATCAAATTCAAAGTTGATTCTAAGTTTAAGTCCAAAATAAAATTTTAACTTTATTCCAAATTCAAGTCCCAAAGAAAGTGCGAACTTGATTGTAAGTTCAATTTGAAAATAGAAGTTTTTACCTTCGTTCGAATTAAATATTAAGCTCGAGTTAAGTTCTAGTTAAATATCAAATTCGAACTTGATTTTAAATTCAAGACCTGAATAAAGTTTGAACTTTATTTTTGATTCACGTCCGAAATGAAGTTGGTATTTCATTGACGAATCGAGTGTAAATTCAAGTTTAAACTTTGTTGTCAAATCAAGTACAAGATCGAGTTTAAAATCAAGTTTAAAATCAAGTTTAAAATCAAGTTTAAAATCAAGTTTAAAATCAAGTTTAAAATCAAGTTTAAAATCAAGTTTAAAATCAAGTTTAAAATCAAGTTTAAAATCAAGTTTAAAATCAAGTTTAAAATCAAGTTTAAAATCAAGTTTAAAATCAAGTTTAAAATCATGTTTAAAATCAAGTTTAAAATCAAGTTTAAAATCAAGTTTACAATCAAGTTTAAAATCAAGTTTAAAATCAAGTTTAGAATCAAGTTTAAAATCAAGTTTAAAATCAAGTTTAAAATCAAGTTTAAAATCAAGTTTAAAATCAAGTTTAAACCCAAGTTTAAAATCAAGTTTAAAGTGAAGTTTAAAATCAAGGTCAAAATCAGATTCAAACTCGAGTTCAAAATCAAGTTTAAAATCAAGTTCGGAATCAAGTTCTAAGTCAAGTTCGAAATCGAGTTCAAAATCGAGTTCAAAATTAAGTTCAAAATTAGGTTCAAAATCGAGTTCAAAATCAAGTTCAAAATTACGTTCAAAATCGAATTGAAACTTGATTGTAAAATAAATTTCAAAATCATGTTAAAACTTGATTGCCAAATCAAGTCTAAAATCAAGTTTAAAAAATGAGATTTTGCATTTTTATTTAAACTGAACTAAAAACTTGCGTTCTTTAACTTTCGCAGACGAACTAAAATTCGAACTCAAATTTTCTAACCCTATAAATGACGGAATGAAGTTACAACTTGAGTTTCAATTTTAATTAACTGAATGTTTAGAATTTGGAACGTCAATATAAAATGTTATAAATTAATTTGAAAAGGACTAATGTCATAAATTGGTCGAGTTGACACAAAATGCCTGTACTAACAAGTTCGGGACTTGCAATCGATTCCAATGGCGAGACTCCTTTCGCCACTGTATTACGTGTACTTGAGGCTCGTTATTGGACACGTTCGTCACGCTAGTTTCTTGCCTCGATTTAAATTTAATTCAAGATGTACGAGGACTCCCCAATAGTGCCCAATGCACTACACTCTACGATTGAACAGTCGAATACATCCGACTTTTTTCTCATTTATTTTCGTCACACAAAGAACACGATTTCAACCATTTATCGGATGAAAAATAATCGAGATTGACGTTATCAATGAAAAAATTCATGATATGTTGTAAAGTCATTTTATCATGTTAATAATTAAAATTTGATAAAATTACATTTTGTACAATCCCATGAAATTTGACAATTTTTCTTTTGGTAGAGGAGAGTGCTAGAAGGAGACGGAAAGTTGAAGTTAATTTTTCCGAAATTGCCACTCAAATGATAAAGTTCATTTTAACACTCAAATAGAATACTTCCTGTCGAAACTTGAAACTGAAAGTTTCAAAATTTTCTAACATACCGAAACCCTCAACGGATTCTTGCCCAATTCAATACCAAACATCCTCATATGATAAAGTTCATTTTAACACTCACATAAAAAACTTCCTGTTGAAACTTGAAACTGAACATTTCAAAATTTTCTAATATACCGAACCCCTCGACGGATTCTTGCCGAATTGAATATCAAACATCCTCATATGATGAAGTTCATTTTGCCACTCAAATGATAAAGTTCATTCTGCCGCTCAAGTGATAAAGTTCATTTTGCCACTCAAAGGATAAAGTTTATGTTAACATTGAAAAAAGAAACTTCCGGTTGAAACGTGAAAATGAAAATTTCAAAATTGTCTAAAATACCGAACCCTTCAAGGGATTCATGTCCAATTCAATACCAAACATCCTCATATGATAAAGCTCATTTTACCACTCAAGTCATAAAGTTCATTTTAACAATCAAATAGAAAAACTTCCTGTTAAAACTTGAAATTGAAAATTTCAAAACTTTCTAAAATACCGAACCCCTGAAGGGATTCCTGCCCAATTCAGTGCCAAAAATCCTCAAATAATAAAGTTCATTTTGCCGCTCAAGTCATAAAGTTCATTTTAACAATCAAATAAAAAAACTTCCTGTTAAAACTTGAAATTGAAAATTTCAAAACTTTCTAAAATACCGAATCCCTCAAGGGATTCCTGCCCAATTCAATGCCAAAAATCCTCAAATAATAAAGTTCATTTTGCCAAGTGATAAAGTTCATTTTAACAATCAAATAAAAAACTTCCTGTTAAAACTTGAAATTGAAAATTTCAAATAGTTCTAAAATACCGAATCCCTCAAGGGATTCCTGCCCAATTCAGTGCCAAAAATCCTCAAATAATAAAGTTTATTTTAACAATCAAATAAAAAAACTTTTTGTTAAAACTTGAAATTGAAAATTTCAAAACTTTCTAAAATACCGAACCCCTCAAGTGACTGATGCCCAATATCAATACCAAAAATCCATGTCCCATAATACACTTATGTCGTAAGTTTTGAGTCGATAGATAAAAAATCAGAGCGATCGTACGCAAAATTGTAACAAACGATGGAAGTTGGATGACGCAAATCCGTGGATGATTCACGAGAAATTCAAGAAACCGGTAATGTCATTCTCGAGATATAAAACAAATTGACTTTTTTTTTTATTTTCCGATGTTTTCCAACATTTTAAAGATATTGACATTAACCAATGAAATTATTCTTTTTCACATTAACAAAGCTTTCTCAATGAGTAAGCAAAACTTCAATTACAATGAAAATCATTGTTTTCGGCCATTTTATCACGTATTGGCGAATTTTTTAACTAAATGTGCGAAATATAAGGGACAAAAAAAAATATTCGTCCGACCTGGCTGGATTTAAAGTTCCGACGGGACGAGCAAGAAATACCAATGGCTCCTGAAGGATCAACTTTTCTCTCAACATTCATCCTACGCATCTCGTCTGACCTCCGCTAGCCTCCCACGATCCTCCCCATCATGGAATCTTCGACTCTCTCTCTCTCGACAGTATTCTCAGAAAATTATCCACCGCATACCTATTCGATCGCGAATAAATGTTTAAACCTTACTAAAGTTCAGTGAGAGCGGGGCGAGGTGTTAGAAAACCCCATAATACCACTTTTTCGAAAAATTGACGTTATCCAATGAAATAAAGAAATATATAATTCGTGAATATTTTCAAAAATTCCAATGAAATAATAATAAATATAAAATGTTAGTTTTTCCCTCGCCGATAAATATTTTCCATTTTATCAACAATTTAAGGCCAACATTTTTATCGAAAATCAAAATTTTTCTTTTGAGGAGCCGCCATTTTGTCAAAAATTAATATTTTTTTTATTCCTTAGATTAAATACTAGATAATACCTTGTATTAACGAAATCTTTTTTGTTTTTTCATTTTGGATCATCCAAACCAGAGATATCGTGCACACAGCGAGCCGCCTTTTTTTAGAGGAGCTCCCGGAGATCAGCTGTAATAGCAGCTTTAAAAATCATTATTTTTACAAATAAAAAAATATGAAATCAAAGTTAAAAGTTACCAGAATGTGTGTATAAATTTTTACGTTAATAAATTAAAATGTCTGTCCGGGAAAAATTTTTGAAAAATCGCTTTTTTTTACGGTCTCCTGACTGCCGTAGGACCCGTCAACACTTTCTTTTGACCATACGCGAATAATCTGTAATTCTTCGACCTCCGTCGGTAAATTGGGTCTTTTCGGATGATTTAAAGATTTTTCAAGCCGTTACGTTACTACGAACGATCGGATACTTCAAAATAATCTCGAAGCCATCAAAAACCGATGATCCTTTGTAATCTGATTTTTTTTATATTCGTTTTTTTTTTACACCCATGAACTATCGTCGCAAAAATCGAAATTGAAATATTCACGGTTTCTTGAATGACCCAGATTGCCCGCGGAGGGTTCAATGTTTTCTTACTACGAGCAATCTCCGATCTTTTTGAATAAACACTATTATTTTAAGAAAAATGTTGGCAAAATTTGTTTATTGAATTTTTTTTAAATTGCAATTATTATTATTACTATTATTATTATTATTATATAAATTGATAAATTGATAAAATTGATAAAAATGTATTACCCACTGTAAAATGAAAATCTACAATATTAAAGAATAGTGCCAAAAAGATATAACAATGAAAAGTAAAAAAAAATTTATTCACAAAATATTAGACGATTGTGAAGGACAATACAGAAAATTATTTTGAAAATTAGTCTCTATTTTTCTGTGCTATAACTTTTAGCAATTTTTCGAATTAATTAAAAAAATGTTCCAAAACCAATTAATTAATTTATTCGTTAATTAATGAAATTATTTGATAAATATTTCTTATTTTTCGTAATTTATTTCTCAATTTATTCATTCGTTAATTAATCAAATTGTTTAATAAATATTTTTTTACTTTTCTTAATTTATTTCTTAATTTATTTATTCGTTAATTAATCAAATTGATAAATATTTTTTACTTTTCTTAATTTATTTCTTAATTTATTTATTCGTTAATTAATCAAATTGATAAATATTTTTTACTTTTCTTAATTTATTTCTTAATTTATTCATTCATTAATTAAACAAATTGTTTAATAAATATTTCTTACTTTTCTTAATTTATTTCTTAATTTATTTACTCGTTAATTAATCAAATTGTTTGATAAATATTTCTTACTTTTCTTAATTTTTTTCTTAATTTGTTTATTCGTTAATTAATAAAATTGTTTCATAAATATTTCTTACTTTTCTCAATTTATTTCTCAATGTATTTATTCGTTAATTAATCAAATTGTTTGATAATTATTTTTTACTTTTCTTAATTTGTTTCTTAATTCATTCATTCGTTAATTACTCAAATTGTTTGATAAATATTTTTTACTTTTCTTTATTTATTTCGCAATTTATTTATTCATTAATTAATTAATCAAATTGTTTGATAAGTATTTCTTACCTTTCTTAATTTATTTCTCAATTTACTCATTCGTTAATTCATTAAATTGTTTGATAAATATTTCTTACTTTTCTTAATTTGTTTCTTAATTTATTCATTCGTTAATTAATCGAATTGTTTGATAAATATTTCTTACTTTTAAAAATTTATTTAGTAATTTATTTAATCGTTAATTGATCAAATTGATAAATATTTCTTACTTTTTAAAATTTATTTCTTAATTTATTTCTCATTTAATTTATTCGTTAATTATTCAAATTGTTTGACAAATATTTCTTACTTTTAAGGAAACATTGATGAACAAGGCAAATTTGCGAAAATCAACCAAATTTTATGTAACAACCAACTGTTTTGTTGTTAAATAAATCATTTTCACGAACAACACAATAACAAACGTCGTTTAAAAATCTTAATTTCAAAGTATAAGATTTGTTATTTTATTTCATTTTATTTTTCCGAAACGAGACAATTTTTTCAACGAAATCAGATCGCAATCGTAGAATTCCAACGAAATAAAAAATCCAAAGTCAATATTCGCGAAACGGTATCACTAAAGGTCCTTGAAACTTTGCAACTTCAACATTCTCCTTTCTGCATAATAATATTAAAAAAAAAAATCGCGACTCAATCTTAATTTCTGTGGAATTCAATATTTTTAATCCGACTGTGCAATCGTCCATGTCAATTTTTATTGTCGCTCTGACCCTACGATTATCCGCGCGTTCACATTTCGAAATTACGAAATTTCGTTGAAAAAAATGAATATTGTTTTTACTTAAATGTATAGTACGTTTTGGAACGTAACATAATGCGGTACAGTTCCTTACGTGCGCCAGCCGGTGAACGATCGATAAACCACACGCTCCCGTAATTTTTTCTTTTTTTTTTTTTCTTATACGTTCATTTTTTTTCCATCATAAATCATCCGTCGGCCATCTCCGGACTAATATTTCACTCACCTGTGCTCGGCAGGTCAGCATAGCTGCCAAAATTACGTGAACCAGCATCCCCGTCATCTGGATCATAGAAATTCCCGGCACTATAATATTTTTTATTGCCCTCCCGCACGCCCTCTCACCTGAAATCGTCTATATCTCTCTCCCGCTCTCTTCTCGCACTCTTTTTTACCGTCCGAACGCGCTTTCTTTTCCTTTTAACTTCTATATATCCCTTCGACTCGGGAGGCAGAACAGATTTCTTTTGTCCCCACCGCACGATCGCCAGTCAAAGTGGTCGGGAAAAAAAAAAACAAAAAAGAAACCAACGGAAAACGTAGTTTTGAGCGAAACTACACGCACGCCGTATTCGCGCCACGGGAAGGCGCGCTATTTTGTTTTTACAACATATATAGGTTAGATTTGGTGTGTTTATATTATTTATATTTTTTTTCCGGTTATGTATTTATGCTAGAAAAAGGTTCTTTTTGTTCTCGTCTCGCAAGAGTTAAGAGGAACAAACGGTCGCTGTTCGGTATCACCGCAGTACTGGCTGCGTTGGGTGGGTCGCTTGACCGTATCCTGAAGATTCAAGATGGCGTCGCGAAACGTTAGTGCGCAGACGCGGACGGCCGCTTGCGTCGGCTCATGGCGGCTCGGAGAACCGCACGACGACGCACCTAAGGCTCATTTCACACGGTCCGGAGTCGAACAGTTCAATCAGACGAAGAGATCGACGGAAACTTAAAACATTGTTGAAGAATTGTTGAAGAATTTTCGTCCACATTGTTCTTGAGCCATTGTCAATGTTTATAATCTGCATTTCGAACTTGGCCTCGTATGACGATTCAAATTTCTCGCCTCTTGCATTTCGGGAAAAAAAGTGGAGGAACAACGATTGACCAATGCGATAATGATCGCTCGCCCTCCCGCTACCTTATCGGCCGAGGAAATGTTCCGCGACAAACGCATCTGTGCTGTCCAACGACGGATGTGAAATTCCACTGTGAACGATAGAGGAAATTCAAAACTGTCGTTTGATTGGATGCCGTAAGTTGGCCGGGCAAATGCTCGGAGTGAAATAAGCCTCACTGTGTGCAGGGACGGCGTACCGGCGGAGTCAGTAACGTGGCGCGATTTTACGAATATTTTAAACGCAGCTTTTATTATAGAAGACCAATTTGGCGGGAAAAAATTCTAATTTGAATAGGTTCTGTGTGTCGATGAAAGGGAGGGGCCGATAATTAATTTGTACACCTGATAATAAATGTTAATTTTGAGAATAGAGGTACTTTGACTTCTTTGCCGCGTAAGGGATCGTGGTGAAAACAAAATGGTCTACTTTTTAAACGTTTATCGCGATTCTGAGACATTAAGGGCTCAAATACCCCGGAAATTTTCAAAAAAACCATTTTTTTTTACAGACTTTTATTCTTTGTAGTTTTAAGAATTGAAAAAAAAAATTTAAGAAAATTCCACTTCGTTACAAAGTTATAGCAATAAATGGGAGACCAGCTGTAAATTCTCGTTTTTTCTCGAGACTATGTTTTTAGACAGTGTCAGTACAATAACTCAGTCAGTTTTTGACATTTTCAAATTTGTTTTTTTTTAGATTTTGATAATCATTTTTTCTATAGTTCTGACGAGAGGTTTTGTTAATTTTTTGCTGGGACACTTTTTTATAAATTATTGAACACTAATTTTTTTCTGTTAAATTGCATACTAAAGTTTGAAATACTGTAATTTCTTTATTAAATTAAAGTGTTTTTAGACAGTGCCAGCACGATGACTCAGTCAATTTTTAACATTTTTAAACTTGTTTTTTTTTTAGATTTCGATAATCATTTTTTCTATAGTTCTGATGAGAGGTTTTGTTGATTTATTGCTGGGAGACTTTTTTATAAATTATTAAGAGGGGAAATAGCGTTAGGACAGCGTTTTCTCAATGATTTTCATGAATTTTTTTATAGTATAAAAAATGAATATAATCTATTGAAACTTTGAGAATATTTTATACGTATATTTAAGTATATACTATAAAATTTTTTAAGAATTTCCTCGAAAAACACCGACGATATTAGCGACCCCATATTGCAGGTCATAATCAGTCTCAGCATTTTGCGTACATTCTGAAAGCCGCAATTTTCATCTGAAATCAAACGAGGTTGGATTTACTTTTATTATATGTCTCTCTTCTATATGAACCTAAATACTATCAAAAAAAAATAGAAAATTGAATTTTTTACAGGGGTCAAAACAAAAAAGCATGATTTTTTGCCATTTTTTACAACTTTATTTGCAAAAAAAAAATTATTTCAAATAATGATAATATTCCGATTTTAGGTTCATATAGAGCGCAATACTATGAAGAGAGTAACTGCCAATTTTCAAAACGATTGGTTGAAAACTTTTCAGACTAGCGTGTACGCAAGTTCAAAAAAAGTCGTTTTCAGAAAAACGCGTTTGAAAAAATAGTACCAAGAAAAACAAAGTCAAGGCAGTCACAAATTTTTTCAGTGTTTTTCAAGGAAATTCTTCAAAAGTTTTATAGTATATACTTAAATATATGTATAAAATATTCTCAAAGTTTCAATAAATTATATTCATTTTTTATACTATAAAAAAATTCATGAAAATCATTGAGAAAACGGTGTCCTAACCCTATTTCCTCCCTTAATGGCTTATAACAAGAGAACGAGTCGGAATTTTCATTGAAAAATTTTGGGAACATATTTTTCAATAGTTTTACTAACAATTTATGAAATAAAAAAAAATCGATTTTTTGAACCGTCTAACCCTATTTCCCCCCTTAAACACTAATTTTTGTTTCTTTTAATTTGCATACTAAAGTTTGAAACACTGTCATTTCTTTATTGAATAAAAATGTTTTTAGACAGTGTCAGGACGATAACTCAGTCAATTTTTAATATTTTTAAACTTGTTTTTTTTTTTAGATTTTGATAATAATTTTTTCTATAGTTCTGACGAGAGGTATTGTTGATTTTCTGATGGGAGACTTTTTTATAAAATATTAAACAGAAATTTTTTTTCTTTTAAATTGCATACTAAAGTTTGAAATACTGTAATTTCTTTATTAAATTAAAAAAAAAAAAATTCCTACCGTCAGACTGTTACTACCACATTGCTTTACGAGAATCTTTTTTATTTTCGCAGATTGGCTAATTTTTGGCTAAAGTTATGACGTCGACAAGGAGGCGCCATGGTTTTCATCAGTAGTCCATTTATACCCGTAAAAAAAATGTTAACATTGGAAAAAAAAATTTTTTACATTTTTCTTCTTATAGTTGAAAAGTCAATGAACAATGAGAAATCAGCAATTAAATTTTTTTTCCACCATATAACCTCTACAATAATTTTTCAAATTTACTAGGTTTTCATTTAAGGGGGAAATAGGGTTGGCACAGCGTTTTCTCAATGATTTTCATAAATTTTTTTATAGTATAAAAAATGAATATAATTTATTGAAACTTTGAGAATATTTTATACATATATTTAAGTATATACTATAAAATTTTTGAAGAATTTCCTTGAAAAACACCGAAGATATTAGCGACCCCATATTGCAGGTAACAATCAGACTCAGCATTTTGCGTACATTCTGGAAGCCGCAATTTTCATCTGAAATCGAACGAGGTTGGAATTTACTTTTATTACATGTCTCTCTTCTATATGAAACTAAATACTTCCGAAAAAATAGAAAATTGAATTTTTTACAGGGGTCAAAACAAAAAAGCATAATTTTTTGCCATTTTTTACAACTTTATTTGCAAAAAAAAAATTATTTTGAATAATGATAATATTCCGATTTTAGGTTCATATAGAGCGCAATACTATGAAGAAAGTAACTGCCAATTTTCAAAAAGATCGGTTGAAAACTTTTTAAACTAGCGTGTACGCAAGTTCAAAAAAAGTTGTTTTCAGAAAAACGCGTTTAAAAAAATAGTGATGAGAGCTACTGAAGGAGAGCTACTCACTTCACTGGCTTATAACAATAGAACGAGTCGGAATTTTCATTAAAAATGTTGGGAACATATTTTTCAACAGTTTTACTAACAATTTGTGAAATAAAAAAAAATCGATTTTTTGAACCGTCTAACCCTATTGACCCCTTAAACTCAAACATCACGACTCCACGAAGAGGTGATTTTCTATTGCTCGAACGCTCATATTATTCAGCTCTTTTAACAAATTCAACGCTGTCAAGGGAGCGCAAAATTGTCAAAGAAGGAGAAGAGAAAAAAAGAATTGAAAAAAAAAACGCTGAGGAACTGAAAAGTTTCAATGCGACGCTGGTAGCACATGACCTCGTGACGTTAATCACCACACGAAAGTCAATGTGTCGGATAGAACTACCGTCGTCAGCGCTTCTTTGCAAACTCATATTTTTTTTTATTTTTCTCATCATAACACTCGTACAATTGTCGACAGAGTCGTAGAGAGAGATGACGAAATTTCGAAAGACAGAATGAGCTAGAGAGAAATATGTAAAATGTGAGAGATGCGAAATAGTTGGCATAATAGTCGACGGCGTAAATGTGGGACGGAAGGGTTGGGGAGGGTTGGGGAAAGTTGAAGAGAGAAAGAGCAAACAAGGAAAAAGAAAAAAGACGGGGTTAAAGTCACACTGCAGATGTACGAGGTCTGTTAAAAAAGTATCGCGAATTTTGAATTTTCGCGGGCTACGTATATTCGATTTTCGATTTTTTTGTGGCGTTAGGTTGGCACTCGCGTCCCTCACTTATGCTGGAATAATCGGCCATTTTGAATGTCTAGACAATTGTTGACAGCTGTTTTGGTTAGACGTGTTTTTGGCTTGTCTTCGATTTTTGCCTATTCCAAAAAATGGATCAAAGAATCTGTATGAAATTTTGTGTGAAAAACAGAATTAAGTGCGCGGACGCATTTCGAATGTTGACTGTGGCGTATGGTGAAGCTACCTTGGACCAAAGCAACGTTTATCGGTGGTACAAAATGTTCTCAGAGGGCCGAGAAGATGTGAACAACGAAATGCGTTTCGGACGACCGAGCACATCAACAACGGACGAAAACATTGATGAAGCGAAGAAAATAATATTGGCCAATCGTCGAATCACCGTTAGAGAAGTTGCTGAGGAACTAAACATATCGATTGGCTCGTGCTATACGATTTTTACCAATGATTTGGTCATGAGACGGGTCAGCGCGAAATTCGTACCAAAATTGCTCAATTTCGAACAAAAACAGTGTCGCGTTAACATTGCTAAGGAGCTGTTGGACTCGGTCCGCGACGACTCAAATTTGCTCCAGAAGGTCATAACTGGTGACGAATCATGGGTTTGCGGTTATGACGTGGAAAACAAAGCTCAATCATCGCAATGGAGGCTGATTTTTTGGAATAGGCAAAAATCGAAGGCAAGCCAAAACACGTCTAACCAAAACGGCTGTCAACAATTAACTAAACATTCAAAATGGCCGATTTTTTCAGCATAAGTGAGGGACACGAGTACCAACCTAACGCCACAAAAGAATCGAAAATCGAATATACGTAGCCCGCGGAAATTCAAAATTCGCGATACTTTTTGAACAGACCTCGTATAGGGTGGTGAAACGCGTCCGCTATAATACTTTACGTGAGCTCCACCGGATACCACCGGTGTGAAACATATCGGGGTGGTGTTTCGTTTAACAAACGGTTGGACGCACGAATTTATCACCCATTTCCGGTTCTTCGTACGTTGTTATTTTTTTTTTTACCCCCTCTTGCACGATTTTTTCTCATTTAAAGAATTTTTTTTTAATTATTTTTCATCACCCTTTGATTTAGGGGTGGAAAAAGAAAATGCACGATACGCGAGTATTTGGAATGAGGACATTTCCTCGTACGCGTAATGCCGAAATGAAAATATTGGTATTGGGAATTGTCGCGGAGGCTTGGCCCAATATGGCCGCTCATTCCCAGTCGGACAATGTCAACCAGCTTATCCGCACCACTCATAATAGGAATGTTTTTTTTTTCTCAAAAGAACGAGAAAAAGTTCCGATTATCGGACGAGGAAATAGACGAAAAAAAAAGCATTTTTAAGGGTGCACATACCGCTGCGCGCCCTGGAGACCGAGTAAATTTGCAAAAAAAAATTATTACAAAGGTTATATGATGAAAAAATTAATCAATTGTTGATTTCACATTATTTCTTAACTTTTCAACGATAAGAAAAAAAATTAAACATTTTTTTTTTCCAATATTAACATTACTTTTTTACGGGTATAAATGGACTACTGATGAAAACCCCATGGCGTCTCCTCGTCGACGTCATAACTTCGCCAAAAATTATCCAAACTGCAAAAATAAAAAAGAATCCAGGAAAAGAATGTAGTAGTAATAGTCTGACGGAGGGAATTTCTTTTGTTTTTCAACAATAAGGAAATTACAGCATTTCAAACTTTGGTATGCAATTTTAAAAACTAAAAGGAGTGTTTAATAATTTATAAAAAATGTTCCAACCAAAAAACGTAAAAAAACCTCTCGTCGGACTATAGAGAAAATAATTATTGTGATTTAGAAGAAAAAAAAAGTTAAAAAATATTGAAAATTGACTGAGTTATCGCGCTGACACTATCTAAAAACGTAGTTTCGAGAAAAACGCGTTTAAAGTCAGACTGGTAGCTGTCCCAACCCAATGCCCGGTCACATTTATTGCTACAACTTTGTAACGGAGTGAAATTTTCTTAAAAGTTTTTTTTTTTCAATTCTCAAAAGTGTAAAGAATAAGAATCTGTAAAAAAAAACGATTTTTTGAACATTTCAGGGGTATGTGAGCCGTTAATTTCGTAAAAGAAACTGCAAATCATTTGCGCATTACTTTTCTGTAATTGTTCTATTTCCCCGAAGGCTCTTCCGTTTTTAAACATTTAAATATCACGTTTTAAAATGGAATTTTCAAAAATTTGATCAACCAGGAAGTAGTTTTGGAAAAATATGCACATTTTCCGAAAATATCCATAACCGTATGAATATTAAGGGCGGTGTAAGGTATTTAAACTTTTTTGCATTTTTTTTTTATTTTTTTAAAATGAATGCACAACATCTCAAAAATATTTTGTCAAAATTTCAAGTCGATCGGAGCAAAATTAACGGAGTCATGAGCATTTCAGCGTCCGTTGCTCCAAAACCGGTTTTCTAGTGTGCCGAACTTTAAATCGTTTTTCTGAAACTTGTCATTTTTTTAAGTCGGTGCACGCTGTAACTCAAAATCTAATGCACTGATTCTCTTGAAATTTTGTGTAACATCTCAAGAATATTTTGTCAAAATTTCAAGTCGATCGGAGCAAAATTAACGGAGTCATGAGCATTTAAGCGTCCGTTGCTCCAGACCGGTTTTCTAGTGTGCAAAACTTTAAAGCGTTTTTCTGAAACTTGTCATTTTTTTAAGTCGGTGTACGCTGTAACTCAAAATCTTATGCACTGATTCTTTTGAAATTTTGTGTAACATCTCAAGAATATTTAGTCAAAATTTCAAGTCGATCGGAGCAAAATTAACGGAGTTATGAGCATTTCAGCGTCCGTTGTTCCAGGCCGGTTTTCTAGTGTGCAAAACTTTAACGGCGGGGTAGGGTTTTAAAGGCGAAAAAAAAGCATATTTTTATGATTTTTTTGCGGCGACATGAGTAATATAATTTTATTAAATAGAATTACATATTATTGAACGGAATAAATAAATTCTATTCAAATAATATTGAATATTTTTATTTTTTTCTAATTCTATTCAATTATTATTGAATAGAATTACATATTATTGTACAACTATTGAAGTATCACAGAAAAAATGTTCAATGAAAAATATTGATAAATAAACCGGTGACGTTGAATCTCCAGAGGCGCCTTGAAAAAAAGTGGTTTTGCGGTGACCATTATAACTCGTTACCGGATCATCTGAATCAAAAAAATTGATATGCATTTTGAAGGTGATGTATTTCTCGAGGTAATCAGGAAGAGTTTTTTTTTTTTTTTTTCTATTTTTTGCAGCACTTGGAAGTGAAAAACGCAATTTTAGCTAAAAAATCGCGCTTAATTTGTTATTAAAAAATTGAAAAAATTGAAAAAAAAAAAACTCCTGATTACCTGTTGATTTATGTGACGAAGTAATGTTTAAATTTTCAAAAGGATCGGTTCAGTAGATTTTGAGTTCTAATGTTCACAAACTTCAAAAATGACGTTTTCGGGAAAATCGATTTAAAGTTTTTTATACGTGAAAATTCAGGTATCACGGCCGGTCGTTTGAAACGCTGTAACTCCGTTAGTTTTACTCCGATTGACTTAAAATTTATACACAATATTCTCGACATATCGTTCATTCAGAAAAAATTTTTTTTAAAAATGCAAAAAAAATAATTTAAAAACCCTACCCGCCCCCCTTAAAGCATTTTTCTGAAACTTGTCATTTTTGAAGTCGGTGCACGCTGTAACTCAAAATCTAATGCACCGATTCTTTTGAAATTTTCTACACTATTTCTTCACATAAATCACCAGGTAACGCTGCCGAGTTTTTTATTTTTTTATAATTATTTTTTATTTTACAATAACAAATTTGACGATTTTTTTAGCGAAAATCGCGTTTTTGACTTCCAAGTGCTACCAAAAATGAAAAAAATCGAATAAAAAAAAAAACTCGACAGCGTTACCTCGAGAAACATCTCACCTAATAAACGTATTTTGATTTTTTTGTTTCGGATGATCCAGTGACGAGTTATAGCGTACACCGGCAAAACAACTTTTTTTTTCGAGGCGCCTGCGGAGATTTGCTGCCAACGGCTTGTTTATCAATATTTTGCAATGAAAATTAAGGAAAATATAGTTCAGATGTTGTATTATTATATGGAAAGTAAATGAATAAACCGGCATTAAGGTAGTAGACTGGTAACTTAAGCCGATTTTCATGTCTTTTTTGGAGGGCGTTTTTTTGTAGGAAAATAAAAATGAATCGTTTTGGATATTTAGGATGTTTTTATTTACATATTGAAGCTACAAAAAAAACATTTTTTGAAAAAATTTAATAGTTTATTATTATTATTATTATTGATCGAAGTTGGCACCTCGAAAAAAAAGCGCGTGGGTGGCCCCGGTGATTTTGGCTCTTGATGTTATCTGAAGTCAAAAATTCTTGATAATTCTTAATCTATAGACATGTCATTCTGGTCGGAACTACTGAAGTTGAATTTCATGGATAAATAACAAAATTTGGAAAAAAAAACTTTATTTTCCAAAGTCCGCCATTTTGTTATTTATCCATGAAATTCAACTTCAGTAGTTCCGACCAGAATGACATGTCTATAGATTAAGAATTATCAAGAATTTTTGATTTCAGACAACATCGAGAGCCAAAATCACCGGGGCCACCCACGCGCTTTTTTTTCGATGTGCCAACTTCGATCAATAATAATAATAATAATAAACTATAAAATTTTTTCAAAAAAATATTTTTTTGTATCTTTAATATGTAAATAAAAACATCCTAAATATCCAAAACGATTCATTTTTATTTTCCTACAAAAAAACGCCCTCCAAAAAAGACATGAAAATCGGCTTAAGTTACCAGACTACTACCTTAACTGTATCGTCTAAAAAAATTCTTGAAAATATCCTTTTTTTTCACCGAATTAACGTTACCCCTCCCGTTAATGAAAATGACAGCTGACAACCATCCTCGAATTATGAGGGAATAATTTTTTCTCCATCATAACATGTACATCGCCATCCAGACATTTTTGTGAATATGTTTTTTTTTTTCTTCTATTTACAGTATTTTGAAGATTCCGCAACGAATATCGCGCAATTCTTGCCCCCTCCCAACGGAAAACAAAGCTTTTTCTGCTGTAGGAAGCAGAAGAAAATAAAAATGACAATCCAGTAAAATGTCTGACGCCTTTGAGCGTGGACACCGAACGACATATATATTCTATGTATATATCCATAGAACAGAGGTACGCGACCGCGTAGAGCAAGGAATTATGTATTATTCGTGGCTGGTGAAGAGAGCGCGAAGCGATGTATCAGGGTGTAGGGATCAGACAGAGACAGAGAGGTATGCGAGTGTATTATAGTCGTCAGCGGGTCGATAAGTCTGAGAAAATCGAATGGCGTTTTCTGCGCCGCTCGCTGGCTTATTCCCTGCTTTTGCTGCTTCAGTGAGTCACGTTTTGCACCAAAGACCGTATAACACAGTGTGGGACCAATTCTTACATATATAATGTACGATACGACTCGACGAAA
Organism: Oxytorus armatus; assembly: GCA_958009045.1. Lineage (NCBI taxonomy): Eukaryota > Metazoa > Arthropoda > Insecta > Hymenoptera > Ichneumonidae > Oxytorus > Oxytorus armatus. The sequence goes on from OY253755.1 coordinate 14,262,273, forward strand.
TTATCTCCGAATTCTTCTTAAGTAAGTATTGCCCCTTAGAAAAAATAGATGTCACGAAATATCTCGAAATTGCGATTTATTTCTGATGCCTCCTAATTCCTCATTATGATTGGCTGTCGATGTCGTGCTCGGAGTTCATTCGTGTACCGTACTTCAGATCGATTCTAGCCCCCCGACCCCTAAAAAGATATGTCACGAAATAAGTTGAAATGCGATTTATTTCTGAAGCCGGCTAACGTCCGATTTCTCCAACTTCGAAGTTTCATTTCAGCTCAGCCTATTTCCAAACTGTACAACAAAATTTGAAACGCGTTTAAACCAAGTCGGAGGAAACGGGCATAATTCGTCATTTTGATTGGCTGTCGACGTCGCGCTCGGAGTTTGTTCATGTGCATACTTCAGATCGCACCTCGCACAGACGACGAACCTAACCTAAATAGCAGTGAACGAATCACGCACGCAGTTTCTTGTGTTTATATTATACAATAAAAAGTACAATGTACTTTTTATTATGAAGTATGAACGAACAAACGAAAAACGACATCGAGTACTTATAAGGTTATCTCGATGGTGAATATGCCGGTCCAACGGAAATCAAAAACTCCCAAGTGTCTCCGTGTCAATAAGTGCTGACATTTTTTTACGCGCTACTGGAAGACCCGGAACGAACTTACGGTGTTAAATTCGTACTCGATAGTGAATCTATATTAAGACTTAATTTCGAATTTAAGTCTCGAATTTTAGGTTAACCGTGCACGAACTTGAGTACACTCTTGATTTCGTTAGTCGGTTCAGCCTGAAGTTTGAACTTGCTGAATTTTAATTTGATATCGTTATTAGCTTCGTACTCAACTTTCAACTTCGTTTTGAACAATCTCACTTCCACGAAATTGTTCGGCGATTTGGAGTCCACCCATGTGTATCGGACGCTTTGTGCAAGAGATTATCGGGTCAAGAATCAAGTTGAATCTAGGTTCGATTGCCTATTTATGTTCGCGATTCTGAACGCGAGCTTGAGTATTAAATTATGTTTGAACATGAGTGCGAACTTAAATTGAGACTTGACTCTTACTCAATTGAGTGAGAAATGAGAGATAACCTAAATAAACAAAAGTCTTCATTCAACAAGACCTAAATCTGCATCGAATCCTACGTTCCCCTGTTTGCGGCAATGAAGAGTAAATTCGCGATGGATGAGTGTCCTTTGGGAACCCGTTTGGAGGGAATGAGTTTTTTGGTGATCAAAAACGTTTACTTCAACGTTAATAAAAGTACTACTCTACGTATCGATCCTTAGGCACTTTCGCGTCTCTACATCACTGTACTAAATCAGTCATGTCTATCTATATATCGTAACGGTATGTATACAGACTATTGTGCAATCCTTCGAAATTACTACGAAGAGGTACGTCTCTTAAAAGTGCATACGAAAGATTGACATAACTTCAAAAAACTTTGAGGCAAACTTTATCAAAGAAGACTTTATGGATTCAAACCAGGACTATGGCTACCGTCTCTATCAATTACCCACAGCGCCATTCTCTCAGTCCGATATCATCAAAAGCCCTCCTCGAGAAAGTTTTTACGGAGGGTACAGTCATTAGAGGCAAGTCCCCTGGTAGTGCTTCGTTTCTCCGAAAATCAATTCAGAGCTCAAGCCCACCTTTACACAGGCATACACGACCACTAGAAGTCGTACTGTTTGTGCGCTTTAAAAGCTGAAGGAAAAAATTGTATAAATAGGTTATATATAGTGAACTACAGGCACGTTAGTCTTGACTAACCAATCATTCAGCAACCCCCTTCGGAAAAATAAACAAATGACATTTCGCATGTGCCAGAGGGAACGAGAAAGTACAACGTCGTGTAATAACGTGTAAGTTCGATTCCAGCCACAAAGAGATTTACATTGTGTAGGATGAGCTTGCTTTGTAACGACATGCCGGACACCTTCGTCAATCAGATTGAGGAACAATAGTGAAGGTCTTCGTGAATGTCAGCAATATCATCGTGTAAAGCCCTCCGGGCTTAATAACGTGAAGTTGGATGCTTGCGAACCGACTGACAGAGTCGACAGTCGGGAAACAGGAGTTAGAAGAGGAACAGCGATGAAGCGAGATGTGACGAGAGCAAAGGAGGAAAAGGGATAGAGAGGACTGTGGGAGGCTCCATTATCGGGACAGTGCTGAATTGTTTCGCTCGAGTATACAACCGCGATGGGGGACGGATTGCCTTGGCGTTGCAGCACATTGTGGGATCGAGGGATTCGAGGGCGGGAGACGCGGAATTCGTCGTCGGGAACTGGCCGGGAATGAGGAAAGGGGTAGGGGTTGCTCCGTTGGAGAAATTGAAACGCCGTCCTCAATGCTGGAAGCGCCGTTGCGGGATGAGAAGACCATCGTAGAATCAGCAGCCGCAGCAGCAGAAACGAAACATGGACATCGGAGAATTCGAGGAATGTACTGGGATACACACCCAACGTAGCATTTAGAACGATTTAGTTTAGGACAATAGATTAAGTGCTTTTGGTATACAGTAGTTTGGTGAGGTCTTTCCGACCTCTGATCATTTATCAGTTAAGAAGTTAGGGAACAGATAATATAATGAATACATGTAAGGGAGCAGATAATGTAATTAATATATATTCCCGTATGTTAAGACCGGACAATCGTTAGCACTTAAGTTCAAACTTGGAAGTTAAGTTAGGAGTTAATTTAGGAGATAGATTAGGAGTGAAGCGAAATGGATCTGCATTATGGGATACGTAGAGAAGGTACTGCGTACCAAGAACCAAGAGGGGCGCGCGAGGCAGGTACCGGGTTCCTAAGCGTATGAGTCTAGCGCCTATGCTAGCGCGAAAATGACACCCCCCTGATGCAATGCGAAAGCAGGGGGGGGGGGGCAAATGTCACGGAGAAAGGGTGTGTGGTTTTCAGTGGGTACAAATCCCACACGTTGGGAAGTGCGTACCCTCCCCAAGTGTCTGTTTGAAGATTTTCCACATTCCCTCCAAAAAAAAAAAGAAAGATAGCCTAGGAGTTGAGTTAGGAGTTAAATTAGAAGATAAATTAAATGAAAAGTTAGGAGTTAAATTAAAAACTAAGTTAGAAATTACGTGAAAGTTTGAGTTAGAACTTAAGTTGAAGCTTCAACTTGGAAAACAAGTTCAAGATTAAGTTAGGCGATTGAGTTCAGGGTTAGGTTAGAATTTAAGTTCAAACTTAGACCTTAACTTGGCAGTTAAGTTACTAGATAATTTAGAAGATAAGCTAGCAGTGAAGTTAGGGGTAAAGATGGAATTTGAGTTAGAGTTTACGCTTGAAGTTAAGTTAGAACTTAAGTTGAGGCTTCAACTTAGCAGACAAGTTCTAGGTTGATTGGAGGAGAACTTCAGCGGTTAGGGTTGAATTTAAGTTCGAAGTTGGATTAGACTTTCAGCTCATACTTTGAACTATACATTAGGTCTTGAGTTAGGTGCAAACTTGAGCGTGGACCTACGTTAAGAATTGCTTTTGGACTTAAGGTTGAACTTGAGTGTTGACATAAGTAAATTTGCAAATTCGCGCTAACGATTGTCGATTAAAGCCTACACGAGTACCATGTCTGTTGCGAAATTATGATAACCAGGATTTGTTTAGACGGCGTCTGCGAAGTTAAGGAACCATTTTTTATGGACTATATAAAGTGAAAGCGGGTGTGATCAGTTCGATAGTCTAAGTGGATCCCGCAGGGGCATCAGAAAACGAAAGACATGTTGATTTTTTTTCGTAAATATTTTACTCTCGAACGACCAATTTTTGCACGAATATACGAACATTAGACCATACATGATATCTTTTTTTTAATTCTTTTATGAAAAATATTGAAAATTGTGCAAACGCCCAGCAGGTAATGTTAAAGTGATAAGCTTGCTCTATTGCGCAACGGAAGACCCTCCACAAGTATATACATGTGCAAGTACATATATACAAAAGCCATAGTAGTTATAGCGTCAGTAGCCCTCTCGATTCTCTCTCGTTGAATGCCAACGACTGCCAATCGATGACAAAGGGGGGGCCTCGTTGTTGTCACATAGTTTTCGGTGTGTAAAGTGCGGACAATGGTGGCCACAATGACGCTAACAAATCAATCGATTTTCGTTCGGGGCGCGTGGAAACCACGTCAGAAAGAAAAGGATAGAGAGAAAGAGAGAGGAATTGGCTCCAATGGACCGCAGCACTGGTGCCTACGGTAGAATCAACAACCTGTAGATACTTGGCGGCATTCGTGCGGTATACAAAGGTGCAAGCGCTAAACAGCAGTATTAGGTACTACAATCCACAAAAGCGTCTTTGTATCACTGTATACTGGATAATGCCTCAGAGAACTTGAAAAGTGAGAAAATCAATGGACCTTCGAGAACTTAAAAATAACTCTACAAGACACCCACTATAGACCTAATTTTTACTATCCCGTTACATACAACGTACGCAAAGTATCGTGATTAGACGAAAACATTGCCCCAATCTCGAACCAAATTTTCCTTTGATCACGTCAGTCGTTTTTCCACGTGCTTTTCTGATAATAAACGTTTCTTCAAAGTTAATCGAAGAGACACGTTTTTATTTTCATGCCGGCGACTTCGAATCGTATTTAGAAAGACGTGAATTCTTCTTTTGCGAAGTTTCATTTGGACACTGCACCGCTAAAGGCCTGGCTCGTCTTAAAAAAAGATGTAAGATCGTTTTATCCTCTTTCGCTGTTGTTGCGCGGGCTAATCCCCTTTCCGGCAGATCGTCTACATTTCCAACCTCGAAATATATCACTTGATCCACTTCTTAACGAATGCCTCTGACTTCCACAGACATTTTGCAGACGCTTTGTACGTCAGTTTCGGTTATTTCGCATGATTTACTAAAAACACCTCGCCGTATCGCTTCCGGGATGATACACTCATTGTGACGATAACAAATTCACCGATATCAACAACATAATGTGCCGGCAAAGTGTATATTATGCAAAAGAGCATGAGACAACGATACAAACGAATAAGGATAGATGGCGCTGTGGTAGCTCTTTACCAAATGACGACGGTTGGCTTTCTTCATGGAGACCAGAGTAGAGTAGTCCGATCTTCGTACTTCTGAAGTGCCATCAGAAATCGGTAAAATAAAGCCTGTGCCAGCCGACACTGCGAGTCGCTGATGTCGCAAAAATCTAGTGAGTGGTGAAGAAAGACCGAAGAGTCATGTGTATGTTTACTGTAGGTGGCTAGGCTCAGTTGGGATCCACGTGCAGTTTACTTGCTGACTTCACTCGGGAACTTTGAGATGGCAGAGACGCTCTTGGCGAAACCTGACACCATTACACGACGGATTTCTGAGGACAAACTTTTCGTACGCTCCCGATTGGAGATCGGACTCCTTTAATCTAGTCTCCGTGGCTTTTTTGTTGAACAGACTGTATAAATACTTGTCTCAAAACTTCTTGTGGCAGAAATTGAAATTAAATCCACGGATGCGTTTAAATGACTTGAGCGCACCCACTGTTCAGCAGAGTCGAAGTATGCCGTAGGGTGTCTGGTGTGTCGTTGAAAAGGAATCAACGTAAGTCATGATTCGTTGTATCGATTCTACAGTAAGCTACGACGACTGGAACAAAGTACTTTTCCACGTAACATAATGCTGACACTTGCGGCTTAGTAAGGTTTACGGACTGCCCAACATTAGCGTTGATTGCGGTGCGTTGATTCCGTTAGATTCCAATGAATTAAGCCATGGGCAGTTAATCTTTGGTGGAATGTCTTTCCTCCTAGACTTTCGAAACTAATCTCCAAACGAAATTCAACTGGTCGGCGCGTACAGGACACCAACCCAAATTCAAACAAAACACAATCGATAAGCATCCACTGTTTTGGATTTGAGGTGTCCCTCTTCGACCATGTCTTGCCGATCGAGGTTGAACAGCCACCGCATATCTGAGAATTCCTCGGAGACCACTAGTGCCAATCATTCCTTGGTAAAATTCAAAATCGATGTATCATATCGCCAAATCGTCGTGTACCATCCTGACGAATCTTCAATTTTGCGCAGGCTAAAGCAACCAGCGTTCTACGATCAGAGGTGTCGAAAATTGTGATGAAAATTGATCGTTCCCGGGAATAACTTACAACCGTGATGCGTTAGCCATACCGGAAACTATGGAAATTGAAAAGAAATCTTGAATAATGACGGCGCAACGTCGCGCACGGAGTGTCGATAATCCGTTCTGAATGACATTGCGGGATTTATGGAAAAAAGGAAGTGGAAGCGAGATCGTAAGGGCACGGATGAATGAGTACGAGAGAGTGGTAAGTAGACAGACAGAACGACGTATGCATACGTTATGGATGTCGAATGCTGGCAAACAGAAGGACGTAACCCAATTTGCCACTGAGTGTTAGGTGGTGCAGGCTACGCCCATTGGTATTCCGCAGCAATCTGGATATGTATGTGTGAAGATACGTGCAGGCTTAACGCGGAGAGCGGAAAGACAACCGTGGAAAGTTGGATGGTGGCTTGAGGAAAGAGGGTTTGGTGTTCGGCAAGCCGTTCGTTCGATGACCGGGCTTTCACGCCGCCGTAGCAAAGTCTACGTAGCTCCTGGCGCGTCTTTCAGGTGTCAGAAGACTCTTTGTCCTTGCCAAACCAGTCACATCCGCAGAGTCACCGCCGAACTCGGGGCTTTCCCTCCATGCTGGGAAACCTCAAAGCCACCCAAACTCCTCCTTCACGGGAATTATCATCCCGTCTTTCTCCGCGCCGCTTGACGCGCAAGGAACAAAATGACGTGTGCCATTTGGTTCGCCGTTCGCGGAAAGAATGTCAGGAAATATAGGAGGGAAAGTCAATGGGTGAAGACTGGTCACATTGGTTGGAAGACGGTAACCATCGCGCGTCATCAGCAAACCCTACCCTGAACTTTGAGTTGTGAATTTTCGAGGGACCCCATTAAATCACGAGCACACTCCTCCAAGGAGTGTGCTCGCATACCACCGAAATAACCGGAGGACGGCACAAATCTATGCTTCTGTTCTGTTCGGCGTATTATTCTATTTTAACTTGGTTTCATTTCCATTCGAAATATAATTTTTCGCTTCTCATCTATATATAAGAAATTCCTTCTATACTGTGAGAACGGACATTGACGCTGATATTTCTGCCCCGCTCATTTTTCTGCAATTATGGAAAACGTCCAGACGCTGATTTTCGGCGAGACCGGACGCTAATATGATAAGCTTCCATCTTCACCAGGCGCCCGAAGTCCTATGCTTCAAAATTTATATAACCCAAAATGCATAGCCCCCAAATGCATATTTCCCAAAATAAATATCTCACAAATGCATATTCCCAAAAATCCATATCCCCCGAATGCATATTACCCAAAAGCATATCCCCCAAAATACATATCTCACACATGCATATTCCTCAAAATACATATCCCCCAAATGCATATTACCCGAAAGCATATACCCCATGTGCATGAAACCCAAAAGCGTATTTCCCAAAATACATATCATACAACTGCATATTCCCCAAAATACATACCCCACAAATGTATATTACCCAAAAGCATATACCCCATGTGCATAAAACCCAAATGCATATTTCCAAAAATACATATCTCACACATGCATATTCCCGAAAATACATATCTCACAAATGCATATTCCCCAAAATACATATCCCACAAATGCATATTACCCAAAAGCATATACCCCATGTGCATAAAACCCAAATGCATATTCCCCAAAATACATATCCCCCGAATACATATTACCCAAAAGCATATCCCCCAAAATACATATCTCACACATGCATATTCCCCAAAATACATATCCCCCAAATGCATATTACCCGAAAGCATATACCCCATGTGCATAAAACCCAAAAGCATATTTCCCAAAATACATATCTTACAACTGCATATTCCCCAAAATACATACCCCACAAATGCATATTACCCAAAAGCATATACCCCATGTGCATAAAACACAAATGCATATTTCCAAAAATACATATCTCACACATGCATATTCCCCAAAATACATATCTCACAAATGCATAATCCCCAAAATACATATCCCCCAAATGCATATTACCCAAAAGCATATCCCCCAAGTGCATAAAACCCAAAAGCATATTCCCCAAAATACATATCTCACACATGCATATTCCCCAAAATACAGATCTCACAAATGCATAATCCCCAAAATACATATCCCCCAAATGCATTTTACCCAAAAGCATATTCCCCAAAATACATATCTCACACATGCATATTCCCCAAAATACATATCTCACAAATGCATATTACCCAAAAGCATATCCCCCACGTGCATAAAACCCCAAAGCATATCCCCCACGTGCATAAAACCCAAAAGCATATTCTCCAAAATACATATCTCACACATGCATAATCCCCAAAATACAGATCTCACAAATGCATAATCCCCAAAATACATATCCCCCAAATGCATTTTACCCAAAAGCATATTCCCCAAAATACATATCTCACACATGCATATTCCCCAAAATACATATCCCCCAAATGCATATTACCCGAAAGCATATACCCCATGTGCATAAAACCCAAAAGCATATTTCCCAAAATACATATCTTACAACTGCATATTCCCCAAAATACATACCCCACAAATGCATATTACCCAAAAGCATATACCCCATGTGCATAAAACACAAATGCATATTTCCAAAAATACATATCTCACACATGCATATTCCCCAAAATACATATCTCACAAATGCATAATCCCCAAAATACATATCCCCCAAATGCATATTACCCAAAAGCATATCCCCCATGTGCATAAAACCCAAAAGCATTTTCCCCAAAATACATATCTCACACATGCATATTCCCCAAAGTATATATCCCTCAAATGCATATTTCCCAAAAACATATACCCCATGTGCATAAAACCCAAAAGCATATTCCCTAAAATACATATCTCACACATGCATATTCCCCAAAATACATATCTCACAAATGCATATTCCCCAAAATACATATCCCACAAATGCATATTACCCAAAAACATATACCCCAAAACACATATCTCACACATGCATAATCCCCAAAATACAGATCTCACAAATGCATAATCCCCAAAATACATATCCCCCGAATGCATTTTACCCAAAAGCATATTCCCCAAAATACATATCTCACACATGCATATTCCCCACAATACATATCTCACAAATGCATATTACCCAAAAGCATATCCCCCACGTGCATAAAACCCAAAAGCATATTCTCCAAAATACATATCTCACACATGCATATTCCCCAAAATACATATCTCACAAATGCATATTCCCCAAAATACATATCCCCCAAATGCATATTACCCAAAAGAATATCCCCCACGTGCATAAAACCCAAAAGCATATTCCCCAAAAGATATATCTCACACATGCATATTTCCCAAAATACATATCGCCCAAATGCACATAACCCAAAAACACATCCTCCAAATATATATTTCCCAAAATGCATATACCCCAAATGCATATAACTCAAAAGCATATCCTCTAAATGTATATGTCCCAAAATGCATATCCCCCAAATTCATATTTCCCAAAATACATATCTCACAAATGCGTATTCCGCAAAATGGATATGGGGCAGCGAATTCTAGTAATTTTAAAAATGAAAACGGATGGAGAACAAAATCACAGATGGTCTCTTCAGTATTATGAACAATATAAAAAAATCAGGGAAATCAAGATAGGTCTGTCCCAAAGTTGTGCGATTTGGCATGGAATACTCCATATCCCAATATGCATTTTGGGAAATATACATTTGATGGATATGCATTTGGGGGATATGCATTTTCGGGAATATGCATTTGGGAGATAGGACTTTGAGGTATGTGCATTTGGCGAAGAAGGGAGCTTACCGCTAATATCTAATTTCTGCTGATCCACATCCGCCGCGACGAGGCACGAGCCCTCGCGCGATATATCTCCTTCTCTCTCTTTCGATCTCTTTCGTAATTCCCGATTTTCGTATTCAAGCGTGCCGTGATAAATCAGCACTTTTTGGTTGCCACTTCACGACAACCAAATGTTTACTTCGGTCTTTATTCAACACCCGTGACAAGAAGTCCGCTTTAAGCGACTGGAACCCTAATTCAACGCTCATCGAGATAACTCTAATGAATCCCACTACCCTCGATACCTCTTTGAAATATTTAACGTTCATAATAACTCTACCTGTGAACTGTTTGTATTGTTACGTCCCGGCTTCATGTGGTCGATTTTTTCGGTCTAACTTTATTTATTTTTCCTCATTTTGATTGGCTACCGAACTCGTCGACAAACTTGGGCTAAACATAGATTTTGTTGCTTCTTGTTAAGACGGGAAAGCACCCGTTAGGGATTGGAGCTGAAGAGTGGTGATCGATGACAATGTTTATTTATTTTTATTAATTTAATTTGGATTCATGAGATATGATGGACATTACCATTGGGCGTAGTGGGTTTGTGAACTAAACACAATCGAACATCTTTTAAAAAGTTCAACAAAATAACGAAAATGTGAAAAGGATATAAATTGCGAAAGGCGAAGAGTGTGTGAAAATCTACTTTGCTGGACTATTAAAATTCTTGTTAAACAACATTAACGTCCCGCCCTCATATCCACCATAATTCCTTTCGTCAATTCTTTTGTACTTCAGTGTTCAATTACAATCATTTGACTCGCACAGTTTCTTGCATACTCATTCCTTCCTGCTCATGCCTCAAAAATACTGCAGGATGGCCCACCCTCGTCGAAATCAAAGGGGGCGAAGAGTGGGAGGGCAGTGATGAGGACGTCGAGGACGCAGTAGCGTTGAAACGACATAGCCTTGGCCCATGGGTAACACGCTCGTGGTAGCTGGTGGTGCTTGTGTGCCGGGAGGGGTACATCGCAAGCCGTACCCACCACCACGGGGTTGCCCGGGTAACGGTATCGATTTCAAAGGCTCAGATATGCAGGCTGGGAGGGGGAGAACTAACGCATCGAGCAACCCCTACACGCAAACCCAACAGAATCGCCAACAACGACTGAGCGTCACGGCAAGGGGTGGCTCGCCGTGAATCCATCTCCGATCGTACACCCAACGCCACCTATCTCTTGCCATCGCCGTTGTCGTCACTGCGCTCCCACTCGGGCCATCCCAAACCCTAGGCTCCAAAAAGTTCGCGAAGTCGCGGAAACCCTCTCGCCAGTCACTTCCATAACGCGATTAACCCGCCAAGTACATCGGGTACGAGGGAGGGGCTATTGTACACTCAAGTACCTGCGATATATGATATCCAGTGTGGAATGATAGAAGCCTGCCAAGGGATAACCAATGCTGCGTTCATCCAGACGTGTTGTCTGTTAACGTGACATTTTGATCCAGGGAGAATCGCATATTGGCTTTTTTCGTTCAGTTGCTTCTCGTCGTTCCTCCGAAATTAGCGGTGCTAGGGATGAAGTAGTAAAGTTGAGGCAATTAGTGACAAACCACCCAAGATTACCTGAAAGTACCCACGTAGAAATTGCCAGTATAATTCTACTGGAAAAGCTTTGGGCCAATATTGGCGGCCAAACTTTGGCCGCCAGTACTGGCCCCGTACTGGCTGACTATCTGGCCATACTATGGGCCATACTGCGGGCCATACTGCGGGTCATACTACGGGCCGTACTACACGCCATACTACGGGCCAGTATAAAATACAGTCTTATGCCAGTACTGGTTGAATTCTACTGGCCAAGCTTTGGGCCAGTATTGGCGGCCAAACTTTAGCAGCCAGTATTGTTTCAGTACTGGCTGACAATCTGGCCAAGCTTTGGGTCAGTATAAAATATCGTCTTGTGCCAGTACTGGTTGTCAATCTGGCCGCACTACAGGCCGATATAATAACCAGATCTGGCCCAAAATAGGCTATAAAATACGGCCAAGCTCTGGCTTCGATACAGGCCTAGTACTGGGTTATAGAAAATGCCAATACTGAGAGTATTTCACTTTAACAGTTGCGTTCTGTAATGTAATTGTAGATTAGGTTATTCCGATCAAAAGTCCATTATTTTGCAAACAACCAAATTGTTGAATTATAATTTGCCCCGAACTTAAAATTGCACGATTAATACAATATTTTTTAGTGTAATATTTGCTTCATATAGCCTATATTTTATAAACACTGTTCTACAGACATTTAAGTACGTATTTTGGACCTGTATATGTACTTAGTCTCTTAAACTGCTCCGAGTATTTAGTATATATCAAGTGCATTTAATTATCAAACATTTATGCATAAACAACCCAGACAACACAGACATCCAAAGGACGTCCTAAAAACATCCGAAGAACGTCCTTACGTCTAAAGTACATCCTTTGGACGTACGTGTGCTGCTTGGGAAACATCTGGTACCGCGGTAAAAAGAAATATAAATTACTCCCAGAGAGAAATAGAATTTAAATACACATTAGATCGGCGTCCACTAGACGCCAAAAGTGTCTAAAAGACGTCGATTCGATATCTATTTAATTTGCCATTTCTCGCTGAGACGTAATTTGCACCGTCGGCAAAATCGTCTGCCAAGATCCGGCCCAATCAAATAACCAGTATTGGTACGACAGTTGGTGCCAGTAGTAAGCCAGAAGTTTGCCAGATCTGGGCCAAAGTCCGGGCCAAAGTCTGGGCCAAAGTCTGGTCCAAAGTCTGGTCCGAAGTCAGAGCCAAAGTCCGGGCCAAAGTCCGGGCCAAAGTTCGGGCCAATTAAATGACCGGTACTGGCCCGACCGTTGGTGCCAGTATAACGGCCGGCTATTACACTCCTGTACCGAATCTGTACTGGCCCAATACTGGCAGCCAGTACCGGCACTACGGCAACCAGTATTGGCCCAACGCTCGGTCGTTACAATTTTTCTACGTGGGTACTTTAACTCATTATAATCTAATGCACTTGACGGAACGGGCTATGGGTTATCTTCGGCAGTAGACCACTTGTTTGTACTTTCCAAAATACCAACTTAGTTCGTTCTGGAATGGAATTATTATGGAATGCCCGAGTCTAAATTTACGATCTCCCTTTAACAAAAATTTAGGGGTGTACGGAGTACGCAGATGGCCTAGACCCTTAAGGTAGTAGTCTGATAACTTAAGACGATTTTCATGTCTTTTTGGAGGGCGTTTTTTTGTAGAAAAATAAAAATAAATCATTTTGGATATTTAGGATGTTTTTATTTACATATTAAAAATACAAAAAAAATTTTGTTTGAAAAAATTTAATAGTTTATTATTATTATTATTATTGTTATTTATCCATGAAATTTAACTTCAGTAGTTCCGACCAGAATGACATGTCTATAGATTAAGAATTATCAAGAATTTTTTATTTCAGATAACATCAAGAGCCAAAATCATCGGGGCCACCTACGCGCTTTTTTTTCGTGGTGCCAACTTCGATCAATAATAATAATAGTAATAAACTATTAAATTTTTTCAAACAAATTTTTTCTGTATCTTCAATATGTAAATAAAAACATCCTAGATATCCAAAACGATTCATTTTTATTTTCCTACAAAAAAAACGCCCTCCAAAAAAGACATGAAAATCGGCTTAAGTTACCAAACTACTACCTTAATGCCCCTCTCAGAAATGATAGATTTTACACTTTTCGATTGAGAGATTTTTAGTTCTCGCGAAAGATCAAAAAGCGTTTTATTCGCGTCGTGTAAACAACAAAAGACGCGACTGAAATTGCATTATTGCTGAAAAATGAACAATTTATGAATGTAACATTATGCCATGTGACAGATTGATGTTTTAAGTTAATAGTTTATTGCTCGAAGTTATTTATTTAGTCGTAGAGTGGTGGGGAATATTTTATCTGATTTTGAGGTTGGACATGGCAACGTCATATAGTTTCACCGTATCCTTACGGCAACAATTCCCTCTGCATCCAATTGTCCCAGTTGATTCTGTCCACGCGCAAACATCAACGGCAGTAATCCTGATTATCGGATCGTACTAAAAACATTACAATTCGCCAAAAAATATACGATAATCGAGGATTTACTACTGTGCCCCATGCTAAATAGGCGCTGGCTGATTTGGGCTGACTAGGAATGACCGGCCATATTGAATAGACCACCCCTCCGCGGTAGTTCCCAATACCCACGTAGAAAAATTGTAACGGCCGAGCGTTGGGCCAATACTTGTTGCCGTAGTGCCGATATTGGCTGCCAGTATTGGGCAAGTACAGATTCGGTACAGGAGTGTAATAGCCGGCCGTTATACTGGCACCAACGGTCGGGCCAGTACCGGTTATTTAATTGGCCCGAACTTTGGCCCGGACTTTGGCCCGGACTTTGGCTCTGACTTTGGACCAGACTTTGGACCAGACTTTGGCCCAGACTTTGGCCCGGACTTTGGCCCAGATCTGGCAAACTTCTGGCTTACTACTGGCACCAACGGTCGTACCAATACTGGTTATTTCATTGGGCCGGATCTTGGCAGACGATTTTGCCGACGGTGCAAATTACGTCTCAGCGAGAAATGGTAAATTAAATAGATATCGAATCGACGTCTTTTAGACACTTTTGGCATCTAGTGGACGCCGATCCAATTTATATTTAAATTCTATTTCTCTCTGGGAGTAATTTATATTTCTTTTTACCGCGTTACCAGATGTTTCCCAAGCAGCACACGTACGTCCAAAGGATGTACCTTGGACGTACGGACGTTCTTCGGGTGTTTTTAGGACGTCCTTTGGATGTCTGTGTTGTCTGGGTTGTTTATGCATAAATGTTTGATAATTAAATGCACTTGATATATACTAAATACTCAGAGTAGTGTTTATTAATAAGACTAACTACATATACAGGTCTAAAATACGTACTTAAATGTTTATAGAACAGTGTTTATAAAATGTAGGCTATATGAAGCAAATATTACACTAAAAAATATTGTATTAATCGTGCAATTTCAAGTTCGGGGCAAATTATAATTCAACAATTTGGTTGTTTGCAAAATAATGGACTTTTGATCAGAATAACCTAATCTACAATTACATTACAGAACGCAACTGTTGAAGTGAAATACTCTCAGTATTGGCATTTTCTACAGCCCAGTACTAAGCCTGTATCGAAGCCAGAGCTTGGCCGTATTTTATAACCTATTTTGGCCCAGTTCTGGTTATTATGCCGGCCCGTAGTGCGGCCAGATTGACAACCAGTACTGGCACAAGACGATATTTTATACTGACCCACAGCTTGGCCAGATTGTCAGCCAATACTGAAACAATACTGGCCGCCAATACTGGCCCAAAGCTTGGCCAGTAGAATTTAACCTGTACTGGCATAAGACTGTATTTTATACTGGCCCGTAGTATGGCCCGTAGTATGGCCCGCAGTATGGCCCATAGTATGGCCAGATAGTCAGCCAGTACGGGGCTAGTACTGGCGGCCAAAGTTTGGCCGCCAATATTGGCCCAAAGCTTGGCCAGTAGAATTATACTGGCAATTTCTACGTGGGTAGTCTAGGTTTTTGTAGGAACGCTCGCGAGAAACGTTCGTGGCGCTCGCCACCTACCGGCGATTTCGTAAACTTAATGCTCGCGTATGACTCACCCGATATTCATACGTTAGAGAAAGATAAAAAGTTCAAACGCTGATATCCCTGGACCAAATATAAAATACCCGTTCATTTCGCAACTGGCATACACGCTAAATTAAGCCCATTATTCTCTCCATTACAAGCATAGCTTGAAAATAATGGAAAATGCAATCACGAAACTGTTGATTATCGGCGATCCCATTCGAATGAAAATCAAACACCAACCGGTTGGATCTTCAACCGGACAATCTCTCGATTCCCCATCGCTCTCTGTTATCTTCATTTATTTATTTTCTTTTCGATGTACGCCAGCTCTTTTTTCCACAGAATTCCACAGTGAAAGGAATGAAAATAATGAAAAAATAAAAATAAAATTAAAGCAATGAAAAGAGGAGAGAAAAAAAAAGAAGAGGAACCGGATTCTCGAACGTGTGGACGTGGAAAAGCGATTATTTATATACAAAAGCC
This sequence comes from Oxytorus armatus, assembly GCA_958009045.1. NCBI lineage: Eukaryota > Metazoa > Arthropoda > Insecta > Hymenoptera > Ichneumonidae > Oxytorus > Oxytorus armatus. The sequence continues at coordinate 14,278,377 of OY253755.1, forward strand.
GCGAGGACGATAAGCGAGTGAAGCGCGAGCGCTATCGGGCAACACGAATCCGTTTTATTCGCTCTAACAATGGCGTCGCGAGCTCGCTCCCGCCGCGGTACGTCCACGCCATTCCCGCCAAACACACGCACGACGCACACAAAATATCCCATGCTTTCTATGAGCGGTCATACGAGAGGGAATTTTATTTATATTATTTTTTCACCTTCCAACCCACCCTCCAACGACGATCCGACGGTTTCGCCTCGGATGATTTTTACACTCTCCCGCGTCACGTACATATGTACATAAATGCATTTATTCATATATACGTCTGTCCGTCGGTTGCTACTCTCGAAAAAAATCACGATAATCAAGCAAAAACCTTTTCAGTCTGCTTCTTTTATTTTTTTTTTTTACCCACCCACCTTCGGGGTTGTGTGCTCTTCGGACGAATGTACACGGGCCATTAAACGTAATGGCACGATTTAAAAACATGTGTACGCCGAATTCGTGTATTTTCTTTTGTTTCGATTTGTTTTTACTTTTGTTTCTTCTTTTCATCTTCAACTTTTATTTTATGCTTCGACCCCCCAACCATCTCCACTCTCCTCTCTACGTCCCCTTTCAGCTTCATCCGTATTGCTCTTCCGCTTCCATCGTTAGAAAATATGAAATGAAAAGAATGTAAGGAATCTCCGGTACGTGAAGCCGAAGATCGCCAAACTTGTCGGGGGACGGGGTGGAGGATGGAGTGGGATGGGGGCGTGGGGCGGCGGTGGTTGTGTGGCAAGGGGGGGGGGGGTGGCTGAGGAGCAGGAGAGTAAAGGGGTGGGAAACAGTTTTTTCACTTTTGGCTCGTGTGTCTTGTCTCGCGTTCTTCGGGATCAGTATTTTCCTTATTTCGACTCGACGACGTCGAAGAGGCCGCAAACTTTGTTGGCCGGCACGGCTTTGTCTGAAACAATATTCGACATCAACGTGTGTGTGTTTGCTCCGACCGTGTACAGTTATATGTTTGTACCGGAAAATATCGAATCTGTAAGTCGAACACGTACTCGGCAGCTCTGCCGAATGCCGCCAAATACGAGAGTAGTTTTTTTGTCGTTGTGTTTTTTTTTTACTTCCACCCCCTACTTTAACAAGGTTTTTTTTGTTTTTCTCTTCGGGATTCCCGGAAAATGTGGAATCGCGCGGGGGCTTACGGGAACAATGCCTTTTTGGGGTGAAATTTTAAATCTAGTATTTTCCGGATTGACGAAGTTGATTATTCGTGAAATGTCTTCCAAGATGTGGGCGAGTGACCGATGGGGATCCGGTGAATAAATTTTTTTTTTTTATAATGTCCGTATGGATTTTTCTAAACTACGAATCTCGCGGATGGCGAAAAAATTCGAAATTGTGAATTCGATGGAAAAATTTGAGAATTAAAAATCGTGTCGCGGACAATAGGTGGCGTATAGATACAGAATTAGGATTTCACGTCAATTGGGAACATTCGAAATAACAGAATGAAATTAATAATTATGTGTAAACATTTCGGGTTGTTAGGAATTGAAAAAAAAATGCATGCTGTAATAAGAGTGCGTTTTACCTATCATCTTTGGATATGGCAAATTTAGCTCGTTCATGATTGTAACGAATTCCTCGAGGGATTTCGTGAGACGTGGATTTAATGCTCGTTCCTCGGCCACTGTCGTTACCATCCTGCCGTTGTAATCGTGGGCCGGATATAAACGAAAGTTTTCCGGCAATTTGAAGATCTTCGAGTGTACGGACCTGTACAGAGTTGCGGCCGAACCACCCTTTCAACACAAATTTCCATAATACACATTTTTAATTTCAAAACAACAAACGTACTTTATTCAATTATTTTCTTAATTAAAAGCTCGTGTTTAAGAGCAGTCACTGGCAATAATGTACGAACAATTACGAGCAACAATTGAATGTTTTCAATCTTTTTCATTTGTTATTATATAAATCATTTTTATTTCGAACGTACTTTTAACTCGCTCTGAGGAAATGAAAATAAAAAAATGTTGATTCTAGAAAAAGACAAACATTTTACTAATACTCCGAGGAGGCATCGAATACAATTTCATTTCGAAAAAAACATCACATTGCAAACATCGAGGTTTCGATTTGTGTCGAAAGTTGTTAGAATGACCCATTAATTTTATTATTAACAATTTTTTCTTGGAAGTAAAGCGAAAGTATCTCCAAAGTGAAATTTGCAAAGCAGAAAGAACACTTTTGAAAAGGGAAAATTGTAGGAAAACTCGTTTTGCGGTAGATTCGTTTATCTTTCAACAAATATATGCGGAAAGATCTCCTTATGAAAAATGTTTCCAGGGAAATACCTGAAAATCGGTTCTTCCACAGCCACGAATGAGCAGAGCGTCACCCGTGAATGCTATACCCTGTTCCTCGCAGACGTAAGTAACACATCCTGCGAAAATGCAATAGCGTCGTTTTGAGTGCTGTGAGTATTTTGAGTCCTCAAGTTCTTTAAGTGATACACGCGTTTTGAGTGCTATGAGTTTTCTGAGTGCTATGAGTATTTTGAGTGCTACACCAGTTTTGAGTGCTATGAGTGTTTTGAGTGCTATGAGTGTTCTGAGTGCTATGAGTATTTTGAGTGCTACAAGTTCTTTGAGTGAAACGCGCGTTTTGAGTGCTATGAGTGTTCTGAGTGATATGGGTATTTTGAGTGCTATGAGTATTTTGAGTGCAACGAGTTCTTTGAGTGATACACGCGTTTTGAGTGCTATGAGTGTTCTCAGTGCTGTGAGTATTTTGAGTGCTACAAGTTCATTGAGTGATACACGCGTTTTAAGTGCTACAATTTCTTTGAATGATACACGTGTTTTAAGTCATATAAATGCTTTCAGTGCTATAAGCGTTTTGAGTGCGATACATCGTTTGAGTGTTATATGGGTTTTGAGTGGCATAAATGTGTTGAGTGTTGTATGAGTGTTTTGAGTGCTACACGTGCTTTGAGTGCTATAAGTTTTTGAGCTCCGTAAATGTTTTGAGTGCTGTTAGCGTTTTGAGCCTTATATGAGTTTTAAGTGCTGTAAGGTTTTTGAGTGATGTGAAAATTTTGAGTGCCGTGAGTGCAGTTCTCGTGAACTTTTTTAGTGCTCCGCGAGTGTTTGGAGCGATCGACGAGTGTTTTGAATGCCAGCCAAGTGTTTTGAGTTCTCTGTGAATGCTTCAAGTGTTGTGTGAGTGTTTTGAGTGGTCTGTGAGTGCTTTAAACGCCCTAAATATATTTAGTGCCCGGTGGGTGTTTCAAATTCCATGAGTGCTATTAGTGACACGCGTATGTTGAGCACTGTGAGTACTATAAATTCTGTGTGAGTGCATTAAGTGTCCTGTGAGAGTTTCGAATACACTGACAATGAGTGCTTTTAGTGACGCGTGTGTATTGAGTGCCGTTACTATCATCTACCGTAATTCTTTTAAATGATGTGAATGCTGTGAATGCCTTTTAGTGCTCTCGCAAGTTTTTTTAGTGCTCCGTTACTAACGTCAATCTGGCCCGGTATAATTATCAAAATACCTTACGGGCGCGGTAAGGTATTTAAACTTTTTTTGCATTATTTTTTAAATTTTTTTCATGAATGTATGACATCTCAAGAATATTTTGTCAAAATTTCAAGTCGATCGGAGCAAAATTAACGGAGTTATTTGATCGTCCGTTGCTCCGGGCCCGTTTAAAGCGTTTTTCTGAAACGTGTCAAAACTTTAAAGCGTTTTTCTGAAACTTGTCATTTTTGAAGTCGGTGTACGCTGTAATTCAAAATCTAATGCACTCATTCTTTTGAAATTTTGAATAACATCTCGAGAATATTTTGTCAAAATTTCAAGTCGATCGGAGCAAAATTAACGGAGTTATGAGCATTTAAGCGTCCGTTGCTCCAGACCGGTTTAAAGCGTTTTTCTGAAACTTGTCGAAACTTTAAAGCGTTTTTCTGAAACTTGTCACTTTTGAAGTCAGTGTACGCTTTAACTCAAAATCTAATGCACCGATTCTCTTGAAATGTTGCACACTATTTCTACACCTAAATCACCAGGTAACGCTGCCGAGTTTTTTCTTTTTTTATAATTATTTTTCATTTTACAATAACAGATTTGCCGATTTTTTTAGCGAAAATCGCGTTTTTGACTTCCAAGTGCTGCCAAGTCCAAAATGAAAACTCGACAGCGTTACCTCGAGAAACATCTCACATAATAAACGCATTTTGATTTTTTTGTTTCGGATGATCCAGCGACGAGTTATAGCGTACACCGCAAAACAACTTTTTTTTCCAAGGCGCCTGCGGAGATTTGCTGCCAACGGCTTATTTATCAATATTTTGCAATGAAAATTTAGGAAAGTATAGTTCAGATATTGTATTATTATGTGGGAAGTAAATAATAAAACCCGCATTACCTGTATCGTCTAAAAAAATTCTTGAAAATAAGCTTTTTTTTTCACCGAATTAATTTTACCTCCCCGTTAAAAGTTATTTTCGCCATGAAGTTTACCTTAAAAGCTTTGTGCTTGTAAATATAACATTATCGAATATTATATGGGGAAGAATGAGTTACAGACCTTCTGTGTGACCGGGCGTGGACAGTACATCCAATCTGTGCCTTCCAAATTTAACGCGGTCGCTCGGGTCCAGCAAGACATCAGCCTCCGCGCCACTTGCACGTGATATCATCGATTGACATCCGGGCAATAGTGACTTCAATCTTCCAGTACCCGTTACGTGATCCGCGTGCATGTGCGTGTTTACTGAGAAAAAAAAAATCAAACTAACAAAATGAAAACAATAAAACAAAAGTGCTCGTTAAAAAAAAGTTTTGTTTAACATGCCGCCATTTTGAGAAAAAATTAATTAAAAAATAAACAGCTCTGCTTAACGAAAATTACATTCATGCAGATTGAGAAAATATTTTTATTTTATTTTGCCGACGAACCATGTCGGAGCAAGGGATTTTAACGTTAAAAGAAATATTTTTTACGGAAAATTTTTATAAATATTACATATGGGCTTTGAGCGATTTACAAAATGGGCTCTGTCGCCGCCATTTTGTATCAAAGTGATAACAAAATTTTTTTTTTATTCTTCAATATGTGTTCAATAAACCCTCTGAAAAGAAAGCCTATTCCTTCTTTCATACTCCCAAAATAAATCGTCAAAGTTAGGCCTTTTTTTCTGGAGCTAGAATGTTGTTACACCAAAACACGATTTTTAATTTTTTTTTTCATGAAACCTAAGCTTCCTGTCTATAAATAAGTAATAATATATTTACAGTCCATAAAACATTGACGTTGTGACAAATTGTGATGAAATAAAAAAACATTTTTTATCCTCTCAATAAATCACAAAAAGTGCTAACTCGTTTTTCTTCTGTCCTCTACAAATTGGATCTATTCAGGCTCTAATAATTTCAGTATACGCCCATGAATACAGGAGATTACTGCATTAAAAAAGGCAAATTTTTTTTAACTCTTTTTATCCCAGTATAATTCAGTGAAAAAGTGCGCGAAGGTAAGATGAACTTGGCGGACAGTTGAAAAAAGTGCCTGGAGTGTATTGTAGAAAATTGAAGAAGGGAGAGAGAGAGAACTCGAAGAGTGTTACACCGTTCGTGTTCGCGTTGACAAGATCTCCTCTGCCCGCGGCGTTTCCGTCCGGGAACTTAATTTTCTGCGTGAAATCGCATCAGAGCTCGATTTCGTCGAGAAACTTTTCTGTTGTATAGCAATCACAATATATATATGTATAAAGCACTTGTAAAGTAGAGAAAACTCGTAATTTCGTATTTCACACCCACCATTTTGTTTTTATTTTCGCAGAAGGCACAAAGAAAAAGATCAATACCGTTGAAGAATTTTCCCTTCCTATGAATCTTCATTCCATTTTATGAACGAGAAGACTACTTTGCATTTTCGATTAATTCGATAGTACGTTCGCCTAACGTCAAAACATACACGACAGAGACTAACCAATATTAGGTCAATTTCGTACGATCATTTTCGTAACTAAACGTTAGCCAAAGTTCGCCCTCCGGTGTTTATATCCTCATTCCTCCAACTCAAGCGTTTAAACCCACGTCGAGTTGGCTCGGTGGGACTGAATTTATGAGCGAAATCGCGAATTACGTCTTGGAGAATCGAACAATGGCGAAACTATCCCGAAAGCTTACGCGATATTGTATATGCCCGCTGAATTCACCGTGAAGATCTGCGGGTATTATTGGGAAGATTATGGTTGGTGATATATGGTCACCATGCACATATATATTGAGCCAGATAATTTGAGCGGTAGGCAAAAGATCGACGTAACCTCGAGATCTTGAAATGAACACATTTCTCGGAGATGGCTCACAATCAGTGGAATTAAATTAAATTTTGGACATTCCATGGAGAATTACGATAGAGCATGGGAGTGGCACCACATTTTTAGTCAGAATCATTCGTAGGAATGAGAAATTTGAGGAGAGAGAACTGTCGGCGTAATATGACGAAACATGTTTCCGAGAATTTCTCATTATTTTGGAACACTCTCGACAAAAACATAGTGGGACTAGCTCCGTGCCATGATTCTACAATGTTTGTCAAAATTTCATTGAATTCGATTCAGAAATCGCCGAGAAAATTTAGTTTAAAATTTTGAGGTGAGCAGGCCTGTTCTCATGAAGGGCCGCGGCCATTTCGTGCTCTCTCACACCGCCATTTCCACTTATAACGCTATGTCTCTCGCAATCAATTTGTATTTTTAATTCGTTGTCGATATCTCAAGGTCGGAATTCGATTACTGGCATACTTCGGATCTCAGACGACGAACCTAACCTACAAAACAGCTCACACCGATTCTAGCTTAACGGGTTAGGCCACTCTAGAAGCCGAAAAAATAGACTTTTTGGGGGATTTTTTTTTCAGAAAAACTACAGAATAAATCGAGATTACAGAATAGGGTGTTTATCATACATATCAGTGACTGTATACGATAATTTTTTTGGAGCGATTAATTTCAAAATGGCGGCTGTGCAACGTTTTTCCGATGACGTCTCCGTTTTTGTTAGCCGGAAACATAACTCCGACAATTTTCAACCGATTCACTTGAAATTTTGAATATATCTTTAGAAATACATTGTCTATGGAAGTGCGTAGGATTTTTTTCGATATATTGATTTTTGGCCAGATGGCGCACTTCTAAAGTGAAAAGTGAAAAATTCGCTTAAAAAATCGTCAGAAAATTGTTAATAACACATGAACTATGCAATATAAAGAAAAAATCCTACGTACTTCCATAGACAATGTATCTTTGAAGATATATTCAAAAATTCAATCGAAGCGGTTGAAAATTGTCTGAGTTATGTTTCCGGCCAACAAAAACGGTGACGTCATCGGAAAAAACGCTGCACAGCCGCCATTTTGAAATTGATCGCTTCAAAAAAATTATTGTATACAGTCACTGATATAGCAGGGTGGGCCATTTGAATCTATGCACCCAAATTTCTTTGTACCTAAGACAGATACAGAAAAATGGTTCAGACAAAAGTTGTTCAAGATAATAGGGATCACCTATCTGTGTAACCAGCTTTGACCTTGAGACTACTTGTCAAGGTTATTTGAAGGTCAGAGTGGTTTTTTAAAATGGGAACTCCTATTTTTGACACCGGATTCGAGAAGAGCCGAAAATTTTACGTCTGAAATGGTATTTAAAAAAATTTTTTCGTGACCTTGAGAAGATCAATTTAAGGTCAAATGCTAAATGACTGCCTGGTAGCTGTTTATTTAAATTTTTTTGGCAGAATCAACGCTGTGATGGTACCTTTATAAGAATGATCGAACTGGAATGTGACAACGACCTCAACAATATTGACCTTGACGTCATTTTTCAAGGTCATTTAAAGGAGAGTGGTTTTATTAACGGGAAACTTTGTTATTGATACCGAATCAAGAAAAAAAGAAAAATTTAACGTTTTAAGATGACCTTGAAAAATGACGTCAAGGTCAACATTGTTGAGGTTGTTGTCACATTCCAGTTCGATCTTTCTTATAAAGGTACCATCACAACGTTTATTCTGCCAAAAAATTTAAATAAACAGCTACCAGGCACTTGACCTTAAATTGACCTTCTCAAGGTCACGAACAAAAAATTTTTAATACCATTTCAGACGTAAAATTGTCCGCTCTTTTCGAATCCGGTGTCAAGAATAGGGGTTCCCATTTGAAAAAACCACTCTGACCTTCAAATAACCTTGACAAGTAGTCTCAAGGTCAAAGCTAGTTACACATATAGGCGACCCCCCATTACCTTGAACAACTTTTGTCTGAACCATTTTTCCGTATCTGTCTTAGGTACAAAGAAATTTGGATGCATAGATTCAAATGGACCACCCTGTTAACACCCTATTTTGTAATCTCGATATATTTTGTAGTTTATTTGAAAAAAAAAATCCCCCAAAAAGCCTATTTTTCGGCCTCTAGAGTGGTCCGACCCCTGAAGGCGGTAGTCTGGTCTAGAAATTTGAAAAAATCGATTTTTTTTTTCATTTTCTTATTCCTTAGACCTTTCTTCATACGCTCCTGAAAACCGTTTTTCGATATTTCAAAAATAAGCCGAGAAATAAAAATTCTAACTAGACTGGTAGCAGAATTGAGTCGAACAATAATTTTGCCGACATTTTATAACTCGTCGAATACCCGAAAATGTTCCGAAATATCATTAATGAAAGTTCAACAGGCCGCCATTTTGTCAAAAAATTTTTTCAAGTACCAATTCTGCTACCAGTGCTCAGAATACTCATACAGATTGAGAATATGTATATTTTTTTTTTTCAGATGCATACAACATCGTCCAGAGTGGGTATTAGGCGCACCATGTTACAACAAGGCAAAAAACTACATGAAAATATTTGAAATAATTTTTTTTTTTATGTACAAATATTCTCTAAGGATCAATAAATGGACGTGTACATTTTCATCAAGTCAACTTCAACGGTTCAAAAATTATTGCACATTAGAAATGACGTCAAAAACCTCGCTCTAGACCAGACTACCGCCGTTAATTATAACGATAATTTTCGCACTCACAGGCGTAAAGAAGACGCAGCTCAAGCTCCTGAACGATCTTTGCATCACGCTCGGCCCACTCGATAACTGGATCGATAATAACAGCGTCTCGACTTCCAATATCCGCTAACAGATATGTGTAGGTGCTGGATTTTGGATCGAAGAACTGGCCATTGGAGATAATAATTATTATTAATTGAAAACGCTCTAGTGTACATCATTACATTACGATACGTATAAATATTTTCGTTATCACAGTACGATCGTAACAGTACCCTAAATTGATAAGTGATACGTTATTTCGAGTCGCCATTTTCATTTTTCTACGTTCACAGATTTCATGGTTAATGAACGATTTCCTCATGCTCGTACATACCTCGATATGGTACTTTAGGTTCATCCCTATTTTTGTACGTTCCCAGATATTAAGATTGATCAACGATATTTATAAAAACAATTTTACGATTCCAACTGTTTAACGACAACTTTTGAAAATGTGAGCTTCGAAAAACATCGCAGTGGAAGTCAAAGAGAAAATGAATGCGTGAATACTCTCTAGTCAAATCAGGGTCGAGCTCGAAAAAAAAGTTTTCGCCAATTTCGAACACAGGGTATTATTACTTTCGTATTTGTTCGAATAACGTATCGACGTCCAAAAAAAGAACTCTGTTACGTTTACTCGAGTAATTAAATTTACTCGAGTTTCAAATATGCAGGCTTGACATTCTGATAAATCTATTTTCATCACGAAAAAACGTTTTAACGGCCCTGATGGCTCACCTGACGAATCAGAAAGTCCTTTGTGAATGGCACGTGCTCCATTAAAACGTCAAGCTGTCGACTATTTTCACAAAATTTTCGCGCTATCTGTGTGACCGACAATCGTTGCGAGGTTAAACAATGTCTCGCGACTTTAACGAGATATCTGTTCATGCTTGATGAGTTATAAAAAAGTGGAAACTGCTGTAAACACGTTATTATGTCATTCCCTTTTCTCCGTCCCGCTGCTTATACACCAACACCACACCGAACAATCAAGGTTGAATTATCTCTTATCAGAGATGAGATTGCGGTCGGTACAAAAGAGAAAAAAAAAAAAAATGTTCCTTAACAGAGAATATCGAGAAATCAGGACAGTTGCGCGCTGTCGAACCTTCGTGCACTTTAATTTTGACCTAACCTCTTTTCTTTTTATCATACTGGGACACATAACCTATAAAGAACATTTCGCGTAGTCGTTTCATTTTGATATCATCGTATGATCATTTAGTATTACTATATAGTATGTATATTTGAACAATTAGATTAAAGATTATTGGTACAGAGAGATGAGCAATTGAATTCTGTAATAACGGTCATATGACGGTAACGTGACCGATTAGTTGGGAAAATATTTAAGATTCCAGAATTTTTTCTACAACTTTTAACATTGTGAACAATCCATTCAGGGAGTTTACACATTTTTTTAACACCAGTAATTAAAAGAGATAAAGTATTAATTGTATATTATAATAATTAGAAATTACTATAGAGCCTACGTCGGTATAAGCGCTCGCAGCTCGTACCGACAGCGGGTACCAACATACCGACGGTCGGTAAGGATTTTTTGAATAAAACAGGAACGTGTCAGAGTCCCGACAGTCAAAACCACGATATACCTATTACAAAACAATATAGGTATACGCGAGAGTTGTGTCGGGATTTCGATTTGACCCCCAATAATCTCAGCGCTAGTTTTTTTTTTTTTTTTTTTCCGGAAAGCGAGAAGAAGTTAGGGTGTTTCGTAGCGGTCTCGCCCGCGCGGATTTCGGCAGAACCGCAACATGGCGACGATCATGGACAGAACAGGCAGCGCCAGCGGCGAAAACGAATACTAATTCCAAGAGTCGAAGCGACTTTCCACTCTTTATAGCCGTAACCTCAATTGTTTTTAACCGGTAGGAACTCAACATTTATGTACCGTTAAAAAGTTTTCGTGCAACTTTTGTACTAATATGAAATTTGTTTTCAGATACCGACTGTTGCGTTTTAGGATGTCGACAAGCACGAATTTTTGCAGGCTTTTGCAGCCTTCCTAAAAACGGAAATACGAAAAATCAGCATACTCTTACATAACCTTAAAACTCGTTTCAAACAGGAAACTTTGATTGCACAACGGTTTTTCATTTCTTTTTTGCTTTTTTACCTAAACAATCGTTCGGCGATAAACAAAGATGAGGTTTTTTGGTATTTTAGCATGGTGGATTAAAAAAAATAGTTAAAAGTATGGGGAAATATAAATACCGTACAATATTCTTGCCGCTGCATGATTTTTCATTACATTTTACACTCAAGAAAGTGTGTCGGAATTATTAGTATTTCAAAAATTCTAAGAGAACGCATGTTTTTTTAAAACGGAGTGGCTATTCGCACGACGCCCACCTGCTTAGTCATTCCAAACTTGATTTGACTCCAAAAATTCCCTATATGTCTGGGATGGCTGTAACGACGGAACATTGGATATTGAAATTTCCTGTACGCTCGCGTGTCAATGTAACGCATAACGGAATGGCTTTAGACTTGGCTTCCGGTGCTGAACTGAATAAACGGATGGATGTAGCGTGTGGGGTGCAAACATAAGCAATTTATACCCGCACCGAAAGTAGGTATCGGAACGACCCTAAAATTGTATCTGCGTTGGACCATTGGGTGGATATAAAAAAAAAAAACGCCTTTAGCAAATATCTAACGTAAATTTTTCCCATCAGATAGCCGTTTATGCTCGTTCAACGACACACGATCTGAATGCCATCGAGAGTCGGATAAAACTGGCAATTTTGAAAAAAACAACAGTTCAAACTCTAATGGTGTAAGTATGAAACCACTAAACTCTCATTTTTTATACATTCAGTAACGCGCATTGTAATTCACACGTGTCGCAGCGAGTTTCCAGATATCGGATGAAAAAAAAAAAGAAGAATTTTCTTTTTCCGTGACCGAATGATTTAACTCCACGATACTGGAAATAGATCATATTAATACATTTTATTACTTGAGTAACGGATTAATGAATATATTATAGATTTATTATTATTTTAACACGCTCCGCCGTACCGACAATTCTCCTCGTCGAACACTCTTTGAACGAGCAACTATTTGCCGAGGTTTGGTTTGGATAGAAAAGTTTATCAATTGTGGACATTGCGAATGAAAAAATAAAAAATAAACAAACGTCTGACGATCATCTCATTCGTTTGGTCATCATGGAATAAGAATGCGCTAAATTGATCGTATTTTATATTTTTCATTTATATTACTTTCTTATATATACCTTAGGGTGGCGCATTTGATAAAAATTTTCGAATTTTCGTGTGGGCATGTTTTCAGATAATAGTTGACTATAAAAAACAGACGTTATGATTTTTGTTAGATTTATAAACTCAAATGTAAGGCTGCGCGAATTATTTTAATTTAAAAAACTTTAGCCCACGATGAGGGAAATGAATTTTTAAATTAAAATTTTCGTGATATAATTATTGAGATTATTTATGTTTTTCTTCTGGAAGTTGTTTATAAAACATCAATGAACATAATGAAGTTTTGTTTATTTATTTTTTTCCATTCGTTATTGAAATAAAAAATCCGATTTTGGTGAAAATCAAGGGTTTTGCAAGGCTTCTACGAACCGCTTAAAATGGACGGATCTTATTCGAAATACGTTGAGTGATTATTTAACTATCGAACTATCATTACACAAAAAAAGAAATATCTGGCTTCATTACATTATTAAAAAGAGGCGATGAAAAATTCTTCAATTTTTGAGAAGAATCAGGTGTTGGGATTATCATGTGCATTTACAAGTATCATAAACAGTGAAAGTGAGAGGGTCAACTTGCTGCGTAGCCTTTTTCTGAAAAAAATGTTCCTCTCGGGTCGGATTCTCAGGTATCGGTGGTACAAATGCATTATTAACTAAATTTTTATATGAAATTTGACATCTCTGAATGGCTTAGTTTTTCATTAAGGGCGGGGTAAGGGTTTTCACTTTCGAAAAATCGAATTTTTTTTTTGTCTTATCTTATTGTTTAACATTTCAAGAATATGTCCTTAAAATTTTAAACCGATCTAAGCAATATTCTTGAAGTTATTGTCTTATTAATCTCTTGGCCTTTAAGGGGGGGGGGTAGGTTTTTTTAATTATTTTTTTTGCATTTTTTTTTCTAATTTTTTTTCTGAATGATCAATATGTCGAGAATATTGTGTATAAATTTTAAGTCAATCGGAGTAAAACTAACGGAGTTACAGCGTTTCAAACGAACGGCCGTGATACCTGATTTTCACGTATAAAAAACTTTAAATCGATTTTCCCGAAAACGTCATTTTTGAAGTTTGTGAACATTACAACTCAAAATCTACTGAATCGATCCTTTTGAAAATTTAAACATTACTTCTTCACATAAATCAACAGGTAATCAGGAGGAGTTTTTTTTTTTTTTTCAATTTTTTCAATTTTTTAATAACAAATTAAGCGCGATTTTTTTAGCTAAAATTGCGTTTTTCACTTCCAAGTGCTGCAAAAAATGGAAAAAAAAAAAAAAAAAAACTCTTCCTGATTACCTCGAGAAATACATCACCTTTAAAATGCATATCAATTTTTTTGTTTGAGATGATCCGGTAACGAGTTATAATGTTCACCGCAAAACCACTTTTTTTCAAGGCGCCTCTGGAGATTCAACGTCACCGGCTTATTTATCAATATTTTTCATTGAAAATTTTTTGTGAGATACTTCAATAGTTGTACAATAATATGTAATTCTATTTAATAAAATTATATTACTCATGTCGCTGCAAAAAAATCATAAAAATATGATTTTTATTCGCCTTTAAAACCCTACCCCGCCGTTAAGGCTTTACGTACGTCCAGCGGTACCGAAAACGTACCAAAAGAAAAACTGTTTTTAGGAGGGATAGAAATAGAAATTGATAAAAAAATTCTTACACATTGTTTATTACTGTGTTAAGTTTGTAAAAAAATTTATTTCAATTTTTTTTTTCAACAATTACAACATGAAAAATCACATTTTTTGAAGCACTGTAAAAAAAAAGTTGCTCCACGGTCGGCAGTATTTCTTTCTCAAATGTTGACGGATCTGCAAAAGGTAAAGAAATTCTTGTAAAATAAGGTAGTAGTTATAGTCTGTCGAGCCGGATTTTTGAAATTCGAAAAATTAAACAATTTACGGTAATTTAAAAAAAAATGTTAAGTTTGTATAAAAAAAGTCACACTTTAATTGTTTTTATAAAATTTTCTAATTATAATTTTTAAAATCCGGCTCGACAGACTATAGAAAAAACAATTCCGAATATTTAAAAAAAAAAATCATCAAAAAATATTAAAAACCGTACGAGTTATCATGCCGACCGTGTCAGAAAAAGTAGTTTTGAGAAAAACGCGTTTAAAGTTTCAAGCGCGTTTCGCTCGAAGTCGCGCGCGGGTGGAGCAAGAACTTTATGAATTTTTTTAATTTATTTAGTTAACTTACGTCTAATCTCCCATTCCAGCTTCATATTGTACGCCTTCCTTGTTAGTAAAAAATTGTTGTTGTTTTTTTTTTTCTAATCGACGAATTGTTCTGGCCTCTTTTGTTGCTTTGGTAGCGTTGATTCGAGCGTGTCCTTTCGTCGGGCAGTCACATTATCTACAATAACTTTTGAACTATGGGGAATTTTTACGACCAGCTTACCCAGAAATACGCCTAAGACTATAAGGAATAATAATCTGTAAAAAAAAAATCGATTTTTTGAAAATTCTCGACGTATGTAAGGCCTTAACGCTATACCTCTAACAGCTGCGGGCGGTCGGGCTAGCAGTGCAGCTGTCGAACAGGTATACAGTTTATTCATTCCTATTGTGTATATAGTATATAGTGTATACTATGCACTACAATATTTTAAAAGAAGAAACGAGCTGGAATCGATGATTCTGTGTAAGTTGGAAAAAAAAAAAAATTTTCTTCACTTTTTTACTTCATAAACTTTAGACGCGTTTTTCTCAAAACTACTTTTTCAAAGTCCGTGTTCACTGCCATTTAAAAACTACTTGACCGATTCATTTCAAACTTTGTACACATTTTCTACATATAAAATACCTCCCCCCAACGTTTAGTTAACATTTTTTTTTTTACATTAAGGGTGTTTCCTAACCACAAAATGGCGGAATTTTTCGTGGAAAATAACAGTTTACACTTTAGATGGCCGCCAAAAATTTTTAAATGAAAAAAAAAATTATCAGAGAACGTTGGGGGGAAGATTTGATTATAATTTCACTAAATTTTCATGGTTTTTCATATTCAGATAATTTCCGGCCGAGTTATAGTGAACACCGCAAATGGTTTTTTTTTTCCAAGACGTTCTGGGGGAAGCTCTGTTACGGGCTTATGCTTCAATATTTCTGCATGAAAAGATTACACAACATTGTAAAAAGTATGCTCAATAATGTACAAAAGGTTCGAATAGAATTGCTCAATCCATATTTGAGAAAAAAAATCGCAAAAAAAGTGTTTTTTTTAACGTTGAAACCCTTACCCCTCCCTTAACATTTTAGATGAGTTAATATTGGAAATTTATTTATTCAATTTTTTCGAGTCATATAATTTTTCCAACTTCAAGTGGGCCTAACACAATGAAACTATCAGTTTTTTAATATGTACGTGAAATTTAAATTTATTTTAATCGAACGCTTCACATACATCGAATTAAAAAATTTTTTAAAACGTTTAAAAATCGGGACCACCCAATTGTTTACTGCTTAAAATTGCCAGTAGGTCAAATATCTCACTTAAACTTTGGATGATTGGCGCAGCCTTATATTTCAGTTTAGAAATTTAAAGAAAATCATAACGTCTGTTTTTTATAGTCAACTATTATCTGAAAACATGCCCGCACGAAAATGTGAACATTTTTATAAAATGCGCCACCCTAATATACCTACATGTAATCCTACTTGCCTATAATCTACACGCATTATCAAAATTAGAATTTAGGTACGCGCCGACTAAACCTCTTGCTGTTAGACCGGAGTGTTTCGTAAAATCTTCTGCTGGCCTTGTAAGGTACTTGTAATGTACGCGAGCATCGTATATCGGTTGATCCATAAGACCTTATGCATTTTTAAGATATATATATTTATGATTTTTTTCTATGTCGGAAAGTAGATTGCATCTTGTTAAAATTTTGCGTACGTACTCAATGTATGTCGGCAAATGTGCTATTAAAATTTCAAATCGCTCTCATTTTTTTTACATTCGAGAAGAACCTCTTTTAAAATGGCAAATAGTCACGAGGTGGGTCGGAAAAATTTGTCGAGGCTATTGAAGAAACGTATACGGATTTAATCGGAGATGTTTAGATCCCATTTAATATTGTCGATATTTATTGAATGCTTTGAATATAAAAAAATAGCGTCCTTTCGAAGGCTACGTTCCTAAAATACAAAATTCTACGTAGTTTCAAACAAAGCCGAGAGATGTCGCTCAATGTCTCTAACGTACTTTCCGAACTGTATATCGACTAATAACAAATAAGAACAGAGCACAATAAACATAATTTTCCATGGCAAACAGTGTAAAAACCCAATTTTCATTTGACACGGATTCGACATTCCAATATTTCATTATCAAATGTTTTATATCAATCCTATTTAACGAATAACAACAGTAAGAAAAAAGAAACGCGATGTTTTTCTTTGAGCCGTAGAACGCGGCGAATTCTGGGTATAAACGATATCGAGCCGCGTAGTCCCCGCACCATCGTTACCGACCGAGCATCCTTACCGACCGAGCAGCGTTACCACCAATCGCCGCTGGAGGCGCTTCAATCAACCAAGCCGCGCAGTGCGCGGAGCAAAACGATAACAACAAACGCCTCCGGCGCAAGAGCACGCAAGAGGTGAGGCAGGAGCAAGAGAGAAGAAATATACGTTTACATGTGTATGGGAGAAGAAAGAAGAAAAAAAAAAAACAAGAAAAAGAAGAAATCACGTTCGAGTTTGGTTCAGTGGTCGTGCGTGTACCTCACGAGAGAGAGAGGTCTCGCGTAGTGTTTGGTTCGCGCGGACGTTGAGGCCGCGAGTTTATCGGGGCAAATTGTGCACGGCACCATGTTTCCTCGGGTCGAGGAAATTCATCGTGTCAAAAATGTCACGGAAATAGACGATCTAAACGTCGTTTAAGCACCGAAAATATCGGGAAAAGCAAAGAAATCGGAAAAAAAAAGTCCGGGCAACGATCCGAAAAACAGAAAAGAAAGGATAACACAACGATAAAGCACGGTAGGCGCTCGGGTCTTCTCGCCGAAAAAGCCATACACAGGTTAAAGCCTTGACAGGTCGCTTAGAACGAAACCAATCCTCGAAATTGCCGAAATTTCGGGGGAAAAAAAAAAACAAAATCAAAATAAATTATCGGTCGAGCGGTGATGAATCGAAGAAGGGGGTGGGAGTAGTAGCGACGAATTGTATTTCGTTTATCGAAAACACGAATTGAAACGTAGACAAACGGTAAAATCGAGAAAAAGTAAAGTGAAGCGAAAAGAAGTCCGAAATAAAACATTTCTTCTTTTCGACAGACGGCAACGAAGAACAAGGATAGAGCGATGCTGGCGTAATCGAACGAGCTTTCCCAACGAGCGATTTGTCCTTTGTTTCGTGAGTTCTTCCTTTTTGTTTTTTTTTTTTTTTCTTCTCGTTTCTCTCGTCAATCCGATCGGCGAAATTCGCGCGGAAAAATCGGTTAAAATAAAACGTTGGATTTTAATGATTTTCGTAGATGATGATCGAGAGCGAGCGAGCGACACGGGAGTTTAGTTTTCGCAATTGTCAGTGAAGTGAGGTTTGCTCTTTTACTGGCGTCGCGTGCACAATCCTTGCGGTGATTCGAGCGGCGACTGAGGGAAGATAATAAAATTGAAGAGCTGATAGTTTTTTTTCTTTGTTTCGCGATACTCGCCGTTGCGGTCTAAAGAAGAAAAGAAAGAGATAAGAACGAAAAAAATATATATAATATGCCGGGTCTAATAGCGGTCAGTGAATTTGTCGAGGAGACGAGGGAGGACTACAATTCGCCGACAACGTCGACATTCGTGTCGCGGATGCCACAATGCCGGCAAACCATCACGGCTCTCGAGGAGGTGAGTTTTTCCGGAAAAAAAACACGAAAAAAAAGGAAACAACCCAAACAAACAATGAAAACGTTTTTTAGTTTTCTCTTTAATTACGTAAATGTGGTTGAAGATTTTAAAAAATGGGAAACAAAGAAAAAAAAGATTTGTCTACATTTCTAGAAGGCTGAGAAACCCAAAAAAAATCCTAACCTCTCTTTTTTTCCTCCATCTTTGGTTTTTCCCTTCTAACGCCGATGTATGGACTACTCCATGTAAAATCGATGAAAATTCCACTCTCTCGAGATTTCGTTGCAAATTTTTTCTCGCATTACCGGGAACGCAACGAGTTTTTCGTGGTTTTTCTTTTTTCGATTTTCTTTTCACGAGTAATTTTTTTAAATTATCAATTCACAACTTTTGGGAAAATTTTTTTTGCTTTTGCCTTTTGTGCTATAAATGTAGTTGAAGACGAACAAAAAAGCGGGAAACAAAGAAAAAAAAGATTTGTCTATATTTGTGCGAGGCTGAGAGCGAAAAAAAAAATCCTTACATCTCTCTTTTTTCCTCTATCTTTGACTTTTTCCTTCTAACGCCGATGTATGGGCTGCTCCATGTAAAATAGATGAAAATTTCACTGTCTTGGAATTTCGTTGCAAATTTTTTCTCGCATTACCGAGAACGCAACGAGTTTTTCGTAGTTTTTCTTTTTCCGATTTTGTTTTCGCGAGTAATTTTTTTAAATTATGAATTCACAACTTTTCGGAAATTTTTTTTGCTTTTGCTTTTTTGTTAGATATATTTTTAATTGGTTCAACTTTTTTTGATGACTTGACCAATGACAAAAATTCATCTCGCTATCAGTGATGAATCTTCGAATGGAATTCATTGAAAATGAAAAAAATAGATAATTGAAAGTGTCTCCGAATAGTTTTCAATGATGAAATTCTATCGTGTCTGATGAAAAAAAATTGGTATCGAGCAATTATGAAATTTTACGTAATTCTATGAAATTTTATGATGGTTTATGGTGGTTTATGATGTTTTATGGAGTTTTATGGAATTTTACGAAATTTTATGGAATTTCATGGAATTTTATGGAATTTTATGGAATTTTATGGAATTTTATGGAATTTTATGGAATTTTATGGAATTTTATGGAATTTTATGGAATTTCATGGAATTGCTGTAAATTTGATGATGTAATGGTTGCTTATGGAATTTTACGAATCGTTATAAATTTTTATGATATTCAACGAGGTTTAATTATATTTTATGATGTTTTATAGGGTTTCATGAAATTTTATGGAATCTTATGAAATTCTATTGAATTCGACGATTTTATGTGATTTTATGCATCCTTATGACGTTTTTTCCGAATTTTAACGGAGTTTAATCAAATTTTATGACGTTTTTATGGGGTTATATGGGATTTTATGGATTCTTATGAAATTGTATTAAATTTGACGATTTTATGAGATTTTATGAAATCTTATGAAATATTATGAAATTTAACGAGATTTAATCAAATTTTATAATGTTTTATGAGGTTTCATGAAATTTTATGGAATCCTATGAAATCGTATTAAATTTGACGATTTTATGAGATTTTATGCATCCTTATGAAATTTTTTCCGAATTTCAAAGGAGTTTAATCAAATTTTATGATGTTTCTATGGGATTATATGGGATTCTATGGATTCTCATGAAATTGTATTAAATTTGACAATTTTATGAGATTTTATGCAATCTTATGAAATATAATGAATTTTAACGAGATTTAATCAAATTTTATGATGTTTTATGGGGTTTCACGAAATTTTATGGAATCCTATGAAATCGTATTAAATTCGTCGATTTTATGAGATTTTATGCATCCTTATGAAATTTTTTCCGAATTTCAATAGAGTTTAATCAAATTTTATGATGTTTTCATGGGGTTATATGGGATTTTATTAATTCTCATGAAATTGTATTAAATTTGACGATTTTATAAGATTTTATGCAATCTTATGAAATATTATGAATTTCAACGAGATTTAATCAAATTTTATGGAATCTTATGAAATCGTATTAATTCGTATTAAATGAATTCTCATGAAATTTTATCGTTTTATCGATTCTCGCGAAATAGAATCCCAATCATCCTTCAATGACATTCAATCGAAATGCAAAATCTAAATTGCTTCGATCGATTTTTCTCCAAATTAAACGCGAAATAACCTTCATTGGTACACAAACGATGTACGATGTTTCAACTTGATAGTCCAAAAATAACACGAGCCTTAACGAACTCCTATAGCGATTTTTCGAAAAATTCGTAATTATAACCCCGGAACGCCTCGATCAATTTTCTCCAAACCCATTAGCGAACTATATTTTATAACACAGCATTTGGTGTAAAAAATTGAGGCCCGATAGCTTGAAAATTTCACGAGCTCTAAACACAATTTTTGGGAAAATTTTCAAAATGTCATAAATTCGAAAATAATTTGTCAATCTTGACAAAAATTATCGTTAACACAGGGCCGATACTGATTTACTTGCGTGCCAAATTTCAGCCCGAATGCACGAACCAAAAGGACGTTAAAGCATTTTCAATTTTTCACCCCTATCAGCAAATCCATTCCGAAATTTTCTCTAAATGTAATTTTCGGATCTTTCCGAACATTTTAAACATATTGATATTAAAAACATGATTTTTTTTCTCATGAATATAAAGCTTTTTCTATGAGGATTGCAAAAACATCGATAAATTAACATTTTTCTAATGTAAAGGATTAAATTTACGTTGATAAAATCGATGTTACGGTGTTTTATAGAGATCGAAGCTGAAAGCACTTGAACTCGTTTGATCGGAGCTTCTAAAAACTCTTTTGAACGTAAATCATCCGGCAAACTTTGGCAAACCCTTTGACACGATTAATCCACCCCCCCACCCCAGTCTCATCACAGGTAATAACACTTCACGTTATATTTTGCATCGTTCACAGACAGTTTCGAACTAAACGCACTCTTGATCTTTGGCGCAGGGCGCAACGACCTGCGAAGAGACTTTTGAGTCTTCGAACTGATTTTGTCACGCTCGAATAATCGACGTATATATCGCATCAGCGAATTTTCAAGGAGTGCTCCGCTCCACACAATTTCCCGAGACCCAGACGCTCGGTTCTTCGATCTTTTTTTTTTCTTTTTTTCTCTTTCTTCACGTATGTACTGTACCTTCCTCTCGCTGAATATTTTATACCAAACCGCCTGGCTCGCTTTCTTTTCAAGTACATCCTCGTTCGAACGTTTATTTTCACGCGCAAATCGAGATATTAGACGGAAAATCGTAGCAAATTGAAAATCAAAGTACAATAAATTAATCATTTTGAGAAAAAAATTAAATTATCTTTCCAATATTGTGATGCTTTGTTTGCCCCGAGATCTTGAACCAATTAATCGGTGTGGAAGAATTTAGATTAGGCAAAAAATGTTTTTTTTTCTTCTAGTAAAAGCATCGGTGGACATTATTTGAGATCAAGAATTTGGAAAATTAAATATTATTTATGTCGAGGCTAATTATTCTTAAATTACGTTGAGTTCAATTAATTTTTTCATCATTCAACGTACATCCTTTCGAGTTTTTACGTATGAGTCTTCCCATCTCCTTTTTTTTTTTAATTTTTTTCCCCTTTCACTTAAAATTTATCGACGTAGAGTGATTTTGCTTTATAAGAATTTTTTGGAGCACAAACATTTTCTTTCGTTTGAGTAAAAATATTTCGCGAATATTTTTCGGAGTAAAATAAATTCTAATTTTCTTTTTTTAATTCAGATATTAGACATTTTTGAATTGCAGAGATATTTTCATTTTCATTGTGGGATCGCTTCCTTCCACAAAAGAAAAATGTCTGCAATTCCAAAGTGGTTAATGCCTGAATTGAAAATAAAACAAGAAAAAATCAGAAACTATTTTACTCCGAAAATTATTTCGCGAATATTTTTCGAAGTAGAATAATTTCTAGTTTGTTTTGTTTTTCTTTTAAATTGACGCATTGTTTTGTTTTTCTTTTAAATTGACGCACATCGGAATTCCAGACATTTTTCATATGTGGGAGGTTTTTCAAATTGATAAATTTTAATTTATCAATGTACCGAGATTTTGCTTTATATATATTTTTTGGAGTAAAAACATTTTTTTTTTTTTCGTTGGAGTAAAAATATTTTGCGAACATTTATCGAAGTCAAATAATTTCTAGTTTTCTTTTTTAAATTGAGGTATTGGACAATTTTGAATTGCAGCAATATTTCCATTTTCATTGTGGAATGGCTTCCTCCCACAAATGAAAAATGTCCGCAATTCTAAAGTGTCTAAAGTCTGAATTAAAAAAAAAAACTAAAAATTATTTTACTCCGAAAAATATTTCTTTTTAATTGATCAATATAGACAGATTTTGCTTTGTAAACATTTTTTGGAGCAAAAACATTTTCTTTTTTTTGAGTAAAAATATTTCGCGAATATTTTTCGGAGTAAAATAAATTCCAATTTTTTTTCTTGATTCAGATATTAGACATTTTTAAATTGCAGAGATATTTTCATTTTCATTGTGGGATGGCTTGCTCCCACAAATGAAAAATGTCCGCAATTCCAAAGTGTCTAATGTCTGAATTAAAAAAAAAAAACTAAAAATTATTTTACTCCGAAAAATATTTCGTTGTAATTGATCAATGTAGAGAGATTTTGCTTTATAAAAATTTTTTGAAGTAAAAACATTTTTTTTTTTTTTTTTCCGTTGGAGTAAAAATATTTTGCGAACATTTTTTGGACCAAAATAATTTATAGTTTTGTTTTTGAAATTGAGGTATTAGAAATTTTTGAATTGCAGAAATATTTCCATTTTCATTGTGGGATGGCTACCTCCCACAAATGAAAAATGTTCGCAATTCCAAAGTGTCTAAAGTCTGAATTAAAAAAAAAAACTAAAAATTATTTTACTCTGAAAAATATTTCTTTTTAATTCATCAATGTAGAGAGATTGTGCTTTATAAAAATTTTCAGAGCAAAACCATTTTTCATTTTACGTCGGAGCAAAAATATTTCGCGAATATATTTTCGGAGTAATAAATAATTTATAGTTTTTGTTGTTTTTTCTTCAAAAATTTATAAAATCTCATTGCTCGAAATGACCCGAAATATTGGTTAGCTGTATGGAAAATTAAATTTTGTAATAAATCGTCAACCAATCGGGCGATTTTATTTAATTTACGTTCGTAGGTAACAAAAAAAAACAAAAAATCCTTACCAAGATCAAAGATTTTTTATGGATTGTAATTAAAGTCATATTGAGCCTCGTGAGCTGTATTAGCATGTCCAAGTTGCTCACACCTAACGTATATAATTAACGCATCATTGTTGTGTGTGTTGTATTTTAATTATTATTATTTTCATTCACAAGTTCGAGGTGTTAAAATATTTCCAAGTCAAGGTTTACAATCTACATAACTATGTTGTACTTAAAAAAAAAAAAAAAAAATATTGCGCCGTGTTAGTGTTTCGACGAACCGGATGTCCAGTACTCGAGGGTCCAAGTTATTCTTCTTGACATTCGCTGATGTCACATCAGTTTTTTTTTAGGTTTTTTTTTTAGGTTTTTTTTTTTTTTTCTTTCGTGGTTGGTTAATATCCATATAGACAACGTTGTCTCGAGCGATTTCCGGCAACGACGGGGAACGCGAGAGCCAGATGTGCGGTAGCGGAACGCGCTACTGTATATGGGGCGTCCCAAAGCAAATTCACCGTCATCTGACCTTAAGATGTTGGCCAATTTTCTCGCTGATTTTTTGTTCAATTCCTCAAGATATAATGAGTATCGAGTATTTTTTTCAGATTTTTCCTTCAAGCATTTATTACGATATGAATTTTTGAATATCGAGTCATTTCGATTGACGCCGTGTTTTTACGACTGGCCGTAACTTTTTATTGACGCGACTAATCATGAAAGTTCATACCGACAGAGTTCTTCGTTTCGAAGCGTAGTATGTGAAAAAAAATTCAACTAAAATCCCTGACCCGCGTATCACGTATAAAATTTAGATCAAGTGTAGAGCTTGATGCATGGACGTTCCGCGACAAATCGATAAATGTTTAACGTACTTTCGATTTGGTCGCTGATTTTTTATCTGACTCCTTGGATTCGGCGGAGTGTTCAGTATTTTTTTCCGATTTTTATCTCGAAGCATTTTGTTGATGTGAATTTTTTTTTAACATCGACACTTTCACCGCATGTACATAAACACCGTTGCTATAACTTTTTATTGACTTTTAAATGGCTCGAAGAATTTATTTAAAAAATTTGAATATTCATTTATGTCTTTCAAATATGTTTTCGTGCCCTCTGGATCGGAAGTTTTTCATCGCAAACTCAAAAGTTCCTTGCTGAGAAAATCGAAGAATGTTTTTCTCTTTTTTGGAAAAATACAAATGAAGATAAAATATTCTTTTTAATCGAGAATTAATTTAGAAAGAAAAAACTAATATTTAAAAAGTTCAATATTAGTCTAAAAAAAAAACTAATATTAATTAAAATACTAATGTTAATGAAATAAAGTAAAATTAATAAAAATATAAAAAATAATATCAGTAAATAGTAGTTTTTTTTTTTTAACTCATTTTCACTCAAGGGGATTTGGATTACTAAAAATTGCAATTATGGAAAATTAAAAATCGTTTTTTGGAAAAAAAACTAATCATCGATTACTAAACTTAGTTTTGGATCAAGAATTAAAAAATTGAAAATAAAAACAAATATTTAAGTACAAATTTAGTTTTTTTTTTTTTTTTTTTGGGAAAAAAATGAATTTTCACTAAAGTGGATTTGGATTAACAAAAATTTGGAAAATTACAGATAGTTTCTTTGGGAAGAAAACTAATTTTTGTATTTTTTCTTTATTTGCAAACTAATTTTTTACTACTAAACTTAATTTTGGATAAAAAATCAATTGATTCAGAATTTTCTTTTAATTTTTAATCCCAAAATTATTATTTAACAAAAAAAAAAAAAATTTATTTTGGACAATTTGTATCGATGCTCGGGTATTAGACTACAGGAAGAGGAGATGGGCAAGTTTCGTCGGTGCGGATTTTCGTTAACCCAGATATTCTTCGTCGCGTCGTGATCGCACGCAGCTGCGAGTGGTTGAAACTGGTCCGGGGTGGTGGGTAATCGTTGCGCCGTTAGCATAGGGCGCTGCTGCTGATGCCAGACGTGGTCTCCCTATATGGAATGCAAAATCACTTGTTTTTTTTTTTCTCCACTTTTTCTCACACACTCCAGCTACACTTTGACTCGTTGCCAACCTTTTTCTTTTTTTTTTCTTTTTTCGTTCATCATAAAATTTAACGAGGAACTCTCGACATCACGTTTTCTAGAGAAAAAAATAGTTGTGTGAGAGCGGGAAAAAAAGAAACGTGAATTTACTGCCAAAAGAACGAAATGCACTTTTTTCGGCTTCATAACGACTTTTGATTTTACGTCGAATAAAATTATTCGCTTTTTTATTTGTAGCGATTCGACGATTGGTCGAAAATTCCGAAGATTTGGTATTTATTTCCCCGTGGGGCGTGGTTCGTACCATTTATAGGTCGAGTAAAAAAATATACAATTTTTACAGTTCCAAGAATGGTTGGGAGATTTATTTGACAAAAAAAATTTCACAAAATTGAGGATCTTGGGAAAATTCTTTTCTTCCGGTTTTTCTTTTAATTTTTGCTTCCTCGTAGCTTTATTTTTATGAAAAAAAATCGTACTTTTAACGTCAATGTGTTTAATGTGCTCCGAAACATTGAAAAATCTCATTTAGAACAAATTCCCGTATGGATAATCGTTTGTGTGTGATAAGGGTGAAAAATTACAACCACTGTAACTTCAAATTGGGTTGAGTAAGTAACGGTATTCGTCCTTTGTTCAGTATGATTATTTTGACAATTGATAAATTATTTTGGATTTTATACGATTTTGAAAACCTTCCAAAAATTGTGTTAAGTGCATATGACTCGTGCAATATTCGAGCTATCGATCTGAAACTTTTTACAAAATTGAACTATCGTAAAATAAAGTTCATTATTGAATTTGGAGAAAATCTTTCGAGGCGTTTCGAAGTTATAGATTATTGAATTTTTCGAAAAATTGCTATTGTGGTTTTTTAAGCCTCTGGCTCGTGTAATTTTTTGGCTATCACGTAAAAACTTCGTACATCGATTGGATACTAATGAAGGATACTTCGTATCAAATTTTAACAAAATCGATTCAGGCGTTTTGGATTTATGAAATTTTTAATTTTTCGAAAAATCGCTATTGTCTTTTGTTAAGACTCTGGCTCGTGTAATTTTTTGGCTATCAAGTAAAAACTTCGTACATCGATTGGATACTAATGAAGGATACTTCGTATCAAATTTTAACAAAATTGATTCAGGCGTTTTGATTTTATGAAATTTTGAATTTTTCGAAAAATCGCTATTGTCGTTTGTTAAGGCTCTGGCTCGTGTAATTTTTTGGCTATCAAGTAAAAACTTCGTACATCGATTGGATACTAATGAAGGATACTTCGTTTCAAATTTTAACAAAATCAATTCAGGCGTTTTGGATTTATGAAATTTTGAATTTTTCGAAAAAAACGCTATTTTTGCTTGTTAAGGCTCTGGCTCGTGTAATTTTTTGGCTATCAAGTAAAAACTTCGTACATTGATTGGATACTAATGAAGGATACTTCGCAAAAAATTTGAACAAAATTGATTCAGGCGTTTTGATTTTATGAAATTTTGAATTTTTCGAAAAATCGCTATTGTCGTTTGTTAAGGCTCGACTAAGGTTTGTTACTAATGAAGGATACTTCGTATCAAATTTTAACAAAATCAAATCAGGCGTTTAGGATTTAAGAAATTTTTTATTTTTCGAAAAAAAAACGCTACTGTTCTTTGTTTTCTTCTGCCTTAGCGCGACCAGCCTGTGCTAAGAGCCAAATAAATTCTTCAATTTTCTTACACGATCATTTTGTTTATCGTCTTTGTTTTTTTTTTTTTTTTTTTTTCATATAAAATTCCTGTTACCGTAATTAACCGTGTGTGTGACTGAATATCGTTAATCTTGACCCTGTCACGGGGGGGGGGGGGGGATTCACATCAGGACGGTCACCCAGTTCGGGGCTTTGCGAACGAGGATAAGAACGCTCCTCCTCGAACTATTCGTCGTTTTCGAAAAACTTCTCGCGATGTTGCGCCACATATAGACGAACATTTCTGCGTCGTGAGATGGGAGCGGGGAACGAAAAAGAAAAAGAAGAAAAAAATCGCATTCTTTATTCTCTACTCGAAGTATCTTTGCCGCGCGTGTACCTCGGTGCAGTTTCTAATTCGAGCGAGTTTTATTTTTGTCGCGGGTCGGAAGAAATCGGGGAAACACCGGGCCCGTCGGTTTGCTTTAATTTGAGAATAACCACACGGAAATATATGCACCGGGTTGCGCGGGTAGAGCGAGATGGAATATTGTGTCTGACGGTGTGACGTCAACGATGACACTGATTGCGGGCAATAAAAAAAAAAATTGCAGCGATATAGTCACGCTCCAAGAGTGATATTACAATCTCGAGTATCAAATTCCAATGTTGAACCGAAATTTTGGTTCACAATGAAGTTTATACTTGAGCTTTAAACTGTCGTTTTTGTTTTTCAAAAACGAACTTCGAAGCGTTTAAATCTAAAGGTTTGTAACAAGTTTAAATGAAGTTTGAACTTAAGTGTCAGCTTGAGTTCGTAATGAAGTTCGTGCTTAACCTTTTTTGACACACTTCTCTAGAATAGCATACTTCACAAATGGGGTTGTACCCGAGTGTGTCGAACAAAGGTTAATCCTTTAGGGAAACTCTTGGGAAATTTAGGTTCACAATGAAGTTCGGAATTGTATCTTAGTTTAATTCACAATTAAGTTCGGAATTATAATTTAGCTTGGTTCACAGTGAGGTTCGGAATTATATCTTAGCTTAGTTCAGAAGGGAGTCCGAAATTAGATGTTACCTTAAGTTCGCGAGAAAGTTCGGAAAAAAGTTGTAGCCCGCGTTCAGAATGATATTCGGAATCAAATCTTGACTTAAGACCACATTGAAGTTTGGGCTTAATTCTTAGATCGAGTTCATAATGAAGTTTGGGCTTAATTCTTAGATCGAGTTCATAATGACGTTCGAACTTAATTCTTAGATCGAGTTCATAATGAAGTTTGGGCTTAATTCTTAGATCGAGTTCATAATAAAGTTTGAGCTTAATTATTCGATCGAGTTCACAATGAAGTTTGGGCTCAATTCTTAGATCGAGTTCACAATGAAGTTTGAGCTTAATTCTTAGATCGAGTTCATAATGAAGCTTGAACTTAATTCTTCGATCGAGCGCATAATGAAACTTGAGCTTAATTTTGAGATCGAGTTCACAATGAAGTTTGAGCTTAATTCTTAGATCGAGTTCACAATGAAGTTTGAGCTTAATTTTGAGATCGAGTTCACAATGAAGTTTGAGTTTAATTCTTAGACCGATCTCATAAGGAAGTTTGGGCTTAATTTTTAGATCGATTTCACAATGAAGTTTGATCTTAATCCTTAGATCGAGCGCATAATGAAGTTTGAGATTAATTCTTAGATCGAGTTCACAATGAAGTTTAAGCTTAATTCTTAGATCGGGTTCATAAGGAAGTTTGAGAGTAATTCTTAGATCGGATCCATAATGAAGTTTGAGCTTAATTCTTAGATCGGGTTCATACTGAAGTTTGAGCTTAATTCTTCGATCGGGTCCATAATGAAATTTGAGCTTAGTTCTTAGATCGGGTTCATAATGAAGTTTGAGCTTAATTCTTAGATCGAGTTCACAATGAAGTTTGAGCTTAATTCTTAGATCGAGTTCACAATGAAGTTTGAGCTGAATACTTGGATCGAGTTCGCACTGAAGTTTGAGCTTAATTCTTAGATAGGGTTGATAATGAAGTTTGAGCTTAATCCTTAGATCGGTTTCATAATGAAGTTTGAGCTTAATTCTTAGATCGGGTTCATAATGAAGTTTGAGATTAATTCTTAGATCGATTTCACAATGAAGTTTGAGCTTAATTCTCAGATCGGGTACACAATGAAGTTTGAGCTTAATTCTTAGATCGATCGCATAATGAAGTTTGGGTTTAATTTTTAGATCGAGTTCACAATGAAGTTTGATCTTAATCCTTAGATCGAGCGCATAATGAAGTTTGAGCTTAATTCTTAGATCGAGTTCACAATGAAGTTTGAGCTTAATTCTTAGATCGGGTTCATAATGAAATTTGAGCTTAATTATTAGATCGGGTGCATACTGGAGCTTGAGCTTAATTCTTAGATCGAGTTCATAATGAAGTTTGAGCTTAATTCTTAGATCGGGTTCATAATGAAATTTGAGCTTAATTATTAGATCGGGTGCATAATGGAGCTTGAGCTTAATTCTTAGATCTAGTTCACAATGAAGTTTGGGCTTAATTCTTGGATCGGGTGCATAATGGAGCTTGAGCTCAATTCTTAGATCGAGTTCATAATGAAGTTTGAGCTTAATTCTTAGATCGAGTTCACAATGAAGTTTGGGCTTAATTCTTGGATCGAGCTCATAATGAAGTGTGCGCTTAATTCTTAGATCGAGTTCATAATGAAGTTTGGACTTAATTCTCACATCGAGTTCATAGTAAAGTTTTGACTGAAGTCTTAGCTTGGGTTGGCAATGGAGTTTGAATTTAAGTTTTATCTCGAGTTCGTAATGAAGTTTGAACTTAAGTTTTATCACGAGTTCGTAGTGAAGTTTGAACTTAAGTTTTATCACGAGTTCGTAATGAAGTTTGAACTTAAGTCTTGGCTCGAGTTCGTTATGAAGTTTGCACTTAAGTCCAAGCTTCGGTTGGCAATGGAATTTGAATTTAAGTTTTATCACGAGTTCGTAATAAAGTTCGAACTCGAGTTTGTAATGAGGTTCGTGCTTAATCCTTAGCTTCAACTCGCAATGAAGTTTGAACTTAAGTGTTAACTTGAGTTCGTGCAGAAGCTTCGGCTCAATTCTTAGATTGAGTTCGTAATGAAGTTTGGGCCGAAGTCTTGGATTGAGTTCGCAATGGAGTTTGGGCTTAGTTCGATTTCCGAATGAAGTTCATGGTTAATCCTATTTTATTCACCTTTTGGGCGTGACCGTACTGTCAGTACATTTTGAATCACTTTGAATTTCTCAAATAATTAATCGCCATTATTACGTTTATTATCTTTTTATTTACGTGCCAGGTATCTTTAATCCCCCCCCCCCCCCTTCACCGAAGTCACAATCTGGCGGCATAATTTTTGTGTGCACACGACGAGTATCGAGTACCAACAGCTGCGAGCGATCGAATCAAGAGCGAGAGAGAGAGAGGGAGGGAAAGAGAGATGTGTATGGTCGGTGAATGATGTGCCTGAGGCATGAGAACGTGATGGGGTGTTCTCTTCCATTTTACCGACTCGATCACACCTGGTACATACGAACCTCCAGCCGGAAAACTACATTCTCGATTTATACCACGTAAATTGTGTTTCCTCATTAATTTCTCATTAACGCAACGAATGACATTAAATCCTCCCCTCGATTATATCCCCTTCATGTAATTACAAATTTCGTCGTTACACACTTTTGCCGTCACTCTCGATCATCGAGCTACTGACGTAAAATGTCCTGAAATTACTTAGACGTAATAAACATTATTTAATGTTGATATTTTCTTTTTCTTGAGATTTTCTTTTTTTTTTATTATTACGGAATTTTACTTTTACTTCGTTTGGATCAATAAAATGTTACATTTTCCCTCGATCGAAATTAACTTGCGGGGAAATAAATTTGTTATCATTACGACATTTTTAATCGGTACATACAAGTTTGTTAAGTATGTTTTTTTTCTTCTTCGCTTCCTCATAAAGGAAACTTACTTTTTATTGAAAAAGAATATCGTGTTTTTAATGTCAATGCGTTTAAAATGTTGCAGAACATCGAAAAATGACGGCTCGTGTGTTGTGTGCGATAGGGATGAAAAATTGAAACCGCTGTAACTTCATATTGGTTTGAGTTTTCGGCCTGAAATTTGTCACGCAAGTAAATCGGCATTGACCCACTGTTTACTATGATTTTCGTCACGATTGACGAATTATTTTGGATTTCGTGAGATTTTGAAAATTTTCAAAATCACGTTTTAAGAGCACAGCTCGTGGAATTTTTGAGCTATCGGGCCGAAATTTTTTTCCACAAATATTTTATCATAAAATACAATTCGCTATTCAATTTGGAGAAAATCGATCGGGGCGTTTTGACGTTATAAAATTTGGAATTTTTCGAAAAATCGCTATATCCGTTTGTTAACGTAGTAGTCTGGTAACTTAAGCCGATTTTCATGTCATTTTTGGAGGGCGTTTTTTTGTAGGAAAATAAAAATGAATCGTTTTGGATATTTAGGATGTTTTTATTTACATATTGAAGATACATAAAAGAATTTTTTTGAAAAAATTTAATAGTTTATTATTATTATTATTATTATTGATCGAAGTTGGCACCTCGAAAAAAAAGCGCGTGGGTGGCCCCAGTGATTTTGGCTCTTGATGTTATCTGAAATCAAAAATTCTTGATAATTCTTAATCTATAGACATGTCATTCTGGTCGGAACTACTGAAGTTAAATTTCATCGATAAATAACAAAATGGCGGACTTTGGAAAAAAAAGTTTGTTTTTTCATGGACAAATAACTTTTTCATGGATAAATGATTTTTTTCCACAATTATCTTATCATAAAATACAATTCGCTATTGAATTTGGAGAAAATCGATCGGGGCGTTTTGACGTTATAAAATTTGGAATTTTTCGAAAAATCGCTATATCCGTTTGTTAACGTAGTAGTCTGGTAACTTAAGCCGATTTTCATGTCTTTTTTAAAGGCGTTTTTTTGGAGGAAAATAAAAATGAATCGTTTTGGATATTTAGGATGTTTTTATTTACATATAAAGATACAAACAAAAATTTGTTGAAAAAATTTAATCGTTTATTATTATTATTATTATTATTATTGATCGAAGTTGGCACCTCGAAAAAAAAGCGCGTGGGTGGCCCCGATGATTTTGGCTCTTGATGTTATCTGAAATCAAAAATACTTGATAATTCTCAATCTATAGACATGTCATTCTGATCGGAACTACTGAAGTTAAATTTCAATTTCACTTTTTTTTCCAAAGTCCGCCATTTTGTTATTTATCCATGAAATTTAACTTCAGTAGTTCCGACCAGAATGACATGTCTATAGATTAAGAATTATCAAGAATTTTTGAATTCAGATAACATCAAGAGCCAAAATCACCGGGGCCACCGACACGCTTTTTTTCGAGGCGCCAACTTCGATCAATAATAATAATAATAATATACTATTAAATTTTTTCAAAAAAATTTTTTTTTGTATCTTTAATATGTAAATAAAAACTTCCTAAATATCCAAAACGATTCATTTCTATTTTCCTACAAAAAAACGCCCTGCAAAAAAGACATGAAAATCGGCTTAAGCTACCAGACTACTACCTTAAGGCTCTAGCTCGTGTAATTTTTCGGCTATCGTGCCAAAACTTCATACATCGATTCACTACTACGACTGGATATTTCGTACCAAATTTGATATTTCAGACCAAATTCAGGCGTTTTAGATTTATGAAGTTTGCCGATTTTTCAAAAAAAATCAATACAGACGTTTTTGAGGATTCTGGCTCGCGTCATTTTTTGTTTATCGAGCCAAATTTTCGTACATCTAATCGATAACGTCAAAGGATATTCCGTAATGAATTTGCACAAAATCGATCAAGGCGTTTTGATTTTATGGAATTTTTCATTGAAATAAAAGAAGAAAAAAACGATATAGGTATTTGTTAAGAATCTAGTTCGTCGTGAAATTTGTGTTGAAATTTTTATATTTCGTGGCGAAATTTCGTATATACAACATAATATTCGTTGTTTCGATTAAAATTTATTTTTTACTCTAAATGATAATTCAGTTGGTTCGATGATATTTATTCATTTTCACGATATTGTATTGCGAGTTTATCGCGATAATTCGTCGTTCCAAGTGCGTCGGAGCGATTCGTCTGTGAATGCGAAGGAAAAACTC
Organism: Oxytorus armatus; assembly: GCA_958009045.1. NCBI lineage: Eukaryota > Metazoa > Arthropoda > Insecta > Hymenoptera > Ichneumonidae > Oxytorus > Oxytorus armatus. The sequence continues at coordinate 14,311,758 of OY253755.1, forward strand.
TCTGGTTAGCTCGCGAAGTTGAATTCAATCAAATTAAATCTGAGGGAATCCTCCGGAGGTAGTTATCTAACTCCGACGCCACGCGAATTACCGGTATCGTCGTAGTCAACATTACGTCGTATACTACGCGTTATATGAATTCTATACATATAAATATATATATATTTTGTATTTAAAGGCAAATGCAATGGCCTCTCAGGGTATTAGGACGCTTTAAAGAAACGATCATCTCGTAACTCCGCCAGGCTTTGCTCTAATGTACTTACGACACACGTTTAAAACGGGATAAAGGAAAAGCCCGTTTCACGTCATTAAATAGAACTTTATACTAATTGATGTTTTCTTTTTTTTTTTTTTTCAATTGCCGGCTAGAAAATTGAAAATTTGTGAAGAAGTGTAGAAGAAGAGGGAGGGGAGAGAAGCAGAAGAAGAGGAAGAAAAGAGGGGAAAGGAAAAATATACAGAATGGAGGAACTGCCGATAATTACGAGGGAGGAGAGACGGGAGAGGAAAACGATGAAGAGATGAGAAGAAGGAGAAGAGTGGCGGTAAAGGAGGAGCCGAAGAGGTGGAAGACGAAAAAAAAGTGCTGAGTGACGTAAAGCAATAAGAAGAAGAGGCGAGGTGAGTGACGAAGAGGGGAGGGAAGGAAGACGATACGGGGAGAGGCAGCGAATGAAGAAGAGCCAATGAGCGGTGGAAGACAACAAAAGTGCAGGAGACGACGAGGCACAAGAGAAAGTGAGGAAAATATTGAAGAGGGTAGTGAAGGAAGACTATAAGGTGGGAGAGGAGATGAGGAAGGGCGGCGGATGAAGAAGCGACGAGGATGGGCAGACGTTGAAGAAGTGCGGAGAAGTAAAAGACGAGGAGGAGGATGAAAGGAAGAAATGATAAAGAAGGAGAAGAAGGAATGTGACAGGGGTGCGGAGAGGTGACGAAGATCGGGGGGAGAGATAAAGGAAAACGACGGAAAAGGAGAAGAGCAGAAAAGGAGAAAGGAAGGGATGATGGGAACGGTGAAAAATAAGAGGGAAGACGTAGAAGACGATTGAAACAGAAAGAAGATGAGACGAGGAGAGGCAGAAGATGAAGAAGAAGCGAAGGAGAAGAAAAAGAAAAAGTGAAGTGAAAAATGGGGTAGATGAAAAGAAGTGGAGAAGAGGTTAAAGATAACGACGAAGATGAAGAGCGGAGGAAACGGGAAAAGGAGAGGAAGGATGGATTGTGACAACGAAGAGAAGGAAGGAAGAAGTGGTAAAAGACGAAAAATAGGGGATAATAATACGGAGAAAAGGGTGAGGATGAGAGGCGAAAAGGGGAGGAATAGAGGGGAGGGAGATGCAAAGGACGACGAAGAGGAAGTAGGAGAAATGAAAGAACATGAAGGGAGAGGAGGAAAGGAAGTAGGAGGAGAGAAAGAACATGAAGGGAGTGCAGGAGAGGAATAAAAGGACATTATGAGATAAAAAAGAAGAGGGCACAAGAATTAGAAGAAGAAGAGGAGGGAAGGGATGTAACAGGGATGCTGACGAGTGAAGAAGTTTGGGGAAGAGGTAAAAGAAAACGACAGAAAAGAAGGAGGGCAGAAAAGGAGAAAGGAAGAGATGATGGGTAAGGTGAAAAAGGAGAGGGTAGATGTAAAAGGCAATGACGGGTGAAAGAGAAGTGAAAGAGAAAGAAGATTACGCGAGGAGAGGCAGAATATGAAGAGTGAAGAAGAGGTAAAGGAAGAAGTGAAAGAGAAAGAAGGTGAGACGAGGAGAGGAAGAAGATGAAGAAGACTGAAGCAGAGGTTAAAGAAGAAGGTAAGTCAAAGAAGGTACTAAATGAAAAGGAGTGGAGAAGAGGTTAAAGATAACGACGAAGAAAAAGAGCGGAGGAAACGGAAAAAGGAGAGAAAGGATGGATTATGACAAAAAAAAGAACGAAGGGAGGACTGGTAAAATACGAAGAATAGGGGATAATAATACGCAGAGGAAAGGGCGAGGATGAGTGGTGAAAAGGGGAGAAGAGGGGAAGTAGATGTAAAGGAAGACAAAGAGGAAGTAGGAAAAATGAAAGAACATGAAGGGAGACGAGGAAAGGAAGTAGGAGGAGAGAAAGAACATGAAGGGAGTGCAGGAGAGGAATAAAAGGACATTATGAGATAAAGAAGAAGAGGGCACAAGAATCAGAAGAAAAAGAGATGGCAAGGGATGTAACAAGGATGCTGACGAGTGAAGAAGGGCAGAAAAGGAGAAAGGAAGGGATGATGGGTAAGGTGAAAAGGAGAGGGAATGGGTAGAAGACAATAACGGGTGAAAGAGAAGTGAAAAAGAAAGAAGATTACGCGAGGAGAGGCAGAATATGAAGAGGAGTGAAGAAGAGGTAAAGGAAGAAGTGAAAGAGAAAGAAGGTGAGACGAGGAGAGGAAGAAGATGAAGAAGACTGAAGCAGAGGTTAAAGAAGAAGGTAAGTCAAAGAAGGTACTAAATGAAAAGGAGTGGAGAAGCGGTTAAAGATAACGACGAAGAAAAAGAGCGGTGGAAACGGGAAAAGGAGAGAAAGGATGGATTATGACAAAGAAGAGAAGGAAAGGAGAAGTGGTAAAGGACGAAGAATAGGGGATAATAATACGCAGAGGAAAGGGAGAAGGATGAGAGGCGAAAAGGGGAGGAGAAAAGAGAAGGAGATGTAAACGACGACGAAGAGGAAGTAGGAGGAATGAAAGACCACGAAGGAGAGGAACAAAAAGACATTATAGAGTTGAAGAAGAAGAGCGCACAAGAAGCAGAAGAAAAATAAGAAAATAAAAAAGGACAAAGCAAGCAGAATAAGAAGAAACGAGCAAGGAGCGTTAGGAAGCGATGACGCAGAGGGGCGCGGGGCCAAGAGGAAGACAGTCGGAGATGAGAGAGAGATAGAACAGGCAGAAAGTGAGATGACGGAGAAATTGTGAACTAAACAACCGGGAGCACCGCGGGAGAGGAGCGCACTGGTTTGCGTTCGGCGGAATTAGCGCTCCGGGCTGTGTTTGTAAATTACAGCACGTAAACCGTTCGCGATATAAACGACCTACCAAGGCCGGGGCCCCAGGAATTTCTTCCATTCTCTGTTACCGCGTCCCGGCCAACACAGCTGTATCACCTGCCCTCTCCCGCTGTGTGCTATTCTCTTTCTCACTTATTCGAGGAGCGGTAGCTCGTGCTCTCGCTCGTGCGCGAGCTCTCGCGGGAGCACGAGGAGAAAACATTCCGAGAGAGAAAACACAGCCGAGTTGTATTGGCCTGCTCTTGCGCCGTTGCCCCCTCGCACACTTGTAAGACCGCTTGTACACAAGTCTACAGTAAAAATTCTCGTAACTCAATTTATTCCATTTTTCATCTCTCCCCCCCCCCCCCCCCCCCCCCCCTCAATTGGTTGCAATTGCACCGGGACCTCAATTTTAAGGCACCAGACCACGGTAAAATTTTTTTTTTTTTTCACTTTTTTTTTTCATTTCCTGAAAGATGCATTTGTTAATGCAATAAAAAATCAATTTTTTTTTTTAATTGCATTTTTCGAAAGTATACGTATTTAAAAGTATCATACTAAAATTTTATAAAGATCTGAGCAGTCTAAGTGTACTTTTGAGCGACGTTTACTTAGCTACCTGAACGCGCTAAATACGCACCGCGCGTACTTTAAGGTAGTAGTCAGGTAACTTGAGCCGATTTTCATGTCTTTTTTGGAGGGCGTTTTTTGTAGGACAATAAAAATGAATCGTTTTGGATATTTAGGATGTTTTTATTTACATATTAAAGACACAAAAAAAAATTTGTTTGAAAAAATGTAATAGTTTATTATTATTATTATTATTAATGATCGAAGTTGGCACCTCGAAAAAAAAGCGCGCGGGTGGCCCCGGTGATTTTGGCTCTTGATGTTATCTGAAATAAAAAAATCTTGATAATTCTTAATCTATAGACATGTCATTCTGGTCGGAACTACTGAAGTTATTTATCCATGAAATTTAACTTTGAGAAAAAACCGCGTTTAAGGTAGTAGTCTGGTAACTTAAGCCGATTTTCATGTCTTTTTTGGAGGGCGTTTTTTTGTAGGAAAATAAAAATGAATCGTTTTGGATATTTAGGATGTTTTTATTTACATATTAAAGATACAAAAAAAATTTTTTTTGAAAAGATTTAATCGTTTATTATTATTATTATTATTATTGATCGAAGTTGGCACCTCGAAAAAAAAGCGCGCGGGTGGCCCCGGTGATTTTGGCTCTTGATGTTATCTGAAATCAAAAATTCTTGATAATTCTTAATCTATAGACATGTCATTCTGGTCGGAACTACTGAAGTTAAATTTCATGGATAAATAACAAAATGGCGGACTTTGGACAAAAAAATTTTTTTCCAAAGTCCGCCATTTTGTTATTTATCCATGAAATTTAACTTTGAGAAAAAACCGCGTTTAAGGTAGTTGTCTGGTAACTTAAGCCGATTTTCATGTCTTTTTTGGAGGGCGTTTTTTTGTAGGAAAATAAAAATGAATCGTTTTGGATATTTAGGATGTTTTTATTTACATATTAAAGATACAAAAAAAATTTTTTTTGAAAAGATTTAATCGTTTATTATTATTATTATTATTGATCGAAGTTGGCACCTCGAAAAAAAAGCGCGCGGGTGGCCCCAGTGATTTTGGCTCTTGATGTTATCTGAAATCAAAAATTCTTGATAATTCTTAATCTATAGACATGTCATTCTGGTCGGAACTACTGAAGTTAAATTTCATGGATAAATAACAAAATGGTGGACTTTCGAAAAAAACAAAAAAAATTTCCAAAGTCCGCCATTTTGTTATTTATCCATGAAATTTAACTTTGAGAAAAAACCGCGTTTAAGGTAGTAGTCTGGTAACTTAAGCCGATTTTCATGTCTTTTTTGGAGGGCGTTTTTTCGTAGGAAAATGAAAATGAATCGTTTTGGATATTTAGGATGTTTTTATTTACATATTAAAGATACAAAAAAAATTTTTTTTGAAAAGATTTAATCGTTTATTATTATTATTATTATTATTATTGATCGAAGTTGGCACCTCGAAAAAAAAGCGCGTGGGTGGCCCCAGTGATTTTGGCTCTTGATGTTATCTGAAATAAAAAATTCTTGATAATTCTCAATCTATAGACATGTCATTCTGGTCGGAACTACTGAAGTTAAATTTCATGGATAAATAACAAAATGGCGGACTTTGGAAAAAAATTTTTTTTTCCAAAGTCCGCCATTAACCAATAACCAATTAGCCATTTTGTTATTTATTCATGAAATTTAACTCCAGTAGTTCCGAAGAGAATGGAATGTCTACAGATTAAGAATTATCAAGAATTTTTTATTTCAAATAACATCAAGAGCCAAAATCACCGGGGCCACTCACGCGCTTTTTTTTCGAGGTGCCAACTTCGATCAATAATAATAATAATAATAAACTATTAAACATGTTCAAAAACATTTTTTTTTGTATCTTTGATATGTAAATAAAAACATCCTAAATATCCAAAACGATTCATTTTTATTTTCCTACAAAAAAATGCCCTCCAAAAAAGACATGAAAATCGGCTTAAGTTACCAGACTACTACCTTAAACGCGGTTTTTTTCTCAAAATGACGTTTTTGGACGGCTTGTTGATAAAATCTCCGAAACTATTGAACCAATACTTACCAAAATTTTACCACATGCTCTTTATGACTACAGCTATAGCGCATGTCATACGATTTTTCAAATTTTGAGTTGAACTATTTTTTTTTTTTGCAAAAAACAATGAAAAACGTGCTTTTTCGAAAAATAGCCGCCATTTGGTCATTCTTGAAAAAATCAAAAATCGTATGATAGGCGCTATAGCTATTAACCTACTGAATCTAAAACCATTTTTTTTTCCGATCAGCCATTCCAGAGATTTCATCAACAGCGCACACCCATCTTTTTTTTGGACCTTTTTTCCCCCCATTTTTCTCTACAAAAACTGACTAAAATAAATTAAAAAAAATTTTTTTTGTGTATTTTAAAAGTGTATTTATTAGGTCTAACACTTTATATATCAATATTTATAAGTTAAACCCATCAAAAAAATTCGTGAATATAGCCTTTTTTTTGTGCGTTCAATTAGGGTAGACGCGTTAAGAATGCTCTCGTGAAATTTTCTAAAGGAATTCGTAAAATTGACGGAAATACGGCATTTAAAAAATTTAATTTGTACGTCGAATTATCGTTCGGCAAAACTTTGAACGCGTTTGTTCTCGAAACTACGTTTTTCAAACTTGTTGACAACGCATATTTAAAAAACTATTCATCCGATTTGCATGTACCGAGTCTTAAAATGTTCGAAAATCCAAGTCTCCATGGCACCACGTAGGGATTTTTTTATAACGAACCCCCTTCTATTTTATTTTTATTTTTTATTAACGATGAAAATTTTCTGTGAAAATGGGAAATAAAATTCGCTGGTCCGGCATTTTTTATATTTAATATAAATATATTTTTAATGATGTCGAATTAAATATATTTAATTCGAATTAATTCGAATGAAATATATTTAATTCGACATCATTAAAAATAATTATCGTTGCGAATGAAAACAAAACAATAAAACAAAAAAAAACGATCAACGAACATCGATTACTTTTTTTCTTTTACATTTTACCATTAGTCAGCGGGACAAAAAGTTATCTCGTCGCTTCAACCGAGTGAATCACAAACGATAATTATAAATATTACCAATTTATTTCTAATTTCCTATTTACCGCACTCGTCATCTTTTTCAATTTACTAATATTCGCGCGAGACAAAAGGAAATTAAATATATTTAATTCGAATTAATTCGAATGAAATATATTTAATTCGACATCATTAAAAATAATTATCGTTGCGAATGAAAACAAAACAATGAAACAAAAAAAAAACGATCAACGAACATCGATTACTTTTTTTCTTTTACATTTCACCATTAGTCAGCGGGACAAAAAGTTATCTCGTCGCTTCAACCGAGTGAATCACAAACGATAATTATAAATATTAGGAATTTATTTCTAATTTCCTATTTACCGCACTCGTCATCTTTTTCAATTTGCTAATATTCGCGCGAGACAAAAGGAAAGAAAAAAAAATGATGAAAAAAAAAACTCCAAACATAAATTCAACGAAGAAAAATAGAAGTGAACAGACAAAATTTCGTTCAATTTTTTTCTTCAAGTTTTTCGTTCGCTCTTCAAACACGCGGAAAAATGGGGAAATATTTTCAAACGTGTTCGGAAGAGAAAATTCGTTTGGAATGTGTTCGGTTCTGAAACGATGGTAAATTTCTCCGTGGCAAATGACTGACGTATCGGAGATAACGAATAAAAAAAAAAAAAGAATGTAAAAAACCGGGGCTCTAGCTTGGGAATGTTTTCATAGCTTTATCTCGCGTTTATAATTAGGCTTGCGAGTCTCGGTCGCTCCCAACAGAGATAAGACTTCTGTTGAACATTTATCTTTTATTATTTATTATCTATTCACGTATTGTCACGTACACAGGGGGAAAAAACAAAACGTACACATGTTTTGTTTTTTCCCCCGTCAATATTCATCGTATAATTATTTGGTAAAATTGTTCTTATACGAGAGAGTTTAGAATTTTATTAGTACTTTGAAATTTCTATTTTCTACAGTGAATTAAGGTAGTTGTCTGGTAACTTAAGCCGATTTTCTTGTCTTTTTTGGAGGGCGTTTTTTTTTTGGAAAATTAAAATTAATCGTTTTGGATATTTAGGATGTTTTTATTTACATATTAAAGATACAAAAAAACATTTTTTTGAAAAAATTTAATAGTTTATTATTATTATTATTATTGATCGAAGTTGGCACCTCGAAAAAAAAGCGCGTGGGTGGCCCCGGTGATTTCGGCTCTTGTTGTTATCTGAAATAAAAAATTCTTGATAATTCTTAATCTATAGACATGTCATTCTGGTCGGAACTACTGAAGTTAAATTTCATGGATAAATAACAAAATGGCGGACTTTGGAAAAAAAACTTTTTTCCAAAGTCCGCCATTTTGTTATTTACCCACCCACGCGCTTTTTTTTCGAGGTGGCAACTTCGATCAATAATAATAATAATAATAACCTATTAAATTTTTTCAAAAAATTTTTTTTTTGTATCTTTAATATGTAAATAAAAACATCCTAAATATCCAAAACGATTCATTTTCATTTTCCTACAAAAAAACGCCCTCCAAAAAAGACATGAAAATCGGCTTAAGTTACCAGACTACTACCTTAAATAGCGGTAAACTCAAAAAGCCTTAATTGCCAATTTTTCACAATGAAAATTCGATTATTTTGATTTTTTGTCAAACATATTGAATCCGACATCTTGAATTTCGAAAATTTAACGTTAGATTCATAATCAATGACTTCAGAAACATGTGGAGGCCGATTTCCATGAAAATTGTAATATTTTATGTTCTTTGGTCGGTTATAATGAATTTTGGAAATTCAATTTTGGATTTGAAATCGTCGAAATTTATAACCTCTAGGTACGAATTTTTCTCAAGATCGGACAATTTTTTGTATTTCGTCAGCTATACGAGGTCTGTTAAAAAAGTATCGCGAATTTTGAATTTCCGCGGGCTACGTATATTCGATTTTCGATTTTTTCGTGTCGTTAGGTTGGTACTCGTGTCCCTCACTTATGCTGAAAAAATCGGCCATTTTGAATGTTTAGTTAATTGTCGACAGCTGTTTTGGTTAGACGTGTTTTGCCTTGTCATCGTTTTTTGCCAATTCCAAAAAATGGATCAAAGAATCCGTATAAAATTTTGTGTGAAAAAGAAAATTAAGTGCGCGGACGCATTCCGAATATTGACCGTGGCGTACGGTGAAGCTACCTTGGACCAAAGCAACGTTTGTCGGTGGTAAAAAATGTTCTCAGTGGGCCGAGAAGATGCGAACAACGAAATGCGTTCCGGACGCCCGAGCACATCAACAACGGACGAAAACATTGATGAAGTGAAGAAAATAATATTGGCCAATTGTCGAATCAACCGTTAGAGAAGTTGCTGAGGAACTAAACGTATCGATTGGCTCGTGCCATTCGATTTTTACCAATTATTTGGGCATGAGACGGGTCGCCGCGAAATTCGTGCCAAAATTGCTCAATTTCGAAGAAAAACAGTGTCGCGTTAACGTTGCTAAGGAGCCGTTGGACTCGGTCCGCGACGACCCAAATTTGCTCCAGAGGGTCATAACTGGTGACGAATCATGGGTTTATGGTTATGACGTGGAAACCAAAGCTCAATCATCGCAATGGAAGCGGCTTTTTTGGAATAGGCGAAAATCGAAGACAAGCCAAAATACGTTTAACCAAAACAGCTGTCAACAATTAACTAAACATTCAAAATAGCCGATTTTTTCAGCATAAGTGAGGGACATCAGTACCAACCTAACGCTACAAAAAAATCGAAAATCGAATATACGTAGCCAGCGGAAATAAAAAATTCCCGATACTTTTTGAACAGATCTCGTATCGAATTCGCTATCGTGAATTTTGAAAGTCTGTCTATAGATTCAAAATGTATGGTTGCGAGAACTTTTAGGAACCAATTTGCATGAAAATCATAATATTTTATGTTTTCTGGTCAGCGATTTTAGATCCGCCATCTTGAATTTTCTGAGAAATTGACTTCAGATTCACAATCAATGACTTTGAAAATCCGTAGGTAATTATTTGCATAAAAATCATAATATTTTATGTTCTTTGGTCACCCACGTTGGTTCCGTCATCTTGACTTTCGAGAATTTGCCTTCAGATTCACAATCAATGACTTTGAGAACCCGCAAGTTGCGATTTACATAAAAATCGTAATCAAAATTTTCGAAATTTTTAAAAATCTCTAACATAAAATGCAAACAAGTCATACCTGCCCCGCAAATGTGTATGTACCCGATAATTATTTTGCGGAAGTTTTTATGGCTCTTGGATTCCGAATCTGTGGTCAAAAAGTAAAAATAAGCAAAATTCAAAACGGCCGAAGAAATTTAAGTAAATGAACTAACTTCCATTAAAATAGATAATGCGTGATTATTGAAGTCACCGATTAGAAATTTGTAGTTGAAAATTCTTGAATTGAAAATGACGGATCTAAGATGCAAAATATTTTTGGAGTTTTCATAAAAATTAGTTTTTGGAAAATTCTGCATCTACCGTTTTCAATTGCACTTTGATTCTTATATTTTTTTTTTTTTTTTTTTTGATTTTTGGATCTCACATTGCTAATGTGTGATCTAAAAATATCATTAAGAATAATCAAAGGAAATTCAAATTGACGTTATTTCACGAGAAACATTATTTTTCGTGCCACGAATCGAATTATAAAGAGAAATTGTTTCCGTCACTACATGGTCGCAATGACACGTAAGAAAACGTAATGATCGAAGCGGGAAGTTGAAACAGGAGAAAAAAAAAACGAAAGTAAAATTGTACGTAGTACCGAAAGTTGAATATTCGCAGCATATGGATTTAAATATGGGTTGTGTATCTCATTCATGGCCAGGTTTGTGTTGCCTTTAGTACGGGCACGAACGACCTTCCCGATTAAACCACGTTTTTTTTTCTTCTTCTCTTCCTCTTGTTATTCTCCTTCTGCCCACTCGGTACTTATTTTTTTTTCCCCTCTCTTAAGGTGTCGACACACAACGCACGCGCTCAACATCGAGGTCGAACCCTATCTTGCTTCATATCGCACTCCTGATTTCTTTCCTTCTCCTGCGAAGGCCTGCGTACTATATATAATGTTAATTTCGTATCTAAATACTGTTCACAAACTTTTTCTTATTTAATTAATACGTTGAAAGGAAAAAAAATGCCATTATCAATTACATTGTTAATGGGTAGTAGAATTTCATCCATTATTATCCATTGTTTTGGTAATGAGCAATGAAATTCTATCCACTATCCATTGTTTTGGTGATGGTCAATGGAATTGAATCTATTATTCATTTTTTTGGTAACGGGTAATGGAATTTGATCTGTTATCCATTATTTTAGTAATGGATAATAGAATTTGATCCACTATCCATTTTTTTGGCAATAGATAATGGAATTCTATCCATTATCCATCGTTCTGGTAATGGATAATGGAATTCTATTCATTGTCCATTATTTTTGTGATGGATAATGGAATTTTATCCACTATCCATTATCCATTATTTTGGCAATGGATAATGGAATTCTATTCATTATCAATTATTTTGGCAATGGATAATGGAATTCTATTCATTATCAATTATTTTGGTATTGGATAATGGAATTCTATCCATTATCCATTATTTTGGTAATGGATAATAGAATTTTGTCCATTATCCATTATTTTGGTAATGGATAATGAAATTTGATCTGTTATCCATTATTTTAGTAATGAATAATGGAGATTGATCAATTATCCATTATTTTGTTCATGGGTCATACAATTCTATCCATTATCCATTATTTTGGTAATGGATAATGGAAGTCTATTCATTATCCATTATTTTGTCAGTGGATAATGGACTTCTATCCATTATCCATTGTTTCGGCAATGGATAATGGAAATCTATCCATTATCCATTGTTTTAGCAATGAATAATGAAATTCTCTCCATCATCCATTATTTTGGCAGTGGATAATGGAATTCTATCCATTATCCCTTGTTTTCATAATAGATAATGGAATTGTATCTATTATCCATTATTTTGGTTATAGACAATAGAATTTGATCTATTATCCATTTTTTCAGTACTAGATAATAGAATTTCATCTAGTACCCATTGGTTTGCTAATGAATTGTGGAACTCTGTCCATTATCGATCGTTCCGATAAATGATAATGAAACGTTATCCCTCATCCATTATTTTGTTAATACGTAATGGAATTCGATTCATTATTTACGTAATGGATAAATGGAAATGTGGTTACAAGCTTATCAAAAACTACAGCGCGTTTCGGTTTGTTTGTTTTCGTACATGCATCATGCACATACATCGATAATGAACATACGTACCCTTAAAATTATTTCTTGTAATCTTCAATGAAGCGACTCGAATCGTCGACTTGAAAGTATCAAAGATCAATAATCGATCAGCTTCATCGTTAATGCCTTCGCAAAGAAACGTAAGAAGTATTTTTTCATACTCATTGAATTTTCGCACCGACTTGTTTTGCTCAGAGTTAAAATAAGAAAGAAAAGAAATTGGTAAAAATTCTTCATAATCGAATAATACTCGAGACGAAAAAGAATTTCCAATTCAGTCAAGTTTTTTCAAATGAAAACTTTCAACTTTACCCAACACCGATCGCTGATATTGTTTTAAACACAATTATAAATATAATTGCAATTCAATTACATTTGTAAAAAAATCTATAGATACATAATGAATATGAAGTATTTTCATTCCTCATTTTTTCGCAGCGACCGTAACTTTTCAACGAGACCGCTGAGAAGAGCATTTTGAGAAGTGCTTTCGCTTAGCAATGTGGTTTAGAGAGCCCGAACCAGTCCCCAAAAATTCCTCCCCTCGTCTTCTCTTTCCTCGTTTATCTCTTAGTTCTTTTTTTTTTTTCTTCCCCTTTTTGTCCTGCCAAATCTCACGCACAGCATCAGCAACGAATCGTGACACGACCCCTCGACCGTTTCAGGAACACACGAGAGAGAGTAAGAGAGAAAGAGAGGGAGAGTGAACGTGGGCCTTTCTCCGTGGCATTCTCCTCTGAGAAAATAAAAACCAGTTTCTACCGTACATGCCCTGCTGTTCGCGAGATCCACACTGACATCAACCCGGCAGCCGTCCGATATAAATATAGTAGTGGCGAATCGACAAAGGCCTCGAGGATCAACGAAATCGCGGAGTTTACGTGCGCGAGGTCAGTGTCGTCCTCCGGATATCATCTATATAAACTCACGAGACGACACTCGCCGATAAAGAAGATTTCTACCCTCTCTCACAGCGTCGAAAACTTGGATCACCGCCAATTTTTTTGTTTTTGTTTGTTTGTTTATTTCTCGAATTTTTTTTCCAATTACAATTTTCCTATTCCGTTTTACTGTTTGTGATTAATTTTTTTTTTATCCATTGACAATCGATTGTATTTTGTTGATTGCGTTTAAGGTAGTAATCTGGTAACTTAAGCCGATTTTCATGTCTTGTTTGGAGGGCGTTTTTTTGTAGGAAAATAAAAATGAATCGTTTTGGATATTTAGAATGTTTTTATTTACATATTAAAGATACAAAAAAAAAATTTTTTGAAAAAATTTAATACTTTATTATTATTATTATTAGTGATCGAAGTTGGCACCTCGAAAAAAAAGCGCGTGGGTGGCCCCGGTGATTTTGGCTCTTGATGTTATCTGAAATAAAAAATTCTTGATAATTCTTAATCTATAGACATGTCATTCTGGTCGGAACTACTGAAGTTAAATTTCATGGATAAATAACAAAATGGCGAACTTTGGAAATAAATTCCTTTTATTTTGCCCGCCATTTTGTTATTTATCCATGAAATTTAACTTCAGTAGTTCCGACCAGAATGACATGTCTATAGATTAAGAATTATCAAGAATTTTTTATTTCAGATAACTTCAAGAGCCAAAATCACCGGGGCCACCCACGCGCTTTTTTTTCGAGGTGCCAACTTCGATCAATAATAATAATAATAATAACCTATTAAATTTTTTCAACAACACTTTTTTTTGTATCTGTAATATGTAAATAAAAACATCCTAAATATCCAAAACGATTCATTTTTATTTTCCTACAAAAAACGCCCTCCAAAAAAGACATGAAAATCGGCTTAAGTTACCAGACTACTACCTTAACGAATTAGCAATTGATTATATATTATCGATTGGTAATCGATTAGAAAAAGATTATATTTAATTGATTAAGAATTAATTGTATATTAATCGGTTAACATACGATGCATTTAATCGATTATATTTAGGGCGTTACTGTAATCATTCAAAATCTCCAGTATAATAATTTAAAAAAATCATAAACAAAAGATATAGTAAAATGGCACATGAAGTAATATATTTCCGATCATAGCTCAATTCACCACTCGAATAATCTTAGTAACATAAACTCGTCCATCTGGATACATGTTGATACGTGCAATCGACCAAATTAATTTTGTATGGTAACAGGAACGACACTATAATTATACATCTCGTCCTGTTCATACAAAATCGCTTTCAACATTTATCCATTCACTTCCGCGTGTGCGCCCACCTCGATTCACAGACTCCGTACCAGTTCCAACCGTTGAGAAAGTTACCTGCTGGTGATGTATGAGCGTTCAGAACAGCGTTATAATATGCGAATTCGTTTATCGATTGGTGATCGTGGTAAATTCCTGTGAGAAATTATGTAAACTCAAATAAAGTTAAAAAAAAAGTATTAATATTACGAGATTAATGCGAATTATTACTCATTGAAATAAATAATAAATAATAAATAATAAATAATAAATAATAAATAATAAATAATAAATAATAAATAATAAATAATAAATAATAAATAATAAATAATAAATAATAAATAATAAATAATAAATAATAAATAATAAATAATAAATAATAAATAATAAATAATAAATAATAAATAATACATAATAAATAATAAATAATTGAGAATGTATGAAATGTACAAGATTGTACTGGCAGATAAGTGATGAGTGTAAACTCGTATATGCGTTATCGCACATCCAACTGTACCTGAATGTTCCACCTGTCGTGAATGTTATAGGGGACTCTCACGTTGCCGGTGGTATAATTGCCCTTTAACCAATTATCGCCTGGCTCGTAGTAACGGGTTAAGCGAGATCCCGCGTGAAAAAGTCTCTTACGGTGCATATACATGCATCAACAAAGGCCAATTAAGAAAGCACGACTTACATATCACTTCCCGGTCGAATCGCAACAGTTGCGGAAAAAATTGTTGTTCCTTAAATCCTCCTTAAATATTTCTTAAATCCTTGTTCAACCTTTCTTAAATCTTTCTTAAATCTTTTTAAAATCTTTCTTAAATCTTTCTTAAATCTTTCTTAAATCTTTCTTAAATCTTTCTGAAATCTTTCTGAAATCTTTCTTAAATCTTTCTTAAATCTTTCTTAAATCTTTCTTAAATCTTTCTTAAATCTTTCTTAAATCTTTCTTAAATCTTTCTTAAATCTTTCTTAAATCTTTCTTAAATCTTTCTTAAATCTTTCTTAAATCTTTCTTAAATCTTTCTTAAATCTTTCTTAAATCTTTCTTAAATCTTTCTTAAATCTTTCTTAAATCTTTCTTAAATCTTTCTTAAATCTTTCTTAAATCTTTCTTAAATCTTTCTTAAATCTTTCTTAAATCTTTCTTAAATCTTTCTTAAATCTTTCTTAAATCTTTCTTAAATCTTTCTTAAATCTTTCTTAAATCTTTCTTAAATCTTTCTTAAATCTTTCTTAAATCTTTCTTAAATCTTTCTTAAATCTTTCTTAAATCTTTCTTAAATCTTTCTTAAATCTTTCTTAAATCTTTCTTAAATCTTTCTTAAATCTTTCTTAAATCTTTCTTAAATCTTTCTTAAATCTTTCTTAAATCTTTCTTAAATCTTTCTTAAATCTTTCTTAAATCTTTCTTAAATCTTTCTTAAATCTTTCTTAAATCTTTCTTAAATCTTTCTTAAATCTTTCTTAAATCTTTCTTAAATCTTTCTTAAATCTTTCTTAAATCTTTCTTAAATCTTTCTTAAATTTTTCTTAAATCTTTCTTAAATCTTTCTTAAATCTTTCTTAAATCTTTCTTAAATCTTTCTTAAATCTCTCTTAAATCTCTCTTAAATCTCTCTTAAATCTTTCTTAAATCTTTCTTAAATCTTTCTTAAATCTTTCTTAAATCTTTCTTAAATCTTTCTTAAATCTTTCTTAAATCTTTCTTAAATCTTTCTTAAATCTTTCTTAAATCTTTCTTAAATCTTTCTTAAATCTTTCTTAAATCTTTCTTAAATCTTTCTTAAATCTTTCTTAAATCTTTCTTAAATTTTTCTTAAAACTTTCTTAAATCTTTTTTAAAATCTTCCTAAAGCCTTCCTAAACCCTCCCTTAATCTTTCTTAAAATCTGCTTTAAGCCTTTTTAAATCCTTCTTCAATTCTATTTTAATCCTTCCCTTCGTTACGCCGTTCCTTTAAGTTTTCCCATTCTCATTATTCGCGAATTATCAAGTGAAATTCTTGAATCCACGTCAAATTTGTTACGGGACACTCCACACATGTATGATTACCAAATGCGCAATGAATATTGAT
The DNA here is from genome assembly GCA_958009045.1 of Oxytorus armatus. Taxonomy (NCBI): domain Eukaryota; kingdom Metazoa; phylum Arthropoda; class Insecta; order Hymenoptera; family Ichneumonidae; genus Oxytorus; species Oxytorus armatus. The sequence goes on from OY253755.1 coordinate 14,328,073, forward strand.
TTTTCTTTTCGCATGCCCACGTATATACATGTGGATTTATAAAGCGTTTCCAACAGATGCAACATTGCCGTACCGCTACAGTACGACGCCACGAGTACTCGGCAATTGGCAGTCGAAAATAATCGAACGTCTTTGAACTCTTTCGACATTCCGTCGTGCGCTGAGGTCGATATAATGCAATGTGATCGACTGAAAAGACGTCAGAGTATATACCGTTTCGGGTTTTTATACAGCCGTGCCCGATCCTCGTTTCGGACCATCGCAGTTTCATCGACGAACCTGTACCGTAACAATCGCGCCTTTCTCCCTGTGACACGGTTCGAAATTGTCGCAAAAGTTCGTCAAATTTTGGATCCGAAAAAAATAAATAAAATAAATAAAATAAATAAAATAAATAAAATAAATAAAATAAATAAAATAAATAAAATAAATAAAATAAATAAAATAAATAAAATAAATAAAATAAATAAAATAAATAAAATAAATAAAATAAATAAAATAAATAAAATAAATAAAATAAATAAAATAAATAAAATAAATAAAATAAATAAAATAAATAAAATAAATAAAATAAATAAAATAAATAAAATAAATAAAATAAATAAAATATATAAAATAAATAAAATAAATAAAATAAATAAAATAAATAAAATAAATAAAATAAATAAAATAAATAAAATAAATAAAATAAATAAAATAAATAAAATAAATAAAATAAATAAAATAAATAAAATAAATAAAATAAATAAAATAAATAAAATAAATAAAATAAATAAAATAAATAAAATAAATAAAATAAATAAAATAAATAAAATAAATAAAATAAATAAAATAAATAAAATAAATAAAATAAATAAAATAAATAAAATAAATAAAATAAATAAAATAAATAAAATAAATAAAATAAATAAAATAAATAAAATAAATAAAATAAATAAAATAAATAAAATAAATAAAATAAATAAAATAAATAAAATAAATAAAATAAATAAAATAAATAAAATAAATAAAATAAATAAAATAAATAAAATAAATAAAATAAATAAAATAAATAAAATAAATAAAATTAATAAAATTAATAAAATTAATAAAATTAATAAAATTAATAAAATTAATAAAATTAATAAAATTAATAAAATTAATAAAATTAATAAAATTAATAAAATTAATAAAATTAATAAAATTAATAAAATTAATAAAATTAATAAAATTAATAAAATTAATAAAATTAAATAATGAATCCCAAAAAGTGATACAGAAAACCGTGAAAATATTCCATTTTTTTTTCCCGTGCCACTAATGAAAAACAAAATTAATTTCGTAACAACTCAATTCGGTGATTGATAATTTTCTATTTCTTTTGATTTTCGTGACAAATGTAGAAAATTGCCCTTCGCGAAAGTCAATCTGTTCTTAAGCATCGAATCTCCGTCGAATTTGAGCAACGAAAAGATAAAAACACGAGAAATTGCGAGCGTGACGCTTAAGTAGAAGAGAAACATTTTTTTTCTAGTAAATCGCCTTGATAAAATTAGTATGGTGTTGGAGGTGAGGCTGACACTGCATTCGACACAACGCGTTATCTATCGAGCGCGTGGTCCGTCGGTGAGTTTTTAGTCGGGAACTTTTATCAGAATCTTCAAAATCCTATAAAATCCAAAATAACTTGTCAATTGTCACAAAAGTCATCGTGAAAAATGGACGGATACTGATTTACCCGCGTGCCAAATTTCAGCCCGAAAGATCAAAGCAATTCGAAGTTACAGCGGTTTCAATCTTTCACCCCTATCACACACGTACACATTTTTTAAATACCATTTTTTCTGATGTTTTGGAATATTTTAGACCCTAAAGACACTAAAGAACCCATATTCTTTAAAAAAAAAATAAAGCTTCCTTCATGAGGAAACTGAATTTCCGTTTGGTTGTGTGTGCTCGCGCGCATAATCTACAAAAATTCAACCCGTTAAGGGGGGAAATAGGGTTAGGACAGCGTTTTCTCAATGATTTTCATGAATTTTTTTATAGTATAAAAAATGAATATAATTTATTGAAACTTTGAGAATGTTTTATACATATATTTAAGTATATACTATAAAATTTTTGAAGAATTTCCTTGAAAAACACCGACGATATTAGCGACCCCATATTGCAGGTCACAATCAGATTCAGCATTTTGCGTACATTCTGGAAGCCGGAATTTTCATCTGAAATCAAACCTAAATGCCATCAAAAAAATAGAAAATTGAATTTTTTACAGGGGTCAAAACAAAAAAGCATGATTTTTTGCCATTTTTTACAACTTTATTTGGAAAAAAAAAAATTATTTTAAATAATGATAATATTCCGATTTTAGGTTCATATAGAGCGCAATACTATGAAGAAAGTAACTGCCAATTTTCAAAACGATTGGTTGAAAACTTTTCAAACTGGCGTGTACGCAAGTTCAAAAAAAGTCGTTTTCAGAAAATCGCGTTTGAAAAAATAGCAAAATGCTGAGTCTGATTGTGACCTGCAATATGGGTTCGCCAATATCGTCGGTGTTTTTCAAGGAAATTCTTCAAAAATTTTACAGTGTATACTTAAATATATGTATAAAATATTCTCAAAGTTTCAATAAATTATATTCATTTTTTGTACTATAAAAAAATTCATGAAAATCATTGAGAAAACGCTGTCCTAACCCTGTTTCCCCACTTAATGGCTTATAACAATAGAACGAGTCGGAATTTTCATTTAAAATTTTGGGAACATATTTTTCAATAGTTTTACTAACAATTTATGAAATAAAAAAGAAATCGATTTTTTGAACCGTCTAACCCTATTTCCCCCCTTAAGGGCTGTTAAATACCACTCTGGCGGCAGAAAAGAAGGCCTAACTTCGACAATTTATTTTGGGAGTATGAAAGGAGGAGTAGGACTTCTTTTCACAGCGTTTATTTAACACATATTAAAGTATGGAAAACAAATTTTTAATTATCATTTTAATACAAAATGGCGGCGACAGAGCCCATCTTGAAAATCGTCTTCTTTTAAAACACCTTCACGGGAGGACGGTTTTCTCGTAAAGTATAAGACCCGGAATAAAAAATGAAATTTTTTTACAAATTATATACTATTTGCTATAGGACTACGTAGGGGTTTTTTTTTTAATCTAATTTTGCAGAAATGGTGCACTTTTGAAAAAGTAAATCGATTTTTTGCCAAAAAAGGCAGAAACTTGTTTATAAAACAAAAAGTTCGGTAAATCTGGAGCAAAGGGGACCCACTTTCGATTGACTTGCCTTTAATATATGTTGTGTAGGGACCCTTCCTGAACAACTTTTTCCTCTGACACAATTGGGGGTCGTCATTTATTAAAAAGTTATTAACAAATAAAGTTAATAATTCATATAGCTATTTTCCTTATACCAGCCAGTCCTAATCATCTTGTCCTTCACATTTGCTGTTACGAATACACCCCTGAGTAGCATATAAAAAGTTTTATCCTTCGCTCATTGTTCGTTAAACAGTTATTAACAAAAAAAGTTTCATAAATGTTGGCTTGTTTGTTGGGTTTGTTTGTTGGGTTGGGTTGGTTAGTTGGGTTGTTTAGGTTGTTTGGGTTTTTTGTTTTCGATTTGTTTGTTTATTGGGTTTGGGTTTATTTTGGGTTTGTTGGGTTTGTTCGTTTAGGTTGTTAGGTTAGGTTGTTTAGTTGGGTTGTTTGTTTGGATTATTTCGGTTGTTTTTGGCTTGTTTAGGTTATTTGGGTTTTTTGTTTGTTTTTTATTTGTTTGTTTATTGGGTTTGGGTTTGTTTTGGATTTGTTTGTTCATTGGGTTTGGGTTTTTGGTTTGGGTTTGTTTTGGATTTGTTTGTTGGGTTTGTTTATTGAGTTTTTTGGGTTTGTCTGTTTGTTTCTTTAGGTTACTGGGGTTGTTTTGGGTTGTTTTTGGTTTGTCTATGAGCTGGTATGCGGTGGCGGCAGGGGGGGCCGCAGTCCTTCCGGTCATACGTGTACTGGCCACCATGCAAGTATTTCATATTCTATTTATGAATTTTCTTTTGTTAATAACTTTTTAACAAACAATGAGGACGGATAAAACTTTTGGTATGTTACTCAGGGGGGTATTCTTAACAACACATGTGAAGGACACGATGATTGGGACTGGCTGCTATAAGGAAAATAGCTATATGAATTATTAACTTTATTTGTTAATAACTTTTTAATAAATAACGACCCCCAGTTCTGTCAGAGGAAAAAGTTGTTCAGAAAGGGTCCCTGGACAACATATATTAAAGGCAAGTCAATCGGAAGTGGGTCCCCTTTGCTCCATATTTACCCTCTTTTCTGTATGCTCAATGGTACAGACGCCGCCATCTTGAATTAAAAAATTTTCACATTGAATTTTCATTAGAATCGAATAATTCTTTTCTCTTTAAGTAGCGACGTTTACGCCGTCTACTCAAATTGTGAAATTATCCATTTCGAATTTGAAATAAACGACCTCAAAAACCCTCATAATAAAACTTTTCATAAAAATCGAATTTCAATTTTTCGTATCCCAGTTCAATGAATTATCCTTCGCCATCTTGAGGTTCGAAATGTTTACTTACAATTTGTAAACATATCGCTATTGAAAATCCTGGGGGAACGCGAATATTCAGTCAAAATCTGATAATTTCTTTGTTTCTTGTTTATCCACGTTGACATCGCCATTTTCAATTTTTCCGATTACGGATTACATAAAAATCCCGGAAGGGACAATCGGTTTATGAATTCATCGATTTTTCTCGATAAAACACACAACTGAATAAACAAACACTATCTGAGAAAACGGAAATCATATTTCCCTTCGACGACTTTGAATCATCAGTTCGTAATGTTTTAATTATATTCTTTTCCACTGACACGTAGGTAGGAATAATGAATATTTTCACAATCAACTATCGCAATAAGTGTCGCAACATTTTTTTTTTCTTCAGCATCTCAATTATTCCCAGTTTTTTCTTCTCCACTTATTCTGTTATTCCTATTTATCGACCTACGCACGAATGGAATGATTCATCATTCAAAGTGGCAATAATGACAGTGCTGATGCGATAATACGATAATAATACTGATCGTGTAACTTCGAAAACAATGTGGATGGAAACCCCCCCCCCCCCCCACAAAAAAACAAGATTGCAATCGATTAAAGGGTTAACACCAATCTGGCGACAGACAAAAAGGCCAAACTTTGACGATTTATTTTGGGAGTATGAAAAAAAAGGAGTAGGATTTCTTTTCAGAGGGTTTATTTAACACATATTAAAGTATGAAAAAAAAAATTCTCATTATCATTTTGATAGAAAATGGCGGCGACAGGAACCATCTTGAAAATCGTCTTTTTTTTTAAACACCTTTACGAGACGACGGTTTTTTACGTGAAGTATAAGTGCTGGAATGAAAAACCAAAAAGTTTTATAATCTATATACTATTGGCTATGGGACTACGCAGGGGTTTTTTTTTTTTATCAAATTTTCTAGAAATAGTGCAACTTTGAAAAATCGAATCGGATTTTTGCCGAAAAAAACAGTAAATTGTGTATAAACAAAAAAGTTTATATCAAATCAAAAAACGGCTACGCACTCCGATAGAGAATGTTATTGTGAGGCTACTATCAAAATTTCAAATTGATTCATGCAACGGTGTGCAAGTAACGCGTCCTCCCAATTTGAAAATGACGATTTTCAAGATGCGCTCTGTCGTCGCCATTTTGTATCAAAATGATAATGAAATTTTTTCGTTCATACTTCAATACCCGTTAGATAAACCGTCTGAAAAGAAATCCTATTGCTTTCTTTCATACTCCCAAAATAAATCGTCAAAGTTAGGCCTTTTTTTCTGCCGCTAGAGTGGTGCTACCCCTCAAGGGGACCAGGTAGATTGGTCTGCAAAAAAAAAAAACGCTGATTTTTTTTTCCTCCCAATTCTGTTGCATTTATAAGAATATTTTATTTGTATTTTAAGGTAGTAGTCTGGTAACTTAAGTCGATTTTCATGTCGTTTTTGGAGGGCGTTTTTTTGTAGGAAAATAAAAATGAATCTCTTTGAATATTTAGGATGTTTTTACTTACATATTAAAGATACAAAAAAAAATTTTTTGAAAAAATTTAATAGTTTATTATTATTATTATTATTGATCGAAGTTGGCACCTCGAAAAAAAAGCGCGTGGGTGGCCCCGGTGATTTTGGCTCTTGATGTTATCTGAAATGAAAAATTCTTGATAATTCTTAATCTATAGACATGTCATTCTGGTCGGAACTACTGAAGTTAAATTTCATGGATAAATAACAAAATGGCGGACTTTGGAAAAAAAAGTCCTTTTATTTTAGCAAAGAAGGGGTTGTAAAATAAAAAGTTAGGGGTGAAAAAATTTCTCGGTAGTTCCGACGAGAACTATAAGTGTGTAGAGTAGCCTGTTAAAATTTAAAAGCAATCGGTTCGGTAGAAAAAAAAGTTAGGACCCGGGCTGCCAACTTCGAGGTGCCAACTTCGATGAATAATAATAATAATAATAATAAACTATTAAATTTTTTCGAAAATATTTTTTTTTGTATCTTCAATATGTAAATAAAAAATCCTAAATATCCAAAACGATTCATTTTTATTTTCCTACAAAAAAACGCCCTCCAAAAAAGCCATGAAAATCGGCTTAAGTTACCTTAATGTACGTGCCCTTGGGTGTACTTGAGAATTTTTTTATAAAAAAATATTCAAAATGGCGCCCATGGCCCGGTGATTAAATAACAGGTCTTATTTTGACGCTGGCCAGATGTAAAAAGATGGCGGGCATATAAACAAAAAAAAACGCAAAAATTCGTTACCTCTTTGCACATTTTTTCGAGTTAAAAAAGTGAGGAGACACAAAAAATTTAGCCACAATTCGACCAACCGAATTGCAAGATAACGGAATTAAGCATATACTGTCGAAATTTCAAACAAACCGATCGTATAGTTTTCGAGTGATCAATGTCGAACCGATTTGTAAAAACTCGATATCCAAAAAAATGCGTTCAAAGTTTTAGGTTCTTGTCAAAACGTCTTTTTGTAAAGCTTATAATCCGCAAGTTTAGAAAAAGGTCTGAACTCTGTGAAAATAAAAAAAAAACATGGCGACATATAGTCACTTTTTTTTGTATACTCTTAACTAATATCTACATTTTTATCCGCGATATTGTCGTCGAAAACGAAAAGAAGAAAAAAAGGGTTTTACGATTCCGTTCGGAAGTTATAACATTGATAATAAATTTTATCGCCTTAAAAATGATTGCGACAATTAAACAAGTGAAATATTTTCAATTCCCGTCAATTGGAAAATTTCGGTCTTTCATTTTTAATATTGTCGTGTCTATTAACGTTTTTATTGTCTACGTCACGATCAAAGGCAGCCGACAGAATTTATTTGTGTGTTTCTATATCGACGGACGCGTAATATTGAATATTCATTGATCTCCCGGCTTCTCTTTTTGTTCTCCAGACTCTCGACTTTGACCGTGATGGCTTGACGAAACTGAAGAAAGCCATTAAAGCTATACACAATTCGGGGAACGGTGAGTGAATGAACATGCAGATTCTTTTTTATCAGTAATGGTAGATCTGTGTTTTATGTTTTTTGTATTAAAGTCCTGTTTGGACCGAATATAGTTAACACGATGCCTGAAGTTGGCTCCATATTGAATGGCTCAAGGTTGAAAGCTTAAAAATATCGTTTGTAATGGTTTGCTACGAATTAGAAACAAATTTTGTAACAAGTGAATGTTGGCTGTTACAATACAATTAAATCACACTGCTAATAGTAATTTTTACAATAACAAATTGAAATCGGCAATAGTTATATACAAAGGGCCGATAGAAGTGCGTTAATGACGATTGCAATTGCTTGTAGAACGTTGATATTTGCAAATTACAGTTGTAGTTTATCATTTTTAATAACCACTTACATGTGTAGAAGGGTAAATCTCAAAAATTTGCGAATTCAGTCGGAAATCCTGCGAGTGCAAGTGGAAAACGTAAAAAACCGGCGAGCGCAGTTCGTCAACTCGGCGATACAAGCTGGAAAACCTGGAAAACTTGCGAATTCAGCTGGGAATCCTGCGAATGCAAGTGCGAAGACTATAAAACGTTGGAGTCCAGTTGAAAACTCCATGAAGTCAGTCGTGAAACCTAGGGCATGACCGCGGTTCTACAGATTCCAACTGTACACCTACCCAACTGTCACGACCAAACTGACACGAGCATACGAATATTTCGCGATATTGTCACGACAAAATTGTTCCCGAACAAAAACTCTCACCATTAAAACTGTCACCGTACAAGCTGTCACCACTCAACTCTCCTGAATCTCTATTCGACACGTGCAGAAATCTTCACGAACAAAAGTATCACCGTCTAAACTGTCACGGTCTCAACTGTATTCTGCGCAACTGTAACGCAGCAAAATAGTCCCCGTCTACACTGTCAGGGCGTCTACTGTATTCTGCACCAACCGTCACCGTTCCAACCACGGTCTTATGTCCAGGTCTGGAAACTCCCTGAAATTTCGGCGGTGCGGGGTGACTATCTTAAGGTAGTTCTAACACAAGAAATGGGAGGGGATAGAAGGAGCGGTGCGCGAGGCGGGCAGCCACGTCGCGCAGCGACGTTGTCACGCTCACGAGTTCTTCTAGCCTCAAAACAATATTTTTTCAATAATCCATACTTTTTTACTGTATGGTCGAAAATTTACTGTAAAATATATGTTATTCTTCATCTACTAAACTACTTTCGTGCCAAATTTCAAGAATTTTTCATTACTCCTTCGTACATTTTGGTGACTAAATATCCGGGAAGTGCTCATTTCGTACGGTATAGGTATACGTTCGTATGCAAATTTTGCAATTTTTGATAAACGATATCTTGAAAACGGTACGGTGAAACAGTCTCAAATTTTGCATAAGTATTCTTCAGTACTTTTTCTAGGTTTTCCCAAAAATTCATTAAATTTGCATTACTCTTCATTTGCGTTAGAACTACCTTAACGAAGTTCGTTTTACTTTCTGTAGCAACCACTAGAGGCGTTCCGATCTTACGATAAAGTTTTTTTCGATAAAGAAAACACTCAATTTTCAGAGGAATCTCAAAATTTTTTTATTCAAAGTATTGACCATTGGTTTCTACACATTTCGCCCATCTCTCAGGCAAATTATGGATACCATCCCAAAAAAACTTTTTCTCCTTCGAGGTAAACCATTCGACGAGCCATTTTTCGACTTCTTCAAAATTAGCGAAGCACTGCTCTGCAAGGGAGTGTTCCATCGATGCGAAAAGGTGATAGTCGGACGGGGCCAGGTCTGGAGTGTACGGCGGGTGTGATAATATTTCCCAATTAAGTGTTTTTAATGTGTCTTTCACCAGTTTAGCGGTATGAGACGGCGCGTTGTCATGTTGCAAGATAACTTTGCCATGTCTTCGGGCCCATTCCGGCCGTTTTTCGATCAACGCATAATTCAAATTGATCATTTGTTGTCGGTAGCGATCCTTGTTCCCCGTTTCACCAGGTTTTAACAACTCGTAGTACGCCACACCACACTGGTCCCACCAAATACAGAGCATTGTCTTACGGCCAAAGCGATTTGGCCTTGCGGTCGATGGGCCGGCTTCACCAGGTGAGAGCCATGATTTTTTTCGCTTCGGGTTCTCAAAATAAATCCACTTTTCGTCCCCCGTGACAATTCGATGCAGAAAAGATTTTCTTTCGAATCGTTGAAGCAGCATTTCACAAACGGTTTTTCGATTTTCCATTTGTCTATCGTTCAGCTGGTGTGGCACCCATTTTCCATACTTTTGGATCTTTCCCATGGCTTTTAAACGTTGGCAAATTGCTCCTCGAGTCACATTTAGTGTTTCTGCCAATTTTTGTTGCGATTGGGTTGGATCAACATCCAATAACGCCTGCAATTCCTCGTCTTCGAACATTTTCGCTGCACCAGGATGTTCATTGTCTGTCAAATCGAAATCTCCACTTTTAAATTGACGAAACCATGTCTCAAATGTTCTAATCACTGGAGCATGTTCATCATAAGTTTCTACCAGCAACCGGTGAGCTTCGGCTGCTTTTTTCTTTTGATGAAATAAGAAAAGCAACGAATGCCGCAAATGCGACTTACTTGGAACGAAACTCGACATATTCACAGAGGTAAACAAATATGACGCTATTATTTTGGCGGAATGTGACTTGCGTATTTTTGTAGATTAATGTCAATAGAAAAAAATGACATACATGCCAAATCACAGAAATGTATACATATTGCTAGCGACATCTACTGGTAAAACCGGCAAACTTCAACTAACACCCCTGGTAGTTGCGACCTTACAATGCCAGCAGACATAACCTGAAAAGCCCACGATAGCTCTCGCGGTTGTCTGTCTCTGTCCCACTAACGACTTCTGCCGCATTACGCATATTTATTATATGTAATTACGAAAGCGTTATTAATCCCGTCAACTTTAATGAATATATTGAATAAAATATGCTCTTAATATGAATCGGGTTTTAAAGATTCCAACTGTTAACCGAGCATGATAAATATAAACTATTTGTAAATATCTATGTCATATGAACATATATTAGGCGAAATAGTTGTCTTCATCTTGATGGATCGTTCTCCGTTAGATTTTTTTTTAAATCCGATAACAAAGATTTTCATTTTTTTAAATAGAAATATATTGAACCGTTTCATATATTTAATTTGATCCTTTTGTCATTATATTTTCGTGAAAGTTTCAGGCACTCAAATAAAGAGAAAAATTAAAGTATTTATTTTTATTCGTACTTACTTGATTTTGAAAACTGGAACACTCGCAAAAATTGAAAAACCGAAGTGTAAAAAAATGGAAAGAGCTGATTTTTACTTACCTTAATCTACTATTTTTTGGCATGCTGCCAAATAGTCTATTTCGGAATATTGACAAAACTCAAATAAAGAGAAAAACTAAAGAACTTATTTTAATTCATACTTCCTTGATGTTGACAGCTGGAACGCTTACAAAAACTTAACATAAGATTTATTCATTAGTTAATTTAGACAATTTTTTTTTAACAAGAAATTTCTTTTTCAGTTTTGAATTTTCCTGATGGTAATATTGCCTCATTCTTAATCTTACAAAGTAAATTATCGCATATGAAAGGATTTCACATTCATGCTCTATACAGGGATAAGTTAAGGTGTAACAATCAAGTACTTCATCTAGAGTCATATCGAAGACATCAATTAAAGAAATATTTTGTAAATGATGCTCCGATATGACGGATCAGATGAAAGAAATGAGGATTTGCGTAAATCGGGCCACCGCATGATTTCATTTGCACCAGTTGCGACTCTGAAGATTTGCAGCTGGTTTTCAATCTCACAGCTTCTTGACACACTTGACAGGATTCATATTTTTGATGGAACTTCAGGGATATCTGAAATATCAATAGAGGAAATTTATGTATGTTTAAATTACTTTTATTTCGTCGCTTTTATATACTAACAATGCAATAGGTACTTTCTGTTATGGAAGCTCACCGATACAAGTACTGATTCCTTGAATCGACGGTTTCGTGACTCTAAAGGACGGAACAGGGCTTGGATAATTTGTTTCAAAATTCGAAACTTGTTCCGCATAACCATGCTCTGGCACACAATTTTCCTTTTCTATTGAGACGTCATTGAACCTTGTTGGCACAGCAAACTCGTTGAGTTGCATTCTTTCGTACGTGACCTTAAATATTGAAAAATACTTGATACGAGTAATTATCTTCTCAAACTATGTGTAAAATCTTTTCATTAAACTTACCCGTGCAATAACTTGGCCATTCGCGTTGAGCTTGCGAGCTTGACAAATTCGGCGAACTATGTCGTCATGATTAAAATGCTGTTCACATACACGATCCGTCTTTTGTAATTTTACAACATTTTACAATGCCTGGAATAGACTCTTTTCACTTTTCCCGCATATCAATGTCTTTCGGCACGTAAAATGTAGAACATTTCTTCTTTTTTTTTGCTGCCGGCTTTGCAATTTGGGACGACACACTGATATGTCAATTTTAAATATAATTATCAATAATAGTCGTGATATAAACGAAATGAACGTAATATGCAGGGATATCAATGTCGAGGGGTTTTCAGGTTATGTCTGCTGGCATTGTAAGGTCGCAACTAAGATCGGAACGCCTCTAGTGGTTGCTACAGCAATTAAATTTAACTTCGTTAAGGAGGTCACTTTCAGCGGAGGAGTTTCCAGACCTGTGTATAAGACCGTGGTTCCAACTGTCACTGTTCCAACCGTCACCGCACAAAACTGTCACCGCGCCAAGGCGCGGTAACTAACTCACACGGGTATAAGCTGAACTCGTAGATAAGAGCGCTCGGGCTGCTTCACCAAACGCGGCGGAATAGCGCGCGATATTTCGTGCGTGCCCGCTATTACCCATCGTTGAGCACAAGTAAGTTCGCGCGGTGCGAAGGCTGTGGTTTAGACGACAGCGGCGTATGACGTAAGTATAAGCAGACACGCACGAAATATCGCGCGCTATTGCGCCGCGTTTGGTGAAGCAGCCCGAGCGCTCTTACCTACGGGTACAGCGTCTACGAATGTGAGTTGGGTAAATCTCGCGTTAAGCGGTGACGGTTGGTGCCGTGTACAGTTTTGCCCGTGACAGTTTTGCCGGTGACAATTGCCGCGGTTACAGTTGCTGCGGTGACAATTTAAGCGGTGACAGTTTGAACGGTGACAGATTAAACGGTGATTGTTCAGACGGTGACAATTCAGACGGTGACAGTTTAGATGGTGAAGGTTTAGACCGTGACAGTTTAGACGGTGATAGTTTTGTTCGTGAAGATTCTGCACGTGTCCAATAGAGATCGGGGAGAGTTGTGTGGTGACAGTTTGTGCGGTGACAATTTTAATGGCGAGAATTTTGTTCGGAAACAGTTTTGTCGTGACAATATTGTGAAATATTCGTATGCTCGTGTCAGTTTGGTCGTGACAGTTGGGTAGGTGTACAGTTGGAATCTGTAGAACCGCGGTCCTGCCAAACGTAGAAAACCTGGACATCCAGTTGGTAACGACATTAATCAAGTTGTTGAATCTAGTAAGCTTGGGAAACCAATCGAGGATCCTGCGAATGAAAGTGAAAAGGCCAGTTGGGAACCCCATGAATTCCGTCGTGAAGACTTAAGAGTCTGGACATCCACTTGAAAATGCCATGAACACAGTTGTTAAACCTAGAAAACCAGTTGAGAATCCTGCGAATGCAAGTGTAAAGGCTATAAAACGCAAGAATCCAGTAGGGGACCCCATGAACTTCGAAAGCCTGGAAATTCACATGGGAACGCCATGAATCCAGTCGTAAAACCACTTGGAAATCCTGCGAATGCATGTGTATTAACGGAGAACACCACTGTGACCTCCTGTTTTTTTTCACATTTTTCAAGAATTTTTTTTTGTAGGAAAAAAAAGAGATATTCGAAAAAATTTTTTGGGTTTTGTTTCTTGCTTATTAATGTATCAAAAAACATTTTTTTCACATTTTTCACGCCGCATGGTGGCGCTGGGGAAGCTCTCACGTCAGGTGCTGTCATTTCCGCGGCACGCAGCAGAACTCTCTTCAACGTCGATCTGAGAAAAAATACCGAGTGTTTTCGTTAATAATATGATATTTTGAAGAGAAGTACACAGGGATTTGGAAAAATATTGTTTAAAAAAAAATAGGCACGCCTTTGAAATTAAAGTTAATTTCAAAGGCGTGCCTATTTTTTTTCATCACAGTGGTGTTGAAGGGATCTTAAGGGATCACAGTGGTGTTCTCCCTTAAGATTGGATTATCGATGGTAAAAGTCGTTCAAACGTTTTACTGGGATCTTCTTCCAAGAACCTGGGCCTAAATGGGCACGAGAAGCAAGAGCAATACCTAAAATAGGAATTAATAAACCTATTTGCGTTGCGTTCCAACGATGCAAATTTCAACATCATAATCCTGCGAATGCATGTGTATTAAATTGAAAACCTGGGAATTCAATTGGGAACCCCGTGAAGCTAGTCATGAAACGTAGACAATTTGAGAATCTAGTTGGGAATCCTATACATTCAGATATAAAGCCTATAATAAAAAATTAGAAAATCTTTAAATTCAAATGATGAACTTAAAAATTGACATCTCCCGCCTGATAGATTCCTCGACCCTTGCCCCTATTAGTGAATCTTGCACGCACGACAGAGCGCACCTACATCAGAGCATTGAAACTCGATCATGGACGATGAAATTACCACATCCTGCTCATCTGCCCACTGCGCGTAAACGCAATATAAATAGGATCGTCAATGACCTCGTCAAACATGCATTAGTAAAAGTTCGTTGGGTAGAATTAATCAAACGTCCGGGTATAATGGAAAAAAAAAGTATGGAACGAACAAAGGCGGTGCAACCCCGAGGCCCTTATCTCATGCCAATATATAAAGGCACATAGTACAGGGTGGTGAACTTCTCGGACAGATACTCTATGGGTCAGATCATTGAGAGAGGGCATGCGCTAGGTTGCTACGATGTTTTCCTCATGGGGAGTTGAAAGACCGAGCGCTGACGGAGTAGACAGATCGATTTTCCTGGCGCCCGTGTGCCCTCTCTACTCTTTACGCCAGCAGAGCCGTTTGTTCCGACCGAGGAAACAGTCAAGCCAACCTAGAGTATACCTTAAACGTCCTCTGTACTCACTCACCCCCTGGTAATGGGGCAAAACTCTCCCGATAGATACATACATAAGTTTACACAACCGCACTATGAGGACGCTCGGAAATATCACATTCATACACGAGACGCAACTTCCATTGTCACCCCGGCCAACGTATCATTTCAGTCTCGTGCATCCTATTTTTTTCCGAGCCCTCTTTATGCATGTCATTCCAGCACATACCCGATATTTTCTTTCAATCCATACGGAGAAAGGTTAAACTACTACGGGTTCAGTAGACGTAGCTACATGAGCGCTCGCGGCGGTGGCGTCAGTGAACTAAAAATTACGTTCTTTGTTCCACCTCGACTTTATAAATTGGACTTTCTCGTCAATGGCCGAATGAAATTCGATGAAATTTTGACAATCAGTGTAGCATTGTGGCAAGAGAGCAATGCCGTTGTATTCTTGTCCGCGATCAATCGGAACGATAGGCAATTTGGGAAAAAGCCTTTTGTAGGTTAGTGAGCGATCCTACGTATCGTCGAATCTTTTGGCTAAATTGCTTTCTTCTACGGATTGCATGGAATGAGATTGTTCTGGAGTTATCGAGTGTCGTCTCTATTTCTACTTTTGTGATAAAATTTCGTTCACAACTCGTGGCAGCGCGGTTACAACATAACGATCGTAAGACATCAATCCTCGTTGAACAAGATCTGTCAACTCTTTCCCTTTTCCTTATTACTTACTTCTTTTTCTCTTCCCATCACATTCTCGTTCAACACACATGCTCACACGCTTGTTTTTTCACACGCACGTGCTAGCCGCTATCAGTTCACGGCAAGATAAACTACGGTAACGCCCTCCGAACTTCCAACCCACCTCTATGTCTCTCGCTTTTTCACTCTATTCTTGTTTTTTTTTTGTCTCGCGTTACTATATCATTAAGCCAATGGCACGTGAAATTGTGACCTCTATTTTCTCGATCACTCGTTCGCTCAATCAATTTCGTAAACTTTCGTACGAGATATTTTCATGATGTAATTCCATATTCCATGTAAACATCTTGCAATTCATAATAAGTGAATAAATTGCCGACAACGTACTAAAAAATAATTCGGCTTCAATTAGAAAAAAAATGGTACCTGGTTGCGTTTGAGATTGATAACATGCTGGCTTTTCCACCTTTATTTTTTTTGCAATTCTCTGAAGAAATCGCGGAAGCGTTTATCCTAACATTTCCGTTGAGCGAATCGTTCTACTTGACAAGGAAATTATTGTGGAAATTAGTACCAGTTACTTTTAGTTTAGTTAATAATTTTTTTTAAATGGTAACTCGACATGTAAGACGTCGCAGTCGCTGATTTTTTTATTGAACGCCAATATATCGAAATTCAAAATGGCGAAGTCAATATGGCTGACAAAATAAACCAAAAACCGTTCGATTTTAATATTTTTAAATGGTGGCCGGAGATCTTTGTGATCGTTAATTTGAAATTTAATGTAAAAATTGCGGAATAAAAAAATGGCGAAGTAAATGACTAAGGAAACATTGAAAAAGTGCTTAAATTTCAACGAAAATTGATATACGAAGGGTTCTTAAGGTAGTAGTCTGGTAACTTAAGCCGAATTTCATGTCTTTTTTCGAGGGCGTTTTTTTTGTAGGAAAATAAACATGAATCGTTTTGGATATTTAGGATGTTTTTATTTACATATTAAAGATACAAAAAAAAATTTGTTTGAAAAAATTTAATAGTTTATTATTATTATTATTATTGATCGAAGTTGGCACCTCGAAAAAAAGCGCGGGTGGCCCCGGTGATTTTGGCTCTTGATGTTATCGGAAATAAAAAATTCTTGATAATTCTTAATCTATAGACATGTCATTCTGGTCGGAACTACTGAAGTTAAATTTCTTTTTATTTTACAACCCCTTCTTTGCTAAAATAAAAGGACTTTTTTTTCCAAAGTCCGCCATTTTGTTATTTATCCATGAAATTTAACTTCAGTAGTTCCGGCCAGAATGACATGTCTATAGATTAAGAATTATCAAGAATTTTTGATTTCAGATAACATCAAGAGCCAAAATCACCGGGGCCACCCACGCGATTTTTTTTCGAGGTGCCAACTTCGATCAATAATAATAATAAACTTTAAAAATTTTTCAAACTAATTTTTTTTTGTATCTTTAATATGTAAATAAAAACATCCTAAATATCCAAAACGATTCATTTTTATTTTCCTACAAAAAAACGCCCTCCAAAAAAAAACATGAAAATCGGCTTAAGTTACCAGACTACTTAAAGCTAATTTCGAATTTCACGTCAGAATTTCGAAATTGCAATGTTGAGGAATATTGATGATGAAAAAGAGTAAAGTCGATGGATACGAATAAAAAATGGTACCCAGTGGTGTTTTTAAGATCATTGATCTAAATGTAAAAGTAAAAATTTGCTCTAACGGAAGAGAAAAAAAAACCCTCATTTGAGAATCTCGTCTTTTCGAATAAATTACCATTTGACCCCGACGAATTCCATTTGGAAAATAATTTCCTAGATATTAACTTCCATCCGGGATCCGCAGGCTTTGCCGCATTTTTTCCACTAAACTTTTTTCTCAATCTTCGGAAGAAAGTGCGAAAAATGTTGTTTACAACATTTCCATTTAGCTTATAATTTTTTTTTCCCCTCTCGAAGAGGAAATAACGTTGGAAAATTGGTATTAGCTATATTTTTTTAGTTGAGCGTAATTTCCTCACGAGAAATTCAACGGGAACCACGCGCGAAGATTTCTCGAAGGATCTGCCACAACGTATAGTTCCGGATAACGCGAAATGCGCCTCTGAAAGTTTGCCGCACTATCGCGCGTTACAGAAACGAGAAGAATTAATGAGAAAACTTTCATCGAGATTGAGCGCGCAACGATATTAAGAGATAGGTGGTTATGATGCATCCTTTTTTTCGAAACGATTTCGATCGCGTGTTCGATTGAGTAACTTTTGCTAGCGCGTTTTTCCTTCCTCAATTGCGATGTCAGTTTTATGATCGGAAACTTTCATTGAGGTAGTAGTCTGGTAACTTGAGCCGATTTTCATGTCTTTTTTGGAGGGCGTTTTTTTGTAGGAAAATAAGAATGAATCGTTTTGAATATTTAGGATGTTTTTGTTTACATATTAAAGATACAAAAAAAAAAATTTTTTTTTAAATTTAATAGTTTATTATTATTATTATTATTGATCGAAGTTGGCACCTCGAAAAAGAAGCGCGTGGGTGGCCCCGGTGATTTTGGCTCTTGATGTTATCTGAAATAAAAAATTCTTGATAATTCTTAATCTATAGACGTGTCATTCTGGTCGGAACTACTGAAGTTAAATTTCATGGATAAATAACAAAATGGCGGACTTTGGAAAAAAAGTCCTTTTATTTTAGCAAAGAAGGGGTTGTAAAATAAAAAGTTAGGGGTGAAAAAATTTCTCGGTAGTTCCGACGAGAACTGTAAGTGTGTAGAGTAGCCTGTTAAAATTTGAAAGCAATCGGTTCGGTAGAACAAATGTTAGGACCCGGGCGGACCAGAAAAACACTGTTTTGGGAAAAACACGTTTAAAATTCGAAAACTCATTATAACTCCGGAAGTATTTTGAATTTCGGTCTGAAATTTTCACAGTATATTCTCAAGACATTGTACTTTCAAATTAAGCAAAAAAAAAATTTTTCTATTTTTTGAACCCAAGTTACCAGACCTTAATGAAAATAATACAAATTGTTAAAAATGCTTCAAAAAATGGTATAATCTCATTGCCGCATAGAAAGAATAAAAACAATCATTCTTTTCACGGAGGAATTCAATCTTTTCAATTATTAACACATAAACAATTGAGGCAAATTTGTGGGAAAAATTGTGCGCAATAAATAAGATCAGCTATTGCGATTCATCGAAAAGAATTATTATTTTTCTGAATATTTAATTAACGATATTTGAGAAAAATTGTTATCAATAACTTTTGAGCATTATTCCTGTGGAAATTCCTTGGAGTCGTCGCTGTAGTTGTTTTTTTTTTTAATTTCAAATCATCGGGATTCACTACAATATACAATCATTTTTGCTTTTGAATGGGAATGTAAGTGGAAAAAATCCTCAAGATTTACGAATGAAAATTTGTTCAATTGGACAAAATAAAAATGTTTCGACGCTGAGAGCTCTCTGATTGCAATTGTAATTGAATCATAAAAATTGTATATTACAGTTATAATTCGTGATTAAATCGTAATAATGTTATATTACACTTGAAGTTCGTAATTGAAGAATTAAAAAATTACACATTACCCTTGTGTATCTGAATCTTTTAAATTACACATTTAACGTGTTATTGGTAATTTAAAAAAATGTAATTACATGTCACAATTGTAATGCATGATTAAAAAAATTTTATTTCGTGTTACAATTGTAATTCGTAATTGAATCATTGAGATTGCACATTACATTTGCAATTTATAATTGAATCGTTCAATTTACACATTACACGTGTAACTTATAATTGAATAATTGAAAATTCCATATTACATTTGTAATTCATAATTGAATCATTAAAATTACACATTGTAGTTGTAATTCACAATTTAATCATTAAAATTACACATTACACCTGTAATTTATAATTGAATAATTGAAAATTCCATACTACACTTGTAATTCATAATTGAATCATTAAAATTACACATTGTAGTTGTAATTCATAATTCAATCATTAAAATTACACATTACACCTGTAATTTATAATTGAATAATTGAAAATTACACATTACACTTGTAATTCATAATTGAATCATTAAAATTACACATTGTAGCTGTAATTTATAATTTAATTATTAAAATAACACATTACACCTGTAATTTATAATTGAATAATTGAAAATTGCACATTACACTTGTAATTCATAATTAAATCATTAAACTTACATATCACACTTGTGGTACGTAATTAAATCATGAAAATTACACATTACACTTCAATTTCGTAATTGAATTTCTAAAAATACACAGTACAATTGTAATTTGTAATTAAATAATAAAAATTACATAATTACACATGTAATTCATCATTGAATCATTAAAATTACACATTGTACTTGTAATTCATAATTTAATCATTAAAATTACATATTACACCTGTAATTTATAATTGAATAATTGAACATTCCATATTACAATTGTCGTTCATAATTGAATCATTAAAATTACACATTGTAGTTGTAATTCATAATTTAATCATTAAAGTTACAGATTATACCTGTAATTTATAATTGAATAATTGAAAATTACACATTACACTTGTAATTCATCATTGAATCATTAAAATTACATATCGTACTTGTAATTCATAATTTAATCACTAAAATTACATATTACACCTGTAATTTATAATTGAATAATTGAACATTCCATATTACACTTGTCATTCATAATTGAATCATAAAAATTACACATTGTAGTTGTAATTCATAATTTAATCATTAAAGTTACACATTATACCTGTAATTTATAATTGAATGATTGAAAATTACACATTACACTTGTATTTCATAATTGAATCATTAAACTTACATATCACACTTGTGGTACGTAATTAAATCATGAAAATTACACATTACACTTCAACTTCGTAATTGAATTTCTAAAAATACACATTACAATTGTAATTTGTAATTAAATAATCAAAATTACATAATTACACTTGTAATTCATCATTGAATCATTAAAATTACACATTGTACTTGTAATTCATAATTTAGTCATAAAAATTACACATTACACCTGCAATTCGTAATTGATTCATTAATGTTACCCATTACTCTTCTAATTCGTAATTGAACAATTAAGATTACACATTACACTCGTAATTCATAATTGAATTATTAAAATTATACATCGCACTTTTAATTCGTAATTGAATCGTTGAAATTAAATATTTCATTTTTAATTTGTAATTGAATCACAGAAATAACACATTATCCTTTTAATTCATAATTGAATTTCGTATCGCAACAGTAGAAAAATAAAACCGTCGTTTCGTGCACTTCAAAGCACTTTTTTTGCCATCTTGTGGCAATAAAAATTCGAGAGTGTACGAGAGTGCACTCTTAGAAGTGACGTACAGAGGTACGTAAGTGGTCGGCTTTTTCGTCAACCGGAAGAGGGTACTTGACAAACTTGATGAGATTGCAATGGCAACTCAATGCTGATAGATTTGTTTTGTTTCGTCATTACGATTTTTTTGTATTCTCAATTGTTAATATGAGGTTAAAAATGTTGTCTATATAAATTATTTTATTGGTTGCTTATTTTTCGAGAGTACTGTGACAACTTTGTAGAGTTTTTATATGGCACAAAAAAATCATGTTCACTTTAGAACCATTGATATTTTTTTACTCATGATGGCTATTATGTTTTTTTTTTACCAGCCCATGTTGACAACGAGGTCTACCTCGGAAGAGCCTTGGAAAGACTTGGTGATGCTGCACTCAAGGAACAAGAGCCGGACATTGGAGCCGCCTTTCTCAAATTTGCCGTCGTCACAAAGGAACTCAGTGCTCTCATGAAGACTCTGGTACGCAGTTACGAATTTTTCTTTTTTTTTCCGTGCTATTTGTTTTATGTAAGTATAATTATTTCCTTCGAAAATTTCCTTGCAATAACATTGTATGAAACTTCAAAATTACGGAGCCAATATGGCCGACCGAAAAAATTAAAAATAATGCTTTTAATTTTTTTTAAATGGTACCTGAAGATTCTTGAGATTTGCTAAATTAAAATTCAATGACATAATTTGGAAATTCACAATGCCGGAGCTAATGGCCGAAGAAAAACTAAAAATTGTCAGATTGTCATTCTGAAAAAAATGGTACCTGGAAATTTTTAAGTTTGTTGATTTCAAATTCAGTGTCATAATTTGGAAATTCACAATGTAGAAGTTAATGACCGAATAACAATTAAAAATCGTCCAATTTTTATTATGAAAAAAATGGTACCTGGAAATTCTAAAAGATTGCTGATTTCAAATTCAATGTCATAATTTATAAATTCAAAATGTAGGAATTAATGGCCGATGAAGAATTAAAAATCGTCCGATTTTCATTTTGAAAAAAATGGTACCTGGAAATTCTTCAGGATTGGTGATTTCAAATTCAATGTCATAATTTGGAAATTCACAATGTAGGAGTTAATGGCCGAAGAACAATTAAAAATCGTCTGATTTTTATTATGAAAAAAATGGTACCTGGAAATTCTTGAAGATTGCTGATTTCAAATTCAATGTCATAATTTGGACATTCACAATGGAGGAGCGAATGGCCGGAGAACAATTAAAAATTGTCCAATTTTCATTATGAAAAAAATGGTACCTGGAAATTCTTGAAGATTGCTGATTTCAAATTCAATGTCATAATTTGGACATTCACAATGGAGGAGCGAATGGCCGAAGAACAATTAAAAATCGTCCAATTTCATTATGAAAAAAATGGTACCTGAAAATTCTTAAATATTGCTGATTTCAAATTCAATGTCGTAATTTATAAATTCAAAATGTAGGAATTAATGGCCGATGAAAAATTAAAAATCGTCCGATTTTCATTATGAAAAAAATCGTACCTGGAAATTCTTGAAGATTGCTGATTTCAAATTCAATGTCATAATTTGGACATTCACAATGGAGGAGCGAATGGCCGAAGAACAATTAAAAATTGTCCAATTTTCATTATGAAAAAAATGGTACCTGGAAATTCTTGAGATTGTTGATTTGAAATTCAATGTCATTATTTGGAAATTAAAAATGATAGAGCTAATGGACGACGGAGAATTAAAAATAGCTCAATTCGTATTATCTGAAAATGGTACCTATAAGATTTGAGGTCACTGATTTTTAACTGGATGCCAGAATATCGAAATGGAAAATGGCGAACCGGTCGAAATGGGAAGAGGTCGGATAATTCAATTTTAGTTAAAAAAAAAATGGTACCTACAGACTTTCGAGGTCGCTGATATCAAATTCAATGTCAAAATGTCGAAATTCAAAATGGCCGTGTGAATGGCAGTTGGAAAACTGAACAGTTCTTTGATTTGCACGGCCATTGGTGTCTCGGCGATTGTAAAGATCGATAATTTCAAATTCACTTTCAACATTTCGAAATAAAACATGACGTGAGCAGTATTGATGATAAAAACCTAAAAATCCAATGGATTTGAAGAAAAATCGTTTGAAATAAAACAAAATTCGAAAATTCGAAAATTTCTGGATTCTACTGGACCAAAAACAAGTGATTTTTGGGATACCTAAGTAAAATATAATGACAACATTTTGTAATTCAAAATGGCCGACAAAAAACCAATAGATTTGAGTGAATGATGTTAAGCTGATGGTTTTTGACGGCACGAAATTCAAATTGAATGTAAAATTTTTATTTCTTCTTTCAAATGCAGATACTGAACGGATTTATTGTTAGTAAATTTAATGAAAATTACTTTCGTTAAAATCACTACGACGATAATATACAATTTTTTTTTTGTACATACGATTCCATAATAATTTTCGATCGCACGTTCTAACGCAAGGATCGAATTTCTCGACTCGTATAATTTCCGCGCTTCACGAGACTCCTACGCGTTTCTTGCCTTTCACGAGGCATTTATATTACTATCGAGTGTATTATCGCTCATTGGTATTGCTCGTTAGTCGCGACGCGTGAATCCACTACGTCAACATATCGCGTTTTATTAAGTCCCCACGCGTTACGTAACGCACCTCATATTCTATTCCCAGCTCGTGCACTTTTATATATCCTCTCTGTTTATGGAGCCCCTATGTAATATATGTTTTTTTTTGCAGCGCGTTTATTGTTCTCAATGACGATCGAACGTGTATCTCAACTCCTTGACGCTTAAACAGCGGATTTTTACTAAATTGTTGTTTGACCTCTTTCTTTGTCCAAGTCAAAAAAATCATAAATCGAAAAATCAAAAAGTTATTCAATTCGAACGACTATTCGCATCCAGGTTTCTTGGGTTACTAATTTTTAATTCAATGCACAATAAAAAGAATTGCAATTCAAAATGGTGGACGAATAAATTAAAAGTTATTCAATTTCAACTGAATTTGATATCTGTGCTTGTTTGTAACGGCTGATCTTGGATTCAAGGTCATTGAGAAATAAAAAATGGCGGATCAAGATTGTCTGAACGAATAATGAATAGAAAAACTGCCAATTTCGATGAATTTTGGTATCTGCGATCAGCCGTTCATCGATTTACAATTCGCTGTAAAAATTTCCGAATTCAAAGGGCCCCAACAACGCCCAAACCTCAGATTCCATTATAATTTTTTTAATACTTTTTTAACTCAAAAAAATATTTAAAAACCGCAAATTTCGAAATACTTCCTGAATATAAGTTTTTATTGGTAGAATTTTTTATGTTATTCTTTCGTTATCGTTACTTATTATCGTCACGATTATTATTATAACAACTTATTGTTTATATTATTAATGAATAATTTTATCGTAAAATTAATCAAGCGTTATTTTATTGAATTTTCCAATCAGATGCAAAACATAAACAACATAGTAATGTTCCCGCTGGACTCGGTGCTGAAAGGTGATTTGAGAGGTGTTAAGGGCGATTTGAAAAGGCCCTTTGAGAAAGCGTGGAAGGATTACGAGGCGAAATACGCGAAAATCGAAAAGGAGAAAAAACAACACGCGAAAGAGGCTGGCCTAATTCGTTCGGAGGTAACACCCGCGGAAATTGCCGACGAGATGGAGAAGGAGAGACGATTGTTTCAATTGCAGATGTGCGAGGTAAAAAATCTCAAAGTTATTTATAAATAAATTTTTAATTATTTAATTTACAAAAAAAAACCCGTCCGTTACAAGACTTGTGGATGCAAAAATTAGTTCCCGTTCGACATTCACGGTTTTCCACAATAAAATGTAATACTTTGCTTTCGCAGTACCTCATTAAAGTTAATGAAATTAAGACGAAGAAGGGCATCGAACTTTTGCAACATCTCGTGGAGTATTATCACGCTCAAACCAAGTAAGTACGATATGTAATTTCCTTTTCATATTTGTTTCCTATTTTTTTTTACCTATTTTTTTTTGTAATTTTTTTTTTCAGACAGAAATTGAAAATATGTCAATATTCTCGTCCTTTTCAATATTTCGACAATAAAAATGTAAAATATTACAATATTATTCGTAAACAAATGTTGAATAAATTAACTTCATTTTTATTTTAAAAAACACACTGCCAGTTTAAGGTAGTAGTATGGTAACTTAAGCCGATTTTCATGTCTGTTTTGGAGGGCGTTTTTTTGTAGGAAAATAAAAATGTATCGTTTTGAATATTTAGGATGTTTTTATTTACATATTAAAGATACAAAAAAAAAATTTTTTGAAAAAATGTTATAGTTTATTATTATTATTATTATTATTGATCGAAGTTGGCGCTTCGAAAAAAAAGCGCGTGGGTGGCCCCGGTGATTTTGGCTATTGATGTTATCGGAAATAAAAAATTCTTGATAATTCTTAATCTATAGACATGTCATTCTGGTCGGAACTACTGAAGTTAAATTTCATGGATAAATAACAAAATGGCGGACTTTGGAAAAAAAACTCCTTTTATTTTAGCAGAGAAAGGGTTGTAAAATAAAAAGTTAGGGGTGAACAAATTTCTCGGTAGTTCCGACGAGAACTATAAGTGTGTAGAGTAGCCTGTTAAAATTTGAGAGCAATCGGTTCGGTAGAAAAAAAGTTAGGACTCGGGCTGCCAACTTCGATGAATAATAATAATAATAATAAACTATTAAATTTGTTCAAAAAAAATTTTTTTTTTGTATCTTTAATATGTAAATAAAAACATCCTAAATATCCAAAACGATTCTTTTTTATTTTCCTACAAAAAAACGCCCTCCAAAAAAGACATGAAAATCGGCCTAAGTTACCAGACTACTACCTTAAACTTGCAAGTTACTACCGGGGAAAATTTCCCGCAATCCTCAAAGCCTCAGTTTTAATTTCCTATTTTTTTTTCTTTTTTTCTTGCACAGTTATTTTCAAGATGGCCTCAAGACGATCGAACATTTTGGTTCGTACGTGGCGGATCTGAGCGTAAAGTTGCAGAAAATTCGTCAAAATCAGGACGAGGAAAGAAGAAGATTGACGGAGCTGCGAAGTTTGCTGAGAAGCTCCGGTTGCGACAAAGAAGTATGTAAAAATCTCCATTTAAAAAAAAATTTTTTTTCGTGTTATCATTGGTTTTCACTTTTTTTTTTTTTTTTTAAGGATAACGTGAAATTTAACAGTAATTGTGTCACATCGGTTTGAGCAATTAATGTTGAGAAAAATGTGATGAATTTAATTAATTTTGAACTATTTTTATTTATAAATTACAGAAATGTACATGTTTTTCAACATTTTCATTAGTCCAATTAATCATCATAAAGTAATCAATTAATTCTATTAAAATTCATGGAATTCATCAAATTTACAAAATTCATAAAATTCACGAAATTCATGAAATTCATGACATTCGTAAAATTCGTGGAATTCCTAAAATTTATAAAATCCATAAACTTTATAAAATTTATAAAATTCATGAAATTCATAAAGTTCATATAATTCACAAAATTCATAAAATTCATGACATTCGTAAAATGGAATAAAATTCATGAAATTCATGAAATTCATGAAATTCATAGAATTCATAAAATTCACAAAATTCATAGAATTCATAAAAATCATAAAATTCATACGATTCATAAAAAATTTTATTTAGTCAAATCAATTACCAAAAAATAATTGATCAATTCCATTAATAATCCAATAAGAATAAAAGTTATATACATTTTTTTCCTTCTTTCTACAACTGAATTAATATTATTTTTGTTCTTTAATTTTGCAAAATTTACCTGATTTCATAGCTAAATGCAAATGCGAGCGCCGGTTACTCGCTTCATCAGTTGCAAGGCGACAAGCAGCACGGTGTCACGCGTTCCGGTCATCTATTAAAGAAAAGCGAGGGCAAAATGAGACGAGTTTGGCAGAAGAGAAGATGCGCCGTACAGGCGGAGGGTTATCTGGACATTTGCCACGCCGATGAAAACAAACCGCCTACGCGCGTCAATTTATTGACGTGTCAAATTAAACTCGTGCCCGACGATAAACGAGGATTCGATCTCATTAGTTGTAGGTATTAATTTCGGAATTTAGCGCGAAAAATGTTTGACAATGAGGTTGAAATATAATAAAAAATTCGAATTTAACGAATGACTACGATTTTTGTGACAATTAACGAATTATTTTCGATATGATAAAAGTTTTACAACATCGAAAATCGTTTTAGATTTATGACATTTTGATTATGTAAAAAAAATCAGGGATTAACGATACGTGCGGGAGAAAAACGCTAATAAAAAAAAATGTATCAATCTTTTTTTTTCCATTTCTCGTGCACAGACAATAGGACTTATCATTTCCAAGCGGAAGACGAGACTGATCAGAGAGCATGGATGTCCGTGTTAGTGAATTGCAAGGAAAGAGCATTGCTTCGGGCGTTCGATGCGAGTGGCAAAGCCGAAGCTGGTCAAGGCAATCCTAGTCTAGTTGAACTTCAACAAGCGGTGATACGTTGTATTATGAGACTTCCTGGCAATGATCATTGCTGCGATTGTTCGTCGCAAAATGGTGGGTTCTCATTTATTGAAATAAAATTAAAAATTAAAAATTAATAATCAATAATCAATAATCAATAATCAAAAATCACAAACCAAAAATCGAAAATCCAAAATCACAAATTAAAAAAGTTGAAAGCTCGGTAATAAACATTACAAAAAATCAAATTATAGATCATGGATCATAAATCAAAATATTGAAAAATCGGTAATACCCATCGAAAAGCAAATTAAGGTAGTAGTCTGGTAACTTAAGCCGATTTTCATGTCTTTTTTGGAGGGCGTTTTTTTGTAGGAAAATAAAAATGAATCGTTTTGGATATTTAGGATATTTTTATTTACATATTAAAGATACAAAAAAAAAATTGTTTGAAAAAATTTAATGGTTTATTATTATTATTATTATTGATCGAAGTTGGCACCTCGAAAAAAAGCGCGTGGGTGGCCCCGGTGATTTTGGCTCTTGATGTTATCGGAAATAAAAAATTCTTGATAATTCTTAATCTATAGACATGTCATTCTGGTCGGAACTACCGAAGTTAAATTTCATGGATAAATAACAAAATGGCGGACTTTGGAAAAAAAACGTCCTTTTATTTTAGCAAAGAAGGGGTTGTAAAATAAAAAGTTAGGGGTGAAAAAATTTCTCGGTAGTTTCGACGAGAACTATCAGTGTGTAGAGTAGCCTGTTGAAATTTGAAAGCAATCGGTTCGGTAGAAAAAAAAGTTAGGACCCGGGCTGACCAGAAAAACACTGTTCTGAGAAAAACGCGTTTAAAATTCAACAACAGATTTTCATAAGTAAACTTATACTTACGTTAAGAGAGGGGTAAGGGTTTCAGCGTAAAAAAAACACTTTTTTTGCGATTTTTTTTCGCAAATATGGATTGAGCAATTTTATTCGAACCTTTTGTACATTATTGAGCATACTTTTGACAATGTTGTGTAATTTTTTCATGCAGAAATATTGAAGCATAAGCCCGTAACAGAGCTTCCCCCGGAACGTCTTGGAAAAAAAACAATTTGCGGTGTTCACTATAACTCGGCCGGAAATAATCTGAAAATGAAAAACCATGAAAATTTAGTCAAATTATAATCAAATCTTCCCCCCAACGTTCTCTGATAATTTTTTTTTTCATTTAAAAATTTTTCGCGGCCGTCCAAAGTGTGAACTGTTATTTCCCACGAAAAATTCCGCCATTTTGTGGGTGGGGAACACCCTTAATGTAAAAAAAAATTATCTAAACGTTGGGGGGAGGTATTTTATATGTAGAAAATGTGTACAAAGTTTGAGATGAATCGGTCAAGTAGTTTTTAAATGGCAGTGAACACGGACTTTGAAAAAGTAGTTTTGCGAAAAACGCGTCTAAAGTTCATGAAGTAAAAAAGTGAAGAAAAAAATTTTTTCCAAGACCTTCTGGGGGAAGCTCTGTTACCGGCTTATGCTTCAATATTTCTGCATGAAAAAATTACACAACATTGTCAAAAGTATGCTCAATAATGTACAAGAGGTTCGAATAAAATTGCTGAATCCATATTTGAGAAAAAAAATCGCAAAAAAAGTGTTTTTTTTTACGCTGAAACCCTTACACCTCCCTTAATAAGACAATAACTTCAAGAATATTGCTTAGATCGGTTTAAAATTTTAAGGACATATTCTTGAAATGTTAAACAATAAGATGAGACAAAAAAAAATTCGATTTTTCGAAAGTGAAAACCCTTACCCCGCCCTTAATCGTCTATGCCTGGAGCGTATAATATGCCTTCATCCTCTTCATAGGCATTTTCCGATAGGCAACATTTTTCGATTTTTTGAACCCGAGTTACCAGACTACTACCTTAACGAATTATAGATCGTGGATTATGGATTCATAAATCATATATCATGAAACAATAATATTAAAAAAAAAACAACAATCATAGATTAAGAATGAACAATTTGAAAATAGAAAAGTAAAATTTGGAAGAAAAAAAAAACAAATTGAAACAGAAAACGGAAAAATACAAAAAACGCAAATGAAAAATTAATTTTCATTACAGACGCCACGTGGTTATCAACAAATTTTGGTATAATCGTGTGCATTGAGTGCAGCGGAATTCACAGAGACTTGGGTGTTCACATATCCAGAATACAATCATTAACGTTGGACAATATGGGCACTGCACAATTGTTACTAGCTCGTTATATGACCAATCAATCGTTCAACGAAGTTATGGAAGCTACTTTACATCACAATCTCAAGCCTACACCAACGTCGACGATGTGAGTACACAACTTCAAGATTCTTAACACTGTCAACTCGCGATATTCATGTTTTGTAGTAAATAACAATTTGATATTCACACCTTTTTCATTTCTGATTGGGAAAAGTTTGTTTAATGGAAAAAAAAATCAACATTTGTCAAGTTACATACTTGGAGTACATGAAATTTCATGAAGTTTTCATATATTCCCGATCCAGGAATGTACTCTCTGAAGTATTGACAAGATTTCGCTTGTTTTACTAATAGGACTATATTACGTAAAACTTATAAAATTAATAACATTTCTAAAATCTATGAAAAATCGTAATGTTCATAAAATTCATAAAACATATCTTACTACTGTAATAAAGGAGGAGAATTTGTTTGGTTTGTTTGTTTGTTCGTCTGTGTCCGTTAGTCCGAACGCGCTAATCTCAGAAAATACTAATCCGATTTGAAAATTTCTTTTTCCATTAGATAGCCCGTTTATTTAGGAAGGCTTTTTTACGCCATATAACTTTATGCTATGACCCTAAGGAGCGGCGGCGACGCGGTGAATCGGGGGACGTAAATTTAACCCGGGTGAAACCGCGGGGCACCGCTCGAAATTCATAAAATTCATAAAACTTGTATAATTCATAAAATCTATAAAATTTATGAAATACATAAAATTCATAAAATTCATAAAGTTCATAAAATTCATAAAATTCGTAAAATTTGTAAAATTCATAAAATTCATAAAATTCATAAAATTCATAAAATTCATAAAATTCATAAAATTCATAAAATTCATAAAGTCCACAAAATTCATAAAATTCATAACATTCATAAAATTCATAAACTTTATAAAGTTCATGAAATGTATAATATTCACAAAATTTACAAAATGCTTAAAATTTTTTAATCTATAAAGTTCATAAAATTCATAAAATTCATAAAATTCATAAAATTCATAAAATTCATAAAATTCATAAAATTCATAAAATTCATAAAATTCATAAAATTCATAAAAGTCATAAAATTCATAAAATTCATAAAATTCATAAAATTCATAAAATTCATAAAGTCCACAAAATTCATAAAATCCATAAAATTCATAAAATTCATAAAATTCATAAAATTCATAAAATTCATAAAATTCATAAAATTCATAAAATTCATAAAAATTCATAAAATTCATAAAATCCATAAAATTCATAAAGTTCATAAAATTCATAAAGTCCACAGAATTCATAAAATTCATAACATTCATAAAACTCATAAACTTTATAAAGTTCATGAAATCTATAAGATTCACAAAATTAACAAAATGCTTAAAATTTTTTAATCTATAAAGTTCATAAAATTCATACAATTTTATGAAATGATGACTTCTGCGAAGAGCACCTTTGCAGAAATGTTTTTCTTTCACTACTTCATGCAACATACCGAAAGAATGAAAAGATTTAAAAAAAATTGCTACGGCCATGTCGATTTGACATAAAAATTGCTCATCAGCGGAAATTCCCGTGAAAACGAAGATACATTATACGAGAATCGTCATTTTCGTTTCTCCAAAAGGGACGAGCGATACGAGTTCATACGAGCTAAATACGTGGACAAGAGATACGTCATGAACACTTGCGCCGACGAACACGATCTCTTGTCGGATCTCGAGCACGCCGTTAATAATCGCGATTTGCAACAACTCCTTCAAGTTTACGCCGAAAATGTGGATATGGCGGCGCCTCTACCGACTTCGGTGAGTTTTCCGAAAATTCATCGAGAGAGAGAGAAAAAAAAAATCCGTTTTGACTAAAATTGAATGTTTTTGCGTTATCACTGTCGGGTTTTGATTTTTCGAAATTCTTATTTCGCAGATTCATCTTCTCATAATCAATGAATTTAATTTAAAAAATTATCTTTTTTTTACGTCGAAATTCACGTAACATTTTATGTTTTAATTTTTTTTAAATAACAATAATTACGTTTGTTAACTTTCGTCGTTTTCCCTCTCAGGATATCGGCGAAACGGCTCTGCACTTGGCTATATTACGAGAAATGGGAAGTAGCCTACACATCGTCGATTTTCTCGCGCAAAACATGCCAACCGGCGGCATAGACCGTACGAGTCTGGCCGGTGAGAGTGCTCTCCATCTTTCGGCTCGGCACGATCGTGCCGAAGCTATGAAATTACTTTTACGCGCCGGGGCCGATCCGACGCTGAGAAATAATCAGGACAAAACACCGTTGGACATTGCTCAGGAAATGGGACATCACACTTGCAAAGAATTGGTAATTTTTCAACGTATATCGAAAAAAAAAAAAGAAAGAAAAGCCAATTCAAAAAACTCCTTTTTCCATTCAAAAACAAAACCGATTTCTAACATATTTTTGAAAAACTTAACATCCATTTCACATTTTCATTTTCAAACAAATTTCCCACTTCCGTTTCACAACATTGTTCGAAAAAAGATTCATTGCCATTTTTTTTTTTTTTTCAAAAAAACAAAAAATTCCATTGCCATTGTTAAAAAAAAAATCCATTTCCATTTTTCCAAAAAAATGTTTACTCCCGTTTCTATTGAAAAACCAAAATTTCCATTTCCATTTTTTTCCCAACGTTACACTTTCTCAATTTTCATATTTCCAAAAATTGTTTCCGAAAAAAAAAAAAAAAACGAAACGAAAACGTCTGTTAAACCTGAAAATATTGAAAATTCTCTATTTTCAGTTGAACAGCGCTCTTCAACGACAAAAAACGCTTCTGGACAATGTAAACATCGATTGGAATTTGTCGCACGACGAAGGTTCGACGGATTTCTCGGACGACGAGACAATAATCGAGGATCGAGTGAGTATATAAAAAAAAATATATGCGCAAGAAAAAAAAAAAAAACATAATAATAATAACAAAATAAATAAATAAAATTATCGCGAAGCTTCGTCCGTTATATCGTTGATGACTCGATTTACTCAGAATGGATGTTTGACGCCGGAAAAGAAGTCGCGTAGCAGGCCACCGTCGTACGCCGGTGGCGGAGGCACCGGACCCGGTGATTCGCCGATTACATTGAGAAGTCGTAGCAGCACCTGCGACAGTCTTCAGAGCAGTTCCTCGCCAAATTCCGTTACCAATAGACAACAAATGCCACCGCCACCACCGCCACAAACGAGAAAACCCGTTGTCGGTACGTAATTACTTGCATTAAGGGGGGGGGGGAGGTAGGGTTTTAAAGGCGAAAAAAAAGCATATTTTTATGATTTTTTGCGGCGACATGAGTAATATAATTTTATTAAATAGAATTACATATTATTGTACAACTATTGAAGTATCTCAGAAAAAATTTTCAATGAAAAATATTGATAAATAAGCCGGTGACGTTGAATCTCCAGAGGCGCCTTGAAAAAAAGTGGTTTTGCGGTGAACATTATAACTCGTTACCGGATCATCCGAAACAAAAAAATTGATATCCATTTTAAAGGTGATGTATTTCTCGAGGTAATCAGGAAGAGTTTTTTTTTTTTCTATTTTTTGCAGCACTTGGAAGTGAAAAACGCAATTTTAGCTCAAAAAATCGCGCTTAATTTGTTATTAAAAAATTGAAAAAATTGGGGAAAAAAAAACTCCTGATTACCTGTTGATTTAGAGTTCTAATGTTCACAAACTTCAAAAATTACGTTTTCGGGAAAACCGATTTAAAGTTTTTTATACGTGAACCCGTATCACGTAATCGTAATCGTTTGAAACGCTGTAACTCCGTTAGTTTTACTCCGATTGACTTAAACTTTATACACAATATTCTCGACATATTGTTTATTCAGAAAAAAAATGAAAAAAAAATAATTTAAAAACCCTACCTCCCCCTTAAGACATAAAAATTCAATGTTTCGAAAAAACATATTAAGTACTAGCTTATTTGTTTAACGTCATTGCTTATTTAACATCAATGTATGTATCGTATGTGAAAAACTTTGGGGACGTTGAAAAAAAAAAGTCATTTTTTAAGGGAGGGGTAAGGGTTTCAGCGTGAAAAAAAACACGTTTTTTGCGATTTTTTTTCTCAAATACGGATTGAGCAATTTTATTCGAACCTTTTGTACATTATTGAGCATACTTTTGACAATGTTGTGTAATTTTTTCATGCAGAAATATTGAAGCATAAGCCCGTAACAGAGCTTCCCCCAGAACGTCTTAGAAAAAAAAAACAATTTGCGGTGTTCACTATAACTCGGCCGGAAATTATCCGAAAATGAAAAACCATGAAAATTTAGTCAAATTATAATCAAATCTTCCCCCCAACGTTCTCTGATAATTTTTTTTTTTCATTTAAAAATTTTTCCCGGCCATCTAAAGTGTGAACTGTTATTTTCCACGAAAAATTCCGCCATTTTGTGGTTGGGAAACACCCTTAATGTGAAAAAAAAAAATTTAACTAAACGTTGGGGGGAGGTGTTTTACATGTAGAAAATGTGTGCAAAGTTTGAAATGAATCGGTCAAGCAGTTTTTAAATGGCAGTGAACGCGGACTTTGAAAAAGTAGTTTTGAGAAAAACGCGTCTAAAGTGCACTGCTAGCCCGACCGCCCGCAGCTGTCAGAGGTTATAGCGTTAAAGGCCAGGAGATTAATAAGACAATAACTTCAAGAATATTGCTTAGATCGGTTTAAAATTTTAAGGACATATTCTTGAAATGTTAAACAATAAGATAAGACAAAAAAAATTCGATTTTTCGAAAGTGAAAACACTTACCCCGCCCTTAATGTCCTTGCGAACTTTAGACTACGAATTTGTTTTATGGGAGCCCACTCCGATTGAAGAATAATTTTCGTTTTCTTTCGTTTTTTTAATTTTTTTTATTAAGCTCCAAGTTCAATCGGTCCTGACATATCGATGAACATTCATGGATCTTTGAAAAAGCGTGTCGCGCCTCCGCCACCACCTGGAAACGGAACAGGATTGTTGACCGCTCATTACGGAACTCTACCATCCTCGGTAACGCTGGCGAGCTCGTCTCACAGCAGAACAACGAGCGAACCAATATTGGCCGGTCACTCGTTGCACACACTGCCACACTCGTTGAACACGATCGGTGGTCAGCATCACAAGAGATCGCCCAGCGGCGATTCAACGACGAGTCACGGTTCGTTCATACATTAATGAACAATGCAATTTTCATTGAATATTATTATTGTACGTTCCAACGTATACCCTTGCCGGATCTTTACGTATGATCCTTCCCAATTTTTCCTTCTATCACTCCTTACCCGCACTGTGCCAGGCTCGCGTAACTTTTCGTAGCATCCGCAGCTGCTTTTTAACCATACTGTTTCGGATTCCCCGGGGGGCACGGGAAAACTCCGGAAAATTCGTGCCGACACGGATGGCTTTTATTGTGACCGACGTTAACGGTCATAATCCTGATTATCAGAACGTACGAGGAGGGGACCCAAAAAAAACGGGAATTTCGTCATAATTTCTTTATTTTTTAATATTTTTACACCAAATTTTGATCACCTTTAAAGTATTCTCCTTTGACCACAACGCACCTCTGCAAACGATCCTTCCAATGTTCAAAACATTTTTTAAATTCACTTATCGGGATGTTCTTTAGGCCTTCCAGCGATTTTTGTTTTACCTCCTTCACAGTGGCAAAACGCTTTTCTCTCATGTCCCTTTTGCGTCTGGGGAACAAAAAAACTCTGCTCATGTGCAAATCTTTGGATAAAATCATCTGAATTGAACTCCATGATATGCCAGACATCTCACGGAGTTGATCAATGGTTAGTCGACGGTCTTCATGAATGAGAGCATTGATTTTGTCGACGTTTTCGTCACTTTTTGACGTTGAGTGGCATCCCGAACGGGGTCGGTCTTCGATTGACATTTCTCCATTTTTAAAACGTGAAAACCACTCGTAGACTCTGGTTTTACTTAGGGCAGCATCTCCATAAGCAGTCTCAAGCATTACGGTAGTTTCCGCGGCCGATTTCCCCAAAAGGAAACAAAATTTCACAGCCGCGCGTTGCTCTCGACAATCGGCCATCACGTTTTCGCCAAAATGGAAAAAGTTGTTTCGCTACGAAAATTCCCACGGGCGAACCGATGCACTCACGGCGACGGAACTTCGCACACTAACTCAGGAGACGTGTCCCCAACGGACACTTGGTCGAGCAATGGGTTCCCCCACTCTCCCTCCCCGCCGCAGCGCAATTCCCGTTTTTTTTTTTGGGTCCCCCCCTCGTACTAAAAATAATTACATTTCGTTAAAAAATATATGATAATCGAGGATTTACTACTCTCTCGCGCGCTAACTAGTTCTGGCTGACTTGAGTTGACTGGTAATGAGTTTAAAAATTCAAACTTCGGTCAAAACTTTATCTCAATTTTCATTAAAATCAATTTTTCTTCAACTCTGCGCGCGTAAGTGTGCAATTCTAACTAACCTGTTCTTTCACCAAACTTCCGTAGCAAAAATCCGGAATTATGCGGAATTTAATTGAACGAAAATTGAAATTGAAAAGAAGAAAATGTTTATTATAGGAATGGACAAAGTAAACAGTTCGACGCTACAGAGGCCACGAAATCCACCACCTCCGGCACCCTCGGTTCCAAGCTCGTCGAGACTCAGTAACGGACGAAGCAGCGAATCTTTGAGCTCCATGTGTTCCGATCACGGTATTGGTAATCCTGTACCGCCGCCGCGAAAGGTAAAAAATCTTATGTTCAATAAGTATCGCTCATATACAATAATGTTGCTATCGAATAGGATGAAATATTTTTTTTTTTAGTTTTATGGTGACGGGGTTGTAATTACTGTGATTTTTGTTTTGGGACTTGAACAATTTTTAATTTTTGTAAATTCGTTTTTTTTTTCTTCAATTTTCTCTTATCATTTAGAATAAAAAAAAAAACAGAATGAAAATACACGGTGAAAAAAAAGTTTTCAAGTTTATTTTTTGTAAAATCGACAAAAATTTTGTTTTACGATAATTCAATTTGAGGAAAATGTTTAAAGTACATTACAAACATTGGAGCAGTTTGTAACTCGAAGTAACCAATATGGACGTCGTTTTACAGAATTTTATTGCGCTACTCAGAAATTTTTCATAAAAACAAACGGAAGATCATTTCAGTGATTAAAAAAAAAAGAAGCAATTCACTTACTAGCGTTAACTAACAGAGGTATAAAACGAAATTCCTTGACATCGTTAAATTTCCTTGCGTTTGCAAAATGTCACAAATTTTATGTTATCAATTCCGCAATATTAGTACAATCAATAGAGAATATTGTGCCACAAAAAATTACAAGAGTTATTTTTTTTTTTTATTAGGTTCAGTATCACGTACTGAATGTAAATGAACAAAATCGTTACAAATTAAGTGACCGCAAGTGCCGCCATTTTGAGGAAAACCGTATCGGCCAATATCTCCGTTACCGTGCACTTTCGGCCAAAAATGCTAATAACCTTTCTTGTAGACAATTGAATTTCCTATCTTTTTTTCTAAATGATTTTTTTTTGTATCACTTACCGTTTACGACTTATACGACTGTTAAAATTTATTTATTCACTTTTTGACCTGTATCTCTCTTAATAATAGTTTAAACAATAAAGTGCTAATAACTTATCTTTTAAATCCACACACTTTCCACAACTTTTATTTGAAACTTTTTTGTCTAAAATTAATATTCTCAAAGTTATAACGCGTTCAATGTTGCGCCACCGGGTGCAAGGCTAATAAAAACGCGTTATAACTTTGAGACTATTAACTTTAGATAAAAAAGTTTTGAAAAAAAGTTGTGGGAAATTTATGGATTTAAAAGATAAGTTATTAGCATTTTATTGTTTAAACAATTATTAGGAGAGATACAGGTCAAAAAGTGAATAAATAAATTTTAACAGTCGTATAAGTCGTAAACGGTGAGTGATACAAAAAAAATTATTTAAAGACAAAGATAGGCAATTCAATTATCTACAAGAAAGGTTATTAGCATTTTTGGCCTAAAGTGCACGGTAACGGAGATATTGGCCGAGATGGTTTTCCTCAAAATGGCGTCACTTGCGTTCACTTAATTTGTAAGGATTTTGTTTATTTCCATTCAGTACGTGATACTGAACCTAATTAAAAAAAAAAAACAACTCTTGTAATTTTTTGTGGAATTGACAAGAGTAACGGGTTCCCTATTGATTGTACTATATTACGATTTTTTTCGTAATATAGTACAGATCGAAAAGCATTGGAATTCAATTGAATGAATGAAACATTAAAGACTTTAGGCATTGGAGGAACGAAATTGGAAGTTATCGACGGTGAAATGAATCGAATTCCATGCTGCAAACGATTGATTGGAAAAAACGAAAAAAATATTGTTATTATCATTATTATATCTAGAAATCGTATCATTCGTCGTTGATCTTTGTTTTTTTTTTTTTTTTCGTAGTTTTTTTCTCTCCTATGTTGAAATTTTTCTCGATTAACAGCTTGAGCATTCAACACCTCATACTAATCACACACACACTCACATCACGCATACATTTTTCTTCTTTTTTTCTCGCAAACATTTTTACCCAAAATTCTAACGATCTTCGAAAAATTTCGCCTCGTCGTCATACAAAGAATTCATTTTAATTTCTTCTCTTAACAACGATATTCATGAATTAGTTCATTGGTTCGTGTAATTTCATTAACAAACATCTCTCGTCCCATTATCGCAAGCAATCGAATTCGTTTGCGTTAGTTTTGCGAACAAAAAAAAAAAGCACGAAAAATCAGTCAGCCAACGAAATAAAATTGTTCAACGGGATAAAATGACATTTTTAGAGAAGGAGAGTGGTTTTGAATTTTGTTTTTGCCATTAGTTTAAAAAAAAAAAGGATATTTTTAAACGCAATTTTGAAGTTTCGAAATGTTACCGACGAAAGTGATTGTCGCGGACGAATTTTTAATAAAATGGACAATTTTTCACTTTTTTCTTTTCCATTGTAGTAAAAAAAAAACAAATTTTTATCGGTGTTCTCTGTCGCTTAAGAAAAAATCATTTTCAATCTTGTACGGTGAATTGATAATTTCTTTCGGAACGAAGTTTTTCCATTTTTTTTTCTGTCGTGATTAAAATTAAAAAAAAGTCACGACGCACAAATTTAACGAAGGAGCTCGTACTCGCTGAATGTTAGAAAAAAAATACAAAAATAATTAGCAGGTCGAGTAATGAGCATAAAAAAAATAATAAGCATGAAACTTGGCAATTGTAGTGGTTGTGAAAAAAAAAACAGAAATGGATTGTTATTAACAATTATTGGTACAGAGAAGGGACCGATCGAGACTAGAGAGCTACGCCGAGGAGCCTTCATCTTTGCTCCCAAACACGAATCTGGTAAACATTTGGCCACACCCACACACTCTAATGGCATGCTACACTTGAAAGTGTTCGCGATTTTTTTTTCTTTTCCGTTACAAAAAAAAAAATTCAAGTGTGGCGGCGCTTCGCATGGTCCAGTTGTGTTGTTCGTTGCACATTCATTTGCTCGTTTCGTCGAATTGAAAAAAGTCAAAAAGTTTTTTAAGATCATACATCAATTGTTGTTTTACGATTCGTGCTTGTGAAAGTCAAAAAGAAAAAATCAAAAAACAATAAATCGTTCACACCTCGCACATTATCAACGCGATGGGTCATTTTTTTTTTCTTTCAGTATTTCATGTTTTATATATATATATTTTTTTTTGTTGTTTAATTTGTATAAAAACGTTCGTAAAAATTGATTAAAGTGGTTGAAAAAAAAAAAATGTCGGTACTGTAAAAATGTTGAAGTAATTATTGAAATTTTGTGCCATTCGTAGAGGTAAATGGCGGAAAATTTCGAAAAATGTTTTGCTTAGATAATGAAAAAAAAAAAACAAAAAAAAATAGTTGCGAAATGAAATTGAAAAATTAAGATAAAATTGGATAATTGCGTTGCGAGTTATTTCTGCCGGGCGAATGAGTTGGATATTCCAAAAATTTTCTTTCGAGCGAATTTTTTTTTTTCGCAAGCGATTTGAAAATCGTCCAGCCACGGAAAAACGTTTTTGAGATATTTTTCAAATTCTTTTGCTGAAACAAAACAATGTCGAGGAAATTCAATTTCGTTAGAAACAACTGTAGTCCCGATAATTACTACCTTTTCAAACATCCTGCACACGTTAATTGCTCCGAAAGAAAAACAGCATGTTTTTTCGTGTATGTTTTATTTTGAGTTGGGTTAAATAAAATGAGAATTCGACAAAAGAATGAACGATATATTGGGAAGTGAAGTCGAGCCTTCGCCACCTGACGGCCAACGTTAACACAAATTGTATTCTTAAATTCGCGAGGACATTAAAAATGACACTTTACTTAACGTCCCCAATGTTTTTCATATACAACGATGATGTTTAATAAACATCGGTTCAAGGTCATTTTATATGCAAGTCATTGAGAATGTCAAAAAAAAAATTGTTTTTAAGAGGTACCACCACTCTAGCGCCAGAAAAAAAGGCCTAACTTTGACGATTTATTTTGGGGGTATGAAAAAAGAAATAGGATTTGTTTTCAGAGGGTCTATTCAACGCATATCGAAGTATGAAAAAATTTGTTCTTATTATCATTTTGATACAAAATGGCGGCGACAGAGCCCATCTTGTAAATCATCCTTTTCAAAACGGGAAGGACGTATTACTTGAACACCGTTGCATGGATCAATTTGAAATTTTGATAGTAGCTTCACAATTACATTCTCTATCGGAATACGTAGCCGTTTTTTTTATTTAATGTAAATTTTTTTTTTATATGAACAATTCACTGCTTATTTTTTGGTAAAAAATCGATTCATTTTTTCAAAAGTGCACCATTTCTACAAAATTTGATTTAAAAAAAAAACCCCTACGCAGTCCTACAGTCAATAGTATATAGATTATAAATTTTTTTGGTTTTTCATTCCAAGTTTTATATTTTACAAGAAAAGCGTCCTTCCGTAAAGGTGTTTTAAAAAAAGACGATTTTCAAGATCGGCTCTATC
Organism: Oxytorus armatus; assembly: GCA_958009045.1. NCBI lineage: Eukaryota > Metazoa > Arthropoda > Insecta > Hymenoptera > Ichneumonidae > Oxytorus > Oxytorus armatus. Next base: position 14,368,773 of record OY253755.1, read on the forward strand.
GCCGCCATTTTGTATCGAAATGATAATGAAAAAATATTTTTTCATACTTCAATATGCGTTAAATAAACCCTCTGAAAAGAAATCATATTCCTTTTTTTTGGTAAATATGGAGCAAAGGGGACCCACTTCCGATTGACTTGCCTTTAATATATGTTGTCTAGGGACCCTTTCTGAACAACTTTTTCCTCTGACACAATTAGGGGTCGTTATTTATTAAAAAGTTATTAACAAATAAAGTTAATAATTCATATAGCTATTTTCCTTATAGCAGCCAGTCCCAATCATCTTGTCCTTCACATGTGTTGTTAAGAATACCCCCCTGAGTAACATACCAAAAGTTTTATCCGTTCCATTGTTTGTTAAAAAGTTATTAACAAAAGAAAATTCATAAATAGAATATGAAATACTTTCATGGTGGCCAGTACACGTATGACCGGAGGGGCTGCTGCCTCCCTGCCCCCACCGCATACCAGCCCATAGACAAACCAAAAACAACCCCAGTAACCTAAAGAAACAAACAGACAAACCCAACAAACAAACAAACCCAAAACCCAAACGAATAAACCCAACAAACAAATCCAAAACAAACCCAAACCCAATAAACAAACAAATCCAAACCAAAAAACCCAAACCCAATAAACAAACAAATCCAAAACAAACATAAAACCCAAATAACGTAAACAAACCAAAAACAACCGAAATAATCCAAACAAACAACCCAACTAAACAACCTAACCTAACAAACCCAACAAATCCAAAATAAACCCAAACCAAAAACCCAAACCCAATAAACAAACAAATCCAAAACAAACAAAAAACCCAAATAACCTAAACAAACCAAAAACAACCGAAATAATCCAAACAAACAACCCAACTAAACAACCTAACCTAACAACCTAAACGAACAAACCCAAAATAAACCCAAACCCAAAATAAACCCAACCCAAAAACCCAAACCCAATAAACAAACAAATCAAAAACCCAAACCCAATAAACAAACCAATCCAAAATAAAAAACCCAAACAACCTAAACAACCCAACTAAACAACCCGACCCAACAAACAAACCCAACAAACAAGCCAACATTTATGAAACTTTTTTTGTTAATAACTTTTCAACAAACAATGAGCGACGGATAAAACATTTTGTATGCTACTCAGGGGTGTATTCGTAACAACAAATGTGAAGGACAAGATGATCAGGACTGGCTGGTATAAGAAAAATAGCTATATGAATTATTAACTTTATTTGTTTATAACTTTTTAATAAATAACGACCTCCAATTGTGTCAGAGGTAAAAGTTGTTCAGGAAGGGTCCCTACACAACATATATTAAAGGCAAGTCAATCGGAATAGGTCCCCTTTGCTCCATATTTACCCTTTTTTTCATACTCCCAAAATAAATCGTCAAAGTTAGGCCTTTTTTCTGCCGTTCGAGTAGCGAACCCCTTAACGTCTTTGCGGAATCTTGAAAAATAAGGTTTATTCCACGTTCCCAATGTTGAGCATGGAAAATGACATTGAATAAACGTTCATTTAACGTCATTTTACGTACGAGACATTGAAAACGTGGGAAAAAACGGTATTTGTAGTGTTTTGGCACACCTTTGTTGTACGTCTTTGTTGTACGTCACACGAGCACATAACAAGCGGAAAAGCCCACTACTCATCGCTATATCGGCACCGGGAGCCATGCTTTCCTTTCCCAATATTTTCAATTCGTCTCTCAAAATTACAAGGGCAAACTTAAACGCCCAGTGCGAAATTGTGTAAATAATACGTAAATCGCATGAGCTTTGGTGATTGTATTGAAAATTCTAGCGAGGTTACTCGTGTGTAAATAAATCTCTCTTCTTATTTTTAGATCGTGCGAGACATGTTCGAAACAGAAAGAAATATATATATATAATCAAAAGTTTTTTTTGCAGCTTGTTGTAACTCGAAAATGTGCCTATTTTGTTGTGTTTTTATTTTTTAAGTTAAACTATCGTTGTTATTAAATACAGTGTGCTATTATTAATTTCTAGGTCGTTCTAGAATTTCCAAGTGTCTATTCTTCCAAGGAAAAAGAAAAGCGTCGTTGGATGTTTTTTTTTTTTATATTTCTTCCATCGAAATTTGACTAATCGTCATTTTTAATCTTATCTTTCTTTGAATTTACATATTTAATTTTCAAATGTCAAATTTTGTTTGTTTTCTTTTCCCGTATTGCAAAAAATGTACTAATTGAAAATTTAATTATAAAAGGGAAAGCTAAAATATTCCTCAAAAATTAAATTCCTTCCGCGGGGGGGGTGTGCCGCCAATTTTTATTTTGAGATTAGATTAACAGGGAACTAAGGGGGAATGTTGAGCTAATGCTGAATTTTTCTTACTTGTCGAAAATTTAATAAAATCGATAATTTATCGATTTCCATTCAAATTTCAGTCACGAGTATCGAAAATTTTTTAATTTTTTGCTTATCCTAGTACTGATTAGAGGGTTGTTCAATCTTTGCTTCCTCATAAAGGAAGCTTTGTTTTCATGAAAAAAATCACATTTAGAAAAAAAAAATGTCCGCATGGAATCGTGTGTGTATGTCAGTGTGTCATAGGGGTGCAGAATTGAAACCGCTGTAAATTCGAATTGCGCTGAGTTTCTCGGTTGAAATTTGGCACACAAGTAAATCGATATAGGCCCTTTGATAATATACGAATTAATTTGGATTTTCTAAGATTTTGAATTTTTTCAAAAATGTCCGTTAAGCGAGGATAGGGTTGGGATAGCGTTTTCTCAATGATTTTCATGAATTTTTTTATAGTATAAAAAATGAATATAATTTATTGAAACTTTGAGAATATTTTATACATATATTTAAGTATATAATATAAAATTTTTGAAGAATTTCCTTGAAAAACACCGAAGATATTAGCGACCCCATATTGCAGATCACAATCTGACTCAGCATTTTGCGTACATTCTGGAAGCCGCAATTTTCATCGGAATTCAAACGAGGTTGGAATTTACTTTTATTATATGTCTCTCTTCTATATGAACCTAAATTCTATACAAAAAAAATAGAAAATTTAATTTTTTACAGGGGTCAAAACAAAAAAACACGATTTTTTGCCATTTTTTACAACTTTATTTGCAAAACAAAAATTATTTTAAATAATGATAATATTCCGATTTTAGGTTCATATAGAGCGCAATACTATGAAGAAAGTAACTGCCAATTTTCAAAACGATTGGTTGAAAACTTTTCAAACTAGTGTGTACGCAAGTTAAAAAAAAGTCGTTCTCAGAAAAACGCGTTTGAAAAAATAGCACGCTCGGTTATACACGTGGCGCGTTCGGGGCCTGAAGGAGAGCTACTCACTTTAAGGGAGGGTTAACGGTTTCAGCGTAAAAAAAAACACTTTTTTTGCGATTTTTTTTCTCAAATATGGATTGAGCAATTTTATTCGAACCTTTTGTACATTATTGAGCATACTTTTGACAATGTTGTGTAATTTTTTCATGCAGAAATATTGAAGCATAAGCCCGTAACAGAGCTTCCCCCGGAACGTCTTGAAAAAAAAACAATTTGCGGTGTTCACTATAACTCGGCCGGAAATTATCTGAAAATGAAAAACCATGAAAATTCAGTCAAATTATAATCAAATCTTCCCCCCAACGTTCTCTGATAATTTTTTTTTTTCATTTAAAAATTTTTGGCGGCCATCTAAAGTGTGAACTGTTATTTTCCACGAAAAATTCCGCGATTTTGTGGGTGGGAAACACCCTTAATGTAAAAAAACATTCAACTAAATAATTCAACTAAACGTTGGGGGGAGGTATTTTATATGTAGAAAATGTGTACAAAGTTTGAAATGAATCGGTCAAGCAGTTTTTAAATGGCAGTGAACACGGACTTTGAAAAAGTAGTTTTGAGAAAAACGCGTCTAAAGTTTATGAAGTAAAAAAGTGAAGAAAACAATTTTTTTTTTCAACTTACACAGAATCATCGATTCCAGCTCGTTTCTTCTTTTAAAATATTGTAGTGTATAGTATACACTATATACTATATACACAATAGCAATGAATAAACTGTATACCTGTTCGACAGCTGCACTGCTAGCCCGACCGCCCGCAGCTGTTAGAGGTATAGCGTTAAGGGATAACACCACTGTGACCCCCTGTTTTTTTTCACATTTTTCAAGAATTTTTTTTTGTGGGAAAAAAAAGAGATATTCGAAAATTTCTTTTGGGTTTTGTTCCTTGTTTATTAATGTATCAAAAAACTTTTTTTTCACATTTTTCACGCCGCATGGTGGCGCTGGGGAAACTCTCGCGTCAGGTGCTGTCATCTCCGCGGCACGCAGCAGAACTCTCTTCAACGTCGATCTGAAAAAAAATACCGAGTGTTTTCGTTAATAATATGATATTTTGAAGAGAAGTACATAGGGATTTGGAAAAATATTGTTTTAAAAAAAATAGGCACGCCTTTGAAATTAACTTTAATTTCAAAGGCGTGCCTATTTTTTTTTAAACAATATTTTTCCAAATCCCTATGTACTTCTCTTCAAAATATCATATTATTAACGAAAACACTCGGAATTTTTTTTCAGATCGACGTTGAAGAGAGTTCTGCTGCGTGCCGCGGAGATGACAGCACCTGACGCGAGAGCTTCCCCAGCGCCACCATGCGGCGTGAAAAATGTGTGAAAAATGTTTTTTGATACATTAATAAACAAGGAACAAAACCCAAATAAATTTTTCGAATATCTCTTTTTTTTCCCACAAAAAAAAATTCTTGAAAAATGTGAAAAAAAACAGGGGGTCACAGTGGTGTTATCCCTTAAAGGCCAGGAGATTAATAAGACAATAACTTCAAGAATATTGCTTAGATCGGTTTAAAATTTTAAGGACATATTCTTGAAATGTTAAACAATAAGATAAGACAAAGAAAAATTCGATTTTTCGAAAGTGAAAACCCTTACCCCGCCCTTAATGGCTTATAACAATAGAACGAGTCGGAATTTTCATTTAAAATTTTGCGAACATATTTTTCAATAGTTTTACTAACAATTTATGAAATAAAAAAAAATCGTTTTTTTGAACCATCCAACCCTATTTACCCCCTTAAGAGCATAACTCATACTCTACCACCCCTGTCACACCCACGCATCCATTCGTCTGGACATTTTTTTCTGCATGTGATTTTCCGATGTTTTGGAATATTTCGAACATAATGACATTGAAAATACGATGTTGTCTTTTTTTTTTTCTCACGAAAACAAAGCTTTCTCCATGAAGAAGCAATAAGGGTACGAAATTTAGGATCTGTAAATTTTTCAAAAGTAGCGCGCCCACAGAGAGTCAATTTTGTTTTTTCTTCTATCCCGGGCTTCTATGTAATGTTTTTCAGATATAATTCAAAAAATTAAATTCTTTGTACAATCTGCCCCCCCCCCCCTCCCCGCAGCTCCGCCTTCTAGTAGCTGTGCTAACCGGCATTCCCTCGTCCCCTTAATGAAAAAAAATACGTTACATGAAATTTACTTGAGAAATTCTTACTTGCTTGCCAAATTCTTATTTTCTTAACGAATTTTGAGTTACTCAACAAATTTTTCATTTACTTAGCAAATTTACTTAACAAATTTTTATTTACTTAACAAATTTTGTACTTACTTAAAAAATGTTCATTTACTTAAAAAATTTTGATTTACGTAACAAATTTGTATTTTCTAGACAAATTTTTATTTACCGAACAAATTTTTATATACTTGATAAAATTTTCATTAACTGACCAAACGTAAATTAACTTAACGAATTTAAATTAATTTAAAAACGGAAAGAAAAAACCGCAAATTTGAGTGATTGGAAAAAAGAAACATTTTTTTTTTTTTTTCGTTGGAAGAATAGAATATAATTGTGCCCGTGTGTGTATGGAATTAATGCTTCCTACTGGGACAGCCGTTTCTGTTTTATTCCCTTCAGCCGACGACGCCGAATCTAAACGGTTTGCGACGTTGTCGCGCGCTTTACGACTGCGAGGCCGACAACGAGGACGAACTATCGTTTCGCGAGGGTGAAGTTATAATCGTGACGAACGAACAGACCGACGATGACAATTGGATGGAGGGCGCGTTGGAAAGATCGCCGGAGAGACGAGGAATGTTTCCGATAAGTTTCGTACACATGCTGCAGGATTAACACACGGCAATTGTCAATACATTAACGAGAACGTCGAGCGCAACGTGTGTCGTAACTGTCGGTACCGTTGAACGTAAAAACTGTCGAAAATCAACAAATCCGTAAAGATCATACCACGAACGGCGAGCTCAAGCGTGAAACGCGTACGTTGATTATTCGAGATTTGTGAAATTTTCATCGATCAAACCGCCTGGGATTCCTTGAAAACAAGCAGACAAATACGTGGAAAACTTGTCAAAAAATTTTACGACGAGAAGAAAAAAAAAAGAAAGAAAAAGAAAAATTAGGATTTTCGAAAATGTTCGGAAAAAACGTGTCGAGCAGGTATATGCCTTAAACAGTTCTAATTACGTGGAAAAGGAAACGGTTTTTTTTCTTTCAAAAATCGACGCAATAGATCCGTCACGGTAGCGGACACGTGGAAAATTGAAAAGAAAAAAGGAAGAGCACAAAAAGATTTTTGAAAAATTAATGGAAAAAATTTGTCACCGTTTATTAAGCGGCAGTTCGAGAAATAAGGATTTTTCGAAAGTTATGGAAAAAAAAAAAAATTTTGTCTAACACGACATTTCTCAAAGGCTTTTCTCAGTAGGTGCGAAATTTGAAGAACGAAAAAAACGAAGGATTTTCAAAAGTTTCTTCCACAATTTTGACCGATCTGAGATTGCTCGAATAGTACGGGAAAAAATGAAAGAGAAAAGCTTTTCAAAAATCGATTAATCGAACTTAAACATTAAATTGACTTTAACTTACAATTAGTAGGAGGATATTAAAAAAAGGGAATTCAAAAAGTTATCGAAAACAATATGTCCGATCCGAGATTGCTTAAGCAGCGTTCGAGATATCCAAAAAAACGTGACAAACGTGAAAAATTTATGAGAAAAAATTTTCGAATACGCGAGGCCGTAAAGTATATCGGATTTTCATTAATCAACCAATGTGCGCGTTTCTCGCGATCCATGAAACGCGCATTTTTTAGATTATACCCGCGAGCCCGAAAGTTCGTACAGAATTCGTCAGGGCAGGATTATTGTAAACAGTCGGAAAAAGTGAGCGACGGTTTTTTTTTTTTTTTTCACGGACTTTCAAATTTTTCGAGACTAAATAATTTCACGTTATCGGAGCTTATAAAAAATTCGGTTGGAAGGGACATGAAAAAAATTCACGTCCGAAGGACTTGGAAAAATTTTCGACTAAGCGTGACTGCAAATTTTTTCCATCCTGGGACACAGAAGAAAATGTTGTTTTTTTTAGGAAGAAAACAACATTTCGAAAAAAAATTCGAGTCAACAGATAGAAAATATTCGAGTCTGTGGGACTTGGAAATTTTCGTATTATTTTCACTTTGAGTATTTTTTATTTATTTTTTCCAATATATCGCCATTCCCGCTAAAAAGATTATGCGCTATATTTCGACAAAGGGTCAGAGCTCGAGAAATCCGTCGTTGCCAGAGAAAAAGAATTAAAAATGCTTGGAATTCATATTATTATGAGAAAAAAAAAACCCGTTAAATACGTAAATTACATAATTCCTATAACGACTATCGCATTAGTCGTAAATGAAAATATATTTTTACTCGATCGAGAAAAGAGAGGGATCGATTTTGTAGATTAATCGAGAAATTTCAATTCAATCTGATTTTACCGTAATTTATTAATATGTACTTTGCGAATCGGATCTTACCACTCGATTAATTTCGGACGCGATCGCGCAGAAATTCACAGTTGGAGAGGAAAAAAAAAGTGATATTTAACATTTTCACTGTAAACTTGAGGCGCCCGAGTCAGAGGAAGAAAGTTACTAACTAAAAGAACAAGAACAACAACAAAAATTGATCATAACTACCGGTACGAAGTACACGCCATTTACACTTAGTTATTAAGAATTGTACGTAAACAGAGAGTTTAATGAGAAAAAAAGAAAGAAAAATTGTTCATAGGGAGCCTGTCGCCGTTCATAAACAACGTTTCCTTGTTTTGGAAAAACGGATTATAAATCACGGTGATGATGTAATCGCGACTGTCATTGACCGTTTTGGACGAAAGATTGGCAGGACCGCGGTTCTACAGATTCCAACTGTACACCTACCCAACTGTCACGACCGAACTGACACGAGGATACGAATATTTCGCAATATTGTCACGACAAAACTGTTCCCAAACCAAACTCTCACCATTAAAACTGTCACCGCACAAACTGTCACCACCCAACTCTCCCCGGTCTCTATTAGACACGTGCAGAATCTTCACGAACAAAACTATCACCGTCTAAACTGTCACGGTCTAAACCGTCACCATCTAAACTGTGACCGTCTGAATTGTCACCGCTTAAGGGAGAGGTAAGGGTTTCAGCGTAAAAAAAACACTTTTTTTACGATTTTTTTTTCTCAAATATGGATTGAGCAATTTTATTCGAACCTTTTGTACATTATTGAGCATACTTTTGACAATGTTGTGTAATTTTTTCATGCAGAAATATTGAAGCATAAGCCCGTAACAGAGCTTCCCCCGGAACGTCTTGGAAAAAAAACAATTTGCGGTGTTCACTATAACTCGGCCGGAAATAATCTGAAAATGAAAAACCATGAAAATTTAGTCAAATTATAATCAAATCTTCCCCCCAACGTTCTCTGATAATTTTTTTTTCCATTTAAAAATTTTTCGCGGCCGTCCAAAGTGTGAACTGTTATTTCCCACGAAAAATTCCGCCATTTTGTGGGTGGGGAACACCCTTAATGTAAAAAAAAATTATCTAAACGTTGGGGGGAGGTATTTTATATGTAGAAAATGTGTACAAAGTTTGAGATGAATCGGTCAAGTAGTTTTTAAATGGCAGTGAACACGGACTTTGAAAAAGTAGCTTTGAGAAAAACGCGTCTAAAGTTTATGAAGTAAAAAAGTGAAGAAAAAAATGTTTTCCAAGACGTTCTGGGGGAAGCTCTGTTACGGGCTTACGCTTCAATATTTCTGCATGAAAAAATTACGCAACATTGTCAAAAGTATGCTCAATAATGTACAAAAGGTTCGAATAAAATTGCTCAATCCATATTTGAGAAAAAAAAATCGTAAAAAAAGTGTTTTTTTTTACGCTGAAACCCTTACCTCTCCCTTAAGCGGTGACAATTCAGACGGTGACAGTTTAGATGGTGACGGTTTAGACCGTGACAGTTTAGACGGTGATAGTTTTGTTCGTGAAGATTCTGCACGTGCGGTGACGGTTGGTGCAAAATACAGTAGACGGCCTGACAGTGTAGACGGGGAACTATTCTGCTGCGTTACAGTTGCGTAGAATACAGTTGAGACCGTGACAGTTTGGACGGCGATAGTTTTGTTCGTGAAGATTTCTGCACGTGTCGAATAGAGATTCAGGAGAGTTGAGTGGTGACAGTTTGTGCGATGACAGTTTTAATGGTGAGAGTTTTTGGTTCGGTGACAGTGTTGTCGTGACAATATTGCGAAATATTCGTATGCTCGTGTCAGTTTGTGCGTGACAGTCGGGTAGGTGTACAGTTGGGATCTGTAGAACCGCGGTCCTGCCGAAAGATTGACGTAACGCGAAAGAAAAAATTTCCAATCATTTCCTTATCTTTTCTAATCGCAATTTTTTTTCGGTAATAAAACGATGAAAAATGTAACAAACGAAACGAGCATGGCTAATGAAATAATTCGCTACGTTTGATTTGTCAAAAATGTTCAATTTCAATTAAGAGTAACAAAAAAGACAATTAAAATAAACAAAACTGAAAGACATTGGCAATAATGGCCGATTCAATAATATTTCACGTTTAACAATAATTTTCTTCAATTTTCTTAATCTCAATGATTTCATCAATTTTAATTCAATTTTATTATCTCACCGATCGACATTTTAAATTCCCTTGAACCCACTATTTCCGTTCTACTCTACGAATTATCGGAAATATCAATGTTTGAACGTTCAAATTGCGGTTCTACCGATTCGCCAACCAAATGTCGTATCCTCCAATCGTTATTCCAATTTTGGTCACAAAGATTCGATTGGAAACACGAAAATCGACCTTTTTTTTTTCTTTCGCCAAACTCAAATTTCGTACTCTAATTTTTCTCGTCGAACCGCCGTTTCTCAATCGTGGCATCGACGCTCACGAACTCTAGCACAGTGATGTCGGATATCGAGGGTAAAGAGAGAATGAAAAAAAAAAAAAAAAAGTCTGAAATATAACGAGAGGAACGCTTGTATAATTTTTCAAATTCTGTTGGAAAAGGAAATCATGGCGCCTTTCATACTGCTCTCTCGATGTTCTTAATGCCTCACGCGTAAGGTGACATTAAATAAATGTTCATTCAACGTCATTATGCACGCTCAACATCGGGAACGTTGAAAAAAAATCTTATTTTTCAAGATTCCGGAATGGCGTTAAAAATACGTTTTTTTTTTTCGTTGTCACCAATGTCTTGCACATAAAATGACGTTGAACGAATGTTTATTTACAATCATTATATGTAAAAAAACGTCGAAGCTGGTAGAAATAGTCATTTTTAATGTTTGCTGCGAACTTTAGAGTTTCCTTTGTTTCATGGGAGCCGACTCGAAACAATTTTAAAACGAGCCGCCAGTTGGCGAACGCCCGAGACTTCATTTCCCGATATGACCTACTGATAAATATTTAATTCTCTTCGAACGATAAACGTTGATATTGCATGACACACACAACAAGTATTACTAGAATATTCGTCGCGAACGGGGAAAAAAAAATAAATAAATTAAAATGAAGAATTGTAAGAAAAGAAAAAAATCTTCAGAGCGTGTAAATTTTTTTTGTAATGCCATAATGTTTATAGTATATATAAATAAATATATATATATATATATATATATTTCATCTAGTAGATCAGAGGATTGATCAGTCACTAGATTCGTTGTAACGATGTTTAAAAAAATGAATAAACACAAGAGGACGAAAATTACGTTCGAATTGTAATGTTCGAGACCAAAGAAGTAAATAATGGGAAAAAAAAAAAAAAAACGAAAGCAAAAATGGATTGAGCAAAAAAAATGATGATCGAAGACGAGAGGCTCGAAATGTTGGTGTCGCTGTGTAAATACTTGTATGTATATATATTGAGAGACAAAGAGGCGCGCGTAAGAAGAAAAAAAATTACCCAAAAGTACGATCGATGTTTATAATCAATTAATATTAATTAATAATCGATATCACTGGAACCGTGATTAGAATGAAATGATATTTAAAAAGAAAATCGAGCATGTGAATAATGTAAGCCGTTTTAACGATTCGACGAACAAACAATCCTGACGTATTGAAGTTAACAAAAATATAAATAGATTTTACGTATTTATTAATCTTCGATAATTACGCGGAAGATTTTTTCAAATTAAAAAAAAAAATGCGAAAATTATATATTTGATGATTAGAATAAACGTTTGACCCTGGGTTTAGCGTATCTCGTGCGGTCTAGATAATAACGCCATCAAACTACCGACGCCATTCTCTATTCTAGAAACTCGTCGAATATACACGAAAGAAAAAAAAAATCTTCCGACACTATGGGTAAAAAAAAAAATTAATATATTCAATCTTCGTATGTAACGTTGTTCTGTAATAATGAAATATCGAAACGCTTGATATAAACGCGACAAAAAGTCACTCGTCCTAGATTAGTACTGTACGAAGATGAAGGAAAAAAAAGTGAAAAAAAAAACGGCATAACAATAAATAAGTATTTGTACTACACGAAACGATAATCTTGTATCGATATTGAAATTTAAAAAACAAAACAATATCTCACCGTTAAAATTGTGCACAAAGTCTTCTTGGGCGGAGAGCGACTTGAATCTTAAAAAGGTAAAAATAAAAATAAATGATAAACAATAATAAATGCTGTGTAGGGAGCTGTGTAAATCAGGTGTTCTTTGTTCATTCTATTTTTACCCATTTTATCCCGAGCAAGGCCAATTTCTCTCTGTTGGGCGATTGATTGTTTGTTTTTTTTATGCCTTTGTCGACACCTTGAGGCAAACTAAACGATACATAATACAATTTCGTTATTATAACTATTTTAGTAAAACACTAATTTAATACAATATAAACAATAAAGTAAAGTAAGGTGAGACGCAAGTGTGTCGGAACACACGCTACGAGGTGTGTAAATTAAGTAACGAGACTGATTTTTTTCATTTTTCTTTATTCAAATAGAATTACAATTTTATATTGTCAGCCTCAAAATAACTTCCTTCTAATGGGCGGGGTAAGGGTTTCAGCGTTAAAAAAAACATTTTTTTTGCGATTTTTTTTTCTCAAATATGGATTGAGCAATTTTATTCGAACCTTTTGTACATTATTGAGCATACTTTTGACAATGTTGCGTAATTTTTTCATGCAGAAATATTGAAGCATAAGCCCGTAACAGAGCTTCCCCCAGAACGTCTTGGGAAAAAAAACAATTTGCGGTGTTCACTATAACTCGGCCGGAAATTATCTGAAAATGAAAAATCATGAAAATTTAGTCAAATTATAATCAAATCTTCCCCCCAACGTTCTCTGATAATTTTTTTTTTCATTTAAAAATTTTTGGCGGCCTTCTAAAGTGTTAACTGTTATTTTCCACGAAAAATTCCGCCATTTTGTAGATGGCAAACACCCTTAATGTAAAAAAAAAAATTAAACTAAACGTTGGGGGGAGGTATTTTATATGTAGAAAATGTGTACAGAGTTTGAAATGAATCGGTCAAGTAGTTTTTAAATGGCAGTGAACACGGACTTTGAAAAAGTAGTTTTGAGAAAAACGCGTCTAAAGTTTACCAGGGGTGTTAGTTGAAATTTGCCGGTTTTTTCGATAAAGAAAACACTTAATTTTCAGAGGAATCTCAAAATTTTTTTATTCAAAGTATTGACCATTGGTTTCTACACATTTCGCTCATCTCTCAGGCAAATTATGGATACCATCCCAAAAAAACTTTTTCTCTTTCGAGGTAAACCATTCGACGAGCCATTTTTCGACTTCTTCAAAATTAGCGAAGCACTACTCTGCAAGGGAGTGTCCCATCGATGCGAAAAGGTGATAGTCGGACGGGGCGATGAGGTCTGGAGAGTACGGCGGGTGTGATAATATTTCCCAATTAAGTGTTTTTAATGTGTCTTTCACCAGTTTACCGGTATGAGACGGCGCGTTGTCATGTTGCAAGATAACTTTGCCATGTCTTCGGGCCCATTCCGGCCGTTTTTCGATCAATGCATAATTCAAATTGATCATTTGTTGTCGGTAGCGATCCTTGCTCACCGTTTCACCAGGTTTTAACAACTCGTAGTACACCACACCAAACTGGTCCCACCAAACACAGAGCATTGTCTTACGGCCAAAGCGATTTGGCCTTGCAGTCGATGGGCCGGCTTCACCAGGTGAAAGCCATGATTTTTTTCGCTTCGGGTTCTCAAAATAAATCCACTTTTCGTCCCCCGTGACAATTCGATGCAGAAAAGATTTCCTTTCGAATCGTTGAAGCAGCATTTCACAAACGGTTTTTCGATTTTCCATTTGTCTATCGTTCAGCTGGTGTGGCACCCATATCCATACTTTTGGATCTTTCCCATGGCTTTTAAACGTTGGCAAATTGCTCCTCGAGTCACATTTAGTGTTTCTGCCAATTTTTGTTGCGATTGGGTTGGATCAACATCCAATAACGCCTGCAATTCCTCGTCTTCGAACTTTTTCGCTGCACCAGGATGTTCATTGTCTGTCAAATCGAAATCTCCACTTTTAAATTGACGAAACCATGTCTCACATGTTCTAATCACTGGAGCATGTTCACCATAAGTTTCTACCAGCAACCGGTGAGCTTCAGCTGCTTTTTTCTTTTGATGAAATAAGAAAAGCAACGAATGCCGCAAATGCGATTTACTTGGAACGAAACTCGACATATTCACTGAGGTAAACGAATATGACGCTATTATTTTGGCGGAATGTGACTCGCGTATTTTTGTAGGTTAATGTCAATAGAAAAAAATGACATACATGCCAAATCATAGACATGTATACATATTGCTAGCGACATCTACTGGTAAAACCGGCAAACTTCAACTAACACCCCTGGTAAGTACTTTTGTCTTAGCAAGCTTCAACGTAAGACCATTTTCATACGCAACAGTGACATGCACATCGTGCTCAATACGGAATTTTTTCGTACCTTTCCTGCTCGGATACACTTTTCCGTCACTCATTGAAACTTATAAGCACTCTGAAATTACAAATGAACCGTTAGAACTTCAGCACCACACACAAAAATCATGATTACAAAAGAGAAAATTCTATCTTTCTTGTACATGTACTGACGCTAAACTAACGTACTTTGCTTGGAAATGCTTCTACCTTCCCGCCGGCCTGAAATTTCAATGAAAAACATTTCTTTTGGGCACAAAACTTTTTGCCTTGTTACGTCGTGACGTTTTCCATGGGACTTTTATTGTATTACTTTAACTTTACGTTTAACTTGGCGTATAATATTTTGCGCTCACTCGCAACGTAAATTCAGCACTCGAGCGGATGTTGCCGCTCGAATTTCTGCTTACCTCATTTCAGCTAAATTCATAAATTACCCGAGCTCTTAGACCGAACGATCGCAGAGCAAACAGTCATACCAAATCATGAGAACGGATGTTACCGCTCACATTTCTGCACACTCCACTTTTAGGCCAAACGCACGAATTACCTGAACGTTTGTTCGTTCGCTCGAGGAGCGAACGGTCAATATCAGATTTTCGCTGATTAATTTCCGGCGCAGCGAGGCTCGAGGCCTCGCGCGATATTCCTAACTTTTGGACCTTTTGAAGTCAGCACTTTTCGATTGCCGCTTCACGACAACCGAATGCACCTCCTATTAGTCAGTCTACACTCAACACTCGAAGCGAGAAGTCCGCTTTTAACATCTAAGCGACTCTAAGTCTTAATTCGACATTCGCGAGAGCAACAACTCTAGTAAAATCGTCCCCATTATACTCGGTACCTTTGTAACACTTAATAATATTTGCGAAGTATATTATACATTTATACAAACCTGTCACGATATCTTTATTGTATCAACTGTTTTGCGTCTACTGGAAATCAACATTTATATTCACAACTTGTCCGAAAAAAAGGTGATCAATTATACTCGACATCTCGATTTCAATCGTTAATCGGGAAACGAACCACGTGTCTCATTCACTCATTCCTAAATCGTACCCTATGCGTTTCCCCCATGACCTCCGAGGCGCCGCGTCCACGTTATTCGCCTTTTTACCTCTGAGTCGCCGCGCACACGTCTCCCTTTGTGAAACCCCCTGGGACGTAACAGCCTCATATTCTAGAAGATTCAAAGCATCTTTTAAGCCAATAAAAGAAAAAAACGTTTTTTCTGAAAAAAAAAAAAATCTACAGCGGTGTTGCCCCTTCATTTTTGTTTCCGTTTAGGAATGTGGACGGGCCGATTCGGAGGGGACGAAATGTCGCCGGATGAATGGACACGTGAAATAACAAATAAAGAGCATGAACGATCGTTTTATATTGCGTATGAAAATTTTTTATTGAAAAGTGGTATATATATATATATTTTTTTTTAGCTCACACTACAACGGCAGCGTATTTTTGTCTATTCAACTTTTTAACAGTACAAAAATTGCGTTTTTACACGTTGTCGGGCTTACACAACTAAATATTCAAGTTACCAACCGGATCGAATAGAAACACACGTTATTATTTTTCCCTCTCTTTCTTTCTTTCCTTCTCTGTCTCTCTCTCCCATTTAATTGTCGAAAAAGTAAACCGACTCGGAGGAAAAAAGGGACAAAAGCCTTTGCCAGAGATCATCGTACAGAAATAATTTTAAGTTTCACTCTTAATTTTCGTAATATTTTTTGTTTTTAGCCGTAGCTCGCTACCCGGGGGAATTGTCGAGAGAAATTTCGACCAGGCTCTCGATTATAGTGAGAAAACAAAAAGAAGTGGAAAAAAAAACGGTATTGTCGAAAAAGATGTTGAAAATTGTTTTTCAACATTTTCCACTTTCAACGAGTACCTGGTGTACAAAATGTTTTTATTTCTCGATCTAGTCCGCCCTCTCTCACACCCCCAGAATATTAATATTTATAATTACGTATCGTATATCGCATTCGTATATTAATATAACAATAGCCGCCGCCTCCGAAATGAGCCTAAACATCAAAATAGCGTTGACAATAGCGATTATTTTTCGTTCTCGATTTCATCAACACGTATTTTTTTTTCGTCATTTTCTTTTCTTTTCTTTTTTTTGTTTTTTTTTTTCGTCACCACAGCTGGTCGTCTATAAGTACAACTTTATATCTCGAAGAACATTTCTACATTGGTTTATATGCAAATTAAGGACCTCTACCGCCGGAGTGGTGCAAGAGAGATGGTCCGTGAAGTGGGGAGAAAAACCGAGATGTACACTTTTGTGTACATCTCATAAACAAAAGTGTGCCAAAACGCCGCAAACATTGCTTTTTTTTCCACGTTCTCAATGTCATTGCGCGTAAAATGACATTGAACAAACGTTTATTCAACGTCATTATGGATGCTCGACATTGGGAACGTAAAAAAAAACGTTATTTCGTCGAAAAAGTCCGTAAAAACGTTAAAAACCGTTTCCTTTTGTTCCTTCGATGTTCTCCGATGCCTCGAATATTAAAATGCCGTTAAACGAATGTTTATTCCAGATCACATTGTGTGTGAAAAACATTGGGGAAACGTTGAATAAAAAAGCGTCATTATTAACGTTTTCGCGAACTTTAGAAATCAATTTGTTTTACGGGAGCCCGCTCGTCGGAGCCAGTGTTTAAATCGACCGCCGGATGGGCGAAGGCCCAACTTCACTTTCCCGCAATTGGTACGCTATTAATTCGCGAATATATCGTGTACGCGCTATAATCGCATTCAGTAGGACGCGGAAGAAAAACCAAAAGAAAAAAATAAGATAAAGCAAAGCACAATGATCCAATGATCACGACACCGTTTCACGAAGATTGTTATTATTTGAAGAAAAAAGAAATAAAAAAAATACATATATGTATATTTATATATATATAGAGATATATATATATATATAGAGATATATATATATATATATATGGCGGCGACCAATTTTCGTCAGCATGATTATCGTGTTCAATTATAAATTCGTTTGGCAAATAAAAAAATCACTTGCCCTCCTCTGTTAGTTTAGGTCCTGCCTTTATATATAATACATTACCATAATTGTTGATATTTTAATTTTTTTTTTTTTTATTTCATTTCATTTATTCATTTCTTTTTCCACCTTTTCTTCCTCCCGTTATATTGAAATTAATTACACTGAACGAAATTCCTGAAATCGCGCAGGAACAGTCTTTTTGTTACGTCGCTTGCTTTGAGTTTTGTTTTTTGTGTTTCTTTTTTTTTTTTTTTAATAACTTTTTCAATTTTTTCATAGTAACTTGATGGGGCGGACGGGGCGATTCGTAAATTTGCTGAACTAATGCACAAAACGCCCTTCAGCAAGATTCATATGTCATTTGTGTGTGTGTGTGTGTGTATGTGTGTGTTTTTGTATGGATGGTTAAGAAAAATGAGATTTTTTTTTAATTTCATTTCGGACGACCTTTATGATTCGGGCTAAAAAAAAAAGGTACTCTTGAAATTATGCATGCTGTAGCGATTGAAAACGTCGTTTAATTCGAATTAATTTCCGATGATAAATATTAGGGGGAAAAAAATCGCTTATTTTCCCCTGTCTTTCGAGAAATTAAGCGATCGAACATTTTTTTTTTCGACATTCGTGAAATTTCGTAATAATTCACGAACCGTACACTTTTTTTTTCTACCGTGTCATTTCGTAAAGGGCGATTTTCCGGAAATTCTCAAATGTCTCGATCCGGCGAAATTTTTTCTCTCGTTTTATTCTTCAAATTTCGTGTATTTTCATCGTGGAATTATCGGAAAAGTTTATTTGAAATTAATAATTAGAAAAATTTAAAAAAATATCGTGAAATTCCGAAAAAAAAAAAAAAAAAAAAACAAGGGATGTTTCCGGAATTTCGTAAATCCGAAACGGTCCAGTACTGGAAACTTCGTTATAATCTGATATCTTAAACAAAGTCAAGCTATCCTTTCCACGAAGAAGAAAAGAAACCCAAACGAGATAAAAAATTCGAAATTTTCAAAAAAAAAAAATTCCTCTTTTTCATTAACGATCCCAGCGTACCTCTCTGTAAATACGTTTGAGACGTGTTTTTAATCATAATAACGTTAACAAATGACTGATAAAAGAAGAAAAAAAAACAACAAAAAAAAAACGTATCGTTTGACTAGCTTTTGTTCATCTCGCACCGGAGTTGATAAGGTTCTTTTTTTTTTTTACAATGTCCGCCCGTTGATTGTACGTCTGTTTTCGAATTGGTGTAGAAAAAAAAAAAGATGAAAAACAAAACAAAGTTTTCAATAGACAAAAAATCTTTCATCCCCCCTCCCCCAACGGAAATAAAATCAATGACTTATATCTTGGGTATCGGTAGATTGCTCGACGTGACTCGTGTTTCGAGTCAGCGTATTTCACAGTGGGCCCCCTTTCGCTGGGATAATTGTAGAGAAAAAAAAAAAAAAAAAAAAAAAAAACGAAAAAAGCGTTCCACCATGAGATAGGCTCAACATCAATTATCATCTAATACATAATGCTATAATCGGTAATAACCTAAAAATTACTACTATTACTTCCTTTATCTTAATACCATATTTTTTTCTTCTTCTCCCTCCTAATCGTTATTTATTTTGACAGGTTTTTTTTTTTTTATATCCCTTCCGCAGTCTTCCAAATGTTTTATATTCACGCGCGCGCTTCGGCAAAGATCTTTTTCGTTTTATCTTCCGAAAAGAGGGAAACTTCTCACTCGTCATCGACTACCAAGAGCGCGCGAAATAGTCAGTCTTTCATTGTTTTTTTTTTTTTTTTCTTCATTCTAATCAGTAAATTACGTTTTTTTTGTTTTCGTCCCGTTTCTCGCACGAAAAATATTACTAGAGTTCGCGGAGCTATTCGAAACGTTAATGCGTCATAATAATAAAATGTATGCTTATAATTTGAAGCCACAGATTTCGATGGTTAATTATCAAACGATCTTTTTTTTTTTATTTTTTTTCTTTTTCAGCGCGAATTTGTATTTTACACATCGTTCGTTGGATGTTCACGATACGTACTTTTTTTTGTGTGGTAAGGCCAACAGGTCAGTTTTTTTTTCTTCAAATTTCGGTCCTAATTCAAATCGAAAATTAAATCACGAAATTGAGTTTTAACGTTAAACGAACATGAAGTCCGGATTTTCGATCGAAATTCCAGTTCAAACCGCAAATTCCAATTGTAACGGGAAATTCATCGTTCGAAATAAATTTCCAGCTTGAGTCTGAATTGAAGGTCAAAATCGAGTACGTACGGGTTTCGAAAGTTTCCAAAAATTTTCGAAATTTTTGTCACAAAGCCCAAGGTCAAGTTCGAGCTTGAATACAAATTTCGAAGTACCACGTTAATATTCGAACGATCATTCGAATTTCAAAACACTGCAACGAGCTCCGAACTTTAGCCTTGAATTTTCGACTCAAGTTCAAATTGATTTTTCGACATAAGAATGTCGATTTGAATTGCTACTTATTTTTAGAGAAAAATTTTAGACTCAAGCGCGAGCTTCATTTTATAATACTCGAATTTGTGCTTCAATTTTAAACTTGATTTTAAACGTGAATTAGACTCAATTTTGAATTTCGTTTCTGAACTTAAATTTAGAACTCGAGTTCGTACCGATTTTCGACTTGAATTTCGACCGGAGCGTGAACTTGCTTTTCGACTTGAATTTCGATTCAAACTCGAACTCCTTTTTACACTCAAATTTCGACTTAAATTTGCAACTTTATTTTCGGCACAAATTTAAAAATTGAACTTAAACCTTTTCTATACTCAATTTTATACTCGAATTTGAACTTGATTTTAAACGGAAATTAGACTCGAGTTTGAACTTCGTTCCCGAACTTAAAAATTTTAAACTACACCCAAACATAACCGAGGCGTGTCTCCCATTGGTGATCGAAAAAAAAAAAAAAAAACGAAAAAAAAATTACGAAATCTGTGCACGAAGTACAAAGCATACGAGGTGAATTTGTCGACAAATTCACGACAGGATAGAAAAAAAAAAATTACAATGTTTCGATCTTTCCGTTGATCGCTCCATTTTTTTTTTTTCCTTTTTTTCGTACGTTTATCGATTTTTTCTCTATGCGATAAATGGACCTTCTGTAAATGGTAGCAATTCATTTAAATCTTTGTTTCTACGAAACGATGACTGTTTTTCGCTCGCCGAACCATTCTTCAGTACGTTATTATTAATTTTTTTTTTTTATTCTTCACATTTAATATTACGAGCCCTTGTGCTTTTGGTACGATTCAAGAGCGAAAAAAAAAAAAAAAAAAAAAAAAGTAGATTTCCTATATAAAGGATGAAAGTCGTGAAAAATATCTTCTAGCGAGAAATAAATGGTTTAAAAGATTTTAAAAAATCAGTCCGTTCCTTTAAAATAAGTATTACATTATATTAAATGATAATGCGTAATCAGAGGCTTAAAATCAGAAGAATTCCATTTCCCGGAAATGGATAACACAAAAACAATATTGCAAATATCGCACAGCTGTTCCATAATTTTTCTTTTTTTTTGCTTTCTTTTTCATCTCTCTTTCCTTTTTTGCTTTACTTTTAAATCAATATTTTTCCGTCCTTCGGATCCCCGTTCTCGGTTCCTTTTTTTATATCTTATCGTTAATTTTTATATAATATAATATATTCATATAGATGTGGTAAATTAGTTTGAATGAAAGAATCTATCTTTCTAGTAGCATTTGGCTTGCCAAATTCCGTCGATTCGTATAATATTACAATTGCGATTGAATGAATTCTTAAAAAAAGAAAAGAACGAAAAAAACACATCTATTTTTGTTTCTTTGTTTGCGTTTTTCTTTCTTTTTTTTTTTTTTTTCTTAATAAAATAAGATTCGTCATTCGACAAATCGTTCGTACGAAATTAATCAAGAATTTATTCTCTCGTTTTTTTTTTGTATCTCGCGTGATGTCTCAAAATCCCAAAAAAGTAGGAAACTTTTTCTTTCGTTTTCGATTTAACCCCCCCCCCCCCCCCCCCCCCCGGCCCCAATTCATGTGTGGCGACGATTCTCGTCTCGATTATTCGTTATTATCGCAAGTTTCGCGCGAAATTTTGTTCGCGTGTCGTTACCATGGCGATTCGTCGTTGACGAAGATGCAATCTTCCGTCAGAGGCTTACGTTTATTATTATTAAAGTTTTTTGTTTGTTTGTTAATTTAAATTATTAATGAACAATTAGGCCTCACCAAAACCACCGATTGCTTGCTCAGTCATTCGCAGGCAGAGTGATTCCAGACGAGAATTTATTTCCGGATCTGTTGTCTCGAGCGGATTACTCGACGGACTTATAAAGTGATCGCGTGGCGCGCTGTAAGTCCTCTGCAAGGTTCGTTGCAGTAACTGAAAATTTTTCGTAAGAGACGAAAATAAATGGGTAGATAAAAAAAATCCGATGCGTTATTTGTAATTAACGATGAATGAGCATTCGAAATGTTGATTAATTGGAGCGATGGAAAAGTAGGCTGGCAAGTTGAAACTTGCCAGTTGCCTCTTCGGAATTTTGCAACAAAGCTCAGAGCTTCCTGTATGAGGAATTATTATTATTTTTCGTGTTGGCTTCCTCGTGGAGGAAGCTTTAAGTTTTGTGTGCGATACCAAAGTAACTGGCAAGTTTCAACTAGGCTGCGTTGTTTTCCTGCTTGTTCTGTAAAATCCAATTTTTTGCGAATAACATAAAATGTCACAAAGCCGTAACCGTTTTATCGATTCTAGCGAAATTCAACCACAATTATCCTTTAAGGGCGGGGTAAGGGTTTTCACTTTCGAAAAATCGAATTTTTTTTTTGTCGTCTTATCTTATTGTTTAACATTTCAAGAATATGTCCTTAGAATTTTAAACCGATCTAAGCAATATTCTTGAAGTTATTGTGTTATTAAGGGAGGGGTAAGGGTTTCAGCGTTAAAAAAAAACACTTTTTTTGCGATTTTTTTTCTCAAATATGGATTGAGCAATTTTATTCGAACCTTTTGTACATTATTGAGCATACTTTTGACAATGTTGCGTTATTTTTTCATGTAGAAATATTGAAGCACAAGCCCGTAACAGAGCTTCCCCCAGAACGTCTTGGAAAAAATTTGTTTCTTCACTTTTTTACTTCATAAACTTTAGACGCGTTTTTCTCAAAACTACTTTTTCAAAGTCCGTGTTCACTGCCATTTAAAAACTACTTGACCGATTCATTTCAAACTTTGTACACACTTTCTACATATAAAATACCTCCCCCCAACGTTTAGTTAAGTTTTTTTTTTTTTACATCAAGGGTGTTTCCCATCCACAAAATGGCGGAATTTTTCGTGGAAAATAACAGTTCACACTTTAGATGGCCGCCAAAAATTTTTAAATGAAAAAAAAAATTATCAGAGAACGTTGGGGGGAAGATTTGTTTATAATTTGACTAAATTTTCATGGTTTTTCATTGTCAGATAATTTCCGGCCGAGTTATAGTGAACACCGCAAATTGTTTTTTTTTTCCAAGACGTTCTGGGGAAAGCTCTGTTACGGGCTTATGCTTCAATATTTCTGCATGAAAAAAATTACACAATATTGTCAAAAGTATGCTCAATAATGTACGAAAGGTTCGAATAAAATTGCTCAATCCAAATTTGAGAAAAAAAATCGCAAAAAAAGTGTTTTTTTAAACGCTGAAACCCTTCCCCCTCCCTTAATGACATTCCCATCTACGTGCAAAATGTCATCCCAAAATGTCATTAAGGTAGTAGTCTGGTAACTTGAGCCGATTTTTATGTCTTTTTTGGAGGGCGTTTTTTTGTAGGAAAATAAAATAACTCGTTTTGGATATTTAGGATGTTTTTATTTACATATTAAAGATACAAAAAAAAAATTTTTTTTAAATTTAATAGTTTATTATTATTATTATTGATCGAAGTTGGCACCTCGAAGTGGGCAGCCCGGGTCCTAACTTTTTTTCAACCGAACCGATTGCTTTCAAATTTTAACAGGCTACTATACACACTTATAGTTCTCGTCGGAACTACCGAGAAATTTTTTCGCCCCTAACTTTTTATTTTACAACCCCTTCTTTGCTAAAATAAAAGTACTTTCTTTTCCAAAGTCCGCCATTTTGTTATTTATTCATGAAATTTAACTTCAGTAGTTCCGACCAGAATGACATGTCTATAGATTAAGAATTATCAAGAATTTTTTATTTCAGATAACATCAAGAGCCAAAATCACCGGGGCCACCCACGCGCTTTTTTTTCGAACTGCCAACTTCGATCGAAAATAATAATAGTAATAAACTATTACATTTTTTCAAACACATTTTTTTTCGTATCTTTAATATGTAAATAAAAACATCCTAAATAGCCAAAACGATTCATTTTTATTTTCCTACAAAAAAACGCCCTCCAAAAAAGACATGAAAATCGGCTTAATTTACCAGACCACTACCTTAAAACAATCAAAACAGTGTTTTCTCTACTTCGACAAGTTTTTTTTATCACGTCTACAACGAGCGTGCACAGTCATGAAGAAACGAGGCATGGATCCTACAGTAAAGGAGTGCAATCTCCATACTCTGGGGCGGCATAAAAAATTCAGCAAAAAAGGTGTCGCTGCGGTCGCAAGTTGATCCGAGTGGAGTGAGCGACAAGTAAACTGTACGTGGAACCTTGCTGAAGCTAGGCACCTACGGTCAATATACAAATATCCACATGACCCTTCGGTATAATTGAGTGTAATCACGCGTCATCGTTATTATACAGTTTTATGAAACTTTTAATTACTGCCAATCTGTAAAAGTAAGGACATAGAATAGCATTATGTCGATTTTATAATACACTAACAAAAAGAAATAAAATAGTTTCGTAAAGGTTACAAAAAAAAAAAACAATGTGATTTATATTTAACGAAATTTAAAGTACAATAGGCGAGGAGATTGTGCATTGATTATTCCAGGATCAATAAATAACTATAAAGACATCCCAGTTAAAAAATACAGACGATGAGCGTGTAATAAATAATGAGGTAAACATCGGGTTTAGGCGAGCCCCCTCCGATTCCTTTCGTAATAGGCTCATCCGACGCGCTTTCGCACGCGCTATTTCTATGTTCTTACTTTAACAGATTGGCAGTAATTAAAAGTTTCATAAAACTGTTATATCAACGATGACGCGTGATTACACTCAATTACACCGAAGGGTCATGTGTATATTGACCGTAGGTGCCTAGCTTCAGCAAGATTCCACGTACAGTTTATTTCTTGCTCACATCACTCGGATCAACTTGCGACCGGAGCGACACCTTTTTTGCTGAATTTTTGAGGTCGCTTTTTTCGGCCGTTCCCCATTAGAGATTGCACTCCTTTACTCAAGGCTCCATGAAACGAGGGTCAGGAAAAATTGATCGATACAAAACAGACAATGTTATTCAACGCCGTCGGCAGACGGCGTCAGTCGGTATTTCGGGGGCTCCCGTACTAAGCCACTTCCCCGCTTTTCTCGTTTCAACTCATCAGCCTGTGGCCTAGCGCGAGAGTGTACTGTGGTGTAAAAAAAAATGTTTTGCTAGCGTCGACGCGTCTTCTTTTTTGCTTTGAATTTCCGATCGAGCTCCAAAAACAAATGATCATTCACCGTTAATTTTGTCCGTAGCTAAATGATCGAAACAACCATCCGCTCAATACGCATTATTGATTAACGATTAAATTTCGAAATTGGGATTAAACGTGAAGTTCGCGGGAACGCGAAGCTCCGTTGATTCGTTTGGTGATAAAAAAAAAAAAAAAAATACCCACCTCCATACTGGTCTCCTGCAGACTCGGTCTTTTCTCAGCAACGTGCAACTGACGCATATTGTTCTGATTCATAATGTGATTATGATTGTTCTGCAAGTACGGAGTGGAAATACTGTTTCTGTGCGGGCTGACCATAAAGCTGCTTATATGCTGATGCGGATTATTATGCACGTGTCCGAGATTCAAGCTCGGTTTTCTGCTGTGAGGATTGTGCTGCTGTTGGACACCGCAGAATCTTCGATTGCCGTAACTGTAGCTGTTCTGCCATCTTATTTCAATGACGAAACGGACGAACAAACGAAAATACATAAAAGTGTATAAATAAATATATTAAGGTAGTAGTCTGGTAACTTAAGCCGATTTTCATGTCTTCTTTGGAGGGCGTTTTTTTGTAGGAAAATAAAAATTAATCGTTTTGAATATTTAGGATGTTTTTATTGACATAGTAAGATACAAAAAAATTTTCTTGCGAAAAAATTTAATAGTGTATTATTATTATTATTACTGATCGAAGTTGGCACCTCGAAAAAAAAGCGCGTGGGTGGCCCCGGTGACTACTGAAGTTAAATTTCATGGATAAATAACAAAATGGCGGACTTTGGAAAAAAGTTTTTTTTTACAAAGTCCGCCATTTTGTTATTTATCCATGAAATTTAACTTCAGTAGTTCCGACCAGAATGACATGTCTATAGATTAAGAATTATCAAGAATTTTTTATTTCAGATGACATCAAGAGCCAAAATCACCGGGGCCACCCACGCGCTTTTTTTTCGAGGTGCCAACTTCGATCAATAATAATAATAATAATAAACTATTAAATTTTTTCAAAAAATTTTTTTTTTCTATCTTTAATATGTAAATAAAAACATTCTAAATATCCAGAACGATTCGTTTTTATTTTCCTACAAAAAAAACGCCCTCCAAAAAAGACATGGAAATCGGCTTAAGTTACCAGACTACCTTAAAGAGACAGTTACTATAAAGTTAAGTCGCGGAGATAGATACAGTTTTTCAAGCACTACGAAAAAAAAAAAAAAAAAAAAAAAAAACGCAAAATCAATTGGCGAAATTACAGTTTTCACAAATTCTTCGATAGCAAATTCGACGCGATTATTATTCCGTCGTGTTTAACCGCGGTTTCTGTAGAGACTTTTAGTAAAAACTATTAAAAATTGCGGGACTGCTTCCGCTTTTCTCAGCGTTGAGTTTTGAATTTTGTCTTGTGTCTCAGCGTATCGCGGTAATTAAGTTGTTCATCTTTCAACAATAACACCTACGATCACTAACTTCGGGAGTTCGATAATTTTCAAATACACCATTGGTCAAAATTTACACAATTCCGATTTGACTTCTATCCGTTTATTGAGGAAAAAAATAAGCGCACGAAATTTGCAGCTAGTTTTTTTTTTTCAAAATTGCTCAGGGCGCGGATTCCGTTGCTGTAAAAACGATCTGAACAGTCCGGCTCGCGATGAGTGAATCGCTGAGAAGGCATAGACTGTTTCTTTGAATCGTGAGAAATAAAATATTTTATCAATTTGGTCACTATTTTCCGGGACAATAATTTCGATTGGTCCGCCATTCTCACATCTCATTGCGCACAGTCCGAGGAATTTTCGTGAAAAATTACAGCCCCGTATGTCAACTGGCTTTTGAGAAATAAATTATTCAATATTTCGATGATTCACAAGAATTTGCGAATTCCCTCTTTTACATTATTTCCACGACTCGTCGACGAGTTGAAAAAAATACAAAAATCCTTGTCGATATAAATAGATCGACATTTTCTGAAAAAAATTATTAGTTTCCGTGTGTGGGCGGTTTTACCCCTTGAAATCTCGTTCGAAGGAGAAACAGTCGTGCAATTTCAGTCTTCTCCCGAGTGAATGTGAACTTTTATTTTATTTTTTTCCTGAAAAAGCACATTCATTTTTTTTTTCTACAAACTGATTTTTCTAGCGAGTGGCACGAAGGGGATGATCATGAAATCGACATCATAAAGTTCGATTTTTCTTTCTCTCTTAATCCAGTATTTTTTTCCCCGACACTTCATCCCGGAAGTGAAATACGTTCTGTACTATTAGTACACTATTAGTACACTATTGGTTTATAAGAAACTAGCTGTGCCCCGCGGTTTCATCTGCGTTAAATTTGGATTATACATTCATGCTATAATCTTTGTTCCTTAGAATTATAGCATGAAGTTATATGGCCTAGGGCATTCCCAAATGAACGGGTTTTCTAATGAAAAAAGAATTTTTCAAATCGAACTAGTATTTCTTGAGATTAGCGCGTTCAAGCAAACCAACTCTCCATCTTTATTATAGTAGTGTAGATTAGGGCGATTTTTTTTTTCGACTATTTTTTTCCTCAGTCCCCACTTGAAATTTTGTTGGATATGTCGAAAAAGAAATTCCCTGAAAGTTACAGGCCTTAAGGGCGGGGTAAGGGTTTTCACTTTCGAAAAATCGAATTTTTTTTTTGGTCTTATCTTATTGTTTAGCATTTCAAGAATATGTCCTTAAAATTTTAAACCGATCTGAGCAATATTCTTGAAGTTATTGTCTTATTAATCTCCGGGCCTTTAACGCTATACCTCTAACAGCTGCGGGCGATCGGGATAGCAGTGCAGCTGTCGAACAGGTATACAGTTTATTCATTGCTATTGTGTATATAGTATATAGTGTATACTATACACTACAATATTTTAAAAGAAGAAACGAGCTGGAATCGATGATTCTGTGTAAGTTGGAAAAAAAAAATTTTTTCTTCACATTTTTACTTCATAAACTTTAGACGCGTTTTTCTCAAAACTACTTTTTCAAAGTCCGTGTTCACTGCCATTTAAAAACTACTTGACCGATTCATTTAAAACTTTGTACACATTTTCTACATACAAAATACCTCCCCCCAACGTTTAGTTAAATTTTTTTTTCTTACATTAAGGGTGTTTCCCACCCACAAAATGGCGGAATTTTTCGTGAAAAATAACAGTTCACACTTGAGATGGCCGCCAAAAATGTTTAAATGAAAAAAAAAAAATTATCAGAGAACGTTGGGGGGAAGATTTGATTATAATTTGACTAAATTTTCATGGTTTTTCGTTTTCAGATAATTTCCGGCCGAGTTATAGTGAACACCGCAAATTGTTTTTTTTCCAAGACGTTCTGGGGGAAGCTCTGTTACGGGCTTATGCTTCAATATTTCTGCATGAAAAAATTACGCAACATTGTCAAAAGTATGCTCAATAATGTACAAAAGGTTCGAATAAAATTGCTAAATCCATATTTGAGAAAAAAAATCGCAAAAAAGTGTTTTTTTTTACGCTGAAACCCTTACCCCTCCCTTAATATTAATTCTAAGTACTTTCCCTTAGCGTGAAAAGATTTTCCATCTAAATAACATGTAAATCGAATTTTTTTTTCGAAATTCTATAACTCAGCCGCATTTTATGCTATCATATTGTTCTTGGTTTCGATTTACTCGGAATAAAACAATCTAGAAAAGTGCCTATTGCGGCGAAAGTGTAAATTGTACTGGTTGAGTTGGTACGGGTCACTGAAGTTGATTTTCACCCAAAATTCTCGTTTTTTTGCTGTTATCTCCGAAACAATTGACTTTACGAAAAAAATGTATACGGAAAATTTGTTGGAAATTTAATTTCCTACAAAAAAGGTCCTATCGAACCAATTGCTTAGATTAATATTTCTTGAGATATTGAACTTTATTTTTTTTTTATATTTTTTTTTTTAATATTTCATATTTTATAAATTTTATACTACTCATAAGTTAACGTTCAATATCTCAAGAAATATTATTCCAAGCAATTGGGTCGATAGGACCTTTTTTGTAGGAAACTAAATTTCCAACAAATTTTTCATTTACATTTTTTTCGTAAAGTTAATTGTTTCGGAGATAACAGCAAAAAAAAACGAGAATTTTGGGTAAAAATCAACTTCAGTGACCCGTAACCAACTCACCAGTACAATTTACACTTTCGCCGCAAAAGGCACTTTTTTAGATTGCGTTAATTCGAGTAAATCGAAACCAAGAACAATATGATAGCATAAAATGCGGCTGAGTTATAGAAATTTGAAAAAAATAAATAAAAATTCGATTTACGTGTATTTTAGATGGAAAATCTTCTCACGCTAAGGAAAAGTACTTAGAATTAATATTAAGGGCTGTAACTTTCAGGGAATTCCTTTTTCGACATATCCAACAAAATTTCGGGTGGGGACTGAAAAAAAAAAAAATAGTCGAAAAAAAAAATCGCCCTAGTGTAGATACAAGGAAATAGTGCAGCAGTCATGTTTGTTTTTCTCGATTCAAAGTAACAGTCTATGACTTTGCATTCCACTCATTGCGAGGCAAGACTCAGATTGTTTTTAGAGCACCGAGATTATGCTTAACGGACCCTAACTATGCTCAACGGGTATTTAAATCCGATTGAAAAAAAAAAATTGTTTCAAGTGTGCGAAATATTTTTTTTTCCGTCATCAAATTCACGACGAAATAATATGCCGTTTTATTTAATTTATTTATCGTATTTCTTCGTATTTCTAATTGTTGCATGAAAAATCTTGTTGCTACTCACTTTGGCGCGGGTCTAGGATTTCCAAGACGACTGCGCCACTGTTGAACTTTTTCCTTTTGATTTGGCGTGAAACAATCGTGCTGCAATACTTTTTCCAAAATATTGACGCAGCCGCAAATGACACCGTCGTCGACGCTCTCGAGCGCCAATCTGCTGCACACTGGGCGCAAAAGAAAAATTATTTTTATTTATAAAAGGGTAAAGCAAAGCAAAAAAAACTGGATATCGAATGATTAAATGGTATTTAAGTACTTCGCGACTTGAGTTCTTGAAAATTTGATAAAAAAAAAAAAAATCGAGCATATGAAAGACGCCGAGAACATTGATTTTGCATATTAATAATGGGACAAAAGTTGTTAACAAAAATAATTACGAAAAAATATTAATGTTCGACCGATCGGCGGTAAACTCTTTTTGAATTTTCTTACGCCAATGAATTCGCTAATTTTCTTCGAGGCGCTCGCGAATTTACTATGGAATTGTCTATCATTTCGAATTTCAATTTTTTAGATATTTATGAAAAATCGCAAATTTTCAATATGTTTTTTCTGGACGTGATTTTTTACGATGTTTCGGAACATTTTAAACCCAATGACATGAAAAACACAAGGTTTTTTTTTTTTTTCATGAAGCTCTGTATGAGGATGCAAAATGGCTGATTCGGTCATGGCGGATCGAAACGAGAAAATCAAGTAAAAAGGCTCTGGTCATTCTCGAAAATCAAGTGGAAATTTTTCAAAGCCCCATTGAAACGTATTTATGGACGGGATCGCGGTCCATGCTCGGGAATTCAATAAAATAAAAAAAATGTTCAAACACCGATTACAATGAATTTATCGATGGGATCTCGGATCGATGCTCGAAAATCTCGTTGAAATTGTTGTACTAACGTTTTCCAAGAACCCTGGTAAACTGCGCCGCGATATCTTGATGATCGTTCTCTTGACTCGGTCTGAGGGGCGTCGTGAGAATGGTATTGAGCTCGTCGAGCGCGGTGACCAAGAGCGCCGGTCCCTGCGAGAATGAGGCAGTTTGATTGGCATCGCGGGTCGGTTGCAAAAGATCCTTCTCCAAATTGAACAGCGTCGTATAACGCTGCTGCAATTTCGTTATCGAAAGTGCCAATTTGTGTCTTGCGCCCTTTGTAACGCCCTGATCGGCCAATTGATCCTCGGTTAGATTCAGCATTTCGTCGTAACTCATCGTCGCAAATAGATAGCTGTATTTGTGTAAACGAAGCGTCTTCAACCACGCTGGCACATCTGCGAAAAGGAAAAAAAAAATATATATATAAATATATTGCTGCAAGATTAATTTTTATAGAAAATTTTTTAAAGTTATGAAAAATTCTTAGAAAAAAAATAAATAAATATATAATAATCTTTCGGGAACCTCGCATTCCACTGCTGAGTGCGCGAGTCGATGCTTCGTCAAGACGACCCTCGCTGCCGCTACTGGGACACGAACTCTGCGGGCTCATGGGACCAAGTCCAATAAGGCTGCCTGAAATAGAGAAAAATAAGACAATTCACATTTCGTCCATTGCGACGCGTCATTGTAAAATGGACAATGATTAAAGGACCAGCCGCCCATTATTTCGGCAATGATTAATGTTCACGAATTATCCATTATTTTAATAATGTGTAGCGTTAATAGATCAACGATTTATTATTTGTTTTTTTTTTTTCTTTGATAATCGACAATGACCACCGACCGATGATCCATTATTTTATTAAGGGCGGGGTAAGGGTTTTCACTCTCGAAAAATCGAATTTTTTTTCGTCTTATCTTATTGTTTAACATTTCAAGAATATGTCCTTAAAATTTTAAACCGATCTAAGCAATATTCTTGAAGTTATTGTCTTATTAATCTCCTCGCCTTTAACGCTATACCTCTAACAGCTGCGGGCGGTCGGGCTAGCAGTGCAGCTGTCGAACAGGTATACAGTTTATTCATTGCTATTGTCTATATAGTATATAGTGTATACTATACACTACAATATTTTAAAAGAAGAAACGAGCTGGAATCGATGATTCCGTGTGAGTTGGAAAAAAAAATTTTTTTTTTCACTTTTTTACTTCATAAACTTTAGACGCGTTTTTCTCGAAACTACTTTTTCAAAGTCCGTGTTCACTGCCATTTAAAAACTACTTGACCGATTCATTTCAAACTTTGTACACATTTTCTACATATAAAATACCTCCCCCCAACGTTGAGTTAATTTTTTTTTTTTTACATTAAGGGTGTTTCCCACCCACAAAATGGCGGAATTTTTCGTGGAAAATAACAGTTCACACTTTAGATGGCCGCCAAAAATTTTTTAATGAAAAAAAAAATATATCCGAGAACGTTGGGGGGAAGATTTGATTATAATTTGACTAAATTTTCATGGTTTTTCATTTTCAAATAATTTCCGGCCGAATTATAGTGAACACCGCAAATTGTTTTTTTTTCCAAGACGTTCTGGGGGAAGCTCTGTTACGGGCTTATGCTTCGATGTTTCTGCATGAAAAAATTACACAACATTGTCAAAAGTATGCTCAATAATGTACAAAAGGTTCGAATAAAATTGCTCAATCCATATTTGAGAAAAAAAATCGCAAAAAAAGAGTTTTTTTTTTACGCTGAAACCCTTACCCCTCCCTTAATGGATAATACTGAGGGAACAATTGTTCACTACTTTGTTGATGGATAATGGATCTATGGATCTACTTTGTTGATGGATAATGGTAACGGATCTATTATTCTTTACTTTGTTATTTCGGGTAATGGTTAAGGTAGTAGTCTGGTAACTTGGGTTCGAAAAATCGAAAAATTTTTTTTTCCTTAATTTTAAAGTACAATGTCTTGAGAATATACTGTGAAAATTTCAGACCGAAATTCGAAATACTTCCGGAGTTATAATGAGTTTTCGAATTTTAAACGCGTTTTTCTGATCAGCCCGGGTCCTAACTTTTTTTCTACCGAACCAATTGCTTTCAAATTTTAACAGGCTACTCTACACACTTATAGTTCTCGTCGGAACTACCGAGAAATTTGTTCACCCCTAACTTTTTATTTTACAACCCCTTCTTTGCTAAAATAAAAGGACTTTTTTTTCTCCAAAGTCCGCCATTTTGTTATTTATCCATGAAATTTAACTTCGGTAGTTCCGACCAGAATGACATGTCTATAGATTAAGAATTATCAAGAATTTTTGATTTCAGATAACATCAAGAGCCAAAATCACCGGGGCCACCCACGCGCTTTTTTTTCGAAGTGCCAACTTCGATCAACAATAATAATAATAAACTATTACATTTTTTCAAAAAATTTCTTTTTTGTATCTTTATTATGTAAATAAAAACATCCTAAATATCCAAAACGATTCATTTTTATTTTCCTACAAAAAAACGCCCTCCAAAAAAGACATGAAAATCGGCTCAAGTTACCAGACTACTACCTTAATGGGCATAGGAGCAAAAATCGACAAACCCAACAAAAATCGTACATTTTGATAATCGATAATGGTGAGGGAGCATTAATTGTGCGTTAATTTGCTAATGGACCCAACAGTCTATAATTTAGTTAATGGTTTATGATGATTGACTTCTTATCCGCTATTTTATCAATGAATAATAGTGAGAGAAGAATTGTTCACTGCTTTGTTAATAGAAAATGGTAACGGACCTATTATTCGCTATTTTGGTAATGGTTAATGGGCATAGGACTAAAAATCGATCATTTTGATAAATGGATAATGGTGAAGGACGAATTGTCGCTTATTTCGGTAATGGGTGATAATCAGGGCTCGCATCTCGTTGTTCTAAAAACAATCTGACAGCCTGGCTGGCAATAAGTGGACTACTGAGAAGACATAGACTGTTTCTTTGAATCGAGAGAAACCAAAGTGTCTGCTACTCTTTCTTATTCTTTAATCGGTCACTTTTTTCCAGGACAAAAATCCTTACTTTGTCCTCCATTCTCACATCTCATTGCATGTAGTCCGAGGAATTTTTGTGAAAAATTGCAGTCCCGAAAGTCAACTGACTTTCGAGAACTGAATCATATTTCGATAATTTACAAGAATTAATAAATTTCCTTTTTTACAACATTTCTACCACTTACCGACGACTTGAAAAAAAAAAAAAATACAAACATCCTAGTCCGTGTAAAATGGTCCAAATTTTCCGAAAAACACGTAAGTTCCCCTATGGGGGCGATTTTTACCCCTTGAAATCTCCTTTAGAGAAGAAAAAGTCGTGCATTTCAGTCTTCTCCAGAATGAAAATCGATGTTTATTTTTTATCTTGAAAATGAACATCTTTTTTTTTCCTGCGAGCTAACTTTTCCAGCGAAGGGATCGAACGGAATGATTAATGAAATCGACTTCATAAAATAAGTTATATATTTTTCATCCAGTCTTTTTTTCCCGACACGCCATATCCCAGATGAAGTAAAATACGTTCTGTACCAATAATGTATCAGAGGGACCGGAAAGTAATGTCGTATTTTCCGTAATATGAAAATAAATTTATTTTCCTTCGAAATATTATTTTTAATAAGTGATAAAGTCGCCATCTCTACCAACGACCTTCCGCCATCCAGTGAGTAAATTTTCAATTCCTGATCGGTAGCATGTAGAAGGTTTTTGATTTTTAAAAGTGTAAGAAGTTCGATTTTTACCTCTTGTACATTTAAAAAAAAAAATTTCCACTTAAGGGGGGAAATAGGGTTAGACGGTTCAAAAAATCGATTTTTTTTTAATTTCATAAATTTTTGGTAAAACTATTGAAAAATATGTTCCCAAAATTTTAAATGAAAATTCCGACTCGTTCTATTGTTATAAGCCATTAAAGTGAGTAGCTCTTCTACAGGCCCCGAGCGCGCCACGTGTATAACCGAGCGGTACTATATTTTCAAACGCGTTTTTCTGAAACCGACTTTTTTTGAACTTGCGTACACGCTAGTTTGAAAAGTTTTCAACCAATCGTTTTGAAAATTGGCAGTTACTTTCTTCATAGTATTGCGCTCTATATGAACCTCAAATCGGAATATTATCATTATTTAATATAATTTTTTTTTGCAAATAAAGTTGTAAAAAAATGGCAAAAAATTATGCTTTTTTTGTTTTGACCCCTGTAAAAAATTCAATTTTCTATTTTTTTTATAGCATTTGGGTTCATATAGAAGAGAGACATATAATAAAAGTAAATTCCAACCTCGTTTGATTTCAGATGAAAATTGCGGCTTCCAGAATGTACGCAAAATGCTGAGTCTGATTGTGACCCGCAATATGGGGTCGCTAATATCGTCGGTGTTTTTCAAGGAAATTCTTCAAAAATTTTATAGTATATACTTAAATATATGTATAAAATATTCTCAAAGTTTCAATAAATTATATTCATTTTTTATACTATAAAAAAATTCATGAAAATCATTGAGAAAACGCTGTCCTAACCCTATTTCCCCCCTTAAGAAATGCTGCATTGCCTGAACATATGGTAACCAGAGGATACATCAGGTGAATGAGGTGGGTGCGATAACACTTCCCAACCTAACACTTTGATTTTATCCTCAGTTTTTTTTGCGGATTACTATCGGGCATCGTCGTGTTGTAAAATAACGCCCTTTCTGTTAACAATAGCCGGATACTTATTAATCAACAAAGGTCAGTCGTTATGGTTCGGTCCCGATTTTAGAACCTCGAAATGGATTATGCCATGCAATATTCCACCAGCACACAAAACAGAACCTTTTTGGGGTGTAAATCCATATTTCGGTGTAGCCACTGGAGCTTGCGTTGAAGAAAGCCAGTCTTTTGCGTTTAACATCATCATAAAAAATTCATTTCTCATCACCCAGTAACCAACCGTACAAATAGTATACTAATTTCGAGAGGGGGGGGGGGGCTGTAATTTTTCACGAAAAATTCCTCGGACCAAACGCAATGGGATGTGAGAATTGCGGACCGATCGAAATGAACCACCTTTTCGAAAACCTAAAAATCTCGAAATTTCAAATGGTCATAACTTGGCTCCCGTTTCATCGATTTTGGGTTTTAACGAGTGTTTTCAAAACGTCTCGAGTAGACTTAGAGAATGGATTCTTGATCATCCCGATATCTCAATTATTGTAGCCGCGAGAGCAGGTTGAAAATCGCGCGAAAAAATGAGAAGGGGTATGTACGGAGAAATTCGCAAAAATCGATGGTCCGACTTTAAAAATCTGTGAAAAATCGAAAAATAATGATAGCACAATGATTCAAGCGCCATTTTGAAGGGTTTTCGATCACGAAAAGAATGAGCACAGAGTGGGGTTCCAACTTCATCGGGAAGCAACGTTACAGCGATTTTATTGAAGCCAGTTCTTTTTCGCCGAAATGCAAAAAAAAATTTTGAATTCTTTAAATTTTCTTTTAGGACGCTATATCGATGTATCTTGACTCGCTGATTACTAATTCAGTACCCGTTTCCTTGAGAAATTCGAAATTTCATTGAAAATCGTCCAAAAAGTGATTTGTTTCGTTTTTCGCCTTTTTCTCATTGAAATATTGGCATTTCGACTAAAAGCGGTGTTATTCGTGATCAGCGAAATTTCATTGAAAAAAAAGTGACTGAGTTGACAAAGAATAATGCATATAAGAAAGAGTGTAGGAGTCACTTTAGTTTCTCTCGATTCAAAGAAACAGTCTGTGCGTTCTCAGCGGTCCACTCATTGCGAGCCGGACTATGGAGATTGTGTTTTCGAGCACCGAAAACCCGGTTCGGGTTGCTGTTAAGAGCGGGGTAAGGGTTTTCACTTTCGAAAAATCGAATTTTTTTTTGTCTCATCTTATTTTTTAACATTTCAAGAATATGTCCTTAAAATTTTAAACCGATCCAAGCAATATTCTTGAAGTTATTGTCTTATTAATCTCCTGGCCTTTAACGCTATACGTCTAACAGCTGCGGGCGGTCGGGCTAGCCAGTGCACTTTAGACGCGTTTTTCTCAAAACTACTTTTTCAAAGTCCGTGTTCACTGCCATTTGAAAACTACTTGACCGATTCATTTCAAACTTTGTACACATTTTCTACCTATAAAATACCTCCCCCCAACGTTTAGTAAAATTATTTTTTTTTTACATTAAGGGTGTTTCCCGCCCACAAAATGGCGGAATTTTTTGTGGAAAATAACAGTTCACACTTTAGATGGCCGCTAAAAATTTTTAAATGAAAAAAAAAATTATCAGAGAACGTTGGGGGGAAGATTTGATTATAATTTGACTAAATTTTCATGGTTTTTCATTTTCCGATAATTTCCGGCCGAGTTATAGTGAACACCGCAAATTGTTTTTTTTCCAAGACGTTCTGGGGGAAGCTCTGTTACGGGCTTATGCTTCAATATTTCTGCATGAAAAAATTACGCAACATTGTCAAAAGTATGCTCAATAATGTACGAAAGGTTCGAATAAAATTGCTCAATCAATATTTGAGAAAAAAAATCGCAAAAAAAGTGTTTTTTTTTTTACGCTGAAACCCTTACTCCTCCCTTAATGGGTAAACGGTGACGAATCAAAGAAAACATTGTCGCGGTAATGGCTAATGGCGAGTGACCAATTAGACATTATTGTGCGTAATGGATAACGGTAAGATAACAATTATCCATTATTACGCTATCGTGTTATGGTAATGAACCAAATTGTTCATTTGTTAAGGTAGTAGTCTGGTAACTTAAGCCGATTTTCATGTCTTTTTTGGAGGGCGTTTTTTTGTAGGAAAATACAATGAATCGTTTTGGATATTTAGGATGTTTTTATTTACATATTGCAGATACACAAAAAAATTTTTTTTTAAATTTAATAGTTTATTATTATTATTATTATTGATCGAAGCTGGCACCTCGAAGTTGGCAGCCCGGGACCTAACTTTTTTTCTACCGAACCGATTGCTTTCAAATTTTAACAGGCTACTCTACACACTCATAGTTCTCGTCGGAACCACCGAGAAATTTGTTCACCCCTAACTTTTTATTCTACAACCCCTTCTTTGCTAAAACAAAAGGACTTTAGCGAAGAAGGGGTTGTAAAATAAAAAGTTCGGGGTGAAAAAATTTCTCGGTAGTTCCGTCGAGAACTATAAGTGTGTAGAGTAGCCTGTTAAAATTTGAAAGCAATCGGTTCGGTAGAAAAAAAGTTAGGACCCAGGCTGCCAACTCCGAGGTGCCAACTTCGATCGATAATAACAATAATAATAAACTATTAAATTTTTTCGAACAAATTTTTTTTTGTATCTTTAATATGTAAATAAAAACATCCTAAATATCCAAAACGATTTTCATTTTTATTTTCCTACAAAAAAACGCCCTCCAAAAAAGACATGAAAATCGGCTCAAGTTACCAGACTACTACCTTAATGGCAATCGATCATATTATCCTATTATTTCAGCAACGATTCACGATAATTCGACGCGTCATTCGTGATTATTCCAATTGTTATAATCAATCGCGTACTTGAGTTGTCGCCGGAAACGCTGAAACTTCGTGGCTTGTGTCTCGTCGAGCTGTTGGTGTTGTTACTACGTTCGACAACCTCGAGATGATGTGGTGGGGCGACAGGCGGCGTAAGACTGTTTGAACGACGCTGTCGACTGACCGGCGGCGGAAATTGTACGTTGAAAGTCGTGCCCGGTTGTGATGTGAATAAGCTCGTTTGTTTACTCGGCTGTTGGTGGTCGCGCTGCTTCGTAGATCGTTGCCAAGCGTTGTCCCATCTGAATTAGGAAGACAATACGAAGAAACGTAATATTGGTGATAGCTTTCGAGCGTGCGCTCGATAATCGGGGCCCCGGATCTCGGTGCTCTAAAAACATTCCGATAGTGTTGCGCGCAATGATTGAAACGCTGCGAAGCAATAAACTGTTTCATTGAACCGAGAGAAACACCAGTGACTGTCACACTTTTCTCATGTGCGGCATTCTTTATCAGCTCAGTCATTTTTTTTTCCAGGACACCAACATTTTTGTTTGTTCGCCATTCTGAAATTTTTTCACAAAAATTCCTCGGACCACGCACAATGAGATGTGAGAATGGCGGACAAATTGAAATGTTGATCCTGGAGAAAAAAGTAACACCGAGTTGATGAAGAATACCGCATATAAGAAAGAGCGTAGCAGACACTTTTTTTTCTCTCGGTTTAAAGAAAAAACTTATGCCTTCTCAGCGATCCACTCATTGCGAGCCAGCCTGTCAGATTGTTTTTAAGGTAGTAGTCTGGTAACTTGGGTTAAAAAAATCGAAAATTTTTTTTTGCTTAATTTGAAAGTACAATGTCTTGAAAATATACTGTGAAAATTTCAGACCGAAATTCGAAATACTCCCGGAGTTATAATGAGTTCTCGAGAGCGCCTCGAAGTCGCACATTGATGGGGTAGCACGTCTAAACATCACGTTGCAATAACTTACTGATAATAACATCGCAGGCGAAAACTACACAGCACATATTTACGAATGCGTTTTAGTGGGTTTTGTTAGGTTTTGTTGGGTTTGTTGGTTTTTGTTGGAATTTGTTGGGTTTGTTGGGTTTTGGGTTTTGGGTTTTGGTTTTGGGTTTTTGTTTTGGGTTTGGGTTTTGGTTTTGGGTTTTGGTTTTGGGTTTTGTTGTTGGGTTTTAGTTTTGGGTTTTGGGTTTTGGGTTTTGGTTGTGGGTTTGGGTTTTGGTTTTGGGTTTTGGGTTTTGGGTTTTGGTTTTGGGTTTTGGTTTTGGGTTTTGGTTTTGGGTTTTGGTTTTGGGTTTTGGTTTTGGGTTTTGGTTTTGGGTTTGGGTTTTGGGTTGCGTTGCTGCGTTCAAAACCCAATAAAACCCAACAAAACACATTAAACCGCATGTGTCAATATGTGCTGTGTAGTTTTCGCCTGCGATGTTATTATCTGTAAAGTAATTGCAACGTGATGTTTAGGCATGGAACCCATTGAAGGTCGACCGGCAGCTGCGAGCGGTTGGGCCCTTCTATTGTTTACGCGCATCCTTTATACCTGGGTTGACTCTGTTGTCGTATTACATTGTATTTTATAATACTTAGAATCTGTACCAACATAATATATATTTATTTTAAAGTATATTGACGTTAAAATTCATAGTACTCTGTTAGTACATAATCGTAACTTGCCGCGTAAACATCTAAGATGGATAGGAATGGAAAAAAACGTGGTACGAAAAGTCCTGGAGGTCCAGGTACTAAGCGAAAATTTCATGGTAATAGACACACTGCTGAAGAAGATGTCACATTTGTGAGCAAATCTGCTAAAAAAATTGAAAAATAAAGAAGATATTGAACCAGCCATTGATGAGAGCTCAACGTACGCTCTTTTGAGTTTTACTTTAGTTTTCAGCGCTTTAGAAAGTGTTCTGATTTGCGAAGCTCGCAGAAGTGATATAAAATTTCTTAAAAAATCTCAAGTAGGATTGGGATTTACCTTGTGCGTAAAGTGTAAGTGTGATGAATTTGCTATGATTAATTCCTGCCCAAAAGTGAGGAATGCCTTTGTGGTCAACGGACGATTAACGTAATATAAGTTTACTTATGAAAATCTGTTGTTGAATTTTAAACGCATTTTTCGCAAAACAGTGTTTTTCTGGTCAGCCCGGGTCCTAACTGTTTTTTCTACCGAACCGATTGCTTTCAAATTTTAACAGGCTACTCTACACACTTATAGTTCTCGTCGGAACTACCGAGAAATTTTTTCACCCCCAACTTTTTATTTTACAACCCCTTCTCTGCTAAAATAAAAGGACTTTTTTTTCCAAAGTCCGCTATTTTGTTATTTATCCATGAAATTTAACTTCAGTAGTTCCGACCGGAACGACATGTCTATAGATTAAGAATTATCAAGAATTTTTGATTCCAGATAACATCAAGAGCCAAAATCACCAGGGCCACCCACGCGCTTTTTTGTTCGAGGTGCCAACTTCGATCAATAATAATAATAATAATAAACTATTAAATTTTTTCGAACAAATTTTTTTTTGTATCTTTAATATGTAAATAAAAACATCTTAAATATCCAAAACGATTCATTTTTATTTTCCCACAAAAAAACGCCCTCCAAAAAAAAACATGAAAATCGGCTTAAGTTACCAGACTACTACCTTAAGGGCGGGGTGAGCGTATTCACTTTCGAAAAATCGAATTTTTTTTGTCTTATCTTATTGTTTAACATTTCAAGAATATGCCCTTAAAATTTTAAGCCGATCTAAGCAATATTCTTGAAGTTATTGTCTTATTAATCTCCTGGCCTTTAACGCTATACCTCTAACAGCTGCGGGCGGTCAGGCTAGCAGTGCACTTTAGACGCGTTTTTCTCAAAACTACTTTTTCAAAGTCCGTGTTCACTGCCATTTAAAAACTACTTGACCGATTCACTTCAAACTTTGTACACATTTTCTACATATAAAACACCTCCCCCCAACGTTTAGTTAAATTTTTTTTTTTCAAATTAAGGGTGTTACCCACCCACAAAATGGCGGAATTTTTCGTGGTAAATAACAGTTTACACTTTAGATGGCCGCGAAAAATTTTTAAATGAAAAAAAAAATTATCAGAGAACGTTGGGGGGAAGATTTGATTATAATTTGACTAAATTTTCATGGTTTTTCATTTTCAGATAATTTCCGGCCGAGTTATAGTGAACACCGCAAATTGTTTTTTTTCCAAGACGTTCTGGGGGAAGCTCTGTTACGGGCTTATGCTTCAATATTTCTGCATGAAAAAAATTACACAACATTGTCAAAAGTATGCTCAATAATGTACAAAAGGTTCGAATAAAATTGCTCAATCCATATTTGAGAAAAAAAATCGCAAAAAAAGTGTTTTTTTTACGCTGAAACCCTTACCCCTCCCTTAAAGCGCCGAGATCCGGGCGCGCTGACAATACCGATAATTTGCGTTTTCAACCGACAAACGTCGCGTAAAAAATGTACCTGCTCGACGTGTTTGTGTATTCCTCGAGATTGTGAATTGGCGGTGCCGAGCTGATTCTTTCCTCGATGTGCCTGAGCCATTGTGTCAGAGGGCGCCTATCTTGACTAGTTATCGCCGGATGAATGAGCGTGTAACCGAGCAATTGTTGTACCTGCTCGATGTACAGACCCGAGTTTGAGCATTGATTGACGAGCTCCGGTATCGCCGCCAAATAGCATTGTTTGCACTCAACGTCGCCGGGACGAAGCAACGGCAGATGCGTGAGCAATTGATTTATCGCCACCTCCGTCGGTTCCGACAGAAGCGAATTTATAAAAGCTGAAATATAAAAAAATATATATTTTCTCTTCTTTTTCAACCTTCCACAATGAATGTAACGGAAAAACTTCGTTGTTGCTTCGTCAATAGATCGTTAAATAAATAACTAAATATTTTACCACCGATAATGAGGCTTGTCAATTTTTTTGTTGGCATTAAATTAACATGAAAACCCCATGCTTTTTGTCGTTGTATTTGTCAAAACTTTTAAACAACGAAAATTTGCGCCTGTCGTAGGTTCGAGAAAAGTGGACTGCGGGTAAGCGATGGAAGCTCTAGCAAAAAATGTATCGTAGATTATAGTAGTTTTATTCTTGATTATGCGTCGTTGAATTTTGTGGATTGTTTCGGACACTATTTTTCTTTACTTTCTTTCGGTTAGCAGGAAATAAATTATCGAACGATTTCGGAAAGTGTTAATTAAAACAACCACAAGATCCGAATAGTCGAAACGTTAATGGAATTTGTACAGAAGTTGGGTTTATCTTTTTCGACCACCGCCTCGTTCGTGTCAAATACGAATCCAGTGACGAGGCAACAGACGCAGCGTAAAAAGAAAAAAACGAAAACACATAAATAACACAAGAAACAATTAAATACAAGAAAGTGTGTCGAACAAAGAGTAATTATATTTGAATCTTGGATCGCTCACCCGGATTATTGGCGTTTGATTCCTGTCTGTCGAGTTCGGATACAGCGTGCAGCGAGTGATGAACGGCCTGAGCCAAGAATCTAGCTTGTACAGCGGGTATACGACGCAGAAGGGCGTACAATACAACGGTCTGTTCGCACTCGTTCCATTGCGAAAATACGCGCGTTAATTCGCTGACCTGTTCGCTGAACAGAGCGCCCGGCGACCACTTCATACTTAACAACGAATGTTTCTTCCGCACGTCAATGAATGTCTCCTCTCTGCGACGCCGCTAGGACGATAAAATTTTGTATCGCCTTCGGCCGTAGCAGAGGGACGGTCGATGAATTAAAAAGTGTGGTTCGCGGCGATCTGCGTTCGTGAGAAACAAAAAAAATTACATTAGATCCACCCAAGCATTAAGTACGAACGATGGAAAAAAAAATAAAAATGTGGACTGTAAGTTTGTGGAATTAATTGTTAGCTTCGTCGTCGACTCTTGTGAAACTTTGACGCCGACTCTGATTTTTTAAAATCCTTTTCAAAAGTTTTTCCATCTCTTCGAAACGTCCCATTGTATCTTGCAAACAATGATAGAACCATATCAACTTTTCGTTAATTACATAAGTGAGAAAAAAAAGAAGAAAACAAACGAATTCGAGAAGTTACGTGTAAATCCGCAATTCTCAACGAGCGTATTTCTTCTTTTTATTTTCTCGCAAGTTTTCGTTTAACAAAGGATAAATAAATATGTCGTAGCCGTGTGAGAGTAAAACGTCGAGTTTAACGAATAACAAAATGTCCCTCGAGGACGCGCGAGAAAGCGAAATTATTTCCGAGATCGATTCTCGAGACAAAACGAAAAAGAAGAAAAAGGTAACGTTGCGTATGGAAAAAAAATGAATAAATGAAGCAGCAACTTTTGCGATACAAACGTTTTTCTTTTTTCGATTAAAACCCAGTTGAGGCTTTGAGGCAAAAGTGTATAAATGTATATATATACATTATAAACATATATATATATGTATATATATATATATATATATGTTCATATATATAAAGAGAGAAAGAGAGGGGACGCACCGCAGGTCATTCGCACCGCGGGCGCGAAACTTCCATGTGTATGTGGAAGGTAATACGTATATAAAAACATGCACGCTCATTCATATACATATATATATATATATCCATGAAATGTTGATCTTGAAGTTTTTTTCCTCCTTCTACGTAAATTATCGATCACATTTATAATCTAATCGTCGACATAAAAAGGTTAATACGTAAAAATGAATAATCAAGGCGAACATAACCTAAAAATTTGTCCCCCAACCCCGCCGCCACTGACGCGGCGCTTCGTAGCTGATAAGAATTCCGATGAGGTCAAGTTTGTTTACCCCGCGCGGTTGAACGTATTTATAGCTCGTTCCTCGGTTAATCTCATTGCCTAACCGTCGACCAAAGCGACATCTCTTTGTGACTCTCGTAAACGTTTTTTTTTTTTTGTTCTTTCGAACAAAAAAAACAAAACAAAACATTCGAATTCTCACGAGTGTCAATGCCCCCCGCGCCCCGCAATCGTAAAATGTTTTGGATAATGATGAGGGAGAAAAAAAACAAATGATATTTCCCGAAATATCGTGAGAAGATCCGCCGCGAGCTTTGGAGACTTTGGGTCGCGCGCGCACGCGGGTTCGCGGGAGCCGCGCGCTGATTGGCTGAGAGCCGAACGGCAGCCACTAGGGGGGCCGCGGTTAGTCGCGCCGCGTCCTCCTCCCCCCACCACAAAGCCACCGTTCGCGCCGCCGTTCGCGCCGCCGTTCGCGCCGCCGTTCGCGCCGCCGTTCGCGCCGCCGTCCGCTCCGCGCGGAAATACTCGGAACAATGGTCGCGAAACGTCGCATTTCCGAGTATCGCTATTCTAACGAACGTTTCACCGTCCAAAACAATGGTCGCGGGAGAGGGGAGGGTGGGTGAGGAGGGGGTTTTTTCGCTTTTTTTTCGAGAATATTCATTGGAGTATGCGAGAGCGTCTCTTGATAAAAGTTTTTCGAGCGAACTCTCGGCCATTGTGGAGTGGAGAGAAGAAAA
Organism: Oxytorus armatus; assembly: GCA_958009045.1. Classification (NCBI taxonomy): domain Eukaryota; kingdom Metazoa; phylum Arthropoda; class Insecta; order Hymenoptera; family Ichneumonidae; genus Oxytorus; species Oxytorus armatus. The sequence goes on from OY253755.1 coordinate 14,413,507, forward strand.
AAAAAAAAAAAAGGTTCGTTTTGCTACTTTGGATGAGATTAATTGACTCCTTATCTCATTTTTGGTTGAATATTCATTCGTGGATATTTAATAAAGTTAATTACCGTATTTGCGATGTTATCGGAGTATTGATCTTCACGGTCTTAACACTACACAACGCAACAACAACAACGAAAAAATAAAAACAAGATTACACCGTTACAGCATTTTTTTTATGTTGTTTTTTTTTCGGCTTTTATTCTCCGTGCTCGATATAAAGCGAAACAACATGCGTTTCGCTGGGCCTACGTGACCACACTGGGCTACCAAGGCGGCTCTGCTGTTCCGCGAGACATAACGTGCGCGCGCCGTGTGTCGGCCACAATCCGGCGAATCAGAGCCGCGCGAGCATTCCGCGACCGAACCGCGTCGACCAATCGCCTTGCGTTATCTCGAATGGGTTTTTTTTTTTACCACGTTTGCGCCCCAAGTTCGGGGATTTTTCGAGCTTTATTGTTGTCTCACCTGTGCCCTATGTGTTTACATTTTTACGCGAAGAGCGCCGAAGCTCACGCTGCTGCGTTCCTTAAGGGATCTAACCTAATTAGAATTTTCAAAAAAATCGATTTTTTCCTTTTATTGCACTTTTCGAAAGTATACATATCCAAAAGTGTCATACGAAAATTTTCATTATGATCCGAGCAGTCTGAGCGTACTTTAACCCTTCGTGGTCACACATGCTGGAAATAACGCGCTGGTCACACTCGGGTCACAATGACCCAGCCACTTTTAAACGATTGCCGCATTGCCAGTGTCGTTCCGAACGACTCATCAAAATTCATGATACTAGTTTGAACTAGAGCTTGAACTTTTTCGGGTATCCGGATACCCGAGTAATTCGGGTTTTACGGATCCGACGCTTCGAAACCGTATATCTCGATAATATCCGGGTAATAACGGATTCGGGTATGCGGACAGTTTCGGGGTATCCGGGTAATCGGGTACTCGGATAATAACGGATAATATCGGGCAATTATCGCCGATAATTGATGCCGAAAAGGCTGAAAAAAATTGTTCAATTTACACATTTTGTGAGGCACGCGTAGATGTTGCCAAGAGCAATGTTTGCAAAGTACATTTATAAGACGAATAATAAATCATTACCGGAAGATTGAGAAACCGGGATTATATCGGTGTTCATGTCCGATCATTCAGTTGACCATTTTTTATTTTTACCGACTGATGTCAATATTAAACAAATTAGATTATCATTATAACGAAGATTCTTGGAAAGAATCTTGCAGGCGTATTTACTATTATTGCCAAACTATTTCTTTACTGTTATTCACATCCGACAAAAACTACAATTTCAATAAAAACATTCGTGTGTAGATTAAAAAAGCAATGACACAATCTTCTATACAATGTTAGGGAAACACATGATCATTTCATAAGAACTTAATCAACATTGACCCGCACTATTTGCATCTTTAACATTATTTTTTCATCGTGATTTATTATTATTTAATAAATATCCTTAGTTTCTGAAATGTATATTTGTCTTATGGGCGTGTGTGCAGTTTTTATGAACTTTAGAGTTGGAGAGAAAATATAGAATGTGAAGAAGCGGATCTCGGCTATTCTTAATATGCGCAGGCAAGAAATTGTGATCGTAACAGCAGATTCTAAAAAAAATTGTGGGAGTCACACGTAAAATGTTTTCCCGAGTAAATACACAATTATTATAAATTGGAAAACCGTGACGTCCGATTCGACAACACTAAGTTTTCATTTTTACCGTAGTTTTGCACAATTTCTTTGAACAGAGCAAATTTGATACAAGTTATTTTCCAATTTTTTTCAATGGTAACTATTAACGCCCTACATTTCGACTTATTCGATGACCAGACTAATACAATATCATTATTTTTTTTACGCCGGCGGTCCTGTTTGAGCCTGTACGCGAAAAATCGGGTAATTACCCAAAATTATTCGTTATTACCCGGTTACCCGGATCCGTGATTATTCGGATATCCGGATGACCCGGATACTCGAATACCCGGAAACCCGGATATTCGGGTATTCGAATCTGAAGTGTTGGATCCGATTTCCCGTATATCCGGATACTTTCGGGTATCCGGCTAACCCGGATAAAAGTAACAGCCCTAGTTTCAACCTTTCAGAATGAGAATATCGTGGCAAAAAATTTCTATCGAACTTTCAAAATGGCGAAAAAAAATCAGCAAGGAGGCAATGCGTAAAGAAAAACCATTTTTCACTAAAAACATCATAACTCTGGCAATTTTAAATATTCTTTCATAAAATTTTAGGGTGTAACTCTTGAGATATCATAGTTTACGGGAAAAAAAAATAGCTCCATAGTGGGCGTTTCAAAAAAGGTATTTATTTTGATACCCGAAGAGGGTTCATTTTGGAGTGAAATAAAGTACGATAATAATAAAAAGTGAGCGATTCATTATAAAAATTGGTTTGAAAAATGTATACATAATTGTGTATGTATACACAATTTATCGTTCTCCACCACAGTCGACGCGGATAAACATTCTGTGCTTGTCGCACATAGAGCGACTGCACGAAGAGCACAGCTGTTGAGTTTTGTGATCCTCATGTCGTTTCCACAATCCGCAGCGGATTGTGCGAATACCGCTTTGCCGCTCTCGGGACTATTGTAAAGGCGTTTCGGAGTCAAGAATTCCCGCGGTTCCTTGTTTGAGGTCGTTTCGGAGGTCTCCTGCGTTAAAATTTCGGAGTAAACACACATGTCGACTTGATAAAAAACAATTCAACGATACACATAGTCATACTTACATCACGTGAAGTAATCCCACGCAGAAAAAAACTAAAAAAAAAAAAATATCACTTTTCGCGAGATAATTACGTGGTGGTCACACTCGGGTCAAATTGACCCGACGATCGCGCACGGTCTTCTAGGATCGACTGCCACGAAGGAACTACTGTCGCGATTCGGCCGACCCTAGTCTCTTTTTACAAAGGGAACCACAAAGCACCGTTGGACGGGAGGCCAGTCCTCTCGGACGCTAATAACGTATAGTAATTCTAGCTTAAACTTGAGCTCCGGGTCATTTTGACCCAGAATTACCACGAAGGGTTAAACGCGTTTTTCTCAAAATAACGTTTTTGAACGGCTCGTTGATAAAATCGTCGAAACTATCGAACCGATAATTGCCAAAATTTTACCACATTTTCTTTATGACTATAGCTATAGCGCATATCATACGATTTTTGAAATTTTTTAGTTGAACTTTTTTTTTTCTTTTTTGCAATACAAAACGATGAAAGAAAACGTGCTTTTTCGTGGTTTCTCGACAAAAAGACCGCCATTTTTGAAAAAAATAAATAAAATCGTATGATATGCGCTAGAGCTATTAACCTACTGAATCTAAAAACATTTTTTTTTTTTTTCTGATCATCCATTCCAGAGATTTCATCAACAGCGCACACCCATCTTTTTTTTTGGACCTTTTTTTCCCACCCATTTTTCTCTACAAAAACTGACTAAAATAAATTTTTTTAAAATTTCTTTGTGTATTTTAAAAGTGTAATTATTAGGTATAACACTTTATATATCAATATTTATAATTTAAACCCATCAAAAAAATTCGTGAAAAAACCTTTTTTTCTTTGCGCCGCTAATTAAGGTAGACGCCTTAATTAAACCTTTTCATTGGTTTTCATTACGCGCCTCTTTTTAATACAATGTTTGCTAAAGAGACACAAGGATGAAAAGCTGAATTGAGGAACGCAGCCTGCGGTTTTAATTGGTTTAACAATGTTGAATGTCAATTTTTATACATTTTTTTTCTGTTGTAAATCACAAAATTTATATTGGATTCATGCAAAAGTTCGGGCCGTTTTTTTAATGCAGATGGTAATGCATAAATGGAACGAACTTTTGTGTCAACCCAAAGAATTCGTTGGGAAATTGTGGACACTTGGGTTGCGAAGTGACGTTGGACGTTCGTGAGAACAGGGCGTTATTCGATTAAGCCACTTCCGAGAAAAATGAGTTAGAAATATTCTGAGGTTGCGTCGACTTTAGCCTCCCATTAACGGTAATCACTAATCTTGATTGCTGAAACTTTCGCCATTACCCGATAATTTTTATGTTTTTTTTTCTTATTCCGTATGCGTAAGTGGTTAATTGTTTAAATACGAATTTTATTGACGATTTTTTTTGGAACGCTTAGGGCATGTAAAATTTTTCCCTTTAGAATTACAATCGATACGATAAAGAAAGACATTAAAGCATTTTGAGATTTTCTCGCTATTGAGGCACGCATACTTAATAATTCACATTGACTTAGAACTAGACAGTAAAGATTGTTGAAGTATTTTAGGTTTGAAGAGGACGCAAACATAATTCTTGTGTATTTTCTAAATTATCTAAATATTTTCACCCATTCCGTCGCTCTCGGTGACTAGAGCACGTTCCAATATGACTCGGCCCTCCTTGTAACGCTGATTGTCGTCGGTCGCAAATTCGTAAACCCAGCCGAGCTTGGCGTCGCAATTTTTGCAACTAACGTCGCGCACCATATGACGTCCCGTTAACATTACTCTGTCTTGTACCTCGCTGCGCAACGAAGAAAACATATTTTATTCATGAGCGCGGTGGTTTAAAGGGGAAAAAAAATTTTGATAACGGGATCGATTATTCTTTTGCGTGAGGAAAAAGTGAGAATCCCTTTTGAGGGTTTTCGCTAGTCGATTATTTGAAGCAAAAGCACAGTGAAGAAAATTGATGAAATTGCTCTTGCATTGCGCAACTAAAACATTTATTATACCGTATCTCATTTGGAAGTAATTCAGAAAAAATAAAACAATATTATGAGTGACAAGATTATGAGTTGTTAGATCAATTTAATCACGAATTTCCAAAGAGTACCAGTTTTACTGAAAAGTTCATGGAGTAAATGAGCATCAAAGATTTTCCGTGATTTTCGAGGTTAGAAAAGCGTACTCGAAGATTCAAATCAATTTTTCTCGGCAATGACGGAATGACATTCGATAAAATTTGTTCAGTGAATATAGAATTATGGCAAGAATGCACGAGAATTATTATTCTGCCAATATTACGACGAATCTTTTGGTAATTAACTAAAAAAATGTAACTGCTCTCTGTTGCAGTCCCGATTGTCAGATATGTAAATCTAACCTCACTCTATGGTTTTAAAGTGTATAAAAACAAAAAGGTTTTTTTTGTGCTTACCTGTAATTAAGGTTCACAACTTTGTTGAACAAAAATGCACGGCCGGTAGCGCCCGTGAATCTTGTACTAATAAGTTGGCCACGATTTGTCAGATACGTGTCGCACGAATGACACGAAAAAAGACGTGTACCGCCCATATGTTCTAAAAAAATGACTCCCATATTGACGACGATTGTTAAATTGGCTTTTTAAATGCACAATTGTATGTTGTGAGAATTTTTCTACTATTTGGGAAGGAATATTACGCTAACCTCAAACCACTTTTGTTTCACAAAATAATGGAAAGGAATCGAGACCAATTATTAAGGCGATCAAGCTGTAAGAGCCAATCAAATTCGGACAAATATGACTCAGCCAATAACCGTTTGCTTTGATAAGCTACGAAGAAATCGTCCAATGAGAGATATATTGTGAAGAAACAGACCAATAGGGATTCAAGTTGAGCATCCGGTGACTGCTATAGTAATTATTGTTTGAAGGTACGTTTTCATATAAACGACACACGCAACAGCAAAGGGCGAAATCGGAATGTTAGAAATAAGGTTTTTTGGGATTTCCCCTCCCAACCGACTCGGGCAATAATTTAAAATGCAGACATTATGATAGCTTGCTTATCACCGAGTGTTGTGCTGGGATTCTGTGACTCCCTAACGACGATATCGCTTTTGTTAACTAGCAACAGCCAATAGCAAGGAAGATCCAGGGGAAAGGTACAACTCTCATACGATATCGCTCGCTACCGGTACCGAAAATCAACGATAGCGACCTATTACGTATGAAAATTGCACCTCTCCACTGGATCTTCCTTGCAATTGTTTATCACTAGCTGGCAACAGCGAGACAATCGTGGATAGTCTGTTGTCGACACTACAGTATTTCTAGCAATGCTGAGGTGCCAAAACACTTGTCAACGATACCGAACGGACGAATATCAAGGAGACCTTATACAACAGCGGTCACTGCCCATTTTATCAAAAAGCGATATCAAAGAAACGACATCTGACTAGCGAAATGGTAAAACAGAGAAAATACCGACGGTGGTAATAATCATTCGACGGTCGGTTCTATAGATACCTTTCTTGACTGCTAATACAAAGATCCACCGAAAGGCCGCGAATTAGTATTCCATGTCCGGAACTATTCAAACCTTCGGAGTAGGGGTTTTGAATAGCTCCGTACAACTAATTGTGTGTGCAAAAAATAACACATTGATGGCTCAATATTTATTCGAATTAAATCGTTAACGGATATTTTTCGAAAATTATTAAGTTTCACGAACCCCGAACCCCTGGATGAATTCTCCCCGAATTCAGCACCAAACATCTTTGACTCCTATTTTTATAGAAAGTTTTGGCTTGATAGTGATTAAGGTACAGTGATCACCGACATTTTTTCGAATAATTTAACGCACATTTAAATCATGTTTAAACGGAAATTTATTTTGTTGACCACATGACGATCAAAGAAATAATGAACATAGAGCTTGGCTTAGGTAAACTTACACTAGTGTCACTAAAGTAATTTTAATAAAGAAAACAAGTTGACAATATTTCGTTCTCGAAATTTCACATATTCGCCAAAGTGGCTTCTATATTATGAGGAACTATAATTCTTTCTGAATTTAGGCTTTCTAATAGATGAAGCTTTGAAACGATTGGGTGAAATTTCGAGGAAACAATGTAATAATTTAAACCTGCAGCGTTATTCTTTTTTAAATTTCAAAATGACATAATAAATATGGTCGACTGAATTATTATATAAATTATAGAGAATAAAGGGGGGATCGTTTTCGATTTATTATAAATGTTTGTCAATTTCGGAGAACCAATACATATACACACGAACATACGTCCGGACAGTTTTCTTATATAAGATTTTCGTCGTTTTACTAGATTTTAAAAGCAATTTCATTCAAAACTCAGAAATAATTGCTCTCACAATGACAAAGCTTCCTGTATGAGTAAATCAAATATAAATATTAGAGGAAAAATCACCGACAGCAGTGGACGCGCGGTCGGTGCGCGGCTTCGGCGATCTCCCATGTTAAGCAGTATTGGCCGCAATCGGTACTCGGATGGGTGACCGTTTAACCGTGCACTGGCTTGCACGCCGACTGCTGAGCGGGAGGCAGTTTTTCTGAGTTTCTGATAGTAGTACAACCGAAATTAAGTCAAAACAAAAAGCCGTCTGTATCGGCGCAGGTTTTCCGCAGTTTCCCTGTGTCCATGGCAAATCCGATACAGTGTAGCTAAGACGTCTGCGGACGCAATGGAAGTTAGGTAAGCTCAGCGACGTGCGGGTACGGAGTGATAGGGGAGAAATGGAAAAAATGGAATTGGTAAGGGTCATACGTAAAAATCCGAAAGGTATACGTCGGAACACACATACGTTGAAACACGCTACCCGAAAGGTAGACGTTGGAACGTACCTATTGAAAACCTCGACCAGCCCCATGGATGAGCTTAATGCAATTTTTAATATCTTTGTTTCTTTCAGTGTCGATGTGCAAATTAAGCATCTCTATGCATGCTGGGAATAATTCCGTTGAGAAGCAATCCTTTCTGAAAATTTTCAGAAAAAAATATAAAAAATTTTTACAGATAACGATTTTATTATTATTATTAAAATGTTTCTTTACAGCTCGGCCAATGTTCTGTTTATTTATTCTGAGATAATAACAGAAAACAAATCATTCTCGCTGCATTTGTCCACTATTGTGGAAGTAGTTTCGGAGCATGGAAATTTCATACTTTCATCAACAAAACAAATTGAAATTTTGAATATATCTTTAAAAATACATTATCTATCTGAAGTGCACGTACATTGTCTATGGACCTGGCTGTAATTAAGATGCCATTGATCGCACCAAGATTTCTGATCTTCTATATTAATAATATCTATTTTGACTGCACAATTAACACTATAAGATTTATTCAGGAAAAAAAAAACGCAAATTTTGCATGTTCCCTTTGAAATTAGAATAACGGGAGAAATTGAGGTTTACGTTACGGGGGTCGTAAAAAACGATTAATACCGTCTCCCGGAACAACAGGGTTTTTACGCGAAAATTGAATTTTTTTGGGCCAATCACACTGAACAAATTAAAATATCTCTTTCGTTAATTACGAATTGAAAAATTTCCATTTGATTTCCTTTTATATTACGGGCTGGCGTCTTACCGGCAAACAGTGTACATCTTTGTATCTCGGACGAGTGAGTAACAGTCCTCGCAGATACGATCAAGCCTAGCATAGCAGCTCTGGTGGTATATCCCTTTACACCCAAGTTCCCAGAAGCTTTCCCTTTTCACTAACGAACGGTTTGTTTGAAAATCGGCGTCGGCGTAACCAAGGTACGACGAGAGCAGCAAGAGCGCGACGATCCATGTGAGAAATGAGATTAATACCGGATATGAGGACAACAACGAGCTCGTCGTCATCGAATATCTCGCGGATGGTCCCAATGTCATGTTCACTCTGGTCGAGGTCTGCTGGGTGATGCGTCGTCTGTCATTAATTTGAAAGAAATAAAAATAAATAAATTTGTCGTTGTACATTTTTTTTTAATTCCGTTCTACGGTTAACGGGATTTATTCTCAATGTCATACTAATGTGAGATACAAAACTGAACAAGATGCAATTTAGAAAATTGTACGGTGCTTCCTCATAATGTTTTTGTTACCAAGCCTCCTCTGTATGGGCAGTGGGTGGGTTCCATTATACGGCTTACTCACGGAGAAGCACTTTATGAGTCGAAACATTATGAGGTGTGGCAATTTTAGCATTCATCTTCTTTTTCGTTATCAACGCTCGATCTATGACATTTCGCCATCATATTATCATTTATCGAACGATTTTCGAACGGTCTTTTATGAAAGATCCAAAATACCATTGAATTTGACGCCCTTGAGGAGAACGGTACCGCAAAATGATCAGCGTCCGCGCTCGTTAGTGGTGGTGATGATGCATGGTGCCATTTTCAATGCGATAAAATTCTATTGTACGCGTGACCATAACGATTAATATGCGCCCTTGGGATGGGGGTGAAATATCGGAACGACCAATATTTGGAACGACCACTAAGTACCATTATTATTGTGGGTGAAGGTCAAAATTCAGAACGACCACTATTTTGGACGGCCGAAATGCGGAATTTAAAAATAACGAACGTTCAATAGTTTCAACATTTCATATTAAGGGCGGGGTAAGGGTTTTCACTTTCGGAAAATCGATTTTTTTTTTGTCTCATCTCATTGTTTAACATTTCAAGAATATGTCCTTAAAATTTTTAACCGATCCAAGCAATATTCTTGAAGTTATTGTCTTATTAATCTCCTGGCCTTTTAACGCTATACCTCTAACAGCTGCGGGCGGTCGGGCTAGCAGTGCAGCTGTCGAACAGGTATACAGTTTATTCATTGCTATTGTGTATATAGTATATAGTGTATACTATACACTACAATATTTTCAAAGAAGAAACGAGCTGGAATCGATGATTCTGTATAAGCTGGAAAAAAAAATGTTTTTCTTCACTTTTTGACTTCATAAACTTCAGACGCGTTTTTCTCAAAACTACTTTTTCAAAGTCCGTGTTCACTGCCATTTAAAAACTACTTGACCGATTCATTTCAAACTTTGTACACATTTTCTACATATAAAACACCTCCCCCCAACGTTTAGTTAAATTTTTTTTTTTTTACATTAAGGGTGTTTCCCACCCACAAAATGGCGGAATTTTTCGTGGAAAATAACAGTTCACACTTTAGATGGCCGCGAAAAATTTTTGAATGAAAAAAAAAATTATCAGAGAACGTTGGGGGGAAGATTTGATTATAATTTGATAAAATTTTCATGGTTTTTCATTTTCAGATCATTTTCGGCCGAGTTATAGTGAACACCGCAAATTGTTTTTTTTTTCCAAAACGTTCTTGGGGGAAGCTCTGTTACGGGCTTGTGCTTCAATATTTCTGCACGAAAAAATTACACAACATTGTCAAAAGTATGCTCAATAATGTACAAAAGGTTCGAATAAAATTGCTCAATCCATATTTGAGAAAAAAAATCGCAAAAAAAGTGTTTTTTTAACGCTGAAACCCTTACCCCTCCCTTAATAACGTCTTTATATCAGAAAAGAAATAATGAGAACACAAAAAAACATTGATCTATCGGTTTTGTGTTTTTGGGATCTCATTATTTCTTTTCTAATTTACAAATGTACTTAATCTGAAACGTTTCAACTATTGAACGTTCGCTATTTGGAAATTTCACATTTCAGCCGTTCAAAATATTGGTCGTTCCGATATTTGATCCTCACCACAACGACGCATATTAATCTGTATGGTCACCGCGTACAATGAAATTTTATCGCATTGAAAATGGGACGAGCTCGGATGCTGATCATTTTGCGGTAATTGATCGAGTATTGTATCTAACTGAAAAGTCTACATCACGGATCGTACTATTTTTGACTATTTTTTTTCGGACTAATATCTCACATGTTTTGTATGAACACTAGAATCGGTGTGGGTGAATCGCGCGCTGCTTAATAGATTAAATTCGTCATTTACGATCGGACGATCTGAAGTGTGCACACGAACAAACAACCCAAGCACGACGTGGACAGCCAATCATAGGAACGAACCAGGCGGCTTCAGAAATAAATCGCATTTCGAGATATTTCGTGATATGTCTTTTTTATGAGGGGTGGACTAGCCAATACCACGCGCGAGCAGTTTACTGATGCATTTTCTCTCTCTTGCTCTCCGACTGACCAATCACAGCACGAATAAAAGCGCTTCAACAGTGAACCCGAATCTGATCGCATTTCGATAAATTGTGAAACATTGTGTTCCTCTTCGCTCATCATAGCAGAAGAACGAATGAAATTGCTATTTGAGTACCAGTACTCCCTAAGAAGGTTAACAACCCCGGAGTAAAAAAAAAAAGTCGGTATTTGAACGAAGTTTAAGTATTCTTTAGGAAAAGATATAAAAATACGTAGAATTCATTGTTCACCACGTTTCAGACTCCTCGTAACGGTTATAAAAATAATTACTATTTTTAAAAAAACTCCACCCTCATTGTATCAATAGACAAGATTATACTCACTTTAGCTCTGCTTGTAGAATATGGCCTGACGGAGGGAGTTGCAGACGATATTGGCACGTCAAATAAATTCGTTTGTTTGATTGAAAAGAAACAATAGAAATGGAATAAGAAGTGCGGCGTGGATATGCCTTCGATTCTCGTGAAAACAGGCTATTGTGCCAAAACTAGTAATACCGCTTCGACTAAGGTCACGGGTCATAAATAAAATTGACTCGAGTTTCAATCCACCAATACGTTGGAAAGAAAAAACAAATTTTAACTGTGATTAATATCGGGCGATAATGAATGGATACTGAACTCGTTGACTCGTTGCTGGCGACTGTTACGAACTGATGATGCCAGCCTACACCTAGTTATATTGAGAATCCCCCACTTTTTGACACTATTTGATATATGTAGTTTGCTTAATTTTTCCTTATTCTTATGTTCGTAGGTATTTTGTCAAAACGGTTCTCTATACGAAAATCTATATAGCACGTCGAAAATGATTCACGATCTCCATGCCAGGTTCGGCATGACGCTAGTACGTCAAGACAACGTTAGAGAGGGAACGAATTATTTACCTTCGCCTTTTTAATCTCCCGAGTGCGTCGTAAGCGGTTCTACGATCTGTATTTAAAAATTGGGGCAATATTTTTCTGATTTTGAGGGTAAACATGGCATGCCATATAGGTTCACCCTATATGGCGTGTCATGTCCTTATGGCAATAATGCACTCGGTCTGGATCCAATTGACGCGGTTCATTCTGTCTACGTGCAAATATCAACGGTAATAATCCTGATTGTCAGATCGTACTAAAAACATTACTTTTCGCCAAAAAAAAATACACGACAATCGAGGGTTTACCATTGTTCCTTATGGTAACTTGTGCCGGCTGATTTGGCCTGACTGGGAATGAGCGGCCGTATTGAATGGGTCACGTCTCCGTGGTAATACCCAGTAATAAGGCTAAAAAAAAAGGCCCTAAAATATTGCTCATCTAACAAAAGGTTCCCAACGAAAGTGGAGATAATTAACCAATACGCACGCATGTATATTTAACCGATATTAATCCAACTTAATAGCAGTTTAAAATATATCTTGCATTCGGTGATTAGATCCAAATACGATCGTTTGAAAAAATGGTGGGTGTTAGACTTCTAAAAAATAATAATATGGTTGAAAGGAATATAATCGATTGTCGTTTCTCTGTACTAGCGCTATCGCGGTTTCGCTCGTCTCTTTGCCCTCTCCGGGACCGAGCGATCACTATCTATGGCCTAATTCCACAAAACTTAATATCTACTCGACGATGAATATTCGGGGAATAAAAGCTAATACCGATAACTCGTAGCCTTCGGCGAGAATGAAATATTGCTGCCAACTCGATTATTTATCGAGTCACCAGCACTCCCAAATGTTCTCCAATTTGTCCAATTTATTTCTTACTCGCGTCGGCGAAAAAAATACCTAGCACGAACTAATAGCGGTACTGCATCGAAAAGCACATGGTTTTAAGTTGAAAAAACGCTGTGCTTCTCAAACTTTTGGAAATTTCATATATGGTATAACCATATATGGATTTAGATAATACCATAAATGAAATTCCGCTCCCGCTACCCCCGTCGCCCGGCTGCCGCGCGTTGCACCCCCTCCCGCAAACCCAAACATACGCAACAAATAACCCCAACAATACCAAGCAAACCCTTCTTCTCAACCATTTGTCCTTCACTACTGGCTCACGCTGTCTGGCGATCGAGTTGAATATGTGGTGACGGCGTCGCCACCACTCTCTGGTCACATATAAATACGCATTTATTTTATTTCATTTTATTTTCAAAATGCATTTTCTTCGATACAGTCATTTCTTTGTAAAGACTCGATTCTTGCTCACGCATTTATTTCTTTGACTCCTTTCATTCCTTCGTCTACAAAATAGAACAACCGTCTCTCAGTTTTCCCTGTCATAAAACTCGAGTGCTTACGGGTCCCAGTCGAGTCTCTCCCGAGACGAGGCTGTTTTACGGGGAGTCTCTTCTGGCGACCAAAAGGGCCCACATACACATTTTGCATACGCAACAAATAACCCCGAACAATACCAAGCAAACCCTTCTTCTCAACCATTTGTCCTTCACTACTGGCTCACGCTGTCTGGCGATCGAGTTGAATATGTGGTGACGGCGTCGCCACCACTCTCTGGTCACATATAAATACGCATTTATTTTATTTCATTTTATTTTCAAAATGCATTTTCTTCGATACAGTCATTTCTTTGTAAAGACTCGATTCTTGCTCACGCATTTATTTCTTTGACTCCTTTCATTCCTTCGTCTACAAAATAGAACAACCGTCTCTCAGTTTTCCCTGTCATAAAACTCGAGTGCTTACGGGTCCCAGTCGAGTCTCTCCCGAGACGAGGCTGTTTTACGGGGAGTCTCTTCTGGCGACCAAAAGGGCCCACATACACATTTTGCATACGCAACAAATAACCCCGAACAATACCAAGCAAACCCTTCTTCTCAACCATTTGTCCTTCACTACTGGCTCACGCTGTCTGGCGATCGAGTTGAATATGTGGTGACGGCGTCGCCACCACTCTCTGGTCACATATAAATACGCATTTATTTTATTTCATTTTATTTTCAAAATGCATTTTCTTCGATACAGTCATTTCTTTGTAAAGACTCGATTCTTGCTCACGCATTTATTTCTTTGACTCCTTTCATTCCTTCGTCTACAAAATAGAACAACCGTCTCTCAGTTTTCCCTGTCATAAAACTCGAGTGCTTACGGGTCCCAGTCGAGTCTCTCCCGAGACGAGGCTGTTTTACGGGGAGTCTCTTCTGGCGACCAAAAGGGCCCACATACACATTTTGCATACGCAACAAATAACCCCGAACAATACCAAGCAAACCCTTCTTCTCAACCATTTGTCCTTCACTACTGGCTCACGCTGTCTGGCGATCGAGTTGAATATGTGGTGACGGCGTCGCCACCACTCTCTGGTCACATATAAATACGCATTTATTTTATTTCATTTTATTTTCAAAATGCATTTTCTTCGATACAGTCATTTCTTTGTAAAGACTCGATTCTTTCTCACGCATTTATTTCTTTGACTCCTTTCATTCCTTCGTCTACAAAATAGAACAACCGTCTCTCAGTTTTCCCTGTCATAAAACTCGAGTGCTTACGGGTCCCAGTCGAGTCTCTCCCGAGACGAGGCTGTTTTACGGGGAGTCTCTTCTGGCGACCAAAAGGGCCCACATACACTCTTGCATTTTCTAAACCTTTGGTTTCTCGTAAAAACTTTCCTACCCTCTCTTCGAAATTTTCTCTCCGTCAACAAGCAGACTATCAGGAATTCTCTTGTTGACGAGGGAGTTCCTAACGAACAAGCGTCGCGACAACAACTCAACCGACTCTCTGTCAAGTCACAAACTCGTTCACCGTGCCAAACTAATTTTTACTAATTAATTTTGTAATTGGTTATGAATAAATACTGTGCATTACTCTTATGATAAATCCGTGTTTTCGTACCACAACCAGCACCGAATCACCATACCCCCTCAAATATATTGTCTCTTTTGTAATGAGGGTAGAGACTAGAGTCGTCATGGCAACGGTCGGGGCTTAGGTTTGAGGGCGCGTGGCGCCCGAGCCAACAACTTCACCAAACGAATTAGAGGTCGTCCCGTACAGTGACGCTGACAATTTTTCTTTTGTCCTAAAGGGAAAACGGTCCCTGGCCCTTGATTTTTGTGAAGCTGACCATTTTCCTCTTATCATAATGGGAAAACGGTCCCTGACCGTTGGATTTTGTGAAGCTGACCCCGCCGAACAGGTTGGGGGTCTACCCGTACACTGAAGCTGACCATTCTCTATCAAAATGATAATACATTTTTTTGAAGTGAAACTTCTTGGGCGGCGAGTGAAATTTCAAGGACGCGTCACGTTTAGGCACATTTCGTTACACGAGAGAGAAGAAAGATATTATGTAGAGAGAAGGTGAAAGAGAGCTATATATTCCGAGACTACGGTAGTGGGACAAAAGAGAGCTATACATTGTGTAGCCACGATAGTGGGACGAATGAGAACTGTGTATTCTTATGCCACGAGAGTGGGGCAAAAGAGATCTATGTATTCCGATGCTACGGGAGTAGAGCAAAAGAGAGCGACGTATACACGACACAAAGCGATAGAACAAGATAGGCTCGCGCATGCGCGCGTTATAGATGTATCAGTCAGTCAGACGCTGTACATGTACAACTGAGGTACTACGCATGTGCTTTATAATTAATATTTATCAATGTTTTTTTGTGATTATTTACATTTTTTACGTGTGTGTGCTGTGATTGTTTGATTATATCCGTGAAGAGTTATTATGTAAGTATATTTAAACTATCAAATTTTCTATTAATGATGATATTTCTAAACTTATACTGCGTGAAAAAATTATAGAGAGTTGATTTACGCCACGTGTTTGATCCTATAGTCCGTACTATAACGCATCACTCGGTGAGAGTGGCGTTGTTGCTGGAGGAGTAAAGAATTTTACTCGTCGCTGTGATATATGTAAGTAATATATATCAATTAATATTTGTGTCGCGAGGCTGTTCAAATTTTTAAGTTTTATATGAATAGAAATGTGACTTCCTAGCACGCATACCGACGCACGTAATTGCATGTGTGAGCGCGCTTGGCGTCGCACGCACACAGAGTTATGTGCGTCGGTGAGCATTCACGCTGTTGATCCGGGCCCCTAGTATTATAGGTGGGTTCGAGTTGGACGCTCAGACGCTCTGAGCGTTGGCGCTCGATTCGACTTCAATTTAATATGGCATTTTAAATTACTCTTTTCAACAAAGTTTCTCACTAAAATACAATTATATATAAAATACGATTAAATGACATAACTTTACATGCGTTTTTCCACCCCACCAATTGAAGCACCAACCAATGATAATGTAAATATTATGATACTGTAAATATCTTGACACCGAACATAGAAATTACTGCTATGCAATCTCACTTGTATACATCTACAGTGACACCAGTTGGTGATATTTGCATCGCGGAGTGCCAAACGCCAGATGGGAAGAATAATATCGTTATTGCGACCATCTATATATCACCGAACCAGAGTGTCGCCGATATAATATATTTCATACACCGTTCCCTACTGGTTTACAGTTTTACAGGTGGCGATGCTCTTTGAAGAGGTGGAGATAGTGGTAGAGGGTAAGATAAGCTGAAGGCAGGGGGGGAAGGGATATCCCTATGATTCTCGCGGGAGATTTTAACATAAATTTTGCATCAAATGATTCTTTACCGCTAACTTACTTTCTTCGCGAAAAATTTGGTCTTTACATGAACAATAAACCCAACGAGTCAACAACAAAATCGGGAACTACAATAGATGCAATTTTTACACGTTATCTCGAAAACATCGAATCACGGACATATATTACATATTTTAGTTATCATAAACCATTTATATCATTATTACCAATTGAAGCACCAACCAATGATAATGTAAATATTGAATAAACCGAATATTTTTTATGCAAATTTTGTATTATTGTATTTATTTTGAAATCCTCTCTCTCTCTCTGTCTCTCACACTAAATCTCTCTTATCCTTTTTCTTTATTTTTTAAGAAGTTTCACCCCAATCATGTGCACGGTGCTGCACACGCAACTTTTTTTTCTTCTTTTCTTTATACTTCAGTATGTGTTAAATAAACCCTCGGAAAAGAAATCCTATTCCTTTTTTTCATACTCCCAAAATAAATCGTCAAAGTCAGGCCTTTTTTTTCTGCCGCTAGCGTGGTGTTATCCCTTAAGGGGTAATATCCACCAAATTTTGTTTTTTTTGTCAGTTTTTCTTTATTGGCTCAGATCATGCTAAAACTATCCTAGAATCAAAATCTACAACGCCCAAGTACTGATCTAAACTCAAAATTCGTTTAAATCAATTTTTACCGAACAACTTTTATGCTCCAAAATCACATTTTTCGCTTATTTTAGCGATGATCGTTTTTTTTTTTAATTTCGCGGCTTTGTAAATTAGTAGAAGTTACTTATGATCGATATCGTGTTTTGAATTTGAAGTATAGAGGTCGCTGCATCAAATTTCGACCGTTACAGCGTCTGTACAGCACGTGTTTACTCACAATTTCCCTTTGTTTAGTCGATCAGCCGTTCTCGTTGTGTACGTTCTTAGTTTGAGTTTTGCTATACTTTTTAACTGTGAATTATATTCAAAAGTACTGTTTACGATGCTCTTGGGTTAACCGTTGGACCGAACATGTACGAGTTTTGCGTGGGATCGGACGCCAATCGCGTCAAAGTCGCTGAGCATCGTATGTCCGATATCGCGAAAGAGGCTAGGCGCAGCCTTACATCAGACAAAAAAAAGGAAGAAGAGGAGAATAAGGCCCGGGAAGGACAACTTTACGGCGCAGGGATAGCTGACTGAAGGTAAAAAAATTATTAAGGACTATATTATTGCGATTCTTAAGATTTATAGCATTTTTAAACTTTAAACACGTTTTTCTCAAAACCATGTTTTCAAAATCGGCGAGCAGTAGAACTGAAAAAGTTTACATCCGATTGACTTGAAATTTTAACTGTAGCTTCTTCATTAGATTATCGAGTGAAGTACACACGATTTTAGCGATTGATTAACAACAAAAAAAGTTATAAACAATTAAAGTCGATTTTTTTTGTCGAAAATTTTTTTTTTTCAAACCGTCGTCATTTTGCGAAAAAAAATTCTAAAAATATAATCATGTGTACTTCACTAGCGACACTCATGTAGATAATGAAATTTTTTTTTTTTTTGTTATAGGTGGAGTTGGGCACGACTTCTACTGCTCGCCGCGGAAGAACTTTTTAAAAAAGCGGTTCACGGCAATCGCTGCACAGCCGCCATTTTGTAAAAAAATAACAATAAAATTTTTTTTTCTATTCTCCAAGAGTTGCTTAATCCAATGATATATTATTTATATACCTTACATCTCAAACGTCCTTTAACAAAAATCATGAAAAAAGCCTTGTTTTTTTGAGCATTTGGTGGATATTACCCGTTAACGGATGAAATCTATCTATGCTCCCGTGGCTAAGATATAACAGTGCTAAAAACCCGTGAAATAAATAATACGTTTCAAGATCTTTGCAACTTTCTCCCGTTCCTTTCGTTTAGCTCTACTCGCGTAGAAAAATCTATTCTGTTGTCGAAACCGGAAGTAGTGACGTCCGTAATTTACTCGTATTCCGATTGAACAGGTGTGCGCCGGTGACACTAGCTTCGATAAGCGATCATATTTGTGAATATTTTTTCGAAAGAACGTTGACACGGGTTTGTGCGACGTGGCACATATGGTAAGGACGACACATGTCACAGTCGTAAAAAAGGTGACCGATCGCCAATTCAGGGACAGGAAAAGTGAATGGATGAGAGGAACGTTGTGGTTTCTCTCATTCGTATACAGCGTCGAGTCTGTGTGCCATAAATTTTCATGGCGATTAGTAGAGAATGATTTGTTTTGTTTTAACTTTGATCTTAAGTCCGTCATCCCGTGTGCAAACTCATTTTTTTCGACGTTTTTTGGAATTTTTTTTTTGGCCAACAAAATAAAGATAAAACTGCGAAATTTTTACGACATATTTATTCACATTTTGAGCACGCTTTACAATTCTTTTCAGTCCGAAATCGTCCCTCATTGTTGAGGTACACGGCAACTCAGCCACTCGTTTTCAAAACACGTTTACCATGATTGCGGGCGTTTCGCTTATCTGAAAGAAAATAAAATCAAACGGCATTTTAACCGGTGAAGTTTTAACTAGTCTTGGAACTAGGATTATCAAAAAAATACTTCTCGAAAACACTTAGCAAAAAATATTAGACTTCATCAGCGTGGCAAATAAAACTTTTCAATATATTTTGATGATCCTAGTTCCAAGAATAGTTAAAACTTCACAGATCAAAATCCGGTGTGATTTTTTTCTTTCGGATACGCGGAACGACCGCAATCGTGGTAACCGGTTTTTGAATGTGAGTGGCTAAGGTGCCGTATACCTCAGCAATGAGCGACGATTTCGGGCTGTAAAAATTCTAAAGTATGCTCAAAACGTGAATAAATATTTGGTAAAAATTTCGCAGTTTTATCTTTATTTACTTCGGCAACAGAAATTCTCAAAAAAAGCGTTAACAAAGAAGTCACACGGAATGATATTTCGATAAGCTATCAAATTTGTGAATATTTGTTTAAAACAAACATTGACACTTTTCGCGCCACGAGGCACGGATCGTTCTTACGATTCATTTCAGTCACGCCTCGTGTTGTTTACACGATACGAATAAAACGCTTATCGATCTTTCGCGCGGGTTGAAAATCTCATACCTCTTCCCCGGACCGAACACCGTCTATGTTCTTACAATTTTTATATACGACGACGATTTTTATTACGACCGCAATCGTGGTAACCGGTCTTTGAATGTGAGTGGCTAAGGTGCCGTATACCTCAGCAATGAGCGACGATTTCGGGCTGTACAAATTCTAAAGTATGCTCAAAACGTGAATAAATATTTGGTAAAAATTTCGCAGTTTTATCTTTATTTACTTCGGCAACAGAAATTCTCAAAAAAAGCGTTAACAAAGAAGTCACACGGAATGATATTTCGATAAGCTATCATATTTGTGAATATTTGTTTAAAACAAACATTGACACTCTTCGCGCCACGAAGCACGGATCGTTCTTACGATTCATTTCATCCACGCCTCGTGGTGCTTACACGATACGAATAAAACGCTCATCGATCTTTCCCGCGGGTTAAAAATCTCATACCTCTTTCCCGGACCGAATACCGCCTATGTTCTTACGATTTTAATTTATTATATCGTTGCTGTAATAAAGCAGTACATTTTTTAATAACGATTAAAATGTGATACAGTAATTCTCGGCTACCGACTATGAGAGTGATTAGTGGTATGAAATTTGATCGAGAGAGGTCAGGCTGCTAAATGGTAGTATAGTCTTTGTGCGGTAGCGCCGATGTAAATAACACTCGTGAGAACTCGTAACTATTAAACGTACTCGTTATTACACAAGATATACAGACACGCGACTGAACGAGAGAATGAGATCAAAGTGATGCGATTTGCATCGTAGAAAAGAATGATTTAGATTGATGCAAGCTTTGCGTCGTGTTATTTTGCGGTCGAAAACAGTCGTGAACCATCGAGCTGTCGCGTGAAGACAGTCGCATCGCGACTTTCGATAGTAGTATTTGATTTCGCCGCTGGCGCTGGCTGTTTTGTCCGGAGTCGTCGGCGCGTTGCGTTTCGACTGGATTTGAAGGTGCGCGTGAGACCGCGATAGTAATTTAAAAAAAAAATGTCATCAGATTTGTTAATAACTCGACGCGTTTGCGCGTGAAGTCGAGTTTAGAGTTTGAATATAACGGTTTTCAGGCCATCTTACTGTATAGATACACGGCACAGTTTAAAAACTTTCTTTTTATACTTGGCGTCAAGACGCTGCCGCGTCTCTTGATAAAGAACTCCGATTTAAGAGATGAGATGCAGTCTCGGGCGCGAAAAAAGGAGTTTTTTCAATCATTCTTTTTTTATATTAATTAAGTTCATTTCATAAAACTGATTACACAGAGTTATAATATCATTTTTCAACTTGACTTTGGCAAAATTACAAACAATAGAATTAATCTTCTATATGTATAAAAAAGGATGTCTGTATGTTTGAGCTTAATAGACTCCGAGACCGTTTGACCGATCACCATGAAAGTTGGTATACATATGTATTTTTTCATGGAGAAGGGTTTTGCCCTATCGATTTTGTTGTAACTCGCCACTAGATGGCGTTGCAGCACATCAACTTCTATACCGTTCAACCGATCACCACGAAAGCAAATCAAAAGATTATTGCTGACTTACGAGCATTATTCCACGAGCACAGCTGTTTGGTCTGATACAAATCAATTGACACAGTTACAGAAGAGGATCAAGCTGTTAATTATCCAGTAGAATTTCTCAGTTCATTGGAGCCTCCTGGAATGCCACCGCACCTATTGACGTTGAAAGTCGGCTCACCAATACTGCTCCTTCGGAATCTCAACACGCCAATGTTGTGCAACGGAACCAGACTTTCCGTGAAAAAACTGATGCCAAATGTGATTGAAGCAACAATAATTAGCGGCAAATGTAAAGGAGAAGATGTGCTGATTCCGCGTATTCCAATGATTCCCAATGACTTGCCCTTCGCATTCAAACGACTACAGTTTCCTGTGCGTTTTGCTTTCGCGATTACAATCAACAAAGCTCAAGGTCAGTCACTGCGCGTTGCCGGATTAAATTTAGAAAATCCATGTTTTCCGCATGGTCAACAATACGAGGGCGTGGTTCATCAAAAACCGACGTGCGGCCACGAGCAACCTCGTTAAATCAATTCTTCACGGTCGCCATCGACGGAGAAGAGTCACCGTAGACAGCATCCAAGCGATCTTTGATTTCGCTGCGCGTTTTCCCTTCCAAAAACAAGAATCGAATCACCGAACGGTACTGCTCTTTTTCCATTTTTGTAAAACTGACTGACCCGCTCGCTTCCAAAGGCTATTAAAACAGAACTAATAAAGGGAATTGAATGAAACTTTCACAGTAAGCTACTAAAAGTATGTACTGCACGATGGTAACACTGATCTGTAATAGCAGCGGCTTCGGGCGGTGAGGCTAAGTACTTGTTGAACGACCCTCGTATGTTGCTTGCTCCAGAGTAGGGACCCCAAAACTCTGTACATCTATACACCAAATCAGAAAACCAAAATTATTGTTTATCCACTCGCGTTACGCTAAATGTTAGCATTAGTTAAAATTATTTCAAGTTCAATTATACATCATCCATTTTTATATATACACAGGTAAATAAATATACACAGGCAGGACAACGTCTGCCGGGTTTAGCTAGTTATTTATAAAAATATCGCTATCTTTGCGGGGACCCCCTTTTTGCAAGTAGCGCTTCGCGCTGACCATCATAAAATTTTGCTGGATCATCTGATATCAAAAAACCAAATAAAAATCATTAGTTCAATAATAAATCTAGTCCTTAATCGTAACTTTTTTTTTTTTGACAATCTCGACTTTCGACCAAAAAATCACTCGTTTATTGTTTTAAAAAAATAGTAATTTTCAACAAAAATGAAAAACCTACGATCAAGGACTAGTTTTTAATGGTATTAATATGCAGTAAAAATGTCATCAAAATCCATTGAGTGACTGTTGAATTATAGTGGTCACCGATTTGAAAAGCATAGTTTCGAGAAAAACGCATTTAAAGTTTTTCGATGTATATTTTCGTAAAAATTTTGAGCTCGATGGATGAAGCTAAACTTTTTTAATGTATTTTGATCCACTGAATTCGAATATCACAATTTTTTGCCGAAAAGTCGAGCACGTAATTGTTTATAGCCAATTGTTTAAAAAAATTTTCAAAAAATCATAGTTTTTCGGGGTGAATTAATTTTTTTACAATATTTTGGGCAATTTCGAAACGAAAGTGTTCTCGATAAAATCTTGCTAAAGCTCGTAGTTTTTGAGTTATAAATTTTTCAAAACTAGCTGGTTGAAGCTTTCGTTGATGTTTTGATTGAAGGCCTGCCATGGGGAGCCGAGGCCCCTCCACTAATTGTGGGACATCTCGGAAACTATTAATCGGATTAACTTGAAATTTTCAGAGAATATTTTCGAAACATAATACTTCAAGAAAATGCGAAAAAAATGAAAACGATTTGTTGAAAATTCTAACTGCATCTCACCCTTTAAATCAAGATAGACGACGTAAAAATAACGCGTTAATTACCAGCGAAGGTACATCAAAATATGGTATTTTTTATTACGCATATAAACAGTGTACAACATATTTTACATCTATATAATATTGTATATGTATCATATATATCTATATATAATCATTTATATTTGTATTTTTACATAGATATTCGTGTAAACGACAATTGTCAAATCTACCGACACAGATTTTGTGCTGTAAAATGTGGGAAAACAAAAATTTTCATCTCCAATAATGCCTGTTCGTCAATCGTATTTAATGTCCTCTAGGCCGCTCTTTACCGTCGATACGTGTCTCTCGTGTGTTAAAGCCCACCATCGCAATTGTATCATTTGCAATTTCGAAAAAGTACCCCGCGTACCATTATGAGACAAAAAGAATTACGGCCAGTAACGGGAGGATTAAGAGGCGAGAAAAAAAAAAGATTCTAAATTGTAATTGGTCATTAGTTAATCGCTATATGTTTATATCTTTAAGGCACATTCGAAACATGATCATTACCACTCCTCTCTCGCGACTTTATCCTTAACGAAAATTTCTCGATCACGAATTAACCCTCGAAGTTCTCGCTGAATCGATTGTTTCTCTTGGCAATGCAGGGGGGCGGGGGAGAGTCAATTTACGAATAAAAAAAAAAAAAAAAAAAAAAAAAAAAAAAACAACCACAAAACTCGAATATAATAGAAAAATATAAAATATTAAAAATTTCTTTAGCCAAAATCACAGACGAGTCTCTTACTTTCATCCGACGAATGTCGAATCTTCCCAATCTCGTTAGTCGTTAAGCCCTGGATATCGTTTCTTTTTGTTAATTTTCTTTTCTTCCAAGTCGATATAAATATTATAAATGTACATTGAAATATATTCAGTAGACTTAATTCGTTTGGATATTATACGCACTTAACACTCACAAACATTTGGGCAACACGAATTAAAGGTGCGATCGTAGCGGACAAAAATGGAACTCGACAGAATGACCGAAGGATTTTTCGTGGCCACATGTGCATCGATTGAATAATAATTATCGACAAATTGGTGTCAAATGAAAAGTCATAGTAATATTAGTTTCAATTGGGAAAGAAGAACATGGTGCCGAGTGCCACTATGGCGTCGGAGTAGTGGGCACTTTTGCTCGATATGCGCATGCGCGATCGTGTGCGTCTGCGCATATGGACACCGTATGCGCAGACGCACACGATCGCGCATGCGCATATGGTGTTAAAAACAAGCCGCACGCAAAAGCACGCCAAAACGCTAAAATACTGCTTTGTTACATGTTCATAATGTCTTACACGTGAAAATTACATTGAATAAACGTTTATTCAACGTCAATGATGCATGATCAACATTGGGAACGTGGAAAAAATGTTTTTTTGCCAAGCGGCCGCGAACTTTAGAATTCAATTTGTTTTATGGGAGCCCACTCACGAGCAGTGTTGAAATTCACACGGCAGATGGCGAAGGCCCGACTTTACTTCCCAATTGGATATCAATTTTGTAATGTATAGCGTAGAATTTACGACGGCCATTTTCGTCACGACGCCACCGTTGGTAATTCGTGTTGCCATAGATCGCAAACGACTGAACAATAGAACGGTCCATTTGCCATTTTTTTTTTTTTTTTATAGTTATGTTACATGTATAGTCAATTTTCGAAATAACGCTCTCTCTTGGACGTTGTTACAGATCGAAAATGTTCGTCGCCAAATATAATACCTCACGCACTGATGGAGGTTGGTGCAAATATTTGATTACCTCTCGTTTTTTCTCTCTTAAAACTCATAAAATATATCTCTATATATATATAAATATATTCATATCAAAGAGCATTATTCAGCACATAGGACGAGAAAAAAAATCGTGTTACGAAACTGGAATATCGTTGTATCGCTGTAATTTTCTACCTCGAGTCAATATTTTGTTATAAACAACGTCAATGAGAATTGAGGGGACTGCATTTTTTAAATTCCGCATCGAATTAAAAAATTCCGCGTGTAATTGATTATTTCACGTAATTGAAAAATCCTCTGAAGGTTATAAAAATCCTTAGGGTTTTTGTTGTTGTTAAATTCTCTTACGCGACTAATTTTGGTCCAACACCGGGAAATTCAATTATTATTAAGTGTTTAAAATGTTATTTGACTGTATTGGCGGCGATAATTCACTGATGATAAAAAATAGCAACGTTTAAACGGTATTCTAGTGTCAATATTTCATTGGCAATATTCCAGTGTCGCTATCCTTCCGGGATTATTTTAGTCCAACTATTTTTGTTTCACTAATCTATTCGCGGTAATGAATTGTCAGTGTTCCAGTGTTCAGTACTCGTACCTTCATTTCAATGTCACTATTCTTCGCGAACCCTGTTTAAAGCGTTAAAATTTTTAGTGCCATTATTCCAGCAGCAAAATTTGGTGTGACTATTTTAGTTTCACTTTTTGAGCGTCACTATTCTGGCCCGTATATAACAATTCTAGTCCCACTGTTTAATTGCCAAAAATGTAGCGTCATCATTGCAGTACGATCATTAATCGTCCCTATTCCAGTGCGATAATTAAGTGTCACTGTACCAGTTTCCTAGTTTAGTGTCACTGTTCAAGCTCCAAAATGTAGTGTTTACCTTACAAGTGCAAGAATTTAGTGAGACCATGCCAGTGTCGTTATTTTAGTGTCATTTTTCCAGTGCTAACATTTTGTTTCACTATTTTAGTGTCACCAAATCTAGCCCCTAGTGTTTCAGCTACTATTTTTGTGTCTGTGTTCCAGCGCCAAAAAGTAGCGTTACCTTAAAAGTGTAAGAATTTAGTGAGACCATGCCAGTGTCGTTATTTTGGTGTCATTTTTCCAATGCTAAGATTTTGGTTCACTATTGTAGTTTCACCAATTTTGCCCCCAGTGTTTCGGATGTTATTGTGTCTCGTTTTTCAGCGCCAAAATTTAGTGTTACCATGTGCAAGAACTTAGTGAGACCGTGCCAGTGTCATTCTTTCGAGAGCTAACATTTTGTTTTCTTATTGCAGTGTCACCAGTCTGGCCCCTAGTGTTTCGGGCGTTATTCTCGTGTCTCCTTTCCGGCGCGAATATTTAGTGCAACTATTTTAGTGCCACCATTTAGTGTCACTGTTTAGTGTCACCATTTTAGTGCCGCTATTAAGTGTCGCATTAGTGTGACTGTTTTAGTGTTAGTATTTTATTGCTACTATTTAGTGTCACTGTTTCAGTGACAAATATTTAGTGACACTATTTGGATGATCGACAATTGACGATAAGCAAGTACTTGAAACTGAAAATTAACAGAAAGAGTGTTGCAAAGAAATACCCTTTGATATAAATTTATGTAACACGTATGCGAGCATTTATATATATATTAGGGTGGTCCTTAATTTGGTAATGTTGGAAATTCTTTGGTATTGTTCCTCAAAAGTAGTCAACATATCTAGAAAAAAAATTGGGCGCAAGCGGAACTTTGTCCAATAATTCTAACCCACCCCACCGAGCTGTCGAATTTTTATATGAAAAAATGCATGCATTCAAAATTTTGTTAAGATAATTATTTATTATTTCAAAACTATTTATGATAAAAGAATTTTATATAACGTTTTTGTAGGTAATATAATGCTCTACAAAAAAGGTATCCTGTGAAATTCTCGTGAATCTAATATTTATCACGTAATTAGCAAAAAAACTGTCATCATTCATTCCAAAAGTCGATGATTATGGTCAAAACAGGAGTTTGACGTCGAATAGCTGCAATTTATTTTTTGTATGTATATAAGATTATGAAGAAATACGTAGCGCACTCAACAATGAAATGTAAACAATATTCAAATTTTCAATTTTATCAATTTTATGGTGAATTATAATGAATGATGTCATATATTTTTTAAATCAACTTACAATAATGAATTACATCGGTTGGAGCAAAGTTGCTTTGTTAATATCAGGATATTTTTTTTTTATATTCTTCAATTGTTTGTACAATGAATTGTTTCTGATCTTCATCACAAGCGAGACGATCATTGTACTCTGTAATAAGTTTCACTCCTCTTTCTGCAACATCGTTAACCACTTTAATTCCTTTAACTATTTTCAAGCCTTGTAAATAATTTTCATTAGAAATCCACTCGCTCACATCGATATCAAAAAATGAGGAGTTGATTTCAAATCTTTCGAAAAAAGCCATCGATTCGGAACTGATAAAGAAATCGATGTCCTTATCGATCAAAGAAGAAAAATGTATCATGAATGATAATAAAATTGATAAAATTGAAAATTTAAATATCGTTCACATACTGTTGTTGAGTGCACTACGTATCTCTTCATTTTTCTAATTGCATATGAAGAATACATTGCAGTTTTTCGACGTCAAACTCCTGTTTTGGCTATAATGATGGACTTTTGGAATAAATGATGACAGTTTTTTGCTAATAACGTGATAAATATTTGATTCACAAGAATTGTACAGGATACCTTTTTTGTAGAGCATTAAATTTCCTATAAAAACACAATATAAATTTTTTTTATCATGAATAGTTTTGAAATAATAAACAATTTTCTTAACAAAATTTTGAATGCATGCATTTTTTCATATAAAAATTCGACAGCTCGCCGGGGTGGGTTAGAATTATTGGACAAAGTTCCGCTTGCGCCCAATTTTTTTTCTAGATATGTTGATTACTTTCAAGGAACAATACCAAAGAATTTCCAACATCACCAAATTAAGAACCACCCTAATATATACATATATAATATTACCTAACCCATGATTATTTATTATACGCACGTGCGTATATACGCATTACATATAAACGGCACGTTTATACATTTTGATTATATCATTGTTATTTATTTTTATTTTCTTTCCTTTCATCTTCTCTTCGATCGAGCTGCGAACGACTTGGGATAATACTGCGCCTATTCCTATGTACAGTGTACACGAAACGTTTATAGAATATAGATCTCTTTTAAAATATGTATGTATGTGTATATATATATATATATATATATATAAATCTTTATGTATGAATATATTTGTATAATCAAATCTGGATAAAGGCGTCGTTATTGCGTAAAAACAATACAACGACAATGAAATTACAATTATTGGAGAAAATTGTTTAAAAATGAAAAATAATTATGTAATAATGAATTAGCGTTACTTTCTCTCGTCGTCCATTAATCGATTATCAGTTAATTCTAAAATGCCCGATCGATCGGCGAATCATTCTCTCTTCGATCGAAAAAATAACCGTAAGAATTTTGTTAAATCTTTTTTTCTTTTTTCGATCAGACAATTACTATTGGAAAACGGGAAAATAAATCGAAGCACCGCTCGATCGCTCGTTTGCAGCAAGCGTCGAATTAACAACAACAACAAAATTAAAAATAAACAAATTATAGCTATATCGTTTAAATATTTACGTAATGAACGTAAATAACTATGACATTCAGTTCATTCCACGGGGGTTTAGCCATTAACGGACGTGTTCCCGAGGTATTCAATTAAAGAATATATATGCGTTCTTAAATAAAAGTTTTTTTTTTCCTGGATTACCCCTGAACATCTCGGATCTCGGAAATTTGGTTCGTTATAAAATTGCAAGAATGTCGATTTGAAAAAGTACATTCATCATTTTTTTCTTTCTTTCTGGTGTATAATTAACCTTCTTTTCATACGACTATTTGTGGGATTTTATTATTATTATTATTATTGTTTTTTTTCGTATTATTGAACAAAAATTACGAAATGAAGAAACAAAATTTGCCACTCGATTGTCGGTCAATTTGCACCAGCTGGAAAGAAAAAAAAATTGTCCTCGACAATTCGACGATTGATAATAGTAGTCCATTGACTAATTATATCGAATTAATAGTAAAAAATAAAATGTAACGATTAACAGGAAAGAAAAATCATTCTCGCACGAAGACCGTGAGATTTTACGGGTAACGAAATTAATATTGTTTTGGTTTTAGATAGTTTTTTGTTTCAATCAAACCCTCCTTATTTGGTGAGCTTCGTTCGATTGGCTGCAATCTCAGCAAGACATGCCAGTGCCTCGAGGTCCGGAGATGCACACCATGCTGATTTAAAAAAAAATTTATTATCGAATTTTTCGGGTTTTGTGAAAAGTGCAACAGGAAAGAAAAAAGCGTGCAAATTGAAAACTTGTACATAGCTTCGTCATTATTTGATCTCGCTGAAAAATTCCCCTTCATGAACATGTTGAGGGCTTGCACGCAGTCAGGATTTTCAAAAAAAAAAAAATTTTAATTTCATTTTCGTAATGTACATATATTTAAGTATATACACAGAAAATTTTATGTCAATCCAACAAATATTCCCAAAGTTACACGCATATTTGC
This sequence comes from Oxytorus armatus, assembly GCA_958009045.1. NCBI lineage: Eukaryota > Metazoa > Arthropoda > Insecta > Hymenoptera > Ichneumonidae > Oxytorus > Oxytorus armatus. The sequence goes on from OY253755.1 coordinate 14,443,054, forward strand.
AAAGACGTCTCGGAATGTCTGAGCATGATTTTTCAAGTTTGAATGCGTTTTTCTCAAAACTATGTTCGTAAAGTTAGTGAGCAAGATTCCTCGGAGATCGGCTATAGCAGCTTTAAGAATCATTGTATTTGCAAGTACAAAATATGAAAATAAGGTCGAAAGTTATCACAATATGCATATAAATTTTTACGTTAATAAGTAAAAATGTCTGTCCAGGAAAAATTCTTGAAAAATCGTTTTTTTTTTTCGGTCTCCTGACTGCGTATAACTCTTAATATTTCAATGTTGACTTCCGCATGGAGGAAGCGTTTTTGTACGTGTATGCAATTTAAATTCATTTTTTTTTAGCCAAAGTATCACCAAAAGTTAGCCCGACCGATAAGTGTGACTACCTGCGTAATTAATAATTACCGACTTGGTGGAATGAAATCGATTTTAAGAATGTTGGGATGAAACAAATTTGAGGTAATGTCTCGATGATTAGCATAATTTGTGAATCGAATATAGATTCGAATTTTCAATGTTTTTGAACATTTTAAAAACAATGACATGGAAAAAACGATTTTTTTTCTTCACGAAAACAAAGCTTCCTCTACGAGGAACGCTAAATTGATAAAGCCTCTTGCTCATTGAGGAAAATTTGTGGATGCACAATAATGATGAGAGAGCACTATGTAAGTTTTAATTTGCATAATTTTTAAAATTAATTTCGATATCGTAAAAACTATTTTTTGTTAAAGAATTGTAGCAATTCAGATTTTTGTTTAATTCTCGCAAATACTCACGTTTACTGCCATCCCGATCGTCATTATTCTTCGAAACGCTCGTTGCCGCGGCATTTCGCGTTATACTTTGTTTCCTGGCTTTACGCTTTTGGCTACCAACCAAAAGTGCCTTTTCAGCGTCCTCCTGAGGATCGAAAACATCATCGGTCGATTGACGACTATTTCGCGATATCGATTGTTCGCAATACGATGAATTATTACGCTTTGCCACGTTGTAGCTCATTTTTTGAGATATTTTTTTTTTCTTCGTTCTCTGCTGCTTTTTCTTCTCTTGAAACTCCTCGAGACTCAGCGATGGAAGCGCTTCAATTTTTTTCTCCAAATTAAAATCCCTTTAAATAAATGATTGAATGACAATTAGAAAAAGTAAAAATTATCAACGGTCTTGTGAAAATAAAGCACGCTTCACGATCCTGACAATTTGACGTAATAATAATGGCCAAAAAGTTACTAAAATAATAGTTTTAAACGAAATTATTTAGCGAATAGATGGTAATGTTTTTAAATAATTTTCTCGTAAAGCATGAATATGACGGTTTTGCCAAATTTTTTGAGAAATTTTGTATCTTTGTTTTTAATTTCTTTCAAATTTTGACAATCGTATAAAAAGGCAAAAATCGCTTCAGCAGTTCAGACTTTATAAAATTTCGAATCCTTCGAAAAATGTCTGCAATCGTTCTGACTTTCGTTAAATTTTCATCTATGGGGGGAAACTTTTTACATAAAAGAGTCAGGGGTCAAGGATGTTCAATATCGATTTTGGCAAAAATCGCTTGAGCAATTCAGCTGCTATAAAACTTTGAATTTTCCAAAAAATTTCTGTGATCGCTCTAACTTTCGTAAATGTTCATTGCTCAAGTCAAAACTTTCTACATAAAAGGGTCAGGGGACGAAGATGTTTGGTATCGAATTTGGCAAAAATCGTAGGAGCATTTCGGATTTTATAAAATTTCGAATTTTTCGAAAAATGTGATCGCTGTCTAAAGTTACTAAAATAATAGTCTTAAACGAAATTATTTAGCAAATAGATGGTAATGTTTTTAAATAATTTTCTCGTAAAACAAGAATATGACGATTTTGCCAAATTTTTTGAGAAATTTTGTATCTTCGTTTTCAATTTTTTTTTCAAATTTTGACTATCGTATAAAAAGGCAAAAATCGCTTCAGCAGTTCAGACTTTATAAAATTTCGAATCCTTCGAAAAATGTCTGCAATCGTTCTGACTTTCGTTAAATTTTCATCTATGGGGGGAAACTTTTTTACATAAAAGAGTCAGGGGTCAAGGATGTTCAATATCGATTTTGGCAAAAATCGCTTGAGCAATTCAGCTGCTATAAAACTTTGAATTTTCGAAAAAATGTCTGTGATCGCTCTAACTTTCGTAAATGTTCATTTCTCAAGTCAAAACTTTCTACATAAAGGGGTCAGGGGACGAAGATGTTTGGTATCGAATTTGGCAAAAATCGTAGGAGCATTTCGGATTTTATAAAATATCGAATTTTTCGAAAAATGTGATCGCTGTCACTTTAAATACGTCACGTTAAATTTTCATCTTTCGAGTAAAAACTTTTTACAAAAAGACGTCAGAGGACAAGGATGTTCGGTATCGAATTTGGCAAAATGCGCTGGAGCAGTTTAGATTTTATAAAATTTTCAGTTATTGTCGAATTTTTAAACAAATTTTGTATGATTTTTTTTTTTTATTTCTTTAAAATCTTGAAAACCGTATGAAAAGTCCGGCGCAATTTGAATACGTTTTCGTAAGAACGTTTTATAATACAATCGAGAAGTTTTAGAATCATCGAAGGAACAGTTTCATAAAAACATTCTTTGAAAATTCTTGAGAACGGAAATAAGGGAAAAAATGTATGTATATTCAGAAAAGTCAGCGAATCATTTCGTAAAAGAAATTAAATAGAAAGGGCTCTAACGATTTGCTAAGTAATTTTTCTTTCAACTACTTTATTAATAACTTCTTAGTATTGTTATTATATCGAAACAATATTCTTAGTATTTACGATATCGTTAACTTTTTTTTTTTCAAATTTTTAACGGGCACCGAATTACTGAATAGTCTCATGAAATCTCATGTTTGGCTGAGGTCGGAATAATTCGTTGCGCTTCGAATCTTCGTCGAAATTATTTTAAATAACTAGACTTAAATATTGTATAAAAAAATAAAATAATCGCGAAATTTGTTGTTTTAAAACACAACTCACTCAGCCTTGAATCTTTTGTATGACGGCCATTCGCGATAGTCCCGATGAGTCTCGGCACCCTCAGTTTCCGTGTCTTCTGGCTTCGACGCTTCGAGCTTACCTTCGGCACTTAAAATTTGTCCCTTACTAAAATATATATGCGTATATATATTTTCTAAAGTTAGTTATGGTTACCGATCAGTAAATTGAGTATTCCTTATGCTTTTGGCTTTTTTTTCTTATTAAAGACACACACGGCACCGTCGAAACGTTCGAGATGACTTTTCGAATGTTCGATCAGGACGAAAAGTTCGATATCTCAGTGAAAGTAAGGCGCGCAGTAAAATTTGCAAGGGTGTTCCCGTTTCGAGCCCCACTGTGAACGGGCTCGAAAAAATTTTTTTGAGGACACTTTGAAGTTGTTTTATAAAAATTTGTATTATTTTTTAATGAATTTTTTTATAAAACATCTCCGAAGTTTCCTTAAAAACACACCATTCTCCCAATCGTGAAATAATTTATTAAGTAGCGAACAAAAAATCGTGAAAAAGAACCTTTTTTGAGCCTGTTCAGAGTGTGGTTCCCCCTTAAGTGATATACACTCACAAAAGCTAAATACATTTTTTTTTCCTTCGTTTATCGAATCTCGAGTTACTATTTTTTAAATTATTTTAATATTGTCGCCGAGCAAATGGGAGGGATCGGATAATGCAAGGGAAATATTTATTCGGTATATTCATTGAAGTTGACGGGATTAAATAACTTTTTCATAATTATACAACAAAAATATGTGTAACGCGGTGGAGATCGTTAGATGGGCCAGATAGTGTAGTCAATCTATACTGATTTATACGTTAAGTCGAAAGATAAAATTCAGGGTATGAAACTTACATCAGTCGATAGATAAAAGTCCCCTTATTAACATATTAAAATGTATGGAAGCTCATTGTAAGGCAAAATTAATAATTAATTAAAAACGATCGAACATTTGCGCCCAAGCGCCTTCGACTCTCCATTTCTCATATCTCACTCAATCAAGCGAAAAAATGGAATTACCAATTTGTAGCGGTGAAAATTTACTATCAAATGGACGCGGGTACCTCTATAAGAAAATGTACGGTTAAGGGCGGGGTAAGGGTTATCACTTTCGAAAAATCGATTTTTTTTTGTCTTATCTTATTGTTTAACATTTCAAGAATATGTCCTTAAAATTTTAAACCGATCTAATCAATATTCTTGAAGTTATTGTCTTATTAATCTCCTGGCCTTTAACGCTATACCTCTAACAGCTGCGGGCGGTCGGGCTAGCAGTGCAGCTGTCGAACAGGTATACAGTTTATTCATTGCTATTGTGTATACAGTATATAGTGTATACTATACACTACAATATTTTAAAAGAAGAAACGAGCTGGAATCGATGATTCTGTGTAAGTTGGAAAAAAAAAAAAATTTCTTGACTTTTTTACTTCACCAACTTTAGACGCGTTTTTCTCAAAACTACTTTTTCAAAGTCCGTGTTCACTGCCATTCAAAAACTACTTGACCGATTCATTTCAAACTTTGTACACATTTTCTACATATAAAATACCTCCCCCCAACGTTTAGTTAAATTTTTTTTTTTTACATTAAGGGTGTTTCCCACCCACAAAATGGCGGAATTTTTCGTGGAAAATAACAGTTCACACTTTAGATGGCCGCCAAAAATTTTTAAATGAAAAAAAAAAATTATCAGAGAACGTTGGGGGGAAGATTTGATTATAATTTGACTGAATTTTCATGGTTTTTCATTTTCAGATAATTTCCGGCCGAGTTATAGTGAACACCGCAAATTGTTTTTTTTCCAAGACGTTCTGGGGGAAGCTCTGTTACGGACTTATGCTTCAATATTTCTGCATGAAAAAATTACACAACATTGTCAAAAGTATGCTCAATAATGTACAAAAGGTTCGAATAAAATTGCTCAATCCATATTTGAGAAAAAAAATCGCAAAAAAAGGGTTTTTTTTAACGCTGAAACCCTGACCCCTCCCTTAAGGGTCCTCCCCGCCGCGGCTGAAATTTGAGGGAGTTTTCAGACCCGTATGCAAGATCGTGCATTTAGCCATCGTTAACGCACTTCAACCGGAAATTAACAGATTACGGCACGCACAGGTGTACGTTAACTTACGAAAACTGCACTAAACTCGGTTCAATTCAGATTGTGCAATCGTCAAGGGTTTGAAGGAAAAAAAAAAAAAACTAAGATTTACTCAAAAAAATGATCGGTAATGCATATTTCGATCTCTCTATGATGATTACCTCTCGGCGAGATGTTCCAGATCGCTACGCAAACTGTTGCCACCTTCGCTACTCAGAGAATCGGTTTTCTCACTAACGTTCGACGAAATTGAGTTTCTTCTTTCGTTCGGTGCTTCCTCAAACCTAAAAAAAAAAAGAAAATTCATAATTATCTTTTATATAAATGGAATTTCATTACAGAATGGCTTGCCGTTTTAGCCCGTGGTGAAATAGCCTGTGGATGAAACTTTTTGAAGTTTTAAATTTTACACGGAATTTCGGCCCACAGCTTACGCGAATTCTATGATATTGAACCAAAATTCTCGCCGTACGAATGGAATATTATTAAAAGTGCTTTTATCGTGCGGAGATTTGGCCAGGGATAACAATCGAGAATTGACGAAAGATGCAAATCGATGAAACACTTACGTATTCACGAAATTTGCGGAATTTTTCCAAAAATTTCTTTTTACTATCACAAATTTTACGAAATATAGGGCGCGTTTAGAAATTTTTCGTTAAATACAATTAAATGATGGTTGACGGAGATTCAAATTGTCAATTCTAACGTATCAAAGATATTGTCACTAGTTGCGGCAATGAAAAAAATAAATAAATAAAAATTACGTTCCGACAGTCTCGAAGTTAAAGCGTGTTCGATCGTTGATAAATATTATTTCACAATAGCTCACATTTAACACTCGTGTACGATATAAATTTCGCACGAATTACGAACGAACGAGAGAATATTGTGAGATAGTAAAATGTACATGCCATCAAAACAAATAATTTCACCGATTATTTTGAAACGCTAGGACCTCGATTCATTTCCGGGGGAGACTACAACGCAAAGCATAAACAATGGGGCTCAAGACTTGATACAACTAGAGGCAGGCAACTTCAGAAAACAGTATCAACAAAAAACTACGATACGCTCACCACTGGCGAGCCTACATACTGGCCGACCGACCTAAATAAAATCCCAGACGTGCTGGACTTTTTTGTTTATGCAGGAATTGCAAAAACCTATATCAAAATTGAATCAAGTCTTGAACTGTCCTCCGACCATACACCAGTCATCATGACAATAAGCACCGGTGTAATACAGAAAAACATTCCCCCCACACTACACAACAACAACACAAATTGGAACAGCTTCAGAAAAACTATTACTGAGAAAATTAATCCGAATATCCCACTCAAAAATGTGAATGAAATAGACGACGCCAATGAACACCTAGTGTCTCTGATACAAAAGGCAGCATGGGAATCAACACCTGCAATGAGTAGCACTCAGCTAGCAAATAATTACCCTCTGGAAATTAAAAACAAAGTAATCGAAAAAAGACGACTTAGAAGAAAATGGCAACTTAGCAGGAATCCCTTGGATAAATCAAGCTTCAATAAAGCCACCAAAGAACTAAAAAAGCTTATATATGAATACAACAACAACAGTCTACAACATCGCCTACAAAGCCTATCAGCTACCCGTGCTACTGACTACGATCTCTGGAAAGTAACGAAAAACTTAAAAAGACCGCAGATGCCGAACTCACCGATAAGAAACGCTGGCAGTCAATGGGCAAGGAATGAAAAAGAAAAAGCAGAAATATTTGCCAAACACCTAGGTGAAGTATTTACACCCCTACCCCCAGCACAATGTCAAACTGAGCATGAAAACGTGATTCAAGAATTCCTAGACTCCCCCCTACCTGTGGCATGGCCCATTAAACCGTTTTCTCATAACGAAGTTTATAAATTCATTCGATACAATATTAATCCAAAAAAATCCCCAGGATATGACCTTATTACCGGCAAAATCTTGAAAGAACTACCAAAAAAGGCAATTACATTACTGACATCCCTCTTTAATAGCATATTACGCACAGCACATATCCCTAATCAATGGAAAGTTGTTGAAATAATAACGATTCCAAAACCTGGTAAACCTCCAACAGAAGTAACATCATACAGGCCCATAAGCTTACTACCGGTAATGTCAAAGCTCTTTGAAAAGCTGCTACTCTCGAGAATGAATCCGCACATATCACAGGAACAACTAATACCAGATCATCAATTTGGATTTCGAAACTACCATTCTACAATTGAACAAGTCAATAGAATATACAATGTAATACGGAACTCGTTTGAAAAAAAGAACTACTGCTCAGCTGTTTTTTTAGACATACAACAAGCTTTCGACAAGGTTTGGCACGATGGCCTGCTCTTCAAAATTAAAAACAAAGCACCGCAGTTCTATCTCATCATAAAATCCTACTTAAAAAACAGGAAATTCTACGTACGGTATGGACAAGAACACTCCTCACACTTCCCGATCAAATCGGGGGTACCACAAGGCAGTGTACTTGGACCAGTACTCTACACAATATACACCGCGGATATGCCAGACGAAACAAATGCTACTATAGCAACGTATGCTGATGACACCGCAATACTTACATCGAATAAAGACCCTACAGTGGCATCAAGCCTACTCCAACAAGCGCTAACAAATATTGAGACCTGGCTAAAAAAATGGAGGATTCAAGCAAGCGAAGCGAAATCAGTACACATCACATTCACCTTACGAAAAGAGAACTGCCCAACCGTCTTATTAAACCGTAAACCTCTCCCAACAACGGATGAAGTAAAATATTTGGGGATGTATCTGGATAAAAAGCTCACCTGGAGCCGCCACGTAAGGACCAAAAGAAAAGAATTGGATATCAAACTAAAAAAACTATATTGGCTAATTGGAAGAAGATCGAAGTTGTCTATGAATAATAAACTACTCATGTATAAGATAATACTTAAGCCTGTCTGGACCTACGGTATACAACTATGGGGAACAGCCTGCAAATCAAATATAAACATAATCCAAAAATACCAATCAAAGCTACTAAGAGTCATCGCGAACTCTCCGTGGTTCATTTCGAACAAAACTCTGCACAACGACCTAAAGATCGATTACGTCACTGAAACCATCCAGAAATTTTCCAAAAAATATCAAGAAAGACTCGGCAACCACCCGAACCAACTGGCTAGAAGACTACTGGATCGTCGCGACGAAGTGAATAGGCTCAAACGCGCAAAAACCCTGGACTTGGCTAATCGTTTTACCCAATAAAAACAACACAGAAAAAAGAAAGGGTAGACAAACATAGAGAGGATTATCAATGGATATTCTATCTAGAGGAAACAAATAAATACATAACAGACAAATTACTGAATATCCCACCTTAAGGGATAGATTGTAGTTAATATATATATTGTTTAAAAAAAAAAAAAAAAAAAAAAAGATAGTAAAATGTCACTTACGTATTTAGACCGGTGGCACGTCGTCGTTTTGTCTGATGGGCTGTTGTGGCAACGTTTCGTTGCTGTTCCGCCATCAATTGCTGATATCGCAAACCTTTGCACGTTCTTTCAACACGAAAATTATTTTCCTCCGGTGACTCGTTCCTGTTCGCGTAAATGTTTTCATCGTCTTTTTCCTCTTCCTCATTCTGTTAAATAATAAATAAATAAATAAATAAATAAATAAATAAATAAATAAATAAATAAATAAATAAATAAATAAATAAATAAATAAATAAATAAATAAATAAATAAATAAATAAATAAATAAATAAATAAATAAATAAATAAATAAATAAATAAATAAATAAATAAATAAATAAATAAATAAATAAATAAATAAATAAATAAATAAATAAATAAATAAATAAATAAATAAATAAATAAATAAATAAATAAATAAATAAATAAATAAATAAATAAATAAATAAATAAATAAATAAATAAATAAATAAATAAATAAATAAATAAATAAATAAATAAATAAATAAATAAATAAATAAATAATTCGAATTGAATAGAAATTTTTCGTTTAAAAATATAAAAAAAAAGATTTTCGTAGTTAAAATTTGAATTTTTTACATTTTTTTAACTTACCTAAAATTAAATCTGAAATTTTAACAATATTAAAATTGTTTAAATATTGTTAAAATTCCAGATTTAATTTTAGGTAATTACAAGAAAATTGTTTAATTTAAAATTTTATGTTTGAAATTTAGAAAAATAATTTCGAACTTCATCAATTTTATATTCAAATCTACAAAATTTAATTCTTTACACTTTCAGGGTCAACATTCAATTTACGTTGAAATATTTTTTTGTTCAATTATTTCGTTTTAAATAAATGTTAAAACGTTTTCAAACATTTCCATTTGACATTTACAAGGACAAAAACATGATTTGATGATTTGAATTTTATTTAATCAAAATTTGAAACGAAAAAAGATTCCGAAATTTTATTTTTTTAATTCTTAAATAAAAAAAGGAAACGGATTTTCTAAATTTCCATTTTACATTTAACAGTGGGATAAAATAATTTTTGTAATTTCAATTCTTGTTATAAAAAATGTCAGGAAGATATTTCATTATTTTTTAATTATAAAAGAATAATTTTCAAAATTTCGATTTTACGTTTCGAATCTCCGAAAGATATTTACAAAATTGCCGTTTCAAGTTCAGAATTTCGAAAAAAAATTTCAAACTTGTCGATTTTATATTGAAATTTTCCAAGTATAATTTTACTTCGCGAAATCGTAATGAAATTTCAAAAAAATACATCCAAGGTTTCAATTGTCAATTTCGAAAAGATTGAAGAACGATTTCGAAATTTTTTTATATCAAGCTCAAAACTCAGAAAAATAATCTCGAACGTTGTTCGAACCGAGGAACGTGACTTCATTTAAAAAAAAAATTCTGATGAAACGTTCTTTCATCGGACGGAGAAAAAAAAAAGGAGAAAAAAATGTAAAGATGAAGAAAAAAAAATGTATGTAATTTTTTTTGCGCTGCCTTCGATAATCTCGGGCAACTATTAAATTAATTTAATATGTAGCCGAGATATGTGGAAGTCGAGATAAGAGACGCCGAATTATTCGTCAACTGAGTCACGAGGGCACGGGTTCATCGACAAAATGGTGAACATGTTTAATACTAGAAAAATTTCTAGTGCTGTCAAAAAAAAAAAAAAAAAAAAACAAAAAAAGAAGAAAAACAAATGATAAATTATTTGCAAATTCTCAATGTAACCATTTGGAAGATGATTTTTTTTTCTGTCCGCTTTTAATTCCTCATTGCAACTCGGCAGCGATGATTCGAAAAAAATTGTCGCACGAGAATGTGAAATTTGTCGTTACGCGATATTTTCCCAAATATCAATTGAACGTATTTTTCTATTGCTGGTAAACAAGAAAAATGAGTAAAATTATGTGTGTTCATTGAAATTTTAATTACCAAATGATGCTGCTCGTTGTTGTTTGACTCGGTGTTGGAGATTTTCTCGTCGAAAAACAAATCGATCTTGCATTTTCTTCGCTGATCATCGTCAATCGACAATTCGGCGTATTGTTTCTTTGGTGTTTTCGGCAACGAACCGTTGTCCTTTGGATTGTTTGAAATCTCGTCATTATTCGTTTCGGCGTTTCCCTTGTCATTATTCTTTTGCGGGGTAAATAACGAGCTTAGACCACCAATTTGCGTCTCGTCGGCCAATTTTCCCGGTTGTATAGAACCGTCAATTTCTCGAAATTCCGTCTTCGTTATGTCGGAAGACTTGTAATCAATATTCGCATCGTTCGAACAAGGCTCGTCGTTGTCAATTTCCGGTTTTTTGTTTGTCGGTCTTGTTGTCAATGTGCGAAGCGGCGGTGCCGGCAGTTTGTACCATTTAAAGTCCGGATTCGCGTTTAAGAAAGCGTCTTTGTACTGAAAAAAAAAAAAATTGGAGTGAAAAGGCGAAGAAAGAAAATGTTATGAACGCAAACAAAGATTCGTCTGCGAGGAGGCAAAAAGATTTAAAACATTGCAAATCGCCAATTCAAAAATAAATATTTCATCGTAGTTAGTTTATTAAAAAATGAATATTTTACGGGAATTAATGTTTGACATCGAGTTTTTTTTTTTTATTAAAATAAGTGCATTAAGGTAGTAGTCTGGTAACTTAAGCCGATTTTCATGTCTTTTTTGGAGGGCGTTTTTTTGTAGGACAATAAAAATGAATCGTTTTGGATATACTCGTTTTGGATAATAACAAAATGGCAGACTTTGGAAAAAAAAAGTTTTTTTCTACTACTGAAGTTAAATTTCATGGATAAATAACAAAATGGCGGACTTTGGAAAAAAAACGTTTTTTTTCTCCAAAGTCCGCCATTTTGTTATTTATTCATGAAATTTAACTTCAGTAGTTCCGACCAGAATGACATGTCTATAGATTAAGAATTATCAAAAAAAATTTATTTCAGATAACATCAAGAGCCAAAAACACCGGGGCCACCCACGCGCTTTTTTTTCGAGGTGCCAACTTCGATCAATAATAATAATAATAATAAAGTATTAAATTTTTTCAACATTTTTTTTTTTTTTATCTTTAATATGTAAATAAAAACATCCTAAATATCCAAAACGATTCATTTTTATTTTCCTACAAAAAAACGTCCTCCATAAAAGACATGAAAATCGGCTCAAGTTACCAGACTACTACCTTAAGAGCCCAATTTCGAGGAAAAATTAATATTTTACGAAAAATTTTATTTTACGAAAATTAATATTTGTCATAAAAGGACATTTCATTGAAATAAGCACATTGGGACTTTGATTTTGAGGGAAAATAAATATTTTACGAAAAATTGTATGCTACGGAAATGAATATTTGACATAAAATAATATTTGATTAAAATAAGTACATTAGAACCTCGATTTTCAGGGAATATGAATATTTTACGAAAAAAATTAATATCTCAAGGAAATTAATATTTGACATAATATTATTTTTTGATTAAAATAAATACACTAGGACCTCGATTTTGAGGAATTCGATATTGAGGAAAAATGAAAGTTTTACGAAAAAATCGTATGTTACGGAAATGAATATTTCACATGAAACAATATTTAATTGAAATAAGTCCATTAGGACCTTTTTTTTTTTTTTTTGAGGGAAAATAAATATTTTACGAAAAATTGTATGTTACGGAAATTAATATTTGACATAAAATAATATTTGATTAAAATAAGTACATTAGGACCTCGATTTTCAGGGAATATGAATATTTTACGAAAAAAATTAATATTTCACGGAAATTAATATTTGACATAATATTATTTTTTGATTAAAATAAGTACACTAGGACCTCGATTTTGAGGAGTTCGATATTGAGGAAAAATGAAAGTTTTACGAAAAAATCGTATGTTACGGAAATGAATATTTCACATGAAACAATATTTAATTGAAATAAGTCCATTAGGACCTCGATTTTGAGGAAGAATGAATATTTTATGAAAAATTGTATTTTACGGAAATTAATATTTGACATAAAGTAATATTTGATTGAAATATGTACACTAGGACCTCAATTTTAAGGAGCACGATTTTGAGAAAAAATGAATATATTACGTAAAATGTTATTTTTACGGAAATTAGTATTTGACATAAAGCAATATTTGGTTGAAATAAGTACCTAAGGACCTCGAATTTAAGAAAATTCGACAAGTGTGAAATTATTCTTCTACATATTAAACATACAATTGCAATATTTAAAATGTTTTTAGGAAAATCGAAACGTTAAATAGAAATTTTGAAAATCATTTTTTTTAAATTTACAAATAAAAAATACGAATGATTAAATCTTTTTTTTTTTTAATACTTTATAATAATAATTGAAATTATCTCCTTAAGGTAGTAGTCTGGCAACTTCATCAGGTCCGAGTCTGGTCCGATTTTCATGTCTTTTTTGGAGGGCGTTTTTTTGTAGGAAAATAAAAATGAATCTCTTTGGATATTTAGGATGTTTTTATTTACATATTAAAGATATAAACAAAAATTTTTTTGAAAAAATTTAATAGTTTATCATTATTATTATTATTGATCGAAGTTGGCACCTCGAAGTTGGCAGCCCGGGTCCTAACTTTTTTTCTATCGAACCGATTGCTTTCAAATTTTAACAGGCTACTCTACACACTTATAGTTCTCGTCGGAACTACCGAGAAATTTTTTCACCCCTAACTTTTTATTTTACAACCCCTTCTTTGCTGAAGACCTTTTATTTTAGCAAAGAAGGGGTTGTAAAATAAAAAGTTAGGGGTGAACAAATTTCTCGGTAGTTCCGACGAGAACTATAAGTGTGTAGAGTAGCCTGTTTAAATTTGAAAGCAATCGGTTCGGTAGAAAAAAAGTTAGGACCCGGGCTGCCAACTTCGGGGTGCCAACTTCGATCAATAATAATAATAATAATAATAATAAACTATTAAATTTTTTCAAAATTTTTTTTTTTGTATCTTTAATATGTAAATAAAAACATCCTAAATATCCAAAACGATTCATTTTTATTTTCCTAGAAAAAAACGCCCTAGAAAAAAACGCCCTCCAAAAAAGACATGAAAATCGGCTCGAGTTACCAGACTACTACCTTAAAATAGAACTCCTTAAAATTGAAAAGATAAAACGAATATTTGAGTAAAAATTCGTATATGATTGAAGTTAGTATTCGATTAATATTTGTAATTGACTAAAATTAATATTCGACCTTAATGAATATTTGAGTAAAAAAAAAACCTATATCAAAGCCAAAAGCAAGAATTATGGTAAATGTTATTTAATCGTTACCTCTTGGGCCAAATTCGTATAGGCACGCTTTTGATCAGGGCGCAACGTCGCCCACCATTCACCGAGAACTCTCGTGACTGCACGATTTTCCAGATGTGGAAATTCCTTTCTCACCGAGCTTCGGTGCCTTTTGCAGAATATCAAAAATGCATTCATCGGCCTTCTCGCATGATGAGCAGGTTCCTGAAAAATTTACGAATTCCGCGCGTTACATTTAAACAAGATTGTACAAAAATACTTTTGTCAAATGGCAAATAATACGAGTGTCTGTCATAAAATACAAGGTGTATCTACAAATTTTATGGAAACGTTCGATGGGACAATGAAAATTTGCGAAAAAGTGATGAAATTTGAATATATTACGTAAATAGATTCAGTATTAGTATTGGTACGCCACAGGTGGTTTTAATAATTAAATTGAAGGTGAAATTTGTGGAAACTTTATTTTAGGAGAATAAATAAGTATACACAGAGTTCTCCGTTTTTTTTTTTTTATCGTACTCAAGAGGAGTAAAAAGTTTTTTTTGTTAATCGCAATTATCAGAAATAATGAATTTCTGTCGTCTTGAAGGAGTTATACGCAGTCAGGAGACCGAAAAAAAGCGATTTTTCAAGAATTTTTCCTGGAAAGACAATTTCATTTATTAACGTCAAAATTTACATACATATTGTGGTATCTTTTAATTTTATTTTCATATTTTTTATTTGTACAAAATAGTGTTTTTCAAAGCTGCTATAGCCGATCTCCGGGAGCTCCTCTAAAAAAAGGCGTCTTACTGTGAGTACAATATCCCTGGATTGGATCATTCAAAATGAAAAAAAACAAAAATTTTTTCGTTAATATAAGGTATTATCTAGTATTTAATCGAAGGAATAAGCAAAATATTAATTTTTAACAAAGTTGCAGCTTCTCAAAGAAAAAAATTCGATTTTCGATAAAAATGTTGGCCTTAAGTTGCTTATAAAATGGATAATATTTATCGGCAAGGAAAAAACCTTCGATTAATCACTAAAAAATATATTTATAATGCTTGTGTAAAAATTTGAGACTGATCAGTTAAGCCGTTTTCGAGGAATCTTGCTTACCGACTTTAAGGTAGTAGTCTGGTAACTTAAGCCGATTTTCATGTCTTTTTTGGAGAGCGTTTTTTTTTAGGAAAATAAAAATGAATCGTTTTGGATATTTAGGATGTTTTTATTTACATTTTGAAGATACGAAAAAAATTTTTTTTGAAAAAATTTCATAGTTTATTATTATTATTATTGATCGAAGTTGGCACCTCGAAAAAAAGCGCGTGGGTGGCCCCGGTGAATTTGGCTCTTGATGTTATCTGAAATCAAAAATTCTTGATAATTCTTAATCTATAGACATGTCATTCTGGTCGGAACTACTGAAGTTAAATTTCATGGATAAATAACAAAATGGCGGGCAAAATAAAATGACTATTTTTTTCAAAGTCCGCCATTTTGTTATTTATCCATGAAATTTAACTTCAGTAGTTCCGACCAGAATGACATGTCTATAGATTAAGAATTATCAAGAACTTTTAATTTCAGATAACATCAAGAGCCAAAATCACCGGGGCCACCCACGCGCTTTTTTTTCGAGGTGCCAACTTCGATCAATAATAATAATGATAATAAACTATTAAATTTTTTCGAACATTTTTTTCTTGTATCTTTAATATGTAAATAAAAACATCCTAAATATCCAAAACGATTCATTTTTATTTTCCTACAAAAAAACGCCCTCCAAAAAAGACATGAAAATCGGCTTAAGTTAAGTTACCAGACTAGATAATGACATTTCGCAGCTTTTATTAGAAAATGCCTGATTGAATTTTAAAGTATTTGTGAGTGTTTAGTGTCCATGTTAAGCGACCTGTAACGAGAACTTAAGTTTTACAAAATTCAACGATATTTGAACTAGATTTAGTCCGTCCCGCCCTTCACCCGCGTTAAAACGACGGTCTTTGCTTCAAAACTAAGTTTGAACTTTAATTTGAACCCAAGTTCAAACTTGATTTTGTACCTTAATTTGAGTCTAAGCTCAAAATTCATTTTCGACATAAGTTCGAGCTTAAGTTCAAACTTGATTTTTCACTTTAGTTTCAACTTAAGTTTGGGTTTGAGTTAATACTTAAGCATTAACTAAAGTGATTTGATTTTGTACTAAAAAGTTTTAAATTAAGTAAATATAAGAAAATCAAGTTCTAACTTGAGTTAATATAAAGTCGAAACTCACTCTCAAATCTATAAGTTGAAAATTAAGTTTGAATTTATATTGAACCTCAAGTACAAACCTAAAAATCCAAATGGAAACGCAAGTGCGAGCTCAATAAATGAATCGTAACTTGAATGCAAAATCCAAATTAAGAATTGAGTCTGAACTCAAGTTCGTACACTAGCGCTAATCTAAGTGTGCATATTTTTATTTTGAGCTAACATGTAAAGTAAATGGAAGTGCAGTAATGAATTGCACTCGCCGGAAACTCACTGACGCCGGTCAAGCCTCATAAACAAAGTTGCGCAAGGTCCTGGTCTAATATTTTAACATTGAAAAAATTCATCAGCGAGCGCGTATAGAAAATTTAAGATTCACCAATACGTTTAGTGCATCCCAGGACAGTTTGTAATGAAAAGTAAAATGTTCAGTGAGAGAGCAAAGAAAGTTGAGCAACAATTCCTACAAAATATTTGCATTCATATTCGTAGCCGCCGCTTCTAATTTCCCAATTTATAATTTCATCGCAGAGGACCTTTCGTTTTTCGTTGCGGTACATTCTGCGGAGGGAAAAAATTATTGTCCATAACATAAAAATACATTTTATCCAATGTAATGTAAACAATGAAATAAGTAAGTAACGAAATAAGTTGAATCTAAAAATGATTTGAGTAGAAAATAATGGCAATTAGATTCCAGAGAATGACCAATAACTTGGCGCAAAACCGTTTATTCCGTCGCTTCACATTAAACGTTCCATCTTACGACAAGGAACTTTTCTTTTCGTCGCAACGGTTCTTCAAGTATCCAATTGTCCAACGGACACTCAAACAGTCGTTTGGACATTATAATTGTATTTAAAAGTGTCGAAGAGTACGTATTCATGAAAAATCCCAAAAGCTTTTGTTTCTCACCGCAACAAATATGCTAAAGGTAACACGTCGTGAAAAATATCAAAAGGAAGTCAGGCGTACATTCGAATACTAAAAGTCAAGCTATCACAAAAATGTCCATCGAAATGCGCGTACAGTAGTCTGAAAATCGGAGAACAGATTTGCAATGTTCTCCGCCGTTCGCAACTCGCAAACGTTGACTCTCCACAGACAAAACCTGTGCTCCTAGTCCCTGATTTTTCTCCCAAAAATTCAAGCAATTTGTCCAAAAGCTATTGTTACCCGAACGGCAATTTGAATTTGCCTTTGAAAATACTCCAGGAAATTTAACTGAAACAACGGCGCAAAAAAGGTGAAATAAAGAAGAAAAAAGAAAAAAAAAAGAGGAAAAATAGCGAAATTGGACTTGTAAAACAAACGACGAATTATGAATTACTTTTGTCCTAACAAAAAGCAAAAATTCATAAGAGTCAACCTTTTCCATCGCTACATAACTTTTTCGTTCGAATTTTCGAGAAAAACAATATTGCATTTAGTCGGAGAAATTCGATCGAAACCGACGAAATAAAATTCGTCACAATTGACGAATAAAAAAAAATAAAACGTAAAGTTAAAGAAACCAAACGAAACCAAACGAAACCAAACGAAACCAAACGAAACCAAACAAACGAAAAAATTGATTTCGCAACGTGTCACGAAGTGTCATTGCTTTTGACACAACGCCGATAGTTTCGCGTTTATTTATTTTCATGAGAGAAAGATTTTTCACTCCGACAAAAACGTCACGTTCGCGTTTTGTCGCGAGCACGAAAATCCCGTGAATTTTCACGTCATTGCCGCACGCCCGATGGACATGGGAACCAAACCAAACGAAACCAAACAAATTTTTCTTTCCCCCGAATCACTTCGCCTCGTCGAAACGTCAGCGAAATAATTATAACCCAAACGGCATGTTTTATTATATGTTTTTTCTTATTTTTCTTTCGTCTAACCTTCTCCTGTTGATCGTTGGCAGCCATTTTTGATTTTTCACTCTTCGGGCAATTCACTCGGTGTGGCGCATAATAAAAAATATAAAAAATATATCAAACGCCGCGACTCTCATTCGCCTTTTTTTCTTTTCCTCGTTTGTGTTTTTTTTACCACCGATTCTTCCGCAACGCCACGACCGAAATCTCGCCGCTGACTCTCGCGAAATTCCTCGTAACAAACGTTTTGCTTCTTTTACCAACCGCACGAAAACCGACAGATCACGACAGATGTCGCGTGAGAAATGGAAGAAAAGAAGAAGAAAAAAAAAACAGCTGGTTATCGACGCTCGCCCACGGAGAACTCGACGAAAAATTAATTCTCTTTTCTCGGTCTGAAATTCTTTTTATTACATTTTTTATTTTTATTTTTATTCATTATTATCTCTCTATCGCTCTGTGTTTCTCGGTTTTTATGATCTCGTCGTTTGTCGCCGTTCCGGAACGAGAAAACGAATCGGTCACTCCTGTGCGTTCGACGCTCAACCAATTATAGACGAAACGTCAGAATTCAAACGGAAACGTCACGCTCCCGTATTGGACCGAACATACGCGCAAACTGAACTCTTTTTTTTCCTTTCTGCCAAACTTTGTTGCTGTTGTTTTACTTTTTTTTTTTTCTCCTTCAAATATCTAGTTACATTCTTGTTCGCACGAACTTCGGATGAAAAAAATTGGAAATACCACGATTTTACGAAAATTCGTTGCTAATAGATAGACGGAAGCTTTGCGGAGATTGCGTTACCGAGAAAAGTGATAATTCTCGTTATCAATTATACACAGTTGTCAAGTTTTCAGTGCTTCTTTCTACCCTCTCTCTTTCTCGAGAGAGGGAGATTGTTTCAAATTCCGTTCCGACCAGTTTACAGTGCTGCCAATATCGCGTCGTTGTTCATTTTTTTTTTAATACAATTTTACGTTTCACGGGATGTGGGTGTAACGATAATGATCTTGAGGAAATTACTGTTGAACCGCGAGGGAACAGGGTATTTTTTGATTTTTTTAAAATGAATCATTGGATCTTTCGTGATCGGCGAAACGAGGGTTTGGTGTGCCATCGGTTATTTAACTTTTTGCCCAAGGTCATTGAGAAATGTCGAGGGGCGGTGCTTACTTATGCATAAATTGTTTGTTGTTTTTCGTTTTTCTTTCTGTACAATTTTAGTGGCGCCATCTGCGGCCCAAAATCTCTATGTTACCGACAAATTTTGCTAAATGGATCGGTGGCGCCATCTTTACCACAGCATTCAACAGATTTCGCGAACATATTCCTGAATTATCGACACCCTTTTGTTCGTATCGACGTGGCAACAAAATTATTTTGTCAGTGAGTCATTGTTACCACGGGGGATCGACATCTTTTGGCAATGGAAATTATAGTTTACCGTTTTGCCGATGGAGAACATTTGGCCCACACACCACACACACACCAGCTTACGCGCGTACCGACACTCGGTAATGTACCGACGGACGGCGCAGGGGAGAATGAACTGCTGTATCTCATCGCGCTTTTTTTGGGTGCGCGAACATTTGCTTGTATCGACGTGGCAAAAGAATTATTTTGTCACTGAGTCATTGTTACCACGGGGGATCGACATCTTTTGGCAAAGGAAATTATAGTTTACCGTCTTGCCGATGGAGAACATTTGGCCCACACACCACACACACCAGTTCACGCGCGTACCGACACTGGGTAATGTACCGACGGACGGCGCAGGGGAGAATGAACTGCTGTATCTCATCGCGCTTTTTTTTGGATGTGCGAACATTTGTTTGTATCGACGTGGCAAAAGAATTATTTTGTCACTGAGTCATTGTTACCACGGGGGATCGACATCTTTTGTCAAAGGACATTATAGTTTACCGTCTTACAGATGGACAACATTTGGCCCACACACCACACACACCAGTTTACGCGCGTACCGACACTGGGTAATGTACCGACGGACGGCGCAGGGGAAAACGAATTGCTGTATCTCATCGCGTTTTTTTTTTTATGTGCGAACATTTCATTTTTTTCCTCCCCATCTTTTCTCTTCCGGCATATATCTCGAGAATGAAAATTCTTAAAAAAATAAAAAACGGATTTTGAATAACTTCGCCATTAACACCATTGTTAAGGGCTCACATACCCTCGAAATTTTCAAAAAAATCGATTTCTTTTACAGACCATTATTCTTTGTACTTGAGAATTCTTAAAAAAAAAAACTTTTTAGAAAATTTCACTCCGTTACAAAGTTATAGCAATAAATGTGACCGGACATCGGGTTCACGTTGTGCCTACCAGAAACTCCAAACGCGTTTTACTCGAAACTATGTTTTTAAACAGTTTCAGCACGATAACTCAGTCAATTCTTAATATTTTTTAATCTTTTTTTTTTTCAATGTTGATAATTATTTTTTCTATAGTCTGACGAGAGGTTTTTTTTTCATTTTTTTATTGGACAATAAAAAAAAAATTATTGACCACTAATTTTTTTTTAAATTGCATACTAAAGTGTGAAATACTGTTATTTTCTTATTTTGGAAGAAAAAAAAAATCCCTCGGTCAGACTATTACTACTACATTATTTTACTAGAATCTTTTTTTATTTTTGCACATTGGATAATTTTTGGTGAACTTATGATGGCGACAAGGAGGCGCCATGGTTTTCAACAGTAGTCCATTTATACCCTCAAAAAAGTAATGTTAATATTTATAATAAAATAGAAAAAAAATTTTTTTCTTATAGTTGAAAAGTTAATAAAAAATGTGAAATGAACAATTTAATTTTTTTTTCACCATATAACCTTTATAATAATTTTTCAAATTTGCTCGGTTTTCAGGTCGCGCAGCTGTACGTGTACTCTTGAGGTAGTAGTCCGGTAACTTAAGCCGATTTTCACGTCTTTTTTGGAGGTCGTTTTTTCGTAGGAAAATAAAAATGAATCGTTTCGGATATTTAGGATGTTTTTATTTACATATTAAAGATACAAAAAAAAAATTGTTTGAAAAAATTTAATAGTTTATTACTACTATTATTATTGATCGAAGTTGGCACCTCGAAGTTGGCAGCCCGGGTCCTAACTTTTTTTCTACCGAACCGATTGCGTTCAAATTTTAACAGGCTACTCTACACACTTATAGTTCTCGTCGGAACTACCGAGAAATTTTTTCACCCCTAACTTTTTATTTTACAACCCCTTCTTCGCTAAAGTCCTTTAATTTTAGCAAAGAAGGGGTTGTAAAATAAAAAGTTAGGGGTGAAAAAATTTCTCGGTAGTTCCGACGAGAACTATAAGTGCGTAGAGTAGCCTGTTAAAATTTGAAAGCAATCGGTTTGGTAGAAAAAAAGTTAGGACCCGGGCTGCTAACTTCGATCAATAATAATAATAATAAACTATTGAATTTTTTCAACAAATTTTTTTTTCGTATCTTTAATATGTAAATAAAAACATCCTAAATATCCAAAACGATTCATTTTTATTTTCCTGCAAAAAAACGCCCTCCAAAAAAGCCATGAAAATCGGCTTAAGTTACCAGACTATTACGTTAAATTATAAATTATAAATTATAAATACGCTTGTATAGATCAAAGAGAATCTTCATATTACACTCCGTGAATTATATTCCGACAGGTGTCAATCCTCCGAAGGGAAATGATTGGGAAGTGTCAATATATGAGTCAGTTTCGTCGCACATAGGTTGGATGTATAGGTACATGTACTGAATCGATTTCCCATGGGTATTAGGTCTCCCTATTTCAATTCTGTGTATCCAATAGGAAAACCGATGGGATTTTCCTCTCAAGCCACGAGCCTCGATATTTATATGGAGATATATCAGAATTTTCTTCCTTCAACTTGTGGTTCAGCCTTGTATCAGAATGGCGAGAAACGACAACGATCCTCGTGATTCGATACGAATTCAATCTCGCCTTGGGATAAATTAAATTTTTTTTTTCCTCTTGGTACCTGCCGTGTGAAAAGAATGTCGGGCGTTCAGATCGTATATATTTACGTACATTTCGTTAATTAATTTACAAAATAAAAGTAAAAATGACGTTATTTTTATTACCATAAAACTTAGCATAACAATTATTAATATTTTTGTATAATTATTCATCGACCTGTCATTATAAACATTTTTTTTTTATTTTCGTGTTTTCAATGTGAATGTGTTCATAATTTCAAAATGTGTCGAATAGGCGGAAAGTGATATTTGGAAAAGAATCACCGGAGGTATATTCGTGTGTGACGACCCGGCAGAATTCAAACGTCTATATCTCGGGAAGAATTTGAGCTACGGCGCTGCAATTTCGCACACAATTGAAGCAATATGTGTCCTTTATTCACGACCATTTTTATAGAAATGTATCGCGCGCCTGAGATTTTATGAATCTTTGAAATTTTCGATAAACATCCTCGAACGTTAGGTTCCGTTATTTTTCGGATATCGGAGTAATTTTTTTAATAGTAAGACTTTGAACGCCTTTTTCTCGAAACGGCCGACGTAGAAAAATTGTAACGGCCGAGCGTTGGGCCAATACTGGTTGCCGTAGTGCCGGTACCGGCTGCCGGTATTGGACCAGTACAGATTCGGTACAGGAGTGTAATAGCCGGTCGTTATACTGGTACCAACGGTCGGACCAGTACCGGTTATTTAATTGGCTCAAACTTTGGCCCGGACTTTGGCTCTGACTTTGGACCAGACTTAGGCCCAGATCTGGCAAACTTCTGGCTTACTACTGGTACCAACGGTCGTACCAATACTGGTTATTTGATTGGGCCGGATCTTGGCAGACGATTTTGCCGACGGTGCAAATTACATCTCAGCGAGAAATGGCAAATTAAATAGATATCGAATCGACGTCTTTTAGACACTTTTGGCTTCTAGTGGACGCCGATCCAATGTCTATTTAAAATTCTATTTCTCTCTGGGACTAATTTATATTTCTTTTTTACCACGTTACCAGATGTTTCCCAAGCAGCAAACGCACGTCCAAAGGATGTACTTTGGACGTAAGGACGTTCTTCGGATGTTTTTAGGACGTACTTTGGATGTCTGTGTTGTCTGGGTTGTTTATGCATAAATGTTTGATAATTAAATGCACTTGATATACACTAGATGCTCGGAGTAGTTTTTATTAATAAGAGACTAAGTACATATACAGGTCTAAAATACGTACTTAAATGTTTATAGAACAGTGTTTACAAAATATAGGCTATATGAAGCAAATATTACACTAAAAAATATTGTATTAATCGTGCAATTTCAAGTTCGGGGCAAATTATAATTCAACAATTTGGTTGTTCGCAAAATAATGGACTTTTGATCGGAATAACCTAATCTACAGTTACATTACAGAACGCAACTGCTAAAGTGAAATACTCTCAGTATTGGCATTTTCTATAGCCCAGTACTAAGCCTGTATCGAAGCCAGAGCTTGGCCTTATTTTATCGCCTATTTTGGCCCAGATCTGGTTATTATACCGGCCCCGTAGTGCGGCCAGATTGACAACCAGTACTGGCACAAGACGATATTTTATACTGACCCAAAGCTTGGCCAGATTGTCAGCCAGTACTGAAACAATACTGGCTGCCAAAGTTTCGCCGCCAATACTGGCGCAAAGCTTGGCCAGTAGAATTCAACCGGTACTGGCATAAGACTGTATTTTACGAGGGTCGTTCAACAAGTACTTAGCCTCACCGCCCGAAGGCGCTGCTATTACAGATCAGTGTTACCATCGTGCGGTACATACTTTTAGTAAACTACTGTGAAAGTTTCATTCAATTCCCTTTATTAGTTCTGTTTTGATAGCCTTTGGAAGCGAGCGTGTCAGTTAGTTTTACAAAAAATGGAAAAAGAGCAGTACCGTTCGGTGATTCGATTCTTGTTTTTGGAAGGGAAAACGCGCAGCGAAATCAAAGATCGCTTGGATGCTGTCTACGGTGACTCTTCTCCGTCGATGACGACCGTGAAGAATTGGTTCAACGAGTTTGCTCGTGGCCGCACGTCGGTTTTTGATGTACCACGCCCAGGTGCCCCGAAAACGGCTTCTACGGAGGAAAACGTAAAAAAGATCCACGATCTCGTGTTGACAGACCGCGGATTAAAGGTTCGCGAGATAGCTGAGACTGTAGGCATCGCAGAAGGAACGGTGCATAATATTCTACACGAAGAACTGGGCATGAGGAAGCTGTCAGCGCGATGGTTGCCGCGTTTGCTTACGCCGGACAACAAGCGCAACCGTGAGACCAGTTCGGAGCAATGTTTGAAGCTGTTTGAGCGCAATCCGGCGGAGTTCTTGCGTCGTTTCGTGACCGTCGACGAAACATGGGTTCACTGGTACACACCAGAGACCAAGGAACAGTCAAAACAGTGGACTCTACCCGGCGAACGTGCGCCGAAGAAGGCGAAGACTGTTGTTTCGGCCGGTAAGGTGATGACCACCGTTTTCTGGGGATCACAAGGTGTGATCCACATCGATTACCTCCAGAAGGGTAAAGCTATCACGGGGCTCTACTTTGCCGACCTATTGGGCCGATTCGACGCTGAATTGAAGAAAAAACGGCCCCATTTGGCGAAGAAAAAAGTGCTGTTCCACCACGATAACGCGCCGGCTCACACCTCCGCCGTCGCCATGGACAAATTGGTTGAACTGCGCTACGAATTGCTGCCCCCATCCACCTTATTCACCAGATTTGGCCCCTTGTGAATTTTATTTGTTTCCAAACCTCAAAACGTCACTCGCTGGGAATAGATTTGGGTCGAATGAGGAGGTCATCGCACGCCACGCAGGACTATTTTGCCGAACTCAACAAAAATTATTTTTTGGACGGGTTAAAAAAGTTGGAGCATCGCTGGGCCAAGTGTATAGACCTAAAAGGAGACTATGTTGAAAAATAAATCGCCACTTATCAAAAATTTTCGTTTTTCTCATGTAGGCTAAGTACTTGTTGAACGACCCTCGTATACTGGCCCGTAGTATGGCCCAAAGTATCGCCAGATAGTCAGCCAGTACGGGGCCAGTACTGGTGGCCAAAGTTTGGCCGCCAATATTGGCCCAAAGCTTGGCCAGTAGAATTATAATGGCAATTTCTACGCGGGGGTGTTTTAAAAGCCGGTGAGCACGATTTCTCAAAAAACGGCTCGACCGATCGATCTGAAATTTTAACACAACCTTCTCAGATATATTCTTCAAGTATTGATCGAGGGAATAACATTTTCGATAATTATTTCTATGCTTTTTAAACAATTCAACGAAAAAATTTTCGTCGAAAATTGGAATTTTCTTTATTTCGAGCCGCCATTTTTTCAAAAATCAAAATTTCGACTATTCCTTCGATCAATACCTAGATTTATCTATCCACCAATAGAATCTTTTTCGTTTTCTTATTTTGGATAATCCAAACTGGTGACATCGTGCTCACCGCCAGACACCTTTTTTTAAAGGAGCTCCCGGACATCGGCTATAGCAGCTTTCAAAATCATTATTTTTACAAATAAAAAATATGAAAATAAAGTTAAATGTTACCACAATATGTATATAAATTTTTACGTTCGCCTTTTTTCGGTCTCCTGACTGCGTTTGACTCCTTAAGGGTTGTGGCCACGGTAGCGGATATAAAATCATGTGCACATTTAACAATTGTATTTTTTTTTGTAAGAAAAAAATTATTTATTTATAGAACTAATTACACATCTATTTAGCATAAATATCAAGCTAATAAAAAATATTTTTTTTGTTTTTTTTTGTTATACAAAATAAAACCAACCAGAAACTGCTATTTGTTTATGGTATTTTTTTTTTTGAGCCGTGACATTTGGCATCCACAATTTTTGACCTAGAACAAAAGCAAAAAATTCTCGTTAATCTACATCAGAATACCTAGAGAAGTGCGTAAGGAATTTGAAGAATATTGTTTTATTCGAATATTGTAGGCGTTTGAACTTAAAGCGTGAATTTTCAATGAAATATTTCGTATGAAACTGCTCATAAAATGAAAAGTTTTTAATTAATCAGAAATTCCGTAAATAGTTCTCTGCGAGATGCTATTAGAAACATAATTTTTCAATTTTAATCCAATCGGGTAAAAATTGTCGAAGTTATTTATAAAATCCCCTTAATTGTATAGCCGAAAATGAACTTGGCAATATTAATTAATTTCAGAGACGTTTTTCTATATAATAGAAATAAGACAAAGGAAACGCATAGAAAATAATGTGTACCTGGTGCGATTGTTTTTTACATTAAACATGTTTTTTTAAGATACGCTGAATAGAAAATCAATGGGGTTTCCCGCGATCTGTCTCCTCGACTTATTTCATGGTAATCACGATCCCCTTCTTAGTAGAAATACAGCTCTAATCACACGACAGAAACCTTCCCGTTGATCCACTAAATCGACAAGGCGAAATCAGGATTAATGGCCGCAGGGTTTCACGCCGTGAAATCTAAGTAGAGCCCGTGTCACTTACGATTTCGGAAGTTGTGGAACGGATGGAGGTGAGATTAATCAAGAAGCCATAGTCCTTACTTCAGACCCGAAGGCCACATGGGAGGCGTTACAGCGTCTCTTGGTTCAAAGGTATGCAGATTTTATCCTTCGATCCCTTACGAATTTCTCCCTTACGCGGATATAACGGATAATTTACTTTTATATGAGTTTTTATCGTACCCCGCGAATACATTATTATTATTATTATGTGTAACCTCATTCGTTCGATAATCTCATTCATTTTGGCAACTGGAATTATCTCTGCGAATCTGTAGTGACCAAAAATCTAGAAGTAGCCAAACCGGAAGCATAAATAGATGTTTTTTTCAACAATGGGACGTATGTACATGGTCAATCGTTGTATGTGCGGTCTGAAGTATGCACATGAATAAACTCGTCATTATGATTGGCTGTCGATAACGTGCTTATCGACAAACTACATGTGTACCGATTGAGAGTACGTGAAAGATCTGTCTTACCGACTCTGTATTACCGACAGAATGCATTGAAATGTTCGGCCCAAATGCCATTCCTAAACTATCGAAACGAATGATTTGATATTTGGTCAAGTTATTCTCGACATCTTTATCTCTGGAGTAAGTACCTGAAAATGTTGACATTCGAAAATGAAATATACATTCTCAGTTACAAACGAAGAGGTCTAAAACAAAAATGGATATAATTATTATTGTACAGCGTAATCCGGAAAAATGTCACCCTTATGATGTAGACGGACAAAATCCCTAACCAACGAGCATTCATTTGTTCGTATATTTGGAAAATTGACGCAATGGGATTTGGCCAAATTACACAGTAATCGTGGCGAGTCTTTCGATTTAATTCGTTCATATATCACTGTCGAGATTTTTCTTATTTAATTTTCAGTTCACAGGCACTTACCTGGCAAATTATAAGTTACCATTCTAGAATATACGGTATATTGCTTCCGCACGGTTAACTTGCGAATTCGGTACACGTTCCTCGAATATTACCGAGATTTCAACGATCCCTACTATACCGACGCCGCCGAAGTTTCTCGATGTAACCTCAAAAAATGTCTAATGCATTTTTCTCAGAGGCGTCTTATTGGAATGAAAAACAAAATAGTGGAGCTGTCTCCGTAATTGATGAGATGCAAACATCCCTACTATTTTTTTTCCATTCGATTAAACTGCTTCCGAAAAATATGTGTTAGCGAGTTTTTCTCTATTTCTCTCATACTTACGAATGCGGCAAGCCGCGAGGAAGGGGCTTCCCGTTGCCCCTAGAGGGAAGCTAAAGACCTTCTCTCTCTCGATTTCCTACAGTTCCTTTGCCGCTACCTCTGTTGCACTCGTGCGATCACCGCGCGTGTTTAGCCTCCTCATCAGAGGACCCGAAAGGTCTGTATTACCGACGGAGCGCGTTGAAATTTTCGGCCAAACGCCATTGCTAAACTATCGAACCGAATGATTTGAAATTTGGTCAAGTTATTCTCGACATCTTTATCTCTGTCGTAAATACATGAAAATGTTGAAATTGAAAATAAAAATTTATATTTTCAGCTAAAAACGAAGAGGCACAAAACAAAAATGGATATAATTATTATTGTACAGCGTAATTCCGGAAAAATGTCATCCTCATGATGTAGACGGATAAAAACCCTAACTAACGAGCATTTATTTGTTGCTGCATCTGAAAAATGAACGAAATGGCGTCTGGCGGAAAAAAATACACAGCAATCGTAAAAAAGTCTTCTGATTTAGTTTGTTTATATTCCACTGGCGGTACTTGTGAACCCGAACGCGAGAATGTTCCTACTCAACTTTCAATGTTCGAGGGTTTTTGGGATCCTATCTGGCAAATAAGAAGTAACAATAATAAAAATAGGGCGATTTACGAAAATACACAGTAAATTGCTTTTCGCAAGTTATTTCCTTGAAATTTCATTCAATGCTCAGAGCTTCTTCCACGAGGAAGCAAAAATTCAGAAAGAATATAGTTGTTTATTGGATCGGCTTAGAGCATCGTGTATAATTTCATGGAAGCAACTTGCAAATATCAAACCCAAGATTTTTTGATTCTCCTTTG
This sequence comes from Oxytorus armatus, assembly GCA_958009045.1. Taxonomy (NCBI): domain Eukaryota; kingdom Metazoa; phylum Arthropoda; class Insecta; order Hymenoptera; family Ichneumonidae; genus Oxytorus; species Oxytorus armatus. The sequence continues at coordinate 14,471,682 of OY253755.1, forward strand.
TTAAAAAAAAAGAACGAAAATATTTTAATACGAAATTGCATCGGTCAAAGAACTAAAAAAAATTTGGACACTGTGATGAATTTTCATAGTTGTTGAAAAATTTCCTCGCGTTATGGAAAGATGGAGAAATAAATAAAATTCAGTTCCACTTTAGTGTATCGAGGAATTTTTATCCGACCAAGTATAAAAATCGAATGAAATCAGCCCCTTATAAACTCAATACCAGCTATCGTCTACATAACTAGTACGACTGTGAAAAAAAAAGTCAGGAGAGCGGGATGGTTAAAGTTTTATGTTATACGATAAAAATTGTAGTAAGTGTGAATGGTCGGAATCTCCGATTTCTCGTTTTTTTCCTTTTTCTTCCACCGTATCCAATCGCGACGACGAGTTAACGAAATAGCCACCCTTTAAACGAGTAATACTCGCTTTAAAGGATGAGAATCGTCCGGGTTTCGTGTTTGTAAAGAGGAAAGATTACTAAATACGCAATTATTGAAATACTTTCTGTCGTGATCTGCTGACCCTTGTCGGTAACAACGAAAACTTCCGATGGTAACACGAAGAGCTCTATTAATAATCGTAACACAAATGTCTTCAATCAATTCTTTATACGAGCTTGAAGAAAAAAATGTATAATAAAATTTTTATTTTTTAAAAATAACTTGTACGTTTCTCGAAAATCCTAAAAATTGATCTTGGTAGTATGGGGAGGAAGGACGAAAAGTCGCAAAAAAACGTATTTAATTATTTTTAACATTTTTTTAGGAATGTAGACACGATTTTGCTTCCTCGTAGAAGAAGCTTTTTCGGTTTTAAAAAGATGTACGAGGGGGGACCAAAAAAAAACGGGAATTGCGCTGCGGCGGGGAGGGAGAGTGGGGGAACCCATTGCTCAACCAGGTGTCCGTTGGGGACACGTCTCCTGAGTTAGTGTGCGAAGTTCTGTCGCCGTGAGTGCATCGGTTCGCCCGTGGGAATTTTTGTAGTGAAACAACTTTTTCCATTTCGGCGAAAACGTGATGGCCGATTGTCGAGAGCAACGCGTGGCTGTGAAATTTTGTTTCCTGTCGGTGAAATCGGCCGCGGAAACTACTGTAATGCTTAAGACTGCTTATGGAGATGCTGCCCTAAGTAAAACCAGAGTCTACGAGTGGTTTTCACGTTTTAAAAATGGAGAAATGTCAATTGAAGACCAATCCCGTTTAGGACGCCCCTCAACGTCAAGAAGTGACGAAAACGTCGACAAAATCAATGCTCTCATTCATGAAGACCGTCGCCGAAACATTGATCAACTCTGTGAGATGTCTGGGATGTCATGGAGTTCAATTCAGAGGATTTTATCCAAAGATTTGCACATGAGCAGAGTTGCAGCGAAATTTGTCCCTCGCCTTCTCACAGACGAGCAAAGGGTGCGTCGACTTCAGGCATGTTTTGAACTTCAAAATCAGCTCGAAGAGGACCCTGAACTTTTTTCCAAGGTGATTACTGGTGATAAATCGTGGTGCTATGGATACGACCCCGAAACAAAGCAGCAATCAAGCGTTTTGCCACTGTGGAGGAGGTAAAACAAAAATCGCTGGAAGACCTAAAGAACATCCCGATAAGTGAATTTAAAAAATGTTTTGAACATTGAAAGGATCGTTTGCAGAGGTGCGTTGTGGTCAAAGGAGAATACTTTGAAGGTGATCAAAATTTGGTGCAAAAATATTAAACAATAAATAAATTATGACGAAATTCCCGTTTTCTTTGGGTCACCCCTCGTAGTTCTTGATGTCACGAGAATCGGTGTACGCGCTTCCCGAGCTGTTTTTGTAGGTTACGTTCATTGTGCGATCTGAAGTATGCGAACGAACTCTGAGCACGACATCGGCAGCCAATCATAATGACGGTAGCCGGCTTGGGAAATAAATCGCCTTTCGAGATATTTCATGACATGTCTTTTTTTACCGGCGGTTGATAAACAAGCATAAACGCTGAATAAACGTTAATTTTTATTTTTTAAGTAATTTACGAAGGTAAATGAGTAGAGTAAAATTGAGTTTCGAGTTTTTTTAATATTTTATGTTGTGAACAAATATACTACGAGAACACTGATATTGCAGATCAAACAATCATAATCAATTTCATGATTGTAAGTAAAATCATGTAATATTCCCATCTGATCCCATACAATTCTTTAACGGGTTATGCGCAGTTGGAAATTTCAAAAAATCGATTTTTTTTATTGCCCTTTCGGAATGTACATACATTTGAGTATATTCTCTGAAAATCTCAAATCGATCCGGCAAATATTCTTGGAGATACATGTATATTTGTAAGGATTTTTAACGATGTGTAAACGACTTTCGAAACTTTGAACTTTCTCAAAACGGTGTTTTCAAAGTCGGTGAGCACGATTTCTCAAAAAACGGCTCAACCGATCGTTCTGCAATTTTGACACAACCTTCTCAGATATATTCTTCAGGTATTGATCGAAGGAATAACATTTCCGATAATTATTTCTAATTTTTTTAAACAATTCAACGAAAAAATTTTCGTCGAAAATTGGAATTTTTTCCTTTTGGAGCCGGCATTTTGTCAGAAATCAAAATTTCGACTATTCCTTCGATCGATACCTAGATTTATCTATCCTCTAATAGAATCTTTTTGGTTTTTTTTTATTTTAAATAATCCAAACCGGAGATATCGTGCTCACCGCCAGACACCTTTTTTTAGAGGAGCTCCCGGAGATCGGCTATAGTAGCTTTCAAAATCATTATTATTAGAAATAAAAAATATGAAAACAAAGTTAAAAGTTACCACAATATGTATATAAATTTTTACGTTAATAAATAAAAATGTATTTCCAGGAAAAATTCTTGAAAAATCGCCTTTTTTCGGTCTCCTGACTGCGTATAACTTCTTAAAAATTCCTGTCGGAATTCAATTTATAAGCGTGACGTTTCAGTGTTGGGATCCGATCCGATATCCAGTCGGATCTTTACCGGAGAGTAGGAATAAGCACAGGAATCCTGCTGGATCCCTATTACAATTTTTGCACGTGTTTAGTGAGTACGTCTATCTTTAATAAAAAAAAAAACATTTTTCCCCAGCGTACACAAATTTTCCTCTATGAGCAAGTGGCTTTCTTGTATTTTAACGCTGCTACGGCTTTGATTTCCTTCGAGCTGGTTCTCTCGTTCTTTGTCTTTCTCGGATTCAGTTCCATTGTACAATCTCCACGAGGCACCTGTGTGTCTTCTGGCGAGAAAGCATATACGCGATCTTCTCTCTCATGATAACGATTGACAATGGTTATTGCAACGATGTATCTGTCGCTTATCGCGCATTCGCGGAAGAACACTCGCGAGCTATTATGTGACAAACTGTATTCAGAATCTGTTGTGTTTCTATCAACCAGCGTCCCAACCACACGCTTTATAACCATCAATGATATCGATTCGATACGATCCTCCACATAAATATACATAGTATTATTAGGAGAGAACCAAAAAATTGCAGAAGTAAATTGTAAATTGTAAATTGCAGAAGTAAATTGTAAATTGTAAATTGTAAATTGCAAATTGTAAATTGTAAATTGTAAATGGTAAATTGTAAACTGTAAACTGTAAACTGTAAATTGTAAATTGTAAATTATAAATTGTAAATTGTAAATTGTAAATTGTAAATTGTAAATTGTAAATTGTAAATTGTAAATTGTAAATTGTAAATTGTAAATTGTAAATTGTAAATTGTAAACTGTAAATTGTAAATTGTAAATTGTAAATTGTAAATTGTAAATTGTAAATTGTAAATTGTAAATTGTAAGTTGTAAATTGTAAATTGTAAGTTGTAAATTGTAAATTGTAAATTGTAAATTGTAAATTGTAAATTGTAAATTGTAAATTGTAAATTGTAAATTGTAAATTGTAAATTGTAAATTGTAAATTGTAAATTGTAAATTGTAAATTGTAAATTGTAAATTGTAAATTGTAAATTGTAAATTGTAAATTGTAAATTGTAAATTGTAAATTGTAAATTGTAAATTGTAAATTGTAAATTGTAAATTGTAAATTGTAAATTGTAAATTGTAAATTGTAAATTGTAAATTGTAAATTGTAAATTGTAAATTGTAAATTGTAAATTGTAAATTGTAAATTGTAAATTGTAAATTGTAAATTGTAAATGATAAATGAAAAATGGTAAATGGTAAATGGTAAATGTTAAACGGTAAATGGTAAATGGTAAATTGTAAATGGTAAGAGGTAAATGGTAATTGTTAAACGGTAAATGGTAAATGGTAAATGGTAAATGATAAATGGTGAATGGCGAATGGTGAATAACGAATGGCGAATGGTAAATGGCAAGCGAATGAAAGATAGTAAATAGTAAATGTTCACCCGTTACATTAATATGATTCTTAGAAAATTTTCTTAAAAAACCATGATCAATTATTTTTAATTGAACCAACAAACATCCTCGTCAATTTGTGTCACGATCAATAATGAAGGAATTATAAATTTTTGCAAAGTTCAATTTCACTCACTTTGCTATATAACAACGATAAATGCCTGCAAATTTTTATCCATATACTCTCTTTCTCTCTCTCGAGAATAATTTGCAGGCATTTATCGTTGTTATATAGCAAAGTGAGTGAAAAAAAACTGTGTAACGAGATAATGAGGATCTCAAGAGAATAGAATTGTTTTGACGTAATTACAAATCGATTTTACAAGGTCCGTTGGTTATCCGATCATCAGGCAGTGGTGGAAATATATCTTTCACTTTCCAACTAACTTGGCCGTATTAATGAACTGTATTACCTCCGATCTTTGTTCAATCTCAATCGTTTAGCATCATTCGAAGAAAATTATCCAGCAGTCATTGGAATTAATTGATCAGCGATTTTTTTTTATCGTTTCGATATTGAAAAAGAAATATTAACAATGTTTGACTTACCTTTTGAAGAAAAAAAACAACAATTTTTAAATAAATAATATCGACTATTTCGTTCGAATCGTCATTACCAATCATCGAGAAATCAACGAGAGGACAATGGGGCTTTGTGACTACCGATGAACAAACGTAACAAATAAACCGGTGACATTTACGTTAAAAAAAAAAGTTTCAACTTTATTGAAGACGACACATTTTTACACTTCGTGTTTTCATTCATTAAATGGGATCACTATAAGTATGCCCGTGATTTTCTTTCTTATCATTAGAGCATCTTTTTTTTTCCAACATAAATTTTGCAACACCCAAACATTCATTGGACACCTAATGACTCGACGAAATTTCGAAAGAGACAAAAAAAAATGTCCGTTTGATTTCGCACATAAAGTCTTAATATTTTACTTTCAAACAAATTAATACGTTACTTTATTTCATCACTTAACGATGCACGTACCGTTATTGTGACGAAAGAAAAACTTCAATATTTTTATACATTGACCAGCGAGTAGTGAATTTTTTTTACGATTTTTCGTAAAATCATGCGTTTTGCACAAGTATTATACCGTTGATTGGGTTTCGTGACTCCGTGTCCCACTACCACTCCTCGGCCGATAATGAGCTACGTGATGACGGTTGCTATATCCGGTGAGATTTCCCAGGGAGTCTCGCTTGTACCGTTCACTTTTCCCTTTGACATTAGTTACCTTTGATACCGCAACGACGAGGGTTCACTTCGTTTCAGTTTCTGAAAATCACACAGGAAGAAACAATGTTATAATTTAAAAAATAAAATTGACATTCTGGAATTTGTCGATTGAATTGTATTTGTAATTTTCATCAAGATTGCAAATTCCAAATACACCAGGACCACGATTCTAGGGAGTTCGATTTTAAGGAAAATCCCTACTCTTTTAATATCGACAAACATAACGAACGTAACAATTTAATATCGATAAAAAAATATCGTCACACATAATTCTAAACTTGACGAGAATGGTGGCCCCGATCATATACTATGATATTGGCCATAAGCGCGTGAGTAGCTGGTTGCGTTGAAGGGATCGAGTTTAGGCAGCCTCGATTATAAGAACTTCCGGTCGCAGTTTCCTTCCTATGATAAAGATCTCGAAATGCGATTTATTTCTGAAGCGGACTAACACGTCATTATGATTGGCTGTCGACGTCGTGGCCAGTGTTCGTTCATGTGCATACTTCAGATTAAAGGAGTAAAGGAGTCCGATCTCTAGTGGGGAGCGAACGAAAAATTCGTTCTCAGAAATCCGTCGTGGTAATAGTTTCACATTTCCGCCAAAAGCATCTCTGTCATCGCAAAGTTCTCGAGTGAAGTTAGCGAGTAAAGTGCAGATGGAACCTAGTTGAACCTGACCACCTACAGTAAATATACGTGGTTCTTTCGTGTAATCACGCGTATCTCTCTATATTATATAAATATTTCGCCGCTGCCGCCGCCGCCGTGTACAAGAGTTGAGGCGGTAATTCCTTTCACCGTATCGCCCCTCCAACCGGGGGGGGGGGGGGGGGTACGCAGAATGGCCGGGAGGGGCACTCAATAGAATGGCTCAAGGGGGGGGGGGGGGGGTACGCTGAATGGAATGGCCCGGGGGGTTGCCCCCCCCCCCCTCGGGCAGAGCCCCCCTACTAATTAATATAAAAGTTATATAAAACTACTAGGGGGGCGTCGCTCCCCTGCGCGCCCGGCACACTCACCAACTCCCTGAGGGATCCTCCCTCAATCCTACGGGATTCCCCTGTCATTCCCCCGAGATCTCCCCCCTCATTTCCTTGGGATGTCTCCCTCATTTCCTTGTGATCTCCCACTCATTTCCTTAGGATCTCCCCCTCATTTCCTTAGGATCTCCCCCTCATTTCCTTGGGATCTCCCCCTCATTTCCTTGGGATCTCCCCCTCATTTCCTTGGGATCTCCCCCTCATTTCCTTGGGATCCCTCCCTCATTTCGTTGGGATCTCCCCCTCATTTTCTTGTGATCTCCCACTCGTTTCCTTAGGATCTCCCCCTCATTTTCTTGTGATCTCCCCCTCATTTCCTTGGGATCTCCCCCTCATTTCCTTGTGATCTCCCCCTCATTTCCTTAGGATCTCCCACCCATTTCCTTGGTATCTCCCCCTCATTTCCTTGTGATCTCCCCCTCATTTCCTTGAGATCTCCCCCTCATTTCCTTGGGATCTCCCCCTCATTTCCTTGGGATCTCCCTCTCATTCCCTTGGTATCTTCCCCTCATTTCCTTGGGATCTCCCCCTCATTTCCTTGGGATCTCCCTCTCATTCCCTTGGTATCTTCCCCTCATTTCCTTGGGGTCTCCCCCTCATTTCCTTGGGATCTCCCTCTCATTCCCTTGGTATCTTCCCCTCATTTCCTTGTGATCTCCCCCTCATTTCCTTGGGATCTCCCCTTCATTCCCCCGGGATCTACCCCCTCATTCCCTCGGGATCTCATCCTCATTCCTTCGGGATGTCCCCCCTCATTCCTTCGGGATCTCTCTCGAATTGCCCCGCGATCTCCCCCCTCATTCCTTCGGGATCTCCCCCCTCATTCCTTCGGGATCTCTCTCCAATTGCCCCGCGATCTCCCCTCTCATTCCTTCGGGATCTCTCCCCAATTGCTCCGGGATCTCCCCTTCATCCTCTCGGGATGTCCCCCTCATTCCCTCGGGAGCTCCCTCACCCAACCTACTCGACCCTGCTCGCTCTCGCCAACGCTTGTACAAGCCCCCCTACGCGCTTCGCGCGCCAACCCCCTCAGATTCAACCTGACCCAACCTAATCCGAACCAATCTACCACGACCCAACCTCACCTGACCCGACCAAATCCCAATATTTACATAACATAGACGGATTAGTTACTGCCAATCTGTGGCATCTGTCTATGTATTTACATAACATAGACAGATTAACTACTGCCAATCTGTGAAGATAAGAAGATAAAATAGCATTATATCGATTTTACAATATAATCTAGTAAGAAAAAGACATTATAAAAACGATATAATGGGGGCTGTCGAAACCGTAAAATCGTTATAATTACGCTCGATAAATCGAGCGTAACTCCGAAAATGTTTACCACTACGATAGAGAAGGATAAAAACCCTGACTAACAAGCCTTTCTTCATCGCTATATGGGCAAAATTAACGACGTGGTATTTTATTGAAAAATACACAGTAATCGTGGAAAAGTGTTTTGGCTTAATCCTAGAATCGTAAACATATTTTTTCAAGCTTACTACGGTACCCGTGGGTCAGGGGTGTCCAGTCGATGAAACACACTGCAAACTCCGCACGTGGGAATTGTCGAAAAGTGAATTGAATCATCAGCTCATTATTATGAGCCGTAGAAAAAGACATAACTCGAAATAAAGCCGCGGATCATTGAAAAGCCGAAATCGTCTGGGTTCGTGACCGATGTGTACCGCAGTACACATTCGTTTATATCGTCTGAGTTCGTTTATATCCCACTGGCGTTACTCAGTCACCCTGGAGCCCGACATTTTTCTCACTTAATTTTCCGTTCACAGACAATTCTCATGAGATTGGGGCAGTTTGGACGAATCTAACCTACAAAGCAACACACGAAGCGCTGACACTGAATCTAGTATTCTTAAAAGAAAATGTACACGAATGCCTGTCTATTCTGCCCAGTGGTTGAAACATGTTTACATAGCTTTAAGAATTTTTCCGGTTGTTCTGCAATTTTGAAGATTTTCGTCAACGTTATGTATAACTTCCATGTATAAATTCTACTATCGTTATTAAAGTGGTTAGCCAAAACAAAAAATCGTAAAAACAAATCTAATGGGCCGTTACATTTGTGCAAACGGTACAAAACATCCTGAATCAAATCCGCGAGGGTGAGGGGTCGAACGTACGCCGAGAAATTTCTCCTACACGCGTTGTCAGAGCACCCAAAAACAACTGTATTACAAAAGTGATGTATAGATGCGAGGTCTGGTAGACGTTGTTTATACATGCTCGAGAATCGAATCTGTGTTAGTGCACAAGGGTCGAGCTGTGTGCGATGAGAAAAAGATATACACTGTCGCGAGTACGCCGGCTGTTGGATATAAGGGGGGGGGGGGGGGGGGGCATAAGTAAGTAAACAAAGTGGGATATTGATAATGACGCATCTGTTTGCACTTCGGTAAAAGCAGTACTGGAGCCACAACGGCGGAACCTTAACAATATATATACAGCATGAAGAGACTTGTAATTAATTCTCGAATATCTATGGCGAGTATTATTCTTAAGTGCTGCGTTATATACTGGCCAGACATATCCCATAGGGATGGTTTAATACACGAAGCGATGAGCGCCGAACGTTACCGTTAGTTATTCATACAACATTCAATTTTATCATAGACAGCGAAAGATCATCGTCGCATTTCTGTGGGCTACGTACGTTCGTGCCCCTTATATGGTACGGAAGTTTTCTAGCCTTCGTTCGATCACGTAGAGATAGGAAGTAGTTCGCCCGGTTTTTTAATGTCAGCGGTAGTCGCCGCTGACAGTATTCAGTGATAGTGATAGGTGGTAGTATCGATGACGGTATTAGTGATAGTATTAGTGATATTATTAGTGACATTATTAGTAATAGTATTAGTGAGAGTATTGATGATATTATCAGTGATAGTATTAGCAATACTATTATTAGTGAGGGTATTAGTGATAGTATTAGGGGGGGTGGGGGTGGGTAGGGTATTAGTGACACCATTAGTGACAGTATTAATTATAGTATCAGTGATACTATTAGTAAGAGTATTAGTTATAGTATCAGTGATAGTATTAGTAATAGCCGTAGTGAGATCATTAGTAATAGTGTTAGTGAGAGTATTAGTCATAGTATCACTGATACGATTAGTGATCCCTTAGTGACATTATTAGTAATAGTGTTAGTGAGAGTATTAGTCATGGTATCACTGATACGATTAGTGACATACCCTTAGTGACATTATTAGTAATAGTATTAGTGGCACTATTAGTGAGAGTATTAGCTATGGTATCACTGATACTATTAGAGGTGGCCTTAGTCGCATTATTAGTAATAGTATTAGTGAGAGTATTGATGATAGTGTCAGTGATAATATTAGCAATAGTATTAGTGACACCATTGGTGACAGTATTAGTTATGATATCAGTGATACTATTAGTGATAGTATTAGTGATACTATTGGCGATAGCCTTAGTGACATTATTAGTAATAGTGTTCGCGGGAGTATTAGTGATAGTATTAGTGATACTATTAGCAATAGTATTAGTGACAGTATTAGTGATTGTATTAGTGATACTATTAGTAATAGTATTAGTGACGCCATTGGTGACAGTATTAGTTATGATATCAGTGATACTATTAGTGAGAGTATTATTGATAGTATTAGTGATACTATTGGCGATAACCTTAGTGACATTATTAGTAAAAGTGTTCGTGAGAGTATTAGTGATAGTATTAGTGATACTATTGGCGATAGCCTTAGTGACATTATTAGTAAAAGTGTTCGTGAGAGTATTAGTGATAGTATTAGTTATAGTATTAGTGATAGTACTAGTGAGAGTGTTGGTGATTATATTAGTGATAGTATTGGTCATAGTATTAGTGATAATACTAGTAGTAGTATTGGTGATGTTATTAGTTAGAGTATTAGTTATAGTATCAGTGATACTATTAGTGATAGCCTTAGTGACATTAGCAATAGTATTAGTGGCACTATTAGAGAGAGTATTAGTTATAGTATCAGTGATAATGTTAGTGATAGTATTGGTCATGGTTTTTTTTTTTTAATACGGTAATATTATTAGTTATAGTATCAGTGATGGTATTAGTGATGGTTTAGTGATAGTATTTTTGATAGTATTAGTCATAGCATTAGTTATAGCATTAGTCATATTATTAGTGATGGTATGAGTGATAGCATTAGTGATATTATTAGAGTATTAGTGATGATATTAGTGTAAATTTGAGTCCATGACCGTTTGAATGACTGTGAAAGTCAATCTCACATCATCTATTTTACGACAAGTTGACAGAGAAATGTAGATATTGTCGGATCATATTTTCCTAACGCGCGACGCGCCGTTACATTTGGCGTTGCATGTGTCGACCATAAATGTTTTGGCTTCGATTTAAGCATCTATCTGCTTTCATTTCCGGTCTTTCAGCGCGAAGCAGGGGTGCACCCTGACTGGCGTTTCCTTTTCACATACGTGTCATCATTTCGTTCGAGTATACATTTGCTACAGTCTACAGGCGAAATGTGCAGTTGGGTCGGCGCGCATAAAATATATGGCGCACAATTCCCTTTCGTTTCCCCCAGCAAATAAAGCACCAACGGCCATATCAGAGCGCTCATGCACGTCGACACGTTTTAGCCCATATATAATATCGGAGGAATATATACGAAGAGGTAGATACCGTTATCAGAGCCGGTCTTGGTAAAGCGGTAAAATGACTGTGCCATCTATTGACCCGCGGGAGTAGCCGATAACAGCCAGCAGCAAACTCATCCCAATGTCGATTTATATATATATATATATATATATATATATATATATATATTGTGACGATACGCTTTTCACTCTTTGGTGAATAATCCACGCGAAAATATTCGTCCACGTTGAGATAGGAGACAGTGCAGGTATGTTGATATAAAATTTATTTAGTCAATTTTAACGATTCCTTTTAATCAATTCCGAATACCATTCGTTTGTCAGTCTTTTATCGTATATAAACGATTGTCCTTATTCGAAGCCTCATCCTGACAACCGCTGTAAATTTGTTAATTTCACAAAAGTACATTCAAGGAAATTTGATAATCTTTCGCACGAAACGGGTGCGCAACGAAAATGTGCTGGGGTGAAAAATTGGTCGATACTAACTAGTGCTCGCTGACTTGGATCGACTGGGAATGAACGGCCATATGAATAGGCCACGCTTCCATTCATTTCCATTAATTCCCATTACCGCCTCGTTCTCCACGATCCATATACTTTATGCACTCACACATTTATTTATCTGTTGCGACGTAGAAGACTCTTTGTCGAAAAAAATGACTTGTTAGGCTTATTCCCGAAAAAAGTTAGGAAATCAAAGATCGATTTGTTTTCTCCATCATCAGAGTACCAATGTCAACGTTGACTTCATTTTTATGACATTGCGAATGATAATACTTGCCACCCGAAAGAGCAAAAGCATCCCATTAGCAAAATTTACCATTCATTGCCATTAAGGGGTCATACCCAGTTGGAAATTTCAAAAAATCGATTTTTTTACTGCATTTTTGGAATGTACACATATTTGAGTATATTCTCTGAAATTTCCAAATCGATCCGGCAAATATTCTTGGAGATACATGCATATTTGTAAGGACACTCGGATCGTTACAAAGTAGGCGGCCTAAACTTCGCAAAACGGTGTTTTCAAAGTCGTTGAGCACGATTTTTCAAAAACGGCTCAACCGATCGGTCTGCAATTTTAACACAACCTTCTCAGATATATTTTTCAGGTATTGATCGAAGGAATAAGATTTCCGATAATTATTTCTATTTTTTTTAAACAATTCAACGAAAAAATTTTGGTCGAAAATTGAAATTTTTTCTTTTTCGAGCCGCCATTTTGTGAAAAATCAAAATTTCGACTATTCCTTCGATCAATACCTAGATACATCTATCTACTAATAGAATCTTTTTGGTTTTTTTTTTAAAAATAATCCAAACCGGAGATATCGTGCTCACTGACAGACAGCTTTTTTTGAAGGACCTCCAGGAGATCGTCTACAGGAGCAGTGTAAATCAATATTTTTGAAAATGAAAAATGCCGATATAAAGTTAAAAGCTACCACTACAATTATTAATACTTCTTGTATTTTTCAAATAAAATCCCTTTTCAAAATAAAATCGTAAAGGAACGACTTTTTTTGGCCTTCCAACTGCGTATAACTCGTTAAGAAATGCCATTGAAATTCCATTGCTTCAGATTGCAATGGCAATTGAGGGCAGTTTTGCCAAGGGTAAAAAGTCCATTCAAAATCCCATTGGTATTGCCATTGCTTGTGCCTATGCGAAATGAATTGTAAATTAACCATTCGTTTCCCATAAGCACAAGCAACTGCAATGCCGTGGGGGGTTTCAATGGAATTTTTGTCATTGGGAAAACTGCCAAGGCAGTTTTGCCCATAGGCACGAGCAATGGCAATAGGAATGCGATTTTGAATGGAGTTTTTATCCTTAGCTAAAGTGCCTTCAATTGCCATTGCGTCGAAAGCAATGGAAATTCAATGGCAGTTCTTAATGGCAATAAATGGCAAATTTTGTTAATAAATCACAACAAATTCACACAAACTATGATCAAGTAAAAACTAGAAACTAATAGGAACTATCTGAGAAGTTTGCGAACAAAAATTACGACTTTATAAGTTTATGAACAATCCCTCAGATATATATTATGTCCTTTCAGTCATTTTAGCCATTTTTTTTAAATCTATGCAAAGAAATAATAATATTATAAGTAGAGATAATAATATTATAAGTTCATAATATTAGTAGTATGTAGAATTTATAAAAAATTATAAAAAATATTATAAAAAATGCAAGAAATGACATACGAATTTACCATTAAAAGTGAAATAATATTATTATTTCACTTTTAATATTAATATTCTTATTATAGTAATATATTTATTATTATTCAGTTTCTAAAGAAAAATACTGCCATTGGAGTGTGCCATTGGCTTTCCATTCAATTTGTATGGAAAGAAATTGCTATTCGAGTTTGCCATTGACTTACCATTCAGTTTCTATGGAAAGAAATTGCCATTCGAATTTGCCATTGAGTTTCCCATTCAGCTGGCTGCGATTAGAAATTTTCCCTTGACTCTACCATACAATCCGAATTAGAAGTGTATGGTAATTAGCATTTGCCATTGACTGCGAATGGTAAATTTTTCTAAGGGACACTTCTGGCACAGGGTGAAAAATTCTTCTCAAAATAACGGCATGGTAAATTTTCCACGTTCATTCAAACTTTTCTTTCTTACGCTATTCAATCTTTTTTATGTCACAAAGTGAGAATATGTTTTTTCAATTCCCCAGTACGTGTTGAAATATTCGATGCCATATTCGTCAATGTGTCTGTTAGCTTTGAAAGATTAATTGTTCGATTGATGATGAACAAATTATTGTCTCGTTAATGAGAAATTTATGTAAATTTTGTTGTTGTCTTTGTTTTCCATTCTTCTTTCGCAACGAGGAGTTTGTTTGAATAAAATGATGCGAAACCTTTCGTAAATCGGAGGATTATTTTTCTTCGTACGTTTCACAGACGATGAACATTAATTGCGCTCTCACCCCCCCCCCCCTTCCTTTAATCGTCTTTCCGAAAATACTGGCAAACGATTAAACGTTTTAACGCACAATAATTCTTATTCTCTTTCGACCATTGCAGCAATACTGGATAACGTATCGATTTTCCTAAAAATAATATTTGTATATGACCGTAACGTTCTTCCCAAGGGGGAATCGCATTTCTGTTCACTTTAGTCAGAAACGCAAACGCCCGATTCTTCCCCTGCTCACGCTGAATATTCACTTATTCATGCTACAAGCGTTTATGCATACTATGAGACTAAAGTTTAGCGTTTTTACGATCCCCAACCGGATGAATGATGATGACGATTCATAAGAAATGTATGGGGTTCGATCCATCGGGTAATTCGATTCACTAAATTTTTATGGAAGCTCGCAATCCCTGAAAAGAAAAACCGGAGCATGCGTAATGCTCCGATTGTTGCTTTTTTTTTTCTTCTCACCGCGATGACACGTCAGTGACCGGCAAATCGCGAAAGAGTGAGCCCCGATGGCGAACAATAAAGGTTCGTGTACGTGAAATATTTCGAACAATTGTGCCGAAAAATAAACGGCGTTACGCGAACGAAACAAATAAATAAAAAATATTATTAAATCTTCTTAAAATTCTGATGCATATTCGATAAAATTTCATTTCTTTCTCGACGCAATGAACAGGCTTCGCTTACGCCTACGGTTGGAATGTTTATTACGAGATAATGTTGGGTATCTGCTCGAGGAACGGCGAGAATATCGTAGTCGCTCAAAGGGCCTGGGCATGGGCATTACTGATGATCATTTGCAACTGGTGTCCTCGGACAGCAAGTCTCTCGTTCCTCTGGGGTGATCTTAACTATATCATCGATTGTTTATCCACTAATGTTTCCATTGCCATGTCAATTGGAAAAATAATGGTTCTGCAGTATCGGAGAGAAGGTGAGAAAAGGAAAACAACCCTTCATGGAAAAGTTGAAGGAGTAATTTTGGGTGATGGTCGAAATTCGGTATGACCATTATTTTGGACGGCCGAAATGTGGAATTTCAAAGTAACGAACGTTCAATAGCTTGGACGTTTCACATTAAGGTAGTAGTCTGGTAGCTTAAGCCGATTTTCATGTCTTTTTTGGAGGGCGTTTTTTTGTAGGAAAATAAAAATGAATCGTATTGGATATTTAGGATGTTTTTATTTACATATTAAAGATACAAAAAAAAATTTTTTTGCAAAAATTTAATAGTTTATTATTATTATTATTGATTGAAGTTGGCACCTCGAAAAAAAAGCGCGTGGGTGGCCCTGGTGATTTTGGCTCTTGATGTTATCTGAAATAAAAAATCCTTGATAATTCTTCATGTATAGACATGTCATTCTGGTCGGAACTACTGAAGTTAAATTTCTTTTTATTTTACAACCCCTTCTTTGCTAAAATAAAAGGACTTTTTTTTCCAAAGTCCGCCATTTTGTTATTTATCCATGAAATTCAACTTCAGTAGTTCCGACCAGAATGACATGTCTATAGATTAAGAATCATCAAGAATTTTTTATTTCAGATAACATCAAGAGCGAAAATCACCGGGGCCACCCACGCGCTTTTTTTTCGAGGTGCCAACTTCGATCAATAATAATAATAATAATAATAAACTATTAAATTTTTTCAAACATTTTTTTTTTGTATCTTTAATATGTAAATAAAAACATCCTAAATATCCAAAACGATTCATTTTTATTTTCCTACAAAAAAACGCCCTCCAAAAAAGACATGAAAATCGGCTTAAGTTACCAGACTACTACCTTAATTGGTATGGCCCTTAAAATTATTGAACGTTCGGTTATTTTTAAATTCCACATTTCAGCCGTCCAAAATAATGGTCATACCGAATTTCGACCATCACCCAAAAGTACTCCTTCAACTTTCGGCCGTACAAAATAGTAGTCGTTTCGAATTTTGACCCTCACCCGTAATTTTTGTGCAATACGGAAAAAAAATTATTAAAAAAATTATCATTGTGAAAAGAAGAAGAAGAAAAAACAAAGCTGTATGGTGAACCTTCCAAATTGCTTTAGTGAAATTTCACGCAATGCTCCGAGTCTCCTCGAAGCTTTTTGAGCATTGTGCGGCATTTCGAGAGAATAATTTGCGACTTGAAACATTTATTAATTTTTAAAACGTTATGTGTATATAAATATTGAAAAAAAAAAAAAAAAAAAAAACGACGTGTAATATTTCTGATATTTTTTGTCCAAGTAATCGGTTCGATTCTCATTAAGATTGACGACGATTGGCTATTGTCGAGATCGCGGAAAGAGAGCGAAATAATGTTCGAGACTGGCAAACTGAGCAGACAAATTTCAATAATGTCGGTCACTCTCACTAACATTATGTTCTTCGTGTACGTTATTTCCGAGGTATAAAAAATATGACGATATTAATTTACAATGATAACCAACAAAATGAAAATAATAAATGAAACATTGATGGGATGAAAAATGTTGTTAGGTTTGGGCGACCGATGTAAACCTGACAGATACCGAACGGGATTCTCGTTTGGCGAATGGTGCTCTCTTCGATTCATATTTTCCATTTTCCACGAACGATCGCCTCGTATTCGTGCCAATCTGGCTCGGTCAATTTTTCGGGACATTACTGTCGATGGCATCTTATTCGGGACCGGATTGCATTTTCTCGATGATGGTACTTCATCTTTGCGGTCAGCTCAGAATCGTTCGTAATTCATTGAAAAATCTCGTCAATGAAACGACGACACGAGAGCCCGCGATATATTGGACG
The DNA here is from genome assembly GCA_958009045.1 of Oxytorus armatus. Taxonomy (NCBI): domain Eukaryota; kingdom Metazoa; phylum Arthropoda; class Insecta; order Hymenoptera; family Ichneumonidae; genus Oxytorus; species Oxytorus armatus. The sequence goes on from OY253755.1 coordinate 14,488,772, forward strand.
AATCTTACCGCTATCGTTAAGAGACACGAGCAGCTCAATGAGTAAGTTTTAAAATTGGCGGGGTTTTCATATACGAGGCGTGTTTTTTAAACGAGTACCGTTATAAAATTCCGCCGCTGTATTGCTGCGATCGACATCTGTTGTCAAGCCACAGACGCCATTACAGAATCATTCGACCGTATTTACGTTTGTTTCTGAGTATTTGCAATGCCTCCTCCGATTGAGAATCCCACCGACTGTGAAATACCCGCTGTGATTCGTTTTCTTAGTGCTAAAGGCGTGAAAGCGGCTGAAATTTATCGTCAGATGGGTGAAGTTTATGGAGAAAACATTATGAGCGATGGGATGGTACGGAAGTGGGTGAGAGCTTTTAAAGATGGCCGTACGATTGTGCATGATGAGGAACGAAGTGGACGACCTTCGGTCGTTATTGACGCTTTGATGCAGAAAGTTGATGAAAAAGTGATAGAGAACTGCGCCGTGCAATCCAAAAGAAAAGGCGCGACACGCTGAGTAACGGGTTCGTTTTGCTTCGTGACAATGCCCGTCCACACACGGCCAATCTAACTCAAGAGCTGATCATTTGGCTGGGAACAACTTCTCGTGTAGAATTTTGGTCTGGCTTAAATCCGGCCCATGTCAAGCCGCCCTATCAGCCTGGCACGGCCCTGATCAGGTTCCGTATCGGGCCCACATCCGGCATGTAACGGAGTTGCGGATCCGGGCCCGATCCGGCCGTAATCTGGCACCGATCCGGCCCTGATCTGGCACTGAATTCCAATTTTCAAATTAAAAATGAATAAAATCTATTTATCTTTTGAGAATTAGGTTATTGGTTATTGTAATATAAGGCTAGCCTGATAATTCACGCAGTATCAGAATATGATCCGGCCCTGATCTGGGCGTAATCCGGTTAGCGTGATCAGGATTTGCCACGGACGCCTTAGTCGCACCTGATCCGATCCTGATATATGTAATGTAAGGCTAGCCTGATGATTCACGCAGTATCAGAATATGATCCGGACCTGATCTGGACGTGATCCGGTTAGCTTGGGCAGGATTTGACACGGATGCCTTAGCATTACCTGATCCAGCCCTTATGTATGTAATGTGGAGTACCTTCGGTCATTATTGACGCTTTGATGCAGGAAATTGATGAAAAAGTGATAGAGAACTGCGCCGTGCAATCCAAAAGAAAAGGCGCGGCATGCCGAGTAACGGGTTCGTTTTGCTAACTCAAGAGCTGATCATTTGGCTGGGTACAACTTCCCGAGTAGAAATTCGGTCTGGCTTAAATCCGGCCCATGTCAAGCTGCCCTATCAGCCTGGCACGGCCCTGATCAGGATCCGTGTCAGGCCCACATCTGACATGTAACGGAGTTGCGGATTCAGTGCGACCTGGCACTGAATTCCAATTTTCAAATTAAAAATGAATAAAATCTATTTATCTTTTGAGAATTAGGTTATTGGTTATTGTAATGTAAGGCTAGCCTGATAATTCACGCAGTATCAGAACATGATTCGGACCTGATCTGGGCGTGATCCGGTTAGCGTGATCAGGATTTGCCACGGACGCCTTAGTCGCACCTGATCCGATCCTGATATATGTAATGTAAGGCTAGCCTGATAATTCACGCAGTATCAGAATATGATCCGGACCTGATCTGGACGTGATCCGGTTAGCGTGGGCAGGATTTGACACGGATGCCTTAGCAGTACCTGATCCAGCCCTTATGTATGTAATGTGGAGGACCTTCGGTCATTATTGACGCTTTGATGCAGAAAGTTGATGAAAAAGTGATAGAGAACTGCGCCGTGCAATCCAAAAGAAAAGGCGCGGCATGCCGAGTAACGGGTTCGTTTCGCTAACTCAAGAGCTGATCATTTGGCTGGGTACAACTTCCCGAGTAGAAATTCGGTCCGGCTTAAATCCGGCCCATGTCAAGCTGCCCTATCAGCCTGGCACGGCCCTGATCAGGATCCGTGTCAGGCCCACATCTGACATGTAACGGAGTTGCGGATTCAGTGCGACCTGGCACTTAATTCCAATTTTCAAATTAAAAATGAATAAAATCTATTTATCTTTTGAGAATTAGGTTATTGGTTATTGTAATGTAAGGCTAGCGTGATAATTCACGCAGTATCAGAATATGATTCGGACCTGATCTGGACGTGATCCGGTTAGCTTGGGCAGGATTTGACACGGATGCCTTAGCCGTACCTTATCCAGCCTGTATGTATGTAATGTAAGGCTAGCCTGATAATCCACGCCGTATCAGAATACGATCTGCCCCTGTTCTGGGCGAGATCCGGTTAGCCTGACCAGGCTAACTGGATCACGCCCACCTCATCGATTCCTGATCGGGGCCTGATCCTATATCAGGCCAGCCGGAACAAATTTCTGCTCGGGGTTGATCATCCTCCGTACGTCCCCGATCTAGCGCCCAGTGACTATCACGTGTTCCTGCATTTGGAGAGGCATCTGGGTGGTCAGCGCCTCAACGACGATGATGACGTCAAAACGACCGTGTTGCAGTGGTTGCCTATAATCAGGCGGCCGTTTTATACGAGGATGGTATTCAAAAGCTGGTTGTACGATACGATAAATGCCTTAATATTGGTGAGAATCATATAGAAAAGTAGATTAAAGTACAGGCATTCATGTAAAAATAAAATTGTTAACAACAGTCTACTTGCTTTATTTTTATTTCCAAACGGTACTTACTTAATAAACACGCCTCGTACACGGAAAATATGTCTACGAAAATCCACGAAAATTCATACACACGAAGATTTTTATTATTATTTTTTTTTATCATACATTTTGACGAAAAAATGCAAATTCAAAATGGCGAATTTTGAACGTTGAAAAACGAATTCGTAATGGCATATGGAAAATTCTAAAAATCGTGTACGCTTGATAGATTATTTTTGTAACATTGTATCCAGAAGTTTATTTGGATTGCTGAATACGAAATTGAGGTCAAACTTGAACGATTCATAGTGACGAATCAAAAACTCAATTAAAAAAAACAAATGTTTAATTTTTCAATTTTTATCCCAAATTCGTATTCAGCGGTCGCGAAAAATCTCTGGATACAAAATTTCACAATAATCTAGGGAGTTACGCGATTTTCCTAAGTATTGGCTGAAAGAGATCTTTCGGAAATTCGTTTCTTTTTTTTTCAGAAAACCTAAAAGGCTCTTAACAGCGATATCTTTTAGCGATAATTTAGAGTTCCGCCGTGGGAACATCGAAAATCGTTCCGCAACCGATGATAACGGCTTAATTCCCGCTTTTCGTCCTACGGGCAGTCGAGATTTAAAAAATTATGAGACAGCATATATATGCGTATCAACTTGGACTATTTTTTTTGGTTTTTAAAGGCTTTCTTTTGTCATAACGGACACAATCAGCTCAATACTTCTCGTCCAAATGCTGGTGTGTTCATTGACTTTTTGCTTCCAGGGTTACGCGATGTTTACCGTGAGTATCTCATATTATTAGGGTATTAGGGGCTCCCATACCGCTGCGCGTGGTGAAAACCGAAGAAATTCAAAAGAATTATTATAAAGGTTATACGGTGAAGAAAATATTAAATTGTTGTTTTCACATTTTTTATAAAATTTTTAACTATAAGAGAAGAAATTTAAAAAATCTTTAAATAAAATTAACAACAATGTTTATGGGTATAAATGGACTACTGATGAAAACCATGGCGCCTCCTTGCCAACATCATAACTTCACCAAAAATTATCCAATCTGCAAAAATAAAAAAGAATTTAGTAAAATAATGTAGTGGTAATAGTCTGACGGAGGGAATTTATCTATTTTTTTTCAAAAATGAAGATATTACAGTATTTCAAACTTTAGTATGCAATTAAAAAAAAATAGTGTTTAATAATTTATAAAAAATTGTCCGACCAAAAAATGAAAAAAATATCTCGTCAGACTATAAAGAAAACAATTGTCAAGATTTGAAAAAAAAAAGTTAAAAAAATATAAAAAATTGACTGAGTTATTGTGCTGACACTGTCTAAAAACATAGTTTCGAGAAAAAAGCGTTTAAAGTTTCTGATAGGTAAAACGTGAACGTGATGTCCAGTCACATTTATAACTATAACTTTGTAACGCAGTGGAATTTTCTTGAAAGTTTTTTTTTTATTCTTAAAAGTATAAAGAATGTTGAAACTGTAAAAAAAAATCCATTTTTTTTTAAGTTTAGAGGTATGTGAGCCCTTAACGAGAGTATGGCGGCATGGAGAAGCGAGGTCGTCAATTGGGGGATGAAAAATGACAAATTTTTAATAACCATTATACAGTACGACCTCGATTTTGAGATAAAACTAAGACCGGAAGGTCCTGTAATCGAGGCCGCGTAAGTTCTGCCCCTATAACACTACCAGCCAGTCGCTCGCTTATGGCCAGTATCATGGTATACGAGGGGGGACCCAAAAAAACGGGAATTTCGTCATAATTTCTTTATTTTTTAATATTTTTACACCAAATTTTGATCCCCTTCAAAGTATTCTCCTTTGACCACAACGCACCTCTGCAAACGATCCTTCCAATGTTCAAAACATTTTTTAAATTCACTTATCGGGATGTTCTTTAGGCCTTCCAGCGATTTTTGTTTTACCTCCTCCACGGTGGCAAAACGCTTTCCTCTCATATCCCCTTTGAGTCTGGGGAACAAAAAAAACACAGGGGCTAGATCCGGTGAGTAGGGGGGGGGGGGGAGGCGGCGGACAATTGGTGTCATGCAGTTTTTTGTCAAAAACTGCTTTACGGAGAGAGCGGCGTGGGCCGGCGCGTTGTCATGATGGAGGAACCAGTCACTTGTGCGCCAAAGATCTGCCCTTTTCTTCCGCATACTCTCCCTCAATCTTTTCAAAACCTCCAAGCAGAACTTCTGGTTGACAGTTTGACCCGGGGGAACGAACTCCGCGTGCACAACACCTCTGCAATCGAAGAAACAAATGAGCATTGTCTTGATGTTTGACTTCACTTGGCGAGCTTTTTTCAACATCCGTATTCCAACTTCAAAAGCCCAGCACTTTATGTGGATATTTACTACATAAGTACACTGCGTTATGCTAACGTGCGGACAACCTAACCTAAAAGGGCTCCACTGACTTTCAACGGGACGTATCACACCCTCCGACCACTTCGAAAACGCGAAATGTACTTTCTCCTAAATTGCACAACCGATCGGGCTGAAATAAGCTCAGTCACTGGAGTGCGGTGGCAAAAAGTGGCTAGGCTTATTTCATCCCGATCGGTTGTGCCGTTTGGGAAATAGGACCGATAAGGACTTTCGGCTATCTCTCTCGCACTCGTGTCGCTCTACAGTCGATGTGGCAGGGACCTTTCAACCATTAATCAAAATAACCGATCTAAGAAAAAACCATCTGTTTTAACAACCGACGAAACTACTGTACCGACCGTAGATAATCATGCATATCAAAATAGCCGATCTCTTCAAATTATCTACAGTCGATATGGCAGGAACTTTCCGTTGCCGTCGGTAAAAAAGTTAGGCCGTTGTGTCGGTACTAGGGATCTTGAGCCAGAAGCCCCCCCTACCTATCTGATTCGAACTGATCAGAATCGAGTTCCTAGTGTATCTAGCTACAAAAAAAATGAGCGAAAAAATGACCAACGGTAAAGTTATCGTCAATTTGCAACTGAGCACATGCCGCCATAACTTATATCGTAGTTAATTTCTGTCTCTGACCCATATCTCTATAACATACAGTTCTTTTGTTATTGCGTCGTTTCTAGACTCTAATGGATCGCAACGGTGCTCCCATTCCAATAGAAAGTCTCGCATTTAAGGTATTATACGCCGGATTTACCATCATACATCTGTTCGTTTATTGCTACGTAGGGGATAGACTGCTGATTGAAGTGAGTGAGATACTTAATATTTAAAAAAATACAAAATACCTCAATGTTCATTTCTTAATTAATTTTCCTTTTCTTATCTGCTTATAACATTATCATTCGATCTTCGGTAGAGTATAAAAATTCCCGACGATTTTTACGATACTGCGTGGTACAATTTGGCACCGCGAGAGGCAAAAGCCTTTATCTTCGTCTGCCAAAGATCGGAAATTTCGCTAAAATTAACGGCTGGAAAATTTTGCACGTTTAATCTCGAGCTTTTCAACAGTGTACGTAAAATATTTTCTGTGCTATCCGTTAAATCATCAATTCCTTCCAATATCCATTAAAAATTGTGTAAACTCCAAACAGATAATGAAGAATTCGATGGGCTATCTATCGATGCTCATGGCGATGAAAGAGAGACTCATCGATTGATTTTCCAACTTCGAGAAGTCGAACATAGTATTATCACGTATACCGGACGCTTATTTATTTATTTTCCTTTATGATATATATGACATATGTACACTTCTTCAATAAAATTATTGGGAAGAAAAAAAAATTGTCCTGCACGGAATCCATCGATGATTAATCATATTGACGATTTTTCTTCTTCGCGAGGAAAAAAAGATTGTTTTCCGAATAAGTCTGTTTTTACCCTAAAATCATTTCTCAGGCACAAAGTACGGGAGGGCATAAAAATGTTTGCTATTGAAGGTGCGAGAAACGATGGCTTGTTTTATGGAATTTTGAATTCTACGAGGTATCCTCGTGAATTCGCCAGCATAAGTGAGCATACGAAGAAGCCAATCTCGTCTAACAGATCCAAAACATAAAACTTTGCTCGTCGAGATTCACCTCAAAATGATTGGAACCAAAAAAATGATATGTTTTTTTCGTTTTACAATACATACATATATTTCCTCGCTACATCGCATTTTTCAAGGATGAATTTATTCCCCGATGCGCATGTCCGTAGATTCCCGACGACACTGATACTGCGCATGATCCGTTCACGCGCATGCGTCATGGTTTCGCGACGCACCATATTGTGATCTATAATGCACGAAATGGCGGAATTATTCAGGAACCGTTCAGCGCCTATTATACTAGTATAGTACTTTGAGAAGTAAAACCGCGAAAGAGGGCGTTGATACAAATGTATCCGGGATATATATCCGAATTGCAACCACATTTCGCGAAACTTTTTCCCGATCGCGCTCGTCCGAGACCAATAAAGTATTCCATCGTCGAACTTTCGCGCGCAACGTAACCGAGCGTGTAATTTTCTTCCGCCTTGTTACATGAGCACACCATACCGACATGTTAATAGTTTATTCGCATTCTACCGCGCAGAGTTATACTTACGTCCAATAGTTATGAATCCTATGTGAGCTTTGCGAAAGCTGACGGAACGTTACGAGAAGCTCGTTTAATATGCATCCGGTATATAATCACGCCTGGGTATACTCGATTCTATATCTACGTATGGGATATACTCGAGTAAAATTTGAAAGGTAGGGGTCGCGAAAAAAACGAGTGACGTGACCCGTACAGTGAAGGTGTACGAGCGAAACGGTAACGATCATATGGCAAGTGCATCAGTCTTTAAAAATCGCTTGTCAACCGAATACAGACTCTACACACGTTACTCTAAACACGCCTTAATTGTGCACGGCCCAATTCCGTACTCGACAACTACTGTTCTACACCATTTACCCACAACTCGATTGCTATGCCGCGTAACGGTGTTAAGTTCGGCTGAATATTGAGGTTAGTCAGGGTTTAGTTGAAGTCTATTGGGAATTATCACGGATTCGTGGACTATTCAATATGGCCGCTCATTACCAGTCAGACCAAGTCAGCCGGCGCTAGTTAGCACGGAAAACAGCAGTGAACCCTCAACAAACACCTATGTCGTTTTTTTTTTATTTCAAATTTCATAAAACTAGAACGTGTGAACCGATTTTATTCAAATTTGACAAGAAATATCCTTTAATAGTCCCCAATGAATCTACAAAGTGTTGGCTCGATAGTCCAAAAATTACACGAGCTAGAGCCTTAAAAAACACTCATATCGATTTTTTGAAAAATTCGTAATTTCATAAAACTAAAACGTGCGAATATATTTTATTCAAATTTGACAAGATATATTATTTAATAGTACCCAATTAATCTACAAAGTTTCGGCTCGATAGTCCAAAAATGACACGAATTAGAGCCTTAAAAAACACCTATCTCGATTTTTCGAAATATTCGAAATTTCATAAAACCAAAACGTGTGAACCGATTTTATTCAAAGTTGAGAAGAAATATCCTTTAATAGTCCCCAATGAATCTACAAAGTTTTGGCTCGATAGTCCAAAAATGACACGAGCTAGAGCCTTAAAAAACACCTACATGGATTTTTTGAAATATTCAAAATTTCATCAAACTAATACGTGTGAACCGATTTTATTCAAAGTTGAGAAAAATTATCCTTTAGTAGTCCCCAATGAATATACAAAGTTTTGGCTCGATAGTCCAAAAATTACACGAGCTAGAGCCTTAAAAAATACTTATATCGATTTTTTGAAAAATTCGAAATTTCATAAAACTAAAACGTGTGAATCGATTTTATTCAAATTTGACAAGAAATTTTATTTAATAGTACCCAATCAATCTACAAAGTTTCGGCTCGATAGTCCAAAAATGACACGAGTTAGAACCTTCAAAAACACCTATATCGTTTTTTGAAAAATTCAAAATTTCATAAAACTAATATGTATGAACCGATTTTATTCAAAGTTGAGAAGAAATATCCTTTAATAGTCCCCAATGAATCTACAAAGTTTTGGCTCGATAGTCCAAAAATTACACGAGCTAGAGCCTTAAAAAACACATAAATCGATTTTTTGAAAAATTCGAAATTTCATAAAACTAAAACGTGTGAATCGATTTTATTCAAATTTGACAAGAAATATTATTTAATAGTACCCAATTAATCTACAAAGTTTCGGCTCGATAGTCCAAAAATGACACGAATTAGAGCCTTAAAAAACACCTATCTCGATTTTTCGAAATATTCGAAATTTCATAAAACCAAAACGTGTGAACCGATTTTATTCAAAGTTGAGAAGAAATATCCTTTAATAGTCCCCAATGAATCTACAAAGTTTTGGCTCGATAGTCCAAAAATGACACGAGCTAGAGCCTTAAAAAACACCTACATCGATTTTTTGAAATATTCAAAATTTCATCAAACCAATACGTGTAAACCGATTTTATTCAAAGTTGAGAAAAAATATCTTTTAGTAGTCCCCAATGAATATACAAAGGTTTGGCTCGATAGTCCAAAAATTACACGAGCTAGAGCCTTAAAAAATACTTATATCGATTTTTTGAAAAATTCGAAATTTCATAAAACTAAAACGTGTGAATCGATTTTATTCAAATTTGACAAGAAATTTTATTTAATAGTACCCAATCAATCTACAAAGTTTCGGCTCGATAGTCCAAAAATGACACGAGTTAGAACCTTCAAAAACACCTATATCGTTTTTTGAAAAATTCAAAATTTCATAAAACTAATATGTATGAACCGATTTTATTCAAAGTTGAGAAGAAATATCCTTTAATAGTCCCCAATGAATCTACAAAGTTTTGGCTCGATAGTCCAAAAATTACACGAGCTAGAGCCTTAAAAAACACATAAATCGATTTTTTGAAAAATTCGAAATTTCATAAAACTAAAACGTGTGAATCGATTTTATTCAAATTTGACAAGAAATATTATTTAATAGTACCCAATTAATCTACAAAGTTTCGGCTCGATAGTCCAAAAATGACACGAATTAGAGCCTTAAAAAACACCTATCTCGATTTTTCGAAATATTCGAAATTTCATAAAACCAAAACGTGTGAACCGATTTTATTCAAAGTTGAGAAGAAATATCCTTTAATAGTCCCCAATGAATCTACAAAGTTTTGGCTCGATAGTCCAAAAATGACACGAGCTAGAGCCTTAAAAAACACCTACATCGATTTTTTGAAATATTCAAAATTTCATCAAACCAATACGTGTAAACCGATTTTATTCAAAGTTGAGAAAAAATATCTTTTAGTAGTCCCCAATGAATATACAAAGGTTTGGCTCGATAGTCCAAAAATTACACGAGCTAGAGCCTTAAAAAATACTTATATCGATTTTTTGAAAAATTCGAAATTTCATAAAACTAAAACGTGTGAATCGATTTTATTCAAATTTGACAAGAAATTTTATTTAATAGTACCCAATCAATCTACAAAGTTTCGGCTCGATAGTCCAAAAATGACACGAGTTAGAACCTTCAAAAACACCTATATCGTTTTTTGAAAAATTCAAAATTTCATAAAACTAATATGTATGAACCGATTTTATTCAAAGTTGAGAAGAAATATCCTTTAATAGTCCCCAATGAATCTACAAAGTTTTGGCTCGATAGTCCAAAAATTACACGAGCTAGAGCCTTCAAAAACACATAAATCGATTTTTTGAAAAATTCGAAATTTCATAAAACTAAAACGTGTGAATCGATTTTATTCAAATTTGACAAGAAATATTATTTAATAGTACCCAATCAATCTACAAAGTTTCGGCTCGATAGTCTAAAAATGACACGAATTAGGGCCTTAAAAAACACCTATCTCGATTTTTTGAAGAATTCGAAATTTCATCAAACCAAAACGTGTGAATCGATTTTATTCAAAGCTGAGAAGATATATCCTTTAATAGTCCCCAATGAATCTACAAAGTTTTGGCTCGATAGTCCAAAAATTACACGAGCTAGAGCCTTAAAAAACACTTATATCGATTTTTTGAAAAATTCGAAATTTCATAAAACTAAAACGTGTGAATCGATTTTATTCAAATTTGACAAGAAATATTATTTAATAGTACCCAATCAATCTACAAAGTTTCGGCTCGATAGTCTAAAAATGACACGAATTAGAGCCTTAAAAAACACCTATCTCGATTTTTTGAAGAATTCGAAATTTCATCAAACCAAAACGTGTGAATCGATTTTATTCAAAGCTGAGAAGATATATCCTTTAATAGTCCCCAATGAATCTACAAAGTTTTGGCTCGATAGTCCAAAAATTACACGAGCTAGAGCCTTAAAAAACACTTATATCGATTTTTTGAAAAATTCGAAATTTCATAAAACTAAAACGTGTGAATCGATTTTATTCAAATTTGACAAGAAATATTATTTAATAGTACCCAATCAATCTACGAAGTTTCGGCTCGATAGTCCAAAAATTACACGAGCTGCCGACTTAAGAGACACTGTATCGATTTTATGAAAAATTCAAAGTTTTATAAAACTAAAATGTCTGAATCGGTTTTATTCAAATTTGACAAAAAATATCCTTTAATATTACGCAATCATTGTACAAAATTTTGGCTCGATAACCCGAAAATTACACGAGTTAGTGCCTTAAAAAACACCTATATCGATTTTGTGAAAAATTCAAAATTTCATACAACTAAAACGTGTGGATTGATTTTATTAAAATTTGACAAGAAATATTCTATTATAGTACGTAATCAATGTACAAAATTTTGGCTCGATAGCCGGAAAATTACACGAGTTAGAGCCTTAAAAAGCACCTGAATCGATTTTATTAAAATTTGCCGAGAAAAAATCCCTAGATTATCGTATATTTTTTGGAGAAATGTAATGTTTTTAGTACGATCTGATAATCACGATTATTTTCGTTGATGTTTGCGCGTGGACAGAATCAACCGCGTCAATTCGATGCCGACGGAGTGCATTATTGAAATTAAATAAGTGACTTTGAACAATAAACTATTACTTATAGCTTCAATCTGTCGCATGGCATAATGTTATATTTATAAATTGTTAATTTTTCAGAAATTATGCAATTTCAGTCGCCCCTCATGTTGTTTACACGACGCGAATAAATCGGTTAAGGTAGTTCTAACCCAAGAAATAGGAGGGGATAGAAGGAGCGGTGCGTGAGGCGGGCAGCCACGTCGCGCATCGACGTTGTCATGCTCACGAGTTCTTCTAGCCTCAAAACAATATTTTCTCAATAATCCATACTTTTTTACTGTATGGTCGAAAATTTACTGTAAACTATATGTTATTCTTCATCTACTAAACTACTTTCGTGCCAAATTTCAAGAATTTTTCATTACTCCTTCGTACATTTTGGTGACTGAATATCCGGAAAGTGCTCATTTCGTACGGTATAGGTATACGTTCGTATGCAAATTTTGCAATTTTTGATAAACGATATCTTGAAAACGGTACGGTGAAACAGTCTCAAATTTCGCACAAGTATTCTTCAGTACTTTTTCTAGGTTTTCCCAAAAACTCATTAAATTTGCATTACTTCTTCATTTGTGTTAGAACTACCTTAAAGATCTTTCACGTGGGCTGAAAATTTCATACGTCTCGCACCGAACATCGTCTAAGTTCTCGCGATTTTTATTTATTAGATTGTTATAATAAAGCGGTACATTATTCTCCTCTTCTCTCCTCTTCTAAAAAGTTGACGTGTCACGATATATATCGAAATCTCGCAAGTATTGTTGTCGGTCATATCGATTGATTGTCACCGTTTTATTTGTCCCGTGATTGGTCGGTCGGTCGGTCGGTCGAGAGAGAGAGAGAGAGGATTCGTTAGACGCCAAGTTCCGATCGGACTTTGGGTTTCCGAGTTTGACTGTTGTCATCGATACACCGTGATGTTTTGTCTAATTCCACAATCGGGCGTTGTAGCGCTCGCTGTTCACGCTAATCCCCCCCATATAAATAAAAAACATGTCACGAGATATCTCCAAATGCGACTTACACTGGGTCAAAAAAGTATTCATACACCTTGTTTTTTTGCGATAACTTTATAGACATAAGCGATACGCAAAGAAAGCCAATTTTATTTAATAGTACATCAGGTACAGAGATAAACTGCAAATGGAGAATTTTTTCCCAGGAATAATAAAAGAGTTATGAAAAAAAACGAACATTTTCGGGCCAAAAAAGTATTCGTACACTTACGATTGAGCTGCTGAACCTCGATATTCACTCACGGACGGTCTGCCCTCTGCGTACAATGTAAACAAGTCTTCGTTTACACAATGGTTTTGACCTATTCCATGCGGTAGTAGATCTTCAAGCTCCGAACAGACATGATGGCAAAGAAAAGCGAAATATCAATATCCATGCGAGATAGAGTGATTTTTCTTCGGAAACGCGGTGATAGTTGTCGAAAAATTAGTAAAGAACTAAATCTAAGTTTCGCAACGGTGCAATATATAATAAAAAAAATACGAAAGAACAAACAGCACAGAAAATAAGCCACGAGCCGGTCGACCGAGAATACTAACGGTACGAGAGCGTCGGAGTATTGTTACAGAGGCGACAAAAAAAAACCCGTTCACAAGTGCTCGCAGTTTAGCGAAAGATGTCGCGTCCACATCGGGGAAGAGCGTGTGTCCCCGGACTATTCGAAACGTTTTGCATTCTGCCCAAATATACGGCAGAATTGCCCGCAAAAAAACCATTAATTAATAATATGAATCGAGAAAAACGTTTAGGTTCCGCAAAAACTTACGTAAAAAAATCTATAGAATTTTGGAAACGTGTCGTATTCTCGGATTAATCGAAGTTTAACATCTTCGGGTCCGATGGAAAAAAATTCGTCTGGCGGAAACGAAATACCGAGCTCCGGCAGAAAAATTTAATACCGACTGTAAATCACGGCGGAGGAAGCGTCATGGTTTGGGGCTGTTTGGGATATTATGGCTTTGGTAATCTGGCTTTTATAGATGGTACAACGAATGCCCAGAAGTATATCGACGTGTTGCGCAGCAATGTGAAAGCAAGTGTAGATAAAATGGGCCTGGATGGAAATTTCTACTTCCAACAAGATAACGACCCGAAACATACTGTCATGAAAACAAGGGAATGGTTACTCTATAATGTCCGCAAACAATTCATTACACCACCACAATCTCTGGACATCAATCCTATTGAAAACTTATGTCACTTGTAGGACGTAGAAATTAGAAAAATAAAAATAAAAAACAAATCCGATCTCCAAAGAGTGCTTTTAGAAGAATGGACGAAAATAGCAAAAGAAAGAACGCAAAAGCTAGTAGAATCCATGCCTAAGAGACTCGAGGCGATAATTGAAGCAAAAGGGATGCGCACCAAATATTAATTATAATTAACAACTATGATGATGTAGGTTTTCACTATAATCGTAAGTGCATGAATACTTTTTTTGCCCGAAAATTTTCGTTTTTTTGGCATAATTCTTCTATTATTCCTGAGAAAAAATTCTCCATTTGCAGTTTATCCCTGCACCTGATGTACTATTAAATAAAATTGGCTTTCTTTGCGTATCGCTTATGTCTGTAAAGTTATCGCAAAGAAAAAAAGGTGTATGAATACTTTTTTGACCCACTGTATATGTCTGAAGGCGACGAACTCGTCATTATGATTGGCTGTTGATGTCGTGCTCAGAGATCGTTCATGTGCATACTTCAGATCGCATGACGAACCTAACCTACAAAAAAGCAGCGCACGAGGCGCGTACACCGATTCTATATAGTAGGGAAAAAAAGCTGGAAGGTCGAGCATGCTTCCTCGAAATTTCACACAATGCTCTAAGCTTTCTTTATGAGGAAGCCAACATTGAGAAAGATCTCTAGTTCCTTACAAACGAAGCTTTGAATATTGCACGATATTTTTCTTATGATAGAACCTTTATTTTTATTACTTTCCAATCAACGACGACTCTTCGTTTCATTACATTCAATAACGACGAAACGTTATCAAAGCTACGATCTGAATATCGGGAGAAATAAAGGATAGTCGATTTATTGTTCTTCGACAAGGAAAAATAAATTGACGACATATCAACACCGGAATAGAATGAATATCTTCTTCTCAGAATGAACGAATCGATTGTGGTTGAGATATCAATAACAGCAGCGGACGATCAGCGAGTACGATATTCTGTTCGAGTTCATTACTTCACTTTCAATCAATCTGCACAGCAATATTCTTATATCTATGTAAATTATAAAAATTTCAACAGAAATGTCATTGATCCACGGCCACTCAAAATCGATCTGTATTCGGAAAAACAATATAAAAAAAAACTGTAAAAATAACATTCAATAAAAAATTCTTTCTATAAAATAAATATAATTGTGTTGTTTATCTTTTTTTCAAATTTCATTTAAAACAATTCGCTCAGTTCGTTCGAAAGAAAACAAAATTGTTTTAGGCAAAATGATAGAGTTTTTTTTTCTCTGTACTTTCAACAATCTCTACGATTTTGACTTTATTGGTTTCGCGAATTACCTTTCTTGTTTTCTTTTATGCTCGCAAGATTTAATGCTTGTCCTTCGTATCGAGATATTCTTCAAATTATTTTTCAAACGTTTTAACCACATTGTAAAATAAATTAAATGTCGAAACGAGGCGAAAACGTGTCGTTCTCTCATAACAGCGAAAGTTCCGAGACTGAAATTTCCATTATAAGAGTTGAATTAAGATTTTTACGACCAGACGTAATTTTCCATCATTGCAAGCGTCCCTCGCTTCACCTCTGGTTTTTTTTTTGCATGAATGACAAATCGTGTACGAACAATTTCAAGAATTCTGTAATGTTGGTGCTTCGTTAATTGCATTCTATTATTATGGAATTGTTTGGCGTGTGGATTGTTTAATGTAATAACGAAATAATCATATGTTTCTATGTACAGGATTTTGTTCACGTATTTTACAGCATAATTACTATTGGTAATTTCGAAAATGATTATCGACGGTGTAAAAAAAAATTTTTTTAAATTACATTGGTCAGAATAAAATTGATAATTTTTGTTTTGGCCCGGAAGTCGGTGTTCTCTGTGGAGTTTTTCATTGTTATGGATTTTAGTTTTCTCATAGAGGAAGCTCTGTTTTCTGAAAAATATTTTTTGTCCAGCCTTTAATGCCAATGTGTTCAAAATGTGTCAGATAATCGGAAAACACACGCTTACATAAAAATATCCGAATGTTTGTGCATGTGTTGTGTGATGAGGGTGCAAAAATCGAAACTTCTATAACTTAGCAATGGCTTAACCGATCGGACCGAAATTTTGCAGACAAGTGGGGCTACCTACCCCCTTTACTCGATACAATTTTCATCAGGATCGAACAACTCGTGCAGAATTTACACAACTTTGATTTTTCGAAAAATCCAAAATTTCATAAAAGTAAAATGTATGAATCGAATTTATTCAAATTTGACAAGAAATATCCTTTAATAGTACCCAATCAATGTACAAAGTTTTGGCTCAATAGCCCAAAAATTACAAGAGCTAGAGGTTTTAAAAACACATATATCTATTTTTTGAAAAATTCAAAAATTCATAAAACTAAAACGTTCGAATCGAATTCATTCAAATTTGACAAGAAATATCCTTTAATAGTACCCAATCAATGTACAAAGTTTTGGCTCAATAGCCCAAAAATTACACGAGCTAGAGGTTTAAAAAACACCTATATCTATTTTTTGAAAAATTCAAAAATTCATAAAACCAAAACGTTTGAATCGAATTCATTCAAATTTGACAAGAAATATCCTTTAATAGTACCCAATCAATGTAGAAAGTTTTGGTTCGATAGCCCAAAAATTACACAAGCTGGAGCCTAAACAAAGGGCTACCGAGATTTTTTATTACTCTCGAACTATTTGACAATTGTTAAAAAAATCGTAGTGAACAAAAGGGCCTTTGCTGATTTACTTGGGTGGCAAATTCCGGCCCGACATTTTTCCTAAATATGATTTTTCGATGTTTCCGAATATTTTGAACACATTAATATTAAAAACACGATTTTTTTTTTTCATGAAAATAGAGTTTTTCCTATGAGGAAGCAAAATGTTACAAATTGAAAGTTGCCTATTGTTTCATCATAATTTTTGCGTATACACAAAGCTTCGTTTATGAGGGAGGAAAATTTGAAATAGTCCTTGGTCATATAACAATAAATTTGTGAATACGGAAAAACGATGAGAAAGCAATATGGAAATTTCCATATTTTTCGTTATTACGCATTTTTTGTAACGGTTAAAATTTTTGAGGTTTCCATTCCCTAATTGTCAATAAAAAAATAAAGGACAGTTATAATGGGAAAAAATAAAAATAAAATCTGTACATTGCTTCCTTATTATATTCGATGGTTAACGAAGGCTTTTACGACGAGGAAAAAAAAATTCATTTACATATTTGACATAGAGGAGAGTCATTGTGAACGATGGAAGAGAATGATAATGCAATATGGAAGTGTCATTTGCCGGTTAAATTAACTAGAATCGGTGTACGCGCTACGCGCGCTACTTTTGTATGTGAGGTTCATCGTGCGATCTGAAGTATGCAAATGAATCGAGCTCTGAGCAACGACATCGACAAGCCAATCATAATGACGAGTTAGTTAGCCTCAGAAATAAATCGTATTTCGATATATTTCGTGACGTGATACGTGATATGTCGGATTGATTCACCGTTCCGTTGCGACGAAATATCGACCGTCGCTCTCTCAATTTCGCAAAGCCGAAACATCACACAACCAGCTGTTGGTATATGCGCGTTGATAACATTAATCAAGAATTCCGAGTTGTCGATACTATACATATCGTCACAGAGTTAATTGAGAAACTGGCACTGGGTTGGGGGAACGCGCGTGCACGAAATAATGCCATTCGGTTATCCCTTGTGACGGCGGATTTTCGCTACCGTCACAGAGTATACCGAATTCTTGTATACTTAGTACACAACACGCGACAGTATCGTCTCTTCGCGTCACGAGTCCTTCCCGAGCAAACACACCAGCAGGAACGTACCGCATAGTAGTAATTGTAGGACAATTCTGGACCATGAGCTCTGCACCAACATTTACCGACACTTTTTAGCTGAGGCACAAACCACTTAGCCGAGACACAAACCACTTAGCCGAGACACAAACCACTTAGCCGAGACACAAACCAGTGGGAGGTAGGGTTTGGGCTGAAAAGTGTCGGTAAATGTCGGTGCAGAACTCATGGTCCAGAAATGTCCTACTATTACTACTAAATAGTAGGACAGCTCTGGACAACGAGCTGTGCACCGACAGTTACCGACACTTTTAGCTCAGACACAAACCCCTTAGCCGAGATACAAACCAGCGGGAAGTGGCGTTTGGGACTTTGTGGAATTTCACGTTCATTGTTTGGTGTCTCGATTTCATTAAAATAAATAGTGTCCGTTCCAGGAGATCGGTGTAAAATGTTGTCGTGTAAAGTCCCTTTGAACCTCGTCCCTTTACCATCGAGCAAGGCTGCTGGCTTTGCCAGGAAGATCTCGTGAATTCGCTGTCGGGATAAATAAATTGTTGCCGTGAGAGCTTCTCTCTCACGGCTGGCGTCCAATCAACATCGAATTGACGAGTATTTTGTGCGTGATCGTCCATCGCCGGGAAATCGTGTCACACCCTAGACGCGCATTATTTGCATATAACACGAGGATTCAGAGTCTCATTTAGCGCGGCAATGAATTATTCATCGGCGCGAGGAACATTCTCATATATACTTCATTACGTACGTACTTTGTATGGCTATTAGTGCATCAGCACTTCGACACGTTGAAAAGTCAACGTTTCTGCAGTACTCTACATTATCGTTGCTTTTCTTTTGAGCGGCACATAGTTACAAAAAGTGACGCACTTCGATCAGCGACACATGTATCGCCGATCAAATGGAACGTTGTGTGCGCAGTAGGTCATGAATGAAGTGTGTTTAATCTACTTCAAGTAGATGGCACCACGGTAGGTAAAAACGGTCGTGTCTTGCATGTAATTTTCGAAAGATAACCTATCATTGGGAATTACCGCGGAGACGTGGGCTATTCGATATGGCCGCTCATTCCTAGTCCCGTGGAGACTAGAATCAAGGATTCCGATCTTCGTACTTTTAAAGCGGCATCAGAAATCCGTAAAATAAGGTTTGTGCCAGCTGACACTGCGTGGCGCTGATGTCGCAAAAATCTAATGAGTGGTGGGGCAAGACTGAAGAGTCATGTGTATATTTACTGTAAGTGGGTACGTTCAGCTTGGGTCCACGTGCAGTTTACTTGCTCACTTCACTTGAGAACTTTGCGTCGACAGAGACGCTCTTGGCGAAATCTGAAACCGCTAGACATCGGATGTCTGAGGACAAATTTTCCGTACGCTGCACACTAGAGATCGGATTCTCTTATAACAGATTCCATCGACGTCGTTTAAACGGGGTTCAATTTTTGAGGTGAAACTTCTTAATCGAGTATAGTCGTTTAACGCGTTATGCGTGACCGCTCACGCGTGGCATTCAATGCTAGCGTGTACATCCGATAAGGAAAGCGAGTTGGTTGACGCATGCGTAGAGGGGATAGAAAGATACATACGGGGGGAATAAGGATAAAGAGTCGGTGCGAGAGAGAGGGAGAGAGAGAAACCAGACGCAATATCATAGCGTCCGACGCAAAACCGAGATAGCCTATGGAAGTCGCGCCTTTCCGCTGGAATCTTCCTTGTAATTGGCTATTTCAGTTTTGCGTCGGACGCTATGATATTGCGTCCGACGCTAAATCGAAATAGCCTATGAGAATTGCGTCTTTCCCCTGAAGACGCGACTCTCTTACCGATCATTTTAATGCTGTCAGAGACATTCACGGACGACAATCATTCTCCTGTGCCGATTCCAAACTTTGATTTTGTCGTTAGATTTCAGCGTAATGAAAAAAGAAATTCAGGCGTTACCATTTATCATAATCAAGGAGACAAGTGTCATATTGTTACGCCTCGTCTGGATATAAAGGCTCTTTACGTGAGTGACGCTGAAATAACGATTTCAACATCAGCAAGAATTGGTGACTTGTGTGCAGTACAATGCCAAATCAGGAATCGCGAACATTTAACACAAAAACTGATTTTAATAGCAGTCTACGTATCACCCAATTCTGCAATCCGTGACATCAAACTTTTCCTCGGTAAATCTTTATTGCCACTGTCGATTGCAGGTTCCCAAGCACTCGCAGAACTTATTGGAGAACCTGTAGATTACACAGAATAACCAGTAATTCTTGCTGGAGATTTCAACGTCAATTTTTCAAACCCAGAGTCTCAAGCATTACTAGACTTTCTAAATGACAAATTTGCATTTAAAATGATTAACGGTAGAAATGATCCCACGACAAAAGGTGGCACAACAATCGACGCGGTTTTTGCGAGAAATTTGCACAATATAGAGCTGAAACATTTTATTTCATACTTCAGCTATCATAATCCAATTGTTAATGTTGTACATTTAAATACACCGCTGACGGATAACCCAGTTGGAAATACGTGAAGTTCTTTCAGAAAACAAAATTCTCAATAAAAAAATATCAATCAATTACCATTTGTTGATTCAGTGATTTAATGTGTTTTTTAATCTCTCTCCTGCTCACTATCCTCTTCAACATCTTACCCCTTCCCTTTACGAATACATACAAGGAGTTTCACTTCAATCGTGCGTCACGACACACTAGATTTTTTTTTTGTATAGTTTGGGAATGGGCTGAACTGCGTTCAAACTTTGATTAACGTTTGAGAAATCCGGCGTTAATCTAGTCCCCATGCCAAGTCAGCTCAAGTCAGCCAGCACTAGTTAGCATGGGATAACAGTAGTAAATCCTCGATTATCTTATATTTTTTGTTGATATGTAATGTTTTTACTACGATCTGATAATCACCCAACCAACCAACCGCGACAATTTTCAATAATGCTGCAATTTCAGTCGCGCCTCTTATTATTTACACGGCACGAATAAAACGAATTTTCATTTAAAAAATCCTATATGATTCCGTCTAAAAGTTTATTTATCAACTTGCCTTAATATTTTTTAATAAATCGTAGATTTCACCCGTCAAATTGATCTCACCAAACTTACGCCTACACTTTTATACTACGATTTTAATGAACCAAACCTGCCTTAATATTTTTTAACAAATCGTAGATTTCACCCGTCAAATTGATCTCACCAAACTTACACCTACACTTTTATACTACGATTTTAATGAACAAAAAAAAATAAAAACAACAAAGAAATATGCACCTTCCAACTTTCTAATTTTGGCAAATTTCTCTGTCGTTCTCTGCCTTCTGGTCTTGCTTGTGATTCGCCAGAGGGCAGTATCACCAGAAATCCGTGTAGGATTGCCACAAACGCTATGTATAATCCCCCCCCTGCTCTCCCACGTCCTGGAGAATAAAAGTTCCGTAAAAAGTTCAACAACGTTCGTATCTAACGTCTCATAAGGCGAACGCATTTTCTCTTTCTCCGTAACTTTCGCAATATTACTTCGCGAAAGAGTTTTCTGATTAACGTAAATGGCGGATGGGGCCAATGGCTGAATGCGAATGGAATGAAGCACGTCGGAAGTGGTAAACACGAAATTAAGATTATTTCGACGTTATGAAAGATCGAATGGGAACAAAAGAAAAAGAAGAAGAAAAACTGTGGTACACTTGTGTGAAGTGTGCGTAAGAGTTTTGGATCATCTGTGACTGGCGTTAGAATGTTTTCCCCCGTAACAAAATATAATGGGAATCGGTTTGGATGTTGGGGGGGGTTTATGGATGGTAGGAGGTCTTTCATCGTTTGTGCTGGTTGACCACCACCACTCCCCCCTCCCCACTGTTCTCAGCGCCCGCAGTGCCGTCAGCCAAGTAATTAAAATAGTTCCAGCTGGGCTTAACCCATATCGACTTTGCCGATAAACAAAAGTTCTCAAACAACACGATTTATTCACAAAAGTGATGTGCGTTACGCCTGTTTGTTCGCGAAGAGTCGAATCAGAAAACGTCTGGTACGTGACAATCAGCGCCGCGGTGAATTGCGGGAAAATTCCGCTTCCGTATTATGATTGACCACACTCGAGGGCAAAGCATCTGGGCTCCCTCTGTGCGTGATACGTTCGACTTAACGGGAACGGGAAGTAAAGTCAACTTTTGTACAAACACATGCTTCCCTGTGAGTATATACACTATGACGGGAGAACTGAAAGCCAGTGAAAAATGTGCTTCCGGCGTGGTAACGAAATACTTTGTACAAGCGAGTATCTCGAATGGCTCTGGGCATCGCTTTTGTCAAGGGAAAACCGTACGGCGAATCAATCGATAAAATTCCGAGCCACGGCTTTGAAGTATCCCGCAACGACATCGCGGAATATTTCATTGAAAATTCCTCGTTGGACATTATGATTTGTTTGTATGAAAGGCTGACTCAATAATCTCGACGACTTTTGCATTATCGAAGCGTTATAGAGAAGAAATATACAGTTGAAGAGGTTAAGTTTCACGATGCACATACCCACAATCAACCGCGGCGACTTCCGAGTCATTGAGTGACTTACGTTCCAATTTTTATTTCTTAATATCAACAAATGAGAAGAATAAAGCCCACAACTACCATTCACAATTAATAATAAGAATATTTTGACCCGGAGATAATGACACAAAAGTGTCAATCATTTTTTTTACAGTATTGCACTGCCTTCGGCGGTCGAATTTCAAAAAAATTCAAACGAAAATGATGGCCTTACCGCTCGACGTCGGAGCGTAATCGCAGGACGATTAATCGAACTGTTGGAAAAATATTGCTCATTTGAAATGATTTTTTACACAATGATTCGTATATTTTTCGGTAGTTAATTGAAAAAAAACTCGGCGGAAGCGAAATGCCATATCGATCGAGTTGGGCTAATAAGTTTGAAGTGAAATGCGCATATCTTCGCCTGTTGTCGCGACAATTCGACGCATTTGAAAATTTCAAAAAAGTACATTCAAAGAAATTTTATAATCTTTCGAACAAAACGAGGTCCATTGAGATTGGTCAATAATTGCGCACGTGCGCAACGAAAATGTGTGGAGAATGGAAAATCAGACGATTGGCCGATCTCGTGATTCAAGGGTTGCGGATGCGTTGGAGGATAGGGTTAGGCCACTCTAGAATTTTCGAAAAATTGATTGTTTTTTTTTTAATGGTCCCTTAGAACCTCAAAAATGATGTCCGAAAAGATTATGGCCGGTAAAAATGTCTAAGTACTCGGTTTTCGAATTTTAGTACAACGCCGCCTGGTCCGCAGCGAGCTCCTTCATAACTTCAAAAGTGTTTATTAGAGCTTAAACTTTTCCGGGTTACCGGATACCCGAGTAATTCGGGTTTCACGGATCCGACGCTTCAAAACTGTATATCACGATAACTCGATAATATCCGGGTAATAACGGATTCGGGTATGCGGATAGTTTCGGGGTATCCGGGTAACCGGGTACTCGGATAATAACGGATAATATCGGGCAATTACCGCCGATAATTGATGGCGAAAATGCTGAAAAAAATTGTTCAATTTACACATTTTGTGAGGCACGCGTAGATGTTGCCAAGAACAATGTTTGCGAAGTACATTTATTAGACGAATAATAAATCATTACCGGAAGATTGAGAAACCGGGATTATATCGGTGTTCATGTCCGATCATTTGGTTGACCATTTTTTATTTTTACCGACTGATATCAATATTAAACAAATTAGATTATCATTATAACGAAGATTCTTGGAAAGAATCTTGCAGGCGTATTTACTATTATTACCAAACTATTTCTTTACGGTAATTCACATCCGACATAAACTACAATTTCAATAAAACATTCTTGTGTAGATTAAAAAAGCAATGACACAATCTTCTATACAATGTTAGGGAAACACATGATCATTTTATAAGAACTTAATCAACGTTGACCTGCACTATTTGCATCTTTAATATCATTTTTTCATCATGATTTATTATTATTTAATAAATATCTATAGTTTCTGAAATGTATATTTGCTTTATGGGCGTGTGTGCAGTTTTTATGAACTTTAGAGTTGGAGAGAAAATATAGAATGTGAAGAAGCGGATCTCGGCTATTCTTAATATGCGCAGGCAAGAAATTGTGATCGTAACAGAAGATTCTAAAAAAATGTGGGAGTCACATGTGAAATGTTTTCCCGAGTAAATACACAATTATTATAAATTGGAAAACCGTGACGTCCGATTCGTCAACACTAAGTTTTCATTTTTACCGTAGTTTTGCACAATTTCTTTGAACAGAGCAAATTTGATACAAGTTATTTTCCAATTTTTTTCAATGGTTACTATTAACGCCCTATATTTCGGCTTATTTGATGACCAGACTAATACAATATCATTATTTTTTTTACGCCGGTGGTCCTGTTTGAGCCTGTACGCGAAAAATCGGGTAATTACCCGACATTATTCGTTATTACCCGGTTACCCGGATCCGTAATTATTCGGATATCCGGATACCGGGATACTCGGGTACTCGAATACCCGGATACCCGGACATTCGGGTATTCGAATCTGAAGTGTTGGATCCGATTTCCCGGATACCCGGATACTTTCGGGTATCCGGCTGACCCGGATAAAAGTATCAGCTCTAGTGTTTATCTAAAAACTGCATTTTTCAAGTTGGCTGGAACTCAGACGTACGAATCACTTGAAATTTTGAACATATCTTTACAAGTACATTGTCTATGAAAGTTCGTAGGATTTATTTTTTTTGTATTGCATAATTCATTTGTTATTAACAATTTTCTGACGATTTTATAAGCAAATTTTTCACTTTTCACTTTAGGAGTGCGCCATTTGTCCAAAAATCAATGTATCAAAAAAATCCTACGTACTTCTATAGCTGTTGTTATATATAATCGAAAAAAATTCATTGGTTCATCATAATTCAAAAATTACAGGAGCTGTTTGTCCGGCCGTGGACCCTTGGAAAAACGGAGATGTCATCGTAAAAACGCTGCACAGCGGCCATTTCGACATTAATCGCTTCAAAAAAATTATTGTATACAGTCACTGATACGTATGATAAGCACCCTATTTTGTAATCTCGATTTATTTTGTAGTTTTTCTGAAAAAAAATCCACAAAAAAGCCCATTTTTTTCGGCCTTCAGAGTCGCCTAATCCCTTAAGAGAGGAAATAGGGTTAGACGGTTCAAAAAATCGATTTTATTTTTATTTCATAAATTTTTAGTATAACTACTGAAAAATATGTTCCCAAAATTTTAAATGAAAATTCCGACTCGTTCTATTGTTATAAGCCATTGAGGGGGGAAATAGGGTTAGGACAGCGTTTTTTCAATAATTTTCATGAATTTTTTTGTAGTATAAAAAATTAATATAATTTATTGAAACTTTGAGAATATTTTATACATATATTTAAGTATATACTATAAAATTTGTATACATATATTTAAGTATATACTATAAAATATTAGCGACCCCATATTGCTTGTTTTTCTTGGTACTATTTTTTCAAACGCGTTTTTCTGAAAACGACTTTTTTTTAACTTGCGTACACGCTAGTTTGAAAAGTTTTCAACCGATCGTTTTGAAAATTGGCAGTTACTTTCTTCATAGTATTGCGCTCTATATGTACCTAAAATCGGAATATTATCATTATTTAAAATATTTTTTTTTGCATATAAAATTGTAAAAAATGGCAAAAAATCATGCTTTTTTGTTTTGACCCCTGTAAAAAATTGAGTTGTCTATTTTTTTGATAGCATTTAGGTTCATATAGAAGAGAGACATATAATAAAAGTAAATTCCAACCTCGTTTGAGTTTAGATGAAAATTGCGGCTTCTAGAATGTACGCAAAATGCTGAGTCTGATTGTGACCTGCAATATGGGGTCGCTAATATTTTATAGTACATACTTTAGGGTGGTTCTTAATTTGGTGATGTTGGAAATTCTTTGGTATTGTTCTTTGAAAGTAATCAACATATACAGAAAAAAAATTGGGCGCAAGCGGAACTTTGTCCAATAATTCTAACCCACCCCACCGAGCTGTCGAATTTTTATATGAAAAAATGCATGCTTTCAAAATTTTGTTAAGAAAATTATTTATTATTTCAAAACTATTCATGATAAAAAAATTCTATACTAGGTTTTTAACGGAAATTTAATGCTCTACAAAAAAGGTATCTTGTAAAATTCTTGTGAATCTAATATTTATCACGTTATTAGCCAAAAACTGTCATCATTTATTCCAAAAGTCCATCATTATGGCCAAAACAGGAGTTTGACGTCGAAAAACTGCAATGTATTCTCCATATGCAATTAGAAATATGAAGAGATACGTCGTGCACTCAATAACAGTATGTAAACGATATTTAAATTTTCAATTTTATCAATTTTATTATCATTCATGATAAATTTTTCTTCTTTGATCGATAAGGACATTGATTTCTTTATCAGTTCCAAATCGATGGCTTTTCTCGAAAGATTTGAAATCAACTCCTCATTTTTTGATATCGATGTGAGCGAGTGGATTTCTAATGAAAATTATTTACAAGGCTTAAAAATAGTTAAAGGAATTAAAGTGGTTAACGATGTTGCAGAAAGAGGAGTGAAACTTATTACAGAATACAATGATCGTCTCACTTATGACGAAGATCAGAAACAATTCATTGTACAAATAATTGAAGAATATTAAAAAAAATATCCTGATATTAACAAAGCAACTTTGCTCCAATCGATGTAATTCATTATTGTAAGTTGATTTTTAAAATATATGACATCATTCATTATAATTCACAATAAAATTGATAAAATTGAAAATTTGAATATTGTTTACATTTCATTGTTGAGTGCGCTACGTATTTCTTCATAATCTTATATACATACGGAAAATAAATTGCAGCTATTCGACGTCAAACTCCTGTTTTGACCATAATGATCGACTTTTGGAATAAATGATGACAGTTTTTTGCTAATTACGTGATAAATATTAGATTCACGAGAATTTCACAAGATACCTTTTTTGTAGAGCATTATATTTCCTACGTTATATAAAATTCTTTTATCATAAATAGTTTTGAAATGATAAACAATTTTCTTAAAAAAATGTTGAATGCATGCATTTTTTCATATAAAAATTCGACAGCTCGGTGGGGTGGGTTAGAATTATTGGACAAAGTTCCGCTTGCGCCCAATTTTTTTTCTAGATATGTTGATTACTTTTGAGGAACAATACCAGAGAATTTCCAACATCACCAAATTAAGAACCACCCTAATATACTTAAATATATGTATAAAAATTTTATAGTATATACTTAAATATATGTATAAAATATTCTCAAAGTTTCAATAAATTATATTCATTTTTTATACTATAAAAAAATTCAGGAAAATCATTGAGAAAACGCTGTCCTAACCCTATTTCCCCCCTTGAAGGATGACGAACAGGGATGGAAACTACTCCAGGAGCGATTGGATGCGCATTCCCCCGGCGTTAGGGGACGGAGTTAAAGTGCAAACCTTTCCACAGGGCTAGCGCGAAAACTGTTGGACCGATTGAGCTCATTTTTATCGTGGATGTGTCATTCACGAGGGTCTATGACCCAGTGAAAATAAATTGGCATTGTCGTTCCCCGAAAAACGATGGGGCGGTGAATCGTCGAACTGGAACTTTTCAATTCGTCAAATTTGTCCGCGAAATTTAACGAAGATATCCGCATGCCACTTGAAATGCTCCAGCACTGTATAATTACCAGCAAAACAATTAGACTGCTCATTCTCCATAATTGTCGCGCGCCTGCGTGTCGAATAAACTATGAATATATAATTAACCGCAATTATTTCGATCGTGTCACTATATTAGAGATACCACGGTGTCGTCGACGCAGACACGACGAAACGTATAATTCGACTCGGTTATTCTCGTGGCAATATTGAATTATCGCCACGTCCCGCGCCTACCGCGAGCGTACAAACGATAAAATCGAGCGAAAAATGATTTATCATTTTTTCTTTTTTGACGAAATACTTTTCGAACTTTTTTTTTCCTTCTTTTTCTTCCCCGCTTTCTTCGCACAAAGGCCCTCGAACATATGGAGTGTACGCAAAACGCCGGAGGGTAGAAATTGCTCTTTCTTTCTCTGAGAAATCGAATTCATCCAGACATGTGAATAAAAAGAAATGTACAGAAATGGCGACGTATATATTCCCCGATGATAAACTCGATTTTTAGCAGTCGAAAACGTTGAACTGGCATTTTTTTTTCGGCTCCCATTCCCGAGAACGAATGGATTCGTTCACGCATGAGAGGAAATATGCCCCTCGAATTATTTTATCGTGCGGTTCACGACGTATACTGGTCCATTTGAAGAAAATTGTCGTTCGTTATTGAAGTATTCCCATGCACGTTTTTATTTTCCCTCGTCGATTCCTCTTCCTCTTACTTTCCGGTTCCGTCCTATTTATCCTTTTTTCTTCTTTCACCAACGGACGGCCATAATGCTTTTGTAACACACCGAAGGAGTGGAGAGATTATTACGGTTGTGCATATTGACTCTCTTAGCTGTCACTGGCCCCAAGGTGTATTATTAGCTGTGTGGCAAGAAGTAGGACAGCGTCACGAATGGCAAAGTTACGGTATTATCGGGATGACACGGATTTCTACGTGTTGTAATAAGTCTTTTGAGAGGTTAGGCCACTCTAGAGGCCGAAAAAGTAGGCTTTTTTGGGGTTTTTTTTTTTTTTTCGGAAAAACTACAAAATAAATTGAGATTACAAAATAGCCTGTTTATCATACATATCAGTGACTGTATACGATAATTTTTTGGAAGCGATTAATTTCAAAATGGCGCCTGTGCAGCATTTTTGTTGGCCGGAAACATAACTCAGACAATTTTCAACCGATACATTTGAAATTTTGAATATATCTTTAAAAATATATTGTCTATGGAAGTGTGCAGGGTTTTTTCGATATATTGATTTTTGGCGAAATGGCGCACTTCTAAAGTGAAAAGTAAAAAATTTGCTTAAAAAATCGTCAGAAAATTGTTAATAACAAATGAACTATGCAATATAAAAAACAAATCATACGCACTTCCATGGATAATATATTTTTAAATATATATTAAAAATTTCAAGTGAATCTGTTGAAAATTGTCGGAGTTATGTTTGCGGCCAATAAAAACGGAGACGTCATCGCAAAAACGCTCCACAGCCGCCATTTTGAAATTAATCGCCTCAAAAAAATTATTGTATACAGCCACTGATATGTATGATAAACACTCTATTTTGTAATCTCGATTTATTTTGTAGTTTTTCTGAAAAAAAATTCCCAAAAAAGCCTATTTTTTCAGCCTCTAGAGTGGCCTCACCCGGTAAGGTTGTAGTCTGGTAACTTAAGCCGATTTTCATGTCTTTTTTGGAGGGCGTTTTTTTTTAGGAAAATAAAAATGAATCGTTTTGGATATTTAGGATGTTTTTATTTACATATTAAAGATACAAAAAAATTTTTTTTGAAAAAATCCAATAGTTTATTATTATTATTATTATTGGTCGAAGTTGGCACCTCGAAAAAAAAGCGCGTGGGTGGCCCCGGTGATTTTGGCTCTTGATGTTATCTGAAATAAAAAATTCTTGATAATTCTTAATCTATAGACATGTCATTCTGGTCGGAATTACCGAAGTTAAATTTCTTTTTATTTTACAACCCCTTCTTTGCTAAAATAAAAGGACTTTTTTTTCCAAAGTCCGCCATTTTGTTATTTATCCATGAAATTTAACTTCAGTAGTTCCGACCAGAATTACATGTCTATAGATCAAGAATTATCAAGAATTTTTTATTTCAGATAACACCAAGAGCCAAAATCACCGGGGCCACCCACGCCCTTTTTTTTCGAGGTGCCAACTTCGATCAATAATAATAATAATAATAATAAACTATTAAATAAAAAAAATTTTTTTTTTTTTTGTATCTTTAATATGTAAATAAAAACATCCTAAATATCCAAAACGATTCTTTTTTATTTTCCTACAAAAAAACGGCCTCCAAAAAAGACATGAAAATCGTCTTAAATTACCAGACTACTACCCTAAGGTAGTCTTTTAAGTATGAGCACTAGGGCTGTTACTTTTATCCGGGTTAGCCGGATACCTGAAAGTATCCGGGTATCCGGGAAATCGGATCCAACACTTCAGATTCGAATACCCGAATATCCGGGTATCCGGGTATTCGAGTACCCGAGTACCCGGATATCCGAATAATCACGGATCCGGGTAACCGGGTAATAACGAATAATGTCGGGTAATTACCCGATTTTTCGCGTACAGGCTCAAATAGGACCAGCGGCGTAAAAAAAATAATGATATTGTATTAGTCTGGTCATCAAATAAGCCGAAATATAGGGCGTTAAATTACTTGTATCAAATTTGCTCTGTTCAAAGAAATTGTGCAAAACTACGGTAAAAATGAAAACTTAGTGTTGACGAATCGGACGTCACGGTTTTCCAACTTATAATAATTGTGTATTTACTCGGGAAAACATTTTACATGTGACTCCCACAATTTTTTTAGATTCTGCTGTTACGATCACAATTTCTTGCCTGCGCATATTAAGAATAGCCGAGATCCGCTTCTTCACATTCTATATTTTCTCTCCAACTCTAAAGTTCATAAAAACTGCACACACGCCCGAAAAGCAAATATACATTTCAGAAACTAAGGATATTTATTAAATAATAATAAATCATGATGAAAAAATAATATTAAAGATGCAAATAGTGCGGGTCAACGTTGATTAAGTTCTTATGAAATGATCATGTGTTTTCCTAACATTGTATAGAAGATTGTGTCATTGCTTTTTTAATCTACACAAGAATGTTTTAGTGAAATTGTAGTTTTTGTCAGATGTGAATTACAGTAAAGAAATAGTTTGGTAATAATAGTAAATACGCCTGCAAGATTCTTTCCAAGAATCTTCGTTATAATGATAATCTAATTTGTTTAATATTGATATCAGTCGGTAAAAATAAAAAATGGTCAACTAAATGATCGGACATAAACACCGTAATAATCCCGGTTTCTCAATCTTCCGGTAATGATTTCCTAATCGTCTAAAAAATGTACTTCGCAAACATTGTTCTTGGCAACATCTACGCGTGCCTCACAATATGTGTAAATTGAACAATTTTCTTCAGCATTTTCGACATCAATTATCGGCGGTAATTGCCCGATATTATCCGTTATTATCCGAGTACCCGGTTACCCGGATACCCCGAAACTATCCGCATACCCGAATCCGTTATTACCCGGATATTATCGAGTTATCGAGATATACGGATTTAAAGCGTCGGATCCGTGAAACCCGAATTACTCGGGTATCCGGATACCCGGAAAAGTTCAAGCTCTAATGAGCATGCACTTAATTATTATATGCTTTGCGGAATATTTAACCCTAAAACGACACACATGAATTATACGTATTTAGAGCTTTTCGGCTTTTCGGTGTTTTTTTTATTGAAGAAGAAAACGTTGCGAGTCTCGGTCTTCCCCAGAATGAAAATCAAATTTTATTCTTTTATCCTGAAAATGCACATGTTTTTTTTTCTTCTAAGAACTGATTTTTTTAGGGTAGGAATCGACGGGGATGATTATGAAATTAACATCATGGAATTCGATGTTTTCTTTTCCTTCGCATACAATTTTTTTCCCGTAACCTCATCTCGGATGAAGTACGAAATTTTGCGGAATTTTGCGAGTTTTCTCGGTACTTTTAGAAATGAAGCATCTCATTGTCGGGAATAAGAGAAAGAAGCGATTGAAAGAAAATGCAATATTCGTCTTTTTAGTCAGATAAGATGAAGAAAAATGAAACAAAAAATAGAATCCAATTCTTCGCCAAAGAAAACCATGAAATAATAGAAAAATCTTCCATTCATGTCTTCGTATCATGTTCAATTTTCATCATACGGAAATACTTAAAAAAAAAATAAAAAATTTGGGAGATGACAAAGCATTATATTATCGAAAGATCTCAATGAAAGAAACAAAACATAAATATTCGATGGATATGCCCTTATTTTTAAATATTTATACTTTTTTTTCTTCACATTTCTACATCGAACGATATGAACAGCGAAAAATTCTTATATATTCCACGAGACCTTTGGAATTGAATCTAGCAGTGTTTTTCCGGCACAAACAATGACGCTCCTTCTTCCTTTTTGCCCCGATTGTTCTCGGTCCACAAAGATAAAAGCAGAAGAATTCACGGAATTTCACACCCGCCCGCGGACCGACTAAATTATTCCGTTGACCCCATTGACTTGATTACACCGCATTCCTGAGTGAAATTGAATTTTCTTTTCCGTACGATGATTCAATAGTTGATAAAAAAATATTCAACATTTTCGTTGTCTCTTAAAGCTTCAATATGACGATGATAAAATTTTTTTTCATCAAGTTCGCGTATTTCTTCAAAATAATTGCTCACACAAGTACCAACGACAAATTCACGATGATTCTCGTTCGAATTAAACGAGATTTCAAGCTGGCTTATGAGCAAAAATCTTTTTTTCTCAGAACCCAATAACTCACCTCGCAAAGTTTGTTTCATTGAATTTAATCTTACCTCCTTCTTCCTTCGATCAATACGAGGTCTGTTCAAAAAGTATCGCGAATTTTGAATTACCGCGGGCTACGTATATTCGATTTTCGATTTTTTTGTGGCGTTAGATTGGGACTCGTGTCCCTCACTTATGCTGAAAAAATCGGCCATTTTGAATGTTTAGTTAATTGTTGACAGCTGTTTTGGTTAGACGTGCTTTGGCTTGTCTTCGATTTTTGCCTATTCTAAAAAAGCAGCTTCCATTGCGATGATTGAGCTTTGGTTTCCACGTCATAACCATAAACTCATGATTCGTCACCGGTTATGACCCTCTGGAGCAAATTTGGGTCGTCGCGGACCGACCCACGTAGAAATTGCCAGTATAATTCTACTGGCCAAGCTTTGGGCCAATATTGGCGGCCAAACTTTGGCCGCCAGTAATGGCCCCGTACTGGCTGACTATCTGGCCATACTATGGGCCATACTGCGGGCCATACTACGGGCCGTACTACAGGCCATACTACGGGCCAGTATAAAATACAGTCTTATGCCAGTACTGATTGAATTCTACTGGCCAAGCTTTGGGCCAGTATTGGCGGCCAAACTTTGGCAGCCAGTATTGTTTCAGTACTGGCCGACAATCTGGCTAAGCTTTGGGTCAATATTGGCGGCCAAACTTTGGCCGCCAGTAATCGCCCCGTACTGGCTGACTATCTGGCCATACTATGGGCCATACTGCGGGCCGTACTACGGGCCATACTGCGGGCCGTACTACGGGCCATACTACGGGCCAGTATAAAATACAGTCTTATGCCAGTACTGATTGAATTCTACTGGCCAAGCTTTGGGCCAGTATTGGCGGCCAAACTTTGGCAGCCAGTATTGTTTCAGTACTGGCTGACAATCTGGCTCTGCTTTGGGTCAATATTGACGGCCAAACTTTGGCCGCCAGTAATGGCCCCGTACTGGCTGACTATCTGGCCATACTATGGGCCATACTACGGGCCGTACTACAGGCCATACTACGGGCCAGTATAAAATACAGTCTTATGCCAGTACTGATTGAATTCTACTGGCCAAGCTTTAGGCCAGTATTGGCGGCCAAACTTTGGCAGCCAGTATTGTTTCAGTACTGGCTGACAATCTGGCTAAGCTTTGGGTCAATATTGGCGGCCAAACTTTGGCCGCCAGTAATGGCCCCGTACTGGCTGACTATCTGGCCATACTATGGGCCATACTGCGGGCCATACTACGGGCCGTACTACAGGCCATACGGGCCAGTATAAAATACAGTCTTATGCCAGTACTGATTGAATTCTACTGGCCAAGCTTTGGGCCAGTATTGGCGGCGAAACTTTGGCAGCCAGTATTGTTTCAGTACTGGCTGACAATCTGGCCAAGCTTTGGGCCAGTATACAATATCGTCTTGTGCCAGTACTGGTTGTCAGTCTGGCCGCACTACGGGCCGGTATAATAACCAGATCTGGGCCAAAATAGGCTATAAAATACGGCCAAGCTCTGGCTTCGATACAGGCTTAGTACTGGTCTATAGAATATGCCAATACTGAGAGTATTTAACTTTAACAGTTGCGTTCTGTAATGCAATTGTAGATTAGGTTATTCTCATCAAAAGTTCATTATTTTGCAAACAACCAAATTGTTGAATTATAATTTGTCCCGAACTTGAAATTGCACGATTAATACAATATTTTTAAGTGTAATATTTGCTTCATATAGCCTATATTTTATAAACACTGTTCTATAAACATATAAGTACGTATGTTAGACCTGTATATGTGCTTAGTCTGTTATTAGTAAAAACTACTCCGAGTATTTAGTGTATATCAAGTGCGTTTAATTATCAAACATTTATGCATAAACAACCCAGACAACACAGACATCCAAAGGACGTCCTAAAAAACATCCGAAGGACGTCCTTACGTCCAAAGTAGATCCTTTGGACGTACGTGTGCTGCTTGGGAAACATCTGGTAACGTGGCAAAAAGAAATATAAATTACTCCCAGAGAGAAATAGAATTTAAATGGACATTGGATCGGCGTCCCCTAGACGCCAAAAGTGTTTAAAAGACGTCGATTCGATATCTATTTAATTTGCCATTTCTCGCTGAGATGTAATTTGCACCGTCGGCAAAATCGTCTGCCAAGATCCGGCCGAATGAAATAACCAGTATTGGTACGACCGTTGGTGCCAGTAGTAAGCCAGAAGTTTGCCAGATCTGG
Organism: Oxytorus armatus; assembly: GCA_958009045.1. Taxonomy (NCBI): domain Eukaryota; kingdom Metazoa; phylum Arthropoda; class Insecta; order Hymenoptera; family Ichneumonidae; genus Oxytorus; species Oxytorus armatus. The sequence continues at coordinate 14,523,411 of OY253755.1, forward strand.
GCCAAAGTCTGGTCCAAATTCAGAGCCAAAGTCCGGGTCAAAGTTCGGGCCAATTAAATAACCGGTACTGGCTCGACCGTTGGTGCCAGTATAACGGCCGGCTATTACACTCCTCTACCGAAGCTGTACTGGCCCAATACTGGCAGCCAGTACCGTCACTTCTACGTGGCGAGTCCAACAGCTCCTTAGCAATGTTAACGCGACACTGTTTTTGTTCGAAATTGAGCAATGTTGGCACGAATTTCGCGGCGACCCGTCTCATGCCCAAATCATTGATAAAAATCGAATAGCACGAGCCAATCGATATGTTTAGTTCCTCAGCAACTTCTCTAACGGTGATTCGACGATTGGCCAATATTATTTTCTCCGCTTCATCAATGTTTTCGTCTGTTGTTGATGTGCTGGGGCGTCCGGAACGCATTTCGTTGTTCGCATCTCCTCGGCCCTCTGAGAACATTTTGCACCACCGATAAACGTTGCTTTGGTCCAAGGTAGCTTCACCATATGCCACAGTCAACATTCGGAATGCGTCCGCGCACTTAATTTTGTTTTTCACACAAAATTTCATACAGATTCTTTGATCCATCTTTTTGGAATAAGCAAAAATCGAAGACAAGCCAAAACACGTCTAACCAAAACAGCTGTCAACGATTAACTAAACATTCAAAATGGCCGATTTTTTTCAGCATAAGTGAGGGACATGAGTACCAACCTAACGCCAAAAAAAAATCGAAAATCGAATGTACGTAGCCCGCGAAAATTCAAAATTCGCGATACTTTTTGAACAGACCTCGTACATCCGGTAAAATATTTTAAAATAAAAAAATGGTAATATAAAAAAATATTCATCGAATATTAATGTTTTTTTTTTTCATTCATTGAGATCTTTCGATAAAATAACGCTTTGTCATCTCCCAAATTGTTCTTTTTTTTTGTTAAGAATTTTCGTGTGATAAAAATTGAATGTTATACGAATAAATGAATGGAAGATTTTTCTGTTATTTCGTGGTTTTCTTCGGCGAAGAATTGGATTCTATTTTTTGGTTTATTTTTCTTCATCTTATTTGACTAAAAAGACGAATATTGGATTTTTTTTTTCAATCGCTTCTTCCCCTTAATCCCGGCGATGAGATGCTTCATTTCTAAAAGTACCAAGCAAACTCGTAAGATTCCGTAAAATCCGTACTTCATCGGAGATGAAATTTCCAGAAAAAAATTGTGTGCGAAGGAAAACAAAACATCGAATTCTATGATGTTAATTTCATAATCATCCCCTTCGATTTCTACCCTAGAAAAATTAGTTTTTAGAAGAAAAAAAAAACGTGTGCATTTTCAGGATAAAAAAGTAAAATTTGAGTTTCATTCTGAGGAAGACCGAGACTCGCAACGTTTTCTTCTTTAAATGAGATTTCAAGCTAGCTTAGGAGCAAAAATCTTTTTTTCTCAGAACCCAATAACTGACCTCGTAAAGTTTGTTTCATTGAATTTAATCTTACCTCCTTCTTCCTTCGATCAATACATCCGGTAAACTGTTTAAAAATAAAGTAATGGTAAAATAAAAAAATATTCATCGATTATTTATGTTTTTTTTTTTTTTTCATTCATTGAGATCTTTCGATAAAATAACGCTTTGTCGTCTGCCAAGTTATTTTTTTTTAAAAGAATTTCCGTATGGAAATTGAAAAAAAATTGAAGAAACGAATGGAGCATTTTTCTATTGTTTCGTGGTTTTCTTTGGCGAAGAATTGGATTCTATTTTTTGTTTTATTTGCCTTCGTGTTACTTGATCGAAAAGACTGGATTATTGGATTTTTGTGTCAATCTCTTCTTTCACTTATTTCCGGCAATGAGACGCTTTATTTGTAAAAGTACGAAACGAATCGTGCCTCGCGGATATCACAAGGTTTCTCAGAGATCAATATGTACGTTAAGGTAGTAGTCTGGTAACTTAAACCGATTTTCATGTCTTTTTTGGAGGGCGTTTTTTTGTAGGAAAATAAAAATGAATCGTTTTGGATATTTAGTATGTTTTTATTTACATATTAAAGATACAAAAAACATTTTTTTTTTTAAATTTAATAGTTTATTATTATTATTATTATTATTGATCAAAGTTGGCACCTCGAAAAAAAAGCGCGTGGGTGGCCCCGGTAATTTTGGCTCTTGATGTTATCTAAAATAAAAAATTCTTGATAATTCTTAATCTATAGACATGTCATTCTCGTCGGAACTACTGGAGTTAAATTTCTTTTTATTTTACAACCCCTTCTTTGCTAAAATAAAAGGACTTTTTTTTCCAAAGTCCGCCATTTTGTTATTTATCCATGAAATTTAACTTCAGTAGTTCCGACCAGAATGACATGTCTATAGATTAAGAATTATCAAGAATTTTTGATTTCAGATAACATCAAGAGCCAAAATCACCGGGGCCACCCACGCGCTTTTTTTTTCGAGGTGCCAACTTCGATCAATAATAATAATAATAATAAACTATTAAATTTTTTCAAAAAATTTTTTTTTTGTATCTTTAATATGTAAGTAAAAACATCCTAAATATTCAAAACGATTCATTTTTATTTTCCTACAAAAAAACGCCCTCCAAAAAAGACATGAAAATCGGTTTAAGTTACCAGACTACTAGCTTGAGACACTCTAGAATTGAGGAAATAAATGTTGTGAAATTTATTGAGTGAATCCGTTCGATATTGAATGCCCGGTAAAACGATGGTATAAACCCGATTTGACATGTTTATCAAACACACGGGGGCTATCGATCTTTTTTTTTTTTCCTAGATAACGCGAACGGTATACGGAAAGATCAAGAGAGACGTCCGTGTTCGTGTCTCATCGTTTCTTCTTGTATATTGTGCAAACTCCTCACGTGCCGAGTTTCGATGGCTAATCCCCTCGATCCTGAATTCTGACAATCGTAATCTCTGTAAAAATATTTGGCGGATTATCTTGCCATTTTTTGGGAGTGCTTCCGTTCGTATAAAAATAAAAGTAAATTATGAAGCAAAAAGTGATATGGGTCGTGAAAAAAAATTTTGTTTTAAGCGGTAAAAAACACCCCTACGGTTTGGCTACCATTTTTTTTTAAATTTGGACTTTTTAACCCTGGAAAATTTATTTACATGATTTTTTAGAGCAACTGATAGATTCGAAAAATAATAGAGGAAGGCATATTTTGCTATACATGGAAGTTATTTTTTTAAAATTCTCCCCAGGACCAATGCAGTTAAAGTTCTGTAAATTCCTACGGCGTCACTTTTCATTGTGTACAATTAAATGCGAAAGTGCCGGACGAAATGAAAATTTGATGCCGGAAGGCGAGATGAGAATTGGTGAAGTATCGGAAATTATGTGTATATTCAATTCGTCAGCCATGATCGCGAAAAATGTTTACCAATTTTGTCCAATTTTCCTCATGAAGTATTTTCAGGATGAAAAATAAAATTCGCATTTTCATTCTGGGGAAAACTGAAATGCACAACTTATTCTTCTATAAACGAGGTTTCAAGCTAGCCTAGGAGCAAAAATCTTCATGAAAAGTGTGTTTCACTGGATTTAACCTTACCTCCTTCTTCTTTGGATCGACACATCTGGCAAAATTCCGCATTTCATCCGAGATAAAGTTTCGGGAAAAAAAATTCTGTGTGGAAAAAGATGTACATTTTCAGGATAAAAATAGAATTCCATTGTCATTCCGGGAAAGACTGAAATACAGAACTTTTTCTCATCTAAACGAGATTTCAAGCTAGCTTAGGAGCAAAAATCTTTTTTTCCTCGGAACCCAACAACCGACCTCGAAAAGTTTGTTTCACTGAATTTAATCTCACGTCCTTCTTCTTTGGATCAATATATCCGGTATAATTTCGTACTTTATCCGGAATAAAGTTTCGGGAATTTTTTTCCCGAATTTTTTTTACGGAATTTCACCAGATGCGTCGATCCAAAGAAGAAGGTTACCTCCTTCTTTGGATCGACACACCTAGTCAAATTCCGTACTTCATCCGAGATAAAGTTTCGGGAAAAAAAATTCCGTGTGAAGAAAAAGAAAAATCGAATTCTCTGATAATTTCATAATTATCCCCTTCTATCCCGATCCCGGAAAAATCAGTTTTTAGAAGAAAAAAAAAGATGTACATTTTTAGGATAAAAATAGAATTCCATTTTCATTCTGGGAAAGACTGAAATGCACAACTTTTTCTTCTCTAAACGAGATTTCAAGTTTGCTTAGGAGCAAAAATCTTTTTTCCTCAGAACCCAACGAGCGACGTCGAAAAGTTTGTTTCAGTGAATTTAACCTTACCTCCTTCTTCGTTGGATCAATATATCCGGTAAAATTTCGTACATCATCCGGGATAAAGTTTTGGGAAAAAAAAATTCTGTGGGACGAAAAAAAAAGATCAAATTCTATGATGAATTCCTAATCATCCCACTCGATCCCCACCCCGGAAAAATCAGTTTTTAGAAGAAAAAAAAAAAGATGTACATTTTCAGGATAACAATAAAATTCTATTTTCATTCTGGGAAAGACTGAAATGCACAACTTTTTCTTCTCTAAACGAGATTTCACGCTAGCTTAAGGTAGTAGTCTGGTAACTTAAGCCGATTTTGGATATTTAGGATGTTTTTATTTACATATTAAAGATACAAAAAAAAATTTTTTGAAAAAATTTAATAGTTTATTATTATTATTGATCGAAGTTGGCACCTCGAAGTTGGCAGCCCGGGTCCTAATTTTTTTTCTACCGAACCGATTGCTTTCAAATTTTAACAGGCTACTCTACGCACTTATAGTTCTCGTCGGAACTACCGAGAAATTTGTTCACCCCTAACTTTTTATTTTACAACCCCTTCTTTGCTAAAATAAAAGGACTTCTTTTTCCAAAGTCCGCCATTTTGTTATTTATCCATGAAATTTAACTTCAGTAGTTCCGACCAGAATGACATGTCTATAGATTAAGAATTATCAAGAATTTTTGATTTCAGATAACATCAACAGCCAAAATCATCGGGGCCACCCACGCGCTTTTTTTTTCGAGGTGCCAACTTCGATCAATAATAATAATAATAATAAACTATAAAATTTTTTCAAAAAATTTTTTTTTTGTATCTTTAATATGTAAATAAAAACATCCTAAATATCCAAAACGATTCATTTTTATTTTCCTACAAAAAAACGCCCTCCAAAAAAGACATGAAAATCGGCTTAAGTTACCAGACTACTATCTTAAGAGCAAAAATCTTTTTTCCTCAGAACCCAACAACCGACGTCGGAAAGTTTGTTACACTGAATTTAAACTTAGCTCCTTCTTCTTTGAATCCGATACATCTGATAAAATATCGTACTAGACTTTACATTGCTAAAGGGCTAACGAGCAGACGACGAAATTGCTTGAGGAAACAGAAGCTAACATAAATACGAAAACCGCACGACCCGTGATATTTATGGTGCCGTGTGTCCATAGCGCGTTGAGAGCGCTTTGCCGTTAATTAAGGATACACGGTTGTTTTAGGGTCGAGAGAATTAGATGAGAACTCACCCGGAGTTTGTGTGGTAACGGTGTAAAGTCTACAGAGTCACGTCCTGCACGTCCGTGGCCTCTTTCAGCTGGCTCACCGTGTACCGATCGTTGGAAAGAGGCGCGCAAGATTCCAGCGTTACCATCTCGGTGAGGCCGGCATTTTGTCTCGTTCCGACATTTGCCAATAGACTTTCTTGCAACGTCTCATTTCCATTGCATAATTTCTCGCTTCTGCAGCCCTCGGTGGTACGGGCTGTGCAGACAGTGTTGCTCCTCGAAAAACACGGTAGAACCTGCCGGATGACAAAGAACAGAGGGAACATCCACGTCAAAGATGGTATTTGAAGGAATGAACAAGAAAAAAAACAACTTCGTTCCATGGAGTGGTGTTTTCAACGTGACTCAATTATAACACATTTCAATCTTATCAAGGGACAATTCTGGAGCGCAATCAATGGCAAATCCAGCATTAAAGAAGAAGTCTTGAAGTAATGACGATAGAATGAGATGAACAACGGCCCTAAAGGCCCTAAAAGCCCCAAAGGCCCGTGTTCATATTCCTGCTTCGTAACTATTCTAGAATAAAAAGGACGCGACCGTTCTTTCTGAACTCGAGAAGATTTATGTGTAAACATCTCAGCGCGTTATCAGTTTAGACCTGATTCTTTTTGGGAATAATGTGTGAATATTGGATTATTAATATTGTTACATATTATATTGATAAAATAATTGAAAAACAAATACGAAAAATCGAGATTAATCGATCCAATCTCGACGTCAGTTTAACGTTCGTTTTATTGGATACTTTAGGTCTGGCCTGAAGTCATAAGGAAAGAAAAAGAAGACGGAACTGTGTGCCTCCATTCTGTTCCCTTGTGGTTTTAAGCTGAAGACCAAACACCAGTAAAGAGGACGCTCAAGTGACAACCAGCCATTCGCTCACTGATTAAGTGCGCTTCCAACGTGAGTCAATCGTTATAACTCCGTTGCTTCGTGTCCAAGTCACGGTTTACCGATTCATCAAGACCCAGTCCAGCGGGTCGTCACTTCTTGTTCGAGGGGTAACAGAAAGCGGTAGAAAAAAAAAGGGTAGCATGTCTAAACATCACGTTGCAATTACTTTACTGATAAAAACATCGCACGCGAAAAATACACAGCGCTTTTTTATACATCCGGTTTGGTGGGTTTTGTTCGGTTTTGTTGGGTTTTGGGTTTTGGGTTGGGGTTTGGGTTTTGGGGTTTGGGTTTTGGGGTTTGGGTTTTGGGGTTTGGGTTTTGGGGTTTGGGTTTTGGGGTTTGGGTTTTGGGGTTTGGGTTTTGGGGTTTGGGTTTTGGGGTTTGGGTTTTGGGGTTTGGGTTTTGGGGTTTGGGTTTTGGGGTTTGGGTTTTGGGGTTTGGGTCTTGGGGTTTGGATCTTGGGGTTTGGGTTTTGGGGTTTGGGTTTTGGAGTTTGGGTATTGGGGTTTGGGTTTTGGGGTTTGGGTTTTGGGGTTTGGGTTTTGGGGTTTCGGTCTTGGGGTTTGGGTTTTGGGGTTTGGGTTTTGGGTATTAGGTTGGGGTTTAGGTTTTGGGTTTTGGGTTGGGATTTGGATTTTGGGTTCGGAGTTTAGGTTTTGGGTTGGAGTTTGGTTTGTTTTGTGGCGATCAAAACCCAATAAAACCCAACAAAACTCAACAAAACCCATTAAACCGGACGTGTAAATATGCGCCGTGTAGTTTTCGTGTGCGATGTTATTATCCGTGAAGTAATTGCAACGTGATGTTTAGACATAGAACCAAAAAAAGGTTTAGTTTGACGATTTATTTCTGGAGTATGGAAAGAGGAATAGGATTTCTTTTCAGAGGATTTATTTAACACATACTGAAGTATGAAAAAAATTTTTTTTATTATGACTTTTATAGAAAATGACGCCGACAGAGCCCATCTTGAAAAACGTCTTTTTCAAACTGGGAGGACGTGTTACTTGAATACCGTTGCATGGATCGATTTGAAATGTCGATAGTAACTTCACAATTAGATTCTCTATCGGAGTACTTAGCCGTTTTTCAATTTAATGTAAACTTTTTTTGTTCATAAACAATTTACTGCTTTTTTTGGCAAAAAATACATGCATTTTTTCGAAACTGCACCATTTCTACAAAATTTGATTTAAAAAAAAATCCCCACATAGTTCCATACCCAGTAGTATATAGATTATAAAAATCTTTCGTTTTTTCTTCCAGGTCTTATACTTGACGAGAAAACCGTCCTCCCGTGAAGATGTTTTAAAAAAAGACGTTTTTCAAGATGACCTCTGTCGCCGCCATTTTGTATCAAAATGATAATGAACATTTTTTTTTTCATACTTCAATATGTGTTAAATAAACCCTCTGAAAAGAAATCCTATTCCTTTTTTCATACACTCAAAAGAGATCGTCAAAGTTAGTTAAACACTCCTTATGGAAGGGTGTGTAATAGGGTGGTTCTAAATTTGGTGATGTTGGAAATTCTTTGGTATTGTTCCTCAAAAGTAATCAACATATCTAGAGAAAAAATTGGGCGCAAGCGGAACTTTGTCCAATAATTCTAACCCACCCCACCGAGCTGTTGAATTTTTATACGAAAAAATGCATGCATTCAAAATTTTGTTAAGAAAATTGTTTATTATTTCAAAACTATTTATGATAAAAGAATTTTATATAACGTTTTTGTAGGAAATATAATGCTCTACAAAAAAGGTATCTTGTGAAATTCTCGTGAATCTAATATTTATCACGTAATTAGCAAAAAACTGTCATCATTTATTCCAAAAGTCGATCATTATGGTCAAAATAGGAGTTTGACGTCGAATAGCTGCAATTTATTTTTCGTATGTATATAAGATTATGAAGAAATACGTAGCGCACTCAACAATGAAATGTAAACAATATTCAAATTTTCAATTTTATCAATTTTATTGTGAATTATAATGAATGATGTCATATATTTTTAAAATCAACTTACAATAATGAATTACATCGGTTGGAGCAAAGTTGCTTTGTTAATCTCAGGATATTTTGTTTATATTCTTCAATTATTTGTACAATGAATTGTTTCTGATCGTCATCATAAGTGAGTCGATCATTGTACTCTGTAATAAGTTTCACTCCTCTTTCTGCAACATCGTTAACCACTTTAATTCCTTAAACTATTTTTAAGCCTTGTAAATAATTTTCATTAGAAATCCACTCGCTCACATCGATATCAAAAAATGAGGAGTTGATTTCAAATCTTTCGAAAAAAGCCATCGATTTGGAACTGATAAAGAAATCAATGTCCTTATCGATCAAAGAAGAAAAATTTATCATGAATGATAATAAAATTGATAAAATTGAAAATTTAAATATCGTTCACATACTGTTATTGAGTGCACTACGTATCTCTTCATATTTCTAATTGCATATGAAGAATACATTGCAGTTTTTCGACGTCAAACTCCTGTTTTGGCCATAATGATGGACTTTTGGAATAAATGATGACAGTTTTTTGCTAATAACGTGATAAATATTAGATTCACGAGAATTTTACAAGATACCTTTTTTGTATAGCATTAAATTTCCTATAAAAACACAATATAACATTTTTTTATCATGAATAGTTTTGAAATAATAAACAATTTTCTTAACAAAATTTTGAATGCATGCATTTTTTTATATAAAAATTCGACAGCTCGGTGGGGTGGGTTAGAATTATTGGACAAAGTTCCGCTTGCGCCCAATTTTTTTTCTAAATATATTGATTACTTTCAAGGAACAATACCAAAGAATTTCCAACATCAACAAATTAAGAACCACCCTAGTGTGTAAGGGACTGGCCGAAAAAGACCATTTCCGGTGATTCAATGGTGATTTACAGGGCCAGCTTCACTATACGAGCGAGCTTATTTCCCGTATGGTGAAGCTGACCTCCTCAACTCTTGTACATGGCAGCGGGGGCGGTGGCGATTTATTTATATAATATAAATACCGGCTGAGAAATCGGTAGTGTTTGGTTTCGTAGTTCGTTTCGAGGCGTCCCTCCTAAAACCATATGGGAAGAAGAATGAAAGTACTTCTTCCTCCCTTATAGACTTAGGGTGTGCAGAAGGAGGGTGACAATCGAGTGTCGGCTAACAGTATCCACCCCGTCGCTAAGTGGTCATCACTATTTCCGTTATTCCGATTGGCTCTAGTGCGCGGCTAACTTCGTCATACGCAATCTTAGCGAAAAGCTTTGTAAGACGAGTGTACCTAACCTAAAAGGCACGTAAATGGTGGGCAAAGTGTTTTGTTAGTGCGCAGCGTTAACGTCAGCTTCCATTATCATGTAGATACACGGGTATAGAAGGGCTTCGGTTATCGAATGCCTTGGGCCATCGAACGTCGGTTGTTCGTTGATGGTCCACTATCGGAGCCTGATCGACTGGCGGACTAATCGTTCCTCATTAGTTATTATAACGAGAAACGTTCGTTACAGGCATAGACTATCGGCGATGGGGTTTGGCTAAAAGATTCATGACCCGCTGTTATATCAATATAGACGATCGATGGGTTGGCCAATTAATCGAAAGCCAAAGCACACGCTCGACGTTTTCCTATGAAATCCGCACGAACCGGGGCGGTAATTATTTTACGACGTTTAATTAAAGATTACGTCAAACACGTCATTTCCAGTGGCCCTGGCTCAATATCTCCCGGAACCACCGGTATCATCCGCTAAGCTCTCTTGCTCTCGTAGACAGGTTATTCAATTCACCGTAGAGTCTGTTCAACAATAAGGCAATCCTCGTCATTTGGTAAGCCACCGCAGTACCATCTGTCCTTGTTCGTTTGAATCTCCGCCTCGTCCTGTTTTGCGCAATATATAGTTTGCCGGCACATTATGCCGTTGATATCAGTAAAATCGTTATCTACTAGGGTGTCGGATTGTGAAAAATAGAACGAGTCTCAGAATCGTATCGATGGCCTATTAATCGATGCACGCGAAATATAAAAGCGACAAAAATCGGTTCAAGTAGAATGGTTTTTTTTTTTGTTGGATTAAAAGAGGATGTTTTCCAGGGAAAAGGCAGAAAAGATAATCCGAAAGCCGAAATGACGAAGCCGGAAAGGAGAAATGAGCGCAAAAACGCTAAAAGAAAATGCCAAAGGACTGTGGGATATATAAGTTTGGTGGAGAAGGAAACTTACCCCCCCAAATGCATATAACCCAAAATGCATATTCCTCAAAAGACATATCTCACAAATGCGTATTCGACAAAATGACATTCCATGCCAATTGGGGGATGTGCTTTTTGGTATTATGTATTTGAGGGATCTGCTTTTGGGGAATATGCATTTGGGGGATATGCACTGTTACGTCCCAGGGGGTTTCACAAAGGGAGACGTGTGCGCGGCGACTCAGAGGTAAAAAGGCGACTAACGTGGACGCGGCGCCTCAGAGGTCATGGGGGAAACGCATAGGGTACGATTTGTGAATGAGTGAATAAGACACGTGGTTCGTTTACCGATTAACGATTGAAATCGAGATGTCGAGTATAATGAATCGCCTTTTATTCGCATAATTGTGAATATAAATGTTGATTTAGGTAGTCGTTGAACAGTTGAATACAATAAAAATATCGTGACAGAATGTATGAATTAATATACTTCGCAAATATTCGTTGATTGTTATAAAGTACCGAGTATAACGGAGTGATTGACTGGGGTTGTTCTCTCAACGAGCGCTGAACTAAGACTTAGAGTCGCTTAGATGTTAAAAGCGGACTTCTCGCTACGAGTGTTGAATGAAGACTAAAGATTTTGAGGTGAATTCGGTTGTCGTGAAGCGACAACCACAAAAGTGCTGATTTTCCAATTTCCAGGATTTAGAAAAGACCATATCGCGCGAGGCCTCGCCCCTCGTCGCGACGGAAATTGGTCAGCCGAAATTCGATATTAAGCGCCCGCGCTACGATCACGCGGTCGAGAGTCTGATTTATTTCGGAATTTGTTGAGGATGGAGTTAGCAGAAATTCGAGTGGTAGTTTCCGTTCCCACAGTTTGGTATTTTGCATTACCACTACGAATGAAAGATCGTAGAGTTTGAATAATTAATATACTTTTAGCCAAGTTGAATGAGCAGAAATTCGAGCGGCGATTTCCGCTCTCACGATCATAAAGTGAATTTACGTTGCGGATGTTCCGAGACATTATATTGTTAAAATAGAACAAGACTAAAATAATTACAATGAAAATCCCATACAAAAAATGTCACGACGTAACATGCACTTTGGGTAATATGCATTTGGGGGATGTGCTTTCGGGAATTATGCATTTGAGGGATATGCTTTTGGGTAATATGCATTTGAGGGATATGCTTTTCGGTAATATGCATTTGGGGTTTATGCACTTTGGGTAATGTGCATTTGGGGGATATGCACTTTGGGGAATATGCATTTGAGGATTATGCATTTGGGGAATATGCATTTTGGGTAATATGCATTTGGGGGATATGCACTTTGAGTTATGTGCAATTGGGGGATGAGCACTTTGGGGAATATGCATTTGGAGAATATGCATTTTGGGTAATATGCATTTGGGGGATATGCACTTTGGGGTATATGCATTTGGGGGATATGCTTTTCGGTTATATGCATTTGGGGGATATGCACTTTGAGTAATATGCATTTGGGGGATATGCACTTTGGGGAATACGCATTTTGGGTAACATGCATTTGGGGGATATGCTGTGGGTTATATGCATTTGGGGGATGTGCTTTTGGGTAATGTGCATTTGGGGTATATGCACTTTGGGGAATATGCATTCGGGGAAAACGCATTTTGGGTAATATGCATTTGGGGGATATGCTTTTGGGTTATATGCATTTGGAGGATGTGCTTTCGAGTAATATGCATTTGAGGGATATGCTTTTCGGTAATATGCATTTGGGGTTTATGCACTTTAGGTAATGTGCATTTGGGGGATATGCACTTTGGGGAATATGCATTTGAGGATTATGCATTTTGGGTAATATTCATTTGGGGGATATGCACTTTGAGTTATGTGCATTTGGGGGATAAGCACTTTGGGGAATATGCATTTGGGGAATATACATTTTGGGTAATATGCATTTGGGGGATATGCACTTTGGGGTATATGCATTTGGGGGATATGCACTTTGGGATATATGCATTTGGGGGATATGCTTTTCGGTTATATGCATTTGGGGGATATGCACTTTGAGTAATATGCATTTGGGGGATATGCACTTTGGGGGATACGCATTTTGGGTAACATGCATTTGGGGGATATGCACTTTGGGGTATATGCATTTGGGGGATATGCTTTTCGGTTATATGCATTTGAGGGATGTGCCTTTGGGTAATGTGCATTTGGGGTATATGCACTTTGGGGAATATGCATTTGGGGAAAACGCATTTTGGGTAATATGCATTTGGGGGATATGCACGTTGGGGAATATGCATTTGGGGGATATGCTTTTGGGTTATATGCATTTGGAGGATGTGCTTTCGAGTAATATGCATTTGAGGGATATGCACTTTAGGGAATATGCATTTGGGGGATCTGCATTTTGGGTTATATAAATTTTGGAGCATAGGACATTATGGTATACGCGTTTGATGAAGATGGAAGCTTATCTGCGAAAAGACAACGACCCTAAACACCGCAACAAAGATGTGCAGTGCGTGGAATCAACAAAATAACGTCATTGCGATGTCAATGTCTCCAGATGCTAATCCGATTGAAAATGAGTGGCCGTGCATGAAAATGAAGCTCAAAGGAAAGCCCAGTGTACAGGATGAAGCAGATGTCATTTAAAGTGAAAAAAAAAAAAGATTTGGCGAAGGACTACGGAGAGAATCTCGTCGAGAACATGGGAAAAACGCTATAATCAGTAATCGAGGTGATTGGGCGAGATATTAGATAATTGCGCAATAACTAATAATGTGTGCTTTAATAAAAAAGAAAAAATTTGAACTTAATTTTAATTTTCTCTCGATTACGATGGTTTTTTTCTTCCCGAACAGACTATATAAATCGCGGCCTAAGATTACTTGCAATTTCCAGAACCGGTCACCAGCATAAATTCTCAAATTGCGAACAAAATAATTCAGAATTTGGAAGGATCGAATTGCTCACAGCGACATGTGGTTTCCACGAAAAGTGGAACGATTTTTGTTTCTCGCGAGTCAGCAAATTTCAAGCAATACATCAGTAAAACACAGTCGAGCCCGTATACTTTTTGTGATATATTACAAGGATGAATTGCTCTTTATCCATCAAGGACAGAATAGGGATCTTATCCGACGTGTTTCGAAAATGAATCGCTATCAAAGTTGTTGATCTTCATATTAGATCCCCCGTTGTCAACTTTTCTGATAACCAAAGTTGCCGAAGTGTTCAGCAAAAAAGTTCGTTCGTATTGATTGCATTATGGTGCGTTCACACTTGTCGACTCGTTTTCTTCCGTCAACTCGGATATAACGATTGCAAAAAAATTTAATAACAACAACGAAATGAAAAATGATATTTCGAATCGTTGAGCTTAGCGAGGGTAAAGATAATGTGGAAGTGAAAAGTTTCCAAGTTACTTCCTCGTGACTTTCCTTTGCTCTTCGCAATTTTCGTACGATCAAACACCGACAGATGTTGACTAAATTTTCTAGTGGAACGAAGATTGCGCAACGGTGCATTTTCAATTTGCAGTTTTTTTTGTTTTTGTTTTATTGATCTTTCGTATCAGCCATAATCGGACCTTGATATAGTCAGGCTACTAATTTACAAGGTATCTGATCGCGTCGATTTTACGAGACTAACAGCGGGCCGTTTCTATCATATCGGACAGATGGCAACCCCGAAATAGCGCATCGCGCTTACCGCGAATTTATCTTCTCAATAACGTGGTAAAAGTAATAAAATTTTGAAGGTTGTTTTTTTTTTACCCTTTTCAGACTAATCCTGTTTTTAAGCTAGTGCTGGCACACTCGATATGTATAATCTTTCTATGCTATATAAATATATATCGCCACCGCCTACGTCACCGTGTACAAGAGTTGAGGAGGTCAGCTTCACCGCACGGGAGCCGTCGAAATGAGTGACCTCACGACTGGTCTCAATGAGTGCTTCTACTCTAGAGGCAAAGTTCCGTATGTTTTTTTCAATCGTTCATAAACGTCATTTGAATATTTACTACATTTTTAGCCGTCAAAGCTTCCCTACTACCCTTAAGGTAGTAGTCTGGTAACTTAAGCCGATTTTCATGTCTTTTTTGGAGGGCGTTTTTTTGTAGGAAAATAAAAATGAATCGTTTTGGATATTTAGGATGTTTTTATTTACATATTAAAGATACAAAAAAAAATTTTTTTGACAAAATTTAATAGTTTATTATTATTATTATTATTGATCGAAGTTGGCACCTCGAAGTTGGCAGCCCGGGTCCTAACTTTTTTTCTACCGAACCGATTGCTTTCAAATTTTAACAGGCTACTCTACACACTTATAGTTCTCGTCGGAACTACCGAGAAATTTTTTCACCCCTAACTTTTTATTTTCCAACCCCTTCTTTGTTAAATAAAAAGACTTTAGCAGAGAAGGGGTTGTAAAATAAAAAGTTAGGGGTGAACAAATTTCTCGGTAGTTCCGACGAGAACTATAAGTGTGTAGAGTAGCCTGTTAAAATTTGAAAGCAATCGGTTTGGTAGAAAAAAAGGTAGGACCCGGGCTGCCAAAAAATTTTTTTTTTGTATCTTTAATATGTAAATAAAAAACATCCTAAATATTCAAAACGATTCATTTTTATTTTACTACAAAAAAAAGCCCTCGAAAAAAGACATGAAAATCGGCTTAAGTTACCAGACTACTACCTTAAGGGATGGAGACACCCTTGAACATCTACTTCTTGCACCCTACATCGAAAACTCGCGAATCGATTGGAATGAAAATTATGCTGTTTTATAGCGGAAGTAAAATTGAAGTTCATGTATTTTTGTATTTGCGTAAGAAAACAGTTTTGAGGAAGCAAACTACTCCTATTTGAGTTTTTACATTCCAGTTGTCTTCTTGTCATTACAAATGTGTTTGCCGATACGAACTCTTCTTGATGAGCTAAAAATAATGTTTCACCGTTTTTTTTTTTCTCAATTAGCACGAATACTTAAGGGTACGGACCACCCTTTGTAGCCCCTTTTTAATAGATATTCAAAAGTTTCCTATCCACCGGCAATAAATTTAATGGTGGTACGATTTTCGTTTTCAGACAAACTTACCCATGTACGAGAAGCATAATTAAGAGGGATTATACTATACGTCAATCACTAGCACATCTTTTTTTTTACATAATTTTCCTCGCCTTTTCACATAGCACTGTCGGAGTATTTTTTTAAATTATTACCATAAACACGGTGTTTGCGCGAGCAATGCGCGAGACGCGCGCGGGATACTTAAACGCTCAATATATTCTTTAATTATGAATATTTTTTTAACGAACACCAATGATTTTCATCGACAATAATGTAATAAAGGACTTAAAAGTAAGAAAAATTTCGTATGTTTTCCCAATTGTTCATAAATGCCATTTGAATTTTTATCCCATTTTCAGCCGGCAAAGCTTTCTTACTTCACTTAAACGCGTTTTTCTCAAAACAAAATTTTTCTATTAACTCTTCCATGATCACTCAAGAACGTATCGCTTTGATTTATTTTTTTAACGTATATCACAATTTTCTCTAGACATTGAACCGACGTCTGTATAGAAAAATGAATTTTTTTTTTTACTGATATAACAATGAACGAAGGAAATTTTTCGTGCAATTTCTTTTGCAATTTTTAGGTTTAATTTAGGGAGGCAAATATCCCCAATGAGAGCAATGGCGCGAGACGCGCGCGGTATTCTTCAACGCTCAATATCTTCTTTAATAATGAATATTTTTTAAACGAATACCATTGATTTTCATCGACAAAAATGTGATAAACAACTTAAAAATAAGAAAGAATGTGTATATCCGTTCACTCGTTCGCAAACGCCATTTGAATTTGTGCCCAATTCTCATCGATCAAAGTCTTCCTACTACCCTTTGAAAAAAAAAATTCTCCATTTACGAAAATCGATAATAACCGCAATTGGCATTTAACAAACCACGACATTCAACGTGAGAACGAATGAAAAGTTCGTCGTGAAAAAAATGATCCTGCCGAGTACGAAGATAAAATAGAATTTGGATAACAACGACATTGAACGGAGAACGAACCTGCTTGAACTCTTTGCGAAAATTATCATTGAGCCAAGCGTAAAGAAACGGATTGTAGCAGACGCTGCTCATGGCGAGGCAGTGCGAAATGAAGAAGCAAAGTCTGTAATAGGACCAGTCGTTCGCCGACACGTAAAAATCGTCGACGACATTGACGATATTGAGGGGCAGCCACGAGACCCCAAAAATCGTGACCATAGCAATGAGCATCCTGTTCGTACGTCTCTTCCGTTCCCTATCGGCTTCCTCCTTGCGGCATGTCTTTCGTCCGGGCTTCAATCTCGCACGATTCTTCAGCCTTATCGATACGCAAACGTAGCAGAATGCTACGACGAAAAACGGCACGACGAACTGTAATATCGTCGTCATTGAACTGAATATCATACGGAATTGATCGTTCGGCCAATTTTCCTCGCAAAACGTGCTCGACTCCTCCAGTTGCATGTAAATGCCATACGGTAACGTGACCATAAGCGCGACAATCCATATGCCAATTATAATCCATTGGCAAACATTGAGCATCATTCGCGGACGAAAGGGATACAATATAACGAGAAAACGATCGACCGCTATTCCCGTTAGCGTTAATGTGCTTATATAAATGCTAACGCCCTGAGCGTACGGGACCAAATGACATAGGGCATTGCCGAATACCCAACCGCCAAGAAACGTGTACAAGGGCGTGAATGGCACAGCGAGAAAGCACAATAGTATGTCGCTCATTGCGAGATTCGTTATGAACAAATTCGTCACCGTTTGCATCTGTCGATTACGGGCAACGACGTAACATACGAGCACATTGCCGAAAACACCGAGGAGAAATATGTTGCCGTAAAAAATGCAAAACAACATTTGCACGACGGACTTTGAGGTGAAGTCATCGTTCACGGGATTCACCGGGCTCGTGAAGTTCCTCGTCGAGTTTAATACTGTTAAGTTCGACATTATGTTGTTTTTTTTCTTTCGTTTTCTTCTCCTAAATTTTAACGAAGCTTTTTAGCTCAAATAAACCACGGCATTCATTTCATTTGTTGGTCTCATTGTTTTTTTTTTTCTTCCTCCGTTGAAGCTCCAAACCGCTCGGGCTTGGCATTGTTTTTCTCCCGCGGGTCATTAACTTCATTCGGACTTCATTTTCGAATGCTCAATAGCGTTGATCCTACAATCCTGTTGGGTTTGTCCGATTTTTCGTAGGCTCGAACAACAGTTTATCAATGTGTCTATCACTTTTCACGCTTCTCACGTTTTACCATGTTTCTTCTTTCCATGTTTTCACGCTTTTTCACCGCATTTTCGTGCTTCTCTTCAGGGTTTTCATGTTTTTTCGTGCTCGTTTCGTTGGCTTTCATGATTTCTCATGCTTGTCGGTTGTCGCGTCGATTTTTTTGCAGACTGTAGGATATTTAGATCGTCAGTGTGTCCTTCATTTTACACGCTATTCGCGTCTTTCCATGTTTCTTTTCAGGGTTTTCGTGTTTTTCATGTCGTTTCGTGATTTTTCGTGCTTACGGGTTGTCCCGTTGATTTTTCGTAGATTGAAGAATATTTTCACGTTTTCCCATGTTTTTCTTCGTGTCTTCACATTTTTTTAACGAATTCTCATGTTTTCTTTCAGGGTTTTTCATGTTTTTGTGGTTTTTCATGATTCTTTCGTGTTTCTCATGTTTTCCATGCTTTTCCATGCCGTCATGTTTATGTATTTTTCGTAGTTTTTTCGTATTTCAACAAATGTTAAAGTTAAATAACTCGCAGGATTCACGCTGAACGTTTTTTTCCTCGTCAAAATAGAAACTGTCGTTAGGTTCGAGATGTTTTTTTTTATTTCCCCCCATTCGTCGTAATTTATTAACACGATTATTTGGTCAAAAACTGTTGGTACACCGCCGTACTCTTTTCTTTTCACCTAGTTGAACGAAATTTCCATTTCGTAATGAGAGAAATTTAGTTTTTTTTTTCTTTTAATTTCACGAGACACATTGAAAATTGCGATCTCTTTGTGCTCTCAAAGATCTCAATGATTCCGTAATAAACTAGCGGAATTGCGTTACTTCGACCGAAAAATCGAAATCCACACATGATTTAATAAGAAAATTTGTCAAACCGATTCATCGCTGCAACAGCAACACCCGGCATTATATGCTTTCCATTGTGCCGGAGCTTAACGTTTGACCGCACGATTTCAGCCACCTGTTGCAAAAAGTTCACGGAAGCAGCGAGACTCGAAGAGAAATCCTGCCCGTAACTGATTTTATTCACTCGGGCGTTAAGTTACCCGATTAAAAGCGTTCGAAAATCGTAAAGCGAAGAAAAGTCAATTGCAGAATTCTTCCCCCATAGCCTTCCCCGTTACCCGGCACACCACTCGCTCGTCGCTAAAAGCTATATATCTCAGTAATCGAAATTGCTTTGTCCGGAACAGACAAATCCCTTAATCGGACAAATTTTAAATCCTCCCGTACGATCTTTCTTTGGGTTAATTAACGCGGATTGCGTTATCGGTCGAAGAGATCTTCTTTCGAACCGCAAACATAGCGAATTTCACGAATATATACATTACCGAGAAAGCTACGAAGTGAAAAGAATCGCGGAACATTTGTATTTTAAATTTTCCCGCTCTATTGAACGATATCTTCGATTAGTTCCTACGTTCACGTTGTAGAAACTTTAGCCACGTAAAGATATTGCCGACAATCGTCCAACTTTTATAACACCTATTTATAGTTGTCTTTTTCTCGTTTTCTTTTATTTATATGGATTATTTTTCACTGGAACCGGATAAAACGCACTCGAATCCATTTTTAAGGTAATATTTTAGGAAATTTCATCGTCGCTTCGGCGAATGATTACGAATTAGACGCGTGAAGCGAAGGTTATGCACGATCACAGTTCGTACTGTTATGATTGTGATGTTTATGCCGCGAGGTTATATTTGATGGTGAGTATGTGCGGAAGAGATGCGCGTCAGTCAGAGCACGATGATTTCGGTTCGACGACTGAGTGACGAATTTTCGTGGGGGAAAAAAACACGCCGGTACGTTATAGTCCGAAGAATTTTCGAAGCGCAAGCGTAGGAACTCGCCAATCGGTGGCTCAACCTAGTATTCAACTCCCTTTCCACCTCAGCCCCGCTTCGGACCATCCGCCAACCCCACTTACTACGTTCCTCGCTTCACCTTACTCCACCTCGCTCTGTCTTTAATCCACCGGGCTGTTACCCTCGACGACTCCTACATATATTCCTGGAATCCCTAAAATGGAATTCAATAAAGTAATCTCGCACACGCTGTCGATGAAAGGAAACAGAAAAACTATATACATACAACTTCGGTGGCAAAGGAGAAATGAAAACGGCGCGCACGTGCGCGTTTTTATTCCTTTGTCTCGAGTACGATGTTCATATATACAGATATTTAACGGTTAATGAAGTGTATCCAGCGGAGTAGGAAGAAATGATATACTACTCGGAAATGTTGATTTCTCTTTTCTTTTGTTTTTAGATTCCATAAACCGTTCCGGATGGCGGAAGGGTGAATTTACTCGGCCCTAACGAGTGGACGCAAGAGATTCCGATTTTTCCCACTTGTTTGACGACAATATTTCGATAGTCGTAACGAGGTATAACGCGGTTTTGGAGGTCGCTGAGATTATTTAGGGCTTGAAGCAATTTAGGAGGGGTGGAGGTGCGGGTGAATGTACTCTGGATCCCGGACAATGTGATATCTATGGTTTCGTGACCTTCGAGGGGTCACGGAAGAGACTTTGTCTTCTTTTTGATTCCTTCATTAACGAAGCTTTGTTTACGCGAAACAAAAGATTTTCTTTCCGGCTTTCAATGCCCATCCCGTTGCGTCAAAACGTCGGAAAAATAGATTTACAACGAACGTTCGCGGTTACACGAAAGCCCTTTGTATATAATAGCAGTGAGGTTTGAATAACTCGCTTAGACTTTACGACAGTTTTGAATTTTTCCAAAAATGTCTGTTAAGGTAACAGACATCCAGGGTTAGGGGTCTGGTAACTTAAGCCGATTTTTATGTCTTTTTTGGTGGGCGTTTTTTTGTAGGAAAATAAAAATAAATCGTTTTGGATATTTAGGATGTTTTTATTTACATATTAAAGATACAAAAAAAAAAAATTTTGAAAAAATTTAATGGTTTATTATTATTATTGTTATTGATCGAAGTTGGTACCTCGAAAAAAAAGCGCGTGGGTGGCCCCGGTGATTTTGGCTCTTGATGTTATTTGAAATAAAAAATTCTCGATAATTCTTTATCTATAGACATGTCATTCTGGTCGGAACTACTGAAGTTAAATTTCATGGATAAATAACAAAATGGCGGACTTTGGAAAAAAAAAGTCCTTTTATTTTGCCCGCCATTTTGTTATTTATCCATGAAATTTAACTTCAGTAGTTCCGACCAGAATGACATGTCCATAGATTAATAATTATCGAGAATTTTTCATTTCAGATAACATCAAGAGCAAAAATCACCGGGGCCACCCACGCGCTTTTTTTTTCGAGGTGCCAACTTCGATCAATAATAATAATATTAAACTATTAAATTTTTTGAAACTAATTTTTTTTTGTATCTTTAATATGTAAATAAAAACATCCTAAATATCCAAAACGATTCATTTTTATTTTCCTACAAAAAAAACGCCCTCCAAAAAAGACATGAAAATCGGTTTAAGTTTTATGCTGCTACTCCGGTCTTTAGGGCGCATACTTTGTGACGCTCCGAGCGTCCTAACAAATATGCATGTATCTCCAAGAATATTTGCCGGATCGACTTGAAATTTTCAGAGAATATACTCAAATATATGTCTATTCCAAAAAGTCAATAAAAAAAATCGATTTTTTGAAATTTCCAACTGCGTACAACCCCTTAACATCTATTGAAGTATGAAAAGAAAATTTTCTTATTATCATTTTGACACAAAATGATGGCGACAGAGCCCATCTTGAAAATCGTCTTTTTTTACAATACCTTCACGGGCGGACGGAAAAGGACGATTTTCTCGTAAAGTATAAAACCTGGAACAAAAAACCAAAAAATTTAATAATCTATATACTATTGGCTATGGGACTAGGTAGGGTTTTTTTTTTAAGTCCAATTTTGTAGACATGGTGCACTTTTGAAAAAATGAATCTATTTTTTGCCAAAAAAGCAGTAAATTGTTAATAAAAAAAGAAGTTTACATTAAATCAAAAAATGGTTACGTACTCCGATAAAGAATATAATTGTGAAGTTACCATAAAAATTTCAAATCGATCCATGCAACGATGTTGAATTGGTGCGTCCTCACAGTTTGAAAAAGACGATTTTCAAGGCGGGCTCTGTCGCCGCCATTTTGTATAAAAATGATAATAACATTTTTTTTTTCATACTTCAATATGGGTAGCACGTTTAAACATCACGTTGCAATTACTTTACTGATAATAGCATATTTATACATCCGGTTTGGTGGGTTTTGTACGGTTTTGTTGGGTTTTGGGTTTTGGGTTTTGTTTGGGTTTTGGGTTGGGTTTGGGTTTTGGGTTGGGGTTTAGGTTTTGGGTTGGGGTTTGGGTTTTAGGTTGGGGTTTAGGTTTTGGGCTTGGGTTTTAGGTTGGGTTTTGGGTTGGGGTTTAGGTTTTGGGTTGGGGTTTGGGTTTTGGGTTGGGGTTTGGGTTTTAGGTTGGGGTTTAGGTTTTGGGTTGGGGTTTAGGTTTTGGGTTGGGGTTTGGTTTGTTTTGTGGCGATCAAAACCCAATAAATCCCAACAAAACCCATTAACCCGGATGTGTAAATACGCGCCGTGTAGTTTTCGCGTGCGATGTTATTATCCGTGAAGTAATTGCAACGTGATGTTTAGACATGGAACCTCAATATGTGTTAAATAAACCCTCTGAAAAGAAATCCTATTCCTTTTTTCATACTCCCAAAATAAATCGTCAAAGTTAGGCCTTTTTTTCTGCCGCTAGAGCGGTGTAACCCCTTAAGGTAGTAGTCTGGTAACTTAAGCCGATTTTCATGTGTTTTTTGGAGGGCGTTTTTTCGTAGGAAAATAAAAATGAATCGTTTTGGGTATTTAGGATGTTTTTATTTACATATCAAAGATACAAAAAAAATTTTTTTTTTTTAATTTATATGGATAAATAACAAAACGGCGGACTTTGGAAGAAAAAAACTTTTTTCAAAAGTCCGCCATTTTGTTATTTATCCACGAAATTTAACTTCAGTAGTTCCGACCAGAATGACATGACTATAGATTAAGAATTATCAAGAATTTTTGATTTCAGATAACATCAAGAGCCAAAATCACCGGGGCCACCCACGAGCTTTTTTTTCGAGGTGCCAACTTCGATCAATAATAATAATAATAATAAACTATTAAATTTTTTCAAACATTTTTTTTTTGAATCTTTAATATGTAAATAAGAACATCCTAAATATCCAAAACGATTGATTTTTATTTTCCTACAAAAAAACGCCCTCCAAAAAAGACATGAAAATCGGCTTAAGTTACCAGACTACTACCTTAAAGTTCTCTCTATGAGGAAGCCAAAATTGATATAGATATACTTCTTCACAGAGGACGCTTTGAGCGTTGTGAAATGTCGTGGAAGCAGCTTGAGAGCTTCAATTTATTGCGGCTTATTTTTAATTTTCTCGTGGGCTAAATTAAGGGCTAAACTCTGAGGACACACCTACACATTTAGATCTGTGTAGAAGATATTTTTGGACATCATTATTTATACATGGAGTATCGATTGATGGGGCGAGGTTTTATTGTCTATTGAGACAATCGTCACTTAGGATTGTTCTGATTGAACAAAGTGATGTGGAAGTTCCAACGATATTTTTGGTATCTGTATCATGATTATATATCGTCGTTTCGTTCTATTTTAAACTTCGGGGACTTTTGTTTTTCACGAGGAAAATTAAATTGAACGAGAAATTTAAAATCGTGGTATCAATGTGACGGCGACCAAAAGCGAAAAAGTTTCTTTCCGTTTTACATGAAAAATTGTACCCAAACGATTTGGAGGTACGGCGTGATTCGAAATTTTTTAATTTACAATAGTGAAATCAATGTGAGTGAATAAGAATATAAAGAAATAATTATATATCGTAGAATTAATATGGCTGACCTAAAAAAGATATTCAATTTTGATAATAATTTTTATCTGAGAATTCTTGGGCACTAATTCAATGTGATATTCGAATTTCGAATTCAATGGAAAATTAAAAGTGTCGTGATAATATGGGCAATTAAGAAGCTTAACAAAAAATAAAACCACTCAATTTTGACGATAGTGATTTCAAATCAATTTTCGAAAATTCGTTGTTTCAAAATCGGCGCTTATTAAAATCGATGGAAATACCGAGAAAAGAAAACGTTTGATTTTGAAGAAAATCATTTCTTTGAAATTGGCTTTGAAAGAATTATTTTATTAAATACCTTTCGATCAAAGCGAAATGGCGTTGTTATGAGAAACAATTTTTTTGCTCTCCACATCCTCGCAATTTGTGGAGTTGTTTGGAGATATCGACGGGAATCCCAATCTGATTATCCTCATTCATCATTATTTCCTGTCGCTTATTTACTATATTTCGGTGCTCGTGAACCCGGCCAATCAAATCAATGAGAGAGAATCGAAAAACTGTGTGCCAGTGCGAGAATTTGGCGTCACCTAGGATCTTATTTGACGAATCTTTT
The DNA here is from genome assembly GCA_958009045.1 of Oxytorus armatus. NCBI lineage: Eukaryota > Metazoa > Arthropoda > Insecta > Hymenoptera > Ichneumonidae > Oxytorus > Oxytorus armatus. Next base: position 14,547,893 of record OY253755.1, read on the forward strand.
TGTCAATACACGCTCGGTAACTTATCATCAGTCGGTAATTTCACCAGATGATGAGGGTATTCAACGAATGTTTTTCTGAAATACCGATAATATTAGTATTAAACAATGTTGTGCCAAAAAAAAAATTGTATCAACATAACGCGGTTCAAAATAATTGTGTGTCTGTAAATTTTCAGTACCCTTCTTGACCGACAGGAGTGAACGCGAATGTTCTTCACCCTCTGCGCTACTTCAGCGATCTCTGCAACGAAAAATTTCAACAGCGTCGGTATAGTGGGAACCATTGAAATCGCGATAACACATTGAAGGCACATTTACCAAATACGCAAATTAACCGTGCGAGAAGCGTTTAACTATGTATTTTGGTATTGTAACCTCGCAATTTGCCAGGCCGAACCTCAAAAATCCACGAAAATTTCCTGTGATTTTTTTTAGCTTATTTGTTCGCTCATCCCTTTCTTCTTTCTTCTCCTTTATTGGCTATCGCCATCTGTCGACAGCATGTGCCACTTTGTATATGTTTTTATTTTCTTTGCTTATTACTATTTTTTTTTTTGGATTGCTGAGTAGGAAACTTTATTATCGATAACTTTCGGAAGATAAGAAGGAAAGGTTGTGGCAACTTGGAATATTCAAATGACGATACCATTGTGGATAAGAAATTCAATGAGGGGGGATAATGGCCCTGGTTGTTCTAGTAAGAAATAATCTGATGATGTTAAAGTCATACCCACACTGACAGGATCTGTCCGCGATGATGTTTATTCTGGATAAGTAGGTGGGAGGCTCGTCCTTTTATGAGATCTGCGCCACGTCTTCGAACAAGGGTGGGGGACAAATTACAGAAAAGGGAAAGGACAGAACAGGACGACCGGAGACTGAGCGGGAATCAGCGGGAATCTAAAGTGGAGAGCCTTATTATAGAGATGTCGCGCAGACAGCTCTCACGAGAGACGTAGTCCCACGAAGCCACCTGGCGGATTTCTGACGCATTGGAGATATCTCGCCCGATAATAAGGGCGTTTCGTTACGGTATTCACAACGATAATGAAGAAGTTTTATTATAAAATACAATAGTTTATTAATGGTTTATGATTTTCGATATAATTATAATTCTTAAACAACGTTTTTTCTCCCCCATATCTCACACAATAATCAATAAATGATAATCATACCTATGCAATGTCAAATTCACACTAGCCGCAATTTCTCGCATTGTCTCCACCTTAATGTACACTAATATTTTCGTATCTCTCTAAATTCGTACAACACTATATCTATTTAATAACATACGTCTATCAACGGTGTATCGATCTTTCATCTATACGAACAAACACACTCGAGAACAAAAAAAAAACAAAAAAAAAAAAACTTACATTCGTTCACTCGGGATGATGACTCGCAATTTTTTATTTCATCTTTTTTTATTCGCTCTTGGTTATACTATATTTGTATATATATATATTTTTTTTTGTGTATCGTATATAAATCTCCCATTTTCGTCACGGTATTGTGATGCGTGGCACTAAATGTCACAGGATTATTCATTGTGTTGTTTTTTTTTTTACAGCAGGAAAAAAATTACTAGCCAAAGTGATTTGCGAAACCGAAGGTTCGAGAGGGGTTGTGTATAAGCGATCATTTAGTGGGAGCGAAGACTTGGAAAAGTTAACATTAAAAATGTATTCCGACAAAATTGCTCGGACGTGCTGACTGGAAGAAAATTAAATTTTCACTATTTCACGCGAAATTTCGTGAGATGAAAAAGGATCAATGTACAATTTGGGAGGAGAGCAATTTGTCAATAACTACGATATCGACGAAAATGTTAAAATTATTCCAAATCGATATTTTGCAACTTTTTAACAAACACGCGGACGATTCACTTGCGGCGCAAATCTACATTGACAAAATTCCATTAAATTCCATTGAAGCATTTCCCTCGATAAATTTTGATGAACAGTTTTCGAGCGTTAATTCATTCGCTGATTGAACGAAGCTCCTAGTTTTTTAATCGACTACCTTTGACCAATCTATTTACACAATTGAGATGAAAATTTTCTTCTCGTAAGAACAAGGGCCATATATGGTTTTCTCGCGTCACTTATAAATTAGAAAATTATCGAGTATCCTTTTAGAGGAATTCTAAAGGAATATTCTCGAGGATTCTAAATTAATAAGGACAATAGGAATCGTCGACTGGTTAGAAATGGTGACAGTTCGAATGAAAAATAATGAAAAACGATACCGAGACAAAAAAGTAATAATTATTATTGTGAAAACGTTAAATATATTGTTGTTTTTATTTCAATAATTATGCGTAATGATTTTGTCAAAAAAAAAAATCGAACATTAAATTTTTTCTTCAATTTCATTCGAACTTTGCCAATCTCCTGGAAGTGGACAGAGTCAATTTTTTTGTTGTTTCTTATTTCCTTCACCCAGTTTAAATATTAATATATCCGAGTGTCGTGTTAAAGCGGATTCGCCAAAAATTTGCCAAGAAAAATATCAAAGTGCGAAAAAATAAAACGAAGATGAAAAAAAAAAACGACGAAATAAATAACGCCCGTTGTAGGGGAAAAAAAATGGAGTTATCATCACTCGTAGAAATAAATAACGATCGCACTTACGCATTTCGCATTATTGTAAAATAACTAATAGAAAATCTTCTTTTGATCATTAAAATCGGTGTTAATTTGTCGTCAATATTGAACATTTTGTTTTTCTTTTTACTTTACAATCCACCGTCTGTATCATCGATCAATATTGTTTTGTTAAACGAATTTTAACTACAATGTTTTTTTTTCGTCATAATTCTTAGTTGAAACGTTTCGTAACAAAATCGACAATGCCATTTATCGTTCGAGTCTCGATAAACTTAAAAAAAGTATTGCATTTTTTGTTCGCTTTAATATTTCTATAATGAAAAATATTAATATTGCGTTTTTTTTACCCTCAGTCAAGCATTCGTTCAATTTAGAAAATTGTGAATAATAATATGAAAAAAAAAAAAAAAAAAGATAATTATCAATAGAGACCGTATATTTTCAATAATTCTATTGATTTCTTAAGTTCGTGTTTTTTCTTTTTTATAATTCTGAATCAAAGAAATTGAGAAAATTATTATTAGAAAATGTATTGTGCGATAAAAAAAATTGTTGTTATTTTTATATAAATCACAAAATGATTAATTGATGGATTTTAAGAGTCAGTTAGAAATTAGCAAAACGTGATCGTGGTATTTGTCGATTTTCGCGAGGGGAGAGAGCTCGTCGGTATATAAACTTAATTGTTACTTGACTATGTTCTTATTTACGAAAAGAAAAAAAAAAAAAAAAACCTTATACTACTATCCATAACCATAAGCTACTCGTTTCAGGAGAATACAACGAAATTACAATCTTGACTCGTTTCATGAAATAAATAAGTGGTAATATTAGAATTAAAAAAAAAAAAAAACAACGTCGTCTTGGGATGTGAAAATTCCAGAAAAAAAAAACAATTAACGAATCCTATTTCACGCTGATAATTAGGACAATGAGAACCGTACAGTCTCAAATATTAGTGTCAAGCTCTCAACTAAGAGACTCGCAACAACAAAAAATCACAGCCGAGATACTTCGCTAAACGGCTAATCGGTATATTGCAATATGAGCCCAAAATAAAAAATGACTCGTTCGTGGATTTTTCATTCCATTGGTTCGGTGACCGTTGATTTTTCTTTCAAACAAAATCTCATTTTTCAATTACATTTGAGTCATAACATTTTTGAAAATATTGAAACTTCAATGAGGATTAAAGTTTTAATACAAATTGAAATTTGTATAGAAATCAAGATTTGCATAGAAATTCGAATTTTTAAGCAAATTGACATTTTAATAAAAATGCAAACTTCAATAAAAAACGGATTCTAATAAAAATGGAAATTCTAATGAAACTTTAGAATTTTTATAAAAATTTTTATTGAAAATAGCCGAATTTTTATCAGAACTAGAATTATTCTGAGTAACAATAAAACTGAATATTTCAAGAAAATCTGAGTTTTCATTATCATACATTTTTTTGGTAGCACGTCTAAACATCACGTTGCAATTACTTTAATGATAATAACATCGCAGGCGAAAAATACATATTTATACATCCGGTTTAGTGGGTTTTGTACGGTTTTGTTGGGTTTTGGGTTGGGTTTGGGTTTTGGGTTGGGGTTTAGGTTTTGGGTTTGGGGTTTGAGTTTTAGGTTGGGGTTTAGGTTTTGGGTTTGGGTTTTAGGTTGGGTTTGGGTTTTGGGTTTGGGTTTTGGGTTGGGGTTTAGGTTTTGGGTTGGGGTTTAGTTTGTTTTGTGGCGATCAAAACCCAATAAAACCCAACAAAACTGAACAAAACCCATTAAACCGGCTGTGTAAATATGCGCCGTGCAGTTTTCGCGTGCGATGTTATTATCCATGAAGTAATTGCAACGTGATGTTTAGACACGGAACCATTTTTTTCAATACAAATTTTACGCTGTATTGTGAAATCGTTAGGTAAAATTTGGATAAGATTATTTTTAAAAAAATGTTGAAAATTCATTAGGAAAAAAAAAAGCTGACATATGCTGTTTCGCAAGTGTAATTGAAAAAAAATTGATTTTTCGTAGGTTTCACACATCATTAACTGTAAATCTATATTAAGTAAGTAGAGGACCAAAATTCAACGAACAAATTCGTGATGATCGATTGGAACAAAAAAAAATACACAATGCGTTATTGCGAAAGAATTTCCAAGAAAAAACCATTTTTTTTAATGATTCGAATGTTAATTTTTCTTTTAATTTCTATTAAACTCGTTAATTAGTAATTGAAAATAATGGATTGCTTGTGTTTTTTTGGTTTATAATATACATTGCGAACACAAAAACACCGCCCAAATAGTGCAGTCGTTTTGCACCATTGAAAGCACACCTCGTGTGCTTTTTATTTTATTTTTTTTCTAATTTCATACGAGAATATGAATATTGGACTTAAACGTTTGATTATATTTTTGTTATTTTATTTTTCATAGTAACGAAGTTCGTTGAGAGAACATTTTTCCAGCAGATCTTCTATTGTTTTTTTTTAATATTTTCATTTTTCTTCGTAGAAATTACGAAAATTGAAGGGAAAACAAGAAAAACTGGTGCGACGAAATCATTAATTCGCTCTTAATGTATTTCGATATTTAAAGAGAACAAAAATGGCTCAATTGAGTAACGAACGAAAAATATTAAATTAAGAAAAAATCTATCAATCTGAAAACGATTGTCAAGGAGTTTTATTGGTATATTCCGTGCGATATTTCCGAGAAATTAAAAAAAAAAAAAAAGGAAAAGCAATGAAAACAAAAAGTTGAAAGGAAATTTTACTATTTAACGTACAATAATTTTGTTCCTTCGAGGTTTGTCTCTTCTATGTTTATTTCGAATCAATAAAAGGCCCGACTTTAATATCCCCGTAAAAACGATCTCTTTCCCAACTCATAGCCACGTTTCGTTTATTATACAGTGAAAAATCCTATCGCATCACGAGAATTATTCGACGGCCGATTCGTGTAAAGTACAGGGGGGGGGGGGGCAACCTTCACGCTCATTTGTACTAACCAGTTGAAACATATACATCAGCCGTTTATCAATGGCTTCAATGCAACGCGGTGAAAATAAAAGATTGTTGACGACAAAAAAAAAGAAAAAAAAAGGGATTCGCGTCTGTCAAAGTTTTTCAATGTTATTTGATTATATTTGAAAAAAAAAGTTCTATGCAGATTACGTATTTGACGAAAAATAATGACGTAAGTGGATCATGTATTTGCGCGAAAAAAAATCGATCTATGCAGATCACGTATTTACGAAAGAAAAAAAAGATCTTTAGATCACGTATTTCGCGATAAGAATGATCTATACAAATCACCTGTTTGATGAAAAAAATAAAAAAAAGATCTATATAGAGTGTGTATTTACGAAAAATAACGATCTATAGATCACGCATTTCGTAATAAAAATGATTTATATGTATTTACGCAATATAGTGATCCTTATAGATGACTTATTTGATTTCTTCTATATCGATCACGTACATAATTTATGTAGATCATCTATTTGACGGAAAAAAAGATCTATATAGAGCATCTATTAACGACAAATAACAGAAATCTGTATAGATCACGTATTTGACACAAAAAAAAGGATCTATAGATTCACGTGTTTCCCGATAAAAATGATCTAGATCGATTACGTATTTACGCAATAGAGCGATCTATATAGAGGATCTATTAACGACAAATAACAATAATCTATATAGATCACGTATTTGACAAAAAAAAAAGGATCTATAGATCACGTATTTCCCGATAAAAATTATCTAGATCGATTACGTATTTACGAAATAGAGCGATCTATATAGAGCATCTATTAACGATAAAAAAACAGTAATCTATATAGATCATGTACTTGACGAAAAAATCATCTATAGATCATATATTTCGCGATAAAAATGATCAATATCGATCACGTATTTACCCAATAGAGCGAGCTATATCGATCACGTATTTACCCAATAGAGCGAGCTATATAGATCATCTATTTGACGGGAAAAAACGATCTATATAGAGCATCTATTAACGATTTAAAAAACAGTAATCTATATAGATCATGTATTTGACGAAAAAATGATCTGTAGATCATATATTTCGCAATAAAAATGATCTATATCGATTACGGATAGCGATCTATATAGATCATCTATTTGACGGGGAAAAAGATCTATATAGAGCATCTATTAACGACAAATAACAATAATCTGTATAGATCACGTATTTGACAAAAAAGGATCTAAAGATCACGTATTTCCCGATAAAAATGATCTAGAACGATTACGTATTTATGCAATAGAGCGATCTATATAGATCATCTATTTGACGGGAAAAAACGATCTATATAGAGCATCTATTAACGATAAAAAAAACAGTAATCTATATAGATCATGTATTTGACGAAAAAATTATCTGTAGATCATATATTTCGCAATAAAAATGATCTATATCGATTACGGATAACGATCTATATAGATCATCTATTTGACGGGGAAAAAGATCTATATAGAGCATCTATTAACGACAAATAACAATAATCTGTATAGATCACGTATTTGACAAAAAAGGATCTAAAGATCACGTATTTCCCGATAAAAATGATCTAGAACGATTACGTATTTATGCAATAGAGCGATCTATATAGATCATCTATTTGACGGAAAAAAGATCTATAGAGAGCATCTACTAACGATAAAAAACAGTAATCTATATAGATCATGTACTTGACGGAAAAATGATCTATAGATCATATATTTCGCGATAAAAATGATCTATATCGATCACGTATTTACCCAAAAGAGCGATCTATATAGATCATATATTTCGCGATAAAAATGATCTATATCGATCACGTATTTGCCCAATAGAGCGATCTATATAGATCATCTATTTGACGGGAAAAAGAATCTATATAGAGCATCTATTAACGATAAAAAACAATAATCTGTATAGATCATGTATATGACGAAAAATGATCTATAGATCATATATTTCGCGATAAAAATTATCTATATCGATTAAGTATTTATGCAATGGAGCGATCTATATAGATCATATATATCGCAATAAAAAATGATCTATATCGATCAATTATTTACACAATCTATATAGATCATCTATTTGACAGGGGAAAAAAGATCTATATAGAGTATCTATTAACGAGACACAACAATAATGTATATAGATCACGCAATTTGACGAAAAAAGGATCAATAGATCATATATTTCGCGATAACAACGATCTATATACATTATATATTTACGCGATAGAGCGATCTCGATAGACCATCGATGACGAGTAAAAAAAGATCTATATAGAGCATCTATTAACGAGAAAAATCAATTATCCGTATAGATCACGTATTAGACGAAATAAATAATTAATAAATCACATACTTACGCAAGTATATATTTACGAAAAAAATTATTCACGTAAGCGACATATTCGAAAATAAAATAAAAAAAAAACAATCTATATAGATCACACTTTTGAAGAAAAATGAAAAATCTATATCGAACGCGTATTTAACGAAAAGAAGGAAAGAAAAAGGGATTTATATACAGATAACGCATTTCACGGAGATGTTGAATTTTTCGAGAAAAAAAAAAAACGATAATCTATACCGATCGAATTTCTGACGAGAAAAAAAAAAGCTTTATCGGCTCCGAGTCAAATACATGATCCACGTCAACGAAGAGCAAACAAAAATTTGTCGAATCACGTCGTGCCCATAAAAAAAAAATCCCTCTCGATCATATGAAAAATCGTATTTTCTAAATATCTCTATAATCATCTCTGCAAATCGTAAATCATCGAAGAAATCGCGATTAAAATGATAGGAGAAAGAGAAATATCAACGATCCTCTTCTATATGGACAGCGTTTCTTTGATGAGTTTTTTCATTGTGTTGCCCATCGTCGTGCTCGTTGGTCCCGTCGTCGTGAACGATACTTTGAATAAATAAGGCTGTATATCGGGAAACGACGTGTCAAATATTAAATCCAATTCCGCCTGATTCGGCATTTTTGGCAAATAATCATGACGATTCATGATTTCGGTGATATAAAGTATCTTGTCGGTCAACAAATCACCAACTTTTTCACGGCATATTTGTCTCTCGTGTTCGGTGACGAGTTTAATCAGTTCAAGACGTACCGTCCACACCTCCCACGGTATACACTCGGGCTGAAACGGCCAGCGATTTTTTTTCTTCTGAAAAAATTCCAACGATATTTGCCCGGAGCCCGGACTATCGTTCGATCTCAGTGCTTCCGAAAATTCCGATATTTCCCGCTTCAACGTCTGATCGAGGCTCAACGACGAACAACAGACGTACGTAAAGTCGATAAAGTCACAATCAACGTCCTGATAACCGACCGTACCAACCGAGTAACTTCCCTCGTGCTTGTACTTAAATTTACCGAGGCTACGATGAAACAGCACGCTGTGAAATATACTCGCAACCGCCTCGTCCACCTGACGTCCTTCCATGCTTAGCTCGAACAGTTGTGTTCTCGCATTCATTGTCGATGCCTGCGAAGAAAAGAAACGACAGTGAGAAGTTATAGATTTTTTTTTAGTCGTCGCCGAGTGGATTTTTCGAGGAAAAAATTGTGAATTTTCTTTTTCGAATCGTTAGCCAAAACCACCCGAACGAAACATTATTTTCGACGTTCTCTCTTCGTACGCTATGTTTTATCTCATCGAGTCTGTACTTTGTGAGGAAATTTCGTTTTTTTCTTTGTCTTTGATCTTTCGCTTTGGGAGCGCGTGTCGAAGGTCTGTTTTACCGACTCTGTATTACCGACAGAAGGCATTGAAATTTTCGGCCAAATACCAGACTAAAACGCTGAACTATACAGGGCGAGTGAAAAGTCCCGGACCGGTCAAATATCTAAAAAATAAAGCGTATTTGAAAAAAATGTTTCATAAAAAAGTTGTAGGGTTTCAAGTGACGTCGTATCGGATAAAAATATCAGGACGACCTTGAAAAACTTATTCAAGGTCAAATGAAGGTCATCTTTAATTTTTTAAATGAGATCCCCTAGTTTCCATTGCACATTCGTGCATCTTTCCTCGAGAGGTTTTCAAAACACTATAAATAATTATTTTTTTATGAAGTACTTTTCGAGTTATGGAGCTTGAAAGTTACGGTACCGCCGGCATTAGCATTATCCGAGGTGTACCCGAACGAAACATTATTTTCGACGTTCTTTCTTCGATCGCTATGCTTTATCTCATCAAGTCTGTACTTTGTGAGGAAATTTCGTTTTTTGTTTGTCTTCGATCTTTCGCTTTAGGAGCGCGTGCCGAAGGTCTGTTTTACCGACTCTGTATTACCGACAGAAGGCATTGAAATTTTCGGCCAAATACCAGACTAAAACGCTGAACTATACAGGGCGAGTAAAAAGTCCCGGACCGGTTAAATATCTAAAAAATAAAGCGTGTTTGAAAAAAATGTTTCATAAAAAAGTTGTAGGGTTTCAAGTGACGTATCGGATAAAAATATCAGGACGACCTTGAAAAACTTATTCAAGGTCAAACGAAGGTCATCTTTAATTTTTTAAATGAGATCCCCTAGTTTCCATTGCACATTCGTGCAGCTTTCCTCGAGAGGTTTTCAAAACACTATAAATAATTATTTTTTTATGAAGTGCTTTTCGAGTTATGGAGCTTGAAGGTTACCGTACCGCCGGCATTAGCATTATCCGAGGTGTACCGCGTGGAGGTTTAACGGTCGGATTCACGCCTCTGTTGTGTGTGTGTGTGTGTGTGTGTCACAACAGAAAAAGGACCCTACGGTTCGTCACTCCCGTAGTATTTACTGACTCCAAACCTTCTCTGCTGTGTGTGTGTTGTGAAATGAGCTTGTGCGAGAGTATTTACTAACTATTATAGCCGATGTTCGAATTACTTACCTTGCACCGCTTGACAGTGTGCTAACCTCAGTTGAAAGGAACCTCTTACATTTCTCAATATGTCGACGGTTATCAAACTCATTTCGTTAGTTATTCTTTGGTTCAGTTCTTCGATATCCACAGGTTCAGTTTTATAAACTCGCTCTTTCAAGAAGCCCCATAATGTAAGTAATGTAATGTAATGTAAGAGGTTCCTTTCAACTGGGGCTGTTACTTTTATCCGGGTTAGCCGGATACCCGAAAGCATCCGGGTATCCGGAAAATCGGTTCCAAAACTTCAGATACGAATATCCGAATATCCGGGTATCCGGATATTCGAATACCCGAGTATCCGGGTATCCGGATATCTGAATAATCACGGATCCGGGTAATCGGGTAATAACGAATAATGTCGGGTAATTACCCGATTTTTCGCGTACAGGCTCAAATAGGACCGCCGGCGTAAAAAAAATAATGATATTGTATTAGTCTGGTCATCAAATAAGCCGAAATATAGGGCGTTAATAGTTACCATTGAGAAAAATTAGAAAATTACTTGTAACAAATTTGCTCTGTTCAAAGATATTGTGCAAAACTACGGTGAAAATGAAAACTTAGTGTTGACGAATCAGACGTGATGGTTTTCCAATTTATAATAATTGTGTATTTACTCGGGAAAACATTTTACATGTGACTCCCACAATTTTTAAGAATCTGCTGTTACGATCACAATTGCTTGTCTGCGCATATTAAGAACAGCCGAGATCCGCTTCTTCGCATTCTATATTTTCTCTCCAACTCTAAAGTTCATAAAAACTGCACACACGCCCATAAAGCAAATATACATTTCAGAAACTAAGAATATTTATTACATAATAATGAATCGTGATAAAAAAATAATATTAAAGATGCAAATAGTGCAGGTCAATGTTGATTACGTTCTTATGAAATGATCATGTGTTTCCCTAACATTGTATAGAAGATTATGTCATTGCTTTTTTAATCTACACAAGAATGTTTCATTGAAATTGTAGTTTTTGTCGGATGCGAATTACAGTAAAGAAATAGTTTGGTAATAACAGTAAATATGCCTGCAATATTCTTTCCAAGAATCTTCGTTATAATCATAATCTAATTTGTTTAATATTGATATCAGTCGGTAAAAATAAAAAAAATGGTCAACTAAATGATCGGACATGAACACCGATATAATCCCGGTTTCTTAATCTTCCGGTAATGATTTATTATTCGTCTTATAAATGTACTTCGCAAACATCGTTCTTGGCAACATCTACGCATGCCTCACAAATTGTGTAAATTGAACAATTATTTTCAGCATTTTCGGCATCAATTATCGGCGGTAATTGCCCGATATTATCCGTTATTATCCGAGTACCCGGTTACCCGAATACCCCGAAACTATCCGTATACCCGAATCCGTTATTACCCGGATATTATCGAGTTATCGGGATATACGGATTTGAAATGTCGGATCCGTGAAACCCGAATTAGTCGGGTATCCGGATACCCGGAAAAGTTCAAGCTCTACTTTCAACTGAGATTAGCACACTGTCAAGCGGTGCAAGGTAAGCAATTCGAACATCGGCTATAATAGTTAGTAAATACTCTCGCACAAGCACATTTCACAACACAACACACACACACACACACACAGCAGAGAAGGTTTGGAGTCAGTAAATACTACGGGAGTGACGAACCGTAGGGTCCTTTTTCTGTTGTGACACACACACACACACAAACAAAGGTGTAAATCCGACCATACAACCTCCACGCGGTACATCTTGGATAATGCTGATGCCGGCGGTACTGTAACTTCCAAGCTCCATAACTCGAAAAGTACTTCATGAAAAAATAATTAATTATAGTGTTTTGAGAACCTCTCGAGGAGAGCTGCATGAATGTGCAATGGAAACTAGGGGTTCGCGTTTAAAAAATTGAAGATGACCTTCATTTGACCTTGAATAAGTTTTTTAAGGTCATCGTGATATTTTTATCCGATACGTCACTTGAAACCCTACAACTTTTGTATGAAACATTTTTCTTCAAATACGCTTCATTTTTTAGATATTTAACCGGTCCGGGACTTTTTACTCACCCTGTATACTACTGGAATGAAAACGATCTTGTATACAGGCTGAAAACTCCCACAAATTTCAGTGGTAGGGGACGGCCGTTAACGGAATCATTTTTAATTTCTGTAGTAGCTACTAGAGGCGCTGCGATCGAATAATGCTGATAGACACAACTTAAAAAACCTCGCGATAGCTCTCGTGGTTTTCTGTCCCACAAACGATTTCCACTGCGTTACACATATTTATTATATGTAATAATGAAAGAGTTATTAAGGCCTTACATACGTCGAGAATTTTCAAAAAATCGATTTTTTTTGTTTACAGATTATTATTCCTTATAGTCTTAGGCGTATTTCTGTGTAAGCTGATTGTAAAAATTTCCCATAGTTCAAAAGTTATTGTAGATAATGTGACTGCCCGACGAAAGGACAAAGGTCTGACGCACGCCTACCTGAGTTGAGTTAATTGAACAATTCGTCGATTAGAAAAAAATAAACAACAACAATTTTTTACTGACAAGGAAGGCGTACAATATGAAGCTGGAATGGGAGATTAGACGTAAGTTAACTAAATAAATTTAAAAAATTCATAAAGTTCTTGCTCCAGCCGCGCGCGACTTCGAGCGAAACGCGCTTGAGACTTTAAACGCGTTTTTCTCAAAACTACTTTTTCTGACACGGTCGGCATGATAACTCGTACGGTTTTTAATATTTTTTGATGATTTTTTTTTTTTTAATATTCGGAATTGTTTTTTCTATAGTCTGTCGAGCCGAATTTTTAAAATTATAATTAGAAAATTTTATAAAAACAATTAAAGTGTGACTTTTTTGACACAAACTTAACATTTTTTTTTAAATTACCGTAAATTGTTTAATTTTTCGAATTTCAAAAATCCGGCTCGACAGACTATACCTACTACCTTATTTTACAAGAATTTCTTAACATTTTGCAGATCCGTCAACATTTGAGGAAGAAATACTGCCGACCGTGGAGCAACTTTTTTTTTACAGTGCTTCAAAAAATGTGATTTTTCATGTTGTAATTTTTGAAAAAAAAAATTGAAATAAATTTTTTTACAAACTTAACACAGTAATAAACAATGTGTAAGAATTTTTTTATCAATTTCTATTTCTATCCCTCCTAAAAACAGTTTTTCTTTTGGTACGTTTTCGGTACCGCTGGACGTATGTAAGGCCTTAATCCCGTCAACCTCAATGAATATATTGCATAAATTTGCCCTTAATTTGACTCGAGTCTTACACATTCTTACTGTAACCGAGAGTGATAAATATAAACGATTTAAAAATATCTATGTCATATGAATATATATTTGGCGAAATATAATTGTCTACCTCTTCATTGATCGATCTCTGTTAGATTTTCTTTAAGGGCGGGGTAAGGGTTTTCACTTTCGAAAAATCGAATTGTTTTTTTTTTTCTTATCTTATTGTTTAACATTTCAAGAATATGTCCTTAAAATTTTAAACCGATCTAAGCAATATTCTTGAAGTTATTGTCTTATTAATCTCCTGGCCTTTAACGCTATACCTCTAACAGATGCGGGCGGTCGGGCTAGCAGTGCACTTTAGACACGTTTTTCTCAAAACTACTTTTTCAAAGTCCGTGTTCACTGCCATTTAAAAACTACTTGACCGATTCATTTCGAACTTTGTACACATTTTCTACATATAAAATACCTCCCCCCAACGTTTAGTTACATTTTTTTTTTGCATTAAGGGTGTTTCCCACCCACAAAATGGCGGAATTTTTCGTGGAAAATAACAGTTCACACTTTAGATGGCCGCCAAAAATTTTTAAATGAAAAAAAAAAATTATCAGAGAACGTTGGGGGTAAGATTTGATTATAATTTGACTAAATTTTCATGGTTTTTCATTTTCAGATAATTTCCGGCCGAGTTATAGTGAACACCGCAAATTGTTTTTTTTTCCAAGACGTTCTGGGGGAAGCTCTGTTACGGGCTTATGCTTCAATATTTCTGCATAAAAAAATTACGCAACATTGTCAAAAGTATGCTCAATAATGTACAAAAGGTTCGAATAAAAGGCTAAATCCATATTTGAGAAAAAAAATCGCAAAAAAAGTGTTTTTGTTTACGCTGAAACCCTTACCCCTCCCTTAAGGCAGTAGTCTGGTAACTTGGGTTGAAAAAATCGAAAAATCTTTTTTTTTGCTTAATTTGAAAGTACAATGTCTTGAGAATATACTGTGAACATTTCAGACCGAAATTCGAAGTACTTCCGGAGTTATAATGAGTTTTCGAGAGCGCCTCGAAGTCGCACATTGAAGGTCGACCGGCAGCTGCGAGCGGTTGGGCCCTTCTATTGTTTACGCGCATCCTTTATACCTGGGTTGACTCTGTTGTAGTATTACATTGTATTTTATAATACTTAGAATCTGATGCCTATGAAGAGGATGAAGGCATATTATACGCTCCAGGCATAGACGATTAACGTAAGTACAAGTTTACTTATGAAAATCTGTTGAATTTTAAACGCGTTTTTCTCAAAACAGTGTTTTTCTGGTCAGCCCGGTTCCTAACTTTTTTTCCACCGAACCGATTGCTTTCAAATTTTAACAGGCTACTCTACACACTTATAGTTCTCGTCGGAACTACCGAGAAATTTTTTCAACCCTAACTTTTTATTTTACAACCCCTTCTTTGCTAAAATAAAAGTACTTGTTTTCCAAAGTCCGCCATTTCGTTATTTATCGATGAAATTTAACTTCAGTAGTTCCGACCAGAATGACATGTCTATAGATTAAGAATTATCAAGAATTTTTTATTTCAGATAACATCAAGAGCCAAAATCACCGTGGCCACCCACGCGCTTTTTTTTCGAGGTGCCAACTTCGATCAATAATAATAATAATAATAATAATAAACTATTAAATTTCTTCAAAAAAATTTTTTTTTGTATCTTTAATATGTAAATAAAAACATCCTAAATATCCGAAACGATTCATTTTTATTTTCCTACAAAAAAACGCCCTCCAAAAAAGACATGAAAATCGGCTCAAGTTACCAGTGTACTACCCTTAAATCCTTTCACCAAAGCGATGATAAATATTAACGCCTTTCAAACAATTGAAGACTATAAATTGGTGAAATATTTATAAAATAAAGAAAAGTTTTCATTTTGAAAAATAGAAATAAATCGAACCGTTTCATATGTTCAATTTCATCCTGTCTCATTATATTTTTGTGAAAATTGCAGGTAGTCAAATTAACTGAAGTAAAAAATCAGCTCTTTCCGATTGTTTACACTTTATTTTTTTTACGTTTTTGCAAGTGTTTCAGTTTTCAGAATCAGGTAGGTGTGAATAGAAATAAATTCTTTAATATTTCGCTTTAGGTGAGTTTTGTCGATATGCCGAAATGGACAGTATTTAGTAGCGTGCCAAAAAATTAGTACAAAGTCAGAAACGATATTATTGAGTTACATTCCATTTACATAAACTTTATTCATGAGTTAAGGGCGGGGTAAGGGTTTTCACTTTCGAAAAATCGAATTTTTTTTTTGTCTTATCTTATTGTTTAAAATTTCAAGAATATGTCCTTAAAATTTTAAACCGATCTAAGCAATATTCTTGAAGTTATTGTGTTATTAATCTCCTGGCCTTTAACGCTATACCTCTAACAGCTGCGGACGGTCGGGCTAGCAGTGCAGCTGTCGAACAGGTATACAGTTTATTAATTGCTATTGTGTATATAGTATATAGTGTATACTATACACTACAATATTTTAAAAGAAGAAACGAGCGAAGAAAGGAGTTGGAATCGATGATTCTGTGTAAGTTGGAAAAAAAAATGTTTTTCTTCACTTTTTTACTTCATAAACTTTAGACGCGTTTTTCTCAAAACGACTTTTTCAAAGTCCGTGTTCACTGCCATTTAAAAACTACTTGGCCGATTCATTTCAAACTTTGTACACATTTTCTACATATAAAATACCTCCCCCCAACGTTTAGTTAAATTTTTTTTTTTTACATTAAGGGTGTTTCCCACCCACAAAGTGGCGGAATTTTTCGTTGAAGATAACAGTTCACACTTTAGATGGCCGCCAAAAATTTTTAAATGAAAAAAAATTATCAGAGAACGTTGGGGGTAAGATTTGATTATAATTTGACTAAATTTTCATGGTTTTTCATTTTCAGATAATTCCCGGCCGAGTTATAGTGAACACCGCAAATTGTTTTTTTTTTCCAAGACGTTCTGGGGGAAGCTCTATAAGCCCGTAGCTTATGCTTCAATAATGTACAAAAGGTTCGAATAAAATTGCTCAATCCATATTTGAGAAAAAAAATCGCAAAAAAAGTGTTTTTTTTTAACGCTGAAACCCTTACCCCTCCCTTAAGTAAAAATCAGCTCTTTCCGAATGTTTACACTTTATTTTTTTACGTTTTTGCAAGTGTTTCAGTTTTCAGAATCAAGTATGAATAAAAATAAATTCTTTAATATTTCGCTTTAGGTGAGTTTTGTCAATATGCCGAAATGGACAGTATTTAGTTAGCGTGCCAAAAAATTAGTACAAAGTCAGAAACGACATTATTGAGTTACATTCCATTTGCATAAACTTTATTCATTAGTTGAAGGGATTTTCAGGTTGTGTCTATCGGCGTTATCCGAACGCAACGCGATCCGGTGGTTGGTACAGAAATTAAAAACGACTTCGTTAAGAGAGTCACTTTCAGCGGAGGAGTTTTCAGACCTGTATACGATACCTCGGTTCTAAAATATCGTTGGAAATTACCACGGAAGCGTGGCCTATATTCCCGTTCAGCCCAAGTCAGCCACCAACCAGTTGACTATTGAAATCGAGGTAACATTCAACGGTTGCCAAGTACTCGATTGAACAATGAGAGTTGCGATTTGCTCTATATTCTCGTATTGTAACCTCTGGATTCCGAGGTGGAATCCCAAAAACTCACGAAAACTGTCTGTGAATTGAAAATTGAGTAAGGAATATCTCGCCCATGGACGGTATTGGTCGACACGTAGCGCCAGTGGAATATAAACGAACTAAACCAAAACACGGCGCAATGGCATTTCGTTGATTTTCCATGCACAACAATAAATAAATGCTCGTTAATTAAGGTTCTTATCCGTCTCTAACGTCATGGTAAAATTTTTTCGTAATTACACAACGAAATAATAAAATCTTTTTTTACTTTGGACTTATTCGTTTTTAGCTAAAAAATGTATATTACTATATTGAATTTCAACATTTTCTTGTCACTGCAATACAGATAGTCAGAATTATCGGACGAAATTGCAAATCATTCGCTTTCATAGTTTACGAGTGGCTTTTGCCTGAAAATTTCAATGCACTCTGTCGGTAATACAGAGTCGGTAAAACAGGCACCTTTCACATGCTCTTAAGTTTGAAAATAATTGGTAAAGAGGTGAAAATAATTGGTAAAGAGATCTAAAATTGTAGAAAACGTTTTAATGTTGGAAATTTTAACGAGGAAAATTAACGAGTTTCCCCAAACTTTAGTACATTTTGCACGGGACAATAGTGAAGGGTCGTAACACTTTGTAGATCATTGTACCATAAAATTGTTCAGATGGAATTTAGGTAAAAATTAACTACCAATTGTATACCGCATCATTTTGTTTACGCGTTAATTTATATCACCCAAAAATCGAACAAAAAAAATATCGAATACTGAGAAAAAATTCAGTACAATTTTACCTTCGACGATGATTTCCAACAAAAATTCAATTTACAGAATATTCGTGTAAAGCGTAATTAAAAAAAAAAAAAAAATTCTCTTCGTTATCCCTTTAAATCGTTAAAAATAAAAAAGAAAAATTTTATTCTTCGTTCTGAACATTAGTGGCGCCACACCATAACAAAACAAAAGTCTGCGACGAATATTGCGAGCCATCGAGTTGCAAAAAGTGCCATGTTCGTTGGATCGTGCAGAACCGAGCGACAAAAACAGACGCAGAAACAGAGCGGACAACAGAATGCAAAAAAAAAAAAAGAAAATGAATAACGAGTCAAACTCAGGTCGTTCTCGAGAAACGCATGAAAAGATGATTTCTTTCTTGTCGTTATTCCATTAGCAAAATCGACAAAAAGTGTCGCGTCACTTGGCAAAAGTATACCCGAATGAATATTCACGTGCATGACACGGACTTTTTTGTTTTTATAGTTTTTTTCCAATTGCGCAATCAAAAAAGGTGATTGACAAAGAATTTTAAGGAGTATTCTTCGTTCTCATCTAGCAAAACCACAAAAATATGAGACTCGACAAAAACTGGAAAGAAAGATCCTTGTATCGTTAATAAAAGTACAAAAAAAACATCGGTGGCCCGACGCCAGGACAAAACAAAAAGCTGCGAAAAATATTGCGAGCCATCCAGGCGCAAAGAATATTTTTTTCGTTGGATCGTGCAGAACCGAGCGACAAAAACTGACGCAGAAAAAGAGCGAACAATAAAATACTAAAAAAAAAAAAAAAGAATGAACGAGTTAAACTCAGTCGTTCTCGCGAAACACATCGAAAGATGATATTGTTCTTCGTTATTCCATTAGCATAATCGACGAGAAGTGTAGCGTGACTTGGCGAAAGTAAAACGACACTTTTGTCCTCTTTAAATGAACTTTTTAAGTTTTTTCAATTTTTTTCCAACTACGCAATCGCACTGTCGTTTTGTCACAACAGAGAGAAAAAAAAAACAGGTGATTGTTAAAGAATTTTAAGGAATAATGAAGAAGGATGAAAACACTGAAATGTTTAAGAAACAATAATTGTTTTTCAATTTACCTCAATTTCGTTTGTCCCTTCTTTCTCAGTTCTTCCTCGATCTGAGCGTACATATACGCGAGGAAAACAAACCGATGTTTTTCGTATGCTCGCGAGCGACTTTTGAAAAAATATTTAAAAAAAACGAAAAAGCAAAAAAAAAGACAATTTCGGCGATCGTTTGGAAATTCAATCGGCGTCGGTCATCTTCGATGGGTGCGGATTTTTCCGTTGATTTTTCTTCCTCAATCGTCGTCGCAGAAACGTGTGTTATTCTTCGTCTTTTTTGTTTTCCCCGTTTTGTTTCCTCGTCCAAACACGCTCGTTCGAATTCGACGAATATTTTTTCGTCTCACAACGATTTTTCGATCGTTATTCCATCGTTTGCAATGAAAAATAATGCACTTTTCCACTTTAAGAAAGTTTTCGAGCTTGTGAAAATGAATTTTCAGCAGGAACGAACTCGCGACTGTTTGACACGGATTTGTCGGTAAACAACAGCTGTGCAATAGGCCAGCGCCATTTTGGAACTTTCCTAACTCGCCACATCGAGCTCAAGCATTTTGTTCCTTTTTTTTTCTTCGTTCTAAGTCAGCTGCGAACTAGATTCAATGTTTTTTCTTCTCCTTTCGTCCGTTTGTTTTTCTCTTAGGAAACGTTTGAACTTAACGAAAAGCTCGAAGGCCCTGCGAAACGTTAATTAGGCAGATTAATGTAAAAAACAAACGAAACAAACGTTACGACACGTTTGAGGCGCTTTAACGAGAAGAAAAAATGAACCAAACAAACGGAACGAAAAAAAAAGCGTCGTAACGAGGACGGTCACTCTCGAATCACGTGATTTCTACATCGTGAAATCATTTGCTTTGATAAATGTTCCGTGTAATGCGAAGAAGAAAAATTGCGCTTTCGGCGATTCTTCACCCGCGAACGAACGAACAATCTTGGCATATGTAGCGCGAACGATGTTATTATTTGTTCGGGAGAAACGATGGATCGCGGGAAGAGTTTTTTCTTTCCTGGACAAACTTTTTCCCTTTGTAATCGTCTCTTCGTGTATTCAATAGACCTTCTTATACCACCGAGCACCTCCGAGACACTCCGAGTACACGAAGTGTAATGTTTTTCTGCTCGTCGATGTGTTGCTCTCGATTCGTCGTCGAGATGGCGTGCGCGCGCATCTTCGATTGGATTGGTTGGATATTTACGGAGCGTGAAAAAGGGCGGGAAATTCAAATGGTTTTAATGACCGTTGACGGAAACGAAGAGTTTAAGGTTTAGGCCACTCTAGAAATTTTCAATATATCTTTAAAAATACATTGTCTATGGAAGCGCGTAGGATATTTTTTGTATATTGCATTATTTACTTAAAACATAGTTAACCTAACATTTTTAGTATTCGATTTGTACCACGCGCGCGCAGCTAAATTCTTATTGGTCGCGTTTTACGGAGTGGGAAAAGGGCGGGAAATTCAAATGGTTTTAATGACCGTTGACGGAAACGAAGGGTTTCAGAGGTTTAGGCCACTCTAGAGACCAAAAAAATAAGCTTTTTGGGGATGTTTTTTTCTTAGAAAAACTACAAAATAAATTGACAATACAAAATAGAGCGTTTATCATACATATCAGTAACTTTATACAATAATTTTTTTGAAGCGATTAATTTCAAAATGGCGGCTGTGCAGCGTCTTTGCGAAGACGTATCCGCTTTTGTTGGTCCTAAACATAACTTGGACAATTTTCAACCGAATCACTTGAAATTTTTAATATATCTTTAAAAATACATTGTCTATGGAAGCGCATAGGATTTTTTTTGTATATTGCATTATTTACTTAAAACATAATTAACCTAAAATTTTTAGTATTGGATTTGTTCCATGCGCGCGCAGCTAAATTCTTATTAGTCGCGTTTTACGGAGTGGGAAAAGGGCGGGAAATTCAAATGGTTTTAATGACCGTTGACGGAAACGAAGGGTTTCAGAGGTTTAGGCCACTCTAGAGACCAAAAAAATAAGCTTTTTGGGGATGTTTTTTTCTTAGAAAAACTACAAAATAAATTGACAATACAAAATAGAGCGTTTATCATACATATCAGTAACTATATACAATAATTTTTTTGAAGCGATTAATTTCAAAATGGCGGCTGTGCAGCGTCTTTGCGAAGACGTATCCGCTTTTGTTGGTCCTAAACATAACTTGGACAATTTTCAACCGAATCACTTGAAATTTTTAATATATCTTTAAAAATACATTGTCTATGGAAGCGCGTAGGATTTTTTTTGTATATTGCATTATTTACTTAAAACATAATTAACCTAAAATTTTTAGTATTCGATTTGTTCCATGCGCGCGCAGCTAAATTCTTATTAGTCGCGTTTTACGGAGTGGGAAAAGGGCGGGAAATTCAAATGGTTTTAATGACCGTTGACGGAAACGAAGGGTTTCAGAGGTTTAGGCCACTCTAGAGACCGAAAAAATAGACTTTTTTGGGAATGTTTTTTTCTCAGAAAAACTACAAAATAAATTGACATTACAAAATAGAGCGTTTATTATACACATCAGTGACTATATACAATAATTTTTTTGATCCGATTAATTTCAAAATGGCGGCTGTGCAGCGTCTTCGCGAAGACGTATCCGCTTTTGTTGGTCCTAAACATAACTTGGACAATTTTCAACCGAATCACTTGAAATTTTTAATATATCTTTAAAAATACATTGTCTATGGAAGCGCGTAGGATTTTTTTTTGTATATTGCGTTATTTACTTAAAACATAATTAACCTAAAATTTTAAGTATTCGATTTGTCCCATGCGCGCGCAGCTAAATTCTTATTGGTTGCGTTTTACGGAGTGGGAAAAGAGCGGGAAATTCAAATCGTTGTTATGACGGACGAGGAAAATTGAACACTAGAGGGAAATAGACGCGATCGTTCCTTGAATTTTGATTATGTTAAAGTTTGGAGACTCTGTAACACACTTCCAAACTTTAAAGGTCACGAACTGTCGTATACCGTATCGAAGGACCTTGGGAATGTGACTTCCACATAATTCATATTTCAGACGTACTTTTTGAGCAAATATAAAAAAAAAACATGTTCGTTAAAACGAAAAATCAAAAAACCGGCATTAAAAATTGTTGATTTGTCCATTTTTCGAGAAAAATTGCCAATAATACTTTAAATAATTAAAGTCGACCATTTTCATAAATCTATTCCGTTCAATTGCTCAGTGATTGAGAATTGCTAAACGAAGGAAAATTTAATAAACTTATCTACGAATATATTTTTAATATTACAGTTATTTAAAATCAATATTTTTCTTATTTAATGTATAAAAATTAGAAATATCTATAATTAACGTTTTTTATCTTCTTTAATTCGCCCAACAAAACCCATAGAAATCTTTGGTTTTTTTTTTTTTTACTTATATAGAAATAAAACAAACGCGAGTGTTCGTATCGGTTGAACTGACGTCAAAATTCACTCGTCAATAAAATTGAAAAATATTTCGGTTTATTCGTTGGAAATGTTAAATAATATAAAAATCCAAATATGTACGATATGATCCTAACGGCAAAACCGTATCTGAGAATAATCGATAAAAATAAATTACACATATCCCGAAGGCCCAGTCTCACATCATGGATTTTACTCTCTCGTAAGACACTATGCAAACAAATATACTTTTAGCCTAACAATTTTTTCGACATTTCTCAAAATTCAGCGGTGAATAAAATTTCAAACGTTTATAGAAATTAATTTTGAATGTATATTGTTAAAAATTTTTTTATCTAGCTTCAATTTCATTATAATTTAATCCTAAAACAATTTAATTTAAGCATCAACTTTCATAATTTTAATAAAAAAAATTTATTTTCATAATTTTTTAATCCAACTTTTTAATTCTTCACAGCTTTGGTTTTCGTGAAAAAAAAAAAGCGATTTTTCAACGTCATTATCCTCGAAATTTGCGAAAATATCCGAAAATCACATCTAGAAATAAAAATGTCCGTGTATATGTACATACATACGCGATACAATCGAAAAATTAAACTTGATATGTCGCGAGTTTCGAAATTTTGAAATTTTTCGAAAAATGTTCATAATCGCTCGAACTTTGGTAAATTTTCATTTATCTAAGTCAAAACTTTTTGCACGAAAGGTTTATGGAACAAGAATGTTTGATATTGAATTTGGTGAAAATCGCTTGAGCCGTTCAGATTTTACAAAATTTCGAATATTTCGAACAATTTTTGAAGATTCATTTGGCTCCCAAAAGTTTTGAGATTTTGGATTAATTTCACTCTCACGAATGTGGTATCGCTGAGAGATGATCGGTGTTGAATTTTGCACCAATCCACTTGGGCAAAAAGTCAGAAATCGTGGCCAAAATACAAAAAGTGCTCCAATCGCGGCGATGTATGGTATTGGGGGGGGGGGGGGGGGGGGGTTTCGGGGTCGCTGATTCCGAATCCGCACTAAAAATTCAGAAATTCAAGATGTCGGATCCGGTATGGTGTGCTAAAATGCTAAAGATGCCTCGATTTGAAATTTGGAACTAATACATACGTTCCTGGCTGAATCTAGCCAGCACTCTTTTAAGGCCTTACATACGTCCAGCGGTACCGAAAACGTACCAAAAGAAAAACTGTTTTTAGGAGGGATAGAAATAGAAATTGATAAAAAAAATTCTTACACATTGTTTATTACCGTGTTAAGTTTGTAAAAAAATTTATTTCAATTTTTTTTTGTCAAAAATTACAACATGAAAAATCACATTTTTTGAAGCACTGTAAAAAAAAAGTTGCTCCACGGTCGGCAGCATTTCTTCCTCAAATGTTGACGGATCTGCAAAATGTAAAAAAATTCTTGTAAAATAAGGTAGTAGTTATAGTCTGTCGAGCCGGACATTTGAAATTCGAAAAATTAAACAATTTACGGTGATTTAAAAAAAAATGTTAAGTTTGTGTCAAAAAAGTCACACTTTAATTGTTTTTATAAAATTTTCTAATTATAATTCTGAAAATCCGGCTCGACAGAACTATAGAAAAAACAATTCCGAATATTTAAAAAAAAAAAATCATCAAAAAATATTAAAAACCGTACGAGTTATCATGCCGACCGTGTCAGAAAAAGTAGTTTTGAGAAAAACGCGTTTAAAGTTTCAAGCGCTTTTCGCTCGAAGTCGCGCGCGGCTGGAGCAAGAACTTTATGAATTTTTTTTAATTTATTTAGTTAACTTACGTCTAATCTCCCATTCCAGCTTCATATTGTACGCCTTCCTTGTCAGTGAAAAAATTGTTGTTGTTTATTTTTTTCTAATCGACGAATTGTTCTGGCCTCTTTTGTTTTTGTCCTTTCGTCGGGCAGTCACATTATCTACAATAACTTTTGAACTATGGGGAATTTTTACAATCAGCTTACACAGAAATACGCCTAAGACTATAAGGAATAATAATCTGTGAACAAAAAAACAATCGATTTTTCGAAAATTCTCGACGTATGTAAGGCCTTAAGGACACAAATCCATCTTTTCTCCTTTTCGCTAATTACCATTTCTTCGTTCGTTTACTTATGAGAGCGTTTACAATTTTTTTCAATTTTTTTAACGATTCATCCTCAACGTCAACTATATTTATATTGAATTTTTCCAGAATGTAATTCACAGCCACAACTGTATGTTTTTCGCTACATTTATTTAACAATTGTTGGACAATTACTCTCGTTTGGTAAATTTGTAATCCATGGTTTAAAATGATACTAATGTGTGAGCACAAGTCGGTGTTCTCACTTGTGAGATATTGCAGTGTAAGAGGATGGCTTCCTTCTTAATGAAGCACATAAAAGACTAATTAAAATTACGTCTTTATTCCATAACGTTCAATTCACAACTGACAAACTCCAATCAATCAAGCAAATGTCTTAGCAACCGAAAGACAGTCCATTCAACTGCCTAGATGTTATATACACATATATTATACTTCATATGTACTATGTATATTAGGGTGGTCCTTATTTGGGGTACTTACAAATTTTTTTTCCCGATAGTCACACATTGGTCCCACATGACGAACAAAAAAATTCGTGCCAAATTTTAGCTTTCTATCTCAATTTTAACCCGTGCCCCCCCCAGCTATCGAAGTTTTAAACGGAAAATACATGTATTGTCCGCACTCATTTGCTTGTCTATTCTTTTGACATGGCAGGAGTTGATATAAAAAATTGAAAGTTAGAATAAACTTTCCTTATACTATAAGGTGTAATCGCTGTTGCATATTAGTTGTTTTTTGTTCACAAATTTTACTGAAATAGCTAGGAATTATGGATGCAACAATTTTTTTTTTCGTCAAGAAAATATCTATCGTCGTATTTTTAAGCGAAGTACAAAAATTTACAACTGATAAGTATAAGGTACATTCATTATTTCAAATTTGTTCTCTTTAACGAATCAGGATATTGTCGTCGATGATCGTTCGCCACTTGTAATACAAACTGCTATTGATTTTCATTTTTGATAAATCGACAACTAAAATCTTCCATTAACTTGATCGATCTTTCAGCACAGTCATTTAATACTTGTAAATTTTTAACAAAATTTTCAGCAGCGATATAACTTTTATTTTCAGCTCATTCTGATGGATCAATCCAAATAGAATGACTTTCTAAATCAAACCTTTCGAAAAATCTCATAGAGTCAGGGGTAATGAAAAAATCTATTTCTTTATTCAGTAATTCTTCAATGTCATTGTTTTTATAACGCTTTGAATCACATTTTTCTTCTGTGTAATCAATATCTTCTCTTTCTCCAATATTTTTTGAAATTTCGTCTTCACGTTGTAACTTATTAATCATTTTTAATTTTCTTTCCATTAAAACTACGTGTAAAAATGGGTTATGAATCGATATTCTTGAATTAATTGAATCTAAGTAAAAAAAAAAAGAAGCCAAGTGAACGTTGGCCTCTTTGGCTGTGAACAAAAAAAAACTAATATATAACAGCAACTATACCTTATACTATAAAGCGAATTTAGGCCATCTTTCAATTTTTTATGTCAATTCTTACTGGATAAAAAAATAAGAACAGCAGTTGATTGTGGAAAATACACGTATTTTCCGTTTAAAACTTTGACCGCCGGGTGGCACGGGTTAGAATTGAGATGGAAAGCTAAAATTTGGCACGAATTTTTTGTTCGTCATGTAGAACCAATGACTATCGTGAAAAAAAAATTCGAAAGTACCCCAAATAAGGACCACCCTAATATATATATATATACTATGCCAACTACAATAGTATCAATTATGAATATACAAAATGCGAAATTGTTCAATAATTGTCCGATAAATTTATCGAAAAAGATACAGTTGTGGCTGTGAATTACATTCTGGAAAAATTGAATATAAATTTTTAGGAAAACATTGAAAAAAAAATTGTGGGCGCTCTCAAAAGTAAACGGAATAAGAAATGGGAATGAGCGAAAAGGAGAAAAGATAGATTTGGATCCTTAAATGGATGCTGGCTAGATTCAGCCACGAACGTATGTGTTAGTTTCAAATTTCAAATCGCGGCATCTTTAGCATTTTCTCCTGCCATATTGGATCCGCCGTTTTGAATTTCTGAATTTTGAGTACGAATTCGAAATCAGCGACCCCGAAAACCCTCGAGTACTACATTTCAAAGCATTTGAAGCGCTTTTAGTATTTTGGACATTTTTTCGGTTTTCTGGTCCGTACTCTGTGTAAACATTAATATTAAGAGTTCAGATGAAAAGTTGCAAAAAGTAGCAGGCGCATTTTAATCGTCGATAATTAACGAATGCAACGATAATTTTCAATTGTTGATGTCAAGGGTTGCCTAAAGTCGACGACATACCAAAGTATGATGAGGAGCTGCAAAGGACGAAAAGTCTTACTGAAAGATAACCGTGTTCCAAATCATGTTTAATTTTCCATAATTTCAATTTTTTTTCTCATACCTATGACCATTAGTAAGGATAAAAACCATATCCCACATTTAGATTTGCAAAATTCGTTGAAATTTATCATATTTATGACATAATGAACCATCGCATTCTTTACGCAATTTGTTTTCATTCAACTACTTATTGTAAGAACATTTGAACCTTAAGGGAGAACACCACTGTGACCCCCTGTTTTTCTTTCACATTTTTCAAGAATTTTTTTTTGAGGGAAAAAAAAAGAGATATTCGAAAAATTTTTTTGGGTTTTGTTCCTTGCTTATTAATGTATCAAAAAACATTTTTTTCACATTTTTCACGCCGCATGGTGGCGCTGGGGAAGCTCTCGCGTCAGGTGCTGTCATTTCTGCGGCACGCAGCAGAACTCTCTTTAACGTCGATCTGAAAAAAAATACCGAGTGTTTTCGTTAATAATATGATATTTTGAAGAGAAGTACACAGGGATTTGGAAAAATATTGTTTTAAAAAAAATAGGCACGCCTTTGAAATTAAAGTTAATTTAAAGGCGTGCCTATTTTTTTTGAAACAATATTTTTCCAAATCCTTATGTACTTCTCTTCCAAATATCATATTATTAACGAAAACACTCGGTATTTTTTTTCAGATCAACGTTGAAGAGAGGTCTGCTGCGTGCCGCGGAAATGACAGCACCTGACGCGAGAGCTTCCCCAGCGCCACCATGCGGCGTGAAAAATCTGAAAAAAATGTTTTTTGATGCATTAATAAACAAGGAACAAAACCCGAAAAAATTTTTCGAATATCTCTTTTTTTTTCCCTCAAAAAAAAATTCTTGAAAAATGTGAAAAAAAACAGGGGGTCACAGTGGTGTTCTCCCTTAATAGCCACAATATTTTCTCTACATCTGCTCTGACGGTATTAATGTGTGAAAAATTATGATTTCATGTCAAAATTATGATGTTGGTTTTTGGCCACGATTTCTACCATTTTGCCCACTGTGCAATCGGTGAAAGGTCTAAGATATTATTAAAGTTTTAATAACATTTTTTTAATATTCTAAAACAAATTGTATGTTTGTTTAACTTTATCAAATTTTCAACAACAGAGATGGTACTTGCTATAAAAATAAACTTGTGGATAACCACGTTCGATATTGAGTTTGAAATAAATTGGTAAAGTGTTTCGAGGATAGAAAAACGTACGAATGTTTGGACTTATATGAATTTTGAAAGATCAGTGAAGTCCTGTAACTTTAGTAAATTTTGCTGACTTTCAATAAAGAATCATGAAACTTTGCAACACGTGGTACCTTATAATTGTTTAAATTGTATTAATTTAAAAAAAAGGCTACAAATCCGAAAATCGCGCATTGCTTCCTCATTATTTTATTTCGCTCGCGAGGCTCATTCTACGAGAAAGTCCAAATGGAAGAACTAAATTGCCAACGGAGGGAAATTCATAAGCGGGATAAAGTTAACGAGGAAGCAATGTGAAAGTTTTGTTTTTTTTGTTGGATTCGAAAAAATGTTTGAAACGTCCATTGATTTTTTTTTGTTCCCCAAACGCAGTATCGGTTATCGCTTTTTTTCAAATTTCTCGTCGCTTAACCGACAACACATTGCTCGTGACGGTCTCGATGTTGGGTGAAATATTATTCGGACTGGACACTTTCGGCGAATGGGAAGAATTGATTCTCGACAAGTTGCAGAACAAAGCGACAATTGCGCGCTCCTGCTGGATCGACAAATTGCTTTTACAAAAAACGAATATCACGACGATGAGACTCGACGAAATACGTCACGTTGGCGTCTCGCTGAGGATGGGACTGTTCATATTGTGTCGAGATGGAAAATTTTTTCGTCTCAATACCCGCGGTCTCGAGCGTCACGAGATACAGAGAAATCGAAGGGAGATCAATTATTTTCTGAATGAAAAAAAAATGTCTCGTCTCAACGAGCTCGGATTGGATCCTTACGAGAAAATAATCGTAACGTCGGATTCCGAGAATGAACATTTTTCAAAGACAAATTTAACGAACGACAACGGAGGAACGACGAAACATTTTTTCAAACGACATCCGAGCGTTATTGAGAAATTTGAAAATGACTCAAAGCCGAACGATCTCGAAGTGGAACATTTCAAACGCGTACGTTTTACCGAAAAATATTTTAACGAACGTCTTTCTACGTCCCGTTCGCGACATGAATTTCCCCGAGTCTCGGATGCGAAAATAATCCCGGAAACAAGGCGACGGGTCTCCATGTTTTAACGGGAATGAAGTTTTTTTTTTTGAATAAAGGAATAATTATAAAAAGTGAATTACACGAATGTTATAACATTTTACCGCAACGTTAATGCTTTTTTTTTTTTCAATTGTTTGGCTCAGAATAAACCATTCAACATGACGTTACAAAGTCGATGTAACGATAGCTTATAAATTTAAAATGAAAAAAGAAACGAAAAAAAAAAAAAAAATCCAAACTCTGCGGTGCTTCAGAAATCTAAGTCGTTTTTTCTATATGGTTATTCAATATTTCGATCATAATGGTTCTATGAACATAATTTTCGCGAATTGAGCACAAGCTTTGTTGATGTCCGGGTATTCGTACTCAAATCCCGATTCTAAAACCCTCTTTGGGATGACTTTTTGACCTTCGGTCATAATCTAAAAAAAAATATAAATAATTATGAAAAACGATTAGTAAAAGGGTCTGTTTTTATAAAATAATTTATGAGTACCCACTTTTGCTCGTTCCTTGTCGAAGAGAATATTCAAGACGAATGTTGGTAATGGCATTATGGCAGGTCTCCTCATTGCGCTGGCAAATGCTTTTGCAAATTCTTTGTTCCTTACGAGCTGCGTAACAAAAAAAAAAAAAAAAAAAAATATGTATATTAAAAAGAAGGTAATTTAGATCGATTCCATCGAACGAAAGAGCGAAATCGGCGATTCTCGAATTTGACGAGGTAAATGAATTTCAAAAAAAAACTCTGCAAGTTGAAAGTTGCCAGTTGTTTCCTTGAAATCTCACGCAAAGCTCAAAGCATCTTCCGCGATGAATTACATAATTTTCAATTTTGGCTTCCTCATCGATCCAATGGATGTACAAAGTTTTGGGCCGATAGTCCAAACATTACTGGAGCCATGTCCTTAATCGATGCCTTTATCGATTTTTCGAGAAAAAAAATCGAAATTTTATAAACACGGAACGCGTCAATGGATTCTCTCGAGATTCAATAACGGACGGTATTCGATGATACTCTATTTATGTAGAAAATTTTAACCCGATACACAATTGTGAACATTTTTTAACTCATATAAAATCGAAAGTAATTCGTAAGGTTTCACAAAAAATCGTAGTGATTCGATCGAGGCGTTTTGAATTTATGGAATTTTGAATTGTTAAAAAAAAAAAAAAAATAGAATGTGACCCAGGCGTTTGTCCGTCTCGTGCAATTTGTGCCGAACTGTTTCGCGACTCCGCGGTAAAATTTTATACGTAGATGAAATGTAATTGGTGGATAATTGGGATCGAATTTTGCGAGAATCGATGGGAAGATTTTACGAACCGGTGAAAAAAGTTGTCCGTTGCTTCCTCGAAATTTCGCACAACGCTCTAAGCTTCCTGTATGAGAAAGGTAACAATTGAGAAACGTATATTACTCCGTGTAGAAGGATTTGAGCATTGAGTGAAATTTCAAGGAAACAACCGTTGAGTTACAACTTGCAGAATTTTTTTTCACGCAAAGCTTTCTCCACGAAGAAGAGATTATTGAATTCAAGCTAATTTACGATGGGTCAAAGTTACGTCACTTAAGGATAAATTTTACAGCATTCTTCGAGGTTTCCAGGCAAATTATGTGGGTAGTAAGTTTTTACTTTTTTACTTAAGAAAAAAAAAAAATACCTGAGGTGCGACACCATTTAGTACGGGATGCACATCGTTCTGTAATGCGTAAATAAACAGATAGACCAAATCTTCAATGTGTATCCAAGGCATGTATTGTTCACCAGTAGCGATCGGGCCTCCGAGTCCAAGGAAAAATGGCCAGATTGTTTGAGCTATCATGCCGCCGGTTCTACCCAAAACAACCCCCGATCTTATCGTCACCTGTTTCGCTTTGCAACTCCTGGTGAGCTTGGCCGCGTCTTCCCATGCATGACACAATTCTGTAATTATGAATACAATCAACGAAAATTTCCTGAATTATTGGCAAAAATAATTAATTAGAAAAGTTAAGGTAGCAGTCTGGTAACTTAAGCCGATTTTCATGTATATTTTGGAGGGCGTTTTTTTGTAGGAAAATAAAAATGAATCGTTTTGGATATTTAGGATGATTTTATTTACATATTAAAGATACAAAAAAAAATGTTTTTGAAAAAATTTAATAGTTTATTATATTTTTATTAAATTTTATAGTTTCAAAAAATTTTTTTCTTGTATCTTCAATATGTAAATAAAAACATCCTAAATATCGAAAACGATTTATTTTTATTTTCCTACGAAAAAACGCCCTCCAAAAAAGACACGAAAATCGGCTTAAGGGAGGGGTAAGGGTTTCAGCGTTAAAAAAATACACTTTTTTTGCGATTTTTTTTCTCAAATATGGATTGAGCCATTTTATTCGAACCTTTTGTACATTATTGAGCATACTTTTGACAATGTTGCGTAATTTTTTAATGCAGAAATATTGAAGCATAAGACCGTAACAGAGCTTCCCCCAGAACGTATTGGAAAAAAAAAACAATTTGCGGTGTTCACTATAACTCGGCCGGAAATTATCTGAAAATGAAAAACCATGAAAATTTAGTCAAGTTATAATCAAATCTTCCCCCCAACGTTCTCTGATAATTTTTTTTTTTCATTTAAAAATTTTTGCCGGCCATCTAAAGTGTGAACTGTTATTTTCCACGGAAAATTCCGCCATTTTGTGGGTGGGAAACACCCTTAATGTAAGAAAAAAAAAATTTACTAAACGTTGGGGGGAGGTATTTTAAATGTAGAAAATGTGTACAAAGTTTGAAATGAATCGGTCGAGTAGTTTTTAAATGGCAGTGAACACGGACTTTGGAGAAGTAGTTTTGAGAAAAACGCGTCTAAAGTTTATGATGTAAAAAAGTGAAGAGTTAGAGGTATAGCGTTAAGGGCGGGATAAGGGTTTTCACTTTGGAAAAATCGAATTTTTTTTTTTGTCTTATCTTATTGTTTAACATTTCAAGAATATGTCTTTAGAATTTTAAACCGATCTAAGCAATATTCTTGAAGTTATTGTCTTATTAATTTCCTGGCCTTTAACGCTTTACCTCTAACGGCTGCGGGCGGTCGGGCTAGCAGTGCACTTTAGACGCGTTTTTCTCAAAACTACTTTTTCAAAGTCCGTGTTCACTGCCATTTAAAAACTACTTGACCGATTCGTTTCAAACTTTGTACACATTTTCTACATATAAAATACCTTCCCCCAACGTTTAGTTAAATCTTTTTTTTTTTACATTAAGGGTGTTTCCCACCCACAAAATGGCGGAATTTTTTGTGAAAAATAACAGTTCACACTTTAGATGGCCGCCAAAAATGTTTAAATAAAAAAAAAAATTATCAGAGAACGTTGGGGGGAAGATTTGATTATAACTTGACTAAATTTTCATGGTTTTTCATTTTCAGATAATTTCCGGCCGAGTTATAGTGAACACCGCAAATTGTTTTTTTTTTTCCAAGACGTTCTGGGGGAAGCTCTGTTACGGTCTTATGCTTCAATATTTCTGCATGAAAAATTACGCAACATTGTCAAAAGTATGCTCAATAATGTACAAAAGGTTCGAATAAAATGGCTCAATCCATATTTGAGAAAAAAAATCGCAAAAAAGTGTCTTTTTTTACGCTGAAACCCTTACCCCTTCCTTAACGGGATGCGGCCAGGTACCATTCCTAACTTATCAAACCGAATGATTATGAAATTTGGTCGAGGCATTCTCGACACCTTGATCTCTATCGTACCATAAAAATTTAGAATTCAAAATAGAAATATACATTTTTGGTTAAAAACAACGAAATTTAAACAAATATCGATATAATTATTAGCAGAGCCCGGATCTGGATGCTCTAAAAACAACCTGAGTCTGCCAAGCAATGAGTGGACCGTTGAGAAGGCATTGACTGTTTCTTTGAATCGAGAAAAACAAAAGTGGCTACTCTTTCGCTACTCTTTCTTATATGGGGTATTCTTTACTCGGTCATTTTTTTCCAGGATACAAATTTTGTTTTGTCCCGCCATTATCACATCTCATTGGACATAGTCCGAGAAATTTTTGTGAAAAATTGCAGCCCCGAAATTAGTACACTATTAGTGCACAGAATTTCGAGAATCTTCAGACCCTAAAAACGTTGAGCGTCGTTCACTTTTTCCAAGTGTTTTCGATCTTCCCGTAACGAATCCTGTACGAACTTCAGGGTCCTAATAATTATCATTCCGTAGCGTAATTCTGAAAAATTTTACCACTACAATGGATAGAGATAAAAACGAATGCGGGATTTTCATTACTTCATTTTCAATTCACAGACAATTTTCTAGTTTTTGAGGTCCTACCGACCCAATTAAAAGATTACAATACCAGAATCGTACCGGAAACAATTTAATATGTTTTTATACTGTAACTTCCAATAACCAGAGTCGTTGACGCAACGTCAAACAAACGTGGACAAAAAAAAAACCTTTTTTCTAGAATTTCGCAACGAAACCACTGTTCCCGATGTTTTCCACCTAAAAATTTCCAAAGTACAGCGGCCCAATTATTCTTTTTCCGAACCAACATCCAAAAGGGAAACTTTTACCTGACAAGTAATCGTACGGTTTGCATTTGTCATCCTCCGTGTATTCTCTGTCGTTAGTATTGTAGTAAGCGACTCCGGAAATATTGACAAAAGCTTTGACATCCGAGAGAGAGACTGCCTTTGCCAGAGCCTGAGTAGTTTCGACGCGACTGTTCCAAACGTCTTGTTTGAAATTGGCGGTCCATCTTTTCGTCGGATCGAGAATATTTTGTCCAGCTACGTTTATAACGGCTGTAGCGTCTGTTGGAAGGCCGTATTTTTTCAAGTCTATCTGAAGAATCGTTATAATGAAGAATCATCTTGGCAATCATTATTCTGCGTTTAAAATAAACTATATCGGTAACAAAACTGCAACTCTCCATTCAACGTTTGTAGTATTTAAACTGAGAAATTTTATGAGGAAGAAAAAAAAATGCTAGTGACGCACAATGGTATGGATAAGTAGAAAAAAAAAAAATTCCAATAAGTACATAGGTGCTTGAATTATTGACAATTTTTACCCAACTTAAGTAAGAGGGACCCGACTGTCGTGAGATAATTGTAACGCGTGCACCTTCGTGTTTAAGAACCTTAACGAGACACGAGCCTATGAAACCCGTTCCACCACCTATAAAAAAATGTTACAAAATCTTATGCGATTACGGAAAATTACATTAAACCTAGAAACATAAATTCACGTTGTACCTTCTCTCACCTATAACGACGTGTCTTAATACCATTGTTTCGTTAATTTACGACCTTGCGAACAAGAATATTGCAACAAATACTTTGTCGCAAAGTAATAAGTAATTTTTTGGTACCAAAAGCTATTTTTTATTTGATACCATCGTGTACCTTTTGCGATTGAGTAATTAAGAGGTAAAATAACCGGTTAAATAACCCTGTATTACCTAATCGTAACAAAATACTTTCATTTGGTTGAATACGAAATACAAAAAAATAGTTTATTCATCAGTAAAAGCTGGTAAACTCTGTTAAAACAATATGGCGCATAATATGCAATATTCAATATTTTTGTTAAAGTCAAATTACATATAAAATAATGAGGAGGAAATAAAATAATATATGTGAAAAATGTCCGTGTGAAATGTCCGTTTTACCGTTTCTGTTTTACCGACAAAACCCATTCGGAACCTTAACGAGACACGAGCCTATGAAACCCGTGCCACCGCCTATAAAAAAATGTTACAAAATCTTATGCGATTACGGAAAGTTACATTAAACCTAGAAACAAAAATTCACGTTGCACCTTCTTCCACCTATAACGACGTGTCTTAATATCATTGTTTCGTTAATTTACGAGCTTGCGAACAAAAATATTGCAACAAATACTTTGTCGCAAAGTAATAAGTAATTTTTTGGTACCAAAAGCTATTTTTATTTGATACCTTCGTGTACCTTTTGCGATTGAGTAATTAAGAGGTAAAATAACCGGTTAAATAACCCTGTATTACCTAATCGTAACAGAATACTTTCATTTGGTTGAATACGAAATACAAAAAAATAGTTTATTCATCAGTAAAAGCTGGTAAACTCTGTTAAAACAATATGGCGCATAATATGCAATATTCAATATTTTTGTTAAAGTCAAATTACATATAAAATAATGAGGAGGAAATAAAATAATATATGTGAAAAATGTCCGCGTGAAATGTCCGTTTTACCGTTTCTGTTTTACCGACAAAACCCATTCGGAACCTTAACGAGACACGAGCCTATGAAACCCGTGCCACCGCCTATAAAAAAATGTTACAAAATCTTATGCGATTACGGAAAGTTACATTAAACCTAGAAACAAAAATTCACGTTGCACCTTCTTCCACCTATAACGACGTGTCTTAATATCATTGTTTCGTTAATTTACGAGCTTGCGAACAAAAATATTGCAACAAATACTTTGTCGCAAAGTAATAAGTAATTTTTTGGTACCAAAAGCTATTTTTATTTGATACCTTCGTGTACCTTTTGCGATTGAGTAATTAAGAGGTAAAATAACCGGTTAAATAACCCTGTATTACCTAATCGTAACAGAATACTTTCATTTGGTTGAATACGAAATACAAAAAAATAGTTTATTCATCAGTAAAAGCTGGTAAACTCTGTTAAAACAATATGGCGCATAATATGCAATATTCAATATTTTTGTTAAAGTCAAATTACATATAAAATAATGAGGAGGAAATAAAATAATATATGTGAAAAATGTCCGCGTGAAATGTCCGTTTTACCGTTTCTGTTTTACCGACAAAACCCATTCGGAACCTTAACGAGACACGAGCCTATGAAACCCGTGCCACCGCCTATAAAAAAATGTTACAAAATCTTATGCGATTACGGAAAGTTACATTAAACCTAGAAACAAAAATTCACGTTGCACCTTCTTCCACCTATAACGACGTGTCTTAATATCATTGTTTCGTTAATTTACGAGCTTGCGAACAAAAATATTGCAACAAATACTTTGTCGCAAAGTAATAAGTAATTTTTTGGTACCAAAAGCTATTTTTATTTGATACCTTCGTGTACCTTTTGCGATTGAGTAATTAAGAGGTAAAATAACCGGTTAAATAACCCTGTATTACCTAATCGTAACAGAATACTTTCATTTGGTTGAATACGAAATACAAAAAAATAGTTTATTCATCAGTAAAAGCTGGTAAACTCTGTTAAAACAATATGGCGCATAATATGCAATATTCAATATTTTTGTTAAAGTCAAATTACATATAAAATAATGAGGAGGAAATAAAATAATATATGTGAAAAATGTCCGCGTGAAATGTCCGTTTTACCGTTTCTGTTTTACCGACAAAACCCATTCGGAACCTTAACGAGACACGAGCCTATGAAACCCGTGCCACCGCCTATAAAAAAATGTTACAAAATCTTATGCGATTACGGAAAATTACATTAAACCTAGAAACAAAAATTCACGTTGCACCTTCTTCCACCTATAACGACGTGTCTTAATATCATTGTTTCGTTAATTTACGAGCTTGCGAACGAAAATATTGCAACAAATACTTGGTCGCAAAGTAATAAGTAATTTTTTGGTACCAAAAGCTATTTTTTATTTGATACCATCGTGTACCTTTTGCGATTGAGTAATTAAGAGGTAAAATAACCGGTTAAATAACCCTGTATTACCTAATCGTAACAGAATACTTTCATTTGGTTGAATACGAAATACAAAAAAATAGTTTATTCATCAGTAAAAGCTGGTAAACTCTGTTAAAACAATATGGCGCATAATATGCAATATTCAATATTTTTGTTAAAGTCAAATTACATATAAAATAATGAGGAGGAAATAAAATAATATATGTGAAAAATGTCCGCGTGAAATGTCCGTTTTACCGTTTCTGTTTTACCGACAAAACCCATTCGGAACCTTAACGAGACACGAGCCTATGAAACCCGTGCCACCGCCTATAAAAAAATGTTACAAAATCTTATGCGATTACGGAAAGTTACATTAAACCTAGAAACAAAAATTCACGTTGCACCTTCTTCCACCTATAACGACGTGTCTTAATATCATTGTTTCGTTAATTTACGAGCTTGCGAACAAAAATATTGCAACAAATACTTTGTCGCAAAGTAATAAGTAATTTTTTGGTACCAAAAGCTATTTTTATTTGATACCTTCGTGTACCTTTTGCGATTGAGTAATTAAGAGGTAAAATAACCGGTTAAATAACCCTGTATTACCTAATCGTAACAGAATACTTTCATTTGGTTGAATACGAAATACAAAAAAATAGTTTATTCATCAGTAAAAGCTGGTAAACTCTGTTAAAACAATATGGCGCATAATATGCAATATTCAATATTTTTGTTAAAGTCAAATTACATATAAAATAATGAGGAGGAAATAAAATAATATATGTGAAAAATGTCCGCGTGAAATGTCCGTTTTACCGTTTCTGTTTTACCGACAAAACCCATTCGGAACCTTAACGAGACACGAGCCTATGAAACCCGTGCCACCGCCTATAAAAAAATGTTACAAAATCTTATGCGATTACGGAAAATTACATTAAACCTAGAAACAAAAATTCACGTTGCACCTTCTTCCACCTATAACGACGTGTCTTAATATCATTGTTTCGTTAATTTACGAGCTTGCGAACGAAAATATTGCAACAAATACTTTGTCGCAAAGTAATAAGTAATTTTTTGGTACCAAAAGCTATTTTTTATTTGATACCATCGTGTACCTTTTGCGATTGAGTAATTAAGAGGTAAAATAACCGGTTAAATAACCCTGTATTACCTAATCGTAACAGAATACTTTCATTTGGTTGAATACGAAATACAAAAAAATAGTTTATTCATCAGTAAAAGCTGGTAAACTCTGTTAAAACAATATGGCGCATAATATGCAATATTCAATATTTTTGTTAAAGTCAAATTACATATAAAATAATGAGGAGGAAATAAAATAATATATGTGAAAAATGTCCGCGTGAAATGTCCGTTTTACCGTTTCTGTTTTACCGACAAAACCCATTCGGAACCTTAACGAGACACGAGCCTATGAAACCCGTGCCACCGCCTATAAAAAAATGTTACAAAATCTTATGCGATTACGGAAAGTTACATTAAACCTAGAAACAAAAATTCACGTTGCACCTTCTTCCACCTATAACGACGTGTCTTAATATCATTGTTTCGTTAATTTACGAGCTTGCGAACAAAAATATTGCAACAAATACTTTGTCGCAAAGTAATAAGTAATTTTTTGGTACCAAAAGCTATTTTTTATTTGATACCATCGTGTACCTTTTGCGATTGAGTAATTAAGAGGTAAAATAACCGGTTAAATAACCCTGTATTACCTAATCGTAACAAAATACTTTCATTTGGTTGAATACGAAATACAAAAAAATAGTTTATTCATCAGTAAAAGCTGGTAAACTCTGTTAAAACAATATGGCGCATAATATGCAATATTCAATATTTTTGTTAAAGTCAAATTACATATAAAATAATGAGGAGGAAATAAAATAATATATGTGAAAAATGTCCGTGTGAAATGTCCGTTTTACCGTTTCTGTTTTACCGACAAAACCCATTCGGAACCTTAACGAGACACGAGCCTATGAAACCCGTGCCACCGCCTATAAAAAAATGTTACAAAATCTTATGCGATTACGGAAAGTTACATTAAACCTAGAAACAAAAATTCACGTTGCACCTTCTTCCACCTATAACGACGTGTCTTAATATCATTGTTTCGTTAATTTACGAGCTTGCGAACAAAAATATTGCAACAAATACTTTGTCGCAAAGTAATAAGTAATTTTTTGGTACCAAAAGCTATTTTTTATTTGATACCATCGTGTACCTTTTGCG
Organism: Oxytorus armatus; assembly: GCA_958009045.1. Classification (NCBI taxonomy): domain Eukaryota; kingdom Metazoa; phylum Arthropoda; class Insecta; order Hymenoptera; family Ichneumonidae; genus Oxytorus; species Oxytorus armatus. The sequence continues at coordinate 14,587,387 of OY253755.1, forward strand.
ATTGAGTAATTAAGAGGTAAAATAACCGGTTAAATAACCCTGTATTACCTAATCGTAACAAAATACTTTCATTTGGTTGAATACGAAATACAAAAAAATAGTTTATTCATCAGTAAAAGCTGGTAAACTCTGTTAAAACAATATGGCGCATAATATGCAATATTCAATATTTTTGTTAAAGTCAAATTACATATAAAATAATGAGGAGGAAATAAAATAATATATGTGAAAAATGTCCGCGTGAAATGTCCGTTTTACCGTTTCTGTTTTACCGACAAAACCCATTCGGAACCTTAACGAGACACGAGCCTATGAAACCCGTGCCACCGCCTATAAAAAAATGTTACAAAATCTTATGCGATTACGGAAAATTACATTAAACCTAGAAACAAAAATTCACGTTGCACCTTCTTCCACCTATAACGACGTGTCTTAATATCATTGTTTCGTTAATTTACGAGCTTGCGAACAAAAATATTGCAACAAATACTTTGTCGCAAAGTAATAAGTAATTTTTTGGTACCAAAAGCTATTTTTATTTGATACCTTCGTGTACCTTTTGCGATTGAGTAATTAAGAGGTAAAATAACCGGTTAAATAACCCTGTATTACCTAATCGTAACAGAATACTTTCATTTGGTTGAATACGAAATACAAAAAAATAGTTTATTCATCAGTAAAAGCTGGTAAACTCTGTTAAAACAATATGGCGCATAATATGCAATATTCAATATTTTTGTTAAAGTCAAATTACATATAAAATAATGAGGAGGAAATAAAATAATATATGTGAAAAATGTCCGCGTGAAATGTCCGTTTTACCGTTTCTGTTTTACCGACAAAACCCATTCGGAACCTTAACGAGACACGAGCCTATGAAACCCGTGCCACCGCCTATAAAAAAATGTTACAAAATCTTATGCGATTACGGAAAATTACATTAAACCTAGAAACAAAAATTCACGTTGCACCTTCTTCCACCTATAACGACGTGTCTTAATATCATTGTTTCGTTAATTTACGAGCTTGCGAACAAAAATATTGCAACAAATACTTTGTCGCAAAGTAATAAGTAATTTTTTGGTACCAAAAGCTATTTTTATTTGATACCTTCGTGTACCTTTTGCGATTGAGTAATTAAGAGGTAAAATAACCGGTTAAATAACCCTGTATTACCTAATCGTAACAGAATACTTTCATTTGGTTGAATACGAAATACAAAAAAATAGTTTATTCATCAGTAAAAGCTGGTAAACTCTGTTAAAACAATATGGCGCATAATATGCAATATTCAATATTTTTGTTAAAGTCAAATTACATATAAAATAATGAGGAGGAAATAAAATAATATATGTGAAAAATGTCCGCGTGAAATGTCCGTTTTACCGTTTCTGTTTTACCGACAAAACCCATTCGGAACCTTAACGAGACACGAGCCTATGAAACCCGTGCCACCGCCTATAAAAAAATGTTACAAAATCTTATGCGATTACGGAAAATTACATTAAACCTAGAAACAAAAATTCACGTTGCACCTTCTTCCACCTATAACGACGTGTCTTAATATCATTGTTTCGTTAATTTACGAGCTTGCGAACGAAAATATTGCAACAAATACTTTGTCGCAAAGTAATAAGTAATTTTTTGGTACCAAAAGCTATTTTTTATTTGATACCATCGTGTACCTTTTGCGATTGAGTAATTAAGAGGTAAAATAACCGGTTAAATAACCCTGTATTACCTAATCGTAACAGAATACTTTCATTTGGTTGAATACGAAATACAAAAAAATAGTTTATTCATCAGTAAAAGCTGGTAAACTCTGTTAAAACAATATGGCGCATAATATGCAATATTCAATATTTTTGTTAAAGTCAAATTACATATAAAATAATGAGGAGGAAATAAAATAATATATGTGAAAAATGTCCGCGTGAAATGTCCGTTTTACCGTTTCTGTTTTACCGACAAAACCCATTCGGAACCTTAACGAGACACGAGCCTATGAAACCCGTGCCACCGCCTATAAAAAAATGTTACAAAATCTTATGCGATTACGGAAAGTTACATTAAACCTAGAAACAAAAATTCACGTTGCACCTTCTTCCACCTATAACGACGTGTCTTAATATCATTGTTTCGTTAATTTACGAGCTTGCGAACAAAAATATTGCAACAAATACTTTGTCGCAAAGTAATAAGTAATTTTTTGGTACCAAAAGCTATTTTTTATTTGATACCATCGTGTACCTTTTGCGATTGAGTAATTAAGAGGTAAAATAACCGGTTAAATAACCCTGTATTACCTAATCGTAACAAAATACTTTCATTTGGTTGAATACGAAATACAAAAAAATAGTTTATTCATCAGTAAAAGCTGGTAAACTCTGTTAAAACAATATGGCGCATAATATGCAATATTCAATATTTTTGTTAAAGTCAAATTACATATAAAATAATGAGGAGGAAATAAAATAATATATGTGAAAAATGTCCGTGTGAAATGTCCGTTTTACCGTTTCTGTTTTACCGACAAAACCCATTCGGAACCTTAACGAGACACGAGCCTATGAAACCCGTGCCACCGCCTATAAAAAAATGTTACAAAATCTTATGCGATTACGGAAAGTTACATTAAACCTAGAAACAAAAATTCACGTTGCACCTTCTTCCACCTATAACGACGTGTCTTAATATCATTGTTTCGTTAATTTACGAGCTTGCGAACAAAAATATTGCAACAAATACTTTGTCGCAAAGTAATAAGTAATTTTTTGGTACCAAAAGCTATTTTTTATTTGATACCATCGTGTACCTTTTGCGATTGAGTAATTAAGAGGTAAAATAACCGGTTAAATAACCCTGTATTACCTAATCGTAACAAAATACTTTCATTTGGTTGAATACGAAATACAAAAAAATAGTTTATTCATCAGTAAAAGCTGGTAAACTCTGTTAAAACAATATGGCGCATAATATGCAATATTCAATATTTTTGTTAAAGTCAAATTACATATAAAATAATGAGGAGGAAATAAAATAATATATGTGAAAAATGTCCGCGTGAAATGTCCGTTTTACCGTTTCTGTTTTACCGACAAAACCCATTCGGAACCTTAACGAGACACGAGCCTATGAAACCCGTGCCACCGCCTATAAAAAAATGTTACAAAATCTTATGCGATTACGGAAAATTACATTAAACCTAGAAACAAAAATTCACGTTGCACCTTCTTCCACCTATAACGACGTGTCTTAATATCATTGTTTCGTTAATTTACGAGCTTGCGAACAAAAATATTGCAACAAATACTTTGTCGCAAAGTAATAAGTAATTTTTTGGTACCAAAAGCTATTTTTATTTGATACCTTCGTGTACCTTTTGCGATTGAGTAATTAAGAGGTAAAATAACCGGTTAAATAACCCTGTATTACCTAATCGTAACAGAATACTTTCATTTGGTTGAATACGAAATACAAAAAAATAGTTTATTCATCAGTAAAAGCTGGTAAACTCTGTTAAAACAATATGGCGCATAATATGCAATATTCAATATTTTTGTTAAAGTCAAATTACATATAAAATAATGAGGAGGAAATAAAATAATATATGTGAAAAATGTCCGCGTGAAATGTCCGTTTTACCGTTTCTGTTTTACCGACAAAACCCATTCGGAACCTTAACGAGACACGAGCCTATGAAACCCGTGCCACCGCCTATAAAAAAATGTTACAAAATCTTATGCGATTACGGAAAATTACATTAAACCTAGAAACAAAAATTCACGTTGCACCTTCTTCCACCTATAACGACGTGTCTTAATATCATTGTTTCGTTAATTTACGAGCTTGCGAACAAAAATATTGCAACAAATACTTTGTCGCAAAGTAATAAGTAATTTTTTGGTACCAAAAGCTATTTTTATTTGATACCTTCGTGTACCTTTTGCGATTGAGTAATTAAGAGGTAAAATAACCGGTTAAATAACCCTGTATTACCTAATCGTAACAGAATACTTTCATTTGGTTGAATACGAAATACAAAAAAATAGTTTATTCATCAGTAAAAGCTGGTAAACTCTGTTAAAACAATATGGCGCATAATATGCAATATTCAATATTTTTGTTAAAGTCAAATTACATATAAAATAATGAGGAGGAAATAAAATAATATATGTGAAAAATGTCCGCGTGAAATGTCCGTTTTACCGTTTCTGTTTTACCGACAAAACCCATTCGGAACCTTAACGAGACACGAGCCTATGAAACCCGTGCCACCGCCTATAAAAAAATGTTACAAAATCTTATGCGATTACGGAAAATTACATTAAACCTAGAAACAAAAATTCACGTTGCACCTTCTTCCACCTATAACGACGTGTCTTAATATCATTGTTTCGTTAATTTACGAGCTTGCGAACAAAAATATTGCAACAAATACTTTGTCGCAAAGTAATAAGTAATTTTTTGGTACCAAAAGCTATTTTTTATTTGATACCTTCGTGTACCTTTTGCGATTGAGTAATTAAGAGGTAAAATAACCGGTTGAATAACCCTGTATTACCTAATCGTAACAAAATACTTTCATTTGGTTGAATATAAAATTAAAAAAAATAGTTTATTCATCGGTAAAATCTGGTAAACTCCGTTAAAACAATATGGCGCATAATATGCAATATTCAATATTTTTGTTAAAGTCAAATTACATATAAAATAATGAGGAGGAAATAAAATAATATATGTGAAAAATGTCCGTGTGAAATGTCCGTTTTATCGTTTCTGTTTTACCGACAAAATCCACTACATTAAACCTAGAACCAAAAATTCACGTTGTACCTTCTCTCACCTATAACGACGTGTCTTAATACCATTGTTTCGTTAATTTACGAGCTTGCGAACAAGAATATTGCAACAAATACTTTGTCGCAAAGTAATAAGTAATTTTTTGGTACCAAAAGCTATTTTTTATTTGATACCTTCGTGTACCTTTTGCTATTGAGTAATTAAGAGGTAAAATAACCGGTTAAATAACCCTGTATTACCTAATCGTAACAAAATACTTTCATTTGGTTGAATACGAAATACAAAAAAATAGTTTATTCATCAGTAAAAGCTGGTAAACTCCGTTAAAACAATATGGCGCATAACATGCAATACTCAATATTTTTGTTAAAGTTAAATTACATATAAAATAATGAGGAGGAAACAGGGAGGAAATAAAATAATATATGTGAAAAATGTCCGTGTGAAATGTCCGTTTTACCGTTTCTGTTTTACCGACAAAATTTATTGCGCCATGCGACTAATGCGAACCGATAAACTTCTCGTGTATGTAAGAAAATTACACTACCATTATCAATTACAATTGTTAAAATGTATTTTTCAACGAATAAAGACGAAAATTTAATGATTTTTTTGTACTTTCATCGGGAAATTAACAAATTACATATTAAAGTTTAACTTTTGTAATCAACGTTTTATATCGAGCGCGGCACGAGCTTCGGTTTATCGCCGCTCGCGCGTCATGACGCTATCGTTTGAGGTGAAAAAAAATATTGTAAACACTAAAAATGGCCGCTCCATTGGAAAACTTGGAAACACAGCTGGAATTATTTATCGAAAATGTGAGGCAAATTCGTATTATCGTTAGTGATTTCCAACCGCAGGGACAAAACGTTCTAAATCAAAAGATGTGAGTAAAGAATAATCGATTTTATTTCATTTCACGATTAAGTAACTTTGAAAAAACTTGTTTGCTCTCCGACTATGTACGAACGTTTGTCATTACGAAAACAATGGACGTTTCATTGTTCCGTTTGTTAATTCATTATTTTGACTATTCATTTGTTAATTAATCGTTTTATTATTGAAAGTTATTATGAATTCCTCTTATAATTTTTCGGACTTAACGAATTTATCTTTTGTGAAGAAAATTTTCAAACAAAAAGTTTTATTTTTCTCAAATTTATTTGATTTTTTTAGCTTCTTTATTTAAAAGTTGGGTAATAAGATACAGTGATAATTGTTAATCAGAATTGGTTGACCGCAAAACTCGCCGGTTTCTCATCTTACTTTTTTCTCCTAATTCGCCCATGCAATTAATACCATTTTCTTCGATGTGGCTCAAATCTTCTTTAATTATTTTTACATAGTTTTGTTATAGGATGAAACCAGAGTTTAAAGTCTAATCGACGCAGACGAAAAGGGATGGTAAAAATGATTAAAACATAGGATCAAGAGAATAATTTTTTTTTTTTTCTTTCTCCTTTTCATTTGTAACTATAATCAGTCCCAACGGAACTTTCAATAATTGCGATGTGGGTGTTATTTATTGTTTAGGGGAATGACCATTGTCATCCTCACAATTGACGTCGAAGAGTTTGTTTGCGTCATATTTCTCTTTTCAGCAGGTCCAAAAGCTGCGTCCGAGTCGTCTGATTTCATTCCTTCCGTCGAGGTTTTCTTGGGCCATTGTTTTCGGATGGTTCCGTAGTCTTTCCACGTATCGCGTGCCAAACATTTGAATGTTTTCTGCTACCGTTGTTATTCGTAGGTCATTGCGTAGGGTCTCATTGCTGACGTACCATGGGGCGTTAGTGATTGTTCTTAGTATTTTTTATTTAAATCGTTGTTCTATCTATATTTGATCTGCTGGCCGTCCCCCAGAGTTGGATGCCGTTACGTCCACAACGGTTTAAGTACTACTTTATATAGTAGATTTTTGTTTTCAGTTGTTACTTTGGAGTTTTTTTGAGCCTGATTTCGAGTTCTATTCTTTTTGTTTTAATGCGCTTGCTCCAAGTTAATCGTCTGTCCAAGCGCATCCCTAGGTATTCCACGTTATTTTTTTTGTTGGTAAGGGTTGATTGTCGAGAGTAACTGTTGGATAGTTGTTTTTTTTTCGTAAAGTAAACGTTATGCGCACCGATTTACTTTCTCTAGCTTTTATCTTTCATGTATTTAGCCATTTTTCAACTTGCGTTAGCGCTTTTTGGAGTAGCAGGGACGCCTCGGTGGGGTTTTCATGCTTAGCTAGTATTGCAGTGTCGTCTGCGTAGGTCGCGAATGTGACGTCACTTCCGGTGGAGAGGTCTGCGGTGTAAAGCGTATAGAGAACCGGTCCGAGGACGCTGCCCCGGGGTACACCTGATTTTATTGTATGCAGTGTTGTTATTTCTTGACCATATCGTACTTGGAACTTCCTATTATTGAGGTACGATTTTATAATGAGGTAGAATTGAGGCATTTTTTTTTTAATTTTGTACAGTAATCCTTCGTGCCAGACTTTATCAAATGCTTGTTGAATGTCCAGGAACACGACTGAGCAGTACTTTTTTTCCTCCAAGGTGTTAAGGATTACGCTGTGTACTCTATTCATTCGTTCGATTGTTGAGCGTGAGTTTCTGAAACCGAATTGACGCTCGGGTAATAGTTTGTCGTTTGTTATGTCTGGAAAGAGAATAATTCAACGTAGAATTTTTTCTCATTTTTTTTTTCCTCCAAATTCACCAATGCAATTGATATCGTTTTCTTCGATGCGATTCAAATCTTCTTTAATTATTTTTACATTGTTTTGTTATAGGATAAAACCAGAGTTTAAAGTCTAATCGACGCAGAAGAAAAGAGATGGTAAAAATGATTAAAACATCGGATCAAGAGAATAATTCAACGTAGAATTATTTCTCAGCTTTTTTTTCTTCCAAATTCACTCATGTAATTAATACCGTTTTCTTCGATGTGGACAAATCTTTAATTATTTTTACATAGTTTTGACATAGGATAGAACCAGAGTTTAAAGTCTAATCAACGCCGAAGAAAAGGGATGGTAAAAATGATTAAGGGAGTGGTAAGGGTTTCAGCGTTAAAAAAAACACTTTTTTTGCGATTTTTTTTCTCAAATATGGATTGAACAATTTTATTCGAACCTTGTGTACATTATTGAGCATACTTTTGACAATGTTGTGTCATTTTTACATGCAGAAATATTGAAGCATAAGCCCGTAACAGAGCTTCCCCTAGAACGTCTTGGAAAAAAAAACAATTTGCGGTGTTCACTATAACTCGGCCGGAAATTATCTGAAAATGAAAAACCATGAAAATTTAGTCAAATTATAATCAAATCTTCCCCCCAACGTTCTCTGATAATTTTTTTTTTCATTAAAAAATTTTTGGCGGCCATCTAAAGTGTGAACTGTTATTTTCCACGAAAAATTCCGCCATTTTGTGGGTGGGAGACACCCTTAATGTAAAAAAAAAAAATTTAACTAAAAGTTGGGGGGAGGTATTTTGTATGTAGAAAATGTGTACAAGGTTTGAAATGAATCGATCAAGTAGTTTTTAAATGGCAGTGAACACGGACTTTGGAAAAGTAGTTTTGAGAAAAACGCGTCTAAAGTGCACTGCTAGCCCGACTGCCCGCAGCTGTTAGAGGTATAGCGTTAAAGGCCAGGAAATTAATAAGACAATAACTTCAAGAATATTGCTTAGATCGGTTTAAAATTTTAAGGACATATTCTTGAAATGTTAAACAATAAGATGAGAGAAAAAAAAAAAATTCGATTTTTCGAAAGTGAAAACCCTTACCCCGCCCTTAAACAATTATTAGGAGAGATACAGGTTAAAAAGTGAAAAAATACATTTTAACAGTGGTATAAGTCGTAAACGGTAAGTGACACAAAAAAAAAATATTCATAAAAAAAGATGGGAAATTCAATTTTCTACGAGAAAGGTTATTATCATTTTTGGTCTAAAGTGCACGGTAACGAAGATATTGGCCAATACGGTTTTCCTCAAAATGGCGGCACTTTCGCTCCCATAATTTGTAACCATTTTGTTAATTCACATTCGGTACGTGATACTGAACCTAATTTTTAAAAAAATTCCCTTTATTTTTAGTGCGATACGGACAAGAGTAACAGGCTCCCTATTGATTGTACTAATCATATATATTCATGATTGCATGAGGTACTCCGCAGTAGTTTTGCTTACCCGGTATCACGAATAACATAGATAATACGATTTTCCTTGCTCACGACACAAAATATGTGCAAAGTTAATCAACGTAACTTTCAGGAAACAAATGCCAGTTTGGTGACTGTGAGTTCTTGGGGATTATGAATTTAGGGAATCTGGTTTTGGGGATTATAATAGCCTAGCATTACGATGAGAAACTCAGAAAAACTGCTTCCCCATTCATTAGTCGGTGTGCGAGTCAGTGCACGGCTAAACGGTCACCATCCCGGTACTGACCGCGCCCAATACCGCTTGACATGGGCAATCGCCGAAACCTCACACCGACCACGCGTTCATTGCTGTCGGTTACTTTGTCGTTTAATTATTCATATATTTTCTATATTATGCTATTTTTTTTTTCACATCCACCCTATATTCTGTATTTACCCATATTTCGTAATTAATTATTTTATTGATATCTTTTTTAATGTTAACTTTTTTTTTTTATAGCCAAGGTCTCGTGAACGGTCTACAGGAGATAGACAAGCTGAAGGGACAGGTGCAGGATGTTCATGTGCCTCTGGAGGTATTCGAGTGAGTATATCCATGAGAATTTGTTGTTTTTTTTTTATTTACGCTGTCCAACCCACGTTAATGTATTAACCGGTTTGCCCAAATGAAATCCATGAAACTGACAAAATTTGTGGTATATATGATATTTTATTGTGTGTGTTTCTTTTTTCTTTCGTGGAATTTAGCTACATCGACCAGGGCAGAAATCCTCAGCTGTACACGAAAGACTGTATCGAGAAGGCATTGACCAAGAACGAACAGGTCAAGGGCAAAATCGACGCCTACAGAAAATTCAAGGCAAACATGCTCGTGGAATTGAATCGGGTATTTCCAAACGAGCTGGCGAAATATCGCGCGATCCGGGGGGACGAATAATATTTTATCAAACGATTTTTCTTTTGCCATTCGTGCTGTTCCTTTTGCAATTTATATTTATCCTTCAACGACACTGTTCGATTTATTTAAATGTTCTATTAAAAATAATTGCGTTTACCGAGAACAAAAAAACATCGTTTCGTTATTAATAATCCTGAGGCTCGAGGAGGAATTTGAGGAATAATCAATATTACGAATTTAAAAAAAAATAAATTGTAATATTGACGCATTGAATCAACGGCATAATTGTAAAAAACGACGGAATGATAATCTTGGAAATGTGACAAGTACAAAATTTACTGCAATATCGAATGTATACGAAACGCACTACGACGAGAGCACGCAAAAACGAAAAACGATGAACTAATTATGTGAGGAGTGTCTATACTAGGGTGGTTCTTAATTTGGTGATGTTGGAAATTCTTTGGTATTGTTCTTCAAAAGTAATCAACATATCTAGGAAAAAAAAATTGGACGCAAGCGGAACTTTGTCCAATAATTTTAACCCACCCCACCGAGCTGTCGAATTTTTATATGAAAAAATGCATGCTTTCAAAATTTTGTTAAGAAAATTGCTTATTATTTCAAAACTACTTATGATAAAAGAATTTTATATAACGTTTTTGTAGGAAATATAATGCTCTACAAAAAAGGTATCTTGTGAAATTCTCGTGAATCTAATATTTATCACGTAATTAGCAAAAAACTGTCATCATTTATTTCAAAAGTCGATCATTATGGTCAAAACAGGAGTTTGACGTCGAATAGCTGCAATTTATTTTTTCGTATGTATATAAGATTATGAAGAAATACGTAGCGCACTCAACAATGAAATGTAAACGATATTCAAATTTTCAATTTTATCAATTTTATTATGAATTATAATGAATGATGTCATATATTTTCAAAATCAACTTACAATAATGAATTACATCGTTTGGAGCAAAGTTGCTTTGTTAATATCAGGATATTTTTTTTAATATTCTTCAATTATTTGTACAATGAATTGTTTCTGATCTTCATCATAACTGAGACGATCATTGTACTCTGTAATGAGTTTCACTCCTCTTTCTACAACATCGTTAACCACTTTAATTCCTTTAACTATTTTTAAGCCTCGTAAATAATCTTCATCAGAAATCCACTCGCTCACATCGATATCAAAAAATGAGGAGTTGATTTCAAATCTTTCGAAAAAAGCCATCGATTTGCAACTGATAAAGAAATCAATGTCCTTATCGATCAAAGAAGAAAAATGTATCATGAATGATAATAAAATTGGAAAAAATTGAAAATTTAAATATCGTTCACATACCGTTATTGAGTGCACTACGTATCTCTTCATATTTCTAATTGCATATGAAGAATACATTGCAGTATTTCGACGTCAAACTCCTGTTTTGGCCATAATGATGGACTTTTGGAATAAATGATGACAGTTTTTTTGCTAATAACGTGATAAATATTAGATTCACGAAAATTTTACAAGATACCGTTTTTGCCTTAAGCCTTGTAAATAAATTTTGGCCTTAAGCCTTGTAAATAATTTTCATTAGAAATCCACTCGCTCACATCGATATCAAAAAGTGAGGAGTTGATTTCAAATCTTTCGAAAAAAGCCATCGATTTGCAACTGATAAAGAAATCAATGTCCTTATCGATCAAAGAAGAAAAATTTATCATGAATGATAATAAAATTGAAAAAATTGAAAATTTAAATATCGTTCACATACCGTTATTGATTGCACTACGTATCTCTTCATATTTCTAATTGCATATGAAGAATACATTGCAGTATTTCGACGTCAAGCTCCTGTTTTGGCCATAATGATGGACTTTTGGAATAAATGATGACAGTTTTTTGCTAATAACGTGATAAATATTAGATTCACAAGAATTTTACAAGATACCTTTTTTGTAGAGCATTAAATTTCCTATAAAAACACGATATAAAATTTTTTTACCACGAATAGTTTTTAAATAATAAACAATTTTCTTAACAAAATTTTGAATGCATGCATTTTTTCATACAAAAATTCGACAGCTCGGTGGGGTGGGTTAGAATTATTGGACAAAGTTCCGCTTGCGCCCAATTTTTTTTCTGGATATGTCGATTACTTTCAAGGAACAATACCAAAGAATTTCCAACATCACCAAATTAAGAACCACCCTAGTCTATACACAAGGTTGCGATAATACTTTTACTTCGTTATATTATAATTATTATATTATTATGAGGGTACAATGGGCCGTAGTCCTCGGTGCATCTGGGATTGAAACAAGGGTACTGCGCCTGGAAAAAAACATTATTATTACACTAGGACGTCGAAAAATATGGACCTGCATAGTCCTAAAGATTACGAGAAAGGGCACCTCGATCATATGCTATGACACGGTCCGGGCCATAAGCGTGAGTGGCTGCGTTATTGGAAATTACCACGGAGGCGTCGCCTGTACAATATGGCCGCTCATTCCCAGTCACCATTAGTTGATACGAGTAAACCCTCGATTATCGTATATTTTTAGGCGAAATAACAAGTTTCTGGTACGATGTGATAATCAGGATTATCACCGTTTATGTTTGTGCGTGGATAGAATCAACTGCGACAATTGGATACATACGGAGTGCATTATTGTCATAAAGATACCTATATGGTGCGCCATCCTTAATCTCAATATCAGAAAAATATTGCCCGCCACTCTGCGGCTGAATAAATGACCCGGAACAGTAAAAATAACATCAATCGCGTGACATAATGTTATATTCATAAATTGTTCGTTCTTCAGCAATAATGGAATTTCAATCGTGCCTCTTGTTCTTTATGCGACACGAATAAAACGGTTTTTGATCATTCGCGTGAGCTGAAAATCTCATACCCCTTGAACATCGTCCAAAATAGATACATACATTTCCAGCTAAAAATGAAGATGTTTAATATAAAAATGGATATGATTATTATGGTTTTTGACATTACCACAGAGACAGATAAAAATTTCATCTAACAAGCCTTTGTTTGTTCTCGTATCTGTAAAATTAATGACGTGACATTTGGTCGAAAAATACACCGTGACCATGGAAAAGTCACTTTGGTTTAGTTTGTTTATATTCCACCGGCGCTAATTGCAGACCCGAACGCGTGAGTTTCTCGCCGCAATTTTCAATTCACAGCCAATGAGAGGCGTCGTGGTCTACTGGCCAGCGTGTGCTGATTGGTAAACCGCGTCTTCGGGGGTTCGTTTCCCATTCTGTCATTGGTCGTGTCCCGTCCTGTCCTTCCCTTGCTCTTTTCTGTGATTTGTCCCTCCAACCACCTACGAAATATATCAAGATTCGAGTGGCACAGGTCAAAAAAACAAATCACAGGCAATTTTTGAGAGTTTTTCGAGCTCCTACTGACCAAATTAGAAGTTTCAATATGAAAATATCTGCTAAATTACTTCTGGCACGATTAATTTGCGTTTTTGGCAATATGTTCCTTGAATATTATCCAGATTTCAACGGTCCCTACTATACCGACGCTGTTGAAGTTTCTCATCGGCTTTCACATCCTCCTTTATTGTGCTCAAACAATGCTTTTCCTTTCGCTATAAAACGCTTTCGTTATATAACGCAAAGTCTTGAATGAATGTTGACAAAAAAAATGTGTAATTGTCATGGGATTACACGACATTCCAAATAACGAATATGAACCCAATCAAGTGAGATTGAACATCTGGTGATAAGCAATGTGTCACTTCGGGCTTGTTTGGGTTGGACCAACTTTGCGTTAATCGATGACCTTGACAAGTAGCTTTATGTTTGAATGTGCTTTGTCAGAGTGGCGAAAAGAAAGGCGGGACCTCCGACAGAAAAGTTTAGGCATAATTCTTCGTATAATCTCGAGTCAATATGTACAAAAGCGTATGAAACACCTGTGTATCACAATTTCAGCTGTGAAACCGGATTTCACTTTTGCTTTTCGCGAGTATGTAATCTATTATGTACATATGAGGGGTTCGTGTGTGCATTTGTTTGTCAAAGAGTGATATGATGTATCGTTGATGTACAGTCGTATTACGAAATTGTTTGTTTTGATGAAAAAAGAATTTATTCAATATTTCCATCAATTATTCTTCGATGCGAATGTTTGGGCTTGCATAGAAAAAGATACACAAGTATCGGGTGACGGAGATCGCCTTGCCGATTGTGTTTCTCACATCCCATCTGTTTGTCCTGCGATTACCGTCGAACACGTTTACTCAATGAAACTAGGATTTTTCAGATCCTTTTTAGGGCCGGTGCTGAAATTCCGAATTGTGGCAGCTCCGAACGTGTAATTGTTTAGAAATTGGTAAAGAGGTATTTTTTTTTTACAATGAATATCCTGGATTGATTTTTATGGTTTTCGAGCCCAAATTTTCGTACACCAATTGGGTACTATTGAAGGAAGTTCACTAATACATTTTGAAGAAATTCTCTCAAAGCGTTTTGAATTTATGGAATTGTAAAATTTTCAAAAAAACGATACAGAGGTATTTTTTTAAGAATGAATATCCTGCATTGTTTTTTCTGGTTATCGAGCCAAAATTTCGTACATCAATTGGGCACTATCGAAGGATGTTCATTAATAAATTTGAAGAAATTCTCTGAAAGAGTTTTGAACTTATAGAATTGTGAAATTTTTAAGAAATTGATAAAGAGGTATTTTTTTAAAGAATGAATATCCTGGATTGTTTTTTCTGTTTATGGAGCCAAAATTTCGTCCATCAATTAGGTACTATCGAAGGAAGTTCACTAATACATTTTGAAGTAATTCTCTCAAAGCGTTTTGAATTTATGGAATTGTAAAATTTTCAAAAAAATCGATATAGAGGTATTTTTTTAAGAATGAATATCCTGCATTGTTTTTTCTGGTTATCGAGCCAAAATTTCGTACATCAATTGGGTACTATCGAAGGATGTTCACTAATAAATTTGAAGAAATTCTCTGAAAGAGTTTTGAACTTATAGAATTGTGAAATTTTCAAGAAATTGATAAAGAGGTATTTTTTTAAAGAATGAATATCCTGGATTGCTTTTTCTGGTTATCGAGCCAAAATTTCGTACATCAATTGGGTACTATCGAAGGATGTTCACTAATAAATTTGAAGAAATTCTCTGAAAGAGTTTTGAACTTATAGAATTGTGAAAATTTCAAGAAATTAATGAAGAGGTATTTTTTTAAAGAATGAATATCCTGGATTGTTTTTTCTGTTTATCGAGCCAAAATTTCGTACATCAATTGGGTACTATCGAAGGATGTTCACTAATAAATTTGAAGAAATTCTCTGAAAGAGTTTTGAACTTATAGAATTGTGAAATTTTCAAGAAATTAATGAAGAGGTATTTTTTTAAAGAATGAATATCCTGGATTGTTTTTTCTGTTTATCGAGCCAAAATTTCGTACATCAATTGGGTACTATCGAAGGATGTTCACTAATAAATTTAAAGAAATTCTCTGAAAGAGTTTTGAACTTATAGAATTGTGAAATTTTCAAGAAATTAATGAAGAGGTATTTTTTTAAAGAATGAATATCCTGGATTGTTTTTTCTGTTTATCGAGCCAAAATTTCGTACATCAATTGGGTACTATCGAAGGAAGTTCACTAATTAATTTGAAGACATTCTCTCGAAGCATTTTGAATTTATAGAATTGTGAGATTTTCAAAAAATCGATATAGAGGTATTTTTTTAAGAATGAATATTCGGATTGTTTTTTCTGGTTATCGAGCCAAAATTTCGTACATCAATTGGGTACCATCGAAGGATGTTCACTAATAAATTTGAAGAAATTCTCTGAAAGAGTTTTGAACTTATAGAATTGTGAAATTTTCAAGAAATTAATGAAGAGGTATTTTTTTAAAGAATGAATATCCTGGATTGTTTTTTCTGTTTATCGAGCCAAAATTTCGTACATCAATTGGGTACTATCGAAGGAAGTTCACTAATAAATTTGAAGACATTCTCTCGAAGCATTTCGAATTTATAGAATTGTGAGATTTTCAAAAAATCGATATAGAGGTATTTTTTTAAGAATGAATATCCTGGATTGTTTTTTCTGGTTATCGAGCCAAAATTTCGTACATCAATTGGGTACTATCGAAGGATGTTCACTAATAAATTTGAAGAAATTCTCTGAAAGAGTTTTGAACTTATAGAATTGTGAAATTTTCAAGAAATTAATGAAGAGGTATTTTTTTAAAGAATGAATATCCTGGATTGTTTTTTCTGTTTATCGAGCCAAAATTTCGTCCATCAATTGGGTACTATCGAAGGAAGTTCACTAGTAAATTTGAAGAAATCCGTCGGAGGCGTTTCGAATTTATGGAATTTAAAATGATATCAACAAAAAAACCACGATATAGGTGTCCGTAAAGACTAGCTCATTTGTGTTGAATCTTTTAGATTCCACGCTGAGCATTGCGCGAAATTTCGTTAAAGCAACTGTCGAGTTTCAATTTTCAGCGTTTTTTCTTTCTACATGACTGTACGGTAAATCGGTAATTCCGTGATAAATGCGGCAGCGACTGGTGGATCACGCTTCATTGACTAATTACTGAGGAGTCATCGGTCCGGATGACAAAATTTATCCTCGAGTCTTGAAACAAGTGTTTCACGGTGAATTCAATGCTCGCATCATTTCAATCCCCACTATATTTCCCTTTCCGTTTGCTCTTTCCCACTACCGAGGGTTCGACGCAGAAAAAGAATAAAATCGTATTGTGGAAGGCGAGCGAGAGTTCTCCAGTCGCTCACTTTAGGCGATAGCAATAGGCGTCATGCTGCTTGCCATTTTAATAACAATTTTAGCTCTTCGGGGCACAGTTTGCAATACCGAAGATTTGAGGTAAGTTAACCATGTTTAAGTCGGTTGTTAAATTTACTTTAATTTATTATATTATCGTATCGTTTTTTTTTTTTTTTTCAATTATCATTATAACACTTTTTGAAGAACGAGTACTTGGAAAATTTCTTCCAAGTACTCGTTCCTTTTACGATTTGATAAATTTTCTTTTAATTTAACAAAAAAATTCCTATGTATTCAATTTTTCATTTCATGATTCCATTTCAATTTCACAAATTTTCCAATCTTCCAAGCCAAATATTACAATTGGAAGATATGTTTTTTTTTTTTTTTGCAAATAAACGATTTTTCATATCAGATGTAATGTTGAAATTTGCGATACAATAAATTTCTAATTTTTTTCATCTAATTCGCGTGAATTATATCGATTTTTACGTGATAAAAATAAATTCGGAGTTCAAGTGGAGGATGATAAGAAGTAAAGATTTCTGAGATATTCGAGTGTTGGGATATTTTGTCACGTTTACGATAAAACGTATGATTGCCCGTCGCGTATGAGAGCTGCGGTGATATTTTTCGAATTAACTTGTATCCGACGTTGAGACTAAAAAAAAATATCAGACTGCAAATTGTGTCGATTTCGACCTTTCTTTTACTTTCACTACCGCGCACTGACTTTTCATTGCCGTCTCTTTCCTGATCTTCGTTCATTAATACACGACGCATTTCGTACGATATCACGATGTACAAATGGAGAAATAAATATTTGATATAATTGGTTTATTAATATTCGTGAAAAAAAAAAAATTTCAGATCCTAGTCTGGTCTAGAGCGAGATTTTTGACGTCATTTCTAATGTGCAATAACGTTTAAACCGTTGAAGTTGTCATGATGAAAATTTACACGTGCATTTATTGATCCTTAGAGAATACTTGTACATTAAAAAAAAAAAATTATTTCAAATATTTTCATGTAGTTTTTTGCCTTGTTGCAACATGGTGCCCCGAAATCGGCGCCCACTCTGGACGATGTTGTATGCATCTGAAAAAAAAAAAATATATATATTCTCAATCTGTATGAGTATTCTGAGCACTGGTAGCAGAATTGGTACTTAAAAAAAATTTTTTTTAAAATGGCGGCCTGTTGAACTTTCATTAATGATATTTCATTATTCGACGAGTTATAAAATGTCGACAAAATTATTGTTCGACTCAATAAAAAAAATGTTTAAGTACCAATTCTGCTACCAGTACTCAGAATACTCATACAGATTGAGAATATATATATATATTTTTTTTTTTCAGATGCACACAACATCGTCCAGAGTGGGCGCCGATTTCGCGCACCATGTTGCAACAAGGCAAAAAAATAAATGAAAATATTTAAAATAATTTTTTTTTTTAATGTACAAGCATTCTTTAAGGATCAATAAATACACGTGCAAATTTTCATCAAGACAACTTCAACGGTTTAAGGGAGAACACCACTATGACCCCCTGTTTTTTTCTTCACATTTTTCACGAATTTTTTTTTGTGGGAAAAAAAAGAGATATTCGAAAAATTTTTTTGGGGTTTGTTCCTTGTTTATTAATGTATCAAAAAACATTTTTTTCACATTTTTCACGCCGCATGGTGGCGCTGGGGAAGCTCTCGCGTCAGGTGCTGTCATATCCGCGGCACGCAGCAGAACTCTCTTCAACGTCGATCTGAAAAAAAATACCGAGTGTTTTCGTTAATAATATGATATTTTGAAGAGAAGTACATAGGGAGTTGGAAAAATATTGTTTTAAAAAAAATAGGCACGCCTTTGAAATTAAAGTTAATTTCAAAGGCGTGCCTATTTATTTTCAAGAGCTTCCCCAGCGCCACCATGCGGCGTGAAAAATGTGAAAAAAATGTTTTTTGATACATTAATAAACAAGGAACAAAACCCAACATTTTTTTTCGAATATCCCTTTTTTTTCCCACAAAAAAAAATTCTTGAAAAATGTGAAAAAAAAACAGGGGGTCACAGTGGTGTTCTCTCTTAAACGTTATTGCACATTAGAAATGACGTGAAAAATCTCGCTCTAGACCAGACTACGGCCTTCATGCAATTACGGATTACGGTAGAGAATTTTTTATTCAGAGATCAAATTATAAATTGAAGGAGATTTTTTTTTTGCAGTACAGAGTGCTTATTGCAGTTGATATGTTTTATTTTTCACGCTGATTGGATGAAAAATTTGAGTGAAAATGTTGTAATTTATAGAATTAATGTTTAATCGCGTCTAGAACAAAATGCCTGCGAGTGTGGGTGTGATAAGGGCGAACAATTGAAACCGCTGTAACTTCAAATTGGTTTGAGCTGTTGTACTGAAATTTGATACGCGAGTAAATCAGTATAGACTCTTTGTTCACTATGATTTTTGTGACGATTGACGAATTATTTTGGATTTTATCACATTTTGAACATTTTCAAAAATGTAAAGGAGCATAACTTACGGAATTTTTGAGCTATCGGGCTGAAACTTTTTACACAAATGGACTACCATAAAATACAGTTCGCTATTGAATTTGGAGAAAATCCGTCGAATCGTTCCAACGTGATAAAGTTTTGAATTTTTTCCAAAATCACTATGGGCCTTTGTTTGCGGCTGTAGCTCGTGTAGTTTTTGGTCTATCGAGCCAAAACTTCGTACATCGATTGGGTACTATTACAGGATATTCCATATCAAATAGGAACAAATTCGATTGAGACGTTTTGGATTTATGAAATTTGGAATTAAAAAAAAAAAAATCGATATGGATGTTCGTTGAGATTCTCGCTCGTGTAATGATCCAGGGGTATCGAGTAATAATTCTGTACATCGATCGGAGACTATCGAGGAATATATCGTATTGAATTTGATGAAAGAAAATTAATCGGGACGATTTATGGAACTTTTAGTTAACAAAAATCGTTAGGCAACTCCAGAGGCCGAAAAAATTGGATTTTTTCGAGATTTTTTTTCAGAAAAACTACAAAATAAATCGAGATTACAAAATAGAGTGTTTGTCATACATATCAGTGACTATATACAATAATTTTTTTGAAGCGATTTATTTCAAAATGGCGGCTGTGCAGCGTTTTTGAGACGACGTCTCCGTTTTTGTTGGCCGGAAACATAACTCATAAAATTTTCAACCGATTCACTTGAAATTTTTAATATATCTTTAAAAATACATTGTTTATGGATGTGTGTAGGATTTTTTCGACATATTGATTTTTGGCCAAATGGCGCACTTCTAAAGTGAAAAATGGAAAATTTGCTTAAAAAAATCGTCGGAAAATTGTTGATAACAAATGAACTATGCAATATAAAAAAAAAATTCTACGCACTTCCATAGACAATGTATTTTTAAAAATATATTCAAAATTTCAAGCGAATCGGTTGAAATCTGTCTGAGTTCTGTTTCCGGCCAACAAAAACGGCGACGTCATCGCAAAAACGCTGCACAGCCGCCATTTTGAAATTAATCGCTTCAAAAAAATTATTGTATACAGTCACTGATATGTATGATAAACATCCTATTTTGTAATCTCGAATTATTTTGTAGTTTTTCTGAAAAAAAAATCCCCAAAAAAGCCTATTTTTTCGGCCTCTAACTTAAGCCGATTTTCATGTCTTTTTTGGAGGGCGTTTTTTTGTAGGAAAATAAAAATGAATCGTTTTGGATATTTAGGATGTTTTTATTTACATATTAAAGATACAAAAAAAAAATTTTTTGAACAAATTTAATAGTTTATTATTATTATTATTATTGATCGAAGTTGGGACCTCGAAAAAAAAGCGCGTGGGTGGCCCCGGTGATTTTGGCTCTTGATGTTATCTGAAATCAAAAATTCTTGATAATTCTTAATCTATAGACATGTGATTCTGGTCGGAACTACTGAAGTTAAATTTCATGGATAAATAACAAAATGGCGTACTTTGGAAAAAAAAAGTCCTTTTATTTTAGCAAAGAAGGGGTTGTAAAATAATAAGTTAGGGGTGAAAAAATTTCTCGGTAGTTCCGACGAGAACTATAAGTGTGTAGAGTAGCCTGTTAAAATTTGAAAGCAATCGGTTCGGTAGAAAAAAAGTTAGGACCCGGGCTGCCAACTTCGATCAATAATAATAATAAACTATTAAATTTTTTCAAAAAAATTTTTTTTTGTATCTTTAATATGTAAATGAAAACATCCTAAATATCCAAAGAGATTAATTTTTATTTTCCTACAAAAAAACGTCCTCCAAAAAAGACATGAAAATCGGCTTAAGTTACCAGACTACTACCTTAAGCACTAGGATCTTGACACTAGTGCGTGCATCGTGTACCAAACTTCTTGAATGTCCGGATAAAATGTTGGCTGCGGATGGAATGTCATTGAAGAATGATTGAGGTCAAACGCGGCAAGAATCCATGAGACGGTTGTGTGTTATATAAAATTTACAATAAGTCGAAAAAATTTAGGAATCTCAATACACACGTGGAAAGACGTTGTGACTTGAAACTTGAAAGTTGATTTCTCGAAATTTCACGCATCGCTCAAAGCTTCCTCTAAAGTGCCGGGCATTTGCGTAAATTTTCGTGAAAATTGAACGAATTTGAAAATTGCACTTCGACGATTGTCACCGTTTCCGGGGGAACGGCAACACCAATTTCTCTTCACGCCGTTAAAGGCCCTCGCGAATAATACATCCACGACAAAAATGAGCCCAATCGGTCCAACAGTTTTCGCACTAGCCCAGATAAAAGATTTCCACTTTAATTCCCTCCCCCGCAACCAGGGGGTTGCAGATCCAATTGCTCCCGGACTAGTTTTCATCCCTGTTCGTAACCCTTTCGTTGGATACCATATTTACCCTCTATCGCATCCGCAACCCTTGAAACACGAGATCGACTGATCACCCGATTTCCACCACCGCCACATTTTCATTGTTCACGTGCGCAATTGTCGACCAATCTCAATGGGACCCATTTCGTTCGAAAGATTATCAAATTTCCTTGAATGGCTTCTTTTGAAATTTTCAAATTCGTCAAATTTTCGCGAAAAATCGAGGAAGATATCCGCATTCCGTTTCAAATGTCGAGCACCGTCTGAGGAAGCCGAAATTGAGATGGAAATACTTCTTCATAAGGGACGCTTTGAGGGTTTTGTGAAATTTCGAGGAAGCAACTCGCAGCTATCAACTCGCCGTTGATTTATTTGAACTTCACCTGGAACCAATAATTGTATCGTAGAAATCGACGTTTGACGGGGGTTTTTTCTTTCTTCATCTCAGCTCACCGTGGCATTACAAATGTGTCGGTGGTCTCTGTAAAAAAAATTCGATAACTCCGGATGTGAAGTCACCATTGTCCCTGGGTGTGTGCCAATTATTCTGTGGTGAGGCTGGTGCATTATGGCCGAAACCAACGGAATATTTGTCCCTGGGAAATTACGTGGCTCATCTGGATCCTACTAAGGTCACGTTAAAGGGCATAATTACGAGGACAACCGTCGGTGGACTTTTGCAGAGGAATGTCGATATACTGAAGAGGAATGTCGCGAAAATGGGCAATCGTCAGCCACGAAGCGGTGGCATGAGTATGGAAATTTACGTCAGTGGCATCGAGAATCATAATGACGCTCGGATCACATTGGATACCAAGGAAAATTATTCGCTGAAAATTCATCAGCCCGAAGGAAACATGGTAAAATAATTTGCAAATCATTCGTCTTTACCTCATCGGTCACAGACACGTTCATTTTTTTCCATGCGTTTACTTATGAGAACTAATTTCTTTACGAGCTGATCCATCTATACTGCTATACTACTATGACGCATCACTCAATAAGTTCGTAGGATGACACATAGATGGCGCCACTATGGAAAATCCAGTCTTTGTTCAATGGTGCCGGTAAAAACAACACTTGCGAGAAGTGGTAACAAGCAAACGTAACGTTTATTATACAAAATCGGTAGAGAAGAGATTGTCACAGAAGTGTATTATCGTAGAGAACGTGGTTGTTGTTTTATCCGTCGTAGTAGAATTCCCTAGACAGATACAGACTAAAGCTGTAGCGGAAGAAGGAGCTCTTCGACTTTGGAGATTAGTGTCGGCTTTCGTTGCTGGCGCTGGTGGTCCAGTCTAGGGTCGTTCGTGTGTTTCGTACCGACCGGGGTTGAAGCAGCGGGCGAGACCGCTACAAATCCATACGATTTTTAGTAAGTACCAATCTTCAAACGATACGTGTGAAAATTTTATGACAATCTGACGTTTACCTCACAGGTTACAGTGGTTTAGTGACGCGACTTTTGCAATTTTCAAAACAATGGAAAAATCTGCTTTTCGTTTGCTGATAAATCATTGCTTTTTAATGGGGAAAGACATACCGTTCAAGCAAAGCAATGGCTTGACAAGTGTTATTCGGACACGGTTTTTCTTTTCCATTAAAGAGCAATGCATTGTCAACACGCGAAATTCAGATTTTTTCATTGTTTTGGAAATGACAAAAGTAGCGTCACTAAAACCACTGTAACCTGTGAACTAAACGTCAGATTGTCATAAAATTTTGACACTTATCGTTTGATGGTAGGTACTTCCTAAAAATCATATGGATTTGTCAATAGTGGCGCCATCTATATGTCATTGTACGAACTTATTGAGTGATGTGTTAATAAAGTTGGAGAGTTTGTTTGTTTGAGCGCGCTAATCTCAGGAAATACTGATTCGATTTGAAAAATTCTTTTTGCATTCTATAGCCCGTTTATTCGGGAAGGCTCTAGGTCATACAAGTTTATGCTATGACCCTGAGGAGCGAGACTCACAGCATGAATGTTTGATCCAAATTTAACGCGGCCGAAACTGCGGGGCACAGCTAGTAAATACATATGTATATTAGGGTGGTTCTTAATTCGGTGATGTTGGAAATTCTTTGGTATTGTTCCTCAAAAGTAATCAACATATCTAGAAAAAAAATTGGGCGCAAGCGGAACTTTGTCCAATAATTCTAACCCACCCCACCGAGCTGTCGAATTTTTATATGAAAAAATGCATGCATACAAAATTTTGGTTAAGAAAATTGTTTATCATTTCTAAACTATTTATGATAAAAGAATTTTATACAATGTTTTTGTAGGAAATATAATGCTCTACAAAAAAGGTATCTCGTGAAATTCTCGTGAATCTAATATTTATCACGTAATTAGCAAAAAAACTGTCATCATTTATTCCAAAAGTCGATCATTATGGTCAAAACAGGAGTTTGACGTCGAATAGCTGCAATTTATTTCTCGTATGTATATAAGATTATGAAGAAATACGTAGCGCACTCAACAATGAAATGTAAACAATATTCAAATTTTCAATTTTATCAATTTTATTGTGAATTATAATGAATGATGTCATATATTTTAAAAATCAACTTACAATAATGAATTACATCGGTTGGAACAAAGTTGTTTTGTTAAATATCAGGATATTTTTTTAAATATTCTTCAATTATTTGTACAATGAATTGTTTCTGATCTTCGTCATAAGTGAGACGATCATTGTACTCTGTAATAAGTTTCACTCCTCTTTCTGCAACATCGTTAACCACTTTAATTCCTTTAACTATTTTTAAGCATTGTAAATAATTTCCATTAGAAATCCACTCGCTCACATCGATATAAAAAAATGAGGAGTCGATTTAAAATCTTTCGAAAAAAGCCATCGATTTGGAACTGATAAAGAAATCAATGTCCTTATCGATCAAAGAAGAAAAATTTATCATGAATGATAATAAAATTGATAAAATTGAAAATTTAAATATCGTTCACATACCGTTATTGAGTGCACTACGTATCTCTTCATATTTCTAATTGCATATGAAGAATACATTGCATTTTTTCGACGTGAAACTCCTGTTTTGGCCATAATGATGGACTTTTGGAATAAATGATGACAGTTTTTTGCTAATAACGTGATAAATATTAGATTCACGAGAATTATACAAGATACCTTTTTTGTAGAGCATTAAATTTCCTATAAAAACACAATATAAAATTTTTTTATCATGAATAGTTTTGAAATAAGAAACAATTTTCTTAACAAAATTTTGAATGCATGCATTTTTTCATATAAAAATTCGACAGCTCGGTGGGGTGGGTTAGAATTATTGGACAAAGTTCCGCTTGCGCCCAATTTTTTTTCTGGATATGTCGATTACTTTCAAGAAACAATACCAAAGGATTTCCAAAATCACCAAATTAAAAACCACCCCAATGTATATGTGACTTTTTGAAATTAAAGGAGAACACCACTGTGACCCCCTGTTTTTTTTCACATTTTTTAAGAATTTTTTTTTGTGGGAAAAAAAAGAGATATTCGAAAAATTTTTTTGGGTTTTGTTCTTTGTTTATTAATGTTTCAAAAAACATTTTTTTTACATTTTTCACGCCGCATGGTGGCGCTGGGGAAGTTCTCGCGTCAGGTGCTGTAATTTCCGCGGCACGCAGCAGAACTCACTTCAACGTTGATCTGAAAAAAAATACCGAGTGTTTTCGTTAATAATATGATATTTTGAAGAGAAGTACACGGGGATTTGGAAAAATATTGTTTAAAAAAAAATAGGCACGCCTTTGAAAATAAAGTTAATTTCAAAGGCGTGCCTATTTTTTTTGAAACAATATTTTTTCAAATCCCCGTGTACTTCTCTTCAAAATATCATATTATTAACGAAAACACTCGGTATTTTTTTTCAGATCGACGTTGAAGAGAGTTCTGCTGCGTGCCGCGGAAATGACAGCACCTGACGCGAGAGCTTCCCCAGCGCCACCATGCAGCGTGAAAAATGTGAAAAAAATGTTTTTTGATACATTAATAAACAAGGAACAAAACCCAAAAAAATGTTTCGAATATCTCTTTTTTTTCCCACAAAAAAAAATTCTTGAAAAATGTGAAAAAAAACAGGGGGTCACAGTGGTGTTCTCCCTTAAATCCATAGATATTACTGTTGAACTCGCGTCCACCTTTTTTTTTCATATTTAAACGTTCTACTTGCTGAAAATAAAGAAAGTTTCCTCATTTTAAAAATGATGAGTTACGCACACGTTGAGACTCTTTTCATTATCGTCTTTGTCGATTTATTAGATTTGGCATCAACCGGGCAGAGCGTGATTTGGGTTTTACGAGATGTTCTCTTAAACTTATCTGAATCATCGGTCCTGAACATTCTACAAAAACGATGCGGCGTTGAATGATATTTCGAAGTATATTTAATGGGGAAAAGTACAATTCGTTGGAATTCTGCGAGATTAACATTCGTTTTGTTTTCGTTTTTAATTTAAAAAAACGTCAGACCTTAAGGATATCTAACGGAGATTCGACGGGTCGAGCGAAAATGCACAGAGATTTAGACAATTTTAATTTAACATTCCGCGCCTAAAGGTGGATGAAAGTGAATTATTTTAGAAATTTCGCCTACGCCGTTCTCAAAGAATTCAGATTAAACATTTGCCATTTAACATAGGTCCTTATGGCACTTCGTGTTCCCGCTAATATAACTCAAGAAATTCGGAGGTAGAAAACAATGTACAAATATCGTACGGAGGACACTTTTCTTGTTGTTGTTCACTATTACCAACAATAATTTTCCCATTTTCTCCGTGCAAATCATGTGAATTTCATTGACGAAACAAATTTTCTATTTCTTCCCTCTTCGCTTTCTAAAGATTAACGCCACGATCATCGCACCGACGTATTTCGGTGCACGCCACGGACTCGAGACGCTCGCTCAACTGATAGTGTACAATGATCTTCGAAATGAGATACAAGTGGTACGCGATGCCTACATTATCGACGCTCCCGTTTATCCGTATCGTGGAATTCTCCTCGACACCTCGCGCAACTTTATCGACAAGGCATCGATACTGCGAACGATCGAGGCAATGGGAATGTCCAAGATGAATACGTTCCATTGGCACATAACCGATTCTCACAGTTTCCCGTACGTCAGTAGAACGTGGCCAAAATTTTCGCATTACGGCGCCTACAGTCCTCAGAAAATTTACACCGCTGAGGATATCATGGAAATCATTGATTTCGGTCTTGTAAATGGGGTTCGCGTCCTACCGGAATTCGACGCACCGGCGCACGTTGGCGAGGGTTGGCAATGGGTCGGTAACAACGCGACAGTTTGCTTCGGCGCCAATCCGTGGATGCAGTATTGCGTGGAGCCACCTTGTGGCCAATTGAATCCGTCGAGCGACAGAGTATACGAAATTCTCGAAGGAATTTACAAGGACATGGTGAACGACTTCAAGCCTGATATTTTTCACATGGGTGGCGATGAGGTTAACGTAAATTGTTGGAAGAGCGCTAAGGTCATTACCGATTGGATGATCAACAGAGGATGGAATACCACCGATTCGAGCTTCTACGAACTTTGGAACATGTTCCAAGAGCGAGCTTACGAGAAACTTAAAATTGCGAACGCCGGTAAAGACATACCGGTCGTTCTGTGGACCAGCGAACTGACGAGCGAGGAAAATATTCATCATTTGGATTCTAAGAAGTACATAATTCAGATATGGACGACCGGAACTGATCCCACAATCGGAAGGCTTGCCCGTAACAACTTTAAGATGATCTTCTCCAACTACGACGCTTTGTATTTCGACTGCGGGTAAGTTTGATTATTTATCTTTGGTTCGGCATTATCGAAAAGAATTGCCGAGAACGATCGAAATGAAAACTACCGAAAGCATCGATCAGTCAACTGTTCGTAACTGCATCGATGTTCGTCAGAACCAAATTCGCCCGCCGTTGGGAAAAGAAAATATGGCGCCAGGGTACCAATATGGCGTCGAATAGTAGACTCTGTTGCTCGCTCTGCGCTTGCGCGTTCATGTCATCAAACTTTACAAATACTTCTTTCTTCGACGTTCTTACTGTCTTACGCGTAAAATGACATTGAATAACCGCCAGGTGGCGAACGCCCGATTTCACTTTTCAATTGGAAGAAGACTCAGTAGTCTCATTGGTAGGTCCCGGTGGTTTTGAGTGAAAGAATCCATTCCAGGCATTATAAAATTACAACAGACGAATCGCGTATGTTAACAGTATTTTAATAAATTTGTTGTTAAGAAAAAAATGTCTAAATTAACTAATGAACAAATCTTATGTGAATGGAATGTAATTCAATAATATCGGTTCTCACTTTATACCATTTTTTGGCATCCTGCAAAATACCGTCCATTTCGGAATATTGACGAAACTCAAATAAAGAGAAAAATTAAAGAATTAATTTATATTCATCAAAAAATTTAACGGAGATCGATCCATCAAGAGGTAGACAACTATTTCGCCAAATATATATTCATATGACATGGATACGAAATAGTTTATATTTATCACGCTCGGTCACAGTTAGAATGTTTAAAATCCGATTCAAATAAACGGTATATTTATTCATTATATTCATTGAAGTTGACGGGATTAATAACTCTTGCATTATTACAAATAATAAATATGTGTAACGCAATGAAAATCGTTAGTGGGTCAAAGACAACCGCGAGAGCCAATCGCGGGGTTTTTAGGTTGTGTCTATCATCAGAATAAGATCGTAACGCCTCTGGTGGCTGCTACAGAAATTAAAAACGATTTCGTTAACGGATCGCCCTTCACCACTGAAATTTGAGGGAGTTTTCAGACCTGTATACAAGATCGCGATTGACCTCTCATGCCAAAAATGCACTATGATTCCAGTTCCTCCCCTATAAAAAAGACGAAATATTTCGAAATTCAATTTTTTTTTAAACCCAACTAGCGGGAGGATGTCGAAGTCTCGACAGTCAAAATTCCGACAGTCAAACACCCGACACGGCCTATCGCGCGTGTACCGACTGTTTTTGGTACGTTTACAGCCGCGAGATGGCAATAACGGTTAAAGCGCAAACACATCGCGGTTAGGCAATGAACGTAGTTCCAAGTGTTCGGGTTCTCAATAAAACCGAGGGACGCGACTGACTAGCAAATTATTTAATCAAATAATACACCTGGGTTCCTTTTGGCTATATCGGAGCGAGAAAAAGTTGAATAACATAAACAACTGTTTTTGGTTGAATTTCTTATAAACAATTTATTAAGAAAATCAGGAATAAATAGTATTATGATTATTGTTGGGTTTCGTTTAAAAATTTGTACCTCTGTTCCCTGAAGATTTTACGATCATTACACAAAAATTAACTTTTTTTTACCTAATAATAAAAACAACGACAATAAAAACAATTATTTCAATTTATTTTGACAGTTTATTTGTCCATTCGCCATTTGTTCATTAAACGAAACCCAACAATTATCATAATAGTAATTATTCCTCGTTTTTGAAATAAATTGTTTATAAGAAATTCAACCAACAACACTTCTTTATGTTATTCAACTTTTTCTCGCTCCAATATAGCCAAAAGGAACCCACGTGTATTATCCGGTCAAATCTTTGCGACGAAATGTATTAATAATAATAACAATGACAATAAAAACAATTATTTCAATTTATTTGGACAGTTTATTTATTCATTCTCCATTTGTTCATTAAACGAAACCCAACAACAATCATAATACTATTTATTCCTGGTTTTCTTAATAAATTGTTTATAAGAAATTAGACCAACAACACTTCTTTATGTTATTCAACTTTTTCTCGCTCCAATATAGCCAAAAGGAACCCACGTGT
Source organism: Oxytorus armatus (assembly GCA_958009045.1). Taxonomy (NCBI): domain Eukaryota; kingdom Metazoa; phylum Arthropoda; class Insecta; order Hymenoptera; family Ichneumonidae; genus Oxytorus; species Oxytorus armatus. The sequence goes on from OY253755.1 coordinate 14,616,817, forward strand.
ATTATCCGTTCAAATCTTTGCCACGAAATGTATTAAGGCCTTACATACGTCCAGCGGTACCGAAAACGTACCAAAAGAAAAACTGTTTTTAGGAGGGATAGAAATAGAAATTGATAAAAAAATTCTTACACATTGTTTATTACTGTGTTAAGTTTGTAAAAGAATTTATTTCAATTTTTTTTTTCAAAAATTACAACATGAAAAATCACATTTTTTGAAGCACTGTAAAAGAAAAATTGCTCCACGGTCGGCAGTATTTCTTCCTCAAATGTTGACGGATCTGCAAGATGTAAAGAAATTCTTGTAAAATAAGGTAGTAGTTATAGTTGTCGAGCCGGATTTTTGAAATTCGAAAAATTCAACAATTTACGGTAATTTTAAAAAAAATTTTAAGTTTGTGTCAAAAAAGTCACACTTTAATTGTTTTTATAAAATTTTCTAATTATAATTTTAAAAATCCGGCTCGACAGACTATAGAAAAAACAATTCCGGATGTTTGAAAAAAAAAATCATCAAAAAATATTAAAAACCGTACGAGTTATCATGCCGACCGTGTCAGAAAAAGTAGTTTTGAGAAAAACGCGTTTAAAGTTTCAAGCGCGTTTCGCTCGAAGTCGCGCGCGGCTGGAGCAAGAACTTTATGCATTTTTTTAATTTATTTAGTTAACTTACGTCTAATCTCCCATTCCAGCTTCATATTGTACGCCTTCCTTGTCAGTAAAAAATTGTTGTTGTTTATTTTTTTCTAATCGACGAATTGTTCTGGCCTCTTTTGTTTTTGTCCTTTCGTCGGGCAGTCACATTATCTACAATAACTTTTGAACTATGGGGAATTTTTACAATCAGCTTACACAGAATCACGCCTAAGACTATAAGGAATAATAATCTGTAAACAAAAAAAAATCGATTTTTTGAAAATTCTCGACGTATGTAAGGCCTTAATAATAATAACAACGACAATGAAAACAATTATTTCAATTTATTTGGACAATTTATTTATTCATTTACCATTCGTGCATTAAACAATTAACGGCAATAATCGTAATACTATTTATTCTTGGTTTTGTTAACAAATTGTTTATAAGAAATTCAACCAAAACCAGTTGTTTATGTTATTCAACTTTTTCTCGCTCCGATATAGCCAAAAGGAACCCACGTGTATTATTTGATTAAATAATTTGCTAGTCAGTCACGTCCCTCGGTTTTATTGAGAACCCCAACACTTGGAACTACGTTCATTGCCTAACCGCGATGTGTTTGCGCTTTAACCGTTATTGCCATCTCGCGGCTGTACACGTACCAAAAAAACAGTCGGTACACGCGCGATAGGCCGTGTCGGGAGTTTGACTGTCGGCACTTTGAAATCCTCCCAACTAGCTCGTCATTATGATTGGCAGTCGATACTGCAGATCGCACGAGCGTGGACAACGAACTGAACTTGAAAAAACAGCGGGCGTCACCTGTACACCGATTTTAGTTATCATAAAAGAGACTTGTCGCATATCCTTCGGATAAAAATCTATCGTTCTCAGTACGTAATGCAGATTTCCACTGCATTTTTTTGCAGTTTCGGTGCTTGGGTCGGCGAAGGAAATAACTGGTGCTCACCGTACAAAGGCTGGCAGAAAGTCTACGACAACTCGCCATTGAACATCATCAAGAGTCAAGGATTCGGCGAAGCCAAAAAACATTTAATACTCGGTGAGTAATGGAAAATTCAATTAATGATTGAGTTCAGTGAAATAATCCAATGGGATGTGATTAAAATGATTCTATTTCACGGGACGGGACATTCCATAATCAGAACTTGATATGTTTTACTACTCGTTCGGGGGAATAGCTCGGTCTCACGATTAAAAATTCCCGGAAAATTGTACATTAGTTTCGCAAATTGTCCCGAGCCTGACAGACACATTTTTCCTTCAATCTCATCTTGAATATTGAAATTTTCATTTTTATTTCGAAATGAACGGTCGCAACAAATACCTCCATTTGAATTAACATCATTTGTCATTTGATCATCAGCCTCTGTCACACTTAACTTGTTATACAATTTAATTATCATATCTACTCGCCTCTAAGTTGAGTGACATCGTGGAAATGTGGAAAGTTTGATAAAAAAAAAAATTTTCACACATTTGGGCATAAAATTACTGAACAGATATGTGCACTTCAATGACAGATGATTGAGTTAAGGGTGAAGATCACTGTGACCCACTGTTTTTTTTCACATTTTTCAAGAATTTTTTTTTGTTGGAAAAAAAAGAGATATTCGAAAAACTTTTTTGGGTTTTGTTCCTTGATTATTATTGTATCAAAAAACATTTTTTTCACATTGTTCACGCCGCATGGTGGCGCTGGGGAAGCTCTCGCGTCAGGTGCTGTCATCTCCGCGGCACGCAGCAGAACTCTCTTCAACGTCGATCTGAAAAAAAATACCGAGTGTTTTCGTCAATAATATGATATTTTGAAGAGAAGTACATAGGGATTTGGAAAAATATTGTATTAAAAAAAATAGGCACGCCTTTGAAGTTAAAGTTAATTTCAAAGGCGTGCCTATTTTTTTCAAAACAATATTTTTCCAAATCCCTATGTACTTCTCTTCAAAATATCATATTATTGACGAACACACTCGGTATTTTTTTTCAGATCGACGTTGAAGAGAGTTCTGCTGCGTGCCGCGGAGATGACAGCACCTAACGCGAGAGTTTCCTCAGCGCCACCATGCGGCGTGAAAAATGTGAAAAAAATGTTTTTTGATACATTAATAAACAAGGAACAAAACCCAAAAAAATGTTCCGAATATCTCTTTTTTTTCCCAAAAAAAAAATTCTTGAAAAATATGAAAAAAAACAGGGGGTCAAAGTGGTGTTCACCCTTAAAAGATATACTTCACGTTCCCTATGACATTTGGATTGATAAATTCGTAATGATGACTAATCGTGTCGATTGGGCAGGCGGTGAGGCTACTCTGTGGTCAGAACAGGTCGATAGTACCTCGGTGGACTCGCGACTGTGGCCACGATCAGCCGCACTTGCCGAAAGATTGTGGGCAGAGCCTCAATCATCCTGGATTCACGCTGAGCAAAGAATGCTGAGACATCGCGAAAGAATGGTCCAGCGTGGAATTCTCGCTGATAGCCTCGAGCCTGAATGGTGTTTGCAGAATCAAGGTGGATGCTACAGCTAAAGTGAGCCAGATTCAGAGGGACCATTTTTATCTCAGGGACACTTAGCGAGAGAGCTGTGAAATTTACATTATTGTTTTTTTTTCATTCGTATCCTTTGTAATACCTACAATAAAGTTCAAACATTCTTGACATGTCGATGGAAATTAAAAAAATGAATCCTTTCTCAACTAAACATCTAATACGAAACTCGAGGGAACAGAGGATTTTTTTTAGTAAAAACATCATTCAATGGATGACCATTACAATGTGGATACATTGACCTTAAAATCTTTCCCAACGCCATGTACTGCTTTCCGCACTCCAAGTTCCGATGATTTAGTAAGTTTTCGATGTGACATGACAAAAGAGTCGACACCGCGGCGCGATCTTTGAGCTTTCCAGGCTCTCCGGACCTCGGCTCGTACCTCGGCGTTTAGCAGGCAATACAGAAATGCAACGAAACAGCCCTGAAATAATGACTCACTTATTGCGAAAGTTTTAATATTCGAATTATGGTATACGTGTATTAGGTGTGTTTCAGGTGAACCAAACATTCGTTTCAGTACAACAAAGAAGGGCCAGGTATCACGATGGTTGTAGGCATTTTATATTAAAACTCGTACAGCAATATTCTTGAAGTTATTGTCTTATTAATCTCCTGGCCTTTAACGCTATAATTGCTATTGTAAAACTTACGGCAATTTAGTGAAAGCTAAACCTTACGGTGAAAATTTAACAATAAATAAAAAAGAATGTGTAGGTCACGTGCAAAAAAGAATGGGTAAACGTCTGCGTGATCTAGTAAATAGAACTGTAGAAAATAAAGTTGTAAAAACCGGAAAAAATGCTGGTAAAAGAAGGCAAAGTAAGTTACTCGGCGGCGAAGGAAGGCTCACTGGAAGAGTCATTGATAATTTGAGTCGATACTACGGAGCAGCAATCAGACATAATTGTGATTCGCTGGAAGGATTGAAAAATGCAATCTGGGCAACGTTCTACCACCAGCAGTCAACAGACGATAAGCCTCGACACCATAAGTGCATGAGCGGTGAGAACTCGTGGTGTTCATATCAAAAAGCTTTGGCCACAACAGTAGTGGAAAATTTCAAACATGACTACACTCCACTTCCACAAGATGTCATAGAAGCGATCAAATCGATTTATGAAGATTTTAGTAAAGACGAACTTCTAGAAAGGTGTCTTGGAGGCTTTACTCAAAATGCCAACGAAAGTTTGAACCAGCTGTTTTGGAGAATTGCACCGAAAAAAATTATCTGGCAGCAGACAAATTGTTGAATTTCCATCTTATGTAGCTGCATTCACTTTCAATGAAGGTGCTGGTGCTTTTATAACTTTTCTGTCTGACATGAACGTCAGCGTCGGCCCAAGCGCTCATGATTATGATTATGAAGATTTTAGTAAAGACGAACTTCTAGAAAGGTGCCTTGGAGGCTTTACTCAAAATGCCAACGAAAGTTTGAACCAGCTGTTTTGGAGAATTGCACCGAAAAAAATGATCTGGCAGCGGACAAATTGTTGAATTTGCATCTTATGTAGCTGCATTAACTTTCAATGAAGGTGCTGGTGCTTTTATAACAGGGCCGAGATTCAAGCTGAGCAGCAGAGCAAAGAAGCCAGAATAAAACGAAGACTTGAGAGAAAAGAGACTGAAGACATCGACAATGCCGCAGGAAGTCTGTTGTATGGAGCTGGAATCGATGATTCTGTGTAAGTTGGAAAAAAAAAATCTTTTTTCTTCACTTTTTCACTTCACAAACTTTAGACGCGTTTTTCTCAGAACTACTTTTTCAAAGTCCGTGTTCACTGCCATTTAAAAACTACTTGACCGATTCATTTCAAACTTTGTACACATTTTCTACATATAAAATACCTCCCCCCAACGTTTAGTTAAATTTTTTTTTTTTTACATTAAGGGTGTTTTCCACCCACAAAATGGCGGAATTTTTCGTGGAAAATAACAGTTCACACTTTAGATGGCCGCGAAAAATTTTTAAATGAAAAAAAAAAAATTATCAGAGAACGTTGGGGGGAAGATTTGATTATAACTTGACTAAATTTTCATGGTTTTTCATTTTCAGATAATTTCCGGCCGAGTTGTAGTGAACACCGCAAATTGTTTTTTCTTTTCCAAGACGTTCTGGGGGAAACTCTGTTACGGGCTTATGCTTCAATATTTCTGCATGAAAAAATTACACAACATTGTCAAAAGTATGCTCAATAATGTACAAAAGGTTCGAATGAAATTGCTCAATCCATATTTGAAAAAAAAAATCGCAGAAAAAGTGTTTTTTTTAACGCTGAAACCCTTACCACTTCCTTAAGAACGTTTGCGGCGAAAATATACAGTACGCTCCCGCGCTGGGCCACTTTCCCGCTGGTCACGCGCAACAACCTATCCCTATAGCGGATACATACATGACGCTCCCGCGGTGAGCCACTTTTTCGCCGCGGTCATACGCAATAATCTATTCCTACAACGAATATATACCAGACACTCCCGCGTTAGGCCACTTTTCAGCCGGCACACTTCGCCATCATCCGTCTCTATTGATGCCTCCTGAAATATGTCACGTTTCATGACTCATCGGAATCATGGCAATTTCGCTCAAATTCGAATTCCCTTCGACCAGTATTTGTGTCCATTTATTATCCCAATAATCCGAATGTCATTGAACAGGGGTTTTTGTCTGTTTCTCGATTCGACTCCCGGTTATCGCGTTCTTGCGCCATTTTCCCAACACCTTTCGTACTCCAGGGACCCTAGCCAACCCATTCGATTGGATTTTCATTGTTTTTACGCGTACTCACCCAATAGTGGTTGCTTTCAACTATAACAATTCCAACCGGTCCAGTATGAACTCGTGTCGGTAATACGCCTCGTGACATTAATCTATCGAAACATTTCTATCGAATTTTACCCAAAAATTGTAAAATACGGTGGTATTTTGCGGAAAAAAAAATAGAAAATATAACGAAAGATAAAAGTGATGCTCCGAAACTTCTATATGTATAAAATGTGTGTACCAGGTACGCGCTAATGTCAGCAAAAAATGTTCACCTGAAACGAAGCGAAAAGCTGATCGCAGAACAGCCAGATAAGTTCCACAAGATGATCCTTGTGATACGATAAGCCAAGAAACAGCGTGTAGTGAGCTCCGAAAAGTGGTACCAGGACGAGAGTGGATTTGGCCCATCGACTGCGGTAAGTATCGATCATGTATTATTAATAACAATTTTTTTTTCACATGGATATCGATGACTACCATGAAATTTGTAATTGGAATATATATAAAAATTCTTAACATATCGTATAAAGACTTTTCATTGCGTCATACCCAATTACATTTACCATTAAAATTAAATCTGCTCACCCGTACTGCATCTTCTTACGTTGAAGATGTACCGAGGTCTTCATCTTGACGAGAAGCACTCGAACAATGTTGAGGAAGAGAACAAAGTTGCACTGAAATAAGGATGAAACGGCAGTAGAAACATTTCTTCTCTTCGACCCATAATCCCTGTGTTATCGGTGAGCACAAGATCGAGTTATGGCGAAATTTTAAGTCATTTGAGAAACGGATTTAGAATGTGGTCGCGAGTTCGAACCGCATTGGGACTTCAATTTAACGACGGCAAACCGGAGTTCGATTCTCAGTCGACAACAATGGAACTTTGTGATTTTTTTGGTATGCCAATTTCTCATGTTTCCCGGGCATCCAACTGGGGCAAATCCTGCCCGGCTGGGCCGCGTACTATTGAGACGTGTGAATTTGTCGCGGTGCAGAGTTGTGCCGTGTTCTGTTCATGTGTATTAGGGTGGTTCTTAATTTGGTGATGTTGGAAATTCTTTGGTATTGTTCCTCAAAAGTAATCAACATATTTAGAAGAAAAATTGGGCGCAAGCGGAACTTTGTCCAATAATACTAACCCACCCCACCGAGCTGTCGAATTTTTATATGAAAAAATGCATGCATTCAAAATGTTGTTAACAAAATTGTTTATTATTTCAAAACTATTTATGATAAAAAAAATTTTATATTACGTTTTTGTAGGAAATATAATGCTCTACAAAAAAGGTATCCTGTGAAATTCTCGTGAATCTAATATTTATCACGTAATTAGCAAAAAACTGTCATCATTTATTTCAAAAGTCGATCATTATGGTCAAAACAGGAGTTTGACGTCGAATAGCTGCAATTTATTTTTCGTATGTATATAAGATTATGAAGAAATACGTAGCGCACTCAACAATGAAATGTAAACGATATTCAAATTTTCAATTTTATCAATTTTATTGTGAATTATAATGAATGATGTCATATATTTTTAAAATCAACTTACAATAGTGAATGACATCGGTTGGAGCAAAGTTGCTTTGATAATATCAGGATATTTTTTTTTATATTCTTCAATTATTTGTACAATGAATTGTTTCTGATCTTCGTCATAAGTGAGACGATCATTGTACTCTGTAATAAGTTTCAGTCCTCTTTCTGCAACATCGTTAAACACTTTAATTCCTTTAACTATTTTTAAGCCTTGTAAATAATTTTCATTAGAAATCCACTCGCTCACATCGTTATCAAAAAATGAGGAGTTGATTTCAAATCTTTCGAAAAAAGCCATCGATTTGGAACTGATAAAGAAATCAATGTCCTTATCGATCAAAGAAGAAAAATTTATCATGAATGATAATAAAATTGATAAAATTGAAAATTAAAAAATCGTTCACATACTGTTATTGAGTGCACTACGTATCTCTTCATATTTCTAATTGCATATGAAGGATACATTGCAGTTTTTCGACGTCAAACTCCTGTTTTGGCCATAATGATGGACTTTTGGAATAAATGATGACAGTTTTTCGCTAATAACGTGATAAATATTAGATTCACAAGAATTTTACAAGATACCTTTTTTGTAGAGCATTAAATTTCCTATAAAAACACAATATACAATTTTTTTATCATGAATAGTTTTGAAATAATAAACAATTTTCTTAACAAAATGTTGAATGCATGCATTTTTTCATATAAAAATTCGACAGCTCGGTGGGGTGGGTTAGAATTATTGGACAAAGTTCCGCTGGCGCCCAATTTTTTTTCTGGATATGTTGATTACTTTCAAGGAACAATACCAAAGAATTTCCAACATCACCAATTTAAGAACCACCCTATTATCAAAAAACATTTTCTTCACATTTTTCACGCCGCATGGTGGCGCTGGGGAAGCTCTCGCGTCAGGTGCTGTCATCTCCGCGGCACGCAGCAGAACTCTCTTCAACGTCGATCTGAAAAAAAATACCGAGTGTTTTCGTTAATAATATGATATTTTGAAGAGAAGTACACAGGGATTTGGAAAAATATTGTTTTAAAAAAAATAGGCACGCCTTTGTAATTAACTGTAATTTCAAAGGCGTGCCTATTTTTTTTTAAACAATATTTTTCTAAATCCCTGTGTAATTCTCTTCAAAATATCATATTATTAACGAAAACACTCGGTATTTTTTTTCAGATCGACGTTGAAGAGAGTTCTGCTGCGTGCCGCGGAGATGACAGCACCTGACGCGAGAGCTTCCCCAGCGGCATGAAAAATGTGAAAAAATGTTTTTTGATACATTAATAAACAAGGAACAAAACCCAACAAAATTTTTCGAATATCTCTTTTTTTTCCCACAATAAAAAATTCTTGAAAAATGTGAAAAAAAAACAGGGGGTCACAGTGGTGTTCTCCGTTAAGAACCACCCAAATACTTAAAAATAATCAAGCCATTTGAAAATTTGGAATATCAAAAGAAAATTCACAAGAGTCTTTACCTAAAAGGATGAACGTTTAGAATCTTACCAAAATAGAAAGCATTATTGGTATTCGAATAATGAGGAAGAGCGAGGGATTGTTGTGTGTCGTCCAGCAAAGTGTATCCTCCATTATCACTCGTATTACGATCCAAACGAATACAACTAGAGCTGGCATACCTATTCCAAAAAGGTTGCAACGTCATACATAGTCGCGATTGCTTTTAACTTCGTTAGCGGTTACTTACCCCAGCCTAACAGGACATACAGAGTTATGGCTGATGTGTCGCCACATAGAGCTAGGAACACGAGGTTATGAAGATATAGTCCTTCCATTAGGATCCAGGCGTAGTTGGCGACAATAAAGTATTGCCAGAGACTCGTGATAGCTTTGCACACCCATATCTGCGATAAATTAAAATGTCACGAGAGAAAAGCATGGATTAGCTCCCAATTTGAGTTGTCCGACGACAAAAAAATGATTGAGAACGGGCTCCAGGCTGCAAAACTTCTCGACTTTGTTCGAGCTTTAATGTCCCCAAAAATATTCCGTGCTGATCAACAAACAAAATAACGTTTGGGGTATGTTTTTATTTTTTGCTATTCAGACCAAAAGGAAGGCATCAGAAACCAATGGAGTGATGTTTGGACCACAGGTAGATAATGAGAAAAAAAAGATCAGTATCCAGTTCAGGTTATTCGCGTATCTGCTTTGATGCCTGGAAACCCGCCCCCCCCCCCTTCATAATGAAACTCGCGGTTATTACGTTGCGCTCTTTGATAAAAGTGCTCCTCCCATCCACCGTCACGACGTCCCAAGCGAGCCCTATGCCATCAACGAACAACCAATCTTTCAACAGCGCCATGAAAGCTCTCATAATGAAAGAAGCGAACAGATGCATGTGCAGACGATTTCGAGGATTCCTCAGTTTCCTGTAAAGGCGTACATAACAAATGGCGTGGAATTGGATTCGTTATTAACGTCATTGGATGTGAAGAGGCGCGGCAGTGTCTCGACACCAAATAATTCATCAAACGAAGAAGTTTTTAACAACACCCTGCCGCAGTCTCTATAAACACTAAGTTTACCATACATAGAATCATAATATTTATACTTTTACCTGAGCAAAGAGAAAAGAACCATGGCGATGACAAGTGCCGTGAACGAAGTCGCGTAACCAATTTGTGAGATCGTTTTTATGATCGGTAGCCATTTCTAAGGGTTCACGAATGAGAGGTGATATATTGGAAATTCCGGAAAATATAACTGATTGGCATGTAGTATCTTACGGTCAATAGCATAGAGTTGCTCGTTTTTTCGTACTCGAAGTGCGATATCTTGAGATCGGTGACCGCCGTCACGTAGTGTCCTGCCGGTGGGGTGCAGAGGGTGTAATTGCTCCACGTGACTTCCTCTTCGTTTCTGTACCACTGACCATTCGCCAAACAAGTTTTGGTCGCCGTGGCGTTACGTGGATTCCTGTAACCAAGAATATATTGTGGCGGACATGCGAGTGAAGCTGTACCAGATGCTAGTTGTCGAGGCCAGCACAAAATCCCATCGAAAGACGGCGGACATCGTAAATACGTGAAATTTCCTCGGGTATCTGAAATGAAGACAACTTTTTTTAACAAGTGTCTGCAAAGTACACGCCGACAAGTGTCTGTGCGAGTGTCTATGTTATAACAAGCGTAAGTAGCACCGTTAGTGACGTTGTTAGTGACGGCAATGATGACAGTTCTAACTACAGCATTAGTGTTAGTATTAGCGTCGGTATTAGTATTAGTATTGGTATTGGTATTGGTATTGGTATTGGTATTGGTATTGGTATTGGTATTGGTATTGGTATTGGTATTGGTATTGGTATTGGTATTGGTATTGGTATTGGTATTAGTATTAGTATTAGTATTAGTATTAGTATTAGCATTAGCATTAGCATTAGCATTAGCATTATCATTAGCATTAGCATTAGCATTAGCATTAGCATTAGCATTAGCATTAGCATTAGCATTAGCATTAGCATTAGCATTAGCATTAGCATTAGCATTAGCATTAGCATTAGCATTAGCATTAGCATTAGCATTAGCATTAGCATTAGTATTAGTATTAGTATTAGTATTAGTATTAGTATTAGTATTAGTATTAGTATTAGTATTAGTATTAGTATTAGTATTAGTATTAGTATTAGTATTAGTATTAGTATTAGTATTAGTATTAGTATTAGTATTAGTATTAGTATTAGTATTAGTATTAGTATTAGTATTAGTATTAGTATTAGTATTAGTATTAGTATTAGTATTAGTATTAGTATTAGTATTAGTATTAGTATTAGTATTAGTATTAGTATTAGTATTAGTATTAGTATTAGTATTAGTATTAGTATTAGTATTAGTATTAGTATTAGTATTAGTATTCGTATTCGTATTCGTATTCGTATTAGTATTAGTATTAGCATTAGCATTAGCATTAGCATTAGCATTAGCATTAGCATTAGCATTAGCATTAGCATTAGCATTAGCATTAGCATTAGCATTAGCATTAGCATTAGCACTAGCATTAGCATTAGCATTAGCATTAGAATTAGCATTAGTATTAGTATTAGTATTAGCATTAGCATTAGCATTAGCATTATCATTAGCATTAGTATTAGCATTAGCATTAGCATTAGCATTAGCATTAGCATTAGCATTAGTATTAGTATTAGTATTAGTTCCGGTATTAGTTTTAGTGTTAGTGTTACTCACGTTCGTTAAACAGCTGCTCACAGTGGTTCTTCTGATTCTGCAGAAAACGTTCGACTTCCGACGCTTCCATCGTGGAAAAGACGCAAGTGACCCGGGCTTACAATGTTATCCTATGTTAGTTTTAGAACTAATTTATAAACACATACTTCACACATATTTCGTGCGAGGCCGGTACAATACAGCTATTTGACGAAAATATGCCCGTTCATAACGGGGATTTTGTTTTTGTCTCCGTCGCGAGATGACTCTTTGACCCGATTCGATAAGATGTCTCAGTTAGAATTTCAGTATTATGAATATCGTATCATTCGGATATCCCTGTCTGCATCGCTGTACTTTGTTTTCTTAATTTTCAACTTGTCACACCGTTACACCTCGTTATTCCACTTCTTAGCATTGAGACTCATGGTCAATCTCGATAATTCGTAATTATTATTAAATACTAAAACTTTTTGCAAGATTTTCGCTCGAAATTACCCGACTATATGGCCGCGAAAAACGAAATATCGTTGAAATATCCAAGGTTTGAATATTTCAAGGGTGTAATTTGCGATTACGAATATTCACGAAGTACAATTCGTAATTCCGTATGATTTGAAAAAAATATGACACCCTTTCATCCCCGTATTTCGATGAAAACTCGCAAATCACACACTTTGTTAAAAATACTACTTTTATACTTTCTTCTGTTTTTGTTGTTGTTGCGCCGAATATATAGTGACGCAAAAATGGAAATTAGCCCGTCAGCCACCATGTATATTTTTACTTGACAATTATTGTGTCTAATGGTGTTTTGCAATAAATCGCTGAACGCGAGTCGACATTCTCGACAGACAGACGAGCTTGATCGTCGCACGATCCGACAGCTTCTGAATCAGTGCGTCTCCGCACATCTCGTCATATCCCATATCTTCAGTTCTTTGGCGTTTTCCATGTAACGCGCAAGCGTCGTTAATCCCTGTTGACCCCGACGGATTCCCGGTCTTTATGAATTTTTACATATTCATTGAGAGATTTAAAAAAATAAAAACGATGGAAATTAGAAACTTGCCCATTGCTTCCTCATTATTTTATACCCCGCACAAATTCCCCTCCATGACCAAAAGTTAGTTCTTTGAGGTAGTAGTCTGGTAACTTAAGCCGATTTTCATGTCTTTTTTGGAGGGCGTTTTTTTGTACGAAAATAAAAATGAATCATTTTGGATATTTAGGATGTTTTTATTTACATATTAAAGATACAAAAAAAAAAATTTGCGACAAAATTTAATAGTTTATTATTATTATTATTAATCGAAGTTGGCACCTCGAAAAAAAAGCGCGTGGGTGGCCCCGGTGATTTTGGCTCTTGATGTTATCTGAAATCAAAAATTCTTGATAATTCTTGATCTATAGACATGTCATTCTGGTCGGAACTACCGAGAAATTTTTTTACCCCTAACTTTTTATTTTACAACCCCTTCTTTGCTAAAATAAAAGAACTTTTTTTTCCAAAGTTCGCCATTTTGTTATTTATCGATGAAATCCAACTTCAGTAGTTCCAACCAGAATGACATGTCTACAGATTAAGAATTATCAAGAATTTTTGATTTCAGATAACATCAAAAGCCAAAATCACCGGGGCCACCCACGCGCTTTTTTTTCGAGGTGCCAACTTTGATCAATAATAATAATAATAATAAACTATAAAATTTTTTCAAACCAATTTTTTTTTGTATCTTTAATATGTAAATAAAAACATCCTAAATATCCAAAACGATTCATTTTTATTTTCCTACAAAAAAACGCCCTCCAAAAAAGACATGCAAATCGGCTTAAGTTACCAGACTACTACCTTAATTTTCGCTTCCTCATAGAAGAAACTTTTTACGGGAGATATTATAATGAGGAAGCGACGTGCAAGTTTCTAATATTCATTTTCTTTTTTAATGAATTTGATCCAAGGTACCATGGGTTGCAAACTTTTAGGATTTTTCCATTTTCATTTTGGAAAATTTACCAAAACTAGAGGAATTCAATGATTTTCCAAAATATACAAACTTCCAAATATTACAATTTTTTTTGTGGTGTAAATCGGTACCCAAATAAATGTGACAACCCTTTACGACCATTATTATCGGTAGTTATCCATTTCGATAAAAATCCGTCCCATTCCCCCACCGCACTCGTCGTGAATTAAATTTTTTTTCTCTGAAAATGATGAAACTTCGTTTCAACGACAAAATTTTTTTTTCTCAGCACTCTATCATTTGGCAATTATCGTTAATTTATTTGAGTAAGAGAAGAAATATGTTTCGGTACTCATATACTTAAAGTGTCATCAATTTTATTAGATTGTCGTACGGAAAAAAGTAACCTCGCTCGGAAGAGCATTAGGGTAAACTACTCCGTGAATTATTGTTTATTTTCTTTTTTTACAAGAACGTAAAACACGACGTTATGTACCAATCGATCTGTCAAGTGGCAATTCGAACGAGTATGTGCATAGTACACATCAATCATAAACGATTGGCGAACATAGGGCCAGTTTTATTTTCGCTACACATTACCCTTTCCCCCCGTCTAGGAAGACGTCAATATAAATGCCGAGGGGAGGAGGATATATGGAGTAAAGTTTCTCGGTCGTTAAGATAGTAGTCTGGTAACTTAAGCCGATTTTCATGTCTTTTTTAGAGGGCGTTCTTTTGTAGGAAAATAAAAATGAATCGTTTTGAATATTTAGGATGTTTTTATTTACATATTAGAGATACCAAAAAAAATTTTTTTGAAAAAATTTAATAGTTTATTATTATTATTATTATTGATCGAAGTTGGCACCTCGAAAAAAAAGCGCGTGGGTGGCCCCGGTGATTTTGGCTCTTGATGTTATCTGAAATAAAAAATTCTTGATAATTCTTAATCTATAGACATGTCATTTTGGTCGGAACTACTGAAGTTAAATTTCATGGATAAATAACAAAATGGCGGACTTTGGAAAAAAAAGTTTTTTTCCAAATATTCAAAAATCCATGAAATTTAACTTCAGTAGTTCCGACCAGAATGACATGTCTATAGATTAAGAATTATCAAGAATTTTTTATTTCAGATAACATCAAGAGCCAAAATCACCGGGGCCACCCACGCGCTTTTTTTTCGAGGTGCCAACTCTTTGAAAAAAAAAGTTTTTTTTTCCAAAGTCCGCCATTTTGTTATTTATCCATGAAATTTAACTTCAGTAGTTCCGACCAGAATGACATGTCTATAGATTCAGAATTATCAAGAATTTTTTATTTCCGATAACATCAAGAGCCAAAATCACCGGGGCCACCCACGCGCTTTTTTTTCGAGATGCCAACTTCGATCAATAATAATAATAATAATAAACTATTAAATTTGTTAAAAAAATTTTTTTTTTAATCTTTAATATGTAAATAAAAACATCCTAAATATCCAAAACGATTCATTTTTATTTTCCTACGAAAAAACGCCCTCCAAAAAAGACATGAAAATCGGCTTAAGTTACCAGACTACTACCTTGGAAAAATTCTGATTATTATATATTTATATTTTAGCGTTCACCCGATCGTGTATGTACATTGTTTCGTTATTAAACTGACCATTATGGGCATTCTAATGAAATTACAAAATATAATTTCTTTTTCTATTTATTAATGTGTTTACGTTACGAAGGCACGAAGTGCGTTGTCCAAATCTAATCAATGGTAATGAATACGAAGTATTTCCTTCCCTGTTATTGATTCTTGCAAGGTTCTCAGGCCGTATATAAGGAAGAAAGAGACGCGGAATTGGACGCACAGATAAGAACTAAGGAAATAACCGTAAAGTTCTTGCAGTTCTTGCAATTATAAATGTTTTTCATTTTTTTTTAATTGACCAAGATAACCGTGTGCGAAATCCTGGCGTTTTTACTTCCTCGTAGGTGAAGCTTTGTTTTTCGTGATAAAAGAAATTGTTTACTTCACAATGTCAATGTGTTTAAAACGTGTCGAAACATTGAAAAATCACATTTTTTTTTAATGTTCGTGCGTGTGCCTGTGTGCGTTTGTGTGTTTTTGTGCGTGACAGTCTCAAAAAATTCAATTTGTCATATCTTGAGAACGACTCGACCGATTTCTTGTAAACTTTGCACGGATTTATGGCAGCGTATCTTCATTGTTTGCTGCTATTTTCGCGGGAATTACTTGAGAGTCAGAGATGTGACGGCAGTTCGAAATTTTCGAAAAATCTTAGTGATCGCTCTAATTTTCGTTATTTTTCATCTATCGAGCCGAAACTTTTTGCATAAAAGGATCATGGGACAAGGATGTTCGATATTGAATTTTGCGAAAATCGCTCGAGCGGTTGAGATTTTATAAATTTTTTCATTTTCAACGAAACGTTTGAGGATAATTTGAGATAGTAATCTGTTAACTTAAGCCGATTTTCATGTCTCTTTTGGAGGGCGTTTTTTTGTAGGAAAATAAAAATGAATCGTTTTGGATATTTAGGATGTTTTTATTTACATATTAAAGATACAAAAAAAAATTTTTTTGAAAAAATTTAATAGTTTATTATTATTATTATTATTGATCGTAGTTGGCAGCTCGAAAAAAAAGCGCGTGGGTGGCCCCGGCGATTTTGGCTCTTGATGTTATCTGAAATCAAAAATTCTTGATAATTCTTAATCTATAGACGTGTCATTCTGGTCGGAACTACTGAAGTTAAATTTCATGGATAAATAACAAAATGGAAAAGGACATATTTTTCCAAAGTCCGCCATTTTGTTATTTATCCATGGAATTTAACTTCAGTAGTTCCGACCAGAATGACATGTCTATAGATTGAGAATTATCAAGAATTTTTGATTTCAGATAACATCAAGAGCCAAAATCACCGGGGCCACCCACGCGCTTTTTTTTCGAGGTGCCAACTTCGATCAATGATAATAATAATAATAAACTATTAAAATTTTTCAAACAAATTTTTTTTTGTATCCTTAATATGTAAATAAAAACATCCTAAATATTCAAAACGATTCATTTTTATTTTCCTACAAAAAAACGCCCCCCAAAAAAGACATGAAAATCGAAATAAATCACCAGACTACTACCTTAATTGCTAAAGGTTTGACATCTCGAATACGTTTTTTCTCTCTTGAATGATATTGCTGAAGGATGATCGGTAGAGAATTTTGCATGGATCGGTGACGGGGCTGAGATTTTATTCATTCTTTAATTTAACAATGTTTATATTTTGTAAGAAATTGTATGTTTTTCGAACTTTCTTAAATTTTCAACTATAGAGGTGGCACTTGGTATTAAAATAAGTTTGTGTACATCAGGTTCGACGTTGAGTTTTGTAAACAAATTTTTTTAATTCTAAGGGGTGGTTACTAAAACTCTTTGTTACGTTTTTTTTTGTTTAAATAGTGACACTTGGTTTTTCGTTAGCTGTGTCACTGCAGGCACTTCGATAACGTCATAATGTTTCAATTCAGAATTGTATGTTTTTCGAACTTTCTTAAATTTTCAACTATAGAGGTGGCACTTGGTATAAAAATAAGTTTGTGTACATCAGGTTCGACGTTGAGTTTGAAATAAATTGGTAAAGTGCTTCGGGATTGTAAACAAATTTTTTTTAATTCTAAGGGGTGGTTACTAAAACTCTTTGTTACGATTTTTTCTTGTTTAAATAGTGACACTTGGTTTTTTCGTTAGCTGTGTCACTGCAGCCACTTCGATAACGTCGAAGTGTTTCAATTCAGAATTAACATCGTGACGTCGTGTACATCAGGTTCGACGTTGAGTTTGAAATAAATTGGTAAAGTGCTTCGGGATTGTAAACAAATTTTGTTTAATTCCAAGGGGTGGTTACTAAAACTCTTTGTTACGTTTTTTTTGTTTAAATAGTGACACTTGGTTTTTCGTTAGCTGTGTCACTGCAGGCACTTCGATAACGTCATAATGTTTCAATTCAGAATTGTATGTTTTTCGAACTTTCTTAAATTTTCAACTATAGAGGTGGCACTTGGTATAAAAATAAGTTTGTGTACATCAGGTTCGACGTTGAGTTTGAAATAAATTGGTAAAGTGCTTCGGGATTGTAAACAAATTTTTTTTAATTCTAAGGGGTGGTTACTAAAACTCTCTGTTACGATTTTTTCTTGTTTAAATAGTGACACTTGGTTTTTTCGTTAGCTGTGTCACTGCAGCCACTTCGATAACATCGAAGTGTTTCAATTCAGAATTAACATCGTAGCAATCTTCAGATAATAATTTCCATGAAAATCTATTTGTTTTTTCGCTGATGATATTAATTCAGCTGTTTTGCAATTTTGACATTTCAGTATATTGAATTCGTAATGAGAGCGATCACAAAAACCAGATACCAATTGTAATAGTGATTATCGAAAAAATAAAATAAATAAATGGAGGAGTCACATTGTGTGCGGATGAGACGACATCTAGGCAAACCAGATTGCGGTACGACCGTGATTGGGAAATTGACGTATATCTTTATTTTAAATTAAATATCGATATTGTTATGTGTACATTTATTTCTCACGAAAAAAATTATATACAGCATGGAAACACGAAGTTGCGGACGAACGACGTTCGAAATGGTACATCGGCGGTTTACGGCGTGACATAGAAAATTATTGCGAGACTACAACACTTCATGGTTTCCGGTACATCACTTCCGACAAAGTGACGCTTTCCGGAAAGTTGATATGGCTGACGGTGAGTAGATAGAATTTTATTTCACCGGGAACACGTACTACCCTATCACCGGAACGGCGAAAAGAATTTATTGAAACTTTCATGATCGTCTGTAGTAAAAATTGAACAGACGTCGCCGATTTCGCTGATTTTCGAAGGTACTTTTCTAGACGCGATTAAAAAAGAGTGACGCATTTATTGACAAACATTTTTTTTTACAGATCATTTATGCACATGGTTAAGTATATGTAAAAAAAAAAAAAATTCAGAAATATTAACAAATGGCGGAGATATAAGATAATAAAGCACTGTATTGTTTTTTTGCGCGCGCGTTGATGGTGAAAGTTCTGGGCATCGATGTGGGTGTGTGAAAGAAAAAATTAACATATTTATAATTACATAATGAATGTATCTTCAGTGTGAACCAACAATATTATTAAAAAAAAAATTATTATTATAAAAATTCGAAACTTAAAATTTTATTACTCAATTTTCCGTCGGTATTTTATTTTTTATATTTTTTTGTGTCATTGAAATTTTTGTCTCTGTGATTCACACGATAGGTAACGATACTGAGAATGTGTTGTAAAAATTTCAAAGCGATCCGAACCTTCGTTCGACAGTTAGAACTTTCACAAGGTTCAAAAAAGTGAATCGTGGAAAAACGGCTTTGAAGTTGGCGGTCGGGCGCGCCGCGCGGTATCTATTATAAATGCATTATTACCTTATTTCATTCCAATTTTTGGAATTTTTCAATTCTGCAAAGCTCAAAATATTCCTAACCGTTCAGGCTAATGGAATTAAAAATAAAAGAAAAATGAAACATTTTTCGTGTATGTAAGGCCTTAAAGTACTATTAATTAATTTACGTGAATATTAGTTGAGTCAAGATAGGTTGATTAAGATAAGTTTAATTGCTGTGATCGAGTTAGCTTAATGTTGAATGCAATAATTGGTTAACTTGATGTAACTTCAGTTCGGTTAACGAAAATTAACTTAACATAAGGTAATTCAACGTAAATTAATTTCGTTGAAATTAAGTTAGGTTAACGTGACCTACGTTATATGAACTTGGGTTCGGTTAACTTAAGTTACATTGTCGCCCGTTGAATTAATTTACCTCAGCTAATTTGACTTCGTAGTCAACTTCTTGTAATTTCACTTTGGTTAACTTACCTTCCGTGTGAGTTAATTTCCGTTACTGTAACTTCCGTTAAGTACACTTCCATTGACTTAACTTTTATGGAGTCAACTTTCGTTGAGTTAACTTTCATTGACTTCACTTTTATTGAGCGATCTTCCGTTGAGTTAACTTTCATCGACTTAACTTTTATCGAGTGAACTTCCGTTAAGTTAACTTTCATTGACCTAACTTTTATTGAGTGAACTTTCGTTAACTTAACTTTCATTGACCTGACTTTTATTGAGTGAACTTCCGTTAAGTTAACTTTCATCGGGCGAAATCCCGTCATATTAACTTCGATTAAAGTTCACTTACGTTAAGTTCACCTCCGTTAAGTTCACGTCCGTTAACTTCACCTCCGTTAAGTTAACTTCGGGCAAATTTACAACAGTCCACTAAGCTTCCGTTGAATTAACTATTGTCAATTTATATTCCGTTGAATTAACTCCCGTTGAGCTAATTTCCGTTGAATTAACTCCCGTTGAGGTAATTTCCGTTGAATTAACTCCCGTTGAGGTAATTTCCGTTGAATTAACTCCCGTTGAGGTAATTTTCGTTGAATTAACTCCCGTTGAGGTAATTTCCGTTGAATTAACTCCCGTTGAGGTAATTTCCGTTGAATTAACTCCCGTTGAGTTAATTTCTATTGCATTGGCTTTCTGTAACTCGATTTCGTTTCAATTGAATTTTGGTCACTCAATTTCCGTGAAGTCGACTTTCCTTAAATCAATTTCCTTCGCATTGAGTTTCGTTAACTCACCTTCCGTTGCATTGAATTCCGTTAACTCAACCGTCGTTGAATTGACTATCGTTAACTCAGCACGAGTTGAATTGATTTTCGTTAACTGAATTTCCGTTCAATTGACTTCCGTTAACTCAATTTCCTTTGAATTGACTTTCGTTGAGTCAACTTCAGTTGAACTGATTTTCGTTAACACAATTTCCGTCGAATTAAATTTCGTTAACTCAATTTCCTTTGAATTGAATTTTGTTAAGTCAACTTCCGTTGAATTGACTTCGGTTAACTTAACTGTCGTTGAACTGACTTTCGTTAATTCAACTTTAGTTGAATTGATTTTCGTTAACTCAACTTCAGTTCAATTGAGTTTCGTTAACATAATTTTCGTTGAAATGATTTTCGTTAACTCAATTTCCTTTGAATTAAGTTTCGTTAACTCAATTTCCTTTGAATTAAGTTTCGTTAACTCAATTTCCTTTGAATTAAGTTTCGTTAACTCAACTTCCATTGAATTGACTGTTGCTAACTCAATTTCCAATATCAATAGATAAATACTGCAGCTTTGACTTGTAAAAATCTAGGCTGCTGTAAAATATACCATGATGCTTTTGTAGCAATAATCTGCAATATTTTTCTGCATACTTATGAACACATCCCCCGCCCCCGGCCTTACTATGTGCACTTGGAACAGGGCGCACGTCTCGCAAGAGAGTCTTCAGTTTTCTTCCTATAATCTGTTTGGCCTTTACAATATATCACACATTATTTCGGTCTTCCAGATTTGTCTAATAAGCTCCACTCTAAGTATATATTTGATGTTCACCGTTTGGAACAAATACATGATGACACCCGCAGCAATTCGTGTCGAGTCGACCGCTCACCCCATTTGGGGACTTAGATTTCCCGCAGTAACGATTTGTAATTTTAACAAAATTTATAAACCACGGGCCGATCAAATAGCGGAACAACTGTGAGTCACTTGCGATTCCATCCTTTTGACATGTGCGACACACGTATTGATAAAAAACGAGAATATATTTATTTTTTTTTTCAGAAAGATTTACGGTATGAACGACACGGAGATCGAAAGTTTGTTCGACGCATTGCCTATATTGATAAACGCCCAGCAGTGTCATACAAATTTTGAGCGTAGTATAAGAGTCATGGGTCGCATCGGATTTGGGCCGGAATCATTTATGTATCAGGTAACGCCAATCATCGTACAAATTACGATTTTTATGAGCTTCTTACGATTTTTTTTTGTGTACTTTTCGGTGAAACGCCATTCCGTTAATTTTGCCGATGCAGTAACAAATGAATGCTCGTTAGTTAGGGTTTTTATCCGTCCAGAACGTAATGTTCAAGATTTTTGGTATTACGCTATAGAATAATAATTATCTCCATTTTTGTTTTAAACTTCTTCCTTTTTAGCTGAAAATGTACATTCCTATTTTGAATTTCAATACTTTCTCGTCTTCCCGATAGAGGTCTCCGTAATTACTTGACCAAATTTCAAATCATTCGGTGTTCGATTGCTTAGAAATGGCGTTTGACTGAAAACCTCAATGCATCTCTGCCGGTAAAATGAAGAGTCGGTAAAATAGAACTCTCACAAACTGTCTTGACTTTTGTGCTTTAAGTTGATGCAGCCCTGCGACAAGTTGATGGTGAAATGTATCTGGCTAGGTATCGAATATGATTGTAGGAAGATTTTCAAGACGGTGAAAACGTATCGAGGGTTTTGTTGCTCTTTCAATTATCACGTCCTCATGGGAGAATTTCCATTGTAAGCAGCATATTCAATGTGCTTAATGCCATTTTTTTCACGTCCAATTTCATTTTCCGTTTCTTTTGACAATTTAATTTGAATGTAATTGTATTTTTCGTCACGTCGAACAGTACAGGTTACAACAAGATGCCTGAAGATCCGTCGAATGTCTCAGCGCAACCGGGTGTTTACGAACCTTTGGTGAGATGTTTATTGAATTATCACTATTTTAAATAGAAAAGTGAGGCCAAGGTCTTATTTGAACCACAGTGGTGATCCATTTTTTTTTTTTTTTAGTAAAAAGAAAATATTTAACAAAAAATGAGAAACAGCAGTTGTTTTTTATTTTGGAGATTTTTCAATGAGGCTCCGAGTAATCGTCGTCGAAACAGGCGGGCTTTGCAAAATGGAAAAAGTACATTTCGAAAAATATGGACAAGTTCTCGAAAAGACATCTTTCGCCTCTTTTTTCGAATAAAAAAAAAAAAAAACTTAAAACAAGACAAATGAAGCGGTCAGCTTATTCTGAACTACGGATTAACAATTTTTGCTTCCTCATAGCGGATGCTTGGTGATGATGAATAACATTTTTTTGAATTTTCAATGTCTTACGTGTTTAAAATGTGCCCATATGTCGGAAAATTTAGAACAATTGTCTGGCAGTATGTGTGTGTGTGGGGAACGATTAGACTTAGCGCTGCAATTTGGCACATAAGAAAAGCAGCACGTCCGCTTTATTGACGGCAATTTTCATAGAAATTTATCAAGTAAGTCGAATTTTATGGCTGTTGAAAATTTTCGAAAAATGTCTGTACGCGCTCTAGCTTCCGCAAATTTTGAGATATCGGGCTTATTTTTTTTATACAAATGGAGTATCGTTAAGGAACGGCTCGTATTAAATTTGGCGAATATTAGCTAAGCCGTTCAGATTATCTAAAATTTTGAATTTTCCGAAAATTGCTTGTCGTCGCTGTAACTGCGGCAAAATTTGATATATCGTAATCATGGTTTTTACATGAATAGAGTATCATTCAAGAACGACAGATACGAAATTTAGCGAAAAATGGTGGAACGGTTCGGGTACTACAAAATTTTGAATTTTCCAAAAATCGTTGCTGGCAGCTCCAGCTTCCGCAAACTCTGAGATATCGGACGGAAATTTCTTATATGAATAGAATATTATTAAATGTGCATTGTTACTTCGAGATTCAACTACGGCTACGGGCCAAGAATATTAATTAAGAATTGTTGCAGCGCGAAAATCGATGAAACCGTTTAAAATTTATGAAATTTTGAACTTTTCCAAAAATCTGCGGTTTTAACGTCGACAGATTTCAATAGATCGCATTAAAACTTTGAAGATGAATGGGATATAATTAAATGCCGGTTATTATTGAATTTAGCGAGATATGTTGAAAAAGCTCCGATTTCATGAAAGTTAACATTTTTCTGAACTCTGATGAAATTGAAAATCTCTCGTAGAGGGGACTTTGTCCTTCGAGCGTTGCGTGGAATTTCCAGGAAACAGCTTATAAATTTCAACTTGTTCCTTTTTCATTGTAGATGGTGCCCGGAGCTGGACATGATTCTAGCCTTTCCGTAGTGATAGACGTGGAAAAGGACACTTACCGTGCGTCAATACGTAAATACTTTGGGGCGGAAATTTTAATACACGATCCCATAATTTATCCGGAAATCAATATACGATCTGTCATCGTTCAGCCAAGTCAGGATATGTCCGTGCTCGTCAAAGGTAGTCCCTCAAGCAATAACATTAACAAAGATCAATTTTACTTTTCCTGATTTTTATGCCTCATAGAGGATGATTTTTTTTTCATGAAAAAATGTTCTTTTTTTTTCGGTAATTGATGCCAATGTGCTTCTGTGTGTGTGTGTGTGTGTGTGTGTGTGTGCTGAATTAACACTTAGGTTTGTTCGTAAGTACTTTTAAGTTTGTATTCAAGTAATTATATTTGTTCTTGAGTACACATATACTTGGCCTTTTACTTAAATCCCTACTTAAGTGCTTGAGTTTATTTGAGTTTGTACTCAAGTGGGTAGTCAAATTCAGACTTAAGTACACATGTAATTAGTTTTGGACTTATCTTTATACTTAAGTACTTGAGTTTGTACTCAAATTTGTACTCACGTTTGTACTCAGGTCTGTACCCAAATCTGCCCTCAAGTCTGTACTCAAGTCTGTACGCAAGCCTGTACTTGAGCATGTACTCAAGTCTGTGCGCAAGTATGTACTCGAGCCTGTATTCAAGTTTGTACTCAAGTTTGTACCCAACTCTGTACTTCATTCGGTAATTATGTCTGTACTCAAGCCTGTACTCAAGTCGGTACTCAAGCCTGTACTCAAGCCTGTACTCAAGCCTGTACTCAAGCCTGTACTCAAGTCTGTACTCAAGTCTGTACTCAAGTCTATACTTAAGCCTACACTTAAGCCTGTACTTAAGCCTGTACTTAAGTCAGCAAGCAAACTCATGTTCGAACTTGATTTAGGGCTGAACTCCGAACGTTGAACATCGAATATCATTTAAAAATCATCTTATTACTTGAACTCATATTGTAATTACAATTAACTTGAACTTCAAGTATTATTCATAATTAATTCTTGATTTATTACTAAAGTTCGAGCTTGAGTCTGTGCTGTAATTTAGTCCGTTGGTTCAAATTAATTATATACTTCAGCGTTAACCGAATTTAAGACGTCGTAACTTGTTACTCGAGTGTAAACTTGATTTCGCATTAACAACTCTATCTTAAACAAGTTTATAACTTTACAGATTTCTATTTTCTCATACGATCCACTCCAATTTTTTGTTTTACTAAAACAAAAAATTGGACTATTAACATTGGGTTATGATTAATAGGTAATATGATCGTGAGTGACCAATGTATTCGTGCGCTCAGTTTGGATCAGCGCAAATGCTGGTTCGAAGATGAAATTAAATTGAATTCGAGTACGGAGTACAGCTACGAGTCTTGCGTAACCGAATGCAGAATGGAATACATCTTCGCTCATTGCGAATGTGTGCCATTTTACTATCCGAGCACAAGTAAGTCGAACGACGCTCGTAAAAATTGCTAATTTCAGTCCGAATTCTATTCTCCCTTATAAACTAAATTCGATTTCCGCAAAAGAAAAAAAAATTGCGCAACGAAATTTTGCACATATTTATCAGCAGATTTAGTCTTTTTTTTTTATTTTTCTTAGTGTACACGGTATCGCGATATTACTAAAAATGTTACTTATCCGCGAATGTATTTTCCCAATTTAACAAGCTATTAAGAACAAAAGTTGAAATTGCTGTTTATAAAATGGTGTGATGAAAATATTCGATTTTGGACAAAGATCAATAAAAATAAAAATTTTAAAAACTTTTCACACAATGAAAAAAATACTTGATTATTTTGGTATTTAGTTTGGCGAGGGGTAAGGACATATTCTGAATTTTTTTTATAGTAACGATTCCCTATAACGATTTTCTTTTCAGTGGAAAGAGTGCGATTTTGTGGACTTTCGGATGCTGAATGCCTATGGAGTTACAAAGGTAAAACAAATTTAATTTGAACATTTAATTTATTTTAACCCTCACAAACTTTGTCACGAGCAAAAGACTCGCGCAATTCCGTTATATTTGTTTTAACAAAAAGAAAAAGGTTTTCTCTCGCGACTCGAGACTCCGTACGACGTGCCCGACGACCAAAATGCGAACGATTCGGCATCGACATTACTGAACGGGAGATGTCGTAACCGATGTATCTCACAATGTAGCGAGGCATCCTATACTTTGGCAACGGAAAGCGCTTACTTCACGGTCGACAACGATGTCCGAAGTCAATGGGACAATGGGTAAAAAAAAATGTTTAAATGTCTATTTTCAAAAATGTCTCATTTTAAATACAATATACTCTCGCGCTAGGCCACATGTCGGAACGAGAAAAGCGGGAAAGTGGCATGAACCCCCTCTATTGGATTAAGTCATTGACGACGGAGTTGGGCACAATGAGTTTGTTTACGCGGACCTTTGCTCACGTTCAGGGCCGATTGTTCCACCTTTCCGTAAAATTTATTCGAGGATTAACCGATGCTAAAGTACAGCGTTATTCGTCGTGAGAAATTTTTCCGAGACGTAGAACAACCGGCCGTAAGAGTAAGAGGTGTGTAAGAGGTTAGGTTTAGGCAAGCCATAATTCTGCTATGGCGCTAGCGGCGTTATGAAAATGTCACGTAAACGCCATCTGTTGATTCTCCGTGTAACTATAGGTGCGCGCTTGACGGTTTACGTGACTGGCGTATCTCAACCTGCAATTAGCGTGAGCTAAAGTCTGCGTGAACAAACTCATTGTCTGTTTTGTACGAGCCGATTCAATATTTCATGCCCGACGTTTCTTCATGACGCGACCGCCTCGCACGCTCATTATAGACATAAAAACAACTTTTCGAACAATGGATAACGAATAGTTTTGACTATTTTATAGAGCTTGGACTTTTCCGGGTATCCGGATACTCGAGTGATTAGGGTTTCACGGATCCGACGATTCAAAACCGTATATCTCGATAACTCGATGATATCCGGGTAATAACGGATTCGGGTATGCGAATAATTTCGGGGTATCCGGGTAACCGGGTACTCGGATAATAACGGATAATATCGGGCAATTACCGCCGATAATTGATGCCGAAAATGCTGAAAAAAAATTGTTCAATTTACACATTTTCTGAGGCACGCGTAGATGTTGCCAAGAACAACGTTTGCGAAGTACATTTATTAGACGAATAATAAATCATTACCGGAATATTGAGAAACCGGGATTATATCGGTGTTTATGTCCGATCATTTAGTTGACCATTTTTTATTTTTACCGACTGATATCAATATTAAACAAATTAGATTATCATTATAACGAAGATTCTTGGAAAGAATCTTGCAGGCGTATTTACTGTCATTACCAAACTATTTCTTTACTGTAATTCCCATCCGACAAAAACTACAATTTCAAACAAAACATTCTTGTGCAGATTAAAAAAGCAATGACACAATCTTCTATACAATGTTAGGGAAACACATGATCATTTCATAAGAACTTAATCAACGTTGACCTGCACTATTTGCATCTTTAATATTATTTTTTCATCACGATTTATTATTATTTAATAAATATCCTTAGTTTCTGAAATGTATATTTGCTTTATGGGCGTGTGTGCAGTTTTTATGAACTTTAGAGTTGGAGAGAAAATATTAGAATGTGAAGAAGCAGATCTCGGCTATTCTTAATATGGGCAGGCAAGAAATTGTGATCGTAACAGCAGATTCTAAACAATTGTGGGAGTCGCATGTAAAATGTTTTCCCGAGTAAATACACAATTATTATAAATTGGAAAACCGTGACGTCCGATTCGTCAACACTATGTTTTCATTTTTACACAATTTTTTAAAATCTGCTGTTACGATCACAATTTCTTGCCTGCGCATATTAAGAATAGCCGAGATCCGCTTCTTCACATTCTATATTTTCTCTCCAACTCTAAAGTTCATAAAAACTGCACACACGCCCATAAAGCAAATATACATTTCAGAAACTAAGGATATTTATTAAATGATAAAAAATCGTGATGAAAAAATAATATTAAAGATGCAAATAGTGCAGGTCAATGTTGATTAAGTTCTTATGAAATGATCATGTGTTTCCCTAACATTGTATAGAAGATTATGTCATTGCTTTTTTAATGTACACAAGAATGTTTTATTGAAATTGTAGTTTTGGTCGGATGTGAATTACAGTAAAGAAATAGTTTGGTAATAATAGTAAATACGCCTGCAAGATTCTTTTCAAGAATCTTCGTTATAATGATAATCTAATTTGTTTAATATTGATATCAGTCGGTAAAAATAAAAAATGGTCAACTAAATGATCGGACATGAACACCGATATAATCCCGGTTTCTCAATCTTCCGGTAATGATTTATTATTCGTCTTCGCAAACATTGTTCTTGGCAACATCTACGCATGCCTCACAAATTGTGTAAATTGAACAATTGTTTTCAGCATTTTCGGCATCAATTATCGGCGGTAATTGCCCGATATTATCCGCTATTATCCGAGTACCCGGTTACCCGGATACCCCGAAACTATCCGCATACCCGAATCCGTTATTACCCGGATATTATCGAGTTATCGAGATATACGGATTTGAAGCGTGGGATCCGTGAAACCCGAATTACTCGGGTATCCGGATACCCGGAAAAGTTCAAGCTCTACTTTGAACAGAGCAAATTTGATACAAGTTATTTTCCAATTTATTTCAATGGTAACTATTAACGCCCTATATTTCGGCTTATTTGATGACCAGACTAATACAATATCATTATCTTTTTTACGCCGGTGGTCCTGTTTGAGCCTGTACGCGAAAAATCGGGTAATTACCCCGACATTATTCGTTATTACCCGGTTACCCGGATCCGTGATTATTCGGATATCCGGATACCCGGATACTCGGGTACTCGAATACCCGGATACCCGGATATTCGGGTATTCGAATCTGAAATGTTGGATCCGATTTCCCGGATACCCGGATACTCGGGTACTCGAATACCCGGATACCCGGATACTCGGGTACTCGAATACCCGGATATTCGGGTATTCGAATCTGAAAGGTTGGATCCGATTTCCCGGATACCCGGATACTCGGGTACTCGAATACCCGGATACCCGGATACTCGGGTATTCGAATCTGAAATGTTGGATCCGATTTCCCGGATACCCGGATATTCGGGTATTCGAATCTGAAATGTTGGATCCGATTTCCCGGATACCCGGATATTCGGGTATTCGAATCTGAAATGTTGGATCCGATTTCCCGGATACCCGGATACTTTCGGGTATCCGGCTAACCCGGATAAAAGTAACAGCCCTACTATTTTAAGACATGCCAAACGTAAAACAAATCGCAATGGGGGAAGAGGCTGAACGGTCATCGGCGGCAACGTGATTCCGCATACCGACCGGTATACCTTTGTACGCTTTATATGCTATGCATGAGCGGCTCTCCTCTGCGCATGTCGGTCGATCGATATGTCGGTATAATAGGAAATGTACTTGTCTCGAGTCGGTACCGTGACTGTTGTTAAGCGTAGCTACGGAAACGGGCTAGTAATGGGTGAAGGTAGCTGGGAGCCATCCGAGGAGAAGTGGCCTAGCGCGAGGGACCTAGCGCCGGGCGTGCACTGTACATGCGAAATCTCAAATTTCACACATTTTTTACGTCTGATTGCCTTCTTTCTTCTTCTGACATTTCAAGATATATGTTTTCGTTTATTTCGAATAAAATTAATTTTTGCCAATCAATTACAAGGAAAATTTGCGAATGAAAATTTTCAAATATAGTGTTCGAAAAATTAAATTTTTCTCAACTCTGCTATATTAAGGTTTGGGTTTTTTAAAGTAATGACTTAAAGATCATTTCAAGCCAATTCGACAACATATACTGAAAATTTGATCCTGATATTTTTGAGTTCGAATACACCAAAAAGAGATGTTGCGTTTGACGAACAAAATGATATCGCGTAGAGCCATTGAATTTTCGAAAAAAAACCGTTCGCTTAGTATATGTTGAAATTTTCCAAAAATCCGCAGTTTCTGGATAATATCTCGGGGAATTTTCTTAAATTCATATCACGTTAATTACGTATCGGAGGTGAAGTTATTATTCGACTTTTTTTTCTGCGGAATTAACTCGAGTTTACGATGAAAAAGCAGAAACTAGTAGCGATAAAGTAAAACGTGAAAATTTTCGAAAATGACATTTCTCTTCGCGCTTAAATGGAAAAAATACCTTCGTCAAACTTTTTTCGTAGTATCATAAGACGCTATATAATAAAAGTCAATCACAAACATCGATGTGAGTTGTGTTTCAGTGAAAGGTACATTAAATTTTTCAAAATATCAAAATAACTGCAAAAGAGGACGGAAAAATGTTTTTGAACCCAATTTACGATAGCCCGAATCACTGGCTTTAGAATGGGCGATGTATAAAATTTGTAGCTCAATCCAATTCATAGATATTAGCTCAATAAGACTTTTTTTTATTTAATTCGATAATTCCAGAAAGAATAATTTTTTTCATAAAGCAGTTATGAACAAAACTTTGTTTCTGGTGAACGACAACATGCACTGACATTTTATGTATAACCGATGGAGACAAAGTTGAGAGAGAATAGACAACATTCAGACAAAAATTTGTGGCGGTTCCCATATACAAAACCACTAACCTAAATATCCAAAACAAATAACGAACGAAAACATCGAACAGAAACATTCAACCTAATATTACAACCCGAACATTCTGACCAAACATTCGACCCAAACATTCACCGAAAACATCCAATCCAAAGGTAGGGTAGCATGTTCCCCAAATTAATCGTCGCCAAAAAAGTAACTAGACCGAAAAATCCCTCGACTATTGACCCGCAATGCTACTAGGTGGCGCGGTAAACGCATTCTCATATAGGGTAGCATGTTCCCCAAATTCATCGTCCCCAAAAAAGTAACTGGACCGAAAAATCCCTTGACTATTGACCCGCAATGCTGCTAGATGGCGCGGTAAACGTATTCTCATATCTACTCGCCCGAATGCCGGAGTTCGAGGACTGAGCAGTACCAGGGGTGTTAGTTGAAGTTTGCCGGTTTTACCAGTAGATGTCGCTAGCAATATGTATACATTTCTATGATTTGGCATGTATGTCATTTTTTTCTATTGACATTAACCTACAAAAATACGCAAGTCACATTCCGCCAAAATAATAGCGTCATATTTGTTTACGTCAGTGAATATGTCGAGTTTCGTTCCAAGTAAATCGTATTTGCGGCATTCGTTGCTTTTCTTATTTTATCAAGAGAAAAAAGCAGCTGAAGCTCACCGGTTGCTGGTAGAAACTTATGGTGAACATGCTCCAGTGATTAGAACATGTGAGACATGGTTTCGTCAATTTAAAAGTGGAGATTTCGATTTGACAGACAATGAACATCCTGGTGCAGCGAAAAAGTTCGAAGACGAGGAATTGCAGGCGTTATTGGATGTTGATCCAACCCAATCGCAACAAAAATTGGCAGAAACACTAAATGTGACTCGAGGAGCAATTTGCCAACGTTTAAAAGCCATGGGAAAGATCCAAAAGTATGGAAAATGGGTGCCACACCAGCTGAACGAATGACAAATGGAAAATCGAAAAACCGTTTGTGAAATGCTGCTTCAACGATTCGAAAGGAAATCTTATCTGCATCGAATTGTCACGGGGGACGAAAAGTGGATTTATTTTGAGAACCCCAAGCGAAAAAAATTATGGCTTTCACCTGGTGAAGCCGGCCGATCGACTGCAAGGCCAAATCGCTTTGGCCATAAGACAATGCTCCGTATTTGGTGGGACCAGTGTGGTGTGGTGTACTACGAGTTGTTAAAACCTGGTGAAACGGTGAACAAGGATCGCTGACGACAACAAATGATCAATTTGAATTATGCGTTGATCGAAAAACGGCCGGAATGGGCCCGAAGACATGGCAAAGTTAGCTTGCAACATGACAACGCGCCGTCTCATACCGCTAAACTGGTGAAAGACACATTAAAAACACTTAATTGGAAAATATTATCACACCCGCCGTACTCTCCAGACCTCGCCCCGTCCGACTATCACCTTTTCGCATCGATGGGACACTCCCTTGCAGAGCAGTGCTTCGCTAATTTTGAAGAAGTCGAAAAATGGCTCGTCGAATGGTTTACTTCGAAAGAGAAAAATTTTTTTTCGGATGGTATCCATAATTTGCCTGAGAGATGGGCGAAAAGTGTAGAAACCAATGGTCAATACTTTGAATAAATTTTTTTTGAGATTCCTCTAAAAATTAAGTGTTTTCTTTATCGAAAAAACCGGCAAATTTCAACTAACACCCCTGGTAGATACGTTGCTCTTATGATCAGACAACCGCCTTTTTTATTATGCCATAATAACAATTATTAATTATTAATTATTAATTATTAATTATTAATTATTAATTATTAATTATTAATTATTAATTGTTAATTATTAATTATTAATTATTAATTATTAATTATTAATTGTTAATTGTTAATTGTTAATTGTTAATTGTTAATTGTTAATTGTTAATTGTTAATTATTAATTGTTAATTATTAATTGTTAATTGTTAATTATTAATCATTAATTATTAATTATTAATTATTAATTATTAATTATTAATTGTTAATTATTAATTGTTAATTGTTAATTGTTAATTGTTAATTGTTAATTATTAATTATTAATTGTTAATTGTTAATTGTTAATTGTTAATTGTTAATTGTTAATTGTTAATTGTTAATTGTTAATTGTTAATTGTTAATTGTTAATTGTTAATTGTTAATTGTTAATTGTTAATTGTTAATTGTTAATTGTTAATTGTTAATTGTTAATTGTTAATTGTTAATTGTTAATTGTTAATTGTTAATTGTTAATTGTTAATTGTTAATTGTTAATTGTTAATTGTTAATTGTTAATTGTTAATTGTTAATTATTAATTGTTGATTATTAATTATTAATTATTAATTATTAATTATTAATTATTAATTATTAATTATTAATTATTAATTATTAATTATTAATTATTAATTATTAATTATTAATTATTAATTATTAATTATTAATTATTAATTATTAATTATTAATTATTAATTATTAATTATTAATTATTAATTATTAATTATTAATTATTAATTATTAATTATTAATTTAGTCACTTCTAGTTACTTTTTTGGGGACGATGAATTTGGGGAACATGCTACCCTACCAATCCAAACATTCAACGCAAAAAACCTAACCCATGTGCTGTATTTTACCCCACTTTCCCTAATTCTTGTGAAACAGTCGCAGCGGCAGCGGCGAGATATTTGTGTAATATATATTTTTTTAAATTCAGACCCTCATCGATCTCCAAAGGCTCCAACAAGATAGGTGTTACGGTATATTTTCCCGATATAACGTGCTTCAAATATCGCAGAGAAATGATAATGACATGGGAGAATCTTCTTGGTAAGTAATAAAATTGTCGAAAAAACCACTTAAACTAAACACCTGAAAAATAGGTGGAGAAGAGAGGCGTCATTACTTCTTTTTGACTATTGTTACCTCACTACTCGTACGAGAGAAATAGAGAAATACTTGCTGACACATTTTTCTCAGAGGCGGCTTAATCGAATGGGAATAAAATAGTGGGAATGTTCTTAACAATGAATTCTTAAAAAAGAAAAACAGTTGTCTATGTTATTCAACTTTTTCTCACTCCGATATAGCCAAAAGGAACCCACGTGTATTATTTGATTTAATAATTTGCTAGTCAGTCACGTCACTCGGTTTTATTGAGAACCCCCAACACTTGGAACTACGTTCATTGCCTAACCGCGATGTGTTTGCGCTTTAACCGTTATTGCCATCTCGCGGCTGTACACATACCAAAAACAGTCGGTACACGCGCGATAGGCCGTGTCGGGAGTTTGACTGTCGGTATTTTGACTGTCGGTACTTTGACATTCTCCCGAGTTTCTGTTTGACTAAAAATTTCAATGCCTTCTGTCGGTACAATACAATTGGTAAAACAGATCTTTCACATGCTCTTAGCAGTGAATAACTGGCGAAAGATTCGAGCTATCGGGCTAAAACTTTCAACACAAACATACCATCATCAAATGCTGTTCGCTATTAAATTTCGAGACAATCGATCGAGGAGTTCGGAATTTATGAAATTTTGAATTTTTCGAAAAAACGCTATAGCCCGTTAGTTAAGTCTTTAGTTTGGGCAATTTTTTTCGGTCTATCGGGTAAAAACTTTCTGACATCAATTGCCTACCAGAGGAGGGATATTTGGCGATGAATTTCGAGAAAAATCGTTAGAAGCATTCTATGTTTATGATGTTGTAAATTTTTTCGGATAATGCATTTAAAATCAAGAAAATCTCACAGTTACGAGTTAAGGTAAATGGTAAAAGGTGTTTTCTCATGATTTTTGCGCGTACACGATGCCTCCTCTATGAGAAAAAAATTGAAGAAGCCTCTTGCCCATGGCGGTGAATTTGCGAAAGGTTAAAAATGATAAGAGCGCAATATGCAAGTTTCAATTCGCATCATGATTTTTTTTGTACGTCCCACTATTTCCACGATTTTCAATATTATGTACAACATTAAAAAAATGAATCACGTACTGTCTAAATTATGTACATTCGTGTGAAAAAAAATACCCACTTTAGATATAACAATTTGCCGAACAAAAAAAAAACAACGGGTGTTTAACTTTTAATATATTTTCGTTCTTTCAGCCTCTTTCGGAGGAGTTTTTGGTTTGTGCGTCGGGGGATCGTTCGTCAGCATGATCGAATTAATTTACTTCTTGACGTTTAAATTTTTTCGTCCTCGAAAGAACAAATTCGCGAAAAAGACGTCGACCATTGGCGGACAAAAAAAAATTGAACACATGAAAAATAAGTCGGTCACGGGAACAATGGACTTGAGAAACGATTGGAGAATCAATGATTCTTTGCGTGACATCTATTGGTGCAAAAAAAAAGATATGTTTATGAGAAATATGATTAATGGTACTGAGAAGGAGTCCAATGGATTGGTATTTACCGTTGAGCTCTCGAAACCCATGTAAATCACGACTGACGCCTTATCTTCGTTATTTTTGAGGCTGTATGCTGTTGCACAAGTGTTAAGGACTCACATACACCGGAAAATTTTCAAAAAGTCGATTTTTTTTTACAGATTGTTACGTCGTGACGTTTCCTCCATGGGACTCTTATTGTATCACTTTAACTTTACTTTTAACATAACGTATAATATTTCGCGCACACTCGCAACGTAAATTCATCACTCGAGGGGCCGTCGCCGCTCCAGTTTCTGCATACTTCATTTCAGAGCGAACACCCATACCAAATCGCGAGAACGGATGTTACCGCTCACATTTCTGCATATTCCACTTTTGGCTAAACGTACAAACGACTTGAGGGTTTGTTCATTCGTTCGAAGAGCGAACGATCAATATCAGATTTTCGCTGATTAAGGTAGTTGTCTGGTAATTTAAGCCGATTTTCATGTCTTTTTTGGAAGGCGTTTTTTTGTAGGAAAATACAAATGAATCGTTTTGGATATTTAGGATGTTTTTATTTACATATTAAAGATACGAAAAAAAATTTTTTTGAAAAAATTTAATAGTTTATTATTAATATTATTATTGATCGAAGTTGGCAGCTCGAAAAAAAAGCGCGTGGGTGGCCCCGGTGATTTTGGCTCTTGATGTTATCTGAAATCAAAAATTCTTGATAATTCTCAATCTATAGACATGTCATTCTGGTCGGAACTACTGAAGTAAAATTTCATGGATAAATAACAAAATGGCGGGCAAAATAAAAGAACATTTTTTTTCCAAAGTCCGCCATTTTGTTATTTATCCGTGAAATTTAACGTCAGTAGTTCCGACCAGAATGACATGTCTATAGATTAAGAATTATCAAGAATTTTCGATTTCAGATAACATCAAGAGCCAAAATCACCGGGGCCAACCACGCGCTTTTTTTTTTTTCGAGGTGCCAACTTCGATCAATAATAATAATAATAATGAACTATTAAATTTTTTCAAACAAATTTTTTTTTGTATCTTTAATATGTAAATAAAAACATCCTAAATATCCAAAACGATTCATTTTTATTTTCCTACAAAAAAACGCCCTCCAAAAAAGACATGAAAATCGGCTTAAGTTACGAGACTACTACCTTATATTCTGGCGCGGCCGAGGCACGAGGCCTCACGCGATATTCCTAAATTCTGGACATTAAGAAGCCAGCACTTTTCGGTTGGCGCTTCGCGACAGCCGGACGCACCTCTGAATAGTCAGTCTTCGCTCAACACCCGTGGCGAGAAGTCCGCTTTTAACATCTAATTTTAAGTCTTAATTCAACGCTCATCGAGAGAACACCTCCAATAAATCAACCGTTATAACACGGTATCTCTGCGACAATTGACCTCTGTAATGACTCGGACTTTGAACGGTCAACATAAGCAACAACCGTATACAAACATATCCACGAGTGTCTCACGTATTTCACATTACGACTTTGCAATTGTGTAAACTCTGTTATAATCACGAATTGTCTGAATAAAGCTAGCGATTAGTTATACTCGAGATCTTGATTTCAATCGTTAATCGAGAAACGAACCACACGTGCATATCTTTATTCATCGATTATCGTACCTTATGTGTTTTTCCCACGACCTCTGAGGCGCCCGCGTCCACGTTATTTGTCTGTTACCTCTAACAAGTCGTCGCAAGTTGCAAGTCCCCGCCCAAACATCTCCCTTGCGAAACCCCCTGGGACGTAACACAGATTTTTATTCTTTATACTTTTAACAATGAAATAAGAAATTTTTTTTTTCTTCTATTTCCACTCCGTTACAAAGTTATAGCAATAAATGTGACCGGACCTTAAATTCACGTTGTATCTACCAGAAACTTTGAGGGCGGGGTAAGGGTTTTTACTTTCGAAGAGCCGAATTTTTTTTTGTCTTATCTTATTGTTTAACATCTCAAGAATATGTCATTAAAATTTTTAACCGATCTAAGCAATATTCTTGAAGTTATTGTCTTATTAATCTCCTGGCCTTTAACGCTATACCTCTAACAGCTGCGGGCAGTCGGACTAGCAGTGCAGCTGTCGAACAGGTATACAGTTTATTCATTGCTATTGTGTATATAGTATATAGTGTATACTATACACTACAATATTTTGAGGCCTTACATACGTCGAGAATTTTCAAAAAATCGATTTTTTTTGTTTACAGATTATTATTCATTATAGTCTTAGGCGTATTTCTCTGTAAGCTGATTGTAAAAATTCCCCATAGTTCAAAAGTTATTGTAGATAATGTGACTGCCCGACGAAAGGACAAAGGTCTGACGCGCGCCTACCTGAGTTGAGGTGTTTGAGGCAGCTGGCCTTTACCCTCAGACCCTTTTAGTCAATTTTTTACTGACAAGGAAGGCGTACAATATGAAGCTGGAATGGGAGATTAGACGTAAGTTAACTAAATAAATTTAAAAAATTCATTAAGTTCTTGCTCCGACCGCGCGCGACTTCGAGCGAAACGCGCTTGAAACTTTAAACGCGTTTTTCTCAAAACTACTTTTTCTGACACGGTCGGCATGATAACTTGTACGGTTTTTAATATTTTTTGATGATTTTTTTTTTTAATATTCGTTGTTGTTTTTTCTATAGTCTGTCGAGCCGGATTTTTTAAATTATAATTAGAAAATTTTATAAAAACAATTAAAGCGTGACTTTTTTGACACAAACTTAACATTTTTTTTTAAATTACCGTCAATTGTTTAATTTTTCGAATTTCAAAAATCCGGCTCGACAGACTATAACTACTACCTTATTTTACAGGAATTTCTTTACATTTTGCAGATCCGTCAACATTTGAGGAAGAAATACTGCCGACCGTGGAGCAACTTTTTTTTTACAGTGCTTCAAAAAATGTGATTTTTCATGTTGGAATTTATGAAAAAAAAAATTGAAATACATTTTTTTACAAACTTAACACAGTAATAAACAGTGTGTAAGAATTTTTTTTATCAATTTCTATTTCTATCCCTCCTAAGAACAGTTTTTCTTTTGGTACGTTTTCGGTACCGCTGGACGTATGTAAGGCCTTAAAAGAAGAAACTAGCTGGAATCGATGATTCTGTGTAAGTTGGAAAAAAAAATTGTTTTCTTCACTTTTTTACTTCACAAACTTTAGACGCGTTTTTCTCAAAACTACTTTTTCAAAGTCCGTGTTCACTGCCATTTAAAAACTACTTGACCGATTCATTTCAAACTTTGCACACATTTTCTACACATAAAATACCTCCCCCCAACGTTTAGTTAAATTTTTTTTTTTCACATCAAGGGTGTTTTCCACCCACAAAATGGCGGAATTTTTCGTGGAAAATAACAGTTCACACTTTGGATGGCCGCCAAAAATTTTTAAATGAAAAAAAAAATTATCAGAGAACGTTGGGGGGAAGATTTGATTATAATTTGACTAAATTTGCATGGTATTACATTTTCGGATAATTTCCGGCCGAGTTATAGTGAACACCGCAAATTGTTTTTTTTTCCAAGACGTTCTGGGGGAAGCTCTGTTACGGGCTTATGCTTCAATATTTCTGCATGAAAAAATTACACAACATTGTCAAAAGTATGCTCAATAATGTACAAAAGGTTCGAATAAAATTGCTCAATCCATATTTGAGAAAAAAAATCGCAAAAAAAGTGTTTTTTTTTTACGCTGAAACCCTTACCCCTCCCTTAAACGCGTTTTTCCTCGTAACTATGTTTTTAGACAGTGTCAGCACGATAACTCAGTTATTTTTAAATATTTTTTAACTTTGTTTTTTTTTTTTCTTAAATCTTGATATTTTATTTCTCGATAGTCCGACGAGAGTTTTTAAAATTTTTTCATTGGACAATTTTTTATAAATTAATTAACTAATTTATTTTTTAATTGCATACTAAAGTTTGAAGTACTGTAATTTCTTTATTTATGAAAAAAAAAAAAAAAAATTCCGTCCGTCAGACTATTACTACTACATTATTTTACTAGATTATTTATTATTTTTACAGATTGGATAATTTCTTATAAAGTCATGATGTCGACAAGGAGGCGCCATGGTTTTCATCAGTAGTCCACTTATACCCGTAAAAAAAAAATGTTTAATTTCTTTTCTTATAGTTCAAAAGTTAATAAACAATGTGAAATCAACAATTAAATTTTTTTTCCGCCATATAACCTCTATAATAGTTTTTTTCAAATTTACTCCGTTTACAGCGGGCGCAGCGGTATGTGAGCCCTTAAAGATATTAAATTACGTGAAACAGGTATAAAAAGAGAAAAAAATGTGAAACAATAGACAAATTTTTGTTCGAGTAACACACGCATTACTGAATGTCCATTTATTTCAAAAACAACGTCAATTTCAATAAAAAACATTTGCTCGCAGAAATGTCGTTAATCTCAACTACACGCATTTCCCCTAATATATGAAATTATATATCTCATGAATTATGCA
This sequence comes from Oxytorus armatus, assembly GCA_958009045.1. NCBI lineage: Eukaryota > Metazoa > Arthropoda > Insecta > Hymenoptera > Ichneumonidae > Oxytorus > Oxytorus armatus. The sequence goes on from OY253755.1 coordinate 14,656,090, forward strand.
ATAATAATCCCGTATAATAATGATAATACGCCACTTAATAATATTACATCTCGTATTAAAAGTTTTATGTCGTTGAATCGCCGTAAAGACCATAATCTCGTATTAATTTTTTTTCGCCATTGAGTGTACGACGACCTAATACATTTTTCTTTATCGCAAAAGCAATTATATATTTTTTTCCGCAAACCTTCTCAAATATCGCTAGTAGGAGGTATTCGGCCATTAAGAGGATGTGAAAGACGATAAGAAACACCAACAGCGTCGGTATAGTCGGGGGATATTGAAATCTGAGTAATGTTGAAGGAAAGTGTACCAAATAGGTAAGTTAATCGTGCCGGAAATGATTAACTTATTTAGTTTGGCATTGTAACTTTTAATGTGACAATTAGAAACCCAAAAATAGTCTGTTGAAAATTGAAAATTGAGTAAGGAAAATGTCGCGTTCGGGTCTGCAAGTGGCGTCAGTGGAATAGATACGAACTAAACCGAAACACTTTCCAACGATTACAATGTATTTTTGCGACGAAATACCACGTCGTTAGTATTGCACATACCGCAACAAACAAAGGCTCGTTAGTTAGTGTTTTTATCTGTCTGCATCGTGATGGTCAAATTTTTCGAAATTACGCTGGATAATAATAATTATATCGATTTTTCTTTCAGACCCCTTCGTTTTTAGCTGAAAATGTACATTTCTTTTCGGAATTTCAACATTTTCTGATATTTACGATAGAAATAAAGGCGACCGGAACAACTTGTCCAAATTTCAAATCATTCGGTTTGATAGTTTAGGAGCGGGTATCTGGCAGGAAATTACCATTTATTCTGCCGGTAATGTAGAATCGGTAAAACAGACCTTTCACGTACTCTTAAGGCAATTCTGAGTATTGAGATATTTTTTTCGCAACTTCAATTCAAGGTAGATGTATTTGAGAAATAATAATAACAAAGAAGAACACATGAGGATATGTTCGTCGAATCTCGTTAATTTTCATAATTGAAATTAATAATCGAGTTCAAACTTAAGTTCATACTTGATTGTAAGTCGAAATAAAAACCTTAATTTCAAACTGAAATTCATATTTTACATGTTTCGGACTCGAGATTAACAGTAAAGTTCGTACTTGATTGTAAACTTAATTTCAACCTCGAACTTGAGCTTGTAATCGTAAATTCAAATGAAAACTTAAGTTTATCACTCAGTCACAAACCCAAGTGCAAATTTAAGTTTATACTTGATTACGAACCCAAATGCAAACTTAAATTTATACTTGATTATACACCCGAGAGCAAACTTAAATTTATACTTGATTATACACCCGAGAGCAAACTTAAGTTTGTACTTGTTATTAAACCCAAATGAAAATTCAAGTTCGAACTTACGCTGTTTTACTTCACGGGGACTCCAGTTTGAATTGAAATTTATTGCATTATTAAGACGCAAATTCGAACTCATGTAAATACTCGATTGTAAACCTAAACTAAAACTTAAGCTTCTAATTGAAGTTTTCTTTCATCTCATTAGCATTAAAGTCTAAAATCAATGTTTTTACTTTATTAAATCTCAAATTCGAACTTGAGCTTGTACTTGATTGTAAAAGCAAACGAAAACTTAAGTTCGCATCGAAGTTTTTACAAGATTAGGACTCAAGTCGGAAGTAAAGTCTGTTCTTGATTATAAACTCAAGTGCAAGCATCTACTTAATTAGTTAAGTTTCTACTTTATTATAAACTCAAGCGCGACCGTAAGTTTATACTTGATTACAAATCCAAATGTAAACTTAAATTTATGCTCGATTATAAAGCGAAGTGTAAAGTTAAGTTTATAGTTTATTACAAAGCCAAATGCAAACTTAAATTTATATTTGGTTATAAACCCAAGAGCAAACTTAAGTTTGTACTTGATATCAAACCCAAATGAAAATTTATATTCAATTTCACGCTTTTTTAGTTCGCGAGGACTCCAGTTTGAATTGAAATTTGTCGCATCATTAGGACGCAAATTCTAACTCAAGTAAATACTCATTTGTAAACCTAAACTAAAACTTAAACTCATAATTCAAGTTTTTTTTCATTCCATTGGGATTTAAGTCCGAAATCAATGTTTTTACTTCATTAGATCTCAAATTCGAACTTAAACTTATAATTGATTATAAATGCAAATGAAAACTTAAGTTTATACATAATTAGGACCCAAGTTCGAAGTACAGTTTGTTCTTGATTATAAACGAAAGTGCAAACTTAAGCCCCGGTGCAAACTTACCCGGTCATAAACCCGAGTGCAAACTTAAGTTTATCTCTGATTACACCCAAGTACAAAGTCAAGTTCAAATTCACGCTTTTTTATGTCGCGAGGACTTCAGTTTGAATTGAAGTTTATTTCATCATTACGACTGCGATTCGAACTCAAGTAAATACTCGATTGCGAACCTAAACGAAAACTTAAGCCTGTAATTTCAAGTTTTCATTCAATTTCATTAGGATTCAAGTTCGAAATGAAGTTTTTTTCTTATATTTCGTAAGAAATCAAGTTTGAACTTAAGTTTGTACTTGACTGAAAACCCAAATAAAAACTTGGGTTTGAATTGATGTATTTTTTAACTTAATTACGACTAAAATTCAAACGTAACATAGTACTTTATCGGTAGACCTAAATTAATATCGGAGTCCGTACGTAAGTTTGAACTTGAGTTCGTACACTGCACGATTCTCGTTCGTGGAGTCTTTGATATAATCATTTTTTTAAGATTCTTATTTATCTGCGGCATGCACATACACTTGAGTTCTCATCGAATTTAATTTTTGACATGGTTGCCGGGCAATAAGCACTGAAATATTCTCAACAGATTCGTGTCAACCTCATTCGACGAATTCTCTTAAGTATTAGCCTCTCTTACAGCCATGGAAATGTCAATAAAGTTTCGACAAGTTCGGATTATTATTTACTCACGATTGCCTCTTCCATTTATGTACACGCAATTTTCGCTGCGATTTAAAAACTATGTACATGATTCTTACTTTTTTTCACAGACTTTTACTTTTGTTCGGTCCTTGAATCCTAATTGTTCTGCTGCATCAATACAATAAGTGGGCCGCAAAAATGTGGCAGTTTTTTTTTTTTTTTTCGAGCTCCTAGAGTTACTTCATCTCGCTCATCGTCGATCCAACATCCTCCTAAAAAAAAAAAACGTCTAACTCTATTGAGTTTTATAATCATGTTCATTTTTTCCCCGGAATCTCGCCACATTCGTGGTAACAAAAGTTCTGGAGTGCGTTACACGTGGCGAAAGAAAAACATCGCGATAACTCACGTCATCTCGAGTCCTTGTACGTTTACAACCACGCACGATCGTCTGGATGAAAAAAAAAACATGATCACAAGCGTACTTTCTAAAACGTCGACACAATTCGTTTATTGTCTATAAAAAAAAAAACCGTACATGAAATGTAAAGAGAATGAGAGTCATTGCGGTGTTGAAGAACCTGTGAGAGTTTTCGCAAAGGTTTTCACGAATTGAAACAAAACAAAAAAAAAAACGTACCAAAAAAGAGTAACAAATTATTGCGCTTGAGTACAACATTTTTTGAGGCAGCCACAGCCCAGAGTGTACTAGGTAAATCGCACCGATTTAAAAATACGTTTTTACATTTTTTTTTTCACGATATTCCCATAATTGTAATATTCATTATCTTATCGTAATTCTCTATAATCTCATTGTTTTCATTAGACGCAGTTCTGCTCATGAAGAATTCTAAAATTTAAAAGCTCCCCATCTCTCCCCCATTCGTTTGAATTTCGACGTTATTACGTTGTTGATATCAGTGAATTTGTTATCTTCACAGTGAGTGCAAAATTCCTAGAGCGATAGGAGACAGTGTTTTTAGTAAATTATACGAAAGGACCGAAACTGACATTTAAAGCGGCTGGAAAATATATGCGGAAGTCAGAGCCATTCGTTAAGGTAGTAGTCCGGTAACTTAAGCCGATTTTCATGTCTTTTTTGGCGGGCGTTCTTTTGTAGGAAAATAAAAATGAATCGTTTTGGATATTTAGGATGTTTTTATTTACATATTGAAGATACAAGAAAAAATTTTTTTGAAAAAATTTAATAGTTCATTATTAGTATTATTATTGATCGAAGTTGGCACCTCGAAAAAAAAAGCGCCTGGGTGGCCCCGGTGATTTTGGCTCTTGATGTTATCTGAAATAAAAAATTCTTGATAATTCTTAATCTATAGACATGTCATTCCGGTCGGAACTACTGAAGTTAAATTTCATGGATAAATAACAAAATGGCGGACTTTGGAAAAAAACGTCCTTTTCCAAAGTCCGCCATTTTGTTATTTATCCATAAAATTTAACTTCAGTAGTTCCGACCAGAATGACATGTCTATAGATTAAGAATCATCAAGAATTTTTTATTTCAGATAACATCAAGAGCCAAAATCACCGGGGCCACCTAGTACAATCAATAGAGAATATTGTGCCACAAAAATTTACAAGAGTTATTTTTTTTTAACTAGGTTCAGTATCACGCACTGAATGTAAATAAACAAAATCCTTACAAATTAAGTGAGCGGAAGTGCCGCCATTTTGAGGAAAACCGTATCGGCCAATATCTCCGTTACCGTGCACTTTAGGCCAAAAATGCTAATAACCTTTCTCGTAGACAATTGAATTTCCTATCTTTTTTTCTAATTAACTTTTTTTGTATCACTTACCGTTTACGACTTATACGACTGTTAAAATGTATTTATTCACTTTTTGACCTGTATCTCTCCTAATAATTGTTTAAACAATAAAATGCTAATAACTTATCTTTTAAATCCATAAATTTCCCACACTTTTTTTTTCAAACTTTTTTGTCTAACGTTAATATTCTCAAAGTTATAACGCGTTTTATTAGCCTTGCACCCAGTAGCGCAACATTGAACGCGTTATAACTTTGAGAATAGTGATATTAGACAAAAAAGTTTTAAATAAAAGATGTGGAAAATGTGTGGCTTTGAGAGATAAGTCATTAGTATTTTATTGTTTGAACAATTATTAGGAGAGATACAGGTCAGGAAGTGAATAAATAAATTTTAACATTGATATAAGTCGTAAACGGTAGGTGTTCGAAAAAAAATTATTTAGAAAAAAGATGGGAAATTCAATTGTCTACGAGAAAGGTTATTAGCATTTTTGGCCGAAAGTGCACGGTAACGGAGATATTGGCCGATACGGTTTGCCTCAAAATGGCGGCACTTCCGCTCACTTAATTTGTAAGGATATTGTTTATTTACATTCAGTACGTGATACTGAACCTAATTTAAAAAAAATAATAACTCTTGTACATTTTTGTGCAATTGACAAGAGTAACAGGTTCCCTATTGATTGCACTAACCCACGCGCTTTTTTTTTTTTGAGGTGCCAACTTCGATCAATAATAATAATAATAATAGACTAATAAATTTTTTCAAACAAATTTTTTTTCGTATCTTTAATATGTAAATAAAAACATCCTAAATATCCAAAACGATTCATTTTTATTTTCCTACAAAAAAAACGCCCTCCAAAAAAGACATGAAAATCGGCTTAAGTTACCAGACTACTAGCTTAAGTCGTCAGTAAAGCGATATTTGGCGGTTGGAAATGTAGAGAATCCGCGGGAAAGGGGACTAGTCCGCGTGAATGTTTACTAATCGATAATCCTTCAAGCAATAAAACGAGAGCGATTGAAAATAGAAGTTCGATGAGAGGGCGTAAATTATTCCTCGATAAAATTGAATAATCAACTAAAAGGGAAGAAAAAAAAAAAGTTTACTCTTCGCGAAATTGTCACCACACGGTGATTTATCTTTTGCAAATAATTCACCGTTATTGGTTGTTTCGTGCGTATAAAAGTTTGTGAAAATACTTGAAAAAAACATTTTTTTTTTTTTTTCGTTCGTTTCGAATCTAGCACTCATTTCACTAGTACGTAGCGCTGTGGCTGGGTCTCTTAAGTGACGTATCACTCAAAGCACTTGCTATTTAAGTATGAATTAATAATTTATTATTATCTAAGTGATTAAAACTACGCAATTATATTAATAATAATAATAATAATAATAATATCGCTCGAACAATTTCCTTACACTTTTTCTTTTTGTTTTAAACGACAATGATCATTTATTGCAAATTTTAAATCATTGTAGATGCGTCGATAACAAATACTTATTCCATAAAACTTTAAACGATTAACTTTTTTCGCAATCGAATTGTCAGTTATATTTTGCACGGGTGGCCAAAGCATTTGTTCGATCACACTAAAATACGTAAATTTTAATTTTTGTCTCGAAATTTCAGTTAAAAAGATTTTTCTTCTCCACTTCCTCTAGCGCAACGCTACTTCGAAGTTAACAATCGTTATTATCTAAATACATTTTTTTTCCCATCTAAATCATTGCAGAAATATTATCAATCTTTGTGAAAAAAAAAAAACGTTTAGAAAAAATATTCTGGTAAAAGAAGAGGAAAATGAAAAATTGTAGTAAATTATAAAAATATATTTCATGCCCAAAAACATTTATGTAATATGTTATTGCGGTGCTTCCGTGAAAATTCCGGAATATTCAATGATCAACGTTTCAGAATATTCAGATGTAAAAAATAAAATAAAAATGGATTCTACAAAAGGCACTTCCAATTTGGAAAAAAATAAAAAATAACAATAATTTTTCCGCGGCAAATGTTCACGCAATTTGGCATTTCGATGAGATGCAAATTTATCAATCAACGCTAAGGCGATAATTCGATGATGAAAAAAAAAAAATGAAAAAATTGTAATAAATTACAGAAATATTTTTCACTGGGCTGAACTAATCCAACTTTGTTCTTTTTTTTTAAATTCCTTCTCCTGCGAAAGACACTCATGTAACGCGTTATTACGGTGCTTTCGTGAAAATTCAGGAATATTCAATAATCAACGTTCTATAAACTTAGGGTGTATGAAAAAAAAAAAAAAAAAAATGAGTACAAAAGGTAACCGATAAATCGGTGAACCATCTTTAAATAAAACACCAATCATTTTTCCGCGAAAAATTTTCACGAAATTGGTCAATCTTGATGAGATTCAAATTTATCAATAAATCGATTATTCGATAACAAAAAAAAAAAACAAAAAATACTTCGTATTACAATTTTGATTACCCTGCATTATCGACGAGGAATCAATTTTTAAAATCGCACAAAATTTCTAGCTTTGCACGCTTAGCCCTTATGCTACCCTTACGCGCGATATACTTTTGTTGTTGTTTTCTTTTTAAGGTAATAGTCTGGTAACTTAAGCCGATTTGCATGTCTTTTTTGGAGGGCGTTTTTTTGTAGGAAAATAAAAATTAATCGTTTTCGATGTTTAGGATGTTTTTATTTACATATTAAAGATGCAAAAAAAAATTTTTTTAGACAATGTCATTCTGGTCGGAACTACTGAAGTTAAATTTCATGGATAAATAACAAAATGGCGGACTTTGTTTTTTCCAAAGTCCGCCATTTTGTTATTTATCCATGAAATTTAACTTCAGTAGTTCCGACCAGAATGGCATGTCTATAGATTAAGAATTATCAAGAATTTTTGATTTCGGATAACATCAAGAGCCAAAATCACCGGGGCCACCCACGCGCTTTTTTTTTTCGAGGTGCTAACTTCGATCAATAATAATAATAATAATAAACTATTAAATTTTTTCAAAATTTTTTTTTTTTGTATCTTTAATATGTAAATAAAAACATCCTAAATATCCAAAACGATTCATTTTGATTTTCCTACAAAAAAACGCCCTCCAAAAAAGACATGAAAATCGGCTTAAGGTACCAGACTACTACCTTAAATTTCAATTTGATCGTTTTGGTAAGAAGCACTGTGCCAACGAGACAAGGCTACTTGCCAATCTTACGTTACAAAGAAATGTGTGTATGTGAGTGTTTTTTTTTTGTTCATTCCATTATTACCAATAATTCAATTTCGTTTTGTTTTAGTTATTTATAAAACTATGCTCTCCTCGAGCCCGTCGTTGGACCCTGTAGTAAAAACTAACTGTAAGAATTAAATTTCGTCTACGATAGGTACGAAACGCATTTTAGGAATTTCTTTGCTATTTTATTAGTTTCACTTTTTTGATGTGTAAACATCTTAGCGCTCGGTACACGGTAGGAGCTAACTGAGACTTCGAGCATCGGATGAGTAAGCGTAAGACTATACAAATAAGCTGGGACCTCCACTTTTTTCAGTTATGAATTAAGGTAGTAGTCTGGTAACTTGAGCCGATTTTCATGTCTTTTTTGGAGGGCGTTTTTTTCTAGGAAAATAAAAATGAATCGTTTTGGATATTTAGGATTTTTTTATTTACATATTAAAGATACAAAAAAAAATTTGTTTGAAAAAATTTAATAGTTTATTATTATTATTATTATTGATCGAAGTTGGCACCTCGAAAAAAAAGCGCGTGGGTGGCCCCGGTGATTTTGGCTCTTGATGTTATCTGAAATCAAAAATTCTTGATAATTCTTAATCTATAGACGTGTCATTCTGGTCGGAACTACTGAAGTTAAATTTCATGGATATATAACAAAATGGCGGACTTTGGAAAAAAATACTTTTTTTTCCAAAGTCCGCCATTTTGTCGTTTATCCATATCTACTGAAGTTAAATTTCAGGGATAAATAACAAAATGGCGGACTTTGAAAAAAAAAGTTTTTTTTTAAAGTCCGCCATTTTGTTAAATTTCATGGATAAATAACAAAATGGCGGACTTTGGAAAAAAAACCTTTTTTTTCCAAAGTCCGCCATTTTGTCATTTATCCATATCTACTGAAGTTAAATTTCATGGATAAATAACAAAATGGCGGACTTTGGAGAAAAAAAACCTTTTTTTTCTAAAGTCCGCCATTTTGTCATTTCCATATCTACTGTCCATATCTACTGAAGTTAAATTTCATGGATAAATAACAAAATGGCGGACTTTGAAAAAAAAAAGTTTATTTCCCAAAGTCCGCCATTTTGTTAAATTTCATGGATAAATAACAAAATGGCGGACTTTGAAAAATAACAGTTTTTTTTTCCAAAGTCCGCCATTTTGTTATTTATCCATGAAATTTAACTTCAGTAGTTCCTACCAGAATGACATGTCTATAGATTAAGAATTATCAAGAATTTTTGATTTCAGATAACATCAAGAGCCAAAATCACCGGGGCCACCCACGCGCTTTTTTTTCGAGGTGCCAACTTCAATCAATAATAATAATAATAATAAAATATTAAAATTTTTTTTTGTATCTTTAATATGTAAATAAAAACATCCTAAGTATCCAAAACGATTCATTTTTATTTTCCTACAAAAAAACGCCCTCCAAAAAAGACATGAAAATTGGCTCAAGTTACCAGACTACTACCTTAAATTCAATGATTTATTATATCCAAATAGGCTGGGACCTCCACTTTTTTGAGTTGTCAATTGAATTCGCATCGTTTCATTACGAAATAAATTTTGATCAAAACCAGTGCACGACCTCAAGTTTCCCAAACCGAACTGATACGAGCTCACATGTTTACACATCAATTCTCGGGAGTGCCTGAGCGCTCACACATATTTTGTTTTTACTAGCAAGAGCTTGATTTATCGTGTTATTATTTCTTTCGCACGAAATTCCGGCAGCAACTCACCGCCATTTCCGTGTCGCGACGAGTCGTTCGAGTGCTCGAATAGAACTTTTTTTTGTATTAAAATTCCGTATCTAACTATCCTATCTAGAAAAAAACGCATTTATGCATTTTTTTTTTCAAATATTGCTGAAGATCACTTATCTTACATTCATGCTTTGTTTTTCTTCTCGTTTTAATTCTCTTTTCGTCTTTTACTTTGTTCATATTGCGCTGATCGGTCAGAGGCACTTTCCTGGATTTTGCGAGCACCATTGAGGCCACATTGCTTCGGTCTTGAGACCACGACTCTGCAAAAGTTCTACGTGAGACGCGAGCCTCGTGTAGACACTTTCTTCCGTTGAATAAATGTTGGTCGGAAGATCACTCCTTTTTTTTTTTTTTTTTGAAAGGAAAAAAAAAATAACGTGCGTCAATTACTTTAACGTAATAATGTAGAATAATTGATGTTGGAAGATTACGCACGATTTTTTTTTTAATTTGGGAATCACCATGGCGGCGTGGCCGTGGTAATTCCCAATACAATTGCCAATTTAGACACAAGGATAATTCGATTTTTCACGAATATCGGTCGTTGCACGTTTGTGAGGTCGCTGAGTTCGAATTTAAAGGTGAAATTTAAAAAATTCAAGATGGCCGAATCAATATTTCCGGCCTTCAGACCCAGAGACTTCCAACATGGCTGATTTCTAATTCAAAGTGAAATATTCAAGGTTCAAGAATGTGGCGCCTCGAAAATAAAAAAAAGCGTCTAGTCCAGTCATTATATACATTTGGAAATGCATGTGAACCGAGAAAGCTGATTTTTGGATATTGTATGGGGGAGGCTTAGAAAAGCTTAACTTCAAATTGTCGACCAAGATTTCCTATGTGCGTTCTCCGCTATCTTGAAAAAAGTGTTAGATTTTGTTTTTTTTTTCCCGTTCGATAACTCAACAACGATGAACGGTAGGTGAAAAATGCATATGACCTAAATTGTAGAGCGTAAAAGAAGCAACAAAAAAGTATCCCATCGCAATTTTCGTATCTCGACGGAGAGCCGAGTTATTGCAAAAAAAACAAAATGTAACACTTTTTTCAAGATAGCGGAGAACGCACATGGGAAATCTTGGTCGACAATTCGAAGTTAAGCTTTTCTAAGCCTCCCCCACACAATATCCAAAAATCAGCTTTTTCGGTTCACATGCATTTCTAATCCGTTTTTTTTCGACGTAATGACTGGACTAGTCGTTAATGTCGAAATCAAGTTCGAAATTATGCTAATCAAGATGGCGGCGCGAACGAATTCGCTCGAGAAAAGTAAAATCGTGCTCTGTGTTGTTTTTCCGATTTCTACATCGAAATCGAAGTACGAAGAAAAAAGTAAAATTATCCAATAAAAATAGAAAAATAATTCGACTTTAACGTAGTAGTCTGGTAACTTAAGCCGATTTTCATGTCTTCTTTGGAGGGCGTTTTTTGTAGGAAAATAAATACGAATCGTTTTGGATATTTAGGATGTTTTTATTTACATATTAAAGATACAAAAAAAAAAAAAAATTTTGAAAAAATTTAATTGTTTATTATTATTATTATTGATCGAAGTTGGCACCTCGAAGTTGGCAGCCCGGGTCCTAACTTTTTTTTCTACCAAACCGATTGCTCGCAAATTTTAACAGGCTACCCTACACACTTACAGTTCTCGTCGGAACTACCGAGCAATTTTTTCACCCCTAACTTTTTACTTTACAACCCCTTTTTTGCTAAAATGAAAGAACTTTATTTTTCCAAAGTCCGTCATTTTGTTATTTATCCATGAAATTTAACTTCAGTAGTTCCGACCAGAATGACATGTTCATAGATTAAGAATTATCAAGAATTTTTGATTTCAGATAACATCAAGAGCCAAAATCACCGGGGCCAACCACGCGCTTTTTTTTTTGAGGTGCCAACTTCGATCAATAATAATAATAATAACAAACTATTAAATTTTTTCAAACAAATTTTTTTTTGTATCTTTAAGGGCGGGGTAGGGGTTTTCACTTTCGAAAAATCGAATTTTTTTTTGTCTTATCTTATTGTTTAACATTTCAAGAATATGTCCTTAAAATTTTAAACCGATCTAAGCAATATTCTTGAAGTTATTGTCTTATTAAGGGAGAACACCACTGTGACCCCCTGTATTTTTTCACATTTTTCAAGAATTTTTTTTTGTGGAAAAAAAAGAGATATTCGAAAAATTTTTTTGGGTTTTGTTCCTTGTTTATTAATGTATCAAAAAACATTTTTTTCACATTTTTCACGCCGCATGGTGGCGCTGGGGAAGCTCTCGCGTCAGGTGCTGTCATTTCCGCGGCACGCACCAGAACTCTCTTCGACGTCGATCTGAAAAAAAATACCGAGTGTTTTCGTTAATAATATGATATTTTGAAGAGAAGTACACAGGGATTTGGAAAAATATTGTTTTAAAAAAAATAGGCACGCCTTTGAAATTAAAGTTAATTTCAAAGGCGTGCCTATTTTTTTTAAAACAATATTTTTCCAAATCCCTGTGTACTTCTCTTCAAAATATCATATTATTAACGAAAACACTCGGTATTTTTTTTCAGATCGACGTTGAAGAGAGTTCTGCTGCGTGCCGCGAACCACTGCGAAGATGACAGCACCTGAAGCGAGAGCTTCCCCAGCGCCACCATGCGGCGTGAAAGATGTGAAAAAATGTTTTTTGATACATTAATAAACAAGGAACAAAACCCAAAAAAAATTTTCGAATATCTCTTTTTTTTCCAACAAAAAAAAATTCTTAAAAAATGTGAAAAAAAACAGGGGGTCACAGTGGTGTTCTCCCTTAATCTCCCGGCCTTTAACGCTATACCTCTAACAGCTGCGGGCGGTCGGGCTAGCAGTGCACTTTAGACGCGTTTTTCTCAAAACTACTTTTTCAAAGTCCGTGTTCACTGCCATTTAAAAACTACTTGACCGATTCATTTCAAACTTCGCACACATTTTCCACATATAAAATACCTCCCCCCAACGTTTAGTAAAATTTTTTTTTTTTACATTAAGGGTGTTTCCCACCCACAAAATGGTGGAATTTTTCGTGGAAAATAACAGTTCACTCTTTAGATGGCCGCCAAAAATTTTTAAATGAAAAAAAAAATTATCAGAGAACGTTGGGGGGAAGATTTGATTATAATTTGACTAAATTTTCATGGTTTTTCATTTTCAGATAATTTCCGGCCGAGTTATAGTGAACACCGCAAATTGTTTTTTTTCCAAGACATTCTGGGGGAAGCTCGGTTACGGGCTTATGCTTCAATATTTCTGGATGAAAAAATTACACAACATTGTCAAAAGTATGCTCAATAATGTACAAAAGGTTCGAATAAAATTGCTCAATCCATATTTGAGAAAAAAAAATCGCAAAAGAAGTGTTTTTTTTACGCTGAAACCCTTACCCCGCCCTTAATATGTAAATACAAACATCCTAAATATCCAAAACGATTCATTTTTATTTTCCTACAAAAAAAATGCCCTCCAACAAAGACATGAAAATCGGCTCAGGTTACCAGACTACTACCTTAACAAACATTTCACATGAAGTCAATGAAAGTAAATGAAAATAAATAATTAAGTAAATAATAACGATAAAAAAAAAAGAAAATTGCTTACCATAATCTTTCGGCAAGAGCCGAAGCTCTGGGCCATAATCGAGGTCCCAACGACGCCCGTCCCACTTGTTCGCTCCATATAGCGGCTTCGCCACCAAGGACAAGATTCAACGGTTGCTGATAATCCTTCCATGGCCTATGATTATAAACCGTTTGCCAAGTTCTGTACTCGCCGCATGCCGCTTCACCGGTTTCCCGCCATTTACCAAAACCACAATCGAGATACCAGGCATCAACGTGAGACAATATGACGCGAAAACCATCGTCAAGTAGATCAATGGTTTCGGGCCAATTGCTACCGCCCCATGACTGTATAACGTGAATTTTCGGATCGAAATTTGTCGTTATCCATGGTCTCTTTGTAAGCGGTGAGCTCCATAATATAACGGCTTTTGGTATCTCGTCGCGATTTCCTTTTATTACTTTTTGCAATATTTTCGTTTCAAAATCGGCCCACAGTACGTGAAGATCGGTAATATTTTGCGTCTGCATAGCGCTCGTTATGTTGCTGTACTGTGCCCAACAATCGATATTAACCTCGTCACCACCGAGATGAACGATGTCACGAACTTCGGTTATGTCCAAAAGTTCCTTGTAGAGTTCACCGAGTATTCTATAAGAATGTTCGTTTATAGGATTCAATTGGCCACAATTCGGTTCGCCGCAATACGACGACCACGGTTCCTGATCGATGCACAGAGCAAGATCACCAAATCCATATTCCGTACCTGAACAAAGGAAGCAAAGGGTAGCACAAGGCTACCGTCAATTTTCGTTTTCTCGTACCGGAGCAAACTTTACATTACGCATAAAAAATTTATAATGAAACAATGTCCAACAGCTAGTAATGAAAAATGACCGTTATTCTTACTGGCGGTCATATGACGCACATTCGACGGTAAAATGACCATCGTATGGTGTAATTATACTTTTTCAAATCGTTTAAGGTAGCAGTCTGGTAACTTAAGCCGATTTTCATGCCTTTTTTGGAGGGCGCTTTTTTGTAGGAAAATAAAAATGAATCATTTTGGATATTTAGGACAATTTTATTTACATATTAAAGATGCAAAAAAAAAATGTTTTGAAAAGATTTATTAGTTTATTATTATTATTATTATTGATCGAAGTTCGCACCTCGGAGTTGGCAGCCCGGGTCCTAACTTTTTTTCTACCGAACCGATTGGTTTCAAATTTTAACAGGCTACTCTACACACTTATAGTTCTCGTCGGAACTGCTGAAGTTAAAATTCATGGATAAATAACAAAATGGCGGACTTTGGAAAAAAAGTCCTTTTATTTTAGCAAAGAAGGGGTTGTAAAATAAAAAGTTAGGGGTGAACAAATTTCTCGGTAGTTCCGACGAGAACTATAAGTGCGTAGAGTAGCCTGTTAAAATTTGAAAGCAATCGGTTCGGTAGAAAAAAAGTTAGGACCCGGGCTGCCAACTTCGATCAATAATATTAATAATAATAAACTATTAAATTTTTTCAACAAATTTTCTTCTTGATCTCTAATATGTAAATAAAAACATCCTAAATATCCAAAACGATTCATTTTCATTTTCCTACAAAAAAAAAACACCCTTCAAAAAAGACATGAAAATCGGCTTAAGTTACCAGACTACTACCTTAATGCTAAATGACAGTCATCTTTGTGCTCGGTTATTCAACCGTTCTTCAAGATAATTATTTTTTGGAGTCACGGCCATTTTATTCCTAACTTTTTTCTTCGCATGACCGTCATATGACGGTTGTACAATAATTATTTTCTCAAGGGTGAACACCACTGTGACCCCCTGTTTTTTTTCCACATTTTTCAAGAATTTTTTTTTGTGAGAAAAAAAAGAGATATTCGAAAAAATTTTTTGGGTATTGTTCCTTGTTTATTAATGTATCAAAAAACATTTTTTTGTCGATCGATTCGAAATTAACTTGAATTTCAAAGGCGTGCCTATTTTTTTTTAAACAATATTTTTCCAAATCCCTATGTACTTCTCTTCAAAATGTCATATTATTAACGAAAACACTCGGTATTTTTTTTCAGATCGACGTTGAAGAGAGTTCTGCTGCGTGCCACGGAGATGACAGCACCCGACGCGAGAGCTTCCCCAGCGCCACCATGCGGCGTGAAAAATGTGAAAAAAATGTTTTTTACTACATTAATAAACAAGGAACAAAAGCCAAAAAAATTTTTTCGAATATCTCTTTTTTTTCCCACAAAAAAAAATTCTTGAAAAATGTGACAAAAAACAGGGGGTCACAGTGGTGTTCAGCCTTAACTTCTCCCCGTCCCAGTATGTAGCGGAAGTAGAATTATGGAAACTTAAAACGGATACGAACTTACCCCATTGCCAGCCGGCGCCAGCATGCGCAGGGGAATCAATTTCAGCTATGATCCTTATACCCCTAACTCTGGCATAATCCACAAGATCCTTCACATCTTCGGGTGTATAAACCTGTTCCCCGCTATACGCTCCCCAGCGTGCCATTTGCGGAAAGATCGCCGAGTCGAACGGAAAACTCTGAGAGTCGGTGAGATGCCAGTGAAACGTGTTGAGTTTCGAAGCAGCCATTCCATCAACGACGCGCTTCAATTGTTCGATCGGAAAGAATTGTCTTCCCGTATCAACGAGTAGTCCTCTATAATGAAACGTTGGCTTGTCCTCGACGTGAACTTTGGAAAGCATTCTCAGAGCTCCCTGTCTTCCGGCGGTCTCGTCCCACCAGATAATTTGACTGAGAGTCTCGAGACCGTGTCGAACACCGTAGAAACTTTTACCCACTATTCTTGCCTCTAGAATTTTTCCCCTTAATACCACATCGAGCTTGTACGACTCGTCGGTGTCCAGGGTCAGTTTTACACCTTTTGCATTGCCAGCACTCAGGTATATGACGATATTGTCGATACTGGATTGTCCATTGGCGTTTGGCATTCTAACGAGACTTCTGATGTTACCTGATGAACGAAAGGTGGGATGTGATTCGCGGACAATTGGACTTATGACCGAAAAAACAATGGTCCAATGACATTGGAAAAGTTCAACATCAATGTTCGTTGTCTTGTTACTTTTGTTGAGTGCAATTGGGCGCGTTGCGAGTTCATTGTTTACAGTTTTTCTTCGAATGTGATTACGAAATGTTAATCTGAATTATGCTACAAACCGATAAAAACGTCCTTGGCGTGCTCGAGAAGGTTTTTAACATCTTGATCGCCAGTGTTGACAGTGACAAATTCGATCTGTTGGAGTTGAAGCATAACGCTATCCTCGCCCAGAATAATGTTTCCGGTTGGCCGTGGCCAGAGAAGTCTCGTGTTACCACCGCATAAAGCTGCGCACGAGGCAAGAGACGTTCTCGATGAACGAACTGCCCTTCTTTCGCAACGTCCAGCCACGCAGATCCACGACCAAGGACTGTAGAAGGTCCTGGGATCAGAGAGTCACGGGTTATCATCTTAAAATGACTCGGCGAACTTTGCAATTTGATGGCAACAAAAGTATCGGATCAATAATGGTGAAGCCTTATAGCGTGTCTCAACGTGATAATCAACGATCTCCGGACGGATCAATGGTCGCAATAATTAAGATGAATGTCTCAGCTGCCGATCACGAAAGGTTGGGCCTTACTTGAACCAATACATTGTGGATTGTGACAAAAAATGGTTAAGGAAAGGTTCCCGCCCAAAGACCCCAAAAATACCTCAATTTGAGGAATTTTTTTTTAATACAAAATCAATTATTCTGCGAAAATTTTGTTGTGGATTTTATTTGCATATAAAAGAAGTATTGTACTGAGTTTTTTCACAATAAAATAATTAAAAATGGAGGTTCCAGCTTCCGACAAAGAAGTGATTTGCGCGGTACCTTCTACAGCCTCACCAAGAGTGGTCTGAAATCCAAAAACCAAAAAGATTCTTGAAATAGATGAAATTTGTGGGGCCCTATTGGTTTCCGATTTAAAAAAAAACCCTTTAAAACAAATGGCGGCCGTTTAAAAAAAAACTCATTTTTTCATGCTTTTTTTGGGCTTTCACGTTAAAAAAGAAATATTTATAAACATTTTTTCGAAAAAAAAAAAAACACTCGTTCAGCGCCCCCAAATTTAATTAGCTTTAATTTGAGCGGTGAAACTTTGAAATCGGTGCATTCCTCGAACCTGTAGAGCGTACCACGCGTCGAAAAACGTTGTTTCGAGAAAAACGCGTTTAAAGTTTTATGCTACCTACCGTAGACTCACCCATCAGGTCAGACTGCTACGTCCTGCCCCGTATATCTCGAGAACTACATCATATATCGAAATATCCTTTCTCCCGCGTATTCTCGACAACATAAAGATGAATATTAAGCAAAAAAAATGTTTTCGATTTTTTCATCGATTTGGACGGGAACCTTCTCTTAACCATCCAACAACTGGAGCAGTTGACATAATTGACCCAACCACTGACTAAGTAAGGTTTGGCTTACTCCTAAGCTCATATGGAGCGGATTGTAACGAACACGTTGAGAGTATATACGAGGTCTGTTCAAAAAGTATCGCGAATTTTGAATTTCCGCGGGCTACGTATATTGGATTTTCGATTTTTTTTTGTGGCGTTGGTTGGTACTCGTGTCCCTCACTTATGCTGAAAAAATCGGCCATTTTGAATGTTTAGTTAATTGTTGAGGGCTGTTTTGGTTAGACGTGTTTTGGCTTGTCTTCGATTTTTGCCTATTCCAAAAAATGGATCGAAGAATCTGTAGGAAATTTTGGTAGGGTAGCATGTTCCCCAAATTTATCGTCCCCAAAAAAGTAACTAGACCGAAAAATCCCTTGATTATTGACCCGCAATGCTACTAGATGGCGCGGTAAACGTATTCTCATAAAGGGTAGCATGTTCCCCAAATTCATCGTCCCCAAAAAAGTAACTAGAAGTGACTAGATTAAGGGAGGGATAAGGGTTTCAGCGTAAAAAAAAACACTTTTTTTGCGATTTTTTTTCTCAAATATGGACTGAGCAATTTTATTCGAACCTTTTGTACATTATTGAGCATACTTTTAACAATGTTGTGTAATTTTTTCATGCAGAAATATTGAAGCATAAGCCCGTAACAGAGCTTCCCCCGGAACGTCTTGGAAAAAAAAACAATTTACGGTGTTCACTATAACTCGGCCGGAAATTATCTGAAAATGAAAAACCATGAAAATTTAGTCAAATTATAATCAAATCTTCCCCCCAACGTTCCCTGATAATTTTTTTTTTCATTTAAAAATTTTTGGCGGCCATCTAAAGTGTGAACTGTTATTTTCCACGAAAAATTTCGCCATTTTGTGGGTGGGAAACACCCTTAATGTAAAAAAAAAAAAAATTTAACTAAACATTGGGGGGAGGTATTTTATATGTAGAAAATGTGTACAAAGTTTTAAATGAATCGGTCAAGTAGTTTTTAAATGGCAGTGAACACGGACTTTGAAAAAGTAGTTTTGAGAAAAACGCGTCTAAAGTTTATGAAGTAAAAAAGTGAAGAAAATTTTTTTTTTTTCCAACTTACACAGAATCATCGATTCCAGCTCCATACACGCTCGTTTCTTCTTTTAAAATATTGTAGTGTATAGTATACACTATATACTATATACACAATAGCAATGAATAAACTGTATACCTGTTCGACAGCTGCACTGCTAGCCCGACCGCCCGCAGCTGTTAGAGGTATAGCGTTAAAGGCCAGGAGATTAATAAGACAATAACTTCAAGAATACCAGGGGTGTTAGTTGAAGTTTGCCGGTTTTACCAGTAGATGTCGCTAGCAATATGTATACATTTCTATGATTTGGCATGTATGTCATTTTTTTCTATTGACATTAACCTACAAAAATACGCGAGTCACATTCCGCCAAAATAATAGCGTCATATTTGTTTACCTCAGTGAATATGTCGAGTTTCGTTCCAAGTAAATCGCATTTGCGGCATTCGTTGCTTTTCTTATTTCATCAAAAGAAAAAAGCAGCTGAAGCTCACCGGTTGCTGGTAGAAACTTATGGTGAACATGCTCCGGTGATTAGAACATGTGAGACATGGTTTCGTCAATTTAAAAGTGGAGATTTCGATTTGACAGACAATGAACATCCTGGTGCAGCGAAAAAGTTCGAAGACGAGGAATTGCAGGCGTTATTGGATGTTGATCCAACCCAATCGCAACAAAAATTGGCAGAATCACTAAATGTGACTCGAGAAGCAATTTGCCAACGTTTAAAAGCCATGGGAAAGATCCAAAAGTATGGAAAATGGGTGCCACACCAGCTGAACGATAGACAAATGGAAAATCGAAAAACCGTTTGTGAAATGCTGCTTCAACGATTCGACAGGAAATCTTTTCTGCATCGAATTGTCACGTGGGACGAAAAGTGGATTTATTTTGAGAACCCGAAGCGATAAAAATCATGGCTTTCACCTGGTGAAGCCGGCCCATCGACTGCAAGGCCAAATCGCTTTGGCCGTAAGACAATGCTCTGTGTTTGGTGGGACCAGTGTGGTGTGGCGTACTACGAGTTGTTAAAACCTGGTGAAACGGTGAACAAGGATCGCTACCGACAACAAATGATCAATTTGAATTATGCGTTGATCGAAAAACGGCCGGAATGGGCCCGAAGACATGGCAAAGTTATCTTGCAACTTAACAACGCGCCGTCTCATACCGCTAAACTGGTGAAAGACACATTAAAAACACTTAATTGGGAAATATTATCACACCCGCCGTACTGTCCAGACCTCGCCCCGTCCGACTATCACCTTTTCGCATTGATGGGACACTCCCTTGCAGAGCAGTGCTTCGCTAATTTTGAAGAAGTCGAAAAATGGCTCGTCGAATGGTTTACCTCGAAAGAGAAAAAGTTTTTTTGGGATGGTATCCATAATTTGCCTGAGAGATGGGCGAAATGTGTAGAAACCAATGGTCAATACTTTGAATAAAAAAATTTTGAGATTCCTCTGAAAATTAAGTGTTTTCTTTATCGAAAAAACCGGCAAATTTCAACTAACACCCCTGGTATTGCTTAGATCGGTTTCAAATTTTAAGGACATATTCTTGAAATGTTAAACAATAAGATAAGACAAAAAAAATTCGATTTTTCGAAAGTGAAAACCCTTACCCCGCTCTTAATAATTAATAATTAATAATTAATAATTAATAATTAATAATTAATAATTAATAATTAATAATTAATAATTAATAATTGATAATTAATAATTAATAATTAATAATTAATAATTAATAATTAATAATTAATAATTAATAATTAATAATTAATAATTAATAATTAATAATTAATAATTAGTAATTAATAACTGTTGTCATTATGGCATAATAAAAAAGGCGGTTGTCTGATCATAAGAGCAACGATCTACTGCTCAGTCCTCGAACTCCGGCATTCGGGCGAGTAGATATGAGAATACGTTTACCGCGCCATCTAACAGCATTGCGGGTCAATAGTCGAGGGATTTTTCGGTCTAGTTACTTTTTTGAGGACGATGAATTTGGGGACCATGCTACCCTATATGAGAATACGTTTACCGCGCCATCTAGTAGCATTGCGGGTCAATAGTCAAGGGATTTTTCGGTCTAGTTACTTTTTTGCGGACGATGAATTTGGGGAACATGCTACCCTACCGAAATTTTGTGTGAAAAACAAAATTAAGTGCGCGGACGCATTCCGAATGTTGACTGTGGCATATGGTGAAGCTACCTTGAACCAAAGCAACGTTTATCGGTGGTACAAAATGTTCTCAGAGGGGCGAGAAGATGCGAACAACGAAATGCGTTCCGGACGCCCGAGTACATCAACAACAGACGAAAACATTGATGGAGTGAAGAAAATAATATTGGCCAATCGTCGAAACACCGTTAGAGAAGTTGCTGAGGAACTAAACGTATCGATTGGCTCGTGCTATTCGATTTTTACCAATGATTTGGGCATGAGACGGGTCGCCGCGAAATTCGTGCCAAAATTGCTCAATTTCGAAGAAAAACAGTGTCGCGTTAACATTGCTAAGGAGCTGTTGGGCTCGGTCCGCGACGACCCAAATTTGCTCCAGAGGGTCACGACTGGTGACGAATCATGAGTTTATGGTTATGACGTGGAAACCAAAGCTCAATCATCGCAATGGAAGCTGCCGCATGAGCCAAGACCGAAAAAAGCGCGCAAAGTTCGGTCGGGTGTGAAGATTTCGCTCACAGTTTTCGTCGATTGCAGGGGCGTGGTGCATCATGAGTTCTTGCCACAGGGTCGTACAGTCAATAAAGAATATTACCTGCAAGTTATGCGCAATTTTCGCGAAGCAATCCGCCATAAACGCCCGGATTTGTGGAAGAACAAAAATTGACTTTCGCACCATGATAACGCCCCTGCTCACACATCGTTGCTTGTGCGCGATTTTTTGGCCAAAAACAACACTCTAATGATGCCGCAGCCATCGTATTCCCCAGATCTGGCCCCCTGTGACTTTTTCCGCAATTTGATACAGATTCTTTGATCCACTTTTTGGGACTAGGCAAAAATCGAAGACAGGCCAAAACACGTCTAACCAAAACAGCTGTCAACGATTAACTGAACATTCAAAATGGCCGATTTTTTCAGCATAAGTGAGGGACACGAGTGCCAACCTAACGCCACAAAAAAATCGAAAATCGAATATATGTAACCCGCGGAAATTCAAAAATCGCGATACTTTTTTAACAGACCTCGTAGGATCGACATGTGGCGGTAAAGGAGCGTGGATAACTGGGAACATGGAGAATTGAACGATTGTGATTTGCGGAATAGGAAAGTCTAGGAAAGAGAGTGTGTAGGGTAGCGATGTGGTGGGAAAGGAGTGTGAAGGACTGGGACGTGGAGGGAATGTGTAGGGTCGATGATCTTTATTATAGGGTAGCTCTTCAACATCAAGGTAAGCATTTTACTAACGAATGATCAAGAAAGGTGCGGCTATCTCTTGAGCAAATATAGTGGGTAGAAATGAGGATAATTAATTTCTTGATGTCTTAATGGTTCAAACGAATTAAGGTAAGTGGTCCAAACCACTGATTGAGTAAGGTTAGGCTATCATTTGAACAAATATAATGGGTTATAACAAAAATAAGGGGCAGGAGCAGCGATTAATGTATTAAGCATTTCAACCGCTGACCACGTAAGTTGTAGCTTATTCCTAAGCTAATATGGTGTCTTGTAACAAATATCAAGAATCTGCAGATTTATCAACAGTTGCAGCAGTTGGGGCAAGAGTCGGCCATTGAACTGACCGACTCTTCAAAAGTAACTTAAGATAGTAGTCTGATAACTTAAGCCGATTTTCATGTCTTTTTTGGAGGGCGTTTTTTTGTAGGAAAATAAAAATGAATCTTTTTGGATATTTAGGATGTTTTTATTTACATATTAAAGATACGAAAAAAAAAATTTTTGAAAAAATTTAATAGTTTATTATTATTATTATTATCGATCGAAGTTGGCACCTCGAAAAAAAAGCGCGTGGGTGGCCCCGGTGATTTTGGCTCTTGATGTTATCTGAAATCAAAAATTCTTGATAATTCTTAATCTATAGACATGTCATTCTGGTCGGAACTACTGAAGTTAAATTTCATGGATAAACAACAAAATGGCGGACTTTGGAAAAAAAACTTTTTTTTCCAAATAAATAACAAACAGGCGGACTTTGGGAAAAAAAACTTTTTCTTCCAAAGTCCGCCATTTTTTTATTTATCCATGAAATTTAACTTCAGTAGTTCCGACCAGAATGACATGTCTATAGATTAAGAATTATCAAGAATTTTTGATTTCAGATAACATCAAGAGCCAAAATCACCAGGGCCACCCACGCGCTTTTTTTTTCGAGGTGCCAACTTCGATCAATAATAATAATAATAATAAACTATTAAATTGAAAAAAAAATTTTTTTTTTGTATCTTTAATATGTAAATAAAAAAATCCTAAATATCCAAAACGATTCATTTGTATTTTCCTACAAAAAAACGCCCTTCAAAAAAGACATGAAAATCGGCTTAGTTACCAGACTACTATCTTAAAAGCAACCAATTCAGTAACCATAGAGCAACTTGGACTTTTTTGGTTGCGTAAGTTGGTCTTTTTTTTTTTTAGAAAAACAACGGTTACTATCAGGTTAAAGAACGGTAGAGCAATCAAAAAGCAACGATCAACCATCAAAGCAACCGATCGCCCACGTTGCTATGGTACTGTGCACTCAAGTTCGATCTTTACTTCATGTTTAAGTCCGTACCTTATTTTCCGTTTATGTTCGAACTGTAGCTCTAAACCTATATTGGAACATCAATTTTAACTTAACCCTATGCTGACGATTCTTGAGCAGAACTTGGAGTCTTAATAAACTTAAAATTGAAACCACATACGTTCAATATTGTTGATAATGTGTCGGATTTTTGGTACACTTGATCAGTGGTTGGGAGATATATACTTCAGGCGTTTATACGTATTAGATACGATATCAGCTAAAGGTTGACTAATTGCAACGAGTGGTATCAAGAATTACATTTTTTTTTTAAATCTTTTCATCCGGTTTCGTGAAACTTTTACCTGAAATCCTCTACGTACTTAAATAGCTGGTCGTCGGGATTTCCGTTAGTGGCATTACCAGTCAGAGGTGCAAACAGACGTGTCGGAAACCCCTTGTAACTATAATCGTGCAGAATCGCAGATGTAAATAACCGTAGCCGGTTAATAAATTGCCAGAGAACGATGTTCGTCAGGAGGGATTATCAGGTTGTCGGTAAAATAGACAAACAAGGTCTGTGCCTTTCATAGATACGATAGAAAAAATTGTTTGAGGTAGTTTTGTGAGTTTAGTGATTTTATTGAATTGGAAGTAGAGTTTTGTTTATTTTTTTTACTGGATCGTTTGTTTACGTACCTTCGTGGCGCGAAAGGCTGAAGTGACACGAGCGGAGGTGCATTAGCGTACATGGCTATAAGTAGAACACCAGTTATCAGGACCAGGAAGAGGAGTACCCTCCTCATCCATCCGCTCGGTAGACTCGTCAACATTATTGCCAATCTGGAAAATGAAAAAATACTTCGTGAAATTTCTTTTTGTTAAATAAAGTATGTTAAATTGGTTTGTTAATTTACGATTATTGTACACGGTTTCACGCAACAGAAGTAATTGTTATTTCGACAAGTTTTGCTTTGACAATAGAAAAATGACGAAATAATCGTATTTATTTGTCACTTTAGGCAATTTACCAATTTCATTTGGCAACATTTTAAGGTTTGCAATATTATCGCAAACCTTAAAATTAGGGTAGTAGTCTGGTAACTTAAGCCGATTTTCATGTCTCTTTTGGAGGGCGTTTTTTTGTAGGAAAATAAAAATGAATCGTTTTGGATATTAAGGATGTTTTTATTTACATATTAAAGATACAAAAAAAAAATTTTTGAAACAATTTAATAGTTTATTATTATTATTATTATTGATCGAAGTTGGCACCTCGAAAAAAAAAGCGCGTGGGTGGCCCCGGTGATTTTGGCTCTTGATGTTATCTGAAATCAAAAAATCTTGATAATTCTTAATCTATAGACGTGTCATTATGGTCGGAACTACAGAAGTTAAAATTCATGGATAAATAACAAAATGGCGGACTTTGGAAAAAAAAGTCCTTTTATTTTAGCAAATAAATTTTGTTATTTATTCATGAAACTTAACTTCAATAGTTCCGACCAGAATGACATGTCTATAGATTAAGAATTATCAAGAATTTTTGATTTCATATAACATCAAGAGCCAAAATGACCGGGGCCACCCACGCGCTTTTTTTTCGAGGTGCCAACTTCGATCAATAATAATAATAATAAACTATTAAATTTTGTCAAAAAATTTTTTTTTTGTATCCTTAATATGTAAATAAAAACATCCTAAATATCCAAAACGATTCATTATTATTTTCCTACAAAAAAACGCCCTCCAAAAAAGACATGAAAATCGGCTTAAGTTACCAGACTACTACCTTAAGGGTGGTTGAGAGAAAGGGATGAGGATGAGGAGGAGGGTGGCTAAGAAAATACTTTTTCTTTTGATTTCGTTCATCTCGAAAAAATTTCCGCTATTTCCTCGTTCTGAATTAAGGGTGGTTGGGAGAAGGGGATAGGGAGGGTGGTTAAAAAAATTCTTTTTTTTTTTTGGCCTTCGTTCCTCTTGAAAGTTTTACCGCTAATTTCCTCGTTCTGAATTGAGGGTGTTTTTTCATGAGGAGATGTGGAGGGTGTTCAAGAAAATTACTTTTTTTTTGGACTTCCTTCCGATTGAAATTTTTTTCGCTCGTTCGTCATTTCTTCTAAACGTGATGTTTTGGAATATTTGAAACGAATTAAGATAAAAGTCTGGTAACTTAAGCCGATTTTTATGACTTTTTTGGAGGGCGTTTTTTTGTAGGAAAATAAAAATGAATCGTTTTGGATATTTAGGATGTTTTTATTTACATATTAAGGATGCAAAAAAAAAATTTTTCAAAAAATGTTATAGTTCATTGTTATTATTATTATATTATTGAAAAAAAAGCGCGTGGGTGGCCCCGGTGATTTTGGCTCTTGACGTCATCTGAAATAAAAAATTCTTGATAATTCTTAATCTACAGACATGTCATTCTGGTCGGAACCACTGAAGTCAAATTTCATGGATAAATAACAAAATGGCGGACTTTGGAAAAAAAGTTTCTTTTTCCAAAGTCCGCCGTTTTGTTATTTATCCACTACTGAAGAACTACTGAATTTCATGGATAAATAACAAAATGGCGGACTTTGAAAAAAAACTTTTTTTTTCCAAAGTCCGCCATTTTGTTATTTATCCATGAAATTTAACGTCAGTAGTTCCGACCAGAATGACACGTCTATAGATTAAGAATTATCAAGAATTTTTTATTTCAGATAACATCAAGAGCCAAAATCACCGGGGCCACCCACGCGCTTTTTTTTCGAGGTGCCAACTTCGATCAATAATAATAATAATAAACTATTAAATTTTGTCAAATTTTTTTTTTTTTATCTTTAATATGTAAATAAAAACATCCTAAATATTCAAAACGATTAATTTTTATTTTCCTACAAAAAAACGCCCTCCAAAAAAGACATGAAAATCGGCTTAAGTTACCAGACTACTACCTTAAAGAATTACTTCGTGTAATTGTGAAATTTCTTTTCGTAAAATTAAATCTGTTAAATTCGTTTGTTAATTTACAATTTTTGTAAACTGTTTCACGCACCAGAAGTAATTGTTATTTTAACCAATTTCGCTTTTACCATTTCGACATTAGAAAAACGACGAAATAACCGTATTCGTTTGTCACTTTAGGCAATTCACCAAATTCATTTGTCAGAATTTTTGTAAATAGCCGAATGAATTTTGTGTATAATGAATATGTACAAACTTTGTTATTCGGTATTACTCATTTCTCGAATTATGTAATTTAAGGCGGTAGTCTGGTCTAGAAATTTGAAAAAATCGATTTATTTTTTTTTTTTTTCATTCACTTCTTCCTTAGACCTTTCTTCATACGCTCCTAAAAACCGTTTATTGATATTTCAAAAATTAGCCGAGAAATAAAAATTCTAAGCAAGCCGCGCGCTCAGGTAGCGCGGTCGGTAAGCAGCTAACGCAGAGGCTACCGAGTCGCTCATTCAACGGTGTCAAAACTTTGAACGCGTTTATCTCAGAACTATGTTTTTCAAATCGGCGCCCACGATATCTCGATAACTAATGGACCGATCGAGCTCAAATTTTGCACGTACCTTAGGTAGCCTGTTTCTGAGGACTGGTAGCAGAATTGAGTCGAACAATAATTTTGCCAACATTTTATAACTCGTCGAATACCCGAAAATGTATGAAATATCATTACTGAAAGTTCAACAGGCCGTCATTTTGTCAAAAATTTTTTTTTAAGTACCAATTCTGCTACCAGTGTTCGGAATACTCATACAGATTGAGAATATATATATATTTTTTTTTTCAGATGCATACAACATCGTCCAGAGTGGGCGCCGATTGAGGCGGCTTTCGGTGCACCATGTTGCAACAAGGCAAAAAACTACATGAAAATATTTAAAATAATTTTTTTTTTTTAATGTACAAGTATTCTCTAAGGATCAATAAATGCACGTGTAAATTTTCATCACGACAACTTCAACGGTTTAAAAATTATTGCACATTAGAAATGACGTCAAAAATCTCGCTCTGGACCAGACTACCGCGTTAATATTAAAAAATCGATCTTCTAAAGATAAGTTTGTACGAAAAAAAATCATAAAACAAAGGGCGAAATGTCAAATGAAAACTCGAAGGAAACACCTAATTAAAAAGTTTACAATATTGTTGTTCGAGTAATGTAACATTGACAAGGGTGACTATGCGACTTGATTATTGATTTTTTTCTTCCACGCAAGCAACTCGTTCTATTTTTAGGATTATTTCCGGTCGATCCCAGTATCGATCGAACCTTCTGGGGTACATTTGGCACAAGTTTGTCGAACACCAAACCGTTTAGACCGAATTTTCGTGGGATTCAATGGCAACGGTGGATTAGGGATCTAGGAAAAAATCGCCGTGGAAAAAAAGAAATTTAATGCCGAAATAAATGTAACAAACACTAACAACTCAACACACTACTAACACATGATTGATAAACTAACAAAACACGAACAAAGCCAACAAAATTCAAGAAGCAAAACAAACTGCATTTTTTCCTTCTCCTATTTTTTCCCGGCTATTTTTTTCGCGGCTATTTTTTCCACGGCCATTTATTCCCGATACGGATGGGGTCGGTATCGTCCAATAAAAATTGTTCTATTCCGTTAAGATTGAAGTAGTATTTTGCTCGCAACCTCGATAGAAAACTACCCCCTGTACTTTTTTTTTTCCACTATTTATATGCTTTTATATGTATCTAAATATACACCCTTATGGCTTTCTATATACTGGAAGCCGTCGCCCTGACACGAAAATTTTAATCTACACGAGGATACTTCGTGCACGCGAACTTAGGTCACGTACACAAAGCGACTCGGGCCTTTCGCATATTGCGTTCTCTTGGGATTAATGAAAAAAAAAAACCAAAAGTTAATACGAAGGTCTTCCTAAGGACATTTGGGATTGACACATGAAGGATTCGAGAAGATAACTTTTTCCTCGCAATAAAATGAGGTTTGAGAAAAGATAATCAACCCTGATGAAGATACTGAGAATATTGTTTTTGTATAATAACTTTGCATGACAATAATTATGGAAGTTCAAAAAATCTATGATTACTGAATATTTGAATTATCGTTCCACATAAACGATGCCTTGTTTTCATGAAAAAGAAAATGTGGTTTTAACTTTAAGGTAATAGTCTGCTAACTTGAGCCGATTTTCATGTCTTTTTTGGAGGGCGTTTTTTTGTAGGAAAATAGAAATGAATCGTTTTGAATATTTAGGATGTTTTTATTTACATATTAAAGATACAAAAAAAAATTTTTTTGAAAAAATTTAATAGTTTATTATTATTATTATTATTGATCGAAGTTGGCGACTCGAAAAAAAAAGCGCGTGAATGGCCCCGGTGATTTTGGCTCTTGATGTTATCTGAAATCAAAAATTCTTGATAATTCTTAATCTATAGACATGTCATTCTGGTCGGAACTACTGAAGTTAAATTTCATGAATAAATAACAAAATGGCGGACTTTGGAAAAATAAACTTTTTTCCAAAGTCCGCCATTTTGTTATTTATCCATGAAATTCAGTAGTTCTTCAGTAGTGGATAAATAACAAAATGGCGGACTTTGGAAAAAAAAACTTTTTCCCAAAGTCCGCCATTTTGTTATTTATCGATGAAATTTAACTGCAGTAGTTCCGACCAGAATGACATGTCTGTAGATTAAGAATTATCAAGAATTTTTTATTTCAGATAACGTCAAGAGCCAAAATCACCGGGGCCACCCACGCGCTTTTTTTTCAATAATATAATAATAATAATAATAAACTATAAAATTTTTTGAAAACATTTTTTTTTGTATCTTTAATATGTAAATAAAAACCATCTTAAATATCCAAAACGATTCATTTTTATTTTCCTACAAAAAAACGCCCTCCAAAAAAGTCATGAAAATCGGCTTAAGTTACTACTTTAATTAGTACCAGACTACTACTTTAATTCGTTTCAAATATTCGAACACATCACGTTTAGAAGAAATGACGAGCGAGCGAAAAAAATTTCAATGGGAAGGAAGTCCAAAAAAAAAGTAATTTTCTTGAACTCCCTCCACATCTCCTCATGAAAAAACACCCTCAATTCAGAACGAGGAAATTGGCGGTAAAACTTTCAAGAGGAACGAAGGCCAAAAGAAAAAAAAGAATTTTTTTAACCACCCTCCCTATCCCCTTCTCCCGACCACCCTTAATTCAGAACGAGGAAATAGCGGACATTTTTTCGAGATGAACGAAATCAAAAGAACAAGTATTTTCTTAACCACCCTCCTCCTCATCCTCATCCCTTTCTCTCAACCAACCTTAAGGTAGTAGTGTGGTAACTTAAGCCGATTTTCATGTCTTTTTTGGAGGGCGTTTTTTTGTAGGAAAATAAAAATGAATCGTTTTGGATATTTAGGATGTTTTTATTTACATATTAAAGATACAAAAAAAAATGTTTTCAAACAAATTTAATAGTTTATTATTATTATTATTATTGATCAAAGTTGGCACCTCGAAAAAAAAGCGCGTGGGTGGCCCCGATGATTTTGGCTCTTGATGTTATCTGAAATAAAAAATTCTTCATAATTCTTAATCTATAGACATGTCATTCTGGTCGGAACTACTGAAGTTAAATTTCATGGATAAATAACAAAATGGCGGACTTTGGAAAAAAACTTTTTTTTCCATGAAATTTAACTTCAGTAGTTCCGACCAGAATGACATGTCTATAGATTAGGAATTATCAAGAATTTTTTATTTCAGATAACATCAAGAGCCAAAATCATCGGGGCCACCCACGCGCTTTTTTTTCGAGGTGCCAACTTCGATCAATAATAATAATAGCAATAAGCTATTAAATTTTGAAAACAAATTTTTTTTTGTAACTTTAATATGCAAATAAAAACATCCTAAATATCCAAAACGATTCATTTTTATTTTCCTACAAAAAAACGCCCTTCAAAAAAGACCTGAAAATCGGCTCAAGTTACCAGACTACTACCTCAATACAGAAGGAGGCGGTAGAGGACAAATTTTCGAGACGAACGAAATAAAAAAAAAAACAAGTATTTTTTAAACCACCCTCCCCATTACCTCCCCCAAAACACCCTTGACTTCGTGCGACGCAATAGAGCAAAAAATTTCCGGTCAAGATGTTGAAATTTGCCCTTTGGTATCACAATCGATCTTTCATTAGAGTAATATTCTTATCCAACACCCCCTAAACCTCACAAATCCTCAAATTATACTCGTCAGTTACAACCCTTGCGTGTGTGTGTGTTTCTGTTTGTCTGCATGCTCCGCAATGTCTGTTGCATCGTGACGCAGGGGATGGTAGGAAATAATAGAGGGATTAAATCGAGGGATAATTTGGATGATATTTTACGATGGAAAAAGGAACGAAACGAGGAATAAATGATTTGATGGGAAGGGCCGCGTGTGGACGTCGAAGGAGGGTGGAAGGGTGGCTAAACCCATGACGCAAGCACCGTCGAGTCTGTAAAGTTGGGTTGGTTTCGTGCCTCGTCGTATTCTCTCGTTCAGTCTCGCACACGACCTCTCCATATGCACGGCGTAATACAACCACGCACGGGAGTCTTGTGCCACAACACGTTGTAGCCAAGCAACGCTCAATGACCACAGTCTCTGACGAAACGGTACCAGGATCGGACGTACTTGACCTTTGACACTCTGGTTTCCATTTATTTTCTTCGTTTCTCCTACGGCAAGCTTCGAATTACAAACGATTTAAATCCTCGGTTTCAATTAGAAATGTGGGAATGAGTTATGGCGAACATTGCGCTTCCTGCACTGGAAAACAACCCTCTGAACAATGTTTATTTAATGACTCCCGAGAGACTTCCGGTTTATAGGTTTATCTTTCCCTCAAGGAGTCAACACCGTGAGTCTTTCTCGTGACGTCTTGATCGACGTAAATCGCGTCCGTAATTCTCCCATTCCCATCGCCGTTAATCTGCACAATCGGGAACACTCGCGGAAGTTGATGTCTCGCGAGGCTTCATTGAAAGTGAAGCAACCGGGAGTGCTGGTGAATTGTGTGAACCGGCGTGAATCAAAGGTGCGAGTGTCAATTGAGATTACGTCGTGAAGGGCGAATCAAGAGGATACGGGCAACCTTGAAGCAGCCCAAGCGAAACAAAGAAACTTGGTTTGATGTCAGTGAGGATTAATGGACGCTTGGAAATCCGGGGTCGCCGCTTTCGTCAACGTTCTACGTCAGTCAGGTTGGCCCAATCGACAGACGATACAAATGGTGATCAGAAAAAACAAAAAATTAACTAATGGTTGTCGATGAGATTTTCACGAGGGAGTGGTTGGTGTGATTGTTATGGGGAAATCTGACGATTTGAATTGTCCAATATTTACGGTAGAACACGACTCGTTATTTGGATCATTTAACGGAATTGCATCGACTAATCGATGCAATTGAGCATTTCAAAATGTGACCCCATTCACGAAGTGATTATTGCGATCAATGAACAAATGTCAAAGAAGATGATTCATAGTCATTCTGTATATACCTTCTTAATGTAAGTTTCCTCATGGCACGTTTGATCATCTTTCCCACCGCTCTTAGTCCATCATATTCATTGACTATTTCACTATATGATATGATTGTGAGTGATTCACTAACGACGATAATCACGAAAGGCTTTTAAAACGACCGAAATAACGGCGTCACTTTTGAGCTAGAGGACGCGACGCGATGTTTAAAAAAAAAGCTCGCAACCGATGACGCCAGTGTGACATAAGGGCAAGTCGATAGAAAACTATAACCGGACACCCGGCAACTTTTGCATATTTCACGATCGTCGTCGTGAACGGGGGCGCATCATTTTACATACATGTGCGCGATTAAATTCGCGGTCACGAACTTTTCATTTCTAAGCAACTATCGGTACAAACAGTATGCAGAATGAAATCGTAAATTATATAAACGTGTTCCAATAAGAAACGGACTCGTTGGAAAATTACTTTGGCAATAATATGTCATGATGCTTATTGTCGGATGTAATTCAAGTTAAAGGAAACGTCAGACTAACGTTGTTCATTAAGGTAATAGTCTGGTAACTTAAGCCGATTTTCATGTCGGTTTTGGAGGGCGTTTTTTTGTAGGAAAATAAAAATGAATCGTTTTGGATATTTAGGATGTTTTTATTTACATATTAAAGATACAAAAAAATTTTTTTTGAACAAATTTAATAGTTTATTATTATTATTATTATTGATCGAAGTTGGCACCTCGAAAAAAAAGCGCGTGGGTGGCCCCGGTGATTTTGGCTCTCGATGTTATCTGAAATAAAAAATTCTTGATAATTCTTAATCTGTAGACATGTCATTCTGGTCGGAACTACTGAAGTTAAATTTCATGGATAAATAACAAAATGGCGGAGTTTGGAAAAAAAAATTTTTTTTACAAAGTCCGAATTTTTGGATTTTTTGAATTTTTGGAGTTTTTTTTTTTGAATTTTTGGAGTTTTTTTTTCCGAATTTTTGTAATTTTTAGAATTTCTGGAATTTTTGGAATTCCATGGATAAATGACAAAATAACAAAAAAAAACTTTTTTTTCCAAAGTCCGCCATTTTGTTATTTATATTGTTATAAATAATATTGTTATAAATAACAAAATGGCGGACTTTGGAAAAAAAAGTTTTTTTTTCCAAAGTCCGCCATTTTGTTATTTATCCATGGAATTTCAAAAATTTCGAAGATTCCAAAAAATAACAAAATGGCGGACTTTGGAAAAAAAGTTTTTTTTTCCAAAGTCCGCCATTTTGTTATTTATCCATGGAATTCCAAAAATTCCAAAAATTTCAAAAATTTCAAAAATTCCAAAAATTCGGAAAAAAAACTCCACAAATTCCAAAAAAAAAACTCCAAAAATCCAAAATCTCCAAAAACTCCAACAATTCCAAAAATTCGGACTTTGGAAAAAAAAAAAAATTTTCCAAAGTCCGCCATTTTGTTATTTATCCATGAAATTTAACTTCAGTAGTTCCGACCAGAATGACATGTCTATAGATTAAGAATTATCAAGAATTTTTTATTTCAGATAACATCAAGAGCCAAAATCACCGGGGCCACCCACGCGCTTTTTTTTTCGAGGTGCCAACTTCGATCAATAATAATAATAATAATAAACTATTAAATTTTTTCATAAAATTTTTTTTTCGTATCTTTAATATGTAAATAAAAACATCCTAAATATCCAAAATGATTCATTTTTATTTTCCTACAAAAAAACGCCCTCCAAAAAAGACATGAAAATCGGCTTAAGTTACCAGACTACTACCTTAAGGGATGTGTGCGATAGGGTCAGAGGATTCAACTCGATATATCTCGAGAAAAAATTTACCGATTTCTTGCAAACTTTGCACAGATTTAGGGCGTCGAACCTCCGTTGTTTGCTGCAATTTTCGTTGGAATTCCTCGAGAATTCGAAATTTTACGCCATTTTTTTTATATTTTGAAAATGACTGTGATCGCTCTAACTTTCATTAATTTTCATCTATCGAGTCGAAACTTTAAATATGGAAGCGTTAGGGGACACGGATGTTTGGCATTGAATTTGTCAAAAATCTTTTGAGCGGTTCAGATTTTATAAAATTTTGAACTTTACGAAAAATGTTTAAGATTGATTTCATTTTCAAAAGTTTTGACATTTTTGGTTAATTTTTCTCTCATGTATAGTATCACTGAAGGATGATACTACACAAGAGAAAAAAATTAACTGAAGGCTGATTGGTATTGAATTTTGCATGAATCGGTGAACGGTAAATTTATTAGATTAAACATTTAAAAAAATTTTTGTACTTTCTAAGAAATTGTATATTTTTTAAATTTTCATAACCTTTCGGCCAAATACCACCAACGTGGTATTTGGTCCAAAAATACACAGTAATCGTTGAAAACTATTTTGGTTTAGTTCGTTTATATTTCACAGGCGCTACTTACAGACCCGAATTTTCAAATTCATAGATAATTTTCTAATAAATACCGCTCCCTCAACTATGGAACCGAATAATTTGAAACTTGGTCAAATTATTCTGGGCCCTTTCATCTCTGTTGTAAATACCAGAAAATGTTGAAACGCAAAATAGAAATGTACATTTTCAGCTTCGAACGAAGAGGTCTAAAACCAAATTCGGTATAATTATTACTGTATGGCGTAATTCCGAAAAAATTTACCATTCCGATAGAGACGGATAAAAAGCCCAACTAATAAGCTTTTGTTTGGTCCCTGTATGTGCAAAATTAATGACGTGGTATTTGGCCGAAAAATACACAGTAATTGTGGAAAACTGTTGTGGTTCAGTTCGTTTATATTCCACGGGTGCTACTTGCGGACCCGGACGCGAGATTTTTTTTATTCAATTTTTAATTCACAGAAAATTATCGTGTTCTTTGGGTTTCAACGTGGCAAAGTAGAAGTTACAAAACCAAAAAATATAGTGAATTGTTTCCGGCACGGTTAGCTCGCATATTTGGTGCATGTTCCCTCGAACGTTACCCAGATTTCAAAGGGTCCTACTGTACCGACGCTGTTGGAGTTTCTCATCGTCTTTCTCATACTCGTAAAATAAAAGTTTTCATGGCATTCTCCGCTCAATTAATCCCTCCAGACCCCTGCCCGTAACTAATCGAGGGTGTCGAGGGTGTCGAGTGAGTCGGAACTCGCTGAGAGCCAAATCTTAAAACTCAAAAAAAGGGCACGGTGCTTTCCAACTGAACCACCGAACGTATAATGAAAAAAATTCACAGTACAATTATTTTCGCACGACTCGTTTCAGAACTTTAACTGCTCTGTGAAGGCCGATAACTTGCGGGTTAGGACACGACTTGATACATTTGGCGTGGAATTCTCGTGGGTTGGGAATTGTACTGGGGAAAGTGAACCAGTGAAGACTAAAAGGATACTGGATCAATCGCTCGCCCCCAAACTAAAGTATCGGAATAGTTTAGCGTGAATTTGAGGATTCCGAAAGAAACGAACATTGGCTCTATTTTTTTTCTTCTGGAGATCCATCGAAGTTGTAACGGCTGATGGGAGACAGAAAAATTTCATCGTTTCACGAAGATGCCGATGGAAAGGCTCGCGGTCGTGGCAGCTGTTCGAACGGCCAAGTTGGGCCAGAATGGTGGAAACGGTACTTCCGACAACGGTTATGTTCTTCACGGTTACAACATGTCAAATAGCGGTGGTGTAAGGAATGGAAGATACGAGACGAATCTTCATGGAAACGTGAATATTTTGCTCGGAGGGTAAGTCGTTTTGATTGACGTCTCGTCGAATCTCCTTTCTAACTTAGCGGAAGGATTGGAATTTTGTACGTGTCCGAAGAAAACTATGAAAAGTTTGAACGGTTAAAAAAATTCTCGCCCTGGGTCTGAAAATAATGTTTTTATTTTACAAAGCAGTATGTTCGTAAAGCGTATTACAAACTTTTTTTTTCTTCTAAATGGATGGACAAATGTGTATTTGACAAAATTTTAATAGAACATCACGATTTTTGAGAGCGCCATTAAAGTGAAATAAAAATTGATAAATAGTCGAAGCAATGTAAACAAAAAAATTTGTTGACCAAATTTCCAGAAGCAAACTTTTTGGGACCGGGCCCATTCGGACCAGGCCCAGGTCGAATTAGCGAAAGTTTGAATGACAGGGCGAAACAGCATTACGTGGTAAAAAATTAATATCAACAATATAATACATACTGTATGTACCACGATGTTGTTTATAAATAAATATATGTTTTTTTTTATTTTTCAACAAATTCGTGGCTCGGATT
Source organism: Oxytorus armatus (assembly GCA_958009045.1). NCBI lineage: Eukaryota > Metazoa > Arthropoda > Insecta > Hymenoptera > Ichneumonidae > Oxytorus > Oxytorus armatus. The sequence goes on from OY253755.1 coordinate 14,692,450, forward strand.
AGAGATGAGCTCATTACATTATATTTAATAACCACTGTTCAATATCTATTTTAATAATGTTTGCTCTGTTTATTTACTATTTTTACGGTTTTTCGGTATTCCCTTGAAAATCATTGCTTTTTCATTTAATGAAAAGAGGTAGAACAGAATACCACAGATTTATAAAATAATTCATATTAACAAAAAATGTCATTATTGAAAATGATATTGCGCAAGAATGATGCACAACAATGATTATTTTTTAAATAATACAACGTGCTCACTCGGATAATAGAACGTTCGAACTAGGGCTGTTACTTTTATCCGGGTTAGCCGGATACCCGAAACTATCCGGGTATCTGGGAAATCGGATCCAACACTTCAGATTCGAATACCCGAATATCCGGGTATCCGGGTATTCGAGTACCCGAGTACCCGGGTATCCGGATATCCGAATAATCACGGATCTGGGTAACCGGGTAATAACGAATAATGTCGGGTAATTACCCGATATTTCGCGTACAGGCTCAAATAGGACCGCCGGCGTAAAAAAAATAATGATACTGTATTAGTCTGGTCATCAAATAAGCCGAAATATAGGGCGTTAAGGACTTACATACGTCCAGCGGTACCGAAAACGTACCAAAAGAAAAACTGTTTTTAGGAAGGATAGAAATAGAAATTGATAAAAAAATTCTTACACATTGTTTATTACTGTGTTAAGTTTGTAAAAAAATTTATTTCAATTTTTTTTTTCAAAAATTACAACATGAAAAATCACATTTTTTGAAGCACTGTAAAAAAAAAGTTGCTCCACGGTCGGCAGTATTTCTTCCTCAAATGTTGACGGATCTGCAAAATGTAAAGAAATTCTTGTAAAATAAGGTAGTAGTTATAGTGTGTCGAGCCGGATTTTTGAAATTCGAAAAATTAAACAATTTACGGTAATTTAAAAAAAAATGTTAAGTTTGTGTCAAAAAAGTCACACTTTAATTGTTTTTATAAAATTTTCTAATTATAATTTTTAAAATCCGGCTCGACAGACTATAGAAAAAACAATTCCGAATATTTAAAAAAAAAAAATCATCAAAAAATATTAAAAACCGTACGAGTTATCATGCCGACCGTGTCAGAAAAAGTAGTTTTGAGAAAAACGCGTTTAAAGTTTCAAGCGCGTTTCGCTCGAAGTCGCGCGCGGCTGGAGCAAGAACTTTATGAATTTTTTTAAATTTATTTAGTTAACTTACGTCTAATCTCCCATTCCAGCTTCATATTGTACGCCTTCCTTGTCAGTAAAAAATTGTTGTTGTTTATTTTTTTCTAATCGACGAATTGTTCTGGCCTCTTTTGTTGCTTTGGTAGCGTTGATTCGAGCCTGTTTCACATTATCAGGCAGTCACATTATCTACAATAACTTTTGAACTATGGGGAATTTTTACAATCAGCTTACACAGAAATACGCCTGAGACTATAAGGAATAATAATCTGTAAACAAAAAAAATCGATTTTTTGAAAATTCTCGACGTATGTAAGGCCTTAATAGTTACCATTGAAAAAAATTGGAAAATAACTTGTATCGAATTTGCTCTGTTCCAAGAAATTGTGCAAAACTACGGTGAAAATGAAAACTTAGTGTTGACGAATCGGACGTCACGGTTTTTCAATTTATAATAACTAGCAACAACGCGCTCGCTTCGCTCGCGCTTGAATGTTTCATATTTCGAACTTGTCCTTTAGATTAAGAATCGAATGAAAATTCTTATAGATACTTTTTCCCAAATGGCACAACGGATTTTGTCACCATACTGCAGTCGCTAAGATTATTTCGTCTCGATCGGTTGTCATTTCGTTAAATTGTACATAATTTATTATAAGGTTTTTAAATTATGAGAATTGCATTGGGCGAGAGTCGATAATCTATTGAATCTTTGATCTTATTGAATCTTTGTATACTATAGATGTTGTTTCATGGTGAACGAAATCGTGTTTGAATTACGCGCGCTTTACGACAACCAATCAGATTGACGATAAACGGGCTTCATAATTCGATATATTTATCTCGAATTTCTTTATCATATAAGGTTTTTAAATTTTGAGAATTGCATTGGGCGAGAGTCAATGATCTATTGAATCTTTAATCTTATTAAATCTTTGTATACCATAGATGTTGTTTCATAGTGAACTAAATCGTGTTTGAATTACGCGCGCTTTACGACAACCAATCAGATTCACGATAAACTGGCTTAAAAATTCGATATATTTATCTCGCATTTCGAGAGTTTCGAGAATCGAGTGCCATGTCTTTTTTAAGAAAGGATTGTGTATTTACTCGGGAAAACATTTTACATGTGACTCCCACAATTTTTTAGAATCTGCTGTTACGATCACAATTTCTTGCCTGCGCATATTAAGAATAGCCGAGATCCGCTTCTTCACATTCTATATTTTCTCTCCAACTCTAAAGTTCATAAAAACTTCACACACGCCCATAAAGCAAATATACATTTCAGTAACTAAGGATATTTATTAAATAATAATAAATCGTGATGAAAAAATAATATTAAAGATGCAAATAGTGCGGGTCAATGTTGATTAAGTTCTTACGAAATGATCATGTGTTTCCTTAACATTGTATGGAAGATTATGTCATTGCTTTTTTAATCTACACAAGAATGTTTTATTGAAATTGTAGTTTTTGTCGGGTGTGAATTACAGTAAAGAAATAGTTTGGCAATAATAGTAAATACGCCTGCAAGATTCTTTCCAAGAATCTTCGTTATAATGATAATCTAATTTGTTTAATATTGATATCAGTCGGTAAAAATAAAAAATGGTTAACCAAATGATCGGACATGAACACCGATATAATCCCGGTTTCTCAATCTTCCGGTAATGATTTATTATTCGTCTTATAAATGTACTTCGCAAACATTGTTCTTGGCAACATCTACGCATGCCTCAAAAATTGTGTAAATTGAACAATTATTTTCAGCACTTTCAGCATCAATTATCGGCGGTAATTGCCCGATATTATCCGTTATTATCCGAGTACCCGGTTACCCGGATACCCCTAAACTATCCGCATACCCGAATCCGTTATTACCCGGATATTATCGAGTTATCGAGATATACGGATTTGAAGCGTTGGATCCGTGAAACCCGAATTACTCGGGTATCCGGATATCCGAAAAAGTTCAAGCTCCAGTTCGAACAAAGTATATTGTCGTTACGGAAGTTCAGATAATCGAGACTACGTTGATTATAATTTTTTTTTAATAATGATAATACTATTCGTTGAAGTGGGGAACATTTTAAATAATTTTTACAATTTCCAGAGCCATGATGAGCGGTGTGATAATCGTCGTGGTACTTATATGCTACTGCTGTCACAAAAATACACGAAAGCATCGACCTCAAGAATACTCACAATATTGGCGAGCTGAACCCGATGTTCACAGTCTAGAGGTCTTCACCACGGACTCTCACGCAATGGTGAGTTCATCATTTTGCACATATATTTATATATGTATATTGAATTCAGGTCAAGTTAATTCTGGACACCTTTATCTTTATCGTAAATACCAGAAAGTATTAAAATTCAAAATAGAAATGTAGATTTCTAACTAAAAACGAAGAGGTATGAAATAAAAATGGATATGATCATAAGTTTATAGCGTCATTCCGGAAAATGCAACCATTATGATGTACATGGATAAATACCGTAAAGATTTTGCTAGTTGCTGTATGTGCAAAATTAATAATGGAGTATTTGGCCGAAAAATGTACGGTAGTCGTAGAAAAGTGTTTTTCATTAACTTTGTCTATATTTCACTGGCGCTACTTGCAAACCCTAACGCGAGATGTTCCTTACTCAATTTTCAATACACAGACAGCTCTCCAGGGTTTTCCGGGCCCTACCTGGCAAATTAATGGTTAACATACGAAAATACATAGTAAATTGCTTCTGGTACCGTGACCTTATGTATTCGGTACATGTTCCTTGAAGGTTATAAAAATTTCAACGGTCCCTACTATACCGACACTGATGAAATTTCGTATCATTTTTCGGGATGGTTGCAACCGTATGATGTGCAAGTCCCATGTGTGCTAATGACCATGTCCAACACCCATCACGTCCAACTCCCGTTGTGTGCAACTGCCTTCGTGCCCAACTTTCATGGCCGTCAACTAGACTCGCTTTGCTTCAGTTTTTGGCAATTCGTTCGATCCGATCCGGTTGAACTGGCGAACGTGAAAGTCCCATGTGTCCAACTGCCGTCACATTCGAGTGAGGGGTGTGCGTGCATTATACTCGCGCTGTTTATACGAAGTGTGCAACTGCCCATACCCAAGTCCCGCGTCGCGTTCCCAACTCTCTTCGGGGTCAAGTGGTCGTGTACATGGGACAATTGTACACTTCGTGTAAACAGCGTATGCGAAGGCAGTTGGATACATGGGACTTGCACGTCTCACAGTTCAATCAGTTCGGAACGAACGAATTGCTGAAACTGAACCAATGAGAGTCTGGTTGAACGCCATGGGAGTTGGACACGAAGGCAGTCGGACACAACGGGAGTTGGACATGATGGAAGTTGGACATGGGAGTTGGCACACGCTTGTACATCATACGGTTGCAGCCATCCCCATTTTTCACTTCCTCTTAAACAACATTTTTTCGAACTTTTTCATGCTTATAGTGTTACGAACGAGCCGTTGGGACGAATCAAGAGGATGCCGCAGTGTCTTTGCCCTGTCCGGGCACACCCGGACTCCCGCCGGCCTACGAGAGTCTCGTATTTAATCCTCACTCGCTTCCCTCTCCGAGTGACAAAAAGGACGAATCCTCGAGTCAGGATTACATTCTTCCGGCACCGATGCTCATGGAAAATGAACATCGCTCAAAGAAGAACGAGTCCGTTTCCAATGGCGACGATGATTTGCCCTCGTACGAAGCGGCCTTGAAACTCGAAGCCAACGGATACGTCTAGTGGTGCCGAATTATACGATATTTTCGAAAAAGTCGTCGAGGTTTTTCTAATCAGCGGAAGAAGCCGATACAGTTTACGATGCTTGAATATAATTGAGCCTTTGGCATTTCGGGTATTTGTCCCGAATTGGATCTTTTTCTTCGATGAAAATTCGTGGCTTACGATGAGCACATATTGCCACGAACCAAAAATCGAAGGAAAAAAATTGAAAAAAATGCAATACCACTTCGAACGTGGTGATATATATTCTCATGAAATTATTTGATTTTTTAAACTCTTAGAGTGCTTTGCCAATATTATTACGGATGTATCACAGATGAATTTTAGAAAGTCAATAAATGCCAGCGGTTACTTTATTTACGTGAATTAAAGAGATTTTCTTGAATTCCATTGAATAAAAAAAAAATTGTTTCCACATACACTATCTATTGGATATTATAAACTAAATTACAAATTATTTTTCGATTTCAAAAATATATGTTTATTCTTTGCGTCGAATATATGAATATTTGAAATTTTTAAAAATCGATATTCCAAAAAATTCTCAAAATCGAACATTGGATGCGAGAGAAAAAGATTTGACAATCCCAATTGTTCATGGGATATGTTGTTTATTTATTTTTGTCGAAAAACGAAATGACGGTCATAACATTTGTTCGATTGTTCCAACAATTTCGATTTTTCAAATGAAATTGACAGGAATTAATCAAAATTGTGTATTCCAGAATTTCGATAAAGAACAAAGTTTTAAAAAAACTGTTTCTTGTATTCATTCGAATTGAATACATTTTTTTGAAATCTCAATTCAATAATTCTATTACACGGTGTAACGATGATGATCGACTCGAAACATGTCAAGACAAAAATGATATCATGCGTTGATACAGTCGAATTATTTAATAGTGAGAGAGCGTAAAGGTTTGCTGTTAGAGACGGCTGACGGAATCTACTTTGCCGACATACGTGAATTTTGTTGTAAATATGAGAGGAAACTGCATTGTCTGCAACGTTATATGCGAAATAAGTGGAGATTAAGTTTTTTTCTCTCGACAAACTTTCGAGCAGATCGACACCTGCTCCTGTTGATTTAGACACCGTAAGACGCTATGCTTGGTTTACAATAGACGCAAAACGCAAATCAAAGGTGGCATGACCAACTCGTCGTTGCGACTCTGTGCCTTGTGTTTTGGGGATATTGCAGACCCAGGCATTACAGAAATCGTTAGGGACAAAACTTGTGGCGCTGCGATCGCTGCAAACAGTGGCCGTGATTGGCTCATTTCATTACAAACTACGGCTTACGTCTTGGGTTTTTTTTTACGTGTGAAAGACTTTACAGAAGAAGCTTTGGCCTCTTTAAATCATTTTGCTTCCTCAAAGAGGATGCTTTGTTTTCGTGATTAACTGTTCTATTTAGTTCTTAATGCCAACATTTTTTAAATGTACCAGAATATCGGAAATTCACATCTAGCAAAAATATTAGGATGGATGTGGACGTGTGTGTGTGTGTGTGTGTGTGTGTGAGTATGTGATAGGCTGCAAAAATTCCATTTCACATATCTCGAGAACGACTTGACCGATTTCTCGCAAACTTTACAGGGATTTGAGACATCGGCCTACTGTTGTTTGCTGGAATTATTCTGTGAAATTACTCAAGCATTAGGAATTTTACGCGATTTTGAAATTTTCGAAAAATATGATCGCTCACACTTTCGTGAATATTCAGCTGTTCAGTCAAATTTCGGTACATAATAGGGTTAGCGACCAATGATGTCTGGTATTTATTTGGCAAGAATTGCTTGAGTTGTTCAGATTTTTTTAAGTTATTAATTTTTCGATAAAATTTTGAGATTGACTTGATTATTAAGGGATAACACCACTGTGACCCCCTGTTTTTTTCACATTTTTCAAGAATTTTTTTTTGTGGGAAAAAAAAGAGATATTCGAAAAATTTTTTTGGGTTTTGTTCCTTGTTTATTAATGTATCATAAAACATTTTTTTCACATTTCTCACGCCGCATGGTGGCGCTGAGGAAGCTCTCGCGTCAGGTGCTATCATCTCCGCAGTGGTTCGTGGCACGCAGCAGAACTCTCTTCAACGTCGATCTGAAAAAAAATACCGAGTGTTTTCGTTAATAATATGATATTTTGAAGAGAAGTACATAGGGATTTGGAAAAATATTGTTTAAAAAAAAATAGGCACGCCTTTGAAATTAAAGAATGATTTTTGAGCAAAATTTCTCGTCGAAAATAGGCTATAACTTTTATAATTATTGAGATATCGAAAAAATCCTATGTGCTTCTCTTCAAAATATCATATTATTAACGAAAACACTCGGTATTTTTTTTCAGATCGAAGTTGAAGAGAGTTCTGCTGCGTGCCGCGGAGATGACAGCACCTGACGCGAGAGCTTCCCCAGTGCCACCATGCGGCGTGAAAAATGTGAAAAAAATGTTTTTTGATACATTAATAAACAAGGAACAAAACCTAAAAAATTTTTTTGAATATCTCTTTCTTTTCCCACAAAAAAAAATTCTTGAAAAATGTGAAAAAAAAACAGGGGGTCACAGTGGTGTTATCCCTTAAAAGTTCTAAGATCTTGGGTTAATTTTTCTCTCATGAATCTCGTATCACTAAAGGATGACTGGTATTGGGTTGTGCACTGATTCGTGAGAGGTTTACGAATTTATTGAATTTTTATATTTTATAAGAAATTGTATGTTTGTGTAACTTTGTTAATTTTACAACTATAGAGATGGTACTTGATATAAAAATAGGTTTGTGGATAACCATGCTGGATACTGAATTTGAACTAAATTGGTAATGTGCTTAAAGATTGTAAAAAAGGTTGAATGCCTCAACTTTTGTATATATTGCAAAATCAATGAATTGCTGTAATTTTAGTAAATTTTGCAGAATGGTAGTAAAGAATCGTGAAGCCTTGAACCCCGTGGTACCTTAGAATTGTTTCAATATAATACCTCCGGTATCTTGAAAATACTCTAAACAGAATTTTTTTAAATTTCGGTATCGTATTGACCATTTGTTTTCCGACGATTCCGAAACAACTTTTTCCATTTCGGCGAAAACGTGATGGCCGATTGTCGAGAGCAACGCGTGGCTGTGAAATTTTGTTTTCTGTTGGGGAAATCGGCCGCGGAATCAACTGTAATGCTTAAGACTGCTTATGGAGATGCTGCCCTAAGTAAAACCAGAGTCTACGAGTGGTTTTCACGTTTTAATAATGGACAAATGTCAATTGAAGATCAACCCCGTTCAGGACGCCCCTCAACGTCAAGAAGTGACGAAAACGTCGACAAAATCAATGCTCTCATTCATGAAGACCGTCGCCGAATCATTGATCAACTCTGTGAGATGTCTGGGATATCATGGAGTTCAATTCAGAGGTTGCAGCCAAATTTGTCCCTCGCCTTCTCACAGACGAGCAAAGGGAGCGGCCCACGCCGCTCTCTCCGTAAAGCAGTTTTTGACCAAAAACTGCATGACACCAATTGTCCCCCCCCCCCCCCCCGCCCCCCTCACCGGATCTAGCCCCCTGTGATTTTTTTTTGTTCCCCAGACTCAAAAGGGACATAAGAGGAAAGCGTTTTACCACTGTGGAGGAGGTAAAACAAAAATCGCTGGATGGCCTAAAGAACATCCCGATGAGTGAATTTAAAAAATGTTTTAAACATTGGAAGGATCGTTAGCAGAGGTGCGTTGTGGTCAAAGGAGAATACTTTGAAGGTGATCAAAATTTGGTGTAAAAATATTAAAAAATAAAGAAATTATGACGAAATTCCCGTTTTTTTTTTTTGGGTCCCCCCCTCGTACATTCATTTATGCGTTTGCGGAAATGCATAGATTTGCACGTAAAAGTTCTCGATGGTTTCCGCGAAAACCATCGAGTACACGACAAGTAATAGTGAAGTCAAGATTCGTCAACGAAATCCTGAACAGCAGTCAAACAACTGGCGATCTATCTACAGATTTCAAAGTCTCCGGTCCGGATATTCATAACATAGACGAAAGAGCTTTTGAAAATCTGACGAATGTAAAAAATCTGAACATTGCCAACAATTCTGCCGAGTGAGCCTAAATCTCTCTTACTGTATTTCGCGCGGCTGAGGCATCGTTGTCCCATCAACCCTCTCTTCCCAAAAACCTAGTCTGAAAATGATATTGTCATTTGATAGATTAATGTCGTAAGTAATAATTTATTGTTCGAAGTCATTTATTAAGCTTTAGAGCGGCGGGAAATATTTTTCTGATTATGACGTTAAACATGACAGACATCGACCCGCCACTATTTTAAAATATAAAATATCGCGCGGACTGCGATGCAAAATCTACTGTTATCGGAAACAAACTGTAAAAAGTTTATCGAAAGTAGTAACGACGAAGAGTATGAAGAACTTTATTGTAAACCATTAAAAATTTTATGTGAAAACTTCCTGATTGTAGTCTATAAATACCGGAGCGTAGCCGGAGCGTCGGTAAATATCCTTCCGTTTGAACTACGCATCAGTTTACTACAGAAACGTGTCACGTTCATCGCCAAGCTTGGTAAGTTTTATGCGTAAAAAAAAAAATTCGTTCAAATTAGAAACTTGAACATTGCTTTCTCATTATTTCATTTCGCTCAAAAATCACTCGCCCTCACTCTACTACAAGATTTGCTGAACTGTCAAATTCACAGACTCATTACCGAACGGAAGTGTCATATTTGAAATTCCTTACGAGATTATTTCGATGTCCGGCCTAAATCTCCCCGGACAAAATCCTCCTGGAACTAAATTCCCCCGGATAATATTCCCCCAGGTAAAATCCTCCACGCCCTTCTGCCGAATTAAAATTCACCGAACGAAATCTCCGTAGCATATAGAATTTCTCGAAGTGTCGTACACGGTGTGATATGCTTGATTAATCTTCATTCGTACACGTGGATGTGTGTTCGACTGTGGGGCTCGTGTATTTGTTTTTCGATCGAAATATTATAAACGGTGAGATACACTTTGGACAGTTTGATCGCTGGATGGTGATGTGTGCGCGATCTGCAACGAACGTTGCTCGATGCATGATTACTAATCAGTTCCATTTTCATTATATTTAAAACGAAAGTACCGCTACGTCGATGCTCGGATTGAAGTTGCTGTACCCCACGTAGAAATTGCCAGTATAATTCTACTGGCCAAACTTTGGGCCAATATTGGCGGTCAAACTTTGGCCGGCAGTACTGGTCCTGTACTGGCTGACTATCTGGCCATACTATGGGCCGTACTGCGGGAGAGGCCTTCATGTCTTCGGCCCTCAACTCTACAGATGCAATATTGCCCGGTGCGTGGCACGAATGCAAGACTGCCCGGAGCTTGTCACGAAAGCAAGACTGCCCGACGCGCGGTATTGTTATGTATTGTATAAATATAGTGTTGTCCGGGGAAATTTAGTCCGAGGTGAATTTTTCCCGGGAGAATTTTGCCCAGGAAGATTTAATCCGAGAACCGAGATTTCGATCTGTCGATAGTTTGGTCAACTCCCATTAACTTTGTAAAACGTATATACATTTTTATATAATGATAACTGTCTATTAATTCCGGCAGCACTGGCATCTTGAAAATACTGCAAACAGAATTTTTTATAACTTAAGTATGTTATAGACCATTTGTTTCACGACACACAGAGTTCTGGTATTTCACCGATTTTGCAGAACACACAAACACAGGTAATTTTCAAGTGCATCGTATACTCATTTATGTGTTTGCAGAAATGCATAAAATGTTACATAACAATTCGAGCGCGATAATGTCGACGTATCTGAACCGATGAGAAAACCAAATAACAATCATGTATATGTAAATGTATCAGTTTTTTTCTGTGCAAACGATACATCATAAGACCAAATAAGACAATTCAGATGTTATATTATTATATGGAAAGTAAATAAATAAACCAGCATTACCTGTATCTAAAAAAAATTCTTGAAAATATACTTTTTTTCACGCGAATTAATCGTACCCCCCAGTTAATCAAATGGATCGCCCATGTTGAAAAATATTAATCGCGTTTAGTGCTGGAATGGGCGACCGCTTAGCCGTGCACTGGCTTACGAGGGAAAACCCAAAAAAAAACGGGAATTTCGTCCTAATTTCTTTATTTTTTAATATTTTTACACCAAATTTTGATCACCTTCAAAGTATTCTCCTTTGACCACAACGCACCGCTCTGCAAACGATCCTTCCAACGTTCAAAACATTTTTTAAATTCACTTATCGGGATGTTCTTTAGGTCTTCCAGCGATTTTTGTTTTACCTCCTCCACAGTGGCAAAACGCTTTCCTCTCATATCCCTTTTGAGTCTGGGAACAAAAAAAAACACAATTGGTGTTATGCAGTTTTTGGTCAAAAACTGCTTTACGGAGAGAGCGGCGTGGGCCTCTTCCTTTGCTCGTCTGTGAAAAGGCGAGGGACAAATTTGGCTGCAACTCTGCTCATGTGCAAATCTTTGGATAAAATCCTCTGAATTGAACTCCATGATATCCCAGACATCTCACAGAGTTGATCAATGATTCGGCGACGGTCTTCATGAATGAGAGCATTGATTTTGTCGACGTTTTCGTCACTTATTGACGTTGAGGGGCGTCCTGAACGGGGTTGGTCTTCAATTGACATTTCTCCACTTTTAAAACGTGAAAACCACTCCTAGACTCTGGTTTTACTTAAGGCAGCATCTCCATGAGCAGTCTTAAGCATTACGGTAGTTTCCGCGGCCGATTTCCCCAACAGGAAACAAAATTTCACAGCCGCGGATTGCTCTCGAAAATCGGCCATCACGTTTTCCCCGAAATGGAAAAAGTTGTTTCACTACAAAAATTCTCACGGGCGAACCGATGCACTCACGGCGACAGAACTTCGCACACTAACTCAGGAGACGTGTCCCCAACGGACACCTGGTCGAGCAATGGGTTTCCCCACTCTCCCTCCCCGCCGCAGCGCAATTCCCGTTTTTTTTGGGTCCCCCCTCGTACATGCCCACCGCTGAGCTTAGATAGGTTTTCTGAGTTTCCGATGGTAAGACAACTGAGACTCAGTAAAAAAATAAAAGCCGTCTGTGTCGGCACGGGATTTCCGCGGTTTCCCTGTGCCCATGGCAAATGCGATACAGTGTAGCTAAGACAACTGCGGGCGCAATGCAAGTTAAGTTAAGTTAGCTAAGTGTGGGTAGGGAGTGATAGGCGGAAAAATGGAATTGACAAGGGACGTACGTAAAAACCCGAAAAGAGCATACGTTGGCCATGAAAATTAATAAAAAATATTTTCTTAATCCGGATAAATGTAATTTTCGTTGAGAAGAGGTATTTCGTTTAATTGACTTTTCTCAAAATGACGGCATGTTAGAGAAATTTTTTTTTTCGGTTTCAACTCGCTAAATTCCCGAATCTCATTTTTTCGTCGCAATAACCATTTATTGTTAATTTCAGTTAATAGATCCGCAGACAAGGACCATAACATGGGGGTATTCGACTTCCGTCTGGTCATCATGGTCCTCAAGACAGTCATCGGGCTGACGACGAACAGTAGCGATGTCAAGATCATCGAGGAAATTCCGACGACTGTCGAACCATCTACAGATTTGAATGTCCCTGGGCTGGATATTCATGATACGAACGAAGGATCGTTCGAAAGTCTGAAAAATTTAAATAATCCGAATCTCGCCAACAATACTCCGCCAATCGACCTCCTACAAAAACGAAGCCTGCGAGAAAACGATTTGTCCGAAAATCCCGTTTCGGACATTAGCTCAAAGATAAAATTATGCCTTCATGAGGGAATTGTCAAAAGTCTAAAAACCTTCAAGAACGACGAGCCTGTAGAATGTTACTGCGAGGATTTCAGTTACGACGAGGAGTGGGGTATTGTGCCTCTAGACAGATTGGGAATATCCAGATTTTCCAAAAACTGGTATGACGTTAATTTAAGAGATAATATCAATAGCCGTCGATATGTACTGGATCTTCATGGCAATAACATCAGTGATGTACGGAGTGAAATTCTGAACAATCTGCCGGAACATATAAAGTTCGTCAATCTGGCTGGGAATAAGATCGAGCGTTTGGGAAAGGGAATGATCGTCAATGAGTATTTGCAGATATTGGTTCTTCGCAGTAACTTAATTAGCGAGATCGAGGAGGGTGCTTTCGAGAAAACGAACCTCTCGCTTCTTAGCTTGGACAATAATCGACTAACAAACACAAGATTCATCGCGACTTTGCCGTCATGTCTGATCAAATTATTGCTGAATGACAATCAGATCGGGGACATATCCGGTCGGTTTTTCTGCAGGCTCAACGTACTAACTACTCTCGATCTCACTGGTAACAATATAATCGCGCTTGAAAACGCATCCCAGCTTCAACTTCCCTCTCTGCGGACGTTAAATTTGGGGAGAAATAACATCATAACGATCGCACCAAGTGTCTACTGTGTCTCAAAAATCTGACGTATCTAAATCTCGAATGGAACAAGTTAAATTCGCTTAATAAGGACGTGTTCAGTGGCCTGAAGGAGTTAAAATTTTTGAATCTTGATGGAAACAAGTTGTCAACATTGTCGAATGGCTTTCTACACGGTCTGCCGAAAAACCTGAATGTACTCAGACTGTGTTGCAATGGGATTAAAACTCTAAAAAATGGAACATTCTCCGCAGTGCCAAGATATCTACTGTCTCTCGATGACAATAAAATAACGACAATCGAGGAAGGAAGCCTTAACCTGCCGCATCTTCAGTATCTATTATTGAAGGACAATTTGTTGAGACAACTTAACAGTCAGTCTTTCGTTGGTCTCGAAAATCTGACGCATCTGGTATTGTCCAATAACTGTATCACGAACATCGAGGAGGGTTTCCTGAAAAACATGGACAAAATAGTTGCGGTGAAAATTTCGGCAAATCCGATTGAAGCATTGCCGAACGATACCCGTTTTTCAAAGAACGACTAATACGATGAAATACTTATGACGAACTCGATGATGCCTGACTATGAGTGAGAGGATTTGACCGAAACATGGTCGTTGAATGAATGCTGTTGCTATTATTATGGTTATTGCGTTGGAAACCATATTTGCCCCAAAACAATCAGATTTTGTAAATAAATTTCACATGTTTTGGACCTTTCAAGGATTTGTCTTGTACGACAATTAAATAATTGTACGGATTGAACTGATAAATAAAATATTAATATTGATTGAAAAATATTATTTTCCTTTTCATTTCGCCCTTAGTATTAATATGAAGTTTTTTTTTTTATATTATGTGTCTACATAAACCGACGATAGTGGACGGGTGGTCGGTGTGCAGCTTTAACAATCACCGAAGTTGAAATTAGTACTAAAACACGAAATATTATGCAAATTGAAACTTGCATATATGTTCCTCATTATTTTTGCACATTCACATATTTTCCTTTAAGAGCAAGACGCTTTTTCAAATTTGTCTTCTCAGCTAATTTCCTATATCGAAATTTTTTTATAAATTCAGATTATGCCCCCAATGGATGTTTGTTCAAATTCAATAACGGTTGATATTGGCTAATAATTGTCGATATTCGCGACAATTGCACGAGTTCCCCTTAGCGGAGATTTAAAAAAAATTGCGAAAATCTCGTTAAATCTGAACAAGGAGTTCAAACTTTTTATAAAGAATGTTTTTATTTTTTCGACATTTTCCTCCAACATAATTTTCGAGACAACGAATTTTTTGTCGCGTTTTTTTGTAACCTTCTTTCTTTCAATTCTGTTAATTTATTCATTCATTTGTGTATTCACGAAATTTATTGGAGCGTAAAATTTATTCACACAAAAATCTCTTTAGGAAGTAAGAGTGGAGGGAGAATGATAAAAGAGCACTGGCCGCGATAAGATTCGTTGAAAACAAGAGGGACAATATGAAGGATGCTCCGGATTCGTTATCCGTTCGCTATTCAGATATCTCGTGGGTGGTTTTAACTCGACAAGGAAGCAGGAAGTCGCGTTGGTGGATATAAAAAGTTATGTGACAAAAACAAGAATTGTTTCTACACTATGTGACAACATAACGTACGCGCCTATGAATCTCATTAAAAAAAGTATCCTCCATCAGGTAAACGGTTTTTTCAACATTGGTATTCTCTCCCACTACGTTATATCACTTTTGGATGTGCACGAAAAGCCAGAGTGATACGACAAGAATTAGGATTTTTATTAATTTTTTTAATTTCAAGATTGGAGAAAAAATAACAAAAATAAATTACGTCATTTAGTCTAAACGTATTGAAAAAATTATTTGTTTTTTTTTTTCCATCGACACACTAATTTGATCAGAAAAAGAATAAGTTCACTTTCCCAAATACTCGGAAATGTACACTTCTAAATTTATATTGAAATATTTCAATACCCACCTGAAATCGAGTCGAATGGCGATAAAATGGATTAACAATTTCTTTGCCGAAGCGACGAATATACGACGAAGTCTCAATGAAAACTTTCTCCCCATTACACGTTAGCCTCGCAGTGGCAGCTTCGCGAAGAAGATAATACGATCAAGAAGTTATCTGCAAGTTTCTAATGTACACGATTTTTTTTAACGAATATTGTAAGCGTTACAGCGTTAAGAGCACTCGTAAGGTCCCGTGCTCAATTTTGGGGGGGCTTCCTCAATTTTCGCTTACCCACTATAAATCCACCCTTGAGCATTGTCCAAATATTTCGAGGAAGCCATTTCTAACTTTCATCTATAAGGTTTTTTCACCCTCCTGCATTATCATATTCGATCATAGATTCGTCGAAATAAAAAAAATGTCATAAAATGCCAACAGAGTTATATCAAATATTACAAAATACAATACTAAAATCGTCTGTTAATTATATTTCATTTATTTAGAAAATTTTACCGCGATAGCTCAAAATTCTGCGGACGTTAGAACGATTTTATCCTCGAAATTTCATAAAATCGAAATCCTTTTATCGACTCTCGGACAAAATCAACACCAATTAACCTCAAATTCACGTAACATTCATGTTAAGATAGCAGTCTGGTAACTTAAGCCGATTTTCATGTCTTTTTTGGAGGGCGTTTTTTTGTAGGAAAATATAAAAGAATCGTTTTGGATATTTAGGATGTTTTTATTTACATATTAAAGATACAAAAAAAATTTTTTTTTGAAAAAATTTAATAGTTTATTATTATTATTATTATTATTGATCGAAGTTGGCAGCCCGGGTACTAACTTTTTTTCTACCGAACCGATTGCTTTCAAATTTTAACAGGCTACTCTACACATTTATAGTTCTCGTCGGAACTACCGAGAAATTTTTTCACCCCTAACTTTTTATTTTACAACCCCTTCTTTGCTAAAATAAAAGAACTTTTTTTTCCAATGTCCGCCATTTCGTTATTTTTCCATGAAATTTAACTTCGGTAGTTCCGACCAGAATGACATGTCTATAGATTAAGAATTATCAAGAATTTTTTATTTCAGATAACATCAAGAGCCAAAATCACCGGGGCCACCCACGCGCTTTTTTTTCGAGGTGCCAACATCGATCAATAATAATAATAATAATAATAAACTATTAAATTTTTGCAAAGAAAATTTTGTTTGTATCTTTAATATGTAAATAAAAACATCCTAAATATCCAGAACGATTCATTTTTATTTTCCTACAAAAAAACGCCCTCCAAAAAAGACATGAAAATGGGCTT
The DNA here is from genome assembly GCA_958009045.1 of Oxytorus armatus. Lineage (NCBI taxonomy): Eukaryota > Metazoa > Arthropoda > Insecta > Hymenoptera > Ichneumonidae > Oxytorus > Oxytorus armatus. The sequence goes on from OY253755.1 coordinate 14,709,154, forward strand.
AAGTTACCAGACTACTACCTTAATAAAAATGGTAACCCGAAGTCTGAAAATTTGCGATAATTCGAGCGACGAAAGGAATTTTGTTCGAAAAATTAAAAAAATACCATAAAAACCGAACTGCTGGATTGGATTTTTATAAAAATTATAGTAAACAATGGCCTCTATTATAATATGCTGCTCTGGTTGTTCCCGTTCTCGAGTTGTGGACGTTTAGAATTTTGTAGGGCCAGTATTACACTTTCTAATTTTGTGATTATTAACGTTTTGTAAAATTTAATGAACAGTAGGGATGAAAAAATCGAAAAAAAAGTCTATCAATACAAAATTTCCCGTATGACGAAGTAAATCAATTGAGATGTACATAAAAAATAGTCAATAAATTATTTCATTAATTGCAAGAAATTTTTTTTTCAATCCCATCGCTGCCAAGAGTTCTAGCAATAACGTGTGCAAATTACAAATTTTCATGGTAATGTGCTTCTCGTAATTTTTTTTTTTTCTGTAGCCTTCCACATACTGGTGTGTCCGTTAATTCTCAATTGCTCTAACGAATGTGATAATTAAAGGCCGAAATACCATTTCGCACTAGCGAGTTAACACGTGCTGGTTACGTGGCTTCGGGCATTTTTTTTTTCACTCGGCAGTAATTGTAAATATTTTACCTTTAACCAGAGCACCTTCCAGGAAGATGTACTGCAAGAATTTATATTTTAGCCTTCTCGTAGAGGGAGCTTTGAGACGGAGAAGAAAACGTTTCGAGTTTTCCATCTCAATGTGTTTTTGAGAGCATGTGAAAGTTCTGTTTTACCGACTGTACAAGGTTTGTTCAAAAAAAGGTGAATTTTCATTTTTTTTCGAAAAAAATATTAATTTATTCATGAATATCTATTTTTTTCCCTTCAAAGTAATCCCCCTCAGATATAATACACTTGTGCCGGCGCTTTTTGGAATCCTCGAAGCACTTCTCATATGCGCTTTTTGGTATGGCCTCGAGCTCTTCCAGCGATGCGGTCTTTATCTCCTCAATCTTGGCAAATCCCCGTTCTTTCATGGGTCTTTTCAGTTTTCGGAACAGGAAAAAGTTGCAGGGCTTCGGACATTTTTTTTTTCACTCGGCAGTAATTGTAAATATTTTACCTTTAACCAGAGCACCTTTCAGGAAGATGTACTGCAAGAATTTATATTTTAGCCTTCTCGTAGAGGGAGCTTTGAGACGGAGAAGAAAACATTTCGAGTTTTCGATCTCAATGTGTTTTTAAGAGCATGTGAAAGTTCTGCTTTACCGACTGTACAAGGTTTGTTCAAAAAAAGGTGAATTTTCATTTTTTTTCGAAACAAATATTAATTTATTCATGAATATCTATTTTTTTCCCTTCAAAGTAATTCCCCTCAGATATAATACACTTGTGCCGGCGCTTTTTGGAATCCTCGAAGCACTTCTCATATGCGCTTTTTGGTATGGCCTCGAGCTCTTCCAGCGATGCGGTCTTTATCTCCTCAATCGTGGCAAATCTCCGTTCTTTCATGGGTCTTTTCAGTTTTGGGAACAGGAAAAAGTGGGGGCCAAGTCCCGTGAATACGGTGGCTGTGGCATGATTACGGTGTTGTTTTTGACCAAAAAATCACGAACAAGCAATGACGTGTGAGCTGGCGCATTATCGTGGTGCAATATCCATGACTGGACATCCGAAAAAATTGCATGGCATGAGCCAACGGATATGCTGACATCCTAAGCAACGTCTCTAATAGTGATTCGACGATTCTCCATAACAATTTTCTTCACTGCTTCAACGTTTTCATCGGTTGTCGACGTGCTGGGGCGTTCAGAGCGGAGCATTGTCATTAACATCTTCCCGGACTTCTGTGAAGAGCTTGTACCACTTATAAACATTTTTTTTGCTCAAAGTAGACTCGCCAAATGCCACAGTCAACATTTTAAGTTCGTTGGAGCACTTAATTTTATTTTTCGCCCAAAATTTAATACAGATCCTTTGATCCATTTTTTTCGATAGCAAAAAATCGCCAGCACACCAAAACACATCTAACCTTAAAACAAATTAAAAATGTCAAAAACAAATAAAAAATGCAAAATGGCTGATAATGTCAGCATATGTTGCGGACATGTGTACCAACATAACAAACAAACAAAATTCGAAAATCGAATGTACGTAGCCCGCGAAAATTTGAAAGTCACTTTTTTTTTAACAAACCTCGTATATCACCGACAGAATCCACTATTGAGCCGAATGATTTGAAATTTGGTCAAGTTATTTTGGACAACGTTATCTATACCGTGTATATGAGAAAATGTTGAAATTCAAAGTAAAAATGTAAAATTTCCAGCTAAAAGCGAAGCGGTCTATGACAAAAATAGATATAATTAATGTTATGTTCCATAATTCTGAAAATTTTTATTATTACGATAGAGATGGATAAAAACTCTGACTAGAGGCGGAAAACCCGCCTCTGTTTGTTCCTGTATGTGCAAAATTAACGACGTGGTATTTCGTCGAAAAATACACAGTAATCGTGGCACAGTGTTGTAATTCAGTTCGCTTATGTTCCACTGACGCTGCTTCCAGACCCAAACACGAGATTTTCTCTCACTTAATTATCAATTCACTAGGCTGAACTAGAATTATTTCAAAATGTAGATTTTTACTTTTCTTTTTGGCAACAAGCAGTGAAAAAACATGCAATTTTTTTTCTTCCTTTTTATTCGCCACCATTTTGTTATTTTTGCATGTACATTAAGAATTCCAGTTTAGTCGGTTGCTAGTGGTATATTGAATCTAAAAATTAAAAAATTTTCTACTTTAGATTGTCCATATGTGAAATTTCAACATCAGCGCAGACCCGCCTACTAATCGAGGCGTTGTATTGAAATGGTGTTTTTGTATGTTAAAAGTGCATAAAATATATAATAAATTTTTTGAAAATGTATTTCAAGAGTGTATTTATTAAGCATAACAACCCCTACGTCAATATCTTTATTCATCATCTCATTAAAAATTCATAAAAATAGCCTTTTTTTCGAGCGCCCAAAGGAGAATCCTGCCTTAACGTTGTGGAGGATTGACGATTCGGGTAATTGACGTTGAGATATATCTGTTTCGGCCAAATGACGAATCGAACGATTGAAGTTTCGGCAAAATGATGTCGGCCCCCGATTCACAAGCAACTTTCAACAGTTTTCGGGATCGTATCTGGCAAATTAGAAGTTACAATAACCAAAATATATAAATAAATATCGCCACTCGGTGTGCAAAAAATCGAGAGTCATATGATAAGAACCAGAACATTTTTTATTCTTAAAAATTTCAAGAACGACAGAAAAATAACTCATATATATATTCCGGCAGTTGGTGTAAATATTTAAAAAAAATATTATTATTAATAATCTCGACAAGAATATAATTCGTTTCTTTTTTCAATCGACACACTAATTTGCCTGGAAAAAAAATAAGTTCACTTTCGGAAATACTCGGGAATGTACAATTCAAAATTTATTTTTAAATATTACAACAGTAACCCGACATCGAGTGAAACAAGCGATGCTATCAGTTGTCCCAACTGTCGATAGAATAGCTTATCAGTTTATTTGTCAGGGCAACAAGTATTCCACGAAAAGCTTAAACGAATTTTCTCTCGTTTCGTTATATCGTGCGGAATATTTTACGGGCGGGGTAAGGGTTTTCACTTTCGAAAAATCGAATTTTTTTTTGTCTTATCTTATTGTTTAACATTTCAAGAATATGTCCTTAAAATTTTAAATCGATCTAAGCAATATTCTTGAAGTTATTGTCTTATTAATCTCCTGGCCTTTAGGGGGGGGGGGGGGGGGTTTAAAGGCGAAAGAAAAGCATATTTTTATGATTTTTTTGCGGCGACATGAGTAATATAATTTTATTAAATAGAATTACATATTATTGTACAACTATTGAAGTATATCAGAAAAAAATTTCAATGAAAAATATTGATAAATAAGCCGGTGACGTTGAATCTCCAGAGGCGCCTTGAAAAAAAGTGGTTTTGCGGTGAACATTATAACTCGTTACCGGATCATCCGAAACAAAAAAATTGATATGCATTTTAAAGGTGATGTATTTCTCGAGGTAATCAGGAAGAGTTTTTTTTTTTTTTTTTTCTATTTTTTGCAGCACTTGGAAGTGAAAAACGCAATTTTAGCTCAAAAAATCGCGCTTAATTTGTTATTAAAAAATTGAAAAAATTGAAAAAAAAAAAACTCCTCCTGATTACCTGTTGATTTATGTGAAGAAGTGATGTTTAAATTTTCAAAAGGATCGATTCAGTAGATTTTGAGTTCTAATGTTCACAAACTTCAAAAATGACGTTTTCGGGAAAATCGATTTAAAGTTTTTTATACGTGAACCCGTATCACGTAATCGTAATCGTTTGAAACGCTGTAACTCCGTTAGTTTTACTCCGATTGACTTAAAATTTATACACGATATTCTCGACATATTGTTCATTCAGAAAAAAATTAAAAAAAAATAATTTTAAAACCCTACCCCCCCCCCCCCCCCCCCCCCCCCCCCCAACGCTAAACCTCGAACAGCTGCGGGCGGTCGGGCTAGCGGTGCAGCTGTCGAACAGGTATACAGTTTATTCATTGCTATTGTGTATATAGTATATAGTGTATACTATACACTACAATATTTTAAAAGGAGAAACTGCTGTATGGAGCTGGTATCGATGATTCTGTGTAAGTTGGAAAAAAAAAATTTTTTCTTCACTTTTTTACTTCATAAACTTTAGACGCGTTTTTCTCAAAAATACTTTTTCAAAGTCCGTGTTCACTGCCATTTAAAAACTACTTCACCGATTTATTTCAAACTTTGTACACATTTTCTACATATAAAATACCTCCCCCTAACGTTTAGTTAAATTTTTTTTTTTTACATTAAGGGTGTTTCCCATCCATAAAATGGCGGAATTTTTCGTGGAAAATAACAGTTCACACTTTAGATGGCCGCTAAAAGTTTTTAAATGAAAAAAAAAATTATCAGAGAACGTTGGGGGGAAGATTTGATTATAATTTGACTAAATTTTCATGGTTTTTCATTTTCAGATAATTTCCGGCCGAGTTATAGTGAACACCGCAAATTTTTTTTTTTTCCAAGACGTTCTGGGGGAAGCTCTGTTACGGGCTTATGCTTCAATATTTCTGCATGAAAAAATTACACAACATTGTCAAAAGTATGCTCAACAATGCACAAAAGATTCGAATAAAATTGCTGAATCCATATTTGAGAAAAAAAATCGCAAAAAAAGTGTTTTTTTTTTAAGCTGAAACCCTTACCCCTCCCTTAATGCGTTCGATCGACAATATCGTAACTCTCGTAACTTCTTTTTCGAAGAGATGTTTCCAATTTTCCAACGTTTCAAACTTCGACGCTATTATTTTTAACAAAAAGGGGATGGTGAAAAAATATTATTTCATTGGTGGAGAATATGAGCTTATTACAATTTACAACAGCAAAAACATGAATGTCTCAAGAATTCAGAACATACGACACGAAAAAACACAAATGCTCATTCTGTTAAGTAGTCTGGTAACTTAAGCCGATTTTCATGTCTTTTTGGGAGGGCGTTTTTTTTGTAGGAAAATAAAAATGAATCGTTTTGGATATTTAGGATGTTTTTATTTACATATTAAAGATACAAAAAAAATTTTTTTGACAAAATTTAATAGTTTATTATTATTATTATTATTGATCGAAGTTGGCACCTCGAAAAAAAAAGCGCGTGGGTGGCCCCGGTGATTTTGGCTCTTGATGTTATCTGAAATCAAAAATTCTTGATAATTCTTAATCTATAGACATGTCATTCTGGTCGGAACTACTGAAGTTAAATTTCATGGATAAACAACAAAATGGCGGACTTTGGAAAAAAAAACTTTTTTCCAAATTAAGATTAAGAATTATCAAGAATTTTTGATTTCAGATAACATCAAGAGCCAAAATCACCGGGGCCACCCACGCGCTTTTTTTTCGAGGTGCCAACTTCGATCAATAATGATAATAATAAAAAACTATTAAATTTTTTCAAAAAAATTTTTTTTTGTATCTTTAATATGTAAATAAAAACATCCTAAATATCCAAAACGATTCATTTTTATTTTCCTACAAAAAAAACGCCCTCCAAAAAAGACATGAAAATCGGCTTAAGTTACCGGACTACTACCTTAAGGGTCAAACAAATTGACCGACATCTATCACGCCCCTATCGGACGACCCCGAGCGATGAAATAACGACCCTCATATGACCGGAGTTTGTTTTAGAACAAGATATGAATTTACACGGCGCCACAACTTGTCGGGTCTTCGACTCTTGAGGGTCTTCCCTTCGGGTGTTACGCGATATCTCGTCCCTAATACTGTGGGGGGGAGGGGGGGGGTGCTTCGTGTAAGCTAGACGCGAACTTTGACACTTGTGTGTATACATACATCGTGATCAGATAATCTTAAAGTTGATAAATAAATTTAGAAAAAAAAAAAGGGCAAATTAGAAACTTGAATATTGCTTCCTTATTATTTTATCCCCCCTAATTTGCATTTTCTTCTTTATTTTATAGTAAATCTATTCAAACAATTCTACGATAACACGGGTTGCAAATTTTCATAATTCTTCATTGTCATTCTGGAAAATTTAATAAAGTTCGAGCGATTCACGAACTTTGGTAAATATACAAAGGTCCAAACGTTGAATTTATTATTTTTGACCATCTCGCAGCACCTGACCAATTTATGTAAAACTCAATTCCGGACGTGGTTATCAACAAACTTATTTTTATGGCAAGTACCACGTCCATAGTTGAAAATTTAAGAATGCTAAACAAACATACAATTTGTTATAAAATATTATTATTTTTTATCTTTATTTGTTCCAACGTATTCCATGTTTTTTTCCATTTTTCCCCCCAATCACTCGAGCGGTCGCCCATCCAATTACTGACCGCGGCGAAAGTTGCTCAACTTGAATAATCGCCAGGCCCACGCACCGACCACGCGTCACCAATGTTGTCGGTAATTTGCTATAAAATATAAAAATTATAAACCGATAAAAGTGGAAGCATGCGAATGCATCGATCACTATTATTATTGTTCATAACGAGGAGATAAAAAAAAATGTTAATAAGAATTGCAATAATAATGATCAATAAGACCGTTCAAAAAGAAGTGTAAAAAATTTACAAATATTTTTTAATTCTTTCGAATACTTACTTGTGAATAAAACTCATACCAATGATGAACGGTACAAAAAAAAAAAAAAAAAAAGAAAAACCAAAATAAAATTTACGTTTTGGTCAATGTTGTTCTTCTGCCTGGTCACTACACGCTCGTTATACCGAAATGACGTTGATTAATGTCTCCTGTTTTTTCAAAAGCCTGGAAAAACCATTTATCTTAAATTAAATGATTTTTTTCTCGATTTAAGGAGTCATACGCAGTCAGGCAACTGAAAGAAAGCTATTTTTCAAGAATTTTTCCTCAAAAGACATTTTAATTTATTAATGTAAAAATTTATATACACATTGTGATAACTTTTTACTTTATTTTCATATTTTTTATTTGAAAAAATAATGATTCGTAAAGCTGCTATAGCCGATCTCCGAGACGTCCTCTAAAAAAAGGCGGCTTGCGGTGAGCACGATATCTCTGGATTGAATCGTTCAAAATAAAAAATAAAAAAAATAAAAAAAAAGATTTCGTTAATATAAGGTATTATCTAGTATTTAATCGAAGGAACAAGCAAAATATTAATTTTTAACAAAATGGCGACTACTTAAAAAAAATTTCGATTTTCGATAAAAATGTTGGCCTTAAATTGTTCATAAAATGCAAAATATTTATCGGCTGGAAAAAACCTTCGATTAATCACTGAAAAATATATCTATAAAGCTTGTGTAAAAATTTGAAACTGATCGGTGTAGCCGTTCCCGAGAAATCTTGCTCACCAACTTCAAAAACACAGTTTTGAGAAAAAACCGATTCAAACTTTCAAAATAATGCTCAGACGTTCCGAGACGACTTTACAAATATGCGTGTAACTTCGAGAATATTTGTCGGTTTGATAGGAATTTTTTGGTGTATCTACTTCAGTATAAAGACATTACGAAAATTAAATTAAAAAAACAATTTTTTTCTCTCGAAAATCCTTACTGCGTATGACCCCGTTAATCGCAGTACACATTGTGAAAATAAAATTTTACGATCTAACCACGGCATTTCAGTGAACTACCGAATGAATTTAATTTTCGTCCAACAAGCAATACATGTGAAAGACACTTTTTTTCCGTTAAGTATGTTATCGGGAATTTAACGACTTTACAAACAGATAAACAGGTGTCTTTTCAACAGCGTCGTACATTTATCTATATGTTCGCGAACGTATATAAAATGTGACCTAAAAATTCAAGGTTACTCGGGAGCGTACCGAAACCATTGCCAATCGACGATATATTTTATGTAATTTTTTTACTCTTATTACTGCTTCGAAACTGAAATGAAAAAATAATAAAAATTCGAGATGTATGGAAGAGTGGAGGACAGTGGACGACTTTTTTTTCCAAGTCGCTGGTAACCTTATTTAAGAGCATGTAAAAGATCTGTTTTACCGACTGCGCATTACCGATAGAGTGCATGGAAATTTTCGGCGAGATACCACTCCTAAACTATGAAACCGAAAGTTTTGAAATTTGGTCAATTTGTTCGGGACACCTGTATCTCTTAGCGTGAATATCAGGGAATGTTAAAATTCAAAATAGGAATGTACATTTCCAACTAAAAATAAACAGGTCTAGAACAAAAGTGGATATTACTATTATTGTATAACGTAATTCTGAAAGAAATGTTACCATTGTAATAGAGACGGATAAAAACTGTAGTTAACAAGCCGCAGTTTGTTGCTGCATGTGTGAAATTAACGACGTGGTATCTGGTCGAAAAATGCACGGTAAGCGCGGAAAAGTGTTTGGTTTCGTTCGTTTATATTCCACCGGCGCTAGTTTCATTCCGACGATGCAAACTTCGACATGATAAAATGAATTGCTAAGCAGTTTTGCAATAATTTGGGTGATCTATATATGTGTTCGTATATTTCTTATAATGTTTAATGAAAATTCACTATGAGGCATTCTTGATCAACTGAGCCACTTTTTTTTTTCAACCTCTCTAATTTTTTTCAAAAGTTGCCAGGTTGAAGTATTAGTCAAAAGGAACGTCTGTGATTTTTTTTAGATTTTTCTAGGCGCCCGTTTAGGATTTTCAAATTTTTATTACGAACACTGTAACTCAAAAAATATTCATCGAACAAAAAAAAAACGTAAGAGTAAAAACTTTTTTAGTTTTATCGCTTTATCGAAAAGAAGCAAAATCATAATTTTTCTGCATTGAGACAGTTCAAATATGACAAAAAAAATGAGAATAACATTTTTTTAAACCTTACAACACACTTTCGATTTCGGTACAAATTTTACAGGATGTCTGTCATTGGGTAAAGAGTCTCCGAAAAAATTTTCAGAATGGTGCCTGTAATGGTTACGATGAAAAAAAAATAAAAACCCTGCGAAATCTCATAACCGCGGATATTGTTTCAAAACAAAAATAGTTGTTGCGTGTTATTGGTAAATATTTTTTGGTCATAATTAGAGAATATATTTTGAATAAAAAGGTAAATATAAAGCCCAAGGTAATATAAAGGTAATAACCAAGGTAATACCCACGGTAAGTACCCGGTTGTTTAAGGGGGGCTCAGTTTGTAGGCTCACTACTGAAGTTAAATTTCATGGATAAATAACAAAATGGCGGACTTTGGAGAAAAAAAAACTTTTTTTTCTCCAAAGTCCGCCATTTGGAAAAAAAAACTTTTTTTTTCCAAAGTCCGCCATTTTGTTATTTATGCATGAAATTTAACTTCAGTAGTTCCGACCAGAATGACATGTCTGTAGATTAAGAATTATCAAGAATTTTTTATTTCAGATAGCATCAAGAGCCAAAATCACCGGGGCCATCCACGCGCTTTTTTTTCGAGGTGCCAACTTCGATCAATAATAATAATAATAATAATAAACTATTGAATTTTTTCAAAAAAATTTTTTTTTGTATCTTTAATATGTAAATAAAAAAATCCTAAATATCCAAAACGATTCATTTTTATTTTCCTACAAAAAAACGCCCTCCAAAAAAGACATGAAAATCGGCTTAAGTTACCAGACTACTAGCTTAAAAAAGCGTCATTTCTATTTTCTGCTAAATAAATGAAACGTGTTCTCCCCCTCCTGTGTCTTCGCCCGTTGTGATTCTATTTTTTTTATATTATCGTGTGTTCCAGTGTATATCAATTTCATTTTTTTTCATTTTCCCCCTATCACCCCCTAACCGCACTTTGCTAAGCTAACTCAACTTCCATTGCGTCTTAGCTACACTGTGTGGCACTTGCCATGGGCACAGAGAAACTGCGGAAAACCTGTGTCGGTAAAGAAGATTTTTTTTTTTTTTACTGAGTTTCAGTTGTATTGCCATCAGAAATTCAGAAAAAAATTGCCTCCCGCTCAGTAGTCGGCGTGCAATCCAGTCTAAGCGGTCACCCATCCCCGTACTGACCGTGGCTAATACTGCTTAACATAGGAGATCGCCGAAGCCGCCCATCGACCGCTCTCGTCCACTGCTGTCGATCCTTTGTCATTACTTTAAAAATTATAATTCAGACCACTTGTGCTGAGCTTACCGAGTGTTTAAACAATATTAAATAATTATCGGCGCCAAATAATTACAAAAATCTTCACGTAAGTGCATTATCATGATTCGCGTTAGAAAAAAAAAATCGCTTATCACTGTCGCAACGTGATTGCAATCTCGCGACGTGAGATTACAAACAAAGAACGCGAGTCTACAAATTCCCGGAATAATATTAAATTTCATGACCGAGAGCCCGTGTGTGGTCGGTTATCGATTTGTCGGTTACACCGGCATACCATTTTTCACGATATATTTATATTATACGTTTCGTCATACATGGATCATTTTTATGATTTCATTTCTATCGGACTGTTTGCGAGACAAACATCATCGGCATATTGACTTTTTTGTCTTAAACTTTTAGTCGGATTTATAGTCATTTTTTCTTCTGGGAACATTTGATATAATCTGATGACATTTTGTTTAATTTTTCCCCAAGCATGGAATCGTGTTTTTTTTTTTTTCAGAGACGAGAAAATTTAATTTTTCGATTACATTTACAAATTGAAATGTTTATTTTGATCATACAATTTCTCGTCTTATTTCCATTGCCATTTCACACTTGTACTTCATTATATTGTAACGAGAATTTTTATTCACAACGAATGTGTTTTCAAAATTTAATCGATAATTTCTTATTCGCGGAATTTTTTTATTTCGCCATTTTTGAAGATCAAATGAAATATCGAATTTTTCAAATTTCATTTAATATATTAATCGTATCGATAATGGTTAACACGATTTTTATTAACGAATGGTTTTTCCCGCGTTGCTATTTTTCTTCAAGAATTTCTGTGAGTATGGCAAGCTTATTTCGTAATATATATATAATTACAAAATAACAAATAATAATAACGGACGAAGTAGATTTGCAGTAAAGCAATATAAAATATGATACCATAAGGCCATAAATTAAACATTTTTATTATTATTATCGATAATGGTTAACACGATTTTTATTAATGAATGATTTTTCCTGCTTTGCTATTTTTCTTCAAAAATTTCTGAGAGTATGGCAAGCTTATTTTGTAATTATATATATAATTATTATATGTTATTTTGTGATAATATATACATAATTACAAAATAACACATAATAATAATAAGGGACGAAGTAGATTTGCAGTAAAGCAATATAAACTATGGTACCATAAGGCCATAGATTAAAAATTATTATTATTATTATCGATAAAGGTTAACACGATTTTTATTAATAAATGATTTTTCCTGCTTTGCTATTTTTTTTCAAACATTTCTGAGAGTATGGCAAGTTTATTTTGTGATTATATATATATTATTATTATGTGTTATATTGTAATAATATATATATAATTACAAAATAACACATAATAATAAGGGACGAAGTAGATTTGCAGTAAAGGAATATAAACTATGGTACCATAAGGTCATAGTTATAAAAATTATTATCGATAATGGTTAACACGATTTTTATTAATGAATGATTTTTCCTGCTTTGCTATTTTTTCTTCAAAATTTTCTGAGAGTATGGCAAGCTTATTTTGTAATTATATATATATAATTATTATGTGTTATTTTGTGATAATATATATATAATTACAAAATAACACATAATAATAACGGACGAAGTAGATTTGCAGTAAACCAATATAAACTATGGTACCATAAGGCCATAGATTACAAATTATTATTATTATTATCGATAATGGTTAACACGATTTTTATTAATGAATGATTTTTCCTGCTTTGCTATTTTTCTTCAAAAATTTCTGAGAGTATGGCAGCTTATTTTGTAATTATATATATATAATTATTAAGTGTTATTTTGTGATAATATATATATAATTACAAAATAACACATAATAATAACGGACGAAGTAGATTTGCAGTAAAGGAATATAAACTATGGTACCATAAGGTCATAGTTATGAAAATTATTATCGATAATGGTTAACACGATTTTTATTAATGAATGATTTTTCCTGCTTTGCTATTTTTCTTCAAAAATTTCCAAGAGTACGACAAGCTTATTTTGTAATTATATATATAATTATTATGTGTTATTTTGTGATAATATATACATAATTACAAAATAACACATAATAATAATAAGGGACGAAGTAGATTTGCAGTAAAGCAATATAAACTATGGTACCATAAGGCCATAGATTACAAATTATTATTATTATTATCGATAATGGTTAACACGATTTTTATTAATGAATGATTTTTCCTGCTTTGCTATTTTTCTTCAAAAATTTCTGAGAGTATGGCAGCTTATTTTGTAATTATATATATATAATTATTAAGTGTTATTTTGTGATAATATATATATAATTACAAAATAACACATAATAATAACGGACGAAGTAGATTTGTAGTAACGGAATATAAACTATGGTACCATAAGGTCATAGTTATAAAAATTATTATCGATATTGTTTAACACGATTTTTGGTAATGAATGGTTTTTCCTGCTTTGCTATTTCTTTTCAAAGATGTCTGTGAGTATGGCAAGCTTATTTTTTAATTGTATATATATATATAATTATTATGTGTTTTTTTGTAATTATATATATATAATTACAAAATAACACATAATAATAATGGACGAAATAGATTTGCAGTAAAGCAATATAAACTATGGTACCATAAGGCGATAGATTAAAAATTATTATTACTATTATTGTTATAATAATTATTATAAAAACAGTTGATAAGTTCGATAAAAATTATTTGATTATTTCCAATAATGAAAGTATTTCGTACAATCGTAAATCATCCAAGAAGTGCCTTATCCTTTTTCGATTTTTCAATAAATTGCTTCTAATTAAAATGTCATATAATTATTATCGTTAAATTGGAGTTCGTCGATTTGTTGAATGAAAAAAAGGAAATTTAATTCCATTAAAAAAAATTCTTACCGAAAACTCATTTACAATGTCAAGATCTCTTTTTCATAATCACACACACACACACACACACACGCACTCAATAATGAACTGAAAGAAAATTGTCCGTCAAATAAAAACAGCACAAATTTTAAGAGGATCAATGAACATTTTAACGAGCATATGAATGCACAACAAATTTAAGAATTGTATCCACAGCCAAAGATAGGGCTTATTAGGGCAGAGAGAGAGAGAGATGAAGACACAGAGAAAGATCCAAATATATGAGTGACCAGAAAAAAAAAAAAAATCAACAACTCACCGAAAATTCGTTGCGCAGTGTTCTGGACTGTTGTTTCTTTTCTTCTTATTTTTATAATCCTCGTCAGTGTACGAAATTGTCAGGTGTCAGAATTGAACATTGGTATGTCAAATCGTAAAAGACTAGAGATTCCATCCGAGAGAGAGAGCCCTCCGGGAATCCTCGGAACGCCACAAACTCGCGAATTAAACGCACCCGAGACTCGTAAGTAGAAAATATAATCGGATCGCCAAGTTCGTAGCAAAGGATAAATTCTAAAAAAAGCGAAATAAAAGGAAATAACGAAAAAAAAAACAATAAGAAAATAGAGACGAGATTCTGATGGACGCGGGCTTCACCGCACAGAATATTCGACGGGGCAGCCTTTTACCGCACGATTTCAAGGCGAGCTACGGTATTTCGTCGAGGCATATCTCGTCTCGCTTTGACAGTCCCGTGAAACTCTCGAAAAGCCTTCTCCTCCCGAGAATACTGTACGCCAATGTCCACGCTAACTTCGGCAATATGGCGGATCATGAACTGGTAGCGCCATCGTTCGGCGGTCCTCTAAAACATGCGATGAATTATCAACTGTAGGTAACCCGCTGTCGATATGTAATCTCTTCTCTCTCTTCGCCGTTCTGCCTGAAATTTTGTCGAACGGTTAGCGTTCGACTTGTACGTCCCGGATCGCGATATTGCCGACCGCCGAGCGACAGCAGCGGCTTTGTTCAATCGGTCAGGCCACTCTAGAGGTCGAAGAAATAGGTTTTTTTGGGAATTTTTTTTCAGAGAAATGTGAAATGCATTCGAAAAAATCCGACCTTAAAAGAAAAAAATATTTCTGCACACATGTGCAACTCGTTAAGTATATTACAATTATTGTATTTCGTTGAAAAGACGAGTCTTTCGGGATATTAAAAATACTAAAGTAACGAAATTCATTAAATTCACTTAGCGAGTACCAGTTTGAAGGTGAATGCGGTCATGTTCAACCATTTATTGTTGGAAATTGTGACATAATTATGAGAAATGTTCAGACGCATGAATAATTGTTGAAATTTTGATAACTCGAGAAGAACCTAAACTAACAGCATAGCATTTTGACAATTAAAGTAGGTATATGAAGCCTTCTTGTTCGATGTGATTTGGCACTTATGTTCGGATTTATCCGAAAGTTCACAAGATCATACACGTTTAATAAAATTTTGTTTTTTCTTTTAGCTTCGTATTGTTTTGTTTCATTTTTTCAATTCAACCATTGGAAATTGGTTCCACTAAATAAGCCGACTCTGGCACTTGTGATCCAGCATTTATCGATTAAATAATTTATTAACATAAAATAGAATACATCTAGTAGTGCAGATACGAATCGCGGTGAGTATCAAAATGTACGAATGCGAATATAAAAAGTTATAAATAATCGATTACGTTTTGTTTTTGTTGTTGTTGTTGTTTTTGACTCGCCGAATGCGGTAGGGTGGTATGGTATATGAATAATGGACGAAATATATATATATATTTAAAAAATTAAAAAAATAAACGACAGGAAACAGACGAAGGACAATTTTTACGACGAGAATGGGATGTGTAATGATATTCTTATAAAATTATGGTTGTTCACTTTTTTTCTTTTACATCTGTATTCCATAACGCAATGTTTCATATGAGTCTTCCTGTTCGTCGTCGACGAGAGGGAAAAGAAAACATTTTTGTCCTCGTCATCACATCATTTCTTCTTGCGAGATGCATGATTGGCGCGTTTACCTCGGTGATTGGGTTTGCCACTTTTTGCCGGAACGTTCGTTCGAGCAGTACGTTTTTCTTCGGCGTGACCGTTTGTTGTTTCTAATTGAAAGAAAATTTATTGATGAAAGTAAGCAAAACGGGAAAGGGTACGACGCTTAAACATTTCGAGGATAAAAAGAACAAAAGTTGTTCGAACTTCAGAAAATTTCTGAGCATTCGAAACTTTAATAATTAAACGGAAGTCGGCCGTAGTCGCATCAATTAGCTGCCAATAATAATAATTAAAGTTAAATGATTGAAGTTTTTATAGTAAATATAATTGTGAATTGCTCGTAATTGAAACATCGATAGTCCAAATAATTGAATGATTGAAGTCATTGAAACATTGATAGTCAAAATAATTGAATGCTTCAAGTAATTGAAACTTTGGTAGTTAAAATAATTGAAAGTTGCAAGTTACTGAAATATTGATAGTCAAAATAATTGAAAGTTTCGAGTAATTGAAACGTTGATAGTCAAAGTAATTGAAAGTTCCAAGTAAGTGAAGCATTGATACTCAAAATAATTGAATGTTTCAAGTAATTGAAATTTTTATAGTTAAAATAATTGAATGTTTCGAGTAACTAAAACTTTGATAGTTAAAATAATTGAAAGTTGCAACTAATTAAAACGATGATAGTCAAAATTATTGAAAGTTGCAAGTAATTGAAATGGTGATTGTTAAAATAATTGAATGTTCCAAGTAATTGGAACTTGTATAGTTAAAATAATTGAAAGTTTCGAGTAACTAAAACTTTGATAGATAATATAATTGAAAGTTGCAACTCTCTGAAACTTTAATAGTCAAAATAAATGAAAGTCGCAAGTAATTGAAACGTTGATTGTCAAAATAATTGAATGTTGCAAGTAATTGAAATGTTGATATTCAAAATAATTGAAAGTTTCAAGTAATTGAAACGTTGATAGTCAAAGTAATTGAAACTTCCAACTGAGTGAAACATTGATAGTCAAAATAATTGAATGTTTCAAGTAATTAAAACTTTTATAGTTAAAATAATTGAAAGTTTCGAGTAACTAAAACTTTGATAGTTAAAATAATTGAAAGTTGCAAGTAAGTGAAACATTGATAGCCGAAATAATTGAATGTTTCAAGTAATTGAAACTTTGATTGTAAAAAATAATTGAATGTTTCAAGTAATTGAAACTTTGATTGTACAAAATAATTGAATGTTTCAAGTAATTGAAACTTTTATACTTGAAATAATTGAAAGTTTCGAGTAACTAAAACCTTGATAGTTAATATAATTGAAAGTTGCAACTCTCTGAAACTTTAATAGTCAAAATAATTGAAAGTTGCAAGTAATTGGAACGTTGATTGTCAGAATAATTGAATGTTGCAAGTAATTGAAATGTTGATATTCAAAATAATTGAAAGTTTCAAGTAATTGAAACGTTGATAGTCAATGTAATTGAAACTTTCAACTAAGTGAAACATTGATAGTCAAAATAATTGAATGTTTCAAGTAATTAAAACTTTTATAGTTAAAATAATTGAAAGTTTCGAGTAACTAAAACTTTGATAGTTAAAATAATTGAAAGTTGCAAGTAAGTGAAACATTGATAGTCGAAATAATTGAATGTTTCAAGTAATTGAAACTTTGATTGTAAAAAATAATTGAATGTTTCAAGTAATTGAAACTTTTATACTTGAAATAATTGAAAGTTGCAACCAATTGAAACGTTGATAGTCAAAATAATTGAAAGTTGCAAGTAATTGAAACGTTGATTGTCAAAATAATTGAAAGTTTCGAGTAAATGAAACTCTGCTAGTCAAAATAATTGAAAGTTGCAAGTAATTGAAGTGACGATAGTCAAGATAATTGAATGTTTCGAGTAGATGAAACTTTTATAGTTAAAATAATTTTACACTCCAATAATCGACGTAATAAAAAATTGCAATTAACTCAGATTTTGATCCCGTTCTACTATTGAAAATCAATAATATTTACGAGTCTCGATAGTGTTGTGTCCTCGTGGACGAAGCTTGGCTTTCGTGAAAGAAAAATCTGTGTTTTTGATTTCATTTTGTTAAGAATGTTCCGAAACATCGGAAAATAACATTTAGAAAAAATGTCCACACTGATGATGTGTGGGTGGGCGCGCGTGAAAGTGTGTGCGTGTGTAGTAGTAGTGCAAAATTGAAACCGCTGTAATTTCAAATTGGTTCAAGCTATCTGGCTGCAATTTGTTGTTGTGGCCGTTATCACGCGCTCCTGCGAACATGACGTCAAGTGAACGCGCCAATTTCACGTACTTTCGCGAGATGTACCTCGCCTAAACTTCATAGAGGTTATATAACCCCTCTTTTCGGATCACGTGAGCCACCTGTTCGCAGCGACGCCATTGGTCGTGGGCAACGACGTGAAGTACGCCGACGGTCGCGAGCATCACGAATAGAGGAAGCTTTGAGCATTGTGTGAAATTTCGAGGAAGCAACTTGCGAGGTGGAGCTTTTATTTTCTGCGAGGGAAACGCCTGTTAGTAAAAATACGTCGTATAAAACATACCGGAAATTTGCTGCTTAACGTTGGCATTCATTTCGCCGTTTTGGCAGGCGTTTGTTGTTTGCATCGAAGTTTCTGTCGACCATTCTTGCTCTGGAAATGGAAAATCGTACAAAAATCTTGATTCGATAATACACATGTTTTTTTGTTTGTCTTACAATTTTCAGCACTCTTGTGCAATGTAAAATGCATGTAAAATTCATTGCATTTTGCTGTTCTTCATAATTTTTAATGCGCTTCTATTATATGTGAATAATAAATTTTTATTCGATTATAAAACACGCATTCAATTTTAGAGTCCTAAAATTTGCATTAAAAAAGTATTATTTATATTTTTTTCTCTATAAGTAATTCGTCATACGAAATTCCTGACGATAATACGATTGGAATAAATTTACAAACGAGCTTGGCGCGCATCTCTGAACCTATTTTCTTTCCCAACAGATTATTATTATTTAAGATATTCTGATTGTGATTTTCGATCTTGATAATTCGATCGAATCGTACTTGCGAATCAATGAGTCAGAAACAGAAAATAATTGGATACGATTTTTCATCGTCAATCTTTGTCACATTGACGAACCGAGAATGCGAAAAATTCGTGACTAACGACTGATTTGATCAAAATTGAGATAAAATACAAAATCACTGCTGGAACGTACGTCCTTGTTTGAAAATGGGAACCATGCGATCCGGGCTTGGGCTCGATGAGCTGATTGGCGAATAAAAAGCCGTATCCCCGTCCTCGCCAAGTTTGAACGGCGAATAAAAATCTTCAGAGTTTCCCGGAGTGCAATCGTTGTTCGTATTTTCGAACTTTTCGTCCTCACCCGTTCTCTAAGATCAGATTTAGGCGGCGATTTGTTTTTAAATAGTAGTTACTTTTTTCTGGCAAAATCCCACATGTTTTTTTTTGTTTTTTCAATTGAAAAAGCGAACGTAGCAAAAATTGTAAGCGTGAAAGCGGAAGAAAGAGAAAGTAATCCCTGAAGCAGCGCGCATACACGGTGACGTGAAGAAATGTATTAAGGCGGTAGTCTGGTCTAGAAATTTGAAAAAATCGATTTTTTTTTTTTTTTTTCATTTTCTTATTCCTTAGACCTTTCTTCATACGCTCCTGAAAACCGTTTATTGATATTTCAAAAATTAGCCGAGAAATAAAAATTCTAAGCAAGCCGCGCGCTCAGGTAGCGCGGCGCGCGCGCGACGGTGTCAAAACTTTGAACGCGTTTATCTCAGAACTATGTTTTTCAAATCGGCGCCCACGATATCTCGATAACTAATGGACCGATCGAGCTCAAATTTTGCACGTACCTCAGGTAGACTGTTTCTAAGGACTGGTAGCAGAATTGTGTCGAACAATAATTTTGCCGTGATTTTATAACTCGTCGAATACCCGAAAATGTATGAAATATCATTAATGAAAGTTCAACAGGCGGCCATTTTGTCAACAAATTTTTTTAAGTACCAATTCTGCTACCAGTGCTCGGAATACTCATACAGATTGAGAATATATATATATTTTTTTTTTCAGATGCATACAACATCGTCCAGAGTGGGCGCCGATTGAGGCGGCTTTCGGCGCACCATGTTGCAACAAGGCAAAAAACTACATGAAAATATTTGAAATAATTTTTTTTTTTTAATGTACAATTATTCTCTAAGGATCAATAAATGCACGTGTAAATTTTCATCAAGACAACTTCAACGGTTTAAAAATTATTGCACATTAGAAATGACGTCAAAAATCTCGCTCTAGACCAGACTAGCGCGTTAATATATACCTGATTTATGGAACCATGGTTAATTGGCTCAGGTTCTTCTTCGATGATCTGGGCAACCCCAGCCGATACACGCTGCATTGTGTCACTCAATTTAGCCCCGTCCTGAATCTCACGAACCTCCGTTACGGAAATACTGCTCTCGCAAGAAACGCTCGTTGAATCGTCATCCGGGCTGGATAATTCTCCAGGCTAGATAAAAATTGAAAATAATAATTTTTTTTTTTCAATAAAAAATGATTTTCCAACGCGTGAACATAACCTATAATACGTACTTAAGGGCGAGGTAAAGGGTTTTCACTTTCGAAAAATCGATTTTTTTTTTTGTTTTATCTTATTGTTTAACATTTCAAGAATATGTCCTTAAAATTTTTAAACGATCTAAGCAATAATCTTGAAGTTATTGTCTTATTAATCTCCTGGCCTTTAACGCTATACCTCTAACAGCTGCGGGCGGTCGGGCTAGCAGTGCAGCTGTCGAACAGGTATACAGTTTATTCATTGCTATTGTGTATATAGTATATAGTGTATACTATACACTACAATATTTTAAAAGAAGAAACGAGCTGAAATCGATAATTCTGTGCAAGTTGAAAAAAAAAAAAATTTCTTCACTTTTTTACTTCATAAACTTTCGACGCGTTTTTCTCAAAGCTACTTTTTCATAGTCCGTGTTCACTGCCATTTAAAAACTACTTGACCGATTCATTTCAAACTTTGTACACATTTTCTACATATAAAATACCTCCCCCCAACGTTTAGTTAAAATTTATTTTTTTTACATTTAAGGGTGTTTCCCACCCACAAAATGGCGGAATTTTTCGTGGAAAATAACAGTTCACACTTTAGATGACCGCCAAAAATTTTTGAATGAAAAAAAAAAATTATCAGAGAACGTTGGGGGGAAGATTTGATTATAATTTGACTAAATTTTCATGGTTTTTCATTTTCAGATAATTTCCGGCCGAGTTATAGTGAACACCGCAAATTGTTTTGTTTCCAAGACGTTCTGGGGGAAGCTCTGTTACGGGCTTATGCTTCAATATTTCTGCATGAAAAAATTACACAACATTGTCAAAAGTATGCTCAATAATGTACAAAAGTTTCGAATAAAATTGCAAAAAAGTGTTTTTTTTTACGCTGAAACCCTTACCCCTCCCTTAAACAGACTAAGTTTCATTGCAATAGCTCCATGATCAATAATGAATTTGCAATTTATTGTTTCGTATTAAGGGTTTATACGCCGTTGGAAATTTCGTAAAATCAATTTTTTTTATTGCCTTTTCGGAATATACATATATTTGAGTATATTCTCTGAAAATTTCAAATCGATCGGGCAAATTTGTAAGGACGCTCGGAGAGTTACAAAGTAGGCGGCCTAAAGACCGGAGTAGCAGCATGAAACTTTGAACGCGTTTTTCTCAAAACGGCGTTTTCAGAGTCGGTGAGCACGATTTCTGGAAAACGGTCCAACCGATCGGTGTGCAATTTTAATACAACCTTCTCAGATATATTCTTCAGGTACTGATCGAAGAAATAAGATTTCCGACGATTGATTCTATTTTTTTTTTAATTTAACGAAAAAATTTTGGTCGAAAATCGGAATTTTTTCTTTTTCAAGCCGCCATTTTGTTAAAAATAAACATTTCGATTATTCCTTCGATCAATACCTAGATTTATCTATTCACTAATAGAATATTTTTGGTTTTTTTATTTTAAATAATCCAAACCGGAGATATCGTGCTCACCGCCAGACACCTTTTTTTTGGAGAACCTCCAGGAGATCGTCTACAGGAACAGTGTAAATGAATATTTTTTATAATGAAAAATGCCGATATAAAGTTAAAAGCTACCACCACATTTAATAATACTTCTTGTATTTGTCAAATAAAATCCCTTTTCAGAAAAAATTCGTAAACAAACGATTTTTTTGGCCTTACAACTGCGTAAAACCCGTTAAAACTTCGCGTATTTTGATATGTATGCCAGCTGCCAGGCTGACCTAACAACTTACAATGAGAAAAGCTAAAAAAATAATTCTTCCGAATGCGTAATATGCATTTCTGTATGCTTCTGTATGCATTTAATCGTGAAATACAAATACTACTGAACCATTACGAATGGTAACGCTCATTTCAAAAGAAACCATGCTAAATCTGTTGAATTTGTATTTATCCCGCCTATAGAAAAGACATGTTACAAAATATCTCGAAATGCGATTTATTTCTGAAGCCGAATAACTCGGCATTGTGATTGGCTGGCGATACCGTGCTCAGAATTCGTTCATGCGCATACTTCAGATCGCACGATGAACCTAACCTCGAAATGCAGCGCGCGAAGGGCGCACGCCGATTCTAGTTTATTGAAAAACTCAAGCGAGATTATCGGTTTTTTACGCACATTCTTCTCTATGCATTATTTGTAGCATATTAAAGATTCAACAACGTATCTAATAATGACAAACGCAAATGCATACTACCTTTGATAAAAATGTGTTCGCCAGTGCTTATTTCATACGTTCAATGCGATATTTTGAAGATCATTTTGTGGGTGACAAAATAGAATAAATGATTTTTATGATGTATTAATGTTTCGCTGGAAAAATTCTACTTACGCTATAGTCATCATCCGTACTGGAATTTGTTATTGCAAGACGATCAATTTTAGCCATGAAAGTTTCTTCTTCGGAATTTTCAGACAGATGATCTTCCGAACTCAGTTCGGAGTATTTACGTTTTGCTTCATCGTGCGTAGGGCTTAATGCTGATTCGGTCGTTGACTGTTCCTCTGGTGTAGGTGTCTGGAAATGTTTTTTTAAAATCATTTACCAAATCTATTTAGTGAAGATATATCTTCATTAAATGAACGATGAAAAAAAACTATAAATTTAATGATTTTAATAAAACCGAAAAACAATTGACCATTATCACGACTCAGACATAGGGTTACAAGGACTCAAGCACACAAAAATATACAACAACGACATAAAGCAACAATAAACGAAATTACAGACAAAAATGCCAAAAATGTACACAAAAATACGAAAAAAAAAATCGAAAGTATGTACTGGGAAAAAATACAAAAATATACTCACTGATTCACGATTCATGTGGACTTTTATCCTCGTAGGAGGTGGTGAAGAGCTCAATTTAGAGCCGTCCAAACAGGATAGACTGGATAGGGTCATCTGGATGGTTTTTATCAATTGGGCCGATCTCCATTTAACGTCGTTCATATTTGACTCGTTATTATCCTACACCGATCACGAGGATTTTATTCACCATTTCTCTAAATCTACCACACGGCAAAACGCAAAAATGCATGCACGCAGTTTTATCTACTGTTTTCAGAAAGGAAAAAAAAAAACGAGAAAGAAAAAGCCTAGCCGCAGGAAAAGAAAATAATCATGTTTTGAAATAATTACCTTAGCGCAGAGCTTTTGCTGCCTCATATTTTTCATTCCGTTTGATTTGATGCTCCTCAAACGTTTGCGAGATTTTTGCAGAAATTTTACCTGTAACATATTGGAATTAATTGAAGATTCACAACCAATATATGACGGACAATTTGAATTTCGATTTCATTATATGCATTACTGCTGAAGAAATATGACAACCTTTCATCAATCCACAACTCACTTTCACCCGCAGACAAGTTCTGCACCCTGCGGAATATTAGAAGCGAGGGTAATCAGTCTAAAACTTATTACTACTTGTTACCGCTGAGGGAAAACTGAGCATGAATAAATAGTATTCATGCTCAGTTTTTCCTCAGCGGTAACAAGTTTCAGACTTATTAGCCTCGCCTCTAACACTCCGCAGGGTGCAGAACTTGTCTGCGGATGAAAATGAATTGTGGATTAAAGGAAAGTTGTGTGACGTAGAGGTACTAAAATTGAGCAAGAATAAATACTATTCATGTTCAGTTTTTCCTCAGCGGTAACAAGTTTCAGACTTATTAGCCTCGCCTCTAACACTCCGCAGGGTGCAGAACTTGTCTGCGGATGAAAATGAATTGTGGATCAAAGAAAAGTTGTGGGACGGAGCGGTACTAAAATTGAGCAAGAATAAATACTATTCATGTTCAGTTTTTCCTCAGCGGTAACAAGTTTCAGGCTGATTAGCCTCGCCTCTAACATTCCGCAGGGTGCAGAACTTGTCTGCGGATGAAAATGAATTGTGAATTAAAGAAAAGTTGTGGGACGGAGCGGTACTAAAACTGAGCATGAATAAATACTATTCATGCTCAGTTTTTCCTCAGCGGTAACAAGTTTCAGACTGATTAGCCTCGCCTCTAACATTCCGCAGGGTGCAGAACTTGTCTGCGGATGAAAATGAATTGTGGATTGAAGAAAAGCTGTGTGACGGAGAGGTACTAAAACTGAGCATGAATAAATACTATTCATGCTCACTTTTTCCTCAGCGGTAACAAGTTTTAGACTGATTAATGAAGTTGTATAGCGCATCAGAGATTTTTGAATGTTTTGACTGAAGCGAAGAAGCTTATGACCATTGAAAATATTTCCCGTTGCATATAAGTTTTGGTCAGATTTAACTGAAATTTGGAAAGTATATCTGCAGAGGGACTGCTTATAATGCCATGTAAAATGCAGATATACATAGTTATATATAGAAATCATTAACCAATAACGAAGCTATAGAAAACTTCAGTGGTACAAACGTTAACCTAGTAGTAAACCTTTCCCAAATGTTTCTAATCATGTTTAAAAGGGAAACTGATGTACACGAAGGTAAAAAATAAATTAAACGAAGGTCAATATTACACACAAAAAAATATATCCATAATTTTACGGAAATATGATGAACGCACGGAAGTAATCAATGAAACATATTTTCCCGCGGTTTTTTAAATACCACTTTTGCACTTTTGTTTCAATCCTAATGATTCAAGGCCCATTGTATTCGTTCATACATGCTCTATGATTTCGCCTCTAGGCATTTGCGACAATATTAATTGTTTACAAATTATAGCCATTTGTTTAACGAGCAATATCTAAAACATCGAAATTTAATTTAATTAACGTCTAATGATAAAGCTACCGATAAATGAAGAACTCGGTGGGTTTATAGACTAAGAAAATCATTACCCAAAAAAAATGCACGAAAACAATGCCAAGTAGATAATCGCTACAAATGGGACTATCATTGCATGTATTCAGCATTATTGATATCTTTCTAAATCGGGCAAACGTTTTTCAATCCAGATCCTTCCATTTGAAAAATTGTACATTCAACGACATAATATTAAATGAATATTCGTCCTACTCCTTTTGTCGGAAATGACGACGAAAAATAAGATCATAGATGATTTGTATCATAAATTTTTATGTATTAACCATTCCGATGGCTTCGATCTTCGGATATCCCAGAATGAATGATCCAATGTTTAATCCAACTCTGAGAACACGTAGCAGGATCAATACCGGCAAGAAGAAGATCCAGGGAAGAGGTCTCACCAATTCCATCTTGCCAAAGGATTTTCCATTCTCTTCTGTGAACATTTATTAAAACAAATAATAATTAAATTATCGTATTTAAAATGATTCATCGATTTCTGGGGTATCACAATTTGTTTTGCTAGATTTTTCAAGATGTAGATGAAGTTAACAAAAGTGTTAACCCAAGCCAAAAATATTTTTAATTAGTCGTTTAAATATGAAATATGGGATTAGCTCCAACATTACGTCTTGTTTTTTGTTTCGGATCAACCGTTTAGACGAAAGGCCGTATGACCACCGGCAAGATTAGACCTTTTATTTAACCAGCAGTCATAGGCGCCATTTTGAATATTTTTTCACAAAGAAAATCTCACGTATACTACAATATATGTATAAAAAAAAACAAATCAGCGTTTTTTTTCGCTCACCAATGTACCAGGTCGCCTTGAATTATTTCCAAGTCACACAAATCTACCCCTTGGACGATTGTTAAAATAACGATTATCTGCATTTTTTCAATTTTCGAAAGATGCCTTTTTCGTATATTAAACATTGTATTTATGAAATAAAATGCCAATAGTTTCTTCGGAAGAAAATGAAGGTTTTCACTTTTTTTCATAAAACACCAAATACCTGCGGTAATTTCCTGGCTTGGCAAACTCCACTGGGCCGATTTTTCGACGATCCATAAGAAACGATCGACGAAACGGAATATCGTCTGGCCGAGTGACAATTGAGCTGCGGTTTCCATAAATATTATCGCGCAGCTTGTCACTGTATCAGCTATTTTAGCCACTAGTCTGGAAAACTAGCGGCATTAAATAGTTTTTGTTAAATAGATAGAAAAAAAATTGTAATTTGTAAAATTGTAATTTGTGAAATTGTAATTTGTAAAATTGTAAGTTGTAAAATTGTAATTTGTAAAATTGTAATTTGTAAAATTGTAATTTGTAAAATTGTAATTTGTAAAATTGTAATTTGTAAAATTGTAATTTGTAAAATTGTAATTTGTAAAATTGTAATTTGTAAAATTGTAATTTGTAAAATTGTAATTTGTAAAATTGTAATTTGTAAAATTGTAATTTGTAAAATTGTAATTTGTAAAATTGTAATTTGTAAAATTGTAATTTGTAAAATTGTAATTTGTAAAATTGTAATTTGTAAAATTGTAATTTGTAAAATTGTAATTTGTAAAATTGTAATTTGTAAAATTGTAATTTGTAAAATTGTAATTTGTAAAATTGTAATTTGTAAAATTGTAATTTGTAAAATTGTAATTTGTAAAATTGTAATTTGTAAAATTGTAATTTGTAAAATTGTAATTTGTAAAATTGTAATTTGTAAAATTGTAATTTGTAAAATTGTAATTTGTAAAATTGTAATTTGTAAAATTGTAATTTGTAAAATTGTAATTTGTAAAATTGTAATTTGTAAAATTGTAATTTGTAAAATTGTAATTTGTAAAATTGTAATTTGTAAAATTGTAATTTGTAAAATTGTAATTTGTAAAATTGTAATTTGTAAAATTGTAATTTGTAAAATTGTAATTTGTAAAATTGTAATTTGTAAAATTGTAATTTGTAAAATTGTAATTTGTAAAATTGTAATTTGTAAAATTGTAATTTGTAAAATTGTAATTTGTAAAATTGTAATTTGTAAAATTGTAATTTGTAAAATTGTAATTTGTAAAATTGTAATTTGTAAAATTGTAATTTGTAAAATTGTAATTTGTAAAATTGTAATTTGTAAAATTGTAATTTGTAAAATTGTAATTTGTAAAATTGTAATTTGTAAAATTGTAATTTGTAAAATTGTAATTTGTAAAATTGTAATTTGTAAAATTGTAATTTGTAGAATTGTAATTTGTAGAATTGTAATTTGTAGAATTGTAATTTGTAAAATTGTAATTTGTAAAATTGTAAATTGTAACATTATAATTTGTAAAATTGTAAAAAAAATGTAATTGTAATTAATATTAATAAGCTCCAATAAAACGGAAAACAATGGAAAATAACCAAATGCAAGCTACAATTTAACGAATTCCTTTTCTTTTTTTTTAAGTTCCCGATCTGTTTTTATTTACTATTTTTAATTAATAATTTTTTCAGCGTCTCCATTACGAATTAAACTCACGGACAGTGATGACAGTACGTCGATGCTCATTTTGTTTCTGAAATCATAAAATATTATCATCACCTTCACTAAATCGATCGCAAAGAAATTAAAAAATATATATATACATTTATCGCGAACTACGAATGTCTAAAAGAAACAATAATATCGTGGTAAAAAGAAAAATGAAAATATGAAGCGGGATTAATTTTTCTCTCGTCTTAAAAAAAAAAATGTGGCGTTACGACTCATTTCGTAAATAAACAATAACAATAGTGACGGTGATAGAGCGGTATCGGGGAGGCATGACCTCTCATCGTATCAGTATTTAATAGGGTACTCTTTGGACGCAACACATATCGCCGGTTCTACCACGCTTCGTGCTAAATTTACAATCCGTTTTCCGTTGCTCGAAAATTTATTTCCTCTCGTCTGGAACAAAATAACTTTTGCTCCGGCAAATTATTATTTTTTTTCAGAACCATATCTCACCTTTGATTAACGGCTGAGTGGATGATTGAATTGTTATTTTTTTTTTTTCTGGACCATATCTCACCCTTGATTGAGGGCTCACATACTTCTGAAATTTTCGAAAAATCGATTTTTTTCACATACTTCTATTCTTCATACTTTTAAGAATTAAAAAAAAAAACTTTCAAGAAAATTCAACTCCGTTACAAAGTTATAGCTGGGATGGGAGACTAGCCGTAAGTCCATGCTGTACCCACCAGAAGCTTTAAACGCGTTTTTCTCGAAACTACATTTTTAGACAGTGACAGCACGATAGCTCAGTCAGTTTTTAATAGTTTTTAACTTTTTGTTTTTAATCTTTAAAAAATAATGTTAATATTGAAAAAAAATGTTTTTTAAATTTCTCTTCTTATAGCTGAGGAGTTAATATAAAATGTGAAATCAACAATTTAATTTTTTTTTCACCATATAACCTGTATAATATTTTTTCAAATTTACTTGGGTTTCAGCGCGCGCAGCGGTATGTGACCACTTAAGGGTTAAGAGGATGATTGAATTGTTTTTTTTTTTTCTGGACCATATCTCATTCTTGATTAAGGGTGACCATATATCACCCTTGTTTAACGGTGAAATTTGACTCTGAACAAAAATTATTTTCGTAGAGCAAAAATTATTTTGTTCGCTTAAAGGTAATCTGTCCTTTTTTGCTGCCTCCTGCAGGAAGCTATGTTTTCATGAAAATAATTTTTTTTTCGATACTTTCATGGCACTCTGCTTGAGATATTCCAAAACATGGAGAAAACATATTCAGAAAAAGTGTCCGGACTTCTGTGCGCGTGGGTGAACGTTAAAAATACAAATAATCATATCTCGAGAACGTCGAGAAACAATCGTGCCCAACTTTTGGACACCCCGAGCAACCCTCCATTGAAGTTCCATCAGAATTGCGAAAAACAAATCAGATAGAGTTTTGATTTAACAAAAATCTGCTCTCTCCAACTTACGTCAATTTCGGGATATGGGGCTAAAATTTTCACACGAATAGAGTATCGTCGAATGATGTTTGCTAATAAATTTTTCGAGGATCGGTGAAGGGGATTCATCGATTCAGATTTTATGAATAATTGATATTTCTCGATTTGTTCCAATGGTATTGATTGTTTTTTGAATTTCCAAGATTTATTTGATTTTTTTGATTGTTTAGTTGAAATCTTTGTGTTCCTTTGAATTTCCTTGAATTTTTGAAATTTCGTAATTTTTTGAATTTCTCGAAATCGAATTAAAAATAAAAGAAACTTCCGCACTGGTTCCTCATTATTTTATCTCTCTTACAAAACTTCCCATATGAGGAAGCATAATTGAAAATTATACCTTCCTCCTCCTTGTCTTTAGAGCGAGTTTTGCAAGTGAGATCAAACAATAAGAAAGCAAAGTACAAGTTTCTAATGTGCAGGTTCTTTTTTCATCTTTATTTCCGAGGCAACGAAGATAGTTGTTTTATTTATTTTTTTAAATGTATTACTTTTTACATTTTTATTAAGGGAGAACACCACTGTGACCCCTGTTTTTTTCACATTTTTCAAGAATTTTTTTTTTGTGGGAAAAAAAAGAGATATTCGAAAAATGTTTGTGGGTTTTGTTCCTTGTTTATTAATGTATCAAAAAACATTTTTTTCACATTTTTCATGCCGCATGGTGGCTCTGGGGGAGCTCTCGCGTCAGGTGCTGTCATCTCCGCGGCACGCAGCAGAACTCTCTTCAACGTCGATCTGAAAAAAAATACCGAGTGTTTTCGTTAATAATATGATATTTTGAAGAGAAGTACATAGGGATTTGGAAAAATATTGTTTAAACAAAAATAGGCACGCCTTTGAAATTAACTTTAATTTCAAAGGCGTGCCTATTTTTTTTAAAACGATATTGTGGAAAAATATTGTTTAAACAAAAATAGGCACGCCTTTGAAATTAACTTTAATTTCAAAGGCGTGCCTATTTTTTTTAAAACAATATTTTTCCAAATCCCTATGTACTTCTATTCAAAATATCATATTATTAACGAAAACACTCGGTATTGTTTTTCAGATCGACGTTGAAGAGAGTTCTGCTGCGTGCCGCGGAGATGACAGCACCTGACGCGAAAGCTTACCCAGCGCCACCATGCGGCGTGAAAAATATGAAAATAATGTTTTTTGATACATTAATAAACAAGGAAAAAAACCCAAAATAATTTTTCGAATATCTCTTTTTTTTCCCACAAAAAAAAATTCTTGAAAAATGTGAAAAAAAACAGGGGGTCGCAGTGGTGTTCTCCGTTAATTTCTTATATTTATTTTGTTCATGATTTTGAAAGAAATAGAACTATCTGTAACTGGCGAGGTGCGACAGTCTTTGGCAAAAAATATAACGAACTATGATTTACGAAAATGTTTTAAATTCTTATTGCAATTGAATTTGAACAATTCGTGTCTAAAAAAAATTAGTAATCGTATCGCAAAACATGTAAGATATCAAATTAAACATCGATGAGTGTAACGTTACAATAAAACAGTAGATATTGTTATTGCTATTGGAATCATTTTTGTTATCAATGTCAAAGTACGAAATTATCATTTCAAAAGAATGATGTCATTTTTCTATTTAAAAAAAAATCACAATCATTTGACACGCGAAAGAAGAAACATTCTGAATCATGGCTATAATCGTAAAATTTTACATTATTTTTATTATTATTCTCAAGGTCGAGACGTTGGACGACAAAAAATGTAAACAACTTTTCTATTCATAGGAATGACACTTCAGACGTCTCGATGTATTTAAAAAAACATTAATAAACTACGGAGATAACAAATTGCTCTCGCAAGATTCAGTATTCAGCTGAACGTTACTAACTTACATTCTGAGCGACTTGTCGCAATAATTTTTCTTCTATCATCGATTCATTACATCCATAACTCTATTTTATTACTTCCTCGTCGAGACATCTTTGTTTGGGTGAAAAAGAAATGTTTTTCTCCCGTTTTTAATTACAAACGGTTGCCACCAATAAAAAAGACATCCCGCGAAATATCTCGAAATGCGATTTATTTCCGAAGCCCACTAACTCGTCGTTACGATTGGCCGTCGATGTCGTGCACAGAGTTCGTTCATGTGCATACTTCAGATCGCGCGATGTATCTAACCTAAAAAAAAAAGTAACGCGCGAACCGCGGACGTCGATTCTAGTTCTATAAAAAAATTACGACTCTCGAAGATCGAACTTCGATACACTTTATTATTGAAATAGTGAAACCGATACGAGGACGGAATCAGAGTTACTTTTAGCTACGTGGTCATACAACGTCGACGCTACGCACTTCACTCTGTTGAATTTTGGCTCTGGTTGATGGGAACATCCTAACCTAAAGATCTCATGATAAAAAAGGCGCGAAGCGCTCCTGTTGGTACTAGTATATTCAAAATGTCAGTAGCGTCAGAAAATCGCATTTAGAAAAAATGTCCGTGTGTGTGTGTGTGTGTCCATATCGCGAAAATGACTTAATTAATAAACAAACGCGCTTAAATTTGGCATACGGATAGTGCAGCCAAATCTCTTTAATTGGCTGCAATTCTCCTTAAAATTATTTGACATTTTCCGATTATACAGGACTTTCGAATTTTCGAAAGAATGTTTGTCGTCACTGTAAATTTCGTAAATATTTCGTGCTATCGAGTAAGAATTTCCTGCAGAAGTAGATCAGTGATCAATGATGTTTGGCATTAAATTTGGTGATAATCGATATAGGGATTTAGGATTTATGAAATTTTCTATTTTTCGAAACTTTACCGTCGACGACGTCACTCGAATGAGCTTCGATCCATCAAGACGTTACTTTTTTACACAAATAAATTAACCTTACAGAATGTTTGATGCGAAATTTGGTGAGAATATAGGAAGCGATGGAGATTTTATAAAATTTTTAATTTCACGAAAAATCGTTTAGATTTTAAGGTAGTTCTAACGCAAATGAAGAGTAATGCAAATTTAATGAATTTTTGGGAAAACCTAGAAAAAGTACTGAAGAATACTTGTGCGAAATTTGAGACTGTTTCACCGTACCGTTTTCAAGATATTGTTTATCAAAAATTGCAAAATTTGCATACGAACGTATACCTATAACGTACGAAATGAGCACTTCCCGGATATTTAGTCACCAAAATGTACGAAGGAGTAATGAAAAATTGTTGAAATTTGGCACGAAAGTAGTTTAGTAGATGAAGAATAACATATATTTTACAGTAAATTTTCGACCATACAGTAAAAAAGTATGGATTATTGAAAAAATATTGTTTTGAGGCTAGAAGAACTCGTGAGCATGACAACGTCGCTGCGCGACGTGGCTGCCCGCCTCGCGCACCGCTCCTTCTATCCCATCCCATTTCTTGTGTTAGAACTACCTTAAACTTCAAGGAAAACAAGCTATTGAAGACATTTGA
The DNA here is from genome assembly GCA_958009045.1 of Oxytorus armatus. NCBI lineage: Eukaryota > Metazoa > Arthropoda > Insecta > Hymenoptera > Ichneumonidae > Oxytorus > Oxytorus armatus. The sequence goes on from OY253755.1 coordinate 14,741,696, forward strand.
AGAGGACAAAAACATGTGTAAATTTCTATGAAGGTGTATGTTTCTGTTTGTAAATCATTTTTTCAGAAAAATTCCTCTCTCGATTCCTCACAGAGGAAGCTCTCTTTTCACAGTCAAATTTTTTTTCCACTTTTCAATGCCAATGAGTTCGGATGTGTCAAATCGCCAGAAAAACACATTTACAAAAATCTCCATATGCGTGTATTTGTACGTGCGCGCTCGTGTGCGTGCACGCGCGTTTTTAGTATGTGTGCATGTACGATATGGCTGCAAAAATCAATCCTCTGTAACTCCGGAATGGCTTGAGCGACCCTGTCAAAATTTTGCACCTAACCGAAGATTCCTTCGTCCAATATAATTTTTTTTATCAAGATTGAGCAGCTCTTCATATTTTCTAGAATTTTCAATTTGTCAAAATGCTGCATTGAAAGTCGAGCAACTATTAAATTATTGAAGACAAAAAAAATGGTGCAAATTGAAAGATGCACATTTGATTCATTATAATTTTCAACCACCCCCCCCCCCCCCCCCCGTGTGTACACTTTATTTTTCGAGACATGATGTACATTGGGACTTTGAGGGACCAGTTGAGTTTTTAGAGTTTTCTAGGCTTTTAAAAAATCTGAAATAATTCTGGATTTTTTCTTAAAGTGTCTATTACATGGCCCAAAAGTTGCCACAGTCCAAAGTTTGAAACCGTTGTTAATAAAAATTGACGAATGGAGAGAGAAATGGGAGTTTGAAATTTCGACTGTTCCTTTAAAGATCCAGTGTACACGCGTGGGGTTAAGCATAAACAAAGCTTTCTCAAGGAAGAAGTCAATATTGAAAGAGTACTTTGCTCATAGAGGGAATCTGTGAATGCCCATGAATGATTGGGGAAGCGATATTCAATAGCGAAGCGATAGCCATAGAAGAAATGGCCGCAGAAAAAAATAGCCGGGAAAAAAAGGCCGAGGGAAAAGATGGCTGCCGAAAGTGGTCGATGGAAAAAAAAGTCAATGTTGAAATAACTGGAACAAAGATAATGCATTACTGACAAACGACTAACAAAGCAAAAAACCACTAATAAAGCCAACAAAAAGTGAAAAGAGCAAAGGAAACTCCATTTTTTCCATCGACGTCTTTTTCCCCGGCCATTTTTTTCCCTCGACCTTTATATCCGGGGCTATTTTGTCCAAGGTTATTTTTTTCCCGATACGTCGAAGAATTAAGCCTTTTGAGAAACGAAGAATTAAAACTTTTGGGAATTAAATCGATCTCAAACATTTTTCGAAAAATTGGAAATTCTATACAATCTAAACCGCTCAAGGAATTTTTGCCAAATTTTATACGAAACATCCTTGTCCCCTAAAAAATTTATGTAAAAAGTTTTTACTCCATGGATGAAGAAAATTCACGAAAGGTCGAAGCGATCACAGACATTTTTCGAAAATTTCCGAATGCCGTAAAATCTAGAATATTCAAGGAATTTTAATGAAAAATGCAGCAAGCAACGGAGATTCGATGGTCTAAATCTGCGCAGAGTTTGCACGAAATCGGCCAATTCGTTCTCGAGATATATCAAATTCAATTTTTGGATCCTTTTATATACACGCACACGCACATACGGGGATATTTTTTTTTAGATGTGATTTTCGGACGTTCTGGCACATTTTAACCATATCATAGATTGAAAACTCGATTTTTTCTTTTATAAAACCAAAGCTTTCTCCACGAGGAAGCAATAATTCTTTTAATATAAACAAATTTTTCGTATTTAAAAGCTTTGTCTTTTCAAATGTGCAAATACAATATGTAAATATTTTTATATATTGTATTTTCATTATTACCGATTTTATTTATAATTTTCTCTCAATCTCATGATAAAATATTCTCTCGATACATGGTCAATGTGATTTTCGGATGTTTTGGCATATTTTAACCATTCTTTTAATATAAACAAATTTTTCGTATTTTAAAGCTTTGTCTTTTCAAATGTGCTAATAAAATATATAAATCTTTTTCTATACTGTATTTGCATTATTACTAATTTTATTAATAATTTTCTCTCAATCTCATGATAAAATATTCTCTCGATACATGGTCGATGTGATTTTCGGAGTTTTTGGCATATCACAGATTGCAAACTCGATTTTTAAAAATAAAACCAAAGCTTTCTCCACGAGGAAGCAATAATTCTTTTAATATAAACAAATTTTTTGTATTTTGAAGCTTTGTCTTTTCAAATGTGCGAATACAATATATAAATCTTTTTATATATTGTATTTGCATTATTACTAATTTTATTAATAATTTTCTCTCAATCTCATGACAAAATATTCTCTCGATACATGGTCGATGTGATTTTCGGATTTTTCGGCATATTTTAACCATATCATAGATTGAATCCTCGATTATTATTTTATAAAATCAAAATTTTCTCCACGAGGAAGCAATAATTCTTTTAATATAAACAAATTTTTCGTATTTTGAAGCTTTGTCTTTTCAAATGTGCAAATACAATATGTAAATATTTTTATATATTGTATTTGCATTATTACCGATTTTATTAATGATTTTCTCTCCATCTCATGATAAAATATTCTCTCGATACATGGTCGATGTGATTTTCGAATTTTTCGGCATATTTTAACCATATCATAGATTGAATCCTCGATTATTATTTTATAAAATCAAAATTTTCTCCACGAGGAAGCAATAATTCTTTTAATATAAACAAATTTTTCGTATTTTGAAGCTTTGTCTTTTCAAATGTGCGAATACAATATATAAATCTTTTTATATATTGTATTTGCATTATTACTAATTTTATTAATGATTTTCTCTCCATCTCATGATAAAATATTCTGTCGATACATGGTCGATGTGATTTTCGGATTTTTCGGCATATTTTAACCATATCATAGATTGAATCCTCGATTATTATTTTATAAAATCAAAATTTTCTCCACGAGGAAGCAATAATTCTTTTAACATAAACAGATTGTTCGTATTTAAAAGCTTTGTCTTTTCAAATATGCAAATACAATATATAAATCTTTTTATATATTGTATTTGCATTATTACTAATTTTATTAATAATTTTCTTTCAATCTCATGACAAAATATTCTCTCGATACATGGTCGATGTGATTTTCGGAGTTTTTGGCATATCTTAACCATATCACAGATTGAAAACTCGATTTAAAAAAATAAAACCAAAGCTTTCTCCACGAGGAAGCAATAATTCTTTTAATATAAAAAAATTTTTCGTATTTAAAAGCTTTGTCTTTTCAAATGTGCAAATACAATATGTAAATATTTTTATATATTGTATTTGCATTATTACCGATTTGATTAATAATTTTTTCTCGATCTCATGATAAAATATTCTCTCGATACATGGTTTGGCATATTTTAACCATTCTTTTAATATAAACAAATTTTTCGTATCTTAAAGCTTTGTCTTTTCAAATGTGCAAATAAAATATATAAACCTTTTTATATACTGTATTCGCATTATTACTAATTTTATTAATAATTTTCTCTCAATCTCATGATAAAATATTCTCTCGATACATGGTCAATGTGATTTTCGGATGTTTTGGCATATTTTAACCATTCTTTTAATATAAACCAATTTTTCGTATTTTAAAGCTTTGTCTTTTCAAACGTGCAAATAAAATATCTAAATCTTTTTCTATACTGTATTTGCATTATTACTAATTTTATTTATAATTTTCTCTGAATCTCATGACAAAATATTCTCTCGATACATGGTCGTGTTATCGTTGCGATGTTCGCCGGCCAGGCCTCGGTGCTATCGTGTTTTTCTTTCATCCGTAAATATAGCATCAAGCCCTGTTGACCGCTGCTTCGCCTATCGCATTTTGATTTGTACTTTATACGCAAAGACATTTATTAGCGTAACAGTTATACGAAAGAGAAATAAATATAAAAGTTTCGATGGTATTGACATTTATCAACGTGGACATTTATACGATTTAGAACGACCGAAGATATTGGAAATATTTCCCACTTATATACGAACAATCGGAAGGTGAAAAAAAGACCATTACACGAATCGCTCTTTCTTAACGTAAATAAACAACAGATTATATTTGCAGCGAACGAGAATGAATATATTTTATTGATACGAAATTTTATCTTCTTCGAATTGGGGAAGAAAATTTTTCGAGCGTCACATCAGTTCGTGGCCAAAAAGCCTCAATTTACCTGTTCAAAGCCAATTGTATGAATAGAAATTAAGAAAAAAAAAAAAAGATTTCGTAAAATTGACAGATTTTCCATTAGTGAAGTAAAATGACACTTTGTATATTTTATTATTGTTATGAAGGTTCTTGGAAATCACATTGTGTAAAATTATAATTCGCAATATAGAATGTTGCGATTTAAAAAAAAAAATATTATAATTTTACGAAACGAAATGTCGTAACAGAAAATATTGGCAAATGGAATTAATAAAAGGAATGGAATTTCACAAATTGAAATTATGCATATTTTGTTGCTGAAGATAAGTGAAAATATTTTGAAAATATCTGTGCCGTTGGTATTTGGGCCGTCTGTAAAATTAGAAAAATAAATTGATGTCAAAAATGCGGAACCAATCGAAATTTTGTCAAACACATTCGTTAGACGTTTTACAAAATTTTCGAAATTTTATTTACCATCTAATGGAAAAAATAACAATAGCAATTCCATAATTCCAAAAAAAAGAATTTTGAAAAATCACTTGGGTAATGAAATTTTTCTTCATAATTTGTTAAATTTTATTCGATATACAACCTGTTTATTGTTTTTAAATTACCGAAACAATTTCGCCGGAATTTATTTTAAGAAGTTTTTTTATTTGTAATCAATTTATGGGACAATAATTTAATGTGCCTCGACGAAAAATTGGATCATTATTGAGTTCGGAAAATTAACTTAATTTTTTTTTTTAATATTAAGATAAAAATAAGTTTACCGTTCACTTTTTTTTAGCTGCAATTACGGATTAACAATCGATGAGGACAAATAAAATTCTCGTAATATTACTCACCTTTGTGAGAGGAAACAAAAATTGATCCAGAAGAAGCTCAAACAGCACTGTAGTTAAAATTAAATAAATGGAAGTGCGTATCCAGCCTGTTATTATTACATTTATTATGTCACTATCTCGAATACATTTTGCAAATAAAAATAAAAAAAGGTTTCATCAAACTCGTAGATAATGAGCTCGTTTTACGATATTAAAGATGTACATTGACGCGATATTGACGTTTTAAATCCGAAACTATGTGTTTTCACAACGAAAGTTTCCTTCAGACTGTTGGGGGCTTCGAAAGTCGAAACTTTGCTGCTTTGCGGAATAGGAGACGGGTTTCGGGCGACAGTTGAACGTGTGAGAAACACACACGACTTGCGCGATAAGAAGATTCAACGGACCTTTGGACGGTGATATCGAGATCGACGAAAAAATTCCTTCGCGATTCGCGACTATTACTACGATTAATATGTACACAAATTTACACTTCTTTAACGAAATTGGCTGAAAAATCGAGTGAAAAATTTTGAAAAAAGAAGAGAAAATGATGCAAATAATTTTGCACATTCACATAATTTTTCTCTATTTTTCAATTTTGACCTGCTCATAGAGGAAGCTTGTGCATGCGCATTTTCTGCAATAGTGGGATCACTTTTTTTTGTACATTTCAATTTCCAACATTTTTATCTCCTTTAAATTGATAGCGTAACGTTTGCATGATAAGGAATGCATTTTTGGAAGAATTTAAAATAGCATAGATATAGAATGCTTTTATCAATTTTCTTTAAATTCAATACCAAATATTCGTTAATGGTACTCCAATTAATGTAGGCAATTTCCGATCACCCAGAAAATGAATGACCTTAAGAGCATGGGAAAGACGATGAAAAACTCCAACAGCGTCGGTATAGTAGGGACCTTTGAAAGCTGAACAACATTCAAGAAAAATGTACCAAAAACGGAAGTTAACCGTGCCAAACGTAATTTCCTTTCATATTTTGGTACTGTAGCTTCTAATTTGCCAGATAGGATCCCAGAAATTGAATGACCTTGAGAGCATGGGAAAGACGATGAAAAACTCCAACAGCGTCGGTATAGTAGGGACCTTTGAAAGCTGAACAACATTCAAGAAAAATGTACCAAAAACGGAAGTTAACCGTGCCAAACGCAATTTACTTACATATTTTGGTACTGTAGCTTCTAATTCGCCAGATAGGATCCTAGAAATTGAATGACCCTGAGAGCATGGGAAAGACGATGAAAAACTCCGACAGCGTCGGTATAGTAGGGACCTTTGAAATCTGAACAACATTCAAGAAAAAATGTACCAAAAACGGAAGTTAACCGTGCCAAAAGCAGTTTACTTACATATTTTGGTACTGTAGCTTCTAATTTGCCAGATACGATCCCAAAAATTCTCGAAAATTGTCTGTAAATTGACAGTTGAGTAAGGAAAATATCGCGTTCGGTTCTGCAACTAACAAACAATTTTCAATTAACAGATAATTTTCGAGAGTTTTGGGGCATTATTGAAAAACTAGAAGTGACAATACCAAAATATAAAGACGGAAATAAATCGGTATTGGCTCTTTGTCCGCTATGGTTTATGTGACAATTGACAAATCATTTTTGATTTTACATGACTTTGAAAATGTTCCAATAATGCGTGTTAACAGCATCAGAATCGCGAAATTTTTGAGCGATAGGGTTGGAAATTTTTACACAAATAGACTATCATAAAATACGGTTCGCTTCTGAATTTAGAGAAAATCGATCGAGGCGTTCCAATGTTATAGAATTTCGAATTTTTTGAAAAATCATTTTTGATAAGCCTCGTATAATTTTCGAGCTATCGAGCCAAAGCTTCGTACATCGATTGAGTACTATTAGAGGATATTTCGTAAGAAATTTGGACAAAATTCATCCAGAGGTTTTAGACTTATGAATTGTTGAATTTGTCCAAAAATCGATAGAGGTGTTCATTAAGGGAGATTTGGAAAAATATTGTTTTAAAAAAATAGGCACGCCTTTGAAATTAAAGTTAATTTCAAAAGCGTGCCTATTTTTTTTAAAACAATATTTTTCCAAATCCCTATGTACTTCTTTTCAAAATATCATATTATTAACGAAAACACTCGGTATTTTTTTTTCAGATCGACGTTGAAGAGAGTTCTGCTGCGTGCCGCGGAGATGACAGCACCTGACGCGAGAGCTTCCTCAGCGCCATCATGCGGCGTGAAAATTGTGAAAAAAAATGTTTTTTGATACATCAATAAACAAGGAACAAAACCCAAAAAAAATTTTCGAATAACTCTTTTTTTTCCCACAAAAAAAAATTCTTGAAAAATGTGAAAAAAAACAGGGGGTCACAGTGGTGTTCTCCCTTAAACGTTTAGCTCGAGCAGTCTATGCGGCACTTTTTAGATTTCGGGATAATATTTCGTATATACTGTTAAGTCCGAGCGAAATAAACAACACTTATCTTTTGGATTTGGTGGATATATTAATTACAGAGAATGATTGGATTCTCAAAATGCACGTCGTCTCGCTGCTCTTTACTTTCTCAAACCTGTAGATTCTCACCCATTCAATGACATTTTGGCTCCACATTTTGTATATAGATAGAATGTCATTGAAGGATGATTAGGATCGAATTTCGCGAGAATCGATGGAACGGTCGCGCGTATGAAATTTTGAATTATTCAAAAAATTTTGTATTTACAAAACATGTAGGGAAAAACATCTGCAAGATTACACTTGCCAGTTGCTTCTTCGGAACATCACACAAAGCTCAAAGCCATAAGAAAGTCAAAATTAAAAAATATATAGTTACTCATAGAAGCTTTGAGTTTTGTGTGACCTTCTGAGGAAGCAAATTGGCAAATTACAATTTGCACCTTTGGAGTGTTCGAAAACGTTGAGGCACTAAAAATCGTAACCATCAGTCGTTATGGTAGACACAACTTTTTCGAAGGTAAGTCATCGACTAGAGGGACGCGGTGGGCCATCGCAACTCGTCTCACAATATAATAAAATGACTTCTTATCACCAGTCGGTTAGGAAAATTGAAACACCTACATTTTGTACACTTAAATGATAAGAAATTCAATGTATTTTCATGATTAGTTTAACATGTAGTAGAAATTTGTTTAGCAGTAAAAAAATATGATGATATTAACGAAATGGCATTTGGCCAAGAAATACATAGTAATTTTCGAAAGTTTTTGGGGACTTTCTGATAAATGAAAAAGTTAAAATTCCAAAATACATAAGAAAATCGATTGTGGGATGGTTAACTTGTATATTTGATACATTACCCTTGTTACCCAAATTTCGAAGGTCCCACTATACCGACACTGTTGTAGTTCCTCATCGCCATTCATGTTTTTAAACGAAAATGCTTCTAATACAAAATTTGAACACGTACATATTTATCATTGTACAAGTATTTTGAACGAAATATTATTCAGGAGTATTCGTAACCCATGCAAACATAAATCTTGTCTATCAAATTTTTTTTTACAGATACACCAAGGCTGGTTTTCAGTCGGAAACAGAATAGTAGAAAAAATCCCAAACATTGAAGAAGGAAAAAACTATTGAAGTAGGAAAAATAAGGTGCAAATTGAAACTTGCATATGGCTTCGTCTTCGTTTTCGAAGAAGATATAAAATTTCAGTTGTATTTTTTATTTTTTATTTTTCCTATCGCAAAAGATTTGATAGTGCGACAATATTCGCCTCGAACTTTTACGTGCAATTTTTCCCATTTTCGCAACGGCATAAACGAATATATATTGTGCTGGAATGTAAACTGAATTTTTCCTTCCATATAAACTCGTAAAATCCCGGAAACGTGTGTGTCGCAATAGAAATATAAAAAAAACATATAAAATTTCAATTTCATCTTATATTTCTCCATTCTCAGAAGATTAGATAATGCGACAATATTCGCCTCGAACTTTTACGTGCAATTTTTCCCATTGTCTCAACGAACGGCATAAATGAATCTCGTATGTTGTGATCGAATGTGAACTCAATTTTTTCTTCCATATAAACTCGTAAAATCCCGGAAACGTGTGTGTCGAATTAGGAATATTTAAAAAAATATAAAATATCAATTTCATTATATATTTTTTATTTTTCCTTTCGAAAAAGATTAGATAGTTCGACAATATTCTCCTCGAACTTATACGTGCAATTTTTCCCGTTTTCGCAACGGCATAAATGAATATATGTTGTGCTCGAATGTAAACTCAATTTTTCCTTCCATATAAACTAGTAAAATCCCGGCAAAGTGTGTGTCGCGTTAGAAATATGAAAACAAATATAAAATTTCAATTTTTCTTTATTTTTTCCTTTTACAAAACATTAGATAGTGCGGCAATATTCGCCTCGAACTTTCACATGCAATTTTTCCCATTTTCGCAACCGCATAAATGAATATGTGTTGTGCTCGAATGTAATCTCAATTTTTCCTTCCATATAAACGCATAAAATCCCGGAAAAGTGTGTGTCGTGTTAGAAATATAATAACAAATATAAAATATCAATTTTACTTCATATTTTTTATTTTTCATTTTGCAAAAGATTAGATAGTGCGACAATATTCGCCTCGAACTTTTGCGTGCAATTTTTCCCATTTTCGCAACGGCATAAATGAATATATATTGTGCTCGAATGTAAACTCAATTTTTCCTTCCTTTAAACTCGGAAAATCCCGGAAATGTGTGTGTCGCGTTAGAGATATAAAAAAATATATAAAATTTCAATTTTACTTCATATTTTTAATTTATCCTTCCACAAAAGATTAGATAGTGCGACAATATTCGCCTGTAACTTTTGCGTGCAATTTTTCCCATTTTCGCAACCGCACAAATGAATATATGTTGTGCTCGAATGTAAACTCAATTTTTCCTTCCATATGAACTCGTAAAATCCCGGAAAAATGTGTGTCGCGTTAGAAATATAAAAACAAATATAAAATTTCAATTTTTATTTATTTTTTCCTTTCACAAACGATTAGATAGTGCGACAATATTCGCCTCGAACTTTTGCGTGCAATTTTTTCCATTTTCGCAACGGCATAAATGAATATATGTTATGCTCGAATGTAAACTGAATTTTTCCTTCCATATAAACTCGTAAAATCCCGGAAAAGTGTGTGTCGCGTTAGAGATATAAAAAAATATATAAAATTTCAATTTTTATTTATTTTTTCCTTTCACAAAAGATTAGATAGTGCGACAATATTCGCCTCGGACTTTTACATGTAATTTTTCCCATTTTCGCAAGCGCATAAATGAATATATGTTATGCTCGAATGTAAACTGAATTTTTCCTTCCATATAAACTCGTAAAATCCCGGAAACGTGTGTGTCGCAATAGAAATATAAAAAAATATATAAAATTTCAATTTTATCTTATATTTCTCCATTCTCAAAAGATTAGATAATGCGACAATATTCGCCTCGAACTTTTACGTGCAATTTTTCCCATTTTCGCAACGGCATAAATGAATCTCGTATGTTGTGATCGAATGTGAACTCAATTTTTCCTTCCATATAAACTCGTAAAATCCCGGAAACGTGTGTGTCGAGTTAGATATATAAACCAAAATATAAAATTTCAATTTTTATTCATTTTTTCCTTTTACAAAAGATTAGATAGTGCGACAATATTCGCCTCGAACTTTTACGTGCAATTTTTCCCATTTTCGCAACGGCATAAATGAATATGTGTTGTGCTCGAATGTGAACTCAATTTTTCCTTTCATATAAACGCATAAAATCCCGGAAAAGTGTGTGTCGTATTAGAAATATAAAAACAAACATAAAATTTCAATTTTACTTCATATTTTTAAATTTTCCTTTCGCAAAAGATTAGATAGTGCGATAATATTCGCCTCGAACTTTTGCGTGCAATTTTTTCCATTGTCGCAACGGCATAAATGAATATATGTTGTGCTCGAATGTAAACTCAATTTTTCCTTCCATATAAACTCGTAAAATCCCGGAAACGTGTGTGTCGAGTTAGAAATATGAAAAATAAAATAAAATTTCAATATTATTTTATATTTTTCTTTTCTGAAAAGATTAGATAGTGCGACAATATTCGCCTCGAACTTTTACGTGCAATTTTTTTCATTTTTGTTTTTCCTTTCACAAAAGATTAGATAGTGCGACAATATTCGTCTCGAACTTTTACGTGGAATTTTGCCCATTTTCGCAACGGCATAAATGAATATATGATATGCTTGAATGTAAACTCAATTTTTCCTTCCATGTAAATTCGTAAAATCCCGGAACCCACGTGTGTCGCGTTACAAATATAAAAAATATGTAAAATTTCAATTGTATTTTATATTTTTCCTCCACAGAAGATTGTTGTGTTGGAAAATTGATTTTCGCAGTTCTAAATATTTTATTTTTTCGTTTTTACAAGCTATCACTAGTGGTTCGACGGTGGGCACCACGGAAATCCATTTACCTAGCTGATGTAACGGTACACTATGGTGTTTTTGAGAGTGATTACCATCTTTGTACATCTATTCTTGTCAACATTGTTTTTTACGTAGATTAGTATTTCGCACGGTACATCATCTTTAATTGCTAGAGTTGGGTGCGTTGGTTTGCATATATAAAATTGCTCCATGCTTTTGCATATTTATATAAGTCGTCATTCGTCAGCCGTAGGTATGTACAGCGTTTCCTGTCTACTACGACGAGGTCTTTCGTAACCTCTATGCATTGATAAGTATCGTTGAGCGCGTGCGTTCGTAGTGGCTATTGCTTACCCCGTATTCTGTTGTTCCTACGAGTGGTACCTCGATCACCAATACTACGTTGTAACCTCGACTGTATGCCGTAATCTCAGTCAGTCGGAGCAGATGTTGCACTTCGTGTGGCGTCGTCTTCGTCGGGAAGTTACTACCTCTGGGTAGATGTGGTAGTGCGTCTGTCAGGTATCCGGCTATTTTGTGTGACGAAAGTATTGTTGTTGTGATTATGCCTTGACCCAGTCCGGATAAAAATTGCCCTAATTCCCTCACATCGTCGATTAGTGTTTCCACGACAATCCCTAGTCCCGTGATGTGTTCGTCTAATACTTGTCGCACCATTAAGTTTGCTATTTTTAAATTGGCGCAGTCCTCTATCTTCTTTATAATATTTTTTAGATTTTCTTCGTTTCTTTGTACGTGGGTCGCCGTCTTATTAAATATATCGATTGTTGACTCTATTATTTGCATGTTTTCTTTCAAACTATTCTCGATTGTTTTTTAGTTGGTTTTTAGTTCGCTTATCTCGTTGTCCATTTTTTCTGCATCGTCAGCTTCCATAGCTCCTGTTAGAGATGTTATCACGGTTCCAATTCCGTTGATGAATCCTCTACGTTACCGTGTTGTGACTGGGCCGGTAATGTCTCGGATAACTTCCATTTTTTTCTCAATTTTTCTTGCTAAACGTGCGATCGCATCGTTGAAAATTTCGCATAGCGCGTCTGTATTCAGTTCCTTTTTACATGTCTTCGGTGGTTCGTTTAAAGCCTATAATATCTGTTTTTTCTGCATTCTTAGGGTAGGTAGATCCATGTTTATTATGAGACTACATTTGTGTTCCTATTTCTTCGTAAAATATGCCCGACGTCATCGAAAAAGTGTCTATCTCCCACGGTGTCGTGCTGCTTCTTCCCACTCGGATGTTGACTAGCGCCATTGCCCTGTAATCGGACATAACTTATGGTAATAGATATTTCTACGTGCTGTATGTCCCCTCTCTCTCTCTCTCCCTTTTTTTTTGTGTCGCCGCCGCGCGGCTCTCGCGTTAATGTTCAATGAAATGTTTTTGTTCGTTTATGTGTACGAGCGTAATTTTTTCTCGTTTTTTGATGGTGCAATTAACATCGGAGTTGACGTTGACTATCGTGTAGGGACCGATCCATTTCGGTATCAATTTCGTCGATCATCCCCGCCGTACGGTCCCCCCGTGCAGTAGAACCCGGTGGCCCACCCGAAATTGTTGTGTTTTCAATTTTTTGTCGTACTGCAATTTCGATTGTTCTTTTCCCTCGATTAAGTTCCCCGGCGCTGTCTTCCATGCGTCTCTCAATCTTTCGCATAATTCCTGCGTGTAATCGTCTTAGGAGTATGTCGCGCGCGGCTTTTGTTTCAGTGCCATCGGCAATTCTCCCTTGCTTCCGAATACCAGCTCATGTGGCGTGTAGCCAGTAGCGGTGTGTGGAGTAGTACCAGGGGTGTTAGTTGAAGTTTGCCGGTTTTACCAGTAGATGTCGCTAGCAATATGTATACATTTCTATGATTTGGCATGTATGTCATTTTTTTCTATTGACATTAACCTACAAAAATACGCAAGTCACATTCCGCCAAAATAATAGCGTCATATTTGTTTACGTCAGTGAATATGTCGAGTTTCGTTCCAAGTAAATCGTATTTGCGGCATTCGTTGCTTTTCTTATTTTATCAAGAGAAAAAAGCAGCTGAAGCTCACCGGTTGCTGGTAGAAACTTATGGTGAACATGCTCCAGTGATTAGAACATGTGAGACATGGTTTCGTCAATTTAAAAGTGGAGATTTCGATTTGACAGACAATGAACATCCTGGTGCAGCGAAAAAGTTCGAAGACGAGGAATTGCAGGCGTTATTGGATGTTGATCCAACCCAATCGCAACAAAAATTGGCAGAAACACTAAATGTGACTCGAGGAGCAATTTGCCAACGTTTAAAAGCCATGGGAAAGATCCAAAAGTATGGAAAATTGGTGCCACACCAGCTGAACGATAGACAAATGGAAAATCGAAAAACCGTTTGTGAAATGCTGCTTCAACGATTCGAAAGGAAATCTTATCTGCATCGAATTGTCACGGGGGACGAAAAGTGGATTTATTTTGAGAACCCCAAGCGAAAAAAATTATGGCTTTCACCTGGTGAAGCCGGCCGATCGACTGCAAGGCCAAATCGCTTTGGCCATAAGACAATGCTCCGTATTTGGTGGGACCAGTGTGGTGTGGTGTACTACGAGTTGTTAAAACCTGGTGAAACGGTGAACAAGGATCGCTGACGACAACAAATGATCAATTTGAATTATGCGTTGATCGAAAAACGGCCGGAATGGGCCCGAAGACATGGCAAAGTTAGCTTGCAACATGACAACGCGCCGTCCCATACCGCTAAACTGGTGAAAGACACATTAAAAACACTTAATTGGAAAATATTATCACACCCGCCGTACTCTCCAGACCTCGCCCCGTCCGACTATCACCTTTTCGCATCGATGGGACACTCCCTTGCAGAGCAGTGCTTCGCTAATTTTGAAGAAGTCGAAAAATGGCTCGTCGAATGGTTTACTTCGAAAGAGAAAAATTTTTTTTCGGATGGTATCCATAATTTGCCTGAGAGATGGGCGAAAAGTGTAGAAACCAATGGTCAATACTTTGAATAAATTTTTTTTGAGATTCCTCTAAAAATTAAGTGTTTTCTTTATCGAAAAAACCGGCAAATTTCAACTAACACCCCTGGTATTATATGTGAACGTCGCGTACTATAAACACGCATCGCAGTTCCCCTGATCCTAATTGATATAATTTTTTAGATATTCCGCGAGGGTACGATGGGACCTTTCTAGGGCTCCATTTGATTCCGGATGATACGCTGTTGTTTGGATCTTTTTTATTTATAGCAATTTGCATGCTTCTCTGAATGTTCCGCTTGGAAAATTCGTTCCTTGGTCAGACAACAAAGTTTCCGGGGTTCCGAATTTGCAGATTATTTCGGTGACAAATGCGCGTGCCACCCCGGTGGCCTCCTGGTGGGGCAATGGTGTCGCTATGCTGTATTTGGTGAGCGCATCCTGAAAAGTTAGTATAATCGGTTCCCCGAGTATGTTTGGTCATCGGGCCAACTATGTCAAACGCGCATTTTTTAAATGCCCGGCTTAGTGTGTCGGTGATAACCATCGGTGCTCTTCCGCTCGGTTTGTTTTTATTCCTTTGGCATTTGTCGCATTTCTGTACATACTTTTTTATTTCCTCTTGCATGCCCGGCCAGAGATATCGTTGCTGCATACGTTGGAGTGTCCGAGTTATGCTCTGGTACCGCCCCCCCCCCCCCGGCCCCCGCCCCGTTGGGGCATCATGATACTCGCGTAGGAGTTGTTCCCTGTCCGCTTCGTTAGGACAAACGGTGCCTATGCTGCAGCCATACTCGTCACTCTCGCTTCCCCGGCGGCTCTCGCGCTCGCGTGGTCCCTCGTTACCGGGCCCGCGCGCGTGGCTGTTACCCTGCACTGACTCTTTCTTCCGCGCGGCCATTCGTAGCCTCTTCGCTCTGGCTGTCATGATGGCCGCCTCCCGAGCCGCTATCGCTCTGTTTTTCTTTCGCTTGGGCGCGCGTGATTGCATATATTCTGCTCAGCGCATCCGCGTTCGTATTTACTTTCCCGGCCTTATGTTCGACTTCGAATTCATGTTCGGCCAATTTCAGTTTCCATCTCATTAACCTGGAGCCTAGATCCTTTACACTGAACAGCCAAATCAAGGGCTTGTGGTCTGTCGCGACTTTGAATTTTGTGCCGTAGACATACGGTCGGAATTGCGAGATTGCCCACACGACCGCGAGTAGCTCTTTTTCCGTTGTGGAGTAATTTCGCTCGGCGTTGTTGAGCGTTCGACTCGCGTAGCATATCGACAGATCCTGACCTACCTCGCCTTACGATAGTATTGCCCCCAACGCACAGTCGGATGCATCAGTCGTGACTACGAACTTTTTCTCGAAGTCCGGGCATTGCAGCAAGGGTGCTATCGTCAGTGTCGTTTCAAGTGTGTCGAAGGCTTCTTGGTGCTTCGTTGTCCACTCGAATTTCGTTTTTTTCTTCGGCAGTTCGGTTAGAGGTTTGGCTAATTTTGCGAAATGTCGTATAAATTTGCGATAATAGCCCGCGAGTCCAAGGAAGAAGTGCACGCCCTTTACGTTTTTTGGAACAGAAAATTCCTTTACTGCCGTGATTTTTCCGCGGTCCGGCTCCGCCCCCCTCTCGGTGATGATGTGTCCGCGGTACTGCGTTTCTTTGGGCAAGAAGCGGGATCTTCGCGGTTGAACGGCGAACTTACCGTCTCTGAGGGGTTGAAACACATCTCCGAGCCGTTCGTTGTGTTTCTTCAACGCTGCTTCATAGATGACGATATCGTCCAGGTACACGTAGCATTTCGTCTCCTCTATGGCAGCCAGTACAGTGTTCGATTATATTCGAAGTGCCCTTGTGGAGTGGAGATTGCTATTTTCTCGTTGTTTTCCTCTGCCATCGGGATTTGATGAAATCCCGAGGCGAGATCGAGCGTGAAAAATAACTCTAACGATCTCGATAGGATGCTTCTACCCGGTAATCTTAGTCGGTCTACGCGATCGTCGTCCGACATGTGACCCTAACTGGCTTTAGTCTACGCTTTATAGGAAATTGTGAACCGCCACTTACGTTAGGATGCTCTGGTAGACCATGACGTTAACGGGGATGTACGTCGTCGTCGGGTTGTTCCGGCCTCTGCGTAGTCGGTTTCCGGTGGTTGTCTCGTTCCCCCTTCGGTTCTTGGGGTTTCCCTTCGGTTGGTCCTCTAGTGTCGATCCTCGGGATGACTCTTGCAACTCAGCCACTCGGTCATTCTCTCAGGAGTTGTCGAACCTTTCTGAGGTTCTGGAACTGAGGCGATAGTTTCCAATCACATGCAATCGCGGCAGCTCTGGTGGGTGATATTGAACGCAAATCAACGTCTGTTGTACGAAATAACGCTGAACGAGATCTCTGAAGAATTACTGCGGTTGCGGCGTATAATGGACCGGGCGGATCGCGAGTGGAACGAATTCAATGAGAGGGCGCCGTTATTCCCCGACGGCGGTGAGCTCTGACAATATCACGAAATTCCGTCTCGGTATAATTCGGTAAAGAAAAAAAAAACTTTTAGCACGGCGTAGAACCGATCATTTTCATGGCGCAAATCTCATTTTGGTCAATTTTTTTCTTCATCAATTTTTCTTAAGTTTCGGGTACGTGGAGTGAGTTATAACAAATTGAAAACGGAATTTAATTAAGCACTGGAAGTACGTTGAAATGTATTATAACATTTAAATTCAAACATAAGTTCGTAGACGAGTGCGAAAGTTCTTGAGCGTTAGTGCGGCGCGACTTGGTTATCATATGAGTGAAAAAGCCAAAGCGACGAAAAATAACAGCCGAAGATAAAAATATTATGGCTTTACGAAAGCGACAACCGAACAGCTATCATCAGACGCCTCTTTTATACACCGCCGTAAATAGGACGGTCTTACGTCATAGAAAGAAAACACGCGTATGAAAGACACTCAAGGACTTTCGTACTCATCTACGAACATATTTTGTGTACGAATTTAAATGGTATAATACATTTTAACGTACTTCCAGTGCTTAATTGAATTCCTCTTTCAATTTTTTATACACCGAGCTGAATAACTTATCACGTGATCAGAAAAGAATTTCGAACAAGTTCTCTTTTCGATTTGTCCATACAATTTTTTTGGATCAAAATAAAAACAAAACGTATATTTACTACTCTCAAACATGAGCCTATCCCCTTAAGGATTGGTTAGTATTGAATTCGACAAGAATTTTAAATGGCATATAATATGAACCGTTCGACCGATTCTCGTCAAATTAATTTAACGTTTTTCATACACGCTTTTCTTATATGACGTAATTCATAAGAAACGTGATGCTCGTTGAGTATTTTTATTATACGTAAAAATGTGAATACCCTTGGCACATGTTTGACCGAGGTTATTTTGTACTATTGTCACTGAAGCGTTACCACGTCGCACTCCGACTAGACTCTGACGAAAAAATAGGTATTCTCGTAAAAAAGACTTACGAATTATTATGTAATAGTATCGAATACTACCTACTACGAAATGATGATCGTTACGACATGTATTAACCATAATAACAACGACAATAAAAACAATCATTTCAATTTATATGGACACTTTATTTATTCATTTACCATTTGTTCATTAAACAGTTGACAGCAATAATCAGAATACTATTTATTTCGGTTTTCTTTGGAGAATCTTTCAGCAAAATGATTTGAGGCATGTTAGTCTGATCATTGGCGTGGATTTCTTCACGTAAAAAACGGGACACCAATTTGTATCGCTTATTATGTGATGCTTAGATAGACAAAAATTGATAATTATAAATTTTCATTTGCACAAGTGTCATTTCGTTTTTTTCATCGTCTTAGATACGGTGACGGTATCTGGGTTGAATTCTTACGTAAAATTTAACGGGTTTGCAGACGCATAAATAAATATACGACGTGCTTACAAATGACCTCCGTTTGGGTTTTCGCAAAACCGTGCAATCCCGGTACTGTGTGTGATGGACGATAAATGGTCTGTAACATACTTGATTTAAAAAAAATCTTTTTGCAGTATTTTCAAGAAGAAGGAGATATTATGCATGTTCGATAATAGTGAATGTTTATTTGATATTATAAAAAATATGGAAACCCATGTACAGATCACCCAATTTATTGCAAAACTGTCTTTGGAATCTTTGGAGAATCTTTCAGCAAAATGGTTTGAGGCATTGGTTCGATCATTGGCGTGGATTTCTTTACATAACAAACGAGACACCAATTTGTGTCGTATCTACAATATTGCAATTTTCAATTATCACTCAATAGTTATATTTAGATGTATATTATAATTTGATGCAGAGAGTCCCTTGTACCTGAGACATACGTCACCGTTATCATTGCTCCAGATGCCAAACATAGATGTCGACCTTATAAAAGATGGTCAAGGACCTACGGGTTCCGTAACTCAGTAGATTCTTGTTTAAGTAGCTTTAATATTGGATCATACGAATGACGGTTATATAGGCGCCATAAAATAATGTACATCATCTTTCCCTTTTACCCAAGACAAAAAAAAAGAATACATTTGATATAAACCGATTCCGAAAATGCATCTGGTACGACAATATTAATTTTATAAGACAAAAAGAGATAAACAATTATAGGAGAAAAATCTTGCACTGTCTCATCTCCCAACGAGTTTTCCGCTCAACGACAGCGTTTAAACATATGCATATTCCCCTCTGTCGAAATCTTTAAGATTATGAGAGAAGACAAATTTTATTCATCGCGGTGACAAATAAAGGCAATTCTGTCAACATTATTATTTACGGGTACAAAAATGCATGACCGATTAAAAATTATCCAACCTCCGAAAACAAAAACGAATCTAGTAAAATAATCTAGTAGTAATAGTCTGACGGAAGAATTTTTTTTTTTTTAAATAAAGAAATTGCAGTATTTCAAACTTTAGTATGCAGTTGAAAAATAAATTGGTGTTTAATGATTTATAAAAAATTGTCCAACCAAAAAATTAAAAAAACCGCTCGTCAGACTATAGAGAAAATAATTATCAAAGTTAAAAAAAAAAAAGTTAAAAAATATTTAAAATTGCCTGAGTTATCGTGCTGATACTGTCTAAAAACATCGCTTCGAGAAACACAGTTTCGAGAAAAACACATTTAAATAATGTTAATATTGAAGAAAATTTTTTTTTTTTTCGGTAGTTGAAATGTTCATATAAAATGTGAAATCAACAATTTAATTATTTTTTTCACCATATAATCTTTATAATAATTTTTCAAATTTACTCGGTTGTCAGCGCGCGCGGGGGTATGTAAGCCCCTAAGCCAAAATAAAATAATAGCCGGTAAGCTAAACAAACTTCGCGATTTCCCACTAATATGATATGGATCACCTAGGATTTTAATGAGGGGAAAATAAACTGACCAATCAGCATCTACAAAGCCACACTGATTTAACACAGAACCAATCAAATTCCGCGATTCCCCACTAATATGATACGGATCAGTCACGACTTTAATGGAGCGAAAATAAACAGACCAATCAGCATCTATGAAGCCCCACTGATTTAACACGGAACGGCCGGAATTTTAGTATAACAACCTCCTAAAAGGGGATCCGAGAGCCACTTTTCCCCGGAATTATTGACGAGTAAGTTATATTTACGAAACGCGACTCTTCGTTGATTTTTTTCCACCAGTTGGAACTTGTAATATTTTTCGACCTCTCTTCGTTTTTGGTCTTGGACTATTCCGAGCCGATACGAGTTGGGACTTGGAATATTCTTGTTGTCACTTCGAACAATTTGGCCTTTTTCGACATTCGACTCTGAAATTTTTCGGATAAGAGTAGAAATAGAGGTTCAAATTTTGTTTCGAGTTATCTGGTTTGTTAAAAATCATTGCGCGTATCCTATTTTTGTATCGAATTCAATTTCAATAAATTTTGTCATTTTATCAACAGTAACCTAATTTTTATTTTATTTTGTAAGCTCTTAGATGCAAGTTGCTACATTTCCGATTATAAACGTATAACTTTTGGTGAAAATAAAACTTGGATTCTTTCAGACGTTTTCTACTCAATAACGTCGTCCGTCAAAGAATTTTGAAACCGCAATCATCGCTATCACTTAACCGCATCAGTTCCTGTCTCTTCAAATATAAAGTAAGTAATTTTTATTTATTTTACAACTCCATTTGTCGATGATCCACAATTAAGATTATGTTCGATTTCAATGAATTATTTGTACCTAAAAAATATTTTTGAAGTGAAACATTTTATCGCTCGATAGGCGTAAATTTGGGAGGGTTTCAATCGCCTTTAGAACGATCTGCATGTGTATCCCCATGTGTACAATGGGTACCCATTGTACACATGGGGATCGTACGAGGGAACTGATACACATGCAGATCGTACTAAAGGCGATTGAAACCCTCACGTAAATTTGACCAACGCGTAACGAAAAAGCGACACCGAGAGAATGGGGGTAGAGCCACGTGATACTTTCACTCATACTGTATGGTTATTCCCCAAGTGAAACGCGTAACGAAAACGGCGACATCGAGTAGACTTATATATATATATATATATATATATATATATATATATGTTCTCTGTTCGCTGTTCACTGTTCTCACATTCACGACAGCACCTCTTGGGTCTGTCGCTGAGAAAAGTATAAGCGCGTGGCTGTTTACCGTGCGATACAGCTCTCGTCAAAGTGCTTCTCATGCGATGTACACGTGTTACTGCTGCTTATAGTCTGTATTGCATTATTTCATCAGTTCTCTCATAGTGTTTTCCCACAGTGATAATTAGTTTAATGTTATTTATTAAACAAAAACAAAATGAGCGTGAGTCGTCACGCAGTAGAAGTGAAACTTCTGAAAAGCTATGACTCAACTGACAAAGTTTTGGTACGAGAGGATGGGGATAAATTCGACAATTGGTTAAGAAAATATGGCACAGACAAAGTATCCATTTCAGTTCGTTTTATTCTACACCCAAAATAGATATGATAGGTTTATGATAACTAAATTAAGATACGTAGGTAGTCGAAGTTAATTTTTCCAGATTCCTGCAGAATACAGCGTCAATTGTTGTGCCACCTCTCGTTGTCGAGTTCGCTCGACAACGAGACGTTAGATTTAGATTTTCTGATGATTCCAATGATTGTTGAGTATCCGACTGTGGATGGTGTTCTATTGTAGGCTCGACACGTAGCTCTTCATCGTGTTGTCTCCGCAACGAACAGTTACGGAGCTCTCCGAGCAGTTGCGTGCAACCAAGCCGTGGCAAACGGAACGATACTTCTCCTCGCCGCTCGGTCTCCCCCACTACTCTCCCGTCGCTTCCCCTTTTTTCTTACGCTCCGTCACATTGTACGTGCAGCGAAGCCGTGGCAAACGGAACGATACTTCTCCTCACCGCTCGGTCTCCCCCACTACTCTCCCGTCGCTTCCCCTTTTTTCTTACGCTCCGTCACATTGTACGTGCAGCGAAGCCGTGGCAAACGGAACGATACTTCTCCTCACCGCTCGGTCTCCCCCACTACTCTCCCGTTGCTTCCCCTTTTTTCTTACGCTCCGTCACATTGTAATTCTCGTTTACCCCCGACGGCAGCTACCGAGCCATAAGAAGTTTCACTTCAATAAATGTTAAAGCAGATTATAGTGAAGAAGGAGATGAAGGGGGATTATTCCGTAAAAGAAACACTTTTCTTTATTAATACTCGTAGAAGATATTTATCAACGCTGTTGATATACTCGCTATAACAACGTGAGTGATGCGCGTAGACTTGACTTCGACTTTGGCTCGACAACACTAGACGGAGACGTAGACTTGACTAACGGTTCGCGTGAGCGTCACTTGCCACTCGCGTATACAGGAAGCTGGAGAATGCGCGACTGTCGTTCGCGTCGCGTCGAAGAACTCGCCAGATTGCGCAGGCCCGCAGCCATTACACTGTTCATCCCGAGATGCGATTAACACTTCATCTTAACAATAAATAAAATCATTTTAAGTAAACGAAGTAAACGAACCAACCATAAGATCCGGCACCTCAGATGATGCTGTGTTTGCAAGGAATTTAGGCAATCTACAGTCTAAAGTATTTATATCATATTTTTCATTTCATAAATCTATTGTATCATTTTTGGATATTGAACTTGGACTTTACAAAAGTTACGCCTACCAAAGGGGATGCAAAAGTTTCACTTTTAACGCGCGGGATTCCACACGATTTTTCTTTGTACAATTTCGGAGTTAATCAATCATCATCGAAACGCTTGTTTCAATTTCAACCAATACCCTAAGACCTTGAAACGTTAGCATTCCAATAGGCCCTATGTGGAGTGATTTCCCGAAAGGTTAGACTTAGAAAAGGCAGTTTGGGTCTGTTTACAGGAGTAGTAAAAAGGGAGTTTTTTTCTTGATTAGAAAAACCCGAGACTAGAGATTCTCAGTCAAATTCAAACGTGACATTCGTCAAAAAGTATTCATACCTCACAAAAACTTAGTTTTTGACATAACAGATTTATCGTTTACATAGAGAAAAACTGATGATTAGAAACATATATATACTCAATTGGCATTTGGTTCATCCATATCAGATTAGATACGGTGACAATAACGAGCTCAACTTCTTACGCAACATCTTATGCATTTCCGTAAACACATAAATGAATATACGACGTGCTAGAAAATGACCTCTGTTTGTCATCCCGCAAAATCGTGAATCCCGGAACCTTGTGCGTCCGAAGGCAAATGGTCTATAGCATACTTCATTTAAAAAAAAATCCTGTTTGCAGTATTTTCAAATTACCAGAGTCATTAATTATTTTCGATTTAGTGATTGTTTATTTAACCTTTTAATAAATATATAAACACATTTATAAATCACTCAATTTATTACAAAACTGCCTAAAAATACATTTCAACTTTTTGTCTTGAATATAAAATCCAGAATAATTGTCTAGATACAATAATTGTCTAGATACTTGTCGAGGAAATTTCCTAGTGCGGTTCGAGGGGTATGAGATTTTTGGCCAACGCGAAAAATCATAAACCGTTTTATGCGCATCATCTAAACAAGAAGGGGTGGGACTGAAATGGCATAATTGCTCAAAAATTAACAATTTATAAATATAACAGGAGTTTATGTGATAGGTTGACGTTATAAGTAATAGTTTAGTAATCGTTTGTTGTTCGAAGTCCCTTATTTAGCGGTAGAGTGACGGGTAATATTTTTCTGACATTGAGGCTAGATATGCCACGTCGTATCGGACGTTTATATCCAATTGTCGCAGTTGATTCTGTCCACGCACAAACATGAGAGGTAATAATCCTGATCGTCGGATCGTACTAAAAATATTAAATTTCACCAAAAAAAAAAAAAAATGATAATTGATGGTTTACTACTGTTTCCCGTACTAACTAATGCTGGCTGACTTGGGCAGGCTGAGAATGAGAGGCCATATAGAATAAGCCCTGACTCCGCGGTAATTCCCAATATTCGATATATTTTTATTAATCGCCGAAAAGTTGAGTATATGTCGAATATACGCCTGAGTATATCCAATTCCCACATCAGATCAATTACGCTGTTTATAACAAGGCAACCGGTAATATCGTCGTGTCAAGGTGAAATACATACTCCTTTTGAGTTGAGAATCCAAAAATGTATTGAATTTAAGTAAATCAATTTTTTTTTCGGTTTAATCCCCTAATGTAATTTTTTTCTTTGCAATCACCACTTATTTATCTATTCTTCTTTGTTCCAAAGTATACCCTTTCGGGTTTTTACCTATGACCCTTCCCAATTCCAGAAACGTGTCACGTTCATCACCCAAATTTGGTAAGTTTAATGGTCAAAAAAAAATTCGTGCGAATTAGAAACTTGAACATTGCTCCCTCATTATTTCATTTCGCTCAAAAGTCGCTTGCCTTATACTAGTACAGTGTTTATTTGTCTTTTGCAAAAAATTAAATCGAGACAAGAACCGGTTTTCCTTAAATCGTGTCGAATAATCGGAAATGTGTATTCTACCACAAGATTTGCCAAACTGTCAAATTCACATACTCATTACCGAACGAAAGTGTCTTATTTGAAGTTCGTTACGAGATTATTTCGGTGTCCGGCCTAAATCGCCCTGGACGAAATCTCCTTAGCGTATAGAATTCCTTGAAGTGTCGTACACGGTGTGACATGCTTGATTAAGGCCTTACATACGTCCAGCGGTACCGAAAACGTACCAAAAGAAAAACTGTTTTTAGGAGGGATAGAAATAGAAATCGATAAAAAAATTCTTACACATTGTTTATTACGGTGTTAAGTTTGTAAAAAAATTTATTTCAATTTTTTTTTTCAAAAATTACAACATGAAGAATCACATTTTTTGAAGGACTGTAAAAAAAAAGTTGCTCCACGGTCGGCAATATTTCTTCCTCAAATGTTGACGGATCTGCAAAATGTAAAGACATTCTTGTAAAATAAGGTAGTAGTTATAGTCTGTCGAGCCGGATTTTTGAAATTCGAAAAATTAAACAATTTACGGTAATTTAAAAAAAAAAAGGTTAAGTTTGTGTCAAAAAAGTCACACTTTAATTGTTTTTATAAAATTTTCTAATTATAATTTTAAAAATCCGGCTCGACAAGACTAGAGAAAAAACAATTCCGAATATTTGAAAAAAAAAAATTATCAAAAAATATTAAAAACCGTACGAGTTATCATGCCGACCGTGTCAGAAAAAGTAGTTTTGAGAAAAACGCGTTGAAAGTTTCAAGCGCGTTTCGCTCGAAGTCGCGCGCGGCTGGAGCAAGAACTTTATGAATTTTTTTAAATTCATTTAGTTAACTTACGTCTAATCTCCCATTCCAGCTTCATATTGTACGCCTTCCTTGTCAGTAAAAAATTGTTGTTGTTAATTTTTTTCTAATCGACGAATTGTTCTGGCCTCTTTTGTTGCTTTGGTAGCGCGCGTCAGACCTTTGTCCTTTCGTCGGGCAGTCACATTATCTACAATAACTTTTGAACTATGGGGAATTTTTACAATCAGCTTGCACAGAAATACGCCTAAGACTATAAGGAATAATAATCTGTAAACAAAAAAAATCGATTTTTTGAAAATTCTCGACGTATGTGAGGCCTTAATTTTCATTTGCATACGTGAATGTGTGCGCGAGCCCGTTCGACTATGGAGTTCGTGTATTTGTTTTTCGATCGAAATATTATAAATGGTGAGATACACTTTGGAGAGTTTCATTGGTGTACGATGATGTGTGCGTGATCTGTAACGAACGTTGCTCGATGTACGATTACTAATCAGTTTCATTTTCATTATATTTAACACGAAAGTGTCGCGACGTTGATGCTCGGATTAAAGTAGTTTTTCAGGATTTCGACGAGAGTAGTATTCTGGAATCGCTTCGTGGAGTCACGCACGATTTGTCATTATAGGTCTCGAGCCGGACTGCCTTCCGGTTAGCGAAATATAGGATATTGTTATGCGTTGCATAGATATAGAGTTGTGGTCTCTGTCTGTCTCTCCGTGCTATAAACTGTACAATGTGATGATCATAAGTGTGTGATATAGTATACATGATTATTGATAATAAGATAACAATAATAATATTATAATGACTATAATACCTGTAAAAACTATATTATATAAGTATATGATATAATTTCTTGTGTAGAGGGAAATTTTCTGCAGGAAGATTTAATCCGGGAGCCGAGATTTCAACGGATCAATATTTCGAGCGCGTTATTGTCAACGTATATGTAAATTTATAATTATCAGTTTTTTCTATGCAAACGATATACCATTAGAACGAATGAAGGACTCATTAGCATACGGAAGTGCCATATTTAAAATTCCTTGGGAGATTTCGGTGTTTCGAATATTTCAGTTAACTCCCAACAACTTTGTAAGGCGTTTATAGATTTTTTATAATGATAGTTAGTACGCTGCTTCGACGATCTCCCACGTTAAGCGGTATTGAACGCGTTCGGTACTGGGATGGGTGATCGGTTAGCCGTGCACTGGCTTGCACGCCGATTACTGAGCGGGAGGCAGTTTTTCTGAATTTTCGTTGGTTAGACAACTGAAACTCAGTAAAAAATAAAAGCCGTCTGTATCGGCACGGATTTTCCCGCAGTTTCCCTGTGCCCATGGCAAATGCGATACAGTGCAGCTAAGACATCTGCGGGCGAAATGCAGGTTAACTTGGGTTAGCTAAGTGTGGGTAGGGAGTGATAGGCGGAAAAATTGAAAGAATGGAATTGAGAAGGGTCGTACTTAAAAACCCGAAAAGGGTATACGTTGGCATGGAAATTAATAAACAATATTTTCTTAATCCCCATAAATGTAATTTTCGTTAAGAAGAGGTATTTTCTTAAATGAATTTTTCTCAAATTGGCGGCGTGTTAAAAAAATTTTTTTTCTTGGGTTAAATTCGATAAATTCCCGAATCTCATTTTTTTCTTCGCAATAACCATTTATTATTAATTTAAATTAATAGATCCACGGACAAGGAACATAAGATGGTGCTATTTGACTTCGTTCTGACCAGCGTGCTCCTCAATAGCATCTACGAGCTGACGATGGCCTATAGCGCTGTCAACAAAGTTGCCCTACAGTTATGCCTTCCTCAGGGAGTTGTCGAACGTCTAAAAGCCTTCACCAACGCCGACACTCGACAATCTGACTGCAAGTACCTCAGTTACGAGGTGGGTCAGTCAACTCTGCCTCTAAACGAATTGAAAATATCGGGCTTTTCCGAAAACTGGTATGACGTTGATTTAAGGGATAATAAAAATTAGCTGAAAAATATATCCATCAATCTGGCTAACAATAAAATCGTGCGGTTGAAAAAGGGAGCGATCGTCAATATGCATTTGGACACATTGGATCTTGATTTCAACTCCATTAGCGAGATCGAGAAGGGTGCCTTCGAGAAGACGACGCTCGAGACTCTTAAGTTGAGCAATAATCGACTCACGAACACAAATTTCATCGTAACTTTGCCGTCTAATCTGTCTAAATTATATCTGAAAAACAATCGGATCCAGAATATATCCGGTCAGTTCTTCTCCAGACTCAAGAATCTACAGTATCTCTTTCTCGATGGTAACAATATAAGCGCCCTTGAAAGATCATCCCGGCTTAAACTTTCCTCTCTGATTTCGTTATCTTTGACTAACAATCACCTGACAACGATCGAACCAGGTTCCTTTAAGGGTCTAAAAGGTCTGTCTTACCTATTTTTCCGCAAGAACGATTTACATGTGCTCGATGAGGACGTGTTCAGCGTCCTTAAAGTGATAAACCATATCGATCTTAGTGAAAACAAGTTAACAACAATACCGATTGACTTTCGACGCGGTTCGCTGAAAAACCTTACCGAACTCTTGCTGTGTTGCAATAAGATTACAACTCTAAAAACCGAAACATTCTCCTCAGCGAAAATGAATATACCGAATCTTGGGCAGAATAAAAAAAAGACAATCAAAGAGGAAATATTTAATTTGCCGAATCTTTGGAACTTAGATCTGAGCAACAATGGGTTGACTGAAGTGGGTAGTAAGTATTTCTCTGGTCTCAAAAAACTGGAGGTTCTAAACTTGAAGCATAACGCTATCACGAACATCGACAAGGGTTTCCTGAAAAACCTGCCCTTAATTCGAGAGGTGTACGTCGCGGAAAATAAGATTCGCAATTTGGGGAAGGATTCTCGTTTTGTAACGTTATAGGAAGAAGAGACTTACGACGATCTGGATGATGAGCTGTCTGACGATGGGTATGACGATTTGTGAGGGGGTTGACCAAAACATGGTCGGTCAATCAATGCTGATATTACTAATATGATTATTGCGTTTGCTCCAAAAAATTCACACTCTGTAAACGAAGTGCACATGTTTTGAACCGTCGAAGGATTTGTCTTGTATGAAAACTACACATATTTCTCGGATTGTACTTATAAATAAAATATTAATATTGATTGAAATATATTTGTTTCCCTTTTCATTCCGCCATTAGTATTATTACGAAGTATTTATTTTAAAGATTATTAGTGTTTCCAAAAAAAGAGAACAGTAGACGGGCGGTCGGTGAGTGGCTCTGACGATCAGCTAAGCTGAGCAGCTTCGTCTCGGTTATTACTTGGATGGGTGACCCGCTTAACTGTGCACTAACTGGCACGTCGACTGTTGAGCGGGAGGCAGGTTTAGTGAATTTCTGATGTAGCAAATACAAGTGAAACTCAGTTGAAACAAATCCGTCTATATCCACACGGGCTTTCCGCAGTTTCTCTGTGCTCATGGCGAATGCGATTCTGCGGGCGCAATGGAAGTTAGGTTAGTTTAGCAAAGTGCGGGTAGGCTGTGATTGGCGGGAATATGGAAAAAAATGAAATTGGGAAGGGTCACACGTTAAAACCCGAAGTGGCTTTCGTTGAAACAAAAAGAAAATAAAAATAAAATAAAATATTGGTGTCTCCATTGCGTACCTTTACAGATTTCCACGTTTCTTCTTCCCATTTCCATTCCTTTAGACCCCTCCCCTCCCGCCCACACGAGTGTTATCGCATTTGCACGAGGGCACAGGGAAACTGCGGAATACTCGGCAAATACCGGCAGTAAATAATTGGTTCACACGTGGAAAAACCACGTCAACCGCGTGTCCACGGCTGTCGGTTTAGAAAATATTAATTATCGTAAATTATTTTTGAGAGCCTAAAAAGCATCTATTTTACCGACGCTGTTGCTAATAAATAGCATTAAAATTTTCGGCTAAACGCCATTTCTAAACTATCAAACGGAATGACTTGAAATTTCGTCCAGTAATTCTCGACACCTTCGCCCAGTACGTAAGGCCAAGAAATTGTTGAGGTGCGAAACAGTAACGTAGATTTTCAACTAAAAACGGAGGTCCAAAACAAAAAATGGACATAATTATTATTGTATAGTGTAATCCCGAAAAATTTGACTCTCACCTTACAGTCGGAATTGAAATCCTGTCTAACAAGCCTTTGTTTATTGCTGTATGTGCGAAATTAACAAAATAACATTTGGCCAAAAAATACACAGTAATCGTGGAGACGTGTTCTGGTTTTGTTCGTTTATATTCCACCGGCGCTACCTATACTTGTTTCATGACAAAGAAATTTAAGAGCCTTTCCGCCACACCAAAAATTATAATAATTAATAAAAAATGCGATGACCATTTTATAAATAATCGTTCGATCGTTAATAGACAATTCTCATATGGCACGACTACGTTGCAAATTTTCCATCAACATTTTCCCCAACTCAATTTAAATTAAGAACATTGTAAAGTAATGTGTCAAGTGGTAACGGACATTAGCATTGTAGTGAATCGAAAGTGTGAACGAAAACAGGTTCATTGATCCAAGTATACATAAACTTCCGGCTCGGCACTTATTCCCGGCACTCTTACGTATCACAACGTGCTTAAAAATTATTTATAAATGTATTGCAAAGTGACCCGTATTCAATAGACTTTGCGTGCATTTAAGGTTTTGCCACAGGAGAAACTACTAAAACTACTAAAATTAGTACTAAAATAAGAAATATTATGCAAATTGAAACTAGCATATATATTCCTCATTATTTTTGCACATTCACATAATTTCCTCTACGAGCAAGCGGATTTTTTATGTTTGTCAGCTTTTTTCTTATTCGAAAAAATTTTAATAAATTATGATTATGCCTCCGATCGATCGTTGTTCAAATTCAATGACAATCGATATTGGCTGATGGTCCATTTCTGTAAAAAATGATAGCCTGATAGCTTGAAAAGTGCACGAGTTCCTCTTAGCAGGGATTTTTTAAACAAATTTCGAATATCTCGTTAAATCTGAACAAGTAGTTCAAATTTGATGAAAATTATGTCGGACAAAGAAGCTAGTAGCTTCTCCGAAAAGCTAGCAGACCAAGTCCCGGAAATGAATTTTTTACTATTCACCAAAGTTTGTACTTCTTATGTGCTTCAATAAAAAAATGTTGTGCTCAC
The DNA here is from genome assembly GCA_958009045.1 of Oxytorus armatus. Taxonomy (NCBI): domain Eukaryota; kingdom Metazoa; phylum Arthropoda; class Insecta; order Hymenoptera; family Ichneumonidae; genus Oxytorus; species Oxytorus armatus. The sequence continues at coordinate 14,772,179 of OY253755.1, forward strand.
ATCATTTAATGAGCAATTGAAACTAAAAAAGTCTTTACTAGCTTCTTCACAGACAATTTTCGGCCAAATACCATTCATCAATTATGAAACCAAATGATTTGAATTTTGGTCAAATTATTCTGGACACCTTTATGTTTATCGTAAATACCAGAAAGTATTAAAATTCAAAATAGAAATGTAGATTTCTAGCTAAAAACGTAGAGGTATAAAATAATAATGGATATGATGATAATCTTATAGCGTAATTCTGGAAAAACTGACCATTATAATGTACATGAATAAAAACCTCAACGAGTTTGCTTGTTGCTGTATGTGCAAAATTAAGAATAAAGTATTTGGGCGAAAAATGCACGGTAGCCGTGGAAAAGTATTTTTGTTTACTTCGTCTGTATTTCACTGACGCTACTTGCAGAGCCTAACGTGAAAATTTCCTTACTCAATTTTCAATTCGCAGGGAAATCTCCAGGGTTTTCCGGGTCCTACCTGGCAAATTAATGGTTACAATACGAAAATACATAGTAAATTGCTGTTGGTACCGTGACCTTAGGTATTTGGTACATGCTCCTTGAAGGTTATAAAAATTTCAACGGTCCCTACTATACCGACCCTATTGGAGTTTCGTATCATTTTTCGGGATGGTTGCAACCGTATGATGTGCAAGTCCCATGTGTGCCAATGACCATGTTCGACTCCCATCATGTTCAACTACCGTTGTGTACAACTGCTATTGTGCCCAACTCCCATGACGTTCAACTAGACTGGCGTTGCTTCAGTTTTGGCAACTCGTTCGATCCGATCCGGTTGAACTGGCGGACGTGAAAGTCCCATGTGTCCAACTGCCGTCACATTCGAGTGAAGGGTGTGTGCAACTGCTTTCGTATCCAAGTCCCGCGTCGCGTTCCCAACTCTCTTCGCGGTCAAGTGGGGGTATACATGGGGCCATTGTACACTTCGTATAAACAGCGCGAGTCTAATGTACACACAATCCTCACTCGAATGTGAAGGCAGTTGGACACATGGGACTTGCACGCCTGGCAGTTCAACCGGTTCGGAACGAACGAATTGCTGAAACTGAACCGATGCGAGTCTGGTAGAACGCCGTGGGAGTTGGGCACAAAGGCAGTTGGACATGATGGAAGTTGGGCATGGAAGTTGGCACACAAGTTGCACATTATACGGTTGCAACCATCCCCATTTTTCACTTCCTTTTGACAACATTTTTTCGGACTTCCTCGGAAAATTGGAAATTGTCAAGGTTTTCGTAATCAGCCTTGGGCATTTCGAGTATTTGTCCTAAATTGAATCTTTTTCTTTGATAAAAAGTCGTGGCTTACAACGAGCACATATTGCCACGAACCAAAGTTCGAAAAAAAAAAATCGAAAAAATGCAATACCACTTTGAACGTGGTGATATGGATTCTCATGAAATTATTTGATTTTGTAAATTCTTAGAATGCTTGCCGATATTATTACGGAAGTATCACAGATGAATTTTAGAAAGTCAATAAACGACAGCTGTTACTTTATTTACATGAATTGAAGAGGTTTTTTTAAATTCCATTGAATAAAAAAAAATTGTTTCCACATACATTGTCTATCGGATATTATAAACTAAATTGCAAACTATTTCTAGATTTTGAAAATATACTTTTATTCTTTGCGTCGAATATATGAATATTTGAAATTTTTTAAAATCGAGCTTCCAAAAATTTCTCAACATCGAACAGTGGATGAGAGAGAAAAAGATTTCACAATCCGAATTGTTCATGGGATATGTTGTTTATTTATTTTTGTCAAAAAACGAAATGACGGTCATAACATTTGTTCGATTGTTTTAACAATTTCGATTTTTCAAATAAAATTGGCACGAATTAATCAAAATTGTGTATTCCAGAATTTCGATAAAGAACGAAATTTTCAAAAAAACTGTTTCATGTATTCACCCAAATTGAAAACAATTTTTAAAAATCTGAATTCAATAATCCTATTACACGCTGTAACGATGATGATCGACTCTAAACATATCAAGACAAAAACGTTATCATGCGTTGATACAGACGAATTATTTAATAGTGAGAGAGAGTAAATGTTTTTTTGTGCTGTTCGAGAAAGCTGGCGGAATCTACTTTGCCGACATACGTGAGAATTCTGTTGTAAATATGAGAGGAAACTGCATTATCTGTAACGTTATATGCGAAATAAGAAGAGATTAATTGTTTTTCTCTCGACAAACTTTCGAACCGATTGACATCTGCCCCTGTTGGTTCAGACACCGGAAGACGTAAAGCTTGGTTTACATTAGACGCAAAACGCATATCAGAGGTGGCAACCGACTATGTTGGAACATGGCCAACTCGTCGTTGCGACTCTGTGCCTTGTGTTTTGGGGATCTTGCAGACTCAGACATTACAGAAATCGTTAGGGACAAAACTTGTAGCGCTGCGATCGCTCCAAACTGTGGCCGTGATTGGCTCATTTCATTACAAACTACGGCTTACGTCTTCAGTCTTTTTCCGTGTGAAAGACTTTTCGGAAGAAACTTTGGCCTCCTTAAATCATTTTGTTGCGTTTTCGTGAATAATTCTTTCCTTTAGTTTTTAATGCCAATATGTTTGAAATGTATCGAAACATCGGAAAATCACATCTAGTAAAAATATATGGATGGATGCGCGCGTGTGTATGCGTGCGATGGGTTAAAATTCAACTTTGTATATCTTGAGAACGAGTCGACCGATTTCTCGCAAATTTTGCAGATATTTGGGGTATCGACCTCCCATTGTTTAGTGAAATTTTAGTGGGGAATTATATGACGATTACAAATTTTACGCTATTTTGAAGATTTCGAAAAATGTGATCGCTCCAACTTTTCGTGAATTTTGGCGGAAATCGCTTGAGATGTTCGGATTTTTTAAAGTTATTAATTTTTCGATAAATTTTTGTGATTGACGTAATTATTAAAAGTTTTAAGATCTCTCGAAATTCTCTCAAAACGAGAGAAATTAAAAAAACAAATGTATAATAATATTAATGATATAATAAAAATGATAATAAAATCATTTTTAATGGTTAATCGAAAAACCATATTTCCGAAGTAATAACGCATCGATGATACAAAATACATAACAATAAGTCGCGTTATAAAAAAATTCCTTTATATTTATAATGATCAGTAATTTATGGTATTATAATTTTTTTAATGATATTCCACATGACCAATAAACATCCCTTGATTGAGGGCTTAAATAAAAAATGGCGATAATTTTTTTCGGGTATACCGAGGATATGTTTTCTTCGCGGTTAGGTGAGACATTGGAGTGACGATATGAAAGCACGTCTTTGGCATCTGCGCAGGTGCAATTGGGGGCGCCTTCTTATTAGCATCTCTCGTAAAGCTATATAAGGGTGAATATATATTCACCCTTTCGACCCACTCTCAGGAGTTTGCCAGGTGTCATTGGCACACTCCTGGTCAGTTTACTCCAAGAACTTCGTACGATATTCTCTCGGACGTAAATTTTCCTCTCGGAAGATTTATTTGACTCGTGAATAAAAGTGTTTATTATATATGGGTGAGGGTAGACGTGATCGTTCTTCCAAGAGGTAAAATTATTATTTTTTCGTTATTTTCGTTATTTTCACGTCAATCGATTGTTTGAGTTTAAATTTAAATCACACTCGCAGTAGAATTATTTTTCGTACGAAATATTTAAAAAAACATTTTACTCCAGGACACTATGATTAAGCAAAAATTTCATCGAATTTTATCGCAACGAAATATATAATTAAGGTAGTAGTTTGGTAACTTGAGCCGATTTTCATGTCTTTTTTGAAGGGCGTTTTTTTGTAGGAAAATAAAAATGAATCGTTTTGGATATTTAGGATGTTTTTATTTACATATTAAAAATACAAAAAAAAATTTGTTTGAAAAGATTTAATTGTTTATTATTATTATTATTATTGATCGAAGTTGGCACCTCGAAGTTGGCAGCCCGGGTCCTAACTTTTTTTCTACCGAACCGATTGCTTTCAAATTTTAACAGGCTACTCTACACACTTATAGTTCTCGTCGGAACCACCGAGAAATTTTTTCACCCCTAACTTTTTATTTTACACCCCCTACTTTGCTAAAGTCCTTTTATTTTAGCAAAGAACGGGTTGTAAAATGAAAAGTTAGGGATGAAAAAATTTCTCGGTAGTTCCGACGAGAACTATAAGTGTGTAGAGTAGCCTGTTAAAATTTGAAAGCAATCGGTTCGGTAGAAAAAAAGTTAGGACCCGGGCCGCCAACTTCGATCAATAATAATAATAATAATAAACTATTAAATTTACCGAAAACATTTTTTTTTGTATCTTTAATATGTAAATAAAAAGATCCTAAATATCCAAAACGATTCATTTTTATTTTCGTACAAAAAAACGGCCTCCAAAAAAGACATGAAAATCGGCTTAAGTTGCCAGACTACTACCTTAAAAGAATTGCACAAACTTGACGATGTTAAATATTTTAAGAACATTCGTACTGAATAATAATAATTATGTGAAAAAAACTATTGATACAGTAGTAAAAACTAATCAAAAAAGTAATTATTCTAAAAATGTTTAGAATAATTACATGTCACTGATTTTATATTGCATATAATTTTATTTGTAATAAAAAATTGGAAAAACTATTCCGTCAAAAGATCCGGTACAATTTTAGTGAATCGTTATAAAATAAAAAGCTGAAAAAAAAACAATAAAATACAAACCCAAAGAAACCTGAAAACATACGTCATATTTAACGTCCTAAAAATATAAAGTTTGAATAATAATTATGCAAGCAATATATTAATGAAATAGTAAAAGTTGCAAGTGCAAACTGCTTCGGGGAAATTTCACATAATCCTCAAATCATCTAAGATGAACTGGATCTTTCGCAATTTTCACTTCCCCGTAGAGGAAGTTTTGAAGAATGTGGGAAATTTCAAGGATGCTGCACTTGCTTGTCAATGTCAATAGCGAACAGTATTTGACGATAGGATATTTGTGTAGAAATTTTTAGCCCGATAGCTCGAAAATTGCATGAGTGTGTATTACTCTTGAGGGGTCAGGCCACTCTAGAGGCCGAAAAAAAAGGCTTTTTTTAGGGATTTTTTTTCAGAAAAACTACAAAATTAATCGAGATTACAAAATAGGGTGTTTATCATACATATCGGTGACTATATACAATAAATTTTTGGATGCGATTAATTACAAAATGGCGATTGTGCAGCGTTGTTGCGATGCCATCTCCATTTTTGTCGGCCGGAAACATAACTCAGATAAATTACAACCGATTCACTTGAAATTTTCAATATATCTTTAGAAATATATTGTCTATGGAAGTGTGAAGGTTTTTTTCGATATATTGATTTTTGGCCAAATGGCGCACTTCTAAAGTGAAACGTGAAAGAATTTGCTTAAAAAATTGCCGGATACATCGTTAATAACAAATGAACTATGCAATATTTTTCAAAAAATCCTACGCACTTCCATAGACAATGTATTTTTAAAGATATATTCAAAATTTCAAGTGAATCGGTCGAAAATTGTCTGAGTTATGTTTCCGGCCAACAAAAACGGAGCCGTCATCGCAAAAACGCTGCACAGCCGTCATTTTGAAATTAATCGTTTCAAAAAAATTATTGTATACAGTCTCGATTTCTCGATTTATTTTGTAGTTTTTCCGAAAAAAAAACCCCCAATAAAGCCTCGTATTTCGGCCTCTAGAGTGGCCTAACCCGAGTATGGTGAAAGACGACGCGAAACTCTGACAGCGTCGGTATAGTGGGGATCTTTGAAATATGGGTAACATTCAAGGAACATGTACCAAATACGCAAATCCAGGTAGGATCCGGAGAACCCTTGAAAATGGTCTGTTAACTGAAAACGGAGTTAAAAAAAATCTCGCGTTCGCTAAACGAATTAAACCAAAACACTTTTCCTCGATTACTGTGTATTTTTCGATGAAATACCACGTCGTTAATTTTGCACATACAGGAACAAAAAAAGGCCTGTTATTTAACGTTTTTATCCGCCTTTATCGTAATTGTCAAATTTTTCAGAATTACGCTATGCAATAAGAATTATATCCATATTTATTTTAAACCTATTCGATTTTGAGCAATCGCTCATTTGGAATTTTCGATAAGTTTCTTTTTGTTTGTCAAATTGAAAAAATAAAACACCTCTATCTTGACTTTTTGTTAATCAGACAAAAAAAATGGTATAAAATATTCCCACGAGCGTGAATGTTGCAAATGCTTCTAGGAACAAGTTAAAAAACATTGTTTTTATATTCAAAATGATGTACGAAAAATTCTAAGTGGAGAACGATTATTTAGATATATTTGATTTGTTAAAAATTCGTTCACTACAATTTTCGTTTTCCGATTTCGGATAGGAATTTTCGGGATTTCGGACATGAAGTTTTGGATTTTCGAGATGGTTTTTTATCTTTCATTCGTCAAGTCGAAACGGAAGTTGTAGCTCGTGTCCCACCCTGTCCCCATCGTCCTTGTCGAATAGAGGAATTTTTTGTTGTACCGTGATATATCACTACTGTGACATATAAGGCGTGATTCACGTCAGATATAAAAAGTCCTTCAGACATACTGTAGCGATGGAAAAAAAGGACCCTCTGCTGAATTGCAAAAATCAGTACAAGGTCAGCAGACGTGATCGATATTTTTAAAACGTCACACAATGTTCGTGGGCTTATGACGCCTTGAACCGTGTTACGTAAATATACAAAATTGGCATTATCCATTTAGTCTCGTCACTTTAATGGAGAAAATTATATATCTTTCATCGGAGAGTTACGAGTATAACGGAGAAAGAACAAAAGAAAAAAAATGGGCGTTGATCCATGAAATATACCGTAGCTCTTTTCCCTAGCCTCTGTCCTCCTGACCTCGATTCCAATTTCTAGGGTGACGCGATAAGGGATACGTAAATGACCTCCTTAAGATCCAACCAGCACAGGGTGGCCCTATGTATATAACGATTGTCCGGTAATAACCCTCGGATAAATGGATGATGTGATAAGGATCTATATCGTGCTAAGACATATTATTTTTCTCGAGAATCTTGTATGGCAATTTTCTAAACGATACTTTTGTGGGATCGTCGCTTTCTGTTTATGACACGACTAGTGCTGAAATTTATCACTGTAATGGACAAATTTACACATAAATTATTTCTGGTAATTTTAACACAACATTTCTCAGGTAATTCCATACGCTGATAATTTTTCTTAAAGGAGAACACCACTGTGACCCCCTGTTTTTTTTTCACATTTTTCAAGAATTTTTTTTTGTGGAAAAAAAAGAGATATTCGTAAAAATTTTTTTCACATTTTTTACGCCACATGGTGGCGCTGGGAAAGCCCTCGCGTCAGGTGCTGTCATCTCCGCGGCACGCACCAGAACTCTCTTCAACGTCAATCTGAAAGAAAATACCGAGTGTTTTCGTTAATAATATAATATTTTGAAGAGAAGTACATTCGGATTTGGAAAAATATTGTTTTAAACAAAATAGGCACGCCTTTGAAATTAACTTTAATTTCAAAGGCGTGCCTATTTTTTTTAAAACAATATTTTTCCAAATCCCCATGTACTTCTCTTCAAAATATCATATTATTAATGAAAACACTCGGTATTTTTTTTCAGATCGACGTTGAAGATAGTTCTGCTGCGTGCCGCGGAGATGACAGCACCTGACGCGAGAGCTTCCCCAACGCCACCATGCGGCGTGAAAAATGTGAAAAAAATGTTTTTTGATACATTAATAAACAAGGAACAAAACCCAAAAAAATTTGTCGAATATCTCTATTTTTTCCCACGAAAAAAAAATTCTTGAAAAATGTGAAAAAAAACAGGGGGTCACAGTGGTGTTTTCCCTTAAGTTTCCATTCGCCGACTGATTGACCCCACCTCGTTATAATGAATGGGACGCCGGGTGTCAGTCTCGGCATTAGTGTATGCATTTGTTGTCCACGTTTAGTAGATCCATTAGCATTTGTATTTAGTGTTTGCGTTGGTGCTAGTATTTATTTTAGTGCGTGGGTCAGGATCTGTTTTTTTTCACCTATTCGTGTAACTGTTACTTTGGCTGTCAGTTTAATTGCCAGTATTACCGCCAGTTCTCTTGCCATTATTAGTGTTAATATCTATTTTTTTAAAGGAGGAGGTGGAAATGCGTTTACGCACAGAGTGTGGGACTCATCCATGCAAGCATGGCCATACCCACTAAAACTACCTCCTCAAGTCTCCTCACCATGGCGCCGGAACTGCTTTCGCATTACTTCAGGGTTCATGTGTTTGCTAGCCTTCGACGCTACGCTTGTCGATTTTGCTTGGACGTCCAAGCTTTCCCGCTTTTCCGTGACCAAAGGTGTCACTAGTTACGTCCCCGTTCGCGGTCCTGCTCATCCCGCTTCTTTGCCCGGAGAATTTCTTCGGCAAACTCAGCTAAGGCGTCCCAGTTGTTTTCGGATTGGAGGGACAGCTCAATAACGTTGTCTGGAGTGATTTCCGTTCTAACGGCGTTTAGGAGGGCGTTTCGCTCAACTTCCCACCGTTTGCACTTGAAAAAAGTGTGCTCGACATCGTCTTCTTCCGTCGGGCAATAGTCACTGCCGGCGCTGTCTTTCCGGTTGCAGCGGTGGGGGTAGGCGCTGAAGTGGTCATGCCCAGTCAGCATCTGGGTCAGAAAAAAGTTAACTTCCCCATGCTTCCTGTTTACCCAGGTGGAGAGACTCGTGATGAGTCTGGCTGTTTACCTGCCGACGCTCTCTAGCCTCCAGCGCTCCTCCCGTTCTTCTAAGTGTTAATATAGTAGTGATACCAGTATTAGTGTTGGTTTTAGTCCTGGAATTTGTTTGTGTAATATTAGTATCCGGGTCAGGCATCCGCGTTCGTGTCACTGCTAGTTCAGTACCGATATTAGTGTTGGTAATAGTGCTAGCACTGGTGCAACTATTATTGCAAGTATCAGTGCCAGTATTGGCGCCACAATTGCCACCATACTGGTGCCACAATTGGCGCTAGTATTGGTACCGCAATACTAATATTAGTGCCAGTACTGATGCCAGTATCAGTGCCAGTACTGACGCCATTATCATTGCCAGTATTATTATCGACCTTACTACTAGGATTAGTACCGATATTGGTACCCGTATTAGCACTATTTTAATGCCAGTATCAGTGCCAGTGTCAGTACCAGTGCGAGTGTCAATGCCGGTATCAGTACCAGTATTATTGCCAGTTTAGTGACAGAGGTTGGAACGATTGTCAGTACATGTTAGCCGTGTGACTGTGTTTTGCGTACGATTTACAGTGTGACTTCCTTTGACGTTTTATGCGAGTGACTGGCGAGTCTTAGGATATAAATCTGTACTCTAACATTATGTAAACATAATTATCGCGAATGAATAAAATCGAGCACCACGTGCCCGCATTCCCTCATATTTTCCATATTATCTTTGCACAGACAATTAATGCCTGCAAGCTTTCACATTAACACTTACTTTGTGAATAAAAAACAAAGGATCAAACGACAACGAAATACTATTCTGGACTTAATTGGAACCCAGAGAATTCAAATGAAACAATTTAAACGATTTCTTTGTGTATGACGAGGCGTTAAAGAGCTCGCGTGCAATATCCGCGAAACGTAGCAATGCGTTACATTGGCTATCACGCGAAAGGCGGAAAAAGTGTGCGTGCCGCCACGTTTCTCAGATACTTTCCCCTCCGAGAACGCCACCGCTCGGACTATAGAACGGATGCAAATTGATGTTGCCGAAAAATAAAAATAAAAACAATGATATATCTGGGTCAGTAGGTCGAACTGTGATCTCCCTCTGTAAGCAGAAACAATCGGGCTGTGTCTTTCATGACGAACGACGTTTCGACTGTATTTTGGTGGAGTTCCCGTCCCCCATGGGACGCACGATTGGCGACGGAAATAGATGCCACCGGGAATTTCTAGATGTTCTTGTGTCCTCGGGCTTCCGAATATGTTTTGATTTATGATCGAGTGGCCAAGTTCGCTAAACGCTAAACAAGAGTCTTCACAAATGGAATTGCACGATAGGGGACGTACATTTAAAGCAATTTAGAATCTCTTAGTCATCTAATTATTGTCCATATTACTTTTTCATTGTCGTTAATTTTTTTTTTCAACTAAAATTTTTATTTATTTATTTACTTAGTTACTTACTTGCTCAATACATTTTATATCAATATTACATCCTTTCGTATAATAGAGAATATTTACAATAAAATGAAAAAAAATTCACAGAATCTTTTCTCGACATAATCACACGATGATACTGCCAAGTGCGATGTAACCCTTCGTTATAGCCCGTAATAACGTAAGTTCGAACTTGAGATAGCCGATCTAAAAATGTCCGGCCAAATACTCCAAAAAGCTGCAAACCCTCTGAGTCGCATTTGCTGCGTTGTCTTTTCGAAAGATGCTTTCACTCAAGTAATCACAGAGAAAAAAAAATATTTAAAAAAAGATATGTTACTTATATTTGATCAATGAGACACATTCTGTCGGGGCCAATTATCCGTTTCTGATTTAATATTGGCTTTATTAATTTATAATATTTTTTTTTCTCCGATTACTTGAGTAAAAGCACTTTTCGAAAAGACAACGCGTGTTACGAGCGCGTTACGTTTGTGCACAGTCTGACAGTGAGAATAGTTGTTCTGGTGTTGATGAATAATTCTTAACAAAAAAACTGGCAGCGGTGGGATTCGAATCCACGCCTCCGAAGAGACTGGTGCCTTAAACCAGCGCCTTAGACCGCTCGGCCACGCTACCCTGTGTCAATAATTATCCAACTTTCACTCTTCGAGATTGGAAAAAAAGAGAGATAAACAAAAAAAACAATATCGTCAACCGTAAAAATTTGAAGAATTACATGATGCGGAAGACATCCGGAAAAAAATTATAAACTTGCACGTTGCTTCCTCATAATTTTATCTCACTCACAAATCACCCTCCAAGTCACCATCCAAAGTTCTCCAACTTTGGCTTCCAGAGGAAGCTTTGCGAACGAGATTGAACAACGAGGAAGCAACGTTTTTAATTTCCATCTTTTTTTCATGAATTCGATTTAAACAATTCAAGTATTTGTTTATTATCATTCCCCAAAATGTACTAAAGTTAGAGCAATTCGCTGATTTTCCAAAGTATGCAAGAGATCCAAACAGACAAATTTTTTTTACAATCTCGAAGTACTTTACCAATTTATTCCAAACTCAATATCGAACATGGTCATCCGCAAACCAATTATAATGACAAATACCACTTCTGCAATTGGAAATTTGACAAAGTTAACGGGTTTGACCAGTTGCAAGGCCAAAAAAAGTCGTTTTTTTACGAATTTTTTCTGAAAAGGGATTTTATTTGACAAATACAAGAAGTATTAATAAATGTAGTGGTAGCTTTTAACTTTATATCGGCATTTTTCATTTTCAAAAATATTGACTTACACTGCTCCTGTAGACGATCTCCTGGAGGTCCTCCAAAAAAAGGTGTCTGGCGGCGAGCACGATATCTCCGGTTTGGATTATTAAAAATAAAAAAAACCAAAGAGATTCTATTAGTGGATAGATAAATCTAGGTATTGATCGAAGGAATAGTCGAAATTTTGATTTTTGACAAAATGACGGCTCTAAAAAGAGAAAAACTCCAATTTTCGACCAAAATTATTTCGTTGAATTGTTTAAAAAAAATAGAAATAATTATCGGAAATCTTATTCCTTCGGTCAATACCTGAAGAATATATCTGAGAAGGTTGTGTTAAAATTGCAGACTGATCGGTTGAGCCGTTTTTGAGAAATCGTGCTCACCGACTTTGAAAACACCGTTTTGAGAAAAAAGCGTTCAATGTTTCATGCTGCTACTCCGGTCTTTAGGCCGCCTACTTTGTCACGCTCCGAGCGTCGTTACGAATATGCATGTATCTCCAAGAATATTTGCCAGATCGATTTGAAATTTTCAGAGAATACACTCAAATATATGTACATTCCGAAAATGCTATGAAAAAAAATCGATTTTTTGAAATTTCCAACTGCGTATGACCCCTTAAACAAGCATACAATTTTTTTTAAATATTTAAAAAAATGTTTATTATAATTCAATAATCCCTTAAGGGAGGAGTAAGGGTTTCAGCGTTAAAAAAAAACACTTTTTTTGCGATTTTTTTTCTCAAATATGGATTGAGCAATTTTATTAGAACCTTTTGTACATTATTGAGCATACTTTTGACAATGTTGTGTAATTTTTTCATGCAGAAATATTGAAGCATAAGCCCGTAACAGAGCTTCCCCCAGAACGTCTTGGAAAAAAAACAATTTGCGGTGTTCAGTATAACTCGGCCGGAAATTATCTGAAAATGAAAAACCATGAAAATTTAGTCAAATTATAATCAAATCTTCCCCCCAACGTTCTCTGATAATTTTTTTTTTCATTTAAAAATTTTTAGCGGCCATCTAAAGTGTGAACTGTTATTTTCCACGAAAAATTCCGCCATTTTGTGGGTAGGAACCACCCTTAATGTGAAAAAAAAAAAATTAATTAAACGTTGGGGGGAGGTATTTTATATGTAGAAAATGTGTACAAAGTTTGAAATGAATCGGTCAAGTAGTTTTTAAATGGCAGTGAACACGGACTTTGAAAAAGCAGTTTTGAGAAAAACGCGTCTAAAGTTTATGAAGTAAAAAAGTGAAGAAAATTAATTTATTTTTCAACTTGCACAGAATCATCGATTCCAGCTCGTTTCTTCTTTAAAAATATTGTAGTGTATGGTATACACTATATACTATATACACAATAGCAATGAATAAACTGTATACCTGTTCGACAGCTGCACTGCTAGCCCGACCGCCCGCAGCTGTTAGAGGTATAGCGTTAAAGGCCAGGAGATTAATAAGACAATAACTTCAAGAATATTGCTTAGATTGATTTAAAATTTTAAGGACATATTCTTGAAATGTTAAACAATAAGATAAGACAAAAATAAAAAATTCGATTTTTCGAAAGTGAAAACCCTTACCCCGCCCTTAACTCTTCCACCAATTAACGCAATATTCAGTATCAATCATCATTTAGTGACACGACATCCATGAGTGATAAATTAATAAAACAAGATCTCAAAACTTTTGGAAATTAACGTAGCTTTATCGAAATAGAGTATTTTTAAGAATCCGAAAATTACATCTAAAAAAAAAAATGTCTGTGCGTATGCATGTGTGTGAATGTGATAGAGCCCGGAAAATTCAGCTCGAGATTTCTCGCAAAAATTGGACAGACTTAGAGTATCGTACATTAATTTTTTGCTGCAATTTTCATTGGAATTCCTTGAGGATTCAAGATTTTACGTCATTTTCAAATTTTCGAAAAATTTCTGTGATCCCTCTAACTTTCGTGAATTTTCATCGACCGAGTGAAAACTGTAGACACAACAGGGTTAGGGGGCAAGGATGTTTGGTATTGAATTTGGAAAAAATCGCTTGAGCAGCTGGGATTTAAAAAAATTTTGAATTTTTCGAAAAAGCTTTGAGATCGATTTATCTTCCAAAATTTTTCAGATCTTGAATTAATTTTCCTCTCATGAATGTAGTATCACAGAAGGATGATTGTTATGGAATTTTGCATGAATCGGTGAGAGGGTTAAGATTTTATTGAATTTCGAATTTTTTTAAACTTCCATATTTTATAAGTAATTATATGTTTGTTCAATTTTCGTAAATTTTCAACCATAGAGGTGATACTTGCCATAAAAATAGTTTAGGAGATAACCACGTTGGATACTGAGTTTCAAATGAATTGTCTCAGTGCTTCTAGATTGTAAAAAAATTTGAATCTTTGAGCTCTTGTATACGAGGATAGACCAATAAGTACCCGTGTTTGAAGACAGATGGCGTTGCTGAGGGAAGTTGTGTGGCGTAGCTATCGCTCCTCTCCCCACTCGCGCAGTAACTCTAACGGAAACAACCAATGAGGCTGCGGGACGCTCACGACCAGTGAACGTCCTAGTTAATAAGAAAGAAACTAGTAAAAATAAGTATTCGCCTAACGGCCACACGAGTAGCTACGAGCTTTACCTGTCTGCGACACGCGACGACATAACCTGTGTAATAATATTAATAAAAAGACTATTTTTGTTACGTTGAAAACCACCACGAGTGTACCCTCTTCTTTAAATTAAACACTGCGATCCCGAGACTATCGCCCGCAGTAAATTGGTGACCCCGACGTGATCAGGAAAATCATTTTTCTGTGTTCCGCAAACATTCGGTACACCTCGTGCTCAGTGGAAACGCCGGTACGGAAATCGCGAACACCGCGTGCAAATTTCATCCGTACGCATCGGCACAAACTCTTGAATAATACGATTTCGCGAATTACGCGAAACATTCTTAAAAACAAGTAAAACATTTTCGTGTGTGTATTTTTTCGTCGCAACGAGTACGGCGCAATGATGCACACGCCCAACAAAAACGAAACCGGTACCGGGCAAACTGGAACGCGCAACGACGAGCCACCACAAAGGACATCCGCATTTAATCCGTACGTAGATCCACCTCCGGACACCACGTTTCCGGAAAATATTAATCCCCAAATGGCTTTTCACGTGGCGGACGTCCGGAATATCAAATTACCATCATTCTGGCGCGAGCAACCGGCTCTCTGGTTCGCTCAAGTTGAAGCACAATTTTACTCTCATCGTGTCATATCCGATAACACAAGGTATTTCACGCTTATTACTGCTCTCGACACAAACTCACTGCTACAAGTTTCAGACCTGATTCGAACCCCTCCGGCTACAGACAAATACGAAAGTCTCAAAGCACGTTTGATCGAGCGATTTACAGACTCTAGAGAGACACAGTTACACAAGTTGCTCACCGAGATGCAACTCTGTGACAAAAAACCGTCAGAACTCTTGCGCGAGATGCGCGCCCTTGCCGAAAATCGAGTACCTGACGACCTCCTTCACAGCCTATGGATCAAACGAATGCCAACGAGCGTGCGTTGCATACTATCCGCGAGTGAAGGTTGCGACCTGTCAAAGTTGGCGGACATTGCTGACAAAATCGTTGAAAGAGGCACCCAATCTGAAGTCATGGCAACGGAGGCGACACGGCAGTCTCCAAACAGGTACAGTGAATCAACGCCTCTGCATCAACGTATGGAACAATTAGAGAAGCAATTTAGCGAACTTGCAAAAGAGTTACGCAGGGCAAACACTAGAGAACAAGAAAAGCCTGCGCAAACACCTCGTCGTTCTCGCTCATCCAGCCGTGGTCGAGACGTCGACATTTGTTTCTTCCACAGGCGTTTCGGGCTAAAGGCGAACAAATGCATCGAGCCATGCGCTTTCAAGGCCCCCGATTCGCCCTCGGGAAACTAACGCCACCGTCGTCAATTTGTACGGCCAGCGACGGTGCACCACAACAGTGCCGTCTTCACATCACTGATCGAGAGCGGGGAATACGTTTTCTCATCGACTCTGGTTCAGACGTTTCTGTGGTTCCTCGTAAACTTTTTCAGCAGTCGTTTACAAGAGCTACGCTGAAACTACTCGCTGCGAACCAAACTGAAATTAATACTTACGGTACTCACTTATTGCAGATCGATTTAAACCTGCGGCGTGCATTCAAATGGCAATTTATCATCGCAGACGTCTCATCAGGTTTAATAGGAGCTGACTTCTTGTCACATTTCAATCTCTTAATCGATCTATGAAAAAACCGACTAATCGACGCTACTACGGGTCTCACGTCTCACGGCGGCGTGGTAAAAACCTCCGAGTATGGGATCTCTGTCGTAAACCGCAATATCGAATACGGCGACTTGTTGCATGAATTCATCGACATCGCAACACCGTCGGTCACTCAACAGACTGCATCGCATCCGATCGTGCATTACATCCAAACCCGTGGTCCTCCGGTGGTCGCTCGTCCTCGCCGCTTGACTGGTGAGAAGCTCGCATCGGCGGAGCGCGAATTTCGCTATATGATGGAACTCGGCTACTGTCGACCGTCAAGCAGTCCATGGGCCAGTCCGTTACATCTCGTTCCGAAAAAAGAAACGGGCGAATGGCGTCCGTGCGGTGACTATCGTCAATTGAATGCTATCACTGTACCGGATCGTTACCCAATAGCTCACATTCAAGACTTCGCAAACAAACTACACGGAAAAACTATCTATTCGACACTCGACCTAGTGCGCGCTTATCACCAAATTCCCGTGGCCGAAGAGGACATTCCGAAGACAGCTGTCATTACACCTTTTGGCTCCTTCGAGTTTTTGGTCATGCCATTCGGATTGTGCAACGCTGCGCAAACCTTTCAACGATTCATCGACACCGTTTTCCGCGGTCTAGATTTCGTCTATTGTTACATCGACGACATACTCATCGCGTCATCATCGCCAGAAGAGCATCGTGAACATTTGCGAATAGTCTTCGAACGATTACGCGACTACGGACTCAAAATCAACACTTCGAAATGCCACTGGGGCGTTGAACAAGTCGAGTACCTGGGTTACCTCATATCCAAGGAGGGAACCAAACCGTTAACGGCACGCATCGAAGCCGTGAAAAACTATAAAAAACCCGAAACTCTCGTCGAATTACGACGTTTCTTGGGAGTCATCAACTTCTACCGAAGATTTATGCCACAAGCGGCGAAATTGCAAGCGCCTTTGCACGAATACTTGCACGATTCAAAAAAAAACGATAAACGTCCTATTAATTGGACTCCGACGGCAGAACGCGCTTTTACCGACTGCAAGGAAAGTCTAGCACAAGCTACGCTGTTAGCTCATCCAGCTAATGACGCTCCGCTCTCTCTCGTTACCGACGCATCCGATTTCGCTATTGGCGGAGTGCTCGAACAACAAGAGAACGATGGTTGGAAACCTTTGGGTTTCTTCTCGCAAAAACTAAGCCCGACGGAACAACGATACAGCGCTTACGACCGCGAGCTTCTCGCGATTTACAAGTCGATTAAGCATTTTAAACACGTCGTCGAAGGTCGAAATTTTGTGATAAAAACTGACCACAAACCATTAACTTACGCGTTTTTACAGAAGCCGGACAAAGCTTCGCCGAGGCAACTCAGGCATTTGGATTTCATCGCGCAATTTTCCACGGAAATAATCCACGTAAGCGGGGCAGAAAATGTCGTAGCAGACGCATTTTCCCGTTTAAACGCTATCGAGATGCCAGTCATCGTTACGACGCAGGAGCTACAAGAGGCTCAACAAGAAGACAATCAGTTAAACAATTTACTTAAAAACGATACGTCTCTCAAATTACAGAGACTAACGCTCGACTCAGGAGAGTCGTTATATTGTGATATTACATCCGGAACGATTCGTCCGTTCGTACCTGAAACGCTCAGGAAAAAAGTTTTCGACGCAGTGCACGGTCTCGCACATCCCAGCGGTCGCACCACGTCTCGTTTAATTCGCCAAAAATTCGTTTGGCCTGCGATGAAGAAGGATATTCTTCAGTGGGCTCGAACGTGCATCCCGTGTCAAAGAGCCAAGATTCAGCGACACACCAAAAACACTCCAAATAAATTCACGGTCCCGGATCATCGCTTCGAGCATATTCATCTGGACCTCGTTGGACCATTGCCTCCGGTAAACGGCTTTCGCTACTGTCTGACCATGATCGACAGATTCACACGCTGGCCGGAAGCAATTCCATTGAAAGATATGACGGCGGACACAGTCGCAGCGGCTTTCTATTCTAACTGGATCGCCCGCTTTGGATCTCCTCGTACCGTCACAACTGACCAAGGATCGCAATTCGAATCCGCTCTTTTCAAAGCTCTCACGAACCTCGTAGGAGCGAACCGAACAAGGAGCACGGCTTACCACCCAGCCTCAAACGGAATAGTAGAACGGTGGCATCGAACGTTTAAAACGGCAATAATGTGTCACGCTGACGTATCGTGGATCGACATACTGCCTACGGTCATGCTTGGACTACGCACATGCTACAAAGAAGATCTTAAAGCATCCACCGCTGAGCTCGTCTACGGAATACCACTGAGAGTTCCAGGCGAGTTCTTCACAGAGGAAGACCCACCCGTCGATCCCCAAATATTCGTCGAAAAGTTTCGGGAGCACATGCGCAACCTGAAATCAACACCTACGGCGCATCACATCAAGAGGAGCATGTTTGTCCACAACGACATGCATACGTGTACACACGTGTTTCTCCGTGAAGACGCGGTCAGAAAGGCGTTACAACCGCCGTATACGGGACCGTACGAAATCACAAATCGTATTGACGACAGAGTTTTTACTCTCAACATCAACGGCAAAGAAGTCAACGTTTCAACTGAAAGACTGAAACCAGCATATATCATTAACGACGAAAGCAGTATTAACAAGCCAAATACCAGCCAATTTGTGGACCCCTTCTCAGTCCCAAATCCTGGAATTAAAACTTATCCCGCAAAAAAGAAAAAAACTATTAGATTCGCAACATAGATAACGTTAAAGAAATATCTAAGTCACTCGGGGGGGAGTATTGTGGCGTAGCTATCGCTCCTCTCCCCACTCGCGCAGTAACTCTAACGGAAACAACCAATGAGGCTGCGGGACGCTCACGACCAGTGAACGTCCTAGTTAATAAGAAAGAAACTAGTAAAAATAAGTATTCGCCTAACGGCCACACGAGTAGCTACGAGCTTTACCTGTCTGCGACACGCGACGACATAACCTGTGTAATAATATTAATAAAAAGACTATTTTTGTTACGTTGAAAACCACCACGAGTGTACCCTCTTCTTTAAATTAAACACTGCGATCCCGAGACTATCGCCCGCAGTTGGTATTACCGTCGTGCACTGCCATCTGTCGCACGACCTTATACTAAAATTCAGACTGATTCATAGGTTAGTTTTTATTTGGCAGCCAGTTGTATCACACATGTTTCGTGTTTCTATTCACCCCGAAAAATTCATTGTTTTGATTGTCGCTTGGTCTCTGGCGTATAATAATGGATCCAGGTTTCATTAACGGTGACAAATCGACGCAAAAACTCTTGCGAATTCCGCTTAAAGAGGTCCAAACACTGCTTCGACATTGACAGACCGTATCCGCTTATTATCCACCGTAAGCAATCGCGGCACCCAACGGACCGACACCTTTCTCATGCTTAACTTATCATGTAAAATATTAATTACCATCACGTACGACACGCCTGTGGCCTCTGCTACTTTGCGGATTTTAGATCGGCGTTCAGCGAGAATCATGTCGTGGACCTTTTCAACGATTTCCTCGGTAACCACATTTGCCGGGCGGCCTGGGCGCTCCTCATCAAAAACAGATGTACGGCTACGTTTAAATTCGTTGAACCAATATCTTACGGTTGTCACAGATGATGAAGAGCCTCCATAGACAGCATCCAACTTCGCTTTTATATCTTCGCATGTTTTTCCATCCAAAAATAAGAATCGAATTACAGATCGATAGTGTTCTTTTTGCATTTTATCGAGAAACACAAAACACGTCTGACACAACTGGCTGCCAAATAAAAACTAACCTATGAATCAGTCTGAAATTAAGTATAGTGTCGTGTCACAGATGGCAGTACACGACGGCAATGCCAACTTCCCTCAGCAACACCATCTGTCTTCAAACACGGATACTTATTGATCCACCCTCGTATTTTGCAATGTCAGTAAATTGCTCTAACTTTAATAAATCTTTCAGAAGGACAATAAAGAGTCATGTACCAGGGGTGTTAGTTGAAATTTGCCGGTTTTTTCGATAAAGAAAACACTTAATTTTCAGAGGAATCACAACATTTTTTAATTCAAAGTATTGACCATTGGTTCTACACATTTCGCCCATCTCTCAGGCAAATTATGGATACCATCCCAAAAAAACTTTTTCTCTTTCGAGGTAAACCATTCGACGAGCCATTTTTCGACTTCTTCAAAATTAGCGAAGCACTGCTCTGCAAGGGAGTGTCCCATCGATGCGAAAAGGTGATAGTCGGACGGAGCGAGGTCTGGAGAGTACGGCGGGTGTGATAATATTTCCCAATCGAGTGTTTTTAATGTGTCTTTCACCAGTTTAGCGGTATGAGACGGCGCGTTGTCATGTTGGAAGATAACTTTGCCATGTCTTCGGACCCATTCCGGCCGTTTTTCGATCAACGCATAATTCAAATTGATCATCTGTTGTCGGTAGCGATCCTTGTTCACCGTTTCACCAGGTTTTAACAACTCGTCGTACACCACACCACACTGGTCCCACCAAACACAGAGCATTGTCTTACGGCCAAAGCGATTTGGCCTTGCGGTCGATGGGTCGGCTTCACCGGGTGAAAGCCATGATTTTTTTCGCTTCGGGTTCTCAAAATAAATCCACTTTTCGTCCCCCGTGACAATTCGATGCAGAAAAAATTTCCTTTCGAATCGTTGAAGCAGCATTTCACAAACGGTTTTTCGACTTTCCATTTGTCTATCGTTCAGCTGGTGTGGCACCCATTTTCCATACTTTTGGATCTTTCCCATGGCTTTTAAACGTTGGCAAATTGCTCCTCGAGTCACATTTAGTGTTTCTGCCAATTTTTGTTGCGATTGGGTTGGATCAACATCCAATAATGCCTGCAATTCCTCGTCTTCGAACTTTTCCGCTGCACCAGGATGTTCATTGTCTGTCAAATCGAAATCTACACTTTTAAATTGACGAAACCATGTCTCACATGTTCTAATCACTGGAGCATGTTCACCATAAGTTTCTACCAGCAACCGGTGAGCTTCAGCTGCTTTTTTCTTTTGATGAAATAAGAAAAGCAACGAATGCCGCAAATGCGATTTACTTGGAACGAAACTCGACATATTCACTGAGGTGAACAAATATGACGCTATTATTTTGGCGGAATGTGACTTGCATATTTTTGTAGGTTAATGTCAATAGAAAAAAATGACATACATGCCAAATCATAGAAATGTATACATATTGCTAGCGACATCTACTGGTAAAACCGGCAAACTTCAACTAACACCCCTGATAACTCAGAATTGTTCGAAACGAATTCATATTTAAAAAAAAAAGATGCAACTTAGAAACTTGCACATTGCTTCCTCATTGAGAACGGTAAAATTGAAGAACTAACTTGCTGATGAAGAGGGCATTTGTGAGCGAGATAAAATAATGAGAAAGCATCAACGTGCAATTTTCTAATTTCCCATCTATTTTTTAAATATTTTTTACAAGTCGTAATTACGTAACAGATGCAGTCTCCATAGAATCTTTATGAGGCTATTTTTATGAAACCAGTCAATAAAGCAATTTTTATCAAAATCATATAATATTTTGTTTGTTCGCATTTTTTTTAAACTGATCACTAAAATAGCCATTAAAATTTGGCAAGTCTAACGCGAACTCTGTATAAAAAGATATAAAAAAAATTCATGATTTTCACTCGAATATTGAGACTTATAATTTATGAATTTTCAAATTTATTTTTTTTGAAAAATTCCAATCTTACTCACGAAAAAATGTTCTCTTCTCAATTACCGGACGTGGAAACGCGTGTCCTTGTTAACATTGTCGGGTAAACATTTATCATTTTTTCTTGTGACGTTCGGATAAGCGTAGGAATTTCGGTCCATATGAAAAATGAGAATCGTGAGCCAAGACGACGAAAACCGATCTAATTTAAATCGAACCGGGTATTCGTGCATGCCAGTCGTTAAGCGAAACGATTTTTTTTTTTCCCATTCTTGTCTACTTGTGTAACGTGGCTTTTCGTATACAGGCTACAAATCGATGCGTCTCGTCTGCTCTTATTTGTAACGGCACGTAGAGTTACGTACCACCCTGTTTCTCTTTCTCTATACTATAACCAACGCGCGGTTTTGCGAACTCTATCGCTTGCTATCGTTGTACCTTTGTCTGACGGCTCGCCGAGATTACGCCCGTCTAAAGATTTCAGTTTGCTTCGTGCATCTGACCGAACTGGATGGCAATCCTTCTTTCATCAATTATTTTCACTTTATATAACCCTTAGATACGGTGTAATAGTGTCGGAGT
Source organism: Oxytorus armatus (assembly GCA_958009045.1). Lineage (NCBI taxonomy): Eukaryota > Metazoa > Arthropoda > Insecta > Hymenoptera > Ichneumonidae > Oxytorus > Oxytorus armatus. The sequence continues at coordinate 14,794,292 of OY253755.1, forward strand.
AATTTATGATTTTTTTAAGCGTGATTTCATCATGATTATACGAGATTGACCGGAAGTAAGCATTATTTGAGCTATCAAATCGGTAATTCTGTTATACTGGTAATTCGTCTTTACGGTAGACCAGAATTTTGTGTGAGAATTTCAAATTTCCAAAGTTTTCATACTAAATTTGAAATCTACTTCATGAATATCCGCCAGTTACCGTATTACTTGAGTTCGACCATTTTATATTTCAATATTTTCACTTCGAATTCGCTATCAAACACTTGATAAACCGCTATTTAGGAAGTTTCATGAAAATCGAATTGTCATTGGGTATTTTTATTGGATCGATTACGTGCCCGCCATTTTTTTTCATTTCAAAATTTCAAATTCAAATGAAAATGGAATGATATTAGCGTTTCAGTCACCGATAATCACTCCGCCATCTTAAACTTCGAAATGTTGACTTTGTTTTTAAATAAGTGAGCTCCAAATCCTTCAGGTACAAATTTGACAAAAAATGGAAGGATTTTTTATTTCTTGCTCAGCCATATTAACTCCGCAATCTTGAACTTTGGACACGTAACTTTTGTTTCAAATTTAACGAGCTTGAAACCCTTCAGGTATATATTTCAATGAAAATCGAATGAATTTTTATTTCTTGGTCAGTCATATTGAGTCCGCCATCGTGAATTTCGAAATGTTGACTTTATTTTTAAATTAGCGAGGCCGAAACTCTCCAGGTACAAATTTGAATAAAAATGGGAGCATTTTTTATTTCTTACTCAGCCATATTAACTCTGCAATCTTGAATTTTCGACATTTGACTTTTGTTTTAAAATTAATTGGCTCGGAATCCTCCAGGTATATATTTCAATAAAAATCATAGGAATTTTTGTTCCTTGGTCAGCCATATTGTCTCCGTCATCTTAATTTCGAAATTTTACCTTTTGTTTGAAAATTATCGAGCTCGAAACCCTCCAAATACAAGCATGAATAAAAATCGTAGCGTGTTTAATTTCTTGGTCAGTCATCTTGACAGCGGCATCTTGAATTGAAAAATATGGGCTTGAATTTGAATTTAACAACCTTAAAAAAACGCCAGCTACAAGTATTCATCAAACTGGACTTATTGTATTATTTTTTTGTCCGACGTCATCTTGAATTTTGACACAACAATCAGACGTATTGGCTCCGTGAATTTTAACCTTGTCGTCCAATAGAATTTCAATAAATTTCCCGACTATCCAATATCCCAAATGAACGAACGACATTGACATTTTTTCAAATTTCATTTGTCCGTGATCGATAATGAAGCAGGCACCGGTCGAATCTTGGAATTGACAAATCGTCGTCTGACACAGAGGTCGTGAGTTCGAGCGTCAAGGGTCGAAGAGTCAAGTCCAAGACAAAGGAGAGATGGCACTTTATCGAGGGTCTAACCGTCGACGAACTTGGACGTTATCGTCGAAGGCGTGTACAAAATCATCCAAAGGACACACTGGGTACGTGCCAAACGTCGGACATAAGGGAGAACCTGGTGACGGAATATCGTAGAGCCTTTCGTGCGACTAGCGAGGATTCGATACTCAAAGTTTTCAACAAGAAATTAACCGAGGATATCGCAAGTTTGGAGGTCGAGAAAGATTTTCTTCCGCCTGTCAGTACGGTACCACAAGCAGTTGTAGAAGAATCGTTGAAGGTCGATGACTGTGATACAATGGAATCTGTGGTGGAAAGACCTCAGAATGTGGGAGCCACCGTTATGTCTACGAGACCAGCGCTCATACGAAGGTATATCACTTAATAAAGACTAAGTTTTTAAAAATGATTATTGTACAACGAGGACCCATTGTCTCCATCACATAAAAGAAGAAAAGTATATGCACGGTTATTACGAAAAGAAAAAATTAGGTTTCATTGTTAGCGGCCATCGAGACATTTTTTTTTTAAATGGCGATTTTCCTGACTGCAGTATTTTAAGTATCTCAGAGCAGTTATTGAAGAAGAGTTCTGGCTCGTGAACTCTGCACCGACATTTGCCGACACTTTATAGTTCAGATACAAATCGGTGATAAAAAATACGATGCCGACAAAGGGTCAATATAAAAATATATCAAAGGTCGCCGGCGTAAGGTCATTTGCGAGAGCTATATCTTTAGCTACTTAGCTGCTATCGGCGCGACCAAAAAAACGACCATGTAAATTAACCGCTGCTTTTTACAATTAGTTGAGCGACCGCCAATTTACTCGTCAAACAGAAACGGCAAGTCAATCGTAAAGCAACCAAAAAAGGAACGGTTGCTTTCGTGGCTTACAATTCGAAAAGCAGCGAGAAATGAACGATTTTGCCGAGAATGGCACTCAAAAAACAACGTGTCGCTAGGGATAATCTATAATTCTTGAGATAGAACCCCAAAAACTAACGAAAATTGTCTGTAAACTGAAAATAAGAAAAATCTCGCGTTCGGATTTGCAAGTAGTGCCAACGGAATACAAATAACTTAAACCAAAAAAATTTTCCACAATTATCGTGTATTTTTCGGGCAAATTCGATTTTGTCAATTTTGCGGCTGCAGCAACAAATGAATGCTCCTTAGTTACGGTTTTTATCATAAACAAGTATGCACATTAGGGTGGTCGTTAAAACCCATGTGGAGCAATTTTAATCGCGACGCCCCTTCATTTAGTTCGAAATAAATAAATAAAAGTGTGGCCAAAACCCCAGAGCTTTATCTCAATAAGAAGACGTGCCGGTAACCACGAACAGTTTTCCATTAAAATAACATGGGGTTTTTGCACAATTACTTCGCATTTTTTTTTCCAAATGTCACAAAAGCGGAAAAAATCTAAAACCGTGCGAATTGCATGTAAAGTACTGGTACTTCATATACCAATTATAATTAACACCTCATCATTAGATTCAACGCATTTTAAGTCAATGAAACAAACGATGAAAATTTCAGAAAATCGAAAAATGTGGAAAAATACACATCCAAGATTCAAATAGGCTTCACTGGATTCTCAGATACATACAGTGAGAATCTAATGCAAGATGCGAATTTTTATACAATTTTTCATAATTTTTATACGTATAACAAGTCATTTTTCCCTTGATATTTTTTTATTTCCACCAAATAATGTGTTTAGAAATGAATTTTATACTCTTCATTACTGAGAAGCAGTAATTTCCATCGCCTGATTTTTTAAATTTCGCGGTCAAAAAAGAGACAGTAATGTTTTTCTCCGCGAGAGGCGTTGTTGCCAGAGTATACCAGAAAATACAGATGGGTACAGATGGATTTCAACGACATTGATAATTTGCATGATAAACAGATGGACAGTTTTATGACACACAATCTTAGAAATTTTTTGAAAGAGTTAAAATCAGTCAAAAGTTTCTAAAGATCGATCCGTCAATATGGCCTCAAGATCCAAATTTTCTGTCAGGATTAAGAATCGTAGAAAATCTGAAAGTAGCGAATGACACTGCAGAGAGAGCAGTCCATTTAATGGAAAATTATAATAATATTCTAACCCGAAATAAAAATCAGAAACAGTATATACTTCAGGTGACGTCAGAATATCGAAAAAAAATTAGTGATTCTAGAAAACGAACAGTAATGCAGGATTTTTAATTAACAATACTTTTTATTTATGGATTTCGTCGTGTTCTTCTCTTTTATATTAATAAACGTTCGTTTAAATATTTCCATCGTTTGTTTTATTGACTTTAATTGTGGTAGATATAATGATGAGATGTTAATAATAATTACCATATAAAGTACCCGTACTTTACATGCAATTCACACAGTATTTAGATTTTTTCCGCTTTTGTGACGTTTGGAAAAAAAATGCGAAGTAATTGTGCAAAAACCCCATGTTATTTAAATGGAAAACTGTTCGTGGTTACCGGCACGTCTTCTTATTGAGATACAGCTCTGGGGTTTGGGCTACACTTTTTTTTATTTATTTCAAACTAAATGAAGGGGCGTCGCGATTAAAATTGCTCCACATGGGTTTTAACGACCACCCTAATGCACATGAACAAACTTCGAGCACGACATCGACAGCCAATAATAATGACGAGTTCGTCAGCTTTAGAAATAAATCGCTCATATTCGAGATATTCCGTAATGTGTCTTTGTCATGAGGGGAATTCTCATCGTTAAATTCTCCTCGCTCCACCAGGTTTGTGTCATGCCTACGTAGTTTGTATTTGACCTATAAAGTGTCGGTAGATGTCGATGAGCTTGTGAGCCAGAACTCTTTTTGGACAATTACTACTCTGACATTATCTGTTTCCCATGGAAACAATGCTGTCGCAATCAGGAAGAGAAAGTACGAAATTCGTACAGATTATAGTCCGGTATTGTCGCAGATAAATTGAAATCGGCTGGAGCATATTTTTTAAATGCTTGAACATTGTTTTGGTAATAATATGTGACGCGTTACGATAAAATATTTGAGCGATTTCGACAACCATCGAATATTTGGAACGCATCACCTTCATTCTGTTCGATTATAGCGATAACAATCGTTTACATGATAACAACATGAAATTAAGGGGCACGAGTCTGAAGCGCGAAGGTGACGAGTTTTATGCAAACACGGAGTACTCGTCTTACGTGTCTCATGAGGGTCACCGCAGAGCCGATCTTGCACGAAGACCCACGTCTCTGAGGATGGAGGGTGACATGGGTACCACGACGGAACAGTGTGAAAAATTCATCGAGTGGATGAACGTGAGTCGTCCGGCTCTGGTTCGTCTACCAACGCATCTCAAGCTCGAAGGTGACATTGAAACAACGACGGAAAATCTTGACAAGTACGTGCCATTTGTTGGCGCTCGAAGACCCGAGTTGCTCAGACAAAGGGCAAATCTGAAGCTCGAAGGGGAATCCACATTTCTTCCCGAATACACGGACGTCTTTCGGGCCCACAACGTCAGGGGTAAATTTTATTCTCTCCTTCATCTGGGCTTAGTAACGTTGTCGATAAGGTGCTTTTGTATTTCGTTTTGAGGGAACACCATTGTTATTGACATTGAGGTAAGACTATATGGTGGATTATATTATGATATTGGTAGTTTTCCTTGTGTCAATTATTGTACAATGACTCGTTTGTATTGTCTTATGTAATTGCTGCCACATAAAGACATGTCAATGGCTCCTGTCCCACGGAAATACATTTCCAATATATAAATTAATATCCGGTTACACTAGGACATCGATTCTAAGCAGTTCGATTTTAAGGGAGGTTCCCACTCTTTTGCCTCGCGTGTGTACGAGGGGGGGATCCAAAAAAAACAGGAATTTCGTCATAATTTCTTCATTTTTTAAGGGAGGGGCAAGGGTTTCAGCGTTAAAAAAAAACACTTTTTTTTGCGATTTTTTTTCTCAAATATGAATTGAGCAATTTTATTCGAACCTTTGTACATTATTGAGCATACTTTTGACAATGTTGTATAATTTTTTCATGCAGAAATATTGAAGCATAAGCCCTTAACAGAGCTTCCCCCAGAACGTCTTGGAAAAAAAACAATTTGCGGTGTTCACTATAACTCGGCCGGAAATTATCTAAAAATGAAAAACCATGAAAATTTAGTCAAATTATAATCAAATCTTCCCCCCAACGTTTTCTGATAATTTTTTTTTTCATTTAAAAATTTTTGGCGGCCATCTAAAGCGTGAACTGTTATATTCCACGAAAAATTCCGCCGTTTTGTGAGTGGGAAACACCCTTAATGTAAAAAAAAAAAATTTAACTAAACGTTGGGGGGAGGTATTTTATGTGTAGATAATGTGTACAAAGTTTGAAATGAAGCGGTCAAGTAGTTTTTAAATGGCAGTGAACACGGACTTTGAAAAAGTAGTTATGAGAAAAACGCGTCTAAAGTTTATGAAGTAAAAAAGTGAAGAAAAACATTTTTTTTTCCAACTCACACAGAATCATCGATTCCAGCTCCATACAGCAGACTTCCTGCGGCATTGTCGATGTCTTCCGCCTCTTTTCTCTCAAGTCTTCGTTTTATTCATCATAATTTATTATTTATCATAATTTCTTTATTTTTTTATATTTTTACACCAAATTTTGATCACCTTCAAAGTATTCCCCTTTGACCACAACGCACCTTTGCAAACGATCCTTCCAATCTTCAAAACATTTTTTTAAATTCACTTATCGGGATGTTCTTTGGGCCTTCCAGCGATTTTTGTTTTACCTCCTCCACAGTGTCAAAACGCTTGATTGCTGCTTTGTTTCGGGGTCGTATCCATAGCACCACGATTCATCACCAGTAATCACCTTGGAAAAAAGTTCAGAGTCCTCTTCGAGCTGATTTTGAAGTTGAAAACATGCCTGAAGTCGACGCTCCCTTTGCTCGTCTGTGAGAAGGCGAGGGACAAATTTGGCTGCATCTCTGCTCATGTGCAAATCTTTGGACAAAATCCTCTGAATTGAACTCCATGATATCCCGGACATCTCACAGAGTTGATCAATGGTTCGGCGACGGTCTTCATGAATGAGAGCATTGATTTTGTCGACGTTTTCGTCGCTTCTTGACGTTGAGGGGCCTCCTGAACGGGGTTGGTCTTCAATTGACATTTCTCCATTTTTAAAACGTGAAAACCACTCGTAGACTCTGGTTTTACTTAGGGCAGCACCTCCATAAGCAGTCTTAAGCATTACAGTAGTTTACGCGGCCGATTCCCCCAGCAGGTAACAAAATTTCACAGCCGCGCGTTGCTCTCGACAATCGGCCATCAAGTTTTCGCCGAAATGGAAAAAGTTGTTTCACTACAAAAATTCCCACGGGCGAACCGATGCACTCACGTCGACGGAACTTCGCACACTAACTCGGGAGACGTGTCCCCAACGGACACCTGGTCGAGCAATGGGTTCCCCCACTCTCCCTCCCCGCCGCAGCGCAATTCCCGTTTTTTTTGGGTCCCCCCTCGTACGTTGGAGCGCATCTACGTCACGGCGGGTGGGACCGTAGTCGTATCTCTCTTAAGTCATTGGGGCCCTTTGTCGGTTAGATTGTTTGCGTGTTAGCATAACGTTAGTGTGCTTATGTAAAAAATATGGACATACATAATCCTAAATGTGACAAGAACGGGCCCCTCGACCGTATACTATGATACGGTATTGGGCCTGGATTATGTCCACCGAACGGATCCGATTCACATTTCGTGAAAACGTGAATGTGCCATCGGTAATCTATCTTCATGTACGATTAGCCTATCCGCCTTTTGTGCAGTAAGCATAAACTATGGAATCGATGCATCGGACAGTTGCCAAATTCCGTTCATTGGATCCGTTTGATGTACATAATTCAGGCCCTGGCCAAATTGAGTAAGGAAAATCTCGCGCAAATTTTTCGGAATCATACTACGCAATAATAATTAAATCGTCATATGGTTCAGACGTTTTTATTGGAAAATGTACGTTTCTATTTTGAAAGTAATAATATTTTGAATTTCTTAAGTAATAGACAGAGGTGTCCAGAACTCCTTGACCAAATTTCAAATTATTCGGTTTCATAGTTTAGTACTGGCGTTTGGTTAAAAATGTCTGAAATTTGCTACTTCTTCGATTCTTCATTCGGTTAATACTCGATTTTGATTCGTCACAAGACTTCCCCTATAATGGTGTTTTTCACAGAAAAGCGAATGCCCGTTTTGCCGGAAACGCACTTGCAAACCGGTGGAAATTTTTACGATGCGACAGAGAGCTTCCGAATTAACGAGCCGATTGATAAAGAGGACGTTACGGACGATATAGAGGCCGACGAGTTACGAAAGAAGAAAGAACGAGAAGAGGAAAAGCGAAGGAAGAAAGAAGAAGACATGAAAATGTTGGTGACAAAGTTGGAGGAACTAAAGGGACCACCATTAGAAGTTCCAGAATACAAGGACTCTTACAAGGTTTTATTTCGAGGCTTTTTTTTTTAAATGAATTTAAAAAAATCCTCGATTTTCAAGTCCCATAATCTTCCGTATGGAAGTTGAAATAATTAATATACCATCACAAAATTTATAAGTCAACAATTATACATCTTACAACTTGATTTTTATGGCATCAAAAAGTGACAATTTATGATATCATATTAATGATAATAATACAAATTTTCATTATTGCTATTATTATTATTATGATATTTTGTTTAATAGGACTTTCCTCGCGAGCGTCCAAAATTGATGAAGCCCGAAGACGAGATTGGTCGCGCTGACGGTTCGAAAATTCATACGTTGCCAAGTTCCGGAAAATTTCCGACCAAGATCGACCAAGATCTCGAGTACAACACGAAATTATTGAATACCGATCGACCGATTTACAGAAAACCACCGTTGTGCCTGAAACCAAACGCGTCAGCCGCTTCCGCGGGATTAGAAGTACGTGCCAATCGTGATAATCGGATGAACGAAGCGACCAGTGAAATAAGATCGCAGTATATACCGTATGGTCATTTACCGAGGGTCGAGACCCTCAGGATGCCGACGAATCTTCGTCTCGAAGGTCAAATTGACCTTCAGCCGGAATACCGGGAGGCGTATTGCAGGCGAAAAGAAAGTATGGTATCGAGCGAGCCAAGGATGCATCGACACAGGGATCGTAGTCTAAGTGAGTCGAGAAGACGCGACAATCTCTGGATCAATAACGATAATGGAGAACAATTTGGACTGATAAACGCGGCTGACGAACAGGATGCCTTTCAGGTCCTAAATACGAGAATTCATGCCGATAATATCGTTGGAAAACCACCAGTGGAAAGTAGAAGGTAATATCTTCATATTGTTTTTTCCCTTCCGATCGCACGGGCGTTCTTCAGGGCCTTTAGGAGTAAGGGACAAGGGATGGGATACCACCTTGCACTCAGAATCCCGTCCCAGAACAGTGTTAAAATTAACCGCCAGATGGTGAAGAATCCGACACACATCACTTCTCATTATCTCCTTAACTCTAACCGTCATCATTATTTTCAAAGAGGCTCAAGATTATCAAAGATGCCGGGACCAACATTGGACAGGTCTGTCCAATTGGACATAGCGGGCTCATCGTCAATCCCGAGAAACCGTTCGCCCAGTCCGGCTTATCGACTCCACGTGGAGAACGTTGATGGCGAGTCACGAGGTTTCAACCATCGAAGAACATCGGTTTCTCATCAATTATCCGAACGACAACGAAACTCTTCTTGGTCGGATAATCCGGATGTTCTTCATGATCATACACAGCAAAGACCGTACTCACCGAGCTTCGGTAGAACTCAGCACAGAAACAACGACACCGACGAACACGCTTTCGTTGTGCTGGATAACGCACGAAATTACAGTACAATCGATCGACCGGACAATCGGACGATTGCCGGTCGATCGAGTAACGCGACAAATCAAAACTTCAATGCTACTGGTATCACTCGAGTCCGACCGAGGAACGGTACACCGACCAACTGGATGCCACCGTGGTACGACAATAGCAAGACCATTTAATTAACAAGAGGTGTTCGAAGCGTTGCTTGGTTAAAACAAAACAAAAAACAGAAAATCGTTACCTAAAGCTTTAGGTATTTTGCCGCAGTGGTTAATGCGTTAGTTACGGAAAGTTTGAAAAAAAGTTTGATATATTATCGTCGATGGAAGTTGAACAAACAAATTGAACAAAAAAACTGGCGAGAACACCCTAATATGGAAGAATATATTGATAATATAAAATAATGAGTTAAGCGGCCATCTAAAGTGTCAAATTAGTACCCAATTTTTTCTCCTTCTATAACGCTTTCAGTATTTTTTTTAACTCTTTCATATCCGTCAAGATTTTTTCGCCGTTAACGATCGAAGATTCGACGGTTGCAAAATAAGAATTTACGATTAGTAAAAATAATTAAATCCCGGATTTAACTTCAATACAAAATATAAAACAACGAGTTGATCGTCTGTCTGAAATAGCAAATTAGTACCTATTGGTTGTTCTCCTTTTATAACGCTTTCAGTATATTTTTTAACTCCTCCATATCCGTCGAGATTTTTTAGCCGTTAACGATCGAAGATCCGTCGGTTGCGAAATAAGGATTTACAATTAATGGGAATGATTAAATTCCGAATTTAACTTCAATATATTCGATTCTTTACTAACTTATCCTTGATTTCGTTTTGTTTTTATTGCAAGTCCTACTTTCCCGATACCTTAAAGTTCATGAAATGTGAACGTTCTATTTCCTCCCTCGGCGTTTTCGGATTTCTGTCATTAAATGAAAGATCCCCGTGAGTGATCGTTCATTTGTACTTTCTACACCTCGCTAGTATTGTAATTTTAATTTTTTTTTTCAAGCATCATCATTTTGATCATTCTTCGTTAAGCATCCGTATTCTACGCTCAATGTACTTCTACTACAATTTTCCACTACATCTCATTCTAATGTCTCGATCAGTTTTGTTCGCAAGCATCGCGTTCATATCAGATTGAATCATTTTTTTCTAATTACTGAATCACATTTTTTCTAAATTAATGAGATGTAATGTTATACAATGTTCTAATGTTGCACCGCACATAACACACACACACACACACACACGCTCGTGTACATACACATACGCACACGCACTCATGCGCACACACACGCGCGCAAACGCATGCGAACGCACACACACACACACACACACACACACACACACACACACACACACACACACACACACACACACACACTGACGCACACAAACGCGCGCGCACACACACACACATACACGCTACGCACACAAACCCAACGCACGCACACACTAACGCACACAAACCCAGCACACACGCGCACACACACTAACACACACAAACCCAACCAGAAACCCAACACACACACACATACACATTAACACACACTAACGCGCGCGCATACACCCATACACACTGACGCACACAAACGCGCGCACACACACACACATACACACTAACGCACACAAACCCAACGCACGCACACACTAACGCACACAAACCCAGCACACACGCACACACACCCTGACACACAAACCCAACCAGAAACCCAACACACACACACATACACATTAACACACACTAACGCGCGCGCATACACTCATACACACTGACGCACACAAACGCGCGCACACAAACGCGCGCACACACACACACACATACACACTAACGCACACACACACGCACACTAACGCACACAAACCCAACACACGCACACACACAAACCCAACGCACGCACACACACACATAAACGCGCGCCAGCACACACTACACACGCACACACACAAATGCAAACGCGCGCCAGCACACACTTACACACTACGCACGCACGCACACAAATGCAAACGCGCGCGCGCCCACACACACACATTGATATGACCGGTCTCGTCATATCGTCATAATTGGTCATAATCATATTCCTCGACGGGCAATATAAGTTGTCAAATTATAAAATTAATCCGATAAAGAAGCGAAATAATACGAGAATCGTATATTAAAATACAATGGCGGATTCGGATCTCGAGGCAATTCGACGGCAACGTTTGGCACAATTGCAATCACAGTACAAGGTGAGAAAATGATCTTTACGAATCGACGAAATTGCCCCGACGAAAACTGTCAAATTTCGAAAAAATGTTTTTTCAAATAGAACGTTACTTTCGAAATATTATCGTATACTGTTTACGATGAAAAGCATGTTTTTTTTTTCTCATTGGGTACATAATCTCGTTATTGTAACTCAAAACTTCATGTTTTTTAGGTTAGTTTTCTTATTTCTTAGATTTAACGTGGATCTAAACTATGCCGTACCCGTTAACTTATTCTTGCCTTTTATATTTTTATTATTTATATCGTTTCTGTAGGTATTTCCTTTTTTTTTCGTTATCGTTATCTATTTTTAGCTTAGAGGTTATGTATAATTGTCATTGCATAGTGGAACGTAAAATTATTATTTCTTTATCATTCCGATGACTGGTCGTATTGTTAAAATCAACAATAACATCGTTAATCCTTTATCAGTCTTGTGAACTATATATTCGCATTCGCAAAATTGATTTATTTCATAACGAGTGGACTAATTGTTTTATCTGCGTCGCTACAACGGCTAACAACTACTTTACTTTAGTAGCCTCGTATGCGTCTGAAAATCACTATGAGTAAATATTTTTTATATCACAATCGTCATTATTTTTATTTCAAAGTGTCTAGCAATGCGGCTATTTCAATATGATGGTCTGTCGGAGGCTGCTGTTTGGTTTGTTTTTTTTATTTGGTCTCTTTTATGTGCAATTGCGTTTATGTTTCTTTCAATTTCTTACATGTGCCTAATGTGTAATTATCAAATGTCAAATGTTTTGAGGTGAAACGTGCGGCCTTGTTATATCTAGTTCTTTATCGATGCAATTTAAAGGTGCAAACTTTTTCTTCGTTCTTTGAAGGATTAAGTTTAGGTGCTTTTCTATCTTTCACTGGCATTAGATGAGAAAGTAGGACTAAACGGATTTGATGAAAATATATCCACGTCGGGATTGAAATAAATGTCAATAGTTCCGCAAGATCAATCGTTTGCCTTACGCGAAATATCTTTTACACACGTCGAACGAAGCTTTCAGGATGGAATAATTTCAGAAGTTATTGCGCCAAATGTTTTTTATCACAAGGGTGGAGATGGGGCCAATCAACAAGCGGCGGAGGAGAAGCAACGACAAATGGAAGATATGCGACATTCAATTCTCACTCAAGTATTGGACCAATCGGCAAGAGCTAGACGTAAGCATGTTTTTGGGTCTACGTTAATTGGATATTTCTGTTTAGAAAAATTACCGTTGGTATTCAAAAAAACATTGGGTAACGAATGGATATTAGTACTATTGTTTGGTCAGTCAATTTTTGGTAATTATAGCAGAATGACAATTTTGTATATTTGTAATTTTTTTTTTTCTAATAGCCGCTGACTGGACTCTAAATTTCGCTAACATTTCCGTGTATACTAAAACCTAAGTATATTTTTAAAAAGCTGTAAGTCGACGTTCGCTAGTTGCTTCCTCAAAATTTCACTCAACGCTCAAAACCTCTCCTCTATAAGGAACTATTCTCAATTGTGGCTTCCTCATAGAGGAAACTTCCCCATAGAGGAGCATTGTGTGAAATTTCGGGAGAGCAATTTCCAAATGGCAACTTACAGTTTTTCCCTACATATGGCTCAATTTACAATTCTTCACTCAGCCATCCAGGACCAAAATTTTGGTTTGTCTGCCGTTCTCACATCTGATTGCATGCTGTCTGAGAATATGTTGTGAAAAATTTCAACTCCAAAAGTCCACTGGTTTTCGAGAAATAAATTATTTCGTATTTCCATGATTTACCAGATTTCCTTTCACACATTATTTCTAGGTTCTACCGCTGTCCTAGAAAAAACATTACAAAAATGCTTGTCCATATAAAATGGTTCAAATTTTTCGAAAAAAAATATTAATTTCCACATGTGGGCGGTTTTTACTCCTTAAAAGCTCGTTTAATGAAGAAAAAATTGTGCATTTCAGTCTTCCCCATGATGAAAATCAAATTTTATTTTTTCTGGAAAAAGCTCGTCTTTTTTTTTTACAAAAAATAAATTGATTTTTTTCGAGTAGAGATCGAAGGGGATCGTAATGAAATTAACATTACAAAATTCGATATCTTTTTTCTTTGTTGAGTATTTTTTTTATTTCGAAACTTCATGCTAGACGGAGTAAAATAAGTCCTGTACGAATAAGAGTGACGACTCATAGTTTTCCAGATATGAATTTTTGCATATTCATCGTCGTTTCTGATAAAGTTACTAATAACTACAATAAGTATTTTTTGAAAAAAAAAGTTATCGACCTCCGCGTTAATGTACAAATACACTTTCCTTCGACATTATTATATTGACTAAGCTAGATGAGTAAAACATGAAAATAAAAATAAAAACAATAAGTGAATAAAAACGGAATTTTGTCAGTAAACACTTTGTCGCTTGGGAAGCCTGGAAAAGCTAAGATGGTGGAAGAAATGCTGGTAAGTATGGCGCAACGAGGACAATTACCCGGTAAACTTGGAGAAAGAGAACTAATCGGATTGCTCGAGAGCGTAAATCAACAGACCAAAAGAACAACAGTAAAAGTACGCAAAATTTCACTTTGAAAAAATGGAAGTATCGCGATTCAAAAAAAAAAAACGAATTCTCTAATCATTGATAATTGTTTTCCATAATTTCTACAGTTCGACCGGCGCAGAGCAGCTTTAGATTCCGACGATGACGACTTATAGCCGGTACCGAAAAGATATCAATAATTGCGATTTTGTAATTCATGATAAATACACGAGAGATTAATTGATGGAACGAGAGAAATTCATGATATTACACGATTGTTGTTACATTATTAATTAATAAGTAACCGATATTGTGGAAAATAATTTATTCGCTTCTTTAACGAACCAAGTTGATGGAATTAATTTTCTTTTCTTTTCACTTTTCTACTTTTCGTTTTAATCGCCCGATTTTCTATTTGTACGTACACATCGAGAATATTTGAAATAAATGGAAAACACAAATCCTAACAATATCGTCGTCGACTCGGACATTAAACAAAATGGTCATTGTGAAAATATAATTGAAAAACTTTTCGAAATAATTATTCCTCGTATCGAATATTAATTTACTTGCGAAATATAATTTTATTTTTCAACTTCAAACTTGGTCAAAAGAATCAATTGCAACAAAAATCGTTTTTTCAACGATTTCTCCATAGAATGATGTCAATTTTGTGATGGTTAGTGTCGCGCTAAAGTGCGGGAACCCGAGGACATTGCTGCTACTGCCGAAAGATTGCTACACGGTGCAAGGATCGCAGATTGAAGGTACGAAAAATTATTTCATCCGAAACTAGTAGTCGATGCGCCAAGGCACTTTTTCACAATTTGATTGTCTGAATGACAATCGTGATGGAACACTGCATATTAGAAAAAAAAAGTTTGAAATTTGTTTTCGTGAGAAAAAATCGTGTTTTTAATGTGATTGTGATGATAATGTTGAAAAACATGAAAAAAATCACATTTAGCAAAAATATCCCGGATGGATATGCGTGTGCGATTAGGTGCGCAAATTTGAAACCGCTTTAATTTCGCATCGGTCTGATCTTTCGGGCTGAAGTTTGGGCACGACGGTAAATCGTCCGAAAGTGAACTGGCTTTCGAGAACTAAATTATTTGATATTTCGATAATTTACAAGAATTAACAAATTTCCTTTTTTACATTATTTCTACGACTTACCGACGATCTGAAGAAAAAAAATCAGAAAATCCTAGGTCTATGACTTCTTAGATTGTTTTTAGAGCACTGAGACCCGAGCCCCGATAATAAGAGAAATAAGTTTTAATACAGCGTGGCCTATTCAATATGGCCGCTCATTCGCAGCCAGCCCGAGTTATCCAGCACCAATTAATAACAGTAGTGAACCCTTGATTATCGTATATTATTTTATACGATAATTTTAACCGCGACAGTTGGCCACAGACGGAGTGCATTATTTTCACGATGATACGTCGAACCTATGACGTGCCATGCTTAACGTCAAAATCAAAGAAATATTGTCCACCATTCCACGGCTAAGTAAATGACTTCGAACAATAAGCTACAACTTATAACATCAATCAATCACATGACACAATGTTATGTTTATAAATTGTTCATTTTCTTTAGCAATTCTACAATGTCAGTCGAGAACTCCTTAAAATCGAGGTCCTATTGTACTTAGCCAGGAGTCCGAAGTAACTCTGAAATAAATGATTGGAATCCGTTTAACAATTATCATTTCATTTGCAGTGGAGATTTCGTCGGGCGTAAAAAAAACAAGACATACCGACTTTTGACGAATTTATATTCCGTACATTTACACAAACACGCCTGAATTATTTTCAAATTTTGATCTACGACGTTCTTGAAGAATTTTTACATACTAAAATCTGCATCGTTAATTATCGTAAGTTTTTTTTTTCTAGCCTACGCAATTTTGCATTTATTTCGTCGGATTACAAATAAACCAATAAAAAATGCGAGGAAATAAATAATGAAATATCGTAATAATGAATCTATTCCTTAAGTTTTTCCTCATAATCCATAATAACTGGCAGGAACGTTGCACGCATTTGTAATATTATAATTTTTTTTCTTAAATGCAACAAATGGTCTTGCAATTTTTATCTAAGAAGAGTCGCTTCAATCCTTTTTCATATGACTTTCATCTGCGTCGTCTGAAAAGTAAACAGTGACGTAAATTGAAAGATAAAATCCGATAAATTATCATTATTTTTACTTTAAATCAGTATTTGAGAGACTCGCGTCTCTCAAAAATCATGAAGGTAAAGCTGTGAGACAATTGCACGTACCAAATCCCGGAACCGCGCGATGAAAAAAAAGCACTAAAGTTGCGAAGACATTTTTATGATTGTAATAATTATTTTTTTTGTCGATTAATTTGTCGCTGCAAATCGTGAAAGATTTTTTACTAGAGTCGGTCCAGAATGGGGTTTATATTTTTTTCCACATACTAGAGAGTCGTAAGAGTCATCACGATTCGCCAATAAAGAGAACACGACCTACGAATTGGACGAAAGATTTTTTACAAGATTCGGTCTAGAATGAGGTCGCTCTGACCACCGCTCCTCAAGTTTTCCTTCCGATATATTTCGGTTTATATTTTTTTTTCACATACTAGAGAGTCGTAAAAGTCATCACGATTCGCCAATAAAGACAACACAACGTTCGAACTGGACGAAAGATTTTCTACCAGTCGGTCCAGAATGGGGTCGCTCTGACCACCGCTCCTCAAGTTTCCCTTCCGATATATTTCGGTTTATATTTTTTTTCACATACTAGAGAGTCGTAAAAGTCATCACGATTCGCCAATAAAGCCAACACGACCTTTGAATTGGACGAAAGATTTTTTACCAAAGTCGGTCTAGAACGGGTTCGCTCTGACCACCGCTCCTCAAGTTTCCTTTCCGATATATTTCGGTTTATATTTTTTTTCACATACTAGAGAATCGTAAAAGTCATCACGATTCGCCAATAAAGAGAACACGACCTTCGAACTGGACGAAAGATTTTTTTACCAGAGTCGGTCCAGAATGGGGTCGCTCTGACCACTGCTCCTCAAGTTTCCCTTCCGATATATTTCGGTTTATATTTTTTTTCACATATTAGAGAATCGTAAAAGTCATCACGAATCATCAATAAAGAGAACACGACCTTTGAATTGAACGATAGATTTTTTACCAAAGTCGGTCTAGAATGGGGTCGCTCTGACCACCGGTCCTCAAGTTTCCCTTCCGATATATTTCGGTTTATATTTTTTTTCACATACTAGAGAGTCGCAAAAGTCCTAACGATTCGCCAATGAAGAGAACACGACCTTCGAATTGGACGAAAGATTTTTTTTTCAACAAAACCGACTCAGAGTCTCATTTTATCGGCGTTCAAGCCTATTAGCAGGCTAAATCATGTGTTTTTTCGTGCAAATATATACTCCCGCACGTACGACGAGTAAGTTCCGTCGAATTATCTAAACATTTTTTTTTTTGCAACAACGTTCTTAACTTCAACGACATCAATTAATACTATTTTTTATACGAATACCAATGATTTTCGTCGACGAAAGTGTAATGAGCAACTTAAAAATACGAAAAATTTCGTATGTTTTTCAATTGTTCATAAACGCCATTGAATTTTTACCCCATATTCAGCGGTCAAAGCTTTCCTACTCCACTTAACAGGTCAAGTATATAAATATTCAGATGCGAATCTAAAAAAATATATATATGTAAAACGATATGCAATTTTTTCAGGATAAAACAAATATTTGAAAAATGGGACTGTAACAATTTTTTGCAATTCTAAGTAACTCTGTAGTTCCTGCAGTATTTGGCTACATACGCACCGCAATTTTACTTTCATGATTTTAACGCGTCTCCTCAATGACAAATAAAAAAAAATATAATATAAACTTTTACTTGCCATCTTCTTCTTCCCCGGCGTCGAAAAAATCGGGACAGCAAATTCCATAACATATCAATGAAAGAAAAAGTGCTGGCAAACCAAACACGACTATTGTCACAACCGGGTTGCCTTTCCACATCGACGACAGTGTCATTTGGAGATCGAACCACGATCTGTATATTTGTACTAGCCATCCATTGCCTCCATATTTCTGCAAGAATTTAAACATTTTTACTGACAATTGATGTGCGCACAGTCTAGTCAACGAATTTAGGTGGTAAAACAAAATAGTATTCAAATTGTGAATTCCTGAATTATATATTATGATACGAAGACACAATCAAAAATGTATTTTGACGGTCGGGCGTATACCTATACTACCATATTGAAAATATGCTCCTGCACCGACGTGTAAAAAAGCAAGGAAAATGATATAAAAAAAGGAAGTATTAGTGAACGAAGTATAGTACGCCCTTTTAATAATGCTTCTCCCAGATGCGGAAGTTTATCTGAACGTGAAATTCGTACCATCATTAAATATCTTAGCAGTGGTTCGGAAATTTTTGATAATCTATTAAAAAAGGATCTAGAATGGGTGGTCCCCTTAAATATTCGTGCTGATTAAAAAAAAAACGGTGAATCGTTAACTTCAGCTTGGTGAGAAGAGTTCGTATCGGCAAACAAATTTGGAATGACAAGGAGACAACCGAAATGTAAAACCTCAATTAGAGATAGCTTACCCCCTTAGAACTGTTTTCTTGCACAAATGCAGAAGCACGTAAACTTTAATGTTATTTCTTCTGTAAAATAGTATAATTTTCATTCCAATTGATTCGCAAGTTTTTAAAGTGCGGTACAAGAAATAGATTTTCAAGGGAGTTTCAAACCCTTAAGATATATATTTTTTTTCATTATCTGTCGGGCTCTTCATTCGTTTGCGTAAGAAACATTTTCATTTTTGTTTCATCAAAATCGATGCACTGCTTTAGGTGGAACTGCAAAATCGCCCCTTAACATGTGCGACTTTAGGGGGTGTTTTCACCCCTTAAAGTCGTTTTTTCCGCCGATAAAAAAAATATGGCGTCGCTTACTGTCTAATGCTCTTCGACATTCAAGAGTTTCAACAAAACCGGAGGAGGACACCTCGAGTACTTCCCTTGTGAGGTATATGAGAGCTGGCGAATAGTCTTAACTTCGTAATCAGTCGAAAGTTTCCGAGGATTCAAGAGCAAAAGAAAAATATTCAAGTTTATTACATTGGTGGCTCAAGTCTAGTCCAGTCAAATTAGAACTTTGAGGCCGGATAAACAGTCGGTAATTTTTCTTTGCAATCTTCGAAATTTATCGAGCAGCAATCCCCCGAAGTTTCCGCCTCTCAGGACTGTGGCGTTATTAATTATTAACAACAAAAAAAACTGTTTTTCGCTCCGAGGTAACGCACATTACGGCCCGCGCTATTTGCGGAACCACTGGCCGTAAAAAAAGAGTATGTTTTTGACACAGGGAAACTGCGAAAAAACCTGTGTCGATACAGAAGGCCTTGTTTTCACGGAGTGTCGGCTGTATTTACCACATCAAAAACTCAATAAAACTGCCTCCCGCTCAACAGTCGGCGCGTTCAGTCAGTGCACGGCTGAGTAGTCACCCATCCTAGTAGTAAACACGTCCAAAGCCGCTTAACTTGGATGATCGGGAGAGCCGTGCACCGACCGCGCGTCCACCGTTGTCGGTGTGTATAATTTTCTTAATTTACAATGTAAAATAAAAATACCTGGGCAGTATCGTCGTGAATATGATCCAGGAACATTTCTATAGCTTGCGGAGTCAATTTACGGGGTTCATCGTCCGGAATATGATGATGACTCGTGGTCGTATTAATTACAATTAGACTCGGTAATGGCATAACTCTCATGGCTATGCTATTTATCCATTCACCATTGGCTATCCAGCCGAATTGGAAGCGTCTGAAAAGTTAAACAATCCTTACATATAACTTACATATAAAAATGGTGAAATTTTTATTTTCAAGGAATATTAATTATCGTGCGCATTATTGCCTTATTCTAAACGCAGAAGCGAAAGTAAATGTTTGTGCGAAGCGTCCATGAAATACAAGTTCAAAACTAGAGGATGTGAAGAATCAGTCGAGATGCCGAGTAGTTCGATGCGAATCGAGCAATTCGAATAATTTTTTAACAATTTTCCATCAACTCCTTAAGAGATTCATGTCGACAAAATATGCCGCGCTTAGCCCGTGAGAGTGGTGGTAAATAAGGAATTTAAGACTTTGTATACATCGACTTTATAGAGACGCGAAAACATTCAAACTACGTTTATGAGAGAATCATAGGCATCACAGGACTCTTCTAGGAAGTGAAACGTAGAAAAATTGTAATCTAAGTTTCCCGCAACAAATTTCGAACGTCAGGTAACAAATATGAGACATGGCGCGGTGCTACGCAAGGTGATCACGAAATGGCGTTGCGTGAAATAAACATTAGTAGGGATGCTGACTGACACCGGCGGGGGGGGTGTTGAAAATAACGCATGAAATGGTAAAATATATGGCGTCATGCGCTCTCACTTTCCAAGACCTCTTCTTCCCTAGGAATTAAAAAATTTGTTGGACAAACCAATGTTCAATTATGAATACTCATTATAACTTTAATCTAAAATAACTCTGCGTTACTTAACGGCGGGGGAAGGGTTTTCACTTTCGAAAAATCGAATTTTTTTTTGTCTTATCTTATTGTTGAACATTTTAAGAATATGTCCTTAAAATTTTAAACCAATCTAAGCAATATTCTTGAAGTTTTTGTCTTATTAATCTCCTGGCCTTTAACGCTATACCTCTAACAGCTGCGGGCGGTCGGGCTAGCAGTGCTAACTTTAGACGCGTTTTTTTCAAAACTACTTTTTCAAAGTCCGTGTTCACTGCCATTTAAAAACTACTTGACCGATTCATTTCAAACTTTGTACACATTTTCTACATATAAAATACCTCCCCCCAACGTTTGGTTAAATTTTTTTTTTTTACATTAAGGGTGTTTCCCACCCACAAAATGGCGGAATTTTTCGTGGAAAATAACAGTTCACACTTTAGATGGCCGCCAAAAATTTTTAAATGAAAAAAAAAATTATCAGAGAACGTTGGGGGGAAAATTTTATTATAATTTGACTAAATTTTCATAGTTTTTCATTTTCAGATAATTTCCGGCCGAGTTATAGTGAACACCGCAAATTGTTTTTTTTCCAAGACGTTCTGGGGGAAGCTCTGTTACGGGCTTATGCTTCAATATTTCTGCATGAAAAAATTACACAACATTGTCAAAAGTATGC
Source organism: Oxytorus armatus (assembly GCA_958009045.1). Lineage (NCBI taxonomy): Eukaryota > Metazoa > Arthropoda > Insecta > Hymenoptera > Ichneumonidae > Oxytorus > Oxytorus armatus. Next base: position 14,815,617 of record OY253755.1, read on the forward strand.
TCAATAATGTACAAAAGGTTCGAATAAAATTGCTCAATCCATATTTCAGAAAAAAAATCGCAAAAAAGTGTTTTTTTTACGCTGAAACCCTTACCCCTCCCTTAATTTATAAGTACAGAGCCAAAATAGCCGAGACAATCGCGATCTATAATTATTTTTGTATTATGTCTTTAAAAATTCCGCAATATTACTTACTCGTGATACTTTTCGCGCTTTTCCTTAATAATAGCCTCGACCATGTCTCGAAACTCGAGCATATCAGGTGAAACGTCCTCGACAGCGTTCTCCTCGACAATCGCGAGAACGAGATTTTTGTTCGTTAAAAACAATTGATTTATGTTTCCCCTCGTTACTTTTGGAAAAGTGGGAAATCGTTCGGCATTTATCCATTTGTATATTGTTTCGTTCAATTTCACAATGTCACTGTGATTGTGACCTGAAATGTATCATACAAAGAAAAGAAAATTTGTGATTTTCGAAATTGGAAGTGGTGGCATTGACCGAAATTATGAAGCGGTGAATTGCGGACTTATGTGGAATTCTCGAATTTTGGGTGATATTTTTACCAGTAAAAGTGTAGTGGGAACTTTCTTTGTAAACGAAGATTGCAGGTGTATTTTCTACGGGTGCGTGTCTCTCAACCACGTTCGGATGTGACTGATAAAAGAAAGCGTGAGGTTGAAACGTGTCCGCAGTTTGATGATAAAGATCCTGAAACATAAAAAAAAATCAAACGAAACGAGAATAAGGTGAAATGCAAAAAATAAATAGATAAAGCAATCTCGGAGAGCATTGAGTGGTAAATTCGGGTCAATCGAGTACTAAATATTGCGAAATTATCGGAATGAATTTTCCAAAACGAAATTAATGGTAGAGCGCGGTGAATCTGGACCGAAGAACGTTTCTTTGATTTGGATAAAAAGTTATAATGATCAAACACCCAATGGTCACCTGGTTTTTAGTGATTACCCACGAGGCGTTTTTTCGGAAAATTTCGTTCAATTAACAAACCCAAACAAGCATCATTAATTTTAATGAGAGACAACTTATTCTGATCGTTCAATGATACTCCGTTGATGACAGCTCTAACTTCCGCAAGTTATTATTGCGTTAATCAACGACGAATGTGGAGCCACAATATTAACCGAGAATTGATGCAGTGCGAAAATCGATGAAAACATTCGGATTTTATGAAATTTCGAATTTCTATCCAAAACCTGTGGTTTTAACTTCGACAGATTTCAATAGATCGCATTAAAACTTTGAAGATAAACGGAATATAATTAAATGATGGTTTGTATTGGACTTTGCGAGATTTAATGAAACGGCTCTGATTTCATGAAATAAACATTTTTTTTCGAAAAATCTGTGATTGACAAGGTAAGCCTCCATCTCCCCTAAACGCATATACCTCAAAGTCATATTCCCCAAATGCATATTCCCCAAATGCATATTCCCCAAAGTGCATATCCCCCAAATGCATATTCCCCAAATGCATATCCCCCAAATGCATATTACCCAAAAGCATATCCCCCAAATGCATATACCCCAAAAGCATAATCCCCAAATGCATATATCCCAAAAGCATAACCCCCAAACGCATATACCCCAAAAGCATAACCCTCAAATGCATATTCCCCAAAATACATATCTCACAAATGTGTATTCCGCAAAATGGATATGGGGCATTCCATGCCAACTGGCACAACTTTGGGACCGACCTCCTTTGATTTTTCCCCTGATTTTTTTATATTGTTTTTAAGGGAGAACACCATTGTGACCCCCTGTTTTTTTTCACATTTTTCAAGAATTTTTTTTTGTGGGAAAAAAAAGAGATATTCGAAAAATTTGTTTGGCTTTTGTTCCTCGTTTATTAATGTATCAAAAAACATTTTTTTCACATTTTTCACGCCGCATGGTGGCGCTGGGGAAGCCCTCGCGTCAGGTGCTGTCATTTCCGCGGCACGCAGCAGAACTCTCTTCAACGTCGATCTGAAAAAAAATACCGAGTGTTTTCGTTAATAAAATGATATTTTGAAGAGAAGTACACAGGGATTTGGAAAAATTTTGTTTTAAAAACAATAGGTACGCCTTCGAAATTAACTTTAATTTCAAAGGCGTGCCTATTTTTTTTAAAACAAAATTTTTCCAAATCCCTGTGTACTTCTCTTCAAAATATCATTTTATTAACGAAAACACTCGGTATTTTTTTTCAGATCGACGTTGAAGAGAGTTCTGCTGCGTGCCGCGGAAATGACAGCACCTGACGCGAGGGCTTCCCCAGCGCCACCATGCGGCGTGAAAAATGTGAAAAAAATGTTTTTTGATACATTAATAAACAAGGAGCAAAACCCAAAAAATTTTTTCGAATATCTCTTTTTTTTCCCACAAAAAAAGATTCTTGAAAAATGTGAAAAAAAACAGGGGGTCACAGTGGTGTTCCCCCTTAATACTGGAGAGACCAACTGTGCTTTTGTTCAACTTTTTTCTTTCCGTTCTCATTTTATAAATAACTAGAATCGGTGTCCGCGCTTTGTGCGTTGATTTGTAGGTTAAGTTCGTCGTCTACGATCGTCCGATCAGAAGTTCGCACCGAACTCCGAGCATGACAAAATCAATAGCCAATGAAAATAACAAGTTTTTTATAAGGGGTAATGAATACTTATGAGATTGAATACGAAATCTAACCCCATGAAATAAAATAATGTCGAGAAAAACGACCGAATAATTTTTTTCGTTTTGCAATGGCTTCTTCTTCTTCAATTATAGCTCCCCTACAGTGGGAGCCGAAAATTTTCTTTTAAATGTGATTTTCTGGAACGTTCCTGGCATGAAATCTCCGAATAATTTTTTTCCATGAGACCGAAGCTTCCATATGGAAGAATAAAACCCAATACACTGAAGAAAATTTTCGGCATTATAAACTGAATATTTATTGATAACAATAGTAATACTTTGAGCACAGACGGTCTCTTCAGTATTAAAAACAATATAAAAAAATCAGGGTAAAAATCAAAGTAGGTCGGTCCCAAAGTTGTGTCAGTTGGCATGGAATGCTCCATATCCATTTTGCGGAATACACATTTCTGAGATATGTATTTTGGGGTATATGCATTTGGGGGATATGCTTTTCGGGTATATGCATTTGGGGGTTGTGCTTTTGGGGTATATGCATTTGGGTATTATGCTTCTGGGTAATATGCATTTGGGGGATAATCATTTTGGGGAATATGCATTTGGGGGATATGCATTTTGGGGAATATGCATTTGGGGGATATGCACTTTGGGGAATATGCATTTGGGGAATATGACTTTGGGGTATATGCGTTTAGGGGAGATGGAGGCTTACCATTGACAATACATCGAAACAAGCTGCAAGTTGAGAAACTCACAAATTATTTCCTCGAAATTTCGCACAACGCTCGAATGTCAAAGCTTCCTCTGCGAGGAACTATCCGTCTTAATTTCGACTTTCTTAATTTTGGCTGAGAAGTCAAAATTAAGAAAGATAATTCCTCGGACAGGGCTTTGATCTTTGAGCGTTGTGTGAAATTTCGAGGGAGCAATTTGTGAGTTTCAAGCTTGCAGCTTGTTTTTATTGTCGTTAATTGATCATTGTATTTTTTTTTTCCAATGTAGACGGTCTTTTATCTCTCAACTGGTTTTTTCTTCTTCTCATAACACTTCTATTGCGAAAATGTGTACAAATCAATTTTGCAATGCTCGATACTCGATTTCGATGACCAACATATCCCCGAAGCTCACTCGGTTAATTTAAAGACAAACAATTTTTGTATTTACCCAGAGCGGACCAAAACGTTCGCCCACGTACAAAAAGTATAAGCCACGATCTCTTTTTATCGTGTCGAAACTCTGAGTTTTCGTGATTTCTTGAACCGGCGGTCCGTTAAGACGTAATGCAAATTTAACTATTTCATCCTTCGTTCGATCACCGTTATACGTGAATTGTTGCTCACCTTTCAAACTGTAAATTCGTTAAATAAAAATATGCCCATTATCTTTTTGTTTTTATCGGAATATATTGGTGTACAGGAAGAAAAAAAAAAGTTAATTCTCGAATAATCTACATATTTATTCTTCCTGAGGTTTGGCTGTTAATTTAAAAGGGAAGGGACCTAAAAACCTAAAAAGATACTAAAAAGATAGATAAAGTACGATGGAAACAATAATAATAACAATAGCAATAATAAAATAAACACGCTTGTTAAAATGACTGAATAATTTCGGATATTTTTCGATTTTTTTTATATCAATATTTTTTCTGAATTCTTGCTTACTTTTATATTGAAAAAAAAAATTGCTCAGCGGTAGGATCTAGGTTAAGTCATTTTGGGCATACGATTTGTTAAATTTATAAAATTCATATCTCAAAATCTTCGATATGTTCTTAACTCTTTCTTCTAAACTCTTAACATTTACCCTCTGTTACATCCGCAACCCTTAAATCACGAGGTCGACGGATAACACCCGAATTTTCACCCCCGCACATTTTCGTTGCCCACATGCGCGATCGTTCACGAATCTCAATGGGATTCGGTTTCGTTCGATTGATTATCAAATTTCCTCGATTGTACTTTTTTTTTTGAAATTCTCAAATTCCTCAAATTTTCGCGTAATTATCCGCATTACACTTCAAACGCCCAGCACTGTATAACATTATGTAATGAGTTAGATTGGGGCGATTTTTTTTTTCGATTATTTTATTTTTTTTCAGTCCCCACCCGAAATTTTGTTGGATATGTCGAAAAAGAAATTCCCTGAAAGTTACAGCCCTTAATATTAATTCTAAATACTTTCCCTTAGCGTGAGAAGACTTTCCATCTAAAATAAACGTAAATCGATTTTTATTTTATTTTTCACAGTTCTATAACTCAGCCGCATTTTATGCTATCATATTGTTCTTGGTTTCGATTTACTCAGAATAAAACAATCTAAAAAAGTGCCTTCCGCGGCGAAAGTGTAAATTGTCCTGGTGAGTTGGTACGGGTCACTGAAGTTGATTTTTACCCAAAATTCTCGTTTTTTTGCTGTTATCTCGGAAACAATCAACGTTACGAAAAAAATATAAATGAAAAATTTGTTGGAAATTTAATATCATACAAAAAAGGTCCTATCGACCCAATTGCTTAGATTAATATTTCTTGAGATATTGAACTTTAACTTATGAGTAGTATAAAATTTATAAAATATGAAATATTAAATAATTAAAAAAATAAAAATAAAAATGTTCAATATCTCAAGAACTATTAGCCCTAGTGATAGATTGATGTTAATAGTTTATTGTTAAAAATTATTTATTTAGCCGTAGATTGGCGGACAAAATTATTCTGATTTTGATGTTAAACATGACGCATCATATAGGTTCACCGAAACCTTATGGCAATAATGCACTCCGTCTGTATCCAATTCTCGCAGTCGATTCTGTCCATGGACAAACATCAACGGTAATAATACTGATTATTAGATCGTACTAAAAACATAACATCTCGTCAAAAAATATACGATAATCGAGGGTTCACTATCGTTCCTCGTGCTAACCGATGCTGGCTGGGAATGAACGGCTACATTGAATAGGCCACACTTCCGTGGTAATTCCCAATTGGTAGCTAAGCATTTGAATGAAGTGCGACCCTTTAACCGGGGCGAAAAATTTAAAAAAAAAATTAAACAATAAGCACACACGATCGACAACAAGGATTCCACTCTGTTCAGGAATTTTGTAATTTTTTTTTCACTTACAATAAAATCGAAGGATAGCCGCGAATCTCGAAATTGTGAGCGACGTTCGTAAATCTGGTACAATCGACGCGGCCCACTCGAATCGATGTTGCATAAAGATGTTGAGCAACGTGAGCCCAAACGGGATCCAGTCGTTTGCAATGAGCACACCACGGTGCATACATCTAAGATTGCAATAGAATCATTGGCGGATTTAATTCAATCGATTTATTCAATAATTACAATCAAGGAGATGAAGTCACCAAGAAATCATGAAGACAAGATTATGATTGCAATTGCGCGTATGAAATCATCGTAATTTTAATGATTAAAATGATCCTCGAAGAAGACCAAAGTACAGAAACACTTTCGTAATTGAAAAAAATTTCTTTATCAGGCCAGTTCATAGACACCTGATTGCATTTTCAGCAAACTGTAAATTCCTCTTTGTGAGAAGATTTTTTCGAACGGGGACGTCCATACGTACTACGTACGTACTTTTGTTTTTTTTTTTTTACACAAAGTCTGAATGTGAAAATGTCCATTTGAAGCTCTTTCAAGATTTCACATGTATAATTGCATCAGTTTTATTTCTCTGATTTTTAAACGAACCCGTTAATTATTAAGGTAGTAGTCTGGTAACTTCAGCCGATTTTCATGTCTTTTTTGGAGGGCGTTTTTTTGTAGAAAAATAAAAATGAATTGTTTTGGATATTTAGGATGTTTTTATTTACATATTGAAGATACAAAAAAAAATTTTTTTGCAAAAATTTAATAGTTTATTATTATTATTATTATTGATCGAAGTTGGCACCTCGAAAAAAATGCGCGTGGGTGGCCCCGGTGATTTTGGCTCTCGATGTTATCTGAAATCAAAAATTCTTGATAATTCTCAATCTATAGACATGTCATTCTGGTCGGAACTACTGAAGTTAAATTTCATGGATAAATAACAAAAGGGCGGTCTTTGGAAAAAAGTTTTTTTTTCCAAAGTCCACCATTTTGTTATGTACATGTCATTCCGGTCGGAACTACTGAAGTTAAATTTCATGGATAAATAACAAAATGGCGGACTTTGGAAAAAAGTTTTTTTTCTCCAAAGTCCGCCATTTTGTTATTTATCCATGAAATTTAACTTCAGTAGTTCCGACCAGAATGACACGTCTATAGATTGAGAATTATCAAGAATTTTTGATTTCAGATAACATCAAGAGCCAAAATCACCGGGGCCACCCACGCGCTTTTTTTTCGAGGTGCCAACTTCGATCAATAATAATAATAATAATAAACTATTAAATTTTTTCAAACAAATTTTTTTTGTATCTTTAATATGTAAATAAAAACATCCTAAATATCCAAAACGATTTATTTTTATTTTCCCACAAAAAAACGCCCTCCAAAAAAGACATGAAAGTCGGCTTAAGTTACCAGACTACTACCTTAAGGGCGGGGTAAGGGTTTTCACTTTTGAAAAATCGAATTTTTGTTTGTCTTATCTTATTGTTTAACATTTCAAGAATATGTCCTTAAAATTTTAAACCGATCTAAGCAATATTCTTGAAGTTATTTTCTTATTAATCTCCTGGCCTTTAACGCTATACCTCTAACAGCTGCGGGCGGTCGGGCTAGCAGTGCACTTTAGACGCGTTTTTCTCAAAACTACTTTTTCAAAGTCCGTGTTCACTGCCATTTAAAAACTACTTGACCGATTCATTTCAAACTTTGTACACATTTTCTACATATAAAATACCTCCCCCCAACGTTTAGTTAAATTTTTTTTTTTTTACATTAAGGGTGTTCTCACCCACAAAATGGCGGAATTTTTCGTGGAAAATAACAGTTCACACTTTAGACGGCCGCCAAAAATTTTTAAATGAAAAAAAAATTTATCAGAGAACGTTGGGGGGAAGATTTGATTATAATTTGACTAAATTTTCATGGTTTTTCAATTTTCAGATAATTTCCGGCCGAGTTATAGTGAACACCGCAAATTGTTTTTTTTTCCAAGACGTTCTGGGGGAAGCTCTGTTACGGGCTTACGCTTCAATATTTCTGCGTGAAAAAATTACACAACATTGTCAAAAGTATGCTCAATAATGTACAAAAGGTTCGAATAAAATTGCTCAATCCATATTTGAGAGAAGAAAATCGCAAAAAAAGTGTTTTTCTTTACGCTGAAACCCTTACCCCTCCCTTAAATTATTTTCTTGATTTTTGTACTGAATTGAACGACGAAGAAAAAAATTGTTTTAATTCGATAAAACTTAATCCTCACCATAACCAGCCATTGTCCTTCCTTGTGAATTTCTAAGAATCTGTTGACACTTGTAAATATTAATAATGCGCAATAGATTTATTAAATGTTTATCGGGTGAGTCAGAAAAAGTATGTTCAAGACGGCATTTTTCCCGTTTACTCGAATGCTTCATCATGCTTTTCTTAAGGATCCTTAGCGGTGTACATCGAAATGTTAAAAATAATTATTTTGATATATCCTAATGATAGATATCGGAAAATCGATAATTATTGAACAGATACTTTTACAGATACTATTTGGAAAGTCGGTGGAAAGATAATTTGAAATGAATGTTCGGTCAGATCCACTGTTCCACTGTTTGAAAATTCGGTGATATTGTAATTCGCCGAAATGACCATTCGACCAAACGACGTTTGGCAATATGATTTTTCGGTTAAATCACGAATCGACAGAAATGTCATTTGGTAAATCGATGTTGTGACCTTGATAATTTATATGAATATGATTTTTTTAATATGAATTCTTTTTTTTTCTGAATCCTTGCTTACTTTTATGTGAAAAAAAAAATTACTTAGCAAAAGCATCTAGGATAAGTCATTTTGAGCATACGATTTGTTAAATTTAGAAACTTCATATCTCAGAATCTTGTGGTTTTATCGACAATCGTTATAAGACCTTTTCAATGTTAAATTAGCTAATTAAAAAAAAAAATTGATATTTCAGAAAAAGAAGAAGAGAATTACAAACCATTTTCCTAAATGGAACTTTTGTAATATGATTAATTACGAAATAAGTAGTTCGGTACGATAACTAATTTTGCTATTTAAGGTCTGGTAACTTGGGTTCAAAAAATCGAAAAAATTTTTTTTTTTTTGAAAGTACAATGTCTTGGGAATATACTGTGAAAATTTCAGGCCGAAATTCGAAATACTTCCGGAGTTATAATGTGTTTTCGAATTTTAAACGCGTTTTTCTCAAAACAGTGTTTTTCTGGTCAGCCCGGGTCCTAACTTTTTTTCTACCAAACCGATTGCTTTCAAATTTTAACAGGCCACTCTACACACTTATAGTTCTCGTCGGAACTACCGAGAAATTTTTTCACCCCTAACTTTTTATTTTACAACCCCTTCTTTGCCAAAATAAAAGGACTTTTTTTTCCAAAGTCCGCCATTTTGTTATTTATTCATGAAATTTCACTTCAGTAGTTCCGACCAGAATGACATGTCTATAGATTAAGAATTATCAAGAATTTTTTATTTCAGATAACATCAAGAGCCAAAATCACCGGGGCCACCCACGCGCTTTTTTTTCAAGGCGCCAACTTCGAACAATAATAATAATAATAATAAACTATTAAATTTGTTAAAAAATTTTTTTTTTGTATCTTTAATATGTAAATAAAAACATCCTAAATATCCAAAAAGATTCATTTTTATTTTCCTACAAAAAAACGCCCTCCAAAAAAGACATGAAAATCGGCTCAAGTTACCAGACTACTAACTTAAGCGTTCTGAAATGTGAGTTTGAAAAATTTACCAAATTGGGCATTAAAAAAATCATATCTTCAAAAAGCCTCACCGTAGATTCCATTGTCAAAGAATTATTGGGAATTACCATTTGGCAATCTGGGTGAAAACGAGTCGAACGGAAAAAAACAGATCCCGAAGTAATTCTCGACTCAATGAAAAAGCAGCCCCGTCGAATTTAACATTTCAACGAAACTGTAATCGCTAAGCATCCCCCAAATTCAATTGAGCAGAAAATCCGTGCACTCTCAATGTTCCTCGAGATTTCTCAATCATCTCGAAACTCGGCAATCGGAGAGCACTGCGTTAACGTTTGAATGAAACATGACTTTCAGCCGTATACGTTCGAGGACTCACCCGAGAATTTTTACGCTTAATATATAATAAAATACTGCGCTTTCACCTGTCACTTAATTCCAAAACCCGAGAAGCAGCTGTGGTTGCAAAAAAGGCTAGAAAAGTTTTTTTTTTATTACGGTTAGTTCAAACTGTTAACACTTAATCCACGATTTATGGGAATGTCGAATTTGCGTCGAATTTATAAAAATAATGACCGGAGATGATCGGTTAACGTGAGTCAGCCTTGTTAAGATAAATTTAAAAAATTGGGAAGGAAGATTTGAGTACTTTAATTGTAGGTAATAATTCGTAATTTTTGTTTTATTATCGGTAGCAAGATATTTCAGTTGATCTTCAGTCGACTGCCGCCCTTTGAGTGTTAAAGACACTCGAAAAGTTGAAAGAGGGATTTGTCACAGAGTCGAGCGCCAGTTATTTCAACGCAACTTATTGCAGGATGCCAGTTAAAGGGAGGCGAATGCGCTTTCCCCTGCCTTGCCACGCTTGTAAGTGCAAAAGTGAAAAAAACTTGGTGACAAATTTCCCAGAGGCCGTGTAATCGAATGGAAAAAAAATATTGGGGACGTCCGCATTTATCAATTATGCAGATGGCGCTTGTATTTTTTTTAAATTCCCATAAGCCATCTCCGAGAAAAATGGGTTACAAATTTTTTGCGTTTAGGTTGACTTTAAAGCGGTCGGCACAGTGCCAAGAAATAGGAAACAGTAATAAAAAGCTTCAAGAAGCTTCGTTAAAGTGCGTTTGATAAGAATCAGTCGATCGTCATCCACTTTAAAGAAGCTACGCCAATCGGACGATTTGTATTCCTACTTCTTATCGCCTCGTGTTGCGTCACGGGTCCAGCGTGGTTCCTCATTTCTTGAAATAATTTGAAAAATCCCGAATGCCCTTTCCCGTGCCTTGCCACGCTTGTAAGTGCGAAAGAGAAAAAAACTTGGTGACGCATTTCCCAGAGATCGTGTAATCGAATGGAAAAAAAATATTGGGGCCATCCGCATTTATCAATTATGCAGATGGCGCTTGTATTTTTTTTAAATTCCCACAAGCCATCTCCGAGAAAAATGGGTTACAAATTTTTTGCGTTTAGGTTGACTTTAAAGCGGTTGGCACAGTGCCAAGAAATAGGAAACAGTAATAAAAAGCTTCAAGAAGCTTCGTTAAAGTGCGTTTGATAAGAATCAGTTGATCGTCGTCCACTTTAAAGAAGCTACGCCAATCGGACGATTTGTATTCCTACTTCTTATCCCCTCGAGTTGCGTCACAGGCTTCGGCGTGGTTCCTCATGTCTTGAAATAATTTGAAAAGTCCCGACTACCTATGACGACTGGCGCTCGACCGTATGTCATTTTTTTGTCTCGCTACACCGATGATCAACATTAGTCCCATCTCTCTCTTGTAATACTACAGAATGGCGACGGGGTACAACACGAGCTAGACTGTGGGGTGTAACCTCAAAAGAAATTTGTCAATTATTTCCTCGCATGATTAATATTTCCCGCGATATTAAAATCTAATAAAGTATCTTTGTATATCTATTTGATTTTAGAATCAAAGTGTGAAGTGAATACAGGCAACGAAATTAAATAGATATTCGGATGATTGGTAAGAGGCAATCATTGATCGTCAATAATTGAGGTTATGTAAGACAACGTTGAAAATATTTAAAAAAGCGGAAACAATAATAAGACTCTTGAAAGACCAAAGAAGAAAACACAAGAATAGTGACTAATTGAGTAATTGAGGTCGATAGAAAATTAAACTTACCACATAATACAGCTATAAGGGTAATTCGTATTAGAGAAGCCATTACAGCGACCGAATAGTAGAAGCATAGAATCTAACGTGTTTATAGCAATAAACAAAATGGAAATTTCGCGTCACTACCACATTACGAATAAAAAGAAAGAGAAAACTTGGCGATATTAACGTCGATGGATATCTGTCCAAAATGTTATGAATCCTATTAACTGCATTTTCGCTCACATAGCCTTATCATATCGCACACACAAAACCGATAAACGTCACTTTATTATATTATTATTGTTTCAGCAGTGTTTTCATGGCGGTGCGGTGACATGGCGACGGTATTAGAGCGATATCACGTGCAATGATTGATGACGTACACGTTTGAAAAGCTGAAACCCCATTCGACGTAAATTACTCAGCCAATCACGTTGAACAGCCAATGCCGAAGCTCCCTTGTGCCTAATGCCCGTATTCATAGTCGTTCCTTGCGGAATAAGGATCCCTTATTCCCTAGATATTACATTTAAGCAGAACGGAATAAGGGATCCTTATTCCTCAAGGAACGACTATGAATACGTAATAGTCGTTCGTTGAGGAATAAGAATCCCTTATTCCGTTCTTCTTATGCCCGTATTCATAGTCGTTCCTTGAGGAATAAGGATCCCTTATTCCGTTCTTCTTAAATGGAATATCTAGGGAATAAGGGATCCTTAGTCCTCAAGGAACGACTATGAATACGGGTGTAAGGATTCCTTATTCCGTTCTTCTTATGCCCGTATTCATAGTCGTTCCTTGAGGAATAAGGATCCCTTATTCCGTTATTCTTAAATGGAATATCTAGGGAATAAGGGATCATTATTCCTCAAGGAACGACTATGAATACGGGCATTAAATGGAATATCTAGGGAATAAGGGATCCTTATTCGTCAAGGTACGACTATGAATACGGGCATTATCACCCGTATTCATAGTCGTTGCTCGAGGAATAAGGCTCCCTTATTCCCTAGATATTCCATGTAAATCTAGGGAATAAGGGAGCCTTGTTCCTCGAGGAACGACTATGAATACGGGTGTAAATGGAATATCTAGGGAATAAGGGATCCTTATTCCTCAAGGAACGACTATGAATACGGGTATTAAATGGAATATCTAGGAAATAAAGGATCCTTATTCCTTAAGGAACGACTATGAATACGGGCATTAAATGGAATATCTAGGGAATAAGGGATCCTTATTCGTCAAGGTACGACTAGGAATACGGGCATTATCACCCGTATTCATAGTCGTTCCTCGAGGAATAAGGCTCCCTTATTCCCTAGATATTCCATGTAAATCGAGGGAATAAGGGAGCCTTGTTCCTCGAGGAACGACTATGAATACGGGTGTAAATGGAATATCTAGGGAATAAGGGATCCTTATTCCTCAAGGAACGACTATGAATACGGGTATTAAATGGAATATCTAGGAAATAAAGGATCCTTATTCCTTAAGGAACGACTATCACCCGTATTCATAGTCGTTCCTTGAGGAATAAGGATCTCTTATTCCCTAGATATTCCATTTAAGAAGAACGGAATAAGGGATCCTTATTCGTCAAGGTACGACTATGAATACGGGCATTATCACCCGTATTCATAGTCGTTCCTCGAGGAATAAGGCTCCCTTATTCGCTAGATATTCCATGTAAATCTAGGGAATAAGGGAGCCTTGTTCCTCGAGGAACGACTATGAATACGGGTGTAAATGGAATATCTAGGGAATAAGGGATCCTTATTCCTCAAGGAACGACTATCAATACGGGCATTAAATGGAATATCTAGGGAATAAGGGATCCTTAATCCTCAAGGAACGACTATGAATACGGGCATTAAATGGAATATCTAGGGAATAAGGGATCCTTATTCGTCAAGGTACGACTAGGAATACGGGCATTATCACCCGTATTCATAGTCGTTCCTCGAGGAATAAGGCTCCCTTATTCCCTAGATATTCCATGTAAATCGAGGGAATAAGGGAGCCTTGTTCCTCGAGGAACGACTATGAATACGGGTGTAAATGGAATATCTAGGGAATAAGGGATCCTTATTCCTCAAGGAACGACTATGAATACGGGTATTAAATGGAATATCTAGGAAATAAAGGATCCTTATTCCTTAAGGAACGACTATCACCCGTATTCATAGTCGTTCCTTGAGGAATAAGGATCTCTTATTCCCTAGATATTCCATTTAAGAAGAACGGAATAAGGGATCCTTATTCGTCAAGGTACGACTATGAATACGGGCATTATCACCCGTATTCATAGTCGTTCCTCGAGGAATAAGGCTCCCTTATTCGCTAGATATTCCATGTAAATCTAGGGAATAAGGGAGCCTTGTTCCTCGAGGAACGACTATGAATACGGGTGTAAATGGAATATCTAGGGAATAAGGGATCCTTATTCCTCAAGGAACGACTATGAATACGGGTATTAAATGGAATATCTAGGAAATAAAGGATCCTTATTCCTTAAGGAACGACTATCACCCGTATTCATAGTCGTTCCTTGAGGAATAAGGATCCCTTATTCCCTAGATATTCCATTTAAGAAGAACGGAATAAGGGATCCTTATTCCTCAAGGAACGACTATGAATACGGGCATATGAATACGGGCATTAATGCCCGTATTCATAGTCGTTCCTTGAGGAATGAGGATCCCTTATTCCCTAGATATTCCATTTAAGAAGAACGGAATAAGGGATCCTTATTCCTCAAGGAACGACTATCAATACGGGCATTAAATGGAATATCTAGGGAATAAGGGATCCTTAATCCTCAAGGAACGACTATGAATACGGGCATTAAATGGAATATCTAGGGAATAAGGGATCCTTATTCCTCAAGCAAGATACATATTCCATTTAAGAAGAACGGAATAAGGGATCCTTATTCCTCAAGGAACGACTATCAATACGGGCATTAAATGGAATATCTAGGGAATAAGGGATCCTTAATCCTCAAGGAACGACTATGAATACGGGCATTAAATGGAATATCTAGGGAATAAGGGATCCTTATTCCTCAAGCAAGATACATATTCCATTTAAGAAGAACGGAATAAGGGATCCTTATTCCTCAAGGAACGACTATGAATACGGGCATAAATGGAATATCTAGGGAATAAGAGATCCTTATTTCTCCAGGAACAACTATGAATACGGGTGTTACTAAGCCAATCACATTGAACAGCCAACGCCGATACGTGATACGAAAGGCAACTCTAGCTTAAAACCATAGGCAAACAGAAGAAAAAGATGAACCAACACAGTTACGAGTTATAAACAATAAAAGTGAAGAGCAGAACAATGGAATGCCCGGTGTGTTCGAACAAATATTCCTTGTCAAACATTGAGGAACACGTTGATAAATGTCTTTCGGTGAGAAATGTAGGCAAAAACATTGAAGATAAACAGCCAAAGAGATCTTATCCTTTCGCGGCTGCTGCTGCGGATTCATCCCGTAAGAAACAAAGAATTAACGTTACCGAACAATCAACGAGCAAAACTGAATACAACAATGAAAAAACATTGACAAAGTCCGTTTTAAAAACGAATAAAAATTCGATCGATACTTTTGCTAATCGGAGTAATGAAAAAAGGAGAGATCACATTCCTCTTGCGGAAATATTGAGACCAACGAGTCTGGAGACTTACGTGGGCCAGAAACAATTGCTCGGTGCTAAAACTGTTCTCGGTAGATTGCTGAAGAATGGCGAAATAACGAGTATGATTTTGTGGGGTCCGCCAGGTTGCGGAAAGGTAAAATTGCTGTTTCTTTTTAAATAGTTAAGTAATATCATTGTTGCACATAAAAATTTTTCGTAATGAACATTTGTACAGACGTCGCTCGCCAATGTCATAGCCAAGAGTACAAAAGCAGATAACGAAGGAAAAATGAGATTTGTTAAACTGTCCGCCACTTCCTCCGGTATAGCTAATATCAGAGACGCCGTAAGCTCGGCATTGAGAGAATTGAAATTTGGATGTCGCACGATATTGTTTATGGATGAAATTCATCGTTTCAATAAGCTACAGCAAGATATTTTTTTGCCACACGTAGAAGCCGGTACTTTTATTCTGATTGGCGCTACAACGGAGAATCCTTCGTACTCCCTTAATTCTGCACTTTTATCTAGATGTCGCGTTTTTGCATTGGAAAAATTGACTAAGGACGACACAATGTTGATATTAGAAAAAGGGATTTGCAGTTTGAGCGGTCTCACGGAAGGATCAAATAAATTTTCTGATAGCGACGCAATCTCTGAGCATCGTACTTCTACTCCTAAATTTATGATAGACAAAGAAGCAGCTCGGTGGCTAGCAGATTCCTGCGACGGCGATGCCAGAGTAGCTCTGAGCAGCTTGGAATTTGCTGTAAAAGCGAAAACTTATGGCGAACAGAATTTGTTACACAGATCCTTGACGTTAAGTGTAAAAGATCTAAAAGATGGCCTCGAGCAGAGTCACACGTTGTTCGATGGTAAAGGCGACTTGAAACATGATCTTGTGTCCGCTATGCACAAATCTGTGAGGGCGGGTAATTCAAACGCTTCCCTTTATTGGCTCGCAAGACTCATGGCCTGCGGCGAAGATCCTGTTTATATAGCGAAACGTTTGGTCAGAATCGCCAGCGAGGATATTGGTCTCGCTGATCCCGAAGCTCTGGGTACATTTTCTTTTTTTTTTTTTCCAATATTCCACGTATACATTTTTACCGACTCGCTCGAAATTGCATTTCGTCCGTTGATTTTGTCGATAGTAGAAACTATTTTGGAACAAGCATTTTTTCCGTTATTGAATAACTACTTTTCGCTTGATCGATGATTCAATTTATGCACTTACATAAGAGTTCTATATTTTTATTGAAATTAAAAAACGTAACGATCGAAGCGTCGGAATTCTCACTGACGACTCTTGAAAATCTCTGCTGTCTCGTCATATTTTTTTTCTTTTTCGATATTGCAGACATAGCGGTGAGTGCTATGCACGCGTGTCAAATGATCGGAATGCCCGAGTGTGACGTTATGTTGAGCCAATGCGCAGTATACATGGCAAGAGCCGCGAAATGTCGTTCGGTCAATGAGGCACTGCGAAAAGCCCAAAAAATCGTTATCGAACAAAAAGGATCGCAGCCTTCGGTGCCTTTGCACATGAGATGCAGAGGCGGCGAAGGAAAATTACAAGCCAGCTTGGGTAACATATCTCACAAATAACTCGTTGAAAGTACAAAATTTGTTATCATTACCGATTGTTTTCGATTTTTGTTAACAAACGTGATTTTACTTTAGGCGCAGCGAGAATTCATCTCCTGCGAAAGGAAGACGAAGGAGTAAGAAGCCGTTTACCAGCTGGCCTGGAAAACATTGATTTCTTTAATTAGCACCGTTACACACAAAACGTATCTTTGATTAATCAAACATAATCACAATATAAATTTATTAAAAGTTTCGCGAATTATTTATTGACCGTAGATTTTTTCGAAATACTTCATATTTCATAAAATTCAATGAAACTCGAGACGTTTTATCAAATATCTTAAAATGCAATACCAACCATAATTCAATTATAATTATATTCTTACGCTATCTCACATAATTTGCAAAAATTAAAAGAACGACAGATTTTTGGAAAAATTTCTAAATTTCTCAAAGTCTCAACTGTTTCATTGAATCTTATGTTGCATATTCTTTAAGTACATTATCTCGAGAATACTCTCACCGAATTTCATAACGATCGGAGCATTAAATCCGAACTTATAGCTATTTATAGCGCGCTACCTCGAGTAGCGCGCGCGGCTGCTTTAAACGCGATTATCTCAGAATCGTGTTTTTTTAAAGTATTTTTTATGTGATGCAACAAGCGAGACGAGACAAGAAAAAGTCGAAATCGAGCTTAACTTCTCGAGTATTATTCGAGAAGTTATCTCTTGTTTTCGAGTTTGAGAGGGATGTTTTTGTCTCGTCTCAATCTCATCACGAATCTCGCTTGTATTCCAATATCGATCGGTTCGAACTAGAACTTTGCAAACTGTCGTGATGAATCAATCCAAAAAAAGATAAAATTTTCAAAGCAAAATCAAAAATTTAAGGGAGGGGTAAGGGTTTCAGCGTAAAAAAAAACACTTTTTTGCGATTTTTTTTCTCAAATATGGCTTGAGCAATTTTATTCGAACCTTTTGTACATTATTGAGCATACTTTTGACAATGTTGTGTAATTTTTTCATGCAGAAATATTGGAGCATAAGCCCGTAACAGAGCTTCCCCCGGAACGTCTTGGAAAAAAAACAATTTGCGGTGTTCACTATAACTCGGCCGGAAATTATCTGAAAATGAAAAACCATGAAAATTTAGTCAAATTATAATCAAATCTTCCCCCCAACGTTCTCTGATAATTTTTTTTTTCATTTAAAAATTTTTGGCGGCCATCTAAAGTGTGAACTGTTATTTTACACGAAAAATTCCGCCATTATGTGAGTGGGAAACACCCTTAATGTAAAAAAAAAAAATTTTACTAAACGTTGGGGGGAGGTATTTTGTATGTAGAAAATGTGTACAAAGTTTGAAATGAATCGGTCAAGTAGTTTTTAAATGGCAGTGAACACGGACTTTGAAAAAGCAGTTTTGAGAAAAACGCGTCTAAAGTGCACTGCTAGCCCGACCGCCCGGAGCTGTTAGAGGTATAGCGTTAAGGGGGGGGTGTAGGGTTTTAAAGGCGAAAAAAAAAGCATATTTTTATGATTTTTTTGCGGCGACATGAGTAATATAATTTTATTAAATAGAATTACATATTATTGTACAACTATTGAAGTATCTCAGAAAAAATGTTGAATGAAAAATATTGATAAATAAGCCGGTGACGTTGAATCTCCAGAGGCGCCTTGAAAAAAAGTGGTTTTGCGGTGAACATTATAACTCGTTACCGGATCATCCGAAACAAAAAAATTGATATGCATTTTAAAGGTGATGTATTTCTCGAGGTAATCAGGAAGAGTTTTTTTTTTTTTTTTTCTTTCTATTTTTTGCAGCACTTGGAAGTGATAAACGCAATTTTAGCTCAAAAAATCGCGCTTAATTTGTTATAAAAAAATTGAAAAAATTGAAAAAAAAACTCCTCCTGTTTACCTGTTGATTTATGTGAAGAAGTAATGTTTAAATTTTCAAAAGGATCGGTTTAGTAGATTTTGAGTTCTAATGTTTACAAACTTCAAAAATGATGTTTTCGGGAAAATCGATTTAAAGTTTTAACGTATCACGTATCACGTATCACGGCCGGTCGTTTGAAACGCTGTAACTCCGTTAGTTTTACTCCGATTGACTTAAAATTTATACACAATATTCTCGACATATTGTTCGTTCAGAAAGAAAAAAAAAAAAAAATGCAAAAAAAATAATTTTAAAACCCTACCCCCCCCCTTAAAGGCCAGGAGATTAATAAGACAATAACTTCAAGAATATTGCTTAGATCGGTTTAAAATTTTAAGGACATATTCTTGAAATGTTAAACAATAAGATAAGACAAAAAAAAAATTCAATTTTTCGAAAGTGAAAACCCTTACCCCGCTCTTAACAACTTGAAAAAAATTAAGCTTTTCATTAAAACCGTCGCCATTATTTTGTTTAATTTAAATTTCGACAAATTCCTCGTTCAGCGACTAGACAATACAATATACTAACGAAATTTTTTTGAAATTCCAATTTCTAATGAACCGTTCTCGAGTTATGTCCACCGCAAGTGATGTCCGAAGAAAATGCTCTTCTGTAATACCGCTGTTTCGCTATTTTCAAATATTTTACTATGAAAAAAAATTTAACAACTACCCGAAAACATGCACTAATCGATGTTGTTAACGGTTTTCAAATGAATATTTATTATACTGTCGAAAAGAAAATCGAGAGAATGTCGTCATATCGCTCGTTACAACTGTATATAATCCCTCAACTAGTACAAGATGCTGTCGTTACTTCAACATATTTTAAATATCACTTTCGAACGTTTCAGACATTTGAATAAATCCCGCGAATTCACCGCCGCCAATCAATGCCGTGATTCGTTGGATTGACGTCATACGACGAGCCAATCAACGTCGTTTGTATTCCAATGTACCGCCAAGTCGATAGGCGAGAATTTTATCGGCTAAGACGACACGCTAAATGCGTCAAGAGGGGGAAAAATTCGCGTACCTCGTTCATGGATCGAACAGTTTTGTTCGTCGTGGTCCGTCGTACCGTCTCTTGTGGCATTTAAATTATTGTCTTGAACGCCTTTTACGAAAAAAAACAAAACAATACAAAAAACGGTGAATCCGATAAACATGAAGATATGGACGTCCGATCATACTTTCAAGTAAGTGCAAAAGATTTGTACAATGAGAAACGAGCAATCTAACCTCAAAATTTTCATACAAATCCTTGCATGTCCAAAGGAATGTTATAACAAGCGATTTTCATATATTTTTCTATCATCGTTTTTTTTTAGCCATCCTTGGGAAACGGTGGCACAGGCTGCGCTGAGAAAATATCCAAATCCCATGAGCACGAATGTCCGTGGGACCGATGTGATTGATAGAAAAGTCGTCGACGGGGTACTTCACACTCACAGACTCGTCACCAGTGATTTTGGCTTTCCAAAATGGGCACAGGCTGTAAGTTTTATTGTTCCGCTTGTACAACTAATGAGATACGTTGCTTAACCGTAATTTTTCAGGTATTTCGAAATGTCAAAATGGACCTAACCTAAAAAAATTTGGAAAAAAAAAGAAACCCGTTATCGTCACGTTTGTTTCGTCGAAATTGGCTTTAATTATCATGGACTTGCGTATGATTGGTCGCTTTGATCGAACTTTTGTCGCGTGATGAACCAATCGCGGGCTTCCACTTTTTTCTGGCGTTGCAAAACGCCTCGACCTAATCTCGAAAATTTTGTTAACAGAAGGAAGAAAGAATGCACATTGATACTTTTGTTTTACAAAATTTTATTCGTAATACGTGATACACCGCTATATTTTCGTAACGAGACACTAATGAAAACATTGCAACGCTTGTTTGGGCCAAGATTACGTAATTCGAGATTAACTTCATTTGCACGGTTCTTTCGTTATTCCATTCTTTGTCAACGGTACAAAGGACGAAATACAATCGGTGCTCGTGGCTTTTGCGATTATTCAAAATTCTCAGATATGTATGTCAGGCTCTTGCAGAGTAAACGAGATCTTTGGTATCTTTGTGATAATGTCGATTATATATATATGTTGTGTGTGTAGATATACACAATGACGAAATTTCTTTATTTCGTTGGATGCGATTGTCGCGTCATTGACTGCCTTGAGGTCACGTTCAATGTCGGAACGATGAGAAACCTTCATTGCCAAGAATTTTTGCCAATAATAGAAAAAAAAAAAAGACAAGACGACTCGCCTTCAACGTTAAATATGTTTTTTTTTCTTTTCGGAAGTACATGGATCGGTTACTGACAATTAGCGGGGAAAAGGGTCAACAAGATGTTTCCACTTTCGGATCACTTTGTGATCAAGTTGTCGCGTTTACGCCGAAGATGGCGGTAATGCTGGTCGTCGGGGTAATGGTTACGCGATATATATGTATATATATATCTATAATTGAAGAAAATAACCTTAGAAGCTCGGCGGAAACTTCGCTGAACCGACAGAATCCATTGAATTTCTTCGACCGAATGACATTTTTTTAATTATCTAACAAAATTAATTGTAATTTCCGTAAGTAATTCATACGACCTTTATCCAGAGACTGGAGACGAAAATATTTTTAATTTCATTCAAAGTGTACAGCTTCAATTGCCATGGGATAACTGTAAAATGAAACTGAATGTAATGATTATTACACTGGGATCCTTTCGGAAGGATATTCAGTATCAGCAATTTACCCGTGGTTCAATGTTCAAAATTCTTAACATTACTGTCCGTTCTTACCACCCTCGACGTTCTTCAGTCGGTATGTTACCCTAATACGATGTGACGTACCGGCGGAACCCCACTCAACGGGTAACAAATTCTTCGAAATTTTCGTTGCTCCAGAAAAAATATAGGTAAAAAGGCGTTTGTTACCCATTGAGCGGGAGATTCCTTTCTTAAAAAAGACATGGCACTACGATTCTCAAAACTCTCGAAATGCGAGATAAATATATCGAATTTTGAAGCCAGTTTATCGTCAATCTGATTGGTTGTCGTAAAGCGCGCGTAATTCAAACACGATTTAGTTCACTATGAAACAACATCTATGGTATACAAAGTTTTAATAAGATCAAAGATTCAATAGATCATTGACTCTCGTCCAATGCAATTCTCAAAATTTAAAAACGTTATATAATAAAGAAATGCGAGATAAATACCAGGGGTGTTAGTTGAAATTTGCCGGTTTTTTCGATAAAGAAAACACTTAATTTTCAGAGGAATCTCAAAATTTTTTTATTCAAAGTATTGACCATTGGTTTCTACACATTTCGCCCATCTCTCAGGCAAATTATCGATACCATCCCAAAAAAACTTTTTCTCTTTTGAGGTAAACCATTCGACGAGCCATTTTTCGACTTCTTCAAAATTAGCGAAGCACTGCTCTGCAAGGGAGTGTTCCATCGATGCGAAAAGGTGATAGTCGGACGGGGCGAGGTCTGGAGAGTACGGCGGGTGTGATAATATTTCCCAATTAAGTGTTTTTAATGTGTCTTTCACCAGTTTAGCGGTATGAGACGGCGCGTTGTCATGTTGCAAGATAACTTTGCCATGTCTTCGGGCCCATTCCGGCCGTTTTTCGATCAACGCATAATTCAAATTGATCATTTGTTGTCGGTAGCGATCCTTGTTCACCGTTTCACCAGGTTTTAACAACTCGTAGTACACCACACCACACTGGTCCCACCAAACACAGAGCATTGTCTTACGGCCAAAGCGATTTGGCCTTGCAGTCGATGGGCCGGCTTCACCGGGTGAAAGCCATGATTTTTTTCGCTTCGGGTTCTCAAAATAAATCCACTTTTCGTCCCCCGTGACAATTCGATGCAGAAAAGATTTCCTTTCGAATCGTTGAAGCAGCATTTCACAAACGGTTTTTCGATTTTCCATTTGTCTATCGTTCAGCTGGTGTGGCAACCATTTTCCATACTTTTGGATCTTTCCCATGGCTTTTAAACGTTGGCAAATTGCTCCTCGAGTCACATTTAGTGTTTCTGCCAATTTTTGTTGCGATTGGGTTGGATCAACATCCAATAACGCCTGCAATTCCTCGTCTTCGAACTTTTTCGCTGCACCAGGACGTTCATTGTCTGTCAAATCGAAATCTCCACTTTTAAATTGACGAAACCATGTCTCACATGTTCAAATCACTGGAGCATGTTCACCATAAGTTTCTACCAGCAACCGGTGAGCTTCAGCTGCTTTTTTCTTTTGATGAAATAAGAATAGCAACGAATGCCGCAAATGCGATTTACTTGGAACGAAACTCGACATATTCACTGAGGTAAACAAATATGACGCTATTATTTTGGCGGAATGTGACTTGCGTATTTTTGTAGGTTAATGTCAATAGAAAAAAATGACACATGCCAAATCACAGAAATGTATACATATTGCTAGCGACATCTACTGGTAAAACCGGCAAACTTCAACTAACACCCCTGGTATATCGAATTATAAAGCCCGTTTATCGTTAATCTGATTGGTTGTCGTAAAGCGCGCGTAATTCAAACACGATTTCGTTCACCATGAAACAACATCTATAGTATACAAAGATTCAATAATATCAAAGATTCAATAGATTATTGACTCTCGCCCAATGCAATTCTCATAATTTAAAAACATTATAATAAATTATGTACTATTTAACGAAATGACAACCGATCGAGACGAAATAATTTTAGCGACTGCAGTATGGTGACAAAATCCGTTGTGCCGTTTGGCAAAAAGTATCTATAAGAATTTGCAGTTGATTCTTAATCTAAAGGACAAGTTCGAAATATGAAACATTGAAGCGCGAGCGAAGCGAGCGCGTTGTTGGTAGTTTTATTAAAGTTAATATTTGAGGAGCTACGTCCGTCTCAACTAAATGTACGTCTTGACATTTTCTAAACCGGTCAGCAGCTATGCTTCACAGACGAAATGTAATAATTTGCCGCATTCACATGGTGTATAATGACGTTACAAAGAAAATGCCACGTCATAGAGCGCGATTCATTCGGCACTTTGTTCTGAATCGCGGGCAGAATGGAAAAGATCAACTCTGATCTAGATCGGAACCGGCTCAACAGATCGCGTTTGGAACCAAGTGAAACATTTGTCATTTGACAGCTCAACTGATAGATTGTTAATCAAATTTACAAGTGGACTACACAGAAACATATCTAACATTGAAAATTACCGAAAATTAGGTGATACGACCCCTTTAATTGGGCGACTCACGACATCTGACGCATCCTGCAAAACGTTGTTCAGCCATTTGTCCCAAACTTTTACGCATTATCATTCCATCGTCGGAGGGGTTGGGCAGGGGGATGTCATCGCCCGTTGTCGTGGAAGAGACGTGGGTGGCTCGAAGTGCGTATAATATGCGAAGAATAGGAATTTTGATGCTGTTAAGCGCGGAGGAAATTACAAAACAGCATCAGTCGTATCAACTTTAATAATGAGCACGTTTCCCCCCCGACGTTAGGCGCTTTTGGCTGGTTTCCAGTTTTAAGAACATGAAATAACACGGAAATGGGTATGAGGAGGAGTGAGGGGTGGCGTTGGGGGGCGGAGATTCGGCGAATGTTGCGCCGAAAATCCAAGGCACCATCTAGAAAGTGCACTTGCACAGTATTTCCGTTTACTCGCCTCTTTTTCACATTTCATGTGTGCATATATACATGTACATTTGCGCTTTCGTTGGAACTCGAGGAAGCTCCGTCGTGGTTATCTCTGGAAAACGTTATACCATCCGCCCATTCATTTTGTTGCACCCTATTTTCCCATCCACAGTCAACGTCGCTTACTGCAGCTCTCTTGCCCTCCGGAATCCCTTGCCACTCTGGCTTTCTGCTTTTTTCCCCCGATGCATTCTCCCGAGAATATCCGTCTTTGACCCGCACCAAGATCTTTGCTTCTCTTCCCAAAAGCAATTCCTTTCGAACAGATCTTCCACACACGAGCTGGCTTCGCATTTCATCTTACAACCCCGAAAGGTACGAGTTTTTATTTTTTTTATATTTCTAGTAGTTTCACTGCAGAATTGGAAAATCATCGAGGTAATTTGTTAAAGCTTTTTTTTTCCTAATCATTATTGACAGTCTTGTGATACAAGCGTTGTTTGTATTTTGAGGTTGTTAATAGCTAACAATCGCTGCAATCGACAGTCCATCCTACACACATCCGTACAGTTAATATGGAGATTGCTCAGCTGACGACGGAACGACCTATGCCACATAGCGGTTAACCAGCCAGGGTAACGGGCGATGGAAAAATCCTTTGACTTTCGGTCGCGAAATAGTTTAGTGAGTGATTTGGTTACGCCGAGACGCGTCCAACCTCGCCCCTGGAGCGTGCTCCTGGTGTGACATCCTGACAGGTCTTAGTGCACTCTAGGGGAACCTTGGGAGGGCCTGATCCCTCTATACCACCCGGCTACAAGCCCAGCTTTGTTTTTAGCACGATGATGCAGGGTACTTTGGGAGAGGTTTTAGTTTATGCACCCGTGCTCTCTATTCCACCTACATAGTGTCTAACAGATTGTGACCATAAAATTCCATGATATTTCCAAGTTTTCCAGGTGAAAATCACAAAATTTTCATCATATTTTTTCGGTGAATTTTATCAAACAAGCAGCTTGAAATAACAAAACGACAAACTAATAAATCTTCTATATAAATAAAAATCAATTGCCCCCATGTATGACGGATCATCACTTGAGAACTGCTCGACCGATTTGGCTGATTTTTTTTTGTTGTGTTCGTAATATTCAGAACAAGGTTTGTATGAAAGAAATTTTTTGGAAAATCCACCTCAAAAGTCGGAAATTTGAAAAATATGAAAATATGAAAAATATGGAAATAATATATGAAAATCTCAATAAAAAAAAATGTGACGTTCAGTTTGAAAGTTCTGCTGTCACATGTTTCATAACGAAAAATAATGTGACGTTCAGTTTGAAAGTTCTGTTTTCATAACAACAACATATTCCGCATTGAATATTGATATTTTGCGAAAAAGAATTTAATTGAAAGCGATATGGCATTTCGTGGTTTATTTCTTTGAAAAAAATGCCACCAGTCGGATGGCCAATGCGGGAGCGATGATCCGTCATACATGCGGCAATTGATTTTTATTTATATAGATGAAATATTAAATAATAAACAAAATAAAAAATAAAAAAAGTTCAATATCTCGAGAAATATTAATCTAAGCAATTGGGTCGTTAGGACCTTTTTTATAGGAAATTAAATTTCCAACAAATTTTTCGTTCACAATTTTTTCGTAAACTTAATTGTTTCGGAGATAACAGCAAAAAAACGAGGATTTTGGGTAAAAATCAACTTCAGTGACTCGTACCAACTCATCGGTACAATTCACACTTTCGCCGCAAAAGGCACTTTTTAAGATTGTTTTATTCTGAGTAAATCGAAACCAAGAACAATATGATAGCATAAAATGCGGCTGAGTTATAGAAATTGGAAAAAAAAAATCGATTTACGTGTATTTTAGATGGAAAATCTTCTCACGCTTCAGGGAATTTTTTTTTCGACATATCCAACAAAATTTCGGGTGGGGACTGAAAAAAAAAAGTAGTCGAAAAAAAAAATCGCCCTAATCTATATAAATAAAAATGAATCCCTATTTCCCTTGATCACGCCATAACTTGAGAACGACTTTACCGATTTCATTCATCTTTTTTTTTTCAAGATTTCTAATACTGTGTAGAAGGTTCTTACGGGACGAAAAATTAAGAAAATTGCGCAGAAAATTGGAAAATTTCAGAAAACTTAACGACTATTTAACCTTCGCGTGTTTGACAGTTCCCGCGAAGCAAATGTGATTTAATAGATGCATCGGTCGGCATCGATCGATAAAAAAATTCATTTATTCATTTCTTAGTGCACAGTCCATTCGATC
This sequence comes from Oxytorus armatus, assembly GCA_958009045.1. Lineage (NCBI taxonomy): Eukaryota > Metazoa > Arthropoda > Insecta > Hymenoptera > Ichneumonidae > Oxytorus > Oxytorus armatus. The sequence goes on from OY253755.1 coordinate 14,842,394, forward strand.
TGAACGTTTATCCAGTTTTGAGTATGTTGAGTGAGTTTTTTGAGAAGTGTTTGTTCATCGCAATTAGTTCACCGCAATCACGGCTTATATTAAAAGTTTAATTTAGTATCGATTTTTGATAAGTTTTGATAGACTAACACGTGGTATACATGCTTATACAGAAACACTAAGGGAGTCAATTTTTCATTTTCAGTTACAATAAACACTATGTTTTTGAAATAATTTTGTTTTAAATTATTTATTCCAGTTCGTATTGAATATTCATAGCTCAGACAGGACAACGTCTGTCGGGTCAGCTAGTATATTATATATATGACACATCACATATATATTTAAAACAATTCAACAATGTTCCTTTTGAAATTATCTTTGATTAAATTGGACGGTAGTTTTGTTTACAAACAAACCAAACCAAACCAAACCAAACCATCATATTTTCTAACTGCGAAATCGTAAAAAAAAGAAAACCAACATTAGGGAGATTGCAAATATTTTATATCTGGGACTAGTTTTAAGAGAATTTCCTATTATCTGTACTTTTTCAAACCCCCTTTTGCCTCATCGACTTTGTTTGTTTGTGGACGAGATATATATCTATGTATCCTCTCGAGATTAAGCGAGAATTTACCTACTCAGTTTTACAGAGGCGAAATAATATTTTTCCCTCCACATTTTTTTCTTCTTTCTTTTTCAATTATCACTCTCATTCAACTTTGCCATTGTTCGCCATACGAGTGCTATATTTATGCACTTATATATGTGTAGAGCATACAAAAGTCGAGAGAGGGCATTGCTGGAAGAGTTTGATTTTCGATCGTGCGCCAAGGCGCGGGCCTTGGGGGGTTGCTCGTAGGAAGGAAAAAGAAAAGTGCGTTAACAGTTCGAGAGTCTGAGGGAACCGAATCCGTTCTTGCCCGGGCTTTAATTACGAACAAGTGGTGCAGAGATCAAGAGGCAGAGGGAGAGTGTATCAGTCTCTTTCTCGCTCCGTTTTGGGAGCAGATCCGTTCGTCAATATAATGAGAATATACATAATTGATCGGTGTGAAAACAATAATTCAAGAGTGCTTAGTGTTCTCGGTTTGATACATATATATATAAACACTCTGACGTGTTTCGTGCCTCTCTTCTGCCCCGCTTGCCACGAGCAATTAGCGTCTTTCTAATTGCCTAATTATTCATGGTAATTCATTATTAATAACGGAGCCATAGCGCCATTCAACAGTGGCGCCAGCAGGACTTCCTGTTTGGTGGCCTCACCCCTCGAATCTCGTATAAACCGAAAATTTCATCCAACTCCAACAACAGGCCCCTCTCGCCGTCCTCATTGACGTTCAAAGCTGGTTTATCGTACACATATATATGTGTATATACGTATAGTTATGTGTAGATGTACACATCATAGTTTCCACCGGCAGTTCAACCGTATATATCGCTTTTCAATTATTTACGACCGGTAATCCGTCCTAATTATCCTCTGACGAATTAATGAACTTTGTATAGAGCTGTGTGCTGATGAGGAGGCTTAATAATCCAAATTCTCACGATGCAACGTATTTCCACGACGTATCTTATAGATTACAATATTATTTTCTCGTATGCGTTTGAGAATTAGACTGGAGGCTTTGGTGTAACGTATGCGGAGATATAATAGTTATAAAAACAGATGAATTTCGTCAGGAAATTGAGGAGATCATTAAAGAAGATTGTTAATCAAAGGGATTCGTAATGATTTAACAGAAACCAAAATATCTACGGGAAAGGCACGACATTTGTCACGTCAAAGTATCTATTGACATAATAAATAAGATTGAGTATCGAATATTCATTTTATTTATTTATTTTTTATTGTTTTGTGTTCCAACGTATACCCTTGCGGGTTTTTACGTATGACCCTTACCAATTTCCCTCCTATCACTCCCTACCCGCGCTATGCACGAGGAAACTGCGGAAAATTCGTGCCGATACAAACGGCTTTTATTTTTTTACTGATTTTCAATTGTCTTACCATTTGTGATGCCGCCGAGACGAGACTTTTCTCGTCTCGGCGGCACCACTCACGAGACGAGATTCTCGCCGAGATTTTCGAGAACTCGTCGAGACTTTCGAGACTCTTGAAAAAAAAAAGGGAAATTAATTTCAACACTATTCCATTGCTCGTTAGTGTTTTTTTCATTCTTTTATTGAACCGAAACGAGAATCTGGTCGAGACTTTCGAAATTAACCAAAAAAAAAAAAATGAATTCGTTATTTTACTTTTATCGCGATCACCTGGTTCCATCGCTTATTATTCGTTTTTTTATTCCCTCACCCCCGGAACGGAGTTTCGTTCACTCACACCGTCACATACACTCTTACGCATACAGTCACTCACCCAGTCACACACAGGCAGTCACACATGCTTACACGTATACAGCCACACGCACACAGTCGCTCACACAGTCGCACATACAGTCACACGCACACAGTCACCCGCACACAGTCACTCGCACACAGTTACTCACACAGTCACCCGCACAAAGTTACTCACACAGTCACCCGCACACAGTTACTCACACAGGCACACGCACACAGTTACTCACACAGGCACACGCACACATTTACTCACACAGTCACCGCACACAGTTACTCACGCAGTCGCCCGCACACAGTTACTCACACAGTCACCCGCACACAGTTACTCACAGTCACCCGCACACAGTGACACGCACACAGTTACTCACACATACTTACACGCACACAGGCACTCACACAGTCCCATACTCAAATGCACACAGTTACCCACACACAGCCACGCGCACACAGTGGAACACACAGTAACACGCACACAGTCATACGCACAGTCACACGCATTCAGCCATGCTTACAGTCACATGCACACAGTTACATGCACCCAGTCACACACACACACACACACACACACACACACACACACACACGCGCGGATTCGAATGTCATGACGAGACGAGAATTGGTCGAGACGAGACGAGATTACGACGTCACCACGAGACGAGACCGAGATCGAGTCTCGTCTCGTCTCGCCTCAACCAAGTCTCGTCTCGTCTCGTCTCGCGGCATCACTACTTACCATCAGAAACTCAGAAAAACTGCCTCGAGCTCAGTAGGCGGCATGCGAGCCAGTGTACGGCTAAACGGTCATCCATCTCGGTATTGGACCGCGGTACCTACCGCTTAACATGGGAGATCGCCGAAGCTGACCACTGACCACGCGGTCACTGCTGTCGGTCATTTTATTATTAATTATTTATTTCGTTACTTTACATTCCCAGCAATATTCGCGAAAGTGAATCCGCCCCCATTGAGTTCCTGAAAATAAAATGTGGTTTGTGTTTTTACCGTGGTTAACAGTAGGGGTTAGCGGTAGGGATTAATGGTCGGGCTAATGGTGAGGGTTAATGGTGAGTGTGAATGGCAGGGGTGGATTTTGGTGGTTAATGGAAGGGTTTAATGGTGGGTGCTAATGGAAACGGCTAATGGTGGGGGTTAATGCTGGTAGTTGATGGTAGCGTTCGGGTTGGATGGGAATCGAAATAGCGAAACATCAAAAAGTCGAACGGTCGAAATAGCAAAAATTTAAAAAATCGTACGGTCGTAATGGCGAAAGACTAAAAAGTCGAATACCAAGGGGCGCATTCGAACGATCCATTGCTACGCGTCCATTAGTATTCAAATTTTTGATCTTTCGCCATTTCGACCCGCACCCTCTCGGGTTAGTTTGGCTTAATAATGATGGAATTGATGACCAAACAATTACGCGGCATTTTTTTTTACATAATTTATCATTCCACTTCAATCAAATTGATGCTGTATCATATTTTTTTTTCTATTCAAAACATTATTTTTAGAGATTGCTCTTTTCAGAAATTGGCATGACCATAATAGTACTGGTAAATAATAAATAATATCTCGGCCTTTTTTTTACATCATTTTTTTGTCGTTTATTTACGGAAAAAGGAATTATCAGCTAACCTTCAAAATAGTCCCCATTACTTCCTACACATTTTCGCCGTCTCTCAGACAGATATTTCGATTCACGCTTCGGAGAAAAAAAAATAGTTTTGAGTCGATAAACGTCATGACACTTGTATCGAACTTCTGAAAAGATTTTTAGTTGCGAATCAGCCAAGTGATGATGTAGGGATCGGAAGAGATGGGGATCCGAACGGGTCTCGAGAATACGCCGCACGAGGGAGAATTTCCCAGCGCAAATTGGCAATGACATTTCGGGTTGTTTCCAGTGCGTTTCGCCGTCCATTATCGTGCAATAATTGAATGAGGAAAAAGCCCGATTCTACGATTAATAACAAGTTTTTTTTCTAATTGGACAACGTAATACTTTCATGCCGAAAAAAAATTTACGTCTTACGATATTCTTCGGTTACCGATTCGATTCAATTGATTTTCTCTCCATTATCGTCCGATTGATTAATATAATTTTCAGAAACTAAACGATAGCAATTATCCTTACATACTATTTTTCGTGCAACCAATTTGACAAATGCATTCATATTATACAATTATAAATTATTGTAGTACGAAAAAATTAAAAGTCAATTTCATAAAAATTGTCCAATTTTCGTTCAATTGCAGATTATTGGTAATGACAAGGAGTGTTACGCGAGCGAACGTAGCGAGGTCGATCCCTCTAACCGACAAATGATCCTTAGAACGAGAAATGTAAGTAGTATTTGTTATTACTAAAGTGAATAATTGAATCGTTGCCTGATGAGCATGAGGCCATTAAAGAGGTTTTGGTCGTTCTTAAAAAAGTGCCAACGTTATGGAATTTTTACAGTATATTTGTTAACATATATATTGCGTGTACTTGAAAAGTTTCGTCAAGATTGATTACCTAATATCCATGATAAAAAATCGTAATGATGTCCTCGAAATACGTAAAGTCGTATGGTATGCACAGTTGCGACGAGAGGAACTCTTCGATCTCTCGTAGTACAAAAAGCGACGGTTGGTTAAAAACTTCATGATAGTTTCTATTGAACTATTGGGTGTACAAATTAGATCGGACCGTTAAAAAAAAAATGGCCCTGGCTGTTATGAATGTTTCATAGTGACAGCTGATTTCGGTGGTTTCAGAGATGTTAGACATCTGTCAATAATATTCAGTTTATATCGCTTTGAGATTCATACAAAATGTCAAATTTTGTGTTAACTAAGCAGCATTTGCCGGAGATTTTAGTTTTCTGCTTTAAGGGAGGGGTAAGGGTTTCAGCGTAAAAAAAACACTTTTTGTGCGATTTTTTTTCTCAAATATGGATTGAGCAATTTTATTCGAACCTTTTGTACATTATTGAGCATACTTTTGATAATGTTGTGTAATTTTTTCATGCAGAAATATTGAAGCGTAAGCCCGTAACAGAGCTTCCCCCAGAACGTCTTGGAAAAAAAACAATTTGCGGTGTTCACTATAACTCGGCCGGAAATTATCTAAAAATGAAAAACCATGAAAATTTAGTCAAATTATAATCAAATTTTCCCCCCAACGTTCTCTGATAATTTTTTTTTTCATTTAAAAATTTTTGGCGGCCATCTAAAGTGTGAACTGTTATTTTCCACGAAAAATTCCGCCATTTTGTGGGTGGGAAACACCCTTAATATAATAAAAAAAAATTTAACTAAACGTTGGGGGGAGGTATTTTATATGTAGAAAATGTGTACAAAGTTTGAAATGAATCGGTCAAGTAGTTTTTAAATGGCAGTGAACACGGACTTTGAAAAAGTAGTTTTGAGAAAAACGCGTCTAAAGTTTATGAAGTAAAAATGTGAAGAAAATTTGTTTTTTTTTCCAACTTACACAGAATAATCGATTCCAGCTCGTTTCTTCTTTTAAAATATTGTAGTGTATAGTATACGGTTTAAAATTTTAAGGACATATTCTTGAAATGTTAAACAATAAGATAAGACAAAAAAAAAATTTCGATTTTTCGAAAGTGAAAACCCTTACCCCGCCCTTAAGGGAGGAAATAGGGTTAGGACAGCGTTTTCTCAATGATTTTCATGAATTTTTTTATAGTATAAAAAATGGATATGATTTATTGAAACTTTGAGAATATTTTATACATATATTTAAGTGTATACTATAAAATTTTTGAAGAATTTCTTTGAAAAACACCGACGATATTAGCGACCCCATATTGCAAGTCACAATCAGACTCAGCATTTTGCGTATATTCTGGATGCCGCAATTTTCATCTGAAATCAAACGAGGTTGGAATTTACTTTTATTATATGTCTCTCTTCTATATGAACCTCAATGCTATCAAGAAAATAGAAAATTGAATTTTTCACAGGGGTCAAAACAAAAAAGCATGATTTTTTGCCATTTTTTACAACTTCATTTGCAAAAAAAAAAATTATTTCAAATAATGATAATATTCCGATTTTCGGTTCATATAGAGCGCGATCCTATGAAGAAAGTAACTGCCAATTTTCAAAACGTTTGGTTGAAAACTTTTCAAACTAGCGTGTACGCAAGTTAAAAAAAAGTCGTTTTCAGAAAAACGCGTTTGAAAAAATAGTACTAAGAAAAACAAAGTCAAGGCAGTCATAAATTTTTTCGGTGTTTTTCAAGAAAATTCTTCCAAAATTTTATAGTATATACTTAAATATATGTATAAAATATTCTCAAAGTTTCAATAAATTATATTCATTTTTTATACTATAAAAAAATTCATGAAAATCATTGAGAAAACGCTGTCCTAACCCGATTTCCCCCCCTTAATGGCTTATAACAATAGAACAAGTCGGAATTTTCATTTAAAATTTTGGGAACATATTTTTCAATAGTTTTACTAACAATTTATGGAATAAAAAAAAATCGATTGTTTGAACCGTCTAACCCTATTTCCCCCCTTAATTGGAAGAAAACGATCGACAGTGCTCCAACTGATAAATCATGTAGGGAATGGTTTCGACGTTTCAAGAATGACCGAACTAATTTATACTCCTCATGTAATGACCTTACATGACCTTACATGACCCTACATGACCTTACAGAATGAAAAATCCCAATTTTATTTCTGTCATTATTTTTTTTACCGATCATACTTTTATATCGTGTGTTACAATCCTCAAATTGTAGTACACGTTAAAAAATGTTGAGTTTTGGCTCACGATCGTGCTGGCGCGTAATAAATATTATGTGCACGAGTACAATTGCGAATCTTTCCGATCCTATTTTCATCACCTCACAATGTCTCGTGATTCGTTTTTGGCAACGTGAAATCATACATCGTATTTTTTTTTTTACAAATCTATACACATCCTGACTTGCATAATTACTTTTTTTGTCACTCTCTACGACACAATGATATATCGTGCACGTGTATATAGCTGACATCACAAATAGATCACAAACGACACACTCGATATTAAAATTTTTCTTTTGTTCCCTGACTTTTTTTCATTCATCAAACTCTTGAGTGTCATTGAGCAAATGTCAATCATAACCAAAGCCAAAACCAATCCCTTCAGACCCTGAGGTCCTCTTCCATCGCGAGGTCTTTCGTTGTGGTTCAAGGTTTTTATCGGTTTGCTAATTTTTCGTACACATTCAGCAAAATTTGCCATTGGCAGTCAATGGCAAAGGCTGATTACCATACACTTCCAATCCGAATTGTATGGCAAACTCAAGGGAACATTTTTAATGGCAGCAAGTTGAAAGGTAAATTTACCATTCGTTTACAGAAATACCATTGAATTTCCATTGCTCCAGACGCAATGGCAATCGAAGCAATGGAAATTGCTTCAATTCAAATATCTGCGTCTGAAGCAATGGAAATTCAATGGTATTTCTTAACGGAGAACACCACTGTGACCCCCTGTTTTTTTTCACATCTTTCAAGAATTTTTTTTTGTGGGAAAAAAAAGAGATATTCGAACAATTTTTTTGGGTTTTGTTCCTCGTTTATTAATATATCAAAAAACATTTTTTTCACATTTTTCACACCGTATGGTGGCGCTGGGGAAGGTCTCACGTCAGGTGTTGTCATCTCCGCAGTGGTTCGCGGCACGCAGCAGAACTCTCTTCAACGTCGATCTGAAAAAAAATACCGAGTGTTTTCGTTAATAATATGATATTTTGAAGAGAAGTACACAGGGATTTGGAAAAATATTGTTTTAAAAAAAATAGGCACCCCTTTGAAATTAACTTTAATTTCAAAGGGGTGCCTATTTTTTTTAAAACAATATTTTGAAGAGAGTTCTGCTGCGTGCCGCGGAAATGACAGCACCTGACGCGAGAGCTTCCCCAGCGCCACCATGCGGCGTGAAAAATGTGAAAAAAATGTTTTTTGATACATTAATAAACAAGGAACAAAACGCAAAAAATTTTTTCGAATATCTCTTTTTTTTCCCACAAAAAAAAATTCTTGAAAAATGTGAAAAAAAACAGGGGTCACAGTGGTGTTCTCCCTTAATGACAATGGATGGCAAATTTTTCTAAAGGATGAATATCGGCGAGACGATGAAGGATTAAAATAATTATTTGACATTCAAAAATCCTGACGTTTGAAAACACATTTTTCATCCGAACTTCCAAGCCTTCGATGTTTTCCATATTTTTTTTGTAAATATGTTCCCCTCAATTTTCATGTGCAATTGGTCCCGTCAATGTATTCATATAAAATCATCGAGGCATATGGTGAGTGGCTTAGGTAAGTGGGTTATTAATGGTGTGAAAATGAGAAATGAAAATTTGCGAATGCAATTCAACGGGATCTTTTTTCGTAACGTCATCTCTCTGGAAAATTGCCTCGACATCTTTCCACGATTTTTCATCCCTCTTGTAAAATTATCGACACGTTTTTTTTTTTTCATCCCGTTAAAACGAGACTATTATGTGCGTTGAAAAAAAAAAAAAAAAAAAAAACTGAATTTACAAATTACGTCCCTCCGTCGAAGCACAATGGGAGCGCGGTCTATCGCGTATAATCATGATAGTAAAAAAATTATTCATCGTCCAGTATACAAAACCATCGTGAAGTACCACGAATGATCTATGTAAATCCCAATTTTATCTCTCTTCCGGATCGCGTGTGAAAAATATCGGAGCAATTTCACATTTTTCTATACAGCGCGACGTGTAAAAATTCTCGGAAAACGTATAGACCACCATATACGGCTGACAACACGGATACCTTCTTATTCAACGTTGCATCGACGAGAAATGATCCACCGTGCTTTTTTTTTTACACATCCTTGTAAAGTACGAGAGCGGTCCATCAACCGTTCGTACACAGCTAGAGCTTCGAAAGTATTTTTCGCTCGAGCATTGTCAAAGATCGAGGGAGCTTTCACGCTAACATCCCCTATCGTGTAGCCATAGAGCGTCCTCTGGCGGACAACCCGTGCATTTGTGTGCGCAAATGCATACACAGGATGTCCCAAAAGTAGCGAGTCAGAGTGATATTTGGGTTAGATTCACTTCGAACCTATCAGAATAAACAAATATGACCTCGGTAAAGGTCTAATGGTTTTCGAGAAAAATCGTCTTTTTTGATTTTCCGGAAAATCGCTGCCCAGTATTTGTTATTCCGGCACCATTGCCGTGAATCACTTTGGGTTTATTTGTATTTTATTCCTAAAATTTTCTCGATTTTTCTCAAAAAACCATTAGAGTTTTAGTGAGGTCATATTTGTTTATTCCGATAGGTCCTAGAGCGAATATAACCCCCACGTCACTCTGACGTGCTACTTTTGGAACACCATGTATATTACTACATAGGCTAATGTATTTACTTACTATGTATTTACTAAATATACAGTCAAGTATAACTGTACACGTTGAAAAGCGAGGTAAAACGATGCCGAAGGTGCTTCGATAGTAAAGGAAGAAAAAAAAAAACGACTCTTTTCGATACGGGAGTATCCTTCACTTTTCCTGTCCTTCGTCCTTTCTCATCTTCCGCTACATGCGAGAAACCAGGACTGTGCACGGTAGGGAGGGTGCGGCGTGAGAAGGAAAAGAGAGAAAGAGAAAGAGCGATAGGTGGTGAGAGGGATATTGGAAATATGATAGGTTATTGATGCGCGCATTATCGCCGTGGGCAAAAGTGTTGTACGGAATAGTTGAAGGGGACGGGGAAGGAATTGCCCGTTGAAGTTAGGAATGGATGGTGTAATGGGGGAAAAAACGAACAGGATGCCCGAGAGTATCGAATATTATCAAAGGATTCATCGTGGACCAATCAGAATTTAACATGGATGGTATAGTTTTGGCGATCCGAAATCCTGAACGATATTCAAAGGATGATATTACACACCTCGGTGTTGCGGATTACTCACGAACCTCACATTAAACACTCTTGTTACGGCATCGTCTGTTATAGACTTCGGTTAGCCCCCTCAGTTAGCACCCTGTGTTATAATCTACTGCATGGTCTTTGTCTACTCGATTTCTTCTTCTTGTTAAATGGTGTCCCACGAGAAGTTGCTGAAACTAATCGGCAATTATTTTCAAATGCATGAGGGTATGAAGATGTCTCAAATTGTTTTTCAAAAAGTTTGCGAACAAAATTACGACTATATAAGTTTATGAAGAATACCTCATATAATATGTATGATGTTCAGATATATATATTAGGGCGATTTTTTTTTTCGACTATTTTTTTTTTCTCAGTCCTCACCTGAAATTTTGTTGGATATGTCGAAAAACAAATTCCCTGAAAGTTACAGCCCTTAATATTAATTCTAAGTAATTCTTCCCTTAGCGTGAAAAGATTTTCTATCTAAAATACACGTAAATCGAATTTTTTTTTTTCCAAATTCTATAACTCAGCCGCATTTTATGCTATCATATTGTTCTTGGTTTCGATTTACTCAGAATAAAACAATCTAGAAAAGTGCCTATTGCGGCGAAAGTGTAAATCGTACTGGTGAGTTAGCACGGGTCACTGAAGTTGATTTTTACCCAAAATTCTCGTTTTTTCGCTGTTATCTCCGAAACAATTAACTTTACGAAAAAAATGTAAATGACAAATTTGTTGGAAATTTAATTTCCTACAAAAAAGGTCCTATCGACCCAATTGCTTAGATTAATATTTCTTGAGATATTGAACTTTAACTTATGAGTAGTATAAAATTTTTACGGTTTATTCTCGAAAAAATGAAATAAAAATTTTATACTACTTATAAGTTAAAGTTCGATATCTCAAGAAATATTAATCTAAGCAATTGGTTCGTCAGAACCTTTTTTGTAGGAAATTAAATTTCCAACAAATTTTTCATTTACATTTTTTTTGTAAATTTAATTGTTTCGGAGATAACAGCAAAAACACGAGAATTTTGGGTAAAAATCAACTTCAGTGACCCGTACCAACTCACCAGTACAATTTACACTTTCGCCGCAATAGGCACTTTTCTAGATTGTTTTATTCTGAGTAAATCGAAACCAAGAACGATATGATAGCATAAAATGCGGCTGAGTTATAGAATTTTGAAAACAAAAAAAATTCGATTTACGTGCATTTTAGATGAAAAATCTTTTCACGCTAAGGGAAAGTCCTTAGAATTAATATTGAGGGCTGTAACTTTCAGGGAATTTGTTTTTCGACATATCCAACAAAATTTCAGGTGGGGACTGAGAAAAAAAAATAGTCGAAAAAAAAATCGCCCTAATATATATATCTGAGTTTGATGCATACATTATTTTATAAAACAAAAAGAAAGAAACACCATACGTATTGACTAGAGTTTGAACTTTTCCGGGTATCCGGATACCCGAGTAATTCGGGTTTCACGGATCCGACGCTTCAAATCCGTATATCTCGATAACTCGATGATATCCGGGTAATAACGAATTCGGGTATACGAATAGTTTCGGGGTATCCGGGTAACCGGGTACTCGGATAATAACGGATAATATCGGGCAATTACCGCCGATAATTGATGCCGAAAATGCTGAAAATAATTGTTTAATTTATACAATTTGTGAGGCATGCGTAGATGTTGCCAAGAACAATGTTTGCGAAGTACATTTATAAGACGAATAATAAATCATTACCGGAAGATTGAGAAACCGGGATTATATCGGTGTTCATGTCCGATCATTTAGTTGACCGTTTTTTATTTTTACCGACTGATATCAATATTAAACAAATTAGATTATCATTATAACGAAGATTCTTGGAAAGAATCTCGCAGGCGTATTTACTATTATTATCAAACTATTTCTTTACTGTAATTCACATCCGACGAAAACTACAATTTCAACAAAACATTCTTGTGTAGATTAAAAAAGTAATGACATAATTTTCTATACAATGTTAGGGAAACACATGATCATTTCATAAGAACTTAATCAACATTCACCTGCACTATTTGCATCTTTAATATTATTTTTTCATCATGATTTATTATTATTTAATAAATATCCTTAGTTTCTGAAATGTATATTTGCTTTATGGGCGTGTGTGCAGTTTTTATGAACTTTAGAGTTGGAGAGAAAATATAGAATATGAAGAAGGAGATCTCGGCTATTCTTAATATGCGCAGGCAAGCAATTGTGATCGTAACAGCAGATTCTAAAAAATTGTGGGAGTCACATTTAAAATGTTTTCCCGAGTAAATACACAATTATTATAAATTGGAAAACCGTGACGTCCGATTCGTCAACACTAAGTTTTCATTTTTACCGCAGTTTTGCACAATTTCTTTGACCAGAGCAAATTTGATACAAGTTATTTTCCAATTTTTTTCAATGGTAACTATTAACGCCCTATATTTCGGCTTATTTGATGACCAGACTAATACAATATCATTATTATTTTTACGCCGGCGATCTTATTTGAGCCTGTACGCAAAAAATCGGGTAATTACCGGACATTATTCGTTATTACCCGGTTACCCGGATCCGTGATTATTCGGATATCCGGATACCCGGATACTCGGGTACTCGAATACCCGGATACTGGGATAATCGGGTATTCGAATCTGAAGTGTTGGATCCGATTTCCCGGATACCCGGATACTTTCGGGTATCCGGTTAGCCCGGATAAAAGTAACAACCCTAGTATTGACCGTTTAAAATGAAACTTAAAGGTAAATATTACCATTTAGCTTCTATGGTAAAAAAACTGCCATTGGAGTTTGCCACTGACTTTCCATTGAGCTTGTAGCCATTAAAAAATTTACCTTGACTTTGCCGTGCAATTCGCATTGGAAGTGCATGGTAATCAGCCTTTGCCATTGACTGACAATGGCAAATTTTGCTAAGTGTAGGTCATCGTTCTTTATCCCTATCTTTGTCCATGCGAGACTCTCCCCTTTTCTCTCTCACTCGATCTCGCTCGCTCTCTGTCTCTCTTTGTATCCCTACCTCTCTATCTCTGGCGTGGCTTAATCTAAAATTGAACGATTCCCCAGAGAGTGTGGCGATGGAAGGTGGCTCATCGGAGGTCGACGGTAGAGGGCATTTGTGTTTACCCATTGTATCCATTACGTACGGACGTATTATCCTGCAACGTATTCGCTTATGTACTCCTATGTTATGTCCTATCTCCATCCTCTACCTTCCCATGTATTCCATTTACGTACCTACACACACACACCCACCCACATACACACACACATGTGTATATGCACATGTATCCAAAGTTAAACCTGGGTTTGGGTGAGCCAGTCTTTCCCTATCCCGGATCCGGTGAATCCCCGGGGGGGAAATATCTTTTAGCAATTTACCCGTGGCCCATACGCGTGCTCTTTAAATGTGTTGTACCATCTCTTTCATCCGGTTGCACCATACTCCAACATAGCTCGAGCGTACATAAACCTTTTCAAGTTACAAGCGTATAGTGCCGTGCATGCCGTTTTCACGCTCCCGCTAAAGTTTCACGGTGCAAGAGATGCGGAAATGTGAACCCTCGTACGACGGTAAACCCTGGCCAATGTCAAACTACAATCCACGATCGTTTGATGGCCACCATACCTCTAGCGTTACGATGAGTATATTGTAAAGGGGGTGGACAGTGAGAATTACGCCCGGCGGGAGTTTCGGTGCGAAACCCCTAAAAGCGTTCGCCGTCACGGACAATCGGCTCGTGTTGCCCGGGAAAGAGAGATTATGGCCCCGAATCACCGGTCGGCTCATTCGTCGGCAGAGGATTCCCGTGCATCACCACTATATTCGTCCCCTGTGGCTATTTTTGTTGTTTCTCTTTTTATTTGGAAAAAATACAAAATGCACGAATAAAGATTGACACGAAGACATTCGGTGAATGAAGTACAGAACAAATTTATCATAGTCTGTTCGTAATCGGACAGATTTGAATTTCACCGTTGAGGATATCCGAGCGAATAAAATTGAGGGTCGGAGTAAACCGAAACTGCGGATTATGTTATATTTCTAGGTAACTTGTCATCGAGTTACTGCGGTCGAGTAAGTACACTAGTTTTGAAAAAAAAAACAATAAAAAAAAAAATCAAAGTTTTTAACATTGAAAATTGCGTACAATCTTGAAGGCCTTTACCAATTCGCTTCAATTTCAATATCCGATATGGTTCTCCGTTAACCTATTTTTATAACTCGTGCCGTCATCGATAGTTGTAAACTTACGAGAGTTAAAGCAAACATACAATTTCCCATTAAAAAAAATGAACATTCAAAGAAATTCAAAATTTTATAAAATTCGAACTCCGTAACTGATTGTTGCCGAATTCCATTAAAAACATTCTCACTCACTGGCCTATATTTTTGTAGAAAGTTTTTTTCTCTACGACAATACCGACCACCCGATCCGACGAAAGAACGCCGTTCACCAATATTCTCCTAAATACCTCATTGGAAATTAACATTTAGTAACCTGACCTCTCTCGGTCAAATTTCAAACCACTCTCTTCCAGTCGGACCCCGATGATTAGTATGCGAATGTGTCACGTTTTAATCACAATTAAGGGAGGGGTAAGGGTTTCAGCGTAAAAAAAAACACTTTTTTTGCGATTTTTTTTCTCAAATATGGATTGAGCAATTTTATTCGAACCTTCTGTACATTATTGAGCATACTTTTGACAATGTTGTGTAATTTTTTCATGCAGAAATATTGAAGCATAAGCGCGTAACAGAGCTTCCCTCAGAACGTCTAGGAAAAAAAAACAATTTGCGGTGTTCACTATAACTCGGCCGGAAATTATGTGAAATTGAAAAACCATGAAAATTTAGTCAAATTATAATCAAATCTTCCCCCCAACGTTCTCTGACAATTTTTTTTTTCATTTAAAAATTTTTGGCGGCCATCTAAAGTGTGAACCGTTATTTTCCACGAAAAATTCCGCCATTTTGTGGGTGGGAAACACCCTTGATGTAAAAAAAAAAGATTTTACTGAACGTTGGGGGGAGATATTTCATATCTAGAAAATGTGTACAAAGTTTGAAATGAATCGGTCAAGTAGTTTTTAAATGGCAGTGAACACGGACTTTGAAAAAGTAGTTTTGAGAAAAACGCGTCTAAAGTTTATGAAGTAAAAAAATGAAGAAAACATTTTTTTTTTCCAACTTACACAGAATCATCGATTCCAGCTCGTTTCTTCTTTTAAAATATTGTAGTGGATGGTATACACTATATACTATATACACAATAGCAATGAATAAACTGTATACCTGTTCGACAGCTGCACTGCTAGCCCGACCGCCCGCAGCTGTTAGAGATATAGCGTTAAAGGCCAGGAGATTAATAAGACAATAACTTCAAGAATATTGCTTAGATCGGTTTAAAATTTTAAGGACATATTCTTGAAATGTTAAACAATAAGATAAGACAAAAAAAAATTCGATTTTTCGAAAGTGAAAACCCTTACCCCGCCCTTAAGGCACCAGACCACGGTACGAGGGTGTGTTTTTCATAATTTTTTTCGAGCAAACAATGAATGGTTTTTTTAAATTATTGGTACTAATATTCAATAGATACATATAGAAGACGCCACACAAATTTTTAAATTCGAATCATGCTCACGATTCGAGCATGCTTAATTTGTCATGCTCACGAGTTCTTCTAGCCTCAAAACAATATTTTTTTAATAGTCCATACTTTTTTACTGTATGGTTGAAAGTTTACTGTGAAATATATGTTATTCTTCATCTACTAAACTACTTTCGTGCCAAATTTCAAGAATTTTTATCTACTCCTTCGTACATTTTGGTGACTAAATATCCGGAAAGCGCTCATTTCGTACGGTATAGGTATACGTTCGTATGCAAATTTTTGAATTTTTGAAACAGTCTGAACTTTCGTATAAGTATTCTTCAGTACTTTTTTTTAGTTTTTCCCAAAAATTCATTAAATTTGATCTACTCTTCATTTGTGTTAGAACTACCTTAAGAATAGTTTGCGGTGTACGCCTCTTCCAAAAGGACACTTTGACGAAGTTGCTGCTTGGTGATTGACAGCGATTAAGCCATACTCAGTTCATCTGAAAAATACAAAACAAATATATTTATAAACTAGACATATAGGTCTATAGCATCACGTAGGGGAATTTCGATATCTAAAAAAAAAATGGCGGACCAGCAAACTCCATTTCCCATTTTCACAGAAAATTTCCATCGTTTATAAAAAAAAAAAAAAGAAGGGGGCGCGCTAATCTTAGGAAATTGGATTAATATTTTCTGAGATTAGCGCGTTCCAACAAACGTACAAACTCTCCAGCTTTATTATAGTAGTAAGATAGATATGGTAGTATAGTTGTTAGATAGTAAGATTAGGGCCATAGCATGGAGTTTCATGGCCTAGAGCCTTCCCGCATAAACGGACTATCTAATGCAAAAAGAATTTTTTAAATCGGATTAGTATTTCCTGAGATTAGCGCGTTCGAACAAACCAACAAACTCTCCAGCTTTATTATAGAAGTAAGATTGTATAGTATAAATTTACGACTGTTGAGGAGGGGTGAGATGCAGTTAGAATTTTCAAAAAATCGATTTCATTTTTTGCATTTTCTTGAAGTATGATGTTTCGAAAATATTCTCTGAAAATTTCAAGTTAATCCGATTAATAGTTTCCGAGATATCTCATAATTAGTGGAGGGGCCTCGGGTCCCCATGGCAGGGCTTCAATCAAAACAGTAACGAAAGCTTCAATCAGCTAGTTTGGAAAAATTTATAACTCAAAAACTATGAGCTTTAGCAAGATTTTATAGAGAATATAATAATATTAAAAAAAAAATTAATTCACCCCGAAAAACTATAATTTTTTGAAAAATTGTTTAAACAATTGGCTATAAACAATCGAATGCTCGACTTTTCGGCAAAAAATTGTGATATTCGAATTCAGTGGATCAAAGTACATTTAAAAAGTTTAGCTTCATCCATCCAGCTCAAAATTTTACGAAAATATACATCAAAAAAATTTTAAATGCGTTTTTCTCGAAACTATGTTTTTCAAGTCGGTGTCCACTATAATTCAACAACCACTCGATGGATTTTGATGAAATTTTGACTGCTTATTAATACTATTAAAACCTAGTCCTTGATCGTAGGTTTTTAATTTTTGTTGAAAATTACTTTTTTTTTTTTGACAATAAACGAGTTATTTTTTGGTCGAAAATCGAATTAAAAAAAAAAAGCTACGATTAAGGACTAGATTTATTATTAAACTAATGATTTTTATTTGGTTTTTTTTATATCAGATGATCCAGTAAAATTTTATGATGGTCACCGCGAAGTGCTACCTTGGAAAAGACGGTCCACAAAAGATAGCGATATTTTTATAAATAATTAATTTTTTTTTGGGTAATTTTGCCAAAGTCAAGTTGAAACATGATATTAAAACTCTGTGTAATCAGTTTTATGAAATGAACTTAATTAATATAAAAAAAAAAAATTATTGAAAAAACTTCTTTTTTCGCGCCCCTGACTGCATCTCACCCCTTAAGGGAATACTTCTTACGTTAATTGTCATTTGTAAAAAAAAAAAAATAGACGTAAATAATAACGATATAGAAAACAAGTTCTCGATATCTCCGTTGACCGATTATCAATGTCCGTTTTGTCTGCGAATTCCCGGACCGGTAGCGCGAGTAATCGCTTATAAACTTTGCTAATTCGTTCGTTCGATCGGCGAGCGGATGGTTTAGAGCGATCCGGAAGCCAAAAGGGCTCTTCCGGCAGGAATACGATGAGTTGGAGAGAGAGAGAGAGAGAGATAGAGAGAAAGATAGTAAGGGATCTACCCGGAACCACAACACTAAAGTATGCGTGTGTGTGTGTGTGCTTGTGTGCGTGTGAGAGAGCGAGAGAGATTTCAGCATTTCTGGCGTGCACATCCCAAGTTGGGATACCGCGAATGGGGTGGAACTATGTCGAGTAGGGATTAGCGAGTGCCTGAATGGGCATCCAGGGAGTGAGAGTAAGCGAAGGCGAGGGAGAGAAATCCGATTGGCGAGTGCACCACGCCGTGGTGCTCAACGGAGTGCACCACTGTTGGCAGGTACCCGGTGAAACATTCACCATTGTTTCCTATTCGCCTATCTACAAGGTATTCTCGTCATTGTATTGAAAACTCAAGTAGTATCGCCAATGTCCAATATGGCAGTCTCACAGGATCCAAACGTCACTTGACGGACCGTATATATTTTGTAATAACCGGGAAAAAAAACGGAAAGGGTCAGAGAATTCGGAAAAAAAGTACGGTACAGATTAAACCGGAATTCGAACCCAGCACCTCTCGAATGACGGTCGAGTGCTCTTCCCAACTGAGCTATATCCAGGCTACTACCAAAAACCTATTTCATATTGTTCATATGAAGAATTATTTTTGTTTTTAAAATACAGATATTCTGAAAGCTGCACTTCATCGGCTTGGGACAAAAATTCTATATTTGACGTCATACCGATGCTACGGGTATTAGGGACAGCTGTCCCGATAGTTGGATGTCAAATGATACATTTAGTTTTAGCTTTGTACTATAGTAGTCAAAAAATCATATAATAAAACTGACAAAGTTTCAAGTTACGATGAGTTTCGTCCTGACATCCTTCGATTCGGAATAGAGGGTTCGTGGTATCATACTGCCGGTGTCCGGCCTAAATCTCCCTGGACGAAATCTCTCCGGATAAAATCTCACTATGAGTAAAATCTCCCGGACGAAATTCCCCCGGGTAAAATCCCATTCGGACTAAATTTCACCGTACGAAATCTCCGTAGCATATAGAATTTCTTGAAGTGTCGTACACGGTGCGATATGCTTGATTAATTTTCGTTCGTACACGTGGATGTGTGCGCGAGCTCGTTCAACTGTGAAGTTTGTGTATTTGTTTTTCGATCGAAATATTATAAATGGTGAGATACACTTTGGAGAGTTTCATCGGTGTATGGTGATGTGTGCGCGATCTGTAACGAACGTTGCTCGATGTATGATTACTAATCAGTTCCATTTTCATTATGTTTAAAGGGTTAGGCCACTCTAGAGGCCGAAGAAATAGGCTTTTTTGGGAATTTTTATTTTTTTTCAGAAAAACTACAAAATAAATCGAGATTACAAAATAGGGTGTTTATCATACATATCAGTGACTGTATACAATATTTTTTTCGAAGCGATTAATTTCAAAATGGCGGCTGTGTCGCGTTTTTGCGGTAACGTTTCCGTTTTTGTTGGCCGGAAACATAACTCAGACAATTTTCAACCGGTTCACTTGAAATTTTTAATATATCTTTAAAAATACATTGTCTATGGAAGTCCGTAGGATTTTTTTCGACATATTGATTTTTGGCCAAATGGCGCACTTCTAAAGTGAAAAGTCGCAAAAACGCTTTACAGCCGCCATTTTGAAATTAATCGCTTCGAAAAAATTATTGTATACAGTCACTGATATGTATGATAAACACCCTATTTTGTGATCTCGATTTATTTTGTAGTTTTTCGGAAAAAAAAATCCCAAAAAAGCCTATTTTTTCGGCCTCTAGAGTGGCCTAACCCGTTAACAAGAAAGTATCGCGACGTCGATGCTCGGATTAAAGTCGTTGTTCAGGGTTTCGACGATAGTATTATTCTAGAGTATCTTCGTAGAGTGGCGCATGATTTTTCATTTCCGCAAATTGCGTTTCGTTAGCACAAAAGTCGACATATTTGGAATTAAAAAAACTATGGTCTTTACACTTTGACTAACTTATGGTATGGTCTTTACACTTTAACTAAAGCCTACTGTTGACGCTCTAATATAAAGGTGGTTAGGTCATGGTCTGATGCATTTTAATACTAGTAACGCCCTCTCTTGTAAATCCTTCAAAACTTGTACCCCCAATATATAATTTTTTAAATTAAAATATACATTATCAATTATTGCGCAATTATCTCGTCCAATCACCTCCATTACTGATTATACCTTCACACCATTTTCCCATCCCTTTGACGAGGTTTTCTGCGCGTTTACAGAAGCATCCCCAAACATGCATTTTTGAAGGATGTTTTACTGCGCGCTGAAGAATTCTATTACTCTTCGTTGACCACGCTTTTGATAAGGAAGACCATGCTCACAAAGAAGTCTCGTCCATGAAGATAACATTGTCCCAATCTCGAGTGAATTTTTAATGATACTAACACATTGTTGTCCGCATTTACGAATATTGGTTATCACGTGACTTCTATTGATCTGGCTTCAGGATTATATGTGGAATTATAGCTCTTGACGTCCTAAAGCTCGATTCGAAAAGCTTCTAATAATAACGTGCAGACATATGCATATATAGTCTCTCCTGAACCGATCCTTACGTTGCGCTACTCCAATTAACCTCTAAACCAAGATTCAACCAGGCGGTATTTCCCCCCGTTTCTCGAATTGAGCAAATACGCCATCCCGACCAGAAGTCGAGGAAGAGGGGGAACACTCGCGCCCGTCGATGCTTAATCCACGAGAGCTTCGAGCTCTCTGCGGTTGGTGAGTGATTCTGAGAGGCAGAGAGAGGGAGTTTGACGAACATCTACTCTTCGATCAAAATCCTCAACCCTCGCCTTGCTCTGTTTTAACGCTATTCCGACTCGCATTGTTCGTTCCCATGTACATTAAATTTTCTTCCCGTAATACCGAGTTCAGGAATTTCATGTATGCTAGAATCAATTTCACATATAAGTATCAAACTTTCACGAATTGAATTTTCAGTGCTCTTAATTAAATAATCGTTGAATTCTCATAAGAATAAGATACCCATTTTTTAGTTTTTCTAAGAACCATTATTTTTCCAAATTTCGTTGAGCCATGTCGGAACCACCGTTTTCAATTTCGAGGTTCTGATGTCATATCCGGATCCAACGATGTCAAAAACTTTGGGATACTAATTTTTATGGAAACCGCAAGAGACCGTACATCGTCGTTTTTTCAGATGCACATAATGCGTCCATGCCCATTGGTGGCGGGCGTTATTTTTCTCGCGTAATATGAGTCGTAAACAGTGAAGGGATTAAATTTCCTAAAATGTACTTTTTTTCGTTTCCCAATATCGGGCCAAGTTTTGACGAAACTCGCAAAATACTACCTTGTCCCAGTAAATCTGAATACCACTGTATATAACGCATGTGCATCTTTACATTCGCGCAAAAGAGAGTTTCAATCGGGCGCAGTTCGGACTTTTTTAAATGAAAGTAAACGCTCGGAATGTCGGTGCACCCTTTCGCGAGTTATACCGTCAGGTTGATATTGCGGCGTTGTCGATGGGCGTCATTGAAAACGATCGGTATCCCCGTAGGGGCTGCGCAAACAGTGATGATGCGGTTTCAAAGCGGTTTGGTGAAGTGTACCCGTTGGTTTGTCTAGGATAGTGAGAAAAGTTTCAATTAACGCTATGCTATCAGAGTTCTCCCACACATACACACACACACACACACACACACACACATACACGCACAGTTGGAACAACGATGGCAAGCAAAGGTGAGAAAACAAACAGACGAAAACATTTTCTGACTTAAGGAATAACACCCCTCTAGCGGCAGAAAAAGAGGCCTAACTTTGACGATTTATTTTGGAAGTATGAAAAAAGGAATAGGATTTCTTTTCAGAGGGTTTATTTAACACATATTGAAGTATGAAAAAAAAATTTTTATTATCATTTTGATACAAAATGGCGGCGACAGAGGCCATCTTGAAAATCGTCTTTTTTCAAACTGTGAGGACGTATTCCTTGAAGACCGTTGCATGGATCGATTTAAAAATTTTAATAGTAGCTTCACAATTACACTCTCTATCGGAGTATGTAGCCGTTTTTTTAAATTTAATGTAAACTTTTTTTTTATCAACAATTTACTGCTTATTTTTTTGGCAAAAAATCGATTCACTTTTTCAAAAGTGCACCATTTATACAAAATTTTATTAAAAAAAACCTCTACGTAGTCCTATAGCCAATAGTATATACGAGGGGGGACCCAAAAAAAACGGGAATTGCGCTGCGGTGGGCAGGGAGAGTGGGGGAACCCATTGCTCGACCAGGTGTCCGTTGGGGACACGTCTCCTGAGTCAGTGTGCGAAGTTCCGTCGCCGTGAGTGCATCGGTTCGCCCGTGGGAATTTTTGTAGTGAAACAACTTTTTCCATTTCGGCGAAAACGTGATGGCCGATTGTCGAGAGCAACGCGCGGCTGTGAAATTTTGTTTCCTGTTGGGGAAATCGGCCGCGGAAACTACTGCAATGCTTAAGACTGCTTATGGAGATGCTGCCCTAAGTAAAACCAGAGTCTACGAGTGGTTTTCACGTTTCAAAAATGGAGAAATGTCAATTGAAGACCAACCTCGTTCAGGACGCCCCTCAACGTCAAGAAGTGACGAAAACGTCGACAAAATCAATGCCCTCATTCATGAAGACCGTCGCCGAACCATTGATCAACTCTGTGAGATGTCTGGGGTATCATAGAGTTCAATTCAGAGGATTTTATCCAAAGATTTGCACATGAGCAGAGTTGCAGCCGAATTTGTCCCTCGCCTTCTCACAGACGAGCGAAGGGAGCGTCGACTCCAGGCATGTTTTGAACTTCAAAATCAGCTCGAAGAGGACCCTGAACTTTTTCCCAAGGTGATTACTGGTGATGAATCGTGGTGCTATGGATACGACCCCGAAACAAAGCCGCAATCAAGCGTTTTGCCACTGTGGAGGAGGTAAAATAAAAATCGCTAGAAGGTCTAAAGAACATCCCGATAAGTGAATTTAAAAAATGTTTTGAACATTGGAAGGATCGTTTGCAGAGGTGCGTTGTGGTCAAAGGAGAATACTTTGAAGGTGATCAAAATTTGGTGTAAAAATATTAAAAAATAAAGAAATTATGACGAAATTCCCGTTTTTTTTGGGTCCCCCCTCGTAGATTATAAAATTTTTTGGTTTTTTGTACCAGCTCTTATACTTTACGAGAAGACCGCCCTCCCGTGAAGGTGTTTTTAAAAAAAGAGGATTTTCAAGATGAGCTCTGTCGTCGTCATTTTGTATCAAAATGATAATGACATTTTTTTGTTCCTACTTCAATATGGATTCAGTAAATTCTCTGAAAAGAAATCCTATTCCTTTTTTCATACTCCCAAAATAAATCGTCAAAGTTAGGCCTCTTTTTCTGCCGCTGGAGTGGTGGTACCCCTTAACGGGTTATACGCAGTTGCAAGGCCAAAAAAGTCGTTTTTTTATGGATTTCTTCTGAAGAGGGATTTTATTTGACAAATACAAGGAGTATGAATATATGTAGTGGTAGCTTTTAACTTTATATCGGCATTTTTCATTTTCAAAAATATTGATTCACACTGCTTTTGTAGACGATCTCCTGGAGGTCCTCCAAAAAAAGGTGTCTGTGCAGTGAGCACGATATCTCCGGTTTGGATTTTTTGAAATAAAAAAAAACCAAAAATATTCTATTAGTGGATAGATAAATCTAGGTATTGATCGAAGGAATAGTCGAAATTTTGATTTATGACAAAATGGCGGCTTCGAAAAGAGAAAAATTCCAATTTTCGACCAAAATTTTTTCGTTGAATTGTTTAAAAAAAATAAAAATAATTATCGGAAAACTTATTCCTTCGATCAATACCTGAACAATATATCTGAGGAGGTTGTGTTAAAATTGCAGACCGATCGGTTGAGCCGTTTTTTGAGAAATCGTGCTCACCGGACTTTGAAAACACCGTTTTGAGAAAAAAGCGTTTAAAGTTTAGGCCGCCTGCTTTGTAACGCTCCGAGCGTCCTTACAAATGAGCATGTATCTCCAAGAATATTTGCCGGATCGATTTTAAATTTTCAGAGAATATACTCAAATATATGTACATTCCGAAAATGCAATAAAAAATCGATTTTTTTGAAATTTCCAATTGCGTATAATCCCTTAAAATGACACTGCTTTTGTAGGTCAGGTTCATCGTGCGATCTGAAGTATGCACATAAACGCGGACCGAGTACGACATCGACGGCCAATCACAATGACGAGTTGGTCGGCTTCAGAAATAAATCGCATTTCGCGATATTTCAAATGTACGGTAGCAATGGTTTTTTTCTTCTTCTTTGAACCAATGAATTAACGAGAAATATTGAATTAATCAATTTTTCCTAAGTGATATTTTGGATCACAAAAGAAAAAATCCCATCACACTCTTTAAAATAGCTTGATTGAAAGGCCTGACGAATAAATGATAGGCGTAAAAGAAAAAAATACTAATGAAATTAATTATAATTGGCGATGATAGTTTGAAATCAGTGTCGAATTGCACTGTAATCGACGTCAGATTCATTAACCGGGCTTATCGAACCATTAAGAGCAATCTTGTGTCGTGATACATACGTATATATACGGATAAACGTGACATTTGCTGCCATCAGAACCCTTAATATATGTGGTGTGGGTGTGTTCCTGTCGATTGTATATACACAAAAGGGCCCAACTCGCATAATTTAATATGCTAATCGACGTATATTTCGCCCTCATGTTCGTCAGTAATCGATTATATGTATATATATAAAGTGATATATCGCTGGAGATAATTGAACGACGCGTCCGGTATCGGAGTTAATTGGCAAAAGAGTAATTACTCGGTGGAACGACGGGAATTTGGTGCTGATGGTGCCTTGGCGTATACGTGTCTCTATACGTATACCTGTAACCGCGTGACTGACCCCTCGCGCGTTCTCTCGCCACTCATGGCCGAATGGAGCGAATTCCCGAACCTGTTGGTTATCGAAACATCGTGAAATGTACAACTTGTACGAGAAATTCACTTCTCAGAGAACCCCAAGTGTCGCTAGAACGTGAGAAAAATTATTTAATGCCTATTAAATAATTGTTTTGTAAAAAATGTCGGCATTACATATTTGCGCGTCCCTTGCCATTTGTTGGGGCGACAAAATAAAATATAAAGAAAATAATAACTCGAGATGCGGTAAACGAATTGAAAAATAAAAATAAACATTTATTTAGCTTCTGTGTACGAGGTCTGTTCAAAAAGTATCGCGAATTTTGAATTTCCGCGGGCTACGTATATTCGATTTTCGATTTTTTTGTGGCGTTATGTTGGTACTCATGTCCCTCACTTATGCTGAAAAAATCGGCCATTTTGAATGTTTAGTTAATTGTTGACAGCTGTTTTGGTTAGACGTGTTTTGGCTTGTTTCGATTTTTGCCTATTCCAAAAAATGAATCAAAGAATCTGTATCAAATTTTGTGTGAAAAACAAAATTAAGTGCGCGGACGCATTCCGAATGTTGACTGTGGCATATGGTGAAGCTACCGTGGACCAAAGCAACGTTTATCGGTGGTACAAAATGTTCTCAGGGGGCTGAGAAGATGCGAACAACGAAATGCGTTCCGGACGCCAGAGCACATCAACAACAGACGAAAACATTGATGAAATGAAGAAAATAATATTGGCCAATCGTCGAATCACCGTTAGAGAAGTTGCCGAGGAACTAAACGTATCGATTGGCTCGTGCTATTCGATTTTTACCAATGATTTGGGCATGAGACGGGTCGCCGCGAAATTCGTGCCAAAATTGCTGAATTTCGAACAAAAGCAGTGTCGCGTTAACATTGCTAAGGAGCTGTTGGACTCGGTCCGCGACGACCCAAATTTGCTCCAGAGGGTCATAACTGGTGACGAATCATGGATTTATGGTTATGACGTGGAAACCAAAGTTCAATCATCACAACGGAAGCTGCCGCATGAGCCAAGACCGAAAAAAGCGCGCCAAGTTCGGTCGAATGTTAAGGTTTTGCTCACAGTTTTCTTCGATTGCAGGAGCGTGGTGCATCATGAGTTCTTGCCACAGGGTCGTACAATCAATAAAGAATATTACCTGCAAGTTATGCACAATTTGCGCGAAGCAATCCGCCATAAACGCCCGGATGTGTGGGAGAACAAAAATTGGCTTTTGCACCATGATAACGCCCCTGCTCACACATCGTTGCTTGTGCGCAAACTTTTGGCCAAAAACAACACTCTTATGATGCCGCAGCGACCGTATTCCCCAGACCTGTCCCCCTGTGACTTTTTCCTGTTCTCAAAACTGAAGAGGCCCATGAAAGCACGACGCTGCGTCACGATTGAAGCGATAAAGACGGCATCGAAGGAGGAGCTGAACAAGATCACAAAAAATTATTTTTTTCAGTGCTTCGAGGATTGGGAAAAACGTTGGCATAAATGTATTATATCCGAGGGGAATTACTTTGAAGGGGAAAAAATAAATATTAATGAATAAATAAATACTTTTTGAAAAAAAAAACACAAAATTCGCGATACTTTTTGAACAGACCTCGTATATCACTTAAATCCCGAAGTCGGTACTTGGTTTACTCGGAATCAATCTGAGCGAGCCTCCTGATTCTTATAGTCCATGAGCGCTTCCGATCGCTGACGCGAAAACCTCGCGACGCTCGCCATCTAGCGGCGGATTGGGGAACTTCTTTGTACTAGCTACACCGCGAATTTCATGTGTTTTTTCCATTATGATAAAATGTACACAATCGCGCCACACATGTTATGTTTCTTACAGAATCCGGGGTATAATCCGCGAGCTCTACACTTAAACAAAACGTACTGAAAGCTGTAAACACGAGAGTCGCGTGTCTCGTATCATACCTTTTCACGTAACATATGTAGCTAATCGGGATACTACCCGGTATCCAACTGGAATCCTCGAAGAAACTTCTTTGTTCAAGTCCCGAAAAATTATCGATCGATATTTTATGGGAAAATGATATCAAGTCCGATTACTGAAACCAGACATTTCAATTTATACAATTTCGAGTATTGTCGATCAGTGCTAATTAGGATAGAACCCGGGATCCACTTGGAATCCGAAGGGGAATCCCTTGATAGGGATTCACTATCAAATCCCGATCGGGGACACCGTACCAAATTAAATTTCTGCACGGGTTTTGAATATCGCGCTAACGGTATGTCTTCTTTCACCAGTTCCACTCAATATGTTGTTTACAACTATACATTACGTACTGATGGTCACGATGTTATCTCTGTATTTGTAGGTCGTTGTCCAGTGATTGTGATATGTTTTTCGTTAGAGTAACTTTGGGTCATTTACTTGGCATATTTCGTCGTGAATTTTCTTTGTTGGACTAATTTCATGTTGGAGCGTTCTATCATGCAACTATGAATTCCCCCTGGAACAAAGACACGTCGCGTAATATCTCGAAATGCGATTTATTTCTGAAGCCGGCCAACTGGTCGTTACGATTGGCTGTCGATGCTTGGGGTTCGCTCATGTGCATACTTCAGATCGTACGACCGTAGATTACAGACTTAACCTGAAAAATAGGGGCGGGCCCCCCGTACACCGATTCTAGTGGCATTGAAATAAAATTGGAAACAACTGAAGGTTTATCGAGAAAAACGACCTCGTTCTCAATTTCTCAATTACACAAATAAATGAAAAAGAATAAAAAAACAAAACAATGACTCAATGGTAGAAATGTTTTCACCTTACTCGCGACATATCACCTTCCTTTTCTCGTCGTTAATAGACTCCGCTGGTGTATACGAGGCTCTCGACAATGGGAAGCTCGTATTAGACGAACACTTGCGAATGTAATACACAGTCGGCTTCACTGATTGCCAATATGGCGGGAAGGTGGTGGGAACGAGAGGGAGCGAGAGAGATAGAAAAAGACACGACGAGAGAGAGAGGAAGAGAGAGGTTTCACCCATACTCCCGAAACATTCTTGCGTCTTCTCGTTCCAAAACCTCTTCTATCTCTAGCTCTCTCTTCATTTCCAACGCCCACAATGCTGCGGGCGTTAATTTCCCCGCGAAACGTATTGCACCCCCGCGATTCAATTGTTCCGGGCTCGCGACCACTGTTCCCTCGATTTTCTATCTCTCTCTGTCTATATATCTCTCTTTCCCTCTAGACTCTCGTAGCGTTCATAATAATGCGAGGGGGATTTCCCAACCCTCCCGCCATTTCTCTCTTCCCATCGTATTCACTGGCTGTGCACTATGCATTCAACCTGGGAATCCCTTTCTGTCTCTCTCTCTCTTTCTCTCTGTCTATGATGCACTCTCTATGCTCATCTCTCGCAAAAGCCTTTCTTACAAACCATGCGAAATCCTCCATCGTGTGTTTTCCGGCCGGTTCGCCCGACTAGGCGTTGCGAGCTATCCGCAATTTCGTCGAGACGACTTGTAATATGTATACATACATATATATGTATTGTGTTAATCTGTATTAGGCAGGGTATCTTTTCGGTATCTTGGAATGCATGATGAGAAATCGTGAAATTCATCGTAGTGTGAATTATTTAAGGGAGGGGTAAGGGTTTCAGCGTTAAAAAAAAAACCCTTTTTTTGCGATTTTTTTTCTCAAATATGGATTGAGCAATTTTATTCGAACCTTTTGTACATTATTGAGCATACTTTTGACAATGTTGTGTAATTTTTTCATGCAGAAATATTGAAGCATACGCCCGTAACAGAGCTTCCCAGAGAACGTCTTGGAAAAAAAACAAATTGCGGTGTTCACTATAACTCGGCCGGAAATTATCTGAAAATGAAAAACCATGAAAATTTAGTCAAATTATAATCAAATCTTCCCCCCAACGTTCTCTGATAATTTTTTTTTTCATTCAAAAATTTTTGGCGGCCATCTAAAGTGTAAACTGTTATTTTCCACGAAAAATTCCGCAATTTTGTGGGTGGGAAACACCCTTAATGTGAAAAAAATAATAATTTAACTAAACGTTGGGGGGAGGTATTTTATATGTAGAAAATGTGTACAAAGTTTGAAATGAATCGGTCAAGTAGTTTTTAAATGGCAGTGAACACGGATTTTGAAAAAGTAGTTTTGAGAAAAACGCGTCTAAAGTTTATGAAGTAAAAAAGTGAAGAAAACATTTTT
Organism: Oxytorus armatus; assembly: GCA_958009045.1. Classification (NCBI taxonomy): domain Eukaryota; kingdom Metazoa; phylum Arthropoda; class Insecta; order Hymenoptera; family Ichneumonidae; genus Oxytorus; species Oxytorus armatus. The sequence continues at coordinate 14,871,726 of OY253755.1, forward strand.
TTTTTTCCAACTTACACAGAATCATCGATTCCGGCTCCATACAGCAGACTTATTTTGTAGTGTATAGTATACACTATATACTATATACACAATAGCAATGAATAAACTGTATACCTGTTCGACAGCTGCACTGCTAGCCCGACCGCCCGCAGCTGTTAGAGGTATAGCGTTAAAGGCCAGGAGATTAATAAGACAATAACTTCAAGAATATTGCTTAGATCGGTTAAAAATTTTAAGGACATATTCTTGAAATGTTAAACAATAAGATAAGACAAAAAAAAATTCGATTTTTCGAAAGTGAAAACCCTTACCCCGCCCTTAATTCCGCGTACGGGAGAAATTGATTGGAATAAATTACCGCGTACGGTACTTTTTAAACAAATAAATGGCCAAACTAAATGAATGATTTTTGCACGTCTTTCAAAGGGCGGGATTTAAATTCCAAACTGTGAAAGCTCCGACGGTTTTATAAAATGATTTCTGTCAGTTTGAAGAGGATAATTTTTTTTTTCTCATAATTTTTCAGCTGAGCTTCTGCAACTATATCGCAGTCGATGAGACGCTCAGGTACATGCCCGATCCTCACGATCATCACAAGACTCTCCTTAGACAGGAAGCGGTCGTAATGGTTCGCGGTGTACCTCTCACTCATTACATGGAGGACCTGCTAACCTCCAAAATATCGTTGAACGCCTGCACGGTAATTCAATTTATGATTTTCTTGCTTGTTTTCTTTTACATTCTCGAGACTCGGCGCGATTACTACTACGAATTGATCATTAAAATAATGGCACGTTAATCGCCTAAGATGGCGGATTACATTTACGATGCTTCGTTATTTCGATTTTTCGCCATTTTTATAAAGCCATTAGTAATCAAAATGCGGTTCGTGGAGAACTACGAAGGCATCGATTTGAATTATCATTTCCGCGATTTGGGAGATTTCCCGCCATTTCAATTGCCCATTGGGTACTCAAAATGGTGGCTCAAACGAGCCACGATGGCGAATTCGATTTGTCATCTATTTTTTTCGATTCGGGTTCATTTTTATTACCCATTTATATTCAAAACGACGGTGCCGAACGAGCCAAGATGACGGATTCGATTTGTAGACTTTTTCTATCATTCGCCACGTCTATCGCTGTTTTGATTATTTATTGGTTCTCAAAATGGCGACTTGTAAACACGCTAAAATGGCGGCTTCTCGTTCCCGCGATCGCGCTACTTGTGGCGAGCGAAACAAACATTTTTCCTTACGATCGTTATAGATAAATTTTAGGGACAAAGTATATTTGAGCCGTGAATATAGACGAAAAATCATAAATGTAAATAAATTTGAAAATGGGTAGAAATAAGTTAACTTATCGTAACGAGACTCGATTCGGAGATACATTTTTTAAAAATTAAAACAGGGAAGACAAGCGATGGAATGGGTGATCGATAAAATGGCTGCCGAGGTTAAGGATCTCGCTAATTCGGCCGTAAAATCGACGGACGAATTGCTCAGTCAGACACGACGTCAATTCGACGATATAACAACGAAGACGAGACGCGGCATGGATGATCTTCAGACTGCAGCGAAGAAATCATTCGACGAGATTCACACCCTTACAACGCCACCAACACCCCAATCAATGCCAAAATTATAGCTGAGGTTCCGCACTAGTTTCAATCTCTTTAACTAATTCGCAATTGACTTTCGCGTGAACGATTGGGAACAATTAATAAGTGTTAGAAAAAAATAACTAAACGATCGATAAAAACAAAAGACATTATTTGTTTAACGTGTCGCAAGAATAAGACTTTACAAACTGCGGAATCCAATCGTTTAGTGAAAGTCAACTGTACATAGAACGAAATATTGTTGGTGACGTTGGCAAAAAAAAAGATAAAAGCAATTTAAGTATATGAAAAGTAAAAAAAAATTGCAAAAATTAGATAAAATATTTTTCGGTGAAGAAAACCTTTCGTAAAACGTCGCCGCGATCGTTAGAAATGTGTGAAAAAAAATTATCAATGAATTTCATCGAATTCAATCGAGAACGATTACTCGTCACTTTGCGAGTAGCGAGAAGACTCTCCGCCATCGAAAAAAAAAGACGTAGATTTATATAAACCCCAAGTAACAATTTTTATCTGGAAGCTTCGTAATTTTGTTTTCCGCATCGCCCCAAAAATCAGCAGGTTTTAATGTCGCAAATAATTTTTGTTCGTCTTTCAAACTCGGAAGACTTCAAAGCTTTTCGATGTTGTAAAAAATTGTTCAGATCACCGTACACATTGTGTCGTATCGTAATCCGTTTCTAAGTACGTCGCGTGTGCGAAGGCTTGAAAGGAGGAAAAAAACAAAAAATCTTTCCACGCGTGGACGCGTTATGGGAATGATGAAAAATTCCCATTGCAAGGCGAATAAAAATGTTTCGAGGCTTTCAATGATTCACATAGCACCCAAACACGAAATTGTCTAGTATTTCATAAATCAATAGTCAAGAGATGGGAGCAATGAACTTTAGGGGTAAGTAATGTAAAAAAAAATAATAATAATACAAATCATACGCAAAAGCTACAAGCGCAATATTTGTATCGGTATACATCGGGAAGTAGACATTTAGTTTTTTGTTAACATAGGAATGAGAGATGAAGAATGAAATCACCAAATGTCTAGTGAAAAAAATAGCGATTCTGTATCGCAATTTTTGTCATCTCCACGAACATTCAATTATTATTGTAAATAATGACAAATAAAGTATGATGTACCCCGAAGTTTCAGGTGAATATGACGATTTTCTAGAAAATTCCCAATTCATTTCGTAATTTAACAGATATAAGAGAGATCGAAATTTTGATAGTTTAGTTGTTCAGATTGAAGCCTTTCTTTTTGCGCTGTGATTGGTTGGTGATTGGACGACTTTTGTGGCCAAGTTCTTTTTTGTTTCCGCAATATCGATAGTAGACCGTGTATGTTTCAACGTTTGTGTTATTTTTTAGTATTATCATAACTATTATTAATATTTATGTACAATTATGATATTATCGTTGATAGTATAAGCACATCTTAATAATAAGTAAATAAGTAAAATGAGTGTTGTTCACCGCTGTACGAATATATGGGTACAACAGTGAAAACCAGTATGGGTGAAGGGTTGTAAAAACATCAATAGGTATAATATACTCCCAGGTATAAAATGGAAAAGCTGAAAGAAATATTTGAAAGTTTCGCGGAACCGATGAGACGGAAGTATTGAATCCAGTTTATGCACATACCATGGTGATGCTTATTAAGGGAGGGGTAAGGGTTTCAGCGTAAAAAAAAACACTTTTTTTGCGATTTTGTTTCTCAAATATGGATTGAGCAATTTTATTCGAACCTTTTGTACATTATTGAGCATACTTTTGACAATGTTGTGTAATTTTTTCATGCAGAAATATTGAAGCATAAGCCCGTAACAGAGCTTCTCCCAGAACGTCTTGGAAAAAAAACAATTTGCGGTGTTCACTATAACTCGGCCGGAAATTATCTGAAAATGAAAAACCATGAAAATTTAGTCAAATTATAATCAAATCTTCCCCCCAACGTTCTCTGATCATTTTTTTTTTTCATTTAAACATTTTTGGCGGCCATCTAAAGTGTGAACTGTTATTTTCCACGAAAAATTCCGCCATTTTGTGAGTGGGAAACACCCTTAATGTAAAAAAAAAAAAATTAACCAAACGTTGGGGGGAGGTATTTCATATGTAGAAAATGTGTACAAAGTTTGAAATGAATCGGTCAAGTAGTTTCTAAATGGCAGTGAACACGGACTTTGAAAAAGTAGTTTTGAGAAAAACGCGTCTAAAGTTTATGAAGTAAAAAAGTGAAGAAAAATTTCGCGCTCTCGATCGGAAATTTACCGCTGACTACGAATAATACTGTGTTTTTTGTCGAAAACTCAAAAAATCAATTTCAATCGAGCTGAACCTTTAGTCGGGTTTTTCTCAAAAAGTGTAAAAATGAGTGACCACGGTATGTGGAAAACAACTGCACCAATCGAATTAAAATTGTTCTAGCTTTTTTTAGGCATGAAAAAAAAAAAAATTCTTTAAACGAATGATCTTTCTTTTCAATGCATAGTTTTTTGTTATCCACGAAAATAAACCGTTTATTTCTCACCGAAAATCTATATTTTCATTTTTGGACCGCGTTCATTTTGTATCAAGTGAATATTTTGAAAAATCGTACCTCAAGGACCGCGAGACTTGATTATTTAAGACCAAAACTAAATCCGTTCAATTTTATTATTTACGATGATCCGTTTTCGAATGGGAGTGTGGTCATCGCAAAGTGCCTTAAACGAAAGTCGCTCTAAAACAGTGATTACAACGCCGAGAGATGTGAATATTTTTTGACGAAAAGAAAACTATGAGAGATACTGGAAAGCATGCTCTTTAAAGTATAAAAAGATTACCGAATAAACTTCAAAGGTTTCTTCATTTAAAAAATCTCCAAAATCCCACTTCTTTTTGGCCGTCAACTCGGGGTAACGCGTTGAGTAGTTTCCCCAAGCCCGTCCCAGCATTGACAGAGACCAGTACCTCAATACCGATTTGTTCATTTAATTTTTTAATTTTTCAAAGACAACCTATTTACATCAAGAGAAAAATTGACAACAAAATTGAACACTTATAATATCCGGTTAAATTCAAATTGCAGAATAAATTCGTTAATAAATTCATTCCGTTCAATAATTGTTTTCGCTTTACTTTTGTCTGTAACTAAAAAAATGAAGTCAACGGGCATACTGTAAAATAAATTTCAATCTCAGAGTTTCGAGGATTTTAATTGTCGAAGGTAAGTATCGATTTCATTGCAATACGCCAGGAACTAAGTTGAGTTTTTTCTTCCCGTCTACATTCCGTACGATCGATCTTCAAAGCACAAATTATGCAAATACTATCCTACCGGTATAGTGCAAGGATAACCGCATACACCCTGAATGAGAAGACAGGTACCTCGTTTCTCGTGGAAGAAGCCCCCGGGGTAAATTTGACCATGCAGCGTGCACGTAACTCGAACTCGAGGTTCGCAAGAGAGAGATAATTGATGACGTTTCGTCTGATCGAACGAGCCCACTGGTAACCCGAGTCGAGCAAATATTGGCGACCGGATTCCCCCTTCAATAGAATCAGTGATCACAAGCTCTTTGTCCCTTGTAAAGACTACGTAGACGGGTATGTATAGTTTATGAGACATTTCACGCTCATTCGGATCTACGATTTGAACCTCACTGGAATTTGATTCACTATTCATTTTGCTTTCTACCGTGCAGAAATAGTGGTAGGGGTCCAGCTGGATCCCTCTGATTGTCCCTACTCTCTAAAAAGGATCCGACTACATATCGAATCGGATTCAAACGCGGAAACGTCACGCTTTTTAATTAGATCTCCCGATAGGGATTTGTAACTGTATCCAGACCGAATCCTACAGGATTGTTAAGGGCGGGGTAAGGATTTTCACTTTCGAAAAATCGAATTTTTTTTTGTCTTATCTTATTGTTTAACATTTCAAGAATATGTCCTTAAAATTTTAAACCGATCTAAGCAATATTCTTGAAGTTATTGTCTTATTAATCTCCTGGCCTTTAACGCCATACCTCTAACAGCTGCGGGCGGTCGGGCTAGCAGTGCACTTTAGACGCGTTTTTCTCAAAACTACTTTTTCAAAGTCCGTGTTCACTGCCATTTAAAAACTACTTGACCGATTCATTTCAAACTTTGTACACATTTTCTACATATAAAATACCTCCCCCCAACGTTTAGTAAAATTTTTTTTTTTACATTAAGGGTGTTTCCCATCCACAAAATGGCGGAATTTTTCGTGGAAAATAACAGTTCACACTTGAGATGGCCGCCAAAAATTTTTAAATGAAAAAAAAAATTATCAGAGAACGTTGGGGGAAAGATTTGATTATAGTTTGACTAAATTTTCATGGTTTTTCATTTTCAGATAATTTCCGGCCGAGTTATAGTGAACACCGCAAATTGTTTTTTTTTCCAAGACGTTCTGGGGGAAGCTCTGTTACGGGCTTATGCTTCAATATTTCTGCATGAAAAAATTACACAACATTGTCAAAAGTATGCTCAATAATGTACAAAAGGTTCGAATAAAATTGCTCAATCCATATTTGAGAAGAAAAATCGCAAAAAAAGTGTTTTTTTTTACGCTGAAACCCTTACCCCTCCCTTAAAGAATTGTATGGAATCTGACGAGATCCTGTCATGATTTTACAGGGTCATAAAATTAATTGATAATCATTGTTTGATATGCAATATTAATGTTTTGATAGTATATCTTATCACATTTCTACGTTACCCCCCATTTGTTTCTAGTATCCATGATCTGTTATTATAATGTGCTAGGCGAAAAAAAACTGCGGCGATAAAATAACACATTTAATAAATAGGAGCTCGAGCTTCGGTAAGCGAATTAAAATATAAAGATAAACATATATTTACCTTCTGTGGGTGTGTATCACTTAAACCTCGATGTTAATGCTCGATTACTCGATATCAATTATCAATCCGAACGAGCCTCTCCATTCTTATAGCCCATGGGTTCTCGATCGCGGACGCGAAAACTTCGCGACGCTCGCCATCTAGCGGCGGATTGGGAGACTTCTTTGTACTAGCTACATCGCGAAGTTCATGTGTTTTCGCGCATCCCATGATCCAGCTGGAATCCTAGAATGAAATTCTTTGTTGCAAACCCGAAAAAATATCGACGGGTATTTTACGGGAAAATGATAACAAGTCCGAATACTGAAATCAGAAAATTCGATGTAAACATTTGAAGTTTTGCCGATCAGCGCAAATCGGGATACAATTCGGAATCCGGAGAGGAATCCCTTGATAGGGAGTCCCTAAGAAATCCCAATCGGGGTTTATCTGGAAGCGAGGATACCCTAGCAAACTTCTGCACGGGCTCATGCACCTAGCTTTATATTCATGAAAAAAATCGTATCTTTAATATCGGTGTGCTTAACATTTTCCAAAACATCGAAAAATCATATTGAGAAAAAATGTCCGGATGAGACTGTGTGTGTGTGTGTTATATTCGCTTCCTGACATTTTGTAGTGTCGTGGATGATAGACCATATCTTTGGAGACGCGAAAAAGAGAAAGAGATAGAGAGAGAGGACTAACGTGAGAACTCTTGAGGCTCTGCGAAAGCTTTGAGGAGCCCCAAGAGGAGGATAAGATTTGACGCGATTTTAAAGAGCGATCCTCGCTCGGTCAAGAAGTTTCGTGAAAGGGAAACTTTAGAGGGCTCAAGCGCATCGAAGCCGCTTCACGGTAAAAGAGACAGGAGAGAAAGGATATACTATATCCATTCTTTAAATCCGCTTCATCCTCGATTCGTTTCAATCCTGTTGAACTTATTCATCTTTATATCATTGACAGACGAATATTTGTGGCATTCACATAGGCTTTGCCATACTTTTAACGTATGGTTGAAAGTAGTGGCACATGCTGCTAGTGGGCCATAGTCATGATAGGGTGAATAGCGTAGTCCATCTGGAAATGAGGATCAGCAGTCGTCCACGGCGAGTGACAACAAAGCGAATTGGAAAATAATAAAAATCGAAACCGCGGAACGTAACAATACACACCCCGTACACACAGACATATGTCCGGACATTTTTTTAAAATAAGACTTCTCGACGCTTTGAAAAATTTTGTAAAAGTACTGGAGAAAAGTACTTCTTGACTACTTCTTACAGTACGTGTACCGCCAGTACCAAGTACTGGAAGTACTCTGACAAATTCAATGTACTTCCAGTACTTTGCCCGGTTCTGATACACTTAGGCCCCGGTTCCTCCAATGTTAATCGAAGTTTAAGCTCAGTTCATGCCGAACTTCAAACTATAAAAGAAAATCGAACCGCGTTTAAGGGAGGGGTAAGGGTTTCAGCGTAAAAAAAAACACTTTTTTTGCGATTTTTTTTCTCAAATATGGATTGAGCAATTTTATTCGAACCTTTTGTACATTATTGAGCATACTTTTGACAATGTTGTGTAATTTTTTCATGCAGAAATATTGAAGCATAAGCCCGTAACGGAGCTTCCCCCAGAACGTCTTGGAAAAAAAACAATTTGCGGTGTTCACTATAACTCGGCCGGAAATTATCTGAAAATGAAAAACCATGAAAATTTAGTCAAACTATAATCAAATCTTGCCCCCAACGTTCTCTGATAATTTTTTTTTCCATTTATAAATTTTTGGCGGCCATCTATAGTGTGAACTGTTATTTTCCACGAAAAATTCCGCCATTTTGTGGGTGGGAAACACCCTCAATGTAAAAAAAAAATTTTACTTAACGATGGGGGGAGGTATTTTATATATAGAAAATGTGTACAAAGTTTGAAATGAATCGGTCGAGTAGTTTTTCAATGGCAGTGAACACGGAATTTGAAAAAGTAGTTTTGAGAAAAACGCGTCTAAAGTTTATGAAGTAAAAAAATGAAGAAACAAATTTTTTTTTCCAACTCACACAGAATCATCGATTCCAGCTCGTTTCTTCTTTTAAAATATTGTAGTGTATAGTATACACTATATACTATATACACAATAGCAATGAATAAACTGTATACTTGTTCGACAGCTGCACTGCTAGCCCGACCGCCCGCAGCTGTTAGAGGTATAGCGTTAAAGGCCAGGAGATTAATAAGACAATAACTTCAAGAATATTGCTTAGATCGGTTTAAAATTTTAAGGACATATTCTTGAAATGTCAAACAATAAGATAAGACAAAAAAAAAAAATCGATTTTTCGAAAGTGAAAACCCTTACCCCGCCCTTAAACTACGTTGGAGGAAACGTGCCTTATAGTTATAATCCGCGACGGTATGTTGGAAATTCTTTGGTATTGTTCCTCAAAAGTAATCAACATATCTAGAAAAAAAATTGGGCGCAAGCGGAACTTTGTCCAATAATTCTAACCCACCCCATCGAGCTGTCGAATTTTTATATGAAAAAATGCATGCATTCAAAATTTTGTTAAGAAAATTGTTTATTATTTCAAAACTATTTATGATAAAAGAATTTTATATAACGCTTTTGTAGGAAATATAATGCTCTACAAAAAAGGTATCTTGTGAAATTCTCGTGAATCTAATATTTATCACGTAATTAGCAAAAAACTGTCATCATTTATTTCAAAAGTCGATCATTATGGTCGAAACAGGAGTTTCACGTCGAATAGCTGCAATTTATTTTTCGTATGTATATAAGATTATGAAGAAATACGTAGCGCACTCAACAATGAAATGTAAACAATATTCAAATTTTCAATTTTATCAATTTTATTGTGAATTATAATGAATGATGTCATATATTTAAAAAATCAACTTACAATAATGAATTCCATCGGTTGGAGCAAAGTTGCTTTGTTAATATCAGGATATTTTTTTTTATATTCTTCAATTATTTGTACAATGAATTGTTTCTGATCTTCATCATAAGTCAGACGATCATTGTACTCTGTAATAAGTTTCACTCCCCTTTCTGCAACATCGTTAACCACTTTAATTCCTTTAACTATTTTTAAGCCTTGTAAATAATTTTCATTAGAAATCCACTCGCTAACATCGATATCAAAAAATGAGGAGTTGATTTCAAATCTTTCGAAAAAAGCCATCGATTTGGAACTGATAAAGAAATCAATGTCCTTATCGATCAAAGAAGAAAAATTTATCATGAATGATAATAAAATTGATAAAATTGAAAATTTAAATATCGTTCACATACTGTTATTGAGTGCACGACGTATCTCTTCATATTTCTAATTGCATATGAAGAATACATTGCAGTTTTTCGACGTCAAACTCCTGTTTTGGCCATAATGATGGACTTTTGGAATAAATGATGACAGTTTTTTGCTAATAACGTGATAAATATTGGATTCACAAGAATTTTACAAGATACCTTTTCTGTAGAGCATTGAATTTCCTATAAAAACAAATAATAAACGATTTTCTTAACAAAATTTTGAATGCATGCATTTTTTCATATAAAAATTCGACAGCTCGGTGGCGCAAGCGGAACTTTGTCCAATAATTCTAACCCACCGGTTAGAATTATTGGACAAAGTTCCGCTTGCGCTCAATTTTTTTTCTGGATATGTTGATTACTTTTAAGGAACAATACCAAAGAATTTCCAACATGACCAAATTAAGAACCACCCTAATGTTTACTTGGGTGAGAGTACACGCCGAAAGTTTACCGGCGGAAGAATGAACGTGAGGTTGGTCAGAGGGAGGGCTGGACGCCCAAACGACCCTACGAGAGGCAACGATACTGCCATTTTACTCTGGATCCAAGCGAAACAAAAAAAGGGTAGACCGATCCTGAAGGCGGTAAAGATTCCCGAAGCAGCACACTAAATATGAATCATAAAAGAAGCATGAAGATAATTGTATGCTAATGTGACCGGGCGTATGCACGGCGTCGCGTTCGACCTCATCCCCCTTTCTCTCTCAAAACCCCCGCGGAGAGCACGATTCGCTACCCTCATCACTCTCCAGTGGCTCCTTGAGGCGAGCGGTAGGACGGAGAGACGTCTTCCAGCAGCAGGTTCCCCGTTATATTGCCTATATAATGCGATTATATATAGCTTTCCATATAGATTCGACATTAGATAAATTTCGTTTGTATGTATTACGTAGAGCGAACATCGATATCCTATCCTTTAATATATATTTATTATATATTTGCAAGCATATGTATATTATAACGTATGTTGGCTTGGTTTGTGTGGTCTTTGTTTCGAAACTCGATAACATATCTCGGCCAACAGGTCGCTTATACCTTACCCTTGCACTGGAATCGGTGGGCGCGCCGCACGTGCTGCTTTTTAGGTTATGTTCGTTGTCTACGATCGTACGATCTGAAGTATGCACATGAACGAACTCCAAGCACAACATCGACAGCCAATCATAATGACGAGTTAGCCGGCTTCAGAAATAAATCGCATTTCGAGATATTTCATGACATGTCTTTTTTGTAGAGGTGATGGGCATTGAAAAATGGAAATTTCTTTTATCAATACAAATTGCTTCGTCAATATTTTACATAACGCCTATCAGAAACTATCTTTTTCAATGGTAGACTTCACATAATCGAGTTTTGAGTATCGTGCGAAATTTCGAAGAAACAACTTCAAAGAAACAACTTCAACTTGAATCTTTTTCCCGCATCTATTGACAATGCCCACACCCACACACACACACACACACACATAAATATATGTCAGGACTTTTTCTAAATGAATACACTAAAATCGTTGTACACACTTCGCGCGTTGCTTTTGTATGTCGTCATAGACCCTCGTGAATAATACGTCCACGATAAAAATACGCCCAATCGGTCCAACAGTATTCGCGCTAGCCCCCGAAAAAAGATTTCCATTTCAACCCCCTCCCCTGCCAACGGGGGGGTTGCGCATCCAATTGCTCCTGGAGCAGTTCTCATCCCTGTTCGTAACTCTTTAGTTGGATGACATATTCACCCTCTATCGCATCCGTAACCCTTAAATCGCGAGGTCGATGCGTCAACCGATTTTCTACCCCTCCCCACATTTTTGCTGCGCACGTGCGCAATTGTTGACCAATCTCAATGAAACCTGTTTCGTTCGAAAGATTATCAAATTTCCTTGAATGTACTTTTTTGAAATTGTCAAATTCGTCAAATTTTCGCTATTATCAGCGAAGATATCCGCACTCCGCCTCAAATGCCCTGCACTGTATATAACTGGAGAACCCCCACAGGGCTTTCTATAAACGATGTCGTTAGTATACACGTTCGTGAAAACGGATATACGAGTCTATTCCTCGATCTAACGAGCGTGAAACGATCGATCGAACTTTCTTCACCCTCGTAGCTTCATATTCTGAATGCTCTGTACAATTCTCGTATTCACGCAGAATCGTACAGTGCCAGTTTGCTCCGGGCTATCACTAAAGGTACTGCCAGCCGATTTATTATCATAACCTAATCCATACAACCAGAGAAAAAAAAATTATTGTCACAACTATACAATCATGCTTCTATATGGACTTAAATAATAAATTGGGAATTACCATTTGGCAATCTGACCTCTCGCGACCAAATTTCGAACTGCTCACTTCCAGTCGCTGCCAGATGTTTAGTACAGAAATGCACACGATTAATAAGCAGCGTTAATTAATTATTCCCATATATTACCAAAAAATATATAATAAAGTTGTTAAACATAAAAAAAATCAATTATAGGTATTTATGGGCGACGTTTAATATGTCGGTTTTGTGTCTTTTACAGGTGCTCCAGCAACGCTTAGTAACAAATTTGAAGAAAATTGTTTCAGGCGTTTTGGATTAATGAAATTTAGATTTTTCCAAAAAATCAACGTCATTAAGGTAATAGTCTGGTAACATAAGCCGATTTTCGTGTCTTTTTTGGAGGGCGTTTTTTTGTAGGAAAATAAAAATGAATGGCTTTGGATATTTAGGATGTTTTTATTTACATATTAAAGATACAAAAAAAAAAAATTTTTGAAAAAATTTAATAGTTTATCATTATTATTATTATTGATCGAAGTTGGCACCTCGAAAAAAAAGCGCGTTGGTGGCCCCGGTGATTTTGGCTCTTGATGTTACTGAAATAAAAAATTCTTGATAATTCTTAAGGGCGGGGTAAGGGTTTTCACTTTCGAAAAATCGAATTTTTTTTTCTTATCTTATTGTTTAACATTTCAAGAATATGTCCTTAAAATTTTAAAGCGATCTAAGCAATATTCTTGAAGTTATTGTCTTATTAATCTCCTGGCCTTTAACGCCATACCTCTAACAGCTGCGGGCGGTCGGGCTAGCAGTGCAGCTGTCGAACAGGTATACAGTTTATTCATTGCTATTGTGTATATAGTATATAGTGTATACTATACACTACAATATTTTAAAAGAAGAAACGAGCTGGAATCGATGATTCTGTGTAAGTTGGAAAAAAAAATTTTTTTCTTCAGTTTTTTACTTCATAAACTTTAGACGCGTTTTTCTCAAAACTACTTTTTCAAAGTCCGTGTTCACTGCCATTTAAAAACTACTTGACCGATTCATTTCAAACTTTGTACACATTTTCTACATATAAAATACCTCCCCCCAACGTTTAGATAATTTTTTTTTTTTACATTAAGGGTGTTTCCCATTCACAAAATGGCGGAATTTTTCGTGGAAAATAACAGTTCACACTTTAGATTGCCGCCAAAAATTTTTAAATGAAAAAAAAAATTATCAGAGAACGTTGGGGGGAAGATTTGATTATAGTTTGACTAAATTTTCATGGTTTTTCATTTTCAGATAATTTCCGGCCGAGTTATAGTGAACACCGCAAATTGTTTTTTTTCCAAGACGTTCTGGGGGAAGCTCTGTTACGGGCTTATGCTTCAATATTTCTGCATGAAAAAATTACACAACATTGTCAAAAATATGCTCAATAATGTACAAAAGGTTCGAATAAAATTGCTCAATCCATATTTAAGAAAAAAAATCGCAAAAAAAGTGTTTTTTTTACGCTGAAACCCTTACCCCTCCCTTAATCTATAGACATTCTTTTTATTTTACAACCCCTTCTTTGCTAAAATGAAAGGACTTTTTTTTCTAAAGTCCGCCATTTTGTTATTTATCCATGAGATTTAACTTCAGTAGTTCCGACCAGAATGACATGTCTATGGATTAAGAATTATCAAGAATTTTTGATTTCAGATAACATCAAGAGCCAAAATCACCGGGGCCATCCACGCGCTTTTTTATCGAGGTGCCAACTTCGATCAATAATAATAATAATAATAAACTATTAAATTTTGTCAACAAAATTTTTTTTTGTATCTTTTATATGAAAATAAAAACATCCTAAATATCCAAAACGATTCATTTTTATTTTCCTACAAAAAAAAGACATGAAAATCGGCTTAAGTTACCAGACTACTACCGTAAAGCGTGTCAATCAAGATTCGGCACGTTTTAATGCCGTTGACTTTTCGTAGATTGTCGGCAGACTTGGGTACCAATGTGAAAAAAAAAACAAAGTCACATCTGGATGCGTCCGCATAGACGCACTTTTGGTGGACGATTCTATCTAGAATCAGTATATCTATATCGACCCTCTACGGTAGACTAATTTTTTTTATTCGTGTACTCATATTTTTTAGCGATAAAATAATTAATTGCTTCACATTCGCAAGCTAAATATAACATTACATGTTGCGCATCGATCGTTTAATTGTATTATCGGGGTTTGATTTTCAAATACAGATATGGATATAGTCAAGAATCGTGTGGTGAGAAACCATAATAATTATTGTTACAGAGTAAACACGAATGCGGTCATTGCGCGTACGGTAGATACGGTCTAACAGATCTCGTCAATATTCTCTTCCATATAGCTTGTTAATTATCGGATCCATCCTACCTTCATCGCTCTCTGCATTTCGTTCTCGTTTACAATTCGAGTTTCCTCGATTCTGTCGATTTTCCTCGTTTTCCAATGGATCCTCTGATATCCCGTCCCTCAACAACACTCGAATCTATATATGCCCTAGATATGCAGAAATGGAGCATTTTATGCCAAATCACTTGAAGTAGTCCCATCGTGGAATCTTTAAATTGCTTTGTTGATTTTTTTATCACATTCTTTAATGTCGAACCGAGAATTTACAATTTTTTTAGATTTTTATCTTAACAAGTTTTTATGAAGGGAAACTTTAAGGGAGTAGGCCACTCTAGAATTTTTGAACAATCGTTTTTTTTCTTTTTTTAAATGGTCCCTTAGGGCCTCAAATATTATGTCCCAAAAGATTACGACCGGGAAAAATCTCTAAGTACTCGGTTTTTTACTTTTAGTACAAGGCCGCTTGGACTTGGTTTCTACTACTCAAAACTTCAAACGCGTTTATCTCAAAACTGCATTTTTCAAGTTGGCCGGAAACATAACTCAAGCAATTTTCAACCGATTCACTTGAAATTCTGAATATATCTTTGAAAATACATTGTCTATGAAAGTACGTAGGATTTTATGTTTATATTGCATAGTTCATTTGTTATTAACAATTTTCTGACGACTTTTCAAGCAAATTTTTCTCATTTCACTTTAGCAGTGCGCCATTTGGCCAAAAATCAATATATCGAAAAAATCCTACGTACTTCTATAGCTCGTGTTATGTGTAATCGAAAAAAATGTATTGGCTCATCATAATTAAAAAATTGCAGGAGCTATTTATCCGGCCGTGGACTCTGGAAAAACGAAGACGTCATCGCAAAAACGCTGCACAGTCGCCATTTTGAAATCAATTGCTTCAAAAAAATTATCGTATATAATCACTGATATGTATGATAAACACCCTATTTTGTCATCTCGATTTAATTTGTAGTTTTACTGACAAAAAATCTCCAAAAAAGCCTATTTTTTCGGCCTCTAGAGTGGCCTAATCCCTTAAGTATCGAAGATTTTACTAGCACATTTTTCAATTTTTTTCGAGGCTATAACTTTTTAACGACAGAACCTATGATAATGATTGTCCTTGTCAAAGTTGTTAGTTTCAAAATGGGGCATTTAAAAAAATAATAGTCATTTTAATACCTGAACTTTCTGCTTCTCGGCTGAGACGATTGTTATTTTGCTGACTATATGGCGATCAATATTGTTATTAATAATTTTTGAAATACTTATGTTATGGACTAAATACAACGTTAAGTATACAAGAACGAACCTTCCGTTATCACCAACTGGAAAATATTTTTAGTAGAAATATTTTCCAGTTGGTGATCGGCGATTTTTCTCGATATTTAATAAAAATGCATATCTTGAAAACAATTTGAGATAAAAATAGTCGAAAAATCCCGAATACTCATTTTATCCTAGGCAATGCCATAATAAATCAGTAAACGAAATCGAACGGTTTAACGAGCAGATGTTGATCCATTTGACACGGAAAACCTCATATATGTTCATACAGTTCATATTGTTTTCACGTTAATTAAAGACTCGATACGCCCAGCCAGGCCGGAAACTTTCGTCGCACGAAAAATTCGATGTCGTTATTAGTTACGGTACAAAAATTCGTAACATAATAATTGCCAAATTTGAGGTTTTTATTCGTGAAAATATTTATTTTGAAATTGCTGCTCGGACTGATGATATACAGTACGTCATGGTTCGATTATTTTGGAAGCCCTTGGAATTTGATTTTTCGAAGGTTTCGAATTTTGTGGTTGAGTCCGTGCAAGTAGTCGAAGTACACACTGGTCAGGCACGTCTTAAATGGCGATTTTCAAGATGGGCTCTGTCGCCGTCATTTTGTATCAAAATGATAATAAGAAATTTTTTTTCATACTTCAATATGTGTTAAATAAACTCTCTGAAAAGAAATCCCATTCCTTTTCGCATACTCCCATAATAAATCGTCGAAGGTAGGCCCTTTTTTTCTGCTGCTAGAGTGACGTTCGTCTTTAAGGGAGGAAATAGGGTTGAACGGTTCAAAAAATCGATTTTTTTTCATTTCATAAATTGTTAGTAAAACTATTGAAAAATATGTTCCCAAAATTTTAAATGAAAATTCCGACTCGTTCTATTGTTATAAGCCATTAAGGGGGGAAATAGGGTTAGGACAGCGTTTTCTCAATGATTTTCATGAATTTTTTTATCGTCTAAAAAATGAATATAATTTATTGAAACTTTGAGAATATTTTATACATATATTTAAGTATATACTATAAAATTTTTATACATATATTTAAGTATATACTATAAAATATTAGCGACCCCATATTGCTTGTTTTTCTTGGTACTATTTTTTCAAACGCGTTTTTCTGTAAACGACTTTTTTTGAACTTGCGTACACGCTATTTTGAAAAGTTTTCAACCAATCGTTTTGAAAATTGGCAGTTACTTTCTTCGTAGTATTGCGCTCTATATGAACCTAAAATCGGAATATTATGATTATTTAAAAGAATTTTTTTTTGCAAATAAAGTTGTAAAAATGGCAAAAAATCATGCTTTTTTGTTTTGACCCTTGTAAAAAATTCAATTTTCTATTTTTTTAATAGCATTTAGGTTCATATAGAAGAGAGACATATAATAAAAGTAGATTCCAACCTCGTTTGATTTCAGATAAAAATTGCGGCTTCCAGAATGTACGCAAAATGCTGAGTCTGATTGTGACCTGCAATATGGTGTCGTTAATATCCCCGGTGTTTTTCAAGAAAATTCTTCAAAAATTTTATAGTATATACTTAAATATATGTATAAAATATTCTCAAAGTGACAATAAATTATATTCATTTTTTATACTATAAAAAAATTCATGAAAATCATTGAGAAAACGCTGTCCTGACGCTATTTCCTCCCTTAACGAACCCATGCGAGAATCGACCTCTTCCGAGAAGTAGTAAAGTCTCGTAATGGTCAGACTCGCCAGAGCATGGTGAGTCTAAGCATTTTTCGATGATCGTGTGGACACACATCCTTCGGTGTCATTCTCGTCATGCGGGGGCTTTTGCCCATTTTTGTGGGCTAGATAATGGAGGTTCGTGAGGTTCATGGTTAATGGTTTAAACGGATGCTTGCGGTGGGGCGAGGTTGGTTGGGAGACAGGGAAAGAGGGACTGAGAGAAAGAGATGAAAATTCCTCAGTGTTTACTAGATAGCCATTCGATTGAAACATGGCAAATTCTCTCCTACCTATTTCTGCAAGAGATTTTACTGTTTCTCGTTGGCTTAGAAGGTCATTCAGACCTCTGTACGTGTTCGTAGCAAACTGCATTGGCTCACCAACTTTGATGTTAACGGTTCGGGCAGGGCATGAGATAAAGAGAAAGACAGACGGAGAGCGAAAGAGAGAGAGAGAGAGAGAGAGAGAGAGAGAGAGAGAGAGAGAGAGAGAGAGGGCTAATGAAAAGGTAGTTTGAGAGGAAGGAAGATAGAAAGTTTCAGAGAATAGCTAATAACCTACGTGCCTCGACTACTAATCGATTTCGTGAGGGATATGTCCTCTCCGCTGAGTGTAAACGCCCGAGCCACTCCTCTTTCTCTCTGTCTCTCTCCCAATGTGGTTTACGAAGTTGACGACGCTCGAGAGGATTACACCGAGAGTCGAACGATGTTCCTGGTCACTGAATTTTCGTCATTGATTTTTATGAGATAAGTTGAAAAAAATAATACAAGATAGACGGGGATAAAGAGTCGAGTGTCCGACGATGGAGTGACGACCTAAATCGAAATTTAATTTTAAAAAATACAATAAAATTTTTTTAAATAAAATTAAACAATTTTTTTTAGTGACGACCTAAATCGAAATTTAATTTTAAAAAATACAATAAAATTTTTTTAAATAAAATTAAACAATTTTTTTTCTACAAATTATTAAAAATTAAATAAATATGTTATTTATCGTAAATAAATATTTTAATTATAATCAAATTTGATTTAATATACAAAAAATAATAATTTTGAATATTAAGTAATTTTAAATAAAAATTATTCAATAATTAAATATCTTTATAAAAACAAATATTCAAATTTACTTTAAAAACTCTTTAGACTATTAGAGTTTAATTTAATAATGTAAAATTAATATTGCATCTATTGTATGATTTTAGTAATATGATGGGTATATTATATTATATTTAAAAAAATTAATTTAAATTTAAAAGAATACAATGAAAAATTGGTTAATAAATTCAAACAAATTTTTTTCTACAAATTATTAGAAATTAAATAAATTTGTTATTTGTCATAAAGAAATATTTTAATTATAATGAAACTTAGGGGGGAAATAGGGTTAGGACAGCGTTTTCTCAATGATTTTCATGAATTTTTTTATAGTATAAAAAATGAATATAATTTATTGAAACTTTGAGAATATTTTATACATATATTTAAGTATATACTATACAATTTTTATACATATATTTAAGTATATACTATACAATTTTTATACATATATTTAAGTATATACTATAAAATATTAGCAACCCCATATTGCTTGTTTTTCTTGGTTCTATTTTTTCAAACGCGTTTTTCTGAAAACGACTTTTTTTGAACTTGCGTACACGCTAGTTTGAAAAGTTTTCAACCAATCATTTGAAAATTGGCAGTTACTTTCTTCATAGTATTGCGCTCTATATGAACCTAAAATCGGAATATTATCATTTAAAATAATTTTTTTTTGCAAATAAAGTTGTAAAAAATGGTAAAAAATCATGCTTTTTTGTTTGGACCCCTGTAAAAAGTTCAATTTTCTATTTCTTTGATAGCATTTAGGTTCATATAGAAGAGAGACATATAATAAAAGTAAATTCCACCCTCGTTTGATTTCAGATGAAAATTGCGGCTTCCAGAATGTACGCAAAATGTTGAGTCTGATTGTGACCTACAATATGGGGTAATATCTTCGGTGTTTTTCAAGGAAATTCTTCAAAAATTTTATAGTATATACTTAAATATATGTATAAATTATTCTCAAAGTTTCAATAAATTACATTCATTTTTTATACTATAAAAAAATTCATGAAAATCATTGAGAAAACGCTGTCCTAACCCTATTTCCCCCCTCAATTTAACAACTAAAAAATAATAATTTTGAATATTAATTAATTTTAAATACAAATTATTCAACAATTAAATATTTGTATAAAAATAAATCTTCAAACTTACTCTAAAAACTGTTTAAAATTGGATGTTTATTTATAAAGGTACTTAATTTCAGTATTTATGCATTAAAATAAAACAATGCTGAAAGCGGTTAAAAATAAAACAAAATGTCATGTGATAGATCGATGTTGTAATTAATAGTTTATTGTTCGAATTAATTTATTTAGCCGTAGAGTGGTGGGCAATATTTTTGTGACTTTTAAGTTAAACATGGGACATCATACAGATTCACCGTACCCTTATAACAATAATGCACTCCATCTGTATCCAATTTTTGCAGTTAACTCCGTCCACGTACGAACATTAACGGAAATAATCCTGATTATGAGATCGTACTAAAAACATTATATCTCGCAAAAAAAAAAAAAAAATATACGATAATCGAGGGTTTACTACTGTTTCCCATGCTAAATAGTCCTGGCTGACTTGGGCTCATTGGATATGTGCGACCATATTGATTAGACGACCGTGGTAATTTTCGATACAGAATTCTGACTCTCGTTATATAATATAGAATGTAGCTTTATAAATTTACAAATTAATGAATTTGATCGATCCACTATTTTACAGAGAGAGAGAGAGAGAGGGAGAAAGAGAAATTCTCTCGTCATTGCGGTCTTGTTTTCTCTGTACGTGCCAGTAGCACGAGCCACGAAATGCCTCGTGTCACTTTACATAATAATGTAAAGCGCGTTGGGAACCTATAGACTTGCGGTTGAAAAGAGAAAGAGAGAGAGAAGCTAAAGCGAAGTGAAGCTTCCAGGACCCTGAGGAGGGACTGGATCTCCTTGCTTGTCCTTTCAACCCCGTCTGTCTTTCTCATTGGATACCCGTTGACATAAGTACCGTGTTAGTCTAAGGGGTTACGTCCCAGCAAGCCCAGCTAACTAATAGCCTCTTAGCCTTGGCTTACGTGGATCAAGCGCTACCCCCTGGATCACCAGTCTCATCCCTCTCACCCACGCGCTCATCACACCAACTCTGACCAGCTTTCGCGACCTCCTCACCTTACCGTAATCTGTACGAGGCTCGCAAACACCGTCCAGCACTCCGTCGTGTGTTTCGTCCCACGTACCTCACGTTCCGTAAACTGCGGACGAGGATCAAGGATATTTAATGCGTCACGATTGGCAAGTTTTTCATTATCCCGTTGGAGACGACGTTTTGAGGTAGCGGCGCGGAGGGGTATGACTGAAATAACGAGATATTACAGCGCATACAGTTGACAAGAAGTTTAACGGCTTTTTATTCCGGCAATTTGAATACAAAAAAAGTAGAAGCTGAGTGCAACTTGAGTGGAAATTCAGTACGAGCTCAGTATAATTTTAGGTCTTTTTTTCTGCCGCTAGAGTAATGTTAACCCTTAAGTACAAACCAGGTACAAGTTCAAGTGTAGGTTATATAGAGGTTAATTATATTGTTTTAATGCAATTTGAATACAAAACAAGTAGAAGCTGAGTGCAACTTGAGTGGAAATTCAGTACGAGTTGAGTAGAATCTTAGGCCTGTTTTTTTCCCGCTAAAGTAGTGTTAACCCTTAAGTACAAATCAAGTACAAGTTCAAGTGTAGGTTGTACAGAAGTTAATTATATTGTTTTAATGCAATTTCAATACAAAACTAGTAGAAGCTTAGTGCAACTTCAGTGGAAATTCAGTACGAGTTAAGGCCTTACATACGTCGAGAATTTTCAAAAAATCGATTTTTTTTTGTTTACAGATTATTATTCCTTATAGTCTTAGGCGTATTTCTGTGTAAGCTGATTGTAAAAATTCCCCATAGTTCAAAAGTTATTGTAGATAATGTAACTGCCCGACGAAAGGACAAAGGTCTGACGCGCGCCTACCTGAGTTGAGAGGCCAGAACAATTCGTCGATTAGAAAAAAATAAACAACAACAATTTTTTACTGACAAGGAAGGCGTACAATATGAAGCTGGAATGGAAGATTAGACGTAAGTTAACTAAATAAATTTAAAAAATTCATAAAGTTCTTGCTCCAGCCGCGCGCGACTTCGAGCGAAACGCGCTTGAAACTTTAAACGCGTTTTTCTCAAAACTACTTTTTCTGACACGGTCGGCATGATAACTCGTACGGTTTTTAATATTTTTTGATGATTTTTTTTTTAAATATTCGGAATTGTTTTTTCTATAGTCTGTCGAGCCGGATTTTTAAAATTATAATTAGAAAATTTTATAAAAACAAGTAAAGTGTGACTTTTTTGACACAAACTTAACATTTTTTTTTAAATTACCGTAAATTGTTTAATTTTTCGAATTTCAAAAATCCGGCTCGACAGACTATAACTACTACCTTATTTTACAAGAATTTCTTTACATTTTGCAGGTCCGTCAACATTTGAGGAAGAAATACTGCCGACCGTGGAGCAACTTTTTTTTTACAGTGCTTCAAAAAATGTGATTTTTCATGTTGTAATTTGTGAAAAAAAAAATTGAAATAAATTTTTTTACAAACTTAACACAGTAATAAACAATGTGTAAGATTTTTTTTATCAATTTCTATTTCTATCCCTCCTAAAAACAGTTTTTCTTTTGGTACGTTGTCGGTACCGCTGGACGTATGTAAGGCCTTAAGTATAATCTTAGGCCTTTTTTTCTGCCGCTAGAGTAGTGTTAACCCTTAAGTACAAATCAAGTACAAGTTCAAGTGTAGGTTGTGTAGAGGTTAATTATATTGTTTTAATGCAATTTGAATACAAAACAAGTAGAAGTTGAGTGCAACTTGAGTGGAAATTCAGTACGAGTTGAGTATAATCTTATGGCCTTATGTGTATACGCGAAAAATGTCAAAATTTTTCATTTTTTATTTATTTATGATTCCATTAGCTTGACCGGTTAGGAATATTTTAAGCTTTACAGAATTAAATAATTCTAACAATTCTTAAAATGACAGCATTTAGAGCATTTATAATAGATACCGCGCGGCGCGCCCGACTGCCAACTTCAAAGCCGTTTTTCCACGATTCACTTTTTTGAACATTGTGAAATTTCTAACTCTTGAACGAAGGTTCAGATCGCTTTTAAATTTTTACAACATATTCTTAGTATCATGACCTATCGTGTGAACCACAGAAAGAAGAATTTCAATAACACAAAAAAATATAAAAAATAAAATACCGACAGGAAATTGAGTAAACAAATTTTAAGTTTCGAGTTTTTATTATAATAATTTTTTTTTAATAATATTGTTAGTTTACACTGACGATACATTCATTATGCAATTATAAATATGTTCATTTCGACGAAACAACAGATAATTATTCAAAGTTTGCGATGGATTATTGTGTGGAAATAAAAACTGCTCGAATGCTTGCAATAACCCGGGTTTATTATATATATTTATGTGTTAACATTTGAATTCCATAGAGTAAAAATATTTGAGCAAGATTTTTTTCGTATCGGGCGATTCTCATTTTCGTATTCATCATTGCGGTGGATGCTGCAAAGAAAAATAAACGTTTGTTCGTAAAAATCTATTGGAATCTCTTTCTCGAAGTAAACGAGACGTATTGTGATCAAAATAATAATTGTCAACGTACGTGCTTTTCGTAAAAACATCCTTGAATTGCAAAAGCTGTTTCGCATTCATTTTCACCCTCTGTGAATAAAGAGTGAAATAAAAAATATGGAAGATAAAAGAATTTGTGAAGCAACAATCAAAACATTGTAAAACGATACGTACTCTTGGCGCCACACTCTTTGATTATCTCGACAAACTTATCGGCATCGTCCCCCTTCGGTGACAGATCTTCAATCATTTTCTCGACATTCATACTTCCGTCGGCGTTAGACTACAAGAACAAAATTATAATTTTATTTGCGTTGTATTATTGTATTCTTGATGGGAAAACATTTCCCGTTGGTGAAAAGCATTCCTCTACTATTTATCATACATATCCGAATTCCTTCATGATGCATGCACCGAAACACTTCTTGCTCGGATCAGGCGGATTTTCCATAAATTTTTTGGCACTTTCAAGATCCATCCCGTGTTCCGCGGCGCATTTTGTTAGGGCTGCTACGAATTTGTCGTCTTTCGGCCCGCCGAGAACCTAATGACAAACGGCAAAACGTTATTTCACTGAAAATGGAAAATTTTTAACAAGAACTACCAGCAGTAAACGCGCGGTTGGTACATGGGTTCAGCAATCTCCCATGTGAAGCAGTATTGGCCCTGGTTAGTACTGGCATGAAGTGACCGCTTAGCAGTGCACACTAATTACCGACTGGGCCAGGCAGTTTTTCTGAATTTCTGTTGGTAATACAACTGAAATTCAGGAAAACGTTTAAAAAAATCCGTCTGTATCGGCACGGGGTTTTTCGCAGTTTTTCCGTGTCCGAGTGCGATACAGCGTAGCTAAAAAGCTGCTGATGCCACGGAAGTTAGTTAAGCTTACAATTAGTATAGCACCGGTAGGGTGTGATAGGAGGGAAAATTGGGAAGGATCACACGTAAACATCTTCAAGGATATACGTTGGAGGGGAAAAATAAATAAATAATACCAATTTTAAGATCAAAATATATGAAAAGAAGCAAAAACGTTTTTTTTTAAACTTACGACCGACGTGAGAACGATCAGCATGAAAAAAGCAACGTTGCGATACATTGTCAGGCCGTTTGTTTCACTGTTCTAACATGGCATTCGCAATTTTTTCCCTCTTTATATAGAAAACGATAACAATGTTCAACTTGGAGCTTCATTGTTTATTCTAATATCGTGACTGGGAGTGAAATAACAATTGGATTATTAAATATCTAGTACCGTGATGTTACCGCACCGTGAGCGTGATTATCAACGAGCTCGCGTGATAATAAGTCATGTTTTGTCGTCGGATATTATCTACGACTTCCTTCGAAATGCCACACGACTATTTTGTGTTCGAAGTTTTCAAATTAGACTCGACACGATGTTAAATTAGACGAGATCTTGACGAGGACACCAAGTTCCACCAGGTGACGTTATAGCGTTCCACCAATTCGTTCAAATTATAGAAAACAAAATAATGACGTAAAAAAACGTAAGAAGACAACAAAAGACGATTTTTATTATTTAACAAACGAAATATCGTTGAGTTTCATATACAGAGATGATTTCACAATCGATTTTAAGATCGAACCCGCGATCAAAGTCCAACGGACGGTTTTTGAACCTATCAGTGCTTCATATTAAATCGAAGCAGGTTTATTTTCGTCGATTCATGACTCGTGATCCGTGACTCGTATTTTTAACAACTTCGCCAACGATGAAAATAAAATAATTTCACTGAATCGATACCGAATGCAATGAGAAACTTTCTTACTTTCGCGATATTAATTTTCGTGAAAAAAGATCTATCCCAAACAGTCAAAAAATGCCAATTAGAAAAAAAATTGTCAATTGAATTGTTCGCTCAAATTTTTCGGCCCGAGGCCCCGTTATTCTTGCGATGAATTTCGTAAAAAAATTACTCAGGGATGATGGTTTTCATGGGAATTTGAATCTATCGCTAAAATTAAAGGGCAACACTACTGTGCATTTTTCAGAAAATCGATTTTTTTTTATGGCCGAAAAGATGCTTTGAACCTTCTAGAATATGAGGCAAACAGTTTTATATCTGAAATAATGTTTTGCATTGAAATTTCAGGCTCCTCCAGAAGCGCGTCAGTTTGCTCCAAACACATTTCCAAACTTTAAACGTGTTTTTCTCGAAACGCAATTATTCAAAACGACACGTAACATAACTCCATCAATTTTCATTCTCTTCATTTGAATTTTTAACATCTTTAAAATAACATTTTGAAGTTAAACACGTACGGGATTTTCTATAAGTTCATTTAAACATTATTTATTAACAAATGATTACCCCTTCTTTTGTCGAAAATTGAACGTCAGCATTTCAATACTCGTAGTGACAATAGTGATTTTTTTAATACAGTTTCAAAATTGCACCAGCTATACTGCGTGCTGCAGAGCGCCTCAAATTCGACAAGCCACGCGAGAATGGCTCTGGTGTCGTTATTTATTAATATTTGTCGATGATAATTTTTTGTTTGATACTTAAATGTATGCTTAATAACTTCCTCGAACATTCGGCTATTACAGCGGTGTTGTCCCTTAAAATAACGCACTCCGTTCTAGAGAAATAACAAATTTTCTACATACATTGTACTAATCCGCTAGGGGTCACTCCGACACAAGTTTTCTACTTTATCCAGTGTAGCTAACGACCACTCTGGCAGAATCAAGTTTTATTTTATGGTGTGTAAGAAACAATGACAAGGAAAATATGTATCCGTGAGAAATTAGGTATGGAGTTAAGGGTTTAAGCGTTAAGATCGCGAAAAGTGACCTGACTCGGTCGATAAGGTCGATAAGGTAAGGTAGCTCTATTACTGGAATGATCCTCACTGTAATCATTCGAAACAAAAGCCCTGTTGTCATAGCCACAAGTGTTTCCGCGAGGAATCGAATTAGATTGCTGACACATTGTCGGGAATGTGATAAATATTGTCGGTTTTACTTCTATCTATGTATTGTAACGTGGTGTTTTTCGCCATGTTACTAAAAAGACGATTGTCGAACGTTTCAACATAGTGCAGCACAGCGTCGTTGCTCATGGTCGAACTCCCCGAGGCGATCCAACAGGGTATTAGCGTTAGTATTCCAACAATTTTATTAATTATTTTTCCGTATTGTTTATACTCTGGTCTTACCACGTATCACGGCATTCGGTATCGGCACGCGACACTGGGTACGACCTGGTGCCACGGTCTCGTCAACACATCAGCAGCGATCCATATCGCTGGTCATCATCGTGCGGACCAGTGTCACTCTCTCACCGTCTCACCTCGCGTGGATTCCCATCATCCTGCTCCAACAATAATCGACCTCTGGATTCCCGGGTGCCGTCATGTCACGCTTTTGAATTCTGTAATTATTTTGAAATTCCATTTTTCGGCCGTCCAACATGGTGGTCGTTCCAAATTTTGACCTTCACCCTCTGACTCGAAAAATTTCTTAAGATGAGACGTTCTATAGTTTGAACGTTCGTTAATTTTGAAAGTCCACATTTTGGCTCTTCCAAATAAGTGGTAGTTCCGATATCTGACATCCCACTCCAATTGCCTCAAGTTCATTCTTTTCATGCACAAACATTAACGGTAATAATCCTGATTATCAGATCGCACTAAAAACATTATAATTCGCCGAAAAAATATAAGATAATCGAGGGCTTACCACTGTTCACCATGCTTATATAGCGCTGGCTGACTTGGGCTGACTGGGAATGAGCGGCCATATTGAATAGGCTACTCCTCCGTGGTAATAAAAAATATATAAATATAAAAAATCATTCAAATCAAGTTTGAATGGGATACCTCGTATGCGCTAACTTTCTGTATCCATATACATACATGGCTATATATATAAACAAAAAGTACTGAGAATTAATAGGTCGTAACTCACATCACTTGATACATCAAAAACCCAATGATTTACGTCCTTTTGTTTGTGAGAAGTCGATACACGTACTATCTCAGTAACTCTTGAACCCTGTGAGCTTCTGGTTTTCCCACGAAGTGAATCAAAGTTTATGGCTGTGGTTTTCGTCTCTGAAACGACCAGCCAACCTTCACGACGATCCCGAGGGTAAACTTTGCCGAGAGCTCAGATAATCTTTTTTTTTCTTTTCATTTTACGGAATGGCATAGAGTGTGCTACGAGAGAGTCCAAAGAGAGAGAGAGAGAGAGAGAGAGCTACGAAGAGAGTAAGATAAATAAAGTGCTGTAAATATGGGAGAGACGAAGAAAACGATTCAGAAGTAGAGTGATATAACGATAGAGGGTAAAAAGAGTCTTTCGAGAAAAAAAAAAAACTTCAGATA
Organism: Oxytorus armatus; assembly: GCA_958009045.1. Lineage (NCBI taxonomy): Eukaryota > Metazoa > Arthropoda > Insecta > Hymenoptera > Ichneumonidae > Oxytorus > Oxytorus armatus. The sequence continues at coordinate 14,899,322 of OY253755.1, forward strand.
ACGTTTAACGAGAAACTTATAATTGGAGGGAACGAAGGGTTGTGGTCGCAGTGAGGACGGGAAAGGGAGTTGGGAGGGGAGGGAAGAAAAATATATTCTCGCAATTAGATTTCTTTTGGCTTGATGAGTTTTTTGTTCGAGGCACGAGAAAACTTAATTATTCTTTCATCTTATCGTAATTCATTTTATTATCTTCGGTTTTTAAGAAATAAACAAAATTTGTTGAAAATATGACATGATATACGATAGCTTTCTCGTAGGGGAAGTTTCATTTTCATGAATAAAAAAAAAAAACATATTGTGTTTGTAATGTCGAGGCGTTTGAGGTGGGAGTCTGGTAACTTAAGCCGATTTTCATGTCTTTTTTGAAGGGCGTTCTTTTGTAGGAAAATAAAAATGAATCGTTTTGGATATTTAGGATGTTTTTATTTACATATTAAACATACAAAAAAAAATTTTTTCGAAAAAATTTAATAGTTTATTATTATTATTATTATTGATCGAAGTTGGCAACTCGAAAAAAAAGCGCGTGGGCGGCCCCGGTGATTTTGGCTCTTGATGTTATCTGAAATAAAAAATTCTTGATAATTCTTAATCTATAGACATGTCATTCTGGTCGGAACTACTGAACTTAACTTTCATAGATAAATAACAAAATGGCGGACTTTGGAAAAAAGTCCTTTTATTTTAGCGAAGAACGGGGTTGTAAAATAAAAAGAAATTTAACTTCAGTAGTTCCGACCAGAATGTCACGTCTATAGATTAAGAATTATCAAGAATTTTTGATTTCAGATAACATCAAGAGCCAAAATCACCGGGGCCACCCACGCGCTTTTTTTTCGAGGTGCCAAGTTCGATCAATAATAATAATAATAATAAACTATTAAATTTTTTCAAAAAAAATTTTTTTTGCAACTTTAATATGTAAATAAAAACATCCTAAATATCCAAAACGATTGATTTTTATTTTCTTACAAAAAAACGCCCTCCAAAAAAGACATGAAAATCGGCTTAAGTTACTAGACTACTTCCTTAAAATATTCGAAAACATCGAAAAATCACATCTGGCAAAAATGAAAAGTTTGAAAATCGTCGTAAATTCGAATTGTTTTGAGTTATCGGGCTAACATTTGCCGAACAAGCGAATGAGTATTGGCCCTTTGTTAACTAAAAAAATTTTCCGACAATTGACAAACAATTTTGAATTTAATAAGATTTTGAATATTTTAAAAAATAGTGTGCCAACATTCATAACATTTTTTAAATTTAACAATTTTTAAAATTTAATTTTAATAATTTGAGGATTTCGGAATGATTATTATTGTTTATTGTACGTCAGTTGTTTTTCCGTGACAATGTCGTGTGATTGAGTCGTCGATTACTTGTGTTCATTTATTTATTTTTTCTGTCTTTTTTTGTTGTTGTTTTTCCAACGCGTGGAAAAATTGCATTAATGTTCCTACACTTTATGACCTTGGTCATTGATGACGTGCGTTCTATGCAAGAAACACACATCAAAGAGATTGCGTAATGTTGTTTTTATTGCCGGGAGATAACAAAAAAAAACGTGAACATAAAAAAAAGTTTTCAACGAAATTAATGAAACGAAAGATAGTACCCGACGGTATTTTCTTACAATCGTCGCACGAAACGATATGTTGATATCATCGAAAATGGTTTCGATAAGAAAGCCCTCGAATTTCAGATATCTTATCTCACTGACGTTTGGTATAACTTTTTATTAAGGGGCCAGATACATATAGATCCGTGAATTTTAGTCGATGTTGATTAATTTTTTTCTTAGAGAATAATTCATTCGATGTTTTTGAAATTTAGCGTATAGTTTATTTATATTTTTAACTATTACAAAAATTTTGTTTAAATTTTTAACAATTCAAAATGGCCAATTTACGCATTTTTCTCAAAACTATATTTTCCAAATCGGCGTGAGCGATAAGTCAAAAAGCTCTTTATCAATCGGGCTGAAAAAAATTCTGAGTGCTCATTAATGTTATATTTTGTAGATGAACTTAAAAAAAATTAATAAAAAAAAAAATTTCCCGATTGAGAGACTTTACAAAAATTATTTAAACTATAAACCAATTTTTTCAATTGTTTTTGCCTCGAAAAAATAATGTTTTCAACAAATTTTTCAAAACAAGTAAGTTCATATAGAAAGTAATATCATTGAAAAGATGTGTGCACAATTTCAGCCCGATTCATAAAAAACTTTTCGAGCTATCGCTCACGCCGATTTGAAAAATGCGTAACCCGTGAATTGTAGTCGACTTTGATTAATTTTTTTTTTAAAGAATAATTCATTCGATGTTTTTGAAACTTAGCGTATAGTTTATTTATATTTTTAACTATTACAAAAATTTTGTTTAAATTTTTAACAATTCAAAATGGCCAATTTACGCATTTTTCTCAAAATTATATTTTTCAAATCGGTGTGAGCGATAAGTCAAAAAGCTCGTTATCAATCGGGCTGAAAAAAATTCTGAGTGCTCATTAATGTTATATTTTGTAGATGAACTTAAAAAAATATAATAAAAAAAAAAATTTCCGGATTGAGAGACTTTACAAAAATTATTTAAACTTTAAACCAATTTTTTCAATTGTTTTTGCCTCGAAAAAATAATGTTTTCAACAAATTTTTCAAAACAAGTAAGTTCATATAGAAAGTAATATCATTGAAAAGATGTGTGCACAATTTCAGCCCGATTCATAAAAAACTTTTCGAGCTATCGCTCACGCCGATTTGAAAAATGCGTAACCCGTGAATTGTAGTCGACTTTGATTAATTTTTTTTTTAAAGAATAATTCATTCGATGTTTTTGAAACTTAGCGTATAGTTTATTTATATTTTTAACTATTACAAAAATTTTGTTTAAATTTTTAACAATTCAAAATGGCCAATTTACGCATTTTTCTCAAAATTATATTTTTCAAATCGGCGTGAGCGATAAGTCAAAAAGCTCGTTATCAATCGGGCTGAAAAAAATTCTGAGTGCTCATTAATGTTATATTTTGTAGATGAACTTAAAAAAATATAATAAAAAAAAAAATTTCCAGATTGAGAGACTTTACAAAAATTATTTAAACTTTAAACCAATTTTTTCAATTGTTTTTGCCTCGAAAAAATAATGTTTTCAACAAATTTTTCAAAACAAGTAAGTTCATATAGAAAGTAATATCATTGAAAAGATGTGTGCACAATTTCAGCCCGATTCATAAAAAACTTGTTGGGCTATCGCTCACGCCGATTTGAAAAATGCGTAACCCGTGAATTGTAGTCGACTTTGATTAATTTTTTTTTTAAAGAATAATTCATTCGATGTTTTTGAAACTTAGCGTATAGTTTATTTATATTTTTAACTATTACAAAAATTTTGTTTAAATTTTTAACAATTCAAAATGGCCAATTTACGCATTTTTCTCAAAATTATATTTTTCAAATCGGCGTGAGCGATAAGTCAAAAAGCTCGTTATCAATCGGGCTGAAAAAAATTCTGAGTGCTCATTAATGTTATATTTTGTAGATGAACTTAAAAAAATATAATAAAAAAAAAAATTTCCGGATTGAGAGACTTTACAAAAATTATTTAAACTTTAAACCAATTTTTTCAATTGTTTTTGCCTCGAAAAAATAATGTTTTCAACAAATTTTTCAAAACAAGTAAGTTCATATAGAAAGTAATATCATTGAAAAGATGTGTGCACAATTTCAGCCCGATTCATAAAAAACTTTTCGAGCTATCGCTCACGCCGATTTGAAAAATGCGTAACCCGTGAATTGTAGTCGACTTTGATTAATTTTTTTTTTCAAGAATAATTCATTCGATGTTTTTGAAACTTAGCGTATAGTTTATTTATATTTTTAACTATTACAAAAATTTTGTTTAAATTTTTAACAATTCAAAATGGCCAATTTACGCATTTTTCTCAAAATTATATTTTTCAAATCGGCGTGAGCGATAAGTCAAAAAGCTCGTTATCAATCGGGCTGAAAAAAATTCTGAGTGCTCATTAATGTTATATTTTGTAGATGAACTTAAAAAAATATAATAAAAAAAAAAATTTCCGGATTGAGAGACTTTACAAAAATTATTTAAACTTTAAACCAATTTTTTCAATTGTTTTTGCCTCGAAAAAATAATGTTTTCAACAAATTTTTCAAAACAAGTAAGTTCATATAGAAAGTAATATCATTGAAAAGATGTGTGCACAATTTCAGCCCGATTCATAAAAAACTTTTCGAGCTATCGCTCACGCCGATTTGAAAAATGCGTAACCCGTGAATTGTAGTCGACTTTGATTAATTTTTTTTTTAAAGAATAATTCATTCGATGTTTTTGAAACTTAGCGTATAGTTTATTTATATTTTTAACTATTACAAAAATTTTGTTTAAATTTTTAACAATTAAAAATGGCCAATTTACGCATTTTTCTCAAAATTATATTTTTCAAATCGACGTGAGCGATAAGTCAAAAAGCTCGTTATCAATCGGGCTGAAAAAAATTCTGAGTGCTCATTAATGTTATATTTTGTAGATGAACTTAAAAAAAATAATAAAAAAAAAAATTTCCGGATTGAGAGACTTTACAAAAATTATTTAAACTTTAAACCAAATTTTTCAATTGTTTTTACTTCGGAAAAATAATTTTTTCAACAAATTTTTCAAAACAAGTAAGTTCATATAAAAAGTAATATCATTGAAAAGATGTGTGCACAATTTCAGCCCGATTCATAAAAAACTTTTCGAGCTATCGCTCACGCCGATTTGAAAAATATAGTTTAAAGAAAAAATGCGTAAATCGGCCATTTTGAATTGTTAAAAGAAGAAAAAAATTTTTTGTAATAGTTAAAATTATAAATAAACTATACGCAGAGTTTCAAAAACATCGAATGAATTATTATTAACGAAAAAAATCATTCAAAATCGACTCAAATTCACGCGTTTATATGTATCTCCCCCCCTTAACTACTTGGCGTCAAGACGCTGCCGCGTCTCTTGATCCACCGTCGTATATTTATCACTTACGCTTCCTCATAGAGAAAGCTCTGTGATGGTGATAAAAACAGTTATTTCGTCTTATCAACGGCAATGTCTTCAAAATGTGGTAAAACGTTCAAAAATCACTTTTAGAAAAAAAATGTCCGGCTGCGTGCGTTCCGAGCGCGTGTGTGCGTGCATAATATGATTCTCCAAAAATCCAAACGTCCATAAATCGAAAACCGTTCGTGCTGGTTTCAGCTGAATGATATTTAAAAAAAAACTCAAAACTTTTATCGTTATATTGATTTTTGGCCAAATGGCGGAATTCTAAAGTGAAAAGTGAAAAATTTGCTTAAAAAATCATCATAACATTGTTAATAACAAATGAAATATGCGATATAAAAAAAAATCCAACGCCCTTCCATAGACAATGTATTTTCAAAGATATTTTCAAAGTTTCAAGTGAATCGGTTGAAAATTGTCTGAGTTATGTTTCCGGCCAACAAAAAACGAAGACGTCATCGCAAAAACGTTGCACAGCCGCCATTTTGAAATTGATCGTATCAAAAAAATTATTGTATACAGTCACTGATATGTATGATAAATGCCCTATTTTGTAATCTCAATTTATTTTGTAGTTTTTCTGTAAAAAAATTCCCAAAAAAGCCTATTTTTTCGGGATCTAGTGTGGCCTAACCCGTTAAAAGTAATTGGGGCCCTTTTTACATTAGGTTGTTTGCACGTTTCATTCAAAAGTTCACATTAAAAATGAATTTTTTTTTGCTTACGAACATTTCTTTCGTTCGACAAAGAGATGTTGTATCACGGAAACGATCGGTTGACAAATTCCGAATGGAATTATTTAAACATTTTTCGAAATAATGATAAATTGTGACGAAGTTAGAAATAATTCGGGAACGGTTGGATTTTTGACCTTTGAACACGGTATGAAAGATCCTATATGTATATGCTGTATATATGCTGGTGCGTAATCGACGTCGGTCGGTTATCACATCATTTGTGTTCTTCCCTCTCTCTCTCTCTCTCAGAATTCTCCCACCGAACCTGAAGAAGAAAAAAGAGCAAAGTGTTGATCGGCTGGTTAGCCCGGCTGTCGTATCTCCGTCAATGCGGATGACTAAACGAATCAGTGAGCGATAGTTGGCCGCTTACGCGACAGCCGGCAACGAGCGCGTCAATTATTTTTCAACGATTCGAACGAAACCACAGTGAAAAAGAACAAAAATTCATTAGTAATAAAGAACCGTGTAAAGTTTTGGCTTAAAAAAAAGTGCGAGTGTCGATAAAAATGTGTATTTAAGAGGATGGTGAAAGGTCTCTTACTTTCTGCATTACCGACCAAGTTTCATTGAAATTTTTGTCGCCAAACGACATTCCTAACCTATCAAACCGAATGATTTTAAATTTGTTCGAGCAATTCTTGGACAACTGTAACCGGAACGTAAATACCAGAAAATTCGAAAATTCTTCATTGATTTGAATATCTTTAGTTGAATATCGCGAGGTCGCAAACAAAAATAGATATAATTATTATTATCGCATTACCGACAGTAGTGGACGCGTGGTCGGTGCGCGGTTTCGGCGATCTTCCACGTTAACGGGAGGAAATAGGGTTAGGACAGCGTTTTCTCAATGATTTTCATGAATTTTTTTATAGTATAAAAAATGAATATAATTTATCAAAACTTTGAGAATATTTTATACATATATTTAAGTATATACTATAAAATTTTTGAAGAAATTCGTTGAAAAACACCGAAAATATTAGCGACCCCATATTGCAGGTCACAATCAGGCTCAGCATTTTGCGTACATTCTGGAAGCCGCAACTTTCATCTGAAATCGAACGAGGTTGGAATTTACTTTTATTATATGTCTCTCTTCTATATGAACCTAAATGCTATCAGAAAAATAGAAAATTGAATTTTTTACCGGGGTCAAAACAAAAATGCATGATTTTTTGCCATTTTTCAACTTTATTTGCAAAAAAAAAATTATTTTTAATAATGATAATGTTCCGATTTTAGGTTCATCTAGAGCGCAATACTATGAAGAAAGTAACTGCCAATTTTCAAAACGATTCGTTGAAAACTTTTCAAACTAGCGTGTACGCAAGTTCAAAAAAAGTCGTTTTCAGAAAAACGCGTTTGAAAAAATAGTACCAAGAAAAACAAGCAATATGGGATCGCTAATATTTTATAGTATATACTTAAATATAAGTATACAAATTTTATAGTATATACTTAAATATATGTATAAAATATTCTCAAAGTTTCAATAAATTATATTTCATTTTTTATACTATAAAAAAATTCATGAAAATCATTGAGAAAACGCTGTCCTAACCCTATGTCCCCCCTTAATGGCTTATAACAATAGAACGAGTCGGAATTTTCATTCAAAATTTTGGGAACATATTTTTCAATAATTTTACTAACAATTTATGAAATAAAAAAAAAATCGATTATTTGAACCGTCTAACCCTATTTCCCCCCTTAAGCGGTATTGGCCCACGGTCAGTACTGGGATGGGTAAACGCTTAGCCGTGTGCTGGCTTGCATACCGACTACTGAGCGGGAGGCAGTTTTTCTGAGTCTCTGATGGTAATACAGCTGAAACTCAGTCAATACAAAGAATCCGTCTGTATCGACACAGGTTTTTCACGGCTTCCCTGTGCCCATGGCAAGTGCGATACAGCGTAGCTAAGACGTCGGCGGACGTAATAGAAGTTAGGTTAGCTCAGGGAGGTGGGGGTAGGGCGTGGTAGGGGGAACAAATGGAAAAATGGAATTGGGATGGGTCATATGTAAAAACCTGAAAGGGTATACGTTCGAACACACAATATTATTATCGTATAACGTGATTCCGAAAAAATGTTACCATTATACGTTATAAACGGATATAAACATTTATTTATTGCTATACATGCAAATTCAGCAAAATCCACTGGGTCTACATGGAAATCCGAACGAGAGATTTTTCCTCCCTCAATTTTCAGCTTACAAACAATTTTTCTCAATTTTTTCCGGTCCTACCTGAAAATTTAGAGGTTACAATATGAAAATACTTCCGGTAGAATCGGTATACTATGTATTTTCGTACATGTCCTTTCAATCTTATTTCAACTTAAATCCCCATTATATCAACTATGAAAAAAGACAAAACTATAAACTATAAAATAAAATGTGAACTTGTTAGATATCGTGGTATTTTTAATAAAATTGAAAAATTTTCGAACGGCGATTCTGAATTCGTTGAAGAAGTAGAGAAATGCAAAAAAGTTATTCGAGTACTTGCGTAAGAAAGAAAAGACGAAGGAAAATATATAAAAAGTTTTGATTTTCACGAAAAAAAAAATGAGTTTGAAAGTACAATTGAGATGGAATTAAAAAAATAAAAATAAAACAAATTTCTTAACGTTCCTTTTTTTACTTTGAGATATAATTTAACGATATTTCCATTTGCGTATTTCCAAAAGTTTATTCGCAATATCGGAGTTTTCGTGTGATTGAGAATAAAAGTTTTAGCGAAATTTTCGATTTTTTAATTCTTTTACCATGCGCTCGATTAAGTTTTCGTGCGCCGTATTTGTGAGATAGGATTATTCTGTGCCGGAGCCAGACACACTGAATCTACTTGACTCTTGATCAGTCCCCCGACGCCGCGAGGTTTTCCCCCGCTCTCGTTCCCGACCGCGATATTTACATAACACGTATCGCCGTCTCTCTCTCTCGCTCGCGCGCTCTTGAAATGTCTTTCACTTTGTATTCATTATTATACGGTACACACAACATTACAGTAAACCGTTGCACGTTGCTGAACATCGGTTGTGAGTGTCCTGTTTGGCATAATCGATTTTCGGAAGGGTTTGTGTGCTTGTGTGTGCGTGCGTGCGCGCGTGTGTGTGTGTGTGTGTGTATGTGTGAGTGTGTATCATCGTTAACTCGACCGCTGTGACATACACGCGTCCATAGTAAACACAAGTCGATCGGCATTAATGGGTTAGGCCACTCTGGAAGCCGAAAAAATAGGTTTTTTTGTGGGATTTTTTTCAGAAAAACTACAAAATAAATCGAGATTACAAAATAGAGTATTTATCATACGTATCACTGACTGTATACAATAATTTGTTTGAAGCGATTAATTTAAAAATGGCGGCTGTGCAGCGTTTTTACGATTACGTCTCCGTTTTTGTTGGCCGGAAACGTAACTCAAACAATTTTCAACCGTTTCACTTGAAATTTTGAATGTATCTTTAAAAATACATTTTCTATGGAAGTGCGTAGGATTTTTTTTTTATATCGCATAGTTCATTTGTTATTAACAATTTTCTAAAGATTTTTTAAGCAAATTTTTCACTTTTCACTTTAGAAGTGCGCCATTTGGCCAAAAATCAATATATCGAAAAAATCCTACGCACATCCTTAGACAATGTATTTCTAAAGGTATATTCAAAATTTCAAGTGAATCGTTTGAAAATTGTCTGAGCTATGTTCCCGGCCAACAAAAACGGAGACGTCATCGCCAAAACGCTGCACAGCCGCCATTTTTAAATTAATCGCTTCAAAAAAATTACTATATACAGTCACTGATATGTATGATAAACACCTTATTTTGTAATCTCGATTCATTTTGTAGTTTTGCTGAAAAAAAAAATCCCCTAAAAAGCCTATTTTTTCGGCCTCTAGAGTGGCCTGACCACTTAAGAGGGAAAATAGGGTTAGACGGTTCAAAAAATCGATTCTTTTTAAATTCATAAATTGTTAGTAAAACTATTGAAAACTATGTTCCCAAAATTTTAAATGAACATTCCGACTCGTTCTATTGTTATAAGCCATTAAGGGGGGAAATATGGTTAGGACAGCGTTTTCTCAATGATTTTCATGAATTTTTTTATAGTATAAAAAATGAATATAATTTATTGAAACTTTGAGAATATTTTATACGTATATTTAAGTATATACTATAAAATTTTTATACTTATATTTAAGTATATACTATAAAATATTAGACTAACTTTGAGAATATTTTATACGTATATTTAAGTATATACTATAAAATTTTTATACTTATATTTAAGTATATACTATAAAATATTAGCGACCCCATATTGCTTGTTTTTCTTGGTACTATTTTTTCAAACGCATTTTTCTGAAAACGACTTTTTTTGAACTTGCGTACACGCTAGTTTGAAATGTTTTCAATCAATCGTTTTGAAAATTGGCAGTTACTTTCTTCATAGTATTGCGCTCTATATGAACCTAAAATCGCAATATTATCATTATTTAAAATAATTTTTTTTTGCAAATAAAGTTGTAAAAAATGGCAAAAAATCATGCTTTTTTGTTTTAACCCCTGTGAAAAATTCAATTTTCTATTTTTTTGATAGCATTTAGGTTCATATAGAAGAGAGACATATAATAAAAGTAAATTCCAACCTCGTTTGATTTCAGATGAAAATTGTGGCTTTCAGAATGTACGCAAAATGCTCAGTCTTATTGTGACCTGCAATATGGGGTCGCTAATATTTTATAGTATATACTTAAATATATTTATAAAAATTTTATAGTATATACTTAAATATATGTATAAGATATTCTCAAAGTATCAATAAATTATATTCATTTTTTATACTATAAAAAAATTCATGAAAATCATTGAGAAAACGCTGTCCTAACTCTATGTCTCCCCTTAAATTTGAAAAACGTCAAAGCGAGAGAAAGAGTAAGCTCGTCAATTTTCATCTCTCGTTTTACAGTATTTAATTGTTACGTTCAATAATTAGATTTATAATTATTTAATCGGATTCTTTTTAAAATTGATAATAAATTGATTTAGCCATTGACTAATTAGATTTTCATTCGATTCGTTTGTCAGTTAATTCAATTTTTAATTAAGTCAATTTTCCAATTACGCGCGTACTTAATTACTTCGAATTTCGATAAAATTTATTTTCAACTGCGTCGATTTCCGATTGGTCGTTTCGCAATTAATTCTGTTTGTTCATTGATATGTGTTTTCGGACAGGTTGATTTTTAATTACTTCGGTTTGTATAGTTGATTGATTTTTTTAATTACTACCTCGACGCTTGGTTGCGAACAATCCGCGATTCATTCTAATTTCAATTAATGTGATTAAAACATCGTTTGATGTTTCTTTTTATGACTAAGTTTTTTAGTCAGCTTCGAATTCCAGCAAAATTCATTTTTTAATTCTTTGTGTTCTGATTCATTAAAATTCGTTTTGTTATCAATTTCAATCGATCCAATTTTGTATTGGTCTATTTTTTAGTCAACTACTTCCTTTGTACAATCGATTTTTTCAAATCGTGGAAATTAAAAACTTGAGGGGTAACACCACTCTAGCGGCAGAAAAGAAGGTTTAACTTTGACGATTTATTTTGGGAGTATGAAAAAAGGAATAGAATTTCTTTTCAGAGGGTTTATTTAACACATATTGAAGTATGAAAAAGACTGTTGTTGTTATCATTTTGATACAAAATGGCGGCGACAAAGCCCATCTTTAAAATCGTCTTTGTTCAAAACACCTTCGCAGCAGGACGGTTCTCTCGTAGAGTATAAGACCTGAAACAAAAAAAACACAACATTTTTATAATCTCTATAATATTGGCTAGGGGACTAGGTAGGAGTTTTTTTCTAAATCAAATTTTGTAGAAATGGTGCACTTTTGAAAAAAATTAGTCGATTTTTTGCCAAATAAGCAGTAAATTGTTTATAAAAAAAAAAGTTTAGATTAAATAAAAACACGACTAGGTACTCCGATAGAGAATGTAATTGCGAAACTACTGTCAAAATTTCAAATCGATCCATGCAACGGTGTTCAAGTAATACGTCCTCCCAGTTTGAAAGGGACGATTTTCAAGATGGGCTCTGTCGCCGCCATTTTGTATCCAAATGTTAATGAAATTTTTTTTTTTCATACTTCAATATGTGTTAAATGAAACCTTCGAAAAGAAATCCTATTTCAAATAATCCTATTGTCAAAATTAATAAAATAAATTGAAAATAAATGTTCAATTTTTTTTACTCACAATTTATTAAATCAATCAATTGTAAATATATAAAATTAAATTAGTCTCAACTCATCGTCGAAAATTTTTCAAAAAGAAAAAAAAACACTCAAAACTATCCATTAATTTATTATTCTCATTCTTCTCAATAATAGCAATAAATGAAAAGTTAATTTACAAAGTGTAAGGGTTGATTTAAAAAAAAAAACTATGAATTTATTATTATTGGGTTTCCCTTTCGGATTTTCCACTTAATGACTCTTCCCCAATTCCATTTTTTTTTCAATTTTCCTCATTCATCTTATCAATCATTGAGTCCTACTTTCGGACAACGTCGCTAAAAATCGTCAATCCACACAAAAGTTAGATGGCTCAATTTCGAACTAAACCAATCAAGATCTAAAGCCAAAATTTATAAAATCATTTTTTTTTAAATGTTCAATTTCTTTTTACTCACAATTTATTAAATCAATCAATTGTAAATATATAAAATTAAATTAGTCTCAACTTATCGTCGAACATTTTTCAAAAAGAAAAAAAAAACACTCAAAACTATCCATTCATTTATTATTCTCATTCTTCTCAGTACTCGCTAAACATCACTTAACATCCTGAATCCACACAAAAGTTAGTCGGCTCAATTTCAAACTAAACCAATCAAGATCTAAAGCCAAAATTTATAAAATAATTTTTTTTTAAATGTTCAATTTTTTTTTACTCACAATTTATTAAATCAATCAATTGTAAATATATAAAATTAAATTAGTCTCAACTTATCATCGCAAATTTTTAAAAAAGAACAAAAAACACTCAAAACTATCCATTCATTTATTATTCTCATTCTTCTCAGTACTCGCTAAGCATCGCTAAACATCCTGAATTCACACAAAAGTTAGTCGGCTCAATTTCAAACTAAACCAATCAAGATCTAAAGCCAAAATTGATAAAATAAATAAAAAATAAATGTTCAATTTTTTTCCCTCACAATTTATTAAATCAATCAATTGTAAATATATAAAATCAAATTAGTCTCAACTAATCATCGAAAATTTTTAAAAAAGAACAAAAAACACTCAAAACTATCCATTCATTTATTATTCTCATTCTTCTCAATACTCGCTAAACATCACTAAACATCCTGAATCCACACAAAAGTTAGTCGGCTCAATTTCAAACTATACCAATCACGATCTAAAGTCAAAATTTATAAAATAATTTTTTTTTTATGTTCAATTTTTTTTGACTCACAATTTATTAAATCAATCAATTGTAAATATATAAAATTAAATTAGTCTCAACTTATCATCGCAAATTTTTAAAAAAGAACAAAAAACACTCAAAACTATCCATTCATTTATTATTCTCATTCTTCTCAATACTCGCTAAACATCACTAAACATCCTGAATCCACACAAAAGTTAGTTGGCTCAATTTCAATCTAAACCAATCAAGATCTAAAGCCAAAATTGATAAAATAAATAAAAAATAAATGTTCAATTTTTTTCCCTCACAATTTATTAAATCAATCAATTGTAAATATATAAAATCAAATTAGTCTCAACTAATCATCGAAAATTTTTAAAAAAGAACAAAAAACACTCAAAACTATCCATTCATTTATTATTCTCATTCTTCTCAATACTCGTTAAACATCACTAAACATCCTGAATCCACACAAAAGTTAGTTGGCTCAATTTCAATCTAAACCAATCAAGATCTAAAGCCAAAATTGATAAAATAAATAAAAAATAAATGTTCAATTTTTTTCCCTCACAATTTATTAAATCAATCAATTGTAAATATATAAAATCAAATTAGTCTCAACTAATCATCGAAAATTTTTAAAAAAGAACAAAAAACACTCAAAACTATCCATTCATTTATTATTCTCATTCTTCTCAATACTCGTTAAACATCACTAAACATCCTGAATCCACACAAAAGTTAGTCGGCTCAATTTCAAACTAAACCAATCAAGATCTAAAGCCAAAATTTATAAAATAATTTTTTTTTAAATGTTCAATTTTTTTTGACCCACAATTTATTAAATCAATCAATTGTAAATATATAAAATTAAATTAGTCTCAACTTATCATCGAAATTTTTTAAAAAAGAACAAAAAACACTCAAAACTATCCATTCATTTATCATTCTCATTCTTCTCAATACTCGCTAAGCATCGCTAAACATCCTGAATCCACACAAAAGTTAGTCGGCTCAATTTCAAACTAAACCAATCAAGATCTAAAGCCAAAATTTATAAAATAATTTTTTTTTTAAATATCAATTTTTTTTGACTCACAATTTATTAAATCAATCAATTGTAAATATATAAAATTAAGTTAGTCTCAACTTATCGTCGAAAATTTTTAAAAAAGAACAAAAAACACTCAAAACTATCCATTCATTTATTATTCTCATTCTTCTCAGTACTCGCTAAGCATCGCTAAACATCCTGAATCCACACAAAAGTTAGTCGGCTCAATTTCAAACTAAACCAATCAAGATCTAAAGCCAAAATTTATAAAATCATTTTTTTTTTAAATATCAATTTTTTTTGACTCACAATTTATTAAATCAATCAATTGTAAATATATAAAATTAAATTAGTCTCAACTTATCGTCGAAAATTTTTAAAAAAGAACAAAAAACACCCAAAACTATCCATTCATTTATTATTCTCATTCTTCTCAATACTCGCTAAACATCACTAAACATTAGTTGGCTCAATTTCAAATCAAACCGCTCAAGATCTAAAGTCAAAATTGATGAAATAAATTTTTTTTTTAATGTTCAAAGTACAGAAATTGCAAGGCACATAAAGTCAGAGAGCGTTTGTGAAGCCGGGTGTGCGCGCAGCTTTCTCCTCTCGTCGTCAGTCGCCGTTGTGGTCTCGAGTTCAGGAACGGAGTTACGATTAAACGATCCCTCTCGTTCATTCTCATCTCGACAAAAAATTGAAAAAAATATAAAAGAAAAAAAACACTAACACAAATGAAAACACATAATTAACCCTGTCGATCGCGTTATTCGTTTTTATCCAGTGTTTCCGCGTCATAAAATACGTGAAAATACAGAACGAGACGAGATTTGTTAAAACGAAATATCTCTCGAGAATTGCGTTATAATGCGAGATCAAGATAATAACGAGAGTCGCGTGAGGCTACGTCGTGCCAAGAGCGTAACAAGAGCCGAGGAAATACAGCGCGCCGATATGATGGCTCGAAAATCACAGCCCGATAAACCGTGAGTTTATTATTATTTTTATTATTTATTATTATATTGCGAAATGATAAGTGAGAGCGATACCATCGAATCGACGAATTTCTCGTGAATTTTTCATAATTTATTATTTGCTAGTGCCTGGAAAAATGTTGTATCGATTTAAAGAAAAAAAAAAAGAAAAAAAAACAACAATGTTTTCGCAATTTTCGTCGAATTGTGTGTGTTTTTTTTTTCATTTATTCCACGCAGCGTTTGGCCAGTGGCGTATTTTCGTAAACGCGACAAGGGACGAGCAACGTTAAGTCGAGATAGACGCGTGGTCGCGTATGTACCATGCGAGAATACCAACGTGGAGCGCGTTTTTCCACGCGCCGAACGTTCCACGCAAGTAGTCAATGACCGTGGATCGCTACACGCGTCCGCAGAGCATATTTTTTTTTTAGGCACTGATTTGCCTCAACGTATTTCACTAGGCTAATATTTTGCGGAAAAGTCATTGCTTTATTCGTGACAAATAAACGTAATAACAATTTATTTTTCAATATGTATTTATTTATCGTTATCATTGTTTTTTTTTTTAATAATGTAACATTCAATTGGAACGAAATATTTCGTAGCGTGGTGAGGGACCGGCTAATGCGTCGAACGAAATCATTTTTTTGACGCACTTTGTTCGTTTTTTTTAAACATAAAATTCGAACGAAGGTTTCACAAAAAAATATTAATTTATTATCAATTAATAAACGTAATATTTTTGTTTTTGGAATGTATGGTTATTGAAAATGAAAAATAAAACGCGGATCGTTCCCTGTCTTCACGAAACACCGTGAGCGACTTGGGAGATGAAAGAAGAGCACGTTGAAATAAACGAAAATACGATAAACACAAGTGCGCAGCCGCGAAAACAGTGCCCTCTTCATTTTCCCATGGAAGTTTTTGTTCTTCATTTCGTCCGTCTCGTCTGCGTCGTTTCTCGAACTAAACTGGGCTGAGCTCCTGAGACGTCGCGAAACAGTAACGCGATAAAACCGTGACGAAAGGGGCGGGGGCAGGCCATGTCCGTCTGTCGGGCGGGAGACAGTAACTTGTACAGTGTATTACAGTTTAGCGAGAATTTACAGGATGTATAGTGGCGAGTGCTGAAATCGATTCTAGCAGGGGAACCCCCGATAGACGCGGCTGCTCGCGATACCGACTGTCGGTAACATTGAAACTCGCGGATCCATTAGTTCCACACTTTCCCCGCGGTCTGTTTGAATTGCGAATAATATTAGGAAATAACGAACAATTTCACAGACAAACAAGACAATTCTATTCAGTTAACATTTTTTTCTTTAATATTTGAACAATTTTAAGTTTCACGGCGAAACTTTTTTGGAACGAACAATATTTAAAAAAAATATGATAAACGTGACTCGTTTGCAGTCTAATTGATTGAGGATTCTCATGAATCTTGATGTTCATGACGAAGAAATAATTGCTACAAATTACTCTGTATGATAATAAAGAAAATGTTCACATTGCTTCCTCAATGTTTTTACAAAAGTTTGTAAAAACGTTTACAAAAAAATGATGAAAACGATAAAAATAATTAAGGAATAACACCACTGTGACCCCCTGTTTTTTTTTCACATTTTTCAAGAATTTTTTTTTGTGGGAAAAAAAGAGATATTCGGAAAATTTTTTTTGGGTTTTGTTCCTTGTTTATCAATGTATCAAAAAACATTTTTTTCACATTTTTCACGCCGCATGGTGGCGCTGAGGAAGCTCTCGCTGTCATCTCCGCAGTAGTTCGCGGCACGCAGCAGAACTCTCTTCAACGTCGACCTGAAAAAAAATACCGAGAGTTTTCGTTAATGATATGATATTTTGAAGAGGAGTACATAGGATTTTTTCGATATCTCAATAATTATAAAAGTTATAGCCTATTTTCGACGAGAAATTTTGCTCAAAAATCATTCTTTAATTTCAAAGGCGTGCCTATTTTTTTTAAAACAATATTTTTCCAAATCCCTATGTACTTCTCTTCAAAATATCATATTATTAACGAAAACACTCGGGATTTTTTTTCAGATCGACGTTGAAGAGAGTTCTGCTGCGTGCCGCGAACCACTGCGGAAATGACAGCACCTGACGCGAGAGCTTCCCCAGCGCCACCATACGGCGTGAAAAATGTGAAAAAAATGTTTTTTGATACATTAATAAACGAGGAACAAAACCCAAAAAAATTTTTCGAATATCTCTTTTTTTTCCCACAAAAAAAAATTCTTGAAAAATGTGAAAAAAAAACAGGGGGTCACAGTGGTGTTATCCCTTAATTAAAAAAAAACGGTGAAATTTATGGTAGAATGGGCTCATTCCGCAAAGCTTCCTCTTCCCTAATGAAAAACAAAACTAAAAAATTATTCAAATGTCGATAACGAATAAATTGATAAAATGTTCAACAAACAATATCAATGCCCAATAAAAATGCTAACAGCCGATACATTTTATCAAAATGGCCAATAAAGTGCCTATCGAACGGTGTCTCAATCATTTTTGGCATATATTTTTTATCCCTTTACTGACTCTCAAGGTCAACTCGGTCAAAATTGTCTATCTTTCGGGCCAATGCACATCAGGGAGTAAACGTACAACGTTAGGGCGAAAGCACGTTCGTTCAATCGCGGTTTCGCAAACACACTCTGGGCATGCACACAGTCAGATAGAGGGCACGAGGAGGTTTGACTTTGTCGAGCACTCGAGGAAAGACCAGACGTCGAGGGAACCATTCCGGAAGCCGCAACTTACTCCCCGTTCGTTATATACACATTTCTATACATGTATAGACCGCATTTACTGACAAAGTCCGGTTTAGCTTGATCTCTGCAACACAGCCACACCCTTCACTGTATAGTCTGCTGTTAATTAACCGTCAAAACACTCGGTGAGATCCAAGTGGCTAAAAGTCAACGTAACCTAAATGTCCATACAAGTACAGACGGAGTGTACATCTTGCATAGGTTTCGAGATCCTGTGCAGAAATTTGCTGGGGTATCATCGCTTTTAGCCAAACCCTGATCGGGATTTATTAGGGACTCTCTATCGAGGGACTCAGCCCCGGATTTCAGATGGATCCCTGATTGTATCCCGATTAGCGCTGATTGGAAAAACTTCAAATGTACAAATTAAAGTTTGTTGTTTAGCCCTTTAACCCGATTAGCTATTCATCGTCGATACGTTACTCGAGTTTAGGGCTCGTGATTATATACCCCAGCTTTTGTAAGAAATATGTCTGATTCGATTGTGTATATTTCGTTACAATGTCAAAAATTTTAACTTCGCGGTGTAACTAGTATAGAGAAGTTTCCTAGTCCGCCGCTAGGTGGCGAGCGGCGCGACGTTTTCGCGTCAGCGATCGAGGGCTCACGGGCTATATAAATCGAGAGGCTCGTTTAGATTGATACAGCGCGACCGAGTACGGCTCTCGGGGTTCAAGTGATATACACTTACAGATTCTAAATAAATGTTTATTTTTATATTTTAATTCGCTTACCGATGCCCGAGTTCCTACTTCTTTTAATATTTTATTGCCAAGTAAATGGGAAGGGACATAAAAGTGTGCAAAGATATACTATTGAAACACTAATATTTCAGATGAAACAACCATGATCAATTTTATGTCCATGTAAAATCATTTAAGGTTCCCAGATCCCATACAATTATTTAAAGATCCTGTAGACTCCGGGTTTGGATACGGTTAGGAATCCAGTCGGGAGTCCCTATCGGGCTCCAATTTACAAACGTGACGTTTCCCTGTTGGGATCCGATCCGACATCTACCTCTCATCCGGCCTCTCATTTGGTCTCATCCTTACCAGAGAGTAGGGATGATTACAAGGATCCAGCCGGATCCCTACCACAATTTCTGCACGGGTTGTATGGAAAGGTTTCCTGTTAATTCACGTATCGGTCTGTGAACCGAAAGTTTAAAAAGGAATAACTGAGTTCATGTTCGAGCAAATAAGATACTTTTTCAATTTCCATGGTTAACTAGACAGTCTTCACGAAGGATCAAAAATTCTTTTGAGCACGTTCGTTAGTTTTGTCTGGTTTTTTTAAATGTATAAATATCTTCAATGGTGCACCCTTCGACCTGGCACAAAAAAAATTCCATTGCAAAAAACTGGTGAATGCCACGAAAGTGCCCGACGGACGGTTTCGTTTGTGTTCGCGTTTGGGAGGGAGTGGGACATAGAGGGGTTGGCGTCCTCCTAAGTGAATATATATTAATAAATGTATGCCAATGTATACGAACATTTATTTCAGTTTATAGACCTTAGCAATCACGACGACCGTCACGAAAGACAATGGAACGACTATGCTTGAATGATTTTCTAAAGTCTGAAGATTAGACTAGTCTAGAGATAGTCGTACCTTACAAAAAAAATATTGATACATTTTGAAAGCTTCAAGCTAAAGTATCACTGAGCTTCAAAGTATATTTTACGAGCGTGGTCGCGATCTACAAACACCGCGTGCTCCTCCGACTTAATTAAATACGGTTCCGGTGCTAGTTCGCTTGCGGGAACGACCGCGGGACCGTGCGACGCGTTGCGGCTGTTTCATGTACTATAAATGTAATAGAATCAATATATCTTATATACGAGGGGGGACCCAAAAAAAACGGGAATTGCGCTGCGGCGGGGAAGGAAAGTGGGGGAACTCATTGCTCGACCAGGTGTCCGTTGGGGACACGTCTCCTGAGTTAGTGTGCGAAGTTCTGTCGCCGTGAGTGCATCGGTTCGCACGTGGGAATTTTTGTAGTGAAACAACTTTTTCCATTTCGGCGAAAACATGATGGCCGATTGTCGTGAGCAACGCGCGGCTGTGAAATTTTGTTTCCTGTTGGGGAAATCGGACGCGGAAACTACTGTAATGCTTATGACTGCTTATTAGGGTGGTTCTTAATTTGATGATGTTGGAAATTCTTTGGTATTGTTCCTTGAAAGTAATTAACATATCCAGCAAAAAAATTGGGCGCAAGCGGAACTTTGTCCAATAATTCTAACCCACCCCACCGAGCTGTCGAATTTTTATATGAAAAAATGCATGCATTCAAAACTTTGTTAAGAAAATTGTTTATTATTTCAAAACTATTCATGATAAAAAAAATTTTATATTGTATTTTTATAGGAAATTTAATGCTCTACGAAAAAGGTATCTTGTAAAATTCTTGTGAATGTAATATTTATCACGTTATTAGCAAAAAACTGTCATCATTTATTCCAAAAGTCCATCATTATGGCCAAAACAGGAGTTTGACGTCCAAAAACTGCAATGTATTATTCAAATGCAATTAGAAATATGAAGAGATACGTAGTGCACTGAATAACAGTATGTGAACGATATTTAAATTTTCAATTTTATCAATTTCATTATCATTCGTGATAAATTTTTCTTCTTTGATCGATAAGGACATTGATTTCTTTATCAGTTTCAAATCGATGGCTTTTTTCGAAAGATTTGAAATCAACTCCTCATTTTTTGATATCGATGTGAGCGAGTGGATTTCTAATGAAAATTATTTACAAGGCTTAAAAATAGTTAGAGGAATTAAAGTGGTTAACGGGGTTGCAGAAAGAGGAGTGAAACTTATTACAGAGTACAATGATCGTGTCACTTATGATGAAGATCAGAAACAATTCATTGTACAAATAATTGAAGAATATAAAAAAAAATATCCTGATATTAACAAAGCAACTTTGCTCCAACCGATGTAATTCATTATTGTAAGTTGATTTTTAAAATATATGACATCATTCGTTATAATTCACAATAAAATTGACAAAATTGAAAATTTGAATATTGTTTACATTTCATTGTTGAGTGCGCTACGTATTTCTTCATAATCTTATAAACATACGAAAAATAAATTGCAGCTATTCGGCGTCAAACTCCTGTTTTGACCATAATGATCGACTTTTGGAATAAATGATGACAGTTTTTTGCTAATTACGTGATAAATATTAGATTCACGAGAATTTCACAAGATACCTTTTTTGTAGAGCATTATATTTCTCACAAAAACGTTATATAAAATTCTTTTATCATAAATAGTTTCGAAATAATAAACAATTTTCTTAATAAAATTTTGAATGCATGCATTTTTTCATATAAAAATTCGACAGCTCGGTGGGGTGGGTTAGAATTATTGGACAAAGTTCCGCTTGCGCCCAATTTTTTTTCTAGATATGTTGATTACTTTTCAGGAACAATACCAAAGAATTTTCAACATGACCAAATTAAGAACCACTCTACTGTTTATGGAGATGCTGCCCTAAGTAAAACCAGAGTCTACGAGTGGTATTCACGTTTTAATAATGGAGAAATGTCAATTGAAGAGCAACCCCGTTCAGGACGCACCTCAACGTCAAGAAGTGAGGAAAACGTCGACAAAATCAATGCTCTCATTCATGAAGACCGTCGCCAAACCATTGATCAACTTTGTGAGATGTCCGGGATATCATGGAGTTCAATTCAGAGGATTTTATCCAAAGATTTGCACATGAGCAGAGTTGCAGCCAAATTTGTCCCTCGCCTTCTCACAGACGAGCAAAGGGAGCGTCGATTTCAGGCATGTTTTCAACTTCAAAATCAGCTCGAAGAGGATCCTGAAATTTTTTCCAAGGTGATTACGGGTGATGAATCGTGGTGCTATGGATACGACCCCGAAGCAAAGCAGCAATCAAGCGTTTTGCCACTGTGGAGGAGGTAAAACAAAAATCGCTGAAAGGCCTAAAGAACATCCCGATAAATGAATTAAAAAAATGTTTTGAACATTGGAAGGATCGTTTGCAGAGGTGCGTTGTGGTCAGAGGAGAATACTTTGAAGGTGATGAAAATTTGGTGTAAAAATATTAAAAAATAAAGAAATTATGACGAATTTCCCGTTTTTTTTTGGGTCCCCCCTCGTATGTTATATAACTAATCTCTCTATATTATATATTTTCGTCGACAAAAACTGTTTCTGTTTACGGACAATTTAAACGACGAAAGGCCATCCACAGGAAGTGCTCGTTGAAGTTTGCTGAAAAGTCTTTTGATTCTGACGAAATAAATTGGCTGCTGCAGAAGACAATGATCCGAAACATCACAGCAAACTGTGCATTAGGTGGGAACAACATAATAACGTCATTACGATAAAATGTCCGGCAATGTCTCTAGATGCTAATCCGATTGAAAATCTGTGATCGTAGATGGAAATCTGTGATCGTAGATGAAAATGAAGCTAAAAGGGAAAAGCCAGTGTACACGATGGAGCAGAAAATCTGGTCGAAAGCATGGGACAAAAGGTGTCGAGCTATAATCAGTAATGGAGGCGATTGGACGAGATATTAATTAATTGCGCAATAGCCAACGATATATACTTTAATAAAAGTAAATAAATTCAATTTAAATTCTTATTATTAGCCAGATTATGGCGATTTTTTTCTTCTTGAACACACTGTATTTGACATATTAATCTCGGACCCCTTTCACACCGGAATAAGCAAAACTTTCTGAAGAACGTTCGTTCTCTTTTCTTTTCAATTCTCTAAGCTACAAACTTGTCCGAGAATCTATCGAGATCTCGTCATTGAATCGCGAGACAAAGATCCGAATCGTGGCCCGTAATTAAATACACCGTTCACTGAACTAATTAGTTTGCCGATCTCGTCGTGGAATCGTGCACCAAACTCTCGCTCTTTCCTACACTCTTCTTGAATAGTCTCATTCTTCTCTTCCTCTTTATCGTCTCATTCGTTTGTTCGTTCGCGAGGCTCTTGAGATCTTTATCCGAAAATTCGCATTACAGCACATGGGGAAGTTCGAATCATTTCGACAATCTTTGTCGACCGTACAAGATTTTTCATCGAGCCAAACTTTGTTCATTCCCTTACGTGGGGTTCGGAAAAAAAATACTTTTTTTTTTTTTTTTTTTTTCATTATACTAAAAACACCCTTCAAAGATTTTAATTCTCGAATTTTTCGGAGTTTCTTTGAGACGGCGATGAATTTTCCATCAACGATATTTTTTTGTCGTTTAATTTTACAAACAGAATCCTACGCCTGATTTTTCACGTCTCGAATTGAGTTTTAGAATGACAAAAAAAATATTTGTATGTTTGAAAATCATTTTTCAAAATGGAAAGCCCATTTTCAAGAGTTTTCATGTTTTTCTTTTTCGCTTGCCAGATATACTATTCGATGGTACTTCTGCGATAATTCATTGTGACTTCCGGTTATTTCTCTTACGATTGAAGAGATGGGAATTTTCTTAAATATTTTAGATTCTTACGACGATATTTCGAAAAAAAAGTGATATGGAAAAATTTCTAAATTCAGATATCAGTGGAACCTTCCGGTGGTAATGTTTTCGTAACGAAAGAATATTTTTTTTATCAATCCTGCAAATTGTACAAATTTGTTTAGTTTTTTTTTTTCCGATACCGAATTAATCGATGTTGAAATGGTTTTAATTGGAATTTAATGACTCTAAATTATAGCCGATTTTTCACTCACGATTTATCGTCTTTTTTTTTTTAAATATTAGCCAACGGCCATATTGAATTTACGAAATGCGCGGCGATATTGAATGTAACACTTTTAACAAAAGAATAAGGGAATAGATGAGAAGTAAAATATTTTATATATTTGGCAGCTTGAAGTGAAAGTTATATGATGAACAGAAAAACGTGTCCTTTATTTCGTGTGGCATTGTGAGCCAAAAGATTTGCCCTATGAGAATTTTGGTTTTTTTTTTTTTTTCGAAAACTTCTTACTCATACTCGCACTCTTCGTAGTCTTCAATTTTTGTTCATCCCCCAACGTTGAATACTATTTTATTTCCGTTACGAACATTGAAATGGAAGTATTTGATCGTGACGTCTCTTAAGTAGTCTGTTAACTTAAGCCGATTTCCATGTTTTTTTTGGAGGGCGTTTTTTTGTAGGAAAATAAAAATGAATCGTTTTGGATATTTAGGATGTTTTCATTTACATATTAAAGATGAAAAAAAAAAATTTGTTGACAAAATTTAATAGTTTATTATTATTATTATTATTGATCGAAGTTGGCACCTCGAGAAAAAAGCGCGTGGGTGGCCCCGATGATTTTGGCTCTTGATGTTATCTGAAATAAAAAATTCTTGATAATTCTTAATCTACAGACATGTCATTCTGGTCGGAACTACTGAAGTTAAATTTCATGGATAAATAACAAAATGGCGGACTTTGGAATAAAAAGTTCTTTTATTTTAGCAAAGAAGGGGTTGTAAAATAAAAAGTTAGGGGTGAAAAAATTTCTCGGTAGTTCCGACGAGAACTATAAGTGCGTAGAGTAGCCTGTTAAAATTTGAAAGCAATCGGTTCGGTAGAAAAAAAGTTGGGACCCGGGCTGCCAACTTCGAGGTGCCAACTTCGATCAATAATAATAACAATAATAAACTATTAAATTGTTTCAACAAATTTTTTTTTTGTATCTTTAATATGTAAATAAAAACATCCTAAATATCCAAAACGATTCATTTTTATTTTCCTAAAAAAAAACGCCCCCCAAAAAAGACACGAAAATCGGCTTAAGTTACCAGACTACAACCTTACATTTTTTTTGTTACAGAGCTTCCTTCGCGAACTATTTTATTACAGAAAAATATTGTTCGGTGGAAATAAAGAATAAGCTATAAACTTACTTTTACGCATCCTAGCGTAGACTTCTCTCTCAGCGGGTCATAATTCTTCACAAGTTAACTCTCGGTACGTTGCGAGATTTGCTGTAACAAAACTGCTGACGAATATCTCATCGTTTAGGAACGCTCGGCTAGCATGGGACAATGAGAAACGGACCAGCTGTGACAGGAAGATACTCTTTCGTTTCTTCCGCTTTTACTATCTCTCCTATCACTCCTTTATACATATAGTACATAGAAATCTTGTAACGGTATCAATTCTTGTGAGTAGCATGTGAAAGGTCTGTTTTACCGACTGTGTATTACTGGCAAAATTATTTGAAATTTGATCAAGTAATAATTTTGAACGTAACTCTAGCCTCTATCTAGAACGCAAAGACCAGAATATGTTATAATTCAAAATAGAGGTGTATATACCTCAAAATGGAGAACTCTAAAACTAAAATGAACCTGATTATTATTGTACAGCGTAATTCCAAAAAAATACGACCTCTGCGTTATACACGGACAAAAACCCCAACTAACGACCATTTATTTGTTGCTTTATCTGCAAAATTAACAATTCCGGCGGGCTGCCAGAATTGTTAAAAACATGTGTAAGGTCTGTTTCTCTGTATTACCGACAGAAGGTATTACGTTCATTTTACCAAACAAACCGTTCCAAGAATTAGCCTCAAACTAAATGACTGTGTCGTGGGCGTATGAAATTATCTTATCTACACATTCCATATTCCTTACTCCATTTACAAATAGTTCACACAATAAGAAGTCATTACCGGGCCCTGGGAAACCCTGCACTCGATTGCTGTGGTACTGCTTCCCATCGCTCCTAATTTGCCCCTTTGTTTGCTCCTTACGAGATAGTTACTCAATAACTTGTGAACTACTCTTCTATACTTATCTGCATAACTTTTTTTGCAAGATGCGGTGATGAAGTGATCGATTGGCCTTCGCGAAATCGATCTTAATAACAGCTGCCTCTTTTCCTTCATCCAACGTGTTGCTTATTTCTTTCACGAGAATCGCATCATCCATTGATCCCTCAAACAACAAACCCGTACTGAATCATCCAAAGAAATCCAGTTCTCTTAAAAAAATCGATCATCCCCTTGTCAGCGCACTATTCTAAAATCTCCGCAATAATGCCAATTTCAATGGGATTTTGAATGGAGTTTTTACCATTCGATTTTCCACAGGCCCGGGCAATGGCAATACCAGTCCAATTTTGAATGGACTTTATATTCTTGGCAAAAGGGCCTTCAATAGCCAGAATACAAATGCCGGGCATTTGGGATGGAATCGCGAATATTTTCGTCGAATTTGGCAAAAAATTTGACGAACTTGAAAATATCAACTGCCGAGGGGTGTTGCGTATCCAATTGTACCTGGAGTAGTTTTTATACCTGTTCGTAACTCTTTAGTTGGATACCATATTTACCCTCTATCGCATCCGCAACCCTTAAATCACGAGGTCGACGAATCATCTGGTTTTGCACCCACGCACATTTTCGTTGCGGACGTGAGGGATCGTTGCCCCAATCCTAACGGAACACGTTTCGTTCGAAAGATTATCGAATTTCCTCGGAATGTACCTTTTTTTTTTACATCTTCCAATTCGTCAAATTTTGCGCGAAAATCGCGCGAAAATATTCGCATTCGACTTCAAACGCCGAGCACTGTATTATTGAGGGATGATTAAGTTCGAATTTCGTGAGGATCGATGAGACGCTTGGGTGGTTATGAAATTTTTAGTTATTCGAAAAAATTCAGATTCACAATAGATGCGTAGATTGAAAAATAGATAATTCCTCGTAGAGAAAGCTTTGAGCTTTGTGTGACATTTTGAGGAAGCAACCGGCAAGTTTCAATTTGCAACTTTTTTTTATATTAGTGTTCCCATCGTGCAACTTCTCAGGTTTTTACATCCCTTCATTATTTTCCCCTTTGTTCCCATTGTCATTCCATTCCTTGAGAGCCCCTCCGATAGGGTCTTTTCCGCAATCGCTCTTTTGTAACTGTGTTGTGTTTCTACAATTCCTCCGTACTCTCGTGCACAGTCGGTACAGTAGTGCATACTGTACCGACTGTGCACGAGAGTACGAAGGAATTGTAGAAAACCCGAACGATACCGGGGGCAATATTTTACAGAATTTTCGTTATATTCCATTGGAACCACGAAAAAAACTATCTCCTGTTGAGTAGTTGGCAGGCAAGCCGGTGTACCGCGGTCAATATTCGAAAGCTTAACATGGAAGACCGTCGAGGCCGCATACCGATCTCACGTCCACTGCTATGAGTATTTTTTAATTTATTATTATTCTCTGTAATAATAATAATAATAATAATAAAAATAATAATAGTAATATAAGCGTGGGTTTCATTTTTATTCGAGGTAGAAAATAATTGCTTGCACGTCCATGAAAGAAAAAATGAGTACGTATGTACACAGCTAACAATAAGTCCTATCGCTCCCTTTGCTTCCATCATTCTCACTCTCCACATGGGATTTATTCCCACGTGATTTCTTTCGTGGATTTTAATTAGACGTTCTTTTTTGCTCGTTCATAGGGATTCGGTAACAACCAGTCTACATGTACCTATTTCTCTTGATGAAAATGGAAGGAGAAAAAAAAATCTCCAATAAAGCTCAATGGTCGTCGACGGTACGACTTTATTTCTCTTCTCTCTTTGGACGTCTCGACCGGTGGACCGCGCGAGCGTAATTTTCCTTTTTTCCATCTCTCATTTCCCACAAGAACAACAGTTTTTAATCTTCTACCGTCTATATACAATACGCTATAAGCAAAGTGTATCATTCTGAAAGCATCACACATCTGTTATTCTCCCTTCGTTTCGAATTTCGGGATAATAACCCAGAAAATTAATATATTTGTTATTGCGCATTAATATATATGTTACAATATTACGGGTTGGTAAACTAAAACGTGAGTGATGTAGAAAAAAATTGGAAAGCGACAACCGCTAGGCGATGTGGTAATTAAACAAATTTCAGAAAAATTTAAAAAGCAGCTGAACGAAAATGTGTCAAAGAAATGTTCGTGCGGATATACTAGAGTGAGGTTCGCCCCCTTGCGCGCTTCACGAAACCACTTCCCGTGTCCCCCCCCCTCCCCCCCAAACCCATACAAACCCAAATAAACCCAAACTAACCCAAGGAAACCCAAAATCAAACCCAAAGAAACCCAAACTAACCCAAGGAAACCCAAAATCAAACCCAAACGAACCCAAAGAAACCCAAACTAACCCAAAAAAACCCAAAATCAAACCTAAACAAACCCAAACTAACCCAAAAAAAACCCAAAATCAAATCCAAACAAACCCAAATAAACCCAACCAAGTCAGAAGTACGCAAAAAAAAAAGTCAAAGAATCCCAAAAAATCCAAAGAAACCAAAAGTAACCCAAAGAAATCCAAAATCAAACCCAAACGAACCCCCTCTCAGAATTACCGAAAATAACAGCAAATTCACTGTAGGGTGAATCGTGGAAGGTGCGAAGGCGCGTAACTCCTGAGCCGTAAGAAACCCTAGTGTACATATCTCTCTGTGTATTATATAAATATTTCACCGCTGCCGCCGTGCACAAGAGTCGAGAGGCAACGATCACCATAGCAAAACTTTCGGGGTTTGGGCGACAGGGCGCGTAGCGCCCGAGCCGTACCAACCCCTCGTATGTATTATGGATCCAACGAGAGTGAAATAATTCAGATAATTCGGAATATTTACCATAAGATTTTTACTATTATTAATAAATAATAATGAGAATTACTAATTTTCCTTCCTCATACAGGGAGGTTTGCTCTCGTGAAAAAAAATCGAGTTCCTAAGGGCTCACATACCCCTGCGCGAGCTGAAAATCGAGTAAATTTGAAAAATTATTATAAAGGGTTATTATTTTAATTAATTATTATTTTATTAATTATTATAATTATTATAATTATTATAATTTTTAAAATAATTATTAATTATTTTAATTATTATAAATTATTATTATTATTATTTTCATTATTTACAATGATGAAAAAAAAATTTAATTGTTGATTTCACATTTTTCATTAACTTTTCAACTATAAGAATACAAATTTTTTTAATTAAAAAAAAAGATTAACATTATGTTTTACGGCTATTAATGGACTTCTGATGAATATCATGGGGCCTCCTTGTCAACATCGTAACTTCACCAAAAATTATCCAATTCTGCAAAAATAAAAAGAATTTAGTAAAATAGTGTAGTAGTAATAGTCCGACGGAGGGAATGTTTTTTTTTTCTTCTCAAAAACAAAGGAAATTACAGTATTTCAAACTTTAGTATGCAATTTAAACCAAAAATTAGTGTTTAATGATTTATAAAAAATTGGTCCAGCGAAACAATTAAAAAAACCTCTCGTCAGTTTATAGAGAAAATAATTATCAAGATTGAAAAAAGAAATAAGTTCAAAAATATTAAAAATTCACTGAGTTATCGTGTTGACACTGTCTAAAAACATAGTTTCGAGAAAAACGCGTTTGAAGTTTCTGGTAGGTACAACGTGAACCCAATGTCCGGTCACATTTATTGCTATAACTTTGTGACGGAGTAGAATTTGCTTAAAATTTTCTGTTTTTTTTTTATTCTTAAAAGTCTAAAGAATAAAAATCTATAAAAAAAATAGATTTGTTTTAAATTTCAGAAGTACGTGAGCCCTTAAGGTAGTAGTCTGGTAACTTAAGCCGATTTTCATGTCTTTTTTGGAGGGCGTTTTTTTGTAGGAAAATAAAAATGAATAGTTTCGGATATTTAGGATGTTTTTATTTACATATTAAAGATACAGAAAAAAATTTGTTTGAAAAAATTTAATAGTTTATTATTATTATTATTATTGATCGAAGTTGGCACCTCGAAAAAAAAGCGCGTGGGTGGCCCCGGTGATTTCGGCTCTTGATGTTATCTGAAATAAAAAATTCTTGATAATTCTTAATCTATAGACATGTCATTCTGGTCGGAACTACTGAAGTTAAATTTCATGGATAAATAACAACATTTATTTGCTAAAATCAAACGACTTTTTTTTCCAAAGTCCGCCATTTTGTTATTTATCCATGAAATTTAACTTCAGTAGTTCCGACCAGAATGACATGTCTATAGATTAAGAATTATCAAGAATTTTTTATTTCAGATAACATCAAGAGCCAAAATCACCGGGGCCACCCACGCGCTTTTTTTTCGAGGTGCCAACTTCGATCAATAATAATAATAATAATAAACTATTGAATTTTTTCAAAAAATTTTTTTTTTGTATCTTTAATATGTAAATAAAAACATCCTAAATATCCGAAACTATTCATTTTTATTTTCCTACAAAAAAACGCCCTCCAAAAAAGACATGAAAATCGGCTTAATTTACCAGACTAATACCTTAAACACAAAAATTATTGTTTAATAATTTATAAAAAATTGTCCAGCGAAACAATTAAAAAAACCTCTCGTCAGTTTATAGAGAAAATAATTATCAAGATTAAAAAACAAAAAAAAGTTGAAAAACATTAAAAATTGACTGAGTTATCGTGCTGACACTGTCGAAAAACATAGTTTCGATAAAAACGCGTTTGAAGTTTCTGGTAGGTACAACGTGAACCCAATGTCCGGTCACATTTATTACTATAACTTTGTAACGGAGTAGAATTTTCTTAAAATTTGTTGTTTTTTTTCAATTCTTAAAAGTCTAAAGAATAAAAATCTATTAAAAAAATTGATTTTTTTTTAATTTCAGAAGTACGTGAGCCCTTAATGTCAATGTGTTTAAAATACGCCAATGGATCGAAAAAACGTTTGTGTATGTGTCCGGAAATTTAAAGGTTTCGAGAAATTTTAACAAAAATCGCAGCAAATAAAGGGGTTTTGCTACTTTACCAGTGTGCCAAATTTGAGCATGATTACTCGCGCGGTTTTCGATATACAGTCGTTTGAATTTTGGAAGTCTGTCACTCGACACACACCATCCCACACGAGCACGCCATCATGCGAACATTTTCTTTCACTTTAAATGCATATTCCACAATGGTTCTCCACATTTTGAACGCATTCAAACTGAGAAATCGAAAATACTTTTTTTTTTCTCGCAAATGTTTCACCCGGTAGGACGAAAACATGGAAATGAGAGAGGAGAATAAATTCTCTGGAGAGACATTTTTTTTTCTCGACGAGCAAGGGTGCTTTTCCCGATTACGTTTTTTTTTTCTTTTCGTTGTTGTATATATTACTATCTTCGCGGACAGGCACGCGAATCGTGCTCGTACCACCTTGAATTCTCCATTTATATATGCAAAGACTCGAGTGCCTGGGTCGCACACTCTCGAGATTTCGAGACACTCTTCCTCTTCAATCTCTTTTCCTCACTCACCCACTCTTTTTTCACTGCTCACACCCACCCCGATCTATCTATCTCTCTCTCTCTCACGTCAAGTATCTTCAAGGTATAGGGTTTGCAATCCTCACCTTTATACTCGTATTCTCGGGGGCCTTCTCGAACGACGGAAATATCTTCCACCAAAAAAAACGGAAGCCATAAAGGATATTCGGTTTTAGGTAAGAGGGATGAAAAAAAAACGCTCGAGCTGTTTTCTGCCTTGTTGACTTTTTTCCCTGTTTCACGACCAGAGCTTTGGCGCGTTTTAAATTTTCTCTTATCAGTCATGAGACATTGGGGAAAAAAAATTTTCGACGAAAATAATAATTGTAAAAGAGAGGAGAAAATACAAAAAGTATCATTCAAATGTTCGACAAAATAATTGAAAAATATTTTCAAAGGAATTAATTAATTTGTCAATATGAGTATCCGATGCTGTGCATATATTCTGGTTTGTAAAAGTTAATAACAAAATAAATGACAGAGAAAATGATTGAAGGCACTTTTGCCACGATAAAAATCCCATTCAATATCGCATTGGTATTGCCATTGCTGGTGCCTATGAGAAATCGAGTGGTAATATTTTGTCATTGGGAAAAATGCCATGGGAGTTTTGCCAAGGTCAAAATTTTACCATTCGATTTTCCATAGGCACCAGCAATGGCAATTGAAGGCACTTTTGCCAAGGATAAAAATCCCATTCAAAATCGCATTGGTATTGCCATTGCTGGTGCCTATGAGAAATCGAATGGTAATATTTTTTTACTGGGAAAAATGCCATGGCAGCTTTGGCCATGACAAAAATTTTACCATTCGATTTCCCATTGGCACCAGCAATGGCAATTGAAGGCACTTTTGCCAAGGATAAAAATCCCATTCAAAATCTCAATGGTATTGCCATTGCTGGTGCCTACGGGCAATCGAATGGTAACATTTTTTCATTGAAAAAAAAGCCATGGGAGTTTTGCCAAAATTTTACCATTCTATTTTCTATAGGCACCAGCAATGGCAATTGAAGACACTTTTGCCAAGGATAAAAATCCCATTCAAAATCGCAATGTTATTGCTATTGATGATGCCTATGGGAAATCCAATGGTTATATTTTTTCATTGGGAAAAATGCCATGGCAGTTTTGGCCATGAAAAAAATTTTACCATTCGTTTTCCCATTGGCACCGGCAATGGCAATTAAAGGCACTTTTGCCAAGGATAAAAATCCCATTCAAAATCGCACTGGTATTACCATTGCTGATGCCTATGGGAAATCGAATGGTAATATTTTTTCATTGGGAAAAATGCCATGGGAGTTTTGCCAAGGTCAAAATTTTACCATTCGATTTCCCATTGGCACCAGCAATGGCAATTGAAGGCACTTTTGCCAAGAATAAAAATCCCATTCAAAATCGCACTGGTATTGCCATTGCTGATGCCTATGGAAAATCGAATTGTAATATTTTGTCATTGGGGAAAATGCCATGGCAGTTTTGCCAATGAAAAAAATGTTACCATTTGATTTCCCATTGGCACCAACAATGGCAATACCAATGCGATTTTGAACGGGATTGGTATTGCCATTGATGGTGCCTACGGGAAATCGAATGGTAATATTTTTTCATTGGGAAAAATGCCATGGGATTTTTGCCAAGGTCAAAATTTTACCATTCGATTTTCCATAGGCATCAGCAATGGCAATTGGAGGCACTTTTGCCAATGATGAAAATCCCATTTAAAATCGCCCTGGTATTGCCATTGCTGGTGCCTATGGAAAATCGAATGGTAATATTTTGTCACTGGGGAAAATGCCATGGCAGTGTTGCCAATGAAGAAAATGTTACCATTCGATTTCCCATTGGCACCAACAATGGCAATACCAATGCGATTTTGAACGGGATTGGTAATGCCATTGATGGTGCCTATGGGAAATCGAATGGTAATATTTTGTCATTGGGAAAAATCCCATGACAGTTTTGCCAATAAAAAAAATTTAACCATTCGATTTCCCATTGGCACAAGCATTGACAATACCAATGGAATTTTGAATGGAGTTTTTATCCTCATCAAAAGTGCCTTCAATTACCATTGCGTCTGTAGCAATGGAAATTCGATGGCATTTCTCAATGGCAATGAATGGCAAATTTTGCTAAGGGATGTCCTCAAAATTTCGACGACTCTCCAACGAGAAGCACGACAATTCTAAAAAAAATATGAATACACCGTTCACTCGGGTGAATCATATAAAAAACTTCGAATCGAATAAAAATTCGCAAGGGCTGATTGATTTCGGATAAAATGGCCCTATGCATCGGATTATCTAGCTCATATCTGTCGAATATCTTTGTTATTGACAACGGTAATTTCCAGATCATAAAAGAACAAAAATAGATTTAGTTTTAAAAAAGAGTAGGTTAAAAAATAAAAATAATTACTACATTTGTGTATATACTCGTCGGTATATATTTCGTTTTAGTTTGCGTCACGACTTTCAATCCACTTTTCACATGCTTTATTTATTGCTGTATATTTTTTTAATCTTTAATATTTCAATGTTCCTGTCGATTTCCCATGAGAAACGAAATAGTTGTATATATATATATTGTTTATCCCTCCCGTCATGCACGGTGTAATCCCGCTCTCGTATTGAGCCCACGATATTCACGTATATATAGATACAGTTTGTCTAGCATTTTCCCGCTCTTTACTTTGTCAACGAGAAAGAAAAAAAAATTGCCCATTTTTTTTCCACTGTAAAATTCCGTAACTCACGTATAATCCGCGAGTTGCGTACGAACTCGCGTCTCTTTGTGCGTGGTAAAACGTGACGCCAGATAGCTATCCGAATTTCGGGCACAAAGCCCTTCTCCGAGCAAATTTCGGTGCCTCTGTTTCGCACGGAATCCCCGTAGACAAAAGAGATTTTGCAACCCATAACTTCGCGCTTTGTTGATTTAATTATACCGGGCATTCCAAACCAGCTACAAGTTGAAATTTTGCAAATTCCGTTTGTCGAAAATTCACGCAATTCTCAAAGTAAATTTTAACTTGCAACATTTTCCACAAACAAGTGCGAGTCAACATTTTCATGTTGTTCCCGCAAAATTTGACACGATGCTCAAAGGCTTCTCTATGAGGTAACCGTAAATCTTATGTTTATGTTATTTTGAATTATTCGAAAAAATTTAATATTTATAATACATGTACCATATGTGTATGGATGATTCTTCAGAAATGATCATTTTATCTGTTATCAAGTTTTTTCTTTTTGTTAATAAACGCTATGATTTCTTTGATTTCGTCTTCAGAATGTATTAGTTAACAATTTTCGGGACAACCCCTAACTTGTTTGGCAAAGCTGACCTCGCCGAGACTTTCGTAAAAATTTACGAAAGTTAGAGGGAACACAGATATTTTTCGAAAATTTGAAAATGCCGTAAAATTTCGAATTCTCAAGAAACTCTAATGAAAATTTCAGCAAACAACGGAGTTTAGATGCGTTAAATATGTGCAAAGTTTTCAAGAAATCGATCAATTCGTTCGTTTTGGAAAAAAATAAATAATGCCTTCACTGCTTTTGTGCCTGATACATGAGTGCAGTGAAGGAATTATTTATTTTTCCAAGGGCAATAAATGTATAATGAAAAATAAATAATGCCTTCACTGCTTTTGTGTCTAGTACGCGCAATGGAAATTCAATGGCTTTTCCCTCCGCATCACTCGCCGCCCAACCTGACAAAAATGCCTTCGCATTTTTTTCACGAAAAAAAATTCATTCGAAACCTGAATGGTATATATTACCATATATTACTAATTAATGGGTATTCCCATTAATTATTCCCTGTGAACAAGCATTGGTAATATACGAGCCATTCCGGTTTTGAATGGATTTTTGTTTCGTGAAAAAAATGCGAAGTCATTTTTGCCAACGATAAAATATTATCATTCATTTTTCCATAGGCATCGGCAATGGCAGTACCAATGGAACTTCGAATGGAATTTTTAATCCTTAACAAAAATGCCATCATTGCCATTACGTGTGAAGCAAAAATATATCAATGGCATTTCTTGAGGGTGAAGTTACATATAGATCCGTGAATTTAAGTCGATTTTGATTAATTTTTTTTCTTCAAGAATAATTCATTTGATATTTTTGAAACTTGGCGTATGGTTTATTCATATTTTTAACTATTACAACAAATTTTTTTTTTTTTTAACATCTCAAAATGGCCGATTTACAGTCTAGTCTGCCGGGAGGGTCGCACCGAGAGTTGTTGATTGTCGTATCTTCCAGCCTCTGCTGTATTGATCTGAACTTAGAAAAAAAAAAATTTCTCAGTATTTATCAATGTTATATTTTGTAGATGAACCTAAAAAAAACGAAAAAAAACATATTTGCGGATTGAAACACTACAAAAATTCTTAAAATTTTAAACCAAATTTTTCAATTGTTTTTGCCTCGAAGAAATAATTGTTTCAACACATTTTTCAAAATAAGTTCATATAGAAAGTCATATCATTGAAAAGAAATGCGTTTACAGTTTGGGCATATAAAAATTCAATGATTGTAGTGACTCACCGATTGGTCAGCAATTCGAGCGCCATAGTTCTTCGGTATCCTCGCAGAACTCATTTTTCTTAAGGTAGTGGTCTGGTAACTTAAGCCGATTTTCATGTTTTCTTTGGAGGGCGTTTTTTTGTAGGAAAATAAAAATGAATCGTTTTGGATATTTAGGATGTTTTTATTTACATATTAAAGATACAAAAAAAAAATTTTTTGAAAAAATTGAACAGTTTATTATTATTATTATTATTGATCGAAGTTGGCACCTCGAAAGAATAGCGCGTGGGTGGCCCCGGTGATTTTGGCTCTTGATGTTATCTGAAATCAAAAATTCTTGATAATTCTTAATCTGCAGACATGTCATTCTGGTCGGAACTACTGAAGTTAATTTTCATGGATAAATAACAAAGTGGCGGACTTTGGAAAAAAACGTTCTTTTTCATTTTGTTATTTATCCATGAAATTTAACTTCAGTAGTTTCGACCAGAATGACATGTCTATAGATTAAGAATTATCAAGAATTTTTGATTTCAGATAACATCAGGAGCCAAAATCACCGGGGCCACCCAAGCGCTTTTTTTTCGAGGTGCCAACTTCGATGAATAATAATAATAATAATAAACTATTAAATTTTTTCAACAAATTTTTTTTTTGTATCTTTAATATGTAAATAAAAACATCCTAACTATCCAAAACGATTCATTTTTATTTTCCTACAAAAAAACGCTCTCCAAAAAAGACATGAAAGCTTAAGTTACCAGACTACTACCTTAAGTAGTTCCTCGTTGAAAATTTTACATGTATTACCTCCCTTAATAGCAATGAATGTCACATTTTGCTAAGGGAATGTCCAAGTTTCTAATTTGTATCTTTTTTTTTCACCACTGTCAGGAGACTTATTGTCATCATCGGACAAGGATGTTACATCAATTGGACCCCTCACAAATATTGTAAATTATAAATTAAACAATGTCAGATAAACCGACGATATGCATTCAATTAGTTCAACATTTTTATTAATAACGTTCAAATCAATGTCCGCCAATATCGAGAAAATTGATGCCGAGTGTTTTTTCGTATCGCCGCTCTTATTTATTTATCCTGAAATACCCCGTGTATTGTGTAAATTTACGGTATTTCCACAGAGCGTTTAGAATTTCGCAACTCATGCATATTCGAGAGCAATTCGATGATGCGTTTGCAAGCGGTGTACCAGGATGGGCGACGAGTGATGCGGAGGGAATATGGCCGTCAGGGAAACCGCGATATTAGACGTTCAACCCTCACTACTTCACGGTGAAAATGTACAATGAAACGGTTAGATAGACACGGGAGAGGATGGAGAAAATTGGTTGGGTATGAGAGACCAGAGACTGGAATTAGGGCTAGATACGATTCTCCATTTCACTTTAACCCACCACATCGACTGTTCTATTAATTACCCCGGAACCGTCATAAATTTCGAACGCAGATAGTACGAATAGTTCCCCGCGGCCTTTCAACCCAAAGTTCATCGCGGAAATGCGCGTGTATCATAGAACATGTACATTGCGACAGCAACATAAATTCCGTCTCTTTTACTCGACGTAAAGGGGGGATTAGGGTTTTTAAATTATTTTTTTGCATTTTTTTTTAAATTTTTTTTCTGAATGAACAATATGTCGAGAATATTGTGTATAAATTTTAAGTCAATCGGAGTAGAACTAACGGAGTTACAGCGTTTCAAACGACCGGCCGTGATACCTGATTCGGTAGGTATAAAAAACTTTAAATCGATTTTCCCGAAAACGTCATTTTTTAAGTTTGTGAACATTAGAACTCAAAATCTACTGAACCGATCCTTTTGAAAATTTAAACATTACTTCTTCACATGAATCAACAGGTAATCAGGAGTTTTTTTTTTTTTTCAATTTTTTCAATTTTTTAATAACAAATCAAGCGCGATTTTTTTAGCTAAAATGGCGTTTTTCACTTCCGAGTGCTGCAAAAAATAGAAAAAAAAAAAAAAAAAAAAAAAACTCTTCCTGATAACCTCGAGAAATACATCACCTTTAAAATGCATATCAATTTTTTTTGTTTCAAATGATCGGGTAACGAGTTATAATGTTCACCGCAAAACCACTTTTTTTCAAGGCGCCTCTGGAGATTCAACGTCACCGGCTTATTTATCAATATTGTACAATAATATGTAATTCTATTTAATAAAATTATATTACTCATGTCGCCGCAAAAAAATCATAAAAATATGCTTTTTTTTTTCGCCTTTAAAACCCTACCCCCCCCCCCCCCCCCCCCCTTAACTCTCGATCCGAGTCCTCCTTACTATGCAAGTGAAAAGACTAAAAAGTTTGTGTTTAATAATTCATAAAAAATTGTTCAACGAAAATATTTAAAAAGAAACATTTCGTCGGACTATAGAGAAAATAATTATCAAGATTAAAGAAAAAAATAATAACTTGAATGATATTAAAAATTGACTGGGTTATTGTGCTGATACTGTCGAAAAACATAGTTTCGAGAAAAACGTGGATCGTCGACGACGACGATATCTCATTGTACAAAAAATAAGGAACATTGTAGAATAAGCACACAACGCACAAATACTCACTACATACGAGGTCTGTTAAAAAAGTATCGCGAATTTCGAATTTTCGCGCGCTTCGTATATTCGATTTTCGGCTTTTTTGTGGCGTTAGGTTGGTACTCATGTCCCTCACTTATGCTGAAAACATCGGCCATTTTGAATGTTTAGTAAATTGTTGACAGCTGTTTTGGTTAGACGTGTTTTGGCTTGTCTTTGATTTTTACCTATTTCAAAAAATGG
Organism: Oxytorus armatus; assembly: GCA_958009045.1. Classification (NCBI taxonomy): domain Eukaryota; kingdom Metazoa; phylum Arthropoda; class Insecta; order Hymenoptera; family Ichneumonidae; genus Oxytorus; species Oxytorus armatus. The sequence goes on from OY253755.1 coordinate 14,938,091, forward strand.
ATCAAAGAATCTGTATCAAATTTTGTGTGAAAAACAAAATTAAGTGCGTGGACGCATTCCGAATGTTGACTGTGGCATATGGTGAAGGTACCTTGGACCAAAGCAACGTTTATCGGTGGTACAAACTGTTCTCATAGGGCCGAGAAGATGCGAACAACGAAATGCGTTCCGGACGCCCGGGCACATCAACAACAGACGAAAACATTGATGAAGCGAAGAAAATAATATTGGCCAATCGTCGAATCCCCGTTAGAGAAGTTGCTGAGGAATTAAACATATCGATTGGCTCGTGTTATTCGATTTTTACCAATGATTTGGGCATGAGACTGGTCGCCGCGAAATTCGTGCCAAAATTGCTCAATTTCGAACAAAAACAGTGTCGCGTTAACATTGCTAAGGAGCTGTTGGACTCGGTCCGCGACGACCCAAATTTGCTCCAGAGGGTCATAACTGGTGACGAATCATGGATTTATGGTTATGACGTGGAAACCAAAGCTCAATCATCGCAATGGAAGCTGCTTTTTTGGAACAGGCAAAAATCGAAGACAAGCAAAAACACGTCTAACCAAAACAGCTGTCAACAATTAACTAAACATTCAAAATGGCCGATTTTTTCAGCATAAGTGAGGGACATGAGTACCAAACTAACGCCACAAAAAAATTGGAAATCGAATATCCGTAGCCCGCGGAAATTCAAAATTCGCGATACTTTTTGAACAGACCTCGTATTCGAAAAATAGACAATCGTATTCTCAAAGGGTCTTTCAGATCAATTCCAAGGGAAAATCCCCGAATAATTTTAACCGCCAAACGTTTATGGAAGGAAGGTCCTGTGAATTAGTCTCTGGCGATCAGATGTTTTATTGCGGTTTAAGCGTCGAATGTTTTCCGCGAGTCTACGAGTCCAGAGGTTTCGCGCCTTACCTCTGTTGGATGTCAACCCTTAACGGGTTAGGCCACTCAAGAGGCCGAAAAAATAGGCTTTTTTGAGGATTTTTTTCAGAAAAACTACAGAATAAATCGAGATTCCAAAATAGGGTGTTTTATCATACATATCAGTGACTGTGTACAATAATTTTTTTGAAGCGATTAATTTCAAAATGGCGGCTGTCCAACGTTTTTGCGATGACGTCTCCGTTTTTGTTGGCCGGAAACGTAACTTCGACAATTTTCAACCGATTCACTTGAAATTTTCAGTATATTTAAACAAATATATTGTCTATGGAAGTGGGTAGGATTTTTTTAAATATTACATAGTTAATTTGTTATTAACAATTTTCAAAATTTCAAGTGAATCGGTTGAAAATTGTATGATTTAAGTTTCTGAGTAATTTTGTCTGATTGTCTGAGTAAGTTTGACTCGATTTTTTTATTTTGTCAAAGAAATGTTTAAAAAAATCACAACTAAATGAGTTATCGGAAAAAGTCTGAATGTTCACCGCAAGATTTTTTTGATATTTCTCATCAGATTCGTGCGTTTTGTTATTCAATTGCAATTTTTTTAAATAAAAAAATCGCATTTTCTTAAGTCCGAAAAAAAGTTCTAAAAATTCTTGGTCAGGTGTTATCGGTGTTCGAGATTTTTTTTCGGACACAAAAACTAGAAAATAATCTTCGGCAAGTCGGTAAAAAAATTTCATATATTGCAGAGAATTTTAGGACATTCTTTCAGATCATTAAATTTGGTTCAATTATTTATTTTGTCAAAGAAATGTTAAAAAAAAAATCATATCTAAATAAGTTATCAGAAAAAGTCTGAATGTCTGAATGTGAATAATATATTTTTTCAATTACGTAGAATGATCCATATAAATGTAAGTGTAATTGTTAATTGTACGGATCTTAAAGACACACACAGGTACGCATACACACACATCGAAGTACTTTCGCGTTGTTCAACTATATCTCAAGTTTTTCAAAGTTTGATACTGTTGCTCATCGTAACGATCATTCCCTATTTACAAGATTCCCTTTTCCGAGCTTAGTACACGATCTAGAGAATTTTACCCGAGGCGTTAACGACGAGAACGACGAAAGACACGAACGACGACGATTCTCTCGCACGTATGAAAACTTTATTTACTCCGAACGATGCTTTCTCGCGGATTCGAGTAGTGCAAATATTCGCAAAGGGTTGCAAATACAACGCGGATCACAAAGAGCCCTTATCGCGGAGTTGCAATCGTCATACATCTAGTAAAGTTCCTCACAGTTTTAAATATTCCCGCCCCGGGCTACTCAGACTGTCCGATAGGTGACGCACTCACTTATTCATATTTCAGAGCGGGCTGTACGAAAAACAGTTGAAACAACTTGTTTCATTGGTTTAGTTTACAATAAAAAATCATATTAATAATTGCGAATCAGAGAATTGATCGAAATGAATTTCGTGAATCTGATTGACAATCCATAAAGGAAAAAAGCTTCAATTTGAAAGTTGCAAATGGCTTCTCCGAAATTTCATAGACTGCTCAAAGCTTCCCTTATGAGGAAGCCAAAGATGATGAAAGATATAGTTTCTTGTAGAGGAGGCTTTGAGCATTATGTGAAATTTCGAAGAAGCAATTTGCAAGTTTTAACTTGAAGTTTTTTTCTTTTGTATGATGTATAATATCGTGATTATAAGAGTGTGAGGTAAAAAAGTAGACCCAACGAGTGAGGAACGAAGAATTCATTTCGTAAAGTTCTCGTGTCTCGAGAGAAATCGAGAGAAAAGCGCATACATATATACGCACATGTACTACATGCAGAGGAGACTGGGGCAAAATGGAACACGACGAGAGAGATAGAGGGTAGCACGTCTGAACATCACGTTGCAATTACTTTATTGATAGTAACATCGCAGGCAAAAACTACACAGCGCATATTTACACATTCGGCTTAGTGGGTTTTGTTGGGTTTTGGTTTGGGGTTTGGGTTGTGTTGTTCAGTTAAAAACCCAACAAAACCGAAAAAACCCATTAAGCCGGATGTGTAAATATGCGCTGTTTAGTTTTTTAACAGCGCATAAAGTAATTTCAGCGTGATGTTTAGACATACGAGGGGCGACCCAAAAAAAACAGTAATTTCGTCATAATTTCTTTATTTTTTAATATTTTTACACCAAATTTTCATCACCTTCACAGTATTCTCCTTTGACCACAACGCACCTCTGCAAACGATCCTTCCAATGTTCAAAATATTTTTTAAATTCACTTATCGGGATTTTCTTTAGGCCTTCCAGCGATTTTTGTTTTACCTCCTCCACAGTGGCAAAACGCTTGATTGCTGCTTTGTTTCGGGGTCGTGTCCACAGCACCACGATTCATCACCAGTAATCACCTTGGGAAAAAGTTCAGGGTTCTCTTCGAGCTGATTTTGAAGTTGAAAACATGCCTGAAGTCGACGCTCCCTTTGCTCGTCTGTGATAAGGCGAGGGACAAATTTGGCTGCAACTCTGCTCATGTGCAACTCTTTGGATAAAATCCTCTGAATTGAACTCCATGATATCCCAGACATGTCACAGAGTTGATCAATGGTTCGGCGACGGTCTTCATGAATGAGAGCATTGATTTTGTCGACGTTTTCGTCACTTCTTGACGTTGAGGGACGTCCCGAACGGGGTTGGTCTTCGATTGACATTTCTCCATTTTTAAAACGTGAAAACCACTCGTAGACTCTGGTTTTACTTAGGGCAGCATCTCCATAAGCAGTCTTAAGCATTACAGTAGTTTCCGCGGCCGATTTCCCCAACAGGAAACAAAATTTCACAGCCGCGCGTTGCTCTCGACAATCGGCCATCACGTTTTCGCCGAAATGGAAAAAGTTGTTTCACTACCAAAAATTCCCACGGGCGAACCGATGCACTCACGGCGACGGAACTTCGCACGCTAACTCAGGAGACGTGTCCCCAACGGACACCTGGTCGAGCAATGGGTTCCCCCACTCTCCCTCCCCGCCGCAGCGCAATTCCCGTTTTTTTTGGGTCCTCCCTCGTAGAACCGCGAGTAGCGAGTAGCGAGTGGCGATCCGCTAATTTACTTTGCTACATTTGTTGTCTAAAATTTATCTTACGGAAGAGTAACGCAGTTACAAATACTGTGGGATACCTTAATAATATAATTAGTAATAAGCAAATTATAGAACATATACCAAATAAATGTTATTTTTAAAGTGACGCGAGATGCCCATCTCTGATACCTTCTACACGTTCTTGCATTCCGTCCCTTTTTTGTTCCCACTTCCATTTAATTCCTTGATACTCCCCGAACTGTTGTCCGCAGCCATTTTTTCCTAATGAATTACACCAGAATACTTGCACGCTGGGACACAGGGAAACTACTGAAAACCTGAACAATACAGTTACAGGCTATACATTACTGATCTGTCAGTGACATTACCATCAGAAGGTCAGATAATCTGCCTCCGCTTATTATCAGTAACCGGCGCGCAAGCCAGCGCATGACGAAGCGATCACCCATCGCAGTATTGAGTGCGGCCAATACTGCTTAACTTGAGGGTGCCTAAGTATATTTCTGCATAGCAACGGGTGTCCAGATTAATCGGTCGATAGTTTTCGTTGTCTACTGGTACAACTATCAACATTTTTCGATGTTAGGTATATTCATAGTTCATGGTGTTCACGTTGAACACTCCATAGTTTTGTTACCATCCAAGTTGTGACATTTACCAAATGACTGTAGCAGTCACTTTTGGAGAAGCGACAGTGAAGTTGTGTACACATAAGAAATATACACAAATTTATAAATGATGCATATATTCTTTGTCTTTATCTCGAAAAAAAAAACAAAAGAATCTTTTATTTTCTGTCACGTCGATGCACACAGGCGAGATAAAAGTTATCCGATTTATAGGGGTGCATTGAGGTGCGGACGTCCACCATAAGGCGATTATTCGTGGACTTCAATACTTCCTCTGCCTTATTCAGAGCTGAAAAGCCCTTAACCATGATGCTTCATCGTCCATATATCCGGGGTTATTAAAAATTCGTAGTACACTTCGTGGTAGGAACCAATCTTGGATTATGAGCAAAAGTATTTAGCTATGTTTTTTTGATTTTGCAATGGGTGGTTTATTCAGCACTTCTTCCGGTAAAGCAAACGCACTGCGCTACCCGTTAGGCGCAGGCCCGATAGAACAAAAAATATTTATTGTACCTCTGGGACATTTTGTAATGTGGTGGATGTTATTTGCGCTCGGTTGGCCCAATTCACCCCGGGGTACCATTAAATACCATGGCCCAGAAGCTGACTAAAACTTTGTCCAATATACTGGTGAAGACACTGCTTCAACAACTTTGCGGTTACGACGTTATTCCATCCAACGTTGCCACATCTTCCACTCCCTAATGCCCCTGCCGATTTGCCCCGATTGACGGGGGAAACGTTAACGTTTTTCTAAGGGTTCTTATGAATAAATTATCGCGAAGTAAAGAAAAATTATGAAGTTGTTTTAGTCAATGCCCCGTCTGAAATCGTTCAAGTGTCATGGTGATTCATCCTGTTCTGAATCATCTGTTATACATATAGTTAGAACAAAGAGTCTCTCTAAGCTCCCGAGATTCCGAGACAATAGCTCCCGTGGGGTGTTCTCTCTCGTTCTATAAATTCGTCTCTCTCGGCTGACTGGAATGGACCCGTTTCTCGTCGTCATCGTAACCCCGTCGTGGTGCACCTTAGACAGACATCTATATCTTACCCATTGAGTTTACCAGCACGGTAATATCGTCCCAGTTTGCTGAATCGTTCATTGTTCAGCTCTCGCGCATTGACCACTTGTCAGCATTCCCGTGGCGTAATAAACAATCGAGAGGATTGTAGGATTATACTGTATGGGTTTACATTGAATTGTGATAGTTAAATGGTATAGGACACTTTATTATGTCACTGTATACATAATCGTGTGATCCGTGTTGTATCTGAATTACAATTGTAAGGAGTTCAATTTTAATCTCAATTTTTCACTCTTTTTCCTCACCTGTGGATAGTAGGATGCATCTGCATCATGGCGGTCAGGACCATAGTCGTATTTCTCATGAAAATCATTGGAGGGCTTTTTAGGTTAGGTTGTTTGCGCGTTAGTATAACGTAGTGTCATGGAGACTACAATAAAGGAGTGCGATCTTGGTACTTCCGAAGCGTCATCAGTGGCGGGATTCTGTAAGTCGCTGTCGATGATTTTCGGTATCGTTAGCGAACGATATCCTATGAGAGTTCCACCTTTCCCTTGGATCTTCCTTGCAATTGGCTGTCGCTAGCTAGCAACAGCGATAATAGCCACTAGAAGGGAATCCCGGTACAGAAATCCGTAAGAGCTTGTGCCAGCTGACACTGCGAGGCGCTGTTGTTGCAAAAATCTAACGAGTGGTGAGAAGAAACTCGACATTGCCTTATGATGGTGAAGGATTGTGGACTCATCTTAATTTGCTATAATTCCTAATATAGATTGGCAGTAATTAATAGTATTTTATATAACTTTCATATTAATAATCACGCGTGATTTCACGGAACAGTCATGTCTATATTTACTGTAATGTGGCTAGGTTCAGGTAGCTTCCACGTGCAGTTTACTTCTTGTTGACTTGAGAACTTCGCGACGACAGAGACGCTTTTGTCGAAATCTGAAACTATTACACGACGGATTTCCGAGGACGAAATTTTCGTACGCTCCACACTAGAGGTCGGATTCCTTTACTCTAGTCTCCATGCGTAGTGTACTCAGGTAAAAAGTATGGACACACATCACACCGAGAAAGGGCGCCCCGATCATATGATGTGGTACTGGTCATAAGCGCGTGAGTGGCTGATGATTGCGTTATTCACGATGCTCACGACCGACAGAGGCGCTGGCGGCGCCTAGTCACGTGATGCCAAAGGAGTCTTATACCCGTATTCATAGTCGTTCCTTGAGGAATAAGGATCCCTTATTCCTTACTCCACATTTCATAAACCTTCCTTGACAGAACAAGGAGCTTTATTGGCTTCCTAATCTCAAAGCAGGCCAAGAGCTTCCTTGAGAAGGAGATGCCGCCTTTGGTCTGTTCGTTTTTGCTGCACTTCTGAACTTCTTAGCACACGATGCGAAGAGGAGCTTAATGTTAATACATTTGAGGGCATTACAAATCGACAACAAGATGGTGTAGGACTTGCGCACAGAAGTGCTTTTATTTTAAGACATTTCTCTTAAATATGAAACATATGCAATGTGTTCATTTGTCAAAAACTTAACTAAAATGTAAGCGAAAAAAAAGGCGTAATCATTTGTTAATAAATAATGTTTGAATGAACTTATCGAACATCCCGTACGTATTTCACTTCAAAATGTTATTTTAAAGTTATTGTTAAGAATTCAAATGAAGAAAATGAAAATTGTTGCAGTTATGCTGCGAGACCTTTAAAAAAATCGTGTTTCGAGAAAAACACGTTTAAAGTTTTGAAATGTGTTCGTAGCAGATTGACGCGCTTGAGGAGGAGCCTAAAATTTCAATGAATAAAATTTCGTTCAGGTATAAAACTTTTTGCCTCATATTCTAGAAGGTTCAAAGCATCTTCTAAGCCAATAAAAAAAATCAATTTTCTGAAAAATGTACAGTGATTTTCCCTTGATGTAAGAGAGCAACTGTTAAAATTCGGACAGATCCTTATACTGGCCTGCACCAAAGTTAAGAAAGACGATAGACAAGTCGTCGCACTCGTCCTACAAACTACTGCAATAACATCGCTCGCCCCGTATACGGTGTAGAATAATTTAACAATAAAAAAAACGAAAGAGTTGCTGTAACCCGAATAGCATAATATAAAACGAACTTTGGACGTTGAACCGAAGGTGATATTTCGATAATAGAAAAACAATAAATACGCGAAGGTTTACAAAATTGTTGAATATCTTTCAGATGTCATCGACCGCGTGACAGTCTTTTTTCATGGAGCTCAGGCTTCGACAACTTTACGGGATTCGTAAACTGGGGCTTCCTGCTGCTTGGCTTGGGCGGCGTTCGTCTTCTTCTCGAAAATTTTATCAAGTGAGTATCGAATCAGATGGAAAAGAGATATAAATTGCTGATCATCGATAATACGATTACAGCTGATTGAGTAAATCGATCACCGTCCAAAGGCTATTTTTCCTTATCACACTCCCATTTAATCAATCCTTCAATTATCCATTTTATCTATGTACTAAATTTCACGCTGGAATCTAAAAAAAAATTGTCATACTGCACGGAATTCTTAACAAATGGATTTATGATGTTTTGGACTGTTTTGAAAATTTTTTTAACAAAACCCAACAAAACCTTATGAAAAAAAATAATAAATACCCTTCCCTATGTCAAAAAGTCCAAATTTTTCGTCAAAACATAGTTTCCAAGCTGCGGGGGTGATTTTTCTCTCTGAAAATTCAATTTTTCGACAAAAATGGGTCGTTTGAAAGTTGCCCATAAAAAAATTTGATGTTTTTTGTTCTGCTCAAAGTTTGTATATTTTTCAACAAATACTAAATTTTATTGAGTGGGATGGTCATCACATGATAATTAAATTGAAGGTACAATTCTTATTCTTCCTTTTGAATTCAATATTTTTTGGAAAACTTTGGTCAAGTTGACGTAAAAAAGATTGCACAGTAATTCTAGCGAGGATCAGTAGTTTTCGAAGTATCGTTTTTTGATTTTTTTTATCAACACTAATCATGGATATGTAATTTGGCTCGTTTTGAAAATTTTAAAACAAAACCCAACAAAACCTTATTAAAAAAAATTATAAATACCCTTGCCTATGTCAAAAAGTCCAAATTTTTCGAAAAAAAATAGTATCCAAGTTGTGGGGGTGATTTTTATCTCTGAAAACTCAAGTTTTTTGACAAAAAATGGCTCGTTTGAAAATAGCCCACAGAGAAATTTGATGTTTTTTGTTCTGCTCAAAGTTTGTATGTTTTTCTTCAAATACTGAATTTTATAGAGTGGGATGGCCGTGGCATGATAATTAAATTGAAGGTACGATTTTTATTGTTTTTTTTTTAAATCCCATATTTTTTCGAAAACTTTGGTCGAATTGACGTAAAAAAGATTGCACAGTAATTCTACCGACGACCAGTAGTTTGGGGATTAAAGAAAAAACAGAAAAAAAATTGCACCCTTAGTTTAATTATCCACCCATTGACCATCCTACTCTATAAAATTCAGTATTGGAAGAAAAATATACAAATTTTCAGTAGAAAAATAAGAACCATCAAATTTCCCTGGGGGAATTTTCAAACGAGCCACTTTTATCAAAAAATTGAGTTTTCAGAGGTAAAAACCACTCCGACAGTTTGGTTACCATTTTTTTGTTAATTTGCACTTTTTCACGTGGGACAACGTATTTACATTTTTTTTTAAGCGACTGATAGATTCGAAAAATAGAAACGGAAAGTATATTTTGCAAATACAACGAAATAATTTAAAAAAAGTTCTCTCGAGAACCATTGGAGTAAAAGGGCTGTAATTTGCTACAGCATCACTTCTTATTAAGTAAAAATAGATGTGAAATTGGCGGACGAACTGAAAATTCGTTAGCGGAAGGCTAGACGAAAATTGGTGGGATGTAATCCATAAATATGAATATATTTAACGAATTCAAAGATATCGGGACCGACATCGCCGTCGGTCTCGTACGAATCGTCTATTTTTCGCTCACGCCACGAGAATCGATCGATCAAATATAATTAATCGGCGGCAGTCTATGTCGAACGTGACTGAATTTCTCTCCAGGGTTAGTGAGGGTTGGGGGCTTGGCTGCAAAGGGTTGATGACGTTCGTTGGATGATACGAGCGAGACTTCCGTGAGGTGGAGGTGGTGGAGAGAGGGCATATATCCGGGCGTTGCAGAAACGTCGAAAAGTAGACGGGATTATCGGGGATGAGAGAAAAAGAGACGAGAAGCGCCATCTCGGGGAACGATTCGGCTTGCTATCGGGGATTAATCGAGCGTAATGCTCGGGATTGAGACTCACGCGCAGTTCGATCTGTCATATCCCTTTCCCAAAGGCTATATCGCACTCCAAATGCGATAGAAGGAGCAATTGTATGTATATTTAAGAGAAAATGGAGCAAAATGAGGATGGTGGGGCAAAATGAACCACTCTGTGAAAAAAATGCGAACCGAGAAATCGAAAAATAAATTTATTCGTTTTTAAAAGACGATGCAGGCCCGTCAGACTTGTCGTGAAGTGGAAATGAGGGCGCGGTGGCACGCAGGTTTTCGGAGAGGGTGCCAGAGCGAGGTCCGTGTCGCGATATACCGAGCTGTTCTTCATAGTTGTAAGCCCGAACTGTTTTCTTTTTTCAATTTCTCGTCAACTATGTTGGAAAAGTATTTTGATGTTCGAAATATCGGACACTAACTACTCACATAAATTGGGTATCATAGAAGGATATTTCGAATTGAATTTGAAGAAACAAATCTGGAATGAAATTTGAAGAAACAAATCTGGAAAGAAATTTGAAGAAACAAATCTGGAAAGAAATCTGAAGAAACAAATTTGGAAAGAAATTTGAAAAAACAAATCTGGAAAGAAATTTGAAGAAACAAATCTGGAAAGGAATTTGAAGAAACAAATCTGGAAAAAAATTTGAAGAAACAAATCTGGAAACAAATTTGAAGAAACAAATCTGGAAAGAAATTTGAAGAAACAAATCTGGAAAGAAATTTGAAGAAACAAATCTGGAAATAAATTTGAAGAAACAAATCTGGAAAGAAATTTGAAGAACAAATCTGAAAGAAATTTAAAGAAACAAATCTGGAAACAAATTTGAAGAAACAAATCTGGAAAGGAATTTGAAGAAACAAATCTGGAAAGAAATTTGATGAAACAAATCTGGAAAGAAATTTGAAGAAACAAATCTGGAAAGAAATTTGAAGAAACAAATCTGGAAACAAATTTGAAGAAACAAATCTGGAAACAAATTTGAAGAAACAAATCTGGAAACAAATTTGAAGAAACAAATCTGGAAACAAATCTGGAAACAAATTTGAAGAACAAATCTGGAAAGAAATTTGAAGAAACAAATCTGGAAACAAATTTGAAGGAACAAATTTGAAGAAACAAATCTGAAAACAAACTTGACGAAACAAATCTGGAAGCAAATTTGACGGAACAAATCTGGAAACAAATTTGAAGAAAAAAATCTGGAAATAAATTTGAAGAAACAAATCTGGAAACAAATTTGAAGGAACAAATCTGGAAATAAATTTGAAGAAACAAATCGGAACACAAACTTGACGAAACAAATCTGGAAGCAAATTTGAAGGAACAAATCTGGAAACAAATTTGAAGAAACAAATCTGGAAACAAATTTGAAGAAATAAATCTGGAAACAAATTTGAATAAACAAATCTGGAAACAAATTTGAAGAAACAAATCTGGAAACAAATTTGGAGAAACAAATCTATAAACAAATTTGAAGAAAAAAATCTGGAGACAAATTTGAAAAAACAAATCTGGAAACAAATTTGAAGAAACAAATCTGGAAAGAAATTTGAAGAAACGAATCTGGAAACAAATTTGAAGAAACAAATCTGGAAACAAATTTGAAGAAACGAATCTGGAAACCAATTTGAAGAAACAAATCTGGAAAAAAATTTGAAGAAACAAATCTAACAATCAAAATTTTGCGCAACCGACGCTATTAAGTCGAAGAAGAGGAAAACAGTGCTTCCTCATAAAGTTGTGCTCGTATACAAAGCTTTCTCTATCGAGGACGCCAGAATTGAAAAAACCTCACGGTCATCGAAGGACATTTGTGTATGCCGAAATGATTTCGAAATTGTTTCAAGTGTTCCATATTGCCCCACTCTCCCGTATAATTACGACACGAGGGAAAAAATAGCGAGTATTCATCGGGCGATCTCGCATCTACTTCGGACCGGGAAGCTGTAAGAAAGTTCGTATCGCTGTGAAACGGGAATAAATGAAAACGGCGAGTGTCATGGAGAAAAAAGGAGATCGCGAAAGTTTTCGAGGAAGATCGAGCTTCGATTAATCGGATGGCTGACAAAAAAAAAGTTGGCCGTTACGGTAAAGTCTATCGTTCGCACGAGAGGATAGTCGAGTGGTTGTGCAGGATGAAATGAGGCTGGCAAGGCTGAAAGGAATCGGAAGTTTGCCGGGGCGAGTCGCTCACACCAATCCACTTTCCTCCTTGCTCCCCCTCACTCTTGAAAAAAACTTTTTCCGAACATCGTCGATCGTGACGACAATGGCCGTGAGAGAGGGAAGTGAGTTCCGTGATGTAGTCATAATTTATCCACTCAGCCGCACATTCTTTTCTTGCACAATTTTTACATCGCTTTTCTTTTTTCTTCCCTTCGCTCTCATTGAAATGATCCAAGATTTTTCGTATGACTTCACACGCCCGGAATTAAGGTTCGAGGGTCTTTTTTTTTTTGCATATCCACCCATTGCAATTTATTATTAGTACTGTATATGCATGGTAGAGTGGGAGAATGAATAATGTCTCGTTTAAAGTGCCACGACGAGTTAAATGCAAACGAACGGGATTTGTGGTTTGAGCGAGTAGTACGAATTTCCATACGTTTCAGACGCATATCAATTTGTCAATTATATTCGAGCATAAATTATCCCGTTATTCATTGAAATGGGAAAAAATTAATTAGTTTTTTTTATCTTGATATGAATAAATGACGCGAGACGGTATCGGCGGGCAGAATAATAACAAAAAAGTTGCAAGTTGAAATATGAAAATTGCTTCCTCGAAATGTCATGCAATGATCAAAGCCTTTTTTATAATAAATTCCTGTGATATGTTTCTCAATTTTAGTTTCCCGATAGAGGAAGCTTCCATCATTCCGTGAAATTTTGAGGAAACCATTTGCAAGCTTCAAAGTGCAGCTTTTTCCCTACATGAATTAACGATAGAAAATTAAAAAAAAATTTTAATCAGTTCGTGAAATCGAAGATTTTTCGTCGAATCTCGTTAAATTCAATACTAACCTCATTAAATTGTGTTCTATTTATCTTCAAAGTTTTCATGGGATCTATCAAAATCTGTGAAAGTTAGAACCGCAAATTTTTGGGAAAATTCAAAAGTTCATTAATTCTGAACGATTTCATTGATTCTCCCTCTGCATTAAGGGAGGAAATAGGGTTAGGACAGCGTTTTCTCAATGATTTTCATGAATTTTTTTATAGTATAAAAAATGAATATAATTTATTGAAACGTTGAGAATATTTTATACATATATTTGAGCATATACTATAAAATATTAGCGACCCCATATTGCAAGTCATAATCAGACTCAGCATTTTGCGTACATTCTGGAATCCGCAATTTTCATCTGAAATCAAACGAGGTTGGAATTTACTTTTATTACATGTCTCTCTTCTATATCAACCTAAATGCTATCAAAAAAATAGAAAATTGAATTTTTTACAGGGGTCATAACAAAAAAGCATGATTTTTTCTCATTTTTTACAACTTTATTTGCAAAAAAAAAATTATTTAAAATAATGATAATATTCCGATTTTAGGTTCATATAGAGCGCAATACTATGAAGAAAGTAACTGCCGATTTTCAAAACGATTGGTTGAAAACTTTTCAAACTAGCGTGTACACAAGTTCAAAAAAAGTCGTTTTCAGAAAAACGCGTTTGAAAAAATAGTACCAAGAAAAACAAGCAATATGGGGTCGCTAATATTTTATAGTATATACTTAAATATATGTATACAAATTTTATAGTATATAATTAAATATATGTATCAAATATTCACAAAGTTTCAATAAATTATATTCATTTTTTATACTATAAAAAAATTCATGAAAATCATTGAGAAACGGCTGTCCTAACCCTATTTCCTCCCTTAATGGCTTATAAGAATAGACCGAGTCGGAATTTTCATTTAAAATTTTGGGAACATATTTTTCAATAGTTTTACTAACAATTTATGAAATAAAAAAAAAATCGATTTTTTGAACCGTCTAACCCTATTTCTCCCCTTAATTCGTGGTTAATATTCAGGACCCATATCCGTAGTCTCGCAATAATAATGCACATTTAATGATATTCTATTCATGCAGAGAATTTTAATCTGATATGTTAGAATTTGTGGAAGCCAGAGCTTTCAGCAATCACATTGTTGCCGAATAATCGAGTACCGACTTCGGGGTATAATTTATGTACGAGGTTTGTTAAAAAAAACGTGACTTTTTATTGGTTTTCAAAAATATTTATTTATTCATCTATATTTATTTTGTCCCCTTCAAAGTAATCCCCCTCAGATATAATACACTTGTGCCAGAGCTTTTTCCAATCCTCGAAGCACTTCTCATATGCGCTTTTTGGTATGGCCTCGAGTTCTTCCAGCGATGAAGTCTTCATCTCCACAATCGTTGCAAATCTCCGTCTTTTCGTGGGTCTTTTTAGTTTTGAGAAGAGGAAAAAGTCGCAGGCGGGCCAAGTCCGGTGAATACGGTGGCTGAGGCATAATTACATCCTAACATCCAAAACTAAACATCCTAAATATCCAAAACGATTCATTTTTATTTTTCTACAAAAAACGCCCTCCAAAACAGACATGAAAATCGGCTTAAGTTACCAGACTACTACCTTAAAGTGTTGCTTTTTGGCCACAAAATCACGAACAAGCAATGACGTGTGAGCTGGCGTATTATCGGGGTGCAATATCCATGACTGGTTGTTCCACAATTCCGGGGGTGCCTCGATCAAGAAGGAAAGAAAAGAAATAAAAAATAATTCGTCTGACCAATACGTGATGATACTACTTGGACCTTTACCCAGACCGGAAACTCTTGTAAAAGTGACCTTCCCCTTTCGGTTCTCCCATTAAACAGTAAAACAATTTTTTTCCTGAAATGCTTTTCCATTATTCAGAACTGTTTTAGTGCTCTGACATTGCGTGGCTGCGTTATTTTTAATGGACACCCTTTTACGAAGACCCAGCCTCTGACGTACCTTTAGCAACATATTTGTACTATCTTATATTTTTATTTTGTGTGTTTCTTCTTGTCTTCCGCAGCTGATTTTTTTAACATTACCGTATCGGATTCGCCGTGGACACGAGGAAACTGCGGAAAACTCGTACCGATACAGACGGCTTTTTTATTTTTACCGACTTTCAGTTGTATTACCATCAGAAACTCAGGAAAACTCCCTTCCACTCGGCAGTCGGCGTGCAAGCCAGTGCACGGCTAATGAGTGGTCATCCATTCCAGTACTGACCGCGGCCAATACTGCATAAAATGGGAGATCGCCAAAGTCTGACAGCGCGTCTACTGCTGTCCGTATTAAAACGTAATAATTTACGTTCTGTTAATTGTTATTGTTGTCATGCAAAAATAATATTATTTCAATGAATTAAATGCAGTATAACATTACGCATTGTAAACATATCGCACTTTGACAATAATCGAAATATTGTAAATAATCATAAGGAGGGAAATGAATCTTGATGTAAATAATTTTAATAGGAAATTAAATGTATTTGAACAAAATGAAAATTTGTTTCTTTTCTACTCAGCCAATTGAGCTTGATTTGATTTAGAATTATTTTAAGAACAAATCAAAATACATATTTTCTACAATTAAACGAAATTTCATTTCGTCGGAGTACATTTTTTTATTCAATGAAATAGAACTAAATAATATAAGTAATTAATATTAATTAAATTAAGATAAATTTTCTTTTACGAAAATCATTGGCAGTTTCTTTTTTTCATACGTAATTTTTTTACATTGGATTCTCTTTTGCAGTATTATATTCTAAATTTATAAAAATATGATTGGGAGTCGCGAAAAGTAAAAAAATAGCCCGTCTGACTATGCCGCGACGTTACTACTTAGAGGAGTCAGGCTTGTCTGACCATTATTCACCGGGCGGACGCCCGCATCGCGCACTTCTACCAAACTCTGTCGAGCTCTCTCCTTATCTCGAGGGCTCTCTCTCGCTCTTTCTCTCCTTCTCCTCTCGAGAGACTTGTCGTCTGTACAATGGCAGGTTCAGGTACGAACCTGAAGAGTTTCGTGACGACGAGAGAGGAGACCTTTCTACATTCTACCCTACCTAGCTCTCGTGGAGGCTCCTTCTTTTTTTTTTGTCTATTCCAACGTTGCGACACTCGCTCACTCGTACGGAGTGACGTTTATTATTTACCGACGTGGGGGACAAGAGAGTGTAGAGCAAAGAACAATGAGAGGTCGAGATGGGACAGGAACAGAAAAGCGTGAAACGTGCTTGAAGATTTTTTTTTTTCCACTTCGTCCTAAAGCTGGACTAAACGCTGGACGTTAATAGCCTCACGTTTATTCTTTATTCTACTTTTCTATTCACTGAGGCCTTGGAACTTCGTCGGGCAACGGGTCAAATGTCAAGGGAATTATTCCGTTTGAGAGAAATGTAATTATACATCGTTTTTACCGTTTCATTATTTGTGCCATTTCGCATGGTTTTCCGAACTTAATTGGTCCTAAAACATATCGAAAGACGAGATATGAAATCTTTACATTTTTTTCAGAAATCTAAAATTTCTTAAATTTCCAATGGTCGTAAATCTGCTGACGTTTATGAATTTAGAACAATGTGGGAGGAAGGGTTTGAGTAACTCCGCCATTAGATTCGGAAAATGTCGTTTGGTTCATCCCGACATCTGATATTTTGTGGCTGTGAAAAAATGTTGAAAATCGACCGAGCAAAGTTTCGCGAAAATTTATTAAAAACGATGGTTTTCAACTTAGAAGTCCGAAAAAATTTTGAATAAAAAAAACAATCGCAACATTATGAATGAGCATGAGCATAGATCATGCGCATGCGTCTAGCAGTGTCGATAGGTCATCTCGAAACTAATTTACAACCATTTTAGGAAACGAATTTATTTATTGACGAATTGCGGGAATAAACTGTGATGGTCTAGTATTACATACAAATAGACGACTCGAATAACAGAGAATAATTCGTGGCCGTAGCACAGTGGTTAAGGGGGGAGATACATATAGACCCGTGAATTTTCGTCGATTTTGATTAATTTTTTTTTTAAGAAGAATTCATTCGATGTTTTTGAAACTTGGCGTATAGTTTATTTATATTTTTAACTATTGAAAGAAAATGTTTTTTTTCAACAATTCAAAATGGCCGTTTTACAGTCCAGTCTTCCGGGAAGGTCGCAGCGAGAGTTGTTGATTGGCGTACTTTCCAGCCTCCGCTGTATTGATCTGAAATTAAAAAAAAAAAAATTTCCGAGTGTTTATTAATGTTGTATTTTGTAGATGAACCTAAAAAAAATGCAAAAAAAACTTTGCGGATTGAAACACTTTACAAAAATTATTGAAATTTTAAATCAAAATTTTCAATTGTTTTTGCTTCGAAAAAATAATTTTTTCAAGAAATTTTTCAAAATGAGTAGATTCATATAGAAAGTAATATCATTGAAAAGAAATGCGTTTACAGCTTGGGCGAATAAAAATTCAATGATTGCAGTGACTTACCGATTACTCAACAATTCCAGCGCCATATAATAGTCCTTCGGTATCCTCGTAGAGCTCATTTTTCTTAAGAAGTTCCTCGATGAAAATTTTACATATATTTCCTGCCCTTAACAGGTTAGGCCACTCTAGAGGCCGAAAAATGGGCTTTTTTGGGGATTTTATTTCAGAAAAACTACAAAATAAATCGAGATTACAAAATAGGGTGTTTATCATACATATCAGTGACTGTATACAATAATTTTTTTGAAGCGATTAATTTCAAAATGGCGGCTGTGCAGCGTTTTTGCGAAGACGTCTCCGTTTTTGTTGGCCGGAAACGTAAATCAGACAATTTTCAACCGATTCACTTGTAATTTTCAGTATATCTTTAAAAATATATTGTCTATGGAAGTGCGTAGGATTTATTTTATATTGCATAGTTCATTTGTTATTGACAATTTTCTGACGATTTTTTAAGCAAATTTTTCACTTTCCACTTTAGAAGTGCGCCATTTGGCCAAAAATCAATATATCGAAAAAATCCTACGGACTTCCATAGACAATGTATATTAAAAGATATATTCAAAATTTCAGGTGAATCGGTTGAAAAATGTCTGAGTTATGTTTCCGGCCAACAAAATTGGAGAAGTCATCGAAAAAACGCTGCACAGCCGCCATTTTAAAATTAATCGCTTCAAAAAAATGATTGTATACAGTCACTAATATGTATGATAAATACCCTATTTTGTAATCTCGATTTATTTTCTAGTTTTTCTGAACAAAAAATCCCTAAAAACATCCTTAACGCACTTGCATAGCAATCACAGTCCCTGGTTTGAATCCCGAGCGCCACGATTTATTATCGATCTCTCGTCGTGTCTGGACCATCCGTACCCTTTACCGATCGCTCGTTTGTCTTATTTATCATTCATTGTTCACTACTTATTGTTTTCTATTTATTATTTATTATTCCCTCATTCTTTATTTTATTCGTGTACTGTTTTATTATGTGCGGACTCTGTATTTCGTTTCAATCGACGACAATCTCGTTACCTTTAATATTAATAATTCTCCTGTCTGCAGGTATGGCATCAGAGTGGATCCCGTTCAATGGTTCACCTTTCTCAGTGGGAAGAACGACGGTGGCAACGAACATCCCTCAATTCTCTTAATTGCCTGTGAGTTTATATTATTCTCAACCTCCTTGTCTCGAGACTTATTACCGTTTTTGCCATTATCCTCATCTCCGCCAATATTTTCCAATAGAATTTATCGATGCCGTTCTAATAACACGCATTTCCACAAAATTCATCAAACGTCCTTTTTCAATGAAGACAAAATAAATCAAATAAACAGACTCTTGATGCATTTTTGTAAAACAAAAATTTTCATCATCACATCACTTCCTTATCAAGATATCGACGCTGCTTACGAAAAGTAAATTCAAAGTAGATTCAAATTTCTTACGAAAACTAACACGTTTCGAATTCCACCACGAAAATCAACACTTTTCGATATTCGACGCGAAAACTAGCATGTTTCGATTTGCACTGGAAAAAGTAGTATATTCGCCGAACTAAATCGAATAAGATTCAGAACTTTCACAAATGTTTTAATAATTTTTTCGGGAGCACTATAAGGAATAAATAAAAAACATTAAGGTTGTATCGCCCGTACACCCTCAAACATTTATATTCGTTTTCTATTAGAAAAATAATATCATCATTGAAAATACGATTCGCAAATACGATACGCAATATTCCACCACTCAAAAACTAAAATTGTTCATCAATGATATTTTTCATGACTTCAAGTTTCATAGTCAGCGATCGAATTGAACAAAATTATTTTTTATAAAAAGTATATTCCACTTACAGTCTGCAGAATCGTTCATGGTGTTTTTATTTCATAAAAAAAAACACAATCTTGGAGTGATCAACGACTAAAGTATAAAGTACAGTATAAGTATAAAGTACAGTTGACAAAATCTTCCAAACAATCGATTGAAATATCTCGAGAAATGTCAGGTCTTGGACGAAGTAGCAAGAGGAAAAAAAAAGTGACATTGTTAACTCTGCATACACCGCGATTGTTTTCGATTTTCTTTTCTCTAATTTTTTTGACCATAGTTTTTTTTACTCCAAAATGACGAGGCATTTGCCGTTTGCCATCTTATGATAAGCTTAGCAGACCAAAATTCAAACGGTAAAATATGTATTAAATAAATTCAAACGAAAAATAAAACGGTATAAAATGACAAGAATAAATATTTCGTCAATTTGGAGTAAAAAAGGATGTTCAAAAAACGTGGAGTAAAAAATGAGAAACACTTCCAGTGATACTGAAACGCGCTAATTTTCGCGGTGAAAGTCGAAACCTACTAGTTTTCGTGGTAAAAGCCGAAACATGTCAGTTTTCCCGCAGATATCAAGCGTGCTTGTTTTCGTAAGAAATCTGAAACATGCTAGTTTTCATAAGCAGCGTCGATATGATAAAATGTGGCGCTATATGCGGCAAAATGTAACGCCGAAAAAAAGGTACAATGTTTGAAAAATCTGAGTCAAATCATTAAATCAATAATCATAAATCAATAACCTCATTAAATTTATTCAACCTGTCGTTAATTATCATAGATTTAACCTCTAAAAATTTCACCAACTCTTAGGCACGCATACGACATCAGTAGTGTGATATTAAAAAATTCAGACGATTATCTAATCGGGATAATTACTTCCCGACGATACTATTTTAAGCTGCTGATTCTGCATGCACAAAGCCGTCGATAAATCCGATTAGAACATTGTTCCACTCTTTGTACACGAATGTGAATTTTTGGCTTCCGGTCGTGAAGCTGAAAGGGCTACATTTTGTATAACTATCGACTGCACTACAATTATTTTACTCGTCCCTTTCTAAATTTTACGACAGTTTCTACAACATATATCTATATATATATATGAGTATACACAAACTCTGGCATTGCCGGAACAGTGGAACTAACGGCACTGCCGTAACTACTGCGCGAATTTTATATACGCGAGTGAAGTAGTTACAGTCAAAGGGGAAACTTTTTTTCTACTACCGAAAAACAGACACAGAGGGCACTCGAGCCGAAATAAAAAAGACAAAGACACAATAACAGAGAGAGAGAGAGGGAGAGAGAGAGAGAGAGAGTGGGAGAGAACGAGAAAGAGAGGAGGGATAGGAAACAACAGAGGGCTGTAACAGGTAACCAGCCAACGTATGGGTTATCCACGATATTGAACCCATTCGATACCCCACCGCCCTTTTCACTATTTACCTTTTTATTCATTTATTTTTTTCGTACTCGCTCTCGTCCCAGGCTCGCCCCAAAACCAGATTATTTCTCTCGATGAATCTACAGCGGAGTGCACCTCTGGAATTTTCAAATACCAGGCCTTTTTAATATTTTTTTTTCTTTCTGATTTTTTTTTTTCATCGTAGCGTGCTATAGCTTTGGACGTCGGATTCTATTCGCGGTATCGGTAAGGGCAAAAAAAACCCTTAGGGCCACGGAAAATAAAGGACGAGGACGAGAGAGTTAAACGAAATGGGAGAAAGGCCAGAGAGTAATCGGGACCGATGGCAACGCTGGGAAGCTATTTTCTGTTTTTTTTTTTTGGTTTTATTTTTTATCGTTCAAGGGTGGAAGGGGCGCAACGAATGACAGATCGAGAGGGAATGTACAGTTGAGCGGCAAACGTATGCGATACGCACAGTCGAAACGTTAATTTCGCACTTTACGAACGCGGTCGGCGATACTCGAGCGAGCTTTGGCAATTCACCGACCAACCGAATAGATGAGAGAGAATGGGAGAGGGAAAATGGAGAGGGTTCGAGAGGGATAGACTCATTATTTTATGGGCAAAACGCTTCGGCACTTCTATACTTCGCGCAACCCCTCGCCATTCCATCGTCAATTCATCTGTCGTCCTGCTTCCTATATTTGGATGTATGGTTTGTTTGCGTTCGTTATTTCTCCTACCCCTGCTTCACTCTCACGAAAATTGTTGTTACAATTTTTTTGTTCATTCGCGGTTGGAAAACGCTCGTTTATTCGACGCGAAAACACGAAGTGACACGTCTTATACGCGATGACAAATTTTCCAAACATTACAGAGCTTGCAGAGCTTTCGTCGAAAACTTGAATAAACCCTTGCCATGAAAATGAAAATATCATGCAAATTAGAAAATGCGCATACTCCTTCCTCGTTATTTTATTTTATTTACAAATCACACGCTATGAGCAAATTTGTTTATCCATTTTAGTTATCTTGTGGCGAAAGCTCTTGTGGGAGGTGAAAATACCGAGGAAACAATTCACAAGTTTCTCATCGCCAAGGCATTAAAGAAAAATATTTTTTTATCATACTTTTATAAAATCTAAACTGTTTTACCGACTGCCCTTATATCCAATACGAATTATCATTTGATTGCACTGTACTGATATTCAATATTTCGTCTGTAAACGTGAGTCTTTCGCGTCCGGCCATTATTTCACCCTCTTAAGGTAGTAGTCCGGTAACTTAAGCCGATTTTCATGTCTTTTTTGGAGGGCGTTTTTCTGTAGGAAAATAAAATTGAATCGTTTTGGATATTTAGGATGTTTTTAATTACATATTAAAGATACAAAAAAAAAATTTTTGAAAAAATTTAATAGTTTATTATTATTATTATTGATCGAAGTTGGCGACTCGAAAAAAAAAGCGCGTGGGTGGCCCCGGTGATTTTGGCTGTTGATGTTATCTGAAATAAAAAATTCTTGATAATTCTTAATCTATAGGCATGTCATTCTGGTCGGAATTACCGAAGTTAAATTTCATGGATGAATAACAAAATGGAAAAGGACGTTTTTTTCCAAAGTCCGCCATTTTGTTATTTATCCATGAAATTTAACTTCAGTAGTTCCGACCAGAATGACACGTCTATAGATTAAGAATTATCAAGAATTTTTGATTTCAGATAACGTCAAGAGCCAAAATCATCGGGGCCACCCACGCGCTTTCTTCTCGAAGTGCCAACTTCGATCAATAATAATAATAATAATAAACTATTAAATTAAAAAAAAAAATGTTTTTTTGTATCTTTAATATGTAAATAAAAACATCCTAAATATCCAAAACGATTCATTTTTATTTTTCTACAAAAAAACGCCCTCCAAAAAAAGACATGAAAATCGGCTTAAGTTACCAGACTTACTACCTTAATGCACTCAAAAATTCTGAAAAAATTCATACTACTGTTCGAAATATTCATTTTGAAGTACCAATTGTAAAATTCTCGCAAAATTCAATTTTTTCATAAATTTTTTGTTAAATAAATGAAGAAATTGGGAAAAAAAAGTGTTTATGTACAAAAAAAAATCGTAACTCAGAGAAAAATGAAAATAGCGTAATTTTTCAAATTGCAAATTAAAGGTGAATAGTGTAGCTTTAAGAAAAAAAATTATTTCGTTTTGTTTGGATGAAAAAAAATGTACTCGAATAACCCGAAAATTGCGACAGCTAGAATGAACACAGACTTTTTTGAAAAAAATGACAAAAAATTCTAATGTTCATAAAATTTGCACTGCCCTTGCCAAATTTGATGTCAAACATCCTTCGTGATACTGCATTCCTGTAAAAATAAATTACCCGATATCCCAAAACTTTGCGACAGTTTGAGGGGATCCATGTCATTTTTCGCAAAATTCTTTGTCCAAATGCTTTGATAAATCTCGGCTAACTGTACTTCAATAATCGTCTATTTATAGAAAATAAAATTATTTTCATGGAAAATATTTTATTACCTAAAATTACCTAAAATTATTTTCATACAAAATAATTATTTTCATAAAAGATAATTTTGCTTGGTTCATTTAAACTTTGCCAAAGTTAGAGCAACCAGAGGGTGCCAAGAAACAAAAGCGCATCCATGCTCAAGATATGCAAAGTTTGAGTGACATCGGTCGAACCGTTTACATATACATTCATACTTGCATACGTTCAGTAATTTTTCTAAATATGATTTTCTGACTATTTGGAATATTTCAAACAGTTTGGAATGAAAATCTCGCGAGAGAATTTATCTTTCACGAAAACAAAGCTCTCTCTATGAGAAAGAAAAATTGTGGACCAAATCTCAGAGGGTATGGTCCGACAAACTGTCGATTTAGACTCACCAATTGTAAGTTCAGATTAGAGTTTCATTAATTCAATGGCTGATCGCCAAAACCGTTGCACAAATCAAGTTTAAAAAAAATATTCGCAAAACCTCCTGAACGTTAGAAAATATTTAAAGCTTGCTAACGGAGATTAGTTATTATTTTAATTTTTTTTAATTTACTCCAACTTGATGGTATCTGCTGAACGAATAACTGATGCTGTTAATTGTCTAGAACGATCAGCCGAGTATGGAATCATATTTTTTGACTGAGAACATCGTCAAATGGGGCAGGAGTTTCTCTTTTTAGGAACCGCTGATGCATTTTTTTGTTTTTATTCGAAATGAGAAGTTTTCATAAAAATCTCATTCTATTCTTACGTTAAAGAAGGTACTTTGCAACGGAGCAACGTCAGAGGTGATTTTCTCATGGCCATACATTTACGACGCTTTTTGCGTTAACGCCGTAGAGCACATTGGCCGTTGAGCTTTATGACGACACGGAATTATGTAGTTCTTGAAAACGTTGCAGAAAAGGGCTCGTAAAAGCAATGGTAGTAACATTTTCCACTGGCTGATTCTCTTTTTCTTTGTCATTGCTTATCCAGCAGCAGTTCTCTATGCGAAACTCTGTCAAACTGCAGCTCAATCATAAAAATGACAGAGAAGAAGAGAGATCGATTGACTTATTGATTAAACTTTATTAAGTGTTAGTCGAACTATGGGACAAATGTCGAAACGTCCTTTACAAAATTATAAACTTGGACATTGCTGTGGAATCGGTGAATTAGGTGTTCATGGGACCGAGGGAGCTCGAGTTATTCGATTTTTAACAAGGATATTAATTCGCGGCCAGGGATGTAGAGGATATATCTCGTCTCGTTTATTCTTAACGTCACAGCTCCATCCCCGGACTAGAGCGCCTACGGACAGTTCGCCATCTCAACGTTTTTCTCCTTTCCGTTTATTCGCCAGTCTAATTTCCCGTTTCGTTCAAAACTTTCGACCGTATCGCTCTGCTAAAAGACACCTGAACATTCTTCTTTTACATATCTTAAGAGAGGAAATAGGGTTAAGGACAACGTTTCCTCAATGAATTTCATGAATTTTTTTATAGTAGAAAAAATGAATATAATTTATTGAAACTTTGAGAATATTTTATACATATATTTAAGTATACACTATAAAATTCTTGAAGAATTTTCTTGAAAAACACCACAGATATTAGCCACCCCATATTGCAGGTCACAATCAGACTCAGCACTTTGCGTACATTCTGGAAGACGCAATTTTCATCTGAAATCAAACGAGGTTGGAATTTAGTTTTATTATATGTCTCTCTTCTATATGAACCTAAATGCTATCAAAAAAATAGAAAATTTAATTTTTTACAGGGGTCAAAACAAAAAAGCATGATTTTTTGCCATTTTTTACAAGTCTATTTCCAAAAAAAAAATTATTTTAAATAATGATAATATTCCGATTTTAGGTTCATGTAGAGCACAATACTATGAAGGAAGTAACTGCCAATTTTCAAAACGATTGGTTGAAAACTTTTCAAACTGGCGTGTACGCAAGTTAAAAAAAAGTCGTTTTCAGAAAAACGCGTTTGAAAAAATAGCAAAATGCTGAGTCTGATTGTGACCTGCAATATGGGGTCGCTAATATCTGCGGTGTTTTTCAAGAAAATTTTTCAAAAATTTGATAGTATATACTTAAATATATGTATAAAATATTCTCAACGTTTCAATAAATTATATTCATTTTTTATACTATAAAAAAATTCATGAAAATCATTGAGAAAACGCTGTTCTAACCCTATTTCCCGCCTTAATGGCTTATAACAATAGAACGAGTCGGAATTTTCATTTAAAATTTTGGGAACATATTTTTCAAAAGTTTTACTAACAATTTATGAAATAAAAAAAATCGATTTTCTGAACCGTCTAACCCTATTTCCACCGTTAAAATAAGTATAAACGGGGTTAGACCACTCTAGAGGCCGAAAAAAAAGGCTTATTTCGGGATTTTTTTTCTGAAAAACTACAAAATGAATCGAGATTACAAAATAGGGTGTTTATCATAGATATCAGTGACTGTATACAATCATTTTTTTGAAGCGATTAATTACAAAATGGCGGCTGTGCAGCGTTTTTTCGATGACGTCTCCATTTTTGTTAGCCGTAAACATAACTCAGACAATTTTCAACCAATTCACTTGAAATTTTGAATGTATCTTTAAAAATACATTGTCTATGGAAGTGCGTAGGATTTTTTGAAAATATTGAATAGTTCATTTGTTATTAACAATTTTCTGACGATTTTTAAAGCGAATTTTTCACTTTTCACTTCAGAAGTGCGCCATTTGGCCAAAAATCAATATATCGATTGTGTATAAACATTGTGAACATTATAAATCTCGAAGAAAATGTCGTTTTAATCGGCATTTTGCCATTTAAAAATTGAGCTTTAGCGAATTTTACACTTCCTCTTATTCGCTGTTAGTTTTTTAATAGTTTTCCGGAAGACTCGGTTTTCCCTCTCGTGGGAAAAGTGCCGCCGGATGACTCGACATCCTCTTAACGATCCGTGCACCATAGCACGTGCAACACTCAAGACTATCCAGCTAGAAACCACTGGGCACAACGAGTCATGTTTTTAGTATACGCTTTTTTCATCGCTCAGTGAAACCCCCTTAATTAGCAGCTCGTAATTACTCCTAATTGCGACTCATCTTTGCAGTTTGAGGCTTTCTCATGACGCGTTTTTTTTTTGTTCCTTCGCTTACTTTCTTCGTAATGACCCTCTTTTGTATTCGATTGTTTTTTTTTCCCGTGTCTTTTCCACGTCGTCGGTCGTTCTCTCACGAGACTCGTTTCAAACTCTTTCGCAAGATTTTTATGCACGTCTACAGAACAAATTAGTAGGAATTCACGATTCATAAAACAATTACCATCACTTGAATCAAATTAATGATCTAGTTAAATCTAATGGAAATTATTGAGCAAACATAATAACGTTTTTTTCCTTGATGCTTGATGTATTCATTCGAATATTTGATTTGAAGAAAAACAATTATATCAAGCTTGAAAAACAATGTGGATCTTCAGTTTGTTTTGAAAATTCTTAGCGGGTCGAATATTGCTTAATAATTTTAGTTTCCGTATGAAAATCTTCTTGTACATTTTCGCAGGGAGTGCAGAGGAAGTTGTGAATTTTCTATTTCTAATTGGTCAGATATCGACTGGGATTGTTCGAGTTTTAACAGAAAATTCGCATTCTTTAAGGGAGGAAATAGGGTTAAACGGTTCAAAAAATCGATTTTTTTTAAATTTCATAAATTGTTAGTAAAATTATTGAAAAATATGTTCCCAAAATTTTTAATGAAAATTCCGACTCGTTCTATTGTTATAAGCCATTATGGAGGGAAATAGGGTTAGGACAGCGTTTTCTCAATAATTTTCATGAACTTTTTTATAGTATAAAACATGAATATAATTTATTGAAACTTTGAGAATATTTTATACATATATTTAAGTATATAGTATACAATTTTTATACATATATTTAAGTATATACTATAAAATATTAGCGACCCCATATTGCTTGTTTTTCTTGGTACTATTTTTTCAAACGCGTTTTTCTGGAAACGACTTTTTCCGAACTTGCGTACACGCTAGTTTGAAAAGTTTTCAACCAATCGTTTTGAAAATTCGCAGTTACTTTCTTCATAGTACTGCGCTCTATATGAACCTAAAATCGGAATATTATCATTATTTAAAATAATTTTTTTTTTGCATATAAAGTTGTAAAAATGGCAAAAAATCATGCTTTTTTGTTTTGACCCCTGTAAAAAATTCAATTTTCTATTTTTTTGATGGCATTTAGGTTCATATAGAAGAGAGACATATAATAAAAGTAAATTCCAACCTCGTTTGATTTCAGATGAAAATTGCGGCTTCCAGAATGTACGCAAAATGCTGAGTCTGATTGTGACCTGCAATATGGGGTCGCTAATATTTTATCATATATACTTAAATATATGTATAAAAATTTTATAGTGTATACTTAGATATATGTATAAAAATTTTGTAGTATATACTTAAGCTGGTAGTCTGGTAACTTAAGCCGATTTTCATGTCTTTTTTAGAGGGCGTTTTTTTGTAGGAAAATAAAAATGAATCGTTTTGGATATTTAGGATGTTTTTATTTACATATTAAAGATACAAAAGAAAATTTTTTGAAAAAATTTAATAGTTCATTATTATTATTATTATTGATCGAAGTTGGCACCTCGAAAAAAAAAGCGCGTGGGTGGCCCCGGTGATTTTGGCTCTTGATGTTGACATTTTTTTTTGTATCTTTAATATGTAAATAAAAACATCCTAAATATCCAAAACGATTCATTTTTATTTTCCTACAAAAAAACGCCCTCCAAAAAAGACATGAAAATCGGCTTAAGTTACCAGACTACTACCTTAAATATATGTATGAAATATTCTCAAAGTTTCAATAAATTATATTCATTTTTTATACTATAAAAAAATTCATGAAAATCATTGAGAAAACGCTGTCCTAACCCTATTTCCCCCCTTAATTGAACAGGCTGCAATTATGCAATTAATCCTTAGCAAAATATGCCGGTTGGAATAATTTTCAATGCAAATTGTATGGGAAAGTCAAGGGAAAAACTTGTAAGGGGTTTGGCCACTCTAGAGACCGAAAAAATAGGTTTTATTGGGGATTTTTTTTCAGAAAAACTACAAAATAAATCGAGATTACAAAATAGGGCGTTTATCATACATATCAATGACTATATACAATAATAAGCGTTTTTTCGATGACGTCTCCGTTTTTGTTGGCCGGAAACATAACTCAGACAATTTTCAACCGATGCACTTAAAATTTTCAATATATCTTTAAAAATACATTGTCTATGGAAGTGCCTAGGATTTTGTTCGATATATTGATTTTTGGCCAAATGGCGCACTTCTAAAGTAGAAAGTGAAAAGTGAAGTTTTCTGACGGTTAAAAAATCGTCAGAAAATTGTTAATAACAAATGAACTATGCAATATAAAAAAAAATCCTACGCACTTCCATAGACAATGTATTTTCGAAGATATACTCAAAATTTCAAGTGAATTCATTGAAAATTGTCGGAGTTGTGTTTTCGGCCAACATAAACGGAGACGTCATCGCAAAGGAGAGAGTCTACTTTTATTATAACTTGCCGAAAACATCATATCGATCTTAACACTTAATGCGATTTGAATAAAAAGTAATAATGGATCGTGTTTTGTTTTTTTTTTCTTTTCAAAATACAACAAAAAATCACGTAAATTAAAGTCCACTCGCAATGTTTGCTTCCCCCGCAGATGAAGCTTCGTTTCCGTTAAATATTTTTTTCTTCAAGTCCGACGTAGACCGAGAGAGATTTATCGTCATCGCTCTTCCTTCCATCGCCAACAATTTTACGTTTCCACTTTTTTCTTCTTCCTTTTCATTCTTTCGATTCCACTGTGCTCGCGAATCATCGCCTCTTTGCTTTTCAACGCGGTGATAAGAGCTATTTAACGCGCGCAAAAGAAGTCTCTTAATTAACGAATTTGAGCCAAGGGATATAAGCCCAACGAGGCAAGAGAGCGAAAAAAGCCTCCCGATTAACTCTCGAGAGGAATTGAGAGAAGGGAGAGAGAGAGAGTTTTATATGTGAAAGAGGAGAAAAAAAAAAGGATTAGCTTTCAGCTCTCGTATCTCGCGGAAATTCTCGCATTGAAATTTAAAAAAGTCACTGTTTCCACCTTCTATGTGCAAAAGAAGGAGAAAAAAAACAGTTCGTTTTATACATGGAGAATTTCATCCCAAATCGACGGTGCATTAATCCCGCAGCAACTTTCAGGATGTTTCAAAAGTGTTTAATTAACTCTGTTCGACATTAACGAATTTTTGCACTTTTTATTGACGGTACTTTGTTAAAAAATCAAAATGATATTTTGTCGGCGATGAAATGTACTTCATTTTTGTTATTTAATCGTCAACAATTATTTTATCACTAAAGAATAATTCGGGATAAAATAACAGAAACGGGTAGGGTAAAGAAAATATTCACTTCTCTGCAGCATCTAGAACAATGTTCATTTTTTCGAAATACTCCAAAAAGAAAAATGTAGTCATTTAACCAATAAACGTATTAGTTACTGACTGTGCAAATTTGAGAAAAAGTTATTTTCAAAAAAGCTCAAAATTTCATTCGAAACCTTTTTTTGCACGTCGTTACAAAAAGGTCATAGTTAAAAGTAGAGAAATTTTTGTCGTGAGAGTTATGAACTTTTCGCTTTGGCTCTGGAATGTTTAATATGTAGGAATGAAATTTTCAGAAAAAGTAATTTTATATATGTTATGTAGCAAAGAGAGGAGCGTCATTATCGGCATTCCGTCGGATGCTAATTGTAAGCTGTGCACGGATCAGCATGGACCACCTCCGTTCGCCCCTCAACACTGATAATCGGATCGTATAATGCCTCACTCTGATCTAACCGGTTAACCGTGTATTATGATTAATCAAGCATTTTCGAGGGATATTCCATGACACGTTAATTATTCACGGGTAGACCCTTTAATTAGTCGACGAAATTTCGTGACCGAGACATTTTTTTTTGTTCAGTAGATGCTGAAATAATAAAGAAATTGCGTCTGCAGAAAGCTTCCATCAAGAGAGGAGCAACTATAAAAGGTGAAAAAATATTACTCGGGATCAGAAGGATCGAATAAAAAAATTCTTGCAATGTAGAAATTATACTGATTCGGTCGGGCGAGCAACTCACAGCCATAATTCATCAATATTTTTCATTGTATTGCGGACATTTTTTAACACGCTCGAGTTAATGTTTGGTTTTCGGAATGTTTGGCCATTCCGGAAGCACTTTCTCGACTTAAGGCAGCCTTTTAGTCTGAGCACGAATTTTTTCGTGGTTTAAAGAAAACAAATTCATAGGTACTATTAAGTATTTCAAACCGTATTTTAGCGTGAAGAAAAAGGAAATAAATTTGTTTTCGCCGTATAGAATGTTTTAACTTCGAAGATTTAACAAATATTTAGTGGAATAACGGATGTACAATGGTTGACCAAGTGAAAAAAAAGGTACATGGTACAGCATCATTCATTTCTATTATTTTTTTTTCGCGGTGCACGGACATCAAGCATGTCCTGTGTGCCGGGTGTTTTTATCCGTCTCTCTGTTCATATTCTTTGTTCATACTCCCTCTCCCTCTCCCTCTCCCTCTCCCTCTCCCTCTCCCTCTCCCTCTCCCTCTCCCTCTCCCTCTCCCTCTCCCTCTCCCTCTCCCTCTCCCTCTCCCTCTCCCTCTCCCTCTCCCTCTCCCTCTCCCTCTCCCTCTCCCTCTCCCTCTCCCTCTCCCTCTCCCTCTCCCTCTCCCTCTCCCTCTCCCTCTCCCTCTTCCTCTTCCTCTTCCTCTTCCTCTTCCTCTTCCTCTTCCTCTTCCTCTTCCTCTTCCTCTTCCTCTTCCTCTTCCTCTTCCTCTTCCTCTTCCTCTTCCTCTTCCTCTTCCTCTTCCTCTTCCTCTTCCTCTTCCTCTTCCTCTTCCTCTTCCTCTTCCTCTTCCTCTTCCTCTTCCTCTTCCTCTTCCTCTTCCTCTTCCTCTTCCTCTTCCTCTTCCTCTTCCTCTTCCTCTTCCTCTTCCTCTTCCTCTTCCTCTTCCTCTTCCTCTTCCTCTTCCTCTTCCTCTTCCTCTTCCTCTTCCTCTTCCTCTTCCTCTTCCTCTTCCTCTTCCTCTTCCTCTTCCTCTTCCTCTTCCTCTTCCTCTTCCTCTTCCTCTTCCTCTTCCTCTTCCTCTTCCTCTTCCTCTTCCTCTTCCTCTTCCTCTTCCTCTTCCTCTTCCTCTTCCTCTTCCTCTTCCTCTTCCTCTTCCTCTTCCTCTTCCTCTTCCTCTTCCTCTTCCTCTTCCTCTTCCTCTTCCTCTTCCTCTTTCTCTTTCTCTTCCTCTTCCTCTCCCTCTTCCGCTCCCTCACCCTCGCCCTTTCCCTCTCCCTCTCCCTCTCCCTCTTCCTCTCCCTCACCGTTCGATCCTTTTTTGCGCTACACGAATTGGAGGAAATTATTTAAACCTATATCAGAGTCAGAAAGCCGAATTTTCATTCAAATCCGCGCATTTATTTCCATTATGTCCGATTTGTCGTGTGGACAGGTGCAAAATATTTCCATTCCCTTTTTCCCTCTTCAGCGATTAATTAGGATTACCAATTCTCGACGATATGTCTCTCTCATGTGCTTTTGCGATTTATTCATTATACTTCCTCATGGACGGAGCTTTGGTTTCGTGAAAAAAATATTTTTTACGACTTTCATGCCGTGATAATTAAAATGTACCAAAACGTCGATAAAATAAAAGTATAAAGAATTAAAAAAAACGCTTTTTAAAAATTTCTGGGGTATGTAATCCCTTAAAGGACAGTCTCGGATATAAAAAAAATGATTTTTACTACACGACTTTCAATTGGTTTTTCGTATTCAAAAGACCGTGATCGACCGTGATTAAAAAGTTCGTTTATCGACGTGACATTTTTGTGATTTAAAAAATAAAAAATAAGAAATGGAGTACATTTAAAAGAAGCGATTGTCGTACTTTGACGTTAAAAAAAAAAAAATTTACCTCCGTCCACATAATTGTTCCTGTCGTATTACCGCACGAAGATTCACTTTGATATGATTAATTTGATCCATTAATTCTTTTTCAAAATCACTTATTATTTATGTACTATCAAATGTTCGAATTACATTGCACTGACAATTCGTAAAAATTTCAACGCTATAGAGAAAAGTATTAAAAATGAAAAAATAAACAATCAGTAGATTCGAGTGGAAGAGAAAAAAAAATTTGTTTAGATGCACGAAATATTATGAGGATCGTGTTCCGATCGATTTGGTATGGAACTTGTCACATTTACTCGTATACGATACGAGTACATGTACTGATACTTGTCGGACGGAGTGTGACACGCATCAAACAGGAAACAATACGGTCTACCGAACCGCGCGTTTCCAATTTTTTATTTGACCCTACAGGCAAAAGCTACAAAGGTTTGCTTTTTTTTTCCGCCAAATTCATTTTATTCTCACCGGGCGAGGAGAGCTACGGGCGCGTTTTATTTACACGATGGGAAACGCGAGAATGAGCAGCACCCACGAGTGAGAACGTTGCGCGATACAGAAAGATTACAATTTAAAAAAAAGCCGTAAAAGCCAAATTTTTCGCTCGCTCACCTGTCAATCGGTGAGCAGGTGTTTCGATTTTCGAAATTTCGATTCCGACAAATATTTTTATTACCGTCATGGATGTATTTTTTTTTTCGTGTGTCATGCGAGAACGATATATCGGCTTATTTTATTTTCTTTCATTTTTATTTCATTTTTGCTTCGTCGCTGATTTCAATTCGAGCCGACAGCCAATAACTCGAAGTGCCGAGTATGTCGCGATACATTTAAGGTAGTCTGCTAACTCAAGCCGATTTTCATGTCTTTTTGGAGGGCGTTTTTTTGTAGGAAAATAAAAATGAATCGTTTTGGATATTTAGGATGTTTTTATTTACATATTGAAGATACAAAAAAAAATTTTTTTGGAAAAATTTAATAGTTTATTATTATTATTATTATTGATCGAAGTTGGCACCTCGGAAAAAAAAGCGCGTGGGTGGCCCCGGTGATTTTGGCTCTTGACGTTATCTGAAATCAAAAATTCTTGATAAATCTTAATCTATAGACGTGTCATTCTGGTCGGAACTACTAAAGTTACATTTCATGGATAAATAACAAAATGGCGGACTTTGGAAAACAACGTCCTTTTCCATTTTGTTATTTATCCATGAAATTTAACTTCAGTAGTTCCGACCAGAATGACATGTCTATAGATTAAGAATTATCAAGAATTTTTGATTTCAGATAACATCAAGAGCCAAAATCACCGGGGCCACCCTCGCGTTTTTTTTGAGGTGCCAACTTCGATCAATAATAATAATAATAATAAACTATTAAATTTTTTCAACAAATTTTTTTTTGTTACTTTAATATGTAAATAAAAACATCCTAAATATCCAAAACGATTCATTTTAATTTTCCTACAAAAAAACGCCCTCCAAAAAAGACATGAAAATCGGCTCGAGTTACCAGACTACTACCTTAAACAAAATGTATTTCGACGACAGAGCTCGATTTATTTTTATATTTTCGTTATTTCGAATAGCGGTTAATTGCGACTAATTGGTACACGTTTCACAGTCGATTGAAGTACCGGCAGTATTCGAACGCTTCGACCACTTTCCTTGTGACCTGAGACCACTCGGCTCTTTACTCTATTTTAAGGGAGGAAATAGGGTTAGACGGTTGAAAAAATCGATTTTTTTTTATTTCATAAATTGTTAGTAAAACTATTGGAAAATATGTTCCCAAAATTTTAAATGAAAATTCTGTCTCGTTCTATTGTTATAAGCCATTAAGGGGGGAAATAGGGTTAGGACAGCGTTTTCTCAATGATTTTCATGCATTTTTTTATAGTATAAAAAATGAATATAATTTATTGAAACTTTGAGAATATTTTATACATATATTTAAGTATATACTATAAAATTTTGAGACATATATTTAAGTATATACTATAAAATATTAGCGACCCCATATTGCTTGTTTTTCTTGGTACTATTTTTTCAAACGCGTTTTTGTGAAAACGACTTTTTTTTAACTTGCGTACACGCTAGTTTGAAAAGTTTTCAACAAATCGTTTTGAAAATTGGCAGTTACTTTCTTCATAGTATTGCGCTCTATATGAACCTAAAATCGGAATTTTATCATTATCTAAAATAATTTTTTTTTTACAAATAAAGTTGTAAAAAATGGCAAAAAATGCTTTTTTGTTTTGACCCCTGTAAAAAATTCAATTTTCAATTTTTTTGATAGCATTTAGGTTCATATAGGAGTAAGACATATAATAAAAGTAAATTCCAACCTCGTTTGATTTCAGATGAAAATTGCGGCTTCCAGAATGTACGCAAAATGCTGAGTCTGATTGTGACCTGCAATATGGGGTCGCTAATATCCCCGGTGTTTTTCAAGAAAATTCTTCAAAAATTTTATAGTACATACCTAAATATATGTATAAAATATTCTCAAAGTTTCAATGAATTATATTCATTTTTTATACTATGAAAAAATTCATGAAAATCATTGAGAAAACGCTGTCCTAACTCTATTTCCCTCCTTAATTGACATACACGAAAATTTCGAGGACCGAATAGACATGTGACGAATCAGGTGGGACGGGGGAGAGAAATGTGCGAAAAATAAGCCGGTTAATAAGTGCAGCCCTTGCGGTAGATTTTATGTTTTTTTTTCTCTTTTTGTGCTTTTTAAATAATAATAAAATTTGATTATCACAAATGTTCTTGTTTCAGACTCCACGGTGCCTGTAGTACTGTGTCTTCTTATCGAGAAGGGTCTCTCAGTGGTGAGTAATACATAAATAAAAAAACTAGTCTTTTAATATGTATTCCATAAAATAATTCGAATAAGCGAAATCATCATAAGCTTAATACAAATTAGTTTTCATCTCTGTTCGTCACCCTTTAGTTGGATACCATATTTACGGATTAGGTTGACGGATCATCCGATTTTCCACCCCTTCACATTTTCGTTGCGCACGTGCACAATTGTTGACCAATCTCAATAGAACCCGTTTCCTTCGAGAGATTACCAAATTTCCTTGAACGTACTCTTTTAAAACTTTCAAATTCGTCAAATTAGAGCGAAAATCAGCGAAGATATCCGCATTCCATCTTCGAATGTTCAGCCCCGTACGTATTTTCTATCAAACGTATTACCTTCTTTTTGTTCATCGAACATTTGACAGTGAGCAGATTGGTTTTAGGCGGTAGTCTGGTCTAGAGCGAGATTTTTGACGTCATTTCTAATGTGCAATAATTTTTAAACCGCTGAAGTTGTCTTGATGAAAATTTACACGTGCATTTATTGATCCTTAGAGAATACTTGTACATTAAAAAAAAAAATTATTTTAAATATTTTCATGTAGTTTTTTGTCTTGTTGCAACATGGTGCGCCGAAAGCCGCCTCAATCGGCGCCCACTCTGGACGATGTTGTATGCATCTGAAAAAAAAAATATATATATATTCTCAATCTGTATGAGTATTCTGAGCACTGGTAGCAGAATTAGTATTTAAAAAAAAATGTTGACAAAATGGCGGCCTGTTGAACTTTCATTTATGATATTTCATACATTTTCGGGTATTCGACGAGTTATAAAATGTCGGCAAAATTATTGTTCGACTCAATTCTGCTACCAGTCCTCAGAAACAGGTTACCTAAGGTACGTGCAAAATTTGAGCTCGATCGGTCCATTAGTTATTGAGATATCGTGGGCGCCGATTTGAAAAACATAGTTCTGAGATCAACGCGTTCAAAGTTTTGACACCGTCCGCGCAGCTGCTTCCCGACCGCGCTACCTGAGCGCGCGGCTTGCTTAGAATTTTTATTTCTCCGCTAATTTTTGAAATATCAATAAACGGTTTTCAGGAGCGTATGAAGAAAGGTCTAAGGAATAAGAAAATGAAAAAAAAAAAAAAAAAAAAAATCGATTTTTTCAAATTTCTAGACCAGACTACCGCGTTAATCGATGAAACTCGATGGAACGAATGCAATCTTCCTCCAACATAAAACATCCCATATACACTTTTCTATTTCCTTTATTCACGATATGTACAACGATATTATAACAATAATGGTTGCGCATTTATTCGATTCGTAAACGGCACGTAACGACTTCCGGTTAACGATTTTCGTATCGCCCCTTCGATGTAGCCGGTCGTTAAACAGTGCGATGATAAAAAGTTCAATGGCGATAGGGAAACGAGTACACGCTACGATAAACGAGGTTTGCTGCATCGGAAATCGCCGAGGCTTCAAATCCGTTACGCAGTGTGGCCGACTCACGGTCTCGCGAGAGATTTCCCGGACGATGTGAAGGTGCGAAAACGTCGCTACCCCTTCGGTGCATCTGCCGTTTTTACGAGCTCACATTTCCTCCTCCCTTTCCTCCTTTCGACCCCTTCACGCCATAAGATCGCCTCGAGATTCGCGTTTTATCTGAGCCAAGACTGCCGGTAAATTTCTGATGATTTTTTTAAGCAAAGTTTTCCCTTTTCACTTTGGAAGTAAGCCATTTGGCCAAAAATCAATATATCGAAAAAACCTACGCACTTCCATAGACAATGTATTTTCGAAGATATATTCAAAATTTCAAGTGAATCGGTTGAAAATTGTCTGAGTTATGTTTACGGCCAACAAAAACGGAGACGTCATCGAAAAAACGCTGCACAGCCGCCATTTTGAAAATAATTGCTTGGAAAAAATTATTGTATACAGTCACTGATATGTATGATAAACACCCTATTTTGTAATCTCG
The DNA here is from genome assembly GCA_958009045.1 of Oxytorus armatus. Classification (NCBI taxonomy): domain Eukaryota; kingdom Metazoa; phylum Arthropoda; class Insecta; order Hymenoptera; family Ichneumonidae; genus Oxytorus; species Oxytorus armatus. The sequence continues at coordinate 14,975,209 of OY253755.1, forward strand.
ATTTATTTTCTAGTTTTTCTGAAAAAAAATCACAAAAAAGCCTCTTATTTCAGCGTCTAATGTGGTCTAACCCCTCAAGGGAGGAAATAGGGTTAGGACAGCGTTTTCTCAATGATTTTCATGAATTTTTGTATAGTATAAAAAATAAATATAATTTATTGAAACTTTGAGAATATTTTATACATATATTTAAGCATATACTATAAAATTTTTGAAGAATTTCCTTGAAAAATACCGACGATATTAGCGACCCCATATTGCAGGTCACAATCAGACTCAGCATTTTGCGTACATTCCGGAAGCCGCAATTTTCATCTAAAATCAAACGAGGTTGGAATTTACTTTTATTATATGTCTCTCTTCTATATGAACCTAAATGCTATCAAAAAAATAGAAAATTGAATTTTTTACAGGGGTCAAAACAAAAAAGCATGATTTTTTCCCATTTTTTACAACTTTATTGGCAAAAAAAAAATTATTTCAAATAATGATAATATTCCGATTTTAGATTCATATAGAGCGCAATACTATGAAGAAAGTAACTGCCAATTTTCAAAACGATTGGTTGAAAACTTTCCAAACTAGCGTGTACGCAAGTTCAAATAAAAGTCGTTTTCAGAAAAACGCGTTTGAAAAAATAGTACCAAGAAAAACAAAGTCACGGCAGTCGTAAATTTTTTCGGTGTTTTTCAAGGAAATTCTTCAAAAATTTTATAGTATATACTTAAATATATGTATAAAATATTCTCAAAGTTTCAATAAGCTAAGGTAGTAGTCTGGTAACTTAAGCCGATTTTCATGTCTTTTTTCGAGGTCGTTTTTTTGTAGGAAAATAAAAATGAATCGTTTTGGATATTTAGGATGTTTTTATTTACATATTAAAGATACAAAAAAAAATTTTTTTGAACAAATTTAATAGTTTATTATTATTATTATTATTATTATTTATCGAAGTTGGCACCTCGAAGTTGGCAGCCCGGGTCCTAACTTTTTTTCTAAATTTCTTCTCAATTTTCTTCTAAATTTTCCCTTCTTTGCTAAATTCCTTTTATTTTAGCAAAGAAGGGGTTGTAAAATAAAAAGTTAGGGGTGAAAAAATTTCTCGATAGTTCCGACGAGAACTATAAGTGTGTAGAGTAGCCTGTTAAAATTTGAAAGCAATCGGTTCGGTAGAAAAAAAGTTAGGACCCGGGCTGCCAACTTCGAGGTGCCAACTTCGATCAATAATAATAATAAGAATAAACTATTAAATTTTTTCAAAAAATTTTATTTTTGTATCATTAATATGTAAATAAAAACATCCTAAATATCCAAAACGTTTCATTTTCATTTTTCTACAATAAAACGCCCTCTAAAAAAGACATGAAAATCGGCTTAAGTTACCAGACTACTACCTTGAATTCATGTTTTATACTATAAAAAAATTCATGAAAATCATTGAGAAAACGCTGTCCTAACCCTATTTCCCCCCTTAATGGCTTATAACAATAGAACGAGTCGGAATTTTCATTTAAAATTTTGGAAACATATTTTTCAATAATTTTACTAACAATTTATGAAATTAAAAAAGCTGTTGTTAACATCAATATTCCGTGATCTTTTACCGGATTATTGTTTAAAAATAAATCCTCTAAGACCCCAACCTTATCTTAAGGGGGGGTAGGGTTTTAAAATGATTTTTTTTGCATTTTTTTAATTTTTTTTTTCTGAATGAACAATATGTCGAGAATATTGTGTATAAATTTTAAGTCAATCGGATCAAAACTAACGGAGTTACAGCGTTTCAAACGACCGGCCGTGATACCTGTACATCACGTATAAAAAACTTTAAATCGATTTTCCCGAAAATGTCATTTTTGAAGTTTGTGAACTCAAAATCTACTGAACCGATCCTTTTGAAAATTTAAACATTACTTCTTCACATAAATCAACAGGTAATCTGGAAGAGTTTTTTTTTTTCAATTTAAAAAATTTTTTAATAACAAGTTAAGGGCGATTTTTTTAGCTAAAATTGCGTTTTTAACTTCCAAGTGCTGCGAAAAATAGGAAAAAAAAAAAAAAACTCTTCCTGATTACCTCGAGAAGTACGTCACCTTTAAAATGTATATCAATTTTTTTGTTTCGGATGATCCGGTAACGAGTCATAATGTTCACCGCAAAACCACTTTTTTTCAAGGCGCCTCTGGAGATTCAACGTCACCGGCTTATTTATCAATATTTTTCATTGAAAATTTTTTCCGAGATACTTCAATAGTTGTACAATAATATGTAATTCTATTTAATAAAATTATATTACTCATGTCGCCGCAAAAAAATCATAAAAATATGCTTTTTTTTCGCCTTTAAAACCCTACCCCGCCGTTAAAACTTACAATTTAAATTTCTTCATTCCCCTGTCCATATGCAACGGAGGTTCGAACCGAAGCGCAAGTCGAAAGTTCGAGTATACACTCCTGACAGTTTTCGTCCCTTCAAAACTGATTTGAGCGTAACCAGAGGGCTCCAAAGAGCTACACAGAAGTATACCAGTGTAATTTACGATCGTATGATATATATACTGTAAGGACGAACGCCACGTCATAGAGTTTCGAGGCTTTCAATCGTGGGTACCGTGAATGTTTCAAACCGTACAATTTTCCCCGAGTTGACGGGGACCCGTTCTCGAATTGGTTTTCCCTCTATTTCTCGACGATTCCACGCGGTATCCTTTTGTGTCACCCGCGGCCAAACATCGCGTCGTAATTGGGTCAAGCTCTGCGTAAATATTTGATCTGCGCGCCGAACGTACGGGATACACAATACGTGTACAGTGGACATGAACTCTGCTGGTAGATGGTCTGAATACGAGATATATGGGCGCCGTTTCTGTCACAGCCTTCGCTTCGCGCGCAAAAAAAAAAAAAACCCTGAAACAAGCATCCGCACCCCTCAGCGTCCTGGTCCTGGAGTCCAGGCTCCTGGTCCTGGTTGTTCTCTCGTGCGGCAGTTTTATCGTTCGTTTCGGTCGTCGTATATATGAACGTCAAGTTTTGTTGAATTGGTCCCGCTCTCGGCATCAGCACTCTCTTATTCTCGTCTATGTACCAGCGAAGTTGACGGATAAAACAAAACGAGAAAGCGACATATATATATCTCTTTCTATCCATATATATGTATGTAGAAGGATAGAGAAGGATAGAGAGAGAGAGAGAGAGAGAGATAGTTTGTGTGTGCAAAAAAAGAAAAATCGTCCACCAGCCGCAGAACGGAGCAACAACATTACCTGTCTTTTGTTACTATTCAACAACGACCCTACACCCGCACACGCGCTGTACATTTCGATGCGTAACGAGTTTCGAGGACCGTTGGCCGAATCGATGAAATGAAAATAGTGGAACGGATGAACGGTTTTTTAGGAACTTTTAATGAGATGCGGCGTGCGAGAAACCATTGGAAAGATTCACACCGTCGTGTCAATTGCATTTCGATGAAGGGTTTTTCAATTTGTGATGCCATTTAAATGATACTTTTACGACTGATTCGTGGCTAAGCCATACTATTAAATAGTTTTAAGTATCCTGCATGTTGACGCACTTTCCGCGAATCGAATGGTTTAGGGTGGGCTGCATGTTTCTTAGAATTTGACATTAACAACGAGTACCAAAGCCCGCTTCATAGTTCCGTACGCGATTTGGGGAAATTCGTTTTTGATGGTATTTGAATGAAGTTTTTTGTCGATCGATTCGTGGGTAAGTTCCCTCCGGCAGTCACCAATCGAGGTATCACACTAGTTCGCATACTCACACAATTTAACGTACGTCCCGCTAGTCAAATTGTTTAGGTTAGATTGTCAAATGAATTTTTCTTTTGAGGCTGTAAGTGATTAACTTTAATCACACAGATCTGCATAAATATTGAAGTGAACGAAGTCTCTTCTCGAATGCATTAATACCCGCAAAGTATTGCCTGTGCAGAAATTTGCTAGAGTGTCATACTCATTATAATTACTTGGGGAGATGCATTGATTTCTCTTGAGCACACACTCAAGAGGCTTTGGAGAACGAACCTGGTTTTACGCACTCCTCAATGCCTCTCTCCAAAGCTTTATAACGAGTATGACCGCATGGTCATACTCTAAAAAGTCTGAACCGTATTGGTTGATAGAAATAAGGCTGAGGGTGTTGGGAGAGATGCGTACCTTATAGGTATGGGATCTAGAATTCGCTGACGCGAAGACAGCTCGCCCGAGCCACCTGGCGGACTTCTGGCGCACTACACATATCTCGCCAGGGCTCTTCCGTCACAGTATACTCGCATGTTACGGCCGTTAGTACGTTTCTCATTATCCAAAAATAACTTATCAGCGTCATCCGACCTTTTATCATAACTGAGAGTGCGTGCGATGTCTGAAACTTTGAAACAACTGAAACAACGAAGCACATTGATCTGCGAGTGAACTCTCGGTCGATAAAACATTCTGCACATGATACCAACAGTCGATGTGTGTTAAATATCTGCATATATACCAATGCGATTATTATGTATGTCAATGTATATCACATGTGTGTGTTTGTGCGTTATGCTTACAGGATATCATAGCTCATGGACCGGGAATGGTGTTTCATGTCGTAAACCTTATCGTGATGGTTCTGATGCCGATGGTGGTCATACACGTCAAGGATTCGGGATTCAGCCTGAGTAAGCATGCAGTCTCGTTTTACGTGTCGTTTGCTTTTGTCGCATTGTGACCCAAGTGTCGCTATACTTTAATAACTATATGTATATATGTCAGTCGGTCTTAAAAGATGTACACTCCCTTGAAGCGTGCATACATTCGATTCTGCGGTTCACTTCCAACTCCATAAGCTTTATGTAAATCACGTGTCTTTTGACCGTTACCGTTTTAACCGTCGAAGGGGTTAGGTCGCTCCGAAACATCGAAAAAAACAGGTAAAAATTTAATCCTCTTTTCACTCAGCTAGTCGGTAGTAAAGTTTTATGTTACCGGCACATATACGTAGTTCAAACAATTTCTCGTCAAAATATTATATAAACACATTAAACCTCAAGCTCGTTATACGTTTTATTCGCGAACTTTGGTTTTCAAGGTGGTATACGAGATATTTTGAAAAACAATTATCTAAAATAAAATAATTACATTGTTTCTTGTATTGCTAATATCTATAGCATAGATATTCGATAAAATTTAAAAAATAGCGTGAAAATTGGAGTGATTGAAAAATTTGAGTTTCGTTTTATATCTAAATAATTGATCTTTCAAAATGTCTTGTAAGCAAATGATTCATTGGATCAAAAGTAAATACTCTATGCCACATTGTAGGTAATATTAATAAAAATGTGTGTACAACATTTTTTAAACTATCAAGCTTTTAGTTTTGGAGATACCTCATATATGTCATCTTGAGAACAATTCGCAGGCAAACGTGTAGCGTGGTTAATTCTTAATATTTTTATATAAAATTTATTCAAACTACGTATAATGCGTAGTTAGAACATGGAACTTTTGTATTTACCGGCCGATACACAAAAATTATTACATTTCGGCACATTATTTGGCGCGTCAGATTTCTCTAACCAGTTAATCGATCGAAATGTTAATAAATCCTTAAAGAAATAATGTACAGGATATTATTGTCATTTAAGGGGGAAATAGGGTTAGGACAGCGTTTTCTCAATGATTTTCATGAATTTTTTTATAGTAAAAAAAATTAATATAATTTATTGAAACTTTGAGAATATTTTATACATATATTTAAGTATATACTATAAAATATTAGCGACCCCATATTGCAGGTCACAATCAGACTCAGCATTTTGCGTACATTCTGGAAGCCGCAATTTTCATCTGAAATCAAACGAGGTTGGAATTTACTTTTATTATATGTCTTTCTTCTATATGAACCTAAATGCTATCAAAAAAATAGAAAATTGAATTTGTTACAGGGGTCAAAACAAAAAAGCATGATTTTTTGCCATTTTTTACAACTTTATTTGCAAAAAAAAAATTATTTTAAATAATGATAATATTCCGATTTTAGATTCATATAGAGCGCAATACTGTGAAGAAAGTAACTGCCAATGTTCAAAACGATTGGTTGGAAACTTTTCAACCTAGCGTGTACGCAAGTTAAAAAAAAGTCGTTTTCAGAAAAACGCGTTTGAAAAAATAGCACCAAGAAAAACAAGCAATATGGGGTCGCTAATATTTTATAGTATATACTTAAATATATGTATACAAATTTTATAGTATATACTTAAATATATGTATAAAATATTCTCAAAGTTTCAATAAATTATATTCATTTTTTATACTATAACAAAATTTATGAAAATCATTGAGAAAACGCTGTCCTAACCCTATTTCCCCCCTTAATGGCTTATAACAATAGAACGAGTCGGAATTTTCATTTAAAATTTTGGGAACATTCTTTTCAATAGTTTTACTAACAATTTATGAAATAAAAAAAAAATAGGCTTTTTGGGGAGTTTTTTTTCCGAAAAACTACAAACTAAACCGAGATTACAAAATGGAGTGTTTATCACACATACCAGTGACTGTATACAATAATTTTTTTGAAGCGATTAATTTTAAAATGGCGGCTGTGCAGCGTTTTTGCGATGACGTCTCCGTTTTTGTTGGCGGGAAACATAACTCAGACAATTTTCAACCGATTCACTTGAAATTTTGAATATATCTTTAAAAATACATTGTCTATGGAAGTCCGTAGGATTTTTTTTTATATTGCATAGTTCATTTGTTATTAACAATTTTCTGACGATTTTTTAAGCAAATTTTGCACTTCTTACTTCAGAAATGCGCCATTTGGCCAAAAATTAATATATCGAAAAAATCCTACGCACTTCCATAGACAATGTATTTTTAAAGATATATTCAAAATTTCAAGTGAAGTTTTGGGAACATATTTTTCAATAGTTTTACTAACAATTTATGAAATTAAAAAAAAATTGGGTTTTTGGGGATTTTTTTTTCCGAAAAACTACAAAATAAACCGAGATTACAAAATAGAGTGTTTATCACACATACCAGTGACTGTATACAATAATTTTTTTGAAGCGATTAATTTAAAAATGGCGGCTGTGCAGCGTTTTTGCGATGACATCTCCGTTTTTGTTGGCGGGGAACATAACTCAGACAATTTTCAACCGAATCACTTGAAATTTTGAATATATCTTTAAAAATACATTATCTATGGAAGTCCGTAGGATTTTTTTTTATATTGCATAGTTCATTTGTTATTAACAATTTACTGACGATTTTTTAAGCAAATTTTGCACTTTTTACTTCAGAAATGCGCCATTTGGCCAAAAATTGATATATCGAAAAAATCCTACGCACTTCCATAGACAATGTATTTTTAAAGATATATTCAAAATTTCAAGTGAATCGGTTGAAAATTGTCTGAATTATGTTTCCGGCCAACAAAAACGGAGACGTCATGGCAAAATGCTGCACAGCCGCCATTGAAAAATTAATCGCTTCAAAAAAATTATTGTATACAGTCACTGATATGTATAATAAACAGCCAATTTTGTAATATCGATTTTTTTTTTAGTTTTTCTAAAAAAAAATCCTCAAAAAACCCTATTTTATCGCCCTCTAAAGTGGCCTATAATGAACAAACGAAATATGAAAGATGTAAATTTTCTGTGGGAAACCTGCCATCTCTCAAACCGGCATTTATTTCTCGTAAGGTTACGATGAACACAATATATGTGCAAAGTTATGCACATACATTGTGCCGCGAGCAAGGAAAATCATATTATCTATGTTATTCGTGATACCGAGTGAGCAAAACTACCGCGGAGTACCTCGCGCAATCATGAATATATATGATTGTCCACGTAGACGCTGTAAACAATGTGTATACTTCCGGTGAGTGCTCCATGGTTTTTCGTAATGGATCGTAAAATAAATACATTGAGGAGCATCGTATAACCGAACTGATACTCACGAGGTCTAGGTCTTCGAAGTTTTTGAAGTAAATTTTTTCTATGTTTTATTTCGAACACTTAAATTCGTATTCACTTTCCGGAAAGCTGGAACACTGAATCAGAAGGATCCCGGGTTAAAATAATTTTCTAGTAAATGCAGTCACAAATTCAATGATTTAAGCTAGTAGTCTGGTAACTTAAGCCGATTTTCATGTCTTTTTTGGAGGGCGTTTTTTTGTTGGAAAATAAAAATGAATCGTTTTGGATATTTAGGATGTTTTTATGTACATATTAAAGATACCAAAAAAAATTCTTTTGAAAAAATTTAATAGTTTATTATTATTATTATTATTGATCGAAGTTGGCACCTCGAAAAAAAAGCGCGTGGGTGGCCCCGGTGATTTTGGCTCTTGATGTTATCTGAAATAAAAAATTCTTGATAATTCTTAATCTATAGACATGTCATTTTGGTCGGAACTACTGAAGTTAAATTTCATGGATAATTAAGATAATTAATAGATTAAGAATTATCAGGAATTTTTTATTTCAGATAACATTAAGAGCGAAAATCACCGGGGCCACTTACGCGCTTTTTTTCAAGGTGCCAATTTCGATCAATAATAATATGAATAATAAACTATTAAATTTTTTCAAAAATTTTTTTTTTTGTATCTTCAATATGTTAATAAAAACATCCTAAATATCCGAAACGATTCATTTTTATTTTCCTACAAAAAAACGCCCTCGAAAAAAGACATGAAAATCGGCTTAAGTTACCAGACTACTACTTTATGAACCGATGATTGGAAGGTCGGTCGATTAATTTCTGTAGTTTGTTGAGGGCAGGGGGATTTGTTAGAGGAATTATTATTTAGTGTTATAAGGTGTACAATATAGAGTGTTGAAGAAACTATATCTCGGTTTCGAAGAACACGATAAAAGTCAGATCCAACCCTCTTTTAGATTTGAATTCTGTCCTCAGCTTCTCGTCATATCGGCAGCTTATTGGCATCGTCACATTGTTACATCGCGTGTTTGATCTCTAGCTATTATTCAATATCATTATCTAATATCACGCGTGATCCTTAATGAAATAAAATCCCATCGACCTAGCGGTGACTTGAACCCCCGAACTAACGCATTCTAACCTATCACCCTACTTATAACGCCACTATATCTTATTGAAGAGTTCAATTTTCCCTGCTATCTGCAGTCTCGTTAAAAAGTTATTGTGTCCTCGGACGATACGGACAAACAGACAGACGGAAATGGGAAAATGCTCTGTTTTTAATCCTAGGTCATATAAAACATGTATCAAGACCATAATTTGACCGTCGATTTTTCTTGGTTTACAATACATTATCTCTTTACGTACCTCGTACGCGATGGGAGAGTAAAAAATTTAATTAAAATCGAAAATGGAACATTTTCCGTTTTTTATGCCATTCGCAGCGTCTCGAAACTTCTCCTTTTTCTGTTTTCTCTACTATTGCTTCACCAGAGAATTCTAATAAAATTCGTAAGCATTGTTGTAGTCAGGAGAGCGGTACACAATGAAATTTTCGAGGTATTCTAATGTTCGCATAGCGGGACAACGCGAAAGCAGTAACGTAGCGTGCATATCTCGGAGGTGAAAAACAAGATGGTGACGAGCTACACGCTCACCACCATCTCGGATAGTCACGATTAACAATGAGAAATCGCGGGGGAAGAGAGTGAAAGGGGTAAGACCGTTGAGACGGTGGTCTGGGGAAAACTGTCGCTCGTGCGGTCGTTGACTGCTTATCCGTTTCACGCTGCCCCGTTCTCGCATCGTTCCATTATTATCACGCTTAGCCGAATTTTAAGCGACGGCACCACGATTAAATTACGAAAGAAAGTATTTTATTTTTTCATTTCACGAAAAAAAATATCGTACCGCAAATACCAAGTTGGAGGTTGTTCAAAATACTTTGCTGATCATGAGAAAAATATTCCGATCATCGTATAAAAAAATTTCACAGGAAGTATGTTTTCGAAATATTCATTTTACTATGAAAAAAAAGCATCTGTACCTACAATTTTCCTTACATTTCATTCTAAGTATTCGTTTGCATGATCGACGGAACATTTCCAAGAATCGTGTATTTGAAATTTTTGAATTTTGCCGCGCTCTGCGCAGGCAAGGTAGGGACCGCCTTACACGGCAGAGCAAAGAATTGAGGTTAAGGAAAAACGTGGATGAAATTAATAGAATCACGTGGGAGATAAGAGTGTATTAAAAGATAAATAGTAAAGATTGTTAAAAGGAATTGGCATATTAATGACTAACTTTAAATGTCGTTTCTTAGATTACAGGTAGGAGTTTTGGGTAAACAGTGTAAATAGGGTAAACAGAACTTAGAACTAACGAAATAAAAACTTTGTTTACGGATCAACGCAACACCGTTCATTTGATTTGTCAATTCTGATAAATAAAATAAACGAAGTTACACATACGTATATTTGTGAACAGAAAACGCTTCACTTTGTTTACAGAGCAACGCAACATCGTTTATTTTATTTATCAGAATTGACAAATCAAATAAACGATGTTGCGTTGCTCTGTAAACAAAGCGAAGCGTTTTCATTCAACAAATATATGTACGAGGTCTGTTCAAAAAGTATCGCGAATTTTGAATTTCCGCGGGCTACGTATATTCGATTTTCGATTTGTTTGTGGCGTTAGGTTGGTACTCGTGTCCCTCACTTATGCTGAAAAAATCGGCCATTTTGAATGTTTAGTTAATTGTTGACAGCTGTTTTGGTTAGACGTGTTTTGGCTTGTCTTCGATTTTTGCCTATTCCAAAAAATGGATCGAAGAATCTGTATCAAATTTTGTGTGAAAAACAAAATTAAGTGCGCGGACTCATTTCGAATGTTGACTGTGGCATATGGTGAAGCTACCTTGGACCAAAGCAACGTTTGTCGGTGGTACGAAATGTTCTCAGAGGGCCGAGAAGATGCGAACAATGAAATGCGTTCCGGACGCCCGAGCACATCAACAACAAACGAAAACATTGATGAAGTGAAGAAAATAATATTGGCCAATCGTCGAATCACCGTTAGAGAAGTTGCCGAGGAACTAAACATATCGATTGACTCGTGCTATTCGATTTTTACCAATGATTTGGGCATGAGACGGGTCGCCGCGAGATTCGTGCCAAAATTGCTCAATTTCGAACAAAAACAGTGTCGCGTTAACATTGCTAAGGAGCTGTTGGACTCGGTCCGCGACGACCTAAATTTGCTCCAGAGGGTCATAACTGGTGACGAATCCTCGGCTTATGGTTATGACCTGGAAACCAAAGCTCAATCATCGCAATGGAAGCTGCTTTTTTGGAATAGGCAAAAATCGAAGACAATGATGAGGGACATGAGTACCAACCTAACGCCACAAAAAAAAATCGAAAATCGAATATGCGTAGCCCGCGGAAATTCAAAATTCGCGATACTTTTTGAACAGACCTCGTATGTCTGCACATACGTATTGCATCTCTATATAATATGTAATACGTGAAAACGTGTATCTATTAACATCGACATAAAATATATCGCCGCCGACATCGCCGTGCACAAGAGTTGAGGAGGTCAGCTTCACCGTACGGGAAATCCCCTTGCCGGTATGGTGAAACTGACCTTTTCCCCTTTGCGGTAAAGGAAAAACGATCAGCGTTACGGTCATATTCGGTCATTTTGGGGGAGGGGAGTCGTTTGGGTTTGATTGGGTTTGTTTGGGTTTTTTTAGGATTCTTTGGGTTTGCTTGGGTTCTTTGGGTTTGTTTAGGTTTTTTTGGGATTCTTTGGGTTTGTTTGGGTTTTTTTGGGATTGTTTTGGTTTTCGTGGGATTCTTTGGGTTTGTTTGGGTTTGGGCTTAGGAGGAAGGGGGAGACGGGAGGTTGGCCGGCGAGGCGCGCAGGGGGGGAAGCTCTCTCGGTACCTATATATATATATATCTATATTTGCTATAACTTGCCCGTATGGTGAAACCGACCGTTCGCCCCTTGCGGTAAAGGAAAAACGATCAGCTTTACGGTCTTTTTCTGTCATTCTGGGGGCGGGGGGGTCGTTTGGGTGTGTTTGGGTTTTTTTGGGATTCTTTGGGTTTGTTTGGGTTTTGTTGGGATTCTTTTCGTTTTTTTTGGATCTTTTGGGTTTGTTTTGCGCTTAGGAGAGAGGGGGAGACGGGAGGTTTGGTGGCGAGGCACGCAGGGGGGGGGTAAGCTCTCTCGGTACATATATTATATTTGCTATAACTAGCCCGTATGGTGAAACCGACCGTTCCCCGCTTGCGACAAAGGAAAAACGATCAGCTTTACGGTAATATTCTGTCATTCTGGTGGAGACGGGGTCGTTTAGGTTTAATTGGGTTTGTTTGGGTTTTTTTTAGGTTTTTTGGGGTTGTTTGGGTTTTTTTAGGGTTGTTTGGGTTTTTTTGGGTTTGTTCGGGTTTTTTGGGGATTCTTTGGTTTGTTCCGGGTTTCGGAGGGAGGGGATGACGGGAGGTTGGTCGGCGAGGAGCGCAGGGGGACAAAGCCCTGTCGGTACATATATATACATTTGTATATTTGCAATAACTCGCCGGTATCGTGAAACCGACCGTTTCCCCTCTGCAGCAAAGGAAAAATGATCAGCTTTACGGTCTTTTCCGGTCATTCTGGGGGCGGGGGGGATCGTTTGGGTTTAATTGGGTTTGTTTGGGTTTTTTTAGGTTTTTTGGGTTTGTTTGGGCTTTTTTAGGTTTGTTTGGGTTTTTTGGGGATTCTTTGGGTTGTTCTGGGTTTAGGAGGGAGTGGGTGACGGGAGGTTGGCTGGTGAGGTGCGCAGGGGGACGAAACCCTCTCGGTACATATATATATATATATATATATATATGTATATGTATATTTGCTAAAACTTGCCTCAGTGCTTCGGTCCGTTGCTCCGCGGATGGATCCACAGAACGAGAGACTGAATCCAGAGAACTCTCCCGTCCGGGACGTTTACGCGTCCGCGACGCGATTTCCCACATAGCCACCCCCCCCCCCCCCCCCATTTCCCGCGTTAGCATTTGCAGAAGCGCAACCGGAGAATAGGAACGACGGGTCTGCTGCGAACCGACAGGGGGTGAAACTCACGCTCTATATACACGTATACTCGCGGAATGTGTCACTCGCGTTTACATGCAAATGCAATTACTTCAGTGTGCCCGGGCTGCCTAGTTCTATACTCTGTCGCGTCCGTTCACGATTCTCGTTCATTTATATATATACACGTGGGAGGCGAGGTGAAAAGCGGAAGATAACGCAAATGGAAGCAACCGGAGGTATCACACAGAGAGAGGAGGATGCGTGCATGTGTGTGTGTGTGAGAGAGAGGGAGCGAGAGGGACGGGGGCGGTGGAGAACATTACGTCAGCGACGAGAGCTCTCTGATCCTCTGGACCACTCGCGCACGAGCGAATTTTCTCCGGCGGAGAATGATCGAGCGACGCACACACGTCGTCGCGAGTTTCGCGAGAGAAATGAAATGTGCCTCTCACGTTTATATCCGAATACCATTCGCTCTCATGATTTTCCAGATTTCGGCAGTTTCCACTCTCATATCCGGTACTTCGAGTTATAATATTATATTTTTATGGTATAAAAATGGTCGTGAAAAATCCCATAAAATTAATGAATTCTAACTGGCCGTTGGTCGTTTTATTTTTTTTTTATTTTTAAAGATATATTCAAAATTTCAAGCGAATCGGTTGAAAATTGTCTGAGTTATGTTTCCGGCCAACAAAAACGGAGACGTCATCGCAAAATGCTGCACAGCCGCCATTATGAAATTAATCGCTTCAAAAAAATTACTGTATACAGTCACGGATATGTATGATAAAAACCCTATTTTGTAATCTCTATTTATTCTGTAGTTTTTCTGAAAAAAAAATCCCCAAAAAAGCCTATTTTTTCGGCCTCTACAGTGGCCAAACCTTAAGGATAACGATAAAAATAGACTGTATTTTAGAAGTTCGTGGTTAAATTATTACAAGTGCTGTTGTATGTGTGTGTCGAAAGTTTCCGTTTGTTAATTCTCGATGTTGGCTCGGCAACTAGTCGCTGTAGACTGACAAATTGTCAAAAAGGGGATGACGCTTGAAATGTTGGCATCCCACACAGGTAAGGCGGGAAACGTCTCGGCTCCGCAGACTAGCGGAAAAAACTCGACGCTTAACCCTCAATAAAACATCTGGTCGCCAGAGACTAATTCACAGGATCTTCCTTCCATAAACGTTGGCAGGACCGCGGTTCTACAGATTCCAACTGTACACTTACCCAACTGTCACGACCAAACTGACTCGAGCATACGAATATTTCACAATATTGTCACGACAAAACTGTTCCCGAACAAAAGTCTCACCATTAAAACTGTCACCGCACAGACTGTCACCACTCAACTCTCCCCGATCTCTATTAGACACGTGCAATATCTTCACGAACAAAACTATCACCGTCTAAACCTTCACCATCTAAACTGTCACCGTCTAAATAGTCACCGTCTAAACAATCACCGTTTAATCTGTCACCGTTCAAACTGTCACCGGTTAAATTGTCACCGCAGCAACTGTAACCGCGGCAACTGTACACGGCACCAACCGTCACCGCTGAACGCGAGATTTACCCAACTCACATTTTTAGACGCTGTACCCGTAGGTAAGAGCGCTCGGGCTGCCTCACCAAACGCGGCGCAATAGCGCGCGATATTTCGTGCGTGTCCGCTAATTCTCACGTCATTCGCCGCTGTCGTCTCAACCACAGCATTCGCATCACGCGAACTTACTTGTGCTCAGCGGTCGGTAATAGCGGACACGCACGAAATATCGCGCGCTATTGCGCCGCGTTTGGTAAAGCAGCCCGAGCGCTCTTATCTACGAGTTCAGCTTATACCCGTGTGAGTTAGTTACCGCGGCTTGGCGCGGTGACAGTTTTGCTGGTGACAGTTTTGTGCGGTGACGGTTGGGACGGTGACGGTTGGTGCAGAATACAGTAGACGCCCTGACAGTGTAGACGGGGAATATTCTGTTGCGTTAACGTTGCGCAGAATACATTTGAGACCGTGACAGTTTAGACGGTGATAGTTTTGTTCGTGAAGATTTTTGCACGTGTCGAATAGAGATTCAGGAGAGTTGAGTGGTGACGGTTTGTGCGGTGACAGTTTTAATGGTGAGAGTTTTGTTCGGGAACAGTTTCGCCGTCACAATATTGCGAAATATTCGTATGGTCGTGTCAGTTTGGTCGTGACAGTTGGGTAGGTGTACAGTTGGAATCTGTAGAACCGCGGGTACTGCCTAAACGTTTCGTTGTCAAAGTTATTCGGGGATTTTCCCTTGAAATTGGTCTGAGAGGCCCTTTGAGAATACGATTGTCTATTTTTCGAATATGTAGTATTTGTGCGTTGTGTCCTTATTCTACAATATTCCTTATTTTTTTGTACAATGAGACAGCGTCGTTGTCGCCGATCCAGGATTCAATAGACTATTTTATTCCCTAGATTAACTATACTTTAATCGACATGTCAACGTTTACTGATTTGATCACTCTACTGAGAAATTAGTTGTTTCATTCACAATTACTAAAATTTATTGTTATTTCAACTAATTAATGATGTAACAGGGCACGTGGTGCATTGTTCTAGAACAACTGTTCCAATACAGGCCAAATTATATTTATTGACCGAATATATTTTTTACAATTTTACTGATAATTGAATTCTAAGTTTAATTTGAAGAAATAGTTACCTAAAT
Source organism: Oxytorus armatus (assembly GCA_958009045.1). Taxonomy (NCBI): domain Eukaryota; kingdom Metazoa; phylum Arthropoda; class Insecta; order Hymenoptera; family Ichneumonidae; genus Oxytorus; species Oxytorus armatus. Next base: position 14,990,950 of record OY253755.1, read on the forward strand.
TATCCACAGATGGTAGAGGCTAAATGGTTGTGTTGCCTGAAAGCAATTCCTTAGTCTGTGCACCATAACTTGCTGTAACTTTAGTGTAAAAAGTAGCGAAACGTGAGCAATCCTTGTTAATCTGTGACAGTAGTCATTTGGCAAGGTGCCTGCCACAACAAAGATACGGCAGAAACGAAAACCCGTTGCTAAACTATCCATTGGATTATTTCGTGACCTAACGTTAAAATCATCTTTTTCGGGATACGTAGATTACAATTATTCAAATGCCAACATTTTTAACTATATTTCCTTGGCAATTGTACTCGAGTAATATCGTGGCAACAACTTCACGCCACTAACAAACGTGATGGGAAAGTTGAGTGGCGATCACGCGAGTAGCTACTATTTCAGTTCTATATTTTTCTCACTCATTACAGTCTGGCGAGATGCACGAAATAGAACGAGGATCGTAAAGTCAGTGGGGTAGCATTGACGACACGATCGTTCCAAGTGTCTCTCCACCCCAGCGCTTTTATATAGATTCAATGTGGTGAACCACCACGAGCGTGGCACTGGTGTCTCGTCATGGAGAATGCAATAAAAGACGTCGAGTGTTTGTCCCTAGTAGCGAGACGACTACGAGTGGCCACTTGGGTATCATATTGTTGCTCTTGCCGGCTTTTCTCAACTCTTCCTTCCATCTATACACACACATGTCCTTCTTTTCCCTGTCACTCTCGCCCACACTCCACAACTCTCAAAGTTGTGAAGTGCGGATGAGATTGGTGATCATTTTTCCTTTACACTTCATGACGACAATACGGGATAAAGCTCTGCTGCATCAGGAGAGACTATTAAGCTCTCCCTCTTCTCTTCTCTACCTTTCTGATATCCCGTTCCACGAGCACCTCAGCTCTCACTATCATAAAGAAAGCTCCATCATATTTTTTAATTAGACATACTTTGCCTCTCGTGCATGCGTGAAACAAATGACAGAAATTCGCAGGCGATACCGAACGACAATGAAAGTCCAATTAAAACTTTTCGATCGTCATGTGTGTAGCACGCGCTAAGTGGTTGGAGGTAGAATTACAGTTACATGGAGTATCGTAGCAACGAAAGCATGTATTATTAATTCATACTGATATAAGGAATATATATATTTTTTTTTAACATTATTGTTTGTTCCACCGTATACCCTTTCGGGTTTTTACGCATGACCCTTCCCAATTCCATGTTTTCCATTTTTTCCTCCTATCACACCCTAACCGCACTTTGCTAAGTTAACTTTCATTGCGTCTTAGCTACACTGTGTGGCACTTGCCATGGGCACAGGGAAACTGCGGAAAACCTGTGTCGGTACAGAAGGCTTTTTTTTTGTTTTGACTGAGTTTCAGTTGTATTACCATCAGAAATTCAGAAAAAATTGCCTCCTGATCAGTAGTTGGCGTGCAAGCCAGTGCACGGCTAAGCACTACCAATTGCGCCCGATACTGCTTAACATGGGAGATCGCCGAAGCCGCGCACCGACCGCACTCCCACTGCTGTCGGTTAATAACGAATGTATATTTTAAACTAGGGGGACCTCGCCTCTCTGCGCGTTTCGCGCGCCAACCCCCCAGCGAGCCCCTGACCTCGATTTTGGAAACGCTTGACCTCAATTGTGGACACCTCTGACCTCGATTTTGGAAATCCCTGACCTCAATTTTCGACACCGCCGACCACGATTTTGGAAACCCCTGACCTTGATTTTGGAAACCCCTGACCTGGATTTTGGAAACCCCCGACCTCGATTTTGGAAACCCCCAACTTCGATTTTGGAAACCCCCAACTTCGATTTTGGAAACCCCCGACCTCGATTTTGGAAACCCCCTGATGTCGGTTTTGGACATCGCTCACCACGATTTCGGACACCCCTGACCTCGATTTTTTGACACCCCTGACCTCGATTTTGGACACCCCTGACATCGATTTTGGAAACCCCCGACATCGATTTTGGAAACCCCCTGATCTCGGTTTTGGACACCCCCTGATCTCGGTTTTGGACACCCCTGACATCGATTTTGGAAACCCCTTGACCTCGATTTTGGAAACCGCGCGCCTAGTACACGGCGACGGCGGCGAAATATTTATATATAATATATTGTAATATAAATATTATTTTACAAATATATATTATATAAAGCTTCCTCTATGAGATTGTCGAAATTGAAAAATGAACTAGCTCGCAGATGGGGATTTGTGACCTACATATAATAATTAGCAGGTAATGTGCAAGTTTCTAATGTTCACGTTATTTTTATTGCCGTTCAGTATTTTTAATCCTCGAAACTTCGTTCAAGATGATGTAAAGTGTGTCAAATATTAACGACAGCTACGGCCGATGGCTTGCTTGATATTAATTTTTGGATATTCATTGTTTTAACAAAATAAACGGATTAACACAATGAATATCTCGGGGACTGCGGTAGTACATGTCATTATTATACGGCTGGTCTTACGTTAAATTAGGTGATGTTTCTGGAATAAAATATTCAACAACGCTTTACGACATAAAAAAAATGCTGATGCACTGAATCCTCAGGTTTATTTATTGTAAGCATGAAACATTGATAGTTCCTGGGCGAATTTTCACAATTCTAATTTCCACAATTCTACTGCTTCTCATTCAAAGACTATGTTGAAGAGAGAAACTATTAAATAGTTATACTCGGCACAACACCTGGAATTCGAAAATTCCAGGTTCGATATCCATTCTGAAACACTCTGTATACGTCTGTTATTCACCCTCGGCTAACTCTTATATCGTTCGTTCCTTAGCCTCGCTCGGACGAGCCGAGAATTTAATCACAGTTCGGATGGAGGGAGCAGCCCTTTTTCCCCCTGTCTCATCCGCGATTCATCTCTTCCTTTCTCCTGTGGAGGCGCGTCCATGATACTCGTATTTAGCTCAACCCGCATCGTAAACAGGCTTTCGTGAGTTCCTTTCCACTGGAGAAAGGTCTCAAAACGATGCCGGAATATATCGTTCCTCTTAACCACTTTGCCCTTATCACACGCTATCTCTCTGTTTCTGGGAATTTCTCGATCGCAAGAGCCGAGGGTCCAGACTTCTGCGTACGTCTTATGCTTTCAATGCTCGTACCTATCGTTTCGTATGAATTTTTCTTCCTTTCTCATCACGTACGGAGGACTAGGGTTGATTATGTTATTTGTTCCGTGGAAAGTGATGTAAACGGTCTTGAGAAATCAATCTTTCGTGAACTGTTATGAATGATAAAAGCTCTCATAAATTGTAACGACTGTATACAATGATAGAACTCTTATAATGTATAAGAACTCTTTGTAATTAACCCTTGCTAGTGACAAAAACTTTCATTAAGGGATAACACCACTTTAGCGGCAGAAAAAAAGGCCTAACTTTGACGATTTATTTTGGTAGTATGAAAAAAGCAATAGCGTTTCTTTTCAGAAGGTTTATTTAACACATATTGAAGTATGAAAAAAAAAATTTCATTATCATTTTAATACAAAATGGCGGCGACATTCTCAGCTCATCTTGAAAAGCGTCTTTTTTTAAAACACCTTCAAGGGAGGACGGTTTTCTCGTAAATTATAAGACCCGGGACAAAAGACCAAAAAGTTTTACAATCTATATACTATTCGCTATGGGATTACACAGGCGTTTTTTTTCTGAAATGAATCAATATTATGTCAAAAATAAGCAGTAAATAGTTTATAAAAAAAAGAAGTTTACATTAAATGAAAAACCAACTACGTACTCCGATAGACAATGCAATTGTGAAGGTAATATCAAAATTCCAAATCGATCCATGCAACGGTGTTCAAGTAATACGTCCTCCCAGATTGAAAAAGACGATTTTCAAAATAAGCTCTGTCGCCGCCATTTTGTGTCAAAATGATAATAAAAATTTTTTTTCTCACACATCAATAAGTGTTAAATAAACCCTCCGAAAGGAAATCCTATTCCTTTTTTCATACTCCCACGATAAATCGTCAAAGTTAGACTTGTTTTTCTGCCGCTAGAGTGTTGTTATCGCTTAAAGGGGGAAATAGGGTTAGGACAGCGTTTTCTCAATGATTTTCATGAATTTTTTCACAGTATAAAAAATGAATATAATTTATTGAAACTTTGAGAATATTTTATAAATATATTGAAGTATATACTATAGATATTAGCGACCCCATATTGCAGGTCACAATCAGACTCAGCATTTTGCGTACATTCTGGAAGCCGCAATTTTCATCTGAAATCAAACGAGGTTGGAATTTACTTTTATTATATGTCTCTCTTCTATATGAACCTAAATGCTATAAAAAAAATTGAAAATTGAATTTTTTACAGGGGTCAAAACAAAAAAGCATGATTTTTTGCCATCTCTTACAACTTTGTTTGCAAAAAAAAATTATTTTAAATAATGATAATATTCCGATTTTAGGTTCATATAGAGCGCAATACTATGAAGAAAGTAACTGCCAATTTTCAAAACGATTGGTTGAAAACTTTTCAAACTAGCGTGTACGCAAGTTTGAAAAAAGTCGTTTTCAGAAAAACGCGTTTGAAAAAATAGTACCAAGAAAAACAAGCAATATGAGGTCGCTAATATTTTATAGTGTATACTTAAATATATGTATAAAAATTTTATAGTATATACTTAAACATATGTATAAAATATTCTCAAAGTTTCAATAAATTATATTCATTTTTTATACTATAAAAAAATTCATGAAAATTATTGAGAAAACGCTGGCCTAACCCTATATCCCCCCTTAATGGCTTATAACAATAGAACAAGTCGGATTTTCATTAAAAATTTTGGGAACATATTTTTCAATAGTTTTACTAACAATTTATGAAATAAAAAAAAATCGATTTTTTGAACCGTCTAACCCTATTTCCTCCCTTAATAATAAGAATATAATAGGTTTCATTATTACGCCCCAGAAAGATTATTCCTCAATTACCCCTCAATCATGTTTATGGTTGATAAAATAAAAGTTGAATACACGATGAAGTTTTTTTTGTCCACTTGATACATTTTCTCGGTAGTCGATCGATTGTTCCCACGGACAGTGTCCAAGACGTTTCCGGGCAATCAAGAGACCCCCAACAATCTAATGACGTTAGGAATATCGTCGATTCTCACTGATCCTGTTCCTTCTAGTTTTATCACAATACATGGAAGCAAAGCTGAGTGAAGATAGTAACATAAGGGGAGAAGAGATTGATGAAGAGGATGGCTGTCCCGCTCGTTCTATTATAGCCAGCCTGGTATGACACTGCATTTACAAGTTCGCATCCAACTGTCAGGAAATTGTGGTGGAAATGAGTGCAACCAGGCACGAGAATGTAGCAAGAATCATGGGATGGAGATTGGATCGTTTCAGATACACACTATATATCCATATGCAAGTATTCAGTGTGGTTGTACGCGTTTTCCGGAGAATGAAACCTTCCGTGCGGTTATTCCATGTGGTCTTCGTATCCCTCGTTACAGTGTTATCGCAAAGCTCTCGATGTTCGACCCCAGTATATTCTGTGAAATTCTCGTCGAACAATGTCCGTACCTTTTCCGAGAGCACTTCGCCACTCTTAGCCTCTCGGACGAAATTCCACCCAAGATCCTCAGCCTCATTTCACGGTGTTCATGGGACCGAGGGAGCTCGAGTTATTCGATTTTTAACAAGGATATTAATTCGCGGCCAGGGATGTAGAGGATATATCTCGTCTCGTTTATTCTTAACGTCACAGCTCCATCCCCGGGCTAGAGCGCCTACGGACAGTTCGCCATCTCAACGTTTTTCTCCTTTCCGTTTATTCGCCAGTCTAATTTCCCGTTTCGTTGAAAACTTTCGACCGTATCGCTTTGCTAAAAGGCACCTGAACATTCTTCTTTTACATATCTTAAGAGAGGAAATAGGGTTAAGGACAACGTTTTCTCAATGATTTTCATGAATTTTTTTATAGTATAAAAAATGAATATAATTTATTGAAACTTTGAGAATATTTTATACATATATCTAAGTATATACTATAAAATTTTTGAAGAATTTCCTTGGAAAACACCGAAAATATTAGCGACCCCATATTGCAGGTCACAATCAGACTCAGCATTTTCCGTACATTCTGGAAGCCGCAATTTTCATCTGAAATCAAACGAGGTTGGAATTTACTTTTATTATATGTCTCTCTTCTACATGAACCTAAATGCTATCAAAAAAATAGAAAATTGAATTTTTTACAGGCGTCAAAACAAAGAAGCATGATTTTTTGCCATTTTCTACAACTTTATTTGCAAAAAAAAATTATTTTAAATAATGATAATATTCCGATTTTAGGTTAATATAGATCGCAATACTATGAAGAAAGTAACTGCCAATTTTCAAAACGATTGGTTGAAAACTTTTCAAACTAGCGTGTACGCAAGTTAAAAAAAAGTGGTTTTCAGAAAAACGCGTTTGAAAAAATAGCAAAATGCTGAGTCTGATTGTGACCTGCAATATGGGGTCGCTAATATCTGCGGTGTTTTTCAAGAAAATTCTTCAAAAATTTTATAGTATATACTTAAATATATGTATAAAATATTCTCGAAGTTACAATAAATTGTATTCATTTTTTATACTATAAAAAAATTCGTGAAAATCATTGAGAAAACGCTGTTCTAACCCTATTTCCTCGCTTAATGGCTTATAACAATAGAACAAGTCGGAATTTTCATTTAAAATTTTGGGAACATATTTTTCAATAGTTTTACTAACAATTTATGAAATAAAAAAAAAATCGATTTTTTGATCCGTCTAACCCTATTTCACCCCTTAAGAAACATTCCTGCTTGGTCGATAATGTTTTTTCTCCGATATTCATGGTGTGGGATCGTAGAATGAGATTTTTCCTGAATTGCGTTTATTTTTTTTTATTTGCATTAATCATTGTGAGATGAGATGGGACAATTGGGTAAATGACACAGTAAAATGGAGTACGAGTATGAGTTCACCTGGATGGTTAATGATCTGTAACTCAGTGAAGCCATAAAAGAACTTACTTCTCCCTGTTTCCTCTCTGGATTTCTCCCCTGAACTCTTGAATCAGATATCCTTTTGCCACTTTGGGATGAAAAAACAAACGTGGACATAATAAAAACAAATCAGGTATTTAAAAAAATAACAGGGGAAATAAGAAAAGAAAACAGTTCTCCTACGGCGAGACTAGTAAGGGTGGTGGCAAAGAGAGAGAGAGAGAGTGAGCGTGAGAGAGACCGTGCGTCAGGAGAACGAGAGGCAAAAAAGGCAAAGAGCCATCAAGTGGGAGCCAATTCCCGCGACTTCAAACGAGACCGGGCTCAACGTAGCGTGAAATGTCACGCGGGGGTGGTTCAGGCTTGGGGCGAAAAGAGAACGCGTGGATGCTGAACGGGGCGTAAGAACGGAAGAGTGTTACTGAAAGTAGGTACATGCTTATACACCGTAACGCTGAAGCAGGGTATATCCGTTGGTAACCCTGCCAGTGAGATTTCTACCCACTTCAGCATCCTCGTTGAACGATATTTGCGTTGTAAGGAAGCGAAAGGACGAGTGTACGTAAAACGGCATCCCCGAAGGTCTTGTGTACACACCTAAATTCTTATCCGCATATATGACGAGCTTATGATCGTGTAGGTTTCATCGTCTGGGATGTCTGACGCACACTAATCCACGGATTGGATGGGATAGAGTAGCGAGAAAGTTGCGATAAGAATGCATTTACATATACAACGACTGCGACGAGGAGAAACGGCACGGTCGAACAGGACGGGAAAGCTCGAAGAGTCTGGACCCTCGCCAGCCCCGTTAGGCTAACTAGCTCGTTGCAATGAACACCTTCATGTATGTATCTACCTTCGTCTGCCCGTGGTTGAACGAGCGAGCTCCGGTTCCTTTCACCCAGCGAATACGTTGCCTTCGTCAGCGAGTGCATGTGCAACCCCTCTTTCTGCAGTACCGGTTTACAGCGGATAATCCGTTCGGAATTAGGATGAGGAAATTGGTTCCCAACGATGAAGCGAAGGAGCGAAGGAGTAACGGAAGGAAACGTCTACCATCGAGTTTTGCTAGAGGGCTAGAAATTGGTTTCAGGAATAAGGGATGATACAAGGAAGCATAAGGTGTATTAAAGAGACGCCGCGCACTGCATAGGGATAGAGACCGGCAAACAAGTTGCTGGGATGGAGGGAAAAGGGAAAACTGCCGTTCATTGGAACGAAAAGCTTCCGTGAGACTGCGAAAGGGGAAGATGCGTGTGTTTGTCTCTCCTTTTGCATTTTCATTCTCCTGACTGTTATCGGATTCTCCACCGGAATTATAGTTCACGCGAAATTCTCATTTTGTACAACCCCGCGTATAACAACGAGTCCCTGGATCCGTTGAAATGGAATGTACGGAAGATGTGCCGTGTCTATGTATGGCGACGGGGTATTTTTCGTGGGGTATTTTCCGTCACAAAGCCAAGCAAACTCGGAAAAACTACAAATGGCGCGTCGTGGTGAACGGCTTCATAAACTTATATAGTCTTAATTTTTTTCGCAAACTTCACAGATAGTTTCGATTATTTTCCAATGATAAATTTACCATTCATTTCCTACTGGCACCAGCAATGGCAATTCCATTAGATTTTTAATGGAGTTTTTACCCTTGAAGCAATGGAAATTCAATGACATTTCTTAATGGCAATTAATGGCAAATTTTGCTAAGGGCTGTCGTGACATGATAGGTTAGTTAGTCTTTGATGTTTGCGGAAACTGATTTCTCAATTTAAATGAACTTTATTCTAAATCGAATTGAGCAAGTGACGTCCGTGACTTTCTAGTAAGTGCACATTGAGACAAAGGATCGAGCCCCTACTGGCGTTCAATAATATAGTCGCTGCAGAGTCACGTATGTCGACGCTCAATGCTGCTGACCCGATGAGCCCCGCCCTCCATCGGCGTATTTTCGAAATTCATTCACCACGACCTAGCGCGTTCGAATACTCCGCATTTCCGGAACTGTTATCGCTTGTCCGGAGAATTCGATTTGAACATCTGGCAACTCCGTGAAACAATTCATGTGGTTGTTCGTGTGAATGGCATCAAACTGCACGAGCTTTTCATAAAGTCTTTACGGTCTTCTCCGTTCATTCGTCGTTTCTCCCACCTGTTCATGTGTCAATCGAATGAATTCGAGATGCTGATTGACGTTGGTGTTCAAGATGTTGAGACGCTGAAGACCTACCGGCATGCGTCGAAGAGTTTTGTCGCAATCTGGACTTGAAGATCTTGGCAAATGTGTCAGTCCCCGTTTTACATAGCCTCTATATTCATAAAGAAGTTTCAAAATCACGTGCAACCGAATGTTCATTATTCGAATTCAATTGAATTGTCGAATTTAAGCCTATCGAATTCGAGCCTATATCTGTCGTCACCCTAATTTTCGCAAATTTTTAGTTACAACGAGAGAAAAGTTTCTACACGCATAGGTTAGGACATATTAATGTTTGGTCTTGAATTTGGCGGGATTGACTTCAGGATTTTTAATTTCATGAATTTTTGGAATGTTCGAAATATGCCTGAGATTGAATTAACGCCCCCCCCCCCTTCCCCAAGTTTTGTGGTCTTAGGGTACTTTTTTTATGAATAGAGTAACAGATTTTTCGAAAAATTTTAAATGTCGTTTGTTAAACTTGTTAAATTCAGTACTAACCACCATTGAATTATATTCTATTAACCTTCAAAGTTTGTATGCGATGCATTAAAATTTATCAAAGTTAACACCGCAGAATTTTGGATAATTTAAAAAATTTCATAAAATCTCAACGGTTTCATCGATATTTGAGAATCATAATGAAGAATCAAAAAAATTTTATAACCCGTGATCCATTAGAATGCTTCTGATTGAATTCAGTATGAAAAAGGAAAATCTTCAAATTAGAAACGAGCACATTTGCTTCATCATTGTTTTAACTTACTCACAAATCTTCCCGCGTGAGGAAGTCAACGTTGAAAAACTGACTTGGTCCTGGAAGGGGATTTCTGAGCCAGATAAACTAATGCGGAAGCTATTTAGAGGTTTATAATTTGTGCGTTATTGGAGGAAGTCGTGGGTCTACAGGAGTTCAGGAAGTCACGAGTGTACAAGAGTTGAGGAAGTCGTGGGTGTACAGGAGTTGACGAATTCAGGGGTGTACAAGAGTTGAGGAAGTCAGTGGTGTACAGGAGTTGAGGCGGTCAGAGGTGTACAAGAGTTGAGGCGGTTAGGGGTGTACAAGAGTTGAGAAAGTCATGGGTGTACAGGAGTTGAGAAGGTCAGGGGTGTACAAGAGTTGAGGTGGTTAGGGGTGTACACGAGTTGAGGAAGTCATGGGTGTACAGGAGTTGAGGAGGTCAGGGATGTACAAGAGTTGAGAAAGTCATGGGTGTATAGGAGTTGAGAAGGTCAGGGGTGTACAAGAGTTGAGGAGGTCAGGGGTGTACAAGAGTTGAGGCGATTAGGGGTGTACAGGAGTTGAGGAGGTCAGGGGTGTGCAAGAGTTGAGGCGGTCAGGGGTGTACAAGAGTTGAGGCGGTTAGGGGTGTACACGAGTTGGGGAAGTCATGGGTGTACAGGAGTTGAGGAGATCAGGGGTGTACAAGAGTTGAGGCGGTTAGGGGTGTACAAGAGTTGAGGAGGTCAGGGGTGTACAAGAGTTGGGAAAGTCATGGGTGTACAGGAGTTGAGAAAGTTAGGGGTGTACAAGAGTTAAGGAGGTCAGGGGTGTGCAGGAGTTGAGGCGGTCAGGGGTGTGCAGGAGTTGAGGCGGTCAGGGATGTACAAGAGTTGAGGCGGTTAGGGGTATACACGAGTTGAGGAAGTCATGGGTGTACAGGAGTTGAGGAGGTCAGGGATGTACATGAGTTGAGAAAGTCATGGGTGTACAGGAATTGATGAGGTCAGGGGTGTACAAGAGCTGAGGAGGTCAGGGGTGTACAAGAGTTGAGGTGGTCAGGGGTGTACAAGAGTTGAGGCGGTTAGGGGTGTACAAGAGTTGAGAAAGACATGGGTGTACAGGAGTTGAGGAAATCAGGGGTGTACAAGAGTTGATGAGGTCAGGGACTATTGATTATTGGACTAAATTTTTATTCGTACGAAGAGAATATCATTGAAAAACGGTCAATACTAAATTCAGCGCCAATCGAATTGTATAAAATGTTGATTTAGTCAAAAAATCTGTGGTAGTTTTAGCTTTGACAGATTTTGAGGCGTCAGCTTATACACTTCATAGATGAATAGAATATAATTATCATTATAATGGAACGATGGTTATCATAACATCGGATATAATAACATTTGTTATTTTTCGAAAAATATTCGATCAACAATATATGCAGATAACAAAAAGGTGCAAATTAAAATTAACAAATGGCCTCTTCGAAATTTCATAAAACTTTCAAAGCCTTTTCTGTTAAGGATGCAACATTAAGAAAAATAGTTCCTTGCAGATCTGGCTGATCTGATCATTTTATGACATTTCGTGGAAGCAATTTGCAAGTTTCAACCTGTGGCGTTTTTGTATTGTATAATATTTGCTTCGTGGGTCTACAGATATTGTAAAAAAAAAAACGTCATTGTTATAAAATTATATTTGTTGCATCGTCGATTAAAATATCAGTGGAAACATTGGAACATTAGATGTTGAATTATCCAATGAAAGCCTCTTCTCTCATCTTCTAACTAAGTAATTAGGCAGGCAATGATGATTTGCAGACTTGAAAAATCATATGACCCCTTTGAATAATTGTAGAATCCTCTCTGGGACAGAAATGAGAATGGCAACGTCCGACATCTCGCAAACTCTTCAACTGTATTCCCAACCATTATAATTTTCGTTATTATCCTACCGGATGAGGGAATAAATAGCTCGTCAATCGGTCAATAACCTCCGCAATATTCTCCTCGATTCGGGACATCGTAAAGATCGCACATACTCCAAGAATTATTACATGTGTCTAGTGCTTTCACGCCCGACGCGTTTATGGAGTTTTTCTTATTCGCTGGCTCGTATACAATCCACAACCAGCGCAGTCGGATGAAGCGAAAAAGTTCACGAGTATTTCGCGGCTGAATCATTCGGGAAAATTATGTGTCGCCTTTTGCCAAAAAACCGTGGACAGAAGTCAGAAGGATCGGAATAGAGAGATTCGAGTTTATATGCACACACACACACACACGCACAGATGATATATGGCATAATAGAAACGGGGTTGGCTGTAGCTAGGATTCAAGGTGATTACGCCGCAGTGTCAGTTGGATTCGGTGCCAGGATTTGCGGAAAATTCTTTGGCTGGAAAACTTCGCTGTAGAATCGTTACGTGGTTGGGAAATGATGCCTCGAATCGGACATGAAAGAATGATGTACAAACGTTGTTGAAACTTGCTTTGCTATTAATTCTTCAAGAAATCTCTTTCTTCCTCTCTTGCTCGTATGGTTGGTCCGTAGTATATATCAATCAAACGGATTGGATTAGTATCAAAAGCAAAATCCAGCTACTGTAGGAGCTTGAGTGTACTTTGGTTTACCTTTGACCTATCTAATTGTAAGTATGCACTATCTCTGATTAAGTTAACACCAGTTATAAAACTAGATTTAAAAATTTGTCTACACTTAATTTTAATTTAATTTTTTCATATTATTTTTTTGTAATTTCTACTGCTTGCGCTATTTGAACAGCATACCGCATTACACTTATAAATTTGTGCGAAATTAGGGTGTTCTCTCTCTCACTACTGAACCTCTACCCAACTGTATCAAATACATTGATGTCTTTTCACATCCGTCGTTTTAAAGTAATCAGCTGCTCCCTCTTATTTTTCATATTACCGACATCACTACGAAGTAAGGGGCACGATCCGAACATGAATCACGTGGCACGATAAGCCGGTGGAATAACCGGTATCACGTACATCGTGACAACCTTAAACTCCATTATTGCAGGAGTCGCGTCCCAGTTCTTCGTTTCTTTTCATCCGACATACTCGTATTTTTTCATGGCTAATGCTACACATACATCTCATACGTAACGTGATACGGATATTACGAGGCTGTTTCTTTTCTACAGACACATTACATTTTTATTGCTGTTTTGCAAGACGACGGAATACATATCCGCATTGGATCCCATTGGTTAAGTGGCCTATAAAAATCGTGGCACATTCTCTATTATTTGATATAAAAATGAAACAAGCGCGTAGACGTTATGATCGAGTAGTCTAGGCTCGTAACACTTTTCCTCATTCATATTATGTTATCAGCTATTACAAATGTGATGTTGAAATATATTTACGGCAAAAATCGCAATTCGACGGCAAAACATTTAGACAAGTAGAGCTCAAGTCGTTGTCGTACTACTCTGTTTCACAAAAATGTCTTTAAGACCTATACAATAAGACATTAACAATATTATAATATCCAGCCAAGTCGTCGGCGCTATAAATATAGGGAAGAAGTATTGTTAAAGAATGACAACTACTAATTGCCCTTAGCAACATTTGTTATTCATTGCCATTAAGAAATGCCATTGAATTTCTATTGCTTTGGACGCAATGGTAATTGAAGGCACTTTTGTCAACGGTAAAGACGCTATTCAAAATCCCATTGGTATTGCCGTTGCTGGTACCTATCGGAAATTGAATGGTATTTTGTCCTTAAAATTGTCTTCACTCCGGTTATTGTGCCTATATGTATATTATCTCTCAATATTATATCAATATATCGCCGCCGCCGCCGTGTACAAGAGAGCGAGAAAGCCGTGAGGTGTACAGGAGTTGACGAAGTCAGGGGTGTACAGCACTTGACGAAGTCAGGGATGTACGAGAGTTGGGGAGATCAGGGGTGTACAAGAGTTGAGGAAGTCATGGGTGTACGGGACTCGACGAAGTCAGGGATGCACAAGAGTTGAGGAGGTCAGGGATGTGCAAGAGTTGAGGCGGTCAGGGATGTACAAGTTTTGAGGCGGTTAGGGGTGTACAAGAGTGGAGAAAGTCGTGGGTGTACAGGACTTGAGGAGGTCAGGGGTGTACAAGAGTCCATGAAGTCATGGGTGTACAGGAGTTGAGGAAGTCAGGGGTGTACAGCACTTGACGAAGTCGGGGATGTACGAGAGTTGAGGAGATCAGGAGTGTACAAGAGTTGAGGAAGTCATGGGTGTACAGGACTCGACGAAGTCAGGGATGCACAAGAGTTGAGGAGGTTAGAGATGTGCAAGAGTTGAGGCTGTCAAGGATGTACAAGTTTTGAGGCGGTTAGGGGTGTACAAGAGTGAAGAAAGTCGTGGGTGTACAGGACTTGAGGAGGTCCGGGGTGTACAAGAGTCGATGAAGTCATGGGTGTACAGGAGGAGGTTAGAGATGTGCAAAAGTTGAGGCGGGCAGGGATGTACAAGTTTTGAGGCGGTTAGGGGTGTACAAGAGTGGAGAAAGTCGTGGGTGTACAGGACTTGAGGAGGTCCGGGGTGTACAAGAGTCGATGAAGTCATGGGTGTACAGGAGTTGTGGAAATCAAGGGTGTACAAGAGTTGATGAGGCGGTCAGGGGTGTACAAGAGTTGAGGCGGTCAGAAGTGTGCAAGAGTTGGCGGGAGCGAGCGGGATCGAATATGCTGGGTGAGGGGATCGAGCGAGGGCGGGATGGCTCGACGATGGGATCGAGAGGGGGCGGGGTGGCTGAGTGAGGGGTTTGAGCGGGCGTGCAACGAATTGTTAATGAGTAAAAGACTGCTTCCAACGTTTTGACACATTTTGAATAAGTTGGCAGTAGAACGATGAAAAAACAATTAGCACGAAAACAGAAACGAGAAATTGTTTTGGTTATTTTCCTCGATATGATTTTTTGCGTAGCATTAGGTTTTTGGAGCTTTTTACCTTTCTAACAATTCAACAATTTATTAAATGGGTCAGGCCCATTAACAAAATGTACAAAATTGTTCAGATCCAAGAGTCTGTGGCTACCACGGAATGCTCTATATATGGATACGACTGCTCCATACTTTATACGCCTTTGCTGTATCTACTCACGTACTTTTTTTGCTTTATACGTTGCAGTCGGTACGATGTACGTATGCATGCTGTACGCCATTCTCTTCCTGAAGCTATGGTCGTACGTGCAGGTGAACATGTGGTGTCGCATCAGCAATAAGAGTAACTCTTCATCAAAGGGTAGAATGCGGAGGCAGTCGATGTCGTACAACAATCTCCAATGTAAGTAAATAAATGATTAAATAAATAAATAAATAAATAAGTGTATGAATAAATGATGTCCTTATGGCTCTAGAAAGTTCGGACGGACATTCGCTAGGACGAATGTAAATTCACACTTGAATATTAATTTATGTTTACCCTTAGAAAAATTTTCTCTTCATTATCATTAAAAAATGCCATTGAACTCCCATTGCTTCAGACGCAATGTCATTTGAAGGTCGTTTTGCCAAGGGTAAAAACTCCATTCAAAATCCCATTGGTATTATCATTGCTGGTGCCCATGGGAAATAAATGGTAAATTTACCATTCAATTTCCCATAAGCACAAGCAATGGTAATGGGGGTTTCAATAGGAGGGAGAATACGAACTATCTGGGAAGTTCGCGAAACAATATTACAACTTATATAAGTTTATGAAGAATGCCGCATATATTATATGAATTATGTCCTTTCAGTCTTCATAGCAATTTTTTTAAATCTATGCAAATAATAACAATATTATCAGAATACGAACTATCTGGGAAGTTCGCGAAAAAATATTACAACTTATATAAGTTTATGAAGAATGCCGCATATATTATATGAATTATGTCCTTTCAGTCTTCATAGCAATTTTTTTAAATTTATGCAGAAAAATAACAATATTATCAGAAGATATAATAATTTTATAAGTTCATACATTATTTTATAAAAAAAAGAAAGAAGTGCCATAAGAATTTATCATTCAAAATGAAACCGAAAGGTAAAATTACCATTTACTTTCTATGAAAAAAAATTGCCATTGTAGTTTGCCATTGACTTACCATCCAGCTTGGTGACATTAAAAATGTTCCCTTGACTTTGTCATATAATTCCCATTGGGAGTGTATTGTAATCAGCGTTTGCCATTGTCAATTTTTAATTGATATTCAAACTTACGTCTAACGAAGGTCTACACTAAAATTCGAACTTGCGTGTGAACTCAAGCTCGAACTTAATTCATAGTTCAACGAAATAAAGTTTTTTCGCTGCATTAATGTAAGTTCAAACTTGAATATTAATATAGGTTTGGTGTTAAGTCGAAATTCATATTGAAACTTACGTCTGAACTTCGGTCAACGAGATTCACGATCGGATCCACGCTTAAGCTTGAGCTCGAACTTAAATCCATACTTGATTGAACAAAGGTTTTTTAAATGCAAAATGGTGAATTAATCACAGACGTATGTGATCATCTCAGAGGGGATGAAAGTAGTTTCGGAATGAAGTTTATTCAACTTCGCATTCTAAATGACAAGCAAACTCGAGTGGAAACATGAGATAAGTCTCAAGTTCGAACTTCAGTCCAGAGAGATAATATCGTGAGGGACGAAATTTTTTTATTCGGTCAGAATTCTTCTGCGACTTTTTCTACATCTTTCCTTATAAATGCTGAAGAGAAAAATCTTTGGCATGTCCTGCGGAAAATGTTGTGTCAATATGTTATGCAATATCGACGGCAAAAGTGTGGAGGAAGGTTTGATGGAAGATACAAATACATATTGGGTCGTGCCACTTTAATCGAATTATCTCAGGACATATAAAAATACCTGTACATATTACGATAGAGGGAAGAGGGCAGAGAGACAGTGTGAGAGCATACCTGACGTACAGTTCACAAAGGGGGCAGCTGGAGGAATAATTTCCACTGAATTTAAACTCTTGATCTAGTTCGCCTCTATTTCCGGCCGCGATGCTGGCATTGCATATCGATTATTCAGACAGTCTAGCAAAGTCAAATTACGATCGACCTTTCGCGCAATAAACCCTCGGCCAACCTTATGCACCTTCTTGTTCTTCCGTAAACCCGTTGCTACCCTCCCATTCCTTCGCGCCACCACAGCTTCACCGAAATATCAAATCCGGAGCAGTGCTGACTACGATGTTCATCGTATTTTCCCAATTTGGCTCATCTCGATCGCAATCACCGAGGTATCACTTAACCGCATTGGTTGACACGTAGGAAGAGCATGCATAAAAAAAAAACAAGACATTACATACTTTTTTATACATTTCAAATTATGCAGGTAGACCAAGGGAATACATCGAATATGCACGAGAAAATATAACATCAATTTCCAATAATTATTTATCCTATTGATTCTAAGATATGGAAGTAGGATTTTGGAAATCGAGTCCATATGATTTCAAATGTAAAACTTTCACAATATCGATTAGTATCGCATTATTACCGAAACTATGATTGTTGCTCATCATCCTTCCGTTAATCCATTTTATTGCGTGATCAATTAATTTTATTTTCTAAGCGTGCAATTTTGCTTAACGCGTTAAGGTGGGAAATAGGGTTAGGACAGCGTTTTCTCAATGATTTTCATGAATTTTTGTTATAGTATAAAAAATGAATATAATTTATTGAAACTTTGAGAATATTTTATACATATATTTAAGTATATACTATAAAATTTTTATTCATATATGTAAGTATATACTATAAAATATTAGCGACCCCATATTGCAGGTCACAATCAGACTCAGCATTTTGCGTACATTCTGGAAGCCGCAATTTTCATCTGCAATCAAACGAGGTTGGAATTCACTTTTATTATATGTCTCTCTTCTATACGAACCTAAATGCTATCAAAAAAATAGAAAATTGAATTTTTTGCAGGGGTCAAAACAAAAAGCATGATTTTTTGCCAATTAGTTTTATTTTCTAAGCGTGCAATTTTGCTTCACGCGTTAAGGGGGGAAATAGGGTTAGGATAGCGTTTTCTTAATGATTTTCATGAATTTTTTTATAGTATAAAAAATGAATATAATTTATTGAAACATTGAGAATATTTTATACATATATTTAAGTATATACTATAAAATTTTTGAAGAATTTTCTTGAAAAACACCGGGGATATTAGCGACCCCATATTGCAGGTCGCAATCAGACTTAGCATTTTTCGTACATTCTGGAAGCCGCAATTTTCATCTGAAATCAAACGAGGTTGGAATTTACTTTTATTATGTGTCTCTTTTCTATATGAACCTAAATTCTATCAAAAAAATAGAAAATTGAATTTTTTACAGAGGTCAAAACAAAAAAGAATGATTTTTTACCATTTTTTACAACTTTATTTGCAAAAAAAAATTATTTCAAATAATGATAACATTCCGATTTTAGGTTCATATAGAGCGCAATACTATGAAGAAAGTAACTGCCAATTTTCAAAACGATTGGTTGAAAACTTTTCAAACTAGCGTGTACGCAAGTTAAAAAACAGTCGTTTTCAGAAAAGCGCGTTTGAAAAAATAGTACCAAGAAAAACAAGCAATATGGGGTCGCTAATATTTTATAGTATATACTTAAATATATGTATAAAAATTTTATAGTATATACTTAAATATATGTATAAAATATTCTCAAAGTTTCAATAAATTATATTCATTTTTTATACTGTAAAAAAATTCATAAAAATCATTGAGAAAAGACTGTCCTAACCCTATTTCCCCCTTTAATGGCTTATAACAATAGAACGAGTCGGAATTTTCATTTAAAACTTCGGGAACATATTTTTCAATAGTTTTACTAACAATTTATGAAATAAAAAAAAAATCGATTTTTTGAACGGTCTAATCCTATTTGCTCCCTTAAGCGAAATTGCACGCTCCCTACCGATTCATTATTTACAACTTTTAGTTATCTTGTACCGAAGGAATTGGCCTACGTCCCAATGGAAGGGCACTTGTATAGGGAAGTCAAGGGAAAAGTTTGAATGACAACAAGCTGAAAGAAAGGTCAATGGCAAGCTCGAATGGGAATTTCTTTCCATAGACATTGAATTGAAATGCCAATGGATTATGAAGGCTGCAAAATATATGCGGAAGTGAAAGGCATTCGTTAAGACGTGGGTAAAGGGATATTTGGAAGTTGGAAATGTCGACGATTTGCCGAAAGGGGACTAGCTCACGTGACAACAACGAAGGAGGATAAAACGATCTCACGTCTGAAAACGTCCGGTGACACCGTACACATTACCCTAGAACCTCACTTGTAATCTGGTATTGTACATTGCACCATCACAGTACATTCTTCACAGTCTGTTGTCCGCAAAATTGATAGGTCACTCATACTTCCCACATCGCCACGGACAATCTCCTTCTAAATTATTTTGCGAGGATTGTCTGGCCCTCGCCAGTCCCCTTTTGTCACTCTCCCTCGATCTATCATAGACTTTAGGCGCTTGACGTGCATAGCATGCCACTAAAAACCCCGTCACCAGGCCGGCAAAGCCCACCCTGCACAGAACCTTTCCAAAGATAGATTCCCTGTGCCGGGATGTCGCTTATCACGAAAGCATAATTTAACAACCATGTTAACAACCATAATTTAACAACCGACTTTTTTTACGTGGAGCGCGAAAGATTGTGCTATATTTAAGTATACCATACTTATATGCATTAAGGCCTTACATACGTCCAGCGGTACCGAAAACGTACCAAAAGAAAAACTGTTTTTAGGAGGGATAGAAATAGAAATTGATAAAAAAATTCTTACACATTGTTTATTACTGTGTTAAGTTTGTAAAAAAATTTATTTCAATTTTTTTTTCAAAAATTACAACATGAAAAATCACATTGTTTGAAGCACTGTAAAAAAAAAGTTGCTGCACGGTCGGCAGTATTTCTTCCTCAAATGTTGACGGATCTGCAAAATGTAAAGAAATTCTTGTAAAATAAGGTAGTAGTTATAGTCTGTCGAGCCGGATTTTTGAAATTCGAAAAATTAAACAATTTACGGTAATTTAAAAAAAAATGTTAAGTTTGTGTCAAGAAAGTCACACTTTAATTGTTTTTATAAAATTTTCTAATTATAATTTAAAAAATCCGGCTCGACAGACTATAGAAAAAACAATTCCGAATATTTAAAAAAAAAATCATCAAAAAATATTAAAAACCGTACGAGTTATCATGCCGACCGTGTCAGAAAAAGTAGTTTTGAGAAAAACGCGTTTAAAGTTTCAAGCGCGTTTCGCTCGAAGTCGCGCGCGGCTGGAGCAAGAACTTTATGAATTTTTTAAATTTATTTAGTTAACTTACGTCTAATCTCCCATTCCAGCTTCATATTGTACGCCTTCCTTGTCAGTCAAAAATTGTTGTTGTTTATTTTTTTCAATCGACGGAAATTGTTGTTGTTTATTTTTTTCTAATCAACTCAGGTAGGCGCGCGTCAGACCTTTGTCCTTTCGTCGGGCAGTCACATTATCTACAATAACTTTTGAACTATGGGGAATTTTTACAATCAGCTTACACAGAAATACGCCTAAGACTATAAGGAATAATAATCTGTAAACAAAAAAAAATCGATTTTTTGAAAATTCTCGACGTATGTAAGGCCTTAAGAGACGCAGTGGAAAAGCAAGGATTCAGGCAGACCTTTAGCAAAATTTACCATTCATTGCCATTAATAAATGCCATTGAATTTCCATTACTTCAGACGCAATGGCAATTGAAGGAAGTGTTGCCAAGGATAAAAACTCCATTCAAAATCCATTGGTATTGCCATCGCTGGTGCCTATGGGGAATGAATGGTAAATTTACCATTCATTTCCCATGGGGACAAGCAATGGTAATTCTATTGGAGGTTTCAATGGAATTTTGGTCATTGTTATTCGAGTTTCCCATTAACTTTCCATTTAGCTTGCTGCCATTAAAAATTTTTACTTCACTTTGCCATACAATTCGCATTGGAAATGTATGGTAATCAGCCTTTGTCATTGACCGCCAATGGCAAATTTTGCTAAGGGGAGGTACATAAGATGGCTTCATCATAGTAGAAACAAACATTTTTTCTATGGAGCATTATTGACGAATCTTATCAACTTCTATATCAACAGAACTTGATTCTAGTAGTCATACATGATACTTGATGCCGGATCATTTCTTTGATGAGAAGTGTAGCGTTCCGATTGCCTTTGAAATATGAATTTACCATTCAAAATGAAACTGAAAGGTAATTACCATTCAGTTTGTATGGAAAATAACTGCCATGGGAGTTTGCCATTGACTTACTATTTAATTTCTACAGAAAGAAATTGCCATTTGAGTTTGCCATTGACTCACCATTTAATTTCTACGGAAAGAAATTGCCATTTGAGTTTGCCATTGACTTACCATTTAATTTCTACGGAAAGAAATTACCATTTGAGTATATCATTGACTTTCCATTCAGCTTACTGTCAATAAAAAATTTTCCTTGACTTTGCCGTATAATTGACATTGGAAGTGTATGGTAATCAGCCTTTGCCATTGACTGCCAATGGCGGAATTTGCTAACGGGAGGTACATAAGGTGGCTTCATCATAGTAGAAACAAACATTTTTTCTATGGAGCATTATTGACGAATTTTATCAACTTTTATATCAACAAAACTTGATTCTAGTAGTCATACATGATGCTTGATAATGGATCATTTCTTTGATCGGAAGTGTAGTGTTCCAATTGCCGTTTGCCTTTGAAATATGAATTTACTATTCATAATGAAACTGAAGGGTAATTATCAATCAGTTTGTATGGAAAAGACTGCCATTGGCGTTTGCCATTGGCTTTCCATTCAGGTTGTATGGATAGAAATTTCCATTCGAGTTTGCCATTGGCTTACCATTTAATTTCTACGGAAAGAAATTGCCATTTGAGTTTGCCATTGACTTACCATTTAATTTCTACGGAAAGAAATTGCCATTTGAGTTTGCCATTGACTTACCATTTAATTTCTACGGAAAGAAATTGCCATTTGAGTTTGCCATTGACTTACCATTTAATTTCTACGGAAAGAAATTGCCATTTGAGTTTATCATTGACTTTCCATTCTGCTTGCTGTCAATAAAAAATGTTCCTTGACTTTGTCGTATAATTGACATTGGAAGTGTATGGTAATCAGCCTTTGCCATTGACTGTCAATGGCAAATTTTGCTGAGGGTAGGAGTGGATAGAAGCACTGGAAAGGTGGTGGGAAAACCAAATCCCTTCATTCTTTCTCTCTCTCTCGAATTTTGCTAACGGGAGGTACATAAGATGGCTTGATCATTGTAGAAACAAACATTTTTTCTATGAAGAATTATTGACGAATCTTATCAACTTTTATATCAACAAAACTTGATTCTAGTAGTCATACATGATGCTCGATAATGGATCATTTCTTTGATCGGAAGTGTAGTGTTCCAATTGCCGTTTGCCTTTGAAATATGAATTTACTATTCATAATGAAACTGAAAGGTAATTATCATTCAGTTTGTATGGAAAAGACTGCCATTGGCGTTTGCCATTGGCTTTCCATTTAGGTTGTATGGAAAGAAATTTCCATTCGAGTTTGCCATTGGCTTACCATTTAATTTCTACGGAAAGAAATTGCCATTTGAGTTTACCATTGACTTTTCATTCAGCTTGCTGTCAATAAAAATGTTTCCTTGACTTTGCCGTATAATGGACATTGGAAGTGTATGGTAATCAGCCTTTGCCATTGGCTGTCAATGGCAAATTTTGCTAAGGGTAGGAGTGGATAGAAGCACTGGAAAGGTGGTGGGAAAACCAAATCCCTTCATTCTTTCTCTCTCTCTTCAACATATCACCGTCTCGTTCGGTCGTTTGCCATTAAGCTGTGTCTCTGTGTGTGCATGTGTGCGTACATGAGATATAATTCTTCCCTTTTTTCAATCACGCCCCGGGGGACTTGGTGTGTGTCTATGAGAGAGAAGAAGCCAGCGTAATTTCGCGCTCATGTGCCAGGAAGGAAAAGAAAGAAGTATAAGAGGGATGTATGTCCACGATACTTAAGCCTCCTTGGACACCCTTCTCCACAAGAACACTCTGGGCGTCAGTGTGTGAGTCTCCTGGCTCCATATATTTCAAAAGGAAACCCGGTCGAGAAGTGCTAGGAACGAACGGAACGAGGAGATAGAAGTAAACGTATAGTAAAGAAAAAGAACTTGTGGGCCGGCCATTTCTGAAACTACCACAAGTGTTATGTGGAAGTGCGTGTGCATGCGCGCGTGCGTGTGTGTACATGCGTGTATTTGGCTGTGTGTGTGCTCGAAAGACGAAAAGCCAGAGTAAAAGGGAAAAAAAACATCCAGAAATTCTCGTGCCGCCCAACTGTATGCTCTGTAAGAAACTGGGAAAGTAGCGCGCGAGCGACAAAGATAGAGGAGAGTCTCGCAAATTAACTCAACCGCGCACACCCGACTACCCAAGGATTTCTTCCGGAACGACCGTCGGTAATTTTCAACGGGGCCATTCTCGGATGCTCCTAAATTGCCCTGTACGACTCGCCGATGGGCGAGAATTCTCGGGGCTCGAAGCGGTATGAGGAGAACAAGAAGACACCAGAGGAAGCATTCAAGGCTTATGTCTTTGAAAAAATGCACACAAACTATGTTCAAGTAAAAACTGAAAAATAATATGAAGTATCTGAGAAGTTTGCGAACAAAATTACGGCTAAGTTTATGAAAAATGCCTCATGTATACGAGTTTTGTTAAAAAAAAAGGCGACTTTTCAAATTTGGGTGACCTTTCCTTTAGCACGGGAAACTGCTGAGAGACGGGTCTTCCGGTAGAGGGAAGACTGGAGGGTTTTTCCCGATCCTCCTGAGGCCAGATCCTTATCTAAACTGGGGAGGTAGAATGCGGGAACAAACTTGCACCAGGGCTGGGAATAATGAATGGGTTAATAGACCGGGGAGGTCATAAACGTCTCCGCACTTGGTTCTCGTTCTGACAGACCTTTCACTCAGTACGATCGTAACTATGACAGCTTAGTTCCACCAAAATTCTGATGATATTTCGATCCCGAATAACTGTACCAATTTTGGACGCGGGAAAACTCTCCGATTGGTCGATACATTAAGGGTGAACACCACTGTGACCCCCTGTTTTTTTCACATTTTTCAAGAATTTTTTTTTGTGGGAAAAAAAAAGAGATATTCGAAAAAATTTTTTGGGTTTTGTTCCTTGTTTATTAATGTATCGAAAAACATTTTTTTCACATTTTTCACGCCGCATGGTGGCGCTGGGGAAGTTCTCGCGTCAGGTGCTGTCATCTCCGCGGCACGCAGCAGAATTCTCTTCAACGTCGATCTGAAAAAAAATACCGAGTGTTTTCGTTAATAATATGATATTTTGAAGAGAATTACATAGGGATTTGGAAAAATATTGTTATAAAAAAAATAGGCACGCCTTTGAAATTAAAGTTAATTTCAAAGGCGTGCCTATTTTTTTTAAAACAATATTTTTGGCCATTATTGGCTTATAGTAACAGGAGTGTTTGCTACATATTCAATTAGGATATACGTATGATATATTCATGGTACAAAAGTACTCTGTAACTACACGACAGGCGAGCCGTAATGTGTACGTGTCCATTACGTTTCCAGGATTACAAAACGTATAGCCTCATACTCTCTTTCGCTCTCTCTCTCTCTTTCTCGCTCCCGCTCACTAGTTCTCTGACGGAAGCGAACATCGTCATTGGGGATTCAGGAAAAAGCAATAAAGTGTCTCATCAACGATGCGAACCACTCTCGAGCTCTCTTCTGCTCACCCCCTTACGCCACATCCTTTATTCTCCACCAGCGCCGTCTATGTTCTCTCACTCGTGCTCTTATCGTAATACGATTAAGCTTTCCACATTCAATCTATGCTGATTTAAACATTACCTCGCGAGAGCTTCTTTCAACCGTCGTCCTCGTCTTCGTCCGTTAGACTGGTCCTTGCTCTCGTTCTTCGGCTGCTAGCCGTTGTTCGACCTTTAGCCTCGGTTTGGAAATAGTTTGAAAAGAACAAAGGGCATATTAACGATCGATAAAGAATTACCTCGGAACGCACATTTGAACGGGAAGCTGACAAGATTATTGAAGATAATTCCTTGATGAGGAACATCCTGTCCCCGAACTGCTTCGTCAATTTCGGCTGTCAGCGTTACTCGCTCACTCGCTTGGTAATTATTATCGCAAGAGCTCGAAGCTTGGAAATTTCCCTCATAGATGCCGTTCCGACGAGACACCAATAAACAGTGAGAACATTGGCGTGGCGCCATCTGCATTCGCGTTCCATCAACGAGCGACACAGCGACGTGACATCGAATGTATAAGTGTCGACGTGAAGATACGGGACGACGTGCCTAGACAATACTCCTAAGGTATAAAGGAAACACGTGGAATTTCATTTGGTCGAATGCTTTGTATTCGTTAAGAGAATAGCAGTAAGACGAGACCCGTAGATAAACGCTCGAGGCTAAGGAGTCTGGCATTCTCCCGAATGTAGAAATTAGAGGAAGAGAGAAAGAGAACGAGAAAGAGAACGAACGCAACGCAATGAAACGACGGGAAGACATGTCGTAGGATGTCATATATGTACGCGTGGCTTTGCCCGAAGGATATCGTGTGTCTGGTCGCTCAATTCTGCGACCTTTTGCGAGTCCTAGCTTTGCCATACACCCGTTATTGTAAGCTTGGAAAACGCTGAAAACGCTCAGGCATATACGTCATATAGACAGTGAGATGGAGGGTCGAAACTTTGTTCGATCGGAACTCGAATCAGGATCGGGATAGCGATCGGATCGAAATGTGTGTATACTGACGGAACGAATGGCAAGCAAAGACGAGAGCGAAATGTAAGATAGGTGGAGGATGGTAAACGAGACTGGGGAAAAAGGAGGGAAAAGCAAGCAAGCGAGAAACAGTCACGGAGGGCGAGAGAGAGAGAAACAGGGAGGAAGAGAGAGAGAGAGAGAGAGAAATTTTGGTGAGGCCGGAGACAGCCGGCACCGGAAGGTAGCTTATTTGAATTCCAGATTGGATTATCTATCGGATTTGGATAATTGAAGGAATTCTATCAGTAACCCTTGGCTCTGCCAAGGTTTCCAAGCGAAAGCCTTATCGGCGACAGAGGGGGTGGGTACCAGAGGGAGATCCAAGTGTGGATCTCTATGCTCTTGGGTTTTCCCGCTCTCTCTCTTGATCACACCCCTATCCAACCCGCTCTCTCGTCTCGCTCAAAATCTCTCGAGACCACTGTCTCTTCATATATGTATACTCGTGTGTACTTTGAGAAGTGTAGATACGAGGCTTCTGCCATTTCGGCTGAATAAAATCGCTGCCTTGGCTCGACTACCTGACATCAAAAACTTTCAATGTTTATTCGCACGTGATAAAAAAATCTTGGGGATTGATTCAAGCCCATTACGTTTTTTCTTCTATCTCACGAAATCAATGTTCATGATAATAAATCAGTCTGTGCAATTTTGCACTTTTACAATTGCTCGAAAGTCGATAAACTCGATATCATCGATTCGTGCAATATTGCCATTTCTGCACTGCTATGAGGTAAATAATATGGCCCGTTTATTCGCTCGATTTCCCTGAAATTTCATGAAAGTGTCAAATTAAGTTATTGTTTGCAAAAGTGTGCGTGAAATAACAACGTATCCTGAACTGTAATTAAATTGTGGATGAATCGAGTTTCCGTTGTATCCCTAGTAGGCCCAACTCAAATGCTTTTAAGGGCGGGGTAAGGGTTTTCACTTTCGAAAAATCGAATTTTTTTTGTCGTATCTTATTGTTTAACATTTCAAGAATATGCCCTTAAAATTTTAAACGGATCTAAGCAATATTCTTGAAGTTATTGTCTTATTAATCTCCTGGCCTTTAACGCCATACCTCTAACAGCTGCGGGCGGTCGGGCTAGCAGTGCAGCTGTCGAACAGGTATACAGTTCATTCATTGCTATTGTGTATATGGTATATAGTGTATACTATACACTACAATATTTTAAAAAAAGAAACGAGCGTGAATCGATGATTCTGTGTAAGTTGGAAATAAAAAATTTTTTCTTCACTTCTTCACTTCATAAACTTTAGACGTCTTTTTTCTCAAAACTACTTTTTCAAAGTCCGTGTTCACTGCCATTTAAAAACTACTTGACCGATTCATTTCAAACTTTGCACACATTTTCTACATATAAAATACCTCCCCCCAACGTTTAGTAAAATTTTTTTTTTTTACATTAAGGGTGTTTCCCACCCACAAAATGGCGGAATTTTTCGTGGATAATAACAGTTCACACTTTAGATGGCCGCCAAAAATTTTTAAATGAAAAAAAAAAATATCAGAGGACGTTGGGGGGAAGATTTGATTATAGTTTGACTAAATTTTCATGGTTTTTCATTTTCAGATAATTTCCGGCCGAGTTA
Organism: Oxytorus armatus; assembly: GCA_958009045.1. Taxonomy (NCBI): domain Eukaryota; kingdom Metazoa; phylum Arthropoda; class Insecta; order Hymenoptera; family Ichneumonidae; genus Oxytorus; species Oxytorus armatus. The sequence goes on from OY253755.1 coordinate 15,018,405, forward strand.
TAGTGAACACCGCAAATTGTTTTTTTTCCAAGACGTTCTGGGGGAAGCTCTGTTACGGGCTTGTGCTTCAATATTTCTGCATGAAAAAATTACACAACATTGTCAAAAGTATGCTCAATAATGTACAAAAGGTTCGAATAAAATTGCTCAATCCATATTTGAGAAAAAAAATCGCAAAAAGTGTTTTTTTTCACGCTGAAACCCTTACCCCTCCCTTAACAATTTTTCCAAAATTTGATGAAAATGGAGAAATTAGTCATTTGATTTTGCCTGGAGGACATGAAATAACTTGCCACCTGTGTGTGTAACTTTGTAGTGACGCCGATTTATTATTCAATTATGTTCACTCAAATTCTTATGAATAAAAAATTGCGTGGCAAAACATGCGAGTAGGGCTGTTTTAACCTCCTTTACCGTTGTAAGTGTTTCAAAGAGTTTCAGCTGTTACACTCTTCTATTAATTTTATTATAATGTGCTCGCTACATAAATGCACAAAATTATACCCTCCGGTGAGATGAGCCAGTTCTCAGGGCGTCCGGGTATTTTATTTTCGCCCACCCTAGCGACTTAATCTGGCCCTAGTAGCCCACGTGGAATATTGAAATTAATTTTTGCAGTAATGAGTGGAAGCATTTATGGAAGGGGAGAGGAACTAATGCCAACGGCAGCCTCTCCCCATCATTGACATCGTGAAACAAAGCGAACAAAAAAGGATGCGAGGCGCCGGAATCCTATTAGGCTTCCAGTGTCATATAAAAACCAAATTTCATGTTCCATTTTTTGTATTTTTTCCATTTCTTCCCGTCTGCAAGCTTTCGGCTACAGGGTCGATCCCGGTCAGTAGCCAGTCCATTTTGCGGCTGCATCTGACTTCCGCCTCTGTGTCCCATTCGCCGTGGAATTTCTACCATGAGCATTGGAAAACTTGCGGAAAAACCTATGTCAATGTATCGCCGAGAATGTAAACATGGATCACAGGCAGGATATATGATACTCGTATGTACGAGGGAGGACCCAAAAAAACCGGGAATTGCGCTGCGGTGAGGAGGGAGAGTGGGGGAACCCATTGCTCGACCAGGTGTCCGTTGGGGACACGTCTCCCGAGTTAGTGTGCGAAGTTCCGTCGCTGTGAGTGCATCGGTTCGCCCGTGGGAATTTTTGTAGTGAAACAACTTTTTCCATTTCCAAATTATGTTTCCTGTTGGGGAAATCGGCCGCGGAAACTACTGTAATGCTTAAGACTGCTTATGGAGATGCTGCCCTAAGTAAAACCCCCCTAAACTAAAACCGCCCTAAGTAAGTCTACGAGTGGTTTTCACGTTTTAAAAATGGAGAAATGTCAATTGAAGACCAACCCCGTTCAGGACGCCCCTCAACGTCAAGAAGCGACGAAAACGTCGACAAAATCGAGGCTCTCATTCATGAAGACCGTCGCCGAATCATTGAGCAACTCTGTGAGATGTCTGGGATATCATGGAGTTCAATTCAGAGGATTTTATCCAAAGATTTGCACATGAGCAGAGTTGCAGCGAAATTTGTCCCTCGCCTTCTCACAGACGAGCAAAGGGAGCGTCGACTTCAGGCATGTTTTCAACTTCAAAATCAGCTCAAAGAGGACCCTGAACTTTGTTTCAAGGTGATTACTGGTGATGAATCGTGGGGCTATGGATACGACCCCGAAACGAAGCAGCAATCAAGCCAGTGGAAGACACCTAGCTCTCCTCGTCCGAAAAAAGCTCGCCAAGTGAAGTCAAACATCAAGACAATGCTCATTTGTTTCTTCAGATTGCAGAGGTGTTGTGCACGCGGAGTTCGTTCCCCCGGGTCAAACTGTTAACCAGAAGTTCTACTTGGAGGTTTTGAAAAGATTGAGGGAGCGTATCCGAAAGAAAAGGGCAGATCTTTGGCGCACAAGTGACTGGTTCCTCCGTCATGACAACGCGCCGGCCCACGCCGCTCTCTTCGTAAAGCAGTTTTTGACCAAAAACCGCATGACACCAATTGTCCACCTCCCCTACTCAGCTAGCCCCCTGTGATTTTTATTGTTCCCCAGACTCAAAAGGGACATGAGAGGAAAGCGTTTTGCCACTGTGGAGGAGGTAAAACAAAAATCGCTGGAAGGCCTAAAGAACATCCCGATAAGTGAATTTAAAAAATGTTTTGAACATTAAAAGGATCGTTTGGAGTGGTGCGTTGTGGTCAAAGGAGAATACTTTGAAGGTGATCAAAGTTTGGTGTAAAAATATTTAAAAATAAAGAAATTATGACGAAATTCCCATTTTTTTTGGGTCCCCCCTCGTACATAAACAGGTCGCATGTAAACGTACATATTTTTTTCTCGACAAAAGTACGAGCTTTGGATTCCAACCGTCGGCCGTCCTGATACTCTGGCTTAGCAGCGCCCTAGTCACTAGGCTCAATCCTCGGTCATTCATTTTTTCATCTTATCATTGTTGAAACATTGAAAATTAATTTATTTGTCAACAGCTTCTAGCATCAATCATCAAGACGTCCAGGACTCTGGCGACGGTCAGGACTGTGGCGACGGCCATTATAATTATGAAGATGGTACGAGGAGCTTGGTGCAGTATCCGGACAATCTTAGACTCGGGGATCTTTATTACTTCATTCTCGCACCGACCCTCTGTTACGAGCTCAATTTTCCACGGACAGACAGAATTCGAAAAAGGTAACGCGCTTCTGAGACATTCATCTTTTTTACAGTGTCACAAGCAGGAAGACTCGACATACTTGAAAACTTACGAGTAGGATACACTCACAAACAACCACATTCATTTCGACCGAAGTCTTTCTTCTTCTTTTCTTTTTATTTTGTCTCAAGATGCCGATTGTATCAAGGTAGTAGTCTGGTAACTTAAGCCGATTTTCATGTCTTTTTTGGAGGGCGTTTTTTTGTAGTAAAATAAAAATGAATCGTCTTGGATATTTAGGATGTTTTTATTTACATATTAAAGATACAAAAAAAAATTTTTTTGAAAATATTTAATAGTTTATTATTATTATTATTATTGATCGAAGTTGGCACCTCGAAAAAAAAAGCGCGTCGGTGTTATCTGAAATCAAAAATTCTTGATAATTCTTAATCTATAGACATGTCATTCTGGTCGGAACTACTGAAGTTAAATTTCATGAATAAATAACAAAATGGCGGACTTTGGAAAAAAAAGTCCTTTTATTTTAGCAAAGAAGGGGTTGTAAAATAAAAAGTTAGGGGTGAACAAATTTCTCGGTAGTTCCGACGAGAACTATAAGTGTGTAGAGTAGCCTGTTGAAATTTGAAAGCAATCGGTTCGGTAGAAAAAAAGTTAGGACCCGGGCTGACCAGAAAAACACTGTTTTGAGAAAAACTTCGAGGCGCTCTCGAAAACTCATTATAACTCCGGAAGTATTTTGAATTTCGGTCGGAAATTTTCACAGTATATTCTCAAGACATTGTACTTTCAAATTGAGGAAAAAAAAAAAATTTTCGATTTTTTGAACCCAGTTACCAGACTACTACCTTAAATGAGACTTGACTTTTGGGTAGAGTTGTCGCTCCTTCGATGGCTCTTTCGTTTTTGCTCCGGGGTGCTGAATTCTCCGATAGTAGAATATTCCTTCGATAATAGAAGAGTCACATCTTCCATCTTCTTCCACCACTTTCTTTATTTGAGAAAAAAACTAAAATGAACTAGTTGAATTGCAATAACCAAATGGTCAGGATCGGCAAAGAAGCCCTGAATGTACTGTGCTTTGGTAATTTTGTCTAGACTATTGTAGTACAATTTGTTCACACAACGTCAGTGCTTGCCGAATTAGTTTTGAGTAAGGGCGCCATTGTTGGCTCTCTTATGTTCGCAATCGGTGCGGCGCGACGAGAGGGTGGAGTAGAGGAGAAAATGTGCTCTGTCCCACTCTCGCTCTCACTGCAGGATCTGGGAACTCTAGAGTGATGTATTCCGTTGTGCTTCCGTTTTACTCCGTCTCGCACTTCCGGACGCTCGGTAAGGTCGTCCTATCGCTATTACTCTTAGCAGCGGTAGAGCTCCAACTAAACCTCCTTCAAGCTCGCCAAGCTCTTTCTGTCTCTTTCTCTCTCTCTCTCTCTCTCTCTTTGGGAAATCCAAGAAGAAACTGCGCTTACTGTATTTAGCTTCGAGGGAGAATGGGAATGGGAAGGAAGAAGACGGAATGAGAGAAGGAGCGGCAAAGCAACCGAGCGAACGAAAGTGAGCTGAAGCCTCTGTGGTTGTTCCTCCTACTTGCAACTTGCCACAGGTTCTCGTGAAATCTCAGAATCCTCTCGCATCCCCCATACGTTCCACTTGGTCTGATCTTCCTCTTTCTTTCGTTTCTTCGTTTTCTCCTTTTACCGGAGATCACTCGCGACTGAAGGATAAAAAATCTGATGGATCGAATCGGAATGAATGAGGATTGTGAATGAGTGGGTAGTTTCGAAGGAAACTTATGCTTCTAGTGAAGTGAGTACTACATTTTTTGTGTTTATGATTGCTTGTAACCTGCGAGATATTAAACTATTATGTGTTTATTTTATTTTATTTTATTTTTTTCGTTTATTTCAACGTATACCCCGAACTTTATTTTTTTAAGTTTTTTTTTATTATTTAATATTTCATATTTCATAAATTGTATGCTACTCATAAGTTAACGTTCAATATCTCAAGAAATATTCATCTAAGCAATTTGGTCGATAGGACTTGTTTTTTAGGAAATTAAATTTCCGACAAATTTTTCATTTACATTTTTTTCGTAAAGTTAATTGTGTCGGAGATAACAGCAAAAAAAACGAGAATTTTGGGTAAAAATCAACTTCAGTGACCCGTACCAACTCACCAGTACAATTTACACTTTCGCCGCAAGAGGCACTTTTTTAGATTGCTTTATTCTGAGTAATTCGAAACCAAGAACAATATGATAGCATAAAATGCGGCTGAGTTATAGAAATTTGAAATGAAAAAAAAATTCGATTCACGTGTATTTTAGATGGAAAATCTTCTCACGCTAAGGGAAAGTACTTAGAATTAATATTAAGGGCTGTAACTTTCAGGGAATTTCTTTTTCGACATATCCAGTAAAATTTCGGGTGGGGACTGAAAAAAAAAAATATAGTCGAAAAAGAAAAATCGCCCTAATGTACATATATATCTAAGTTTGATACATACATTATTTTATTAAAAAAAAGAAAGAAATGTCATACGAATTTACCGTTTAGAATGAGACTGAAAGGTAATATTACCATTCAGTTTGCTCTGGGAAAAAACTGCCATTGGGATTTGCAATTGGTTTTCCATTCAGTTTGCTATGGGGAAAATACTGCCATTGGGGTGTGCCATTGGTTCTCCATTCCGGTTGTACGGAAAGGAATTACCATTCGAGTTTGCCATTGACTTAGCATTGAGTTTTTATGGAAAAAAATGCTATTCGAGTTTGCCATTGACTTACCATTCGGCTTGCCACCATTAAGGTAGTAGTCTGGTAACTTCAGCCGATTTTCATGTCTTTTTTGGAGGGCAATTTTTTGTAGGAAAATAAAAATGAATCGTTTTGGATATTTAGGATGTTTTCATTTACATATTAAAGATACAGAAAAAAAATTTTTTAAAAAAATTTAATAGTTTATTATTATTGTTATTATTGATCGAAGTTGGCACCTCGAAAAAAAAGCGCGTGGGTGGCCCCGGTGATTTTGGCTCTTGATGTTATCTGAAATAAAAAATTCTTGATAATTCTTAATCTATAGACATGTCATTCTGGTCGGAACTACTGAAGTTAAATTTCATGGATAAATAACAAAACAAACATACAAAAAGTGGCGGACTTTGGAAAAAAAAAACTTTTTTTCCAAAGTCCGCCATTTTGTTATTTATCCATGAAATTTTACTTCAGTAGTTCCGACCAGAATGACATGTCTATAGATTAAGAATTATCAATAATTTTTTATTTCAGATAACATCGAAAGCCAAAATCACCGGGGCCACCCACGCGCTTTTTTTTCGAGGTGCCAACTTCGATCAATAATAATAATAATAATAAACTATTAAATTTTGTCAAAAAAATTTTCTTTGTATCTTTAATATGTAAATAAAAACATCCTAAATATCCAAAACGATTCATTTTTATTTTCCTACAAAAAAACGCCCTCCAAAAAAGACATGAAAATCGGCTTAAGTTATCAGATTACTACCTCAAAAATTTTCCCAAGACTTTGCCATACTATTCGCATTGGAAGTGTAGGTTAATCAGCCTTTGCCATTGACAGTCAATGGCAAATTTTGCTATGGGTTGTCACGGACACAGGAAAACTGCGGTAAACCCGTGACGATAAAGACGGCTTTGTTTCGAGTGATTTTCTGTTGTATTACCATCAGATGCTCACAAAAACTGCCTCTCGCTCACCAGTTAGTCCGCCAGCCGGTGCACAGCCAAGCGGCCACCCAGCCAAGTACTAATCGCGGCCAAAGCTACTTAAACTTGGGTGATCGCCAGAGTCGTGCACCGACCCCGTCTTCACTATTGTCGGTTTATTTTAAACTATAGTTCCTCTGTTTCTTGACTGTTTCAGGTTTCTTATAAAACGTATATTCGAAGTATTCGTCGGTTGCCAGGTGGTGATGTCGCTTTGCCAACAGTGGATAATACCGTCGGTGAAGAATTCCCTCATACCGTTTAGCGTGAGTACTTTGCCTATTTCCAAATGTCTTAAGGATCACGTATACACTGTGCCAAGCTCTTCTACGTTCTATTTTCGTAACATTGGGCATGTATAGTGTACGTTATGAACGAGGACCGTTTAGAACCTTGTGGTTACGGCTGGACGGAAAACTCGATGTAGAGCAGATGCGGAATAACTTCAATGAGATGGCGGGGCTAAGAGGTGGATGGAAGTGGAGTGAACTAAAGTACGGAACGTACGTCGGGTTAATCGGGATGCAAAAAGGTGGTGCGAGAGGGTGGTAAATGGATAACTCAATCGAATTCTCTGCTCGAGTGCACAGCGTTCCGAGAACCGTACATGGAAGTGTTTCGGTAGAGTGGTTAATCCTGAATACGAAAGTTCGGACCGACGAGTTTCGCGCTTCGTTCGAAATACCCTTTATTTCATTAGCCCTTTTATTTCTTTACATGCTGGTTGATGGTGAATAATGTACGAATACAGAACTCTATCTTCCGATTCTCGAAATCGAGGGTAGCCATATCTAGGGAGGCTTGAAAGAGTGAACCAATTTCACATATTTTATTTCAATCGAATTTTCAACGTTGAACAAAAAATATTGTGAGTCAATTGTTTTCGGACAATAAGCGGGAAGTTGAGAAAAATATAATATGATGTGATCGACATCGGTGCACGCTCAGTCGGTACGTGGCTTAGGCGGTCTCGTGAATTAAACAATTAATGACCAGTGTCGATGCCGGGATCGGTGACCACTTCGCCGTGCACTGGCATGCACGCTAGCTACCGTGCGAGAAGCAATGACTTTTCGATGGTCGTACAACTGAAACTTAACAAAATGTAGTAGCCGCCTGTATCGCCCAGGTTTTCGCAGTTTATCCCCTGGGGCAAACTCGATACACCAGTGCATTAGGAAAGAGTTGCTGCGGATAACATTCTGGGGGCGGATTGGGAGGCGGACGAGATTCTGAAGGAACATAGTGGAAATGGATACAAAGGAGCAGGGATCCAAAAAGCTGAGAAGCCATAGAATGGAAAAGCTAATAACACCACGCCCCCTGTGGGAATAGATGACCGCCAATGTATGTTTTTTGAAGGATGACGATAAGAACATTTCCGTGAAATATTTCCGTGATTCGATACCGAATTTTTGTACCGAAACTACTTTGCGAATCGTGCAAGCGTTTTGAAATTGAAACAAAAGTGCGGCAAACATTCCTTGCTGCTAATTACCAGGTATGTAACTATGAAACCGAAATTTTTGTATTGAAAATACACGTTTATTGCATGAAAATGAAACACCAATTCACGTTCAACGTTACTATTATTACTTGTGATTGGTACTGATGCACTGTTGTATATTTTTCTAATTTTTCGATATAACCGAATAAAACGTAAAATATAAATCTCTTAATGACTCAGAAGTCACCGGATGCGTGGTGGTATATGAATGGGGAATCCTCCCTTAGAAAAATTTGCCATTCATTACCATTGAGAAATGCCATTAAATTTCCATTGCTTCAGATGCAATGGCAATTGAAAGCAGTTTTGTCAAGGCTAAAAACTCCATTTAAAATCGCATTGGTATTGCCATTGCTGGTTGCTACGGGAAATGAATGGTAAATTTACCATTCATACATTTGAATTTTAAATTTACCATTCGTACATTTGAATTGTAAATTTACGATTCATACATTTGAATTGTAAATTTACCATTCGTACATTTGAATTGTAAATTTACCATTTATACATTCGAATTGTAAATTTACCATTCATCCATTCGAATTGTAAATTTACCATTTATACATTTGAATTGTAAATTTACCATTCATCCATTTGAATTGTAAATTTACCATTTATACATTTGAATTGTAAATTTACCATTCATCCATTTGAATAGTAAATTTACAATTCAAATGTATAAATGGTAAATTTACAATTCAAATGGATGAATGGTAAATTTACAATTCAAATGGATGAATGGTAAATTTACCATTTATACATTTGAATTGTAAATTTACCAATCGTATATTAGAATTTTAGACTCACCATTCATTCACCATTCACCATTATATTTACCATTCATACATTTGAATTGTAAATTTACCATTCATACATTTGAATTGTAAATTTACCATTCGTACATTTGAATTTTAAATTCACCATTCATTCGCCATTCGCCATTAAATTTACCATTCATACATTTGAATTGTAAATTTGCCATTTATACATTTGATTTGTAAATTTACCATTCGTACATTTAAATTGTAAATTTACCATTCATACATTTGAATTGTAAATTTGGCATTCATACATTTGAATTTAAAATTTACCATTCATACATTTGAATTGTAAATTTACCATTCATACATTTGAATTGTAAATTTACCATTCGTACATTTGAATTTTAAATTTACCATTCATACATTTGAATTGTAAAATTACCATTCATACATTTGAATTGTAAATTTTCCATTGATATTTATACATTTGAATTGTAAATTTACCATTCGTACATTAGAACTTTAAACTCACCATTCATACTTTTGAATTTTAAATTCACCATTCGTACATTTGAATTGTAAATTTACCATTCATACATTTGAATTGTAAATTTACCATTCATACATTTGAATTGTAAATTTACCATTCATACATTTGAATTGTAAATTTACCATTCATACATTTGAATTGTAAATTTACCATTCGTACATTTGAATTTTAAATTTACCATTCATACATTTGAATTGTAAATTTACCATTTGTACATTTTAATTGTAAATTTACCATTCGTACATTTGAATTTTAAATTTACCATTCGTACATTTGAATTGTAAATTTACCATTCATACATTTGAATTGTAAATTTACCATTCGTACATTTGAATTTTAAATTTACCATTCATACATTTGAATTGTAAAATTACCATTCATACATTTGAATTGTAAATTTACCATTCGTACATTTGAATTTTAAATTTACCATTCATACTTTTGAATTTTAAATTCACCATTCGTACATTTGAATTGTAAATTTACCATTCATACATTTGAATTGTAAATTTACCATTCATACATTTGAATTGTAAATTTACCATTCGTACATTTGAATTTTAATTTTACCACTCATACATTTGAATTTTAAATTCACCATTCGTACATTTGAATTTTAAATTTACCATTCATACATTTGAATTGTTAATTTACCATTCATACATTTGAATTGTAAATTTACCATTCATACATTTGAATTGTAAATTTACCATTCGTACATTTGAATTTTAAATTTACCATTCATACATTTGAATTGTAAATTTACCATTCGTACATTTGAATTGTAAATTTACCATTCGTACATTTGAATTTGAAATTTAACATTCATACATTTGAATTTTAAATTCACCATTCGTACATTTGAATTGTAAATTTACCATTCATACATTTGAATTGTAAATTTACCATTCATACATTTGAATTGTAAATTTACCATTCATACATTTGAATTGTAAATTTACCATTCGTACATTTGAATTTAAAATTCACCATTCATTCGCCATTCGCCATTAAATTTACCATTCATACATTTGAATTGTAAATTTGCCATTTATACATTTGATTTGTAAATTTACCATTCGTACATTTAAATTGTAAATTTACCATTCATACATTTGAATTGTAAATTTGGCATTCATACATTTGAATTTAAAATTTACCATTCATACATTTGAATTGTAAATTTACCATTTATACATTTGAATTGTATATTTACCACTCATCCGTTTGAATTGTAAATTTACCATTTATACATTTAAATTGTAAATTTACCATTCATACATTTGAATTGTAAATTTACCATTCATACATTTGATTTGTAAATTTACCATTCATACATTTGAATTGTAAATTTACCATTCATAAATTTGAATTGTAAATTTACCATTTATACATTTGAATTGTAAATTTACCATTCACACATTTGAATTTCAAATTTACCATTCATACATTTGAATTGTATATTTACCACTCATACATCTGAATTGTAAATTTACCATTCATACATTTAAATTGTAAATTTACCATTCATTTCCCATAAGCACAAGCAATGGCAATGCCATTGGGAATGTCAATGGAATTTTTGTCATTGGTAAAAACCCTGAGGCAGTTTTGCCAATGTCAATACGATTTTGGATGCTTGTGCCTATAGGAAATGAATCGTAAGAACTCCATTGAAAATCGCATTGGTATTGTCATTGGGGGTTTCAATGGAACTTCTGTCATTGGCAAAACTGCCTTCGCATTTTTCCCAATGACAGAATTTTACCATTCATTTTCCATAGGCACCAGCAATGGCAATACCAATGCGATTTTGTATGGAGTTTTTATCCTTGGTAAAACTGCCGTCAATCACCATTACAATTGCGTCGGTATCTGGATGGACTCTTAATCTCGCAACACAAAAGTAAGAACAGATTGATCAGAGTTTAAAAAATTCGGGGCACAGAAAAGGATGAGAAGAGAATGTCCCGAGATGAAAGCAAAGAAAAATACACCACGATCATTCCAATTTTACTGGCGTCCCTGAAGCGGTTGTTCAATTCCCTTGGCTATTAGCTGCGGAAACTTTGGCGACCTTTGAAGTTTATATTTCGATCGGGAGGGTGAAAAGGGTAAGGCCAAAAGGAACGTTAAACTCGAAGAAACTCTTCGTTCCCAAGAACGTTTTAACGAGGAAAAAAAAAGTTTACACAATGCAAACTTGGAAATACGAGAGAGATACAACGTGTTCTTTTCTGCTTTTCCACCTTATCCCAGCCGGAACTGCGCTTGTCTCGAACCCTTGAGATGTTTTTCAACTATGTTTGTCTTTTTTTTCCTCCCTCTTTCTATTTTCATATATATCTGTCTGCAAGAGGTACAAGTACAAACAGCCTCGCGGAGTTATCAAACGGAAAAGATATTTTACTTCGCGATTTGGCTACATTATTTCATTTTTTTATACGACATAAACGAAAGAAAAGGCACACTGCGAGAAAATAACAGAGTAAACGATGTTTGTGAGCAAATTTACAGAGACTCCAGGTATTACAGACGTGCTTCGAGCAGCCGTCTGCAGCTTTCAATTTTTTTTTTCTTTTCTGTAAAAAAAAATATGCTCTCCAGACAGGGAGGTAATCGTAGCTCAAGCCCATCCCGAAAACCTTTCACATTTTCACGAAACGACCGGAAAACTTGTTTGGTTTTTTTTACGTTTCTACATAGAATGTTTTTGTATTTTTATGAAAACTCGGCGTGATTCACGATTGTTAGGATATTTTCAAACCTAAAAGATCTAAAAGATAAAATATTTATATACGAGAATATATTTTTCTGATAATTAAGGCGTTAGAATGTTTTGGTGAATACTGGTTAGACGATTAATCATCTTCTCTTCTCTCATTGATTTTTCTCGTTTGAAACTACAACCGATGTTGTAAGTGTGAGCATATCAGTGATATCGCATTTTTTCCGCCATTCATTCTCAATATTATAAACAGTGCATATTAACAATGCCTTCCATTCTAACAATAAGAATCTTCTGGGACATGCTGTCATAACTCAAGAACCGAAAAACTCCATTATAATAACTTGACGTCAAGACGTTGCTGCGTCTCTTGATATATACATGTGGTGTTTGCGTTTTGTTTAAAATAATGAAAATGAGTGAAAAATATAAGGAAAAGTTTTTGGATGATTAGAGCCAGTGTAGCTATAAGAGATTGAGTTTTGTCGCCAGTTTTATTACCCACCGACTAAATAAGCCGATTTTCATGTCTTTTTCGGAGGGCGTTTTTTTGTAGGAAAATAAAAATGAATCGTTTTGGATATTTAGCATATTTTTACGTACATATTAAAGATACAAAAAAAAATTTTTTTGAAAAAATTTACTAGTTTATTATTATTATTATTATTGATCGAAGTTGGCACCTCAAAGTTGGCAGCCCGGGTCCTAACTTTTTTTCTACCGAACCGATTGGTTTCAAATTTTAACAGGCTACTCTACACACTTATAGTTCTCGTTGGAACCACCGAGACATTTTTTCACCCCTAACTTTTTATTTTACAACCCCTTTTTTGCTAAAATAAAAGGACTTTAGCAAAGAAGGGGTTGTAAAATAAAAAGTTAGGGGTGAAAAAGTGTCTCGGTGGTTCCGACGAGAACCATAAGTGTGTAGAAAATAGCCTGTTAAAATTTGAAAGCAATCGGTTCGGTAGAAAAAAAGTTAGGACCCGGACTGCCAACTTCGAGGTGCCAACTTCGATCAATAATAATAATAATAATAAACTGTAAAATTTTTCCAAAAATTTTTTTTTTTGTATCTTTAATACGTCAACAATAACATCCTAAATATCCAAAACGATTCGTTTTCATTTTCCTACAATAAAACGCCCTCCAAAAAAGACATGAAAATCGGCTTAAGTTACCAGACTACTACCTTAAGATCTAGAGTACAAGGGCGAGAAAAAAAGAGTGTTATTTCCAAATGTGAAAATGTTTGTGCGTGGAGAATTTCGACGAAGGAGCGATTGTGGGAATGCGTGAGTGAAAAGGTACTGGCAATACTTAGAAATTTAAAGGAAGAAATGAGAGTTGAGAGTTTTTGGTTTTGACTCGGAGGCAATCAGTGATTGCTTCATGAGGAGCGAAGAAGTGAAGACCACAGAGGGTCGACGAAAGATGTATCGGAATATTGTATTCAATTTTTGCTTTTTATTTCCATTAAATATTTCTTATGATTTTACAAAATACTTCTGGGTTTAATTGACGGAATGATCCTACATACATTTTTCTGGTGTACACACATTCAAGACGTTTATGCGAGTTAAACCATAAAACTACTTCAGAAAACTGGTGATTATTGAGTAAAAACATGATTTTTCATCCCCGTATGAACTCAGTCAAATGTTAAGGTAGTAGACTACTACCTTAAACGGGTTAGGCCACTCTAGAGACCGAAAAATAGGCTTTTTTGGAGATTTTTTTTTCAGAAAAACTACAAAATAAATCGAGATTACAAAATAGGATGTTGATCATACATATCAGCGACTGTATACAATAATTTTCTTGAACCGATTAATTTCAATATGGCGGCTGTGCAGCGCTTTTGCGATGACGTCTCCGTTTTTGTTGGCCGGAAACACAACTCAGACAATTGTCAACCGATTCACTTGAAATTTGTAATATATCTTTAAAAATATATTGTCTATGGAAGTGCGTAGGATTTTTTTTTTATATTGCATAGTTCATTTGTTATTAACAATTTTCTGACGATTTTTTGAGCAAATTTTTCACTTTTCACTTTAGTAGTGCGCCATTTGGCCAAATATCAATATATCGAAAAAAATCCTACGCACTTCCATTGACAATGTATTTTTAAAGATATATTCAGAATTTCAAGTGAATCGGTTGAAAATCCCGGATCGGTACCGGATAACCATTTTGACTGAGGTTTGGGGCCGAAGCCTCCCAAACAAACCCTTATGATTGTTTATATCTAAAAAGTTCAGATTGCGAAAGAGGTGATCTCTTACCTTATTATCAATTTTGAGTCGGATCAATTGTTTATTCTCGCAGTCACATTTACTTTACGAATAATTTATTTGTCATAAGATCTCGTACAAAGCCACAATGATTTCGTCAATTCTCCGCACAATCTATTTATCTTACACACAATTTTAAAAATAATACTTAACGTTAAATTTGTACTTAACTATATTATTGATTCGTGACAAGCAAGGTAACTTTGGATACATTTTATTAGTAGATTTTGAAAAAAACATTTTTTCGCATTCGCCATTTTTTATTTGAATGAATTAATTAGGAAAAACAATTTTCTATAAAAGAAATTCATTTTATTATAATACAAGTTAATCAATTTTTCACAATCAGAATATGATTATTTTCGCTCTCTAATCAATATACATAATTATATCTGTTGGGTTCGGTTCAATTTAACGGCAGCAGTGTTATCGAACACGTCATATTCGTTTACCAGTTTAAGTACAAACCAAACATCCGTAAGAACGGTGCCAATGTGTCGACACTTCGAAAGGTTTTTCTAATTTTCTCATTGAGTTTATTGTGAATTAACAGAAGTAGCTCCTCCTTTGACAGCGAGGACGTGGTATCGGTGGCAGAGTTATACAGTTCATTACTGATTGTGAACCTGAAATCATCCTTTGTGAATTTGCGATTTCAGCAGATATTGCGAATAAGAAGCAAAAAATAATCGGTAAAAAACCGTAGAAATCGCTTTAATCGACTGAAAAATCTGTACGTATCATTTTCGGGGTAAAAAAAATTATTTATGTAATAACGATAACTCTCGGTCTATTTGTGTAGAAACTCATTTTTTTAAACTCTATCGCCATGGTTGTATCTAATTTACTACGTCACTGGATACTACTTATTTCATTTGTACGGTAAGGATTTTGTCTTGGCAGGACAGATTTTGGTTGAACAAACCCAACGACCAGATAAAATTATTGTGAAAAAATTCTCATAGAATAATTAATTTATATCTTTGAATTTATTCAGCCGGAATCATCATAAAATATTTTCCAACGATATTGAATTTTACGACTATAATAAAGGTGGAGAGTTTGTTTGTTTGAACGCGCTAATCTCAGGAAATAATTATCCGATGTGAAAAATTCTTTTTGCATTAACTGGTCCATTTATTCAGGAAGGTTTTACGCCATAGAACTTTATACTACAACTCTGAGAAGCAGTACCGACGCGTTAAATAAGAAGATGGAAATTTAGCGCGGTTTATACCGCGGGTCATAGCTAGTAATTATTATTGTCAAATAAATAGTAATAATTGTATTAAAAAAAAAACAGATATTGCAAGTTTTTCGGACAAAAGTTTTCAATTTCAATGTTTCTCACAATGGCTATTTCATTATTTTAATATTTTTTTTCTATTCACACTTATTTCAACGAATTCACAATGTGACATTTTTCTTTTTGCGTGTGACCCTTAATGATTCCATTTTTTCCATTTACGCTCCTATCACTTCCTACCGGCACGTCGCTAAGCTAACATAACGGCCATTTCGCCCGCAGACGTCTAAGCTACACTGTATGGCATTTGTCATGGGCACAGGGAAACTGCGGAAAAACCTGTGTCGATACGGACGGCTTTGTTTTGACTGAGTTTCATTTGTATTTACTACATCAGATACTCAATAAAACTGCCTCCCGTTCAACAGTCGGCGCACCAACCGGTGGGCGGCTAAGAGGTCACCCATCCAAGTAGTGATAGCGACTAAAACTGCTTAACTTGGATGATTGCCGGAGTCGCGAACCGACCGTGCTTCCACTGTTTCCGGTCACAATATGAAAACTGTTGAAGAAATGCGTATAGATCAAGAAAAATGTCACTCACTCATCTGCGGTCACTGGGTAAAAGTAGTAATCGATTTTGTAATCGAACCAATTGAACTTTGCGATGCAGCTTAATGAGACGTTGTGTAATTCACCACCGCAAGTACCTTTTTGCCCTCTCGGCCTTTCGTTCAATACATAGTCGTAGCTGACCTGTGTTCATGCAACATTAAGGCAATAATTTATAATGTGTGTAAAGGAAATGTACTCCTTCGAGTTTCCATTCTGCCGCGCTTCGCGCTGGTAATGTAGAGACCGCCTTACACGGCAGAGGAGAGAAGTGAGGTTAAGGAAAAACGTGGGTGATAAAGAATAAATCCACGTTTAAGAGAGGAGTGTAAAAGTTAAGGAATAAAGGATGGTTGAAAGGAATCGACAGATTAAAGAATAAGCTTTAATGTCGTTTTATAAGATTGGTTGGGTTTTTTTTATCGGGATCGACAAATCAAATAAACGTCGTGGCGTTGCTCTGCAAATAAAGATTTTATTTCTTTAGTTCGTCGTTCTAATTACACTATTTACACTATTTACACACAACTCCTACCTGTAAATAAAGAGACGACATTAAAGCTTATTCTTTAATCTGTCGATTCCTTTCAACCATCCTTTACTCCTTAACTTTTACACTCCTCTCTTAAACGTGGATTTATTCTTTATCACACGCGTTTGTCCTTAACCTCACTTCTCTCCTCTGCCGTGTAAGGCGATCTCTACTTTACCCGCGCGAAGCGCGGCAGAATGGAAACTCGAAGGAGTACATTTCCTTTACATGTATAGGATATATTGATGAATCAATGAATCAATAAATTGATTTATCGATGAATCGATAAATTGATGAATTGACGAATTAATGGATCCGATGAATCGACTGATCGACCGATTGATCGATTGATCAATTGATCAATTTATTAGAGAAAAATTTACTCACTCTTAAAGTTTCGAATCCGATATTAATATGAAGAAATAGATTTGTGGCCGAATACTCCAGAAATATATCGCCCGTACGATAGATCGTCGATAGATCATAGAGGTGACCGTTAGACATCAGTACACGGCTAAATACCCACTAAATTATTCAAGAAGTTGTTATTGCCAAATTGCGAAACAAAAAAAAACTCTTCGATCAAGTGATTATATACTTACCGAATTTCTGAATAACATCTTCTCGTTCGAAATTCTTATATTATCGTTCAGAAATTCCACCATGAAATGTCGTATGCTCGGTAACGCATTGTCAAAAGCCTCGTTCCAATTAATCTCATGCATGACTTTCATTGCATTTGTACTGCAGACAATAAAATATTCAAAGTTTAACTAATCAATACAATCTCTCTTGTCAAATTAATGTGATCATTTTACTTTTTCAATTGAATCAATTGATTTCATTTTTTTGGGTTTTAGATTAAATTTATTGCTGAAATTTTCAAAGGAGAATTAAACATTATACGTACTCATGGACAGCAGTACACGTAAGGTCAGTGCGCGGTTTCGACGATCTCCCGTGTTAAGGTAGTAGTCTGGTAACTTAAGCCGATATTCAAGTCTTTTTTTGGAGGGCGTTTTTTTGTAGGAAAATAAAAATAAATCGTTTTGGATATTTAGGATGTTTTTATTTACATATTAAAGATACAAAAAAACATTTTTTTTTTTAAATTTAATAGTTTATTATTATTATTATTGATCGAAGTTGGCACCTCGAAAAAAAAAGCGCGTGGGTGGCCCCGGTGATTTTGGCTCTTGATGTTATCTGAAATCAACAATTCTTGATAATTCTTAATCTATAGACATGTCATTCTGGTCGGAACTACTGAAGTTAAATTTCATTGATAAATAACAAAATGGCGGACTTTGGAAAAAAAGTTTCTCGGAACTACCGAGAAATTTTTTTACCCCTAACTTTTTTATTTTACAACTTCTTCTTTGCTAAAATAAAAGGACTTTTTTTCCAAAGTCCGCCATTTTGTTATTTATCGATGAAATTTAACTTCAGTAGTTCCGACCAGAATGACATGTCTATAGATTAAGAATTATCAAGAATTTTTGATTTCAGATAACATCAAGAGCCAAAATCACCGGGGCCACCCAAGCGCATTTTTTTCGAGGTGCCAACTTCGATCAATAATAATAACAATAATAAACTATCGAATTTTTTCAAAAAAATTTTTTTTTGTATCTTTAATATGTAAATAAAAACATCCTAAATATCCAAAACGATTCATTTTTATTTTTCTACAAAAAAACGCCCTCCAAAAAAGACATGAAAATCGGCTTAAGTTACCAGACTACTACCTTAAGACAGTCATCTAGTCTAAACGAAGGATTTTTTTTCGAGGTTTAAAAACAAAATTCATAGGTACTATTAAATATTTCAACATCGGTGTTTTTTCCACTTATTTATTGACATTTGCAGGTACTCTACAAATTTTTTCGAATACAATACTGTCAAATTAAGGGCGCTACGAAGTTTCAAATCGGCATGGCGACGGTGTCCATGATTCCAGACGTTCTACTCATCTGAAACAAAAGAAAACTAAAAAGATTATCGATCAGTACTATTATTGCTATCGCATGAACCTCTAAAATTTCGTAGAACAAAGTGTGAAACATTTTTTATGGTTGTTCAAAGATTTTATTAAATTCCAAAAATTCCTACACATTGATTAGAAGGTCGCCATTTTGGGATTTTTTTCTTTCGAAATTTTAGAGGTTCATGCGATAGCCATACTTGTACTGATCAATAATCTTTTTGGTTTTTTTGTTTCATATGCGTAGAACTTCTAGATTCATGGTCAGAGTCGACATCGAATCATGGCGACTTGAAACCGTGCAGCATCCTTACTTTATTTTTATTATACTCGAAAAAAATTTGTAGAGTACCTGCAAGATCAAAAAATAAGTGGATAAAAGATCGACGTTGATATATTTAATAGTACCCATACATTTTTTTTTATCTCGAAAAAAATCATCGTTTAGACTAGAAGACTGCTTTGAGCAGTCTTGACCGCGGTCACTACTGCGACGAGTGACCGATTAACCGTACACTGCCTTGCACGCCAACTTCTCACCGGACGGCAATTTTTCGGAGTGTGTAATGGTAACACAACTGAAACTCAGTAAAATCTAGCCGTTTATATTGACCCGGTTTTTCGTAGTTTCTCTGTGCCCTTGTGCAAATGCGATACAGTAGTACATTAAGGGGAGAAATAGGGTTAGACGGTTCAAAAGATCGATTTTTTTTTATTTCATAAATTGTTAGTAAAACTATTGAAAAATATGTTCTCAAAATTTTTAATGAAAATTCCGACTCGTTCTATTGGTATAAGCCATTATGGGGGGAAATAGGGTTAGAACAGCGTTTTCTCAATGATTTTCATGAATTTTTTTATAGTATAAAAAATGAATATAATTTATTGAAACTTTGAGAATATTTTATACATATATTTAAGTATATACTATAAAATTTTTGAAGAATTTCCTTGAAAAAACACCGCAGATATTAGCGACCCCATATCACAGGTCACAATCAGACTCAGCATTTTGCTATTTTTTCAAACGCGTTTTTCTGAAAACGACTTTTTTTGAACTTGCGTACACGCCAGTTTGAAAAGTTTTCAACCAATCGTTTTGAAAATTGGCAGGTACTTTCTTCATAGTTTTGCGCTCTATATAAACCTACAATCGGAATATTATCATTATTTAAAATAATTTTTTTTTTGCAAATAAAGTTGTAAAAAATGTCAAAAAATCATGCTTTTTTGTTTTGACCCCTGTAAAAAAGTCAATTTTCTATTTTTTTGATAGCATTTAGGTTCATGTATAAGAGAGACATATAATAAAAGTAAATTCCAACCTCGTTTGATTTCAGATGAAAATTGCGGCTTCCAAAATGTACGCAAAATGCTGAGTCTGATTGTGACCAGCAATATGGGGTCGCTAATATTTTATAGTATATACTTAAATATATGCATAAAAATTTTATAGTATATACTTAAATATATTTATAAAATATTCTCAAAGTTTCAATAAATTATATTCATTTTTTATACTATAAAAAAATTCATGAAAATCATTGAGAAAACGCTGTCTTAACCCTATTTCCCCCATTAAGGGATTAGTAACAAAAGGGACGGTCGTCAAAATCCGAAAAGCAACACGTTGAAATAACAGAAATAAAAATATCACACATACCCGGAATTCGTGGGTTTGCTATCGTGACCAAAAGCAACGGCGAACAGTGTCAATAGAAAAATAGTTCTCTTCAACGAAAACATACTGGAATATAAAACGATTTATTAAGCGAGCATACACCACGTATCACGATCGTTCTGACTATTAAATCGACAGTTGCTCGCATTTTTATACCATTCCGGGAGATTTAATATGTTTTCTTTATTTCTGTTTTTCATTATATATCTTATCTTACTATCTTATTTGACAGACTACCACGAATGAGCGTCTACTTTGTTATTATCAATGCGGTGAAACGCCGTCTATATAATTTGATATCTCCATTAGTTGATTTATAGACATATTTTTCCTTCTATTGCTTTTCATTCGATGTTTTGATGTTATTACGTTTCGAAGCACGTGGATGAATACTTAATCAAGGTCTCCGGCTCGATAAGAAATATTGTATACACCGATCAAAATAAGATTCAATTTTGGGAGAACAATTGAGGCTATAGCACGTGTTTTCTATTTCTCCAGAAAAAATACTCGATATAACCTGCTAGACGCCGAACTAGGCGAACCAAAAATCCCCCCCCACCCGCCCAAAACATCAATATAATGGCGAATGAAAAATTGGCGACAAGTACATTTACAACAGTATATCAATTGCACCTGTCTTTTCGAAGAATTGTGAAATTAATCAATAATATCCAAAGCACGTGTTGTCAAGTACATACAGTTTTCGAATTAAAAATCGTGACTTTTTTGTACAAACATTGATTATTTATTAACGTTAGCGGTCGAAATTCAAAACCATCAAAACATGTTCGACGTGTAAAATGTAAATTAAATCAGAAAAAAAGTATATAGACAGATTCAACCGAGAGCAGTGTATGCCTGATCTGTACGCGGCTTAGGCGACCTGCCATGTTAAGGTAGTAGTCTGGTAACTTAAGCCGGTTTTCATGTCTTTTTTGGAGGGCGTTTTTTTGTAGGAAAATAGAAATGAATCGTTTTGGATATTTAGGATGTTTTTATTTACATATTAAAGATACAAAAAAAAACTTTGTTTGAAAAAATTTAATAGTTTATTATTATTATTATTGATCGAAGTTGGTACCTCGAAAAAAAAGCGCGTGGGTGGCCCCGGTGATTTTGGCTCTTGATGTTATCTGAAATCAAAAATTCTTGATAATTCTTAATCTATAGACATGTCATTCTGGTCGGAACTACTGATGTTAAATTTCATGGATAAATAACAAAATGGCGGACTTTGGAAAAAAACTTTTTTTTTTTTCAAAGTTCGCCATTTTGTCAAAAATTCTTGATAATTTTTAATCTATAGACATGTCATTCTGGTCGGAACTACTGAAGTTAAATTTCATGGATAAATAACAAAATGGCGGACTTGGGAGAAAAAAAAAGTTTTTTTCCAAAGTCCGCCATTTTGTTATTTATCCATGAAATTTAACTTCAGTAGTTTCGACCAGAATGACATGTCTATAGATTAAGAATTATCAAGAATTTTTCATTTCAGATAACATCAAGAGCCAAAATCACCGGGGCCACCCACCCGCTTTTTTTTCGAGGTGCCAACTTCGATCAATAATAATAATAATAACAAACTATTGAATTTTTTCAAAAAAATTTGTTTTTGTATCTTTAATATGTAAATAAAAACATCCTAAATATCCAAAAAGATTCATTTTTATTTTCCTACAAAAAAATGCCGCCCAAAAAAGACATGAAAATCGGCTTAAGTTACCAGACTACTACCTTAAGCAGTATTGAAAATTGGAAAGAGAAAATTGAGAATGGTCATACACAAAAACCTGCAAAGGTATACGTTGAAGCACACAGTAATAAAAAATATATACATAGATGCAATATTCTTCAAAGAACTATATTCATTTAGTATTAGATAAAACAAATTTTGCGGAGTGCAGAAAAAGCGGCCATAATTAGGTTTGTCGAGTATAGCATCTCTCTCTCTCATCAAGACGGTCGGCTATTGTATGAGGTTTGTTGAAAAAAAAAAGTGACTTTTCAAATTTCGCTGGCTACGTACATTCAATTTTCGAATTGTTTTTTCCGTTATATTGGTACACGTGTCCCCAACATATGTTGACATTGTTACGTCAAGGATTGAATTATTGGGAACTATTAATTCTCCCTGACGAGCGTCTACGTTTGAATCCGACTGAAACTCTCTGGTCAAGAGGAAAACTCCTTTTACCACTTCTGGTAACAGTCTCAAACGCGAATTGCCTTTTTGAGTCTAACCTTTTGGAAAATTACTCCGGGATAGGCCCCTGCAGAATGCTAACGTCCCAAGGTCTTAGGATATATATTTAAAAAAAAAGGTATTTCAGCCAGTTGAATGGTGACGGATTTCCCCAGAATAAAAGAATGTTGTCGAAAATCGTAATTTTTTAATATCGTAGTCAAAATTCGGGACCAAAAATATTTAGCGAGGGATAATGGGAAAGATATATTATTCACCTCTTATTCGAATCAACTTTTTCGATGCTGACGGTCTCGATCGTAGATGATGGTCGACATTCGGAATTTAACGGGGGGAATTATCGCTGTTCCTTCCTAAGTTTGTAATTGCTCCAGTGGTAACGAGTGCTCTTCTTTATCGTCGGAGGGGGATCACTTACGGTCTGCTCTAACGTAGGCGTTCGGTAGCTACTCGCACGCACGAGACATCGAAATATGATGTATTTTAAGTTTCAGTTTCTTTCTGTCTCAGTCTTGCTGTTTCTTTTGCTTATCGTTACCGTTTCAATCTACGCTGTATTATTTCAGTAATTTACATGAATATTTCTTAATTCTTATAGGTAATCATGGTAAAC
This sequence comes from Oxytorus armatus, assembly GCA_958009045.1. Lineage (NCBI taxonomy): Eukaryota > Metazoa > Arthropoda > Insecta > Hymenoptera > Ichneumonidae > Oxytorus > Oxytorus armatus. The sequence continues at coordinate 15,041,552 of OY253755.1, forward strand.
CCTAAATGGAGGAGTTTCTTCATTGTTTTGTTCAGTGATTATATTGATAATAGCTTTGATGTCGTTTCCCGTTTTTAATTTCCAATTAATCTGACAACTGGATGTTTTTATAAAGTTTTCTCCGACAGAGTTGTGGGAGAATTTCAAACCCTCGATTGAGCGCAAAAATAAGTCCGGAAATTCGCGACATTGAATACCATTCGTTTTTTCAATTAGTATTCGGGAAGAAAAACGGAGCGATTTATTCGAAGGGGTAGGACCAATGGTACGGTGTTAGATAGTCGGTGCGGGATCGGAAGGTAATTATGGGACCCAAGAAAAAAGCCGTGACGAACGAATCATCTTTCGCGAGTGTGATTTTCGTTCGTAAATAGTATCTCTGGTTACGCCACACGGATGCGACTATCCAAAGGTCTATAGTCGGAGTATTGAAATCCAGATGCTCACGCGTTCAAGCGATACGTCGACCAATTATTTCATCACCCGGCTCCCCTGATGAGTCTGCCTTGAATTTTTATATCCAGATGTGCTGTTGATAATTTCGCCGGTACAACAGGTTCCGTGATCGTTAATTTCGGCAAACGCCGTAAAATGGAATAGTATAGTTATATTCTTTCATTTCCGAATCGTCATTGGATATTGCCATATCCGAAGCAGGACTCGGGAATTGCCGTTGGAGCCAATAGTTTGATTTAATTTAAAATAACCCTTGAACGATGATTTTTCTTTTTCCGCGGGATAATATATTTTTTTGAACGGTGAATTTGATTTGGGAGATGAGAGATTTGAAGGATTTGCCTTTGTACGTTTTATGGACGTAACAATATTATCAGCCATTTTGCACTTTTAGTTTGTTTTTGACAGATATAAAGGTCAGACGTGTTTTGTGGTTGCTTGGAGATCTTTTGCTATTGAAAAAAATGAATCAAAGAATTTGTATTAAATTTTCTGTGAAAAATAAAATTAAGTGCTCCAACGCAATTAAAATGTTGACTGTGGCATTTGGCGAATCTACTGTGAGCAAAAAAACTGTTTCTAAGTGGTAGAAGCTCTTCGCGGAAGGCTGGTAAGATGTTAATGATGATGCCCCGCCCTGGACGCACCCGCACGTCAATAACCGATGAAAACGTTGAAGCAGTGAAGAAAATTGTTACGGAGTATCGTCGAATCACTATTAGAGAAGTTGCTGAGGATGTCAGCATATCGTTTGGCTCATGCCATGCAATTTTTTTGGATTTCTTGGACATGAAACGTGTGGCAGCGAAGTTCGTTCCGAAATTGCTAAATTTTGACCAAAAGAACAGTCGCATGAGGATCGTTCAGGAGCTGTTGAATGGCGTCAATGACGATCCATAGATGCTCAGAAGGGTCATAACTGGTGACGAAACACATATGGTCATGACGTCGAAACAAAAGCCCAATCATCCCAATGGAAGCTGCCAAAAGAGCCAAGACCGAAAAAAGCACGCCAAGTTCGGTCAAATGTGAAGGTTTTGCTCACTGTTTTTTTTTTTCGATTACAGTGGCGTGGTTCGTCGTGAGTTCTTGCCAGATGGTCGTGAGCTTTGGTTTCCACGTCATAACCATAAACCCATGATTCGTCACCAGTTGTGACCATCTGGAGCAAATTTGGGTCGTCGCGGACCGAGTCCAACAGCTCCTTAGCAATGTTAACGCGACCCTGTTTTTGTTCGAAATTGAGCAATTTTGGCACGAATTTCGCGGCGACCCGTCTCATGCCCGAATCATTGGTAAAAATCGAATAGCACGAGCCAATCGATATGCTTAGTTCCTCAGCAACTTCTCTAACGGTGATTCCACGATTGGCCAATATTATTTTCTTCACTTCATCAATGTTTTCGTCTGTTGTTGATATGCTCGGGCGTCCGGAACGCATTTCGTTGTTTGCATCTTCTCGGCCCTCTGAGAACATTTTGTACCATCGATAAACGTTGCTTTGGTCCAACGTAGCTTCATCATATGCCACAGTCAACATTCGGAATGCGTTCGCGCACTTAATTTTGTTTTTCACACAAAATTTGATACAGATTCTTTGATCCATTTTTTGGAATAGGTAAAAATCGAAGACAAGCCAAAACACGTCTAACCAAAACAGCTGTCAACAATTAACTAAACATTCAAGATGGCCGATTTTTTCAGCATAAGTGAGGGACATGAGTACCAACCTAACGCCACAAAAAAATCGACAGTCGAATATACGTAGCCCGCGGAAATTCAAAATTCGCGATACTTTTTGAACAGACCTCGTACACACTTTCAAGACATATATGCGAGTTAAACTATAAAATTACTTCAGAAAAATGGTGATTATTGAGTATAAACATGATTTTCCGTTTCCGTATGAACTCAGTCAGATGTTTAATACATGCGTCAAGCTATTGGGTCGCCAACCGCGACCTCTCGAAGTGGTAAAGAGCGGCGGGAAATTCGAATTGAATTTTGTCCGGATTTGGCGCCATAGACTGGTGACATAGACTTTTACATTGATACTCGAGTCGGCGGAGAATTCAGGAAAAGTCAACTGTATTCATGTTTGCCGAAATGTCGTTGTAAACATGAAATTTTATATTTTTATTTTGTCAATTTAACTGTAAAAATGAAATATTATTTTTATAAACAATTTTGAAAAACTTTCATGCCGTTGACCGCTCGTGGACTATTCGCAGATTTTGAATACCAATTCACAAGTTTATGGCACATCTGGAAGCGTCAACATAGACGCATTCTTGGTAGACAATTCTGATAGATCTATTGACACTCTACGGTAGAGGTTTTTTTTTACATGGGACCGTACGGAACGCGAAGCGCGACGTGAAATGGTATGAGTGCCTTTGAAAATATCTAAAAGGGATATTCTGTACGATGTCTGGCTTTGAGGACGAAATGTCCCGGATGACCATTTTGATTGGGGTTTGGGACCGAAGCCTCCCAACAAGCCGGTACGATTGTTTATCTCTAAAAAGTTCAGATTGCAAAAGAGTTTATTAATATTTTTGATGCAAATTACAGCATAATATAAATAGTTTATTATAAAACAAGAGGAAGGATCACTTAAATCATAATAAAATTCTCTTATAATAGCTTCATGCTTTTCTAATATAAATAAGTAATAATAATTAGAGGTATTATAATTAAAAATTATTGGAAATATAGAAATGTAGTTAATTATTGGAATAATAATTCTAGAAATTATGGAAAATTGAATTATTATAAATAAAATGTTTTAAATTTTAAATGAAAATAATTCATTATTAGTCAATCTAGTAATAAATTTAAAAAATAATTGATAACCCACCCAATTATTACTAAAATAACAATAACATTTATTCAGGATTAAAAAATTGAGTTTATTATCATTCTAATTAATATGGTTATATTAATTAATAGCAATGATAATGTAATAGAGTGAAATTTTGGATTTTTATAGGGAATTAATAAAATACTAAGTATAAAAAAATTTAATAGTAAGGGGTCATTTAATGTATTTAAGTGCAATAAGGATTTCATCATCAAAAAATAGTTTATTAATATTTATGATACAAATTGAAGCATAATATAAATAGTTTATTATAAAATGAGAGGAAGAATCACTTAAATCATAATAAAATTTTCTTATGATAGCTTTGTATTTTTCTAATATAAATAAGTAATAATAATTAGAGGTATTATAATTAAAAATTATTGAAAATATATAAATGTAGTTAATTATTGGAATAATAATTCTAGAAATTATGGAAAATTTAATTATTATAAATAAAATGTTTTTAATTTTAAATGAAAATAATTCATTATTAGTCAATCTAGTAATATATTTAAAAAATAATTAATAACCCACCCAATTATTACTAAAATAATAATAAAATTTATTCAGGATTAAAAAATTGAGTTCATTATCATTCTAATTAATATGGTTATATTAATTAATAGAAATGATAATGTAATAGAGTGAAATTTTGGATTTTTATAGGGAATTAATAAAATACTAAGTATTATAAAATGTAATAGTAAGGGGCCATTCAATGTATTTAAGTGTAATAAGGATTTCATCATGAAAAAATAGTTTAAAAAATAAATAAATTTTGGAGATTAAAGATATTTGATTAATTTTGTTGAGGCTTAAAAATGTTCATTTATTGATAATTTACAAAATCTTAGCTCATTATCAATTTTGGGTCAGATTAATTGTTTATTCTCGCACTCAAATTTTCTTTGCGAATAATTTATTTGTCATACGGACTCGTACAAGGCCACAATGATTCCGTCAATTCTCCGCACAATCCATTTTTATTACACACAATTTATTAACAATAATACTTGACGTAATATTTGCAATTAAATGTATTATTGATTCGTGATAAGCAAGGAAATAATAACTTTGGATATATTTTATTAGTAGATTTTGAGAAACATTTTTTTTCCATTCGCCATTTTGAACTCGAATGAATTAATTACGAAAAACAATTTTCTATTACGCAAATTAGTTTTATTATAATTCAAGTTAATCAATTTTTCTCAATGAGAATATGATTATTTTCGCTCTGTAATCAATATACATAATTATAGCTGTTGGGTTTGATTCAAGTTGATGGCCGCAGTGTCATCTTCATTAAGCGGAAGCCTTCTTTAATGTATGTTGCCAATTTGTTGAAATTTTTCATGGTTTCTTTAATTTTCTTTGCGGCTTCATTATTCATTGAATGAAGCAGGTTCTCCTGTAACGATGGGGATGTGGTATCGGTGGTAGGGTCATACCTTTCATTGGTGGCCCTGAAATCATCCTTTGTCAATTTACGATTTCGGCTGATATTACAAAAAAAGAAGCAAAAAATAATCGGTAAAAAACCATGGAAATCGCTTTAATCGACCGAAAAATTTGCATGCATTTCATTTACGTGTCATTTTCGATATAAAAAAAATTCTTTATGTGATAACGATGATTCTCGCTCTATTTGTATAGAAACTCATTTTCTTAACTCTATCGCCATGGTTATATCCAATTTACTAGGTCACTGGGCACTACGTGTTTGATTTGTACAGTAAGGATTTTGTCTTGGCACAGCAGATTTTGGTTGAACAAACTCAACGACCAGATAAACTACAGTGAGTGTAAAAAGTATTCGTACACCAGCACTTTTGCTGTTTTTATCCCAAATGATAAAAGATAACAACTGGAAAACAACTGGAAAACCACTGGTCATAATAAACCATCCATCTATTAATCATAATTATACAAAGAACAATTAATAACTTTATCGGTTTTTTTTAAAAGACGATTACAATCCAAAAAATCTACCGTTTTGGACGTGTGAAAAGTATTCGTACACTTGAGTCTTAGCAGTTAAAACTTATTCTTGAACTGGGAGAATTTAAGTTAGTAGTCTGGTAACTTAAGCCAATTTTCGTGTCTTTTTTGGAGTGCGTTTTTTTGTAGGAAAATAAAAATGAATCGTTTTGGAGATTTAGGATGTTTTTATTTACATATTAAAGATACAAAAAAAAAATTTTTTGAAAAAATTTAATAGTTTATTATTATTATTATTGTTGATCGAAGTTTGCACCTCGAAGTTGGCAGCCCGGGTCCTAACTTTTTTTCTACCGAACCGATTGCTTTCAAATTTTAACAGGCTACTCTACACACTTATAGTTCTCGTCGGAACTACCGAGAAATTTTTTAACCCCTAACTTTTTATTTTACAACCCCTTCTTTGCTAAAATAAAAGGACTTTTTTTTCCAAAGTCCGCCATTTTGTTATTTATCCATGAAATTTAACATCAGTAGTTCCGACCAGAATGACATGTCTATAGATTAAGAATTATCAAGAATTTTTGATTTCAGATAACATCACGAGCCAAAATCACCGGGGCCACCCACGCGCTTTTTTTTTCCGAGGTGCCAACTTCGATCAATAATAATAATAGAAATAAACTATTAAATTTTTTCAAAAAAATTTTTTTTCGTATCTTTAATATGTAAATAAAAACATCCTAAATATCCAAAACGATTCATTTTTATTTTCCTACAAAAAAATGCCCTCTAAAAAAGACATGAAAATCGGCTTAAGTTATCAGACTACTACCTTAAATCAGCGGATGGGAATTCAACGGGGTCGAAACCGCGGGGCATAGCTATTAATTAATATTGTCGAATGAATAGTAATATTTTTATTAAAAATAGCAGATATTGCAAATTATTCGGTAAAACTTTTCAATTTCAATGTTATTCACAATGATTATTTTTCTCTCATTTCAACGAATTCACAATGTGACATTTTTTTCTGTCCTAACGTAAAATCTTTCGGTTTTTTGCGTATGACCCTTATTAATTCCATTTTTCCATTCGTGCCCCGATCATTTCCTACCCGAAAACGTGTTAGCTACACTGTATGGCATTTGCCATGGACACAGGGAAACTGCGGAAAACCTGTGTCGATACGGAAGGCTTTGTTTACACTGAGTTTCGTTTGTGTTTACCACATCAGATACTCAATAAAACTGCCTCCCGCTCAACAGTCGGCGCACCAACCGGCGGGCGGCTAAGCGGTCACCCATCCAAGTAGCGATAGCGACTAAAGCTGCATAACTTGAATGATTGCCAGAGTCGCGAACCGACCGTGCTTCCACTGTTTCCGGTCACAGTATGAAAACTGTTGAAGTAAGGCGTATAGATCAAGAAAAAATATCACTCACTCATCTGCGGTCACTGGGAAAAATTCAATATCCATATCGAAATTGATCAGATCAAACTTTACAATGCAGCTTACTGAGACGTTGCTTAAAAGACCACCACATAGACCGACTAGCCCCGCCCATTCGTTTATTTTACAGTCGTAGTTGATCTGTGTTCATGAAACATTAAGGTAACAATGTATAACGTATAGGATTAATTGATGAATTGACGAATTGATAAATCGGTTAATCGAGTAATCGACCGATTGATCGATTGATCATTCTTCGAGTGATTATTAATCAATTGATTAATTCATTAATTCATTAGACAAAAATTCACTCACGTCCAAAGTTTCGAATCCGATGTTGACATGAAGAAATAGTTTTGTGAAGGAATTCTGCAGAAATATATCGCCCTTACGATAGATCGTCGATATATTATAGAGGTGACCGTTAAACATCTCTATGTCGCAAGATATGTGCTAAATTATTGAAGAAATTGTTATTTCCGAATTGCGGATCAAATAAAAACTCTACGATCAAGCGATTATGTACTTACCCATGTTTCGAATGGCAGGATCGCGTCCGGAAGGATTACACGATCGTTCATATATTTCACCATGAAATCTCGTATACTCGGTAACGCATCGTCAAAAACCTCGTTCAAATTAATCTCGAGACCGCCTTTCGTTGCATTTTTACTGCAGACAATAAAATACTCAAAGTTTAACTAATCATTATAATCTCTCTTCTCGAATTAATGTGATCATTTTTTTTTTTTTTCAATCAAATCAATTAATTCCATTTGTTTGGGTTGTGGATTAAATTTATTGCTAAAATTCTCAAAGTAGATTTGAACATTACACGTACTCGTGGATAGCAGTGGACGTAAGTTCAGTGCGCGGTTTCGACGATCTCCCATGTTAAGACAGTCTTTTAGTCTAAACGAGGGTTTTTTTTTTCGAAGTTTAAAAATAAAATTCATAGGTACTATTAAATATTTCAACATCGGTGTTTTTTCCACTTACTTATTGACATTTGCAGGTGCTCTACAAATTTTTTCGAATACAATACTAACAAATTAAGGTAGTAGTCTGGTAACTTAAGCCGATTTTCATGTCTTTTTTGGAGGGCGTTTTTTTGTTGGAAAATAAAGATGAATCGTTTTGGGTATTTAGGATGTTTTTATTTAAATATTAAAGATGCAAAAAAAAATTATTTTGAAGAAATTTAATAGTTCATTATTATTATTATTATTATTGTTCGAAGTTGGCACCTCGAAAAAAAAGCGCGTGGGTGGCCCCAGTGATTATGGCTCTTGATGTTATCTGAAGTTAAATTTCATGGATAAATAACAAAATGGCGGACTTTGAAAAGAAAAACTTTTTTCCAAAATCCGTCATTTTGTTATTTATCCATGAAATTTAACTTCAGTAGTTCCGACCAGAATGACATGTCTATAGATTAAGAATTATCAAGAATTTTTGATTTATTATTATTATTATTAGTTTATTATTATTATTATTATTGATCGAAGTTGGCACCTCAAAAAAAAAGCGCGTGGGTGGCCCCAGTGATTATGGCTCTTGATGTTATCTGAAATAAAAAATTCTTGATAATTCTTAATCTACAGACATGTCATTCTGGTCGGAACTACTGGAGTTAAATTTCATGGATAAATAAGAAAATGGGGGACTTTGGAAAAAAAAACTTTTTTCGAAAGTCCGCCATTTTGTTATTTTATCCATGAAATTTAACTTTAGTGGTTCCGACCAGAATGACATGTCTATAGATTAAGAATTATCAAGAATTTAAATTCCATGGATAAATAACAAAATGGCGGACTTTGAAAAGAAAAACTTTTTTCCAAAATCCGTCATTTTGTTATTTATCCATGAAATTTAACTTCAGTAGTTCCGACCAGAATGACATGTCTATAGATTAAGAATTATCAAGAATTTTTGATTTATTATTATTATTATTAGTTTATTATTATTATTATTATTGATCGAAGTTGGCACCTCAAAAAAAAAGCGCGTGGGTGGCCCCAGTGATTATGGCTCTTGATGTTATCTGAAATAAAAAATTCTTGATAATTCTTAATCTACAGACATGTCATTCTGGTCGGAACTACTGCAGTTAAATTTCATGGATAAATAAGAAAATGGGGGACTTTGGAAAAAAAAACTTTTTTCGAAAGTCCGCCATTTTGTTATTTTATTCATGAAATTTAACTTTAGTGGTTCCGACCAGAATGACATGTCTATAGATTAAGAATTATCAAGAATTTAAATTCCATGGATAAATAACAAAATGGCGGACTTTGGAAAAAAAAACTTTTTTCCAAAGTCCGCCATTTTGTTATTTTATCCATGAAATTTAACTTTAGTAGTTCCGACCAGAATGACATGTCTATAGATTAAGAATTATCAAGAATTTTTGATTTATTATTATTATTATTAGTTTATTATTATTATTATTATTGATCGAAGTTGGCACCTCAAAAAAAAAGCGCGTGGGTGGCCCCAGTGATTATGGCTCTTGATGTTATCTGAAATAAAAAATTCTTGATAATTCTTAATCTATAGACATGTCATTCTGGTCGGAACTACTGGAGTTAAATTTCATGGTTAAATAAGACAATGGGGGACTTTGGAAAAAAAAACTTTTTTCGAAAGTCCGCCATTTTGTTATTTTATCCATGAAATTTAACTTTAGTGGTTCCGACCAGAATGACATGTCTATAGATTAAGAATTATCAAGAATTTAAATTCCATGGATAAATAACCAAATGGCGGACTTTGAAAAGAAAAACTTTTTTCCAAAATCCGTCATTGTGTTATTTATCCATGAAATTTAACTTCAGTAGTTCCGACCAGAATGACATGTCTATAGATTAAGAATTATCAAGAATTTTTTATTTATTATTATTATTATTAGTTTATTATTATTATTATTATTATTGATCGAAGTTGGCACCTCAAAAAAAAAAGCGCGTGGGTGGCCCCAGTGATTATGGCTCTTGATGTTATCTGAAATAAAAAATTCTTGATAATTCTTAATCTACAGACATGTCATTCTGGTCGGAACTACTGGAGTTAAATTTCATGGATAAATAAGAAAATGGGGGACTTTGGAAAAAAAAACTTTTTTCGAAAGTCCGCCATTTTGTTATTTTATCCATGAAATTTAACTTTAGTGGTTCCGACCAGAATGACATGTCTATAGATTAAGAATTATCAAGAATTTAAATTCCATGGATAAATAACCAAATGGCGGACTTTGAAAAGAAAAACTTTTTTCCAAAATCCGTCATTGTGTTATTTATCCATGAAATTTAACTTCAGTAGTTCCGACCAGAATGACATGTCTATAGATTAAGAATTATCAAGAATTTTTTATTTATTATTATTATTATTAGTTTATTATTATTATTATTATTATTGATCGAAGTTGGCACCTCAAAAAAAAAAGCGCGTGGGTGGCCCCAGTGATTATGGCTCTTGATGTTATCTGAAATAAAAAATTCTTGATAATTCTTAATCTACAGACATGTCATTCTGGTCGGAACTACTGGAGTTAAATTTCATGGATAAATAAGAAAATGGGGGACTTTGGAAAAAAAAACTTTTTTCGAAAGTCCGCCATTTTGTTATTTTATCCATGAAATTTAACTTTAGTGGTTCCGACCAGAATGACATGTCTATAGATTAAGAATTATCAAGAATTTAAATTCCATGGATAAATAACAAAATGGCGGACTTTGAAAAGAAAAACTTTTTTCCAAAATCCGTCATTTTGTTATTTATCCATGAAATTTAACTTCAGTAGTTCCGACCAGAATGACATGTCTATAGATTAAGAATTATCAAGAATTTTTGATTTATTATTATTATTATTAGTTTATTATTATTATTATTATTGATCGAAGTTGGCACCTCAAAAAAAAAAGCGCGTGGGTGGCCCCAGTGATTATGGCTCTTGATGTTATCTGAAATAAAAAATTCTTGATAATTCTTAATCTACAGACATGTCATTCTGGTCGGAACTACTGCAGTTAAATTTCATGGATAAATAAGAAAATGGGGGACTTTGGAAAAAAAAACTTTTTTCGAAAGTCCGCCATTTTGTTATTTTATTCATGAAATTTAACTTTAGTGGTTCCGACCAGAATGACATGTCTATAGATTAAGAATTATCAAGAATTTAAATTCCATGGATAAATAACAAAATGGCGGACTTTGGAAACAAAAACTTTTTTCCAAAGTCTGCCATTTTGTTATTTTATCCATGAAATTTAACTTTAGTAGTTCCGACCAGAATGACATGTCTATAGATTAAGAATTATCAAGAATTTTTGATTTCAGATAACATCAAGAGCCAAAATCACCGGGGCAACCCACGCGCTTTTTTTTCGAGGTGCCAACTTCGATCAATAATAATAATAATAATAAACTATTAAGTTTTAAAAAAAAAAAATTTTTTTGTATCTTTAATATGTAAATAAAAATATCCTAAATATCCAAAACGATTCATCTTTATTTTCCTACAAAAAAACGCCCTCCAAAAAAGACATGAAAATCGGATTAAGTTACCAGACTACTACCTTAAGGGTGCTACGTAGTTTCAAGTCGGCATGGCGACCGTGACCATGATTCCAGACGTTCTACTTACCCGAAACAAAAATACTACAAAGATTGTCGATCAGTACTATTATAGCTATCGCGTGAACCTCTAAAATTTCGAAGAACTGTAGGCGCGGAAGAAAGCCCGTGTACGTGGTTGACTGAACGTTTCTTTGTGAGAATCCGTGTGTGTATGAGTATGGCCTAGCGATCACAAAAAACACCTGATCGACTCTGCAAATAAGAGGGCAAAATGAAGAAGCGCGTGGGTCAGCCGCGTGACGAGTTAGTCGTTTTCGGGTCGTGAGCAAGAACGTTGTGCTACGCATGTTACATTTACAATATTCGTCGTTTCATTTCTTCAAAACTCTTAATAAACATAATGATATTACTTCACCTTACCTCGTGAGTCTCGTTATTCCCGTAACCTCCCAATATCCCCTATAGAACAAAATGTGAAACATTTTTAATGGTTGTTCAAAGATTTTTTTAAATTCCAAAAATTCGTACACATTGATTAGAAGGTCGTCAGTTTGTGAATTTTTTTTTTCGAAATTTTAGAGGTTCGTGCTATAGCCATACCTGTACTGATAAATAATATTTTTGGTTTTTTTCGTTTCAGACGCGTAGAACGTCTAAAATCATGGTCACAGTCGCCATCGAATCATGGCGACTTGAAACCGTGCGGCATTCTTACTTTATTTTTATTATACACGACAAAAATTTGTACAGTACCTGCCAGATCAAAAAATAAGTGGAAAAAAGAGCGATGTTGATATATTTAATAGTACCCATGATTTTTTTATAAATCTCGAAAAAATCATTGCTTAGACTAGATGCTTTCAGCAGTATTGGCCGCGGCCACTACTGCGACGAGTGACCGATTAGCCGTGCACTGCCTTGCACGCCAACTTCTCACCGGACGGCAATTTTTCGGAGTTTCTAATGGTAACACAACTGAAATTCAGTAAAACATAGCCGTCTATATAGAACCGGTTTTCCGTAGTTTCTCTGTGCCCTTGGGTAAATGCGATACAGTAGTACATTAAGGGATTAGTAACAAAAGGGACGGATCGCCAAAATCCGAAAGGCAACACGTTGAAATAACACAAATAAAAATATCACACATACTTGGTATTCGTGGGTTTGTTATCCTGACCAAGAGCAACGGCGAACAGTGCCAATAGAAAAAAAGTTCTCTTCAACGAATACATACTGAAATATAAAACAATTTATTGAGCAAGCACACACCGCGTGTCACGATACTTCTGACTATTAAATCGACAGTCGCTCGCATTTTTATACCTTTCCAGGGTATTTCATATCTTTTTATTCTTCATTATCTATCTCATTTGACAAAATACCACGAATGAGGCGTTTACTTTGCGATTATTAATGAGGTGGAATGCCATCTCTATAATTTGCTATACCCATTAATAGATTTATGGACATATTTTTCATTTCATTTTTCTCAATTCGATTTTTTGACGTTATAACGTTTCAAATATGTGGATAAATATTTAATCAAGTTCTCCGGCTCGTTAAAAAATATATTATATACAGCGAATTTTGGGACAACAGTTGAGACTATAAAACGTATTTTCTATCCCTCCAGAAGAAACGCTCGATATAACCGCAAGACGCCGATTATCCGGAGCAGGTTTTGTCAAGTACACACAGTTTCCGTATTGAAAATCGTGACATTTTTTATACATACACTGATTATTTATTTAGATTAGCGATCGAAATTCAAAACCATGAAAACATGTTCGACGTGTAAAATGTAATCTAGATGAGAACAATAAAAAATGTTTACATTTTTTTTTAACGTAAACAGAATAAAAAAAAATTAAGAGTACTCGTTGGATTTGGTTCTTTCCACTGCCCACGTAATTAAATTAAGTGTGTGACCACCTTCAGATGCATACTATAAAATAATTTGTATATTATATAGATAATCGGAAAAGGCAAACTCGGCAAGTACTCTTAACTTTTTTTCATTCTGTTTACGTTAAAAAATATGTTTACATTTTTTACTGTTCTGATCTTGTTTACATTTTATGCATCGAATATGTTTTGACGGCTGACGCAGTTTGACGCGGCGGCGTCTTGTAGCCAGGTAGAAAAAACGAGTTTTTAAACTGTGCTGATGTCTCTATACAGTAAGGTGGCCTGAAAACCGTTACATTCAAACTCTAAATCGATTTCACGCGCAAACGCGTCGAGTTATAACAAATCTGACGACATTTTTCCGATGTAATGTTATTTTTTTCTTTCGAATGCACTTAAATTTATTTAGATCCATCCACGCATTGTTGTGATATCGTAATATTACCATGATTTTTCACGCAACTTTTCTCATCTCAAGAATTGTTCTTCCATTCCCATGTTTCGACAGAGGTGAATATGTGCCTAGTATGGCATATAGCTCCGACGGCCTTTCATACAAATTAGACAAAAACGATATATATATTACCCATGTCCGATGCGAGCTCGTGGTTCTCTTTTCGGAGTTCAGAAAAAGCGGCCATAATGAGGTTTTTCGAGTACAGCATCTCTCTCTCTAATCAAGACGGTCGGGTATTGTATGACGTTTGTTCAAAATAAAAAGTGACTTTTCAAATTTCGCGGGCTACGTACGTTCGATTTTCAATTTTTTTTTTCGTTATATTGGTGCACATGTCCCCAACATATGCTGACATTGTTACGACGATAATTGAGTTTTTGCGAACTATTAATCCTCCCTGACGAACGTCTACGTTTGATTCTGACTGAAAGTCTCTGGTCAAGAGGAAAACCCCTTTTAACACTCCTGGAAACAGTCTCAAACGCGAATTGGCTTTGTGAGTCTAACCGTTCGGAAAATTACTCCGGGATAGGCCTCTACAGAATGCTGATGTCCCAAGGTCTTAGGTTATATATATAAAAAAAGGTATTTCAGTCCGTTGGATGGCGACGAATTTCCCCAGGATAAAAAGCAGATTTCTAAAATCGTAATTTGTTAATATCGGCGGGGAGGGGGGGTGGAGATATTAAAAGAAAATTCAGATTAAAATTCTGCTTCTATTTTTACTGCGTATATTTGAGATTTATATCTCTCTGTATTATATAAATATATCGCTGCCGCCGCCGTGTACAAGAGTTGAGGAGAGCGAGCAGGATCGAGTAGGCTGGGCGAGCAGATCGAGCGGCGGCGGCTGACGGCGGGGTGGGAGGTGCGGCAGCGAAGAAGTTGTTTCGAATAAGAGGTGAGTAATATATCTTTCCCATTATCCCTCGCTGAATATTTTTGGTCCCGAATTTTGGGTGCGACATTAACAAATTACGATTTTAGAAAACTGCTTTTTATCCTGGGGAAATCCGTCACCATCCAACGGACTGGCTGAAATACCTTTTTTTATATGTATAACCTAAGACCTTGGGACGTTAGCATTCTGCAGAGGCCTATCCCGGAGTAATTATCCGAACGGTTAGACTCACAAAAGCCAATTCGCGTTTGAGACTGTTTCCAGGAGTGGTAAAAGGAGTTTTCCTCTTGACCAGAGACTTTCAGTCAGATTCAAACGTTCACGTTCGTCAGGGAGGATTAATAGTTCCCAAAAACTCAATTCTCGTCGTAACAATGTCAACATATGTTGGGGACATGTGCACCAATATAACGAAAAAAAAAAAATCGAAAATCGATCGTACGTAGCCCGCGAAATTTGAAAAGTCACTTTTTATTTTGAACAAACCTCATACAATACCCGACCGACTTGATTAGAGAGAGATGCTGTACTCGACAAACCTCATTATTGCCGCTTTTTCTGCACTCCGAAAAGAGAACCACGAGCTCGCATCGGACATGGGTAATATATATATCGTTTTTGTCCAATTTGTATGAAAGGCCGTCGGAGCTATATGCCATACTAGGCACATATTCCCCCTTGTCGAAACATGGGAATGGAAGAACAATTCTTGAGATGAGAAAAGTTGCGTGAAAAATCATGGCAATAATACGATATCTCAATAATGCGTGGATGGATCTAAATGAATCTAAATGCATTCGAAAGAAAAGGATAACATTACATCGGAAAAATGTCGTCAGATTTGTTATAACTCGACGCGTTTGCGCGTGAAGTCGATTTAGAGTTTGAATGTAACGGTTTTCAGGCCACCTTACTGTATAGAGACATCGGCACAGTTTAAAAACTCGTTTTTTCTACCTGGCTACAAGACGCCGCCGCGTCAAACTGCGTCAGCCGTCAAAACATATTCGATGCATAAAATGTAAACAAGATCAGAACAGTAAAAAATGTAAACATATTTTTTAACGTAAACAGAATGAAAAAAGTAAAGAGTACTTGCCGAGTTTGCCTTTTCCGATTATCTATATAATATACAAATTATTTTATAGTCTACATGTAAAGGTGGTCACACACTAAATTTAAGGCCTTACATACGTCGAGAATTTTCAAAAAATCGATTTTTGTTTGTTTACAGATTATTATTCCTTATAGTCTTAGGCGTATTTCTGTGTAAGCTGATTGTAAAAATTCCCCATAGTTCAAAAGTTATTGTAGATAATGTGACTGCCCGACGAACGGACAAAGGTCTGACGCTACCAAAGCAACAAAAGAGGCCAGAACAATTCGTCGATTGGAAAAAAATAAACAACAACAATGTTTTACTGACAAGGAAGGCGTACAATATGAAGCTGGAATGGGAGATTAGACGTAAGTTAACTAAATAAATTTAAAAAATTCATAAATTTCTTGCTCCAGGCGCGACTTCGAGCGAAACGCGCTTGAAACTTTAAACGTGTTTTTCTCAAAACTACTTTTTCTGACACGGTCGGCATGATAACTCGTACGGTTTTTAATATTTTTTGATGATTTTTTTTTTTTTCAATTCGGAATTGTTTTTTCTATAGTCTGTCGAGCCGGATTTTTTAAATTATAATTAGAAAATTTTATAAAAACAATTAAAGTGTGACTTTTTTGACACAAACTTAAAATTTTTTTTTTAAATTACCGTAAATTGTTTAATTTTTCGAATTTCAAAAATCCGGCCCGACAGACTATAACTACTACCTTATTTTACAAGAATTTCTTTACATTTTGCAGATCCGTCAACATTTGAGGAAGAAATACTGCCGACCGTGGAGGAACTTTTTTTTTACAGTGCTTCAAAAAATGTGATTTTTCATGTTGTAATTTTTGAAAAAAAAAATTGAAATTAATTTTTTTCACAAACTTAACACAGTAATAAACAATGTGTAAGAATTTTTTTATCAATTTCTATCCCTCCTAAAAACAGTTTTTCTTTTGGTACGTTTTCGGTACCGCTGGACGTTTGTAAGGCCTTAATTACGTGGGCAGTGGAAAGAACCAAATCCAACGTGTACTCTTAATTTTTTTTCTTCTGTTTACGTTAAAAAAAAGTGTAAACATTTTTTATTTTTTTCATCTAGATTACATTTTACACGTCGAACATGTTTTGATGGTTTTGAATTTCGATCGCTGACCTAAATAAATAATCAGTGTGTGCATAAAAAAAGTCACGATTTTCAATTCGGAAACTGTATGTACTTGACAACACCGGCTCCGGATATTCGGCGTCTTGCGGTTATATCGAGTATTTCTTCTGGAGGGATAGAAAATACGTTTTATAGCCTCAATTGTTGTCCCAAAATTCGCTGTATATAATATTTCTTAACGAGCCGGAGAACTTGATTAGATATTTATCCACATGTTTGAAATGTTATAACGTCAAAAAATCGAATTGAGGAAAGTGAAATGAAAAATATGTCTATAAATCAATTAATGGATATAGCAAATTATTGAGACGGCATTCCAGCTCATTAATAATCGCAAATTAAACGCCTCATTCATGGTATTCTGTCAAGTGACTGGGCCGTCTTTTCATCATTCCACAATATATTAAGAAGTTTACATCATAAGGAGATTTCGTCATTATCTTTTTCGGTGAATTTGTTTAGTGCCTATTAGTTTTTCCATTTCTCAGCTTTTGTTGTGCGACGTTTTTCTATTCCGATGTTTCAATCCGAAGAAGGTGCCAAGATACGTGCATCGTTGCTCTTGGATTTTGCATAAATTATTACTAAAGTATACATTTCTTTTGACAATAATGGGGAAAACAAAAGATATTTAAAATATTATTTTATCGGATCGTTCGGACTGTCGCTTCTACTGGAGAGTTTTTTCCTCGCCTCGATTATAACGCGTGCTGCGTGTGTGGTGAAGAGGGATGCACTTACGCCCTGTCTTATTAAGAGCGTTGACGCTTCGTAGAGTAAAGTTGAAGGGCAAAATAAAGAACAGGGCTGCCATTGCTCTTTTCCCAAATTATCGCTATTCCTTCCTAAGTTTGTAATCGCTCCAGTGGCAACGAGCCCTCTTCTTTATCGAGGGAGGGAGATCACTTACGGTCTACTCTGACGAAGGCGTCCGGCAGCTACTCGCACGCACCATACATCGAAAAATGATGTATTTTAAGTTCCAGTTTCTTTCTGTCTCAATCTTGCTGTTTCCTTTGCTCATCTTTACCGTTTCAATCTACGCTGTATTATTTTAGTAATTTACATGAATATTTCTTAATTATTATAGGTAATCATGGTGAACCCTAGATGGAGCAGGTTCTCCATTGTTTTGTTCAGTGATTATATTGATAAGAGCTTTGATATCGTTGCCCATTTTTAATTTCCAATTAATCTGACAACTGGATGTTTTTATAAAGTTTCCTCCGACAGAGTTGTGGGAGAATTTCAAACCCTCGATTGAGCGCACAAATAAGTCCGGAAATTCGCGACATTGAATACCATTCGTTTTTTCAATTAGTATTCGGCAAGAAAAACGGAGCGATTTATTCGAAGGGATAGGACCAACGGTACGGTGTTAGATAGTCGGTGCAGAATCGGAAGGTAATTGTGGGACCGAAGAAAAAAGTCGTGACGAACGAATCATTGTTCGCGAGTGTGATTTTCGTTTGTAAATAGTATCTCTGGTTACGTCACACGGATGCGACGATCCAAAGGTCTATAGTCGGAGTATTGAAATCCAGATGCTCACCCGTTCAAGCGATACGTCGAGAAATTATTTCATCACCCGGCTGCCCTAATAAGTCTGCCTTGGATTTTTATATCCAGATGTACGGTTGATAATTTGGCCGGTACAACAGGTTCGGTGATCGTTAGTTTCGGCAAACGCCGTGAGATGGAATAGTATAGTTGTATTCTTTCATTTCCGAATCGTCATTGGATATTGCCATATCCGAAGCAGGATTCGGGAATTGCCGTTGGAGCCGATAGTTCGATTTAATTTCAAATAACCCTTGAACGATGATTTTTCTTTTTCCTCGGGATAATATATTTTTTTGCACGGTGAATTTGATTTGGCAGATGAGAGATTTGAAGGATTTGCCTTTGTACGTTTTAGGGACGTAACAACATTATCAGCCATTTTGCACTTTTAGTTCGTTTTCGACAGATATAAATGGTTGGACGTGTTTTGTGGTTGCTTGGAGATTTTTTGCTATTGAAAAAAATGAATCAAAGAATTTGTATTAAATTTTGTGTGAAAAATAAAATTAAGTGCTCCAACGCACTTAAAATGTTGACTTTGGCATTTGGCGGGTCTACTTTGAGCAAAAAAAATGTTTCTAAGTGGTACAAGCTCTTCGCAGAAGGCCGGGAAGATGTTAATGACGATGAGCCGCCCTGGAGGCCTCGGCACGTCAACAACCGATAAAAACGTTGAAGCAGTGAAGTAAATTGTTATGGAGAATCGTCGAATCACTATTAGAGAAGTTGCTGAGGATGTCAGACCGCGACGTGAAATGGTATCAGTGCCTTTCAACGTGTCTCAAAGGGACATCTGTATGATGTCTGGGTTTCAGGACGAAATGACCCGGATGGCCAATTTGACGGGGATTTGAGGCCGAAGCCTCCCAACAATCCGGTATAATTGTTTATCTCTAAAAAGTTCACATTGCGAAAGAGGTGATCTCTTACCTCATCATCAATTTTGGATCAGATTAATTGTTTATTCTCGCACTCACATTGTCTGTACGAATAATTTATTTGTCATACGATCTCGTACAAGGCCACAATGATTTCGTCAATTCTTCGCACAATATTTTATTGTTACACACAATTGATTAAAAATAACATTTAACGTAAAATTTGTACTTGACTATATTATTGATTCGTGATACACGAGCAAATAGTAACTTTGGATACATTTTATTAGTTGATTTAGAAAAATATTTTTTTGCATTCGCCATTTTTAACTTGAATGAATTAATTACGAAAAAGAATTTTCTATAACACAAATTAGTTTTATTATAATTCAAGTTAATCAATTTTTCTCAATCAGAATATGATTACTTTCGCTCTGTTATCAATATACATAATTATATCGATTCAAGTTGACGGCAGCAGTGTCATCGAAAACGTCATATCCGATTATCAGATTAAGGACAAACCGAACATCCATAAGTACGGTGCGAATATGATGATACTTCGAAAGGTTTTTTTCAATTTCTCTTCGAGTTTATCATAAATTATCTGAAGTATGTCCTCCTTTAACGACGAAGACGTGGTATCGGTGGTAGAGTTATACCTTTCATTGCTGAACCTGAAATCATCCTTTGTGAATTTACGATTTCGGCAGATATTACAAAAAAAGCAGCAAAAAATAATCGGTAAAGAACCATGGAAATCGCTTTAATAGACCGAAAAATCTGCATGTACTTCATGTACGTGTCATTTTCGGCATAAAAAAAATTCCTTGTGTAATAACGGTAACTCGCGGTCTATTTGTATAGAAACCCATTTTTTGAAACTCCATCGCCATGGTTATATCTAATTTACTGTGTGACGTATTTAATTTGGTTGAACAAACTCAACGACTAGATAAAACTATTGCGAAAAAATTCTCATAGAATATTTCATTTATATCGTTGAGTTTATTTAACCGGAATCATCATAAAATATTTTTCAACGATAGGAATCATACGATTATAATAAACGTGGAGAGTTCGTTCGCCTGTTTGTTTGAACGCGCTAATCTCAGAAAATACTCATGCGATTTGAAAAATTCTCTTTGCATCAGATAGCCCGTTCATTCGGCAAGGCTCTAGGTCATATAACTTTATGTTATGCCCCAAATTTTACTATTTAACTACTATACGACTATATCCATACTATAGTGTAATAAAGCTGAAGGGTTTGTTTGTTTGAACGGGCTAATCTCGGGAAAAACTTATCCGTTTTGAAAAATTCTTTTTGCGTTAGATGGTCCATTTATTCAGGAAGGCTTTACGCTATACAACTTTATACTACAACTCTGAGAAGCAGCAGTAGCGACCCGTTAAATCAGAGGATGGAAATTTAGCGCGGGTTAAACCGCGGGGCATAGCTAGTAATTAATATTGCCAAATGAATGGTAATATTTGTATTAAAAATCAGATATTGCAAGTTATTCGGAAATAAGTTTTCAATTTCAATGTTTTTCACAACGATTATTTTATTATTTCAATATTTTTTCTATTTTACTCTTATTTCAACGAATTCACAATGTGACATTGTTCTTTATGTTCCAATGTAAACTGTTTTGGGTTTTTGCGTATGACTCTTAATAATTCCATTTTTTCCATTTATGGCCCTATCACTCCCTAGCGGCACTGCCCTAAGCTAACATAACTTCCATTTCGGCCGCAGATGTCTTAGCTACACTGTATGGCATTTGCCATGGACACAGGGAAACTGCGGAAAACCTGTGTCGATACGGACGGCTTTGTTTTCACTGAGTTTCATTTGTATTTACTACATCAGATACTCAATAAAACTGCCTCCCGCTCAACAGGCGGCGCACCATAACCGGTGGGCGGTTAAGCGGTCACCTATCCAAGTAGTGATAGCGACTAAAGCTGCTTAACTTGGATGATTATTGCCAGAGCCGCGCACCGACCGTGCTTCCACTGTTGTCCGTCACAATATGAAAAGTGTTGAAGAAATGCGTATAGATCAAGAAAAATGTCACTCACTCATCTGCGGTCACTTGGTAAAAGGTGAAATTTGTTTTGTTATCGATCCAATTAAACGTTACGTTGAAGCTTACTGAGACGTTGCGTAAAGTACCGCCACATTTTGTTCGCTGGTTCGACCAGTCTTAATAGACTGGTCGAACCAGCGAACAAAATGTGTCGTAGTTAACCTACGACTGTGTACTAATGTACACAGTCGTAGGTTAACTGTGTTCATGCAACATTAAGACAATGATAAATCAATAAATTGATGAATCGATGAATTGATGAATTGACGGATTAATGAATAGATGAATCGACTAATCGACCGATTAATCGATTAATCATTCGTCGATTCGTCGATCAATTGATTAGTTGATTAGACAAAAATTCACTCACTTCCAAAGTTTCGAATCCGATGTTAACATGGAGAAATAGGTTTGTGACGAAATACTGCAGAAATATATCGCCCGTACGATAGATCGTCGATAGATTATAGAGATGACCGTTACACATCACTATCTCGTAAATTATCCCCTGAATTATTCAAGTAATTGTTATTTCCGAATTGCGGAACAAATAAAAACTCTTCGATCAATTGATTATATACTTACCGATGTTTCGACTGACATGTTCGCGTCCGGAAGGCTCATATTATCTTTCAGAAATGTCACCAGGAAATCTCGTATACGCGGTAACGCATTGTCAAAAGCCTCGTTCAAATTAGTCTTGGGCGCGACTTTCGTTGCATTTGTACTGCAGACAATAAAATACTCAAAGTTTAATTAATCATTATAGTCTCTCTTTTCAAATTAATGTGATCATTTTTTTTTTTTCAATAAAATCAATAAATTCCATTTGTTTGGGTTGTAGATTAAATTTATTGCTAAAATTCTCAAAGTAGAATTAAACGTTACACGTACTCATGGATAGCAGTGGACGTAAGTTCAGTGCGCGGTTTCGACGATCTCAGTCTTCTAGTTTAAG
Organism: Oxytorus armatus; assembly: GCA_958009045.1. NCBI lineage: Eukaryota > Metazoa > Arthropoda > Insecta > Hymenoptera > Ichneumonidae > Oxytorus > Oxytorus armatus. Next base: position 15,063,877 of record OY253755.1, read on the forward strand.
GTAGGAGTCTGGTAACTTAAGCCGATTTTCATGTCTTTTTTGGAGGGCGTTTTTTTGTAGGAAAATAAAAACGAATCGTTTTGGATTTTGAGGATGTTTTTATTTACATATTAAAGATACAAAAAAAAAAAAATTTTGAAAAAATTGAATAGTTTATTATTATTATTATTATTATTGATCGAAGTTGGCACCTCGAAGTTGGCAGCCGGGGTCCTAACTTTTTTTCTACCGAACCGATTGGTTTCAAATTTTAACAGGCTACTCTACACACTTATAGTTCTCGTCGGAACTACCGAGAAATTTTTTCACCTCTAACTTTTTATTTTACAACCCCTTCTTTGCTAAAATAAAAGGACTTTAGCAAAGAAGGGGTTGTAAAATAAAAAGAAGCCTCTAGAGTGATCTAACCTGTTAAAGAAAGAAATAAAGCTGTCAGTGGTTCGTGAGGAGCGAAGAAGTGAAGACCACAGACGGTCGAAGAAAGATGTATCGGAATATTGTATTCAGTTTTTGCTTTTGATTTTCATTAAATAGTTCTTATGATTTTACAAAATATTTTTGGGATTAATTGACGGGATGATCCTGCAGGTATACGTTGAAACACACAATAATAAAAAATATATACGCAGATGCAATATTCTTCAAAGAACTACATACATTAAATATTAGAAAAACAAATTTTCGGAGTGCCGAAAAAGCGGCCATAATGAGGTTTGTCGAGTATAGCATTTCTCTCTCATCAAGACGGTCGGGTATTGTTGATCATCATTACGTCACAATTGAACTTTTGACACATTCAAGTATATTCATTATCGATCAAACCGAACACTGGATTGTTAATGTCTCCGGATTTTGTGCTTGAAACGATACAGTAAAATATTTTATTCTCAAATTCAATATGTTATAGTCATAATTGCAGGAGCAACAAATAAGTTTGTAGATAATTGTGAAGATGCCTGAGCGTTAGTGCGATGTACCTCAATATCAAATGAGGAAAAAAATAGGAAACGAGGAAAAAAATATCAAACGAGGAAAAAAATATCAAACGAGGAAAAAAATATCAAACGAGGAAAAAAATATCAAACGAGGAAAAAAATATCAAACGAGGAAAAAAATATCAAACGAGAAAAAAACGATATCAAACGAGGAAAAATATATTACGGTTTTACAAAAGCGACAAGTGTACAAGCATCGTTATCGTTATATGCCTTTTTGACACATCCTTGTAACTAGAATGGTTTTGCGACATATAAGAAAAGCCGGTGTATGAAAGACACAAGGTCAATTTGACAAGCACACATAACGCTTCAGTTGAACGACGTATCGGTATATATGTACTTTTTGATAAAACTACTGGAATAAACGAAATGAGAGGGCTGTGTGTCGAAAGTATATCATGAATTCATCCACATATATTTAGCGGAATCTTGTTTTTTTTTATTTCTCAATGCGATTTAGTTTAAAATGGTCCAAAACGTCGGGAAACTGGGTTTAAAAACATAGAGGAAGCTCCGTAAATCAATCGCCCCACTCCCTTAAGTTAGGAGCAATTAGATTATGAGATGACACTATATATATTGTGGCATCTTGGGATGAATCTCAAATTAATATTTAACAATACGAATTTTCGTTTCGTCAATAGATACAAGGGCCCATACTCGTGTGCCTTGACATGACAGGCGTATAGGCGCTGTTGATTATAAATCTTATCACCCTGGCACAACCTACAATGGGAAGCGGGAGCGAGCCACGTGGAATCGACATAGTCAGCGTGAATAAGTCCCTCGAACTTTGAGGTTCGCTCTCTCATTTCTGAACGATAACACACGTACTCTCCCTCTCGTTTCTGCCTCGTTACCGTAAGACGCTCAGGTGTGAAGATGCGATGCAATCAGACCCCATACTTTGGTACCCAAAATCTTCAGTCGCACTTTCTCGCCTTAGCACCCGCACCACCGGCAAATTAAGAGCCGCCGTACCGACTCGTGACAAGTTCATTTCCTTCTATGCCGACCCTATCACATCGACACGACGACGATACTATCTACAAAAACAGTTGGGGGGATAACCACGTTAGGCGTTGAGTTCGAAATGAGTTGTTAAAGTGCTTCGAGTTGATAAAAAATTTCAACGTTTCAACATTTTTATATTTTTCAGAATCAGTGAATTCGTTCAACTTTAGAAAATTTTACCGAATGATAATGAAGAAACATAAAAGTTTGCAACGCGTGAGACGGTGGAATTGTTTATGATCGAATTCATATGAAAAAAAGATGCAAATTATAAACTCGTACAATGTTTCCACATTATATTATCTCACTCACAAAGTTTCCTTTATGTGGGATCAAGAATGGAAAAACTAAATTGCTCATGGAAGGGTATTTATCAGGGAGATAAAATAACGAGAATTGAATGTGCCAGTTTTGTTGTTGTTTTAAAATAAGATAAACAGCATTCATGTTTGTAGAAATGTCGTTTTAAACATGAAATTTTATATTTTTATTATCTCAATTAAACTGTAAAAATGAAATATCATTTTTATAATACAATTTTTAAAAACTGTCATGCCGTTGACCTTTCGTGGACAATTCGCAGATTTTGAGTACCAATTTACAAGTCTATGGCACATCTGGAAGCGTCAACGTAGACGCATTCTTGGCAGACGATTCTGGTAGATCTATTGGCATTCTACGGTAGACTGTTTATTTTTGACATGAGACCGTACGGAACAAAATGTCTCAAAGGGACATCTGTACGATGCCTGGGCTTGAGGATGAAATGTCCCGGTGTCCATTGCGAAAGAGGCGAGATCTGTTACCTCATCATCAATTTTGAATCAGATTAATTGTTTATTCCCGCACTCACATTTTCTTGACGAATAATTTATTTCTCGTACGATCTCGTACAAGGCCACAATGATTTCGTCAATTCTTCGCACAATCTTTTTTTCGTTACACACAATTGATTAAAAATAATACTCAGGGTAAAATGTGTACTTAACTATATTATTGATTCGTGATGAGCAAGGAAATGGTAACTTTGGATACATTTCATTGGTAGATTTTGAAAAATATTTTTTCGTCTTCGCCATTTCGAACTTGAATGAATTGATTACGAAAAACAATTTTCTATAACACAAATTAGTTTTATTATAATTCAAGTTAATCAATCTTTCCCAATCAGAATATGATTAATTTCGCTCTGTAATCAATATACATAATTATGTCGATTCAAGTTGACGGCAGCAGTGTCATCGAAAACGTCATATCCGATTATGGGATTATGGTAAAACCGAGCAGCAGTAAGGACGTTGCCAAATCGGTGGCACTGGTGAACCTTTTTCTCGATTTTTCTTGGAGTTGATTATAAATTAACTGAACTGCGATCTTCTTTTCTCCCGAAGACGCGGTAGAGTTAGTATTTTCATTGATTAACCTGAAATCATCCTTTGTGAATTTGCGATTTCGGCAGATATTACAAAAAAAGAAGAAAAAAAATAAACGGTAAAAAAGCATGGAAATCGTTTTAATCGACCGGATAAGTCTGCATGTATTTCATTTTCGTATCATTATGGTCGTAAACAAAATTCTTTATGTAATAACGATAATTCTCGGTCTATTTGTATAGAAACTCATTTTTTTTAAACTCTATCGCCGCGGTTATATCTAATTTACTAAGCCGCATGTAATTTGTACGGCAAGGATTTTGAAGAAACTCAGCGACTAGGGAAAGTTATTCTGAAAAAATTCTCATAGAATTTTTTATTTATATCGTTGAGTTTATCCAACCGGAATCATCATAAAATATTTTCCAACGATATGAATCTTACGACTATAATAAAGGTGGAGAGTTTGTTTGCTCGTTTGCCCGTTTGTTTGAACGCGCTAATCTCAGAAAATACTTATCCGTTTTGAAAAATTCTCTTTGCCTTAGACAGCCCGTTTATTCGGAAAGGCTCTGGGCCATATAACTTTATGCTATGATGCATAGCTAGTAATTAATATTGTCAAATGAATACTAATATTTGTATTAAAAGTACAGATATTGCAAATTATTCGGAAGAAGCTTACAATTTCAATGTTTTTCACAACGATTGTCATATTACTTCAATATTTTTTTTCCATTTTAAAACTGCCTCCCGCTCAACAGTCGACGCACCAACCGGTGTGCGGCTAAGCGGTCACTCGTCCAAGTGGTGACAGCGACTAATGCTGCTTAAAGGTAGTTCTAACGCAAATGAAGAAGTAATGCAAATTTTATGAGTTTTTGGGAAAACCTAGAAAAAGTACTGAAGAATACTTGTGCGAAATTTGAGACTGTTTCACCGTACCGTTTTCAAGATATCGTTTATCAAAAATTGCAAAATTTGCATACGAACGTATACCTATACCGTACGAAATGAGCACTTTCCGGATATTCAGTCACCAAAATGTACGAAGGAGTAATGAAAAATTCTTGAAATTTGGCACGAAAGTAGTTTAGTAGATGAAGAATAACATATAGTTTACAGTAAATTTTCGACCATACAGTAAAAAAGTATGGATTATTGAAAAAATATTGTTTTGAGGCTAGAAGAACTCGTGAGCATGACAACGTCGCTGCGCGACGTGGCTGCCCGCCTCACGCACCGCTCCTTCTATCCCCTCCTATTTCTTGTGTTAGAACTACCTTAGTTGCTACCGTGCTTCCACTGTTGTCGGTCGCAATATAAAAAGTGTTGAAGAAATGCGTATAGATAAAAAAAAATGTCACTCACTTATCCGCGGTCATTGAGTAAAAGTTGTAACTGACGTGGTTTTTCGTCCAATGAAACCGTACGGCCCAGTGTACTGAGACGTTGCGTAAACGACCACGATATTTATCGTACGGCTTACACGGTATTTTGTTCATTGCGCAGTCGTACGAGAACTGTGTTCATGCAACAATAAGACAATGATGTATAACGTATAGGATATATTGATAAATCAATGAATCAATAAATTGATAAATCGATTAATGGACTGATCGACCGATTGATCATTAGTCGACGAATCAATCGATTCGTCGACCAATCATTGATTCATTAGAAAAAAATTCACTCACACTCAAAGTTTCGAATCCGATCTTAACATTAAGATCTACTGCTATGATGGAAGACTGCAGAAATATATCGCCCGTACGATAGATCGTCGATAGATTATAGAGATGACCGTTAGACATCACTATCTTGGAATTTATCCCCTAAATTATTCGAGATATTGTTATTTCCGAATTGCGGAACAAATAAAAACTCTTCGATCAATTGATTATATACTTACCGATTTTTGACCTGATAATTTCGCGTCCGGAAGGCTTATATGATCATTCAGAGTTATATTCAGGTACGTTTGTATATGCGGTAACGCCGAGTCAAATAAATCGTTCCAATTAGTCTTGGGCACGACTTTCGTTGCATTTGTACTGCAGACAATGAAATACTCAAAGTTTAATTAATCATTATAATCTCTCTTTACAAATTAATGTGTTCAATTTTTTTTCAATTACATCAGTTAATTCTATTTTTTTAGGTTGTACATCAAATTTATTGCTAAAGTTCTCAAAGTAGAATTAAACCCGTACTCATAGACAGCAGTGGACGTAAGGTCAGTGCGCGGTTTCGACGATCTCCCATGTTGAGACAGTCTTCTAGTTCAAACGTGGGAGTTTTTTTCGAGATTTAAAAACAAAATTCATAGGTACTATTAAATATTTCAACGTCAGTCTTCTTTACCCTTGTTTATTGAGATTTGCAGGTACTCTACACATTTTTTCGAATGCAATACAATCAAATTAAGGGTTCTACGCAGTTTGAAATCGGTATGGCGACGGTGACCATGATTCCAGACGTTTCACTCATCTGAAACAAAAAAACTAAAAATATTATCGATCAGTACTATTATGGCTATCGCGTGAACCTCTAAAATTTCGAAGAACAAAGTGTAAAACATTTTTTATGGTTGTTCGAAGAATTTTTAAAATTCCACAAATTCGTTCATATTGATTAGAAGGTCGCCATTTTGTGAATTTATTCTTTTGAAATTTTGGAGGTTCGTGCGATAGCCATACCTGTACTGATCGATAATCTTTTTGGTTTTTTTTTTTTTTTTTCAGATAGGTAGAACATCTAGAGTCATGATCACAGTCGACATCGAATCATGGCGACTTTGGAACCGTGCAGCATCCTTACTTTATTTTTATTATACTCGACAAAAATTTGTAGAGTACCTGCAAGATGAAAAACATAAGCGGAAAAAAGATTGACGTTGATATGTTTAATAGTACCCATGAATTTTTTTTTAATCCCGAAAAAAATCATCGTTTAGACTAGAAGACTCCTTTCAGCAGTATTGGCCGCGGTCACTACTGCGACGAGTGACCGATTAGCCGTGCACTGCCTTGCACGCCAACGTCTCACCGGGCGGCAATTTTTCGGAGTTTCTAATGGTAACACAACTGAAATTCGGTAAATTATAGCCGTTTACATAGGCCCGGTTTTTCGTCGTTTCTCTGTGCCCTTGTGCAAATGCGATAAAGTAGTACATTAAGGGATTAGTAACAAAAGGGACGGTCGTCAAAATCCGGAAGTCAACGTTGAAATAACACGTTGAAATAACAGAAATAAAAATATCACACATACCCGTGACCAAAAGCAACGGCGAACAATGCCAATAGAAAAAAAGTTCTCTTCAACGAAAACATACTGAAATATAAAACAATTTATTAAGCAATTCATACACCGCGTATCGCGATCGTTCTGACTATTAAATCGACAGTCGCTCGAATTTTTATACCTTTCCAGGGTATTTCATATCTTTTTATCATTCATTATCTATCTTATTTAACAGACTGCCACGAATGTGCGTTTACTTTGCGATTATTAATGAGGTGGAATGCCGTCTCTGTAATTAGATATATCCATTAATTGATTTATAGACATATTTTTCATTTCATTTTCCTCCATTCGATTTTTTGACGTTTAACCGTATCGAACATGTGGATGAATATTTAATCAAGTTCTCCGGCTCGTTGAGAAATATTATATGCACCGAATTTTGGGACATCAATTGAGGCTAAAACACGTATTTTCTATCCCTCCAGAAGAAATACTCGATATAACCGCAAGACGCCGAATATCCGGAGCCGGTGTTGTCAAGTACATACAGTTGCCGATTTGAAAATCGTGCCTTTTTTTTATGCACACACTGATTATTTATTTAGGTTAGCGATCGAAATTCAATACCATCGAAACATGTTCGACATGTAAAATGTAATCTGGATGAAAACAATAAAAAATATTTACATTTTTTTTAACCTAAACAGAATAAAAAAAATGAAGATCACTCGTTGGATTTGGTTCTTTCCACTGCCCACGTAATTAAATTGAGTGTGTGACCACCTTTAGATGCATACTATAAAATAATTTGTATATTATATAGATAATCGGAAAAGGCAAACTCGGCAAGTACTCTTAACTTTTTTTCATTCTGTTTACGTTAAAAAATATGTTTACATTTTTTACTGTTCTGATCTTGTTTACATTTTATGCATCGAATATGTTTTGACGGCTGACGCAGTTTGACGCGGCGGCGTCTTGTAGCCAGGTAGAAAAAACGAGTTTTTAAACTGTGCTGATGTCTCTATACAGTAAGGTGGCCCGAAAAGCGTTATATTCAAACTCTAAATCGACTTAACGCGCAAACGCGTCGAGTTATAATAAATCTGACGACATTTTTCCGATGTAATGTTATTTTTTTCTTTCGAATGCATTTAGATTTATTTAGATCCATCCACGCATTGTTGAGATATCGTAATATTACCATGGTTTTTCCACGCAACTTTTCTCATCTCAAAAATTGTACACTCATCCGAAAAAAAAAGCCGGTACACTAAAAATTTGAAAAAAAAATTACTAAATTTCAAACGACGGTAACTGCGTAAATAATGAAGATAGAGAGGTCTTTAAAAAATGAAAATAATACTTGAAATCTCTACTTGAAGTATCGATTTATTTCAATGTTGCGAGATAAATTTATTGAAAATGGCGGATGAGAAAGCGAGAGCATGCGGAATTGAAAAATATTAGTCCGAGTTTGCGACGGCACAAGGCGAGAGTCAAGGGTCGTAACTCAACGGAACAAAAAGCATGTGATAGGACAGAGTTTCCTCTTTAAAATGCTTTTTTAATCGTTTCGATCCGATGATTTTTCGCCGAGTTATTCGCATTTGAAGAAAAAGGATGTTTTTTTACTTTAAATGCGAATAACTCGGAAAGCTCCCTTTATGCAAAGTCTCCGCAAAGTTTCCTTTATGTGGGATCAAGAATGGAACAAATAAATTGCTCAGGGAAGGGTATTTATCAGAGAGATAAAATAACGAGAAGTCGATGTGCCAGTATTGTTGTTGTTTTAGAATGAAATAAACGGGACATAAAATATTTATGTAAATATTCCATGAAATATTCATGTAAATATCCCGCTAATCCCTCTCGTTTGCTTCGATCCTTAACGGGTGGTATACTCGTTTTTTTACCACAAAAAAAAATGGACCGAACTAATTTGTACTGCTAATAAATATGCTAGAAACATCGAAGATGCGAAGTCACTTCATTGTCCATCTGATAAAAACTTTAAACATATACCTATGTTACGTTATAAAGCAGGGCACGCCAGTAAATAAAAATGAGAGAGGTGGTACCCGTTAAGCCCATGTCAAAGTATTAAGTATTAGAGACCATCCGTTGACGTTGAATTTATTAACATTTGCAGCATCACATGTCAGTAAAACGCAATTGCTTGTAATGATTCATCACGACGTTCCAATCTTGAATTTCAAACCGGTCGATTCGGAATATGGGGGTTGGAACATTTCCTAGATTAGAACAATGGATCAATGGAACAATGGAACAGAGGTTGGAACACTGGATATTTCCTATGGTTTTTATTTGCAGGTAATATGGAAAACAACATCGAAAAAAGTTCATCGTTGTCATCTGTGTTAAAATGTAGCCGGCGACTGTTGTCTCTCGTTGCATCAAGCGCGAGAGATAACAGTTAAAACGAGAGATCTTGTAAGAATAGCGCGAAAGGAGAAACGAGTAAAACACACAGAGCACGTACCCCGGAAGTCGAAGGTTAACGGAGGCGTATAAGGCTGTAGAAAAATAACCTTTTTCTTCCCCTGGCTTCTGTTTTCCGCGTAGTTCGACTCTGGCCGCCAATGGGCACAGCGCCGAGTTTTCGTTGACGCGAGCATCACAGACGGAGTTTTTTCCAACCCTTTCTTTTTCAGTCTGACCCGTTTATCCTCTTTTTCCTCTGTATTTCTCTTTTTTTCCGTACTTTAATCCTCTCCCGATCCCTTTTCGAACGCAAACGCAATTTGCGCACTTTCCCACGCGGCTGATGCCACTGTTCTGACCGTGAGATACTCAGAACAATCGTCACTTAGCGCGTTCTCCCTCTCTCGCTCTCTTCATCTCAGAGGAAGAGAGAATGTCCGAGATTGCCCATGATAACGACGCAATAGGAATCTTTACCATGTGAAATGGACGGTCGCTCAACTTCTCGAAGTCCAAAGTTATGAATCTTGTTTCTCCGAAATTTATCAATTTTGTCGATTCAAATTCATTTCAGCAAACTTAGGAGTATGGGGTGACTCATATTTCTGAAGTCCGAAGTTAAAGAGTGGTGATGACGTTTAACCTACCCTGAAGCGCGTCTCTTTCGTATCGCGAAACGTCTACTTTTCTCACCACAAATTATAATATTATACTAATTTGCTAACTCTAGACTTCAGTACGAAATTAATTACCGCTCTTATCGTTTCACTCACTCGTCACTGTTGTCTCGTATATCACTACTTGCCTAACGGACATATGGTTTTGCAAAGATTGATGAGTGAGGTAGCCGCACGAATTATTCGTTCTCGCAACAAACCCACCCCCTCTCTGTCTCGCTATATTTTTTTCTTTCGTACGCGATAGCTCTTACGTTTTGGCGTCCCGAACTCAAACTGTTCACGACTCGCTAGAGCTTTTCCATTTTCTTTTTGTTCGATATGTTCGTTCTTCAACCCCTCACTCTTTCACCTGGAAAATCACTTCCTCAACCTCATTGTTTCCCGAAACATACGTTTACTCTTCAAATAAGTAATTCGCGCTTCCGTGTTTGTGTTTCAGAACATGGACATCGCGAAGGCCTCGGAGCGTCTTCTCAAGCTTGCGGTAAGTTTTTTTAATGCGTGGTTGTGTTTTTGTAAAATTATGTTCAAACTTTTTATAATAACACATAACGGGGTTATTAATGTACTGGACGTACAATGACAACGAAATTTATGATCGTAATAAATAAGAAATCATGTTTTGTGAAGAGGCCAAACACGAGTTCCTTCGGTTATTTGGAATTACCACAAAAGTATTAGGAATTACCTATTTAATATGACGGCTCATTCCCAGTCGGCCAGCACTAGTTAGCATGGGGAGCAGTAGTAAACCCTCGATTATCGTATATTTTTTGGCGAAATGTAATGTTTTTCGTACGATCTGATAATCAGGATTATTGCCAATGATGTTTGGGCGTGGAGAGAATGAACTGCGACAATTGGATACGGACGGAGTGGTATCGCCCTCCAATACTCCAATACTATCGCAGGTATGCCAGTACGGCCCAAGGCTGGCAACAGAAACGAACCTAAATATCTAACAAACAAACATAACCAACCCAACACAAACAAATGAAAATATTCAAGCAAAACAAATCCAAGCAAACCCAAACAAACCTACCCAACCCAACCCAAACAAACGAAAATATACAACCAAAAAAAATTCAAGCAAACCCAAACAAACCTAATCAACCCAACCCGAACAAACGAAAATATTCAACCAAAAGAAATCCAAGCAAACCCAAACAAACCTAACCAACCCAACCCAAACAAACGAAAATATTCAACCAAAACAAGTTCAAGCAAACCCAAACAAACCTAACCAACTCAACCCAAACAAACGAAAATATACAACCAAAACAAATTCAAGCAAACCCAAAAAAACCAAGCAAACCCAAACAAACCTAACCAACCCAACTCGAACAAACGAAAATATTAAACCAAAACAAATCCAAGTAAACCCAAACAAACCTAACCAACCCAACCCGAAAAAACGAAAATATTCAATCAAAACAAATCCAAGCAAACCCAAACAAACCTAAACAACCCAACCCGAACAAACGAAAATATTCAACCAAAACAAATCCAAGCAAACCCAAACAAACCTAACCAACCCAACCCAAACAAACGAAAATACTCAACCAAAAGAAATCCAAGCAAACTCAAACAAACCTAACCAACCCAACCCAAACAAACGAAAATATTCAACCATAACAAATCCAAGCAAACTCAAACAAACCTAACCAACCCAACTCGAACAATCAAAAATATTCAACCAAAACAAATCCAAGCAAACCCAAACAAACCTAACCAACCCAACCCGAACGAACGAAAATATTCAACCAAAACAAAGCGAAACAGATCCAAACAAACCTGAGTTGTTCATTTTACCCCACCTCCCCAACCTTTATCGGCCGCGGCCATAGAGGTGAGATATTTATCTAATACGGAAAGATACCGCGTGCAAGGTAATGGACAACCAAACCACAATGATTGGCTGAGATTCCCTTTTTGAAAAAAAAACAAGTTGAGCGATTGGGATAAGAAAATTGTGGCCCTTAGGCAAATAACGGCGCTCGATTGTTTGTGGTTTATTGTATAATGCAACGGAAAATATGCCTCGGCACATAGACACTTGACCGCGACCTTTGTGTTTGCAACATTATTAAGTCTACTACTGCAAAGGAATGGCGAGAGCGAAGGTGTGTCGGTTCGAGTCGGTCAGAGGAATGGTATGCTTTCTCTATTGTCGCTATCGTCGCTTATCGAGAAGGTCGTAACGTGAGCTTTAAACCGAAGTAACATATAGATAGGTAAAGAGAAGGGAGACATGAGCGAGTTCAGCGGAAAACGAGAGGGATGAAGAGGCGAGGAAATTCTAAGAGAGAAGGTGAAAGGCGTCCACCGGGCAAGCAAGGAAACTGAGTAAAAATAATTCCGAAATTCTGGACGTAAGGGAAAGATGAGCGGGAGCTTGGGTATTTGTCGCTCTTTCTCTCGAGCGCCTCCCTCTCTCTTCCTCTCTCGTTCGCTCAGGCCATTTTTCTTTCCCCTTTCTACTCCGCTCCTTTAATCCTACTCTCTCTCTCTCTCTCTCTCTTCATGCCACTATTTTTCCATCTTCTTTCCACTCCTGTTCCTCTCCTGTATCTCCATCTCACTCCCACATTATCGGTCGCCCTCTTTGGCTCTTTTCCCTCCCTTCTTCTCACGCTGTTTCGCTATCGCCATTCTTTCTCGCTCCTGATCCCGTTGTCTGGCCATTTCTCGCGCTCTTTATTCTTCCTTCTCTCTCCTTCTCTCCGTCTTCTCGTGCTATTCCTCTTTCCCTTGCTCTTGATATTGCGCTACTTCACTCGCACTCTTCTCTTCTTCCTATTTCGCTTCTTCTTCGTGTCTTCTTATCACACTATCGCGTTATAGCTCTCGCACTATATCGTCTTTCCTTTCCCTTTCCATCTTACCCGAGAGACCTTCGTTCATCTTCGCTGGTATTTCCTCCAGAGGGGTCTTTCCGCACCGGATGTTTCGCTCTTATTCTTCTTCTTCTCCACGGAATGTACGCCTCTCTTCACTTCCTCACAGTTTCCCTTTCTCTGCTTGTTTTTGTCCTGGTCTCCTCGTTTTTTCCTTTGCTTTTCTATACGACCTCCTCATTGCTTGAGCTCAAAGGAGTATCCCTCGCCAACTTTCGTTGAAATTACGTTTACTCAATCTCGAATAAGATATTCCATTTGTATTCTGCATCGTTGTTTCCATCCTTAACAATTACTGAAGAATCGACACTAATACCCGCGTGGTGTTTCCAGAAGCTTGAGTTTGTTGCGACGGTGAAAGTTAATTGAGAACGATTGTTCATCGTCAGACTTTGTACTGTATTGGCGATAACGTTCGATTTTTCATGTCCATAGGCCATGGTATTTTATCCATTTGATCCATATTAGGTTTTTCTGATGCCCCATACTTTCGGATTACATATATTTCCATATATAAAATCCGAGCTCAGAAAAAAAACACAATTGGTGTTTAATATTTGGATCATTTATAGATATTTGAGTTTTGTTTTTTGTTTCTCTTTCTCAGATACCCAATCACCTGATGTGGCTTTGTTTCTTCTATTTGACATTTCACTCCTATCTGAATCTTATGGGCGAACTGTTGCACTTTGCCGATCGAAATTTCTACAGTGACTGGTGGAACGCGAACAACATAGACACGTTTTGGCGAACATGGAATACCCCGGTTCATCAATGGGCAGTGAGGTAATACAAAATAAAATAAAACATATATACATACTAGTCCCCCCCCCCCCGAGAGTACCCCCTGTGGTCATTCCCCGGGTTTGTTGGGTTTTGGTCCGGTTTTTTTGGGTTTTGGGAGAGAGGTACGATGAAGGGAAGGACCGCCTTAACTCCTGTACACGGCGGCGAAATATTTATATAATATAGAGAGACTAGGGGGGATTCGCCCCCCTGCGCGCTCCGCGCGCCAGCTCCCCTTACCTGGCCGCCTACCGCCGCACCGAACCTCACACCCACCCCCGCAACCGGTCCGAGAACGTACTCCCTGCACCGAACCCCACACCCGGCCCCAGAACCTACCCCCGCACCGAACCCCGCACCCGTCCCCAGAACCTACCCCCCGCACCGAACATCACACCCACCCCCGCACCCGGTCCCAGAACCTACCCCCCGCTCGACCCCTTCACCCACCTGGCCCCCTCCTCCAGGGGGTGCATTTCCGGCCATTGGACGGCGAGGGGCGGTGAGAAGGACACCCTTATATAATGGGTGTTATATAAGTTGTGAGGGCGCCGGGCGCCCGATGGAGTGAGACAGCTGTTGGGGAATACCCCGGTTCATTAATGGGCAGTGAGGTAATACAAAATAAAATAAAACATATATACATACTGGTCCCCCCCCCACCGCGCCCGCCAAGAGGGCCATTCAACGTACCCGCCCCCCGAGGGCCATTCCATTCAGCCCCCCCCCCCCCCCGGAGGGAATTTCAATCACAGTACCACCCGTGGTCATTCCCCGGCTTTGTTGGGTTTTGGTTCGGTTTTGGGAGAGAGGTACGATGAAGGGAATGACCGCCTTAACTCCTGTATATGGCGGTGAAATATTTATATAATATAGAGAGACTAGGGGGGATTCGCCCCCCTGCGCACTCCGCGCGCCAACTCCCCTTACCTGGCCACCTACCCCCGCACCGAACCCCACACCCACCCCCGCACCCGGTCTCAGAACCTACCCCCCGAACCGAACCCCACACCCGACCCGAGAACCTACGCCCCGCACCGAACCCCACACCCACCCCGCACCCGGCCCCATAACTTACCCCCCGCACCTACCCCCGCATCGAACCCCACACCCACCCCCGCACCCGGCCCCAGAACCTACCCCCCGCCCCGCTCGACCCCTTCACCCACCTGACCCCCTTCTCCAGGGGGTGCATTCGCGGTCATTTCTGGCCATTGGACGGCGAGGGGGTGGCAAATGCAGGGGCCCCTCAAATAAGGGGTATAACATAAATTACGAGCCATCAATGTTTGGACACCCTTATATAATGGGTGTTATATAAGTTGTGAGTGCGCCGGGCGCCCGATGGAGTGAGACAGCTGCTGGGGGGGGGGGCTTCGCCCCCTCAACCCTGTCCCTTTAATTGCATTGTTTCACTCATTACTGCATCGACTTGAAATTATACGATCCATTGAGCTTGCGTTCAGTGTCGCAGCAAAACTCAACAGAGGACTATTCGAGAGTGTGAAATTCAACTAGAAAGGGTTCGGAAACTCGCAAAATTTACTTATCTTAGTTTTGGTTAAGTATGCAAAGCCCCCTCGTATTTCGTGCTCTGACGTTCAAAATTTTGCGGCAAATTTATTATTCTACAAAACAAATTATTTTTCACTGTTCGTAATATTATATCAGTAAACTTACGACCACTTCGTGCCAATAACAAATGTAATGAGAAAGTCACGAGTTGCGATTACGCCAGTAGCAACTGTTTCGTGTCCAATTTTTATAGCATAGTATGTATGCATTTCCTTTTCTCCCATTGATGTCATGTTCTTTTTCTTCGCTTTTTTTTTTTACAAATCCAATTTCTCAACCGTCCGCGCAAAGTGCATGAACTCGTTAATGTCGTTTCCTTTCATTCACGGAAATATGTTTTCTTCAATTTCGCTCAGCGATATTTTTTTATACGTACTTTTTATACTACGGGACTGTGTGTCGTCATTTCGTCGCTCGTTCCTCGGACCAATTTTTCCCACCGTAAGAGTGCATTCAACATTTTTTTTTTCGCGTACAAATTATACCTCATAAAGAAAGCTTCTCGCGTTTTCTATCATTCCTTCGGAGGACTCTGACGGTCACGACTCCTACCTGAACCGACGTTATTATATTACCTCTATTCACCTCGAGTCGCTCGTCAGGTTTTTCGCGCTTCCTAGACATTGAACCGTTCCATCTTACCTATACATATATATATATATATAATCCTTGCCAGCCCAGAAAACCTTTCCAGAGGTGTGTGCAACAAAAGTCAATGATAAGCGGTTATATAGGAGGAGGGAGCTGACAAAGGCGAAGAAGGAAGAAAAAAGGATTCTGAAAAACGTTCTTTCGTTGAATGGCTCGTCTCGCATAGAAACACTCTCGTCGTGGCAAGGGTAAACAGTTTGCGAAAGAGCAAAATAAAGAGAAAGAGAGGGAGAGAGGGATAGAGAAGGGAAAAGTGGAAAATAAACGTATTTCGGTATCGGAGACCGTCTCGATTCATATAAACCTTTGATCGATCCCTGTCATGGTGTCTTCCGTCTTTTTCATTTCCATGCTTCTCTCTTCCTCTCTCCTTCCCTTCCTCTTTCTCTCTCTCTCTCTCTTTTTCTTTTCATTCGCCGTTGGAGCTTTCGTCGCGAAAGCTGTTACGGGGGTGGTTGTTTCAGCGTCCGTAACTCACACCACTTTAAGAATTGTAGTGCCCGTTTTGTGAGCGTCGTAGTTGTTCCACCGTTGGTCTGTCTCTCTTGGTAAAAAAGAGAGTAGAGTATAGGAGAAGCTACCTGGAATTTTCAAGAGGTATCCTCCTATGTAATAATATCTTTACGTTCCTCTGCGGAAATTCACGCATAGTTCAGACAACCTGTTCTGCATACCGAGTGTTGCCCGACCTCCGAACGACAATGCTTCTTATTGATGAAGAAAATCTAACATTGAGGAGAGTAATAGTTCTAAATCTATGAAGAAAATCTAACATTGACGAGAGTAATATTAAGATATTTTGCCTAAGATTACCCGGCATGTCTTGGTCCATTAAAATTTTATTGGAATCGTCGGAACGATTTTTGGAAAAGAACCCAAATTGAACGATTGGAGCGATTTTTTTGGGTCTCTGTCCTTTCCATTTGCATATTGTTGTTACTAAATTTTGTCTATATAGCGTTATGTGGATTGGTTGGTCACCATCGAAATTCGAATACTGGACCTCCATAAACAATCACCATGGTGGTAGACAGACCAACCATTTGCTTGCATCGCGCAACAAAATGCATGAGTTTCCTTGACGCACTTTCACATTACAATTTTCAATTTTTTTTTTCAGGCTACAATGATCGAGTGGTTTGGTCATTCATACAGACACACAAATACAGCACACAACCACACTTTAAAAATAATTGCCGATGAGTACGGTTTACAATTCTGTTTTTCGCTAGAGCTGGAAACATTAACAGTAGTAGTGGTGTTAAGAATGACCACATGGGTTACTCGAGGTAGTTGTTAATGGGCATTAGAACACAATCACGGTGTCTAACGGTCTGGAAATCCTGGAAAACCTGGAAAACCCGGAAAACCTCGAAATATCACCGATTTTTGTTAAACCGGGAAAAATTGTGGCAATGTCATGGAATTTCGTCGATCAGCTTGGAAATGTGTTTGTTTTTTTGTCGCTTCTACCCCTTATTATCCTGCTTTTGTAGATATTTAATATTAGTATCAATGAGGGTTGTAAATAATGATATCAAATATAAAATGATAGTAACAATGAACGTAGAACAAAATAGTGGATCAGTGCAATAAGACTAATGGGAGAATATGTAGAAATTGTTCGTAACTCTCCAAATAAAAGCCACTCTCCAAATAAAAGCAAATGAATTTGAGTGATGGCCGGATGGACGTGTTTAGGTTTGTTTCGGTGATAGTTGAGTGAACTAACAGTAATCACGATTATGCCTGTCTTTAATATGAGTACACATTTAAGGTAGTAGTCTGGTAACTTAAGCCGATTTGCATGTCTTCTTTGGAGGGCGTTTTTTTTGTAGGAAAATAAAAATGAATCGTTTTGGATATTTAGGATGTTTTTAGTTATATATTAAAGATACAACAAAAAATTTTTTTGAACAAATTTAATAGTTTATTATTATTATTATTATTATTGATCGAAGTTGGCACCTCGAAACAAAAGCGCGTGGATGGCCCAGGTGATTTTGGCTCTTGATGTTATCTGAAAAAAAAATTCTTGATAATTCTTAATCTATAGACATGTTATTCTGGTCGGAACTACTGAAGTTCAATTTTATGGATAAATAACAAAATGGCGGACTTCGGAAAAAAAGTTTTTTTTTCCAAAGTCCGCCATTTTGTTATTTATCCATGAAATTTAAGTTCAGTACTTTGGAAAAAAAAGTGTAACTTTGGACTTTGGAAAAAAAAGTTTTTTTTTCCAAAGTCCGCCATTTTGTTATTTATCCATGAAATTTAACTTCAGTAGTTCCGACCAGAATGACATGTCTATAGATTAAGAATTATCAAGAATTTTTGATTTCAGATAACATCAAGAGCCAAAATCACCGGGGCCACCCACGCGCTTTTTTTTTCGAGGTGCTAACTTCGATCAATAATAATAATAATAATAAACTATTAAATTTTTTCAAAAAAATTTTTTTTTGTATGTTTAATATGTAAATAAAAACATCCTAAATATCCAAAACGATTCATTTTTATTTTCCTGCAAAAAAACGCCCTCCAACAAAGACATGAAAATCGGCTTAAGTTACCAGACTACGACCTTAACGCTTCTCACTCAAGATTCCTTTCGTCTCGTTCTATCTGAGGGGATTCGGTGCTAGTGGTGGTACGAAAAGACGGATTTATTATAAGAGTAAGGCACAGTATTTATTCATAACCAATTACAAAATTAATTAGTAAAAATTAATTGGCGCGGTGAATGAATTTGTGACTTGACAGAGAGTCAGTTGAGTTGTTGTCGCGGCGCTTGTTCGTTAGGAACTGCCTTCGTCAACAAGAGAACTCCTGACGGTCTCCTTGTTGACGGAGAGAAAATATCGCAGAGAGAGTAGGAAAGTTTTTACGAGAAACAAAGTTTTAGAAAATGCAAGAGTGCGTGTGGGCCCTCTAGGTCGCCAGATGAGACTCCTCGTAAAACAGCCTCGCCTGGGGAGAGACTCGACTGGGACCCGCACGCACTCGAGTTCTATGACAGGGAAAACTGAGAGACGGTTGTTCTATTTTGTAGACGAAGGAATGAAAAGAGTCAAAGAAATAAACGCGTGAGAAAGAATCGAGTCGTTACAAAGAAATGACTGTTGAGAAGAAAATGCATATTGATAATGAAATAAAATGAACTAAAATGAATGCGTGTTTATATGCGACCACAGGGTGGTGGCGACACCGTCACCACATATCTTTCACGAACTCACTTTCTGCCTTCCACCAAGCACATACGTTTTCTTCTTTATAATTCAGTGTACTTGGCGTCCCAACGCATCGTTCGCGTACTGGCTATTGATACCACTTTCCGGTTCCACCCTCTCTGTGCTATTTAACGCCATTTAACGTGCACTGTTGCCAATAACTATTAATTACACGACAATTGTACAAAAATTATTCGCTTCCTATCGCGTTTCATAAAACCGGGCTCTTTATCACGCCGTCTAGCGCGCCAAAATCCTCTTTCATCCCACCCCAAGCGGAAGAACCCTGTTTTATTGCAACTGGCATCGGGTCATGTTGCCGTGGAAGTGACGACTGCTCACCGACGATGGAAAAAGAAAACGGAATGAGAGAGAGAGAGAGAGGAAAATGCAGAGATGGAAAATAGAGGTGAGAGCCAGACGATTACAGTCGACAGAAGAGACTCTCTCGCGCCATGATAATACGTAATACGATTGTGAGAGGGCGCTAGAGCTTCCTTTTCAGACCTTTCGTAATGCAAAGAGGCGATACGCAAGGAATTGCCACACTCGAAGCCTCGTGTCTCTCATAACGTCTATGTAAGAAAATGAATATACGTAGATGGATATTTGTATATTTATATGCCAGAGGCAAGACTAGAACGGAATATTTTTCACGTCTCGCAAAGCACAGGGAAACGAAGTTGTTAAATAGAAGAGAAATAAAAAAAAAAACATTTATGTTGCATGTTAAAAAATATTGCAAATAATTTTCGAACGCAATGAGTATGAGATAAATCGAAGTAAAATTTGTTTACATCAAAATGAAATTCATTTAAAATCAATATAATTATATTATAAATGATCAATTCTCAACGCCGTCAAATAGATTTTATTCCATTCGAACAAATAATGATAAAATACAGTAAATAAATTTTATAAGCTGTAATCATTTAAATCGTAATTTCCATATTTACGAGGGGGGACCCAAAAAAAAACGGGAATTTCGTCATAATTTCTTTATTTTTTAATATTTTTACACCAAATTTTGATCACCTTCAAAGTATTCTCCTTTGACCACAACGCACCTCCGCAAACGATCGTTCCAATGTTCAAAACATTTTTTAAATTCACTTACGAGGGGGCACCCAAAAAAAAACGGGAATTGCGCTGCGGCGGGGAGGGAGAGTGGGGGAACCCATTGCTCGACCAGGTGTCCGTTGGGGACACGTCCCCTGAGTTAGTGTGCGAAGTTCTGTCGCCGTGAGTGCATCGGTTCGCCCGTGGGAATTTTTGTAGTCAAACAACTTTTTCCATTTCGGCGAAAACGTGATGGCCGATTGTCGAGAGCAACGCGCGGCCGTGAAATTTTGTTTCCTGTTGGGGAAATCGGCCGCGGAAACTACTGTAATGCTTAAGACTGCTTATGGAGATGCTGCCCTAAGTAAAACCAGAGTCTACGAGTGGTTTTCACGTTTTAAAAATGGAGAAATGTCAATTGAAGACCAATCCCCTTTCAGGACGCCCCTCAACGTCAAGAAGTGGGGAAAACGTCGACAAAATCAATGCTCTCATTCATGAAGACCGTCGCCGAACCATTGATCAACTCTGTGAGATGTCTGGGATATCATGGAGTTCAAATCAGAGGATTTTATCCGAAGATTTGCACATGAGCAGAGTTGCAGCCAAATTTGTCTCTCGCCTTCTCACTGACGAGCAAAGGGAGCGTCGACCTCCTCCACGGTGGCAAAACGCTTGATTGCTGCTTTGTTTTGGGGTCGTATCCATAGCACCACGATTCATCATCAGTAATCACCTTGGAAAAAATTTCAGGATCCTCTTCGAGCTGATTTTGAAGTTCAAAACATGCCTGAAGTCGACGCTCCCTTTGCTCGTCTGTGAGAAGGCGAGGGACAAATTTGGCTGCAACTCTGCTCATGTGCAAATCTTTGGATAAAATCCTCTGAATTGAACTCCATGATATCCCAGACATCTCACGGAGTTGATCAATGGTTCGGCAACGGTCTTCATGAATGAGAGCATTGATTTTGTCGACGTTTTCGTCGCTTCTTGACGTTGAGGGGCGTCCTGAACAGGTTTGGTCTTCAATTGAAATTTCTCCATTTTTAAAACGTGAAAACCACTCGTAGACTCCGGTTTTACTTAGGGCAGCATCTCCATAAGCAGTCTTAAGCATTACAGTAGTTTCCGCGGCCGATTTCCCCAACAGGAAACAAAATTTCACTGCCGCGCGTTGCTCTCGACAATCGGCCATCACGTTTTCGCCGAAGTGGAAAAAGTTGTTTCACTACAAAAATTTCCACGGGCGAACCGATGCACTCACGGCGACAGAACTTCGCACACTAACTCAGGAGACGTGTCCCCAACGGACACCTGGTCGAGCAATAGGTTCCCCCACTCTCCCTCCCCGCCGAAGCGCAATTCCCGTTTTTTTTGGGTCCCCCCTCGTATATGGAATTAATCAATGACATATTACCAATCTCATGTTGGGGAAAAATTTGCACGACTAGTTAGAACAATTGTTGATTCTAGGGTGATACAATGGCGAAGATAAGTTACCATGAGCGTGATAAAAAAAATTTGGCAATAATCGTAAGAACTTTCCGTGCAGGAATTTGCGAGTGTGTCCTCGCTTCCAGCCAAATCCCGATTGGGATTTGTTAGGGACTTTTTCTATCAAGGGATTCCTCCCCGGGTCCCAGTTGGATCCCGGTTTATATCGGCAAAACTTCGAATCTATGAATTGAAGTTTCTGGTTTCAGTGTTCGGACTTGTTAGCATTTTTCCGTAAAATATTTATCGATAATTTTTCGGGATTTCAACAAAGAATTTCGTTCTAGAATTCTAGCTGGATTCCGGGATGTATCCAGATTGGCTACATATGCCACGTGAAAAGGTATGATACCTTATACTTGACAGCGCACTCTCGTGCTTGCAGCTTCGGTGCGTTATTCGAGGATAGGTCTCGCGGCTATATACCCAAACTTTTGTAAGAAATTTGTGTCGTTCGATTGTGTACATTTCATCATAACGTAAAAAGCACATGAAGTTCGCGGTGCAAATTCGCCCCTGGCAGGGTATGTAATGGCCCTTCAACATTCAAACGTCGATATCTCGAGAACGGTTTGAGCTACAGCGCTGCAATGTCGCACACAAGAAAAGTGGTACGTTTCACCCCCTGTTTCCCCAATTTATAGAGAAATATTTGGAGCCGCTGAGATTTTATGATTTTTTAAATTCTCGAAAAATATCTGTACGTGCTCCAGCTTCCCCGAATTCTGAAATATCGGACGTACATTTTCTGTGCTACTACTCACATGGAAATTCCATATTATTAATTGAGCAAAGAAATTGTGAAAATTAACTACGAATATTAGATAAGAATATTAACCAGGAATTGATGTAACGCGACAATCGATGAAACGGTTCTTCAGATTTTTATAAATTTTGATGATTTAAAAAAAAATCCGTGGTTTTAACTTTGACAGATCCCGATAAAACGCGTTAACACTCTGCAGATAAATGGTATATAATTGAATGATGGTTAGTATCGAATTTACCGATGATTCGTGAAACGATTTCATGAAATTGTACATTTTTCGAAAAATCTGGGATTGACAGTACAGCAACCCCGTGTAATTGGGTTGCTTGGGACCAAAAAATACACGGATAACCGAAATCACGGTTAATCCGAATCATTGTCATGTCTTTGTATTTCGACTAATATAAATGTAATACACAGGCGCAAACTCAATCCTTATTATATGGGCCAACGGAACAAGCGCCAAAGGAACAGTGAATTCTTAGTTCGGACGTGTATCGCGCCTCGCGCGAGTGACCGTAGACGGTCGCGCACAGAAAGAGCGTGGACCGCACGGTTAATCCGCTCCCTGGATAACCCAATCCCGGTTAATCGGATTTCTACTGTAATTAGTGTGGGTATGCGGGTTCTAATACAAGAGATCTGCACCGACATTTACCGACACTTTTTAGCTCAGACACAAACCACTTAGCCGAGACACAAACCCACGGGGGTCGGGTTTGGGCGACGAGGACTAAGCTTGGGAGGGGGGGGGGCATGCCGACGATACGGCGCGTGTCACTTCGCTGGAATGACCGACAAAGGCTGAGGGGCGATGGGGAGGAGGATAGTGTTTCAGTCACGTCTCTGAAAGAGCGATATGTATTATCGGGCATATTGGCACTGGTTTGTGTCTCGGCTAAGTGGTTTGTCTCTGAGCTAAAAAGTGTCGGTAAATGTCAGTACAGATCCTTCGGATTAGAACCCGCGTACTCACGCTACTACTGTATATGCAGGAAAAAATCTGCCAATTGCTTCCTCGAAATTTTCTACTGTGCCAAAGCTTTCTTTGTTAGGACGCTAAAATTTAGAAAAAATAGTTCCTTGTAGAAGGCGATATGAGCATTTTTAGAAATGTCGCGGAAGTAATTTGCAAATTTCGATTGGTCGCTGTCTATTATAATTTTTTTAATATGCACCATATTATTTTTCATCAAGGAAACACAATAAATTCATTTAAAAAAATGTTTCATATTAATTCTTTGAAACTTTTGTGTTTTCTTGTGTCGTCAGGCATCTTTACATACCGATCATTGGAATGGGCTACGGTAAGAACACCGCAAGTGTCACTGTCTTTTTCATAAGCGCTTTCTTCCACGAATATCTCGTCAGCGTGCCACTGAAGACCTTCAAGATCTGGGCTTTTCTCGGGATGATGGGTCAGGTGAGTCGAGAGTTGTATTGATGTTAAGTTTCGATGTCATTCACTGTGATTCCCATGAAAAATGTACTAATAATGTTCCTTCAACCGAGAGGGTTACCGCAAAAAGGCAATTTAGGAAATTGTCTTGCAAAATACTTTGCGTTCGCCCGTCCAGACAAGCAAACACTGATACCGAGGGTTATATTTCAAGAAAACATTCTTCATTCGATTAAAAAGTAAATAATTTATTATTAGTCATTTTTTAAAAGGGTTATATTTATTTTTCATAATTTCTTTCGTGGTATGCGCGGAAAATCATGCCTTCAGATTATGGAGTACACAGTTGATACATGCAGTTACAATTATTATGGAAACTTTAGTGAAATAGTTATTTAATAAAATAAATAACTATTTTATTGAGTTAATTACCTGCAAATAAAGCAAACGCAAAAGAAACATACATTCAAATAATATTTACTTTAGTTACGCGGCCCAGTCTGTAAGGATCCACTCAGTTTTTCGTCGTTTACACGGGATCACTTCCACTTTAGTTTACGACGTTTATCATTATCTTTATTTTTTATTTTTGAAGGAGCTGAAATAGTATACTTAATTTATGCTTCAAGTAATGGCTTCCTCGAGGGCTCTTTCATTTGCTTCGGGTTGCTGATTTCTTAGGATGATGAAAATGGTTATGATGCTTCCACCGAATGGCCAGTTCGATGAAAATATTGAAGCAGTCTTCCAGTCTAAACGGGGATTTTTTTCGAGGCTGGCTGTGCGGGGGTTTGTCGCGCAGGGGGGCGATATGTTTGGACCTTATGAATTTTTAAATATTTCGAAAAATCGCTAAATGTTAACGCTATTACGCTGGCAATTTTTGAAATTAAAATCGTGCAAAACAGAAACTTCCTCATTATATGCCTCACTGGCATATCTTATTCATTAAGGGAGAACACCACTGTGACCCCCTGTTTTTTTTTTACATTTTTCAAGAATTTTTTTTTGTGGGAAAAAAAGAGATATTCGAAAAATTTTTTTGGGTTTTGTTCCTTTGTTTATTAATGTGTCAAAAACATTTATTTCACATTTTTCACGCCGCATGGTGGCGCTGGGGAAGCTCTCGCGTCAGGTGCTGTCATGTCCGCGGCACGCAGCAGAACTCTCTTCAACGTCGATCTGAAAAAAAATACCGAGTGTTTTCGTTAATAATATGATATTTTGAAGAGAAGTACACAGAGATTTGGAAAAATATATTTTTTTAAACAATATTCTTCCAAATCCCTGTGTACTTCTCTTCAAAATATCATATTATTAACGAAAACACTCGGTATTTTTTTTCAGATCGACGTTGAAGAGAGTTCTGCTGCGTGCCGTGGAAATGACAGCACCTGACGCGAGAGCTTCCCCAGTGCCACCATGCGGCGTGAAAAATGTGAAAAAAATGTTTTTTGATACATTAATAAACAAGGAACAAAACCCAAAAAAAATTTTCGAATATCTCTTTTTTTTCCCACAAAAAAAAATTCTTGAAAAATGTGAAAAAAAACAGGGGGTCACAGTGGTGTTCTCCGTTAAGCTTCCTCAATGGGGAAGCGAAAATTGAACAATTCACTCGCTCTAGTTTCTTAAAGATCCCTCTATACGGATTTTTATGAACACGATAATGTAATGAGGACGCAATGTGGAAGTTTGTGATGTGCATAAAAAGCCGTCTGTATCGGCAGGGGTATTTCCCCGTGTTCACGGTGAATGCAACACAGCGTAGCCAAAAAGCTGCTGCGGATGCTACGAAATTTAGTTTAGGTTAGAATATTGCCGGTAGGTAGTGATATAGAATGGTAAATTGGGAAGGATCATGCGTAAAAACCCGCAAGGTTTATACGCATAAATAAAAAATAAAAAAATGAATAAATATTTCGTTAATGGAATATTGATTATTTTATTTATGATCTAAACAAGATATTGACCATAATTGTTTAACTCTCGTTATTTTTTTCATTATTAACAAAATAGAAGTTAATTAATAATGTATCAATTACTAAACGTCGTGTATTCTTGTCTCCCTCGACAGATACCACTTTCCGTTATCAGCAAAATGGTGGAGCGTCATTTTGGTTCACGATGGGGCAATATCGTCGTATGGTCGAGTCTCATTATCGGTCAACCTCTCTGTATAATGGTCTATTACCACGACTACGTGGTCACTCACTTCGGCGAGAGTCTTCTCGAGGATCACTCGGTGGTATAACACAAATAATCCGTTTATCCGTAAATCTACTAGCCTTCGATAAACGGCAAACAACCAAATCGCATAATACGACGATAATTGAGTTTTTTTTTTTTTTTTTTTTCATGCATCAATAACTTTAATTATCATCGATTAGAAAAAAAAGATATTGGATATATAAGCCATTGCAGTGATACTTATTATTTATTCGAGTCGAATTCAGAATACTTAAATAGAAATTAAGGGATTGGCGATAAGTAGAAACAAAAGTCAAAACGTCCATCGACGATCGAGAGCATCACACTGATCGAAGCATCACTTTGAATAAACATTTAGTACCCATTGTTTTTACCAACGAATTACAATCGCGAAACACGAAATGATCGCACTAGTAATTTTTTAATTAATAAAAAAATTCATAATCATATTTTTTTAATGAATCTAAAAGATATCATTTTAATAATGATCAATTTTTTTTCAATAAATAAAACAATATTCCCAATCAATTTGTTAAGTACGCTGTTAGATACACTATGCGATAATGAGCTTATTTAAGCGGACTTTTGCTCGCGCTAAGTTGAGATACTCAGATCGCGCGAACTAAACGCGCGCGTATATAGTAACCCGAAGAATGAACAGATGGCGTTTACGCGAGATTCTTCATAACGCCAGGTGGCGCTATAGCGAAGTTGTGGCTCGCGTAAACCTAACCTCTTACATTCCTTTGGCAGCTCACGCGGCCGTGAATATCTCTCTTTAATGTAAGTGAAAATACGCGTAAACAAACTCAATGTATGCAATTAAATTGTTAACATACAATAGAAAATCAACATAATCGTAATTTTTTTTTAATTCCTTTATAAATGAATAATCGTACTATTTAAAGCAATTAATTAATAAATGCGCAATCGTATTTTTTCTATCAACCAAATAATTAATTGTAACGTTAATCGTATCTTTATTATATTAATTGAAGAAATCTAACAATAAATTCATGAATTGCGGTATAAAAATGGTATTTTTCGTAATAAACAAAATCATTATTCCAAATTTGCGTGAAAATCGGTAATAGCACGAAAAATGGAAATATAAATTTGATCGGTTTTTCTGAGCATATGAATGAGATTTTGTCCATATCTCTTGGTGAGCAAAAGTGTAAGGGTGAAAAAGACGAAAAGAATAGATAACATGTGCGAGTTCGATTATTGTTTTTTTTTGTTATTCAGTTAGGTGTATCATAATGTATTATATTTGAAATTTTTCGGCACATGGATGTTAAAAAAATTGAGAAAGGGCTTGCGAAAAAATATTTTTAAAAATCTTTTTTACTTTTTTTACGGAAAGTCCTGTTCAAATTTATTTCCTCACCTCGTCGTTTAAAAAGGTGAAATACGCCATATACGAGGGGGAACCCAAAAAAAACGGGAATTGCGCTGCGGCGGGGAGGGAGAGTGGGGGAACCCATTGCTCGACCAGGTGTCCGTTGGGGACACGTCTCCTGAGTTAGTGTGCGAAGTTCTGTCGCCGTGAGTGCATCGGTTCGCCCGTGGGAATTTTTGTAGTGAAACAACTTTTTCCATTTCGGCGAAAACGTGATGGCCGATTGTCGAGAGCAACGCGCTGCTGTGAAATTTTGTTTCCTGTTGGGGAAATCGGCCGCGGAAACAACTGTAATGCTTAAGACTGCTTATGGAGATGCTGCCCTAAGTTAAACCAGAGGCTACGAGTGGTTTTCACGTTTTAAAAATGGAGAAATGTCAATTGAAGACCAACCCCCTTCAGGACGTCACCAACGTCAAGAAGTGACGAAAACGTCGACATAATCAATGCTCTCATTCGTGAAGACCGTCGCCGAACCATTGATCAACTCTGTGAGATGTCTGGGATATCATGGAGTTCAATTCCGAGGATTTTATCCAAAGATTTGCACATGAGCAGAGTTGCAGCCAAATTTGTCCCTCGCCTTCTCGCAGACGAGCAAAGGGAGCGTCGACTTCAGGCATGTTTTCAACTTCAAAATCAGCTCGAAGAGGACCCTGAACTTTTTTCCACGGTGATTACTGGTGATGAATCGTGGTGCTATGGATACGACCCCGAAACAAAGCAGCAATCAAGCGTTTTGCCACTGTGGAGGAGGTAAAACAAAAATCGCTGGAAGACCTAAAGCACATCCCGATAAGTGAATTTAAAAAATGTTTTGAACATTGGAAGGATCGTTTGCAGACGTGCATTGTGGTCAAAGGAGAATACTTTGAAGGTGATCGAAATTTGGTGTAAAAATATTAAAAAATAAAGAAATTATGACGAAATTCCCGTTTTTTTTTGGGTCCCTCCTCGTATACAACCACCGAAATATAGTAAGGGCGACAATGGAAATATAGAAAAAAAAAAGGAAAAAAACGATATACGTCGCAGAGCTTGTGACAAGTATTTTTTGTATGTCCAAATTTTTGTACCCTCGTTTTAAACGCGGAAGCTTTTGAGCCTCGAGAGCTTACGGAGACTTCGTTCTTGTCGATTAAACGAGATATTTCTTACGACTTGTGTCACATTTTATTTTTCTCCAATCCACAATTCCGACAAGGCACAGATCTGATCCGACAGGAATACTATTGAGGTGAGGATACTTTTGAAACTTTATCTTTGCGCAAAATAATGTTGCGAATTTTTTTTCGCCCATCGCTGTTTCGTAATAATTTATTAAAATGTCTTTTCAACGAAACAACAATTATCGGCCGATAGTAAAAATACTTTAAAGATTCTCCGTAATATCAAACAATTGTAAATCTCCAATTGAAAATTTAAATAAAAAGTCGATTTTTATTAATATCCGGGTAACCATCCCCCTCAATCCAGCAGCGCCTCACAGCGTCAGTGGTGCACGTGGCGCATGCTCAATTCTGCGTTGTCGTAGGGTGACGGGGTTAGAGAAAGAGAGAGAGAGAGAGAGAGAAAGAGAACTGATACCAAGATCGCAACACGATGCTCTCTATAAGGGTGGTTGCGTCGCGACGCCGTTGCAGTCAGGGTTCCGACGCCCACGAACATACCTCGTCACATGCAACCCCGTAACACTTCGCGAAACTTTGTACGCGACGCGAACACGAGGTTTTCGGCGAAATTTCAAATAATCAAAGTTGCTACAAAATGGAGAGAAAAAAATGTTTCACGTCCGACGACACTTGGTGGTCAGTGTTGTTTTCCATTGTCTGGATCGATTATAATTGACACGATTGCCTAAATACTGGACAATATTTGGAGAAGAAAACAGTGAACGTTTCGTTTTACGTGACTTGTGCAAAAATTTCGGAAATTTTGACGATCAAAAATTATCATCGTCCTTTGCGATATCTACGATAGGACTGCACGGTAGGATTTTGATATTTTTTCTTTCTTCAACGTTTTGAAATTAATCTCGTAAAAGTTTCCTTAATCCTCATCGGTAAATAAAAAATATCCACAGCCATGGTGTACTCTTAAGATACTCCAAAATCAATTTCATCAATATGTCACTTTTTTTAAGCTACAACATTTTTTAATTCATTGCTCCACCAATTTTTCATTTAATTTCATAAATTACACTTCCATTAATTTCCCCCAAGGTATAAAAAATGTCAATAATCAAATAGTTCGTTAAGACTCAAAAATCTATTTTATCAATTATCGACTCTTTTAAAGGATCGCGCATATTCTATATTCTTCCACGTCGTGAAAATCTCACAAATCACCGTCATTAAACTCCACAATAGTTTAAAAATGTTCGGAAACACGTGGCACGGGAAAAGTGTTGAACTATTTATTCAAACAAATTTCGATTTCTCACATCTCACAAAATTTCAGTAATTTTAAGGCTCAAGAATTCTTATCGCCCTTTGCGATATCTACGATAGGACTGCACGGTAGGATTTTGATATTTTTTCTTTCTTCAACGTTTTGAAATTAATCTCGTAAAAGTTTCCTTAATCCTCATCGGTCAATAAAAAATATCCACAGCCATGGTGTGCTCTTAAGATACTCCAAAATCAATTTCATCAATATGTCACTTTTTTTAAGCTACAACATTTTTTAATTCATTGCTCCACCAATTTTTCATTTAATTTCATAAATTACACTTCCATTAATTTCCCCCAAGGTATAAAAAATGTCAATAATCAAATTGTTCGTTAAGACTCAAAAATCTATTTTATCAATTATCAACTCTTTCAAAGGATCGCGCATATTCTATTTTCTTCCACGTCGTGAAAATCTCACAAATCGCCGTCATTAAACTCCACAATAGTTTAAAAATGTTCGGAAACACGTGGCACGGGAAAAGTGTTGAACTATTTATTCAAACAAATTTCGATTTCTCACAACTCACAAAATTTCAGTAATTTTGAGGCTCAAGAATTCTTATCGCCCTTTGCGATATCTACGATAGGACTGCACGGTAGGATTTTGATATTTTTTCTTTCTTCAACGTTTTGAAATTAATCTCGTAAAAGTTTCCTTAATCCTCATCGGTAAATAAAAAATATCCACAGCCATGGTGTACTCTTAAGATACTCTAAAATCAATTTCATCAATATGTCACTTTTTTTAAGCTACAACATTTTTTAATTCATTGCTCCACCAATTTTTCATTTAATTTCATAAATTACACTTCCATTAATTTCCCCCAAGGTTTAAAAAATGTCAATAATCAAATTGTTCGTTAAGACTCAAAAATCTATTTTATCAATTATCAACTCTTTCAAAGGATCGCACATATTCTATTTTCTTCCACGTCGTGAAAATCTCACAAATCGCCGTCATTAAACTCCGCAATAGTTTAAAAATGTTCGGAAACACGTGGCACGGGAGAAGTGTTGAACTATTGATTGAATCAAATTTCGATTTCTTACATCTCCGATTCTCATATTCATCCTTATACTCCTTATGTCTAAATCTCATAAATTAGTAAAATCTTATACTTTTTAAAAAACGTTCACAAACACGCGGTACGTTAAAATATTGGAAAATCGATTTAATCGTTTTGATCCCATTGTTCAAATCGCGGATATGTTTTATCGTTTATAAATCCATTTTCGAAATCTCGTGAACTACACTCACATGAATTTGATCTACGATATAAAATTATTTATAAATACACGAGTTAAAAAGTTGCAACTTGAAACTTGGAAAATTTTTCCATCAAGCTTTACACATTGCCCGAGTCCTCTTTCACGAAGAACTATTTTTTCGCTATTTTTCCTTCCTCATAGAATAAACTTTGGGTGTTGAATAAAATTTTGAGGAAGCAATTTGCAACTTTCAATTTGCAACTTTTTCCCTGCATTGTCAATACCACATTTTTTTCGAAATATAAAAAATTTCGTGAAGTCAGAACTGTTTCATCAAATGTCACTCAATTAAATATTAACCAGTATTTAATTATATTCTAGTTATCGGCGAAATTTAAACACGATACTCAGTGACAAAATCATTGAAAATCTTGAAAATTTATCAATTATCGACTTCTCAAATCTCGCACATAATCCAATCTTCCCTCTATCCATTTTGTTTTTTTAAATCTCATGAACTGCATTCTCATTCATTTTCTCCACTGTATGAAAATGTGCCTAAATACATAAAAAGATGAAATTTCCCAGAAATTGAATTTATCAATTTTCCATAAAAATGACAGACGGTAGAAGGAGGATAAGTTAAAAGTTGATCGATTGCAAAAGCAATCGATCAACTTTTAATTAACCCTCATCTCCACCGTCCTGTCGACACTCGATTTTATGATGCAATTTTTTTTTTCACCATTCAATGTGTTAAATCGTTAAAAAAATAATACTCAGATACAAATGTCTGATCGTATATGTACATGCATGTAGGTCATATGAGTGTGCGCCTCTGTAATCTGGGCTTGAAAAATTCATAGAGCTGAATGTGGGAAAACGCTTTAAGCAATCCTGTTCAAATTTTGCGCACACCTAGAGCTTTAAGCTGCCCTTAGTCACTGAAATTTTTCCTCCATTTAATCGAGAATTAAATGATTAACAAGATTTTCTTCAATTTTTCGAGAAAAGTTTGTCAGGGCTGTGTTGTTTGCAAAATTGGAGATAACGATAAAGTGTTTTTAACACAGATATAGAGTATAATTAAGGTAGGTAGGGGTCTGGTAACTTAAGCCGATTTTCATGTCTTTTTTAGAGGGCGTTTTTTTGTAGGAAAATAAAAATGAATCGTTTTGGATATTTAGGATGTTTTTATTTACATATTAAAGATACAAAAAAAAAAATTTTTGAAAAAATTCAATAGTTTATTATTATTATTATTATTATTGATCGAAGTTGGCACCTCGAAAAAAAAGCGCGTGGGTGGCCCCGGTGATTTTGGCTCTTGATGTTATCTGAAATCAAAAATTCTTGATAATTCTTTATCTATAGACGTGTCATTCTGGTCGGAACTACTGAAGTTAAATTTCATGGATAAATAACAAAATGGCGGACTTTGGAAAAAAAACTTTTTTTCCAAAGTCCGCCATTTTGTTGTTTTTGGGGGGGGGTTAACTTGAGTAGTTCCGACCGGAATGACATGTCTATAGATTAAGAATTATCAAGAATTTTTTATTTCAGATAACATCAAGAGCCAAAATCACCGGGGCCACCCACGCGCTTTTCTTTCGAGGTGCCAACTTCGATCAATAATAATAATAATAAACTATTAAATTTTTTCAAAAAAATGTTTTTTTGTATCTTTAATATGTAAATAAAAACATCCTAAATATCCAAAACGATTCATTTTTATTTTCCCACAAAAAAACGCCCTCCAAAAATGACATGAAAATCGGCTTAAGGGAGAACACCACTGTGACCCCCTGTTTTTTTTCACATTTTTCAAGAATTTTTTTTTGTGGGAAAAAAAAGAGATATTCGAAAAAATTGTTTGGGTTCTGTTCCTTGTTTATCAATGTATCAAAAAACATTTTTTCCACATTTTTCACGCCGCATGGTGGCGCTGGGGAAGCTCTCGCGTCAGGTACTGTCATTTCCGTGGCACGCAGCAGAACTCTCTTCAACGTCGATCTGAAAAAAAATACCGAGTGTTTTCGTTAATAATATGATATTTTGAAGGGAAGTACACAGGGATTTGGGAAAATATTGTTTTAAAAAAAATAGGCACGCCTTTGAAACTAAAGTTAATTTCCAATGCGTGCCTATTTTTTTTAAAACAATATTTTTCCAAATCCTTGTGTACTTCTCTTCAAAATATCATATTACTAACGAAAACACTCGGTATTTTTTTTCAGATCGATGTTGAAGAGAGTTCTGCTGCGTGCCGCGGAAAAGACAGCACCTGACGCGAGAGCTTCCCCAGCGCCACCATGCGGCGTGAAAAATTCGAAAAAAATGTTTTTTGATACATTAATAAACAAGGAACAAAACCCAAAAAAAATTTTCGAATATCTCTTTTTTTTCCTACAAAAAAAAATTCTTGAAAAATGTGAAAAAAAACAGGGGGTCACAGTGGTGTTCTCCGTTAAGTTACCAGACTACTACCTTAAATGATGGTCGATATTGAATATGGCGAGAATGCAGATAAAATTCTGAAAGTTTCGAAATCTCTGTGATTGCTCAAAATTTTTCAAATATATGACACGAAAAATAGTATAAATTGTGAATGTGCACAATGGTGCCAGATAATTTTTAATCAGTCATCATTTTTGACCAACCTTCCTATATGATTAAGCCAAAATTCAGAAAAATTTACTACTTTTCTCGTATTTTTCTATTTTTAGCATTTAAACGCATCTATTTTCATGTTTCCTGAAACACAATAGCCAAAGGGCATGAAATACGAATATATAGATATTGTGAAGATTTGCAGACGCATATTGAAATTTAATCGAGAATTAAATGATTTATAACATTTTTTAATGTTTCGAGGAAAGTTTGTCAGTGCAGTGTTGTTCGCAAAATTAGAGATAACGAGAAAGTATTTTTGACACAGACATAGAGTATCATTACATGATGGTCGATGTTGAATTTGGCGAGAATGAAGATGAAATTCTTAAAGTTTCGAAAACTCTGTGATTGCTCAAAATTTTTCAAATTTATCACACGAAAAATAGTATAAACGGTAAATGTGCACAATGGTGCCAGATAATTTTTAATCAGTCATCATTTTTGACCAAACTTCCTGTATGACGGAGCCAAAGCTCCGAAAAATTTACTATTTTTTTCGTATTTTTCTATTCTTAGCATTTAAACGCATCTTTCTTTCATGTTTCCTGAAACGAAGTAGCCAAAGGGCATGAAATACGAATATATTGATTGTGTACAGATGCATATTGAAATAGTGAGAATGATTGACAGTAAAACCACCAATAGAAACACAGAGAGAGAGAGACAAGAAAAACAGAGATAGAGGGAAAGCAAATACACGACCTAATATAACACACAGTTTTGTCACCGCTGCGAGCGAAGGACCCGATAAATGTTCAAACGTTCATCGCTCACTCGTGCGGATAGTAAACTGCCATCATATACCCCTAAAGTTTATATAGCGCGGTAAACGCAAGCGTATACAAGGTATTCCACATGAATTGGGACTATTTTTCCGCGAGGAAGAACGGGCGTCAAAATAAGCTCCCGTCGTCAGCTATTTTGATGTTCGTTTAAAATCCATACTGTCAGATAAAACGAGATTGGGAAAAAAATATTACCACATCTTTCAACGACCTCGAGAAAATCTTCAATGAAAATTGACGGCACATAAAACCGTTCCCTCGTAGTAAATTGGTACGTGTTGTCAAGTTTTTTTTCATATTTGAATCGTTCCACATTTGTTCCGAAAATTCAATTACTATGTGCGAGGGGGTACCCAAAAAAACACGGGAATTTCATCAGAATTTCTTTATTTTTTAATATTTTTACACGAAATTTTGATCACCTCCAAAGTATTCTCCTTTGACCACAACCCGAGCAGAAATTTGTTTCGGCTGGCCTGATATAGGATCAGGCCCCGTTCAGGAATCGATAAGGTTAGCCTGATCAGGCTAACCGGATCACGCCCAGATCAGGGGCGAATCATATTCTGATACGGCGTGGGTTATCGAGCTAGCCTTACATTACATATATCAGGGCCGAATCAGGGGCTAAGGCATCCGTGGCAAATCCTCATCAGGTTAACCGGATCACCCTCACATCAGGTCCGGGTTATGTTCTGATACTGCGTGAATTATCAGGCTAGCCTTACGTCACATATATGAGGACCTGGCTTGTCTACCCACTACTGAACGGGAAGCACTTTTTCTGAGTTTTTCAAACAACCGACAAAAATATACGCTGGAAATACTAATAATAAAAGGAAATTATAATATAGTATTTATATTATTATTATTATTATTATTATTATTAATATCATTATTATCATTACTAAATCGATTTTTCAATCGAGAACCTACACCACCTTAAAATTAAATCTACTACGAAGACAATTTTAAATATCATTCACCATCCTCATTTCTGGTGGTAGGACTGCATATAAGATATTCCTAGAATTAATTTATAAGTGCTCGATAAAGTAGTGGTTACAGCGTTAGTTCGTTAGGTCGGTAGGTAGACAGATAGGTAGGTTTAAATAGCACAACTCACGATTGGAAAATTCATTTTAAACGACCGCAATTATCGTTTAAACAACAAAAAACGTGTGAAAAATGACTGTTAGTACAGTAACATTTTTTTTTCAATATTTTTTGGTCCAATTTGAGAATGGAGTCTAGTGAGAGAGGTTGCAGGTTCGAACCCCGGTGGTGGAATTTTTCTTTTTTTTTCTGCTAAATATTATTAAATGGGCCAGCTAACAACATACGATGGCCAATAACCTAATTCTCAGAAGATGAATAGATTTTGTTCATTTGAAATTTGACAATTGGAATTCAGTGTCAGATCGGTGCCGGATCACGGCCGGATTACGGCCGGATCAGGCCTGGATCCGCAACTCCGTTACATGCCGGATGTGGGCCTGATACGGATCCTGATCAGGGCCGTGCCAGGCTGATAGGGCAGCCTGACATGGGCCGGATTTATGCCGGACCAAATTTCTGCTCGGGAACGCACCTCTGCAAACGATCCTTCCAATGTTCAAAACATTTTTTAAATTCACTTATCGGGATGTTCTTTAGGCCTTCCAACGATTTTTGTTTTACCTCCTCCACAGTGGCAAAACGCTTTCCTCTCATGTCCCTTTTGAGTCTGGGGAACAAAAGAAATCACAGGGGGCTAGATCCGCTGAGTAGGGGGGTGAACAATTGGTGTCATGCAGTTTTTGGTCAAAAACTGCTTTACGGAGAGAGCGACGTGGGCCGGCGTGTTGTCATAATGGAGGAACCAGTCACTTGTGCGCCAAAGATCTGCCCTTTTCTTCCGGATACTCTCCCGCAATCTTTTCAAAACCTTCAAGTAGAACTTCTGGTTGACAGTTTGACCCGGGGGAACGAACTCCGCGTGCACAACACCTCTGCAATCGAAGAAACAAATGAGCATTGTCTTGATGTTTGACTTCACTTGGCGAGCTTTTTTCGGACGAGGAGAGCGAGGTGTCTTCCACTGGCTTGATTGCTGCTTTGTTTCGGGGTCGCATCTACAGCACCACGCTTCATCACCAGTAATCACCTTGGAAAGTTCAGGGTCCTCTTCGAGCTGATTTTGAAGTTCAAATTATGCCTGAAGTCGACGCTACCTTTGCTCGTCTGTGAGAAGGCGAGGGACAAATTTGGCTGCAACTCTGCTCATGTGCAAATCTTTGGATAAAATCCTCTGAATTGAACTCCATGATATCCCAGACATCTCACGGAGTTGATCAATGGTTCGGCGACGGTCTTCACGAATGAGAGCATTGATTTTGTCGGCGTTTTCGTTACTTCTTGACGTTGTGGGGCGTTCTGAACGGGGTTGGTCTTCAGTTGACGTTTCTCCATTTTTAAAACGTGAAAACCACTCGTAGACTCTGGTTTTACTTAGGGCAGCATCTCCATAAGTAGTCTTGAGCATTACAGTAGTTTTCCCGGCCGATTTCCCCAACAGGAAACAAAATTTCACAGCCGCGCGTTGCTCTCGACAATCGGCCATCACGTTTTCGCCGGAATGGAAAAAGTTGTTTCACTACAAAAATTCCCACGGGCGAACGGATGCACTCACGGCGACAGAACTTCGCACGCTAACTCAGGAGACGTGTCCCCAACGGACACCTGGTCGAGCAATGGGTTCCCTCACTCTCCCTCCCCGCCGCAGCGCAATTCCCGTTTTTTTTTGGGTCCCCCCTCGTATTTGTAAAGAGTCTATTTTAGGGTTTAATACTCCATTGGTGAAGAAAAAACACTTCGTCAATTCATACTCGAGTTATACGAACTGAGGCATGGGACGAATAATGAAATTCAGTAAATATACAGCTTTGTTAGTGCCCATTGTAATTAGATTTTTAAACTATAAAAAGCTTTCTATTTGATAAAAAGAAAATTAATTTTATATTAGAATAAAATGTCCGTTATATCCAGGAATAAAATATTATCATTTTACATGGAATACCTCATATATACAGTGCCGGGTATTTGAAGTATAAAGCGGATATCTTCGACGATTTTGGCGAAAATTTTACGCATTTGAAAGTCGCATTTCGAAGTTGCCCCGGCCCACCGTTTTCGAGGAACGATAACGCCAATTTCTCATCACTAAATACGGGGGGGTAGGCCGGGCGAGATGGAACGGGGGGTGGGGTGTGTTGGCGCACAGGGGGGCGTAGCCCTCCTAGTATTTATATAATATAGAGAGAAGAGATATAAATATTTCGGCGCCGCCCTTCCCCTCCACCCAACCCCCTAAACCCAACAAAACCCAACAAACCGCCGCGGGATGGGTGGGAGGTGGCGCGCTCAGGGGGGCAGAGTTCCCCTAGTATTTATATAATATAGAGATATACATATATTTAGTAAGTATATCTGCAGCAAGCTCAAGCTTGGGTGACTGGCGGTTCGTATGCATATTTGCTCGTGTGTCGTGTAACTCGTTTCCGGACAAATCAAATTCTGTTGGAATGATCGCGAGGGTAGGAGGGTTGGCTGGCGTGAGGAGAAACGAGATCGTCGACCAATGTATTTAACCCCACGTCACGAGAATGGCCCCCAATGCCAAACGGACACCATAACAAATTGGTTCACATAGTTCCTATACATATGTATAAATGTACACATCTATACCATAGTAGGTTTTCGTACGACTACCCCTGCCATCTCCCATGCCTCCAACACTGTAATATTTCAATTTTCGTGTATCGTACAGCAATGCAAAAAATACTGATCAAACGGATTTTTACTACATGAATTAAATCAAACTCATGAATTTATTTCTGACACACAGCAAGTTCATTTCACACACATAACGGGAGAGACACCCACACACACAGCAGTATACCTTAGGGGTATAACATAAAAAATTATGGAGAGATCGATCCGGAGACCCAGGGTCTCGAAAAGTTCTCGACACGATGATAAATGTCGAGACGAGACGAGAAATTGATCACGTCACTACGAGACAAGAACAGACGAGACGAGACGAGGTCTCGTCTCGTCGTAGTTAACGTGATCAATTACTCGACCTCGAGAGAACTCGTCTCGTCTCGTCTCGTCTCATCTCGCGGCATCACTAGTTTTAAAGCAAATTTCCTACCTTACCGACACCACCGAATGCGCGCTCAGTGAGCGGTTCTGGCGATCATTCAAGTTAAAAGCCGTTTTGGCCGCGATGACCGCACGGATCAGTGACCACTTAGCCATGCACTGACTGGCGCGGCAACTGTTGAACGGGAGGCAGTTTCATTGAGTTTCTGATGTAGTAAATACAATTGAACCCCAGTTGAAACAAAGTCGCATCGGGACAGGTTTTTCGCAGTTTCCCCTTGTCCATAGCAAATGCTATACAGTGTAGCTAAGATGGCTGCTGAGTGAAATGGAAGTTAGGCTAACCTAGCGAAGTACGGGTAGAGAGTGATAGGGGGAAAAATGGATAAAACTAGAATTGCAAAGGGTCATACGTAAAAACCCAAAAAAGTATACGTTGGAAGAAAGGAAGAAAATTATAGAAGGTTGTGTGGAAATGTCCCACCTTAAAGTAGAGTGAATTATCATTGTGAGCAATGTCAATTATTATGTAAATTAAATAAAAAATTACTATAGATTTTTTAAATACTTATAACATTCATTGTAGTAAATTCTAAAAAAAAATCTAAAGAAACCGGAAAATTTGACCCAAACTGAATCGTTCGAAAAGGACCTTTAATGGTAATACAAAAATTGCTTTTATAAGGAATTTCGGCTTTTTATACCACAAAATCAACAATTCCAAGGGTAATTTAATGAAAGCAACGATTGTTGTAAAGGGAAAATAATATATTTTCCAAAAACTAATGAAAAAAATGTATTCTTACAATAAGTGTCCAGTTCAAATGTTTGATATTATTCGAAATATACCGTGATAGGTGTGAATGGGAAATAGTATGTCCATATCGGGTGTGGAAGTCCGTGTTAGCGGGAAGTTGGTACCTAGCCACAAGGAGAGTCGATCGAACATATATATATATATGTATACGAGGAGTTGGTCAAACGCCGGAACTAGCCGACCTCAACCCCTGCGGGTATGCTTTCTCGCGTGCTGTCACCTCCATCTCGAACAGTTTGCTAAATAACTCTCGCACACCGGGCCATCCCTCCTGTCGCTCGATCCGCCAAAGCACATATATAAGATACACTGGGCATGGAATTTCCTTCCCTCCACACCCTGCAGAGTCAAATAATTCAAGCGGTCCGACCGAGGGTGTTAGTTTCAGTGTCCATGGCGTGAGCCATGAAAAAAATAGTAAAAGATTAATTCATAAAAAAAAAAACATTTGAAAACAAAGGTAACTCGAAAAAGTGCAATAATAATGAAATATTCAACAGAAATCATTTTAAAAAACCGTGTCAGTGCGATATTCCCATTATGAGAAAGTGAGTTTTTCAATTTTGTCTTCTTCGTAGATGTAAGCTTCGTGAACGAAATTAAATAATAACAATTCACGTTTATTAATATTCGCACGTACATGAAGAATTCTAGTCCGATATCTGTGAATTTGAAAAAGCTGTAGGCCGTT
The DNA here is from genome assembly GCA_958009045.1 of Oxytorus armatus. Taxonomy (NCBI): domain Eukaryota; kingdom Metazoa; phylum Arthropoda; class Insecta; order Hymenoptera; family Ichneumonidae; genus Oxytorus; species Oxytorus armatus. Next base: position 15,103,880 of record OY253755.1, read on the forward strand.
AACGATGGCTTTTTTGAAAAATCGAAAATTTCATAAAACTCGAACCTTTCGAACGATTCTCGTTAAATTTAGTATAACGTTCTTTAATTCAGTTCCCCCTATGGCGTACCCTTCTTTCAAGAAATCTTGGAAACTTTTTCACCTGTTAATTAAGATGCTATCTGAACGCCTGTACAATTTTATAGGGTCTCCGACCGTTCCAAACTCGAGATCATTAAAGTTGCATTTGGCCTGATTAGCATGTATGCTATACACCAAACATCCATCAAGAACACTTTTTTGTTGTACCATCGAAACGTGATTGCAGAATTGACGAACAAAAAAGCGAAGGCCAGAGTGGTACCTTAACAAAATTTCCTATTTATTGCCATTAAGAAATGCCATTGAATTTCCATTGCTTCAGACGTAATGGCAATTGAAGGCAGTTTTGTCAAGGGTAAAAACTCCATTTAAAATCCCATTGGTATTATCATTGCTGGTGCTTGTATGAAATAAATGGTAAAATCTCCATTCAATACTCCATTCGGAATTTCTGTCATTGGAAAAAAATTCCAAGACAGTTTTGCCAATGACAAAATTTTACCATTCAATTTCCCATAGGCACCAATGGCAATACCAATTGGATATTTAATGGAGCTTTTATCCTTGAAAAATGTGCCTTGAATTGCCATTGCGCCTGAAGCAATGGAAATTCAATGGCAGTTCTTAATGGCAATGAATGGCAAATTTTGTTAATAGATCACAAAAAATGCACACAAACTATGAACTATCTGAGAAGTTTGCGAAAAGAATTACGACTATATAAATTTATGAAAAATGCCTCAATATATACGAGGGGGGACCCAAAAAAAACGGGAATTTCGTCATAATTTCTTTACTTTTTAATATTTCTACACCAAATTTTGATCACCTTCAAAGTATTCTCCTTTGACCACAACGCACCTCTGCAAACGATCCTTCCAATGTTCAAAACATTTTTTAAATTCACTTATCGGGATGTTCTTAAGGTCTCCCGGCGATTTTTGTTTTACCTCCTCCACAGTGGCAAAACGCTTTCCTCTCAACTCCCTTTTGAGTCTGGGGAACAAAAAAAAATTACAGGGGGCTAGATCCGGTGAGTAGGGGGGGATGGACAATTGGTGTCATGCAGTTTTTGGTCAAAAACCGCCAAAGATCTGCCCTTTTCTTCCGGATACTCTCCCTCAATCTTTTCAAAACCTCCAAGTAGAACTTCTGGTTGACAGTTTGACCCGGGGGAACGAACTTCGCGTGCACAACACCTCTGCAATCGAAGAAACAAATGAGCATTGTCTTGATGTTTGACTTCACTTGGCGAGCTTTTTTCGGACGAGGAGAGCGAGGTGTCTTCCACTGACTTGATTGATGCTTTGTTTCGGGGTCGTATCCATAGCACCACGATTCATCACCAGTAATCACCTTGGAAAAAAGTTCAGGGTCCTCTTCGAGCTGATTTTAAAGATGAAAACATGCCTGAAGTCGACGCTCCCTTTGCTCGTCTGTGAGAAGGCGAGGGACAAATTTGGCTGCAACTCTGCTCATGTGCAAATCTTTGGATAAAATCCTCTGAATTGAACTCCATGATATCCCAGACATGTCACAGAGTTGATCATTGGTTCGGCCACGGTCTTCATGAATGAGAGCGTTGATTTTGTCGACGTTTTCGTCACTTCTTGACGTTGAGGGGCGTCCTGAACGGGGTTGGTCTTCAATTGACATTTCTCCATTTTTAAAACGTGAAAACCACTCGTAAACTCTGGTTTTACTTAGGGCAGCATCTCCATAAGCAGTCTTAAGGCCTTACATACGTCGAGAATTTAAAAAAAATCGATTTTTTTTTGTTTACAGATTATTATTCCTTATAGTCTTAGGCGTATTTCTGTGTAAGCTGATTGTAAAAATTCCCCATAGTTCAAAAGTTATTGTAGATAATGTGACTGCCTGATAATGTGAAACACGCTCGAATCAACGCTACCAAAGCAACAAAAGAGGCCAGAACAATTCGTCGATTAGAAAAAAATAAACAACAACAATTTTTTACTGACAAGGAAGGCGTACAATATGAAGTTGGAATGGGAGATTAGACGTAAGTTAACTAAATAAATTTAAAAAATTCATAAAGTTCTTGCTCCAGCCGCGCGCGACTTCGAGCGAAACGCGCTTGAAACTTTAAACGCGTTTTTCTCAAAACTACTTTTTCTGACACGGTCGGCATGATAACTCGTACGGTTTTTAATATTTTTTGATGATTTTTTTTTTTTTAATATTCGGAATTGTTTTTTCTATAGTCTGTCGAGCCGGATTTTTTAAATTATAATTAGAAAATTTTATAAAAACAATTAAAGTGTGACTTTTTTGACACAAACTTAACATTTTTTTTTAAATTACCGTAAATTGTTTAATTTTTCGAATTTCAAAAATCCGGCTCGACAGACTATAACTACTACCTTATTTTAGAAGAATTTCTTTACATTTTGCAGATCCGTCAACATTTGAGGAAGAAATACTGCCGACCGTGGAGCAACTTTTTTTTTACAGTGCTTCAAAAAATGTGATTTTTCATGTTGTAATTTTTGAAAAAAAAAATTGAAATAAATTTGTTTACAAACTTAACACAGTAATAAACAATGTGTAAGAATTTTGTTATCAATTTCTATTTCTATCCCTCCTAAAAACAGTTTTTCTTTTGGTACGTTTTCGGTACCGCTGGACGTATGTAAGTCCTTAAGCATTACAGTAATTTCCGCGGCCGATTTCCCCAACAGGAAACGAAATTTAACAGCCGCGCGTTGCTCTCGACAATCGGCCATCACGTTTTCGCCGAAGTGGAAAAAGTTGTTTCATTACAAAAATTCCCACGGGCGAACCGATACACTCACGGCGACAGAACTTCGCACATTAACTCAGGAGACGTGTCCCCAACGGACACCTGGTCGAGCAATGCGTTCCCCCACTCTCCCTCCCCGCCGCAGCGCAATTCCCGTTTTTTTTGGGTCCCCCCTCGTATATTATGTCCTTTCAATCTTTGTAGCAATTTTTTTAAATCTATGCAAAGTAATAACAATATGTGAAGAGATAATAATATTACAAGTTCATAATATTAGTAGTATGTATAACGTATGTATCAAACTCATTATTATGTTTAATACATAAATTATAATATTTTATAAAAAAAAAGAAAGAAATTCCATACGAATTTACCATTCAAAATAAAATTGAAAGGTAATATTACCATTTAGTTTCTATGAAGAAGAAAAAACAGCCATTGAAGTTTGCCATTGTCTTTCCATTCAGTTTGTATGAACATAAATTGCCATTCAAGTTTGCCATTGACTTTCCATTCAGCTTGCTGCCATTAAAAATTTGCCCCTGACTTTGCCATAAAATTCGCATTGGAAGTGTAAGGTAATCAACCTTTGCCATTGAACGCCAATGGAAAATTCTGCTAAAGGGTTATACCACGAATATTCGTGAAATTTGTGATTGGTTCACCGTTTAGTTGCGGAACTATTAGCGTTCACAACTGGCTTCTCCAGTGTACATTCAGCGTATCTCTGGCTCTGTTGCTTCCTTCTGTTTTCCTCCTTTATTGTTTATCACGATCTGAGGACGCCATGTGCCAGTGAAATTGGAGTGAAAAAGGTTTTATAGTAATTATAACTACAACCAGTAATTTCTAATTCGAACGAGACACTTTTATCAAAAAAAAAATTAAGTTTTTAGAGATAAAAACCACCCCCACAACTCGACTATCATTACAAAGGAACGGATATTTTGCTGAACATGAAAATAATTTAAGAGCAAAAGCTCTCGAGAACCATTGGAATAAAAGCACTGTAATTCGTCGACAGGACCTTATTGTATCTTCTTATTGTCTACAATCAGATGTGAAAGTGGTTGACGCAATGAAAATTCGTTGCCGGAAAACTAGGTCTGGCGAAATGACTCGTATACACTGTTGGCACTCGTATATTAGTCATTCCGCAAATATATAATGAATATATATACACATACAACCCCTATTTTTCCTCCCGGCCGCCACAAGGAAGCACACCCGCGAATAATGAAGGTAGCGAATCGTGCTCTGAGCTGGGGTGTTGAGAGAGAAAGGGGGATGAAATCGGACGCGACGCCGCGCATATGCACGGTCACATTAGCATACAATTATCTTTATGCTTCTTTTATCATTCATATTAAGTGCGCTGCTTCTAAAAACTTTGCTGGCTTCGGAATCGCTTCGCCCTTTTTGGTTCACACGGAGCCCGAATAAAAAGTCAGCATCTTTCCCTCTCGTGGGATCGTTTGTGCGCCCATCTCTCGCCACTAATTCTCCCATTTATTCTTTCATCACGGGCCCACGGCATGTACGGTCCACGGTTAAATATCGGAACGACCAATATTTGGAACGGTCGATATCTCGACCTTCCAAAATTAGCGGAACATTAAACTGTAGAAAGACTCGTTTTAAAGGAGTCTTTAAATCAGTAAAGAAAAAAATCACACCACGCAAAACATTGAAATAGATATGAGGGCGAGCAAAATTGCGAGAAACGAAATATGGAATCGACAAAAATGTCAAACACTTAACAAGCCGGGTGTACGATATTCAGTTTTACGGATATTGTGATAGTTTACAATTTGAAATTCAGTAAAGCGAAAGACCATAAACTCGAATGGTAAATATAGCAAAAGACCAACAAATCGAACGGTCTAAATGGCGAAAGAGTAAAAAGAAGAACGGTCACAATAACGAACGCTTATGGAACTTTAGAAACACATTGCCTAGTTCTTGCGCTATTGAATGGGGCTGGTAATTCACGCGAACTTTAAGATTCGCTATTTTGATGCTCATTTTTATGTTCGATATTTCGATCCATCAATTATTTGCGTGTCCAAGTTTGGCCCATTTGAAATTTGTATGGCCAGCATATTTCTGTTTTGCATACAAAACAGAAATAAATAGTAACTAGTCGCTGATTTTTATTTCGAAAATATCACCGTTCTGCATCGTTCAAATCTGTTTTTTGTGCTTTCAAAGTACCTAAACTATCGGAAAACACATTAATAATCTATTGTAAGGGAATAGGCCACTCTGTATAGAGGCCGAAAGAATAGGCTTTTTTGGCGATTTTTTTTCTGAAAAACTACAAAATCAATCGAGATTACAAAATAGGGTGTTTATCATATATATCAGTGACTGTATACGAAAATTTTTTTGAAACGATTAATTTCAAAATGGCGGCTGTGCGGCATTTTGCGATGAGGTCTCGGTTTTTATTGGCCGGAAACATAACTCAGACAATTTTCAACTGATTCACTTGAAATTTTGAATATACAAGGGGGGACCCAAAAAAAACGGGAATTCCGATGCGGCGGGGAGGGAGAGTTGGGGAACTCATTGCTCGGCCAGGTGTCCGTTGGGGACAGGTCCCCTGAGTTAGTGTGCGAAGTTCTGTCGCCGTGAGTGCATCGGTTCGCCCGTAGGAATTTTTGTAGTGAAACAACTTTTTCCATTTCGGCGAAAACGTGATTGCCGATTGTCGAGAGCAACGCGCGGCTGTTAAATTTTGTTTCCTGTTGGGGAAATCGGCCGCGGAAACTACTGTAATGCTCAAGACTGCTTATGGAGATGCTGGGCTCAGTAAAACCAGATTCTACGAGTGGTTTTCACCTTTTAAAAATGGAGAAATGTCAATTGAAGACCAACCCCGTTCAGGACGCCTCTCAACGTCGAGAAGTGACGAAAACGTCGAGAAAATCAACGCTCTCATTCGTGAAAACCGTCGCCGAACCATTGATCAACTCTGTGAGATGTCTGGGATATCATGGAGTTCAATTCAGAGGATTTTATCCAAAGATTTGCACATGAGCAGAGTTGCAGCCAAATTTGTCCCTCGCCTTCTCACGGACGAGCAAAGGGAGCGTCGACTTCAGGCATGATTTGAACTTCAAAATCAGCTCGAAGAGGACCCTGAACTTTCCAAGGTGATTACTGGTGATGAATCGTGGTGCTATGGATACGACCCCGAAACAAAGCAGCAATCAAGCCAGTGGAAGACACCTCGCTCTCCTCGTCCGAAAAAAGCTCGCCAAGTGAAGTCAAACATCAAGACAATGTTCATTTGTTTCTTCGATTGCAGAGGTGTTGTGCACGCGGAGTTCGTTCCCCCGGGGTCAAACTGTAAACCAGAAGTTCTACTTGGAGGTTTTGAAAAGATTGAGGGAGAGTATCCGGAAGAAAAGGGCAGATCTTTGGCGCACAAGTGACTGGTTCCTCCATCATGACAACGCGCCGGCCCACGCCGCTCTCTCCGTACAGCAGTTTTTGACCAAAAACTGCATGACACCAATTGTCCACCCCCCCCCCCCCCCCTACTCACCGGATCTAGTCCCCTGTGATTTTTTTTTGTTCCCCAGACTCAAAAGGGACATGAGAGGAAAGCGTTTTGCCACTGTGGAGGAGGTAAAACAAAAATCGCTGGAAGGCCTAAAGAATATCCCGATAAGTGAATTTAAAAAATGTTTTGAACATTGGAAGGATCGTTTGCAGAGGTGCGTTGTGGTCAAAGGAGAATACTTTGAAGGGGATCAAAATTTGGTGTAAAAATATTGAAAAATAAAGAAATTATGATGAAATTTCCGTTTTTTTTGGGTCCCCCCTCGTATCTTTAAAAAATGTCCCCTTTTTTATATCCTTCTTTTCGTCAGTCCAATTATCCGACGTCATTCGCAGCTTCTTCCCTTCCGGAAGGAGAATTAAGGCCTTACATACGTCCAGCGGTACCGAAAACGTACCAAAAGAAAAACTGTTTTTAGGAGGGATAGAAATAGAAATTGATAACAAAATTCTTACACATTGTTTATTACTGTGTTAAGTTTGTAAAAAAATTTATTTTAATTTTTTTTTTCAAAAATTACAACATGAAAAATCACATTTTTTGAAGCACTGTAAAAAAAAAGTTACTCCACGGTCGGCAGTATTTCTTCCTCGGATGTTGACGGATCTGCAAAATGTAAGAAAATTCTTGTAAAATAAGGTAGTAGTTATAGTCTGTCGAGCCGAATTTTTGAAATTCGAAAAATTGAACAATTTACGGTAATTTAAAACAAAATGTTAAGTTTGTGTCAAAAAAGTCACACTTTAATTGTTTTTATAAAATTTTCTAATTATAATTCTAAAAATCCGGCTCGACAGACTATAGAAAAAACAATTCCGAATATTTAAAAAAAAAATCATCAAAAAATATTAAAAACCGTACGAGTTATCATGCCGAACGTGTCAGAAAAAGTAGTTTTGAGAAAAACGCGTTTAAAGTTTCAAGCGCGTTTCGCTCGAAGTCGCGCGCGGCTGGAGCAAGAACTTTATGAATTTTTTAAATTTATTTAGTTAACTTACGTCTAATCTCCCATTCCAGCTTCATACTGTACGCCTTCCTTGTCAGTAAAAAATTGTTGTTGTTTATTTTTTTCTAATCGACGAATTGTTCTGGCCTCTTTTGTTGCTTTGGTAATGCGCGTCAGACCAGACTTTCGTCGGGCAGTCACATTATCTACAATAACTTTTGAACTATGGGGAATTTTCTACAATCAGCTTACACAGAAATACGCCTAAGACTATAAGGAATAATAATCTGTAAACAAAAAAAAATCGATTTTTTGAAAATTCTCGACGTATGTTAGGCCTTAAGTGCACAGTCGAATAACGAAATATATGTACGTGTGGATGTATGTATATTGTGATAGGGGTCGTAGGGCAAGGACGCGTAGGCGTCGAAGCGAATGCAACGCGGTGGATGAATGAAAGACAGCGAATGAAAGGGTAGATGCGATATCGACGATGCAAGAATTCTCCTTGAATGTATATGTCACGAAGGGAGGGAGGATTCTTCATTCAGGGAAAATAAAGGGACCGTGAAAGCCCCGTGATGGAAAGAACGGATTCGCCTGCAAGTGCTCTTTGCCAGCTGTACAATAGATTGAGACCAATGTGAGGAGCTCAGTGGAAACTTTCCTGTTATTGTTAAACCATATTTGACCATTGTAATGTATAATATAAAAAATTAAATTTTTTATACAGAATTCTTGAAAAATATTCTGCGTACTGCTGCTCAGTGAAAAATTGCATTACTCAGGATAACCATTTGGCCTCTACTATCTATGAACAGTTGATGTAATTATTGTTAAGGCTTGAGATACATATGAACCCGTGAATTTTTTTCGATTATGATTAATTTTTTTTTAAAGAATAATTTATTCGATGTTTTTGAAACTCAGCGTATAGTTTGATTATATTTTTAACTAATAGAAATTTTTTTTTTTTTTTTCAATTGAAAATGGCTGATATACGCATTTTTCCCAAAACTATATTTTTCAAATCGGCGTGACCGATAACTATGGTAAATTTACCATTAATTTCCCATAGGCACAAATAATGGCAATACCAATGGGACTTTGAATGAAGTTTTGACCCTTGATAAAACTGTATAGTAGTAATTTTTTTCCCAAACTTCTCAGATACTTTCTATTAATTTCCAGTTTTTACTTGATCATAGTTTGTGTGGATTTTTTTCTGATTTATTAGCATAATTTGTCGTTGATTGCCATTAAAAACTGCCATTGAATTTCCATTGCTTTAGACACAATGGCAATTGAAGGCATTTTCGCCGAGGATAAAAACTTCATTGAAAATCGCATTAGTATTTCCACTGCTGGTGCCTATGGAAAATCGAATTGTAAAAATTCCATTCAAAATCCCAATTAGTTCCTATGGAAAATTGAATAGTAACATTTTGTTATTGGCAAAACTGCCTTGGCATTTTTCCCAATGACAAAAATTCCATTCAAACCCCTGATGGCATTGCCATAGGCACCAGCAATGGGATTTTGAATGGAGTTGTTAGCCTTAGTAAAACTGTTCAATTGTCATTGCGTCAAAAGCAATAGAAATTCAATGGCATTTCTTAATGGAGAACACCACTGTGACCCCCTGTTTTTTTTCACATTTTTCAAGAATTTTTTTTTGTGGGAAAAAAAAGAGATATTCGAAAAATTTTGTTGGGTTTTGTTCCTTGTTTATTAATGTATCAAAAAACATTTTTTTCACATTTTTCACGCCGCATGGTGGCGCTGGGGAAGCTCTCGCGTCAGGTGCTGTCATTTCCGCGGCACGCAGGAGAACTCTCTTCAACGTCGATCTGAAAAAAAATACCGAGTGTTTTTTTAAACAATACTTTTCCAAATCCCTATGTACTTCCCTTCAAAATATCATATTATTAACGAAAACACTCGGTATTTTTTTTCAGATCGACGTTGAAGAGAGTTCTGCTGCGTGCCGCGGAAATGACAGCACTTGACGCGAGAGCTTCCCCAGCGCCACCATGCGGCGTGAAAAATGTGAAAAAAATGTTTTTTGATACATTAATAAGCAAGGAACAAAACCCAACAAAATTTTTCGAATATCTCTTTTTTTTCCCACAAAAAAAAATTCTTGAAAAATGTGAAGAAAAACAGGGGGTCACAGTGGTGTTCTCCCTTAATGGCAATGAATGGCATATTTCGCTAAGGGCAAACGTATAATTGAAGCCAGAAGTGATAGTTTAGACAAGATAAAAAATATCGTGAAACTAATAATCTGTACAGACAAGGAAAGAAAAATATATCGGCTAACAAGTAATATATAGTTGTAGCAGCAGGGCACGGCGTTTCAATTGTAGCCGGGGACACATAGTTAATTACAGCGAGAATTGATGGTTGAAAGAACAAAAAAATATGGTGAAGATAACGGGGCGTATAGACGAGTAAATAGCGTAAGAAAAATGTTTCGGCGAGCAAGGAATATATTGTTGCTTCAATGCGCAATTACTTAACTGTAGCACAACTCCTTATTTTTTTTTTACACAATTGAAAAACCGCTGTTATCGTAACTGCAATAAAATAGTAAGATCTGTATTTATCTAATCATTTGTGGCTCAATCAATTATGTTATTTCGTCGATCAACTATTCATAATAGCTCTATCAACATGTATTGATTTTGTTTACTATACCGAGAAGGCAGTTTATTCAACTATAATCATAGTCTTGCTAACTACGTACAACGTGTAACTGCATGCCACTGGAGTAGTTTATTCACAATAATTAAAATTTATAGTCATTTCAACTAATTCGTGATGTAACAGGACAAGTTGTCCGTTGCTTTAGAACAATTATTCCAATATCGCCCAAAGTACATTTGTTGACCGAATATATTTTTTTCAGTTGTATTGACAATTGCATTGTACATTTAACTTTAAAAATAGTTATGTCGACTATCCATAAATACTAGAAACCAAATAGTTGTTCCGGTTGATGCTATTTCCAAGTGTGCACATCTTTGACGAAGTTTTAACAATCCCCAAAGAATGGCATCGAAAATTCCAACTTTTTCTGTACCTCCTAAAGGTATAGGAAATCTCTCTCCCTCTCTCATCCTACCCCTCTTCCTTTCCCTCTCACCTGCCCATCGACGTATTTAAGGATTTATCGTAGCTACTGAAGTGTGATCCAGGAACTCGTATGCCAACGTGTCCAACGTACGGCAGCCTGTGCAACGGCATCGCGAAAGATTTTCTCATTGTCAGTATATGCGCGCACGTGCGCGTGCGTATGCATGTGTGTGTGTGTTCGTGTGTGTGTGAAAGAGCGAGAGAGAGAGAAAGTGAATTGAGATGGAAAGAACGCGCCTAAAAAGAAAGAAGACGAAAAATCAGAAAGCGAGAAAGAGATGAGTCGAGGACGGAGATGGAATATCCGATGAAAAAGAAATTTCGAAGCTTTCTGGGTATGCGACACACTCGGACGCTTCGGCGAGCAAGCCTTTCGATTGTCACGAAATCTCATGCAGATATATAGTCATAGGGCTCGGGGTTTGGGAGCGGAGGGTCGATTGAAATCGAATGAAAAGCAGTCACACAAAATTCTCTCTCGCGAGTTCACACACCGGATGCCAGTGGCACTGTGCGTCCTTTCCACTCCCCGGACGTCACCGACCCACCGCTGCGCGGTCTTTTTTCAACCCCTTCCCAATTTTCACCCCTTTATCCCTGAGACCCGATAGAAATGCCCATGCATTTTCATTAGACCAGTCTCTGACTTCGCTCGATTTCGATGGAAACCCCGTCACCGTCGGGTCCCAACCAGCCTTGTCCTGTTCTACTTTTTTCCATTCACAAGATAGGGTCGTAACCCCTTTGAGCCAATTTCCACTTTCTTTTTATTATTATTATTATTACTTTCACGACGTACAGGAAAGGCATAAGTGATTGAAGAGCGATGTGAAAGTGTACGCTTGTTTGAGTAAAATAGAGATTGATTTTAATATGTGTATGAATATATTTGAAATATATCAGCGATATCGATTGGCATTGCGAAATGAAAATTAGTAGTAATAGTAGGCGAGTTCTGACTCAAGGCATCTGCACGGACATTTACCGACACTTTTTAGCTCAGACACAAACCACTTAGCCGAGACGCAAACCCGCGGGCTGGGCCATGAGCACGGGGGAGCGAGTCAGCGCCCAAACCGAGGGTTTGTGTCTCGGCTAAGTGGTTTGTGTCTGAGCTAAAATGAGCCGGAACTCTCCTACTATTACTATTAAGATTGCATTATTTGTTTGTAAAGGATTAACAGTGGATATACTATATTTTATTTGTATGGAGTTGATTTGAATGAAAAATAATAATAATTATGTCATTAAACTTGCAAATTGTGACACGATCTTGACGACTTTTATTTTATTTAATCGGAAATGTATTGCATTCAAATCAATGCATGCTTCGAAAGAAAATTGAGGAAAATAATAAAAGAACAAGCAAAGATCCAATTAAACTCAAGAAAGCCAACTGTATATTTACAATATTTTGGCTAACAAATTGATCTCCATTAAAAAAAAATATGTGTCACTTATTTTTTAACTTCATCTCTCTTCTCTCCTCTCTCTATCTGTCCTAGTTCTACTTCGCGTTGTTTATTTGTTCATCATGGAAAGCTTTTGCCCGGGTTTTCTTCTTGCTCGTTTCCCGGCTCTTACACTCTTTCTCACAGAAGGCGGGAGAGAAAAGTGAAAGTGTGCAAGAACGAGAAAGCGACAGGGCAAGATAGAGCGAGACGCTCCGTTATCTCATGATGTATCGTGCGATTGGCTGAGCTGCAAACTTTTGAGATCGTAGGATGGACAAGGGAAACTCCTCTCACAGTGACAATCCGATTCGACAAGGATGTAGTGGCTTCGGGAGTGCGAGCGAGAATATACGGGATGAGCTTCTTCCTGTGCCGCGAAAAAGACAAAGGAAATTTGTATAAAGTAGAGGAGCCATCGGGTCCACTATATTTGCTTCACGTCTGGATGGGAGAACTCTCGATTCTCTCATTAAATCGCCCGAGCTCGAATGAGATATTTAATATATATGAATATATTGTATAATATACATAAAAGTTTGTCGTCGAAACGTTCGCGACAAAGCGAATTGAATGAGGAAGCAAATCTCGTATTTATCGAGTCGTAATTACGAGATGGCAGCAACTGGAATATAAAATAATTCCGAATAGGTATATACAGTCGATTCTAGACCAATGGATTCACAACGATTTTTACCAAGCTTTTGTTAAGGGGGGAAATAGGGTTAGCCGGTTCAAAAAATCGATTTGTTTTTTATTTCATAAATTGTTAGTAAAACTATTGAAAAATATGTTCCCAAAATTTTAAATGAAAATTCCGACAAGTTCTATTGTTATAAGCCATTAAGGGAGGAAATAGGGTTAAGACAGCGTTTTCTCAATGATTTTCATGAATTTTTTTATACTATAAAAAATGAATATACTTTATTGAAACTTTGCGAATATTTTATACATATATTTAAGTATATACTATAAAATGTATTGAAAAATTTTTGAATTTCCTTGAAAAACACCGAAGATATTAGCGACCCCATATTGCTTGTTTTTCTTGGTACTATTTTTTCAAACGCATTTTTCTGAAAACGACTTTTTTTTAACTTGCATACACGCTAGTTTGAAAAGTTTTCAACCAATCGTTTTGAAAATTGGCAGTTACTTTCTTCATAGTATTGCGCTCTATATGAACCTAAAATCGGAATATTATCATTATTTAAAGCATTTTTTTTTTTGCAAATAAAGTTGTAAAAAATGGCAAAAAATCATGCTTTTTGTTTTGACGCCTGTAAAAAATTCAATTTTCTATTTTTTTGATAGCATTTAGGTTCATATAGATGAGAGATATATAATAAAAGTAAATTCCAACCTCGTTTGATTTCAGATGAAAATTGCGGCTTCCAGAATGTACGCAAAATGCTGAGTCTGATTGTGACCTGCAATATAGGGTCGCTAATATTTTCGGTGTTTTTCAAGGAAATTCATCAAAAATTTTATAGTATATACTTAAATATATGTATAAAATATTCTCAAAGTTTCAATAAATTATATTCATTTTTTATACTATAAAAAAATTCATGAAAATCATTGAGAAAACGCTGTCCTAACCCTATTTTCCCATTAAAGACTCACTTACCGCTGTGCGCGCTAAAAACCGAGTAAATTTGCAAAATTATTATAAAGGTCATACGGTGAAAAAAATATAAAACTGTTCAATTCACATTTTTTATTCACTTTTCAACTATAAGACAAAAAATTAAAAGATTTTCTATTCAATATTAACATTATTTTTTACGGATATAAATGGATTACCGAGGTGCCATGGCGCCTCCTTGTCGACATCATAACTTCACTAAAATGTATCGAATCTACAAAAATAAAAAAGAATCTTGTAAAATAATCTAGTAGTAATAGTCTGAAGGAGGGAATTTGTTTTTTTTCTCGAAAATAAAGAAATTACAGTATTTCAAACTTTAGTAGGCAATTTAAAAAAAAAAATTAGTGTTTAACAGTTTATAAAAAAACTGTCCAACCAAAAAGTTAAAAAAAACCTCTCGTCAGACTATAGAGAAAATAATTATCAAAATTAAAAAAAAACCGTTAAAAAATATTAAAAATTGACTGAGTTATCGTGCTGACACTATCTAAAAACGTAGTTTCGAGAAAAACGCGTTTAAAGTTTCTGGCAGGTACAACGTAAACTTACAGTCGGGCCACATTTATCGCTATAAGTTTGTAACAGAGTGGAATTTTCTTAAAACCTTTTTTTCTATTTTCATTCCTAAAAGTTGAAAATTTTTTTAAAGTATAAAGAATAAAAGCTGTAAAAAAAATAGATTTTTTGAAAATGTCAAGGGTATGTGAGCCCTTAATCCAGGAACAAACCAGTTAGCCGAGACACAAACTAGTTGGCGTCTGGCGGTGGGTGGCAAGCCGCAGGCAGCAGGTGGTGGGTGGTGGGTTGGTAGTGTCAAAGAGTAACTCGTGGGAGTGCGGGAGTCCCAAGCATCGCTGGAAAGTCTTCAACGAACGGCTAGAACTTTTTTCAATAAAAATTTACGAATATACAGACTATTAGGGCGTTGAGATCATCGGTTAGCCCTTATCCAAGTTGCAGCCCTAACACAGGTAAACACACAAAAACTCAAGGAGATATTCATCAGGACATTTGCCCGAAATCTAATTTTCTCACTATTTCAAACATTTCTACTACTCTAGCATTAAAAACTCTCGAAAAAAAAAACAGTTTTCGAGATTATAATGAAGCACCATAACATTGAACAAATCGTGCAAAATTTTTTTTTTTTTCGTCTCGTAAATATCGTCAATTAACGAACAATCAATATTTCTGTGTGTTTCAGATTTATATCCTACTGGAATTCGGCAAAGAAGTGGACGGTCTTGATCGTATACATCAACAAAAAATATACTCGTAATTCGTTGCAAATTTCAAAACCGGATGTTAACTGCTTGATGGTCCTTTGGGATCCACGATAAATTATGTGGAATTCCCTTTTTGTCGTTGTCTCTCGATTGGCCAATTCCAAAAGCAAGTACATTGGGAAGAGAATTAATAAGTCCCACGATTATGATTCGGACTTGAGACTCGAAAATGATCCTCAAAAGGAATAGTTGCTGAAGGGCACGGCGTTCCAGGGAGAAAGAGAACGATAAATTCTGACTGTCGGTGAGGTACCCTGTCATCCCCCTTTGCTCATCACACTCGCGTGACATTCGTACCACAATAATAACAGTTACAATTTTTTCTCTCCCGCGAACATTTGAATTATCTCGTAGTCTCACAAATCCGATGGAGGATTATGGAATATTGCTTTGAAAAATTCTTTATTATAAAGACTTCAATACTTATTTAATACTCAACCCTCAGTTGACACACATGGGCCTGTCCGGCCCGTTTTCTAGGAATCGATAGGTCCCAACTAGGTTCATATTATGGGTTCTTACCCCCATCTAATAAATTGTACTTGGGCGTACGCTCTCTTTCTACAGATCTCAAACTACTCTCCTGAATTTTTTCCGATCTTTTGAATAAGTCCAAGTAAGGTAAAAAACGGTAGCACACCGTAGTGCCCATGTGTGTCTAGGGAGGTGCACAAATTGTAGAGTGCACCGAGGGTTAACCCTCAATACTCATCGACATCACATCAGAGTATTAACTTAGTATCCGCTAGTCCGATACGAAGTACTTCGATATTTCGATCTTAACTACTCTTTTAAGGGGGGAATAGGGTTAGACGGTTCAAAAAATCGATTTTTTTTTATTTCATGAATTGTTAGTAAAACTATTGAAAAATGTGTTCCTAAAATTTTAAATGAAAATTCCGACTCGTTCCATTGTTATAAGCCATTAAGGGAGGAAATAGGGTTAGGACAGCGTTTTCTCAATGATTTTCATGAATTTTTTTATAGTATAAAAAATGAATATAATTTATTGAAACTTTGAGAATATTTTATACATATATTTAAGTATATACTATAAAAATTTTATACATATATTTAACGGAGAACACCACTGTGACCCCCTGTTTTTTTTCACATTTTTCACGAATTTTTTTTTGTTGGAAAAAAAAGAGATATTTGAAAAAAAATTTTGGGTTTTGTTCCTTGTTTATTAATGTATCAAAAAACATTTTTTTCACATTTTTCACGCCGCATGGTGGCGCTGAGGAAGCTCTCGCGTCAGATCCTATCATTTCCGCGGCACGCAGCAGAACTCTCTTCAACGTCGATCTAAAAAAAAATACCGAGTGTTTTCGTTAATAATATGATACGTTGAAGAGAAGTACACAGGGATTTGAAAAAATATTGTTTAAAAAAAAATAGGCACGCCTTTGAAATTAACTTTAATTTCAAAGGCGTGCCTTTTTTTTTTTAAAACAATATTTTTCTAAATCCCTGTGTACTTCTCTTCAAAGTATCATATTATTAACGAAAACACTCGGTATTTTTTTTCAGATCGACGTTGAAGAGAGTTCTGCTGCGTGCCGCGGAAATGACAGCATCTGACGGGAGAGCTTCCCCAACGCCACCATGCGGCGTGAAAAATGTGAAAAAAATGTTATTTGATACATTAATAAACAAGGAACAAAACCCAACAAATTTTCTCGAATATCTCTTTTTTTCCCACAAAAAAAAATTCTTGAAAAATGTGAAAAAAAAACAGGGGGTCACAGTGGTGTTCTCCCTTAAGTATATACTATAAAATATTAGCGACCCCATAATGCTTGTTTTTCTTGGTACTATTTTTTCAAACGCGTTTTTCTGAAAACGACTTTTTTTGAACTTGCGTACACGCTACTTTGAACATTTTTCAACCAATCATTTTTAAAATTGGCAGTTACTTTCTTCATAGTATTGCGCTCTATATGAACCTAATATCGGTATATTATCATTATTTAAAATAATTTTTTTTTTGCAAATAAAGTTGTTAAAAATGGCAAAAAATCTCGCTTTTTCGTTTTGACTCCTGTAAAAAATTCAATTTTCTATTTTTTTGTTAGCATTTAGGTTCATATAAAAGAGAGACATATAATAAAAGTAAATTTCAACCTCGTTTGATTTCAGATGAAAATTGCGGCTTCCAGAATGTACGCAAAATTCTGAGTCTGATTGTGACCTGCAATATGGGGTCGCTAATATTTTATAGTATATACTTAAATATATGTATAAAAATTTTATAGTATATACTTAAACATATGTATAAAATATTCTCAAAGTTTCAATAAATTATATTCATTTTTTATACTATAAAAAAATTCATGAAAATCATTGAGAAAACACTGTCATAACCCTATTTCCTCCCTTAAGGGGTCAGGCCACACTAGCGGCCGAAAGAGTAGGCTTTTTTGGGGATTTTTTTTTCAGAAAAACTACAAAATAAATCGAGATAACAAAATAGGGTGTTTATCATACATATCAGTGACTGTATACAATAATTTTTTTGAAGCGATTAATTTAAAAATGGCGGCTGTGCAGCGTTTTTACGATGACGTCTCCGTTTTTGTTGGCCGGAAACATAACTCAGGCAATTTTCGACCGATTCACTTGAAATTTTGAATATATCTTTAAAAATACATTCTCTATGAAAGTGTGTACGATTTTTGTCGATATATTGATTTGTGGCCAAAAGGCGCACTTCTGAAGTGAAAAATTTGCTTGAAAAATCGTCGAAAAATTGTTAATAACAAATGAACTATGCGATATTTAAACAAAAATCCTACGCACTTCCATAGACAATATATTTTGAAAGATATATTCAAAATTTCAAGTGAATCGGTTGAAAATTGTCTGAGTTACGTTTTCAGCCAACAAAAACGGAGACGTCATCGCAAAACCGCTGCACAGCCGCCATTTTAAAATGAATCGCTTCAAAAAAATTATTGTACACAGTCACTGATATGTATGATAAACGCCCTATTTTGTAATCTCGATTTATTTTGTAGTTTTTTCGAAAAAAAATCCCCAATAAAGCCTATTTTTTCGGCCTCTACAGTGGCCTAACCCGTTAATCCTATTTTCACATTTCCTTTTTTGCCCGGATATACATACGCAGTACAAATGTATATTTGAGCTTTATTATTTTATTTTTTATAACACAGCTCTTTCGTTTCGCCGCACTCCCGAGAATCTCGAAAGCCCCGAAAAGACAGGAAAATATAACAACCGAGTTCTCATAAACACCGGACTTCTCTCGCTTCGGATTCTCGTAGTGGGCGAAATATCGAATCTCAGCGAATGAGGAAGGTACTGCGGATTGTGTTAGAGTGGAAGGAATGGATTAATTAGGATCGGAGATCCGCTGCCATAGTCCCACTCACACATATTGCACTCTCGACTCTGGAAAAACGATAGTGAAAATGTTTACATGTTCGCCGACCGGGACGATCTTCGTCAGAGAGATAAGAGATGAGCTCGAGTATGCAATTCTCAAAGGGCTGTGACTTTAAAAGACAAAGAGGAAACTGAAGATAGATATATATAGAGAAAGAGAGAGAGAGAGAGAGAAAAGAGTGGAAAAGAAAGGGAGAGAGGTATAGAAAGAAAATATGTTAAAAATGACTCGACCAATCGAAAACCATTCACGAAAGTACGCTCAATAATAATAACAATAAAATGATTTTTTAATTAAAAATGAAATGTCGATGATTGAAAAAAATTGTATATTCGTGAGATTATCGATAGGTAATAATTGGGAAGAACAATTTGGTGAAAAGAAAGGAAGCCTCGCCAATAATTTTTTATACTGCTAAGTCCAGTCGTGAGTGACTGGGAAGAAAAAAGGAATAATCCGGTGACTATGATGATGGATCACGTTCACGTGAAAACGAGGTCGACCTCGAAGAGCACGAATCCGGCGAAAATGGCGTGCGAGAAAGCATCGAGACGCCTGAGAGCGACCCTCGTTAAAGCGTCGCGTCTCGGGGTCACAACGAGCGAGGTCGCGAGTCTTGGATCCGCAAAGAGACTCATACCGCAGCGGGATCATGGCTGGAAACTCGCGGTTTTTCTACTGTTAATGTTCGGTGGTGGTGTTATCGTCGCTCTTTTCTGCATGGCGAGGAAGGGCTGCTCAAGGATAGAAGACATTGTAAGTACTTGGCATGGATGCCGTATTTTTTCATTATCACGAAAAGAGATCTTCATTTTTCCGGACGAGTTTTCATAATAATCGTACGTTTCTATTCTCCTAGTGGAATATTGAAAATATTATTTTAACGTTCATCGCTTAATTGGCATTTATTTAACCATATAATTGATAGGTTTTAGACAGAATAATAAATGAAGCAATCTGAGCAGTACTACAGGAAAAAAATGGATCTCAACATGCCTAAGTGTGGAAAAAATTCGGGCTCACAATTTCCAGTTGGGATATTTCGTGAGTTTCGCGTATCTTTCGATGTAATTCGGTTCGAATTTCTAAGCATTTTTTTGTTAATCTCAATATAAGATCCGTCATATAGTATATAAAAGAGGTGCTGTAAAGTTCCGTTACGAACCAACTGTTAGGCTTTAATATTAAATCCCATGCTCTCCTTAGGCGCAGAAATAGAGACCATTACCATAGTAGGGCATGTGAGAGATCTATTTTACCGACCCTCTATACCGACAAAATCCGTTGAAATATTCAGCGAAATACCACACCCAAACGATCAAACCGAATCTTTTGAAATTTGGTCAATTCATTCCGGACATCTTTATCACCATCGTAAATAACAGAAAATATTAAAATTCAAAATAGAATTGTACATTTCCAGATAAAAACGAGGATGACTGAAAGAAAAATGAATATAATTATTATTGTATAGCGTGATACCGAAAATGTTTACCATTGCGGTGAAGACGAATAAAAACTCGGACTAACAAACCTTTATTTGTTGCTTTATGTGCAAAATTAACGACGTGGTACTTGGTCGAAAAATGCACCCTAATCGTAGAAAAGTGTGATTTGATTTAGTTCGTTTATATTCCACTGGCGCTACTTGCAGAAACGAACGCGACATTTTCCTTATTCAATTTTCAATTCACAGCTAATTTTCGCGAGTATTCGGGGTCCTACCTAGCAAACTAGAAGTTACAATACAAAAATATATATTGTAGTAAATTGCCGCTGGCACGGTTAACTCGAATAGTCGGTAAATGTTCCTTGAATTGTACCCAGATTTCAAAGAACTACACCGACGCTGCTGGAGTTACTCTTCGTCTTTCATATTCTCTTAAACGTAAACAGGAATAGAGAGACATATGAGACAAAACGTAACCGTCACTGGAGAGTCAGTTTCACCTCTCTGTCGACTGACATTTTCACTCGAGATTCGATTAAACACTCTCGCCTTTGTAGACTCGAGAGGAACAAGGCAACTCTGACCGTAGTGTTGACAACAGAGTCGCTGGAACTAACGAAGCTAGGAGGAATTGTTCACAAAGAAAACATATATATATTATATATTATTACGTCCCGGCGTTGTAACGTATGTTTCATTTATTTTTATTTATTTAACTTTACTTTTATCAGATTGCCCGTGAGACGAACTCTGTAGTTAAAGGGTTGCTCCCTGTTGAGACGGGAATGGGTCTGGGATGGGAATACTGGGCCGTAGATTGGTGATAATATTTATTATTCGTTATTAATTTGATTACGATTCGTGAGGAATGAGCGGCGTTACTAATATGTGTAGCGGATTGTATAGCTTAAGGGAGGGGTAAGGGTTTCAGCGTAAAAAAAAAACACTTTTTTTGCGATTTTTTTTCTCAAATATGGATCGAGCAATTTTATTCGAACCTTTTGTACATTATTGAGCATACTTTTGACAATGTTGTGTAATTTTTTCATGCAGAAATATTGAAGCATAAGCCCGTAACAGAGCTTCCCCTAGAACGTCTTGGAAAAAAAACAATTTGCGGTGTTCACTATAACTCGGCCGGAAATTATCTGAAAATGAAAAACCATGAAAATTTAGTCAAATTATAATCAAATCTTCCCCCCAACGTTCTCTGATAATTTTTTTTTTCATTTTAAAATTTTTGCCGGCCATCTAAAGTGTGAACTGTTATTTACCACGAAAAATTCCGCCATTTTGTGGGTGGGAAACACCCTTAATGTAAAAAAAAAAATGTAACTAAACGTTGGGGGGAGGTATTATATATGTAGAAAATGTGTACAAAGTTTGAAATGAATCGGTCAAGTAGTTTTTAAATGGCAGTGAACACGGACTTTGAAAAAGTAGTTTAGAGAAAAACGCGTCTAAAGTGCACTGCTAGCCCGATCGCCCGCAGCTGTTAAAGGTATAGCGTTAAAGGCCAGGAGATTAATAAGACAATAACTTCAAGAATATTGCTTAGATCGGTTTAAAATTTTAAGGACATATTCTTGAAATGTTAAACAATAAGATAAGACAAAAAAAAAAAATTCGATTTTTCGAAAGTGAAAACCCTTACCCCGCCCTTAATCCTGTCGAGCATCTTTTTTTTTAATAAAGTGCAACAAGCAACAAAAGTAATAATAAGTAATAATAAAGTATGAATGTAATAAAAGTGTCATCACAGAAGTAATCAAAAGCACATTCAAGGTTTTAACAATTACGATGATGTCGATTTTTCTGTACAAATTTTACATTCGATTTTATACTTGCGTGCACTCTTGTCAGTGACCTGATAATCGATTCCGCCCAGCAGCTACACGATTCATCCCTCACTAATGGGGTGTCACGCATTTACATTTTTAATAATTTCAGTTCCCGGCAGGCTTGGTTGAGTCTCGGCGTTAGATTTTGCAGAGTAAAGTTTCTTTTACGCGGTCTTTAATGAAACTTCAAAAAATGGTGTCATGCACTTTGTATATTACTATGCGACAAAAGGATAGCCGAGCCGGGCGTTCCACATCCCGGAGGTGTGCAACGTGAAAAGCGAACTCTTGTGAAAACCGTAACGGCAGCAAAATTATGCCTCTGACCGTGGGATCGACTACGGCCACAGCCTCGCACGCTGATTATTTAAGATAATGCGAATGTATGAGTTTAGTGTCAACTAAATGTTTATCTAAAGAATAAGCATGAAATGAACCCGAATCACACACTAATCGATGCCAGGACGCATCAAAAAATATACACGAGGTTTGTTAAAGAAAAAGGTGAATTCAAATTTCGCGGGCTACGTACATTCGATTTTCGCACTTTTTTTTTGTTATGTTGGTACACATGTTCCCAACAGATGGTCACATTATCGGCCATGTTGCGGATTTGTAGTTTGTTTTCGACAGATATAAAGGTTAGACGTGTTTTGCTGTGCTTCGCAATTTTTTGCGTATCGAAAAAAATGCATCAAAGAATCTGTATTAAATTTCGTGGGAAAAATAAAATTAAGTGATCCAACGCACTAAAAATATCGACTGTGGCATTTGGCGAGTCTACTTTGATAAAAAAAAAATGTTTATAAGTGGTACAAGCTCTTCACAGAATGCCGGGAAGATGTTAATGACGATTCCCCGTCCTGACAACTATCTCCCTGCCAATTGGCTGTCGCTCCCTAACGACATCGACAGTCGTCGGTAGGACAAGTACAGAATCCCAGCACTGGACACCCCAGCACGTCAACAACCGATGAAAACGTTGAAGCAGTGAAGAAAATTGTTATGGAGAATCGTCGGAATCACTATTAGAAAATTGTTGGCTCATGCCGTGCAATTTTTTCGAATGTTTTGGGCATGAAACGTGTGGCAGCGAAGTATGTTCCGAAATTGCTAAATTTTGACCAAAAGAACAGTCGCATGAGCATCGCTCAGGGGCTGAATTCCGTACTCGTCTACCGACAACTATCGGTGTCGTTAGCGAGCGATAGCCTATGGGAGTCGCGCCTTTTCGCTGCAATCTTCCTTGCAATTGGCTGTCGCTCGCTAACGACACCGATAGTTGTCGGTAGACGAGTACGGAATCCAGGCCCAGGAGCTGTTGAATGATGTCAACGACGATCGATATTTGCTCAAAAGGGTCATAACTGGTGACGAAACATGGGTATCTGCTTATGACGTCGAAACAAAATCCCAATCATCCCAATGGAAGCGGCCAGAAGAGCCAAGACCGAAAAAAAGCACGCCAAGTTTGGTCAAATCTGAAGGTTCTGCTCATTGTTTTCTTCGATTACAGTGGCGTGGTGCATCGTGAGTTCTTGCCAGAAGGTCGTACGGTCAATAAGGAATACCCTCAAGTTATGCGCCGTTTGCGTGAATCAATGCGAAAAAAAAACGCCCAGAATTGTGGAACAACCAGTCATGGATATTGCACCACCATAATTCGCCAGCTCACACGTCATTGCTTGTTTGTGATTTTTGTGGCCAAAAACAACACCGTAATCATTCCTCAGCCACCCTTTTCACCGGACTTGGCCCCCTACGACTTTTTCCTATTTCCAAAACTGAAAAGATCCATGAAAGGACGGAGATTTGCCACGATTGAGGAGATAAAGACCGCATCACTGGAAGAGCTTCAGGCCATACCAAAAAGCGCACGTGAGAAGTGATTCGAGGATTGGAAAAAGCGCTGGCACAAGTGTATTATATCTGAGGAGGATTACTTTGAAGGGGACAAAATAGATATTGATGAATAAATAAATATTTTTCGAAAAAAATTAAAAGCCACCTTTTTTTAACAAGCCTCGTATATTGTTACACCGCTGAGGCGAACATTAGCGTTCTCAAAAAGTAAATAGGAATAAATCTTAAATCTGTAGCAGTCACATCCAATAACGAGAGCGGCGTATATGAGCTAACTAGTTTGATGGGTTAGCTAGCCACGGTTTTGCAAATGATTATCTGCACCTATAGCCGCTATATTCGTATACTATGTGCCACATGTATACCATTACTGGTACTCGCAATGAGCACGCCCTCGGAGGACAGAGACATGGTCTATAAAAGCCTAACATATATGTTTCCCCGAAGTTGCTTACGAATGAGGTGAATTAGGCACGTACGGGCACAACCGTTGCAGCTGCACTATGAATTCTAACGTCGGTGATGTCGAAGGGCGAAGCATATGGTAACCTCGGCAACCGGAGGGAGTCAATCCAACGAGAATTGTGGTCGCACATTTGCGGACAGATTCACAGGCCAGCATAATTCCGGAATACATTTCGCAGCTACACGGGGATGTACTCGTCACCCGTTAGTTTATATGATACTGCAAGTTGGCTCATCTCTATCACTATGAATCATAGGCATTGCAGTCTTGCTCGGTCTCTCCTACACTCACGCATCTATTTCATCCTCATTGTCGCAATTAAATGGTAACACCACTCTAGCGGCAGAAAAACAAATCTAACTTTGATGATTTATTTTGAGAGTATGAAAAAAGGAATAGGATTTCTTTTCAGAGGCTTTATTTAACACATATTGAAGTATGAAAAAAAATTACCAATTGTCAGTTCTCTGATTTTTTGCTTCATCAAAGGAGGCTTTACTTTCAAGAAGAAAAAAAAATCGTGATTTTAATATCACTGTGCTCAAAATGTGACAAAACCTCGAGAATCCACATTTATGAAAAATGTCCGAATAGATGTGTGTGTATGTGTGTGCGTGATAAGGGTGAACAATTAAAACCTCTTTAAACTTCAAATTGGTTGGAACTTTTGATCTGAAATTTGGCACACAAGTAAATTAGTAAAGAATCTTATTTCATACGATTTTCTCGACAATTGACACATTTTTCTATTTTGTATAAAGATCTTGATCATTTTCTTTGAACCGTGTTAAGAACTCAATTTATACAATTTCAGATCTAACGGATTAAAACTTTCTAACCAATAGACTATCACCATTTCGAGAAACTCGATCAAGGCAATTGTTGAGGCTCTAGTTGGTGTAATTTTTAATCTATCGAGCCAAAACTTCATATATCAATTGAGAACTGTCAAAAGATGTCTCGTATCAAATTTGAACAAAATCGGTTCAGGCGTGTTAGATTTGTAAAATTAAATCGGTATTTCTTCGAAAATCGAGATCGGGTCGTTTTTTTGATTTTTCAAGGCAACATTTTGTCCATTTATTGGTTACCATCGACGGATGCTCACGTCGTATTATTGTAATACGAGGTTTTATAAATGAAATCGAGTTCAGTTGTGAAGAAAAAAAATTACAGTACCTAATACAACCCGAAAAATTGCACAATTGCTTGCTCACTCTCAAATCGTGTGCTCAGTCTACTATCTCGAAAAATTGATCGTGACAGATTTTGAATATTAATAAATTCCATTCTCCATTTTGGTACTTGAACAAAAATTCAGCGTCCCTTAACATATTTTGTTCTGGTCTATACCTCATCTCATTTTGGTATTCATTTTGATGACTAAATAAAATGGACAACTCTTGGTAACATTATAGCCAGTAGCTATATTTTCGATAGAGACTTCTCTTAATTTTTTAAGCCATTACAAATACACATACGGAAGCACACACACACATGTACATATATTTTTTAAACGTTATTTTTATACCCCTCAGAATATTTTAATCCTTGCGGTACAAATGGCTTAATTTTTATTTTCTCTATATGGGAAGTAACCAAAGGTGTTTCAAAGCTTGTCTGATTATTTCTTTCTTTCACATATTATAACTCTGAATAGAGAGGAAAAGTGACATTGAATGAAATTATAAGCAAATACGAATGGTAAATAAAAAAAAAATTTGACCATAGTGGGTCGTTGAATAAGACAATGCAAAAGGCTTTTGAGAGAAGCATTTCAATGAAGTGTCTGACGTAGTTTCGTTGATGATGAAATTCTTTCACTCCTTTGCGATTTTTTCCTGCCATTTTTCACCCTCCTAACATTTTCCTTTTTTGTTTTCCTTTTCAACGTAATTTCTCCCTCGACCTCGGGCTTCCTGCTTATTCTATGTACAGCCTTATCTCGTTTTTGCCACGAGACTCTATATACCTTTTCCACATATGTACGTGAAGCCTTTCAGAGCAGCGTCCGTTATGAAATTCACGGGAGGCCTTTTTGATAAGCGAGCGGAGGTAAACCGAGCGTTTCCCAGTGCGTTTCCCGGAACGTTCCACGCGAGCTTTCTATCTCTCGCTTCTATACGTGAAAGCTCGAACGTGGATATGTGTGCCTGTGTGTGAGAGGGAAAGAGTTATCCGTATCGTTCGGTAAGCCGGAATTGACATTTCCGGATCACATCTTTCTTTGTGCACATCCCACGTGTTCGCCTTTTCCGACTATCTATAAACAAATGATTTTATCAGTTGTAACTGAATGTGGACGCACAGAATTTAATTACATGTGCATGAGTACATGTGAAAAAACTGAACTTGAGTAGTTTTTATTTCTTTGATTTTCTTTACGTTCAATAAAATTTGTTTACATTTTATACTTATTTGATTTTTTATACATTTTACACATCGAGTATGTGTTAACTGTTTCGAATTTCAACTCCGAACCTAAATAATGAAGGTGTGATTTAAAAAGTCACGATTTTTAGTTGTGAAAATGTATGTGCTTGGCAATACGTGCTTTAGATATTATCAATTGATTTCACAAATTTTTGAAAAGGTAAGTACAATTAATATACTGTTATAAAACGCAATCGTCTTTACCTCGAGAACGCGATTACACGAGGCTCCATTCGGTACATTTTCGGTGTGTCCCTTTCGGCGACCAGTGACAACCGTATTTCTCCTGAATGACCGAACGCGACCACGAGAGATGATACGACAAGAAACGAACCCTTTCGTTTCGGATAATTCGTCAGAAAAAGGGTGCTAAAAACCACGTGCGATAGCATGTCGTCACGACAATATCATTTACGATTTCACACTTCAATCCCATACTCAAACGGTAATGAAGCGACTGTCTTACCGACATTCGGTGCGCCACACGGATCACCTTTTCGTAATAACGAACATACAACGGCTGATGTAAATGCTCTGTTGTTGACGAAAGCGTTTGATGACGCCATCCAGGAATCCAGAGGTCGACTATTGCGACGAGTGATATGGATCGCTGTTGATGTGTTGACGAACGCGTGACACCTCGGTGCATATGCACCCGGTATTTTGTTTCGATACCGAATGCCGTGATACGTGGCAAGACCGGAATATAAACAATAAGGAAAAATAATTAATCAAATTGCCGGAATGCTAACGCTAATACCCTGTTGGATCGCCTCGGGGAGTTTGATCATGAACAACAACGTTGTCGACCGTGCTGCACCATGTTAAAACGTTCGATATTCGCCTTTTTAGTAACATGGCGAAAAGACCGTCTTACAATACATAGATAGAAGTCGAACCGACAATATTTATCATACTCCCGACAACGTGTCCACGACAAGTCAGCAACCTAATTTGATTCCTCGCAAAAACACTAATGGCGACCTACATAAATACATAACCGACAAAAATGGCTTCGGAGTGACCCCTAGCGGATTAGTACAATGTATGTCGAAAATGTGTTATTTCTCTAGCGCTCCAATACCTCATCAACCGAGTCAGGTCAATTTTCGCGATCTTAACGCATAAAGCGTTAACGTCATGTCTAATTTTTCACGGATACAAATTGTTCCTTGTAATTGTTTCGCACACGCCATAAAATAAAACTTGATTCCTCCAGAGTGGTCGTTAGCTACACTGGATAATCTACAAAAATTGCTTCGGTGTGACCCCCAGCGGATTAGTACAATGTATGTAGAAAATTTGTTATTTCTCTAGAACAGAGTGCGAGATCTTAAATTTACAAGATTCAAATTTCCATGAAAATCGTCAGCTCTGATTGTGAGTAATTTTTACGAAATTTATCGCAAGAATAACGCGGGCTCGGCCCGGAAAATTTGAGCAAACATAGTCGAGTGACTTGTCTTACAGCGTACAGACACGTGTACATACAGTTATTTTTTCTAATTGAAATTTTTTAACTGCTTGGGATAAATTTTTTTCATTAAATTAATATGCGGAAGTAAAAAAGGCATTCGGCATCTTTTCAATTAAATAATTTCATTTCATTTTTATCGATAGCACAATTGTTACATACAAATCATGGATCGACAAAAATAAACATGCTTCAATTAATGTGAAGCAGGGGTAGGTTTAAAAACCGCCCGTTGGAATTTCATAGGGGTTCCGATTTGATATATCAATTGCGAAATCATGTCTACATATGGAACTCTACGGTTTTTCGTTTGTTAAATAATAAAAATCCTTTTTTATGTGTACTTCTGTTTTTTACGACATTGTTTTGTTTTCTATAATTTGAACGAATTGGAGTAACGCAATAACGTCACCCGATGAAACTAAGTGCCCTCGTCAAGGTCTCGTCTAATTTCGATTGGAAGTAAACACTTCCGCGAAGCATTCTTTTGAAAACATCAGCGTGTAATTAAACAAAATACTCGTGTCGCATTTCGAAGGAAGTCGTAGATAATATCCGACGACAAAACGTCACTTATTGTCACGCGAGATCGTTGATAATCACGCTCTCAGCTGCGGTAACATCTCGGTACTAGATATTCAATGATCGAATTTTTATTTTACTCCCACTCACGATATTAGAATAAACAATGAAGCACCAAGCTGAACATTGTAATCGTTTTGTATGTAAAGAGGGAAAAAATTGCGAACATCGTGTTAGAACAGCGAAACAAACGGCCCGACAATGTATCGCAACGCTGCTCTTCTCATGCTAATGGCCCTCACGCCGCTCGTAAGCTAAAAAAAGTTTCTTTTTCTTTTCATATATTTTTAATTTCAAATTGGTATTATTTATTTATTTGCGTACTCTAACGTATATCCTTGTGGATTTTAACGTGTGACCCTTCCCAATTTTCCCTCCTATAACTCTCTACCCTTAACAAACGCCCTTCAAACGCAATGGCAATTGAACACAGTTTTACCAAGGCTAAAAACTCCATTCAAAATCCCATTGCCGGTGCCTATGGCAATGCCATCAGGGGTTTGAATGGAATTTTTGTCATTGGGAAAAATTCCAAGACAGTTTTGCCAATAACAAAATGTTACTAATCAATTTTCCATAGGCACTAATTGGGATTTTGAATGGAATTTTTACAATTCGATTTGTGGCAATACCAATACGATTTTCAATGGAGTTTTTATACTTGGCAAAAATGCCTTCAATTGCCATTGTGTCTAAAGCAATGGAAATTCAATGGCAGCTTTTAATGGCAATGAATGGCAATGATATGAAATTTTGTTAATAAATCACAGAAAATCCATACAAACTATGATCAAGTAAAAACTGGACAATAATAGAAACTATCTGAGAAGGTTGGGAACAAAAGTGACGAAAATATAAGTTTATGAAGAATGCCTCATATATACATATTATATCCTTTCAGTCTTTATAGTATTTTTTTTCGAATCCATGCAAAGTAATAATAATATTAAAAGAAGAGATAATAATATTATAAGTTCATATTATTAGATATATATACAGTGTGACAACTATAAAGTGGCCATGTTTTTTTTGCCGCTTCGACATTGAAAAATCGAGGCGTTTAAAAAGCGGTTTCCGGAGGATTTTGGATGTTCTCTTCGAAAAAAATATGTCGTTGATGTGGGACGTACCGTTTTTTGGGAACGAGAAATTTTTTATACGAAAACATTTAAGGCCTTACATACGTCCAGCGGTACCGAAAACGTACCAAAAGAAAAACTGTTTTTAGGAGGGATAGAAATAGAAATTGATAAAAAAATTCTTACACATTGTTTATTACTGTGTTAAGTTTGTAAAAAAATTTATTTCAATTTTTCTTTTAAAAAATTACAACATGAAAAATCATATTTTTTGAAGCACTGTAAAAAAAAAGTTGCTCCACAGTCGGCAGTATTTCTTCCTCAAATGTTGACGGATCTGCAAAATGTAAAGAAATTCTTGTAAAATAAGGTAGTAGTTATAGTCTGTCGAGCCGGATTTTTGAAATTCGAAAAATTAAACAATTTACGGTAATTTAAAAAAAAATGTTAAGTTTGTGTCAAAAAAGTCACACTTTAATTTTTTTTTTTCATAAAATTTTCTAATTATAATTTTTAAAATCCGGCTCGACAGACTATAGAAAAAATAATTCCGAATATTAAAAAAAAAAAATCATCAAAAAATATTAAAAACCGTACGAGTTATCATGCCGACCGTGTCAGAAAAAGTAGTTTTGAGAAAAACGCGTTTAAAGTTTCAAGCGCGTTTCGCTCGATGTCGCGCGCGGCTGGAGCAAGAACTTTATGAATTTTTTAAATTTATTTAGTTAACTTACGTCTAATCTCCCATTCCAGCTTCATATTGTACGCCTTCCTTGTCAGTAAAAAATTGTTGTTGTTTATTTTTTTCTAATCAACGAATTGTTCTGGCCTCTTTTGTTGCTTTGGTAGCGTTGATTCGAGCGTGTCCTTTCGTCGGGCAGTCACATTATCTACAATAACTTTTGAACCATGGGGAATTTTTACAATCAGCTTACACAGAAATACGCCTAAGACTATAAGGAATAATGATCTGTAAACAAAAAAAAATCGATTTTTTTTAAATTCTCGACGTATGTAAGGCCTTAAAGAATGCTTTTTTATTTTGGAACAATAAAATTCATTTAATTCTGTACACGAAACACCGGTCGCAAAGTCGTTTCAAGACTTTTATCGTGCAGAAAAAAAAAAGTTGAACTTGCATATTTTTTGAGTCTATTAGTCTTTAATTTTGAAAACAGTAAAACAGCTACAACGGTGGTAATATTGCGTCACGTAGTGTCTGCCTGATTTCACATCTGTCATTTATCACTTTAGAATTTATGACTTGAGAAAAAATTTTCAAGTCTCAATTTTTTTTTCTTCACGATAAAAACCTTGATACGAGTTTGCGACCAGTGTTTCATGTACAGAATCGAATGAACTTTATTGTTCCAGACTGAAAGAGCATTTTCTTAATTTTGTTAAAAAAAAATTTCTCTTTCTCCAAAAACGGCACGCCCCACATCAACGACATATTTTTTCTTCGAGGAGAGCATTCAAATCCGTCGGAAACCGTTTTTTTAAACGCCACGATTTTTCAACGCCAAAGCGGTAAAAAAATACATGGCCACCTTATAATTGTCACACTGTATATCCGAGCTTGTACATACATTATTTTATAAAAAAAAGAAAGAAATGCCATAAGAATTTACCATTAAAAATGGAACGCTTCAATGAAAAAAAAACTGCCATTGGAGTTTGCCATTGGCTTTCCATTCAATTTGTATGAAAAGAAATTGCCATTCGAGTTTGTCATTGACTTTCTATTCAGCTCGCTGACATTAAAAATTTTCCTTTTACTTTGCCACACTATTCGCTTTGAAAGTGTATGGTAATCAGTCTTTGCCATCGACTGAAAATGGCAAATTTTGCTAAGGGTACCGGCATTATGCTAAGCTAATCTAACGTTACAGCATCCGCAACTGCTATTTAACTATATCATATCGTTTTAACGTTTTCCTGAGTTTCGCTTATATTACCATTAGAAATTCAGAAAAACTGCCTCCTTCGCTCGATAGTCGGTGTGGACGCCAGTGCACGGCTAAGCGATCACTCCCTGCCAATAGTGACCACGGCCAATGGGCCAATGTGGGCGCCTCACATGGTTGTAGTTCTTGAAAATTTGGATTTCCAGGGATTTAAGATTCCAGATTTGCCGGCCGGCGAAAGATTCATAGTAGCCAGAACGGAATGCGGCGCGAAACACGGAGTCAATCCTGAAATGGTCACACAATTCCTGTTCTATCCGCCTGAGCCGAGCAAGAAGTGTTTCATTGCATGCTTCATGAAGGAGCTCGGAACTGTGAGATAAATAGTAGAAAAATGCTTTTCAACCACGTGAAATATTTTCCCGTCAAGAATACAGTAACACATTTTTTTTCGTAGATTAACGCAGACGGAACTATGAATATCGAGAAAATGCTTGAGTACCATATACCCTCGGATAAGGCCTATCAAGATAAGATGTTCAAGAGATTTGAAGAGTGTCGCGCCAAGAGTACGTATCGTTTTACGATATTTTATTGTTGCTTCAGAAATGTGTTTATCTATTATATTTTTAAATTCATTTTTCATTCGCAGAGGGTGAAAATGAATGTGAAACAGCTTTTGCATTTCAATGGTGTTGTTTCGAAAAGAGCGTACGTTATCGATTATTATTTTCATCGCAATATGTCTCGTTTACTTCGCGAAAGAAATTCAAATAGATTTTTACGAACAAACGTTTATTTTTCTTTGCAGCGCCAGCGTCCAATGCGATCATGAATACGGAAATGAGAAACGTCCGATACGGAAAAAATCTTGCTCGAATATTTTAAGTCTAAGGAATTTTTATGTTAAGACATAAATGTATATAATAAACCCGGATTATTGCACGTATCCGAGCAGTTTATATTTCCACACAATAATCCATCCGAAACTTTGAATAATTGTCTGTTGTTGTGAGAGCGAATTACAAACCTGCTTTTCCACAACCACCCCTGCGACCAAAAGACAACGTGGCCCGAAATGCAAATTCGTTGAAAAGCTGTGCAGATTCGAGCTTCGAACGATTTCATAAATGACGTCTGTTTTTATCACCACTATCATTTGATATTACATTTAAAAAATCACCGGATGAATATTAACGCCACAATCATTCGTGTACATTCGACATTGTCTCAAGTTCAGTTTTATTACGTCGCAATCATACTTCCTCCGCGCCTTCGTACAATGGCATGTCGTATTACATTGTAAGCTGGGGGATCTCGGAGATAGATTTCTTGCGATAACGCTAATTCGAGAACAGTCTAATTACGATCAAAGATTACGAGGTCGTCGGTGTTTGTTTTCCCCTCTTTTTTTTTAATAATAATATCAGTGGTCAATTGGTGAGATGATTCCGCAGATAAACCTCGGGCCAAATAACATTTATATTAGGAACATTAGAGATTTATTCCATCAATTAAGTAACGACACGTTATATCATAACATTTATAAAAATGTAAAACATGGCTTACGAATTAATAAAATTAATTTAACGAAAGAATAATTTAATGAAATAGGTTGCGAGAGTAGAATAAAATGAATGAACTGATAAGTGGAATGCAAAATCATTATCTCTCCCTCCTGTACAAAATTCATATTTTCGACACTCATTTCAGTAGAATTAAAAAAACAATCGTTGAAACGTGAATAAAAAATACACAAATAAAAAATGATCATTCTCTGAAAATCTGAAACGTCATAAGAAGTTCGAATTCACAGGCCCTCCGCGCTCACTCAACGCTGCACACGAATAAACGAGGAGAAGCAACCTGATGGTGTGGGATAACCGGAAGTAAGTGGCGCCAAAGCTCTGGTCGATTCGAAACCTGCGATTATGTATGTGCACCATTTTGGCATTTATGGACGTTGAAGGAGCTGCGGGGTAACAGAAATTAGTGAAAACGCGAGAGAGAAAAAAGTAGAGCGAAAGACGGGAGAGTGGAGGAAGAGGCATACATTGGAGGATCGAACGTTGGCCGAGAGAGTAGGAGAACCGAAAAGTGATATAGCACCTCGAACGGGCTGGCAGAGAAAGGGGTTCGAGGCGGTTGCAGGGAAACCGATAATATATAGCGGAGGGTATAGAGGCGCCATCCGATCCGCTATCGGAAAGCTCGCGTTGAATGGGGCTCGTGGAAGCGCCTCCAATCATTTCCCAATTAGTAGCTGATTGCGTACAGCTGGCGCCGAAAGTTTCAAACGAAACGCGACTGTGCCTCTACAACGATGAGCTTCACACTATCCGTTGCCGTGCAAATATTGGCGATGATGTATGGCGCGGTGAGAAATGGTAGGGGGAGCGATGTCGCGTCTCGCCACGAAATTAGCCGTAGGGAAATTGCATCGGCGATAACCGCAAGCGATTTGTGTCATATGCCTATATGCATATACGTTGGATTTATAAAATTAATGAAGATGAGGAAGCTTTTAATACGGAGGACCTAATTTTAATTTAGTTCATCGTCCTCACGGGTGTATTGATAGAAATTTTTGGTGATTTATTGCTCAATTGTGATTTGATCTAAAAAATGTCAAAACAATATTAATGTGCTGTAGAACAATATATCTATATGGAGGATGCTACGTGGCAACTCACACAACTTTGGGACCTACCAATTTAGATTGCCTGATTTTTTCAGATTTTTTTCTTCATCCGCTCTCATTTTATGAAATTAATTAATTGTTAATCATTAATTAGTTATTGAATAACTACGGGGTTTAAAACTTCAATAAAATTTAACTCTATTCAATTTTAAAAAATCTCCAGAAAGACAATTACGTAATTTTTTCGTTTCAATCTTGAATGTATCAATCTCGTTGACAGCGAATACCTGATTAATGAAAGATAGTAGAAGTTCGGGAGAGTTCACGTTGAAGACCTGACGGTTGAATTAAAACTAAAGATGAAGAGGAAGGATCTAAAAATTGGAGATCAAGCTAAGGACCGGCGTAGTGACGGCCGTAGGAACAACGATAATGAGACCACGACGCTGGTTTTGAATGCGGAAAGGCGGGAGGCATGGGCTTGCCGTTCCCCTTAAGGGAACACTAAAGACCCACTCTATCGCTTTCGCACAATTCCTATGCCGCTATCGCTGTTGCACTCGTGCGATCACCCCGCGTGTTTAGCCTCCACTCAAGAGCACGCGAAAGATCTGTATTACCGACAGAACGAGTTGAAATTTTTTCGGCCAAATCCCATTCCTAAACTATCGAATTGAATGATTTGAAACTTGTTCAAGTTATCCTCGACACCTTTATCTCTGTCGTGAATGCATGAAAATGATGAAATGGAAAATAAAAGTGTACATTTACAGCTAAAAACGAACAAGTCTCAAACAAAAGTCGATATAGTTATTACAGTATAGTGTTATTTCGAAAAAAATGTCACCCTTATGATGTAGACAAACGAAAATCCTCACTAACGATCATTTATTTTTTGCCGTATCTGCAAAATGAACGAAATGCCATTTGACGGAAAAACGTACAGTTATGGTGAAAAAGGCTTTTGGTTCAATTCGTTGATATCCCACTGGGTGTAATTGCGGACCCGTACGCGAGATTTTCCTTACTCAACTTACACTTTTCGAGAATTTGCCGGGATCCTATCTGACAAGTTAGAAGTAATAATGGTGCATTTGAGCATTGGCATGAAAAAATTCTAGGTTGATTGCCTGAAAATTATGAGCGTTAGAGAATTTCAAGGAGCGTTTAAGGATTTTCAAGAAATTCAAAAATTCCTTTAATTTAAATGACTTGACTGACTTTCTTCATACGCAATAGCAATCAAAGTTTAATAATCGACCAATGTTTAATAATAGAAGAAGAGGGTGCAGGTCGACTTGCGTGCAGAATTGGAGCATAAAAGCTGTGCCGAATTTGTCGGCGTTTTGAATTTTGCAGCCGTGTCGCACACACACCCGGACACACCCTCGCACCTTTTCACGTCCGCCCACACACACGCATTCACACATACATACGAAGAATTTGAATTTATTAGCCTACATTGAGCAACTTGGCATCATAATCTCGATAATGTTTTCATTCACCATCACAAATCTTCGTCTATGACGAAGGAAAATGATGGATCGAATGAAATATGATTATAGACGGAGGCTGCGATCGATTTCTGGCAGAATTGGTCCCAATCTATGTCCACCTTTATATACGAATACGAGGTCTGTTGAAAAAGTATCGCGAATTTTGAATTTCCGCGGGCTACGTATATTCGATATTCGATTTTTTTGTGACGTTAGGTTGGTACTCATGTCCCCCACTTATGCTGAAAAAAACGGCCATTTTGAGTGTCTAGTTAATTGTTGACAGCTGTTTTGGTTAGACGTGTTTTGGCTTGTCTTCGATTTTTGCCTATTCCAAAAAAGCAGCTTCCATTGCGATTGAGCTTTGGTTTCAACGTCATAACCATAAACCCATGATTCGTCACCAGTTATGACCGTGTGGAGCAAATTTGAGTCGTCGCGGACCGAGTCCAACGGCTCCTTAGCAATGTTAACGCGACACTGTTTTCGTTCGAAATTGAGCAATTTTGGCACGAATTTCGCGGTGACCCGTCTCATGCCCAAATCATTGGTAAAAATCGAATAGAACGAGCCAATCGATATGTTTAGTTCCTCGGCAACTTCTCTAACGGTGATTCGCCGATTGACCAATATTATCTCTTCGCTTCATCAATGTTTTCGTCTGTTGATGTGCTCGAGCGTCCGGAACGCATTTCGTTGTTCGCATCTTCTCGGCCCTCTGAGAACATTTTGTACCACTGATAAACGTCGCTTTGGTCCAAGGTAGATTCACCATACGCCACAGTCGACATTCGGAATGCGTCCGCGCAATTAATTTTGTTTTTCACACAAAATTTCATACAGATTCTTTGATCCATTTTTTGGAATAGGCAAAAATCGAAGACAAGCCAAAACACGTCTAACCAAAACAGCTGTCGACAATTAACTAAACATTCAAAATGGCCGATTTTTTCAGCATAAGTGAGGGACACGAGTACCAACCTAACGACACAAAAAAATCGACAATCGAATATACGTAGCCCGCGGAAATTCAAAATTCCCGATACTTTTTGAACAGACCTCGTACACCTCATATATGGGGTTTGTTCAAACTGAAGGTGGCTTTTTATTTTTTACGAAAAATATTTATTTATTCATCAATATCTATTTTGTCCCTTTCAAAGTAATCCCTCTCAGATGTAATACACTTGTACCAGCGCTTTTTCCAATCCTCGAAGCGCTTCTCATATACGCTTTTTGGTATGACCTCGAGCTCTTTCAGCAATGCGGTCTTTATCTCCTTAATCGTGGCAAATCTCCGTCCTTTCATGGGTCTTTTCAGTTTTGGGAACAGGAAAAAGCAATGACGTGTGAGCTGGCGAATTATCGTGGTGCAATATCCATGACGGGACATCCGAAGAAATTGCATGGCATGAGCCAACCGATATGCTGACATCCTCAGCAACTTCTCCGATAGTGATTCGACGATTCTCCATAACAATTTTCTTCGCTGCTTCAACGTTATCATCGGTTGTTGACGTGCTGGAGTGTTCAGGACGGGCATCGTCATTAACATCTTCCCGGCCTTCTGTGACGAGCTTTTTCTTGTTCAAAGTAGACTCGCCAAATGCCATAGTAAACTTTTTCAGTGCGTTGCAGCACTTAATTTTATCTTTCGCACAAAATTTAATACAAATTCTTCGATCCATTTTTTTCAATAGCAAAAAATCGCCAAGCACACCAAAAGACGTCGAACCTTTATATCTGTCAAAAACAAATTAAACATGCAACATGGCTGATAATGTCAACATATCTTGGGGGCATGTGTACCAATATAACAAAAAAAAAAAATTCGAAAATCGAATGTACGTAGCTCGCGAAATTTTAAGTCACCTTTTTTTTAACAAGCCTCGTATAGACATATACACCCATATAAATATACATTTTTTTCTAACGAATATTTCATCATCCAAGCCAGAAATTTTTATCACTTAACGAGTCTTCTTCTGTGTTACAGAATCTGGCGACCTAGCCGATAAGAGTTCCGACCTCCAATAACGACCCAATGAGGACAACGACGACGAGAAAATTTGCATTTCTAGCAACTGGAAACTGCTGTATGACACGAAGCGGCCAATGGAGAAGATAGTGCCCACGTAACATCAAAATGGAACTTTTAATCCTGCGAGGAATACTCGATTTCACATTTTCCCTCGATTTCGTGATCTTCCATCACCAGACGTTAAAAAAAATGAAAACGAGTGTACCGAAATCAGTTGATGAATGAATGAATTTTCTGAGACATTGTGGAAAGGAGTTGCGAATAATGGCAATGAAATGAAAACGTTCAATATCCGAGAAAATTGGAGATCGAGAAAATGAGTCAAAGAAATGTTGGCGAAACGACAAAAAGCTCAATGTCAATCGACCAAATGTTGAGCTCCAAAACACGATATATTATGTTTGAATGACGAATGCGTGTGGGTATATGTTGGCCTATGTTCTCGAGATTAAAAAAACGAGTCCTGTTGGGATTCATTTTTTTTCTCGTCTCGTTGTGATTCGAAAAAAAAAAACAATGGGATTGATTAGATACGCCAAGAATGAGGGGTTGAAAATAATGAGCTATGTACTATATATAATAATAAACAGTCTCGAATAATATGATGTCGCGAATGTCGAAAGGAGGAGTATATATTTTCTGTAAAGTAGAATTATCAAGAACTATTATTATAGTTGTGAGGGAAAAAAAATAAAAATTTCATAGAACACAAGATAACCATCGAAAAAAAATAACATTCGAAAAGAAAAAAATATATATTAGTTATAAGGATCCTTTGATGTTCGATTTCTCTCCCTCTGACCCGAATAGACATCGCAATATCGACAATGAGCTTTTTTAAATATAACATTCAAAACATTTCGACGCCCGAGGAATAATAAAATGTTTCATCTCCAAGAAAATGAAGGTAAATAAAATTTCTTGAACTTCTTTAATTCCCCAACGAATGACAATTGCACAATTGTCGACTTTATTTTCGCAAAATGAATCCCTTAAATTCGAAATTTATTTGGTTTCGTTATTTTAAAAAAAATGGTCTTTTCCGAACAATGACGACGACCAAAACGTCTTTTTATTTCGTACGAACGTTTCGTTAGATTGAAACTTTGTTTAATTTTGCTTATTACAAAAAAACTTTCGAGACCATTTTCTTATATTCCCAAAAAAAATCCCGATTGAAAAACGGTTTTAAGCAGAAGGCGGTCAATCACCGCCTACACGTTCGATCTTTCCAACAGTAACATTTTGGCCCCGTGGGAAACTCATCTGAATCACGCTGGGCGACGAACGTGTTGAATGATGATTAGTATTGAATTTAGCGAGATTTGATGAAACGGTTCCGATTTCATAAAATTTCATATTTTTCCAAATATCCGGCATTGACAATAGCCTAGAAGGAAAAAAGCTACAAGTTGAAACTTGCGAATTGCTTCTGCGGAATTTTCAACAACGCTCAATGGTCAAAGCTTCCTGTTCATTAAGGAAGCTTTGACCATCGAAGCCAAAATTAAGAAAGGTGGTTCTTCATAGAGGGGCCTTTGACCTTTGAGCGTTGAGTGAAATTTTGAGAAAGCAATTTCCAAGTTTCAATTTTCAGATTTTAATATTAAAAAAAAATAAAAATAAAAATTACACTATAGATAATCCCAAAATTCCGAAATGCTTTTCTGGTCATTTGAACAAATATTTAGTATATAAAAAATTGTCGAAATTCCGGTATAAATTTCATGATCGCTTCCTCGTGGAGGATGCCTTATTTTCATTAAAAAAAAAAACGTGTTTTTAATGCCAATGTGCTTAAGATCTTCCAAAACATCGAAAAATCACCAATTTCAAAAACACGAAATCAAATTTGTTCACTTACATCTAAAAAAAACTGCAATATCGATGTTTCTGCTAGAAAAACTGTTCGAAAGAAAAGGAGGAAAAAAAACAATCGCTCCTAACTCGAAATTTCTAGAAGCAATGGAATTTTATAAAATTTTCTGCGATCGATCACTTCTTATCGGCATTTTTGAGTGCTATATTGACCTCTGAGACGGAATAATGAATAAACGATTTTTATTATTTAGCATATATGTGACGACCTCGGTCTCGACATTTCTCGTTGACGTGTTAAAACAAAAAAAAAACGTTTTCTATAAAAATTATTCATATTGTATTGAAGATATTTTACACTCTATATTATAAAAACATAAAAAACTATTTTTTATCGCAACGCTATTTATCACCGGAATTGCTATGACCTGTACACACGACTGAACATTAACACGTATCTAGCGTGAATTAATAAAAATAAAATAAGAATTGATAAATAGCGAGGCGTATTTTGACCGTGATATCTGGAATTAGAAAATGCATTATCGTATATGTAAAGTCACGACAAAACTTCGTTCTCTCTTTCGAACCGTTCGTTCCACGTAAAAAAAAAACAATGCTTTATTCTTTAAAAATGATCGTTCTCAATGCGTCCTCGGGATTGATCTCCAAAGTAGCATTTGTTCCGACGTTGAAAGACACACCTATGCCACCGTCGAGTACCAAACCGGCATGTGCATGAGTACATCTGAAAAAACTGAACTTGAGTAGTTTTTATTTCTTTGATTTTCTTTACGTTCAATAAAATTTGTTTACATTATATACTTATTTGATTTTTTATACATTTTACAAATCGAATACGTGTTAATTGTTTCCAATTTCAACTCCGAACCTCAATAATGAAGGTGTGATTTAAAAAGTCACGATTTTTAGTTGTGAAAATGTATGTGCTTGGCATTACGTGCTTTAGATATTACCAATTGATTTCACAAATTTTTGGAAAGGTAAGTACAATTAATATACTGTTACAAAACGCAATCATCTTTACCTCGAGAACGCGATTACACGAGGCTCCATTCGGTACATTGTCGGTGTGTCCCTTTCGGCGACCAGTGACAACCCTATTTCTCCTGAATGATCGAACGCGACCACGAGAGATGATACGACAAGAAACGAACGCTTTCGTTTCGGATAATTCGCCAGAAAAAGGGCGCTAAAAACCACGTGCGATAGCATGCCGTCACGACAATATCATTTACGATTTCACACTCCAATCCCTTACTCAAACGGTAATGAAGCGACTGTCTTACCGATATTCGGTGCGCCACGCGGATCACCTTTTCGTAATAACGAACATACAACGGCTGATGTAAATGCTCTGTTGTTGACGAAAGCGTTTGATGACGCCATCCGGGAATCCAGAGGTCGACTATTGCGACGAGTGATATGGATCGCTGTTGATGTGTTGACGAACGCGTGACACCTCGGTGCATATGCACCCGGTATTTTGTTTCGATACCGAATGCCGTGATACGTGGCAAGACCGGAATATAAACAATAAGGAAAAATAATTAATCAAATTGCCGGAATGCTAACGCTAATACCCTGTTGGATCGCCTCGGGGAGTTTGATCATGAACAACAACGTTGTCGACCGTGCTGCACCATGTTAAAACGTTCGATATTCGCCTTTTTAGTAACATGGCGAAAAGACCGTCTTACAATACATAGATAGAAGTCGAACCGACAATATTTATCATACTCCCGACAACGTGTCCACGACAAGTCAGCAACCTAATTTGATTCCTCGCAAAAACACTAATGGCGACCTACATAAATACATAACCGACAAAAATGGCTTCGGAGTGACCCCTCGCGGATTAGTACAATGTTTGTAGAAAATGTGTTATTTCTCTAGCGCTCCAATACCTCATCAACCGAGTCAGGTCACTTTTCGCGATCTTAACGCATAAAGCGTTAACGTCATGTCTAATTTTTCACGGATACAAATTGTTCCTCGTAATTGATTCTCACACGCCATAAAATAAAACTTGATTCCTCCAGAGTGGTCGTTAGCTACACGGGATAATCTACAAAAATTGCTTCGGAGTGACCCCTAGCGGATTAGTACAATGCATATAGAAAATGTGTTATTTCTCTAGAACAGAGTGCGAGATCTTAAATTTAGAAGATTCAAATTTCCATGAAAATCGTCAGCTCTGACTGTGAGTAATTTTTACGAAATTTATCGCAAGAATAACGCGGGCTCGGCCCGGAAAATTTAAGCAAACATAGTCGAGTGACTTGTCTTACAGCGTACAGACACGTGTACATACAGTTATTTTTTCTAATTTAAATTTTTTAACTGCTTGGGATAAATTTTTTTCATGAAATTAATATGCGGAAGTAAAAAAGTCTCTACAAATCAAGTACGAAAACTTTTCTGCTCGTTGCATTCGGCATTTCGATTGCGATTGATGATATGCATTTGCCGAAACGTCAACACTTCCGCGAAGCATTCATTTGAAAACTTCAGCGTGGAAGTCAACAAAATACTCGTGTCGCATTTCGGAGGAAGTCGTAGATAATATCCGACGACAAAACGTCACTTATTATCACGCGAGATCGTTGATAATCACGCTCTCGCTGCGGTAACATCTCGGTACTAGATATTTAATAATCGAATTGTTATTTTACTCCCACTCACGATATTAGAATAAACAATGAAGCACCAAGCTGAACATTGTTATCGTTTTGTATATAAAGAGGGAAAAAATTACGAACATCGTGTTAGAACAGCGAAACAAACGGCCCGACAATGTATCGCAACGCTGCTCTTCTCATGCTGATGGCCCTCACGCCGCTCGTAAGCTAAAAAAAGTTTCTTTTTCTTTTCATATATTTTTATCTTCAAATTGGTATTATTTATTTATTTGTGTGCTCTAACGTATACCCTTGTGGATTTTAACGTGTGACCCTTCCCAATTTACCCTCCTATAACTCTCTACCCTTAACAAACGCCCTTCAAACGCAATGGCAATTGAACACAGTTTTACCAAGGCTAAAAACTCCATTCAAAATCCCATTGCTGGTGCCTATGGCAATGCCATCAGGGGTTTGAATGGAATTTTTGTCATTGGGAAAAATTCCAAGACAGTTTTGCCAATAACAAAATGTTACCATTCAATTTTCCATAGGCACTAATTGGGAGTTTGAATGGAATTTTTACAATTCGATTTTCCATAGGCACCAGCAGTGGCAATACCAATGCGATTTTCAATGGAGTTTTTATCCTTGGCAAAAATGCCTTCAATTGCCATTGTGTCTAAAGCAATGGAAATTCAATGGCAGTTTTTAATGGCAATGAATGGCAATGATATGAAATTTTGTTAATAAATCACAGAAAATCCATACAAACTATGATCAAGTAAAAACTGGACAATAATAGAAACTATCTGAGAAGTTTGGGAACAAAAATTACGAAAATATATGTTTATGAAGAATGCCTCATATATACATATTATATCCTTTCAGTCTTTATAGTATTTTTTTTGAAACCATGCAAAGTAATAATAATATTAAAAGAAGAGATAATAATATTATAAGTTCATAATATTAGATATATATATGTATATCCGATCTTGTACATACATTATTTTATAAAAAAAAGAAAGAAATGCCATACGAATTTACCATTAAAAATGGAACGCTTCAATGAAAAAAAGAAATTCGGAAAAATTGCCTCCTCCGCTCGGTAGTCGGTGTGGACGCCAGTGCACGGCTAAGCGATCACTCTCTGCCAATAGTGACCACGGCCAATGGCCAATGTGGGTGCCCTCGCATGGGAGATGGCAGAAACCGTGTGCCGACCGCCCGTCCACTGCTTGTAGTTCTTGAAAATTTGGATTTCCAGGGATTTAAGATTCCAGATTTGCCGCCGGAAGAAAAATTCGAAGAAATCAGAAGGAAATGCGCCGCGGAACACGGAGTCGATCTCAAAACCGCCAAAAAACTCATGAGATTTCCGCCTGATCCGAGCATTAAGTGTTTCACTGCATGCGCCGTGAAGGAGTTCGGAAATGTGAGATAAATAGTAGAAAAATGCTTTTCACCCACGTGAAATGTTTTCCCGTCAAGAATACAGTAACACATTTTTTTTTCGTAGCTTAACGCAGACGGAACTATAA
The DNA here is from genome assembly GCA_958009045.1 of Oxytorus armatus. Classification (NCBI taxonomy): domain Eukaryota; kingdom Metazoa; phylum Arthropoda; class Insecta; order Hymenoptera; family Ichneumonidae; genus Oxytorus; species Oxytorus armatus. The sequence continues at coordinate 15,147,454 of OY253755.1, forward strand.
ATATCAAGAAAATGATTGAGGAGGTGCCCCAGGCTGTGATTGCAGATGCGATGGTCAAGATTTATAAAGAGTGTGGCCCCAAGAGTGCATATCGTTTTACGATATTTTATTGTTGATCCAGAAATGTGTTTATCTATTCTATTTTTTAATTCATTTTTCATTCGCAGAGGGTGAAAATGAATGTGAAACAGTTTTTGCATTTCAGGAGTGTGTTCACGAAAAGCGCGTACGTTATCGATTATTATTTTTATCGCAATATGTCTCGTTTACTTCGCGAAAGAAATTCAAATAGATTTTTACGAACAAACGTTTATTTTTCTTTGCAGGAGCGGTTAAACATTCATCTTTTTGGCTAAGGACCAGGGGGTGCCATGTTATGAAGCGCAGCCACTGTTTGTAGCGCTACCTATGCAGTTCCTTGTACTCGGAACTAATCAGATATACATCCAGCCGCGGCGCGCTATTTGAATGAAGAGTGAGCATGGAAATAAAAAATCGCTCGGTACAGTAGATCAGACAGATATTTCAAAAAATGAAAAAAAGTTATGTCAATAATTTACTTACAAATTTATATATGTATATATACAAATATATATGTATTTATTTACATTCATCTATATTAAGTAGATCAAATGTCATCTGTATTATAAAAATTGCCCACTATCGAAACTACCGTTTTTTCCTCGGATCGCAACAAAGTCGAACCGCAACATACCGCCAAATTTCCCACAGTCATCAAATTCTTGTCGCACTTGTTCGCTACGCTGAAAGTAATTTGTTCGTTAATTATTAATTTTTCCTGCCGAAGGAGTTTCGTTATAAACGGAATTTTTATTTGTTTATTTCAATTACCTTCGAAGATGTTTGATGAATAGTATTGAAATATCAAAGCGTGGTTTTGACAAACGACAGACAAGGGTATGCACATCGCTGATGCGTGATTCTCGTGATTCCTACTCTATAACACGAAATAACAACACAAAAAGTACATCTAACGGGCATTGAATCAGAATTTTTCGGGAGACAATATAAATTTTTGTACGTACTGGCAGAAATTTTGAAGCTCTTGTAGTATTGAAAAATCATTATAGTTCATTCTAGTTTTGCTCTTCCCATTTGAATCTACCGTCGAGATGGATTTTTTCGAATTTCCTCCTATCGAGTCCTATTGCCAGAAGTTTGTTGACTTTCGATGCCACACCGACGACTCGGTAAAGACTTTGTTCCTCAAGACGTGGGAGATTAAAGATATTGTTTTTTCTTTAATACTGTTCATTATTTTAATTAAATACGTTTTGTTTGTTGAAACATTGTATAATGCTTCAGCGATAGAAAAATTACTTCATAATTAAAAATTACTTGTCAGAGAACCATGTCAGACGTACCCTTGTCTTCGAGAGCGGTGATACATCTAGAAACGAATGAAAAGCCATATTCGTCAAGAATAGTCTCGTCGGGCTTGACCGATGTATCTTGCAGAGTGTAAGTCTGAAAAGAAATACAATTTTTCTGTTGAAACAAGATTCCAGATCCTAGCCACGTGGTCAATGTTACAATACTAGAATTTCACATAAATAGATGTTCAAATTAAAACTATCGATGTAAATCGCTTCATAAATAAATACTGACTTACTGGCTTAAGATTAATTAATTGGGATATTCACAAAAATTGTTACGACTCTATGAACAAGATTTTGTACAATGTTTATTTAGTATATTTTACCTTTTGTATTTTCAATTGCAATTCCGTCATGTACGGCTTGAAGTCTTTGGCAACTTCGTCACCCTGACGATAGAACGTTAACCACCGAACATAAATCCCAATAGCCGAAATATCAAGGAGGATTATGTTTAAAAAGAAAACAAAAAATTACTGAATTGTAACTTATTAGAGAAAATCTTTGGGAATTTATTGCGCGTGTCGTTGCGGGCGTACGTGGTCCCCCTCGCGCCCCGCCAGGTCCGCCAGTAATCGCAGGTGAGCTTGGTTGAGCTTGGGCCGGAAGCGCCGGCAAGAGGATAATGCGACTAGTGCGAGAAGGAGAGGGAGAGAGAGAGAGAAAGAAGGAATAGATGTCCATATACTTAAGGGAGGGGTTACTTTTTTGCGATTTTTTTTCTCAAATATGGATTGAGCAATTTTATTCGAACCTTTTGTACATTATTGAGCATACTTTTGACAATGTTGTGTAATTTTTTCATTCAGAAATATTGAAGCATAAGCCCGTAACAGAGCTTCCCCCGGAACGTCTTGGAAAAAAAACAATTTGCGGTGTTCACTATAACTCGGCCGGAAATTATCTGAAAATGAAAAACCATGAAAATTTAGTCAAATTATAATCAAATCTTCCCCCCAACGTTCTCTGATAATTTTTTTTTTTCATTTAAAAATTTTTGGCGGCCATCTAAAGTGTGAACTGTTATTTTCCACGAAAAATTCCGCCATTTTGTGGGTGGGAAACACCCTTAATGTAAAATAAAAGAATTAACTAAACGTTGGGGGATGGTATTTTATATGTGGAAAATGTGTACAAAGTTTGAAATGAATCGGTCAAGTAGTTTTTAAATGGCAGTGAACACGGACTTTGAAAAAGTAGTTTTGAGAAAAACGCGTCTAAAGTGCACTGCTAGCCCGACCGCCCGCAGCTGTTAGAGGTATAGCGTTAAAGGCCAGGAGATTAATAAGACAATAACTTCAAAAATATTGCTTAGATCGGTTCAAAATTTTAAGGACATATTCTTGAAATGTTAAACAATAAGAAAAGACAAAAAAAAATTCGATTTTTCGAAAGTGAAAACCCTTACCCCGCCCTTAATATATTAAATACATAAATGATAGAGTTTGTAGATAGTAATGAAGATTGTCGTTGTTGTCATTGTCACGTTTTGCAATGCATTATCGTGAAAATGATCATGACAAAATCTGTTAAACGTTAATTATAATGTATCAATTCAGAATAATCATTTTGCCTCGAGATTCTGTAATTTTTTAGTCGTAACATGTTATAGCAAAATTTGCAATTTCATAGCTAAAGGAAAGCTGAAATGGCAATTAGAATTATGGCAAAATTTGCTATAACATATTCACCAGGGTATGCAACGAAATTATCCTATAACTGCAAGTCAGAGACTCAGTGCATCTGTGCCCATCTGTGTATCACTTGCACTTGTATGAAAAGTTGGAGTCGGTGCAGACTCAGTGTACCAATGAAAAACGATATTAATTCCAAATTCTCGATCAGCTTATACAAACATATAAATGCTGGAGATGACGCTTGATCGCGCTACTGTACGACTGAGTGAGTCGGTAAAGGGGAAAAATCTTGCCAAGATCTTCTAGTTCTACTTTTCGCTCCTACCATGTAGGTCGCGCTAGCTGTGCGTCGATAGTGACGCACTCTCGGCAGTTCCTTGTCACGTGAACTAATACTATTATTAGTTTAAAAACCACGGCTCTATAGCCGTGGTTTTTGTATGCAAGTGAACACCCCCTGCCCAGCACGCACCCGACATAACGAACGTCGAGCACTGACCGGCCCGGACCCAGTCCTACCACAGAACTGGGTCCGGGTTTCTTATCTGTTCCTTATGTTTTTTTACCTTTCATCATTATTGCGAAAAACCGCTGCTCATTCACAACCACGTTTTTCTTTTTCTCGATTATAATTATTCATGTATCTCTTCGAATAAATCCGTATATCTGTCGCGAATCCGAGTGAGACTAGTGATTCTTCCGCAAGATTGTAACAGCATCCAAAACGGAAATGAGAAACGGCCGATACGGAAACAAATCTTGCTCGAATATTTTAAGTCTAAGGAATTTAAATGTTAATACATAAATATATATAATAAGCCCGGGTTATTGCACGTATCCGAGCAGTTTTTATTTCCACTAAACAATCCATCCGAAACTTTGAATAATTATCTGTTGTTGTTCGAGCGAATTACAAACCTGCTTTCCAACAACCACCCCTGTGACCAAAAGACAACGTGGCCCGAAATGGAAATTCGTTGAAAAGCTGTGCAGATTCGAGCATCGAACGATTTCATAAATGACGTCTGTTTTTATCACCATTTTCATTTGATATTACAATCAAAAAATTACCGGATGAATATTAACGCCACAATCATTCGTGTACATTCGACATTTTCTCAAGTTCAGTTTTATTACGTCGCAATTATACTTCCTTCGCGCCTTTGTACAATGGCATGTCGTATTACATTGTAAGCTGGGGGATCTCGGAGATAGATTTCTGCGATAACGCTAATTCCAGAACAGTCTAATTACGATCAAAGATTACGAGGTCGCCGGTGTTTTTTTCCCTCTTTTTTTAAATAATAATATCAGTGGTCAATTGGTGAGATCATTCCACAGATGACCCTCGGGCCAAATAACATTTATATTAGGAACATTAGAGATTTATTCCATCAATTAAGTAGCGACACGTTATATCATAACATTTATAAAAATGTAAAACATGGCTTACGAATTAATAAAATTAATTTAACGAAAGAATAGTTTAATGAAATAGGTTGCGAGAGTAGAATAAAATAAATGAACTGATAAGTGGAATGCAAAATCATTATCTCTCCCTCCTGTACAAAATTCATATTTTCGACACTCAATTCAGTAGAATTAAAAAACAACCGTTGAAACGTGAATAAAAAATACACAAATAAAATATGATTATTCTCTGTAAATCTGAAACGTCATAAGAAGTTCGAATTCACAAGCTCCAGAAAGACAATTACATAATTTTTTCGTTTCAATCTTGAATGTATCAATCTCGTTGACAGCGAATACCTGATTAATGAACGATAGTAGGAGTTCGGGAGAGTTCACGTTGAAGAGGTGAACGGTTGAATTAAAACTAAAAATGAAGAGGAAGGATCTAAAAATTGGAGGATAAGCTAAGAACCGGCGTGGTGACGGCCTTAGGAACAACGATAATGGGACCACGACGCTGGTTTTGAATGCGGAAAGGCGGGAGGAAGGGGCTCGCCGTTCCCCTTAAGAGGATGTGTCAGTCGCCTCGACCGGCTCGAAAACGCTAAAGACTCGTTCTCCGATACGGTACAACCAATCGCGTTGAAATTTTGGGTACAAAGTCTGAACGGTGGCACACAGTGGCTAAACTTCGGGCAGTTCAAAATTTTGAAAAAAAACTCTACAGTTTCAGTTACCATGGGAGAAATTACTGAATTTTTCACTGTTAGACTCAACGGATTGTTACATCCTCACTTTAGCCACTGGGCAATATTAAAACGCATATTTTGCGCTTTGTTTCATCTTGTTCCATGCAGAAATGATCGAAAACGAAGGTTTTTCCGTTTTTCCTCAAAAAAATACCGACTTCTGCCTGTATTACCCAAAATTTAGTGCGCCAATATTCCGAGTGGTGGCGCTAACGTCGGTTTCTCAGATGGATGCTTTCTCTATTCGTTCCTTACTTAGGAGACCGGCATCAACGGTGGGAGAGAGACGGTAAAATCATGCCCATGGCGCTGCAAGACAGAGAGACATATAGCGAACAATGAAACGACTGTCGCCGTCGCACGCACGAGTCTGATAGTCCAAGAGCTAGTGACCGATTGCGTTACACGACCGTTTCGTTCGTTTCGAGAATAGGGCTAGAGTCTAGCCCTAGACGTCTAGCCGCTAGACGTTTCATAATCTGTCCCTTGTAGCGGAACAATAAGACAATCGGAGGTTTGGCAACGGTTCAGGGGTGGCTTTTGCGCGTCGAGATTTGTAAAGGGTGAATCAGAAATAATAAAATTACATTATTATAATCAGTTTGGCACTTTCGGATATCAAAGTTAAGAATATCTGAAGTAAATGAAAAAATCGCCGGACCGGAGGGGGGTGGGTGAAAAGTGGGTGGAAGAAGGTACTGAAATGCCGCACAACCCTGCACTATTTACAGTAAAATAATCAGGTTGTGTTTGGTTGATTATTCTAAAATACATTCCCACAAAGTAATCTTCCTGATGCCAGACCGAAATTCTCTGAAAATCTATTTTCAAATAAATTTTTTACTAGGTTTTTTAATTTTTATTTTTAGGTAATTTTCTTCGCTGCTTCAACGTTATCATCGGTTGTTGACGTGCTGGGGTGACCAGTACGGGCATCGACATTAACATCTTCCCGGCCTTCTGTGACGAGCTTTTTCATGTTCAAAGTAGACTCGCCAAATGCCATAGTAAACTTTTTCTTTCACACAAAATTTAATACAGATTCTTTGATCCATTTTTTTCAATGGCAAAAAATTGCCAAGCACACCCAAAGACGTCGAACCTTTATATCTGTCAAAAATAAACTAAACATGCAAAATGGCTGACAATGTCAACATATCTTGGGGGCATGTGTACCAACATAACAAAAAAAAATTTCGAAAATCGAATGTACGTAGCTCGCGAAATTTGAAGTCACCTTTTTTTTTAACAAACCTCGTATAGACATATACTCCAATCATTTCCCAGTTAGTAGCTGATTACCGATTTTTTTCTTCATCCGCTCTCATTTTATGAAATTAATTAATTGTTAATCATTAATTAATTATTGAATAACTACGGGGTTTAAAACTTCAATGAAATCTAACTTTGTGAAAAACAAAATATCTCCAGAAAGACAATTACATCACTTTTTCGTTTTGCAATGCTGTCACCAATTCCAAGCAAACCAAAACACGTCTAACCTTTATATCTGTCAAAAACAAACTAAAAATGGAAATGGTTGATAATGTCGACATAACTTGGGGGTATGTGTACCAACATAACAAAAAAAATCGAAAATCGAATGTACGTAGCTCGCGAAATTTGAAGTCGACTTTTTTTTTAACAAACCTCGTATAGACATATACACCTATATGAATATACATTTTTTCTACCGAATATTTCATCATCCAAGCCAGAAATTTTTATCACTTAACGAGTCTTCTTCTGTATTACAGAATCTGGCGACCTAGCCGATAAGAGTTCCGACCTCCAATAACGAGCCAATGAGGACAACGACGACGACGAGAAAATTTACATTTCTAGCAACTGGAAACTACTGTATGACACGAAGCGGCCAATGGAGAAGAGAGTTCCCACGTAACGTCAAGACGGAACTTTTCATCCTGCGAGGAATACTCGATTTCGCATTTTCCCTCGATTTCGTGATCTTCCATCACCAGACGTCAAAAAAAATGAAAACGAGTGTACCGAAATCAGTTGATGAATGAATTAATTTTCTGAGACATTGTGGAAAGGAGTTGCGAATAATAGCAATGAAATGAAAATGTTCAATATCCGAGAAAATTGGAGATCGAGAAAATGACTCAAAGAAATATTGGCGAAACGACAAAAAGCTCAATGTCAATCGACCAAATGTTGAGCTCCAAAACACGATATATTATGTTTGAATGACGAATGCGTGTGGGTATATGTTGGCCTATGTTCTCGAGATAAAAAAAACGAGTCCTGTTGGGATTCATTTTTTTTCTCGTCTCGTTGTGATTCGAAAAAAAAAAAACAATGGGATTGATTAGATACGCCAAGAATGAGGGGTTGAAAATAATGAGCTATGTACTATATATAATAATAAACAGTCTCGAATAATATGATGTCGCGAATGTCGAAAGGAGGAGTATATATTTTCTGTAAAGTAGAATTATCAAGAACTATTATTATAGTTGTGAGGGAAAAAAAATAAAAATTTCATAGAACACAAGATAACCATCGAAAAAAAATAACATTCGAAAAGAAAAAAATATATATTAGTTATAAGGATCCTTTGATGTTCGATTTCTCTCCCTCTGACCCGAATAGACATCGCAATATCGACAATGAGCTTTTTTAAAAATAACATTCAAAACATTTCGACGCCCGAGGAATAATAAAATGTTTCATCTCCAAGAAAATGAAGGTAAATAAAATTTCTTGAACTTCTTTAATTCCCCAACGAATGACAATTGCACAATTGTCGACTTTATTTTCGCAAAATGAATCCCTTAAATTCGAAATTTATTTGGTTTCGTTGTTTAAAAAAAATTGTCTTTTCCGAACAATGACGACGACCAAAACGTCTTTTTATTTCGTACGAACGTTTCGTTAGATTGAAACTTTGTTTAATTTTGCTTATTACAAAAAACTTTCGAGACCATTTTCTTATATTCCCAAAAAAAATCCCGATTGAAAAACGGTTTTAAGCAGAAGGCGGTCAATCACCGCCTACACGTTCGATCTTTCCAACAGTAACATTTTGGCCCCGTGGGAAACTCATCTGAATCACGCTGGGCGACGAACGTGTTGAATGATGATTAGTATTGAATTTAGCGAGATTTGATGAAACGGTTCCGATTTCATAAAATTTCATATTTTTCCAAATATCCGGCATTGACAATAGCCTAGAAGGAGAAAAGCTACAAGTTGAAACTTGCGAATTGCTTCTGCGGAATTTTAAACAACGCTCAATGGTCAAAGCTTCCTGTTTATTAAGGAAGCTTTGACCATCGAAGCCAAAATTAAGAAAGGTGGTTCCTCATAGAGGGGCCTTTGACCTTTGAGCGTTGAGGGAAATTTTGAGAAAGCAATTTCCAAGTTTCAATTTTCAGTTTTTAATATTTAAAAAAAATAAAAATAAAAATTACACTATAGATAATCCCAAAATTCCGAAATGCTTTTCTGGTCATTTGAACAAATATTTAGTATATAAAAAATTGTCGAAATTTCGGTATAAATTTCATGATGGCTTCCTCATGGAGGATGCCTTATTTTCATAAAAAAAAACGTCTTTTTAATGCCAATGTGCTTAAGATCTTCCAAAACATCGAAAAATCACCAATTCCAAAAACACGAAATCAAATTTGTTCACTTACATCTAAAAAAAACTGCAATATCGATGTTTCTGCTAGAAAAACTGTTCGAAAGAAAAGGAGGAAAAAAAACAATCGCTCCTAACTCGAAATTTCTAGAAGCAATGGAAGTTTATAAAATTTTCTGCGATCGATCACTTCTCATCAGCATTTTTGGGTGCTATATTGACCTCTGAGACGGAATAATGAATACACGATTTTTATTATTTAGCATATATGTGACGACCTCGGTCTCGACATTTCTCGTTGACGTGTTAAAACAAAAAAAAAACGTTTTCTATAAAAATTATTCATATTGTATTGAAGATATTTTACACTCTATATTATAAAAACATAAAAAACTATTTTTTATCGCAACGCTATTTATCACCGGAATTGCTATGACCTGTACACACGACTGAACATTAACACGTATCTAGCGTGAATTAATAAAAATAAAATAAGAATTGATAAATAGCGAGGCGTATTTTGAACGTGATATCTGGAATTAGAAAATGCATTATCGTATATGTAAAGTCACGACAAAACTTCGTTCTCTCTTTCGAACCGTTCGTTCCACGTAAAAAAAAAACAATGCTTTATTCTTTAAAAATGATCGTTCTCAATGCGTCCTCGGGATTGATCTCCAAAGTAGCATTTGTTCCGACGTTGAAAGGCACACCTATACCACCGTCGAGTACCAAACCGGCGTCGTAACATTGTGACTGAACTGTCATTTTCGTGCAAAAATCACGAGGTGCTATGCCCTTCGGCAATGGCCATATATCGTTGAAAATAATGTCCCGTATCGCGTAACTCATTCTCCTGTCCTCTGAAATAAATAAAATTATTACAAAGATATCGTCTATATGATATTTCATTAAAAATTTTATATTCGAGTCACGATATATCCCCCTATATAAAAAAGACATGTTACGAAATATCTCGAAATGTGATTTATTTCTGAAGCCGGCTAATTCGTTATTATGATTGGCTATTGATGTCCCGCTCGGATTCCGTTGCATAGTTCAGATTGTACGATCGTATCATGTCCGAGGACATTATGAAATACGATAACGGCAAAAATACCAAATGTAACTGAATCAACGCTTTCTCGACAAAACATAAACACACATTTTTTTTCGATTTCCGGGTGCATATTTTCGTTCGAAAGTATCAAATCGGGACACATACGGCGTTTTTTTAATACCGCGAAAAGCTTTTTCGAATGGTATGAAACATACGGATTTCGTCGCGGCCTACTTCGCCTCGCGGATCGGTCGTAAGACCCCAATTTGCACGCATCAATGAAACTCCCTCGCAATCGCCCACTTCTTATGAGATTGCTATGAAACTGGTCTCATTCGAAAGGTAATTCAATTTAATCAACAGTGGTTTTGTGATATTTGGAAACCCATCCGAGTGCCGCTGAGATCGATTAAGGGCAAAATATAAACTTACATTTTCTTATGTGTCATATTTTGTTCCCTATATTACACTTATCCTTCTGAATTCTCTTGAATGTTATCTTTAGATCAGTGTTATTTTAACACATTTTTTGTCGTAATAAAATTTATTGTAGAAAAAGATTTTACACTAATTTACCAGCAGCAAATTGAAGACTGTCGTTGAATTCGGTACAAATTTTCTCAATTTCTTCTCCCGTGTAAATTCTGCCAGGATTTGCTAACTTCAAGATTTCCTTTGCCATCTGAGCCGTCAAACTGTTTATCGCTCTGTACCAAGAGCTCGAACCCGTTCCAGTGCATATACACAAACCCGAACTCTTGACTTTGTGAAACTTTGGTCCATCGTTTACTTTGATATTGAGAGAGCTAGTTCGTGCCGAAAGTGATTCCCCGATGAACACCTTGAATACGATAAATTAGTCATTACCCAATATTAAAAGCGCATAATTATCATCTTTTTGCCCTGCAGGAAGTCGGGAGTTAAAAAAGAAAAGTTAGACACGAAACAATTGCTATTGGCGTAATTGAAACTCATGACTTTTCATCACATTTGTTATTGGCGTGAAGAGCTTTTATCGTAAAAGTATTGGGGAAAATTATGAACAATCGAGTAAAAAAGAATTAATTTCGTAGAATAATAAGTTTCCCGCGAAAAATTTTGAACGTCAGGGCACGAAATATGTGACATAGCATAGTGCTACTAATGGTGATTACAGAATGGCGTTCTGTGATATGGGCATTGGCAATGTTTTTACGAGGGGGACCCAAAAAAAACAGGAATTTCGTCATAATTTCTTTATTTTTTAATATTTTTACACCAAATTTTGATCACCTTCAAAGTATTCTCCTTCGACCACAACGCACCTCTGCAAACGATCCTTCCAATGTTCAAAACATTTTTTAAATTCACTTATCGGGATGTTCTTTAGGCCTTCCAGCGATTTTTGTTTTACCTCCTCCACAGTGGCAACGCTTTCCTCTCATGTCCCTTTTGAGTCTGGGGAATAAAAAAAAATCACACGGGGCTAGATTGGTGTCATGCAGTTTTTGGTCAAAAACTGCTTTACGGAGAGAGCGGCGTGGGCCGGCGCGTTCTCATGATGGAGGAACCAGTCACTTGTGCGTCAAAGATCCGCCCTTTTCTTCCGGATACTCTCCCTCAATCTTTTCAAAACCTCCAAGTAGAACTTCTGGTTGACAGTTTGACCCGGGGGAACGAACTACGCGTGCACAACACCTCTGCAATCGAAGAAACAAATGAGCATTGTCTTGATGTTTGACTTCACTTGGCGAGCTTTTTTCGGACGAGGAGAGCGAGGTGTCTTCCACTGGCTTGATTGCTGCTTTGTTTCGGGGTCGTATCCATAGCACCACGATTCATCACCACTAATCACTAATCACCACTAATCACCTTGGAAAAAAGTTCAGGGTCCTCTTCGAGCTGATTTTGAAGTTGAAAACATGCCTGAAGTCGACGCTCCCTTTGCTCGTCTGTGAGAAGGTGAGGGACAAACTTGGCTGCAACTCTGCTGATGTGCAAATCTTTGGATAAAATCCTCTAAATTGAACTCCATGATATCCCAGACATCTCACAGAGTTGATCAATCTTTCGGCGACGGTCTTCACGAATGAGAGCATTGATTTTGTCGACGTTTTCGTCGCTTCTTGACGTTGAGAGGCGTCTTGAACGGGGTTGGTCTTCAATTGACATTTCTCCATTTTTAAAACGTGAAAACCACTCGTAGACTCTGGTTTTACTTAGGGCAGCATCTCCATAAGCAGTTTTAAGCATTACAGTAGTTTCCGCGGCCGATTTCACCAACAGGAAACAAAATTTCACAGCCGCGCGTTGCTCTCGACAATCGGGCCATCACGTTTTCGCCGAAATGGAAAAAGTTGTTTCACTACAAAAATTCCCACGGCCAAACCGATGCACTCACGGCGACAGAACTTCGCACACTAACTCAGGAGACGTGTCCCCAACGGACACCTGGTCGAGCAATGGGTTCCCCCACTCTCCCTCACCGCAGCAGCGCAATTCCCGTTTTTTTTGGGTCCCCCCTCGAATATGTGGGAGGTCAGGACACGTGTTTCCCTCTTCCAAGTTCAGATCGGGTGCAAACAATTTTTTGCCATGTCTATATTGGTGGCCGGTTTGGTCGCACGACAATATACCGGCGGTGGTCTAACCAACATGAGAAAGAAGAGGAAGGTACGTTGTTTGGGAATGGCTACTAAAACAGTTTGACAGGTCCTGTTTACTGCCCGGTACTTTTCATATTAATGTCACAAAGAGTTATGTGCGTGGATTCCCAGGTGACAGCTGGATAGGCCGTACATACAAATTAAACCATTATTGTCATTTCAATCAGCAATATTACGTTCTCCATATTTTATTTTTCAATGCGTAAACGGGATCAGATTCGGGAGGACTTTGAAATCCGCGGCATCCCCGAGATCGTCAAGATCCGAAACCGCGAGATTCGCGAGGTTCGGATCGGAAGCGGGTACCCGAGTTTGCGGATCTGAAGCGTCGGATCCATCCGATCTGGATTGTTTGAATCGTATTTAAGTCGCAGCTCAACTAGTCACCCATCCAAACTTTGTGACAACTCAATAATAACCATTTTTATTTATGACACATTTTAGTGTCTCGAACCCTTTATGTAATTGCAATCGGAATCGCGGTAAATAAAGGCGACTGACTTCCTGTATGCCAAATTTCAGCCCGATTGCTGACACACACATGACACGCACAGACATTTTTTATAAATGTCATTTTCCGACGTTCTGGTACATTCTGAACATATTGGCATTGAAAACTCGACGAAAAAAAATGTTTACGAAAAGAAAACAATTTTTGAGATCCACTTAACGAACTAGGGCGCTGCTCTATTCGTGTTACGTTATTGCGTTTGTTTTTACATAACCGACATTTGTCACAAACGCCATCTAGCAGCTAAAACTTAAACGGAGTAGTTGACATACAATATGGCCAATCTCAAATATGTCAATATGGCAGTGACATCTTAAAATTTTATTCACGGATTTCAACAAATTTTTGTAAATAAATTGGAAGAAGCCTCGCCCATTAATTCAGTAAAATTATGTACGCGTGGGGCTAGTCGACACTCGATGTGCAATGTTCCATAAATTTTAGAAATAATGACATATCCCGTGAGCTAATGGGACGAACTGGGAGAAGGAGGAATATGGGGAATTATGAGAAATGGTAACGGCGAGGAAGTAGAAGAAGGAGTGAAAAGCGCCATTAAAATCAGGATAGAGGTGCAGGATAGAGAAATCTAAATATTGTCCAGAGTACAAGAATTGGATATGAAAAACTTTTGAAATGGAAAAATACCGGAAGAATACAAAGTTGAATGAAATTACTAAGGAAATATACACTAGAATGAGGGGTGGGAGTGTGGGGAAAAAAAAGAGGGATTATAAGGATAAAAACTGTAAACTCTGCGATCAGGAGGTAGAAAGCTTATCACATATTCTTGAGTGCCGTAAAGCAAAGTCGACTATGGCTCATGCTCTGGCCGATGGCATGGAGAAAAATTGGAGGGGTAGTGGTGCAGGAACCGTCCGCACGCTGCAACTAACTACATGCTTAAAAGAAACACTAATTGGACAATTATGCGACGACGTAAGAGAATTTGAAATATTGGCAAAGGCATCGGGATAGGAAGAGAAAATTAAAGGGAAGTAATCTATTAGATTACTCCTTACTCTCTAGTAAGGAGTAATCTAATAGATTACTTCTTACTCTTACTAGGTTTACTATATTATATTACTAGGTATATTATAGTAAATACTTTTTGGAAATAGTACGCAGAAGACAAACCAATTTATCGAATGGTCAGTAGTACTGTTTGAAAAATTCCAAACATCTGATGTTTAGAGATCAACAAAGTTCCAAAAATAACGTTAACTAACAACGAACTATCGGAAAGTTCAAGCATAAGAAAATTGTAGCAAAGATTTATCAGGTTCACGAAGATTTCGAACTCTGAAAATCACAGCCTTGACGATGCAGTATTCCAAAAATTAAAGTTTAGAAGGGACAAGCTTCCGAAAATTTTCAATTCGAGAGTTTAGATGGCAGCACCGCTGGTGTTACGTCTATGGACCTTTTTCACAAGCGAACGAAATTGAATTCTTTCCGAGTTTTGCTCTTTCGGAGTTTTGCTCTGTCGGCTTTAAACACTACCATGTCTTTAACCTTTCTGGACACACAAATTAAAATATGTTTCACTTCGATATTATTTTTTTTCCGAACACCTTTTCCCGTATAAAACTTAATCGTTCGAGAACTCGGTTTTCCAAAGTCACAATTTTTCGTAACTCTACGCTTTCTAATTATGAAAATAAGGTTTTTTTTATGTAGTTGGATTTTGATGTTCAGGTACGTTTTTAGGTGGTCCCGTAATTATTCTTGTCATTTAATCCTTGGTGTATAACTATTCTTGGCAATGACATTTCTGTTTTAAAAATGTTGAATTTCATGATTTCCAAAACTTTTAGGAACGTCGCACGTAAATTCGGAGTTTTACACCTTCGAAGCTTTCACAGTTCGGAATTTCAACGCCGCAGCGAACCTCGCATATTTTTTGGCCCAATGGAGTGTTTTTAGTTCGATGTGATAACCAGGATTATTACCGTTGATTTTTGTGCGCGTACAGAATAAAGTACGACAATTGGATACAGACGGAGTACATTATTGCCATAATGAAATGGTGAACCTAGATGACGCGTCATGTTTAATCTCAACATCAGAAAAATATTGCCCGCCACTCTACGGCAAATAAACGACTTCGAACAATAAACTATCCCTTATAAATTGTTGATATTCAGCAATTATGCAATTTCAGTCGCGCCGCTTGTTTACACGATACATAACCGTTTTTGATCTTTCGCGCGTGCTGAAAATCTCATATTTGCGACCATCTCTTTCGCACTTTATGCGTGACTCATTTCGCGTTGGATAAAGGAGAAAGATAAGGCGGTCGGTAGAAAATTTCCGTCTGGATTTTTCCGAGACCGTTGATTCCGGACAAAATTGAATTAGGGTTTCACGAGCTTATGCATTCCACGGGAAAATCTAATTTCCTTTTGGACAATATTTAAATGGTTTCGAGAAAAAATAGCGAATAGGGATTCGTTACGAAAAGAACTTTTCCGGCGGTGTGTCACGATACTTTCGGGTGACCTTAAGGGCGGGGTAAGGGTTTTCACTTTCGAAAAATCGAATTTTTTTTTTTTCGTCTTATCTTATTGTTTAACATTTCAAGAATATGTCCTGAAAATTTTAAACCGATCTAAGCGCTATACCTCTAACAGCTGCGGGCGGTCGGGCTAGCAGTGCAGCTGTCGAAGAGGTATACAGTTTATTCATTGCTATTGTGTATATAGTATGTAGTGTATACTATACACAACAATATTTTAAAAGAAGAAACGAGCGTCAGTTTGTCGTTAGACGTTCGACCGTGCGCTTGCCATTTTATGATCATCTAAAAAATTTCCTGTACAAAAGTGCCGAGAGTAAGCAAAGTTTCGAGAGAAGACCGACCAAAGTGGAAGGACTTATTTGTGTAGATCAAAAAAACGGTTTAATCCGAATAAAATAATTAAAGATGAGGCTACCACAAAAAGTGCTTCATCGAAGAAAATCAAACTAAATACCAGTGCAAGTGTACCGGAAGACGTTGAAAAACATTACAGAATCATCGATTTTTTGCTTGTTTTCTCAACGATCGCAAGTTTAGTGAAATGTGCTCAGTGTGATGGTTCAGTTGAGTTCAAAAGCTGGAAAAAAGAAGGTCTTGGCTTCTAAATCCAAGTCAAATGTGCAAATTGTGATCCACGCTTTATACCGTCGAGTGAGAAAACTGGTCGTCGCTATGAAATCAACACTCGTTTCATAAACTTTAGACGCTTTTTTTCTCAAAACTACTTTTTTAAAGTCCGTGTTCACTGCCATTTAAAAACTACTTGACCGATTCATTTCAAACTTTGTACACATTTTCTACATATAAAATACCTCCCCCCAACGTTTAGTTAAATTTTTTCTTTTTACATTAAGGGTGTTTCCCACCCACAAAATGGCGGAATTTTTCGTGGAAAATAACAGTTCACACTTTAGATGGCCGCGAAAAATTTTTAAATGAAAAAAAAAAATTATCAGAGAACGTTGGGGGGAAGATTTGATTATAATTTGACTAAATTTTCATGGTTTTTCATTTTCAGATAATTTCCGGCCGAGTTATAGTGAACACCGCAAATTGTTTTTTTTTTCCAAGACTTTCTGCGGGAAGCTCTGTTACGGGCTTATGCTTCAATATTTCTGCATGATAAAATTACACAACATTGTCAAAAGTATGCTCAATAATGTACAAAAGCTTCGAATAAAATTGCTCAATCCATATTTGAGAAAAAAAATCGCAAAAAAAGTGTTTTTTTTTAACGCTGAAACCCTTACCCCTCCCTTAAAAATTGCTCAACGATCTCAGTTACGTTCGATGAAAACTCACTTCATTCAGAGCCAACCACGGTAATCTTCGTTCGCTTCGGCAAACCGTTGTTGAGGACAAATCCGCTCTATCGTTGGCTTTAAAACTGCAAAAATTACGATTCCAATTAAAATGGATTTATTTCCTTTTACTTCGTTCCATTTATCCGTGTATCCCCTGTTTACCCGTTATCCGTAGCGGAATCTTTGTCGGTGTAATAAGGCTTGTAGTTCTCCTGCCCGAGTATTCGTCCCTTCTCGTGCATATGAAACGGAGGATTCCAGATTCCCGTACCGCGCAATATAACGCGAATTCTGCTTCTCATAAGATAATTAAAATGGCCCGATTTAAGGATATGAAAGATCTTTGGTATGTCATTAGTGTAGTTGGACGACAGCATTAGATAACCCTCCGATGTTGTCGGATCGGAGTTTATTCCCAGTATTGGTTTACGGTTATCGTATATGAGATTGGCACCCAATAAAAATGTTCCGTCACCTCCTATCGCCAATATCATGTCTGCCCAGTTGAAGCTCGCCTGATCGATGCTTAACCTGTGAGATAAATAAAAATTTAAACAAACGCATAAAAAAAAATACAAAAGTAAGTTTGAAATCACGTGGTAAAAGCTATTCGAATCTCTTTTAGCCTTAGAACTAAAAATATCCTCTATCGCTTAGCTCTTCGGGTACGGACGACAAGAGATCGGCACACTCAATTATTTTGGGTAATTGTAATTAATTACTTTCCTAATTACAATTATCGTATATAATAAGTAATTGTCGTTATTCGATATCGTGAATAACCAAAAATAAAAACTATCATTACTTCGATATTTTGGATAGCAAAGAACAATAATTGCAAAATCGTAATTATTGATAATTTCTTATACAGGATAACATAATTTGTTATCACAATACTTAAAAAACTGCGTTGCCGTTACTTTGCTGTCAGGAAAATGAAAAAATTATAATTACCCACGCTTTATTATCAAGAATAACATATAACGATGTTGGTCGTTATTTTATTATGACAATATTTAAAAAACTGCGTTGCCGTTACTTTGCTATCGGGAGAACAAAAAAAATTGTAATTATTCATACGTTATTATCAAGCATAACAAATAATGATATTCGTCGCTATTTTGCTTTCACAATATTTAAGAAATTTCGTTGCCGTTACTTTGTTACCAGGAAAGTAAAAAAAAACCTAATCATTCATACGCTATTATCAAGAATAACAAATAATAATAATCGTCGCTATTTTGTTATCACAATATTTAAAAAATTTCGTTGCCGTTATTTTGCTATCGGGAAAATAAAAAAATTGTAATTATTGATTCTTTATTATCAACAATAAAAAATAATGATAGTCGTCGTATTTTTTTACGACAATATTTACAAAATTTCGTTGCCGTTACTGTGCTATCGGGAAAATGAAAAAAATTATAATTATTCATACGCTATTATCAAGAATAATGAATGATAATAATCGTTACCATTTTATTATCACAATATTTAAAAAATTTCGTTGCCGTTACTTTGCTATCAGGAAAATACAAAAAATGGTAATTATTCATACGCTATTATCAAGAATAACAAATTATAATAATCGTTACTATTTTGTTATCACAATATTTAAAAAAAATGTTTGCCGTTACTTTGCTTTTGAGAAAAATTGTAATTGAATAACGTGCAATTATAATTTTACCGATCGCTACGGACGCTCGTCATTATAGTACAAGCGTCGTTCAACAAGTACTTAGACTACAAAAGAAAAACGAAAATTTTTGAGAAGTGGCGATTTATTTTTCAACATAGTCTCCTTTTAGGTCTATACACTTGGCCCAGCGATGCTCCAACTTTTTTAACCCGTCCAAAAAATAATTTTTGTTGAGGTCGGCAAAATAGTCCTCCGTGGCGGCGATGACCTCCTCATTCGACCCAAATCTATTCTCAGCGAGTGACTTTTTTAGGTTTGGAAACAAATAAAAGTCACAAGGGGCCAAATCTGGTGAATAAAGTGGATGGGGCAGCAATTCGTAGCGCAGTTCAACCAATTTGGCCATGGCGACGGCGGAGGTGTGAGCCGGCGCGTTATCGTGGTGGAAAAGCACTTTTTTCTTCGCCAAATGGGGCCGTTGTTTCTTCAATTCGGCGTCGAATCGGCCCAATAGCTCGGCATAGTAGAGCCCCGTGATAGTTTTACCCTTCTGGAGATAATCGATGTGGATCACACCTTGTGAGTCCCAGAAAACGGTGGCCATCACCTTACCGGCCGAAACAACAGTCTTCGCCTTCTTCGGAGCACGTTCGCCGGGTAAAGTCCACTGTTTTGACTGTTCCTTGGTCTCTGGTGTGTACCAGTGAACCCATGTTTCGTCGACGGTCACGAAACGACGCAAGAACTCCGCCAGATTGCGCTTAAACAGCTTCAAACATTGCTCTGAAGTGGTCTCACGGTTGCGCTTGTTGTCCGGCGTAAGCAAACGCGGCACCCATCGCGCTGACAGCTTCCTCATACCCAGTTCTTCGTGTAGAATATTATGCACCGTTCCTTCTGCGATGCCTACAGTCTCAGCTATCTCGCGAACCTTTAATCCGCGGTCTGTCAACACGAGATCGTGAATCTTTTTTATGTTTTCCTCCGTAGAAGCCGTTTTCGGGGCACCTGGGCGTGGTTCATCAAAAACCGACGTGCGGCCACGAGCAAACTCGTTAAACCAATTCTTCACGATCGCCATCGACGGAGAAGAGTCACTGTAGACAGCATCAAAGCGATCTTTGATTTCGCTGCGCGTTTTCCCTTCCAAAAACAAGAATCGAATCACCGAACGGTACTGCTCTTTTTCCATTTTTGTAAAACTGACTGCCACGCTCGCTTCCAAAGGCTATCAAAACAGAACTAATAAAGGGAATTGAATGAAACTTTCACAGTAGGCTACTAAAAGTATGTACTGCACGATGGTAACACTGATCTGTAATAGCTGCGCCTTCGGGCGGTGAGGCTAAGTACTTGTTGAACGACCCTCGTATATCGATCTTCGTCTCCATCGCGCTTCCTGTACGAGGGGGGACCCAAAAAAAACGGGAATTTCGTCATAATTTCTTTATTTTTTAATATTTTTACACCAAATTTTGATCATCTTCAAAGTATTCTCCTTTGACCACAACGCACCTCTGCAAACGATCCTTCCAATGTTCAAAACATTTTTTAAATTCACTTATCGGGATGTTCTTTAGGCCTTCCAGCGATTTTTGTTTTACCTCCTCCACAGTGGCAAAACGCTTGATTGCTGCTTTGTTTCGGGGTCGTATCCATAGCACCACGATTCATCACCAGTAATCACCTTGGAAAAACGTTCAGGGTCGTCTTCGAGCTGATTTTGAAGTTGAAAACATGCCTGAAGTCGACGCTCCCTTTGCTCGTCTGTGAGAAGGCGAGGGACAAATTTGGCTGCAACTCTGCTCATGTGCAAATCTTTGGATAAAATCCTCTGAATTGAACTCCATGATATCCCAGACATCTCACAGAGTTGATCAATGGTTCGGCGACGGTCTTCACGAATGAGAGCATTGATTTTGTCGACGTTTTCGTCACTTCTTGACGTTGAGGGGCGTCCTGAACGGGGTTGGTCTTCAATTGACATTTCTCCATTTTTAAAACGTGAAAACCACTGGTAGACTCTGATTTTACTTAGGGCAGCATCTCCATAAGCATTACAGTAGTTTCCGCGGCCGATTTCGCCCACAGGAAACAAAATTTCACAGCCGCGCGTTGCTCTCGACAATCGGCCATCATGTTTTCGCCGAGATGGAAAAAGTTTTTTCACTACAAAAATTCCCACGGGCGAACCGATGCACTCACGACGACAGAACTTCGCACACTAACTCAGGAGACGTGTCCCCAACGGACACCTGGTCGAGCAATGGGTTCCCCCACTCTCCCTTCCCGGCGCAGCGCAATTCCCGTTTGTTTTGGGTCCCCCCTCGTATACAGGAGACAAAAAGCGATCCACTATAATTCCGTGGGGTGGCAATGACGGGACTCTCCGGCTCACCCCTACACCGCTGCCCTGACGCACAGTTTAGCGCAACGGACTGTCCGCTAAAATGCTAAAATAACATATAATCCTTTTACGAAATTCCAATCTTATGTAAGTACAGAGAAACGATCAATTTAAAAAAAAACGCCTTTTTATTTACCAAAAATGGCATTTTTGAAAAGAAAAATCGTACGCAGGCTCAAAATCGTACGCAGGCTGCAAAAATGGTGCAGTGTATTTGTAATAAATATGTGTATTTTATTGGTTTTTAAACTTAATTCCCGCTGTTTTATACGAGACGGCGCAACTAGTATTTTTTTCATAGAAGTAACACTAAACAGTACTGTGTTGATGTATTGGACACAACCTACGATATTCAGTATTGAAGAGTGAATTCCCTTGTACACAATATTTTTTTTTATAATATCGAAAAATGTCAGATTTTGAAGCAACGAAACTTGCATATGCGGGAAACTTTGTTATTTAAGAAAAAAGTGCTGTTGAGTCACTGCATGCTTCAAGAAGCTTATGACGTACATGCTGTATTTGAGACAACGTGCAGAGATTGGTTTAGATGATACAAAAGTGGCGATTTTGATCTTAAAGACAACGAACGTTCAGGACAGTTTTTGATATTTATTGCTTTGAATAAATTTATTACTTTGAATAATTTTTCATTACTTTGAATAAAATAGAATGTACCGTGCACTGTACATTCTATTTTAGGGCGATTTTTTTTTTCGACTATTTTTTTTTTCAGTCCCCACCCGAAATTTTGTTGGATATGTCGAAAAAGAAATTCCCTGAAAATTAAAGCCCTTAATATTGATTCTAAGTACTTTCCCTTAGCGTGAGAAGATTTACCATCTAAAATACACGTAAATCGAATTTTTATTTTTTTTCAAATTTCTATAACTCAGCCGCATTTTATCCTATCATATTGTTCTTGGTTTCGATTTACTCAGAATAAAACAATCTAAAAAAGTGCCTTTTGCGGCGATAGTGTAAATTGTACTGGTGAGTTGGTACGGGTCACTGGAGTTCATTTTTACCCAAAATTAATTTCAAAGGCGTGCCTATTTTTTTTTTAACAATATTTTTCCAAATCCCTGTGTACTTCTCTTCAAAATATCATATTATTAACGAAAACACTCGGTATTTTTTTTCAGATCGACGTTGAAGAGAGTTCTGCTGCGTGCCGCGGAAATGACAGCACCTGACGCGAAAGCTTCCCCAGCGCCACCATGCGGCGTGAAAAATGTGAAAAAAATGTTTTTTGATACATTGATAAACAAGGAACAGAACCCAAACAATTTTTTCGAATATCTCTTTTTTTTCCCACAAAAAAAATTCTTGAAAAATGTGAAAAAAAAACAGGGGGTCACAGTGGTGTTCTCCGTTAAATGAGTTTCAGTCGTATTAACGACATCAGGAACTCAATGAAACCACCTCTAGCTCAACAGTCAGTACGCTAGCCAGTGCATGGCTAAACAATTACTCATCCAAGTAGTGACTACCCCCAAAGTTGCTTAAGGGGGTGAAATAGGGTTAGACGGTTCAGAAAATCGATTTTTTTTTTATTTCATAAATTATTAGTAAAACAATTGAAAAGTATGTTCCCAAAATTTTAAATGAAAATTCCGACTCGTTCTATTGTTATAAGCCATTAAAGTGAGTGGCTCTCCTTCAGGCCTCGAGCGCGCCACGTGTATAACCGAGCGTACTATTTTTTTCAAACGCGTTTTTCTGAAAACGACTTTTTTTAAACTTGCGTACACGCTAGTTTGAAAAGTTTTCAACCAATCGTTTTGAAAATTGGCAGTTACTTTCATCGTAGTATTGCGCTATATATGAACCTAAAATAGGAAAATTATCATTATTCAAAGTAATTTTTTTTTTGCAAATAAAGTTGTAAAAAATGGCAAAAAATCATGCTTTTTTGTTTTGACCCCTGTAAAAAATTCAATTTTCGATTTTTTTGATAGCATTTAGGTTCATATAGAAGAGAGACATATAATAAAAGTAATTTCCAACCTCGTTTGATTTCAGATGAAAATTGCGGCTTCCAGAATGTACGCAAAATGCTGAGTCCTATTGTGACCGGCAATATGGGGTTGCTAATATTTTCGGTGTTTTTCACGGAAATTCTTCAAAAATTTTATAGTATATACTTAAATATATGTATAAAATATTCTCGAAGTTTCAATAAATTATATTAATTTTTTATAATATAAAAAAATTCATGAAAATCATTGAGAAAACGCTGTCCTAACCCCAATTTCCAACCTCAAGCTAGGTGATCGTAAGAGCCGCGCATCGACCAAGCATCAACTCTTGTTGATTTAATGAATATATGTACATACTAACACATATCCCATATATGCACCCTTTTTTCATACTTATACATTCATATTTTCATATTTTTTAAAAAATAATATATTTTTTTTAAATATAAAAATACATTTTTTTCGATAAATTATACATTTTTTTCTTTTTTTTCACTTTATAACCGGTATTATCGACGCCCTAGGAAGTGTACAATGAGCAAGTGATTAAGGGCGGGGTAAGGGTTTTCACTTTCGAAAAATCGAATTTTTTTTGTCTTATCTTATTGTTTAACATTTCAAGAATATGTCCTTAAAATTTTAAACCGATCTAAGCAATATTCTCGAAGTTATTGTCTTATTAATCTCCTGGCCTTTAACGCTATACCTCTAACAGCTGCGGGCGGTCGGACTAGCAGTGCACTTTAGACGCGTTTCTCTCAAAACTACTTTTTCAAAGTCCGTGTTCACTGCCATTTAAAAACTACTTGACCGATTCATTTCAAACTTTGTACACATTTTCTACATATAACATACCTCCCCCCAACGTTAAGTTAAATTTTATTTTTTTTACATTAAGGGTGTTTCCCCACCCACAAAATGGCGGAATTTTTCGTGGAAAATAACAGTTCACACTTTAGATGGACGCCAAAAATTCGTAAATGAAAAAAAAAATTATCAGAGCACGTTGGGGGGAAGATTTGATTATAATTTGACTAAATTTTCATGGTTTTTCATTTTCAGATAATTTCCGGTCGAGTTATAACTCGGCCGGAAATTTTCTTCTCAACACACAACACACAATAGTGTGTTCACTATAGTGAAAACAATTTGCTGTGTTCACTATAGTGAACACAGCAAATTGTTTTTTTTCCAAGACGTTCCGGGGGAAGCTCTGTTACGGGCTTATGCTTCAATATTTCTGCATGAAAAAATTACACAACATCGTCAAAAGTATGCTCAATAATGTACAAAAGGTTCGAATAAAATTGCTCAATCCATATTTGAGAAAAAAAAATCGCAAAAAAAGTGTTTTTTTTTACGCTGAAACCCTTACCCCTCCCTTAATTTAAAAAATGCATTTTTCCGTGGCTCAATACCTGTAACTTAAATAAATATTGTACTCAAAACCAGACAGCACAGAAACGACATTACACATTTTATGACCTCCAAAAGATTGGCTTAACGCTAATTGTGCAATATGGCAATAAATATTTATGTACAATTAGTGTTTTCTTGAAATTGTTTGATTTTTCTCACCTGTTCATTAGCTTGTGCTCAATATTCAATACTTCGAGAGTCTCAACGGCATTGCGCACCACCGTTTGGTTTTTGCAATGATTATCGAGCATCGCTTCGTAATCTAAGCCTCTCTCAAAGAGCTTTCTCTGAATCTGTTGTTCGTTGAGCTTTGGCTCTCTGAGTCTTTCGAACTCATATCGGGAAACTTTGGCCAAAACCAAAACTCTCTCCGGGACAAAACTCGATTCGTGTCGGGCCGACGTTCTCAGTTTCGCCGAAACTCTCGCGGAAGGTCCGAAGAGACGCAGCGTACCTGAAAAATGTTTCGTAAGTAAGCAAAGAAAATTGTCATTACTTTACTCGATCGAAGTGAAGCGCGATAAAGTCAGTGCGGATTGGTTACAAGGCTAAAGGGTTGCCGGGCAATATCGTGCGAGAAAAGAGATTCCTGAACAAAATTCTCCCTTTCATTTACGCCATCTTATAAGCTAGATGATTAATGGCTTTTAAACTTTATTTTCATTCGACGCGTATATGCCAAAGGTTTTTTCAAACTTAAGAATCTTGTAATCGAACAAATTTTCTTTTGCTCTTATAATATTTATTGAGACTTGTACTACTTTTAATTTCATTATTGTTTTTCACGAATTTCCGACCCTAATTCCTTAATTATCAATTGAAAAGTCCTCGTTGCAAAAATTGCAGTAACGATATGTAAGTTAGATCAAGAAAGAAAAAAATTAAATTATTGGACTACACAAATTTTTACTGACAATAGCATTCTTTCCTGTGTTTACAATGTATAATAGTTGCCTCAATGATAACAAAAGATCGTGATAACTCTTATCTTCAGCGGGCAAACATCGTAATTAGTCTCCTAAAGTCTTGCGATTAATTGAACCGGTTTAGTCATGTGACTAAAATTATAAGAAAGCATTGGTGAATTTCTTGAAAAAAATTCTTCATTAATTGAACTTTTTTACGTAAATTGCAAGGAATGCACAAGAAATGCAGTAAAGCATTCGAAAAAGAAGAAGAAATGAAAAACAGAAACACCGACTAATTCATGCTGGCGTAATCGCAAAATCAAATAGTCGAGAGATTCGCGTGCAATTGATCATTGTCCGCTATTTTTTTTAGCTCACTTACGTGATGCTTCTCTTCTTATATTGCTGAGTACAGTCATGACCTCTGACTCTGTGTATATACATTAGTTGTTAAAATTTGTTGTTGTTTCTTTGTATTTCAAGTCTCCGGCTACGAGCCACTACGAGCTACGATAAAATACTCATAATGTATGTAATTACTGTATGACTAGTCCACGATATTAATTAAGAGTCGCTGTAGCGACTCGAGACAAGTACATTTCCTCCTATACCTACCTACCGACCCTATCTTACCGACATTCCAAATTCTCGCGATCAGCTTATACAAATACATAAATGCTGGAGATGACGCGTGATGACGCCACTATACGACTAAATAAGTCGGTAACGGGTAAAAAGCTCGCCAGATCTTTTAGTTCTACTTGTCGCTCCTACCATGTTAAGCGCGCTAGCTCTGCGTCGATAATGGCGCGCTCTCAACACTTTCCTCCTGGTACAGAGTTGCACCCCTGGGGTGCGATTCCGTACTAGGAGGAAAGTGTTGAGAGCTCGCCATTATCGACGCAGAGCTAGCGCGCTTAACACGGTAGGAGCGACAAGTAGAACTAAAAGATAAAATTAATAAAAAGAGCTACGATAAAATGCTCATAATGTATGTAATTACTGTATGACTAGTCCACGATATTAATTAAGAGTCGCGGTAGCGACTCGAGACAAGTACATTTCCTCCTATACCTACCTACCGACCCTATCTTACCGACATTCCAAATTCTCGCGATCAGCTTATACAAATACATAAATGCTGGAGATGACGCGTGATGACGCCACTATACGACTAAATAAGTCGGTAACGGGTAAAAAGCTCGCCAGATCTTTTAGTTCTACTTGTCGCTCCTACCATGTTAAGCGCGCTAGCTCTGCGTCGATAATGGCGCGCTCTTAACACTTTCCTCCTGGTACAGAGTTGCACCCCTGGGGTGCGATTCCGTACCAGGAGGAAAGTGTTGAGAGCGCGCCATTATCGACGCAGAGCTAGCGCGCTTAACATGGTAGGAGCGACAAGTAGAACTAAAAGATAAAATTAATAAAAAGAGCTACGATAAAATGCGCATAATGTATATAATTACTGTATGACTAGTCCACGATATTAATTAAGAGTCGCTGTAGCGACTCGAGACAAGTACATTTCCTCCTATACCTACCTACCGACCCTATCTTACCGACATTCCAAATTCTCGCGATCAGCTTATACAAATACATAAATGCTGGAGATGACGCGTGATGACGCCACTATACGACTAAATAAGTCGGTAACGGGTAAAAAGCTCGCCAGATCTTTTAGTTCTACTTGTCGCTCCTACCATGTTAAGCGCGCTAGCTCTGCGTCGATAATGGCGCGCTCTCAACACTTTCCTCCTGGTACAGAGTTGCACCCCTGGGGTGCGATTCCGTACCAGACGCAATATCATAGCGTCCGACGCAAAACCGCGACAGCCAATAACAAGGAAAATTCCAGCGGAAAGACGCGACTCTCATAGGCTATTTCTGTTTCGCGTCGAACGCTATGATATTGCGTCTGTGAGAAAAAAAGTGGGAAACCTTGTTCGATTCCGTGTAGAAAAAAATTTGGTCTATACTTTTCCGCGGGTAAATAAAGAATTATACTTCGTAGATGTATGAGATAATGATAGCGGCAGAAATTGTGAGATCCTCGAGAGACCAACACGATCGTTGATAACTAATTTCTCGAGAATATTCGCAACGCGCGTTCCCCGTTCTAACTTTTTATTCCGACAAGTGTGTTGCCGATACACGTGTACTTATCGATGGAGGATAAAACATTCTGACCTCGTGAAACAAAAACAGCGATCGCATGGCAAAGACTCTTATTGGAATAAAGAATGAGAATGAGGAACGTAAATTGTCGTGCGACCAATTTCTCGAGAATACACGCAAAGAGGACTCACCTTTCAGAAAATATAGAGGAATTCTTTTTTATTTTGTATCCCTCTTGTTGAGGCATTGGTCTCTCGAGAAAATATGCGTGTGTCGATATCGCATTATGGAATATAGTTTCTATACTACGAGTAAAACTACGGCGCAACGAGATCGTCCTGTATATTGAAGGGAGAAACGGAATTTTCTGTTCGAATCGACTACAATAATCAACGGTACATCTGGGTACGCTTGATAGGCTCCATTCGCCAATAATCCCAAGATGCACCGAATTACCAACGAATTATCTTTCGACTCATTTCGATCGGACATATAGAATAAAATACGAGAGGGCCAAAGTAAGAACCTTAGCGGATCGAGCCAATAACTTCTCGATCATTTCTCGTATTTTATGCCATTTTAATCTTGCAATTTAGGCCACCGTGAGGGGCATGAAAAACGTATGAAAACTCGATAATTTATTGGGCGTTTTTTTTTAATAACTTTAACCGAATATCTACGAAACCGTTCAGGCGATCAAGTTCACGCTACCTTCCGCTCTAAGTTACGTCAAGAACGTTCGTTTGAAGAAAAAAAAAAGAAAATCGAATCGCTCGATTCATTCGTGAAATAACGTTCGACAAAATTTTACTGACATACGTGTATTTACACAGCCAGACAGACGTGTCTTCAAAAACGTGTTAGAACGATTCTAGGGGTGATGAAACGTGGAGATATCTTGAAATTTCCCCACTTCGATTTTCGGCGTTATTACAATAACTTCCGTCTAGGATCGGGAAGTTAATAAATTTAAATAAAAATCACTACCCAACAATGAACAATCTTAATTTCTTTTTAAGCAGGACAATTGGCCAATTTCACGTACAATTATTAACATCGTTTACGACATTCTGACCTCGTGAAGAAAAATCGATGATCGCGTGGCAAAAGGCTTGTTGGAATAAAAAGTGAGAACGGAGAACATTGGAAATATTCTCGAGAAATTAGTTATCAACGATCGTGTTGGTCTCTCGAGTATCTAGCAATTCGTGCCGATATCATATTATCTTATACACCTACGGAGTACATTTTTTCATGTACCCACGGATCAATATGTAGGGAATTTTTTCCATACGAATAAAAACATCGGCTCGCGACTCGTTACCACGAGCGGACGGTTCAGTCGATCGGTGTCAGTCGAAGTGTCCATTTCACAAGACGGCTTGCGTCGCAAATTTTAGTATGTCCGTTCGACTTGCGTTTCAAGTCGAGTTCGAGTGTACTTTTGGCCTTAATTCGAGACCATAGTGATTCTTGGGGAAAAAAGATCGTCCGCTTCCTCACGGAGGAAACTTTTCGATGGTGAAATTTCTGTTTTTCGAGGCTTACAATGTCAATGTGTAAATTTGTGTAAAATTTGCCGAAACACCGGAAAATCACAGTTAGGAAAAATGTCCCGACATACATGACTGAGTGGTGTGTGTACCCGGCAAAATTCAAACGGCTGTATCTCGCGAACAATTTGAGCTACAGCTCTGCAATACCGCATACAGGTAAAGCAGTATGTCCGCTCCATTTACTACAATTTTCATAGAAATTTACGGAGTGGCTCAAACTTTATCGCTTTTTGAAATTTAAAGGAAAATATTTGTGCCCGCTCCAGCTTCCGCAATTTCTCAAATATCTGCGTAATTTTTTTTTCAATATCAATGGATTATCATTAAATGACGGTTAGCATTGAATTTAGCGATAACCGGTGAAAGCGTGGTGATTTTATGAAACTTTGAATTTTACAAAAAATCCTTGCGGTCGCTGAAACTTGAGCAAATTTTGAAATATCGCTGTAAATTTTTCTCAATCAGTACGGTTTTATTAAATAACGTTCGATACTGAATTTGCCGAAACTTGGTCGAATGCTTCGGGTTTTATAAAATTTTGAATTTACCAAAACTCATTGGCTGAGAGTTTTGGCTTGTGAAAATTCTGAAATATCGGACACAAATTCTGGATATGAATAAAGTATTATTAAATGTGCGGATGTAGACGAAACCATTAAGGGAGGGGTAAGGGTTTCAGCGTAAAAAAAAAATTGAGCATACTTTTGACAATGTTGTGTAATTTTTTCATGCAGAAATATTGAAGCATAAGCCCGTAACAGAGCTTCCCCCAGAACGTCTTGGAAAAAAAAACAATTTGCGGTGTTCACTATAACTCGGCCGAAAATTATCTGAAAATGAAAATCCATGAAAATTTAGTGAAATTATAATCAAATCTTCCCCCCAACGTTCTCTGATAAATTTTTTTTCATTAAAAAAATTTTTGCCGGCCATCTAAAGTGTGAACTGTTATTTTCCACGAAAAATTCCGCCATTTTGTGGGTGGGAAATACCCTTAATGTGAAAAAAAAAAATTTAACTAAACGTTGGGGGGAGGTATTTTATATGTAGAAAATGTGTACAAAGTTTGAAATGAATCGGTCAAGTAGTTTTTAAATGGCAGTGAACACGGACTTTGAAAAAGTAGTTTTGAGAAAAACGCGTCTAAAGTGCACTGCTAGCCCGACCGCCCGCAGCTGTTAGAGGTATAGCGTTAAAGGCCAGGAGATTAATAAGACAATAACTTCAAGAATATGGCTTAGATCGGTTTAAAATTTTAAGGACATATTCTTGAAATGTTAAACAATGAGATGAGACAAAAAAAAAAATTCGATTTTTCGAAAGTAAAAACCCTTACCCCGCCCTTAAGATTCTATGAAGTTTTGAATTTTTACAAAAATCTGCGGTATTACCTTTTGCACATTTTTATCGTGAAATTCCGAAGAAGAAACTGGCAATACGTCAGTACGCCTTGAGTCTTGGAAAAAAAACAATTTGCGGTGTTCACTATAACTCGGCCGAAAATTATCTGAAAATGAAAATCCATAAAAATTTAGTGAAATTATAATCAAATCTTCCCCCCAACGTTCTCTGATAAATTTTTTTTCATTAAAAAAATGTTTGGCGGCCATCTAAAGTGTGAACTGTTATTTTCCACGAAAAATTCCGCCATTTTGTGGGTGGGAAACACCCTTAATGTGAAAAAAAAAATTTAACTAAACGTTGGGGGGAGATATTTTATATGTAGAAAATGTGTACAAAGTTTGAAATGAATCGGTCAAGTAGTTTTTAAATGGCAGTGAACACGGACTTCGAGAAAGTAGTTTTGAGAAAAACGCGTCTAAAGTGCACTGCTAGCCCGACCGCCCGCAGCTGTTAGAGGTATAGCGTTAAAGGCCAGGAGATTAATAAGACAATAACTTCACGAATATTGCTTAGATCGGTTTAAAATTTTAAGGACATATTCTTGAAATGTTAAACAATAAGATAAGACAAAAAAAAATTCGATTTTTCGAAAGTGAAAACCCTTACCCCGACCTTAAGATTCTATGAAGTTTTGAATTTTTACAAAAATCTGCGGTATTACCTTTTGCACATTTTTATCGTGAAATTCCGAAGAAGAAACTGGCAATACGCTAGTTTTAGTAATTAACTATTAATAATTCGTGATTAAAATTTTCGTTCCAGTCAATCAATATTTTATCCTCGAATAAATTTGTTTCTTTTTTGCATTTTTGCAGCCCATAGTCACGATCGCCGTAACAACGTCCAATTATGATGGTTCTTTTTTGCGATTCATGTTGAATATGTCGGTTTATAATTACGTGATCGGTCACTGCACGGCTGAAGCAACGAATCCTCCGGAGAGACGACGAAACGATGGTCCAGCACTGTGAACAGAAATAACGAGAGATTGGTCGGAATTCGAAAATTCAAATTCAGTGCCATATCACGGCGGGATCCGGTTTGGGTTCAGAGCCGAATCCGCAATTCCATTACATGCTGGATGTGGACCTGATACGGATCCTGATCAGAGCAGCCTGACATAGATGGAATTAAGCCAAACAAATTTCTGCCCGGGATAAATACACGTGTACGAGACAAAAGACTGGCCAGCTTAATTTCTAATTTCTAGCCGAGTCACGGACAGGAAATTCCCATGATCGATTAGAATCCCGATCCTGGGCGACAACGTTTGTTAAAGATTATAATGGGCATTGTCGTAAATAAATTTTCTCATAATTTTACTCATTTTCATAATTTTTTTTATATTAAATTTTGATTACACGTGTGATTATTGTCCAATGATGAAAATAAGTGATCGATCTTATTACAATGATTTATTATTATAGTTTTTCTTATTCAGTATATTTGGCGTTACAGTGAGACGGTCAAAAGTTAGGGTCTATTACAGATTTTGGTGCGAAGACATTTTTAGGTTTGGAAGATATATTTTTCCGGGAAATTCAAATCCGGGGACATTTTATTCCCGGATATCATAGACCTGTCACTGAAATTTTCAAAAAATTCATCAAATAGAGAACACGGTACGATAATAAAATTCCCGCATAAAATGTTGACCGACAGAGAACGATATACGAGATATAGTGTAGTGCTACGAAAGGTGATCACTAGATGGCGTTTCATGACATGGGCATTAGCAAGGTCTTTGCATACGGGAAGTCCGGACGCGCATACCTGAGTTGAGTTTTGAACTTCCAATTGTTGCAGTAAATTGGTTGTAATTGGCTGCCTGATTACAAAAATGTAGTGGCCAGCCGTTGTTTTGAAAAAATGTCCTCTTCATGAACAAATATTCATTTATCGAGGAAAAAACAATGTTTCGATTACTCGTTTCTATGGAAAGTCCGAATTTTTGTTGTTTAGGGAAACCAGAGCACCGGGAATCGTACCGTTGAGTCATTTGACCATATAATCTCGGTTACATGCGAGTGTGTTACAGTGATTAAACCACAGTACTGGTTATACATGGATTTTATTGAAATATATATAAATATAAGAATGCAGTATTAAAACAGCATATAGCCGTAATAACATTGATCGTGGTTTGAAAATTTGTAACATTATATTATTTAAACCTCGCGGCTCAAAAGAAAATTAGAGGTATCGGTGTAGCGAAACGCTGTCGCGCATAATGTGATAATGTCATTCACAAAAGGTGAATGCGTCTTGGGATAGCGGTAAAAAAATCTGTTTGACAAAACTAGGACCCATGTCGACGACAAAACGTTTCGTTGGTTCTGTGTTAATAAAGGAATTCTGTTGCACAAACGAACAGGTTGTTGCCACAGGTAAACGTTGTTCTGAGTGTACGGCGTAATAGAATTGTGAACATCCTACTCGAACGATTAAAGCAAATTCCCATCTAATCGATCTTTCACCTTACATTTAGGTGGTCCACACACGTAAGATTTCTATTTTCCGCAACCGACATCTCAAATGCCCGTTCGTCGCCGATAAATTAAAAAAATAAATTAATATAATATACATAATTACGCAATAGGATTTTATTAAGGCCTTACATACGTCCAGCGGTACCGAAAACGT
The DNA here is from genome assembly GCA_958009045.1 of Oxytorus armatus. Classification (NCBI taxonomy): domain Eukaryota; kingdom Metazoa; phylum Arthropoda; class Insecta; order Hymenoptera; family Ichneumonidae; genus Oxytorus; species Oxytorus armatus. The sequence goes on from OY253755.1 coordinate 15,180,374, forward strand.
ACCAAAAGAAAAACTGTTTTTAGAAGGGATAAAAATAGAAATTGATAAAAAAATTCTTACACATTGTTTATTACTGTGTTACTAAAAATCACATTTTTTGAAGCACTGTAAAAAAAAAGTTGCTCCACGGTCGGCAGTATTTCTTCCTCAAATGTTGACGGATCTGCAAAATGTAAAGAAATTCTTGTAAAATATGGTAGTAGTTATAGTCTGTCGAGCCGGATTTTTGAAATTCGAAAAATTAAACAATTTACGGTAATTTAAAAAAAAATCTTAAGTTTGTGTCAAAAAAGTCACACTTTAATTGTTTTTATAAAATTTTCTAATTATAATTTTTAAAATCCGGCTCGACAGACTATAGAAAAAACAATTCCGAATATAAAAAAAAAAAAATCAGCAAAAAATATTAAAAACCATACGAGTTATCATGCCGACCGTGTCAGAAAAAGTAGTTTTGAGGAAAACGCGTTTAAAGTTTCAAGCGCGTTTCGCTCGAAGTCTCGCGCGGCTGGAGCAAGAACTTTATGAATTTTTTTAATTTATTTAGTTAACTTACGTCTAATCTCCCATTCCAGCTTCATATTGTACGCCTTCCTTGTCATTAAAAAATTGTTGTTGTTTATTTTCTTCTAATCGACGAATTGTTCTGGCCTCTTTTGTTGCTTTGGTCGCGCGTCAGACGTTTGTCCTTTCGTCGGGCAGTCACATTATCTACAATAACTTTTGAACTATGGGGAATTTTTACAATCAGCTTACACAGAAATACGCCCAAGACTACAAGGAATAATAATCTGTAAACAAAAAAAAATCGATTTTTTGAAAATTCTCGACGAATGTAAGGCCTCAATTAGTGTTACGTCCCAGGGTGTTTCACGAAGGGAGACGTGTGCGCAGCGAATCAGAGGTAAAAGACGAATAACATGGACCTCAGAGGTCGTGGGGGAAACGCATAGGGTACGATTTATCGGGAATAAGGAAATGCACGTGGTTCGTTTCCCGATCAACGATTAACTGGCTTTATTCAGACAATTTGTGATTATTGTTTGGGTTTACACAGTGATTGATTTGGTTTTCACAGTCGCAAAATACGTGATAATCGAGATAAGCTCTTGTGATTGTCTATATATATGGATATATGTCCGCGTACATTAAACGTTCGAAGTTATTATGACCGTTAAATATTTCAAAGTTACAGAGTAATGGCGGAGTGATTTATTAGGGGTGTTGCTCTCGTGAATGTCGAATCAAGACTTTCCATCGTTTAGACGTTAAAAACGGACTTCTCGCCACGGGTATTGAGTGAAGTAAAGAAGGCGGATTTTTGGTTGTCGTGAAGCCGCAACCAAAAGTGCTGATTGATCACCGCACATGGATATGCAAAAATTATGAATCGTGGAAAAGATCGAACAAGCAAGAGAAGATATCGCACGAGGCCTCGCGCCTCGCTGCGGCGGAAATTGGTCAGCGGAAACTCGATATTAAGACGCTCTACGATCGAAGGATCGAGACCTCGGGTGATTTATATATTTGTCAAAAATGGAATGTGCAGAAATTTGAGCAGTGATATCCGCTTTTACGGTTTGAAAGGAATTTCTTATATGTAAATGGGAAGCGAAAAATTCAACGTCGGACTAAAACGTAACCAAGTAATATAGAATAATTCGTCTGAAAAATGTCACGACGTAACAATTAGCTTTTAGCGATCGAAGATCCCATATGACGCCAGAAAAAAAATAATTGACGCGACAATGAGATATCGCGTGCTTGATGATATTGCAATAGAATGTGACGCGTTACATGCGTTTTCCTCGCATAAAGATATCTCATAGGTTTCGCCATTCCGTCTCGTGTATAAATATTCATAGTCTCTTGGGAACGAGCATCGTCTGAAGGTATAGGATTTTCCGGCCTGAGCTGTAACAAATAATTTGTCCATGGACAAATAAAACGATTTTAGGTTGTTGTTTTTTCCTTCTTTAAGATTAAAATCGGGGTAATGCTTCGGCAATTATTGCAGTATTATTTCTTTGTATAAATGTCATCTTAAGTTCTTCGGTAATATGGGAGAAATTGAAATTGAAGTACATTATGAAAAGAGATCTATTGAAAATTTGTTGGGACAATATTTAATAAAAAAAAATCAACAATACATCATTTATTTAATAAACCTGTGCCGAAATAATTGTTTATACTTTGATCGAATAAATTTAATTTCAGTTAAATAAATTTCCCTCAAAAGTCTTGATTCAAATCGATCATTTCTCTTGCTCTGACGAATCGATGTATCGAACTCAAATTAATGACTGTAATGCTGAAAAAATTTACTCATAAACAGCATATAAAAAGGATATTGGCTCGTTAGCAGTTCTATATAAGAAAAATAACTAATTGCTTTTTCTTACTTAAACGTAATTTTTATTCTCTGTTTAATGTTATCATTCCTTTTTTTTTATTTATTACGCTATGGTATGGAATTTGTGGTACACTTACAACTGTGCATAATCTTGGCACAAGCGAGACTATCGATTTCTGTACAATCAATAACATGTGAGGTATTCCCTGGACCAGGGTTCACACATTGACTTGTAGACATAGCGTAGTTGCAGTTATAACACGATATAGCACTAATCTTCCTTAGATTTCCGGCTGAAATGGACGAATTGCTGGTGAAGTTTGTGGTTTTACTCAAGAGACATTTTTATACACACACATATTGGGTGGATGTACCATTTGTGGCCAGTTTCGATCCGATTTTGACCACCTCATTCTAAAGGGAAAACTCTGAATATAATCCATTTTGAGAAAAGTCGAGTAGCTCATTTTATAGATGTTTACGACTATTATCGGAGTACCCTTATGAGAACGCGGAAAAACAACGATAGAAACATATTAACAGTGAAAACGTTTACAAATGGTGCAGTGGCGAAAAAACGGTACATCTACCCTAGATTCTTGTTCGTACACGCGCGGGAAGTGCGGCCATTTTCAATCCATCGGCCCGCGAGAGTTTATTTGACTAGCCCGGTAGGCAAAAATTTAACGCGATATTTCCCGAACGACGCGCGTGAATGCGAAGCGCGGGAGATTCAAATGTGTGACGGACGTATAGTGGACAAATAAAGGAATAGTCGTACAAAAAATTGGAACAAATAACACGTGTACGTGGTAGTTCTTTGTACAATCTTTCATGACGGTTAGATCGAATGGGTGAAAAGTATAAACGCGCTTCCAATAACAAAAAAGTACAATTTCGTTTGAACAATTTTATTAAAAATTTTTTGTTAATTTTCAATTTCATTCATCATCAATTAAATTATATTCAAGAGGTCAAATTACTTTTTAAATTTAAAAAATGTATTTTTCCACTTACCAATTGTCAGACAAGACAGAAGTATGGAAAGCTTCGTCAAATGTAACTTCATCACGACGAGAATTGATGGTTAAGAAATGTTAGACTAATGCGATGTTACCAAGGACCTGCATCTCGAAAAACAGCACGATTAAGGCATTAGAAAAGTGAAAGAGAGAGAAGCGTGGGGACGGTATAGTTGCTTGCTTTGCACTCAATAAAATGTTTATCCTTCTATAACACTTGAAAAATGTGTGTAACCATACTCATGTCCGTCCTTCGTGTGAATCGCGTGTGAGGGAGACAAAGTATAAGCAAATTTACGAGGCTGTGCCTTCTTTTTTTTTTTATTGAATACAACTTGAAGGTAATGTAAAATTGAGAAGATGCAACATTATACACTGTAGCATTTAATATTGTACATATTTTGTTACATATTGCCCCTGGCCTCAAAACGTAGGATAATCTTTCTTCTACCGCATTTTTAACATTTAATTTATTTATTTATTTCAAGTAAATGAAAAATCTAAAGATCGCGACGCTGTGGGACCGAACCGAGCGTGCTATCAGGAACATTGTGGAATAATTTTTAAAAAGAAGAAAAGCTTTGCTCCCGAAAATCATTATAGTCTGTACAGGAGCTAACCTCGAACTTAGCGCGAACTTGAATTCAAACTCGGGTAGAACTCGCGTTCTAAAATTCCGGTCTGAGTCTTCTTGGGAAATGGAGACTTCGAACGCCACCGATGGACTGAATCGTCTGCTCGGGAAAAAAAGGTCACGAACGTGTGGAAAAAAATTCCGTACGCATATTGTGACGTGGGTACATGGAAAAATGTACTCCGTAGATGTATAAGATAATGATATTGATATTGACATAGAAAAATGTACTCCGTAGATGTATAAGATAATGATATTGACAGGAGTTGCGATATTATCGAAACACCATCGTCCAGCACCAGTCTCTCGAGAATATTCGCAGTTTGCGTACTTCGTCGGACTTTTTATTGTGACAAGCATTTTTGCCACGCGATCATCGATTTCTTTTAGCAAGGTCAAAATGTCATACGCGGTTTTAATAACCCTCTCTCCCTCCAGCCCTTAATTTACCAGAATATCTGCTTTCCTCACAACTGGGCCAGTACGACAGATACCCCAGTACTTTAGACCCCTCCCGGAATCCTGAGAACAAGTGATTTCCCTGGCAAAATCCCGTCGTTTTATACCCTGTTTGCGGACCTTCTCCGCTCTATTTCTTTTCCCCTTCGTTGTGCTGTCTTTACCGCAATGCGGTGTTTCGTTTCTTTCGTATTGTGTGGTACTTATTGGGTCGTTTGTTTGCAGATTGGTGGACCTTATCGTCGCCGTTGGTGATTGGTAAGCCTTTCTATCGTTGCCGTAGGATTCGTCAACGGCGTGTCTGACGGTGGCGCCATCTCTTGTTTCATGCCGTGGATCGCCGGACCATTCTGAAGGACACTGGATAGCGAAATATTTATATAATTCAGGGAGGTAAGAATAGAGTATCGAAACAATATATAACCTCAATGACATTGATTGTGTTTTGAAAATTTGTAACATTATATTATTTAAACGTCGCGGCTCGATAGAAAATTAGAGGTATCGGTGTTGCAAAACGCTGTCGCGCATAATGTGATAATGTCATTCACAAAAGGTCAACGCGTCTTGGGATATCGGTAAGAAAACGTGTTTGACAAAACTAGGACTCATGTCGATGACAAAACGTTTCGTTGGTTCTGTGTCAATAAAGAAATTTTGTTGCGCACACGAAAAGTTTGTTGCCGCAGGTAAACATTTTTCTAAGTGTACGGCGTAATAGAATTGTGAACATCCCACTCGAAAGAATTAACGCAAATTCCCATCGAATCGATCTTTCACCTTACGTTTAGGTGGTCCAAACACGTAAGCTTTCTATTTTTCCCAACCCGCATCTCAAATGCCTGTTTATCACCGATAAATTAAAAAATAAATTAATAAAATATACATAATTAGGCAATAGGATTTTATTAATTAGTGTTACGTCCCAGGGGGTTTCGCAAAGGGAGAAGTGTGCGCGGCGACTCAGAGGTAAAAGACGAATAACATGAGGTCGTGGGGGAAACGCATAGGGTACGAGTTTCCCGATTAACGATTGAAATAGAGATGTCGAGTTTAATTGATCGCTATTGGATTATGGGAAGCAGGTTGTGAAATAAAACACAATATTCAACCAGAGCAATTATCCTTTTATTAATTCTACGTCTTTAAGAAATGAGAGTTGTCGAAGTACTGATCGACGGAGTGGCCAAAAGAGTGACTCGAACTCAAAGAACAAAAAGGCCCTGTGCATTGATCTCTTATTTCTTTTATCGTTTGTATATATTATTGTAAACAGTTTTATAAACCTTTCGAGAAAGACCTCACGCATTCTCTTTCTTAATTTGTACGGGTTAGTATTAGCGTTGTATATAAAATACATTCTTATATTACTAGATTATTTTTGCTCATATTCCAATAATCGCTGGCTTTATTCAGACAATTTGTGATTATTTTTTCGGTTTACACAGTGATTGATTTGGTTTACACAGTCGGAAAATACATGATAATCAAGATAGGCTCTTGTGAATGTATATATATATGGATATATGTTCGCGTACATTAAACTTTCGAAGTTATTATGACTGTTAAATATTTCAAAGTTACCGAGTTAGAGCGGAGTGATTTATTAGGGGTGTTGCTCTCGTGAATGTCGAATCAAGACTTTCCGTCGCTTAGATGTTAAAAGCGAACTTCTCGCCACGGGTGTTGAGTGAAGACTGAAGTAAAGAAGGCGGATTTGGTTGTCGTGAAGCCGCAACCAAAAGTGCTGATTTATCGCCGCACATGTATATGCAAATATTATGAATCGTGGAAAGGATCGAACAAGTAAGAGAAGATATCGCACGAGGCCTCGCGCCTCGCTACGGCGAAAATTGGTCAGCGGAAATTCGATATTAAGGGAGAACACCACTGTGACCCCCTGTTTTTTTTCACATTTTTCAAAAATTTTTTTTTGTGGGGAAAAAAAGAGATATTCGAACATTTTTTTTGAAAAATGTGAAAAAAATGTTTTTTGATACATTAATAAACAAGGAACAAAACCCAAAAAAATTTTTCGACTATCTCTTTTTTTTTCCCACAAAAAAAAATTCTTGAAAAATGTGAAAAGAAACAGGGGGTCACAGTGGTGTTCTCCCTTAAGCCGCTCCACGATCGAACAATCGAGAGCTCGGGTGATTTCTACATTTGTCAAAAATGGAATGTGCAAAAATTCGAACAGTGATATCCGCGTTTACGGTTTGAAAGGAATTTCTTATATATAAATGGGAAAAATGTCACGATGTAACAATTAGCTTTTAGCGATCGAAGATCCCATATGACGCCAGTAAAAAAATAATTGACCCCACAATGAGATATCGCGTCATCTGTGATATTGCAATATGATTCGACGCGTTGCATGCGTTTTCCTCGCATACAAATGTCTCAGTGGTAACGCCAAGTGAACCTTTCTGCAATGAATATTTAGGTGTCGCTTTGGACTCGCAACGTCTGCCGACCGACGTCGTAATGTCATTGTCTGTAACAAACAATTCGTCAATGGGCAAATGAAACGATTTCAAATTGTTGTTTTTTTCTTCTGTAAGATGAAAATCAGGGTAATGCTTCGGAAATTAATGCAGTACTATTTCTTTGTATAAATGCCATCTCAAGGTCATCGGTAATATGGGAGAAATTCAAATCGAAGTGCATTATGAAAAGAGATCTATTGAAAATCAAATTTATTCAGACAGCATTTAATAAAAAAATAAACAATACATCACTTATTTAATAAACGTGTGCCGAAATAATTGTCCATACTTTAATCGACTAAATTTCATTTCAGTTAAATAAATTACCCCAAAAAGTCTTGGTTTAAATCGATAATTTCTCTTGCTCTCACTAATCGATGTAACGAACTCAAATTGTTAACTATAATGCTGCAGAAATTTACTAATAAACATCACATATAAAGAATATTAGCTCGTTATAAAGTTCAATGTAAGAAAAATAACTAATTGCTCTTCCTCACTTAACCGTCATTTTTATTCTCTGTGTAATGTTGTCATTTCTTTTATTTATTTATTACGCTATAGTATGAAATGTGTGATACACTTACAACGTGTAATTATCTTGGCACAAGCCAAACGATCACTTAGTATACATTTAGCCAGAAATTTATTATTCAATGGAGCACTGCCCTCATCTTCTCCCTTTATCAGCTTCACGTAGGATTGATAACACGATATTGCGTTAATCTTCCTTAGATTTCCGGCTGAAATGGACGAATTACTGGTAAAGTTTGCGCTTTTACTCAGGACATTTTTATACACACACATATTGGATGGATGTACCATTTGTGGCCAGTTTCGGTCCGATTTTGACCACCTCATTCTAAAGTGAAAACTCTGAATATAATCGAATTTGAGAAACGTAGAGTAGCTCATTTTCTAGATTGTTACGACTATTATCGAAGTACCATTATGAGAACGCGCAAAAACAACGATAGAAACATATTAACAGTGAAAATGCTTACAAATGGTGCAGTGGCGAAAAAACGGTACATCTACCCTATATTCTTGTTCGTACACGCACGGGAAGTGCGGCCATTTTCAATCTATCGGCCCGCGAGAGTTTCTTTGACTAGCCCGGTATGCAAAAGTTAAATGAGATACTTCCCGAACGACGCGCGTGAATACGAAGCGCGGGAGATTCAAATGTGTGACGGACGTATAGTGGACAAAAATAGAATAGTCTTACAAAACTTTGGAACAAATAACACGTGTACGTGATGGTTATTTGCACGATCTTTCGTGACGGTTATATGGAATGTGTGAAAAGTGTAAATGCGCTTTACACAGCAAAAAAGTAGAATTTCGTTCGAACAATTTTATTTCAAATTTTTTGTTCATTTTCAATTTCATTCCTCACCAATAAAATTATATTCAAGAGGTGAAATTACTTTTTAAACTATAAAAATGTATTTTTCCACTTACCAATTGTCAGACAAGCCACAAGTATGGAGATTTTCCTCAAATGTAACTTCATCACGACGAGAATTGATGGTTAAGAAATGTTAGTCTCTCTCTGCCCCCTTCAACGAGAAGATAACGTGTCGGTGACTAATGCAATGTTATCACGGACCTGTGTCTCGAAAAACAGGACGATTAAGGCGTTAGAAAACTGTAAGAGGGAGGAGCGGGGCAGGGGGCGGTATAGTTGCTTGCTTTGCACGCTATAAAATGTTTATCCTTCTTTAACAATTCCATCCTTCTTTAAAATATCCTTCTTTAACAAATTTACGAGGCTCTGCCTTCTTTCCTTTTTATTGAATACAACTTGAAGGTAATGTAAAATTCACGTAAATTGAGAAGATGCAATATTATATGTTGCATTTAATATTGTACGTATTTTGTTACACATTGCACTTGGAATCAAAACGTAGGATAACGTTCCTTCTACCGCATTTTTAAAATTTATCTAATTAATTTTTTTATTTACATTTCATTTATTTATTTATTTCAAGTAATTGAAAAATCTGAAGATCGCGACGCTGTGGGACCGAACCGAGCATGCTGTTAGGAACATTGTGAAATAATTTACAAAAAATAGAAGAGCCTTTTCTCCCGAAAATCATTATAGTCTGTACAGGAACTAACCTCGAACTTAGCACGAACTTGAATTCAAACTGAGGTCGAACTAGCGTTCTAAAATGCGGGTCTGAGTCTTCTTGAGAAACGGACACTTCGATCGCCACCGATGGACTGAATCGTCTGCTCGGGGAAAAAAAGGTCACGAACGTGTGGAAAAAAATTCCGTATGCACATTGTGACGTGGTAACATCGAAAAATGTACTCCGTAGATGTATAAGATAATGATATTGACAGAAATTCGCGATATTACCGAGACACCATCGTCCAGCGTCAGTCTCTCGAGAATATTCGCAGTTTGCGTACTTCGTCGAACTTTTTATTCCGACAAACAATTTTGCCACGCGATCATCGATTTTTCTTCGCGAGGTCAAAATACCGCACGCGGCTTCAATAAATGTACGTGTGTCCCGGTTAATTGTGCTGCTTTGAAAAAATTAAGATTCCTCAATTTCTTCCGTCTATCGAGAGCACTCGGTCGCGCGGACCTCGCTGCCTAATACACCGGTTCCCAAAGTCGAAAATCGAGGATTTTTTGATGCGCCAGAAGGAATGAAAAATGTTCATTTCTTACTGAAGATGTGGTGAATTGATTACATTTCGCTTATAAAAACGACTGATGATCGTTTGGTTCTGAAAATCATTGTTGAATATGGCGATTTCTTAATAAGGGGATATGCCGATCGATCTAGCTATCGATTATAAACTGTTCGGTTGTTGTCACCGCGGTCTCTTCCCGTCTGGCTGCGCGCTCACTCTGTCACCATACGCTCTCAGGTTTCAACGTCCTATTGTGTGCCTACGAAATTATAATCTCTACGTTCTGCTCTACTATATTATTTTATAATTAATAATTCTTTCCGTTCGACTGTAAATCGATTTTCGAAACTGTAAAACGGTTTTTGTTGGACAAAGGGACCAAACATGAGCTTTAGACTCCAAGAGCGCCTGAGCAGAACGGTTTTATAGAACGACAAAATAGAACGATCATCGAAAGTACCAAGGCCATGTTACATGAGAGGCAATTACCTTTATATCTATGGGCAGAAGCAACGAACACAGCAGTATATCCGATTGTTGGAGTCACACCTTACGAGAAATTTTATGTGTATCGTATTCATTTACTGACAAAAGCTTATCAAAAGGGTATTTTTGACCGTTCTGAAAATCGAAAGTGATTGAATAATTTTATTCAATCACTATCGAATTGAAAATAAGGAAAGATGTTGTTAAGGCGTGCGACCTATGGTTACTCGGAGTCGTACTGTTCGGCGTTTCGCTGACAGCATAGATCTCACGGTAGCCAGCAGACGCCTCACGACTCTGGGATACACGATGGTCGAATCCACCGTGAGACAATAGCGCGCGGTAATCTCGAGCGCGAGGTTACTTAAGACGTATCACCAAACAAGTCTTCATCCGGAGATCAGTCACGATGGTCGAGCTCGGAAAATAACTTTGCCAAGTCTTATTCCGGGACTCTATCGCGACGGTCGAGTTCAAAGTGTAAAAGCAGTTAATCACACGGGCTAACTGCCCAATCAAGTTGCAAAACACGTAAGACCTATATTTTTATTTGGTTGTTTTAAATATAAGTGTTTTATCTTTTAGGTGCGTGTGTTGGCGTCGAATTTATTCTACGAGCATTTAACCCGCGTCCTCAAAACAATCAATCAACCAATCATGCCCACTCGTATCGCTCGGTTCCACGATGGGCGCATTCCCGTCAAAAATAAACGAGCCAACGAACATCATCCAGCGTTATCACCCACGGAAAGTTTGATCGGAAAGAAGGAAATTATAAATAAAAATGAAATCGAACTGGGAAACAACGCCGGGACGTACCTGTATATGTAACGCCAGTGGGCCTTGGTCGCCGAAATGTGACATTTTTTTTCGTTATCTTGCCGACCAGCTTTGCAAAGTAATAATACACAGCCAATCGTCACTTTTGATAGAATTTTCTCGACCAAATAAACATAACATGAAAGCATAGCAGTACCGGAAGGTTTTCAGGTTATGCCTGTTGGCATTACGAGATCGCAACGCCTCTAGTGGTTGCTACGGAAATTGAGGACGACTTCGTTAAGGCCCATTCTCAGCGGAGAAGTTTCCCGACCTGTATATAAGAACGCGGGGGATAGAGAAAGCATGCATCTAAGAAACTACCGTTAGCGCCACCACTCGGAATACTGGCGCACTAAGGAATCACTAAATTTTCGTTATTACAGGAAGAAATCGGTATTTTTTTTAAGCAAAAACGGAAAACCTTACTTTTTCGCTCATTTTTGCATGGAACAAGATGAACCAAAGCGGAAAATGTGTGTTTTTTATTGACCAATTGCTAAAGTTCGGAGGTTACAATCCGTTGAGCGTAACAGTGAACGAATTCAGTCATTTCTGCCATGGTAACTGAAACGGTAAAATTTTTTTCGATATTTTCGAAACGCCCAAGGTTTAGCCACTTTGTGCCGACGTTCAGACTTTATAACCAAAATTTCATCGCGATCGGTTGTCTATCGTGTTGGAAAAAGTAGCTTTCGCGTTTTCGAGCCGTTCGAAGCGTGCGACACATCCTCTTAACGGAATGTATCACACCCGCCCGTCACTTCGAAAACGCGAAATCTACTTTCTCCGAAATGACACAACCGATCTCGATGAAACAGGCTTAGCCACTGGAGTAGGGTGGCAAAAAGTGGCTCAGCTTTTTTTATCCCGATCGGTTGCACCGTTTTCGAGAAAGTACCGATAAGAATTGTCAGCTATCTCTCTCGTACTTACGTGTCACGTGGTACATGTGCACCTTCCACTTAAGTTTTGAACTTGCCATTAATGCAATCAATTGGTGATAATTCGTGGACTAATTAAAAACTTTTAGTGGCCAGTCGTTGTTTTCGAAAAATGTGCTCTTCATGAAAAAATATTCATTTATCGAAGAAAAAAAACGTTCGGATTACTTGTAGTGTCAAAATCGCCGTGATTTCGATTATGTGCTCGGATCGTGTGCTCCGATGAGCCACGATAATTGCCGTAGCAGCGATAGCCGTTTCTAGCGCTCCTCGAAACGATTGTCAAAATTCTCTAGGAGACTTTTCACCCGTCCGTCGAGCGGTCTAGTCGTAAAATCTCAAATATTGTAAATAGCATTATACGTATGCAGACATAACTATGTCTCTATCTGTATCTACATCCATCGTGCTTCTCGAGATCCATTGTAACGAGGATCGGAACATTGTACGCCAGTTCATTTCTTGGAAGTAAATCATTGTCATCCGTGCTATCCGTTAAAACCAGGCCTGGTCGCATCATCAAGCGTTAGCGGACTCCACAGCGTATTCCGTATATAAGATGAGTACACTATTCATCGCAATTTTCCCAAGTATCGACTAGTCTAGTGACCTCATCTAGTGACCTAGTGATAGACGTCTACGGTGATGAGAACTTTATTATCAAATTTATTTTAGTTTTGTATTGATGACTCCATTCGTGTTTGTATCTGTGTAATCAACCAAATATGCGGCGAATATGCCATTTTTGCTTTTCTTATTTTGTATAAATCGACGGATAATCTATGAGTGACGTTTTTTGTGCATAAAAACTCGAAGTATCAAAGATAATTTGCAACGAATTACCTTTATAAAATAAATATGCCTGAGATTCTCAATATCCAGATAGCGTCGATCGCTATAATTATTATTTATGTCCTTTTTATCGTTTATATTCGTCAGTGCGTTTACCTTGAATCTATAACAATAATTAAATTTCGTTCTCCCGTTTCTCGCGGAGAATAATTATCTGGAGAGACAGATAAAATCATTACATACTCGTTTCGATGGAACGTCCGAATTTTTGTTATTTAGCGAAATCAGAGCACCGGGAATCGAATCGTTGTGCTATTTGTCCATATAATCTTGGTTAGAGGCGAGTGTGTTATAGTGATTAGACCACATTACTGGTTATACATGGATTTTATTCAAATATGCATAAATATAAGAATACAGTATTGACATAATATATAGCATTAATAACATTGATTGTTTGTTTGAAAATTTGCAACATCATATTATTGAAAGCTCTCGGCTCGACAAAAAATTCGAGGTATCGGTGTTGAAATACGCTGGCGCACATAATGTTATAATGTAATTAACAAAAGATTAACGCGTCTTGGAATGGGTCAGCTTGCGGTAACAAAGCGTGTTTGACAAAACTAGGACCCATGACGACGAAAAAACGGTTCGTTGGTCCTGCGTCAATAAAGAAACTCTGTTGCGCAAACGAAAAGTTTGTTCCCGCAGGTAAACGTTTTTCGCATTATCAGTGTACGGCGTACTAGAACTGTGAACATCCTACTTAAAATGTCAGTCGAGGGCAAAAACGTCGTCGTGCTTTCGCTAATCTCGAACGTACAAAACGGCTAAATATATTTTCTACAACGAAAATTATCATCGCGAGAGTCAAACCAATTCCCAGAATTACGAACGCGAAGCTCAAGTCGCTGAATTCAAGAATTTTGCGAGTCCGATCTATGTTCTCGGTTTCGGTACCTTCGATGGTACGCCAATCTTGTATGAATTGTCTTTCGGTCGTGTATTGAATAGTATTCGATTCGACCAATCTCTGGACCAATGCGTTGAACCTTTGTTCCACAGGCCAGTTGCGGCGGATTGCGAAGGATATGTGCTTGGGCGCATAATATTCCTTCGACAAATGAAACTTAAATTGCGCAGCGTCGGGAATAAGACGGTCTAAAAAATCTATGCAAGCGGACTTTGGCCGCGACAGCATATACGACGAACAATTGCCATGTTCCGTTGCAGCAGCACGATGGCCATGATCTCGCAAGATGTTCGTGTAGACCGAGTCGAACAAATCTTGCGCAACGTATACCTGGTTATCAGATTCGAAAAGATCTTCTGGCGTATCGATGTTTGGATAGGGAACACGTTTCGCCAACAGAGCAGCTAGTAATCCCTGATAAATGCCCTGAATCGTTACTGTCAGAATAAATAGACCGGTCAGATAGAATCTCGTTGGTGTATCAATCGGGAGTTTGGTGAGACAAGAGTTGCAAAACAAACGAACAGTACTGAGAAACGCCGTCATAGGAGTCTGGCGTAGAGAATATTTTAGGAATATCGCGGTAATGACACAAACGAGAATCACACCGATTCTCGAAGCTCGATCGATTGCAGAAACGATTTTACTCAATTGTGACTTGTCACCGGTGTACTTCGACATAATAGATACACTGCCAAAGTAATGTGGATAGGCTTCGATATAATTGGACTGGATTTCTCCAATGTCGCACGAGCCATGGTCTCGACTCATAATTACAGTAGCATTCAATGTACGAATAATACCCCGGAATTTGTTCTCCATAATATTCCCCGTGAGCCTTTTAATTTCGCGCATCCCTAAATGTGTTAAATCATTCACCTTAATAGGATAGCCTCCGAGATTTTTTGTCGCGTCGAAATCTATATTCTCGCACATCTTAGGATCGTCGATATATCGTCGAACTAACAGTGCGAAAGGATGATTATAAATACCACTGTATATTTTCTCCAATTTCCATTGAACTGGAGCGTCACTCGTATACGGATTAAAACTGTAAATTGCTCGTTCGGTTGCGTTGTAATTACAAACGAACTTTACCCTGAGTAAATTCGCGGCCCAGGCTATCCGCAGAAATTTATAAGCCCTGGCACATCCATTTTTCTCCAATGACGAGTCGATTATGTAAAATGTGGCTATATGATTCCACCATCTCCAGCCGGATATAGAACGCAAAATATTCTTCAATTGTGTCGGTGAGGCGGCCATAATAACGAACATGTGCAACTTGTCTTCACCCAGTAACTTTGCCAGCTCATGGGCCGAATCTATATCAATCAATACCACTGATAGATCGGCCTCGGAGGACAGTGCGGAAATCAGATAATCGCTTGACTTTCCAGCGATGCCTATCGTGTTCGATTGCCCTTGGTAGCAAGTCTTTAAGATTGTGGCCTGAAAGTGATCGAAAAGAAAAACTTATATTATGCTTAATAACCGACAGCAGTGATCAACGGGATTGATGAGCAGTATTGGTCGATACTGCGATCGGCCAGCCAATCGTTCGAGGTGTCCTCCACCGATTTTGTTGAAACTCATGGATGTTATAGAGCATTAAAAACCAAGTGAATGTAAAACCGTTTTAAGGGGTTAAATTTGCACCCTAAAGTTGCACATGTCAAGGCGTGATTTTGCAGTTTCACCCACAAGCGGCGCCTCGATTTTCACGAAACAAACATGATAATATTTCTTGCGCAAAGGAATGAAATTATATAAAAAAAAGAAAGTTCTAGTGAATGAGGTATAATATAACCTCTTAATTATGCTTCTCGTGGACACGGAATATCTATCGAAAAAGGGGCGAGAAAGGATAGTCCATCCCTTTGAGTATTCGTGCTAATTAACAAAAAAATCTGTGAATCGTTCATTTTAGCTTGATGAGAAGAGCTCGCATCAACAAACACATTTGGAACGCAAGGAGACAACTGAAATGTTAAAACTCAGTTATGGGTTGCTTATCATCCTTAAAACTGTTTTCTTGCACAAATACAGAAGTACCTGACCTTTAATTTTATTTCCTCTTTAAAATACTATAATTTTCATTCCAATCGATTCGCAAGTTTTTAAAGCGCGGTGCAAGACTCAAATATGCAAGGGTGTTTCAACCCCTTCGATTGTTTTATTGTTATTATTTTATCAAAATCGATGTACTACTTGTAGGTGAAACTGTAAAATCGCCCCTTGACATGTGCAACTTTAAGGGATGGTTTCACACCTTAAAACCGTTTTTTCACCGCTAACAAAAATATGGCGTTGCCTAGTTTTTGATGCTCTATAATACCCACGAGTTTCAACAAAATCGAATGGGGGCACGTCGAGTACTTCTCTCGTGAGAGGGAGGTAATTAATCTGAGTTTCGGATGGTAATGGAATTAAAACTCAATAAAATGTGAACGCCTGTATTGGCCACAGATTTTTCGCAGTTTCCCTGTGCCCTCGTGCAAATGTGATACAGTAGTGCATTAGGAAAGAGTGACTGTGGAGAACACCCTGCGGAAGGATCTGAAGGAATGGAAATGGGAACGAAGGGGAAGGATCGAAAAAAACTCAAAAGGTATTTATAACGAACATTTTTTTTTTAATTCCACGATAGTTCATTTTTCCGCATTGATTCGGTATAAAAAAGGAATTGTATGGTATCATTTGGAACGGTGGAAATGTTAAAACAATAAATGAAAGTTACACCAAAATTACCTTACATGTTCATTTAGGATAAAGTTAAAATTTTCTCATCAACAGTCTTTTCACTCGTGCCGCAAACTCTACATTCAAGAACCCGATCTCCCTTTTGCTGAATACGAATTTAAATTAAATATCAATTTCAAAAACCTTTCGGAATTCAATTTATTACAGTGACTAGTTTGGCAAACTTTACTTTACGATCGAATATTGTTGAAAAGCGTGCCGTAAAATATTTCATACTTATAGCAGTTGGTACTAAACATTTTTTATGACAAAAATGTGCTAGGATATCGGTGAAGAACGAAATCTTAAAAACATAAAACAAAAATAACCCGTTTATCAAGCTGACTCAAAGTGTATTAATTTTTTTTGACTCGAATAGATTATAATCGTAACAGATAGTCAACGTTACCGTTGATTTTATGAGATTCGACGGATCTTCGGATGTTGGTACTTCAATCATAATTGCGGCGAGACACACTCTCGCCATCAGTTGAAAAATGAACAATTCGAACACCATTTTTGTCAAAATCATGGCTCTGTTATTTTCCGTCGGAAATAATTGCCGTCAGTCCCGAATTTTAGAATTGGAGTTGGACGTTCGGTTCAGCGTACGTTCGAACTTGTCTCGAGACTCGGGATCTGAGTCTTCTTGCGAACTGGACACTTCGACTTCCAACGATGAACTGAATCGTCTGTGACAAACAGTGGAGAACCTTGTTCGTTTCCGTACATAAAAAATTCCTTTTATGTTATTCCGTGGGTAAATAAACAATTATGCTCGCTAGATGTATGAGATAATGATACCGGTGGAAATTGCTCGATCCTCGAAGGATCCAACACGATCGTTGATAACTAATTTTTCACTTTTTATTCCGATAGGACACGTGTACCCGGAAAACCGGGTACACGTGTCTTTATTCATATCATTTGTTGAAACATTCTGACCTCGTTAACAAAAGTTAATAATTGCATGGCAAATACTCTTATCGGAATATACAATGAGAATGGAGAACGTAAATTGTTGCAATGTAGACTCACCTTTGAGAAAACAAAGAGCATTCTTTGTATTATCGCATCGAGTGGTAAAACGTCAACGGAAAATATGCAGTGAGAATACCGATGTTGGTCCCTCGGGAAAATATGCGTGTTTCGACATCGTATTATTTTATCCACTTGTGGAGTATTGTTTTTATACCGTAACTACGGAGCAACGGGATCGTCTTATATATCGACGGGAGATTCGGAAATTTTTGAATTTCTTTGGTCAATGCGTCTGGGCCTCTTCAATTCGAAAGTAACGTAACGTTTAAATAACAACAAATCACTCGTTATATATTTAGCTCTCCGATCAATGATTCAATAGTTATTCAAGCGTTAATATCATTTTTAGTACCGAATGATCATTAGTCATTTTTAATAATTTAATATCTACAAGAACCTACGTTTGAAAAGAAAGAAAATCGAATCGCTCGATTCATTCGTGAGATAACGTTCGACAAAATTTTACTGACATACGTATATACGAGGTCTGTTCAAAAAGTGTCGCGAATTTTCTGTTTTTTCATAAAGTATTTATTTATTCATTAATATTTATTTTGTCCCCTTCAAAGTAATTCCCCTCGGATATAATACATTTATGCCAACATTTTTCCCAATCCTCGAAGCACTTAAAAAAATCATTTTTTGTGATCTTGTTTAGCTTCTCCTTGGATGCCGTCTTTATCGCTCCAATCGTGACGTAGCGTCGTCCTTTCGTGGGCCTCTTCAGTTTTGAGAACAGAAAAAAGTCACAGGGGACCAGATCTGGGGAATACGGTGGCTGCGGCATCATTAGAGTGTTGTTTTTGGCCAAAAATTCGCGCACAAGCAACGATGTGTGAGCAGGGGCGTTATCATGGTGCAAAAGTCAATTTTTGTTCTTCCACAAATCTGGGTGTTTATGGCGGATTGCTTCGCGCAAATTGCGCATAACTTGCAGGTAATATTCTTTATTGACTGTACGACCCTGTGGCAAGAACTCGCGATGCACCACGCCCCTGCAATCGAAGAAAACTGTGAGCAAAACCTTCACATTCGACCGAACTTGGCGCGCTTTTTTCGGTCTTGGCTCATGCGGCAGCTTCCATTGCGATGATTGAGCTTTGGTTTCCACGTCATAACCATAAATCCATGATTCGTCACCAGTTGCAAATTTGGGTCGTCGCGGACCGAGTCTAACAGCTCTTTTCGATACAGATTCTTTGATCCATTTTTTGAAATGGGCAAAAATCGAAGAAAAGCCAAAACACGTCTAACCAAAACAGCTCTCAACAATTAACTAACCATTCAAAATGGCCGATTTTTTCAGCATAAGTGAGGGACACGAGTACCAACCTAACGCCACAAAAAAATCGAAAATCGAATATACGTAGCCCGCGGAAATTCAAAATTCGCGATACCTTTCGAACAGACCTCGTATTCTTGTTCGTACACGCACGGGAAGTGCGGCCATTTTCACTCCATCGGCCCGCGAGAGTTTCTTTGACTAGCCCGGTAGGCAAAAATTAAATGAGATATTTCCCGAATGACGCGCCTGAGTACGAAGCGCGGGAGATTCAAATGTGTGACGGACGTATAGTGGACATAAAAAGGAATAGTCCTACTAAACTTTGGTACAAATAACACGTGTACGTGGTATTTCTTTGTACAATCTTTCGTGACGGTTAGATAGAATGTGCGAAAAGTGTAAATGCGCTTTCCATTGCAAAAAAGTACAATTTCGTTCGAAGAATTTTATTGCAAAATTTTTCTTCATTTTCAATTCCATTTACCACCAATTAAATTATATTACAGAGGTCAAATTACTTTTTAAATTATAAAAATGTATTTTTCGACTTACCAATTGTCAGACAAGCCAGAAATATGGGAATTTTCGTCAAATGCAACTTCTTTCTGACTCGATAAACAACGAGAATTGATGGGCAATAAATGTTAGTCTCTCACTGCCTCCTTCAATCAGAGGATAAGGTGTCGGTGACTAATGCGATGTTATCACGGACCTGTGTCTCGAAAAACAGGACGATTAAGGCGTTAGAAAAGAGGGCGGAACGGGGGGGTATGGCTGATTGCTTTGCACACTCTAAATTGTTTATCGTTCTTTAACACTTGAAAAATGTGTGTAACTACGCGCATTTCCGTTCTTCGTGTGAATCGCGCGTGAGGGAGACAAAGTTTAAGCAAATTTACGAGGCTCGGCCTTCTTTTTTTTTTAATCGAATACAACTTGAAGGTAATGTAAAATTCATGTAAATTAAGAAGCTGCAATATTGTACAATGTTGCATGTAATATTGTACGTATTTTTTTACATATTGCCCTTGGCCTCAAAACGCAGGATAATCGTTCTCCTACCGCATTTTTAACATTTCATTTATTTATTTATTTCAGGTAGTTGAAAAATCTAAAGATGACGATGCTTTGGGACCGAACCGAGGATGCTGTCAGGAACATTGTGCGATAATTTAAAAAAAAAAAGCAGAGCTTTGCTCCAGAAAATCATTATAGTCCGTACAGGAACTAACCTCGAACTTATCACGAACTCGAATTCAAACTCAGGTAGAATTCGCGTTCTAAAATTCGGGTCTGAGTCTTCTTGGGAAACGGACATTTCGATCACCACCGATGGATTTAATCGTCTGCTCGGGAAAATGAGGTCACTAACGTGTGGAAAAAAAATTCCGTATGCACATTGTGACGTGGTTACATAGAAAAATGCACTCCCTAGATGTATAAGATAATGATATTGACAGAAATTCGCGATATTATCGAGACACCATCGTTCAACACCAGTCTCTCGAGAATATTCGCAGTTTGCGCACTTCGTCGAACTTTTTATTCCGGCAAACAATTTTGCCACGCGATCATCGATTTTTCTTCGCGAGGTCAGAATGTCGTGCGCGACTTCAATAAATGTACGTGTGTCCCGGTTAATTGTCCTGCTTTGAAAAAAATTAAGATTCCTCACATTTCTTTCGTCCATCGTGTGCACTCAGTCGCGCGGACCTCGCTGCCCAATAACACCGGTTCCCAAACTCGGTAATCGAGGATTTTTCGAGGCGACATAAGGAATGAAAAATGTTCATTTTGTACCGAAAATGTGAAGAATTGATTACGTTTCGCTTATAAAAAATGACTGATGATCGTTTGGTTATGAAAATGATAAAAATGATTAAATAATTATTCAATCATTGATTCGATAGCTAACGATATCGAGCGATTTCACGTTATTGTACGTTGCGTCCATTTCGATTTGAAAATAATACAAAATATCTCACTCATTTGCTTCAGAATGAAGCAATCGACAATCTTTATTTCTTTAAACATTTTCGAACGGCAAACAAATGAATTATTAAAAAAACTTTCACCGAGTTCTCTTTAACGTAGTAGTCTGGTAACTTGAGCCGATTTTCATGTCTTTTTTGGAGGGCGTTTTTTGTAGAAAAATAAAAATGAATCGTTTCGGATATTTAGGATGTTTTTATTTACATATTAAAGATACAAAAAAACTTTTTTTTTTTTTAATTTAATAGTTTATTATCATTATTATTATTGATCGAAGTTGGCACCTCGAAGAAAAAGCGCGTGGGTGGCCCCGGTGATTTTGGCTCTTGATGTTATATGAAATAAAAAATTCTTGATAATTCTATAAATGGCGGACTTTGGAAAAAAAAGTTTTTTTTTCCAAAGTCCGCCATTTTTTTATTTATCCATGAAATTTAACATCAGTAGTTCCGACCATAATGACATGTCTATACATTGAGAATTATCAAGAATTTTTTATTTCAGATAACATCAAGAGCCAACACTTTTTTCGAGGTGCCAACTTCGATCAATAATAATAATAATAATAAACTATTGAATTTTTTCAAAAAAATTTTTTTTTGTACCTTTAATATGTAAATAAAAATATCCTAAATATCCAAAACAATTCATTTTTATTGTCCTACAAAAAAACGCCCTCCAAAAAAGACATGATAATCGGCTTAAGCTACCAGACTACTACCTTAATATAAAAATGATAAAGTCACAAAACAATTTAAATGTCGAAGATTATTTATCATTTCAAATTTTATGTCTTTTTTTATTGATGGAAGTTGGCACCTCGAAGAAAAAGCGCGTGGGTGGCCCCGGTAATTTTGGCTCTTGATGTTATCCGAAATAAAAAATTCTTGATAATTCTTAAGGCGGTGGTCTGGTCTAGAAATTTTAAAAAATCGATTTTTTATTTTCTTATTCCTTAGACCTTTCTTCATACGCTCCTGAAAACCGTTTATTGATATTTCAAAAATTAGCCGAGAAATAAAAATTCTAAGCAAGCCGCGCGCTCAGGTAGCGCGATCGGGAAGCGGCTAACGCAGAGGCTACCGAGTCGCTCATTTAACGGTGTCGAAACTTTGAACGCGTTTATCTCAGAACTATGTTTTTCAAATCGGCGCCCACGATATCTCGATAACTAATGAACCGATCGAGCTCAAATTTTGCACGTACCTTAGTTAGTCTGTTTCTGAGGACTGGTAGCAGAATTGAGTCGAACAATGATTTTGCCGACATTTCATAACTCGTCGAACACCCGAAAATGTATGAAATATCATTAATGAAAGTTCAACAGGCCGCCATTTTGTCAAAAAAATTTGTTAAGTACCAATTCTGCTACCAGTGCTCAAAATATTCATACAGATTGAGAATATATATATATTTTTTTTTTCAGATGCATACAACATCGTCCAGAGTGGGCGCCGATTGGGGCGGCTTTCGGCGCACCATGTCACAACAAGGCAAAAAACTACATGAAAATATTTAAAATAATTTTTTTTTTATTGTACAAGTATTCTCTAATGATCAATAAATGCACGTGTAAATTTTCATCAAGACAACTTCAACGGTTTAAAAATTATTGCACGTTAGAAATGACCTCAAAAATCTCGCTCTAGACCAGACTACCGCGTTAATCTTTAAAAAAAACTTTTTTCCAAAGTCCGCCATTTCGTTATTTATCCATGAAATTCAACTTCAGTAGTTCCGACCAGAATGACCTGTCTATAGATTAAGAATTATCAAGAATTTTTTATTTTAGATAACATCAAGAGCCAAAATCACCGGGGCCAGCCACGCGCTTTTTTTTCGAGGTGCCAACTTCGATCAATAATAATAATAATAATAATGAACTATTAAATTTTTTCAAACTAATTTTTTTTTGTATCTTTAATATGTAAATAAAAACATCCTAAATATCCAAAACGATTCATTTTTATTTTCCTACAAAAAAACGCCCTCCAAAAAAGACATGAAAATCGGCTTAAATTACCAGACTACTATGTTAACCTCGTAAAATCATGAATTACCCAACAATTTTTATGTCCATTTACATTTCATTCTTTTTTCACATTCTAACTGATTCGAGTGACAATTCGTTAAATTCGTTGCCATAAAAATGATGAAACATAAAAAAAAAGCAATTAATGTAAAAAAGAACGTGTAAAGCTTACTTATTTTTTCGTCAACAGTGTTCTGGAATGTTTCAGAAATAATTTAACAGCTAAGTGGCTTGTGGCCATCGACAGGTCTCTCCGGGACGAGCCAATGAATCAATAGTTAGAAAAAAAAAATGCTTTAAACACGTGCTGAGGGCGGGTCGGAGAAAAGAATTCTCTCTGTTCGCACTTAACGTCCGATCTTAAAAGTGCGTGTCGTTCGCGGTCGTGTTTCAAAACACAGACACACACGCTACGCGCAACTGGGGCTTGACCCAATCTCGAGTTTCAAAAAATACCGGGAAACATAAATCCCTAATGATAATTTATCGACCTTCTCTTTTACCCCCTTAACGAACCTGTCGCGATGCCGAAGAATTGGAGACAAAAAAATCAATCGTAAAATAATTCTAAAATAAAGTTTACATGAAAAATCCTAAAAATGTAAAAAATAAACACAAAAACGATTTTTCGACGTTTAATTTATTAACAAATTTTTCAAACTTTCCTCCGTCGTACCGTGGGAAGAAAAGCATACCGAATTAAAATTTAAAAAACAAATAAAACATTCGAAGAGGAAGCTTAGTTTTTGTGAAAAAAAAAAAAAAATCAAATAACAAATAATTTTCGGTCGTTTCAGTTGTTTTTTTAATTTTTCGAAAAAGAAAGTTTCGCTTTCGCGAGGACATAAAATTTGAAATGATAAATAATCTTCGACATTTAAATTGTTTTGTTACTTTATCATTTTTATATTAAGGTAGTAGTCTGGTAACTTAAGCCGATTTTCATGTCTTTTTTGGAGGGCGTTTTTTTGTAGGAAAATAAAAATGAATCGTTTTGGATATTTAGGATGTTTTTGTTTACATATTAAAGATACAAAAAAAAAATTTTTTTTTAAATTTAATAGTTTATTATTATTATTATTATTGATCGAAGTTGGCACCTCGAAAAAAAAGCGCGCGGGTGGCCCCGGTGATTTTGGCTCTTGATGTTATCTGAAATAAAAAATTCTTGATAATTCTTAATCTATAGACATGTCATTATGGTCGGAACTACCGAAGTTAAATTTCATGGATAAATAACAGAATGGCGGACTTTGGAAAGAAAAACTTTTTTTCCAAAGTCCGCCATTTATAGAATAATCAAGACTTTTTGATTTCAGATAACATCAAGAGCCAAAATCACCGGGGCCACTCACGCCCTTTTTTTTCGAGGTGCCAACTTCGATCAATAATAATAATAATAATAATAAACTATTAAATTTGTTCAAAACATTTTTTTTTTTGTATCTTTAATATGTAAATAAAAACATCCTAAATATCCAAAACGATTCATTTTTATTTTCTTACAAAAAAACGCCCTCGAAAAAAGACACGAAAATCGGCCCAAGTTACCAGATAGAGCTTGAACTTTTCCGGGTATCCGGATACCCGAGTAATTCGGGTTTCACGGATCCGACGCTTCAAATCCGTATATCCCGATAACTCGATAATATCCGGGTAATAACGGATTCGGGTATGCGGATAGTTTCGGGGTATCCGGGTAATCGGGTACTCGGATAATATCGGGCAATCATTGCCGATAATTGATGCCGAAAATGCTGAAAATAATTCTTCAATTTACACAATTTGTGAGGCATGCGTAGATATTGCCAAGAACAATGTTTGCGAAGTACATTTATAAGACGAATAATAAATCATTACCGGAAGATTGAGAAACCGGGATTATATCGGTGTTCATGTCCGATTATTTAGTTGACCATTTTTTATTTTTACCGACTGATATCAATATTAAACAAGTTAGATTATCATCATAACGAAGATTCTTGGAAAGAATCTTGCAGGCATATTTACTATTATTACCAAACTATTTCTTTACTGTAATTCACATCCGACAAAAACCACAATTTCAATAAAACATTCTTGTGTAGATTAAAAAAGCAATGACATAATCTTCTATACAATATTAGGGAAACACATGATCATTTCATAAGAAAGTAATCAACATTGACCTGCACTATTTGCATCTTTAATATTATTTTTTCATCTCGATTTATTATTATTTAATAAATATCCTTAGTTTCTGAAATGTATATTTGCTTTATGGGCGTGTGTGCAGTTTTTATGAACTTTAGAGTTGGAGAGAAAATATAGAATGTGAAGAAGCAGATCTCGGCTATTCTTAATATGCGCAGGCAAGCAATTGTGACCGTAACAGCAGATTCTAAAAAATTGTGGAAGTCACATGTAAAATGTTTTCCCGAGTAAATACACAATTGTTATAAATTGGAAAACCGTGACGTCTGTTTCGTCAACACTAAGTTTTCATTTTTACCGTAGTTTTGCACAATTTCTTTGAACATAACAAATTTGATACAAGTTATTTTCCGATTTTTTTCAATGGTAACTATTAACGCCCTATATTTCGGCTTATTTGATGACCAGACTAATACAATATTATTATTTTTTTTACTCCGGCGGTCCTATTTGAACGTGGACGCGAAAAATCGGGTAATTACCCGACATTATTCGTTATTACCCGGTTACCCGGATCCGTGATTATTCGGATATCCGGATACTCGGGTACTCAAATACCCGGATACTCGGGTACTGGAATACCCGGATACCCGGATACTCGGGTACTCGAATACCCGAATACCCGGATGCCCGGATATTCGGGTACTCAAATACCCGGATACTCGGGTACTCGAATACCCGGATACCCGGATACTCGGGTACTCGAATACCCGGATGCCCGGATGCCCGGATATTCGGGTACTCGAATACCTGGATACTCGGGTACTCGAATACCCGGATTCGAGTACCCGGATATTCGGGTATTCGAATCTGAAGTGTTGGATCCGATTTCCCGGATACCCGGATACTTTCGGGTATCCGGCTAACCCGGATAAGAGTAACAGCCCTATTACCAGACTACTACCTTAAATCATCAATGAATGAGCCAAAGCAAGTTAATTATGCAATTTTTTTTTTTTTTTTTTTTTTTGAAAATTCGTCAGTCCAAATATTTGGCACGCTTTCGGTACAATTAACGAGCGAGAAAGATCGAGAGAGGGATAGAGAGAGATCTTTTCGGTCTCGAGCGAATAGCGATTATTAAACGCAGTGACACGGGAGGCTGCGAGTTCACATAAATTTATTGGGTCTTCATTATCCGTCGTTTAGCTCTCGTTTCTCTCTTCTTCTCTTTCTTAAAAAAAGAAAAAAAAAACACACACACATACTCCCCTACTCTCGAAAATGTTCGTCATCGTGCGATCCATTGCCAAGAAACGCCCAGCATCCACGAGCATTGGTCTCCGGACCAATGACGTCAGGACCACGAGGGATTTTTTTTCTCTATTTTTTTTTCTTTTTTAGATAACGCCTCTTACAAACCGAGAGAATTTTCTTAACCGAGATACCGAACGGAGAGGGAGATGAGAAGAGAAGAAAAAAAACAGAAGAAAAATCGAAATTTTGCTCCACCCTGTCGAGAGCCAGTGACTGAGACTAATCCGGTGAACGAGGGTTGTCTTTGTGGTGCACAGTTTGGCTCGCAGAGCTTATCGTGAATGACACTTCGACAAGTAGCAAAAATAAAAAAAACAAAACGTCGATTGTAAATTTAATTGATAGGAAAAAAAAGAAGAAAATAATTATTCCGCAATTAATAATAACATTAACGAACGAAAATAATTATATTTTTGTTAAAAAAGATTAATTTAATAAATTTAGTAAAGCGTCAATTGTCAATTGGATTAATCAAAAGTTCAACGATTTAATTTTTAATCTCAAATTGAGAATGTTTAATTGCTTGATTAAAAAAAAATGTTCGATCACCGACAGAACGTGTGAAAAAGATGAAAGAAATTATTTCCAATGACGTTTCGTCATTTAATTTTTGGTGCATCTCTACAATGAAATTATTTTATTAACCAACGCGCGACGAGTGTAGATGTTTTTGTTTTTGACAATTGTGCACTAGGGAATTTTAATATCGTGTTGAAGGAATAAAAATAAAAAAAAACATGGCTGAGGAAGGATCAAAATTGTCGGATAATATTTCCGCCACATCGGGACATTGTCTTTCGAGTTCTCGTGTATCGGCATTCAGTATCGAGAGATTGCTCGCGCCGAGTGAAAATAATTCATCGAGAGGGAGAAGAATTTACGGTGAGACGGTGGACAAGGGAAAATTGAACGTCGCCGCGGATTCTTCGAATTCGTTTAACGACGATGTCGAAACGATCGACGAATCGGATAACGTTTGTTCGACATCGCCAGAACCGGACATAAGTTACGGTAAAGAAAAATCACATTTTCTTTTTTTTTTTTTTCTTGTTAAATACACATTTTTCTTTTAATTTGCAATCGTGGAAAATTATAATTTTGCTCTCGTGGAGGAAGCTTCGTTTTGGTGAAAAATAAATTCGATTTTTTAAATTGGCGCCGAAACATCGGAAGATAAAATTGAGAAGAAATATACGTGTGTCAAAAATCGGTCAATTCGTTCTCGAAACATATCAAGCTGCATTTTTAAACCCTATCGCACACATACACATACAAAACGTGGATAAAAAATTAATTCTCAATCGATATGAATCGGATTCGAAACAAAATGGCCGTTGCAATAACAAAATGGCCGAAGAAGTAATTACGCATTATTATTTTTTATTTCTTCATATCATGTAGTTTAATTGCGTACACAAAAAAACAAATTCTCGATGGATATAAATAAAAATTGAAACAAAATGTCCGTTGCTATAACAAAATGGCTGAATTCCAGAAGTAATGACGCATTATTATTTTTTATTTCTTCATATCATGTAGTTTAATTGCGTACACAAAAAAACAAATTCTCGATGGATATAAATAGAAATTGAAACAAAATGGCCGTTGCTACAACAAAATGGCTAAATCCGAAAAGTAATCAGACTGGATCACATTAGAATTCTCGACGAACAGTGAACATCGCGAAAGACAGTATATACCACATACCTACATATTAGGGTGGTTCTTAATTTGATGATGTTGGAAATTCTTTGGTATTGTTCCTCGAAAGCAATCAACATATCCAGAAAAAAAATTGGGCGCAAGCGGAACTTTGTCCAATAATTCTAACCCACCCCACCGAGCTGTCCAATTTTTATATGAAAAAATGCATGCATTCAAAATTTTGTTAAGAAAATTGTTTATTATTTCAAAACTATTCGTGATAAAAAAATGTTATATTGTGTTTTTATAGGAAATTTAATGCTCTACAAAAAAGGTATCTTGTAAAATTCTTGTGAATCTAATATTTATCACGTTATTAGCAAAAAACTGTCATCATTTATTCCAAAAGTCCATCATTATGGCCAAAACAGGAGTTTGACGTCGAAATACTGCAATGTATTCTTCATATGCTATTAGAAATATGAAGAGATACGTAGTGCACTCAATAACAGTATGTGAACGTTATTTAAATTTTAAATTTTATCAATTTTATTATCATTCATGATAAATTTTTCTTTTTTGATCGATAAGGACATTGATTTCTTTATCAGTTCCAAATCGATGGCTTTTTTCGAAAGATTTGAAATCGACTCCTCCTTTTTTGATATCGATGTGAGCGAGTGGATTTCTAATGAAAATTATTTTCAAGGCTTAAAAATAGTTAAAGGAATTAAAGTGGTTAACGATGTTGCAGAAAGAGGAGTGAAACTTATTACAGAGGACAATGATCGTCTCACTTATGACGAATATCAGAAATAATTCATTGTACAAATAATTGAAGAATTCAAAAAAAATATCCTGATATTAACAAAGCAACTTTGCTCCAACCGATGTAATTCATTATTATAAGTTGATTTTTAAAATATATGACATCATTCATTATAATTCACAATAAAATTGATAAAATTGAAAATTTGAATATTGTTTACATTTCATTGTTGAGTGCGCTACGTATTTCTTCATAATCTTATATACATACGAAAAATAAATTGCAGCTATTCGACGTCAAACTCCTGTTTTGACCATAATGATCGACTTTTGGAATAAATGATGACAGTTTTTTGCTAATTACGTGATAAATATTAGATTCACGAGAATTTCACAAGATACCTTTTTTGTACAGCATTATATTTCCTACAAAAACGTTATATAAAATTCTTTTATCATAAATAGTTTTTAAATAATAAACAATTTTCTTAACAAAATTTTGAATGCATACATTTTTTCATATAAAAATTCGACAGTTCCGCTTGCGCCAAATTTTTTTTTCCAGATATGTTGATTACTTTTGAGGAACAATACCAAAGAATTTCCAACATTACCAAATTAAGAACCACCCTACTATATATGGGAATTTCTACGAGACTATACGAGTATATCCTCGTGAGTTTGATCCATAGCTTCCTGCAGATTTTCCACGCCCACTCAATGTTCCTGTTTTCCTGCCTTCTCTCTTACTCTCCCCTGAGAGTTCCCTATTTAACTGTCTCTCGCTGATTCTACCGTGGAAATGTCGACAAATACCCTCGGGATACGAGAATTAACGAAAAAGTGTTGAAGAACGAAAAAAACACCGAGACAAAAAGACGAAAAACTCCAAAGTGCGTCTGTTACAAAATTTGTCTCAGACGCGAATTACACGGTTTCCATGTTAATTTTAACTCTGTGACAATCACATAACGCGATATATCATCGATTTACATATATCTTTACAAAATAGTTTTTAAAGAGCAAATTTGCCATGAACCGGTAGAAAATTTATACTACGTATCGTATGTATTATCGGCGATTTATCGATTCGTTAATGGTCGCAATCTGCGGAAATAAATTCGTCGAGATCCGAGGAAAATAGCGTTATTACTGACAGTTTATATCATCGTCGGGACCGACGAAGGCGCGCGCTCGCGCGATCACTTGCAGTCCGACCACAAAACCGTCCGCGCGTAATCGTAAATCTCGACAAATTGGCTAAGAGAGGATCGACTAGAGAATTTGCCTTAATTAGTCGTTAAAAGGTTTCTAAATGTATCAGAAATACGCGCGTACTCACTGTCGAATGGCCGATTGTTTTGTCAGTAAATAGTAGGGTATTGAGAAGAATTAATTGAAGAATAAAATTGGCACTTAACACGAACTATTGGCGCGTATTAATTTATTAATGAATCTTGTTGTTGAACTATTTTTCAAATTACAGTTCAAGTCCTCAATTGAGAATTGGCTTCTTGCATTCAGTACTTGGTTAATGACACTCAAGAATTGGCTATTGGTAATCAATAATTAGCAGTTGTCCATCGATAATTGACTCTTCGTATTCAATAATTAGGCTCTAGCACTGAATAATTCAATAATTCAATTATCCCACTCAGTAGTTAGCTTTTTACACTAAGAAATTGGCTATTGGCCATTGCCACATGAGAAATTGGTCATTGTTACTTGACAATTGAACGTTAGCACTTGACAATTAGCTAATGGCACTTGACAATTGGCCACTGGTAGCCTGACAATTGGCCAATGGCACTTGACAATTGGCGATTGGCACTTGATAAATTGGTCATTGGCACTTGACAATTAGGTATTGGAACTTGAAAATTGGCGCTTGACGATTGGCCATTGGTACTTAACAATTAGCCATCGAAACTGGACAATTGGAAATTGGCACTTGACAATTCGCCATTGGTACTTAACAATTAGCCATTGTAACTGGACAATTGGAAATCGGCACTTGACAATTCGCCATTGGCCCTTCGACAATTGGCGATCGACAATTAAGAAATTTGTCGTTGGCATATGACAATTGACCATTAGACACTTAACAATTAACTATTGGAGCTTCACAATTGGCCGTTAACAATTGGCTATTGACCCTTGACAATTGGCGATCGGCACTTGATAAATTGGTCATTGGCACTTGACAACTAGGTATCGGAACTTGAAAATTGGCGCTTGACGATTGGCCATTGGTACTTGACAATTAGCCATTGAAACTGGACAATTGGAAATTGGCACTTGACAATTCGCCATTGGCCCTTCCACAATTGGCGATCGACAATTAATAAATTTCTCATTAGCATATGACAATTGACCATTAGACACTTAACAAATAACTATTGGAGCTTCACAGTTGGCCGTTGACAATTGGCCATTGACCCTTGACAATTGGCGATTGGCACTTGATAAATTGGTCATTGGCACTTGACAACCAGGTATTGGAACCTGAAAATATGCGCTTGACGATTGGCCATTGGTACTTGACAATTGGCCATTGATACTTGGACAATTGGCAATTGGCACTTGACAATTCGCCATTGGCCCTTCCACAATTGGCGATCGACAATTAAGAAATTGGTCATTGGCATATGGCAATTGACCATTAGACACTTAACAAATAACTATTGGAGCTTCACAGTTGGCCGTTGACAATTGGCCATTGACCCTTGACAATTGGCGATTGGCACTTGATAAATTGGTCATTGGCACTTGACAACTAGGTATTGGAACTTGAAAATATGCGCTTGCCGATTGGCCATTGGTACTTGACAATTGGCCATTGATACTGGACAATTGGCAATTGGCACTTGACAATTCGCCATTGGCCCTTCCACAATTGGCGATCGACAATTAAGAAATTGGTCATTGGCATATGGCAATTGACCATTAGACACTTAACAAATAACTATTGGAGCTTCACAGTTGGCCGTTGACAATTGGCCATTGACCCTTGACAATTGGCGATTGGCACTTGATAAATTGGTCATTGGCACTTGACAACTAGGTATTGGAACTTGAAAATATGCGCTTGACGATTGGCCATCGGTACTTGACAATTGGCCATTGATACTTGGACAATCGGCAATTGGCACTTGACAATTCGCCATTGGCCCTTCCACAATTTGCGATCGACAATTAAGAAA
The DNA here is from genome assembly GCA_958009045.1 of Oxytorus armatus. Taxonomy (NCBI): domain Eukaryota; kingdom Metazoa; phylum Arthropoda; class Insecta; order Hymenoptera; family Ichneumonidae; genus Oxytorus; species Oxytorus armatus. The sequence continues at coordinate 15,212,163 of OY253755.1, forward strand.
TTGGTCATTGGCATATGGCAATTGACCATTAGACACTTAACAAATAACTATTGGAGCCTCATAATTGGCCGTTAACAATTGGCCATTGAACCTTGACAATTGGCGTTTGACACTTGAGAAATTGGTCATTGGCGCATGACAATTGGCCATTAGCACTTGATAACTAATTATTAGAAGTTCACAATTAGCCCTTGACAATTGGCCATTGATCCTTGTGAATTGGCGATTGGCACTTCAGAAATTGGTCATTGGCACATGACAACTAACTACTAGCACTTGACAATTGACTATTGGAACTCCACAATTGGCGCTCGACAATTGGCTATTGGTACTTGACAATTGGTCATTGGAACTTGACAATTGGACATTACAATTCGACAATTGGCAATTGGCACCTGATAATTCGCCCCTCGCGATTGGCCATTGGCCCTTGGCAATTGGCGATTAGCACTTGAGAAATTGGTCATTGACACTCGGGAATTGGCGTTTGGCCCTCCGTGGTCAATAATTGGCTATTGACAATTAGAAAATAGTAATCTCCACTCAATAATTGACTATTGGCAGACAACAATTCATTTTAAAACTCAATCGTTAAGCACTGATGTCAAACGATCGGTCATTGAAAACCAATAATTGGCTGAATAGCACTTCCGTTGATTCGTTCTTCCTTTTTTTTTTAATTTTCTCGTTCTTACGTAGTATTTGCTCGGCTCGCGCGAGGAAAGTATGGGCGGTTCGGAGATAGCAACCGAGGAATTAGCATCGTTTTATCGCGCTGTATCCACTCGATCTCACTCAAGTCGACCGGGGCAACGTCATCAATCACCGAATAATTAGGAGACAAGTTTTCGGCGTAGCTCGCGGCAATTAGGTAAACTAGAAGGCGTGGTGTTCTATTCCGGCCTCGACGCACGCCCCATCGCCGACTCGTTCCTCACCGTTCCTCATTCCTCCACGACTCCACTGCGGAACGGGGTAACGCGCAAAGTTCGCCATCGTACCGCGATCGAAATCCCACCAAAGATCATTTCTCTCCTCATCTTTGAAGCTATTTTTTTTTTCTATTTTTTTCGTCTTTGTGCGTTTATTCCTCTCGCATCTTACACCCCATTTTTTTCTCTCAACAACGCATTTCTCGAGTGCACAAGAGTTTAGTTGGGAGATGAAAAAAAATCTGTACATAACATGAAATCATGTCCGTCTTCGTTTCGTCGTTTCGCGCTCGAGAAACCGTATTATCGACTTCCGGAATCAATTATCGAGAGAAAATTTTTGTTTAAAGACTCGCGGAGACAATGTAACCCCTATATTTCCATATATCTTTTGGAGTAGAATCGAGTCACGAGTAAAAAACAAAAAATGCTTCGAAGATCACGGGAGCGGAAGAGACACACGAGAGCTGAAAGTTTTCGGTGACAGAGAGGGCGAGAGAAAAAGAAATGCCGTGTTACGCTTTTAGATCTCGTTGTCGCGCTTTCATGTTTCTTCATCTCCCTATCTCGTTGTCTCTGTCGCGACGTTGTGTCTCACAAAAAAACTCGAGAAACCACGAGCGCCGATTTAAACGTCGCTCGATCTGACAATTAGTAGCTGGTAAACGATTCTTCGTTGTTGCTCCACGCGAAACGTCCGTCACACTTTTTTTTTCGACCCGCCAGCTTTCCGCAAAAATTTCTAGCGTCACGTCGGACCCTGCTGTCGGACTATAGGGGTTTCCCGCGAATTGGATGTAACGCTCGTGATTTTAAGGGGGGAAATAGGGTTAGGACAGCGTTTTTTCAATGATTTTTATGAATTTTTTTATAGTATAAAAAATGAATATAATTTATTGAAACTTTGAGAATATTTTATACATATATTCAAGTATATACTACAAAATTTTTGAAGAATTTTCTTGAAAAACAGCGGGGATATTAGCGACCCCATATTGCAGGTCACAATCAGACTCAGCATTTTGCGTACATCCTGGAAGCCGCAATTTTCATCTGAAATCAATCGAGGTTGGAATTTACTTTTATTACATGTCTCTCTTTTATATGAACCTAAATGCTATCAAAAAAATAGAAAATTGAATTTTTTACAGGGGTCAAAACAAAAAAGCACGATTTTTTGCCATTTTTTACAACTTTATTTGCAAAAAAAAATTATCTTAAATAATGATAATATTCCGATTTCAGGTTCATATAGAGCGCAATACTATGAAGAAAGTAACTGTCAATTTTCAAAACGATTGGTTGAAAACTTTTCAAACTAGCGTGTACACAGGTTAAAAAAAAGTCGTTTTCATAAAAACGCGTTTGAAAAAATAGCAAAATGCTGAGTCTGATTGTGACCTGCAATATGGGGGCCCTAATATCTGCGGTGTTTTTCAAGGAAATTCTTCAAAAATTTTATAGTATATGCTTAAATATATGTATAAAATATTCTCAAAGTTTCAATAAATTATATTAATTTTTTATACTATAAAAAAATTCATGAAACTCATTGAGAAAACGCTGTCCTAATTCTATTTCCCCTCTCAATGGCTTATAACAATAGAACGAGTCGGAATTTTCATTAAAAATTTTGGGAATATATTTTTCAATAGTTTTACTAACAATTTATGAAATAAAAAAAAATCAATTTTTTGAACCGTCTAACCCCTCCACCCCCTTCAAGGGGGAAATAGGGTTAGGACAGCGTTTTCTCAATGATTTTTATGAATTTTTTTATAGTATAAAAAATGAATATAATTTATTGAAACTTTGAGAATATTTTATACATATATTCAAGTATATACTACAAAATTTTTGAAGAATTTTCTTGAAAAACACCGGGGATATTAGCGACCCCATATTGCAGGTCACAATCAGACTCAGCATTTTGCGTACATCCTGGAAGCCGCAATTTTCATCTGAAATTAATCGAGGTTAGAATTTACTTTTATTACATGTCTCTCTTCTATATGAACCTAAATGCTATCAAAAAAATAGAAAATTGAATTTTTTACAGGGGTCAAAACAAAAAAGCACGATTTTTTGCCATTTTTTACAACTTTATTTGCAAAAAAAAATTATCTTAAATAATGATAATATTCCGATTTCAGGTTCATATAGAGCGCAATACTATGAAGAAAGTAACTGTCAATTTTCAAAACGATTGGTTGAAAACTTTTCAAACTAGCGTGTACGCAAGTTAAAAAAAAGTCGTTTTCAGAAAAACGCGTTTGAAAAAATAGCAAAATGCTGAGTCTGATTGTGACCTGCAATATGGGGGCCCTAATATCTGCGGTGTTTTTCAAGGAAATTGTTCAAAAATTTTATAGTATATGCTTAAATATATGTATAAAATATTCTCAAAGTTTCAATAAATTATATTCATTTTTTATACTCCAAAAAAAATTCATGAAAATCATTGAGAAAACGCTGTCCCAACCCTATTTCCCCTCTTAATGGCTTATAACAATAGAACGAGTCGGAATTTTCATTAAAAAGTTTGGGAACATATTTTTCAATATATTTTACTAATAATTTATGAAATAAAAAAAATCGATTTTTTGAACCGTCTAACCTTATTTCCCTCCTTAAACGAAATCGATTTGCGCGCTCCGCTGCGCTGCTTTTGGATACGTCACCTCTGGATACAAAATTTCATAATAATCTAGCGAGTTATAAGATTTATCGAATTTCCTATTCGCGATTTTGAACTTTTGTAACAGTGTATTTCAAATTTCTATTGAATGAATGAAAAAAAACCTCTGGATATAAAATTTCATACAAATCCGGCGAGTTATGCGATTTTTTATCGTTCCCCATCCGCCATTTTGAATTTGCAATTTTTCGTCTAAATGTTCAAGGGGATAACGTGGTGAAGAAATAAAAAAAACTTCGTGCAAAGCAAATTTCTTGGATATGTCTTATCGTGGATTTTCGTGACACCTTGAGGAGTTATACGCAGTCAGAAGACCGAAAAAACGCGATTTTTCAAGAATTTTTCCTGGAAATAAATTTTAACTTATTAACGTAAAAATGTATACACGTATTGTGGTAACTTTTAACATTATTTTCATATTTTTTATTTGTTAAAATAATGATTTTTAAAGCTGCCGTAGCCGATTTCCGGGAGCTCCTCTGAAAAGGCACGATATCTCCGGTTTGGATTATCCAAAATTACAAAAACCAAAAAGATTCTGTTAGTGGATAGATAAATCTAGATATTGATCGAGGGAATAGTCGAAACTTAGATTTTTGACAAAATGGTGGCTCCAAAATGAAAAAATTCCAATTTTCGACGAAAATTTTTTCGTTGAATTGTTACAAAAAAATAGAAATAATTATCGGAAATCGTATTCCTTAGATCAATACCTGAAGAATATATCTGAGAAGGTTGTGTTAAAATTGTAGACCGATCGGTCGAGCCGTTTTTGAGAAATCGTGCACACCGGCTTTGAAAAAATCGTTTTGAGAAAAACGCGTTCAAAGTTCAGGCCCGCCTACTTTGTAACGCTCCGCGTGTCCTTACAAATACGCATGTATCTCGAAGAATATTTGCCTGATCGATTTGAAATTTTCAGAGAACATACTCGAATACATGTGAATTCCGAAAATGCAATAAAAAAAAATCGATTTTTTGAAACTTCCAACTGCGTATAACCCCTTAAGGAAAATTGGGTCTCGCTACGAGAACCAGAAATTCCAAAGAGAACGTACGAAAAAGTGTTTGAACTGGTTAAAATGTCAATCTGACGCGAACGACGATAATTTAGTTGCGGAGGTGAATTTCAACGTGGCAAAAAGAGACGAGCGAAGACTTTTGGGGAAAAATGAAAGTGACGCACCGCCACGCGTTCTCTTCTTCTTCTCGGTTCTCTGCCCAATTACCCCTTCGCCCCCTCCCCCAAAACTATCTCTCCCGTCCTCATCAATCTTGGAGCTTTTTTTCAGTACCGTCCTCCCCCTCCCCTCCTTCTCTTTTACCGCCACGTTGTATATATACTTGTTTATATTTATATTTATCCCGTCGGGCTCTCGCGACACGATTTACAAGAGGCAGTAACGCTATTAAGAGCGAAGAAACGGCAATAGAGAGAGAACGAGGGAGAATGGTGTGGCAGGCGCTCGCGAGGGGCAACACGTCCGAAACATACATGTGCGTATGTCTTCGTTCTCAACGGAGTCGTCGCGATCTTACTCTGTAACGACAGCGTGAGCTCGCGCTAAGCGTCCCCGGTATCATCTTCTAATTATCCGCCCATTAATCATCCGGCACTCTCGAGGGTGAAAAAAAACAGGGAAAACGAGAGAGAGAGAGTTCAACCCCGTTGACATATGGGTATAAATCCCAGAACCGGATCTTTCTCTCTCTCAATGATTTTTAACTTGAAAATCAAAGTTCGCACTCTCCCGTAAGGTTTACTCGAGTTTGGCATCGAGAGCTCACTTCCGGTATCGTTAAAGACAATTCCCAGCAGGGCTCGAAACAAAATATGTGGTTCCGGTATTGTGTTTTCCTCGACTAAATTCTTTCTCGCCATGTTCATGTAAAATCGGTTCTGATCGTTTTTGATACGTGACCGATCGTATGATTTCGGTTCAGCATTTCGGTCGCGAACATAGTGGAGAACGTATAAACAAATTTAAAGCCGGTTAAAGCTATCGCGAAAAGTGTGGATTCGGAGAAACACATTTTTAATGCCATACGATCTTTCATTTTAAGGCCTTACATACGTCCAGCGGTACCGAAAACGTACCAAAAGAAAAAACTGTTTTTAGGAGGGATAGAAATAGAAATTGATAAAAAAATTCTTACACATTGTTTATTACTGTGTTAAGTTTGTAAAAAAATTTATTTCAATTTTTTTTTTCACAAATTACAACATGAAAAATCACATTTTTTGAAGCATGTAAAAAAAAAGTTGCTCCACGGTCGGCAGTATTTCTTCCTCAAATGTTGACGGATCTGCAAAATGTAAAGGAATTCTTGTAAAATAAGGTAGTAGTTATAGTCTGTCGAGCCGGATTTTTGAAATTCGAAGAATTAAACAATTTACGGTAATTTAAAAAAAAATGTTAAGTTTGTGTCAAAAAAGTCACACTTTAATTGTTTTTATAAAATTTTCTAATTATAATTTTAAAAATCCGGCTCGACAGACTGTAGAAAAAACAATTCCGAATATTTAAAAAAAAAAAATCATCAAAAAATATTAAAAACCGTACGAGTTATCATGCCGACCGTGTCATAAAAAGTAGTTTTGAGAAAAACGCGTTTAAAGTTTCAAGCGCGTTTCGCTCGAAGTCGCGCGCGGCTGGAGCAAGAACTTCATGAATTTTTTAAATTTATTTAGTTAACTTACGTCTAATCTCCCATTCCAGCTTCATATTGTACACCTTCCTTGTCAGTAAAAAATTGTTGTTGTTTATTTTTTTCTAATCGACGAATTGTTCTGGCCTCTTTTGTTGCTTTGGTCGCGCGTCAGACCTTTGTCCTTTCGTCGGGCAGTCACATTATCCACAATAACTTTTGAACTATGGGGAATTTTTACAATCAGCTTACACAGAAATACGCCTAAGACTATAAGGAATAATAATCTGTAAACAAAAAAAATTGATTTTTTGAAAATTCTCGACGTATGTAAGGCCTTAAGTTGACGTACCTTCAAACGTACTTATGTACTTTTCTGCAATAAAAATACATCGAAAATATATTTAATGATGAAATTTGGTGCAACTGAAATTACGTGCATCGGTATGTTTCGCATAGATTTTTTATTTTTTCTCGGTAACAACATGGAAAATGAAAGGACACGTTAATCTGTAGATCCAAATAATAATATTTACAGTCCCCACATCAATATAAAACCTCGAAACTAAACGATTAAATTTATAAAAAATCGACATTTCCAACGGCGTATCGGGCGTCCTATTTTTCTTCGATAAAAAAGAAATGTGTCCCTCAAAAATTAACGAAACGGGGTGGCGGATGAGCAAGTCAGTCTAAAATTAAAAAGTATCAGTGTGGACGTAGCAGTACCAAACATTATCGGATCTAAATATAAGTTACATGAAAACTATACTGTCGGTAGATATTTTATTCATTCTTGAACGTTTCATTGATTCTCAATGTTAACGTGTCTTGTAACTTTTCTTCATTCACGCTACGTCGATAAGGTGAGAAGACGAAAGCCATATGGGAAAAGCTTCTCTCTACACTCACCTGTAACCAATACAAATAAATGTTCTTATGCTGTTGCCAAAGTTTATATGGAATTTTATAATATATTGATTTTGTTTAATATAAATAGACTATCATTAAAGGACAGTTGGTATACAATTCGACAAGAATTGATGAAATGGTTAATATTATATTGACTTATGAATTTTTTTCCAACTTTCATATTTTGTAGGAAATTAAATGTCTGCTGAAACTTCCTTAGATTTGCAACTATAGTACACAATTTTAAATCTAATGTACCATATACATGTTTGATCATTTTAAATGATTTATTTTTCGCAAAATTAGTATCCTTGCTCTAATAATCGTGGGAAGGATTCTTTTTCGCCGGTGGCATTATGACTGTCAGTTTGATAATGGTGTAAAATAATTCACATGCCCGTGAAGGATGCTGATGTAGAATAAAAAATGAAACCCGGTCGAAATTGTCTCCTAACGTTCGCGACTACGACCCGAACCTCAACGACTAAAGATAATTTGTATGATGTTCAGTCTAAAGAATTATAAATATCATAATTTCGTGCATTTGTTTTAGGAATCGGTTAGACGTTTAGGTCGAACTTTCACGTGTTTTAACCGAACATTCAATCTGTTTGCAATATTGTTTCAAGCCCTGCTTCCCAGAAGATTTTCAACGTTATGTTCAAGCCGAATAAGTTCTTTGACGAGTTTAGGGACGTCGAGAGTCGAAAACGTTACGATAATAGGGTTTTCCCGGTCAGGGGCTAACCAGAACCGTAGCGTTACCGTAAAATCGTAATCGGCGATGTCGAAAACCCCTCGAAACAAATTTTCGTTCGTCCAAATGCATTTTTCGTTATTTACCTTAACTCCGCCATTTTGAATTTCGAAATATTGACCTCAAATTGCGGATTGGCAACTTCCGACACTTGTGCGTTTCAATTTTCAAGAAAATCGGATAGTTTTTTGTTTCACCGCCAACCGTACTGGCTCAGCCGTTTTGAATTTTGAAATTTTTACTTCATTTTTGAAATCGGCTGTATCAAAAACCTCCGTATACCAATTTTCATAAAGATCCAATGAGTTCTTGGTTATTTTTTTTCATTAGTCATGTTGTCTCCGCCATTTTGAATTTCGAAATGTCGATATTATATTCAAAATGAGTGGCGAGTTAACCCCAATAATCTTCTTCGCCCTTGTGTTCTATTAAATACATAGAAAAAATTTAATTCCCGATTGTTGTCAGCTGGAGAAAATCAATTTTCGTTTCAGAAGCGTGCACGAGTAGTTTGGGAACAAATTCATTAACGGGTATCGAGATTACGGATAACGAACTGGGACACGAGAGGAGCTCGAGCGTCCGACACTTGTGCGTTTCGATTTTCAAGAAAATCGGATAGTTTTTTGTTTCACGGCCAACCGTACTGGCTCAGCCGTTTTGAATTTTGAAATTTTTACTTCATTTTTGAAATCGGCTGTATCAAAAACCTCCGTATACCAATTTTCATAAAGATCCAATGAGTTCTTGGTTATTTTTTTTCATTAGTCATGTTGTCTCCGCCATTTTGAATTTCGAAATGTCGATATTATATTCAAAATGAGTGGCGAGTTAACCCCAATAATCTTCTTCGCCCTTGTGTCCTATTAAATACATAGAAAAAATTTAATTCCCGATTATTGTCAGCTGGAGAAAATCAATTTTCGTTTCAGAAGCGTGCACGAGTAGTTCGGGAACAAATTCATTAACGGGTATCGAGATTACGGATAACGAGCTGGGACACGAGAGGAGCTCGAGCGTTACGAGCGACGAGGACAGGAAGAAGAGGCCCAGAACGGCGTTCACAGCCTCGCAGATCAAATCACTCGAGGGTGAATTCGAGAGAAACAAGTACCTGAGCGTGGCGAAGAGATTGCAGCTCAGTAAAAGTCTGAAGCTCACGGAAACGCAAGTGAGCATTATTTATTTATTTTTTTCAATCATGACCGAGAGCCATGCATGGAATAGGACGTTGAAAGACGAGAGAATAAAACTGAGCTGGCGTCTGCCGGGAAGGAAAGGGTCTAGCCTGCATATGTACCTCATGCGAGTAAAAGAAAAACATCTTATAACACAATTTTATTTCCTTATTTCGCAAAGCCCCGTTTACTTAATGTTTTCAAAGCACAAACGTGGGTTTGTCGCGTTAGATAACCTCAAAACAATCGTGTCACTTGAAAAGAATGAACGTAAACAGGGGTCAAAGGGTGCCAGAACAGTTCTCGGGGGTACATAACCTCAAAACCTTACGGGGTTTCGTTCGTACGGTTGCTATTAAATCGTGGCTAGAATTTTAATGTCATACCGGAGTCTGTTCTTCGTTAACTCGACATTGAGTTCACGCAACGACGGACATAAACCGGAAAAATTATATGACTCTTCTTCCGGGCGATTCTACTGCATGTGTTTCGGATGAATTACCGTGGCGCCCTCTCCCGCGCGTTGCATTCGATAAATCGAGATCTAATGTCCCGTACTTCCGCAAAGCGCTAGCGTCACCTGAACGCAGTTTTTTTTTCTTTTTCGTTTTAATCCGGTAGTAGTTTTTGGTTAAAGAGCGAGAGGAGGGGGATCGGGCCATGACACATTCTCGAGGGTCAAACGCGTTTGAATTATGGGACTCTCTCGGGTCCTTCTTGCACATTGCGGGACGGATGGGGGGGGGGGGCCGAACGAAGGGATATAATAGCGTGCCACATGTGGCAGAGGCGCCAGGCCGTGGCGCCATGGGGTGTCGAGAATATCAACCACATCTACGAGACCAATTAGCACCTAAACATCATCATCATCGCGCTGAACGTTCAACGAGGGTTCCCTACGAGCGACGATTCCCCGGAGCCAATAAATTGGAAGAAACACATTGAAAAATATTTATCAAAACGTTTACCCGTCGTATTTCCCATAATTTTCGATAATTTAACGATCTCTTTTGACTTTTTACACGAAATTTTCCACTTCTCGTCAATAGCTCCACGTTATTCGTAATCAGCGGGAAATTTCCGATCCAAAAGGTGCTGAAACTTATTGACAATAAAGTTCATTGAAAGAACCGGGAAAAACGTAAATTTTTCGTATTTCAACGATAATTCCTCTCAATTACCATCGTAATTCCTTCTTACTCGTCGCCAACAGAACATTTTCGATTTTACCAACCCCTTAAAAAACGGATAAGTTAAAAAAAAACGAAAAAATCCAAAAAATTCATAAAAAAACCGTTTTTCAACAACAACCCTAAAAAACCTAATTCCCACAAAAACACCGTTAAATTCTTGATCAGTCCAAAATTTCCCAACGAGCAGACTCTTCATAACCCTTAAACATAAAAAAAATAAAAAAGAAATTTTATTTAATAAAAAAAAACAGCCCTCAGAAGATTTTTATTCATTTTTTTTGTACTCGTCGCAATCTATATTTTGCGCGATTTTGCGACGAAAAAAATTTACGAAGACACCAGCGAGGACAATTATCTCGACGACATGGTCAGAGGAAAAGTGTCAAACGCAGATATAATGTGAATTCCCTCGGGTAAGCCGGTGTCGCGCGTGGTAAGGATTTTTGGCTTGTGCGAAGCAACAGATCAGAGAGAACGAGATTAGAAAAGCGTCGTACCGCGGACATAAATGTCACAATATTTCTCAGAGTTAACGAGCCGCGGTTGCCCACGAAACTCTACGCCCCCCCCTCCCCATCGCCCTTCTTTCCCCTTCCGCTGCCGTCCTCCCCCTTCCGCCACCGTCCGACGCCGTCCGCCGCCGTCCGCCGCCGTCCGCCACCGTCCGCTACCGGCCGCCGCAACTCTCTCTCTCTCTCATTCCTCTTTCGTCGTTCTCTATCCGCAACAGTTCCCCATAGCGTTTTACGTTTGGTACGAACCGACGAACCGAGGAAGCGTCGATTTTTTAATTAGGATATATTGCACACACTCGCAACGTTTCTCTCATCCCCCTCTTATTTTTGTTTTTTTTTCGCGGTCGTTGTACACACACGAAAGCTCGATTCGTTGCAACGACACCGCGAATTTATATATAATCTCGTAAATTCCTAACCGCGCATTCCACGTGAAAGAAAAAAACAAACAAACAAATAAATTTATCAACTCCTCGTGTTAATGGATTTATACGACATCTTATTTATGTATAATTTATTAATTTCAACAATTGACATATAATAAGAACGATAGTTTTGCTTTTTAGGGGTTAAATTGGTGGGGATGGATTTTTTGGCGCGCTTCGGTAGCGCAGTAGGCAGCGCGTAAGTCTTATAATCTTAAGGTCGTGAGTGTTCGATCCTCACCCGGAGCATTTTTTTCTTCCTCAATTCTTCTATTTCTTTTTATTCTTCAATTTTTTTCCTTTTCTTTTTGTATAGACTTTTGTTTTGTATTGTTTTCAGATAAAAATATGGTTTCAAAATAGACGCACGAAGTGGAAGAGAAAATATACGAATGACGTTGAGCTACTCGCACAACAGTACTACTCCAGTCTCGGTATACCGGCTCCGCGACCTATTTTCGTTGGTGATCGATTGTGGTAAGGACGGAAACGCGATAATCGAACGATAAAACAGTGGAAATAGAAGTTCTTTTTGTTTCGAATTTTTTACCGGAATTTCAAATGTTTTATTTATCAATTTAGCCACCTCCGATAAATCGGTACGATGATTCTCATCGAAATCCGATAATTATTTTAGTTTTTTTCGTCCGGCATCTTGAATTTCGAAAATTTAACATTGTAACCGAAGCCTATTCGCTCCGTCGTCACCCATCACAGTTTACATTTTCTTGTCCTATTCCTTCTCTTCATATTCCCTATGTTCTTTCTTCATCCGTCAATGTCGCCACGTGTCAATTCCGCGTGGTTCCCCCAGCGACCACCTGTGGAATGCGCGGGAGCAGAGTTGCAAAAAATGCATTACTTTTTATAATGCATTATTGATTTCATTAGTAATTATTCTAGTAATGAGTAATGGGTCTTGAATTCCATCACGCATCGTTCATTTAATAAATAATGCGGTCAAGAAAAACATTTCATTAATCTTCTAATTAATAATACCAATATCAGGCCATTAAGCATTACATGAGTACTGGAAAATGAAAAAACATATCATTTTGCATTACGTTATCAATGGTTAATTGGCACAGCGTTACATTGAACATGACTAAAGTAATGCGTAATGTGGAAAGCATTACATTACTCATTACTGAAGTAATGGGTATTGTAATGCTTTGCATTGCCCATTAATTCAGTAATGGGCAATGCAAGACAATGCCATTTTTCCATTTATATAGAAATAAATAATGCAAAATATAAAAATGGAGCATTACTTCCAGCACTGCATTATGTCGAGTAATGCATTAGTTGCATTATTGGAATCGAAATTCTTTATTAATTTATATAACAATGTCAATGAAATCACATGATTTGGTTGAACACAAAGCTATCCGCTATCTTTGCCTTCATTTACTTTCCTTCGCGAACGACGTGCTTTAAGGGTGAACACCACTGTGACCCCCTGTTTTTTTTCACATTTTTCAAGAATTTTTTTTTGTGGGAAAAAAAAGAGATATTCGAAAAATTTGTTTGGGTTTCGTTCCTTGTTTATTAATGTATCAAAAAACGTTTTTTTCACATTTTTCACGCCGTATGGTGGCGCTGGGGAAGCTCTCGCGTCAGGTGCTGTCATCTCCGCGGCACGCAGCAGAACTCTCTTCAACGTCGATCTGAAAAAAAATACCGAGTGTTTTCGTTAATAATATGATATTTTGAAGAGAAGTACATAGGGATTTGGAAAAATATTGTTTTAAAAAAAATAGGCACGCCTTTGAAATTAACTTTAATTTCAAAGACGTGCCTATTTTTTTTACATTTTGAAGGGAAAAACGCGATTTTTATGAAAAAAAATCGGTTAATTTGTTATTGTAAAATAAAAATTATTAACAAATTTGAAAAAAACTTTCCAGCGTTACCTCGTAAATTATGTACAGAATTAGTGTTCAAAATTTCAAAGGGATCGGTGCTGTAGTTTTCAAGTTATGAGGGACGCCGACTTTGAAAACGTGAGTTGTGAGGAAAACGCTTTAAAGTTTTGAACACTAAAAAATCTGGTACAAAACGTTCATAAGCGAATTTTATCGGCTTACCTCACACTGAATCGTCAATGCCAGGTCCATAAAGGATGTTGCTATCATCAAAGATGTCTAAAGCACCTTTTTGCTCCTGTCTACGACGAATCCTGCCTTCTTTAGTTTTTTTTTTCAGCTTCCTGCTCTGCTCGGCTTACACGTATGGAGTCAGTTGATCGCGCCCAGTCATGAGCGCCGGTCTGGAGCAACGGACGCTCAAATGCTCATAACTCCGTTAATTTTGCTCCGATCAATTTGAAATTTTGACACAATATTCTTGAGATGTTATACATCCATTTAAAAAAATTACAAAAAAAATGCAAAAAAAAAATTTACATATCTTACCCCGCCCTTAATGCAATGCATAATGGTCGTCTTTTACATTTTTCATGACCAATGTAATGCTTAATGTTTTTCATCATCCAATTGTAGTTATTTCTGTAATGGATAATGCATTATTTTCACATTATAATTTCGGCAACCCTGCGCGGGAGCATGGGGAAAGCAGAAGAAGTGGCAGCTAGAGGGCGCGTGATGGGGCGAGTAGCGGGCGAGATGTAAAGTGCACAGTAGGGCAGGGGGAAGAACAGATAAACGGGGAAATAAGGGAATGAAAGAGGTTAGGAAACAAATTTGCTTTTTCCTTAACCTCTTTCATTCCTTATTTCCCCGTTTATCTCTTCTTCCTTCAGCCTTACTCTACACTTTATATCTCACCCCTTCCCGCACCATATATCGCACCCTCGCGATGCCACCATTGTAACCTCTTTCTTAGCCCGCAAAAACCTGATCCGCTCGGTACACAAACGTCCGACTGACTCGTATCCGGAAACGGAAGTCTATTTTTTGTTGCTGTAATTTTAAATTATCCGAGTGGAACCTCGAGAATTCTAGTAAATTGTCAATGAATTAAAAATTGAGCAAGAAAAATCTCTCGCGATCGGGTCTTCGAGTGGCGCCAGTGGAACATGCACGAACTAAACCAAAAGACTTTGTGACGTTAACCGTGCATTTTTTTTTCGATCGAACACCACCTCGTTAATTTTGTACATACAGCGACAAACGACGGCTCAACAAATTAGAAATTTACTCCGTCTCAATCGCGACGACCACATTTTTCACAATCAATCCACCATAGTCGGATAAATATGTTGAATGAAAATTTCAGGTTTTTCAATTATCCCGGACAACCACCACCAGCGCCCTCGTCTTTAATGCCACCGCACATGAGTCCGCTGCAACTTCCGCCCGGTTTACCAATCGTCCAATCGCTGCCGAGCAATCTGTCGGTCGGTACGCAAAATTCCATATATCAAAATATACCAAATCCCCGTCAGACGCATCATCTCGCGCGGCAGTTGGATTATCGACGACAGGACACGTGAGAAATAAATTTCACGGGATATCGAAGCAGGACCAAGAAATTGAAAGAAGAAAAAAAAAAAACAAAACAACATTACGAGTGTACAATTTATTTTTAAATGCATTTACGAGGAGGCACGGCGGTATTGATGAATAAATGAATACGAAATTATAAAAAAAAAGGATTTTTATTGATAAAAAAAATTTTTCCGACGACAAAAATTTGTTTGTCGTATGACGGATTGAGATTTGGGAAATGAAGATCAATGATGGAGCTAAATGAACGATGAATTATTGTCATGTCGCCGAGGGCGAGATAATTTTATTAACACCCAAAATTTTGTCGTCGTGAGCGGCCTGATCCTGAACTATTTTCGCGTACATATCGCCGTCGGTAATATCGTCCTCGTCCAGCATGTCCTGCATCCTCTTCTTGTAACTTAAAAAAAAACGTTCTCCGATGATTTGTTTTTTCTTCATATTTTATTATTATTCTTTTTTCGTTCCCAAATAAAATCAATTGTCATTGAAATCCAAAGATGCGTCGTTTTTTTTTAAGTCGCGTCGACTGCCGCCATTTTGAATTTAGAAGATTTGAGGATTGACGAAGAAGAGATTAAAAATCGTACACAATCGTCTCGTTGGAAAATTACTTAAGTCTCTTATTAATTTTTTAAGCGTTTTTTTCTTTCTAGCCAATGAAAATTCTGATTAACGATCTTTGCATATCAACGACAGGCGTCAACGGTAAATTGTCGAAACGAAGAAGAAAAAAAAAGAAGAAAAACTTACATATCGCTATCGGGATTATTTTCCTGATTTCGACACTTGTCCAATTTCTTCTCGAGCCCTCTGATCGTGTCTCTGACCGGAAGTTCCGTACACTTTGTCATCGTTCGAATTTCTAGGAATTATTTTTGTTTAACGCAAACAATCATTTTTCACCCGTTCTTTTTTCCTTCAAATTTTCTTTCCTCTCGCTATTACGTAAATGTGATTAATAACTGTTTGGGATTAAAGGAAAAAAGAAAAAAAAAAACAAAGGACCAACAACAAAATTGAAGGTAGTAGTCTGGTAACTTGGGTTCAAATAATTGAACAATTTTTTTTTGCTTAATTTGAAAGTACAATGTCTTGAGAATATACTGTGAAAATTTCAGATCGAAATTCGAAATACTTCCGAAGTTATAATGAGTTTTCGAGAGCGCCTCGAAGTTTTTCTCAAAACAGTGTTTTTCTGGTCAGCCCGGGTCCTAACTTTTTTTCTACCGAACCGATTGCTTTCAAATTTTAACAGGCAACTCTACACACTTATAGTTCTCGTCGGAACTACCGAGACATTTTTTCACCCCTAACTTTTTATTTTACAACCCCTTCTTTGCTAAAATAAAAGAACTTTTTTTTCCAAAGTCCGCCATTTTGTTATTTATCCATGAAATTTAATTTCAGTAGTTCCGACCAGAAGGACATGCCTATAGATTAGGAATTATCAAGAATTTTTTATTTCAGATAACATCAAGAGCCAAAATCACCGGGGCCCACCCACGCGCTTTTTTTTCGAGGTGCCAACTTCGGTCAATAATAATAATAATGATGAACTATTAAATTTTTTCAAAAAAATTATTTTTTGTATCTTTAGTACGTAAATAAAAACATCCTAAATATCCAAAACGATTCATTTTTATTTTCCTACAAAAAACGCCCTCCAAAAAAGACATGAAAATCGGCTTAAGGGCAGGGTAAGGGTTTTCACTTTCGAAAAATCGATTTTTTTTGTCTTATCTTATTGTTTAACATTTCAAGAATATGTCCTTAAAATTTTAAACCGATCTAAGCAATATTCTTGAAGTTATTGTCTTATTAAACTCCTGGCCTTTAAGGGAGGGGTAAGGGTTTCAGCGTAAAAAAAACACTTTTTTTGCGATTTTTTTTCTCAAATATGGATTGAGCAATTTTATTCGAACCTTTTGTACATTATTGAGCACACCTTTGACAATGTTGTGTAATTTTTTCATGCAGAAATATTGAAGCATAAGCCTGTAACAGAGCTTCTCCCAGAACGTCTTGGAAAAAAAACAATTTGCGGTGTTCACGATAACTCGGCCGGAAATTATTTGAAAATGAAAAACCATGAAAATTTAGTCAAATTATAATCAAATCTTCCCCCCAACGTTCTCTGATAATTTTTTTTTTCATTTAAAAATTTTTGGCGGCCATCTTAAGTGTGAACTGTTATTTTCCACGAAAAATTCCGCGATTTTGTGGGCGGGAAACACCCTTAATGTAAAAAAAAAAAATTTAACTAAACGTTGGGGGGAGGTATTTTATATGTAGAAAATGAGTACAAAGTATGAAATGAATCGGTCAAGTAGTTTTTAAATGGCAGTGAACACGGACTTTGAAAAAGTAGTTTTGAGAAAAACGCGTCTAAAGTGCACTGCTAGTCCGACCGCCCGCAGCTGCTAGAAGTATATCGTTAAAGGCCAGGAGATTCATGAGACAATAACTTCAAGAATATTGCTGAGATCGGTTTAAAATTTTAAGGACATATTCTTGAAATGTTAAACAATAAGATAAGACAGAAAAAAGAAATTCGATTTTTCGAAAGTGAAAACCCTTACCCCGCCCTTAACGCTATACCTCTAACAGCTGCGGGCGGTCGGGCTAGCAGTGCAGCTGTCGAACAGGTATACAGTTTATTCATTGCTATTGTGTATATAGTATATAGTGTATACTATACACTACAATATTTTAAAAGAAGAAACGAGCTGGAATCGATGATTCTGTGTAAGTTGGAAAAAAAAAATTTTTTCTTCACTTTTTTACTTCACAAACTTTAGACGCGTTTTTCTCAAAACTACTTTTTCAAAGTCCGTGTTCACTGCCATTTAAAAACTACTTGACCGATTCATTTCAAACTTTGCACACATTTTCTACATTCAAAATATTTCCCCCCAACGTTTAGTTAAATTTTTTTTTTTTACATTAAGGGTGTTTCCCACCCACAAAATGGCGGAATTTTTCGTGGAAAATAACAGTTCACACTTAAGATGGCCGGCAAAAATTTTTAAATGAAAAAAAAAATTATCATAGAACGTTGGGGGGAAGATTTGATTATAATTTGACTAAATTTTCATGGTTTTTCATTTTCAGATGATTTCCGGCCGAGTTATAATGAACACCGCAAATTGTTTTTTTTTCCAAGACGTTCTGGGGGAAGCTCTGTTACGGGCTTATGCTTCGATATTTCTGCATGAAAAAATTACACAACATTGTCAAAAGTATGCTCAATAATGTACAAAAGGTTCGAATAAAATTGCTCAATCCACATTTGAGAAAAAAAATCGCAAAAAAAGTGTTTTTTTTTTACGCTGAAACCGTTACCCCACCCTTAAGTTACCACACTACTACCTTAATTGCACTTACTTCTGACAGCCTCGACAATTCCCGCCAAACGTTCGCGCGGGAATAAAGTCTCGGTGACGTAATTGTCGAGATCAACGGCGAGGGTGGAAGCGGCGTGAAAAATGGCAGCGAGGGCAATTTGACTGGGGGCGTAGAGCAGCACGCTGTCGGTGAGAAAGACTTTTTCCAAAAAATCGTCGATGTGAGGACGCAATTTTTCGGGATTATCCAGGAGTGGATAACGAGTCTGAAAATTTATCATCGATATATTATATCAAACGAAATAATTATCAATCCCTAACGTGGACCGCGGTGTCAGAGCGACCAGGGCTAAATTCTACGCGTCAATTTACACCCCGACCGGCAGCGCCAAAAATTTTGCAAATAAATCGATGTATAAAGAAGAAGAAAAAAAACGTTCATTTCCTTTTTCCCCGCGATTTCTCACTTCGATTCTCAAAATAAGTTTTTTCGAACGCACCGCATTCCGCCAATTGTTTTAGCTCCAAGCATCGCGGCTCGAGAGCGACAGATTCAATTTTTAGATTAGAATATCAAAAATTCTACGAGTTCTGATTTTTTAGTGCAAAAAAGTCATCATTCACGTTTTTTCGTCGCTCTGGAATTTTTTTTCATACACAAATTCGAACTTTGTGTAATAAAAAAAAAGCAATTCCGTCGTCCAGAAGGACGTTTCGAGGGTGATTTTGTATTTTTTTTTTCAAGTCAAATATTCAAAAACGGCTTCGTTGCAGCGAGCATTTTAAAAATGAGGGGTTGAAACCACCCCTGTGTGACCGTTATTCAACTCCGCTGAAGTGTCCACGTTAAGGGTTAATAATCGATAATGAATCATTTTTTTGTTTTTCTTTTGTTTTCGAAACCTTTATATCGATCATTAGGCCCTCGACGGGTCTGTAAGGATTGTGAATCGTGAGATTGTAATTGAGCTGTTGCATGAGGAGTAATTCGTTGTTTAGAATGATGTCCGATGCTTTGTCCCTGTCGCCCTTGATATTGGCTACGAATTGTGATATCGAAACGTTGAATTCCTCGACCTGAAAGACGATTTTATTTTAGGTAGAATCGAGGGAGATTGGATGAGATTACTTTGTTGCGATTTAAAAAAAATCGAGCAACGCACTTAATCTTGTATTTATTTTATTCAGGGTATCCTTTAACGTGTGAACAATTTTGACTGGTGGATCCCCGAAATTTTCACGAAAATAATTATCCAAAGCGTTCGCAATTAATTTTTATTTTTCAGTTTCATAATTGTCGGATTTTAAATCTATCGTAACGCGTCGAATTTTTATTAAATCGCTGAAAAAAATTTTAACGAACGGAGCATTGCTGTGCAAAATCGGTCAGAGTTTGGCTCAAGTATATCGATTTTGTTGCTGATTTTCTATTTCGCTTCTCAGAATACAATGAGTTTTCGGTTTTTTTTTTTTCAGATTTTTAACTGCAGTAGTTTTCGAGATAGGATTTTTTTTCTAACATCGACATTTATGACGGTTCGTTCTGTGCGAACTCGTCCGACTTTTAACTATTTTGATATGCTCGCTGATTTTTTATTAGGTTCCTCAGAATGCCCCGAGTATTCAGTATTTTTTTCAGATCTTTATCTCGAATAGTTATCGAGATATGATTTTTTTTTACATATCAACATTGATGACGAGGCATTCTCTGCCAACTCGTCCACCGTCGCTTGGGTATTTCGAAATTCATTCCGGATTTTTTGTACTCAGGATGACATGACTATTCTGTTTCTTTTTTTTTCTCTCATACCACTCTCTATCCACTCTTATTCCAATTTTTATTTCAAACTAACTGACCCGACAGACGTTGTCCTGTCTGAGCTAAGAATATTCAATTCGAACTGGAATAAATAATTTAAAACAAAATTATTTCAAAAACTCAGGGTTTATTGTAACTGAAAATAAAAAATTGACTCCCTTAGTGTTTCTGTATAAGCATGTATACCACGTGTTAGTCTATAAAAACTTACCAAAAATCGATATTAAATTAAACTTTTAATATAAGCCGTCATTGGCGGTGAACTAATTGCGATGAACAAACACTTCTCAAAAAACTCGCTCAACAAACTCAAAACTGGATAAACGTTCAGATTGAATGGACTGTGCACTAAGAAATGAATAAATGAATTTTTTTGATCGATAGATGCCGACCGATGCATCTATTAAATCACATTTGTTTCGCGGGAACTGTCAAACGCGCGAAGGTCAAATGGACGTTAAGTTTTCTGAAATTTTCCAATTTTCTGCGCAATTTTCTTAAGGGATAACACCACTGTGACCCCCTGTTTTTTTTCACATTTTTCAAGAATTTTTTTTTGTGGGGAAAAAAAGAGATATTCGAAAAATTTTTTTGGGTTTTGTTCCTCGTTTATTAATGTATCAAAAAACATTTTTTTCACATTTTTCACGCCGCATGGTGGCGCTGGGGAAGCTCTCGCGTCAGGTGCTGTCATCTCCGCGGCACGCAGCAGAACTCTCTTCAACGTCGATCTGAAAAAAATACCGAGTGTTTTCGTTAATAATATGATATTTTGAAGGGAAGTACATAGGGATTTGGAAAAATATTGTTTTAAAAAAAATAGGCATGACTTTGAAATTAACTTTAATTTCAAAGGCGTGCCTATTTTTTTTAAAGAGAAGTACATAGGGATTTGGAAAAGTATTGTTTTAAAAAAAATAGGCACGACTTTGAAATTAACTTTAATTTCAAAGGGGTGCCTATTTCTTTTAAAACAATATTTTTCCAAATCCCTATGTACTTCTCTTCAAAATATCATATTATTAACGAAAACACTCGGTATTTTTTTTCAGATCGACGTTGAAGAGAGTTCTGCTGCGTGCCGCGGAGATGACAGCACCTCACGCGAGAGCTTTCCCAGCGCCACCATGCGGCGTGAAAAATGTGAAAAAAATGTATTTTGATACATTAATAAACAAGGAACAAAACCCAAACAAATTTTTCGGATATCTCTTTTTTTTCCCGCAAAAAAAAATTCTTGAAAAATGTGAAAAAAAAACAGGGGGTCACAGTGGTGTTATCCCTTAATTTTTCTTCCCGTAAGAACCTTCTGCACAGTATTAGAAAACTTGGAAAAAAAAAAGATGAATGAAATCGGTAAAGTCGTTCTCAAGTTATGGCCTGACCAAGGGAAATAGGGATTCATTTATATATATATAGATTAGGGCGATTTTTTTTTTCGACTATTTTATTTTTTTTCAGTCCCCACCCGAAATTTTGTTCGATATGTCGAAAAAGAAATTCCCTGAAGGTCACAGCCCTTAATATTAATTCTAAGTACTTTCCGAAAGCGTGAGAAGATTTTCCATCTCAAATACACGTAAATCGATTTTTTTTTTTTTTTTTTCAAATTTCTATAACTCAGCCGCATTTTATGCTATCATATTGTTCTTGGTTTCGATTTACTCAGAATAAAACAATCTAAAAAAGTGCCTTTTGCGGCAAAAGTGTAAGTTGTACTGATGAGTTGGTACGGGTCACTGAAGTTCATTTTTACCCAAAATCCTCGTTTTTTTGCTGTTATCTCCGAAACAATTAACTTTCCGAAAAAATTGTAAAGGAAAAATTTTTTGGAAATTAAATTTCCTATAAAAAAGGTCCGACCCAATTGCTTAGGATTAATATTTCTCGAGATATTGAACTTTTTTTATTTTGTATTTTTTTTTGTTATTTAATATTTCATCTGTATAAATAAAAATCAATTGCCGCATGTATGGATCATCACTTCCGCATTGGACATCCGACTGGTGGCATTTTTTCCAAAGAAATAAACCACGAAATGACATATCGCTTTCAATTAAATTCTTTTTCGTCAAATATCAACATTGAATGCGGAATTTGTTGTCGTTACGAAAGCAGAACTTCCAAACTGAACATCACATTTTTTTTTCGTTATGAAACGAGTGACAGCGGAACTTTCAAACTGAACGTCACATTTTTTTTATTGACATTTTCATATATTATTTCCATATTTTTCATATTTTCATATTTTTCAAATTTCCGACTTTTCACGTGGATTTTCCAACAAATTTCTTTCATACAAACCTTGTTCCGAATATTACGAACACAACAAAAAAAAAATCAGCCAAATCGGTCGAGGCGCTCTCAAGCGATGATCCGTCATACATGCGGCAATTGATTTTTATTTGTATAGATAGATTTCAAGGTATGATTTTTTAAACGTCAACATCGATGAAACTCGTCCAAAGTGCCTTGGGTGTTTCAAATTTCATTGCTGATTTTTTATACTATCCCTGAAGTTTGCGTCAGTATTCAGCATTTTGTTTTGAATTTTATCTCAAATAGTTCTTAAGATACAAATTGTTTTAGATAGGCAATTCTACAATGCCTTCACGGCGACTCGACCAATGTCTGCAGATTCAAATTCTCACGAATTAGAAAAAAATAAAACTTACTTTGCTCGCCAGATAAACGCACGTGACCAAAATTTCTTTGGGATGATAGTCCATCGCGCTGTTTCTCAGATAAAATCTCTTGAAGTAGTGAAGTGCCGTTGCGATAGTAGCTCTCGGCATTGGCGGTGTGAATCTTCGACAGAAGTCTCGTAAATGCATTTCGTAAGATTTAAGAAGCGTACGTTCCTCCTGATCCGACAAAAAGTACTCTTCTCGCTGTTCTGGCTAAAAACAAAACGATAATCATAATAATAATAATAACAATACAATGAAATTATCGTAAAATCGTAAAACATTCGAATTAAGAATTGACATGAAAAAACAATTGAGAATATCTTACCGTCATTTTTGCACCGTGCTTTTCGATAAATTCTGCATTTGTTCGCTGTCGCAATACCGTAAGATCGTTCTCGTCGCTGAACGACCAATATTTCTTTTGCGAACTCAGAGGAAACATTTTCGCCGCATAATACAATTAACACCGGTGAATTCGCCAATTTTCGTCAATATTTAGCGTTGTTCGTCAAATTGAAATGACATTTCACGATGTTATGAAAGAATGAGTTAATTTAGAGGTTATGAACATGCCGGTCTCGGTCGATAAAACAGTTTTGCAAGTAGACAACTTCTCGTTGTACATGGTCAATTATTATCAATAAATTAATAGAATACTCTTGACTCATTGATCATTAATAAATATGAAAATGAAAAATTTGAATTAACAGGTATTTCAGAGTTCAATACAACATTATGTATCATCTGAGATATTTGTATTACAATGTGTATATATTTTTATTTCTTTTTGCTGACGTCTTGTTTCCGGCGCAAGTCGCGCGTTCGGCCGGTAAAGCAGAATTGCAGAGATCTCGATGTGAGTTGGCTTAAGACACCAATAACCCACGGAAGTCAGATAAGATTGCACAGTGAGAAAAATTCACCAGTTCCGACAGGGTTTTACAGTATCCTAGTTATCCGCAGTCGATAGAGTAGAAATTGGTGTCGGTGGGCGTTTGCACCGACGGTAGGTAAGCCATGATTAATTGTCCCGGGGCAGACGTGTTTTCACGAACGCGAAAAAGGTATTATTGTCCGAGTGGGGGAACGGTCCGTGCAAATGCACGGAAGATAGAGCTACCAGTCTGTTTCTTTCCCGCTTTCTACAAGCGTTGGTAAAATAAAAATCTATGGGGCGATTCTACAATGACAAAGAATATGTATAAGTATTGTCCAAAAGTTTTTTTACACATTTACATTTGGCTGTTTAAAGTGCCTAACAAAAAGCAGTCTTAAGCATTTTCATTTAAGACACCATTCGTACAAAATTTCGTACTGCAAGTGTTTCAAACATTTTCGCATAAAAAAATTGTCGATAAGAAGTTAAAAGACTATACATTTTTTTATAGTTAGTGTTTTAAACAATTTTTCGTAAAAAAATTCCTCAAAACGAGGCGTAAACTTCAGCACAGCTAAAAAATTTGTGGACAAAATTTGTAAATTTGGTCACGCGATAGGAAGTCAAATCGTTCTGGCACGTTCGGAAAAATTCAACAAAATATGACAAGGGGCACGGGGATTGCGGCGATTGAGCGGTTAGCAAAAATTCAACAAAATAGGAGCAGGGCCACGAGGATTGCGGCGATTGAGCGTTTAGCGCGCTTTGGTTTACACAAGTATCTCTAGTGTTAAGTGAAAACTAAGTGCACCGATAATCCCTATTTTACCGACTAACGTTACAATTTGAAAAAAAAGAACTCCATTCGCCATTAAAAAGTTCTATGCTTACCGAGCGGATACACCAATGAACCACCTTTTATTTCTAGGTTATTTTACTAATTTTTAAAGCCCAGAGAGGTTATGTGATAGTCGGTAATAAAGAAGAGAAGAGAGTAAGAGAGCGCGAGCGAGATGGAAAAGAAGACGGCGAGAGAGACCGTCGGGCGGGGTGAGGGGGTTGATTTTAATATGTACGCCCCCGCAAGCGGTTGCGCGTCCGATCTGAATGGGCGTATCCGCGACCCTTTGTCAACCGACAACCGACGCCGCAGAGCGTTCTTATCACGATCGCACACACACACACACATTTCATCCCATCCGTTCGTTCTGTTTTGAAAAGGCCTCGGGGCATTATTTTTCTTATTTTTTACGAACATAGAGGGCTCTGTGTGCTCGATCGTCTCGTCCACAACTTCGACAATACCCCGAAGAACATCTCCCCTCCACAATATGACGCGCCCATAAATCTTCGCTCACTTCGTAAGCCGTTTGATGTTACTTTAGCATTGCGCGAGAAATCCGCCAGGTGGCCACGAGCGAGAAGTTTCTCGCGGGAGAATCAACCCGCCCAAACGTCTATAAGGCTTCCATCGTTTTCTCCTCACTTATCATCATTATTTTTTTTTCTCACACTTTTAGGCTGGATAAAAATACGAAAAAAATGTACAACATCAACGAAACTAAGAACATTGATTATAAATAATAATAATGCCAACAAGTTGTTGATTAAGTAGCTGAAAAAAAAATTGTTTAAAAAATCGTCAGTGAACGTTTCGGAAGATGCTCCTTTTTTCGATTTTTTCCTACTTCTGCCAATCGGAAACATTTTTAATGATTAAATTTCGCACGAATCGAGCGAACTCGCGCGGTTTTTTTTTTTTTCAACGTAAGCTCTGCCACGAACGGTGCTCACTTTTTTTTTTTTAACACCGGATCGCGTGCATCCAACACCCGTGTGACCTGCTGATCGAACAGTACATGGCCACGCGTTGTTGGAGTGTTGAAAAAAACCAGGCGTGATATACGGCACACACGCAGGCACACAAATAATACTGTTTTGGCTCGGGAATTATATTAACACTTTGTCATGCGATACATTGCAATTTTAATAGCTCGGATTCACAGTAATCGACGAACAGATCGTCGCGCTGAATTCTATCTTGTTGTTGTTGTTTATTTTTTTTTTAATATTTTAGTCACGATACTTGTCGACAGGTGTTTGTATACATTGTACATGAATTGTATTTAATTGACGTACGTTGCATGCATCAACGATATGATCTATACGCATGAAAAAAAAAAAAAACCATACAAATAAATAAAAATTGAAATTTCGATAAAATCGTTTTGTGTTGTTTACCATTAATTTTTTCGCAATTTTTGCCGAAATAATTTTTCGATTTGCCGGAATTAATTTAATTAGCTTAAGATATATTCAAAGTGTCGTTTATTTAGTCACTAACGCTTGTTAACTTTTGTCTTAAAATTTTTTACGTTTTACCGAAAAATACTCGTAATTTCGAATGGTGAAAAATAAACAAAATGTTCAATTGGCAATTCTCGTGAGACTCGAAAAATTTGTTTGCCAAGTACTTTTGCTTGGTCCGCCGTTTTTCCCGTAACGATGAGCGATCGCATCGAGAACGAGAGAGAGAACGAAGGGAGCACAAGACGGGTAAAGGAAAAAAAAAAAAAGGAGAATGAGATGGCCAGAAGTCCGATCCCAAGGAACGATATCGACCTTATAATTATTATATACTTACGGGCGTATTACATTAGCATAAGACTACCGAATGTTTTTCACAGTGAGGAAGAGGCGAGAGAGAGAGAGAGCGAAAAAGATAGAGAGATGGAGTGATACACGAAATCGATACGAATGAGAGTCGTTTTGATTTATTGTGAGTTCTTTGTGCCATGTATTCTGCATGAAATCATTTAAATTCTCCTTTATAACGAATTTTCCACACAACAATTTTCTATCGAGCGATTTTTTACGAAAAAAAATCTCATACAACGAATTTTTACAGAAAAATTGTCTACACAGCGAATTTTAACTAATCCAACAAATCTAACAAACCTAACAAATCCAAAAAACCCAACAGATCCAACTAAAATTTCCTACGGAGCGGATTTTTACGCAGAAATTCCATGTTGAACAAATTTCGAGACTAAAACTTCCAATGAAACGAATGTTTAGCCAAAAATTTCCTATGCAACGAAATTTTTGACACAAAAATTCCCTATACAGTGAATTTTCACGGAATACAAAGATTTTTAAAACCCAACTACCGAGTTTATGTTTCTCCTAAGCTGAAAGCAAAAGTTCGCCAAAGACGCCGGCTCATTTTTCGAAATCCAACCATTCTAGTTTTGTTGTTGTTGTTTTCAATGGTACCTTCGAGGATTATTCTGAAAGGTACTGAACGCCTAAGCGCGACTAAGATACATAAAAAATCCCGAATAATACGTGTACACAAGACGTAACGTTTGTCAAACCCGCAGTAAAATAGAACAGTGACTAAGGGCGCGTTTACACAAGAGTATAAATAGAGAAGCGTCAGGTCGCGCCATCTCGACGGCCATTCGAGAGTTTCGTTTTATTGTGACTAGAACTCGACTTCTCACTATATCATTTTCTCTCCGGGGATATTGTCGTTTTTTTTTTATTCTTTGGAAACCCATGCCATTTCGCGATACAAAAAACTCACGGAGGAAGTACATGTGTAGCGAAACACGCGATATTGCTCGTACAAACGACGATGGTTGCGCACGTGTGCGATGCGACGATTCTGCGAATCATTCCTAAAAGCGGTCGGAGCGAACATGTTCGTTTATAAATCTATATATATGCGTATGTGGTGTGAAGTTTTGCTGGACTATGAACTCGGCCGTTATCGCGACACATCTGTAACGTCCACCTTTTAAAAAGGACTCGGTCCCCGGGCGATGAATACGAGGAAAAAAATGGAAAGAAGAATAAAAATAGCATTGGCAATAGCATTGTTTATAGCATTGGTTATAGCATTGTTTATAGCATCTGTTATAGCATTGGTAAGAACATTGGGAATGGTATTGGGAACGGTATTGGTAATAGTATTGACAATAGTATTGGCAATAGTATTGGTAATGGCATTAGCAATAGCATTGGTAACAGCATTGGCTATGACATTGGTAATAGTATTCGTAATAGTATTGGCAATAGTATTGGCAATAGCATAAGCAATAGCATTGATAATAGCATTGGTTATAACATTGGAAATAGTAATGGTAATAGCATTGACCATAGTATCGACAATAGTATTGGCAATAATATTGGCAATAGCATTGGCAATAGCATTGGCTATAGCATTAGCAATAGCATTAGGAATAGTGTTGTTTTCACAATAATATTGGCAGTAGAATTGACAATAGTATTAGAAATAGTATTGACAATAGTATTAGCAATAGCATTGGAAATAGTGTTGGTAATAGTATTGACAATAGTATTGGCAATAGTACTGGCAATAATATTGGGAATAGCATTGGCAATAGCATTGGCAATAGCATTGGCAATAGCATTAGCAATGGCATTAGGAACAGTGTTAGTAATAGTATTGACAATAGTATTGGCAATAGAATTGGTTATAGCATTAGCAGTAGCATTGGTAATAGCATTGGCTATATTGGCCATTGGTAATAGTATTCGTAATGGCAATAGTATTGGCAATAATAAAGGCAATAGTATTGGCAATAGCATTGGTAATAGTGTTGGTAATAGTATTGACAATAGTATTGGCAATAGTATTGGCAATAATATTGGCAATAGCATTGGCAATAGCATTGGCAATAGCATTGGCAATAGCATTGGCAATAGCATTGGCAATGGCATTAGCAATAGCATTAGGAATAGTGTTGGTAATAGTATTTACAATAGTATTGGCAATAGCATTGGTTGTAGCATTAGCAGTAGCATTGGTTGTAGCATTAGCAATAGCATTGGTAATAGCATTGGCTATATTGGCCATTGGTAATAGTATTGGCAATAGTATTGGCAATAGTATTGATAATGGTATTGGTAATAGTATTCTTAATGGTAATGCCAATAGTATTGATAATAGTATTGGTAATAGTATTGACAATAGTATTGGCAATAGCATTGGCATTGATTATAGCATTGTTAATACTATTCGTAATAGTATTGGCAATAGTATTGATAATAGTATTGGTAATAGTATTCGTAATAGTATTGATAATAGTATTGGTAATAGTATTGACAATAGCATTGGTAATAGAATTGGTAATAGTATTGACAATAGTATTGGCAATAGCATTGGCATTGATTATAGCATTGTTAATACTATTCGTAATAGTATTGGCAATGGTATTGATAATAGTATTGGTAATAGTATTCGTAATAGTATTGGTAATAGTATTGGTAATAGTATTGACAATAGCATTGGTAATAGCAGTGGTTATAGCATTGTTAATACTATTCGTAATAGTATTGGCAATACTATTGCCAATGCTATTATCAATACTATTGGCAATACTATTGGCAATAGTATTGGTAATAGTATTCGTAATAGTATTCGTAATAGTATTGCCAATAGTATGGAGAATAGTATTGACAATAGTATTGGCAATAGTATTGGTAATAGTATTGATAATAGCATTGGTAATAGCATTGGTTATAGCATTGTTAATACTATTCGTAATAGTATTGGCAATAGTATCAATAATAGTAATGGTAGTAATATTGGTAATAGTAGATATCTATTCATGTCGTTGTGTCATATAATATATCGTTGAATAATGAAAAAGTGAGAAAGATCTGGGGATTTCGTGTCAACCGGCAATATTTTATGTACCGTACGAGAGCGCGTCGCTCACGTATTATCTGACCTATCGGACCATATACCATACCCTTACGGCATATAACTTCCCGCATAGCGTTTCATATACCGTGTATCTCGTGTTACGAAAATGTATTGCGAGTTAGTACACGAAAACACAAACACATGCGCGCATTGTCGTTTAACATATCGTTCATTACTCCATAAAACGATTCTACACATTATACAAAACTTTATGCCACCTCGTTGCGCAATAAAACATAAATCCGCGGCATAGTCTCTCATGTGGCATCATATACGAGTATATACTGTGCGCAGATAATGTTCTACAAAACCAGGCGTTAAAGATATAAAAAAAAAAATTACAAGAGGTAATTTATACTTTTGTTCTCAAACACTGTAACTTTTATTTTTATCCGATAAGATCGAAAGTCCCGTCGATGATTCATTCTTCGTGTTGCGACATATAATATTTAAATCGATAGGCTCGACTTGAACAGTTGTGAAGTTGTCTTTGGGACGACTTTTCTACGGAGGGACGCCGCGTCGTTTTTTTTTTGGCTTTAGCAGCACTTCGATTTTTCGACAATGTGTTCTTCAAGACCAGAGAATTTCGGTGTTAACGCACGTTGAACAGAACATTTCTATGTAAAAATTCACTGAATAGGAAATTTTAGTATTAAAATTCATTGTATTGGGGATGTTTGTTTTATAAAATCGCCGTATAGGAAATTTTTGTCCAAAAATTAGCCGTACACAGAATTTAATGGTAAAAAACGCTGCGCAGAAAATTTTACAGACGTTTAATCTGCACGGCGTGAAGTTGTCGTTAGAAGAATTCCAGTGTGTCCTAATGTAACTCTTTTTTGAAATTCCAAGACTTAAACGTCTCGACGGATATTTTTAAGACGTCCAATTGCTGCTAAGACCAAAAAAGAAAGCAATTCGGATGTCCTCAAGTCATTATCTAAAAGCCAAGTTCAGGATTATTTAAGTTTTGAGGTTGGGTTACTGGTTTCGACAGCGACA
The DNA here is from genome assembly GCA_958009045.1 of Oxytorus armatus. Lineage (NCBI taxonomy): Eukaryota > Metazoa > Arthropoda > Insecta > Hymenoptera > Ichneumonidae > Oxytorus > Oxytorus armatus. The sequence continues at coordinate 15,242,367 of OY253755.1, forward strand.
ATTCGATTCTATCGATCTTATCGATTCGCGAAAACGTTCGATAAAAATGTCCGATGTAAAAATCGTTGTGGCAAAATAGATTAGGGTGCGTTTGTAGTGTGGTTGTGAAATCTCTTCGCGAAAAAAAATAAAATAAAACCGTTTTACAACGGAACAGCTCGTCAAAATCTCTTGTTATACCTTTTTTTTAAATTTATCTATACAGTTGAGTCTTTTTGAACCCCGAGGGTACGAATAAGAAATGAGTCCCGAGAGATATGTGCCGGGACGAAAAGTGAGTTCGCTCGCCATTCTACCGTTGAACGCCTTAAAATCGACGTCGATTTTCGATACACGAGAGAGTACCCGTCCTCGGGCCATCTCTTCGGTTTCGACGCGGAGTCTAGCCACCGAGTGCAAGCAGGAGCAAAAGGAAGATATAAAACGAGTGAAGAGTTATCGTCTAAGGTGAGTCTGCTCGCTCTAGTCTTCCTCTAATGTTCATCATACTCTTGCTCTTTCGCTTCTCGTTTTCTTCTTCTTCCTTCTTTTCTTCCCATTCTCTTTATTCAACTTCTTCATCTTTTCTTCCCGTTCTTCATCTTCATCTTCTTCTTTTCTTCCCATTCATTTTCTTCATCTTCCTCTTTTCTTCCCGTTTTTCTTCTACATCTTCTCCTTCTTTTATTTCCGTTCTTTTTCTTCATTTTCACCTTCTTTCTTATGATTCGTGTTTTCTTTAATCTTTCCATTCTTCTTCATCTTCTCATTCTCCCTTCTTCATCTCCTGTGTCTTCTTTTTCTTTGTCTTGCTCTTCTTCGATCTTTTTCTTCCTGCTCTTTACTCTCCTTCTCCTCTTCTTCTTCTTCCTCTTCATCTTTTTTTTCTTCTTGCATCTTTCTTCTTCTTATTTTTATTTTTTTCCATTTCTCATCCCCTCGAAGTCTTGCGTCGTCGTCCAAGCTCGCTTTGCCCCAGTCCTGTAATTATATAGTATAGGGTATGCACGAGAGAAGGAAGGCTCTTTCCAGCTCCGCTATCTCTCCCTCGTGTCTTTCTTCCTTTCTCTCTTCCCCTCTCTGTCTCTCTCTCTCTCTCTCTGTCGCAAGCAACATCGGGATATATACGTACTAAGAAGAGAAGCACTTGATCCCGAAGAAAACCTCTTCTACGTTGGCCACAGAATGAACAAATACAAATAAAAAAAAAATTAATATTTTTTCTTCTTCTTTGACTCTCCGGTGCTGCTGGTTCTGCTGCTGTCTTTTGCCTCTTCGTGTCCCGTCTTACGTGTGCGCACGCGGTCCCGCCGTTGGCTATATGTAAAAGATAGAGATAGTGAGAGAGAGAGAGAGAGTTCTTGTCTCTACATACATATATTTTTTTTAATCCTAGGGTGTAGAAAAAATTTTGGGGCGTCCTCTGAATTTTTTTTTCCTCTTCAATACAGTGAAAATTCGATTTTGTCTTTTTTGATTTTGTTAAATAGTAGGTTTTTTAATACAGCAGATTTGTTCGGGAGAAGTTTTTTGCTTTTTTTTCTAATATTATGAATTTATAATATTTGCAACAACTGAACGCACAGCGGAGCACGAATGACAGCAACATTTGGCAAAGCTATGGTAGAACCCCGATGCGAGCAATATTTTTTTTTCGAAAATACAGCGTAACCCCGATGCCATCAACAAATTCACGAAAATACAAAGATAGCGGACACCTCGATACCTGCTATTGATTATTCAAAATTGGTAGTGGAATCAGTAGAATCCCGATACGATCGAAATTTAAAAAAATATATGGTAGAATCGTAAATGCCACTGTCAATTTAAAAAAAAAAAAAAACCGTAGAACCCGTCGTTACCAAGCATTTTTCAAAATTACAGTATCACCGCGTTACCACCAGCAATTTCACAAAAATAAACAGGAATCTCGAAATCATCGGAAATTTTCAAAAATATAGTAGCACCCTCATACCACAACCAATTGTTTGAAAATCCAGTAGGACTCCCGTACCACTATCAGTTTTCGAAAACTGATAGTGAAAAAAGATCAGTAGAACTCCGATGGCATAAAAAATGTTCTAAAAAATACAGTAGAATCCCCATACCACAAACAATTTTCTAAAAAATACAGTCGAATCCCCATACCACTACCAACTTTCGAAATATACAGTAGAACTCCGATAGCACACATTTTTTTCTAAAAAATACAGCAGAATCCCCATACCACAAACAATTTTTGAAAAAATACAGTCGAACCCCCATACCACTACCAACAGTCTAAGTATACAGTAGAAACCCCATAACACAAACAATTTTCTAAAAAATACAGACGAATCCCCATACCACTACCAACTTTCGAAATATACAGTAGAACTCCGATACCACTAAATAAAAAGAAAATACAGTCGAAACCCCATACCACAACCAATTATTGAATATATACAGTAGAACTCCGATCCCTCTAAAAATAAAAAAAATACAGTAGAGGCCCCATACCACTACCAACTTTCTAAGTATACAGTAGAACTCCGCTAGCATTAATTTTCGTCTAAAAAATACAGTAGAAACCGCATAACACAAACAATTTTCTAAAAAATACAGTCGAATCCCCATACCACTACCAGCTTTCGAAATATACAGTAGAACTCCGATGGCATTAAATATTTTTCTAAAAAATACAGTAGAATCCCCATACGACAAACAATTTTCTAAAAAATACAGTAGAATCCCGATACCACTACCAACTTACGAAATATACAGTAGAACTCCGATAGCACTAAATAAAAAGAAAATACAGTCGAAACCCCATACCACAACCAATTATTGAATATATACAGTAGAACTCCGATCCCTCTAAAAATAAAAAAAATACAGTAGAAGCCCCATACCACTACCAACTTTCTAAGTATACAGTAGAACTCCGCTAGCATTAATTTTTGTCTAAAAAATACAGTAGAAACCGCATAACACAAACAATTTTCTAAAAAATACAGTCGAATCCCCATACCACTACCAGCTTTCGAAATATACAGTAGAACTCCGATGGCATTAAATATTTTTCTAAAAAATACAGTAGAATCCCCATACGACAAACAATTTTCTAAAAAATACAGTAGAATACCCATACCACTACCAACTTACGAAATATACAGTAGAACTCCGATACCACTAAATAAAAAGAAAATACAGTCGAAACCCCATACCACAACCAATTCTTGAATATATACAGTAGAACTCCGATCCCTCTAAAAATAAAAAAAATACAGTATAATCCCCATACCACTACCAACTTTCTAAGTATACAGTAGAACTTCGCTAGCCTTAATTTTTGTCTAAAAAATACAGTAGAAGCCCCATAACAGAAACAATTTTCTAAAAAATACAGTCGAATCCCCATACCACTACCGACTTTCGAAATATACAGTAGAACTCCGATACCACTAAATAAAAAGAAAATACAGTTGAAACCCCATACGACAACCAATTCATGAATATATACAGTAGAACTCCGATCCCTCTAAAAATAAAAAAAATACAGTAGAATCCCGATACCACAACCAATGTTTGAATTATATTCAAATACAGTATAACGACAACGAACTTTTCAAATAACAGACTAACACCCCGATATCGCAATAAATTTTTCATAAAATCCACTACAACCTCGTTTCTGTCGTTATCTTTTTTTTCTTCGAATTATCAATTCCATAACATTAAAATAGGAATATAAGATAAATACCGTGCGCCGGATTGGTCGTGGGATTAATCGTTGACTCTCGGTTGGTCGAGAGAGCGTGTGAAGTTCACCTATTACCATTAAAGTCCGAGGGGATCTATATTGAACCATAATTGTCGGTAGTTGTTGGTACCGGAGTCAGAGAGCACATACCTATACCTCTAATGCGTTGTATTCGCCGAGGTATCGTTACTCCCGCCCTCTAGCGGCCAAACCTCGTACCCCTCCATCACACACCATTCTCCTCTCTCTTTCTCTCTCGCCAGCGATTTCTCTTCCTTCGGGGCTTCCCGGCGCTGCCTCGTTTCGTCCGCAACCCGGCGCGCCTGGCCGGTTTCCCCCACCCCTACGGGCACACATCACCCTCGTTTTCGTTCCTCTCCCGTGCGGCTTTGCGTTTCGCCCACCGCAATCGCGACGAGCGCCACGGAGGGGAAGGGAGACGGCGCGCAACGGGCCACGGAAGGAGAACGACGACGAGGGGAGGAACGGAGAGCTAAATTACCACAATTTTGTACTTTTTATACTGTAAAAAAGGTAGAAAAAAAAAAAGAAAAGAAAAGAAAAAGAAACGGAGGATAATTTTTCGGTGGAAACGCAACAATTTTATCGGCCGTTGTTATATGTGAGATCAGTTGGTGCCTACTGCCTCAACGCGTTACACCTGCCCAAGCTCTCGCTATTCGTCGCTCTTCCATTACACTCGCGTTTCGTATCATTTTTCCCGGCGAGTATCGAACGCGGGACAAGAAAAATCAATCGTCAGAAGCGCGATATCTTTTCGTTGTGATGGATGGAAAATATTCGCTTTCGATATCGTCACGTCTCTGGGGGATTCCCCCTCAATTGCCAACGACACACTCCGTGCGGTGTTTGTTTTCGGTACTCGTTTCTATTTGCTACTGTTCATTGGTCGTTCGATTTTGGCGACTCTCGCGTCGATAAAGTGGCGCGCGGTGTTATCGACGACGCGGGAAAGATCGAAGCGCCTTCGCCCACTCCGCTCGTTTCGCGTTCTCGCTCGGTCGACGGACAACGCCCGCCATTTTGATGAGCCTTCGAACGTTCACAAAATGGCGGTGGCTATGTTTCTTTCACTTCTCGTTTCACTATTGTGCGCGACAGACCAGGAGGGAGATAAAAGTGACGATACGTTTCGTTATTTAGTTTTCGTGTTACAAGGTGAATGATATTTTACGGCGACGACGAAACAAGTGCTTTGACGAGGTTTTTCTCTTCTTCTTCTTCGTTTATTCGTTAACGTTCGTGGATTTTGCCCGTACGAATCGTCCTCTCGGTACTGTAAAACAGGTAGAAAAATAAAAACAAAAATTGATAATCGTAATTTTACAACGTTAATGAACAATGCTGTTTGTCCGCTGATGTAGTTTCGATTCGAGATTTTTTTTACGATTCAACGTCCTACGGAAACTTGGGAGTTTTATGAAATGTTTTTTTCTGTTTTTTTTTTTTTTTCATACCAACGAGAGCAATGGCGCGATGCTCGAGGGCTGATTCGCGGAATCACGGTAGTATCCCGCCGTTGGCAGTCTACGGGGAGTTTTGCTAGGAACCTTTGAGTTTTAATTGGTGGCTGCCGTTGTGAAGTGTGTATACACGCGGCGTTTGCCAGACAAACTCTCTTTTTGTTTTGTTTTTTTTTTGCTTCCTTTTGGCATCTTCCTTCTCCGTAACCCCCCTCGCCCCCGCTTCAGCCGGCGTCGCAGGGTGGTTAAAACTACCGCGGCGAAAATCGAGTCTTCCCTCGGGATAGCCCAAGGCTCTAAGAACTGGCGCGAGAGCGTCACTGTCCCGAAAGATTAATACCGCGAGTCTCGTCTTCGAGCCTCCGCCTCTCTTCGTTTTTTCTTTTCTTTTTTTATATTTAAGGGGGGAAATAGGGTTAGGACAGCGTTTTCTCAATGACTTTCACGAATTTTTTTATAGTATAAAAAATGAATATAATTTATTGAAACTTTGAGAATATTTTATACATATATTTGAGTATATGCTATGAAATTTTTGAAGAATTTCCTTGAAAAACACCGAAGATATTAGCGACCCCATATTGCAGGTCACGATCAGACTCAGCATTTTGCGTACATTCTGGAAGCCGCAATTTTCATCCGAATTCAAACGAGGTTGAAATTTACTTTTATTATATGTCTCTCTTCTATATGAACCTAAATGCTATCAAAAAAATAGAAAATTGAATTTTTTACAGGGGTCAAAACAAAAAAGCATGCTTTTTTGCTGTTTTTTACAACTGTATTTGCAAAAAAAAATTATTTTAAATAATGATAATATTCCGATTTTAGGTTCATATGGAGCGCAATACTATGAAGAAAGCAACTGCCAATTTTCAAAACGATCGGTTGAAAACTTTTCAAACTAGCGTGTACGCAAGTTAAAAAAAAGTCGTTTTCAGAAAAACGCGTTTAAAAAAATAGTACCAAGACGGTTCAAAAAATCGATTTTTTTTTAATTTCATAAATCGTTAGTAAAACTATTGAAAAATATATTCCCAAAATTTTAAATGAAAATTCCGACTCGTTCTATTGTTATAAGCCATTAAGGGGGGGGGGGGGGGGTAAAGTAAGGACAGCGTTTTCTCAATGACTTTCATACATTTTTTTATAGCATTAAAATGAATATAATTTATTGAAACTTTGAGAATATTTTATATATATATTTGAGTATATACTATAAAATTTTTGAAGAATTTCCTTGAAAAACACCGAAGATATTAGCGACCCCATATTGCAGGTCACAATCAGACTCAGCATTTTGCGTACATTCTGGAAGCCGCAATTTTCATCCGAATTCAAACGAGGTTGAAATTTACTTTTATTATATGTCTCTCTTCTATATGAACCGAAATGCTATCAAAAAAATAGAAAATTGAATTTTTTACAGGGGTCAAAACAAAAAAGCATGATTTTTTGCCATTTTTTACAACTTTATTTGCAAAAAAAAATTATTTTAAATAATGATAATATTCCAATTTTAGGTTCATATGGAGCGCAATACTATGAAGAAAGCAACTGCCAATTTTCCAAACGATTGGTTGAAAATTTTTCAAACTAGCGTGTATGCAAGTTCAAAAAAAGTCGTTTTCAGAAAAACGCGTTTAAAAAAATAGTACCAAGACGGTCCAAAAAATCGATTTTTTTTTAATTTCATAAATTGTTAGTAAAACTATTGAAAAATATGTTCCCAAAATTTTAAATGAAAATTCCGACTCGTTCTATTGTTATAAGCCATTAAGGGGGGGAATAGGGTTAGGAGAGCGTTTTCTCAATGACTTTCATGATTTTTTTTATAGTATAGAAAATGGATATGATTTATTGAAACTTTGAGAATATTTGATACATATATTTACGTATATGCTATAAAATTTTTGAAGAATTTCCTTGAAAAACACCGACGATATTAGCGACCCCATATCGCAGGTCACAATCAGACTCAGCATTTTGCGTACATTCTGGAAGCCGCAATTTTCATCTGAAATCAAACGAGGTTGAAATTTACTTTTATTATATATTTCTCTTCTATATGAACCTAAATGCTATCAAAAAAATAGAAAATTGAATTTTTTACAGGGGTCAAAACAAAAAAGCATGATTTTTTGACATTTTTTACAACTTTATTTGCAAAAAAAAAATTATTTTAAATAATGATAATATTCCGATTTTAGGTTCATATAGAGCGCAATACTATGAAGAAAGCAACTGCCAATTTTCAAAACGATTGGTTGAAAACTTTTCAAACTACCGTGTACGCAAATTCAAAAAAAGTCGTTTTCAGAAAAACGCGTTTGAAAAAATAGCAAAATGCCGAGTCTGATTGTGACCTGCAATATGGGGTCGCTAATATCGTCGGTGTTTTTCAAGGAAATTCTTCAAAAATTTTATAGTATATACTCAAATATATGTATAAAATATTCTCAAAGTTTCAATAAATTATATCCATTTTTTATACTATAAAAAAATTCATGAAAATCATTGAGAAAACGCTGTCCTAACCATATTTTTCCGCTTAATGGCTTATAACAATACAACGAGTCGGAATTTTCATTTAAAATTTTGGGAACATATTTTTCAATAAATTTACTAACAATTTATGAAATAAAAAAAAATCGATTTTTTGAACCGTCTAACCTTATTTCCCCCCTTAAGAATGAAAAAAAAAATCGATTTTATTTTTTATTTTTTCAAGGAGCGCAGTACCAGGGTATGTTCGTACTTTCGTTGATCGTAAAGGGTAGACAGAAGGGGAATGAAAATAAAAACATTGAGCCCGGGTCAAGTTTCGACGAAGCGTGGGCGGAACGGAACGGCAAATCTCGGTGCTCCCGGACGTAAAAATAAATAAATAAATATTGCCAGGGAGAGACGAACTTTCGGATGTTGCCTTCGGGCGAGAGTAAAAGGGCTAAAAGTTATTTTCATCTTTTTTTTTCTTTCTTTCATTCGTTCAGCAGCGTCTTTGTAAAAAATAAAATAACAATATAAGTTCCGGTGTGCGTGTAAATTCTTTTGTTCCCACAATCGACACGAAATCGAAAGAGTCAAAATTTAAGTTGATTTTTTTTTCGAACTTACGTTTGGGCTTCAGGAATTTTGCGAAAGACATTTTTGGAAAGTTGAAATGTTATTTGCGAGAGAAATCAATTAATTGACAATTATTTATGTTCCTCTAATTATCAATTTTGAAAATTATGCATTCATTAATTTCCTCTAATTGGATATTAATTAATTGGAAATTAATTAGTCTCTCATTTCGGTAAAAAATTCGCGGTAAAGTTACATTTGTTCTGATGGCTTTTATAAGTCAGTTTTTGAAAAAAATTGCAAAATGACTAGAGGGGAAGAAAGTGAACAAAAATTTTAGTCCTTGACGACTTCAGAATTGGTCATTTCATTTTTTCAAATAAAAGTTCAACGTTTATACACACGATGAATTGATTCGAGTATTTAAAAAAATGTATTGCGAATAATTTTTAAGACAAGAACAAAATATGTTAGTTCCCCATCGGTCACTACTCAACCTTCAGGAATTTCGAACGTGCAACACGGTTTCTCCGGCGTTCCTTTTTTTTGTCTTCTTTTTCATTGACTACTGATCGTAAAAATGTAAGAAAAGAATAATAATATTGCGAAAGAGATGATCGACGAGCCCCTGGAAGCGAGTGGTATACGTTTATATCGATACTCTTGCGCCCCGAGAGGATCTATCGCTCCCGGGCTTGGTACAAGCAGCAAAATCATGGAACATATACCAAGAACCTCGAGAAGTGCAAGAGACCCAATAAATATTATCTATATATATATATCGATGAGTAATAAAACGCGATGCAAAAGGGTGAAAGCGGATGAGAAAGATGTGAGAAGATTAAGGGAGCTTCGTAGGTACAGTCGGATTGAAGAAAAAAACAAATTTGCATTTAAAAAAATTGTTGTAATTTGGAGAAAAAAATATTTCGTTGCCTTGAAAAATTATTTTCAGTACTTTTTGAACGATGAAGCGAAGCACAAGGGTTAGAAACGATGAAAGAGGGTTTGAATGATATTTAAAAAAATACATAGATAAAAGTAACGTTTGTTTTTATGCATTAGACATTTTTCAGTCCAATTACACCGCTGGTAACGGTATTTTCCTTTTGAACACTTGATCAAACAACATTTTTTTATCCCTGGTACCTAAATAGTCACAAAAACGTCATATTTGTATATTCTTCTAATTAATCATTTCGTTTTTATATGTCAAGTAGATATTTCAGTCTAACATTGCCGTTAAGGTTATTTTCGTTTTGGGAACTCGCTCGAGCTATTTTTTTTGGACTTGGTACTCAATAATCACAAAATGGCCATTTTTTGTATACATTTATAAGTAGCATTATTTTTCACTATCAAATAAACAGCTGTCAGCCTAAGTAGATCGTCATTAACGCCTTTTTCCTTCTGAAACCTTGCTCAAACCATTATTTTGGACCATAGTACTCGATAGTCACAAAATGGCCCTTTTTGGATAAATTCATAATTAGCATTTTTTCTTTTTTCATTATCAAATAGACGTTTCTCAGTCTAATTACATTGCCATTAACCCCATTTTTCTCTTTGAAACATTGCTCAAACAATTGATTTTTATCTTAGTACTCAATAGTCACACAATGGCCATTTTTGCATACGTTGATAAATAATAATTTCTTAATACATCAAGTAGACATTTTTCAATCTAAGTACATCGCCATTAAATCCTTCTTTTCTTTGAATAATTCTTCAAACTAATTTTCTCAGATTATCCTACTCGATGGTTACAAAAGGGCCATTTTTTGTATCCATACATAATTGATAATTCTATAATACATCAAGTAGACATTTCTCAACTTAAATATATAGTCATTAAATCTTTCTTTCTTTTGAATAATTATTCTCAGACTATGGTACTCGATGGTTACAAAATGGCCATTTTTTTTGTATACGTACATAATTGATAATTTTAATAGATTAAGTAGACATTTCTCAATCTAAGCATATCGTAATTAAATCCTTCTTTCTTTTGAATAATTATTCTTGGACTTTGGTACTCGATAGTCACAAAAAGGCCATTTTTTGTATACATACATAATTGATAATTTTTTAATACATCAAGTAGACATTTCTCAATCTAAGTATATCGCCATTAAATCCTTCTTTCTTTTGAATAATTGTTCAAACAATTTTTCTCAGACTATGGTACTCGATGGTTACAAAATGGCCATTTTTTGTATCCATACATAATTGATAATTTTTTAATACATCAAGTAGACGTTTCTCAATCCAAGTACATCGTCATTGAGTCCTTCTTTCCTTTGAATAATTATTCTCGGACTTTGGTACTCTACAATCACAGAATGGCCATTTTTTGTATACATACATAATTGATAATTTAAATAGATCAAGTAGACATTTCTCAATGTAAGTACATCGCCATTAAATCCTTCTTTCTTTTAAATAATTGTTCAAACTATTTTTCTCAGACTATGGTACTCGATGGTTACAAAATGGCCATTTTTTGTATCCATACATAATTGATAATTTTTTAATACATCAAGTAGACGTTTCTCAATCCAAGTACATCGTCATTAAGTCCTTCTTTCCTTTGAATAATTATTCTCGGACTTTGGTACTTCATAGTCATAAAATGGCCATTTTTTGTATACATACATAATTGATAATTTTTTAATAGATCAAGTAGACATTTCTCAATTTAAATATATAGTCATTAAATCTTTCTTACTTATAAATAATTATTCTCGAACTTTGGTACTCTACAATCACAAAATGGCCATTTTTTTGTATACATACATAATTGATAATTTTAATAGATCAAGTAGACATTTCTCAATCTAAGCATATCGTCATTAAACCCTTTTTACTTTTGAATAATTATTCCCGGACTTTGGTACGCGATGATCACAAAATGGCCATTTTCTTGTATACATACATAATTGATAATTTTTTAATAAATCAAGTAAACATTTCTCAATCCAAATACATCGTCATTAACTCCTTCGTTCTTATCTCGGACATTTGATACTCGATGGTCCCAAAATGGCCATTTTTATATACATTCATAATTGACCTATTTTTTGTTTTTTTTTCAAACCCATCAATCAGACATTTCTCAGTTTGAGTACATCGTAATAAATGCAATTTTCATGCCCAAAAACTTAAGCAGACATCGTTTTGTTTTTTCTCGGTCCTCTCGGCGACTGACCTGACTGTACCAATTGAAGCATCCTTAAATAACGTTGGAGTGGGCGTGGTTGACGGGACGCGGCTCTCTCAAAGCCCACACGTTGAAGAGTCGAGAGGAGAGAGTATAAAACGAGAGAAAGAATCGATAGAGGTGTACACTGTATATAGTGTACTCGTGTGCTGCTGCTTGGGATCCTTTTTTTTTATTCTTCATTTTGTTATTATTATTTTTTTTTAATACAACCCAAAGATGGCCCCACGGACGAAACTGGAAGCCCCGAGAGATAAGGATCCTCCTAGTTATCGCGCGGACTCCCGGTTTCTCGTTCGAACATCCGTCCGCGTGTGTGCGTGCGGGTATATTGCATTTGGGGGCGTGAGAAATCGCGATTAAAACTTCCGCGTGAGTTCGATGAAGAGAAAAACATTGAATTTTTCCAAAGAAAAATATGCTCTCGCACTACGAAAGAAAAACCCAATTTTCAAACAAACATTTCCGAAATTTAAGTTACGAAAAACCTTGAAAAAAAAAAAATGTATTGAGTCAAAAACAAATGTAAAAGTAAGTGCACCGGGGACCTCGACTTTAAGGAGTTCGATTTTACGGAAAATTCCCCCCACTCTTTTGCCTCGTATAATGTGGCGCATCCACGTGACAACGGTGAAAACCGTGGCCATAATTCTGTTAAGGGTGTAGATAAGTTTCGGACTACGTTTCTTTAGGGATTTTCATGAATTTTTTTGGCAAGAAAAGAATGTATATAATTTATTGAAACTTTGAGAACATTTTATACATATATTCAAATAAAGATCGTAATTTTCTTGAAGTATTTTCTTGGAAAATATGGGCTGCCACCCATCGGAGGTTACCATGTGACGTAGCTGTTTGTGTACATTCCGGAGGCCACAGTTTTCATCTGCAAACATAAAGGTTTCAAATTTACTTTAAGGGCATGTTATTCTTCTATACGAACCTAACTTCCCCCCCAAAAAAATGTTAAATTCTATTTTTTAGAGGTGTTTAGTCACCTCTGAAGGAGCATAATTTTTTAAATTATGCTGTTTTGTTTAAACACCTTTATAAAATGTAATTTTCAAATTTTTTGGGGTGAAGTTAGGTTCATATAGAAGAAAGACATGCCCTTAAAGTAACTTTGAAAATATTTCAAAAAAATTACAATATTCATTTGAATATATCTATAAAATATTCTCAAAGTTTCAATAAATTTTACACATTCCTTTCTTGCCAAAATATGCAATATTCAAATTTTTTTGGTGTGAAGTTACGTTCATATAGAAGAAAGACATGCCCTTAAAGTAAATTTGAAAATATTTCAAAAAAATTACAATATTCATTTGAATATATCTATAAAATATTCTCAAAGTTTCAATGAATTATATACATTCCTTTCTTGCGAAAAAATGCATTTTTTAAATTTTTTGGGGGTGAAGTTAAGTTCATATAGAAGAAAGACATGTCCTTAAAGTAAATTTGAATGTATTTCAAAAAAATTACGATATTCATTTGAATATATGTATAAAATATTCTGAACGTTTCCATAAATTATATACATTCCTTTCATGCCAAAAAAAGGAATTAAAAATTTTTTTTGGTGTGAAGTTAGATTTATATAGAAGAAAGACATGCCCTTAAAGTAAATTTGCAAATATTTCAAAAAAATTATGATATTCATTTGAATATATGTATAAAATATTCTCAAAGTTTCAATAAACTATATACATTCCTTTCTTGGCAAAAAATGCAATTTTCAAATTTTTTGGGTGTGAAGTTAGGTTCATATAGAAGAAAGACATGCGCTTGAAGTAAATTTACAAATATGTCAAAGAAATTACGATATTCATTTGAATATCTCTATAAAATATTCTCAAAGTTTCAATAAATTATATACATTCCTTTCTTACCAAAATATGCAATTTTCGAATTCTTTTTGGGGTGAAGTTAGATTCATATAGAAGAAAGACATGTCCTTAAAGTGAAATTGAATATATTTTTTTTAAATGACGATATTCATTTGAATATATCTATAAAATATTCTCAAAGTTTCAATAAATTATATACATTCCTTTCTTGGCAAAAAATGCAATTCTAAAATTTTTTTGGTTTGAAGTTAGGTTCATATAGAAGAAAGACACGCGCCTAAAGTAAATTTGAAAATATTTCAAAAAAATTACAATATTCATTTGAATATATCAATAAAATATTCTCAAAGTTTCAATAAATTATATACATTCCTTTCTTGCCAAAAAATACTATTTTCAAATTTTTTTGGTGTGACGTTAGGTTCCTATAGAAGAAAGACATGCCCTTAAAGTAAATTTGAAAATATTTCAAAAAAATTACAATATTCATTTGAATATATCAATAAAATATTCTCAAAGTTTCAATAAATTATATACATTCCTTTCTTGCCAAAAAATGCAATTCTAAAATTTTTTTGGTGTGAAGTTAGGTTCATATAGAAGAAAGACACGCGCCTAAAGTAAATTTGAAAATATTTCAAAAAAATTACAATATTCATTTGAATATATCAATAAAATATTCTCAAAGTTTCAATAAATTATATACATTCCTTTCTTGCCAAAAAGTACAATTTTCAAATTTTTTTGGTGTGACGTTAGGTTCCTATAGAAGAAAGACATGCCCTTAAAGTAAATTTGAAAATATTTCAAAAAAATTACAATATTCATTTGAATATATCAATAAAATATTCTCAAAGTTTCAATAAATTATATACATTCCTTTCCTGCCAAAAAAATTCATGAAAATCACTAAAAAAAACGTAGTCCAAAACTTATATCTCCCTTGAAAGTCATTGGAGTCATTTTTACGTTAGGTCCTTTGCACCTTAACATAACGTAGGGTGCTTATGCAAAAAAAAAAAAAAAACAATATGGACGTACATAACCCTAAACATGACGAAAAGCAGCGCCCCGATCACATGTTACGTAGCGTCGATTCTAAGAACTTACGGTTCGTGCTTGTTCCCAAAATCACTATCCTCGTGTAAAAAATAATGATTTTACAAGCTTCTCCCCAAAATAATCTTGTAACAATTAAACAAACCTCGTTAAACATTGTCATCGTATAATCTAAAAAAATTAAATCAATTCGACAGTATTACGAAAAAAAATGTCGTTCAATTTTTATTTCATTCGCGCGACTTTATTTTACAAATTCATTCGCGATCGAATAAAAAACAAAAATGAAAAAAAAACCACCCTCCAAGAATGTTGAAGGGATGAGGAGAGAGAGAGAGAACAAAAAAATATTGGAATTTTTCGTCGAACGGGAGAAGCAGACATTTTTGCGAATTGCTCCGGGGTGCGAGAGCGAAGGGAAAAAAAATATAAAAAAAAATCGAAAGATTTCGGTCTTGATCTCCTTAACGACGAAACGATGACCCCCGCGGCTAGATACCGAACCGCACAGCACACACGGCAGCAAGGAAACAAAAGGGAAAGAGATGGGGGAGAGAGAAAGAATAGGATAAATGAGAGAGAGGGAGAGAGAGAGAGAGACGTAAATATGACGGAATATAACGCCGTTTAGGTCTACGGTAATTACCGGTGCTTTTGGTATAGGACCGAAAAAAAGGTAGAGGACTAGAGTCGTCGGCAGATGTGGATAATGATAGCCCGGATGCGCGCGATGTGTCCCGCGGGCTCCCGCCGTCGCCGCCGCCGCTGCGGCAAACTCGCGCGACCAACAAAACCGTCGGACCACTTCTTTATAAAAAAAAAAAAATATATATATTTATCTATAAAGAGAAAAAGAGATTGAGAATGTCTTGGCGCCATCGTTCTAGGACTCTTGTCGCGACGTCAAATAGAAATAAAATAAGGATTCTCACTTTATTAGTATTCGCATGGATTAAGTTTAATTTATCAAGCAGGTTAACTAAAAAAAAAATGAAATTGAATATGAAAAAAATTAAAAATAGTGTTGTGTAACTCGAAATTTCTACTTTAGGGGATTCGGTCCTGCAAGTGAGGACCAAGTCGAATTTAGCACGACGTCGGAATTTATTATCGAGACAATTTTAGTGATTGATTTTGAGTGACTTTTATCATCGAGGTTATTTCAGTAACGAAGTTCATGGCAGTTCATTATCCTTAAGAAAATTTAGTAACAAATTTCATTGCAATTCACTGTCGACGCAATTTTAGTGACAGAGTTCATTGGAATTTTTCATCGAGGTAATTTTAGTGACAAAGTTCGTTGGAATTTATTATCGACCCATTTTTACTGATAATATTTGTATTTATTATCGAAATAATGTTAGTGACACAGTTCATAGAAATTCATTATCGTGGGAAATTTTAGTGACTAATTTCATTGGAATTCACTATGGAGTGAATTTTAGTGACAGAGTTCATTGGAATTTTTCAACCTGAGAAAATTTAGTGACTCATTTCATTGGAACTTATTATCGACCGATTTTTAGTGATAATATTTGTATTTATTATCGAAATAATATTAGTGAGAAAGCTCATGGGTATTCAGTATTGTGAGCAATTTTAGTGGAAATTCATTATCGCGAGAAGTTTTAGTGGCAAATTTCATGGGAATTCACTATCGAGGGAATTTTAGTGATAAGTTCATTTTTATTTTCCATCGAGGGAATTTCAGTGATAGAGTTCATTTTAATTTTTTATCGAGGTAATTTTAGTAACAGAGTTCATTGAAATTTTTCATCGCGGTAATTTTAGTGACAGAGTTCATTTGAATTTTTCATCGAGGTAATTTTAGTGACAGAGTTCATTTAAATTTTTCATCGAGGTAATTTTAGTGACAGAGTACATTTTAATTTTTCATCGAGGTAATTTTAGTGACAGAGTTCATTTTAATTTTTCATCGAGGCGATTTTAGTGACAGAGTTCATTTAAATTTTTCATCGAGGTAATTTTAGTGACAAAGTTCATTTGAATTTTTCATCGAGGTAATTTTAGTGACAGAATTCATGTAAATTTTTCATCGAGGTAATTTTAGTGACAGAGTTTATTTTAATTTTTCATCGAGGTAATTTTAGTGACAGAGTTCATTTTAATTTTTCATCGAGGCGATTTTAGTGACAGAGTTCATTTTAATTTTTCATCAAGGTAATCTTAGTGACAGAGTTCATTTAAATTTTTCATCGAGGCAATTTTAGTCACAGAGTTCATTTAAATTTTTCATCGAGGTAATTTTAGTGACAGAGTTCATTAACATTTTTCATCGAGGCAATTTTAGTGACGGAGTTCATTTAAATTTTTTATCGAGGTAATTTTACTGACAGATTTCATTAGAATTTACTAATGAAGTCTGTTTTAGTGACAAAGTTCATTTCAATTTATTATCGTGAACATTTAAGCGACAAAACTCATTCAAACATATAATCGACTGATTTTTGAGTTTAATTGGATTTTAGACGTGATTTTTCGATGCTTTGGCTCATTTTGAGCACATTGACATTGAATTCTTGGAAAAAAAACAACTTTAACCATCGCAAAGCTTCCTCTAGAAGGAACCGCAGAATTATAAAAAATATATAAAAATTAATATTTCACCGTGTCCGTCGCTACACTTTGATTTTTTTCTCAGCTGCGCTCATCCGGTCTATCCTTTTTTCTTTGGGAAGATTCCGGTTTTCTGATTTATCGTAGCATACGTGCCCCAGTGGGCGATTTGACCCTTCCTGAGATCGGTGAAGTAACGTTATAATCGTCGAAACATCGTAATTACATAGACGAAATAGACGAAGTATTCTCCTCTCATCTGTCCGTGTTTCTTTATTTCGGAGTTTTTTATTTTCATTTCGATAAAAATTAGAGAGTTAATCGCGGTTTCCGGTAAGGATTTCCTCAGCTGCGCGAGATTTATCGTCAATATAATTTTTTTGTCTTCGTAATTTTTGTCTCGAGTATCACGCACCGCGAAGATTAGAGACCTTTTCTCATTTTTTTCAACTCTTCATGGTTGCTAAAATATTTTTTTAATTTTCATTCGTTTGTTCATTTAATTAATTTTTTTTTTTTTCAATTTATTCGATAGTGGATCGAATAATAATTTTATTTCTCAATTATGACATTACGGTAGTAGTCCGGTAACTTAAGTCGATTTTCATGTCTTTTTTGGAGGGCGTTTTTTTGTAGGAAAATAAAAATGAATCGTTTTGGATATTTATGATGTTTTTATTTACATATTAAAGATACGAAAAAAAATTGTTTGAAAAAATTTAATAGTTTGTTATTATTATTATTATTGATCGAAGTTGGCACCTTGAAAAAAAAGCGCGTGGGTGGCCCCGGTGATTTTGGCTCTTGATGTTATCTGAAATCAAAAATTCTTGATAATTCTTAATCTATAGACATGTCATTCTGGTCGGAACTACTGAAGTTAAATTTCATGGATAAATAACAAAATAGCGGACATTGGAAAAAAAAGTCCTTTTATTTTAGCAAAAAAGGGGTTGTAAAATAAAAAGTTAGGGGTAAAAAAATTTCTCGGTAGTTCCGACGAGAACTATAAGTGTGTAGAGTAGCCTGTTAAAATTTGAAGGCAATCAGTTCGGTAGAAAAAAAGTTAGGACCCGGGCCGCCAACTTCGATCAATAACAATAATAATAATAAACTATTAAATTTAAAAAAAAAAATTTTTTTTTGTATCTTTAATATGTAAATAAAAACATCCTAAATATCCAAAACGATTCATTTTTATTTTCCTACAAAAAAACGCCCTCCAAAAAAGACATGAAAATCGGCTTAAGTTACCAGACTACTATCTTAAATTAATGAGATTTGAATGAAAAATTATCATTGTGTAAAATTTAAAAAATGCCTTGTTTAAAACTAAAATATTCTTCATCTTCACGGAAACGATCCCTTAACGTTGGAGTGTAAAGAGAAAAAGGAAAACGGAAAAAAAAATTATGAGAGTCAGTGCCAGGTAAATTCCTACGTCTCTATTTACAAGCGAGGAAATAAAGTGAGCGACGCGAAAGAGAGTTTCATCTATATGCAGATGCCTCGTCGTGTTTTTATTCGAGAGGGCTAAAATTTTGTGTAGCGGTGTGGAGTGTTTTTCATTTTATTTTGCATTCTAGTCGAATTTTTCTGGATGGTCGCAATTCTGGTTACGAAGAGAACCATAGAGAGAGAAAAAAAAGCGAGAGAGAAAGAGAGAAAATAACTCTCGCACTACGGAGCACCATCACGAAAGCACCGAAACGCCCTCTTTTGCCTTCCGTTATGCGGCCTCTAATTACCGAAAAAAAAATATATTTTTTATTATACCGAACGTTTCCAACTGTCATTTGTTTGCTCAAACCACGCGCTGGCCGGAAGTTCCGCGTCTTAATTGATTATCTGCTAATTTGTAACGTTCTCTTCCCCTTGGAAGTTCACCGGCTCTTTGCAGATTTTTCGTTTTTTTTTTTTTTTTCCCTCAGTCGTTCAGTGGAGTTTTGGGGTTGATTGCGATTTTTCATAAGTCTCGATAGTCACGAAAACACTCGAAGGACGAATTTTTGGTCGTTGAGAATTTTTTTTTCTCATTTCGAACATTCGATAAATTTTTGTTGGCATTTCCAAAAGAATTTCTAGATTTTCAAATGAAATTCGAATTTCCCGCCGAATTTCCGTCGAACTTCCCTCCTCGATTCTTGTGTGCAAGTTTTGTTAGCAAATTTTCTAATATCGCGTCTATAAATCATTTTGTGCCTCGCCGTCGGATGACAATTTAAGAATGCACTTTTATCCCGAAGATCGGAATACCGTTTGATCGAAAATACCGTTAAAAATTATTATATATTTCAAATAAATAACGACAAATCGTCTTGGAGAAATGATTTTGTTTTCTTCGTAATTCAAAGTAACTGCGAATAATTTCGTTAAATTATTTCGTTACAGTGAGTATTAACGGGTTACACGCAGTTGCAAGGCCAAAAAAAGTCATTTTTTTACGAATTTTTCCTGAAAAGCGATTTTATTTGAAATATACAAGAAGTATTAATAAATGTAGTGGTAGCTTTTGACTTTGTACCGGCCTTTTTCATTTTTCAAAAATATTTATTTACACTGCTCCTGTGGACGATCTCCTGGAGGTCCTTCAAAAAAAGGTGTCTGGCGGTGAGCACGATATCTCCGGTTTGGATTATTAAAAATTAAAAAAACCAAAAAGATTCTATCAGTGGATAGATAAATCTAGGTATTGATCGAAGGAATAGTCGAAATTTTGATTATTGACAAAATGGCGGCTCCACAAAGAAAAAATTCCAATTTTCGACCAAAATTTTTTCGTTGAATTGTTTAAAAAAAATAGAAATAATTATCGGAAATTGTTATTCCTTCGATCAATACCTGAAGAATATATCTGAGAAGGTTGTGTTAAAATTGCAGAACGATCGGTTGAGCCGTTTTTCGAGAAATCGTCCTCACCGACTTGGAAAAAACCGTTTTGAGAAAAACGCGTTCAAAGTTTCATGCTGCTACACCGGTCTTTAGGCCGCCTACTTTGTAACGCTCCGAGCCTCCTTACAAATATGCATGTATCTCCAAAAATATTTGCCAGATCGATTTGAAATTTTCAGAGAACATACTCAAATATATGTGCGTTCCGAAAAGCAATAAAAAAAATCGATTTTTCGAAATTTCCAACTGCGTATAATCCCTTAAAGGGGGAAATAGGGTTAGGACAGCGTTTTCTCAAGGATTTTCATGAATTTTTTTATAGTATAAAAAATTAATATAATTTATTGAAACTTTGAGAATATTTTATACATATATTTAAGTATATACTATAAAATTTTTATACATATATTCAAGTATATACTATAAAATATTAGCGACCCCATATTGCCGGTCACAATCAGACTCAGCATTTTCCGTACATTCTGGAAGCCGCAATTTTCATCTGAAATCAAACGAGGTTGGAATTTACTTTTATTATATGTCTCTCTTCTATATGAAGCTAAATGCTATCGAAAAAATAGAAAATTGAATTTTTTACAGGGGTCGAAACAAAAAAGTATGATTTTTTGCCATTTTTTACAACTTTATTTGCAAAAAAAAATTATTTTCAATAATGATAATATTCCGATTTTAGGTTCATCTAGAGCGCAATACTATGAAGAAAGTAACTGCCAATTTTCAAAACGATCGGTTGAAAACTTTTCAAACTAGCGTGTACGCAAGTTAAAAAAAATACGTTTTCAGAAAAACGCGTTTGAAAAAATAGTACCAAGAAAAACAAGCAATATGGGGTCGCTAATATTTTATAGTATATACTTAAATATATGTATACAAATTTTATAGTATATACTTAAATATATGTATAAAATATTCTCAAAGATTCAATAAATTATATTAATTTTTTATACTATAAAAAAATTCATAAAAATTATTGAGAAAACGCTGTCCTAACCCTATTTCCCCCCGTAATGGCTTATAAAAATATAACGAGTAGGAATTTTCATTAAAAATTTTGGGAACATATTTTTCAATAGTTTTACTAATAATTTATGAAATAAAAAAAAATCGATTTTTTGAACCGTCTACCCCTATTTCTCCCCTTAAGCAAAATGAAAAAAAAAAAAAAAAAAAACAAACAAATTCTAGTTTATCGAGAGGACACACATTGGAAGAGATTTTATGAATATTTTATCCCAAGAGAAAATAACATATGACCGGTTGAAAATTTTTTCCGCCGGAGGTTTCAGGTGGACTTTGACTAAAAGCTTGAAAAATATTTTTGCAGAATGACGAACGATAGTTTATCATGATTTTTATTCGAGTGAAAAACGTATTTCATAATTTTTGGAAAATCGTCTGTTTCCGGTGAGGCGTCATACGGCATCGAGGTTGAAACGAAGACCGTTCGAATTGGGCTATGACAATGAAGGGTGCAAAAATTCTCCGGTCGATCACAAGGACGAGGTCGTTTTTTTTTCATGTCGAGAAAGATGATAATAATACATCCGCAGAAACAGGGGGTTGTGGGGAGGAGGAAGCACCGCACGAAAATACAAAACGAAGCGACTGAATTAGGCGCTATCGGCGTTTGGTTGGGCCTCTTCTGCGAATAAAACCCTGAGCCTCCGACAGACGGACCAACGAACGAAAACGAACGGACATCGGGTCACTCTCTCTCCCTCCCTCTCGCTCTCTTGGTCTGGCCGAGTTTGGGTCCGGGGCGCGAGCGAGAGAGTCCTTTTCTTCGGGGGCCCCTCGTGCAATTACGTGCCCCCACCCCACCCCCCCAAGAATCGGGCAGAGCGAAAGAGAGGCAAGAAGGTCTCGCGCAGCCGCAAACCCTGCATTATCCCCAATTATCCGCGTGCACGTCCGTTAGGAGGCCTAGGTTTTCGGGCCTCCGGCCACTCTCTCTCTCGCTTTGCGCGCTCGTTCCCCTTGTACTAAGTCTTGACTCCACTTGGACTCGTAGCACGCGGCAAACCAAACTTTCGACCCCAAGCTCTCTTATCCCTCGGGGCACTTGCTCCTTTTTTTCTTTTTTTTTTTTTCTTAACCACTCATAACCCTCTTCTGGCCGAGTTTGTGTTTTTCTGTACAGGGTATCCTGAATATGGATGGAATTGACACGGGCCTCGAATTGGGTTGCGGTAGCGCGTGGAGATTCGATTTTATTTTTTTAGAATCGCTACCTTTCGTTCTTTCGGAATATAGACGGCTGCATACCAATTCATCCGTCGACAATATATTCACCAATGAAATATGTGTCCGGCGAGATATCTCGTGACAGAGGAAATAAATAAAAATTTATCCGACGACAAAGTCCGATAAATCGATTGATAAACGTTACGATACAATAACAGTGCGGTAAATTCAGACGCGGTAATAGTTTTAGTAATACTCATAGCGATGACTATTGCTAGTATGGCAATACTAACAATAGGAATAGTTATACCAATAGTCATAGCAATAGTCATAGCGATAGTTATATCAATTGTTATAGCAATAATTATAGCAATAGTTATAGCAATATTCATAGCAATAGCCATAGCAATAGTCATAGTAATAGTTATAGCAATAGTCAGCAATAGTCACAGAAATAGTCCTAGCAATATTCATAGCAATAGCCATAGCAATAGTCATATTAATAGTTATAGCAATAGTCAGCAATAGTCATAGCAATAGTCACAGAAATAGTCCTAGCAATAGTCGTTGCAATAGTTATAGCAATAGTCATAGCAATAGTGATAGCGATAGTTATAGCAATAGTTATAGCAATAATTATAGTAATAGTTGTAGCAATAGTTACAGCAATAGCCATAACAATAGTCATAGTAATAGTTATAGCAATAGTCAGAAATAGTCATAGCGATGATCACAGAAATAGTCCTCGCAATAGTCGTAGCAATAGTCATAGCAATAGTGATAGCGATAGTTATAGCAATAGTTGTAGCAATAATTATAGTAATAGTTGTAGCAATAGTCACAGCAATAGCCATAACAATAGTCATAGCAATAGTTATAGCAATAGTCAGCAATAGTCATAGCGATAGTCACAGAAATAGTCCTAGCCATAGTCGTAGCAATAGTCGTAGCAATAGTCATAGCAATAGTGATAGCAATAGTTATAGGAATAGTCATAGCAATAGCTATAGGAATAGTTATAGCAATAGTTATCGCAATAGTCATAAGAATAGTCATATCAATAGTTATACCAATAGTTATGGCAATAGTTATTCCAATAGTCATAGCAATAGCTACAGTAATAGTCATGGTAGTAGTTAAAGTAACTAGTTATAGCGATACTTACGGTAATAGTCAAGGTGATAGTTAAGGTAACTAGTAGGCTCATTGTTGCCGCAATAGAATTCCCGATAAAATATCCCAACGGGATCTTCAGTCAGAGATATATTTTGACTGGGATATTTAATTGTCTGATATATTGTTAGATACACTCTAACGTGACCCTACATAGGACGTGCGTCCAGTTGATAGCACGATTTATATAGTATTCGTGATTTTATTGGATTACCGTGGGTTCGCTGAATGCGAAATGCTTTTCTGACAGTAGTCATACAGATGTACCGTTCGGTAAATCGCGTTCCAAGAACATGGAATGAAAAATCATTCGTCGATTTTTTCACTTGCCACCAGGCGCCATTTAAATACGCTCCTGTTTGTTGTTTTTACTACGGATTTAACTACTGATTCTCCACGCACATTTGAATCTATCATTGATCTTGCGCTTGGATATCTTTTTTTAACGTCCAAGAGAGGCAGAGGAAAATGTTTGCAAAGAACTCAAGTAGGAAAACCACTGGTTATAAAGACACGTCCGTCTCGTCGTTCGTTCGATTGACCACAGTTCGACCGACATTTCATGGTCTAGATGACGCCGGGAAAATGTGGCATATTCAATTGACTTTTTTCCTCTCTCTCTCTCTCTGTTCTCCTGAACAAGAAACGTTGCGGTTCGAACGTAAATATCAGTTATAAACGCTAAACTCTGCTGGTCATACGCTCGAGTTGTTGCCGGGAATTTCTGAATCGGATTAACAAAATGGCGTACAGATGAAAAAACTGTGTTCCCGAACGGTACCTATGTGTGAGTTCGGAGGGGAAAATTAACATGAAGATCGTTCGTGAATTCCGAGATCTTCGGTTTCGTGGAAGGTGGACAGATGGGGTAACGAGGCCGTAGAAAACAGAAAAAAAAACGAAAACGTAATAACAAAACATACACTCTCCGTAACGTCCAACGGAAAAGCACAGACGTATATTAGCGCCGGTTGGGGGGCGGTCGGTGGCCGGGGGGGTATATATGGTTGGCGTGCCGCTGGTAAGATTTACCGGGTTCTCTCGGAACACCGGAATACGTACACCGAGAGTGGGCGGCCTGGGTGGAGGAATGGTTTCCGGCTCCCGCCGACGGTGTGAGCTCGTAGTCGTAAAACGTATTCCTGATACCAGGGCGAAAGCAGGGGCTGGATATGCCCAGCAGAGAACCCAGCATGGTTACATGTATAATGGTAACTCTCCGAGCGCAACCCTCCGCAGTTTTGTCCGACGATCGATACCGATATATTCATACTTCACCGACTCTCGCTCCCTCTCCCTCTTTCTTTTGTCCGAATGTCTGGAAAATTGTACATCGAAAACAGAGTAGAAATAGTGGAAGAAACATAATCCGAAGAAACTTGCCGTTGATGAAGAATTATGGATATCTGGCTGTTGTTCAAGCTGTCGTGATGGACAGGAAGCCATACCACAAATGGTCAATCCTATCCTAATGCTATTTTGGGTGGCAGGATATTTAAGCTGGCCACCTTAGAACCCTCTCGAAACCTGGAATCTCCAAGTGCCCATATCGCTTGGCTCAAAATGAATCCCTACTGTCGGGGAAACAGTGTATTCCAGAATCTTCTCGCATACTGTTGGAATCTGCGTCGAGGTAAACCGAAAAACGTCGACTCCACGATTTTTCCTGTTCACCCCGAAAGTCCAGATTGTCCAGAGTCTGGTATTAGACCACCTAAACTCTAGATGTGAATAAATTCGTAGCGAAGACTCGACACTTTGATTTGGAATAATTAAACGTAATCCTCGCAAGGTATTTCTACATCTACAAGATCCGTTTCGCGAAACGTGCACGCAATGACGAGATGCACAGTGCGGTTGTTTCGATCCTCTACACTTCTTTTTGTGTTTTTTTCTTTTTCGATCGCAATTATCATAATGATATGCGCGAGAGAGCTGTGGGTAAACCGGAGGAAGACCCCGCGATGTATAGAAACAGATATATACATACGTTCCGTTGCTTGGCTCCACCTGGCACAGTGGCGAAACACGCCACCGCACACATGACCACATAGCCCCGGTGTCTCATTCAACCCCTCCACCCAGGCACCATTACACATTGTGTTCCACATTCGATTCGTACTTGCAGTCTCCCGGGAATATCGCCGACAGAGCTAAATTAAGGCCCATCCAGTTTGGGGGAGTTCTCACTCGTGTCAACCTCCGAGCTAGGACATGAAGATTTGTTCGAGTTGGGTGTTCCAGGGAACTCGCGTCAATATGATCGCATGTCTTTTCATGATTATTCCATGGGTTCCGATATAATTGATACCTTGCATCATACACCTTCCTCGTGGTTCTTGCGCGGCGTTTCTTATTGACATCGTATAGGCCCTATGGACAATCAGGGAAATGCAGAGCAATGCCTAGAATCTAAGTTCGTTCTTGGATTACCCAGAAAATGCATCGGACATGGAGAGCCTAGCAGGGTCTTCTAATGGCAGCCTGTGGAATCTCTTTCCCATGATCCTGCGATCCTACCCCTCGTTTCCTCGATTAATTCCTTTTCCTCCGATAATCCAGCCAAAATCTTAATGGGTCCTCATGACCACGCAACCAAGTTCCTCCTGTTTCACTTCCAGACAACGGATGGAATAGGTCAGGAAGAGTTGGCAAGCCCTTGCAATGGCCGCTCCTTCCATCGATCCCTTTTCCTTTGACCTCCTATCCCACAACTCCTTCCTCCGATCCCGCTCCCCTTTCCCTCGCTCGATCTCTTTTCCGCCGAGATCTGCGAGCCAAAAAGTCAACGAATTTCCGTGCAATTCAGCATCATGCGGTGGGAGAATTTGAACTGGGTTGTGCTGACTTGCGAAATATCGTGATTGCAGTTCGCATCGAGAGGGGAATGCGTCCGGGGGGGGGCCCACGGGTGGGTCCGGTGGGTGTCTATCAATCACTCTCTCTGTGGCTCGGTGTGTTGGTCTCGGGCAATAAGACACATACTCTCTCTCTCTTCTTTCGTCCGCCTGTCCTTCTCTCGAAGCGAAGGAAAGGCCTGCTCTTGGGGCTATTATCCTGCCAGACTCTTGTGATGCACGACCTCCAGCAGTTTGCCCTGGCTGGACCCCGTGGTTGCGCTCCCGCATATACATATACCCGCGAAGCGTTCAAACCACGAGGCAATTCTCATGTGTTTGTGAAACCCATCGTTTGGCCCCGGAGTTCTGACATACTTGGCGTTCGCGATTCGGTAAGAGAGACGGTTCCTACGGAGGATCACGTACGAGACATTAGCAAAACGGATACTCGCCGGATGAGCCAGAGATATTTGGAATGTAGGGGGGGAAACCCTTGAAAGAGGGAGGAATGGGGATATACATTCCTTCAAAGCTCTACTCGACGTTGGAGCGGTCGCGACGATTAATGTTATCAAGTCCTAGACTAATCTCACGATAGCAATGATGCGGAGTTCTAATGGACATTTGACAACAGAATATTGAAATGGATTGGGTGATGATCGTCCTAAGGAATCGTCAGGTTCATAGTAGAGAGACTCGTAAGTCTTGCCTCCTCCGAAAAGTTGGAAGGCCCTTTCCGGCATTAGTGGTATCTTGTGGTCGTCTTTGCCTTATTGGTAAGAGAAGATCGGAACCTGAACTATTCCTGAGCGTCAGTTCAGAAACATCACAGGATTCGGGCATTCATAAAACGTCCAAAATTAATTAGGCTTACAACATTACAGAATCGTCAGTGTACGCTGCATAACATCAATGTTGAATGCATGTTGCCAACTTTAATGATCGATAGAAGTGAGAATGTTCGTTAGACGATTGAGCGAATTAGGTGGACCTGATGTTCCTGGAACGTACAACATTAACAGTGAACGTACCACCTCGAACTAAGGACAATTGAATGAAAATCCTCAATGGGAGAGTGAATATGATGGCAGCCAATTTCCGACGATGAACCTCGAGGCTTTTTCGTGGTCTCTGACATTCAACCACAATGCGGTGGCCGCAAAAACTGATATTGATCCAATTCAATCTAACGCTGCTGTCCAATTGTAATTTCTCACTCAGCAACACTCCGCGAGTTATACGGGCACGAGGGACCATCAAAGTCAATGTTGCGCGGTGTTAGACGGGATCATTGGACTCTGTTTATAACGTAGTGGATAGGGAAAGGCGCGTATGATTAGAAGGGGCGCGAAAGGATTAATGGAATTAACGTTAGGTGCGACGGGGGTTAACCCCGAAACGATATAGAGAGTTCGCGTGATTGTTGAATTCCCTGCGGTTTTCGAGACTGGTGTGCCACCCAATGCAAGATAGGAGTGTTGAAAATCAACGTATATAGATCCTAGGTGCAGGTTGTGTACGCTACGCATAACGCGCCTTCCGTGACGTGATCCAACCGAAGGTATATAGAGAAACAAGCCCACAAGGTATATCCGGATAGGTCATACAGAGAGACAGAACCTTACGTTTCGTTCCTCGTGTGTATACACGTGCGTGTTTATCCTCCCCAACGTGGGATCCTTCCGTGTGTGTTTTTAGCTCGAGCTCGTGTTAGGTGCACGCCATTACGCCCGAAGTTTCTACGTTCTGCATCTCTCTCTCTCACTCTTTCCAACCACACGGTCGTTCAAACCTTTTCTCGGGTACGCGTCCTAGTCGTCCCAGTGAGCTCTCCCCCCTCACTGCTTGGCTTTTGCTTGCTCCGTGTGTGTATACCGCTGATGCAAAGCGAGGTTCCCGGTTAGATGCGAGACTGGCACGCGATATCGAGGATGGCGTGCCGACCTCGAACAAAGACGGAGACAGAAACAGAGGGATAGAAAGAGAGAGAAGCTTAGCGTCACTTCTCCTAGAGGGGCTTTATTCCTCAGTCTCCTTGACGAAGACGACTTTTTGTTCTCTTATCTTCTGCAGTCCCGATCTTACTTACTCATAAGTTCCAATATCTGCAGCAAACGAAACGCTTTCGATATGTAAATTAGCGTTTGACTTGGCATGAAAAAGGCTTTTTGGTACATTGATTCTCCTGGCGCGATGTTCTTTTGTGCACTTATATTTTACAATGTCCTCATTGACGAGGACTACGGTCGAAGAAACAGCATGGATGGTCGAATTAGGAGGTTCATTTTCAGGGACCAAAGGGATTTTTAATTCACTTGTCTTTGGCTTGGTCCCGGCATCTTAGCTTTTTCGGTTTTTACCTTCAATAGTCACGAGGCCGAACTTCCGCAAGCGGAAGAAACATATGGACGCTTCATCAGGGGTTGATCGCCTGGGAACAAAGGCTTTGTCCGGTTTTATTCTTGCGCTTCTTTATTCACAAAGTTGCGGCAATGGAAACATCCTTCGGTGGTTCAGTCAGAAGGTTTTGATTTACCGGTAAAATAAAACGGCTCGACGGGGATCAATCTAAAGGATTTTCATTACCGTGACGATGTCGTTCAACCCTTGTCTGCTTCATCGTTATTCATCATTCAGCTCTAAACGCGACACTGGCCAGGTTCAGTAGTACGAATCATCGTGTGGAAATCAATGAAGCTGACCGATTGAACGACCTCCTAACAAACACTGCAACTAGATCGAGGGCATTTTTGTAAATCGGTCAACTGCAACTGTTTCTCTGATACATCAGCAGTTCTACGTTACACTGGTTCCTAGTTCGTTTGGACCAAGGCTGCAAGCCCTTTCCCGGCAAATGACATGCAAATACAAGTCAATGACAAAATTCAAAGTGGCACGAGAGAAAAAAAGACACCCTTAGGCCTGGTGTTACCTGGGCACGGTGTTCTCGTTCGATTTTCGAGGGCGTTGCTCTGAAAAACATTCTGCTCGACGGTTGATTTCTGGTTGGTCGGACGAGAGTAGCGGGGGCGGTGCATCTGTCGACCGCGAGATTTATATTCCATCAGGGGGAAACCCGTCGAGAGGCGCCCCGGGGAGAGCCGTTTCTTTTCCACGTTGGGTTCCCTATCCCGGGTCATCACTTTACACATACAATCCTCCTCGCGACATTGACTAGTATGCACAAAATTCAACCAAGTTAACCGCAAAACGTTGTGAAATTGTTTTAAAAAAAAAGTGAACGAGGCTGGAATTCGTCGCGCAAGGTCGTTTCGTTGATGAACTTTTTGTAGGCCTTCCGGAGATAAGCATCTCTTCTTGTCATTTGCTTCTCTTGCCTTTCGAACCCTTTTACAAGGCCACAGATCCCAAACTTCGAGTGGTTATTTAATAATGGCGGATTCAACATGACAGACTGGATGGCGAAAGGACGAGTGTTCCCATTTAAAAATCGCCGCTCGGAAGATTCCGGATCCGCCATTTAGGATTCTTCATTCTTTCACCTAGATTCCATTACGACCGACCCAAAAAACTCTCGGCAACACATTTTCATTAAAACTACGATAATTCATCGTTGCAACACGATGCACCCTTAAAAACCAATCGGGTACGAACTGATTCGAAACATTGACGTGACATAACTTTTCGTAAATTTAATGGAACTTCAACGATAACGAGATGTTTTTTGGGGTAACAATTCCAAAATCAAACAGTTTTTTTTCTTTTTTTTTCATAGGTATTTATTGTTCTTATTTGTTACATGGTTCATGTTTATTTATTGCCCCTAGGGTCTCTAAACTATTATGGTGTAGGAAGTAAGTGTGTCGCACATTGGTGTATATTATGTTTTGGTTGTTTTTCAACTTGCACGTGTCCGTGTTTGTCTTTCGACATTATTTTCCTTAATTCTAATGAGGTTGGGTGATTGGATGGGTTTTTACAATGAGATGAGGTTAAATCAAACAGTTAAATGACAATCGATAAGAAATTAAGGCAGTCGTCTGGTCTAGAGCGAGATTTTTGACGTCATTTTCAATGTGCAATAACGTTTAAATCGTTGAAGTTGTCTTGATGAAAATTCACACGTGCATTTATTGATCCTTAGAGAATACTAGTACATAAAAAAAAAAAATTATTTCAAATATTTTCATGTAGTTTTTTGCCTTGTTGCAACATGGTGCGCCGAAATCGGCGCCCACTCTACACGATGTTCTATGCATCTGAAAAAAAAAAATATATATTCTCAATCTGTATGAGTATTCTGAGCACTGGTAGCAGAATTGAGTCGAACAATAATTTTGCCGACATTTTATAACTCGTCGAATACGAAAATGTATGAAATGTACGAGGGGGGACCCAAAAAAACGGGAATTTCGTCATAACTTCTTTATTTTTTAATATTTTTACACCAAATTTTGATCACCTTCAAAGTATTCTCCTTTGACCACAACGCACCTCTGCAAACGATCCTTCCAACGTTCAAAACATTTTTTAAATTCGTTTATCGGGATGTTCTTTAGGCCTTCCAGCGATTTTTGTTTTATCTCCTCCACAGTGGCAAAATGCTTGATTGCTGCTTTGTTTCCCGGTCGTATCCATAACACCTCGATTCATCACCAGTAATCACCTTGGAAAAAATTTCAGGGCCCTCTTCGAGCTGATTTTGAAGTTCTAAACATGCCTGAAGTCGACGCTCCCTTTGCTCGTCTGCTTACGTGCAAATCTTTGGATAAAATCCTCTGAATTGAACTCCATGATATCCCAGACATCTCACAGAGTTGATCAATGGTTCGGCGACGGTCTTCATGAATGAGAGCATTGATTTTGTCGACGTTTTCGACACTTCTTGACGTTGAGGGCCGTCCTGAACGGGGTTGGTCTTCAATTGACATTTCTCCATTTTTAAAACGTGAAAACCACTCGTAGACCCTGGTTTTACTTAGGGCAGCATCTCCATAAGCAGTCTTAAGCATTACAGTAGTTTCCGCGGCCGCTTTCCCCAACAGGAAACAAAATTTCACAGCCGCGCGTTGCTCTCGACAATCGGCCATCACGTTTTCGCCGAAATGGAAAAAGTTGTTTCACTACAAAAATTCCCACGGGCGAACCGATGCACTCACGGCGACAGAACTTCGCACACTAACTCAGGAGACATGTCCCCAACGGACACCTGGTTGAGCAATCGGTTCCCCCACTCTCCCTCCCCGCCGCAGCGCAATTCCCGTTTTTTTTGGGTCCCCCCTCGGATGTATAAAATATCATTAATGAAAGTTCAACAGGCCGCCATTTTGTTAAAAATTTTTTTTAAGTAACAATTCTGCTACCAGTGCTCAGAATGCTCATACAGATTGAGAATATATATATATTTATTTTTTCAGATGCATACAACAGCGTCCAGAGTGGGTACCGATTTCGGCGCACCATGTTGCAACAAGGCAAAAAACTACATGAAAATATTTAAAATAATTTTTTTTCTTAATGTACAAGTATTCTCTAAGGATCAATAAATGCACGTGTAAATTTTCATCAAGACAACTTCAACGGTTTAAACGTTATTGCACATTAGAAATGACGTCAAAAATCTCGCTCTAGACCAGACGACTGCCTTAAGTCTCGTACGAACAAGCCACTTTTAGAAAGTCTTACGTGCTGTCAATCAAATCGGCAATCATACAACTGACTTTTGGGATATGCGAATTTTCGCCTGTTCAGTGGAAGAGTTGATAAGCCCCAGATCAAAAGGTTAACTCGTGAAATATTCAACACGTCGAAGATTAACGAGGAACGAGTCATGAAACATCGAATGTATCGTGTTGATGAGGAAAAGCGTCAATTTCGTGACAACCCCCCAAACCCAGCTCTCAGACAATTCTCAGACAATTCTCTGACAACGAGAATTGCGCCTGTCCCGAATGTCTGCATACATCTTACATTATAAATGTACGGGTTTATTTTGAGCCGCAAACTCTGAACGACACATGTAGCCGACCGTTAAATTGCACGTCTTCCTCGATGTACATACATCTTCCATTATGCACAACCCTCACAACGACGAGGGACCGGGTATCGAATTTGTCGCAAGGTCGCGTAAAGAAATCACTACGAGGAATCCAAGATGGCGGAACGTGGGGTCTCTCAAAAAGGATCGCCGTCGAAGGGCGAAGCGGGGGGGGGGGGGGGGGGGGCGATAGCTGCCCTTGGGGCATCCACCGAGGCTCGATCAAAATTCGTTCGACCATATATCAATGCCATCTCACTCGCTATCCTTGTAATTTCGTGTCTCGAATGTTCCCTTCGCGGTTTCATTCGGTACAAGAACAAACAAAACAGAGGTAAAGAAAGCGAAAAAAAAACGGAAAAATGTAATCGTGCCTCCCGCCGGCTCGTTATTAATTTACGTAACCATTATTCCACGTCGTCGTCGTCGTAGTCTCGGAAGATATGGCTATAGCCCTGTAACATTCGGACTAAGAAGAAAAAACTTATCTCCGGTAAGAGAAACTTTCCTAAGCGTATCAACGATTTTATCGCTCTTCCGTTATTGAGTTTCGCTAATATCTCACGAAGGAGAGTCGGTTAAGAGGGGAGTCTTCACAGGTGTCCATGTTAATTCGGTGATCGGTCCACGCTGCAATTTTCTACGGGCAGATAAACGTGGCCACTTTCGGCAATTCTTTCATAGACGAAAGACACATCGGTGAGAAACAACAGTACGATGTTCTCTCTTCGTTTGTTAAATACGGGGGTGGACCGCCACTTGAAACTCGCGAATTAACAGATCAGCCTCAGCCGGGGCAATTAAACCTAACCCCCTAAATTCTCAGGGCAGTTGGATGGTCCGTTGGGCATATACACCGTGATCAGCCGACGGTTCCCACAGGGTTTAATGCAACGAGAGACAGGATTCCCTTGGATAACAACGATGAGAACGATGAGTCTGTCTTGATGTGCCGAGCTGCCGACGCTCCTCGCGAGCTGTTCTCACTGCCCAAGCTCCGGAGGAACATACGTACGGGGC
This sequence comes from Oxytorus armatus, assembly GCA_958009045.1. Lineage (NCBI taxonomy): Eukaryota > Metazoa > Arthropoda > Insecta > Hymenoptera > Ichneumonidae > Oxytorus > Oxytorus armatus. Next base: position 15,275,472 of record OY253755.1, read on the forward strand.
TAAAGAAACAAAAGGACAAAGGGACCAAAAGAGATCGCGCTGCAATTCCGACGCCAGCTCTCTCTTTCTCTTCGTCTTCCTCCTCCCTTCAGGGTCGTGAGAGACCGACGCGATGAAGAAGAGAATAATAAAAAAAAATAGAAGAAGAACAAGGAAGATGAAGAAGAGGAAGAAAAAAAACCGATGGAATAAGCGAAGACGCTCGCCCGCGCGCCCGCGAAGGGGCATAATATTTACGAGAAGGGTTGGGTTTCTGCAAGGGACTTTACGTGCCCAGGATCGTACACACAGAGCGAACACACCGGACGCGTAATTGCAACGCCGGAGAGTTGCCTGATTTATTGGGTTATTACCGATCCGCGTTGCACCGAGAAGAGACCTGGAAAAAAAAAGTTAAAAAAATATATATTAGGGGGAGACAGGGACGACTTTTCGCCCTGAGAGGTGGTGTATGGTCTGATGTAGGATGGCGAGCACGCTGAACTTCGTCATTCTACACTTGTCGAAGAATTTCGTTGGTATGTTGTTTTCTGATGTTTGGAATTCTCGTTAAGCACCTTTTTGGAGGGCTTGAGTCTCTCGAAACTAAAACTGTTTTATTTTCATGATTTTTCGATGGACCATTAAATATATCTATGATATCGGCACATCGGTAGAATGTCACCAGAGTGAATTTTGGAATATTGACATTTCAATTGAAGTCGAGGATTCCCAGAATCACCGGGAACTTATTTTCATTGAAACGAGATCATCCCTTGTTTCCGTTATCCGCCACATCGACAGCCACATCGTCCAGTGTCGAAGTAAAACTTTGCAAAATGTCAGGAAAATTGGTTCATCTATTTGGGCAGAGCCGGGACGACGAGTCGCTTTTAAATGCAATCTTCTGTTGAATGCAATACGAGAGAAAAACTATAAATTCTCCACTGTCATTGAAGAGTCCATCCTGGGTGTCAGACCTTCGTTTCAAAGTGCATCATTTTTTTTTGCTGAACTTTGCAACCGGTTCGAATAATCACGATCCTCTTATCTGTCTACATTTTTTTCCCCTCTACGATCGAATTGTCGCATTTCCATTTCGTCGTCGCGCGACAGTTATAAAAGTATCGCGAGAACGACACGTAATGATTGGCTCGACTGTTCGTCATCGGGGACAACGCTCGTACCCGCGTTATTCGCCAGTCGGTTCGTCGTACGAGACCCAGAGAGAGTGAAAGACGACGGGAACCTACTTGTGATTATCGCAATGACACGTTGTCTCCGAATATGACTGTGAGAACCGCTCGATGTGTTTTCTCGTCACATGGCCGGCAGACATGACGGGGCGGTGGAAGAAAAAACATCAATCCTAATCATCCTCATCCTATGCTCAAGCGATGTTGTGAATTCGTAGCAGGAGGAAAATTTAAAAAGTCCAAATTTCCGGTCTGTATTACTATAAAAGGCCTTAATTTAAGTTTGAGGGTTGAAGCTCCTCAACCCTTCAAATTTGGGTTCAGGGGCAGGAGGCACCATATTCCTAAACTTAAATTCAGGGATCGGAGGCTTTTAAACTCGTAAAATTAGGTTAAGGGTAGCTTCTCAAGCCCCTAAGGTTTGAGGCACTTCAGGCAAGGTTTGTGTCCGCTCAAAGGGTTTTGCTAGGCTCCTAGAATCGAAAATCTCTCGTAATGCTGATCAGCAGAATAATTAGGTTTCGGAGCCCCTAAAGCCCTTAGTTAAGAGTTCGAGGAGCTTCTACCCTTGTGATTCTGGCTTTTAGAATCCCGTGAGCGTTCCAGCGGTCATCTTCCAGAGATTGAGGGATACTAGTCGCCCGAACCCTTTCTTAAGTGTCTAAGGGACTCCTTCCTCTCGCTCCTAAGCTCGATCCAATGAAAGTCACCATTGAGAATGAGTAGACTTTTCGTAGGATACTTCTATTGGCGACGGTTTATAGGTGTTAATAAATCTCAAGGGGGGAGAAAGGACGCCTCGTAGAAACGAGAGCAGCACGAACGTTAAAAATGATGACCACAATCATAAAGCCAAAGAACGGTGAAGCAAAGAGAAAAGAGATCGCGCGTATGAGCCAATAGATTTACGAGGCTATTCGTCTTCGTAGTAGATATAGACAGTCCTGCCAACAGGACGAACAAACCGAGAGATCGTATGTGTAAAATTTATACATCTAATGGAAGACGAATGGTTGTGTGCGAGTTGCTCTGTGTCCCGTACGACGTAAACGCCTGTTGGCGTTTGACTGGCATGTATGGATCCGTGTGTGGGTCTGTGTTGAGAAAGATCGTGTGTATGATTCTCGAGAGGTCTGACCGGGCTGCGGGCACAGTTCGTTATTATATCCTCGAGCATAATTGTTTCCAAGGAACCCCTCACATGGCGGGCAAAAGACCTTGCCTGGGAACCTCCGAGAGGTGTTACACCCCGCGAGCTGTACAGGGCGTTACAGCTAGCGGTTCAGCTACGTATTACCAACAGTCACGATCCTCGATGGCGTAAAACTCGTACGGTCTTTTTTCCTCTCTTGTTCGTTGCACCGAGAGCCTAGCACCGGGGCGGCTAGATATCCCGGAAAAGAAAAAAATGAGACCGCGAGTCCGAGGAAAGGAAGCCAACGACGCATGAATGCCATTAGTTGCCCTGCGGCAATGATGCATCGATGATTGACTCTTTGCGGCTGATGACGTTTTTTATTTCAGAAATATTCCCCGTTCCCGCTGATGGCACGTCAACACGAATGTGCCAGCTGATCGACTTTTTGCTTAGTTTTGTCTTCCATTGACCGGAGTTCGATGATTAATCGCGAATCGTGAAGATTTTAGGTGTTCTCCAGTCTGTTCAATGACTTCTATTTCATTTATTGATCGTTGATTACGTTTTGAAACAATTTTCGTTCTGGCAATATGGTGGCTTGGCTTTGGCATCCCAACTGACAAATCCACTTGAGATTCACAACTGTTCCAAGCGGCCGGACGCTTTTTATTGAGATTGCCAAGGCAGTTGATGACCAGCATGTGGGTAGGTTACTGTGTTAGGGCGGTGGGCATCCACAAACGTTCATTAAAATGTTCAGGAAGTCTTGTCAGACATCAATGGAAGTCTCTCGGTCTAGGAAGACTCTTAGACAATTTAATGAATCTCGTCAGATTGATCAATTGTCAATCACGTTTCGGGTTACCGTTTGTTACTCCATGTCATCCCGCGCTTCCAATGTCCGACCTTGGATGCCCCTGGAGTTTTCAATCGATTCAATACGTTCCACACGTTCCTTCAACCGCCTCTGGTCATTTGATCACCTCATTAACACTCTTTCATTGACCTCTTTCGACCGATCAACGACTAATCATAGGTTTCCGATAACTTTTTGGTCCACCAAACGCGTTTCCTTTGACTCCACGTCTCGCCCCGATTCTACGGAATCCCGATTCTTTCAATATCCGTCCCAAGTTCCGGGATCGTTTTTTTTTTAATGACGGTACTGTTAATAAATGCCGCGCGAAGGGTCTCTCGCTCGTGCCAGCCGCGATGTCGAGGTGATTTTAGGCCGAGAAACGTCGGAATGGCGTCGATCCTGTTAATTCGGACACGCCCTCATCGAACGCTTGCGTTGCCACCGAAAACTATACCAACGGCGTCTCTCTGTTTATTGTCTATTACATCAGCGATCGCGGAGGCACACCTGGATCGCCTTATCCCTCCATATATATCCCAAGGCTATCTGTTCTAGCCTATTTTTCCCCCCTCTCCCTCTTGCGATTGTTAGTTGTAATAGAAGCCGTTGCAAGATACAAGTCCGCGATACGAAGCGCCGCAGGGGGTCCTGCGGATAGATCCAATCGACGATCCCGGAAAAATCCATGGCTGAGTTTCGAGGCAAACCTGTTCTTTCCGCTAGTTGGGCGCGATCTTCAACTATCTTACGGCGTGGTCGCAACCGACTCCAACTTATCGTGCGAAGATCTTAATTCATAATTGCTCCGTGCTGACGAGCCTTCAGAAGAGCGAGGGAGGGGGTGTGGAGCAAAGTTTTCTATCCGCTCGAATTCCTAGATTTTTTGCGGAGGCAAGCGATCGGGCGTTTGTTGAAAAGCTCGTTGATTGAACGAATCGAGGTGTTTCAACATCACTCGTCGGCGTATTCATGTTTGTCGCGCTACCACGATCGAACTGGTTGATCAATTTCCAGGAAACTTCGCGGACTGCCACTTTAATATGTAACTCGAAGACGTATGTGCCGGGAAATGTTATTGAATGATTATTCAAAATGGCGGAGTCGTTACGGTGGAACGAGAAACGAGAAGGTAATTTTAAGATTCCGAAGACAATTTTCTCGACGGTTCATAGAGTGTGTGAATATCGTCAAGAGCAGTTTTCGACTATAATTGATAGTTTTAGTTTTGACATACTCTGGTACAGAGATTAGAACCCTTTAAATGGGAATTTTCTCATTATACAAAAATATTTAGATGGAAAATTGTACGCGAGTCATCAATGTTGCGGAATTCTATGTTCGACGCGCTGTGACAATCAAACGCGTGACCCGATCTTCATGAAACTTTGTCCTATGCTACTTTGAAGCTTGACTTGAAGATGTTTATAAAGGAAAATCAAATTGAACGAAAATCGTAAATGGCGAGATCAATATAGTCGAAGAAGACACTAAAAAAATTATTTTTATCACTGTTACGTCGTGACATTTTTTGCATGGGGTTTTCATTGTAATTATTTTAGTCTTTTTCTATTTTAACAATATAATGTCTCGGAACACCCGTAACGTAAATTCACCTCATAATCGTGAGAGCGGAAATCGCCGCTCGAATTTCTGCTCATTCAACTTGGCTAAAAATATATTAATTGTTCAAACTCTACGATCTTTCATTCGTAGTGGTAATGCAAAATACCAAACTGTGGGAACGGAAACTACCACTCAAATTTCTGCTAACTCCATTCTCAACAAATACCGAAATAAATCCGACTCTCGACCGCGCGATCGTACCGCGGACGCTTAATATCGAATTTCGGCTGACCAATTTCCGTCGCGACGAGGCGCGACGCCTCGCGCGATATAGTCTTCTCTCTCGCTCTATTCTAAATCCTTGAAATTGGAAAATCAGCAGTTTTGTGGTTGCCGCTTCACGACAACCGAATTCACCTCAAAGTAGTCAGTCTTCACTCAACACTCGTAGCGAGAAGTCCGCTCTTAACATCTAAGCGACTTAAGGCCGTAGTCCGGTCTAGAGCGAGATTTTTGACGTCATTTCTAATGTGCAATAACGTTTAAACCGTTGAAGTTGTCTTGATGAAAATTTACACGTGCATTAATTGATCCTTAGAGAATACTTGTACATTAAAAAAAAATTATTTTAAATATTTTCATGTAATCGGCGCCCACTCTGGACGATGTTGTATGGATGTGAAAAAAAAAAAAATATATTTATTCTCAATCTCTATGAGTATTCTGAGCACTGGTAGCAGAATTGGTACTTAAAAAAATTTTTTATTGATTCGAACAATAATTTTGCCGATATTTTATAACTCGTCGAATAATGAAATATCATTAATGAAAGTTCAACAGGCCGCCATTTGGTCAACATTTTTTTTTAAGTACCAATTCTGCTACCAGTGCTCAGAATACTCATACAGATTGAGAATATATATATATATTTTTTTTTTCAGATGCATACAACATCGTCCAGAGTGGGCGCCGATTTCGGCGCACCATGTTGCAACAAGGCAAAAAACCACATGAAAATATTTAAAATAATTTTTTTAAAAAATGTACAAGCATTCTCTAAGGATCAATAAATGCACGTGTAAATTTTCATCAAGTCAACTTCAACGGTTTAAACGTTATTGCACATTAGAAATGACGTGAAAAATCTCGCTCTAGACCAGACTACGGCCTCAAGTCTCAATTCGACATTCGCGAGAGCAACAACTCTAGCAAAATCATCTCCGTTATACTCGGTACCTTTGTAACACTTAATAATATTTGCGAAGTATATTTATACATTTGTACATTCTGTCACGATATTTTTATTGTATTCAACTGTTCAACGACTACCTAAATCAACATTTATATTCACAATTGTCCGAAATAAAAGCGATTCATTATACCCGACATCTCGATTTCAATTGTTAATCGGGAAACGAACCACGTGTCCTTATTCACTCATTTACAAATCGTACCCTATGCGTTTCCCCCATGACCTCTGAGACGCCGCGTCCACGTTAGTCGCCTTTTTACCTCTGAGTCGCCGCGCACACGTCTCCCTTTGTGAAACCCCCCGGGACGTAACAATCATAATCGCTACCCGGGGGTTATGGAGGTCACTGATTTTCTTAATTAAAAATCGTATTTTTCCGTCGAGATTGCCACAAGATCTCAATTAATAAAAAAAAAAAAAAAAACATGTTTTGCTTCAGGAAAAATATGTCAATTGGAAAAATCTTTAATCCTCATGGTCCGTGCAAGTGATCCGCCATTTTGAAGGAAGAAGAGATTTCTCTCGGGAGGATTCTGCAGGCCTCTGCGTGCAGTCGACACCCACGCGGACCGGCGTTTGTTCGGCAGAGAGAGGGACAGAGTAACGGGAGAAGAAACGTCCGTTTCTTAACCACCCGCGTACGAATCTCATTGGCCGGTTAGGAGAGAGAGGCTCATCGCGATTTCAGTCGTGAGGATATGCCACACACACACAAGTACTACTGACGACCGAACGATTTTTTTACTGTGCCCTCGCCAATCTTGGGCTCATCTTTTTGTACATTATTTCATTTTTATTTAACTATTAATTTCAACATTGTTATTTATTTAAGGGAATCCACGAATTTCCAACATGAAAAATGTATCGATCTACATGATATGCTCATTAAAATTTCCCGAATCCAACAAATTGTATTCCCAAATCAACATTTTCGTCGATTAATCGAAAAACAAATTCCATCGATCGTTCTAAGTTTCGCGAATTGTAAATAACGCGCGAAATTTATTTACACCGATGGAAGAATCAATAATGGATAATTGGTTATTATATTTGGCGAGATCCATCGAAATATTTTGAGGTTCATAAAATTTTCATATTTTTACGAATAACTGAACCTCCAACTTCTTCGAATTTTACTGACGCAAAGAAAACATTGGAAATTGTGACTTTCACGTTGATTTCTCATTTTTGCTGCGCGTGGGACTTCCACCGCGAGGAAGTTAAAATTGAAAAACGCCCTTGGCCTTTTAGCTTTGTTATTTCACCGTTTATGGTGTGTCTTTGTGTCACGTTCGTCGCGAGTTGGACATCGGATTACGGGACATTTTTTGGAGGTTATGTCCGAAAAAAAATGACAACGAGTCCGCATGGATACGATAAATTTTCGTGAGAATTACGAATATTTCAATGTTGCCCAAACACACGCGTCGCGAAATGTTTAAAATCTTTCAGCACGAAGGTAAGTATCACTCGACGATGTTTTAGTTTTCATTAGACTATAATCGACGTGCTTGCTACGCGTATAACTTTGTAGACTAGTTTCGCTGTCGAGGCATCGTGCGTTCTGAAGTTGCGCGTTTGTACTACGAGCGCGACGTCCGACGTTCAATGGAAACGCGTCTTTATAAAGGCGACTTTACAAATCGGTCTCGCGTACGTCGAGATTTCGCGACACATCTTTCCTCGCGAGGGGATAGGTCGTTGAAAACATCATTCCTCGGGCTACTCGGGCATTGATTGACACGGCGTGGCTCGGTGAGAAAATTAAAAAGAAGAAAAAAAAAAAACAGAAAACGAGACACACGAGACACGTCGACGATAATTCTTCCTCCCGATTGACGTTCTTTTTTTTCTTTTCTTTCTCCTCTTATCCTTTTTCCGCTAACCTCTCGCGCGGGGTTGGTAATATTTCAATTAGTTTGACAATTTAGTTGTCGGCGTATGTATGTATAAGCCCCGATGAACGCGCAGGGGGCATAAAACGCGAGGCTCGCACCGGGGGAATAATTAACAATAAATGATCTCCTCGCGCCGAGGTATCATTACAACCAACCAGGCTAGCTAATCGCGGGCAAATTGACCGTTATGTTATTAAGCAGGTCTGACGAACGTTAATTGGCCGGTACGTGTGAATCGTCGTGTCGTCGAGCGAGAGAGAGTAAAAGAGTGCGCGGGGGTGAGCGGTGATGGTTGGGCGGGGGAGGAGGGAGAAAGACAAGGCAAATGGCTTAAAGGCTCGTTGGGAAAGGACGAGAGCGAGAGAGGCGAGGGCGACGAGAGTGAACGAGACTGTGGCAAGTTTCACGCGGCGGGGGAGCGTGAAAAGTGCTAAGCGTGATACGAATCAATTATTCGAAGCGACACCCCGTGAACTCGTATATATGTATACATATATATTAATATGTATATATTTATTTATATAATTATTGCGACAACTTTTGTCGTGATAAAAGTATAAACGTGAATTTCACGTCCAATTCAAATTTTGTTATTGATGCTATTTGGACGATCGGCAAAAGAATTTTTTTTTAGAAGAATTAATCAAAAACGATTTTTTGTTATTATTTGATATTTCGTTGAAAGGATTTTGTTGTAAATATTTGGTTTTTTAATTTTTCGATTAGAAGCAGAAGATTTTTTTAAAAAGAGCATGAAAATAGAATTTTTTGGCATTTTCGAAGCGACTGGCAACGGATTTATGAGGGAAAATGACCAAAAAGTACATTTGGCGAATTTTTGGATGATCGGTCGTGGATTTTGTTACAAAAAAATGTAAAAGACACTTTTGAGATTTTGGGTGGAAGTTTTCGAACGATTTTTCCAAAAATGGCTACTGAATTAGTGCGGTAGAAGGGGTAGAATAGTTTTGATGTTTCCAAAAAGAAATTTAGATTTTTTTTCATTGCATATTAGCCAAAAAATTGTTGCTGCACGAAAATTGGTCTATTTTTTCTTCCTGAGGCAGTTAAAGGATCCGGCCTATGCTCATCATCTTCGTAATCGTTCACGGTTTATAATGGCGTTCGGTTCGTCGAGCTAAAATGATTTTTCGATTTTTTACAGATTTTTAAAGTCATCAAATCGATTTTTCGGTAATTTTCGCACTGCGGATTTTTTTCAACGAACTTCAATGTTGCCTGGCGGTCAGAAAAATTGACGGATCGAGAGGACTCCAGTGACATTCTCTAAGTCTACTTTTCGCAGTTTTAAAACACTACTTATCTTTTAAAATCGGCTGAACGGAAGCGAAGTTACGGTCATTTGAAGTTTTGGATGGTTCAAGTTCGCGAAAAAATTGTCGAAAAAAGTATGAAATCCCTTTTCCCAATCTTTTAACATAACTTTTCGAACCTTACGGATCGGAAATTTCCCGCTTATTGTGAAGTCGTACTGTTTTTCGTTTTTCCAAAAAAGCGATCGCGGAATTACGATAACGAATTTTCCGGTAACCGGCGTCACCATTAACGTCCTTGAAGAAAAAATAATAAAGTAAAATATGTTCTCTATTAAGGGGTTTGAGTGTGAAAATAATAATTGTGCAATTACTCTTTTTTTTTTCCAAGTCTCAATTGAATTTGTACTACAATTAAGGGGTTAATGACGAATGACAGCGCAGACACGCGACTTTAGTCAGCGGAACGCTAAATGATGATAATTATTAAAATTAAGTGACGAGAGACAGTAAGTCAGATATTCAGGAGGATAAGGAAGGGAAGACTGCGGCGAGAGAAAATTTACGACCGGACAAAAATTTCTCTTCAGCCTCTTTTACGGCTTGATCGATTCGCCGAGGGATGGCGCCATGTGAAGTCCGAACGTGCCATTCGGTTCGCCGCTTCGTCGAGAGATGGCGCCACCGGGATTCGAACGTGGGATTGTAATTCAAATTAAGAAAACGAAAATAAAACGCACCCACGAAATTTCCTATCGATCGAGAAAAATAATAACAAATCCTCGAAACATTTCTCAATAGTTCAATGTTCGATTGCGATCGATGAAAAAGAAATCCGATGAAATCTCGATAATCACATTTCCAACGAATCTATTGGACAGTTCTATTTTCCATTACGTTTTTTTTCTTACTTACCACACTTTTAATCGGGAAAAACTCTTCGCGAAAGTGCGAATCGTTCACACCGGGGGTATTTGAACTTGGGCTGATTACGGTAATCACGAAAGTGCGCTCTCTCTTGACTCTTCAATTGCACGTTTCGTCTCGAGCACGCGGTCGCCTCATTTGCCACGATCGAAATATCCAGTGCGCTTGCAATTCACCTTTATTTATTTCTATAAATATATATAATTAAGAAAAAAAATTCTCACTTTTTTCGTTGTCGTTTCGTCGGGAGGATGAATTACACGCGTCGATTTTAAGGTAAAGGAGGAAGTATAATAAATATTTGTATACATAATTTTTGGGATATGTCGCTTATAAATACGAAAAATGACTCAATTTTCCATTCATTAAATATATTTTACGTCTGTTCGTCGAAATATCCGACTAAAAACAATGCTTACGTTGATGTTGGATTTTTTGGAATTGTAGACCGAGTGCGCCATGCAAATTTTCGTAAAAAACGTCGTAAACAACAAAAATTGTGAGAAACAACAACGACAAATACCGCCTTTTAAATGTAATTGTATTTTAAATGTTCCAAAACATCGAGATATCTTTTGAGGGTGGCTTGTGATGGTGCGACAGGGATGAAAAATTGAAAACGCTCTTGCTTCGAATTGGTTTGAGCTTTCGACCTGAAATTTGGCAGGCAAGTAAATCAATAACAGTCCTTCCTTCCATACGATTTTTGTGGGAATTTACGATTTTTTTTGGATTCCATTAAGATTTTGAATTTTATTTACAAAAATTGCATTAAGAGAACTCGTGCAATTTTCGAGCGATCGGTCTAAAACTTTCCACACAAATGTAGTATCATTAAATACTGTTTGCCACTAAATTCAAAGAAAATCAATCAAGGCGTTCGAAATGTATCGAATTTTGAATTTTTCTAAAAATCTACTTAGGCTTTTCTTAAGGCTCTAGCTCGGGTAATTTTTGGGAAATCGAGCTAAGACTTTGTACATCAATGGAATACTATTAAAGGATACTTCGTACCAAATTTGAACAAAATCCATCGAGGCATTTTGGATCGATGAAATTTTTAGATTTTCGTATTGAAAAAAAAATCTGAATCACGTAGATTTTTGGTTATTGAGCCAAAATTTCGTGTACAACTATTGATTACCATCGAATGATGTTTCCTATTGAATTCGTAGAAATGCGAACGAGGCGTTTTTGAATTTTTAGAATTTTTAATTGTTAAAAATGAATAAATATAGCCCGTTTCTTAAGACTCCGGTGAAATGTGCGTCCACTCTTTTGGATTTCGCGGATAAAATTTGGTAAATCGATAAAATATCATTGAATGATGATCGTCGTCGGAATTTCGTGAAATATGAAATTATTCAAAAAATTCGGGATTAATAAAATAACAGTGGTATGGAGCTGGAAGTTGCTACCTCGAAATTTGAGCACAATGCTGAAAGCTCTATGAGGAACCGAAAATTACGAAAAAAAAATATTCCTTACAGAGGGAGCTTTGAGAGCAATGTGTGAAATTTCACGAGGTAAGTGTTATTTATAATAAATTATGATTTGTATAAAATAAATTTGAGCATAACAAAATAAAGTAAAAAAACAAACAATTGTTTTTTTGCTGTGGTAATGAATTTTTTTCTTTTTTCAAGACTGGCTCAAGCCTCCGTAATACAATAATACGTGATATTTTTCCTCAATAAAATCTTGCAGCACGTTTTCAAAGACGCGGAGACGATGGAACACGAACGCGATAACTATATATACATTTTTTTTCTCTTCTTCATCGCAATTCTAAGCGCGCGACTGTATATCAGTCGCGCAAACTAGTCATCATTTCGATTGCTCGCCTCGACAATCTTAACGTCCACGTAATATAATGACGAGCGTACATAGATACAGACCATTCGATGCCAATTCGACGTGTCGGTGAATTTCGTCATTTTGTTTAGTCACAGAGGAAGCTCTGTGATGGTTAAATTTTTTTTTCATTCCTTTTAACGTCAATGTCTTTAAAATGTCATTAAAGAGGGAAATATGGTTAGGACAGCGTTTTCTTAATGATTTTCATGAATTTTTTTATAGTATAAAAAATGAATTTAATTCATTGAAACTTTGAGAATATTTTATACATATATTTAAGTATATACTATAAAATTTTTGAAGAATTTCCTTGAAAAACACGGAAGATATTAGCGACCCCATATTGCAGGTCATAATCAGACGCAGCATTTTGCGTACATTCTGGAAGCCGCAATTTTCATCTGAAATCAAACGAGGTTGAAATTTACTTTTATTATATGTCTCTCTTCTATATGAACCTAAATGCTATCAAAAAAATAGAAAATTGAATTTTTTACAGGGGTCAAAACAAAAAAGCATGATTTTTTTCCATTTTTTACAACTTTATTTGCAAAAATAAATTATTTTAAATAACGATAATATTCCGATTTTAGGTTCATATATAGCGCAATACTATGGAGAAAGTAACTGCCAATTTTCAAAACGATTGGTTGAAAACTTTTCAAACTAGCGTGTACGCAAGTTCAAAAAAAGTCGTTTATAGAAAAACGCGTTTGAAAAAATAGTACCAAGACGGTTCAAAAAATCGATTTTTTTTTAATTTCATAAGTTGTTAGTAAAACTATTGAAAAATATGTTCCCAAAATTTTAAATGAAAATTCCGACTCGTTCTATTGTTATAAGCCATTAAGGGCGAGAATAGGGTTAGGACAGCGTTTTCTCAATGACTTTCATGAATTTTTTTATAGTATAAAAAATGAATATTATTTATTGAAACTTTGAGAATATTTTATACATATATTTAAGTATATAGTATAAAATTTTTGAAGAATTTCCTTGAAAAACACGGAAGATATTAGCGACCCCATATTGCAGGTCACAATCAGACTCAGCATTTTGCGTACATTCTGAAAGCCGCAATTTTCATCTGAAATCAAACGAGGTTGGAATTTACTTTTATTACATGTCTCTCTTCTATATGAACCTAAATGCTATCAAAAAAATAGAAAATTGAATTTTTTACAGGGGTCAAAACAAAAAAGCATGATTTTTTGCCATTTTTTACAACTTTATTTGCAAAAAAAAAATTATTTTAAACAATGATAATATTCCGATTTTAGGTTCATATATAGCGCAATACTATGGAGAAAGTAACTGCCAATTTTCAAAACGATTGGTTGAAAACTTTTCAAACTAGTGTGTACGCAAGTTAAAAAAAAGTCGTTTTCAGAAAAACGCGTTTGAAAAAATAGTACCAAGGGGGTCCTGAAGGAGAGCTACTCACTTTAATGGCTTATAACGATAGAACGAGTCGGAATTTTCATTTAAAATTTTGGGAACATATTTTTCAATAGTTTTACTAACAATTTATGAATTAAAAAACATCGATTTTTTGAACCGTCTAACCCTATTTCCCCCCTTAAAGTGCCAAAACGTCGGAGAATCACATATCGCAATTTTTATTTATTTTCGTCAATCAACGTGATCGTAATAATTTGAAATAGTAATTTGACAACGAGGATCGTTATCGAATTTCTTTAAATTTTACACGGTAAGTTGTTTGTCAGGGAAGAGGTTTTTTTTTTTTTTTTTGTAACAAGGAGAGAGCGTGAATAAAAGAAAAATTGTCGTCGACTTGGAATATATTATTTTCTATGGAATTCTTCGTAATCATTTTTTAAGCCAGCATCTCGTTGGCAGCAATTCATCGATAAGGCATTATTCATTCAATTAAAACACACCGTGGTTTATATGAGTACTTTTTTTCCTTTGGCAGTACGTCATCGATGTAGACATTTTTTGTTAAAAAAATTTGAACTCGAATTTGTACGATGGATTATGTTTAGTTATAATTTTTAAAACCATTTTTAGTATTTTATTGTTTTTAAATTTTGTCAATTTTTCAATTCTTAAATTTTTTTCAGGCAAATTCAATTAAAACACACCGTGTCGGATTTTTTGTTTAAAAATGTAAACTCGAATGTGTACGATGGATTATGTTTAATTATAATTTTTTAAATAATTTTTAATAATTTATTCTTCCTAAATTTTTTCAATTTTTCAATTCTTAAATTTTGTTCAGGCAAATTCAATTAAAACACACCGTGTAGAATTTTTTTGCTTAAAGATGTAAACTCGAATTTGTACGATGGATTATGTTTAATTAAAATTTTTAAAATAATGTTTAATAACTTGTTCTTTCTAAATTTATTCCATTTTTCAATTCTTTAATTTTTTTCAGGCAAATTCAATTAAAACACACCGCGTAGAATTGTTTTGTTTAAAAATGTAAAGTCGAATTTGTACGATGGATTATGTTTGATTAAAATTTTTTAAATAATTTTTAATAATTTATTCTTCCTACATTTTTTCAATTTTTCAATTCTTTAATATTTTCAGGCAAATTCAAATAAAACACACCGTGTAGAATTTTTTTGTTTAAAAATGTAAACTCGAAATTCTATGAAATATTATGTTTAATTATAATTTTAAAAATAACTCTTAATAATGTATTCTTCCTAAATTTTTTCAATTTTTCAATTCTTAAATTTTTTTCACGCAAATTCAATTAAAACACACCGTATAGAATTTTTTTGTTCAAAAATGTAAACTCGAATTTGTACGATGCATTATGTTTAATTATAATTTTTTAAATAATTTTTAATAATTCATTGTTCTTAAATTTTTGTCAGGCAAATTCAATTAAAACACAACGTGCTTATATACGTACATTTTTTTCCTTTGTTAGTATGTCATTAGTGTAGAATTTTTTTGTTTATAAATGTAAACTCGAATTTGTACGATAGATTACGTTGAATTATAATTTTTAAAATAATTTTTAATAATTTATTCTTCTTAAATTTATTCAATTTTTCGATTTAAAAATTTTTCCCGGCAAATTCAATTAGAACACACCATGTTTATATAAGTACTTTATTTCGTTTGGGAGTACGTCATCGATGGAGAATTTTTTGTCAAAAAACTGTAAACTCGATTTTGTACGATAGATTATGTTTAATTATAATTTTTAAAATAATTTTCAATAATTTATTGTTCTTAAATTTTTTAATTTTGTCAATTCTTAAATTTTTTAAATTGTTCAATTCTTAAATTTATTCAGGCAAATTCAATTAAAACACATCATGTTTGTACTTTATTTCATTTGTGAGTACGTCGTCGATGGAGAATTTTTTGTTAAAAAACTGTAAACTCGATTTTCCACGAGATATTACGTTTAATTATAATTTTTTTGAATAATTTTTAATAATTTATATTTCTTAAATTTTTTGCGATCCTCATTGCCCCCATCTTTTATACTTATACGTTTAAGGAGCACGCACGTACGTAACCGCGCACGCATGGAGCGAGAGCGCCAGCTCTATCTTTCTCGCTCACTCACTCACACACACATACACATATATACGCACACAGAGGCAAACACACACGTGGAAAGAAAGGCGATCCGAAGCCCGGGAGTCGACGCGCCTCGCGGTCGGTCTGTCGCTTTGATGTGGCCGCAAGAGAGAAAGAGCGCGAGAGAAAGAGAGAGAGAGTGCACCCTTCATCCAACATCCCACTTCACCCTTCGCAGCCGAGGAATACCTTTGGATTCGCTCGCGTTGCAGAACGTGTACTCGTGTTATACATATAGACTTATATATATATATTTATATAACCTAAAGTTATCTGCTCGCTTATTTCGAGAGAATCTTCTTTCCATAATTTATCTCGTGTTCCCTCTCTCTCTCTCTTTCACTCACAATTCAGTAAAATTCGTATATATCGAGAGCGGGTTCATCTGAAAATCTTGAAACCATAGAAGACGATTTTTTTCCGATTTTTTTGAGCCAACAGAATAAATAAAAAGTCATTTTTAATTAATTAGCGTCAAGACGCTGTCGCGTCTATTGATAAACCATCTAGTTAGTGTAAAAAAATCGTGAGGGATGTGAAAACTTTCTATATAGGGGATGTTACGGTTCTAATTCCCTGTGGGGTGATTTAATAATATATACCTAAATTTATCTGCTCGCGTCCTTCGAGAGAATCTTCATTCCGCATTTTATCTCCCGTTTCCTCTCGCTCTCTCACTCACAATTCAGTAAAGTTCGTATATATCGAGAGTGGATTCATCTGAAAATCTTAAAACCATAGAAGACGATTTTTTTCCGATTTTTTTGAGCCACCAGAATAAATAAAAAGTCATTTTTAATTAATTAGCGTCAAGACGCTGTCGCGTCTATTGATAAAACATCTAGTTAGTGTAAAAAATTCGTAAGGGTTGTGAAAATTTCTTATATAAGGGTTGATGCGATTCTGATTCCGTGCGGGGAGATTTTTCCGTAAAGAGTGATTTATATTTTTAAAGAAAATTCTAGGGAACAATATAACCTCAAAACTTGCCCATATAGGGAATTTTACGAGAATTTTTTCAACACTTCCGTGGCACTGAATCTCAAAATTCCCTATATAAGAAATTTCAGTATTGAAATTCGACTCCGTAAAAAATCTCCACCCCATAAACATCGTTGCCTTTCACTCGGAAATTCACGGCAAACCCGTTGAGGGAATTTCCTAAAATCGCCTTAAATCTCTTTCGACACTCTGGCCCAAACGATATATTTCTCCGAGACTGATAATTTCTCATTCCCCAAACCGACAATTCTAGTAACTTTTTACGGTGTCACGGTGCACAAAAAAAATAACCGTATACGTGCATATACATTTATATACACCGATAGATATCCCGTTCTCGATTCACTCTATAAAACCATGTACGATATCGGTAGAGGGCGCGTCGATCAAAGGGTATCGGGCGTGTGACAGAAAGGCAAAATCCACGTCGATGGGTACAACGTGCCCGGAATGTGAGCTGGATGAAAAAAGAACAACGTAAAAAAAAAACTCCCCAGCATCCGTGCCATTCTACCCGGAGCCGTAAGTTCTCCGAGAGCCTTCAATCTCTCTCTCTCTCTCTCTCTCTCTCTCGCTATTTCTCTCGTACGCACTCCCGCTCGGTTTTGCAGCTCGGACCAGTTCGCGCGGGTATGCATGTGCGCCGTAGATCCTGCGCGCGAGCTCAAACGGAAGAGAGAGAAAGATAGATCTCTCGCGCAGCCTGGTGGCAGCACCTGTAGCGTTCCACGCGAAGCGCATTGCCGCGCGTCCCATCTGTCCGTCGTTGATGTCACCGTGTTGTACGGATCGGTGATACGGAAAGAGTCAAAGACCGTTTGCTCGAAAGACTTTCTTGCAATGCAATCAATCGAGCCGCCTTCCTCATATATGTATATAGATATATGAGAGAAAGAGAGAAAGAGAAATCGAAAAGTATATATAAATATACAAGATCTTTTCTCGATCTTCGATCTCGTCTCTCGTTTTATTTTGCGTGTCTTGTGGTGTCCGTTTGTCGCTGATTGTTGACCTCGCAGTTGTCATCCTTCGTCTTCCCCTCTTTTCTCATCCCCACCCTCGTTGCATTTATAAAAGCTTTGTCAGCGTGCGTTATTTATATAACGTGCACGAGTTATTGTCGAAAGATCCGATTGACTTTTGTGGAATAAAAAAAATGTTCGCGACGTATCGGACGAATTGCGGCCATGATCGATAATCGAGAATGATAAATCGTCATCGATACGATCGATTATACGATTTATGAGTTTGACGAGATGTTCAAAATGAACTAGCGATCACGATTCACGATTTTATTGACGCCAGACGCCTCGGCGAATAATACGATTCACTTAACTTTCGTGGTTATGTTCGAGGATTTATGTAGCGATGAGACAATCGATTTTTCACTAGAATTCACCAGGAGTCATTGTAAGGGACGGTGATGCTGGTGAGATTTTTTTTTTCAGTCTTTATAATTATTAATGTAGAGATTGTGTGAAGGGTTGTAGTGGAGGTTGAATGGTCTGTGAAAATTCCCTATCAAGGAAAAATTCCCTAGTTCGAATTTTTTTTATTTACCATTACTTTCAAGCGGTGCCTGATCAAGAAATTGTGTCTTTGAAAAAAATATTACGTAGAGGGAAATTTGCCGTAGGGCGGAAGTTTTCTGTTTAGAATTTTTGTTCTCGTACAGAAAAATTCCCTAGGCAAGAGATCGTGTTGTGCAAAATGCAAAAATGTTATAGTGAAAGTCTCGTTTTAGAGACTTTCGTGTTCTGAAAAAATCCCCAGAAAAAGCCCACATGGTGCCCACGAGAACGAGACTTATTTAGAGGCTAGGATACATCCCTAGCTTAAAAATAATTCTGGTTCACGAGTCTCGGAGCATGTAGAAATATTTCCTAGGCGGATATATTTCTGATATCACGACTTTCCCACATAAATTCCCTAGGCCAATTGTCAATCATAAGATTTCCCTGGACAAAAAAAAATTCCCTAGCCCGAAAACTATTTATTTTCAATTATTTCCCACCCGGAAAATTGTCACCACCAAATAATCGATGTTTATTATATCAAAATTCAGGTTTCTCCACGTCAAAAATTACCTCATTCCCAAGGCTTTCGTGGATAGGGGATTTCCATAGACGGGATATTCTCTAACATCAATCCTTTTCCCACACGCAGAAATTCCCCAGGGCGGACATTTGTCATACCGGAAACATTTTTCCTATACAACGAAAATCCCCGGAATATTTCTTTTGCGCTATTTTCCGCTGTCAATTATTCTCTGCACGTAGAAAATCCCTAGGCCGGACATTTGTCATTCTGGAAAAATTCCCTATGAAACAAAAATCCCTAGAATATTTCCGTTGCGCCATTTTCCACCGCGTCACCGTGACATGCGTCATTCTGAAGAAAAAAAAAATCCTATACATCTAGAATCCTTAGAGTATTTCTTTTGCACCATTTTCCACTGCCAACTATTCTCCACACTTGGAAATTCCCTAGGCCGGAGATTTGCCACTCTGGAAAAAATCCCTATAAAACCAAAATCCCTAGAATATTTCTTTTGCTTCATTTTCCACCGTCAACCATTCTCTTCGCGTGAAAATTCCCTATACCGGATATTTGTCACTAAACATTTCCCTATAAAACCAAAGTCCCTAGATATTTTTTTTCCGGCAATATGATCGATTTTTGAACTGTCTTACGCGGGATACCCTAGTGTCGTCGGTGGCGACTTTTGAAAAAAAAATAATAATAATATGAGTAGGTGCCCCAGGGGGGCGAATCGCGCGATAAAAACAATTTTCAACGTGTCTCAGTTCTTTTCGCGTTAATTTCACGGCCTGAGGACGCGTCCTTTGCCTCGAAGATGAGCGGACTTTACGAGAAAGAGCGAAAGATGACTCTGGTACGTACCCATTTAGAATGTTTCTTCACAAAACGAGAAAAAAAAACAAAAACAAGCATCTTTCTCGTTAGTCAATTTTCGGACGTTTCTGTCCCTCCTGCGCGAGCCCTCAGGCCTCTCATCGCTCCCTCTCTGTCTCCCTCTCTCGGACATAACATTACGCAAGACTCGTAGTTTCTGCTCCTTGCACGATCCTTCAGCAAAAACATCGGTAACCTTGCCACCGTGACGTTCTCTTGCTTCCACCCGCCCCCCTTCCGCTCGCCCCTTCCGACCAATCATCATCATGGGTGTCTTTTAACTTTGAAACAAAAAGTTGCCTAACGTTTTTCCTATCATTCATTCTCGTTATCTCGATTGTTTTTTTTTTCGTGTTGTTGCTGTTCAACGTTGTTTTTTCTTATTTCTCACAATAACGTCTTGCACGGATGGACCAAAGTCCGGTAGAACGAGGTGAATAAACTTATTTTCTTATGCCGAAAAACAAAAAGCAAAGTTGCCAATGTTGTTTATTGATTTTTAAGGGTTTTCACACTTTACGAGTCACCGGTGACTCGTGGACTTCAATCATTACCAAAATTGTTCGTGAATTTCGAGAAAAAAAAATTCGAAATCGAATAAGAGTCATTATGAAATTACAAAATGATTAAAAAAAAAATTATTCAATCCAGTATTTTCTTTTCAAAGGTTCGCGATAATTCGTGAGTCACCGGTAACTCACGGACCGAATTCACAAAAAATTATCCTGAAATTTCGATTATAAAAAAAAAATAATAATTCCACGGAATCATTTGATCTTACGTATTTTTTTAATTTAAGGGGGGAAATAGGGTTAGACGGTTCAAAAAATCGATTTTTTTTAAATTTCATAAATTGTTAGTTAAACTATTGAAAAATATGTTCCCAAAATTTTAAATGAAAATTCCGACTCGTTCTATTGTTATAAGCCATTAAGGAAGGAAATTGGGTTAGGACAGCGTTTTCTCAATGATTTTCATGAATTTTTTTTATAGTATAAAAAATGAATATAATCTATTGAAACTTTGAGAATATTTTATACATATATTTAAGTATATACTATAAAATTTTGAAGAATTTTTTGAAGAATTTCCTTGAAAAACACCGAAGATATTAGCGACCCCATATTGCTTGTTTCTCTTGGTACTATTTTTTCAAACGCGTTTTTCTGAAAACGACTTTTTTTTTAACTTGCGTACAAGCTAGTTTGAAATATTTTCGACCAATCGTTTTGAAAATTGGCAGTTATTTTCTTCATAGTATTGCGCTCTATATGAACCTAAAATCGGAATATTATCATTATTTAAAATAATTTTTTTTTGCAAATAAAGTTGTAAAAAATGGCAAAAAATCATGATTTTTTGTTTTGACCCCTGTAAAAAATTCAATTTTCTATTTTTTTGATAGCATTTAGGTTCATATAGAAGAGAGACATATAATAATAGTAAATTGTAACCTCGTTTGATTTCAGATGAAAATTGCGGCTTCCAGAATGTACGCAAAACGCTGATTCTGATTGTGACCTGCAATATGAGGTCGCTAATATCCCCGGTGTTTTTCAAGAAAATTCTTGAAAAATTTTATAGTACATACTTAAATATATGTATAAAATATTCTCAAAGTTTCAATAAATTATATTAATTTTTTATACTATAAAAAAATTCATGAAAATCATTGAGAAAACGCTGTCCTAACCCTATTCCCCCCCATAACGGAATCATAAAAACTATCCTGAAATTTATGAAAAAAAAAAAAAAAAACCCAATACAATGCCATAAATATTTTAATCGATAACATTGCCCGACTCACCGGTGGCTCGTGCCGAAGAAGCACCCGGAAATTTCGGCGAAAAAAAAAAATGTTCCGGGCGTGAGGAAAAAATAGAAAATTTATCAACAAGCTCGTTTCTCATTCGTAAAATTTTTCCGTCAATCTACTGGCCAAAATGCAAATAACGAGGGAGATAGATTGGGCGAGAGAGAAAAACTCGCTAATGACAGAGCGGGGAGAACAAACAAAGTGGACAAGTCGTTTCGAAAGAAGATCGAATAATCCGTGGCAGCTCTTGGCTTCCGTGTAGCAAAAAAAAAAAAAAAAACTAAAAAGAACCGTCCTTTCTTCTCTCTCGATCGAGACTTTATTTGCATTTAAACGGTTGCCCCGGTTGACAAATGAGATCGGATATTTATCGGTAAACGGGATTCGATTGTCCTCTCGCCTCGGGATCGCGCTCTGCTCTTCGCGTCGTCGAGAGCTGGATGTGCCGAGGCACAAACTTACAAGAGGCCCTCTCATTGTATCTATAATACAGCCTCTCGATCTTCGGCTACGGAAAAAAAAATAGCTACCCTTTTTCAGCCCTCCCCCCCCCCCCTCGATTCACCAATTCCGCTCCCGCAGAATTTCTGCAAGCATTGGCTGGCAATCGATTAACATAGAGTAGAGAGAGGAAGGGAAAAAAGAGAGCGAGAAATCTCGTTGTAGAAACAACGCGCTTGACGTCTCTATCGAGCGGAAAACACGCTTGGATATCTCGCGATTTACACGGCCCGGCCATTTATACAATTATCCTTTATTCGTCTCCTTATTCTCGCTATTATTTTGCTATGTCAGAGATTTTTTTCTTAGATTTTATTTTTTTTTCATTATATTTTCTTGCGAAAAAAAATTATTCCTTCTAGGAACGTTACATCTTCGATTTCTAGGAAACGTCACGACCGCACCTTGTCCGTAATTGCAACGCTGTCTCGTGTGTGTGGGAAAGAGATGAGATTTCTCGTACTGGAGCGGAAAATAAAATGTGCGAAATTGAAAAAGCGATCGTTGTTTTGTTTTTTTTTTATTTCGGGAGGGATGATTTTGAAATCAACCTTCTGGAAAATATTAATAATTACTGAAAATACTGGAAATAATAAAAACATTGAAAAATACCAAATACACCTTTCTAAAATTCGAGAAATTACAAAATTTGCTGATGTTAGTTTTTAGTAATACTCAAGTAATTTTCAATAACAAAAACTCGTAAATCGTGTTTTTGTCATATTCTCTCTCTCGTATGGATATGCAAAACTGCAATTAATGTATTTTTTATTTCGCACCTTCGGCTGGAGAAAAAATACTAAAAATAGTAAAAATATTAAAAATACTAAAAATACTAAAAATATTAAAAATACTAAAAATAGCAAAAATACTAAAAATACTAAAAATATCACTTTTCTACAATTAAAGAAACAACAAAATTTGCTCATATTAGTTTTTAGTAATACTCAAGTAATTTTCAATAACAAAAACTCGTAAATCGTGTTTTTGTCACATCCTTTCTCTCGGATGGATCGGCAAAACTGCAATTAATGTATTTTTTATTTCGCACCTTCGACTGGAGAAACAATACTAAAAATACTAGAAATATTGAAAATACTAAAAATAGCAAAAATACTAAAAATATCACTTTTATAAAATTAAAGAAACTACAAAATTTGCTGATATTAGTTTTTAGTAATACTTAAGTAATTTTCAATAACAAATACTCGTAAATCGTGTTTTTGTCATATCCTCTCTCTCGGATGGATCGGCAAAACTGCAATTAATGTATTTTTTATTTCGCACCTTCGACTGGAGAAAAAAATACTAAAAATACTAAAAATATTAAAAATACTAGAAATACTAAAAAATACTAAAAATACTAAAAATACTAAAAATAGTAAAAATATCACTTTTATAAAATCAAAGAAACTACAAAATTTGCTGACATTAGTTTTTGGTGATACTCAAGTAATTTTCAATAACAAAAACTCGTAAATTGGGTTTTTGTCATATCCTCTCGCTCGTATGGATCGGCAAAACTGCAATTAATATATTTTTTATTTCGCACCTTCGACTGGAGAAAAAATACTAAAAATACTAGAAATATCGAGAATACTAAAAATATAAAAAATACTAAGAATATCACTTTTATAAAATTAAAGAAACTACAAAATTTGCTGATATTAGTTTTTAGTAATACTCAAGTAATTTTCAATAACAAAAACTCGTGAATTGTATTTTGTCATATCCTCTGTCTCTCTCTCTTTCTCTTTCTCTGTCTCTATGGATCGGTAAAACAGCAATTAACGTATTTTCAATTTCGCACCTTCGAGTGGAGAAAAAAAAATACGATAATTTCAAGGAAGATCCGCAACGTCCAATCGTTATGCACGTGACGATATTAAACGTGATAAAAAAAATTGTGATATCCCTGGCCATGTATAACGGAGTAAAACTCGACGAGTAGATACGTGCGAGAGGAGAATGAAAAAAAAAAAAAAAAAACGTTGGAGCCGGAGGAAAAAGGAAGGACAATTAGAATATTTTCTAGTAACGTTGTGAAAGAGGATGGGCTTGGCTGACACTCTTGACAGGCCACAGTCAAATGTTCCACGCTTGCATGATTACACGCGCAACTATAAGGTCTTCGAGCTTCTGTACACACATCGTACATAATAATAATAAATTTAGAAAATATTTATTTATTTATTTATTTATTTATTTATTTATTTATTTATTATTTATTTATTTATTTATTTATTTATTTATTTATTTATTTATTTATTTATTTATTTATTTATTTATTTATTTATTTATTTATTTATTTATTTATTTATTTATTTATTTATTTATTTATTTATTTATTTATTTATTTATTTATTTATTTATTTATTTATTTATTTATTTATTTATTTATTTATTTATTTATTTATTTATTTATTTATTTATTTATTTATTTAATTTTAAATTTAAGAAAAATTTTCGACACTTTCAATTTTTCGAAAAATGTATTATTAAAAACGAGCAAACTCCACAAGGAAAATTAAAATGGTGAAAATTGAAACTTGTATATTGCTTCCTATGATAGAAAAAAAAAAAAATAGATGCGACGAATTGGAAAAAAAAAAAATTGAACGAAAATGATATTAACAATTTCATATGTCAATGACGATCCGTGTATTTTTCGTGAATCACATATTGTTTGATTCTATTCGACATTATTAGATATATATAATTTTTTTTTTTTTTTCGAACATCAAGCCTCTTCTGCCCCGTGGGGCTTTTTTCGAATGAAGAAGTCGACGGCAGATCAGAGAGACTCTCGCCGCTCTGAGACTCCATCATATACAGGTGTTAGTCCCGGGAGCAAACCGGAATCTCATTATCGGGAGACAAAGGTGAATCGATCAATCATCGTGGAATAAAAAAATACGTATTTATACAGATAGGTTTACAAATATATTTATAGGTACACTAGACGTTCCTATACACATATAAATTTGTGGCAATAACCAATTTTTAAAATCTTCATTTTTCCTTCGATCTACATTTATTGGATAAATTTAGGGTAAATTGAGATTAAAAATTTCCACGCGAAATTTTGAATCTCCTTTTAACCTCAATTCCCTATTATCAATGTTTCGTATAGATTTATATAGCTTTATGATGGTCATAAACAAACGCCACGCGTAATAAAGAAAGGAAAAAAAATGAAATAAAAAAATTTTACTTTTGTTTTTGCACAGACCATCCTTTTTGAAAAAGCGTCTCGATCTCTTGGCTTTATCATCGTGGATGGTTTGGGGAACGAGTGAAAATTGTGATGACAAAAATTTGGACGTTTGTGAAAGAAGCAAAAAAAAATTCATATCGAAAATTTCAAAGAAATGATTAAAACGCCTCTTCGCAAAAATTTGGGCATTGGTGAATGAGGAAAAAAAAAAAATTGATATCGAAAATTTCAAAGAAATGATCAAAATGCCTCTTCGCAAAAATTTGGACGTTTGTGAATGAAGCAAAAAAAAATTCATATCGAAAATTTCAAAGAAATTATCAAAATGCCTCTTCGCAAAAATGTAGACATTTGTGAATGAAGCAAAAAAAAATGCATATTGAAAATTTCAAAGAAATTATCAAAATGGCTCTTCGCAAAAATTTGGACATTTGTGAATGAGGAAAAAAAAATTGATATCGAAAATTTCAAAGAAAAGATCAAAATACTTCTTCGAGCCTGTAAAATGTTTCTCCGAAGGATTAAGGCAGGAAATAGGGTTTGGACAGCGTTTTCTCAATGATTTTCATGAATTTTTTTATAGTATAAAAAATGAATATAATTTATTGAAACTTTGAGAATATTTTATACATATATTTAAGTATAAACTATAAAATTTTTGAAGAATTTTCTTGAAAAACACCGGAGATATTAGCGACCCCATATTGCAGGTCACAATCAGACTCAGCATTTTGCGTACTTTCTGGAAGCCGCAATTTTCATCTGAAATCAAACGGGGTTGGAATTTACTTTTATTATATGTCTCTCTTCCATATGAACCTAAATGCTATCAAAAAAATAAAAAATTGAATTTTTTACAGGGATCAAAACAAAAAAGCATGAATTTTTGCCATTTTTTACGAATTATTTGCAAAAAAAATTAGTTTAAATAATTATAATATTCCGATTTTAGGTTCATATAGAGCGCAATACTATGAAGAAAGTAACTGCCAATTTTCAAAACGATTGGTTGAAAACTTTTCAAACTAGCGTGTACGCACGTTAAAAAAAAGTCGTTTAAAAAAATAGTACCAAGAAAAAAAAGCAATATGGGGTCGCTAATATCTTCGGTGTTTTTCAAGGAAATTCTTCAAAAAATTCTTCAAAATTTTATAGTCTATACTTAAATATATGTATAAAATATTCTCAAAGTTTTAATAAATTATATTCATTTTTTATACTATAAAAAAATTCATGAAAATCATTGAGAAAACGCTGTCCTAACCCTATTTCTCCCCTTAATGGCTTATAACAATAGAACGAGTCGGAATTTTCATTTAAAATTTTGGGAACATATTTTTCAATAGTTTTACTAACAATTTATGAAATTAAAAAAAAATCGATTTTTTGAACCGTCTAACCCTATTTTCTCCCTTAAAAAAAATATTTAGATCGTTATGTCGAACAGTGTGAGAGTTACGAAAAATCGTGAGAGTCACGAGAAAAACGTAATTTCCTGATAATACAAATTGCTAAAAAGGAAGCGAAGACAAAGACCAAAAGAAAATATGAAATTGGTAAAAATGACAAAAAAAAAAGAATCTGCAACGATTTATTTAAAAAAAAATTGTCATTACCAGAGAGATGTTTAAAAAAATCTGAAATAATTACACAAGATACTACGATAGTCCCACTACGCACTGGAAAAATATGAAAAATATCAGCGAGTTCGATAAAAAACTCTGGGACACTTATGGAAGGCCCCATATAAATATGTATGGGCTCTTCCGTGCGAAACATGCAAAGTGGATGAAAAAAGATAAAAATTGAAGAGGAAGCTTTTACGAGAAAGTATGGTTGATGCATAGACGAGAGTCACGCAAAAGTTTACACGCCGATATTGAGGGAGAAAGAGGTAGAACTCGCCGTGAGAGTTTGGGAGCAAACGCGAGAAGAGGAAGAGAGTAATGGCGTTAATCTCATCGTCGTTGTGTGTCACCGGAGGTGGTCCACGATGATTGATGTCAGGGATTCAACGCGGGAGTCCCTGCGGGTGGTTACAAAAGCCAGGGGGGCGAGAGAAACGAGGCAACGAACAAGGGAAGAGAGAGAGAGAGAGAGAGAGAGAGAGAGAGAGAGAGAAAGAAATGTTCGCAGGTTGACCAGGTAGCCGACAACACTCGACGGGGGGTTTTCCTCGCCATCTCGCCTCTCATGATCAACTGCCTTCTGTTCTTTCACCTCTTCTCACTTTGTTCTACATAATATATAAATATACGAGCCATTACGTGCAAAAGTAACAATTTTTTACTTACTCATACCGGAAGTGTTATTGTTGTGAAAAAAAAAAAAACAAAAACCCTTCAAGTTTTTAATATCAATATTATTTTAAGGGAGGAAATAGGGTTGAACGGTTCAAAAAATCGATTTTTTCAAATTTCATAAATTGTTAGTAAAACTATTGAAAAATATGTTACCAAAATTTTAAATGAAAATTCCGACTCGTTTTATTGTTATAAGCCATTAAGGAGGGATATAGGGTTAGGACAGCGTTTTCTCAATGATTTTCATGAATTTTTTTATAGTATAAAAAATGAATATAACTTATTGAAACTTTGAGAATATTTTATACATATATTTAAGTATATACTATAAAATTTTGACGAATTTTTTTGAAGAATTTCCTTGAAAAACATCGAAGATATTAGCGACCCCATATTGCTTGTTTTTCTTGGTACTATTTTTTCAAACGCGTTTTTCGGCAAACGACTTTTTTTTTTAACTTGCGTACACGCTAGTTTGAAAAGTTTTCAACGAATCGTTTCGAAAATTGGCAGTTACTTTCTTCATAGTATTGCGCTCTATATGAACCTAAAATTGGAATATTATCATTATTGAAAATAATTTTTTTTTGCCAATGAAGTTTTAAAAAATGGCCAAAAATCATGCTTTCTTGTTTTGACCCCTGTAAAAATAATCGATTTTTTTTTAATTTCATAAATTGTTAGTAAAACTATTGAAAAATATGTTACCAAAATTTTAAATGAAAATTCCGAGTCGTTCTATTGTTATAAGCCATTAAGGAGGGAAATAGGGTTAGGACAGCGTTTTCTCAATGATTTTCATGAATTTTCTTATAGCATAAAAAATGAATATAATTTATTGAAACGTTGAGAATATTTTATACATATATTTAAGTATATACTATAAAATTTTGAAGAATTTTTTTGAAGAATTTCCTTGAAAAACACGGAAGATATTAGCGACCCCATATTGCTTGTTTTTCTTGGTACTATTTTTTCAAACGCGTTTTTCGGAAAACGACTTTTTTTTTAACTTGCGTACACGCTAGTCTGAAAAGTTTTCAACCAATCGTTTTGAAAATTGGCAGTTACTTTCTTCGTAGTATTGCGCTCTATATGAACTTTAAATCGGAATATTATCATTATTTAAAATAATTTTTTTTTGCGAATAATGTTGTAACAAATGGCAAAAAATCATGCGTTCTTGTTTTGACCCCTGTAAAAAAAATCGATTTTTTTTTAATTTCATAAATTGTTAGTAAAACTATTGAAAAATATGTTACCAAAATTTTAAATGAAAATTCCGACTCGTTCTATTGTTATAAGCCATTAAGGAGGGAAATAGGGTTAGGACAGCGTTTTCTCAATGATTTTCATGAATTTTTTTATAGTATAAAAAATGAATATAATTTATTGAAACTTTGAGAATATATTATACATATATTTAAGTATATACTATAAAATTTTGAAGAATTTTTTTGAAGAAATTCCTTGAAAAACACCGAAGATATGAGCGACCCCATATTGCTTGTTTTTCTTGGGACTATTTTTTCAAACGACTTTTTTTGAACTCGCGTACACGCTAGTCTGAAAAGTTTTCAACCAATCGTTTTGAAAATTGGCAGATACTTTCTTCATAGTATTGCGCTCTACATGAACCTAAAATTGGAATATTATCATTATTTAAAATAATTTTTTATTTGCAAATAATGTTGTAAAAAATGGCAAAAAATCATGCTTTTTTGTTTTGACCCCTGTAAAAAATTCAATTTTCTATTTTTTTGATGGCATCTAGAGTCATATAGAAGAGAGACATATAATAAAAGTAAATTTCAACCTCGTTTGATTTCAGATGAAAATTGCGGCTTCCAGAATGTACGCAAAATGCTGAGTCTGATTGTGACCTGCAATATGGGGTCGTTAATATCCCCGGTGTTTTTCAAGAAAAATCTTCAAAAATTTTATAGTATATACTCAAATATATGTACAAAATATTCTCAAAGTTTCAATAAATTTTATTCATTTTTTATACTATAAAAAAATTCATGAAAATCATTGAGAAAACGCTGTCCTAACCCTATCCCCATCCGAAAATGAGCCACAAAAGAAATTATTCGATTTTTTTCGCGAAAATAAAAGTAGTTCCTAATAAAACAATTGTTTCGAAAATATATTCCATAAGTTTATCGGAAAAAATTGTTTTGCGGTATGTTTTCTTTTTTAAATAAGCAATAATGAATGTTGTTTTTTTTGTTCGAGAAAGTAGAACGTGTTTTCGAGTGAGATGTTACTCTTTATTTTATTTTGCCTTTTAATCCCGTTAAAGTAACACACGAGACGAGATTTTTTTTTCCTCGTAAACAGTGAAAATATGCCCCGGAGTCGATAGAGACGCGCGAGCTCGTAATACTAGAACGTTCCCGACTCGCGATACTAATTAGCGATCGTTAAGATACGTTTCGATTAGAAAAAGAAGTTGTATCTGTCTGTCTCGCGCTTCTCATCTGTACTTCTAGCTGGTAGCCTTGAGGGAACCAACATTACGTATTATTTTACAATAAAGGAAGAAAAAAAAAAAGATCGAATACAGCCTCCGCGGACATTTTTTATTTCGTTATTGATCTCTAGGAAAATCTATTTCAATAATATTTATTTATTTATTTATTTAATTATTTACTTATTTAATTATTTACTTATTTAATTATTTACTTATTTACTTATTTATTTATTTATTTATTTATTTATTTTTTCCTTGTTTATTTATTTATTTATTTACGATTTTCGAAAAATTAAATTTCACAATCCATATTTTTCTTGAAAGGCGTAAAAGAGAGAAAATGAAAAAAAAATCATATCATAATCCTCGCAGAAATAATATGATAAAGTTGCGCGAAAGAGTTCACGAGTGAATCAAAGGGATTGCCATAACACGTGATGTCGAACAACAATAATAGTTTTCCTTTGAATGCTAATCCGCGAACATACATATATATAATACGTAAATATATGTATAAATACTATATAGCACAAGAGTTCTGTATACAAGAATTTATATACAGTAAATTAGCATAAATTAAGAGAGTATACGATGTTGAGCTCGCGTGTGTATGTAAATCGTATAAACAGTCATTAAGATAGCGGGGAGTGGCTCGCAGGGTTGCCTTTCGGGGAGGATATACATGTATATACATATATGTGAAGCTTTGAAGATCGTGGGAGAACATTTCCCGGGGGATACACAATATATAGGATAGACGAGACGTCCGGTACGAGCGGGACACGATTTTATTCAGTGGGCGAGGCCAGAAAGAACGAGAGAAACAGAGAGAAGGATAGAGCGAGAGACGTAAAGAGTTCTTGATCTGAAACGAGGCCCAAAACAGGTTGTATCTTCTTCGACGACAGGAAACTATTAATTCGATGTTCGCGTACTTGTCTCGGTATCATTAACGTTATCCGTATGTATATATATATATATATTTATATTATCGTTGCAATTAGCCCTGGGTAAGGAGGATTGATGGATAAGTTTGTTCAGGGGGAAAAGTGCCAATTCAGAAAGCGGCGAATCAAAGCGTGTAAATTGCAAAACACTCGTGATATATGAAGAACTTTAAGTACGATACGATAAATTTATTTTGATTTTTTTTTTAGTTCCAGTATTTTGAGCGCTGCGAGTATTTTTATCCGGGTATTTGAATGCTCAGGATGCTGAGAGTATCGAAATATCCGTGTGAATGACTGCGAGGGACCGTACATACGCCTGCGAGTGGCTGCAAGTTTGTTTTTCAATGCTGAGAGTTCCTTGTGCAGTCGAGTGATGCGACCACTTTAAGTTGCTGCGAGTGATGTAATGTGTTCGTATGAGTAGTTCCGAGTACTTTTTGACACTTTTTGACACTTCGAGTAATTTTCGTTGCTGCGAGTGATGGAAAATGCATTTACGAGCGGCTGCGAGTATTTTGCAAAAGCTCCGTAAGTTTTCCAGCGAGTGCTGCGAGTATTTTGCAAAAGCTCCGTAAGGTTTCCGGCGAGTACTGCTAGTATTTTGCAAAAGCTCCGTAAGTTTTCCGGCGAGTACTGCGAGTATTTTGCAAAAGCTCCGTAAGTTTTCCGGCGAGTACTGCGAGTATTTTGTAAAACTCCGTAAGTTTTCCGGCGAGTACTGCGAGTATTTTGCAAAAGCTCCGTAAGTTTTCCGGCGAATACTGCGAGTATTTTGCAAAAGCTCCGTAAGTTTTCCGGCGCGTACTGCGAGTATTTTGCAAAAGTTCCGTAAATGTTCTGGCGAGTGCTGCGAGCATTTTGCAAAAGCTCCGTAAGTTTTCCGGCGAGTACTGGTAGTATTTTGCAAAAGCTCCGTAAGCTTTCCGGCGAGTACTGCGAGTATTTTGCAAAAGCTCCGTAAGTTTTCCGGCGAGTGCTGCGAGTATTTTGCAAAAGCTCCGTAAGTTTTCCGGCGAGTACTGGTAGTATTTTGCAAAAGCTCCGTAAGCTTTCCGGCGAGTACTGCGAGTATTTTGCAAAAGTTCCGTAAATGTTCTGGCGAGTGCTGCGAGCATTTTGCAAAAGCTCCGTAAGTTTTCCGGCGAGTACTGCGAGTATTTTGCAAAAGCTCCGTAAGTTTTCCGGCGAGTACTGCGAGTATTTTGCAAAAACTCCGTAAGTTTTCCGGCGAGTACTGCGAGTATTTTGCAAAAGCTCCGTAAGTTTTCCGGCGAATACTGCGAGTATTTTGCAAAAGCTCCGTAAGTTTTCCGGCGCGTACTGCGAGTATTTTGCAAAAGCTCCGTAAGTGTTCCGGCGAGTGCTGCGAGCATTTTGCAAAAGCTCCGTAAGTTTTCCGGCGAGTACTGCGAGCATTTTGCAAAAGCTTCGTAAGTTTTACGGCAAGTACTGCGAGTATTTTGCTAAAGCTCCGCAAGTGTTCCGGCGAGTGCTGCGAGTATTTTGCAAAAGCTCCGCAAGTGTTCCGGCGAGTGCTGCGAGTATTTTGCAAAAGCTCCGTAAGTGTTCCGGCGAGTGCTGCGAATATTTTGCAAAAGCTCCGTAAGTTTTCCGGCGAGTGCTGCGAGTATTTTGCAAAAGCTTCGTAAGTTTTCCGGCGAGTGCTGCGAGTATTTTGCAAAAGGTCCGTAAGTTTTCCGGCGAGTACTGCGAGTATTTTGCAAAAGCTCCGTAAGTTTTCCGGCGAGTGCTGCGAGTATTTTGCAAAAGCTCCGTAAGTATTCCGGCGAGTGTTGTGAGTAGTTTTCCAGTGCTGCGACTGCTTGTAACCTCGTTGAGTGCTGCGAGTATTTACATTTGGATACTACGAGTGTTCATAGTTGTCCCATTACGGGGCTGCAAGTTTTTGAAAAATACTGGGAATGTCTGTAAATATTCTGACGAGTACCCCGACTAATTTAGGGTGTTGCGAATGCTTGAACACGTCTAAGCGAGTGGCTGCGAGTGTTTTTGGTTGCTATATACGAACGTTCATTGATGTCTTTTTTATTTGTTTTGACTTGTATACATAATTGGTACATAATAATAAAATTAACACGAACAATCTTTAATAATATGCTCCCTGACACCGTAAAGTAACTGTGCCACATTCACAAATCCACAAAGTCACTTCCGCTTCAATTCCACACGTACCCAAAAATCTAAAAGATCTTCGTGATTCGATCTTTCGGATCAGATTTTACCGGTCACGAAGAGCGTCTCGTGTTCAGATTCATATCTCTCGATGTATCCTCGTCGCGAACGAGAGATCGGTACGGGGGATAAGAGACGAAGTGGAAAAAAAAAGAAAATAGACCAAGATAGAGCGGGACTTTTCTCCCGGCTTTGACTACCGAATAAGATCATTACCGACTGGTTAAACGTGCCGAATGGCCTTTTACGAAGATTCCCAGCTCCGTCATGGGCGTTACCCTTGAGTGACGAAGGATTTTTATTTATCTCCGACTTCTGTTTTTATAACTTCTCGTTTTTTGTCCCTCGACTTTTGGGGAGATTACGAACCAAAAAATAAATAAATTTTGATCCGTTAATCAAGCATTTAACATTTTGGCAAAAAATACGTTGACTTACTTAAATGACTGTAATTGCGCTTCCCGGAAAGGTTCAGACTCCATTCTGCGCTCATTCTCTTCGTTACCCTTCAAGCTTAAAAATGAAACTTGGTTTATTGAATTGGGATAATTTTTTAATTTTCCCCAGATATTCAAATTCGAGTTATCGATACGACACTTCGGTTCATTTTTAACCTCTGATGTTCAAAGCGTTATCACGGCCACAAAAATCGATTGATCCGGTTAAACCAAACGTCATTCTCTTAATTAACTCTCGGCGTTTTCAAAACACCCCCATTAAAGATAAATCGGTGAAACGCACGGGAAGTTATGACATGTTCAAATTGTCACATTTTCGAATGATTGAAATTTTTTTTAAAGTAGTGCAATTCGTTTTTATATTCTTTCAAGACGATTCAAGATCTTTTGGGACCGCAAATTTCGCTTTTGGAGAGAATCTCGTAATTATTAAAATGTTAGCGATGGCTAATCGTTTATTTATTATTACAGTAAACCGTGAAATGTTTAAAATGATAACGACGGCAACTACGTTATATTTTACACACATTTAGAGTAGGGCATACGTCACAAGAGGAGAATTCACTCGTACGGGGTTGCGCCCTATGTGCTCCGAGTTACGAGGGGCGTTTCGCTCGTATCCGCAGCGCGGATCATCCCCATGACAACCGTTCTCGTTTAGTATATATCTACACATACACATATATGTATATATATATGTATATATATAGTATATCCCTGATGAACCGACTTGCGGCCTCTCCGGGCGGAAATGCCTCGCCAACGTCCCTTCCTCATCCTCTTGCCCCTCATCCCTCTCTGTCTCACGACGTCGAAGGGATGAATGCAATTTTCAATCGATTTGACACAAGCCCCTCTTCTTATTATATTATACGAAAGAAATGCTTGTTAATTATCTTTTTGAAGGTTTGTCTAACGACAATTAATCTAGTCTTCGAGAAAAAGACTTTCGGATTCGTGATCGACGGAAAAATTTGCCAAAAGCATTTACAATTTTGGCAAAAATTTGTTGATTCACTAAAATGACTGTAATTGCGCTTCCAATACGAATTGACGCTCCATTTTGCGTTCATCTTCTTCGTTAACCTTCAAGCTTGAAAATGAGAAGTGGTTCATTGATTTGGGATCATTTTTGTATTTTCCACAGATTTTTAAAGTCGAGTGATCGATCAACCACTTTATTTAATTCTTTTCCACCGATGTTCAAAGTGCGGCCACCAAGACAAAAATCGAGTGATCAGATTAAATCATGCGTCATTCTCTAAGTCTACTCTCGGTGTTTCGAAAGCACTACCATTAAAGTTAAATCGGCCGAATCGAAAGGGAGTTATGATGTTTTGAAATTTGTAGATGTTTAAAGTACCGAAGAAAAATGTTTAAATAGGATTAATCGTTTTTATAATCTTTCAATATGATTCACAGCCTTTTGGATCGGAAATTGCCTGGGAATTACAAATCCAATGGAATTTTATTCAAAAAGTACAAATTTTTCCGCAAAAATCCAAATAAACGGAAAAAAGCTGTTAATCAACATTTTGTCATCGCTAAAATCTCAAGCTGTTGAATTTTGAGTCTCGTCATCGCGAGGAACGGGGCGAGCGAGAGAGGAAGAGCATTTCCGCCCGCAGCGAGAGGCAACTCATCCGCGCAAATGTATCTCAAATTGTCGCTGTACCCGCGGTTAAAGTGCTTTAATGCACAAGGCGCGAGCAGATTTCTCGGGCGCGAAGGAAAACGCCATTGTGGCATATTGGGAGCGCGATATATTTCGTGAAGGATATGCATGGCTTAGAGTAGGAAGAAGCCAAGCGGGTGCGGGACTCTTAAGAGCGTCACGATGGCAGAAGTGCCATTTCGTCATTCGCGTTGTCTCATACACGCACAAATATATTACACACAGTGCTTAAAGTCAAATGGGCGTTAAAACACCGTTTAAGGTGTGAAAATATAGGAAATATATCGTTTTTCATTTTCTACAGTCTTTACAATACGTAAAAATTCATAAATGCATTGCTCAGCATCGAAAGAGAGTAACTACATCCTATCACGTCTTGAGGATGCTGCTATTCATCGAGATATCTAGCTGACGTTGTGATTTTTTATTTTCTTCGCGAATTTAATTGAATGAAATTAATTTTCCAAATATCGTTGTTTTAGTAAAAATAAAGTTACGAACATAATTACGAACATAATTGAATTGAATTACGGACACAAAACTGACGCTGTCGAGCACAAAACGAAACTTTTGTTTCACCATTTTTATTGTTTTTCGGTAATTATATGGATGCAATAAAAACATTTTTCACGAAATGCCCCGTACACGGTAGTTTCGCGAATAAATTTGTCGCGAGAGATAAGATAGCGAGAGCAAAAAGCCAGAAATGCAAAAAATGACGAGAGTGGTATGAGAGCGACAAAGTGTCGCCTCAATATGTACATTCCCTCGAGTGCCTTATAGTCCTCAGAACTCTCCACTCGCTACATATTTCTCCCCCCCCCCCCCCCCCCCGCCGCACTCGTGGATAAATAATCACGAGGCAGAGTGACGATAAAAAGAAGAAGTAGAAAAAAATAGACACCAAAGAGAGAAGAATTGAATTTTCATATATAGATAAATAAGTATTCGGATAAAAGCCTCTGCTTCGATAATTTATCACGTTCGAGAACGACAGAATGTGAAGAGGAATTTTTTTCTTTCTCATCCATAACGACGCACGGGAGTACGACGAGGTGATAAAAGCCTCGATGAATTATCGAGATTGAGATGGAATTTTTTTTAGACGTACATACGATGTCTAAATAATAATAAAAAAAAAAGTATACGCTACACCATTAGTCGACAGCTAAAAAAGCAAAAAGGTGGAATCCAAGGATTTTAATTATCGAAAGGAAAAAGTAAATAACAAAGTACAAGTTCCACGGCAAATCTCAATGAAAATGTAGTCTCGATGTATTTCTTTTAATCGATAATAACGAATCGAGAAGATCGTGAATTACACGAAAAATTAAAAATTTCGAATCGCACCAAAACGTCGAATATCTTCGTTCGATTTCAGGATTTTTGTTTGGCATTTTCAATAGCTTTTTCAATTCTACTTCAAATTCCGGCTCAGCGACAGAAAACGCCTGTGTACATCAATTTCCGTTGAGATCTATCATTTTTTTCAATTTTCCACCGCCATTTTGGATCTTGTGCAATTTTTTCTTGGTTCGCGGTTGTTCGGGGGTGACTTTTCGACCGTGAGCCATAGAACGAGAGAGAAACATTAGAGGTAAAAATATTTCATCAACTACGACGATGATCCTGTTCGTATGTTCCACCCGATCAAAGTTTGACCTTCAACACGACCTTCGTCAGGCACTACAGTTCCCAAACGGTCGTTATGAAATGACAACAACGTAAACAACCTAACACGCATTGTCCGCGTGAGAAGAATAGTGTGTGAAAGACGACGCGAGAGTAATCCGTCGGCAGAGGTCATCGCGATGTTGTGAGTTTTGTGTGTCTCGCGTCCGTCGGGTCGAAGGATCGTGACGTTCTTTGTCATACAGTTCTCGTACGGGTTCGAAGGCGGATGGAAGCGTCATAATGGCTTGGAACACCGGAGGGAGAGAGAAAGAGAGAGCGCTTGATCCGTGTCCTTTTGTTTGTTCCTCCTCCCCCGCGACAGACTGTCGCTGAAACTGTAGCAGAATTTTGTACTGGCGATGGGGGGAGGGTCGATTTCTCGCCCCGCGGGGTTACCCTCAAATCATCGTGTGGTGTGAGGTCCGAAATGACGTTCGTCCATGCGGAAGTAACGCGATAATAACCGACCATGAAAGCCCGCACAACCGTGATATCTGGCCGCTTTGATGTCCCCCCAACTCCTTTCCGTACTCCTTCCACCCTCCGGTCCGTCCTACACCCCTGTACACGGTGCATCGTGAGTAAAACCACTCTTCACGATCACGGAAATTCCGGATGACTTTTTCTACCCTTCTGCCATCCCCTCGGGAACAAGGTGAGTTGCCTGGGAGAAAAGATCGCCGGTCCCTGAGGAAGCAAGTTCGAAGAAGTCTAGTATTCCTTCCTCAATTATAAGGGCGATGATTTTTTTTTGTCGTAATGGGGAAAGGGTTGGGATTCGTAAAAGAAATTGAAATGTCGTTACCTTTTGCCTCCTATCAATAGTAATTATTTTGTCTAAAAAATTCCGTAGATTTCACGTGAAAAATATGACAGGAGGGGAATTTTTCAAATGTGAGAATCGACGAAATTTTCGAAATACGTATCTCGGAATCGTCTATCGAATTGAGAAGGTGCCTGGTCTTTAAATCGTTCATTTTAAATCACGAGAGGGTTTTTGGAGTCGCAAAATCCTTATTATCGCAGCGTGAATTCGTTAATTTTGGCCACTGGACATTTTGAATCGGTGCACGTGCCCGTAAAAAAAGTTCTCACGTACTGGAGAGCTATGACAATGCTGATAAATGCTTGAATTCTGTGGCTAGATGACGAGCTTTCTCTCTCGGACAGTAGCAAAGCTCTCGAAGCGTTTGCTTGAGTTGGTTGGCCGGGACGGGGGTGAGACATCCCTTAATCTACCATTGATAAAAGTCGTTCGGGCATCACAGGTTAATTCCCGGCCCAACGCACTCTCTATGACAATCAATGGAATGCACAACGTGAATTAGCCCTAATATACTAGCCGACGGTAAGTAAAAGACTCACCCACACACACACATGGATATTTCGTACCAGCCCCCTGCAAAGTCTGGAGGGGAGTTGCCCACACAAACTGAATGGTATATTGAATGGGCGAGTTGATGGAGAAGATCCCAGACGCATCAATATGAGGGGTTCTATATATTTCATCAGTGGCTATGATCTAGTTTTCCTAGCCGTGCGAACACTACGGCGAGTTAAGGGATGAAGCTGTGGAGTCAAATGTTGTCCTGATATCGTCAGTTTTCAATGGGTCTTTGATTATTCCCAATTAACAAGCCATTCTATTGACTAAATTGCCGTTGGATCTTAGGAACATACAGTGATAGACATTTGAAGATAAACCCGGATATCTTCGCCGATTGACGCGAAAATATGACGTATTTGAAAATTGTATTTCGACGAAACACCTCCCCACCGTTTCCAGGAGAACGGTAACGTCAATTTCATTTTACGTGGCCCCTCGTGAATAATACATCCACGATAAAAATGAGCCCAATCGGTCCAAGCCGCGTCAGCCCCGACAAAAGATTTCAACTTCAACGTCCTCCCCTGCCGCCAGGGACTTGCGCATCCTATTGCTCCTAGAGTACTTTTCATACCTGTTCGTGACCCTTTAGTTGGGATACCATATTTATCCTCCATCGCATCCGCAACCCTTAAATCACGAGGTCGACGGATCACCCGATTTTTCACCCTCTCACATTTTCGTCGCGCACGTGCGCAATTGTTGACCAATCTCAATGGGACCCGTTTCGTTCGAAAGATTATCGAATTTCCTTGAATATGCTTTTTTGAAATCTTCCAATCCGTCAAATTTTCGCGAAAGTCGGCGACGATATCCGCGTTCCACTTTAAATGATTATATTTCGTCCGACATTGTTCAATTGATAATGTTTAAAGACATTTATGCGTGGGCCATTCGTGAATTAGGCGGAATCAGAGCAAGGCCAAACGCAATCGAAATGAAAGCGCAAAAAAAAATGAAACGATCATTGATGATAGGTTCGTGATAAACAGGTTAGAAGTCCAGTCTACTCACGTACGTGTATTCCTGGTTTCACCAATCTGGCGCCAGGACACTCAAACCCCGGAGGCTAAAGTTTGACCGGAATGAAAGAAAGAAAGAAAGACCAACTGGTTATTCAATGATCGACCTGCGCGAATGACACGAGGAAATAACAGGTCATTCGCTTCTTTGTTTCCAGTGAAATTCGCGGTATGATCCGAAGTTCCTGAAACCAACGGAAACTAAGAACATCTCCAGCCTCTGTCCGATTGATGGTTTTCTCGTTCTTTCGTCCTCTCTGTCTTGCTGGTCTGTGATTGCTAACGAAATAGCACCGCGCAATAGGACCCCTTGGGGAACGAACCAAGGTCGCGTCACACAACTGGCATATATAGCCTGGGGCGTTGTTGTCGAACGACGCGGAAGACGAACGCTGTAACACCGAGAGACAAAAATAAACAGATAGGACAGGAGAATGACACGTATATTAAGACCATGTAGAAAGGTCGTGGCGGGGTTTGTCGATTTGTCGGCCAATGGGACCAGACATAAACGCAATCGCAATGCAGGCCAATCCTTGCGTCCACCTCCACATGGTGTCTCCTCGTAACCCAGAGCTCGTCGATCCTCCGTTTCACTCTGCCTCATTACTCCTTCTGTATCTTTCATTCTCTTTCTCTCTCTTTCTCTTTCCCTCGGTGATGTTCCCATCAGACTCTTGCTAGTCCTGTGCACGGTTTTCCCCCGCCGAAACCGGTAATGACAATCATTACCCCGGGGAATGATTGCACGGCGCGCGGGGTCGGGTCCGCGCGCGTCGGAGGCGCCGTTTTGCTCTGCGCGCTGCAGGGGCCTGCTATTGGGGGATGGAAGCCCACCTTATAGAGTCGCTTCGGTCTCCTCGATCCGTGCGGATTGTCGCCACCATGGCCTTCCACTCTTGGTAAAACTCTAGTCGTTATTTGTACGAATCGGATCTGTTACTAGGATACGCAATCCTCGTAACGGATCCTTAAACGTTGCTCAATCTGGTCCGTTATAATTGTCAGGGCAACAAGGAAATTAGAAATGGCGAGTAATGTGCCTGCGTGTGTGTGCGTGTGTGTGAGTGTTTACGAGTGATCGAAGTTTCGAGTGTCGCGAATGTCGCGCAGGTCGCCGGATGGCTGCGTAACAATTGATTCCAACCATAAGTTATTTCCCGACCCTATATGTCTGTGAACAAATATTGTGTGCCAAAGAAAAACGGTATGTCTGCGACGAAATATCCCAGGAAAACGAAGCCACTGACAAATTAATAGACAATCGTTACGACAGAGTAACAGTACACTAACATCGCAGTAACGGTACAGGAACAATGCAGTAACATTACAATAATAGTGCAGTAGAAGGATATCAATGTTGCAGTAACAGTATAGTAACAGTACAGTAATGGTGCAAGTAACAGTACAGTAAGAGTGCAGTAACAGTACAGTAATGGTGCAAGTAACAGTACAGCAAGAGCGCAGTAACAGTACAGTGACTGTGGAGTAACCGCACAGTCTAGCAGCAGTTATATTACCGCAACAGTATAGTCTAGTAGCAGTTACATTACCGGAACAGTAACTGTAATAGTAACAGTGAAGTGTTAGTGTAGTAATTCAGTAACAGTAACCGTAACAGTACATGAAGAGAGATAGTACAGTAACAGTAACTGTTACAGTACACTCAGAGTAACGGTACGGCAACAATATTGATTCAGTAACAGTATAGTAACATTACGGTCAAGCAGCGCCGTTTACGGTACAGTAACAGTAATCGCAACAGTAACGGTAATCGCAACAGTAACGGTAACGGTAACGGTAACGGTAACGGTAACGGTAACGGTAACGGTAACGGCAACGGTAACGGTAACGGTAACGGTAACGGTAACGGTAACGGTAACGGTAACGGCAACGGCAACGGTAACGGTAACGGTAACGGTAACGGTAACGGTAACGGTAACGGTAACGGTAACGGTAACGGTAACGGTAACGGTAACGGTAACGGTAACGGTAACGGTAACATCAACAGCAACAGTAACATCAACAGCAACAGTAACAGTGACAGTGACAGTAACAGTAACAGTAACAGTAACAGTAACGGTAACGGTAACGGTAACGGTAACGGTAACGGTAACGGTAACGGTAACGGTAACGGTAACGGTAACGGTAACGGTAACGGTAACGGTAACGGTAACGGTAACGGTAACGGTAACGGTAACGGTAACGGTAACGGTAACGGTAACGGTAACGGTAACGGTAACGGTAACGGTAACGGTAACGGTAACGGTAACGGTAACGGTAACGGTAACGGTAACGGTAACGGTAACGGTAACGGTAACGGTAACGGTAACAGTAACAGTAACAGTAACAGTAACAGTAACAGTAACAGTAACAGTAACATTAGCAGTAACAGTAACAGTAACAGTAACAGTAACAGTAACAGTAACAGTAACATTAGCAGTAGCACTAACAGCAACAGCGGGAGTAACGCAGCAGTGCAGTAATAGTACCAATAACAGCAACTTGAATAGCAACATAACAGTAACAGTATCAAAATATCAAAATATCTCAGGGGGATAATGGGGATCAACGCTGCAACATTTGTTACAGATATATTCTGACGCGGAATATTTTTGGCTGAAATATTTAGCGGCCCGATATCTTCACGGGTTGGGGCAGGGGGAGGCATATTCTCACGTGACAGATCCGTCGGATAAGCAACAAAAATGGCTGTAACTAAAACCTGTGTTTACAATGTGGCTATTGGAAGGTGCAGATTTTTTCTTACGTTTGCGGTTAAAAAAATGACCAGTCATTTCGTAACGTCGTTATATTAGCAGGAGTGTTTCAGCCGCATAAACGCGATCGTTTTCATTTCACAGTGCGTGCCGTTCGTCGTGGCTATCGAGACATTCAGAGGAATTTCAGTCGCGCGATGAGGAATAAGCGTGGCGGGGGGGGGGGGGGGGAGTTTCAAAATGGATGGTGAATATTATATGGCTTGGGTGGCGCGAGAGATAAAAAGAAATCAATGGTAGCACTTAAGGGAACTCGACGGATTATCGTAATTTGTGGTATGCGCTATTTTTTTCAAGAGAGAAGAGTCTCTGGTGCAAAATCTCTTTTGTGATGATTTGAAAAATCATTTCGAATACTTTTGTCGGACAGCCTTTCTCTCTCTCTCTCTCTCTCTCTCTCTCACTCTTTTCTTGTGTATAAGGCGAAAGGAGAATGCCAAGAGAAATAACAATTACGGATGCATATTTCCAGCTGCGTTCTTGTTGCTCTGACTCGGTATAACTTTTACGAGCGCAGTCACACGGCAACTCTTACTGGGAGACTCGTCAATGACAGGCG
This sequence comes from Oxytorus armatus, assembly GCA_958009045.1. Taxonomy (NCBI): domain Eukaryota; kingdom Metazoa; phylum Arthropoda; class Insecta; order Hymenoptera; family Ichneumonidae; genus Oxytorus; species Oxytorus armatus. The sequence goes on from OY253755.1 coordinate 15,317,917, forward strand.
AAAAAAAAAAAATACCAAACTGAACGTTCTCCATATCTCCGATATATGTTTGTGTGTGTCCATGTGTCAGAACGCTTTCTCGCTTTCCCAAACAAGTCAAGGTAAAACGGTGCGTCAGCCAACTCACCACGAACGAACATATCTCGTTTGCTCCGCTCGTTTTTCGTTGATGATCGATGCCACAATGGTCGTAAAAACAGTTTCTTCGAGTCTCGCTCGTTTTTCTTTTTTGTACTCGCCAACTTATACGACTCGCAAAACGCTAATTTTACGCGTCTCCCGGTTTTGCAAAACTTCATTTGAAGCGATAAGCCCCAGCCGACCACTGGTACCGGTATTTCTTATCGCCGTACGAAGCGCGTTCGTACACACATGCGCGGACATGTTACGTGCTTCATATGGCAGCGGCCATTGCTCGACGATACTCATCTCTACGTGTTTTTAAAGTGAGCTCACTATCCCGCGAAATCCCTCGTCCAAGTCTCGGGGAAGGGATAGAGAGCTAGAGATAGAGAGCCGGCTAGTTGTTATCCGTTCGCTTCGAGAGAGAGAGAGTTACGTCGCGAATTTACGGTAAAATTTCATCTAATGGCAGAGTACTCGCGCCCCGCGCACGGAAGATATCCACGTAATCATTTCGTTCTACCGCTTCTTTCCAACTTCACGGATACTTCTTCCGGGCCCTTTCCTTTTTACTCCCCATTCTCCTTTCCGACATTTTCTTCTTTCACGAGTCGTTCTTGCGATTTAATCGTTTTGGAAGCGAGGAGAAACCGGAATGCCCCTGGTTGTGAAACGCTAAACGACGTCCTGTGGGGGTAGATCTTCCGGCGCACGCCATTTTGGTATTCACCACTTTGCATTTGGGATTCCTCGATTCCAAGTGAATCCGGCGAAGCCTCAACTGGATTCGCGGAAGCGTCAGAGCTTTTTTCCACTTCAGAGAGCCAATCGGACTCGAAAAAGTCTCGCCTCAGGAATTTTAGGTTGAAATCCCGCATCGAAATTTACAACTTTTACCTAGTCCAAATTTACTAAGAAGCATACAGAGTGGTAGTAATCGACTTCAAAACTCGCCCCGCGTACCGGAAATGAGATTTTACGCCTTTGATGCGAGTACATGGAGAACATCGTGAAGCGAAGGTTTTTGAAATCTGCCGTAAAGCAACTTTCTATTAAATAAATCCAACTATTCAACCCTTAATTAAAACTCCAGTTGTGATGAACTCGAACCATTCGAACTGGAGGCTGTTTGGAGAACCTGAAGTTCAATTGCGTATCTGCTTGATTGTTCCGCAATTACGATGAGATCGCGTGGACCCATGTCTATGAACGTTTGCGTTAGGATTCTGCTTAGTTACACTCGACTCAGATACTTCTAGCAAAGAAAATTAGCTTGGACTACCATTCAGACTGGACGAGTAAGGAACGTCCGATTTTTGTGAAAATTTGAAATCTCGATGTTCTGGAGTTAGCTCGTGTGTCAAAGCCAAATGTTGTGGAATCTGAAATGGTGGGACTGGGCGAAATGTGTACGGTTCCCCAAAATTTGTAATATTCTTTGATTGCAGATCTAACCCACCAAATGTCCTATTCGGGAAGAGGGAACTTCAAAATTTCTATACATAGATCATCGTATTTGGTTGATCAGGAATTCCCTGGTAGTTTGGAACTCCTTTTCTTTTTGGGTCCAGTTTTAATCGCGGACATTTTGTCCACTGGATAATGCCCAGCCTGGTCCCAAAACGAAGTCAACACTTCCACAATTCATTTGTTGCCGAATGTCTGATCCGGATGAAGGAGTGGCTTTGCTCGTGAAGAGATTCGCCATTTTGGTACCTGGCTTTGAGGAGCCTCATATGGAGATTCTCCTCTTCTGGTTCGTCTTCGAGATGGCTCCAAGGATTCTCACTTACACCATAAACGAATATCCACGTTTATTCCCGTTTTGCCACAACGTGAATATGTATTCGCAGGAGTGGGACGTTGGCTTTGCTTGCAACCTCTCGTGGTTCTACCTCGAGTTCTTTCATATCCTGGTACAAAAACACATACACACACACACATGGATCTCTCTCTCCATACGCGAAGACTCTTCTTGCGGCCGGACGGAAAATATAATGATGGCGATCCAGCGAGAGACGAGAGAGAGAGAGCTTGGGTTATGGCCATGAGAGAACGAAGGAGATAGAAAGTCTCTCGGGCGTTGGAAACCTGGCGATAAGGAGGGAGTGTCTACTGCCGCCATAATGATAGCCCTTGCTCGCTTCTGACTCCGCTTCTCTTTGGCACGAGACGTGTACAACGTACACGTTACAGCGAAACGCGAACCATGCATGTGCAATCTCTCTCTCTCTCTCCCTCTTTTCCTTTTCCCTCTCTATCTTTTGGGTCTTCTCCTCGAAGAGAAACAAACTCACTGAGGCTAGGATACAAATTCGTAGCAGTTATATACTCTACAGTTCTTGTGTTGAGAGTTCTCAGGTTAGAAGACAGAATCAAAAAGACAAGCCTCGAAGTAACATCGGGACCCGATGGGGTCCTGATAAGATTGGATTTGTTAGGGGTTCACAGAGTCTTAGTAAGGGTTTGGCACAGGCTAGTAAAGCTCAGGTTCATTGTCAATGAGGGACACTTTGCGCAGCTTCAGGCCTTAGGGCAGGGTGTCCTAATAAGGGCTTAGGAGTGGGTTAGAAGGGCAGACTCAAAAAGTCAATGTTTAAGGTAACATTCGATTCTGATAGTCCTTTGATAAGACAGTGTTTGTCTTATCGAGGCACAGTTTTAGCAGGGGCTTGATGCCCACAGGTTTAGTACAGAATTAGGACCCGCCTAGTAAGAACTTAGCCTTATTAAAGCGCCCAACCTGATTAGAATCAGTCCGAAAGCTGGAACTCTTTCACTCAGTGAGACTGACGACCGCCGAAACGCACATGAGGATCCATGATTCATGAATCTTTCGTCCACAAACAGGAATCCTTCAGGAATATCATCAGAGATGGCCAATTTTTTTTCTTCCCCAGATCGATTCCCGTGCCCTAAAAGAATGAAAACAACAGGATTCTGATGAAGCCTCTCGGAAGGAAGCATGAAGTGTGCACACCCTCTGGTGGAATATGTATATACATATGGCGGAGCGTGATGCAAAAGGGTTTTACACACTAGAGAGAGAGAGTATTTAGGTGCTTTCTCTCTCTCTCTCTCTCTCTCTCTCGATGGCACAACATGAACGATAGAGTGTGAGTTTAAAGTCGTGCGGATTGGTTGAACGGGTTCGGTTTCATTAGCGCTCCAGTGCCCATTGGCCCAGCTTTTTTTCTTTCTCTCTTCGTCTTTTTGCGTTCCCGGCATCGGGTAATGACGTGCTGTAGTTCGCCCTCTTCCTCTCTCTCACCCTCATTCTGTCTCTCACCGAAGCCTGTATAGGCAACCAGAGAGCGAACCGTGAGCGATCGTGCATGATAGATATAGGTCTCCGCCTGTTCTTGATGTTTATGTGTACACTTTTTGCATACTGTGTGTGTGTATGTGTGTTTTTGCATGTGTGTCAAGCTCGGGCCATACCACTCGCCCCTTGCTGGCGCGCCAACAACATTCTGAGGGCAAAAATCCCATCGTGTACATTGTCTGTTAACTGTACACAACGTGAACAGACAGGAAAGATTGCGGGTAATGGCGATCGACGTAAAATTATAATTGTTTGCAAGGAACTCTGGTGGCGTCTCAAGATATGTAATGGTCCTTGTGGAATCGTAGTGATACGTGGAGAATTCTATCCCTTCGTATGATAAGCTAGGATCACATTGGGAGTTCTCGTGTTACGTAGCGAGTTCCAGAGTTGTACTTGGAGTTCTCGAGCTGTATAGGAAATTTTAGTGTTCCATTGGGAGTTCTCGTGCTATAAACTCGAGAGCTTTCGTGCTATATAGATAATCATAAACGTGCATTGAAAGTTCTCCCTAAACACGGAGTTCCGGGACTGTGCTGAGAGTTCTCCATGCTATATGGTGGATTATGGAGCAGAACTGAGAGTTCTACTGTTTAGGAAATTCTACAGCTGCATTAAGAGTTCTCGTGTTATGTAGGGGCTGTTCCGAGGGTTTTCGTCCAATATATAGGAAATTCTGGAGGTGTATTGAGAGTTCTCGTGCTACATATGGAATTCCGTTGGTGTATCAAGAATAATCGTCGTACGTATACAAGGAGTTCCAGTTCCTGGCAAATTTTTGTGGAGCAACAACAACATTCTGAGGGAAAAAATCCCATCGTGTACATTGTCTGCCAACTGTACACAACGTGAACGGACAGGAAAGATTGCGGGCAATGGCGATCGACGTAATATTACAATTGTTTGCAAGGAACTCTCGTGGAATCGTAGTGATACGTAGAGAATTCTATTCCTTCGTATGATAAGCTAGGATCACATTGGGAGTTCTCGTGTTACATAGCGAGTTCCAGAGTTGTACTTGGAGTTCTCGAGCTGTATAGGAAATTTTAGTGTTCCATTGGGAGTTCTCGTGCTATAAACTCGAGAGCTTTCGTGCTATATAGATAATCATAAACGTGCATTGGTAGTTCTCCCTAAACACGGAGTTCCGGCACTGTGCTGAGAGTTCTTCATGCGATATGATGGATTATGGAGCAGAACTGAGAGTTCTACTGTTTAGGAAATTCTACAGCTGCATTGAGAGTTCTCGTGTTATGTTGGGACTGTTCCGAGAGTTTTCGTCCAATATATAGGAAATTCTGGAGGTGTATCGAGAGTTCTCGTGCTACATATGGAATTCCGTTGGTGTATCAAGAATAATCGTCGTATGTATACAAGGAGTTCCAGTTCCTTGCAAATTTTTGTGGAGCTCAAACAACATTCTGAGGGCAAAAATCCCATCGTGTACATTGTCTGCCAACTATGCACAACATGAACGGACAGGAAAGATTGCGGGTAATGGCGAACGACGTAAAATTATAATTTTTTGCAAGGAACTCTGGTGGCGTCTCGAGATATGTAATGGTCCTTGTGGAATCGTAGTGATACGTAGAGAATTCTAGTCCTTCGTAGGATAAGCTAGGATCACATTGGGAGTTCTCGTGTTACATAGCGAGTTCCAGAGTTGTACTTGGAGTTCTCGAGCTGTATAGGAAATTTTGGTGTTCCATTGGGAGTTCTCGTGCTAGAAACTCGAGAGCTTTCGTGCTATATAGGTAATCATAAACGTGCATTGGTACTTCTCCCTAAACACGGAGTTCCGGCACTGTGCTGAGAGTTCTCCATGCTATATGGTGGATTATGGAGCAGAACTGAGAGTTCTACTGTTTAGGAAATTCTACAGCTGCATTAAGAGTTCTCGTGTTATGTAGGGGCTGTTCCGAGGGTTTTCGTCCAATATATAGGAAATTCTGGAGGTGTATTGAGAGTTCTCGTGCTACATATGGAATTCCGTTGGTGTATCAAGAATAATCGTCGTACGTATACAAGGAGTTCCAGTTCCTGGCAAATTTTTGTGGAGCACCAACAACATTCTGAGGGAAAAAATCCCATCGTGTACATTGTCTGCCAACTGTACACAACGTGAACGGACAGGAAAGATTGCGGGTAATGGCGAACGACGTAAAATTATAATTTTTTGCAAGGAACTCTGGTGGCGTCTCGAGATATGTAATGGTCCTTGTGGAATCGTAGTGATACGTAGAGAATTCTAGTCCTTCGTAGGATAAGCTAGGATCACATTGGGAGTTCTCGTGTTACATAGCGAGTTCCAGAGATGTACTTGGAGTTCTCGAGCTGTATAGGAAATTTTAGTGTTCCATTGGGAGTTCTCGTGCTATAAACTCAAGAGCTTTCGTGCTATACAGATAATCATAAACGTGCATTGGAAGTTCTCCCTAAACACGGAGTTCTGGCACTGTGCTGAGAGTTCTCCATGGTATATGGTGGATTATGGAGCAGAACTGAGAGTTCTATTGTTTAGAAAATCCTACAGCTGCATTGACAGTTCTCGCGTTATGTAGGGGCTGTTCCGAGAGTTTTCGTCCAATATATAGGAAATTCTGGAGGTGTATTGAGAGTTCTCGTGCTACATATGGAATTCCGTTGGTGTATCAAGAATAATCGTCGTACGTATACAAGGAGTTCCAGTTCCTGGCAAATTTTTGTGACCATATGATAATTTCGTTCTGCTCTTACGGAATTTCCGTGGGCAATAAAGAACTCTCGTACAATCTTCGGTAGCTTCGCGCTGCTCAGGGCACTTTGTGACTTTCAGTGCTACACAGAAAATTCTCTTCCCCGTCGTTTACACAAGGAACTTACTTATCGAGGCACAGACATATTTTATATACACATACATGTATACATAACATATTCACTGAGCGAACTCGCGATTTGCGTGAAAGTTTTCAACGGTGGATGATACCTCTGGTTTCTAGGTACGAAAAAATAAAAAACACAAATGAGGGTGTGGAGTTCCCTTCTATCGCAAATGTTACCTCACCACGCACGTCTATTTCACTATCGTTTCCCAAGTTTTGCCACCCCCTGCCCTTCTTCCAGTCCCCTCGTCATGCTCTTTCAACCCCTAGACACACTTTCCATTCCACATTCTCCGCCTTCCCGAATCATTCGTGTACGGTAAAAGACAAATCGCTGAAGCGAGAGTTCCTCGTTTATATAATGGCAACTAATTCGGTGATCGAGCCTTTGTGAAATGAAGTATAAAATGAATCTCTCTCTCTCTCGTCGTATCAACCGTATATTTCGTATCAATTAATAATTGCCATTGACTTTTTAATTGAATATTGGCTCGTTGATGCCGTGCGTCAAGTGGAAGATTGTTTTTCGGCTTTTATCGCGGCCACGAATGGTCGGACGTTAATGGACGCGAATCGATTATTGCCGCTCGTGTAGATTTGCGGCCAGAGTGAATTTTTCTTTTTGTCCTAACGTTTCGCAAAAAATTGCAACACACATTTATATATATATACATGTAAATATTATATGGTATGGTATATGTGCGATGATCAATCATCAAAAAAACAATTGTTTCCAACGCATTAGTCACGCTGAATCTCCTTTAACGTTGACGCTCAAGTGTCGCTCTCTCGACGACGTTACCCCAACAACGAGAGTCCTCGAGTTCGCCACCATGCGCGATCCATGGAACTCTCATGTAAAACCACCGCACTCAAGGACGATGTGGAAGAAGAAAGAACGAAAAAGGAATAAAAAGTTCTCCACGAGGGATAGGGGTGCACTGTCGTCCATCCGACACTTGTGCATTGGTACTTGATGTACGTACATACGTACTAAGGGTGGAAGGGGTGGGCCGAGAGTGCAGGCTCGTGTACACTTTTCCAAGGGATGATAGAGTTGATATTTATAAGCTTCCTTTCGACAAAATTTAGGACCTGGTAGGATAATAATTTAACGCTGATAAATGGTATTTTAAAATTATTCATCCCTTAACCTAATTTAAAAGCTCTCGTCAACCTAAACGTCATCCATCTATCACTATACATTAAGGCTATCGGAAGGTTTTCAATTTCTTCATGAACGAACAAATTGATATTCAAAATGTCCTTTTAACCTAAGGTTAGTATGACAATAAATTCGGGCTAGAAGGAATTTTTGAATTTCTTCATGGACGAACAAACTGATATTTACATCCTTCGTTTAACCGGAATATAGTGTCGTTCAAACAATAATTTTAGATTGAAATGAGGTTCTAAGCTTCTTCATGGACGAACTAATTGAAATTTATAACCTCCCTTTAGCCCGAATTTAATCTCGAGTAATAATTGTAGGTTTTAACGAGGTTGAACATTTCTTCATCGACGAAGAAGTTGACATTTACTAAATTGAAGATTTGAAAAACATAAAACAATAACGAATTGAAATTTACAACCTCCTCTTATCCAAAATTTAGTCTCGTTAATGCAATAACTTTAGGTTTTGATGAGGTTCAAACTTTCTTCATGGACAAACAAGTTGACATTTACCAAATTCATGATTTGTAAAACGAAAAACAATAACGAATGGAAATCAACAATTTGCCTTTAACCCGAATTTAATCTCGTCAAAGCAATAACTTTAGGTTTTAATGAGGTTCAAAATTTCTTCATGGACGTACAAGTTGACATTTACGAAATTGATGATTTGTAAAACGAAAAACAATAACGAATGGAAATTAACAATTTCCCTTTAACCCGAATTTAATCTCGTTAAAGCAATAACTTTAGGTTTTGATGAGGTGCAAAATTTCTTCATGGACGAACAAGTTGACATTTACCAAATTCATGATTTGGAAAACGAAAAACAATAACGAATGGAAATCAACAATTTTCCTTTAACCCGCATTTAATCTCGAGTTATTCTTGTAGGTTTTAACGAGGTTGAAAGTTTCTTTATCGGCGAACAAGTTAACATTTACTAAATTGAAGATTTGGAAAACCAAAAACAATAACGAATTGAAATTTACAACCTCCTCTTATCCTGAATTTAATCTCGTTAAAGCAATAACTTTAGGTTTTGATGAGGTTCAAAATTTCTTCGTGGACGAACAAGTTGACATTTACCAAATTCATGATTTGGAAAACGAAATACAATAACGAATGGAAATCAACAATTTCCCTTTAACCCGAATTTAATCTCGAGTAATAATTATGGGTTTTAACGAGGTTGAAAATTTATTTATCGGCGAATAAGTTGACACTTACTAAATTGAAGATTTGAAAAACAAAAAACAATAACGAATTGAAATTTACAACCTCCTCTTATCCTCAATTTAGTCTCGTTAATGCAATAACTTTAGGTTTTGATGAGGTTCAAAATTTCTTCATGGACGAACAAGTTGACATTTACCAAATTCATGATTTGGAAAACGAAAAACAATAACGAATAGAAATCAACAATTTCCCTTTAACCCGAATTTAATCTCGTCAAAGCAATAACTTTAGGTTTTAACGAGGTTCAAAATTTCTCCATGGACGAACAAGTTGACATTTACCAAATTCATGATTTGGAAAACGAAAAACAATAACGAATGGAAATCAACAATTTCCCTTCAACCCGAATTTAATCTCGAGTAATAATTGTAGGTTTTAACGAGGTTGAAAATTTCTTTATCGGCGAACAAGTTGACATTTACTAAATTGAAGATTTGAAAAACCAAAAACAATAACGAATTGAAATTTACAACCTCCTCTTATCCTCAATTTAGTCTCGTCAAAGCAATAATTTTAGGTTTTGATGAGGTTCAAAATTTCTTCATGGACGAACAAGTTGACATTAACCAAATTCATGATTTGGAAAACGAAAAACAATAACGAATGGAAATCAATAATTTCCCTTTAACCCGAATTTAATCTAGTTAAAGCAATAACTTTAGATTTTGATGAGGTTCGAAATTTCTTCATGGACGAACAAGTTGACATTTATGAAATTGATTTGGAAAAAAAAGCTTCCACTAATTACGAAAATACGTAAATTAATTGATTACAGTAAAAAAGCAATAACGTCACTTTTTTCTAGTAATAAATTAAAAAAGATGACAAATCGTTTGTAAAAAAGTAATTGACGCCGAATGACAAAAAGTCAATTGAAAATGGCGGAGAGTGGGTGACGGGGGTAGTTTCATGGTTGGTTTTGTACAAAATGGCCATTCAAACGTGACTATATAACGGAGTTAGGGAGATATGGATCGCGACCGAGGAGCGGTCGCCCCTGCCGCCAACAGGAACATAGAGTGTACGGTGAAGAGAGAGTTGTATGATGGAGGAGAAAGAGAAGAGTGTCTCTATATATATACACACATATATATATGGCTAGTCGCGTCAGAGGGTGCAGAGGCGAAGAGCGCACCCCCGGGAGGACGGGGTTGGTGTCGTCATGGCAACAACGATCCCTCAGTAGCCCGAACCCTCCTACACAACCCTTCATTCAATACGATGAAATTTATATCGTACATATATACATATTTTCCTCTTATCCCTTTAATTCCTCCTGAATAGCTGAAAATTCCTTTTTTCATCCCCAAAATCCTTCCTCGTTATTATTATTATTATTATTATTATTATTATTTATTCGAATTATCCTGTTAACTATCAAGGATAGGAGCAAACAAGACTTTGAACATTGTTTGTTTTTTTTTAATTAACAATTTTTGGATTCTTCGAATTGTTAAAAATAATTTATGAAACGTTCTGTTTTTATTTCGCAAATTCGTTGAATATTTTTCAGCACGATCAGCGATTCTCGTGAGTACATAACAAACCGTGAATTCTGCCGAAAAATAATAATGTTCAACAGCGTTACTCGAAAAGAAAATTATTTGTCGAATTATAAACAATAACGTGAAATAATGTCCTGCGCATCGTTTCTCAATTTATCGTCACTAAATCCTTCTTTTACCCTTAATCGTCCCCTCTACTGAATCCGTAAGACAATACTAAACAAAAGCGAAGTTCATTTAGGGATTAATCACAAAACCAACAAAACCACACAATAACATCCTTTAATGTTTTTTTTCCTGCTAATTCTCAAAACTACGAAATTCACTCTTAACCCAGCGAACTTCGAAATTAGGTTAAAAAACTCTCGCGCGCGACAAAGGGCGTCAAATGACACCAGATTTACGGATTAAGGGGGGAAATAGGGTTAGGACAGCGTTTTCTCAATGATTATCATGAATTTTTTTATAATATAAAAAATGAATATAATTTATTGAAACTTTGAGAATATTTTATACATATATTTAAGTATATACTATAAAATTTTTGAAGAATTTTCTTGAAAAACACCGGGGATATTAGCGACCCCATGTTGCAGGTCACAATCAGACTCAGCATTTTGCGTACATTCTGGAAGCCGCAATTTTCATCTGAAATCAAACGAGGTTGGAATTTACTTTTATTATATGTCTCTCTTCTATATGAACCTAAATGCTATGAAAAAAATAGAAAATTGAATTTTTGACAGGGGTCAAAACAAAAAAGCATGATGTTTTGCCATTTTTTACAACTTTATTTGCAAAAAAAAAATTATTTAAAATAATGATAATATTCCGATTTTAGGTTCATATAGAGCGCAATATTATGAAGAAAGTAACTGCCAATTTTCAAAACGATTGGTTGAAAACTTTTCAAACTAGCGTGTACGCAAGTTTAAAAAAAGTCGTTTTCAGGAAAACGCGTTTGAAAAAATAGTACCAAGAAAAACAAAGTCAAGGCAGTCATAAATTTTGTTGGTGTTTTTCAAGGAAATTCTTAACAAATTTTATAGTATACACTTAAGGTAGTAGTCTGGTAACTTAAGCGGATTTTCATGTATTTTTTGGAGGGCGTTTTTTTGTAGAAAAATCAAAATGAATCGTTTCGGATATTTAGGATGTTTTTATTTACATATTGAAGATACAAAAAAAATTTTGTTTGAAAAAATTTAATTGTTCATTATTATTATTATGATTGATCGAATTTGGCACCTCGAAAAAAAAGCGCGTGGGTGGCCCCGGTGATTTTGGCTCTTGATGTTATCTGAAATCAAAAATTCTTGAAAATTCTTAATCTATAGACATGTCATTCTGGTCGGAACTACTGAAGATAAATTTCATGGATAAATAACAAAATGGCGGACTTTGGAAAAAAAGTCCTTTTATTTTAGCAAATAAATTTTGTTATTTATCCATGAAATTTAACTTCAGTAGCTCCGACCAGAATGACATGTCTATAGATTAAGAATTATCAAGAATTTTTTATTTCAGATAACATCAAGAGCCAAAATCACCGCGGTCACCCACGCGCTTTTTTTTCGAGGTGCCAACATCGATCAATAATAATAATAATAATAAACTATTAAATTTTTTCAAACATTTTTTTTTTTGTATCTTTAATATGTAAATAAAAACATTCTAAATATCCAAAACGATTCATTTTTATTTTTCTACAAAAAAAACGCCCTCCAAAAAAGACATGAAAATCGGCTTAAGTTACCAGACTACTACCTTAAATATATGTATAAAATATTCTCAAAGTTTCAATAAATTATATTCATTTTTTATACTAAAAAAAAATTCATGAAAATCATTGAGAAAATGCTGTCCTAACCCTATTTCCTCTCTTCATGGCTTATAACAATAGAAAGAGTCGGAATTTTCATTTAAAATTTTAGGAACATATTTCGCAATAGTTTTACTAACAATTTATGAAATAAAAAAAAATCGATTTTTTGAACCGTCCAACCCTATTTCCTCCCTTAACTGGTTTAAAAAAGTAACGAAAGGTTTAACGAGGACAACACGTTTTATCGTCGTATTTGCGCGATTCTCGGGTTCATTCCCAATTATCCAGGTAATACGAGCTGTTACCCTCTCGTAAGATGAGAATATAGAAAAACGAACGAATGAGAACAAAGGAAATCGATGAGAGTTATATATCTATGATCTCGAGCGAGCGTTCATCTTTAATTGGCAGCTCGGTGAAGCCTGACCCGTATAAATATTCACGAGCAAAAGAAAATACACTGTATCGATGAAAAAAAAAACTAATTAAAAAAGAGACATTTGCCTTTTTTTCCTGTCGCGTAAATCGAGACTTGCCGAGAGGGCGCTAAGGATCGTCAATCGATCATTATACACAGACGATCCGAGAATGCAGCGAGAGCCCTCAAAATAAATTATTCAACCGAGTCAGTGGTCTCGTGGTCTTTTATTTATTCAATATAAAATAAATTAGCTCTGCGGGTTCGTCGAATTATTAATTTTTTCTTCGTCATTTTTTGCCTCTGCCTATCATCCCTTACGCATTTGTAACTCTATACTTGTCGATATCCTTTTTAACATTAACCGGTATTGAGATTTCTTTTTTTTTTTTTTTTTTCATTTTTTTCTTTCTTCAAATCTCGTTTTATAATTTCGAACCCCTTCCCCCGGTTAGTATACGTCGTCGTGGATCATTATATTATGCATGCGTATCGTAAGAGAGGCTTAATGTATGAGGTAGCTTCTCGAATATCTCGCCCATCCCCCACCCTGACGCGGAAAGACGGGAAAAAAGATACACGAAGAAAGCGTTACGAATTCACCTGTATACGACGGTCGCGACTGCCTCCAGGGCCTTGCGCAATGTTGCGCGCCAAATGAAGGTGAATAATGAAGAATTTTTCGTGAAAATAAGGGCAAATAAGAGTAGATAAGTGGTCGGTAATGTTGGTTTATTTTTGTGAGCGTCGGTAAGTAAAAATATGCCTACGACAGTAAGTAAGTGTTACTGAATGTCTAGCGCGAGTGTGTTTGAGTGCGTGCCAGTAACTCTGAGTGCAAGTAAGAGTTTTCAAAGTGACAATGACTGTCTGAAAGTCACTGTAAGTGTAAACAAGTCATTGAGCGTCAGCGAGAATTAGTAATACTTTGTGCGAGTAAGTGTGTATCAAAACAAGAGTCCGCAAGGTCGCGACGACCGTCCGCAAGTTTCTGTTACTGTAAACAAGGCTCTAAGTGTCAGTAAGTGTTTGTAAACATTTTCTCGAGTATGTCAGAGTGTGCGTGAGTATAGGTAACAATCCGCAAAGCGTCAGTGACCGTACGCAGTATGCAGTAAGTGCAAAACAAAAGTGTGCGGAAGGTCAGTGCCTGTCTGAAAGTTGCTGTAAGTGTAAACAACCCTCTACCTCGTAATAAGTGTTTGTTGGAACCTGCGTAAGTTTTTTAGAGTGTGTCATTGAGTATGAGTGCAATTAGCGGTCGGTAAAGTGTCAGTGACTCTTTGCAACTTTCTGATCTGGTGAACACGCGTTTAAGTGTCAGTAAGTGTTAGTAAAGGCTTGTGTGGCTGTCCGCATGTTGCTGCAGATATAAACGCGCCATTAGATGTCGCTAAGTTCAGTAAAGGTTTATGCGACGGCGTTCGAGCGTCCGTTATTGACTGTAAGTGTAAAATAGCCTTTGAGTGTCAGTAAGGATTAGAGAACGCCTGTGTAGGTGTTTTTGAGTGTATCCGAGTGAGTGCGACTGACAGTAATAGTCTGCCATGTGTCAGTGACACTATGCAAATTGTTGAAAGTAAACCCGAGCACTTAAGTGCCAGCAAGTGTTTGTGAGAGTGTACGCGAGTAACTGTAAGTGTAAATTAGTGACTGCGAAGTGTCAGTGGCTATCTGGAAGTTTCTTTAAATGAAAATGAGCCTTTGAGGGGGGAAATAGGGTTAGACGGTTCGAAAAATCGATTTTTTTTAAATTTCATAAATTGTTAGTAAAACTATTGAAAAATATGTTCCCAAAATTTCCCGGCTTCCAGAATGTACGCAAAATGCTGAGTCTGATTATGACGTGCAATATGGGATCGCTAATATCTTCGGTGTTTTTCAAGGAAATTCTTCAAAAATTTTATAGTATATACTCGAATATATGTATAAAATATTCTCAAAGTTTCAATAAATTATATTCATTTTTTATACTATAAAAAAATTCATGAAAGTCATTGAGAAAACGCTGTCCTAACCATATTTCCCCCCTTAGTGGCTTATAACAATAGAACGAGTCGGAATTTTCATTTAAAATTTTGGGAACATATGTTTCAATAGTTTTACTAACAATTTATGAAATTAAAAAAAAATCAATTTTTTGAACCGTCTTGGTACTATTTGTTCAAACGCGTTTTTCTGAAAACGACTTTTTTTGAACTTGCGTACACGCTAGTTTGAAAAGTTTTCAACGAATCGTGTTGAAAATTGGCAGTTACTTTCTTCATAGTATTGCGCTCTAGATGAACCTAAATTCGGAATATTATCATTAATTAAAATAATTTTTTTTTTGCAAATAAAGTTGTAAAAAGTGGCAAAAAATCATGCTTTTTTGTTTTGACCCCTGTAAAAAATTGAATTTTCAATTTTTTTCATAGCATTTAGGTTCATATAGAAGAGAGACATATAAAAAAAGTAAATTCCAACCGCGTTCGATTTCAGATGAAAATTGCGGCTTCCAGAATGTACGCAAAATGCTGAGTCTGATTGTGACCTGCAATATGGGGTCGCTAATATCTTCGGTGTTTTTCAAGGAAATTCTTCAAAAATTTTATAGTATATACTCAAATATACGTATATAATATTCTCAAAGTTTCAATAAATTATATTCATTTTTTATACTATAAAAAAATTTATGAAAGTCATTGAGACAACGCTGTCCTAACCCTATTTCCCCCCTTTAAGTAAGCGTTAGTAAAGGGGTTTGCGAGTATGTTTAAGTGCATGTCAGTAACCGTCAGTGTAAATGAGAGTCTGCAAAGTGTCTGTGACTGTCTGCAAATTTTTGTGAGTGAAAATAGTCTTATAACCGTTTAATAAGTGTTATCGAAGATCCGTAGCGTGTGTCTAAGTGTGTGCAAATGGCTGTAAGATTAAATTAGTATGCGCAAAGTCTGAATGAGTCACTTTGAGTTAAATAAATTTTCTGTCATTCAATAAGCGCGAGGGACTGTCTACAAGTATCATTGATTGTCTGTTCGGATTACTATTACCGACAGTTCGAGTGTCTAGTTTCACCAATTTGTTATTATGTTCAATGGCCCTTTAACCCTCTCTCTCTCTCTCTCTCTCTCTCTCTCTCTCTCTTCGTATCTTCGTCCTCTCTCACTCTCCCCTGTCTTCTTTATACCTTCCGCCATTGTAACATCTCACCGTTCGTCGTAGGTCATTATCATAATACCGCTTGGTTCCTGGTGATCCCTCGGTCGATTTAGCATTCAAAACGGGCTATACGAGATCGAGAGCGATCTTCCCCTCCCTCAGGATCATCCAGTCGTTTCATCCACCCATACCTCCTTTACATCTATATATACACATATATATATGTATAACACGATATCATAATGTTACTCTCGATCTCGCGTTTATACTAATGCTAGGTTTAGGTGGACGACGACGACGACGATGCCGCGTCTCCATACAAAGCCTTCTAAAATTATAATAAGACGCCAACGGACCACGGATCGAATTAGGAGGGTTGACCGAAAAAAAAATGAACAAAGGGATGACGAGGCAGGGGGGGGAGTCGGGGGCAGTTTGTGTCGAGGAGCTCTTAAAACGTTGTTGGAATTTTGAAATTTTTGGCACAAGCAAAACGTGCATCCCGTAAAATTGGTGTGATCTTGGATGAATTCCTCATCATCCCCCTTTCTCTCTCTCACTCTCTCTCTCTCTTTCTCTCTTTTATCTCGTTTCTTTTTTTCGATTTTTATATACCGGGAGAGACAACAGGAGGGGTGGGACCAATATCGTTTTCTCGTTTCTCTCGTCTTCGGCCTAATTATACTTTGGCGTCCTATTACCCATTGGGAAAACCGCTCGATCGCTTGGTGAAAGTCTCGAAACTCCGGGTATATACTTATTACACGAATAGATTTTTCGTATATCGATCTATCTATCTCTCTGAACTCTAAAGCTATATGTAATACTGAACCTTAAAGCTATATGTAATTGTGGAGTGGGTTATTGTTATGGTTATTATTAAACTGCCATTGTTATTATTAAACTGCTTTAGTTCTTATGTAAACTACGAAAAAGGACAAGCTCTCAAAGAGTGACAAAATATGTATTAATTGAATCAGGTTATTGATAAGCTTAGTGTCAGAACGAGAGTTGTGACACTGTGCGTTTTACCTGCTTTGCTGTTTCAGCTATCACTGTATTAACGTACTGCTTACTAGTATAATTACAGTCACACGCATTGTCAGTGCTGTACTTAATCTTGAGGCCGTAGTCTGGTCTAGAGCGAGATTTTTGACGTCATTTCTAATGTGCAATAACGTTTAAACCGTTGAATTTGTCTTGATGAAAATTTACACGTTCATTTATTCATCCTTAGAGAATACTTGTACATAAAAAAAAAAAATTATTTTAAATATTTTCATGTAGTTTTTTGCCTTGTTGCAACATGGTGCGCCGAAAGCCGCCTCAATCGGCGCCCACTCTGGACGATGTTGTATGCATCTGAAAAAAAAAATATATATATATTCTCAATCCGTATGAGTATTCTGAGCACTGGTAGCAGAATTGGTACTTAAAAAAAAATTTTTGACAAAATGCCGGCCCGTTGAACTTTCACTAATGATATTTCATACATTTTCGGGTATTCGACGAGTTATAAAATGTCGGCAAAATTATTGTTCGACTCAATTCTGCTACCAGTCCTCGGAAACAGGCTACCTAAAGTACGTGCAAAATTTGAGCTCGATCGGTCCATTAGTTATTGAGATATCGTGGGCGCCGATTTGAAAAACATAGTTCCTAGATAAACGCGTTCAAAGTTTTGACACCGTCGCGCTCGCGCCGCGCTACCTGAGCGCGCGGCTTGCTTAGAATTTTTATTTCTCGGCTAATTTTTGAAATATCAATAAACGGTTTTCAGGAGCGTATGAAGAAAGGTCTAAGGAATAAGAAAATGAAAAAAAAAAAAAAAATCGATTTTTTCAGATTTCTAGACCAGACTACCGCGATAAGCGACACGCAAAGAGAGCCAATTTTATTTAATAGCACATCAGATGCAGAGATAAATTGCAAATGGAAAATTTTTTCCCAGGAATAATAGCAGAATTATGCCAAAAAAACGAAAATTTTCGGGCAACAAAAGTATTCATACACCTTGGTGTTTTTGCGATAACTTTATAGACATAAGCGATACGCAAAGAAAGCCAATTTTATATAATAGCACATCAGATGCAGAGATAAATTGCAAATGGAAAATTTTTTTCCAGAAATAATAGCAGAATTATGCCAAAAAAACGAAAATTTTCGGGCAACAAAAGTATTCATACACCTTGTTTTTTTGCGATAACTTTATAGACATAAGCGATACGCAAAGAAAGCCAATTTTATTTAATAGCACATCAGGTGGAGAGATGAACTGCAAATGGAAAATTTTTTCCCTGGAATAATAGAAGAATTATGCCAAAAAAATGAAAATTTTCGGGCAAAAAAAGTATTCATACACTTACGATTATAGGGAAAAACTACATCATCATAGTTGTTAATTATAATTAATAATTGGTGTGCATCCGTTTTGCTTCAATTATCGCCTCGAGTCTTTTAGGCATGGATTCTACTAGCTTTTGCGTTGTTTCTTTTGCTATTTTCGTCCATTCTTCTAAAAGCACTCTTCGGAGATCGGATTTGTTTGTTATTTTTCTTTTTCTTATTTCTACATCCACCAAGTGCCATAAACTTTCAATAAGATTGATGTCCGGAGATTGTGGTGGTGTAATGAATTGTTTGCGGACATTATAGAGTAACCATTCCCTCGTTTTTATGGCAGTATTTTTATATTCGGGTCGTTATCTTGTTGGAAGTAGAAATTTCCATCCAGGCCCATTTTATCTACACTCGCTTTGAAATTGCTGCGCAACACGTCGATATAATTCTGGTCATTCGTTGTACCATCCATAAAAGCCAGATTACCAACGCCATAATATTCCATACAACCCGAAACCACGACGCTTCCTCCGCCCTGATTTACAGTCGGTATTACATTTTTCTGCTGGAGCTCGGTATTTGGTTTCCGCCGGACGAATTTTTTTCCATCAGACCCGAAGATGTTAAACTTCGATTCATCCGAGAATACGACACGTTTCCAAAATTCTATAGATTTTTTTACGTAGGTTTTTGCGAAACCTAAACGTTTATTTCTCGATTTATATTATTAATTAATGGTTTTTTTGTGGGCAGTTCCGCCGTATATTTGGGCAGAATGCAAAACGTTTCGAATAGTCTGTGGGACACACGCTCTTCCCCAATGTTGACGCGACATCATTCGCTAAACTGCGAGCACTTGCGAACGGTTTTTTCGTAGCCTCTGTAACGATACTCCGACGCTCTCGTACCGTTGGTATTCTCGGTCGACCGGTTCGTGGCTTATTTTCTGTGCTGTTTCTTCTGTCTTATTTTTTTTATTATATATTGCAGCGTTGCGAAATTTAAATTTAGTTTTTTACTAATTTTTCGATAACTTTCACCGTGTTTCCGAAGAAAAATCACTCTATCTCGCATGGATATTGATATTTCGCTTTTCTTTGTCGTCGTCTCTGTTCAGAGCTTGGAGATCTACTACCGCATGGAATAGGTCAAAACCATTGTGTAAACGAAGACTTGTTTACATCGTACGCGGAGGTCAGACCGTCCGTGAGTGAATATCGAGGTTCAGCGGCTCAATCGTAAGTGTACGAATACTTTTTTGGCCCGAAGATTTTCGTTCTTTTTTGCATAATTCTTCTATTATTCCTGGGAAAAAATTTTCCATTTGCAATTTGTCTCTGTACCTGATGTACTATTAAATAAAATTGGCTTTCTTTACGTATCGCTTATGTCTATAAAGTTATCGCAAAAAAACAAGGTGTATGAATACTTTTTTGACCCACTGTATATATGACAGTGTGCTTGAATACGAGTACTTTAGAAGCTTCCACGAGCTGCAGAAACCGCAATACCCCGAGAACACAACCGAGACTTTCGTTCCTCCTGCTCACCCCTATTTTGTCTCATATATAATATACATATAATACGTAGATTACTGAGAGAAATGAGAGCTTTCCATCGGCACTCCAGACTTTATATTTCGCGGTTCAGAGGATACCATGACTTTTGTTCAATTTAAAAATCATCTCAACACAATTTCGCTAATAAATAATGACTTTTAAGACTCGAAGAAACAAAAATCCATCGTCGTTGTAGAGTTACGATGTTTAACGATTTTTTTCAATTGATTTTTTTGGAGCATTTTCGAGCTCGAAGAATTACGAAGAATTACGATGAGAACGATTCGCAAATAACGTATTTTTATAAATCATTTTATTCTACATCAATTTTTTTCGATTTTATATTTTTCAGTCACACTTAGAAAAAATGATTAAATAAGAAGGAATGAATGACGGAGAAAATGGTTATTTGATTAAAGCGACGTGGCTATAAGAGAATTCCTCTGTTTCTTGGAAGCGGATTTTGCGGCTTTTTACTGGTAAAAAAAAAATATATATATACATATATATATGAAAAATTTAAAAAATTGCGACTGCATGTATATTCACGGTAATCACAGACTTCCCGACAGCGAGAAAACATTGAGATTTCGCGCAGATACATCGCTTTTGGCGAAACGAGAGAGGATCCTTCGGGATTAATGCGTTTTTAATAATGACACGAAGTTTACGGTATCATATATATTCGTGTACACATACGAGGAGAAACGATGACTGCGATTTATGGTCCTGTGACTTCTGTCTGGCTCCTCGCCACTCAGAACGGTTGTTCGAGACTTTTTTTTTTATAAATAAATAAAAAATTATATAAAATCCAATTGCTAGTGTCTCAGCAGTGTCCTTTGAGTGTCCTCGAGTATTTGAGAGGGGGAAACAAAAGAAAAAACGAAAAAACATGACTTTGTCAAAAATAAAATCACAATTCCAACCGCCGCAAACGGGGACTCTGTCCAAAAGAATCGAAATTTCCGATATTCAACGACAAAAAATTCATTCAAAAAAATATACATCAATTTATAACCGTAACAAACGGTAAAAAGTAGCTTTTATTTAATTTACGAATGTCATTTTTATCAATTAAAAAATATGTATTTTTATAACTAAAAAAATTGTACAATTGAAAAAAATCAAATTCTCGATGTAAATAAATTTTTTCTTCTGTCTTATCTGCGACATTACAGGCTATGATGAATGTTTTTCTTTTGTTTAAGGGAGGTAATAGGGTTAGACAGTTCAAAAAATCGATTTTTTTAAATTCCATAAATTGTTAGTGAAACTATTGAAAAATATGTTCCCAAAATTTTAAATGAAAATTCCGACTCGTTCTATTGTTATAAACCATTAAGGGAGGAAATAGGGTTAGGACAGCGTTTTCTCAATGATTTTCATGAATTTTTTTATAGTATGAAAAATGAATATAATTCATTGAAACTTTGAGAATATTTTATACATATATTTAAGTATATACTATAAAGTTTTTATACATATATTTAAGTATATACTATAAAATATTAGCGACCCCATATTGCTAGTTTTTCTCGGTACTATTTTTTCAAACGCGTTTTTCTGAAAACGACTTTTTTAGAACTTGCGTACACGCTAGTTCGAAAAGTTTTCAACCAATAATTTTGAAAATTGGCATTTACTTTCTTCATAGTATTGCGCTCTATATGAACCTAAAATCGGAATATCATCATTATTTAAAATAATTGTTTTTTGCAAATAAAGTTTTAAAAAACGGCAAAAAATCATCCCTGTTTGTTTTGACCCCTGTAAAAAATTCAATTTTCTATTTTTTTGATAGCATTTAGGTTCATATAGAAGAGAGACATATAATAAAAGTAAATTCCAACCGCGTTTGATTTCAGATGAAAATTGCGGCTTCCAGAATGTACGCAAAATGCTGAGTCTGATTGTGACCTGCAATATGGGGTCGCTAATATCTTCGGTGTTCTTCAAGGAAATTCTTCAAAAATATTATAGTATATACTTAAATATATGTATAAAATATTCTCAAAGTTTCGATAAATTATATTAATTTTTTATAGTATAAAAAAATTCATGAAAATCATTGAGAAAACGCTGTCCTAACCCTATTTCCTCCCTTAATCCGTAAATGTGGCTAATAACAATAGAACGAGTCGGAATTTTCATTTAAAATTTTGGGAACATATTTTTCAATAGCTTTACTAACAATTTATGAAATTAAAAAAAAATCGATTTTTTGAACCGTCTTGGTACTATTTTTTCAAACGCGTTTTTCTGAACACGACTTTTTTCGAACTTGCGTACACGTTAGTTTGAAAAGTTTTCAACCCATCGTTTTGAAAATTGACAGTTACTTTCTTCATAGTATTGCGCTCTATATGAACCTAAAATCGGAATATTATCATTATTTAAAATAATTTTTTTTTGCAAATAAAGTTGTATAAAATGGCAAAAAATCATGCTTTTTTGTTTTGACCCCTGTAAAAAATTCAATTTTCTATTTTTTTGATAGCACTGAGGTTCATATAGAAGAGTGACATATAATAAAAGTAAATTCCAACCTTGTTTGATTTCGAATGAAAATTGCGGCTTCCAGAATGTACGCAAAATGCTGAGTCTGATTGTGACCTGCAATATGGGATCGCTAATATCCCCGGTGTTTTTGAAGAAAACTCTTCAAAAATTTTATAGTATATACTTAAATATATGTATAAAATATCCTCAAAGTTTCAATAAATTATATTCATTTTTTATACTATAAAAAAATTTATGAAAATCATTGAGAAAACGCTGTCCTAACCCTATTTCCCCCCTTAATGGCTTATAACAATAGAACGAGTCGGAATTTTCATTTGAAATTTTGAGAACATATTTTTCAATAGCTTTACTAACAATTTATGAAATTTAAAAAAAATCGGTTTTTTGAACCGTCTCGGTATCATTTTTTGAAACGCGTTTTACTGAAAACGACTTTTTTCGAACTTGCGTACACGCTAGTTTGAAAAGTTTTTAACCAATCGTTTTGAAAATTGGCAGTTACTTTCTTCATAGTATTGCGCTCTATATGAACCTAAAATCGGAATATTATCATTATTTTCAATAATTTTTTTTTTGCAAATAAAGTTGTAAAAAATGGCAAAAAATCATGCTTTTTTGTTTTGACCCTTGTAAAAAATTAAATTTTCTATTTTTTTCATAGCATTTAGGTTCATATAGAAGAAAGACATATAATAAAAGTCAATTCCAACCGCGTTTGATTTCAGATGAAAATTGCGGCTTCCAGAATGTACGCAAAATGCTGAGTCTGTGACCTGCAATATGGGGTCGCTAATATCTTCGGTGTTTTTCACGGAAATTCTTCAAAAATTTTATAGTATATACTTAAATATATGTATAAAATATTCTCAAAGTTTCAATAAATTATATTCATTTTTTATAGTATAAAAAAATTCATGAAAATCATTGAGAAAACGCTGTCCTAATCCTATTTCGCCCCTTAAAGTCAGAGTTTGAGAGATCGCGTGTTCGTGAGAGAAAACAACATGAGATGGTTGGCAAATCCGCCATTTTGAAATCGAGCCCCCCACGACCATGGTATACATAAACAGAAACACACACACGAAAACACACCTGTGCAGACGAAACCTGAAGTTGTTTCAGCGTCGCTCAATGTGCACCCCCATTCGCTTGCATCGCTTTCAAGCGCGCTGTTTTTTTTTACTCCCCTTAGCGTTATTTTTGTTTCGTATATAGTTTTTTTTATTTCCCTCCTCATTCCCATAACTTTCGGCCGTTTGGGCGTTGTTTTTAATCCGGCAAAGGTGCGCTCTTGAAATCCCATCGGGCTCTCGAAATGGGATCGTTTCGTCGCGTTAATCATTGTTATTACAAAAGGCACCACGGGCCAGCCATTATTATAGACATTTTTTTTTATTTTTTTTTTTTTGATGTACCGAGATCGAGAGAGAAAGAGAGGACGAGGGAACTGAATATTTCGGCGTCCGGGGTCGAATTACAAATTCTTCTTTTTTTTATCCTCCATCGCTATCGACGAGCTCTGGATCCCGAACGCCGCTGCCCAACTGTGATCCCCCCTCTGTCCCTTCCCCGGGAATAAAATAACAAATTATCTAAAACTTCGATATATATGTATATATATAACATATATATATATATAAAGAGAGAAGGAGAGAGAGAGCGAAAGAGAGAAAGACGGGAAATAAAGGAGAGAAAATAAAAAAGTGAAATTAATAATAAATAATAGTGATCGAAGAGCGGAAAAATTTGTTCGTGAGTCTCATATACATATATCGAATATTTCGTGCCCTCTAATGCCAATAATCTTTAACGGACAATCCATTATCCGAGAGGCGAGTCCGTGTGTTCCGGCCATTTTGGTTCTCCGTATATAACCGATCGCAAGTAGAGAGTTTCATCCGCAAAGATCTTCCGGAACGATAGACACGAGCGAGATCTTCTTTGTTCTTGGAAAACGAGGAAAAAAATAAAATAAAAAAAAAGCCCGATAGTCTGAACGGCCGCATCGATGGCAGGGAGTGTGCCAATGGATATATATCGCTCGGCGATTTATATCATTTGTTTTTAGCGTTAAAAGCGCAACGACGATAAATTCACACGTAGTAATGAGGTATTTGATGATTAGGTACTTTCATAGACGCTCAAAAGCACTTAAAATTTCCTTAAGAATCGCTGAAGGTACTCAAAACACTCTAAATAAAGTGCCGACACTCTAAAGACACTCGAAATACAAAAGAAACACTCGTAACGCTTAAAGAAACTCAAAACACTTTAAAGACACTCGAAACACTCAAAACAAAACGCTGAAGTCACTTAAGGCACTCAAAAACACTCAAAACCAAACCAAAAAGCACTCAATATCACTGACAGACACTCAAAACCACCGACAAGCACTCAGTGTCACTCACAGACACTCAACACTACCGAAAAACCCTCAAAACCACCGACAAGCACTCAATGTCACTCTCAGACACTCAAAAGCTACCGACAAACACTCAAAACCACCAAAAAGCACTCAATGTCACTCAGATACTCAAAATCACCGACATGCACTCAATGTCACTCACAGACACTCAAAACTACCGACAAACACTCAAAACCACCGACAAGCACTCAATGTCACTCTCAGACACTCAAAACCACCAAAAAAGCACTCAATGTCACTCTCAGACACTCAAAACTACCGACAAACACTCAATGTCACTCTCAGACACTCAAAACTACCGACAAACACTCAAAACCACCGACAAGCACTCAATGTCGCGACAAAACATTCGAAATCAGTGACAAGCACTCATTGACACTCACGGGAACTGAAAATCACTTCATAAATTAATAAATTTGATTTCGAATACGCTGACAAATTTGTATATCGACACAAGGACATTTGAATACATTTAATTCGAAATATCGTGCGAAGGTCAAGGTTCGTTGAGGCATTTCACGTCGTGACGATAGTTTTTTCTTTCTTTTTTTTTTTTCTTTTTCTTTTGTTCTCTCATTGATGAAAACGAGCCGTTCCGGATTGGGTGTTGCGATAATTTGTGGACATTGCGGCGACGAAGAATAGTGCCTATAAGCGCGTAAACGGGGCCACGAGAGCTCAATGTCCACCGCACGCTGGCTCGGAGCCTCTCGATTGTTCGCTATACATGCACACACACACATACACACACAGATACAAACGCACTATAATCGAGCCCAACGCGGGGGACATCGAGCGGAAATAAACGACTCTTGAATAGTGGAGCTCGATGACCTTTTTTATTTTCTCTCTTCTGGGGATCCCGTGGTCTCATTTGTTGTTACGTGATTGGAATTCCGCATCGCACTAGACAATCAAATATCCAACGGGACGTACGAGCATTCGAATTAAAAAAGTAAACATCACAAATTGTTTTGACAATTTGATTGTGTTTTTGTGAAAAAAAAATAACGAATTATTCGTAATTAAACGATTAGTATTGAATGTATTTGACAAATAATGTCAAAACATCTCAAAACAGGGGTTAAAAGACGTGGCAGAGGGAGGAAAAAGAAAAGGGAGACGAAAGTAATAGACTCGTGTAACATTTACAATGTGATGGGAAGCCTCGTAATCATATCAATTACGAAATGATTGATAGATCCACCCCTCTTAACCTTAATCCAACGTACTGTACACTTTAACGCTGCGTAATATAGAAATTGGGGTTGGGGATGCAACGGATCTTGTCGATCAGAAAATTGCCACATTTTTTTCTTTTTCCTCCTCTTGTTCTCGTTCGTCTTTCTCTACCGTCCGGCTGACGCACAAAGAGTAACGTCTTCAGTACCTTCGTGACAATCTCTTGTTATCCCCCCCCCCCCCCCCCCCCCCAAGGCCGTGCTTGAACTCATCTGAGCTTTGAGTGCCACTTATTATTCCATGTTCTTCAAGTTTCATCCCTATCGTACGATTTTCAGACATTAATTGACGAGTCCGTAAGGAAGCTTCACCTTTTTGAGTGCACCCCAGTGATTTTAAGTGCTTTTGAGCGGTATTTATCCGCCTGGATCCATCCCGCACTCAAATACTAATCGGAATGACATTCAGAATGTTACTTCGTCCGTTTCCCGATGAAATTTCCATGAAACTCATATTCTATGCTCCTGGAACTCGTAATCCAACCACTTTGTGACTTTCTTGAATATCCCTGAACGAGTCTGAGTACTTTTGAGTGCTATTTACGTATCTGAACATTCAGCACTCAATTGTGTCTGAGGAAGAGATGTAGAAGTTTAGTTCCCTCGGTCCCCCGATGAAATTTAGAGCGATCAGATCTTCTACGCTCCTGGAAAAATGTTTCCAACCACGCTACGCACTCCTTGAGTGCTTTTGAGTACCATTTCCGTATTCGAACATCCCGCACTCGATAACCAATTGGAATGATATTCAGAACTGTACTTCAGTGTGTTTCAGAAAGGAATTTCAATGAAACTGATCTTCTACCATCGCAAAACTCCTGGACCATTTATTCTTTACTCTCCTTGAGTGTATCCAAGTGTTTTTGAGTACTATTGGGGCCCATCCCCCTAACTAGATGTCCCGCATTTCAATTGTCATTTGGAAAAATATTAAGAACCCTATTCCGATGCCGCTCAGAATGGCAGTTGATCGAAGCTGATGTCCTACGCTCGCGAAACTACGTGACAAATCATTCTTTGTCCCATTGATGGTGTCCAAGCGATTTTGAGTACTATTAGGTCCCATTTCCCTCACTAGACGTCCCGCACTCCAATTGTCAATTGGAAAAACATTCAGAACCCTGCCTTAATGCGTCTCAGGAAGAAAGTTGATTCAAACTGATCTGCAACGCTCCTGAAATTGGTTTTAAAAATCATTCTTCGCGTCGCTGAGGGTATCCAAGTGATTTCGAGTACTATTCATTCCCATTCCCCTAACCAGACGTCCCGCACTTCAATTGTCACTTGGTAAAACATTCAGAACCCTGCTTCAATGTGTCCCAGGAAGAAAGTTGAGTCAAACCGATCTCCCACGCTCCTGAAACTGTTTGACCAATCATTTGTCTCGTTGAGGGTAACCACGTGATGTTGAGTACTATTCGGTCCCATTTCCCTAACTAGAAGTCCAATTTTCATTCAGAAAAATATTGATAGCCCTGCTTCGATGGGCCTTAGGAGGCCGTTGATTGAAGCTGAACTTTTACGCTCCTGAAACTGCGTCAGCAATCAGACTTTGCCCCATTGATGGTATCCACACGATTTTGAATACTTTTAGGCCCCATTTCCCTGTCTGAATAACCCGCACTCCATTTACCACTTAGATAATGATTCAGAAGCCTACTTTGATGCCCCTCACGAGGGAAGTTGATTCAAACTCTTCTCCTACGTTCCTGAAACTCCTTGACTAATCACCTTGAGTTTGAGTGCATTAAATCTTATTTTGGTATCAGAAAATACCGCACCGAGTCGTCGCTCGCCAAGACATTCAGACTTTTACTCTTCTCCGTCTTCCAAACGAATTTGAATCCGACCGATCTCATTCCCTCCCGAGGGACCCAACCCCGGCCACGATCGAAACCTCAATCATCCCTCCGTCCCTCGCACCTGAAAACTATTTATAAGCCTTCGAATCACTTTGCTCCCTCGTACATTGCACCAAGCGATGATGTAGCCCAAACATTTGCGGTCTCTCCAGGAAGATACTTTACCGAAACTTGGCAGGGTGGACCAGAAAACAAATGAGGCGGTTCCCGTCGAGAAATGGTGGCCGAAAAGTTCGATTAACAATTTCATTTTATTTTTTTTCACCTTTCCACCCTTTCTCGGCCCCTTTGCGGGCTGATTTCTTCTCAAGCTTATCTTCTCCTTTCTCCCTCGGTCTGTCGTTCTTTACCGGTGTATTTCACGGTGAGGTGAGACGAAAGAAGGAACGCGGCGGTTGAACGAGGCGGGCGTTTCTGGGTAACCAATCGGCGAGTCGCTTGAAATCATTCCGCGGGATCGCCGAGCTACTCGCGGCTTCTCCAACCCTCTCTCTCTGCCCCTCCGACCCTCGCCACAATTCACCTCCCTCCTTCTACCGGCTCTTTTACCGGAGGTTAGGCAAGGTGAGCCGAGGTTATGTTCTCTCTGCGTCTTCTCTTTTCTCTCTCTTACTCGTTAACCCTCGTCGTTCCACCACGAGATCCTCTCGCTCCTTTTCCTTGCCGCTCCTTCTCTTGCTCCTTTTCTTTCTCTCTCTCTCTCTCCTCACTGGTCTCCGGAGCAAGATAGCACTCTTTGAGAGTAGAGGTGGAGCTCTTCGATCCCTCGGCCTCGTTGCCGCCGCTCTCAACTTCTTTACTTTTTCACTTTTTTTCCTTCTTCTTCGTCTTCTTCTTTTTTTCAATTTTTTTTCTCTCTCTCCCCTTCGTGTTTACCCTCCTCCCATACATAGTAATCCTCATCCCCACCCCCTTTCGTCGATGTATGTATATTTATTTATACGAACGAATATATGTGAGCGCGCGTTTGTATTTTATGGCCTCTCGTCGTATGCCGTTCGCCAGTCGTCGCCATCTTTGTTTCCTCGACGCTTCCGCGAGTCCTTGTACGAAATTCTCGAGGTTAGATCACTTATTATTTCGATATTTTCGCGTTTAGGAACGTTGGATTTTTGTGAAGAAAAAAACAGAAAAAAAAACGGAAACAAATAAATAAATGAACTATCGACAAAGTGGAAAATAATTTGAGAATGGAACATTTTTATCGGCGTAACGTTGGATGTTATTTTTAAGGGGGGAAATAGGGTTATACGGTTCAAGAAATCAATTTTTTGTTATTTCATAAATTGTTAGTAAAACTATTGAAAAATATGTTCCCAAAATTTTAAATGAAAATTCCGACTCATTCTATTGTTGTAAGCCATTAAAGTGAGTAGCTCTCCTTCAGGCACCGAGCGCGCCACGTGTTTCAAACGCGTTTTTCTGAAAACGACTTTTCTTGAACTTGCGTACACGCTAGTTTGAAAGTTTTTCGACCAATCGTTCTGAAAATTGGCAGTTACTTTCTTCATAGTATTGCGCTCTATATAAACCTAAAATCGGAATATTATCATCATTTTAAATAATTTTTTTTTGCAAATAAAGTTGTAAAGATTGGCAAAAAATCATGCTTTTTTGTTTTGACCCCTGTAAAAAATTCAATTTTCTATTTTTTTGATAGCATTTAGGTTCATATAGAAGAGTGACATATAATAAAAGTAAATTCCAACCTTGTTTGATTTCGAATGAAAATTGCGGCTTCCAGAATGTACGCAAAATGCTGAGTCTGATTGTGACCTGCAATATGGGATCGCTAATATCCCCGGTGTTTTTGAAGAAAACTCTTCAAAAATTTTATAGTATATACTTAAATATATGTATAAAATATCCTCAAAGTTTCAATAAATTATATTCATTTTTTATACTATAAAAAAATTTATGAAAATCATTGAGAAAACGCTTTCGTAACCCTATTTTCTCCTTAAATTGAATTTGATGATATTTTCATTTCTAAAACTGTCGAAATTACCTGAATAATCAGAAAAATTCGATGCAACGAATTTCAACCCTATCCTCAGTGTCTCAAGGGGGGAAATAGGGTTAGACGGTTAAAAAAATCGTTTTTTTTTATTTCATAAATTGTTAGTAAAATTATTGAAAAATATGTTCCCAAAATTTTAAATGAAAATTCCGACTCGTTCTATTGTTATAAGCCATTAAAGTGAGTAGCTCTCCTTCAGGCACCGAGCGCGCCACGTGTTTCAAACGCGTTTTTCTGAAAACGACTTTTTTTTTAACTTGCGTACACGCTAATTTGAAAAGTTTTCGACCAATCGTTCTGAAAATTGGCAGTTACTTTCTTCATAGTATTGCGCTCTATATGAACCTAAAATCGGAATATTATCATTATTTAAAATAATTTTTTTTTTGCAATTAAAGTTGTAAAAAATGGCATAGAATCATGCTTTTTTGTTTTGACCCCTGTAAAAAATTCAATTTTCTATTTTTTTGATAGCATTTAGGTTCATATAGAAGAGAGACATATAATGAAAGTAAATTCCAACCTCGTTTGATTTCAGATGAAAATTGCGGCTTCCAGAATGTACACAAAATGCTGAGTCTGATTGTGACCTGCAATATGGGTTCGCTAATATCTGCGGTGTTTTTCAAGGAAATTCTTAAAAATTTTTATAGTATATACTTAAATATATGTATAAAATATTCTGAAAGTTTCAATAAATTATGCACTTTTTATGCTATAAAAAAATTCATGAAAATCATTGAGAAAACGCTGTCCTAACCCTATTTCTCCCCTTAATATGTTGGTTTCATGAAATTTCTTTTGTTTCATAAAATGGCTTTGTTTTTTTTTATAATCCATCAATAAGGTGCTAAAAAAGGAATACCTCGATTATTCAAATAACATCCCACCCGCCTACTCTTTCGTATACATTATATGACAGGTAATATTTATGCTTTATTTATTCGTCCAACGAACCCTGTCGTTTTCTCTCCTCGATTACTTTTATTTCTTTTATTTTTTATTTCTTTATTTTTATTTTTTCATTACGCCCCATCCCCATTTGTATCCATACATCATTACAATTAGAGATTTGTGTTTGTTTTTTTATCTTTCACTCGTGTCAGTGAGCTCTCGAAACGAGTGGGTGGTTTAATGGCGCCCATTCGAGACAAAACGATGAAGATGATCGGGCAAATTGGAGTCTCTCTCTCGCTCACTCGTAAATGCTGTGATTATTGGGTCGCACATAATTTCATTGCGTTTAAATCAAAGATACGTGCTTTGGGTTTGAACTCTTTGATTTGGATTTTGGGACAATTTTTCTACTGGTTAGTAAGGGGTTGTAAAATTTTATATCATTATACCGAATCCTAGTATTTTTTTTCAGAAAGTTTATTCAATTTTACGTATAAATGCTTCAATGACAATAGCACATACGATTGTTAGTTTTCGAATTAGAATTTTTTGAATAAATGACTCGTCAACTTTCGAAAATTAATAGCCCGCAAACTATCAATTTTAAGAAACATTGGACATAGGTGTTTGCGTTATAGGACACTTTTCACATAAAATTTCCTCAAGTATCGGGGAAAAAATACTAGTATTCGTTACGGTCGAAAAAAATTCAACGACTTTTATGCTCGAAACTGAAATAACTCGAATTTTCGATTTTTATTTTATTTTTCCCGAAAATTGTATGGGGCTAAACGTTCCGAAAAAAAATTAGTCGTGGTAGATTTTTAGTATTATTAATTTTGGTAAAAAATGAAAATTCAGCCATCCCTTAAGGGGGGAAATAGGGTTAAGACAGCGTTTTCTCAATGATTTTCATAAATTTTTTTATAGTATAAAAAATGAATATAATCTATTGAAACTTTAAGAATATTTTATACATATATTTAAGTATATACTATAAAATATTAGCGACCCCATATTGCAGGTCACAATCAGACTCAGCATTTTGCGTACATTCTGAAAGCCGCAATTTTCATCTGAAATCAAACGAGGTTGGAATTTACTTTTATTATATATCTCTCTTCTATATGAACCTAAATGCTATAAAAAAAATAGAAAATTGAATTTTTTACAGGAGTCAAAACAAAAAAGCATGATTTTTTGCCATTTTTTACAACTTTATTTGCAAAAAAAAATTATTTTAACTAACGATAATTATCCGATTTTAGGTTCATATAGAGCGCAATACTATGAAGAAAGTAACTGCCAATTTTCAAAACGATTAATTGAAAACTTTTCAAACTAGCGTGTACGCAAGTTAAAAAAAAGTAGTTTTCAGACGAACGCGTTTGAAAAAATAGTACCAAGAAAAACAAGGAATATGGGGTCGCTAATATTTTATAGTATATACTTAAATATATGTATACAAATTTTATAGTATATACTTAAATATATGTATCAAATATTCTCAAAGTTCCAATAAATTATATTCATTTTTTATACTATAAAAAAATTCATGAAAATCATTGAGAAAACGCTGTCTTAACCCTATTTCCCCCTTAATGGCTTATAACAATGGAACGAGTCGGAATTTTCATTTAAAATTTTGGGAACATATTGTTCAATAGTTTTACTAACAATTTATGAAATAAAAATAAAATTGATTTTTCGAACCGTCTAACCCTATTCCCCTCTTAGCGAGTTATTTTTTTCAAATTTTTTTTTTTTTCAAATCTTCGGTGTTTGTTTGACGCTCGAATAAAATTTAACAATCGCCTAACATCGATATCAGTAGCTGTAAATATTTCGGAAAACAACCCCCCCGCCGAACCCCTCAATGAAAATATTAATTTAAACCGATTAATTAGTTTGTGAATAAATTGTTTTTTAATTTAGAAATCAAATTGATACATTTATATAAATATACATAATTTTATGTCATTCATAAACATATTAAATTTTATATTAACAAAAAAATATGTACTTCTCGATTTTGTAACTTTTTATTTAGAAATTAGTTTATCGTTTTACACGAATATACGTATATGAATATATTTTCTTGGGCGCGCGGCTTCGATCTTTCCTGGAAAAACGTCGAGATCGCGCGCTTTCTCCTACAACGCATTTACGTTCGCCTTGAAGGTTCTCCTTTTTTTTCCCGCGGGTACACTAATACGCCAGAGAACCCGGTAACAGAATTGCTACCGGGTTCCCGACTGTTCGTCCAGCGGTTGTAAAAAAAAAAATAATGATAACAATAATAAAAAGAATGGAAATCAATGCGGAAACCGCGTGGTTCATTTTCACGTCGCACTACATACCTACCGTTCGCCGTGTTCTCGGACAATTTTTACGTTCGTGAAATTTCTTCAATCATCGCGAGAAAAGAAAAAAAAACGGTAAAGTGACGAAAGATCATCACGAAAAGTCTCGTATTTAAGGATCTTTACTCCGTTTTTTTTTTTCGTAGCTAATAATTTTTCCATTATACGCTTTTTTTTTTTTTTTACGGAAAAAGAAATTTTCATTCCAACACAACAATTATCAGCGTGGGTGGATAAAGGAATAAACAATTTTTACGGTAAATTTCCGTTTTTACAATTAAACTACAATTAAAACGAAATTGTTTTTAAGTGTAAATTTTGATTGACACTTAAAAACAATTATCATAATTTCTACAATTTTTCAACAATTGTTTTCTTCACCACGACGGATTATTACAAGAAATTTCGTTGATCCAATAATTTTTTCAACAAACAACAAACAACACCTTACATATCATCTGTACGAAGTGCAATTTTTTTTTATATTTTTTTCAAACATAAGCATAATCGAGAGAAAAAAAATGATTTTACGAATACACGTATTATGTGTATTATAAAGTAGATAGTCACCGGCACGACGGGACTTCCCCGTTATCCCTCGATGCGCACGAGTCCTCCGATTGAGCAATCGAGTCATTAGAGTCATCATCACGTACGGACAGACAAGAGAGAGAGAGAGAGAAAGAGGGAGGGAGAGACTCTTGATACGAAACGACTGGAGAGCAGCCATTGCCCACGTAATATGTCTCTCGGTGCTCCTGCATTAAATCGTTTGTGTGTCTAATATGCACCGTGATA
Organism: Oxytorus armatus; assembly: GCA_958009045.1. NCBI lineage: Eukaryota > Metazoa > Arthropoda > Insecta > Hymenoptera > Ichneumonidae > Oxytorus > Oxytorus armatus. Next base: position 15,351,558 of record OY253755.1, read on the forward strand.
TGCGAATTATAAGCCCACGTCGGGTAGCGGTCGAAACGTCAATTAACCCTCGTACAGACATGTGTAATAGTCGTCCATCTCGTGCGCGTCAATACGATCGGACGATTTCCCAAAATTTACGATAATTATTTTTACGAAGATGTTTTTTTTTAAAGCCAAATATTTCGTTGGTACGTAAGGAAAAGAAATGTAGTCATTAGATAAAACGTTTTTCGCGTAGATGTGAAATTTATGAAGAAGATAATAGATTTTTGCGTCATTGGGATATTCATATAGGAATCTAACTTATTGGTATTCAAAAGTACTCATTAACGCTCGAAATACACTTATATTCACATAGAATGACTCATCGGCATTCGAATACGCTCATAATTACACGTCGGTATTCAAAAGTACTAAAAAGTATTCATCGACATTCGGATACACTCAAAAGTACTCGTCAGTATTCAAAAACACTCGAAAGTACTCATCAGAATTCACAAGCACACGAAAGTACTCACCGACATTCAAAAGTATTCAAAACTATACATCGGCATTCAAATACACACGAAAGTAGTCGTCAGCATTGAAACGCACTCAAAAGTACTCACCAGAATTCAAAGGCACTCAAAAGTACTCACCAGAATTAAAAAAACACTCGAAAGTACTCACCAGAATTCAAAAGCACACGAAAGTACTCACCGACATTCAAAAGTATTCAAAACTAACTCAACGCACTCAACAGTACTCACCAGAATAAAAATACACACGAAAGTAGTCGTCATCATTGAAACGCACTCAAACGTACTCACCAGAATTCAAAAGCACTGAAAAGAACTCACCAGAATTCAAAAGCACTCAAAAGTACTCATCGGCGTTCAAAAGTAATCAAAATTAGTCATTGGCACTCAAACTCGCTGATTTTAATTTGAGAATACGCGCTCCTCGCTAAAAGTAGTTTTTTTTTAGTGCATTCCTGAATTTGCACAGGCTCGATATCATTTTAATACGACGATAATGAGCACTTCATTGCTCGAACGAATTCTGAATATGCAAACGTACTCCTTGCAAGGAAATACTCACGAGCATATACTAAAAATGCACTTGAATACGCCAAAGTACACTCAAATACAGTCCGATCAGTGGATTCTACTGAAGGTGCACTCAAATACGCGAGAATATACTTAAATACGATCCAATACGTCGATGGCACTCAAATTCCAATAACTTAATAACACTCAAACGCACTTAAATACCGCTTCAATACACTAAAATGCACTTAAATACCGCACGGGACGCCAATTACACTCAAATGTCACTCATTCACAGTCCGTTAACCCAAATTGCACTCAAACTCATGTAAATACATTAAAATGCACTCACTCAAGAGAGCGACTCGTATGATCTACGAAAAAGAATAAAAATGCCGGACCAGATCAATAATGTGAAAAAACACTTTGAGCGAGATTCCTCGTCCGTCTCACGGCCGTCACTACTTGTTTTATCGGTTCGCGGCGCTCTCCGTTAGAAACACGTATAAGTTTCGTTCACAAAACTTGCGAAATAATCGCGAGGGCAACAACAGTATCAAAGATCGCGTGTCCGGCCCTTACCATTACATTTTATTCCAAGAATCATCTAATTGTCCTGATTCGCGGTACAATTGCTCCCAAGCACTATCTCTTCCTCCCTCGCGCCACTATATACCGACGGCAAGCTTTTCTCTTTGTTTTCCTTTCCCTCGTACATTCGTAACTGTTTTTTTTTCTTCTCTTCATTGCCCATTGATCAATGTGATAGGGAAATTTCTAGGCAATAAATAGACAGAGGGAAATAAAGTGAAATATTTGAGTGAGAGAAATATCGAAAATAATATACGACCAATATGCCCGTCGCGATAAAACTTTACAAAATACACCATATTTCCGTAGCAACTTGATATTTTATTATATATATATGATAAATGGCTGATGGGCTCGAGTTCCCGGTACGGCACAGTGTATTTTTTTCAATTTTATTTATTTTTCATTTTTTTATGACGCCAATAATCCAGACGATAATGGTCATTATAAGTTCTCGATGGTTACAGGAGGGGACAGAGTCTCGACACAGAAAAAACCGTAGGCATTATTCCGCGACTCGATATCGAATGGTTACTTATCGAGGTAATTCCATTGGGGGGAAAAAAAAGGACGCGAATTGATCGATTCACGAAGACTTTTTATTTTCACATATTGTTACGAATTATTTCATTAAATTGACGTAAGATGGGAATGAAATTTATTTTTGTGAAAAGAATTTGAGAAAAAAAATGACTTATCGCGAAGGAACCCTTTTTTTCAATCTTCCGACGGTTCCAGATCTCGATATCGTTGTTTTCGTCGATTTTATTGTCGCCACGATTTACGACTAGGAATTTGGCGAAATGTTTTACGATAAGTCATCTAAAGCGTAGTGATAGAAGAAAAAAAAATCGGGAAGAATAATTTCTGTCCAATTTTCTCGTGGACATTTTGAGTTGTGGCAAAAAAAATTACCAGAACTCGCGTTCGCGACGAAAATAATAGATCGACATGCGGTTCTGAGAGGTTTGAAACAAAATATTTCTCATTTCTGGCAAAAAAATTAACGGATTCACTGGAACGAATGGGATTCTACTTCCCGATGGTTTAGCTACTCCGTTCTATTTTCAAAGCTCGTATCATCAATTTTCACAATTTTTCAGCATTCCGATAATTTTCAGACTGATTTTTATGGTATACAAAATTTTGCCATCGTGACGAATCGAGGATCATTCTCTAAGTCTGCTCGCGGCGTTTTCAAAACCCCCCCTATCGTCCTAAATCGTCCAAACAGAAGTCGAGTTATGGTCATTTGAAATTTTGATATTTCCATGTTTTCGGAAAAGAAAAATTGAGGAAAAATAAAATTGAATATCTTTTTTCATCGTCGAACATGTTTCACGACGATGTTTTGTCATTGTTCTTCGTTTAATAACTGATGTAATGAGATTTCCGTCGTATGGATATTTTTTTTAAATCAGATACAATACTTTTTTTCGGTTTATACTGTGACTAAACCATCGGGATTCTACTTCCCGATGGTTTAGCCACTCCGTTCTATTTTCAAAGCTCGTATCATCAATTTTCACAATTTTTCAGCATTCCGATAATTTTCAGACTGATTTTTATGGTATACAAAATTTTGCCATCGTGACGAATCGAGGATCATTCTCTAAGTCTGCTCGCGGCGTTTTCAAAACCCCCCCTATCGTCCTAAATCGTCCAAACAGAAGTCGAGTTATGGTCATTTGAAATTTTGATATTTCCATGTTTTCGGAAAAGAAAAATTGAAGAAAAATAAAATTGAATATCTTTTTTCATCGTCGAACATGTTTCACGACGATGTTTTGTCATTGTTCTTCGTTTAATAACTGATGTAATGAGATTTCCGTCGTATGGATAATTTTTTAAAATCAGATACAATACTTTTTTTCGGTTTATACTGTGGCTAAACCATCGGGATTCTACTTCTCGATGGTTTAGCCACTCCGTTCTATTTTCAAAGCTCGTATCATAAATTTTCACAATTTTTCAGCATTCCGATGATGTTCAGACTTATTTTTATGGTATACAAAATTTTGCCATCGTGACGAATCGAGGATCATTCTCTAAGTCTGCTCGCGGCGTTTTCAAAACCCCCCTATCGTCCTAAATCGTCCAAACAGAAGTCGAGTTATGGTCATTTGAAATTTTGATATTTCCATGTTTCCGAAAAAGAAAAATTGAGAAAAAATAAAATTGAATATCTTTTTTCATCGTCGAACATGTTTCACGACGATGTTTTATCATTGTTCTTCGTTTAATAACTGATATAATGGTATTTCCGTCGTATGGATAATTTTTTTTTATCAGTAACAATACTTTTTTTTCGGTTTATATACGTTTACACATGAGAATCCGTACGCACCGTGGCTTGAGAGGGAAAAAAACGATTTTTTTTTCACGCTCGTTTTCTCGTCAGTGCGATGAGAGCGGTTAGTTAGTCAGGGCTGTTATACGACGCTCATAATTGCGGTTTATTGTCAATAAATATATACGACGAGCTAGCACGGTGGTTGGTAAAAGACGCGTCGAGGGGATTCATGGTTCAGGATATATAACGCGCTTTTCCCGGGATTTGAAATCAAGACCCGCCGGTCAACCTTTTCCCCTACCGCCGATTTCGCTCGACTCTTCTATTCGGCGAGAGACTCCCGCATCTATCCGCAGTCTCTTATGTATGTTTATATATTGAAACCGAGGAACGATCCTTTACGAGCCTCCTTTAATATGGTTTATGATGTTTTGTTGTCGGATGACGGTGGCGCCTCTGTTAGGCACCCTTAACGTTAGTTCTTTTACATTGCCAATAATTTCATACGTCGGAATTTTACGTGAAGAGTTTTTCTTTCTCAAATTTACATTTCCGTAAGATTTATTAACTCTTTGCAAAGATGTTAGAATTATCTAATGTAGATAACACGGATTATTAGCTTTTCGAAAAAATGTTCTACCCTGCGGAAATATTGTTTACTCACGGTAAGAATTATTCAGGTTTTTTTTTAAATTATCTACTGCCTGTAGGAATTATCAACTCAAGAAATACATTATCTTTTTCAGAATGATCTACTTTTCGCAAGTATCATCTACACCTCGTGAGAAATATTTACTTTTCGTAAGGATGATTTACAACTTCTAAGAATTATTTAATTATGGCAGTGGCGTACCTAAAACTTTTGCCGGCCTATCTAAGTCAATCAAACGGTGGTTTTTATAAATTAATAAACATAAATAAATAATTGTAATTGAGACAAACTATAGGTGGGGAACTTGTTTACCATTGAATGCCATATTAAAAATTAGGCAGTAATAAAGGAGGCCGCATAAGTTGATAAATGTAACTTTTATAAAAATACATGATACTTTTTTAAAGGCCACAAGAAACTTACAGAGGTCGCAGTTTCCCCACCTATGAGACAAAACATATACCTAATTTACAAAAAAAAATTACCATTAAATATTTTTCATTTTATCTTTATAAATAAATAATTTTATTTCTCTTGAATAAACAAACAAATTGTACACACATGTGTATGTAAACATATTTATATATTTACTCTTCTAACTTTCATAGTAGAAAAATCGTGTATAACGTTCTCAAAAATTTATATTATTTGTAATTTCTTGTTCCATGGACAATATCGCAAGATTTTGTAGTTATCATTCTGAAATGAAGATAATTTTTTATCAACTTCAATTTGGAGAAGATCCTTTTGCAACTAGCGACACTGATAGCAATTGTTAAAAAAATTCTTAGGAAAATTACAATGTTGGGTACAGAATTTTCCAATCTATACTGTTGAATAAATTTTAGTAGATCAAGAGGGCCTTCCCCCCCCCCCCCCCTGTTTTTCCAATGTTTTGCCTCTTCTTGTAGTGCAGGTACAGCCATAAAAACCCGGATCCTTTTTCTTTCATTATGGAACTGTTCTTTATCAATGTCAATAAAGTCATTTATTTGACATTCAAATTATTCATTTAGTAGGTTACATGGTATTATACACGAATATTTTCTTGCAAGGTCACGCAACTGATCAGAGCATCCTTTTATTTCCGTTATAATTCTATCCATAGATAAAAACATTTCTCTTCGTAGTTCTTGTTCTAAGGATAGTTCCACATCTCGTGAATTTTCTCCACTTATATTTTTTCTCCTTCTAACTCGACGTTCGGTCGATAACCCTTCACAAATTGTGTTGGCTGCTATAACAGCGTTTTGTATGAGCGTATCTCTTTGTTCCGTGAAATGGGTTGGAAAAGAATTCAGTTTTATATGGCAATAACGAACATTTAATCCTTTTATTTGCAGGTATTAATTAATTTCCAAAAGGACGGGTTCCCATAAATTGCGATAACATGGAAAAGAAAAAGATTGCATTGAATTGAGTAATATTCCAGCATCTGATCTCTTTTTACTATTTTCTTCTTTACATGTGAATTTTTCCGTGTAGCAGCAGCGACTGCCACGCGTTACTTATATTAAAGCGGTAGTCCGGTCCAGAGCGAGATTTTTGACGTCATTTCTAATGTGCAATAATTTTTAAACCGTTGAAGTTGTCTTGATGAAAATTTACACGTGCATTTATCGATCCTTAGAGAATACTTGTACATTAAACAAAAAAAATTATTTTAAATATTTTCATGTAGTTTTTGCCTTGTTGCAACATGGTGCGCCGAAAGCCGCCTCACATGGCGCCCACTCTGGACGATGTTGTATGCATCTGAAAAAAAAATAAAAATATATTCTCAATCTGTATGAGTATTCTGAGCACTGGTAGCAGAATTGGTACTTAAAAAAAATTTTTGATAAAATGCCGGCCTGTTGAACTTTCATTAATGATATTTCATACTTTTGCGGGTATTCGACGGGTTATAAAATGTCGGAAAAATTATTGTTCGACTCAATTCTGCTACCAGTTCTCAGAAACAGGCTATCCAAAGTACCTGCAAAATTTAAGCTCGATCGGTCCATTAGTTATCGAGATATCGTGGGCGCCGATTTGAAAAACATAGTTCTGAGATAAGCGCGTTCAAAGTCTTGACACTGTCCGCGCAGCTGTTTCCCGAGCGCGCTACCTGAGCGCGCGGCTGGCTGAAAATTTTTATTTCTCGACTAATTTTTGAAATATCAATAAACGGTTCTCGGGAGTGTATGAAGAAAGGTCTAAGGAATAAGAAAAAAAAAAAAAAAAAAAAAAAATCGATTTGTTCAAATTTCTAGACCAGACTACCGCGTTAATAGAATCAAAAGATAGCTGACATTATAAAATTCATCCACCGTACTATGCTTGCTTATACACATGTTCGTGCTACAGAGTTAAGAGAAGATTTGGCTTCAGCTTCCATGCCCATAATTTTAAGTGGTGATATTAATATAAATTTTGTACAATTTTGAAAAAAAAAAGGTGTTTTTTACAACTAAAGCGAAATATAAAAAATGCTGCCCTAAAATATGTGTCGCCCACCGCCCGCCCCCTTCCCTAGGTACGCTACTGAATTATGGTAAGAATTGTTTAATCTTAATACGAATTATTTACTCTTCGTAAGAATTGTCAAATTTTCGTAAGAATTATCTAATTTTCGTAGAAATTGTCTAGTCCTAAGAATAATTTACTCTTTGTATGAATTAACATCTTTTCACAACAATTATCTAATATTCGTAGGAATTGTCAAATTTTCGTAAGAATGACGGACTCTTCGTAATAATTAACTAACGTTGTTACAAATAATTTGCTCTTCGTAAAGATTAGCTGCATTCCTCTGAAATAGTCGTAGGCAATAAAACTCGCAAGCACTCAAAAGAACTCGTCAGCGCTGACAAAGACTCGTAAAAACTCAGACTCGGTAATTTCTGGTCACAGAAAAGCATACGGAAACTCATGGGCACTCAAAAGTACTCGAGTACTCGTAACTACTCAAACACTCATAGAAACTCACACTCAGCGACTCCCTGGTCACACAAAAAGATCCTGACACTCGTGGGCACTCAAAGACACTTGAATAATTCGCAGAAATTCGCTTCTATATTTGCGGCCACTCAAAAACACTGCTATACTGTATTTCAGACTTATATTTTCGCTTGAATACCCTTCGCAACACTGCCTACTGAATTCTTTATCTAATTAGTCGAAATTGGTCTACCGGGAAAATTATCCTGATGCTTCGTCTTTTTCAGAGCCAGAGGAACATATATATATATGTATATTCATGCCTATGTACGTATACGCAAAATGCAAAGTACAAGGTACAAAAGAGTCAGGGGAAAAGGAGTAACAAAAATGAAGGAGAAAAAGAAACGAAACAAGTAGTACACATGGTGCGCTCTTTAACTCGTCTACGTATGGAAATTACGAGTGCAATAAAATATAGTTACGTTCCACTGATACATTATACATGTGCTCTAGCTTTATTGGCGTACGTAGAATTTATATAATAATGCGCGTGCTTCGAGAAAATTGAGACTCCCGCGAGAGCGAGTGTTGGTTGTTTTTTTTAAATTTTGTTCGTTTATAAAAATTCTACTATCTCCGCTGGAACTCGTTTATTGTTGATTTTTTCATTCTAACTTGTGAAGTTCTTTTTTTTCTTTTCGCGCAAGAGAATGCTCCGATCGATCGACGAGAGATGCCTGTAATTATCGGCATCGAAGAGCTCGCGCGCTTTGTGAGATACGAAATTATCGCGGGCGTGCGCGATTCCGAACGAGAGAGTTCGAGGTCAATGCAATTGAGTTTATATCGCTCGGCGCGACTTCCGGTAGTTTTTTTTTCTAGGTTTATTGTAACCATTGAATTTTATCGTAATGGTCCTTTTTTTTTCTTAAGGAGGAGATTTTGTGTCTCGGTAAAATAGATCGATGGATCGTTCGAAAGTGTGGATATTTTTGACGAAATGTCACTAATTCGAGACTATGAGTACTTTCCATTGTCTAAAAGCGCTTCTAAGTGCCTACGAGGGACTTTGAGTGCCTGTGGGTGCTACTTAATGCGTACGAGTGGCCGAGTGTTTTTGTGTGACCAGTGAGTGCCTGAGTGTGAGGCTCAACGAGTTTTTGAGTGCCTGTGATTGAACAGATATCTTTTGAGTGTTCAGGAATCTTTGAGCGATTGGGGAATGTCTGAGTGTGAGTTTCTCTGAGTTTTTGAGTGCGTTAGTGTTTCTCGGGTGAACACGAGTTTTCGATTGATTGATTAATATACGCGAATATGAGTTTCTACGTGTGTTGAGTGTCTACTAGTACACGAGTGCTTTTGAGTGCCCACGAGTGTCCGAGTCTTTTTCTTCGACCAGGAATGTCCGAGTGTGAGTTTTTACGAGTTTTTTCACTGATGACGAGTGCTCTTGAGTGCTTGCGACTAATTTTGATTGCCTACGAGTGCTTTCCATTGTCTAAAAGCGCTTCTAAGTGCCTATGAGTGACTTTGAGTGCCTGTGAGTGCTACTGAATGCGTACGAGTGGCCGAGTGTTTTTGTGTGACCAGTGAGTGCCTGAGTGTGAGGCTCAACGAGTTTTTGAGTGTCTGTGAGTGAATAGATATCTTTTGAGTGTTCAGGAATCTTCGGGCGATTGGAGAATGTCTGAGTGTGAGTTTCTATGAGTTTTTGAGTGCGTTAGTGTTTCTCGGGTGAACACGAGTTTTCGATTGATTGATTAGTATACGCGAATATGAGTTTCTACGAATGTTTGAGTGGCTACGAGTACATGAGTGCTTTTGAGTGCCCACGAGTGTCCGAGTGTTTTTCTTCGACTAGGAATGCCCGAGTGTAAGTTTTTACGAGTTTTTTCACTGCTGACGAGTGCTCTTGAGTGCTGGTGAGTAATTATGATTGCCTACGAGTGCTTTCCATTGTCTACCAGTGCTTCTAAGTGCCTACGAGTAGCTTTGCGTATCCACGAGTGCTTTCTAGTGCCTACCATTGCGTTTGAGTGCTTGCGAGTGCTTTTGATTCCGTACGAGTGGCCGAGTGTTTTTGGATGTCCAGGGAATGCCTGAGCGTGAGGTTTAACGAGTTTTTGAGTGTCTGTGAGTGAATAAATATCTTTTGGGGGTCCAGGAATTTTTAAGCGATTGGGGAATGTCTGAGTTCGAGTTTCTATGAGTTTATGAGTGACTCAGTGTTTCTCGGCTGAACACGAGTCTTTGATTGGTTGATGGTTATACCCGAATATGCGTTTCCACGAGTTTTTGAGTGTCCTTGACCACTGAAGTGTTTTTTTCAATGGCAGGGAGTCTTCGAGTGCTTTTGAAGTGTCTGAGTGTGAGTTTCTATTAGTTTATGAGTGACTCAGTGTTTCTCGGCTGAACACGAGTCTTCGATTGGTTGATGGTCATACCCGAATATGCGTTTCCACGAGTTTTTGAGTGTCCTTGACCACTGAAGTGTTTTTTTCAATGACAGGGAGTCTTTGAGTGCTTTTGAAGTGTCTGAGTGTGAGTTTCTATTAGTTTATGAGTGACTCAGTGTTTCTCGGGTGAACACGAGTCTTCGATTGGTTGATGAGTATACCCGAATATGAGTTTCCACGAGTTTTTGAGTCTCCTTGACCACTGAAGTGTTTTTTTTCAATGACATGGAGTCTTTGAGTGGTTTTCGAAGTGTCTGAGTGTGAGTTTCTCTTAGTTTTTGTGTATCTATGCGCGGTTTTACCATCTTTCACTATACCTGACTGCTTTTCAATGCTTAGTGAATGTCTGAGTGGCCATTTAAGTGCCTCTTTGAGTGCTGCTTCAATTTACATGATTATCACATTGTTATACGTCATTTATAATTCGTACATCGAAAAAAAAAGTGTTAAAAAGAACGATAAAAAAATTTCATATTGTCGAGTTCTCGACAATTAATAAAAATAGCGTGCATTGTACCAACGAGTTTTCATCTTGTTTGCTCGACGAAACGGTGGGAAAAAAATATCGACAACTAGTTTTTTTACGTTTTACATTTATTTTATTTTTCCTTGCGTAACATTGAGCGATAAACTCGCGCTCGTTGATAAGATTCGCTCGTTTTTCATGCTGAGCGTGTCTCGTCCGATAGATCTCCCCGATACGACGTGACAAAGCGAGAAGTGAAAAAAATAAAAATAAAATGACGAGAAAACGTCGGTAAACTGGCTCGACCGATATCGAACGCACTCGATGTGTCATTGGCGATTAGAAAGAAGAAAAAAAAGAATACACTTGCCATGGAAAAAAAAGGAAGAAATAAAATAGTGATGAAAAAAAAAAAAGAATCGAGTTACGTTACGCCGAGAGGGGTAAGCTTGCTTTTCGCGATTAGGGAAAGTGGCTAAATGTGCACCCACCTTAGCCTAGCGATTATAAGTGATAAAAGTTAAACGGCAAAAACTTACGACGCGTGCTATATCGCATGCGTCTATGTAGGTATATTTTGTATGAAAAAAAAAAAAAACTAAATGTTAGAATTGCTGGTCTTTGTGATCACTATTATTAATGGAAACTCTTGAGCTTTGCGACTTTTTGAATTTATAATCGACGACCATTAATCTCGTTGATTTGCAACACGTTAAACTGTGAGAAAAATTAATTGAAATTAATTATACCGAACAAAATACTTAATGAGATTTAATTACAAACAAAAATTCAGTTTTTTGGTTTTTCTTTTGCATTATCATATTCTAGTTTCGACGAAAACACAAGTCTATTTGGTAGTTGGTAGAAAATTTTCGATCGCACTGAAACTTAAAAATGTCGTGAACCCTTTTTTAAAACTTTTTCAGAGAGAAAAATATGGAAATTTCAAACGGTCATAACTTTGCTCTCGTTCGACCGATTTAGCTCGATAACGTGACTTTTAATAAGCCCGCGAGCAGACTTAGGGGATGACACTCGAATTATTTTGATATTTCAATTTTTGTGGCCGTAAGAGAATTTTGAAAAATCGACGAAATTGAGTGGTGAAAATCGATCGTCAAATCTGAAAAATCTATGAAAAATCAAAAAAAAAAATCGTAGCTCAATGAATTAAGTGGCATTTTTTAGCTCGAATGATCACAAAGAGAATGAACACAAATTAGAGCGTCAGCTCTGTCGCAAAGCAAAAGTTACAACGATTTCCGTGCGTCCGTTATTTATCAATAAAACTACAAAAGACAATGTCGAATTTTTGTCGTTTCCTTCGGGACTCTACGTCAATTCTATTCTTTACTCATCATCGAAACACACTGGTTTAAAAAAAATCTTTAAATTATGAAAAATCTTAAAATCGGATTCCCATCGATTTCCACGAAGTTTAGATTTTTTTTTCCTCTTTCGTTCGGGCAAAATTTCGGCTCGGAGGAGATTTCGGCATTGGAGAAGATAATGCACGAAAAAAAAAACGACCCTAAAATTATGTCCGGACTCGTTTTCCCGTAATGACGGTGTGTGTCGTGAGGTAAGAGAGGAAGAGCACGAGCGCTCGCGACGTGTATATAGATGGATGGGGAAATAAAGAGGAAGGTGACCCAGCGACGGTAAAAACACGAGCTCAACCATAGAGAATCGAAGATCAAAGAAACAACGCTACATATACACTTTGTTTTGTTGTTATTATTATTTTTTTTTTTTTCGTCGCAAAGTTGGGAAGAGGTCGAAGCTTAGATACAAAAAAAAACAATCCTTATTGCTCTTTCTCACGAAATTTCGTGTTTCTACGACTTTGAGAGCGAGAAACTAAAAATTTTTTGGTGACAGGTGGAACCGAGACGTATCTTTATCCCACCGCGACTCGATACATTTTTCATTTATTTTTTTTATTTACGTCACTTAATGAGAGGTCACGAAAATAATAGCTTCGAGCTCTTGTCTCGGTTTCTCGAAAATAAAGGGGAAAAAAAAACTGCCAATACTCTGCGCTAATCGATTTTTAGTTGATGGTTTCGTTTATTGTTTTGCTCGAAATGTAATACGTGATATAAAAATGTTCGTTTACAAAATATTTAATTATTCCATGGAGATGACTAAATTTTATTTAATTATGTAATTAAAAATAACAATTAACAGAATTATTAGTAATTTTTTATATTTTTATTTTTTATCTTTATACGAGTTATTGAATTTTTGAAGATGAAAAATAATTGTTATTAATCAAATAATAGTAACTGATTTTTTTTTGTATTGCATTATTCTCGAGAAAAAAATTAACGACCGCGTAAAATTGAATCAAATTATGTCTATTAATATTTAAAATATTGTGAATTAGCGAATCAAGTTGAATAAAAAATTGAAATTTTCTCGTAACTTACGGCAGTAGTCTGGTAACTTAAGCCGATTTTCATGTCTTTTTTGGAGGGCGTTTTTTTGTAGGAAAATAAAAATGAATCGTTTTGGATATTTAGGATGTTTTTATTTACATATTAAAGATACAAAAAAAAATTTTTTTGAAAAAATTCAACAGTTTATTATTATTATTATTATTGATCGAAGTTGGCACCTCGAAAAAAAAGCGCGTGGGTGGCCCCGGTGATTTTGGCTCTTGATGTTATCTGAAATCAAAAATTCTTGATAATTCTTAATCTATAGATATGTCATTCTGGTCGGAACTACTGAAGTTAAATTTCATGGATAAATAACAAAATGGCGGACTTTGGAAAAAGTTTTTTTTTCAAATTGTTTTTTTTTTTTGCTAACTTCGATCAATAATAATAATAGAAAACTATTAAATTTTTTCAAAAAAATTTTTTTTTGTGTCTTTAATATATAAATAAAAACATCCTAAATATCCAAAACGGGATCCATTTTTATTTTTCTACAAAAAAACGCCCTCCAAAAAAGACATGAAAATCGGCTTAAGTTACCAGACTCCTACCTTAAAGAAAATAAAAAATATCGAACACAATCTAAAGAATTAAACAATTCATGCTGAAAAGTAAAGCAATTACTACAATTTTCAATATTTTTTGCTAAAATATGCATCGACGTACTCGGTGTAACATCCCGAAAGTCGATCGTCGAAAATTTTTGATATTCTAAATGTTTGTTGAAACCGAAAATTTAGCATCCCCCGAATATTTTATATTCGCATCTTATTTCGGTGTTTATTTGATGGCGAAATAAAAATTAAAAAAAGATTTATACTTGAAATTGAAATTTATTTCGAAGAAAAATAAAATTCACATTTCCCATTGAGATTTGTATTCCGAGACGACAGGGTATCCAATCAACGGATATCGTAATGAATTGTCGATAAAGCATAAGTGTCCCACAGCATCCCCGATGACAATGGTCCAGTGGAGGGGCTACAGAAAAGATCTCGTCTCCCAGAGCAAGAAAGAGAAAGAGAAAGAGGGAGAAATGAAAGACTCGATCGACTGAAAGAGAGCTCGCGAGCTTTCCGTGAATGCAGTCCGTTGAACGAAGGACCGTGAGGATCGCGGCGGCAGCTCGTTTGATATACTTTTTTACGATATATTCCGCATCCTCTCGTCGCTATACTATATTCCCATCGTCGATGTTGGTTGAACTCTCCGAACTGGATAGAGAAGACCAGGAGAAATACCACGTGCGTTCCGTTGCATCTCTCCTTCGCGAGATCATTGGTCGTTTCCGATGTTTATTCAACGAAACAGCACAGTCATTGGCCACCATCGACCGGTAATCGAGGAAAAAATGGCATTGGGCAGAAGGATGTTAAGTTTTGTACAGTTATTGGCCACCGTCAACCCGTTGATTACATAAAAAACGACATTAAGGGGGGAAATAGGGTCAGACGGTTCGAAAAATCGATTTTTTTTAAACTTCATAAATTGTTAGTAAAACTATTGAAAAATATGTTCCCAAAATTTTTAATGAAAATTCCGACTCGTTCTATTGTTATAAGCCATTAGGTGGGGAAATAGGGTTAGGACAGCGTTTTCTCAATGATTTTCATGAATTTTTTTATAGTATAAAAAATAAATATAATTTATTGAAACTTTGAGAATATTTTATAGATATATTTAAGTATATACTATAAAATTCTTGAAGAATTTCCTTGAAAACCAACGAAGATATTAGCCACCCCATATTGCTTGTTTTTCTTGGTACTATTTTTTCAAACGCGTTTTTCTGAAAATGACTTTTTTTTAACTTGCGTACACGCTAGTTTGAAAAGTTTTCAACCGATCGTTTTGAAAATTGGCAGTTACTTTCTTCATACTATTGCGCTCTATATGAACCTAAAATCGGAATATTATCATTATTTAAAATAATTTTTTTTTTGCAAATAAAGTTGTAAAAAATGGCAAAAAATCATGCTTTTTTGTTTTGACCCCTGTGAAAAATTCAATTTTCTATTTTTTTGATAGCATTTAGGTTCATTTAGAAGAGAGACATATAATAAAAGTAAATTCCAACCTCGTTTGATTTCAGATGAAAATTGCGGCTTCCAGAATGTACGCAAAATGCTGAGTCTGATTGTGACCTGCAATATGGTGTCGCTAATATTTTCGGTGTTTTTCAAGGAAATTCTTCTAAAAATTTATAGTATATACTTAAATATATGTAGAAAATATTCTCAAAGTTTCAATAAGTTATATTTATTTTTAATACTATAAAAAAATTCATGAATATCATTGATAAAACGCTGACCTAACCCTATTTCCCCCCTTCAATAGAGGTGGGCAATCACTGTATTTTTTTGTTTTCTTTGCAAAGTAACCTTTTGATTTCGTGGCTGTTTAACAGTTTATGAGATTTTTAGGTTGCCGTGGAAACTTTATCTCGAGCAATCTTCAAATAATTTAATTGAAATAAAAAAATAATCATGTCTACGCAGACAAAGAGACGGAAAAGTGAAATTTTCACTTTGCGACTTCATTCCACTTGATCCCTAATTCTTTCTCTATAAGAAAGCGAAATTTCATTGGCATTCAATGTTTTTTAAATACATTATTTAACTTCAGTGGCCAATCACTGTACTTTTCACCCTAAATACCGGGAAATTGCTTTGAGAATGGATCTCTTTCGTTTCTCGACGGGCTTCATCAGTTAGGTGATCACACAATGGCCATCCGGAACAGCCTAAAAGTTGTCAAAAATGTAACTGGGAGATTTTAAGATCATTTTAATTCTATGACTAAAATAGTCATAGCTAAAATAGGCTTATCGAAAAAGAATTGCCGTAGATAATGATTAAACCATGTCGAAATTAATTCGAAAATTTCCGGAAACTCGAACTCTTTGTTCTTTCATTTAAATTTATTGTTAAAAAAATCTTCCGCCGTGAGCATGCCGAAATCAATTAACATTCAATGTTTTAATTTAATTTATTTTAGCAAGACCGGATAAAAATTAATTTTTATTTAATTTATTTTACTTAAGTGGCCAATCACTGTACCTTTTGCTCTACATAGGACGAAACTACCGCGGGAATGGCTCTCATTCGTTTCTCGAAGAGTTTCATTGCGGTTAGGAGCACACACAATGGCGATCCAGAGCGCCCTACGGACGTTCCCGAGTTGACATTCTTCTGCGGTCGTCCTCGCGAATCTCATTCTGTGCGTTTGTGTGCGCTGCGAAATCCATTCGAGGCTGGGGATCGTACATTTTTCGAGGCAACAAAACGGAGCCCCCGAGCCCCCTTCGATATCACGGGTCTAAGAGAATTTCTCGCTTTACGATATATTTTGCACCGTAACATGTATGTTACCCTCTCTCATTCAATTCTCTCACTATCATTGTTTCGTATTTTTCAAACTCATTTTATTCATTTCCCTCGCTCTCAAGTTCAGCTGTACTTGAGGCAGGAAATAGGGTTAGGACAGCGTTTTCTCAATGGTTTTCATGAATTTTTTTATAGTATTAAAAATGAATATAATTTATTAAAACTTTGAGAATATTTTATACATATATTTAAGTATATACTGTAAAATTTTTGAAGAATTTTCTTGAAAAACACCGAAGATATTAGCGACCCCATATTGCAGGTCACAATCAGACTCAGCATTTTGCGTACATTCTGGAAGCCGCAATTTTCATCTGAAATCAAACGGGGTTGGAATTTACTTTTATTATATGTCTCTCTTCTATATGAACCTGAATGCTATCAAAAAAATAGAAAATTGAATTTTTTCCGGGGGTTAAAACAAAAAAGCATGATTTTTTGCCATTTTTTACAACTTTATTTGCAAAAAAAAAATTATATTAAATAATGATAATATTTTAGGTTCATATAAAGCGCAATACTATGCAGAAAGTAACTGCCAATTTTTAAAATGATTGGTCGAAAACTTTTCAAACTAGCTTGTACGCAAGTTAAAAAAAAGTCGTTTTCAAGAAAAACGCGTTTGAAAAAATAGCAAAATGCTGAGTCTGATTGTGACCTGCAATATGGGGTCGCTAATATCGTCGGTGTTTTCCAAGGAAATTCTTCAAAAATTTTATAGTATATACTTAAATATATGTATAAAATATTCTCAAAGTTTCAATAAATTATATTCATTTTTTATACTATAAAATAATTCATGATAATCGTTGAGAAAACGCTGTCCTAACCCTATTTCTTCCCTTAATGGCTTATAACAATAGAACGAGTCGGAATTTTCATTTGAAATTTTGGGAACATATTTTTCAATAGTTTTACTAACAATTTATGAAATGAAAAAAAAATCGTTTTTTTGAACCGTCTAACCCCATTTCCTCCCTTAATTCAATGAGAATTTATTTGTATCTACGACCGGATATTGGCCAATTATTTATCAGTCTGAAATTTCTGATCGTTAATGAAGCCTGATTTTTCAAAAAATTTTAAAACGTTCCTTAACAAAATTAAAAAACAATTAAGACTCAAAGTCGAGAGATTGACGGTCGATTTGTCGTGGAAAAGGCCCATATAGTTGTAAAACCGTACTAGTTGGAGTGGAACAGAGCTAATTCACGATAAATGGGAAGACTCGAGCTTAATTCATTTTACACGCGATCGCGGGTAGCTCCCTCTCTCTCGTTGCCTGATTTATGAAACACCGAGTGTGCAACCGTTCGGGGCTCGCCTTAAAGGCTATAACGTCGTGCCCCCACTATTCTCCATCTCTGATGAGCAAAACTTGTGGAGGACCTCGCCCGCTTCCACCGTTCTTGAATAGATGGCGCCAGTTGGTTCCATTGTTGCCCAAACCCTTTGACTTTGGATGCACCCTTCGATAAATCCGTATTATAAACGAGAGTCGCAGAAAAAAAAAACATGAAAACGTTAGAAAAAGATTGACTCATTTTTTCTTTTATTAATTGGAAATTTTATAATTTTTTTCGTTAAAAAAAAATGGACACATTTTTCGTTTATTAATTGGAAATTTATCTATTATTTTTTCGTCATTTTTATTTACTAAACATTTTTGACGGTCGAAAAACGATGCGTGAAATACGAAGAACAAAAATACGATCGGTACATTATTTGATTCATTGAAAAATTTACTTCCGTATTTTTGTTATTGGATAGAAAATTTTTTAAATGAAGAACTTGTACGTGGCGGTTGGTTTTAACGTTCCTGAATTCCTTCTAAATAAAAGTCAAGATGTTAAGAAAAATAGGTTCATGTTTTTTTTTAATTAATTTGATAAATTTTAATTTATTTTGGACAAAATTTTCGATTAACTAAAATAAATTACTCCAAATTGTGTGTTTGAATTGCTATATTTCATGTTCGACTGGAAAGAAAATATTTTCCTTTAAGGGGGGAAATAGGGTTAGGACAGCGTTTTCTCAATGATTTTCATGAATTTTTTTATAGTATAAAAAATGGATATAATTTATTGAAACTTTGAGAATATTTCATACATATATTTAAGTATATACTATAAAATTTTTGAAGAATTTTCTTGAAAAACACCGGGGATATTAGCGACCCCATATTGCATGTCACACTCAGACTCAGAATTTTGCGTACATTCTGGAAGCCGCAATTTTCATCTGAAATCAAACGAGGTTGGAATTTACTTTTATTATATGTCTCTCTGCTATATGAACCTAAATGCTATCAAAAAAATAGAAAACTGAATTTTTTACAGCCGTCAAAACAAAAAAGCATGATTCTTTGCCATTTTTTAACTAGCGTGTACGCAAGTTAAAAAAAAGTCGTTTTCAGAAAAACGCGTTTGAAAAAAAAAAAAAAAAAAAAAAAACTAAAAAATTAAAATAAAATAAAAATAAAATTTAAAAAAAAATTAAAAAAAAAATTAAAAAAAAAATTTAAAAAAAAAATAGAGGAAAATAAAAAAAAAATAAAATTAAAATTAAAATAAAAAAAAAATAAAAATAAAAAAAATTAAAAAAATGTTAATGTTCCCTTAAAATTTTGGGAACATATTTTTCAATAGTTTTACTAACAATTTATGAAATTAAAAAAAAATCGATTTTTTGAACAGTCTAACCCTATTTCCTCCCTTAATTGGAAATTTATTAATTTTTTTCGTTAGAAAAAAGATTCACTCATTTTTTTCTTTTATTAATTGGAAATTCATTAATTTTTTTCGTTAAAAAAGATGGACACATTTTTCGTTTATTAATTGGAAATTTATCTATTTTTTTTCGTCACTTTTATTTACAAAAAATTTTTGACGGTCAAAAAACGATGCGTGATCTACGAAAAAAAAAATACGATCGGTACATTATTTTATCGATTGAAAAATTTACTTGCGTATTTTTGTAATTGGATCGAAAATTTTGGAAATGAAGAACTTGCACATGGCAGTTGGTTTTAACGTTCCTGAAATCCTTCTAAATAAAAGTCAAGATGTTAAGAAAAATAGGTTTATGTTTTTTTTTAATTAATTTGATAAATTTTAATTTTTCTTGGAGAAAATTTTTGATTAACCAAAATAAATTACTCCAAATTGTATTTTGAATTGCTATATTTCATGTTCGACTGGAAAGAAAATATTTTCTTTTAATTCGACATTTTTTTTATACGGGAATCAAAATTTCATTTATTTCTGTTGTTCCTCAGTAAATCTTTGCAAGTTTCGATCGTAAAATAAGGAAAGAAAAAAAATTCTGAACGACTCCATTCAAACGGATATTGAGAAAGTCTCGGAAACGCATACCCGATGCAGCGTCCAAAAAAAAAGACATTGACTTTCTCCCGTCGTATAAAACGCTCGTTCGTACACACACACACAGAGAGAGAGAGAGAGAGAGAGAGAGACAGAGACAGAGAGAGAGAGAGAGAGAGAGAGAGAGAGAGAGAGAGAGAGAAAGAGAGTGAAAGAGAGGAATCGGAAAAGAGTGGAATCGTGCATTGCATGCACCTGATGCACTTTTAGTGCAAAAATTCACCGTCAATTTAACGCCATGCAACAGTAGCTTGAAGCAAAATCACCGGTATAGGTCAACCGATGCTAAATCGATCCACCACAGATCCTCAGTGAATTTGTTTTTCTTCTCAATTTTTTATTTCATTCCTTACGATGAAACGAGTATTTTATATTTTTTTCAAATTTTTATCTCAATTAATTTTTTGGTTATGATTTTTTTTTGTTGAAATATCGTTGTATTTCGTCGCTCAACATTTCTTTTTCAATTTGCCACAACTTTTTATTAACAAAATCAACTATAAAACGTAACTATACAGTTATTTTGCTCGTCGTTATAATTTCACTGCGAGTACGAATTACTCGTTCGTTCGAGTGTTCAAACCATCCTATGTCTTTTCAATACAATATCGTACCACGAGATATCGGATGTTCCAAGCGAAATTACCAATTCCGTAACGAAAATGTTAAACCAACATTTTTTGGGAAATATCGAAATTTTTGAAATTTTTACGCCAAACTCTCGTTTAAATAATAACATTTTTAACCTTCACCAATAATAATTGGTGTTTTTAAATATAAAAATTAAAATTCCCAATTTTTAACGGACACTTATTATACATATTACAATTATAAGATATTTAAGAATGAAAAAATCAAATTATTTTTATAGAAAGCATTTTTTAACTTTTTCCTACACAAACAATGACCACAGCGTAGGAATCCTCATTTTTTGCGACGAGAAATCGAATTTTTAAATACCAAATAAAAACATCAAATTCTTCTTAACTGTAATTTTTATTATTTTTATGCCATTTACGCGAAATTCATTTTCCAAGTGTTTTAAAAGTATTATTTTTGTCTAATTAAAAAATTTAGTTAGAAATCCCATAAAAGTCGTCGATTCTATTTTTTTTCATACGAACAAATTAATTTTTCAAAAAAATCTGATACTTAGCTCGAAACATTTTTCTCGTACCGTTAAAACATTTGAAAAGTAAAAAAAATAAATTGTAAATATCTAGTATGGCGATTTGTCGATTTTGCTTGAAACTGCCCATATATAGGTGTAACTCGGATCTTATGGAATATTGTGAGTAACAAAATATACATACATGTACATATATACAGATGTGTCAAAGGGAAACGTACATTCGTCGGGTACCCACTCTCGTATAATACGAAGGGTGAAACAATAAAAGCGACGAACGACAATGAGGATTTAAGTGGCGACCTCAATGATATCAACTGCACGCCGGAATAGAATTCAATTGAATTGAAGAAACTGCCGAGGGGAGGCTCGTACTACTCTACTCTCTTTACTCTCTCTTTCTCTCTCTCTCTCTTTTTCTCGTGACTGACGTTTCGTGTGTTACGACTTCGTCATTGACGTCTAGGAGAAAAAAAAAGTTTTTTTTCTTCTTCTTATTTCGATTAAATTCATTCGTTGGCGAGCGGGTCACGCGAATTTGTCGTTGCAAGATTAGAAAAAACAGCTCTCTGTTTGCCCGACAAACAAAAAATAATGAAGCAATACACGAGTGTATTACATTTTATGGATTTTAATTTGTTTCAGGAATTTTTCAAAAAACCAAACATTTCACGAGCTCTAAAAGCCTTGACGGATCTTTTTTTCGAACACGATGGTGATCTTTGATAACCGTCTATTTGTGCGAAAAAAATTCTATCTCGATAGCGTCAAAATTTCGAGCACTGGAGTCTCGAAGATCATTTTCGAAATAAATGCAGACCCCCTTAAAATAGTGCAACCTTAACAAAATTTATATCGAACAAAGAGTAATGGTATCCCTGCTTGTGTGCAAAACCAGAGCCCAATCGGTTTAGGCATTCCGGAGTTACGGAGATCTGAATACACCCTTGCATACGCACGCGTGCATACATACGCACATACAAACACACATCGTTCGTGAAATTTGTCTCAACGTAATTTTTCGAATTCATAAACGATTAAGAGTGCTTTTTCGCGCAATAATCTCGCGAATGATGTCTATCTTTGACCATTACAAAGCTCGATAAAAGAGAATGAAAAAAAAGTATCACGCACTCGTATCGTAATTGTCATAATTAGTCTAAAAATGGTATGACGTTTTTTTTTCCCAACGGATGACAAAATCACACACATACATTACGATAAATTTACGACAAAATGCCAAGCTTCTTCACATCGAACCAACCATGTATGTTTTATGTATACATATGGAGCGTTCCACGCCAACTCGACGGAACTGCGAACCACTTAATTTTTTTTTTCGTTCCTTTTAAACGTTTCTCATAAAGTCAACGAAAAACAAGTGACTCGTACCAATGTACCGATAAACGAAATAGTCTCAAAAAAGTCTTTTGTCTCGATGAATTTACCGTGTGAAGCTTGACAAAATTGACAATCGTCAAATTAACAGTTTAGCACTATTGCGACGATTTTTTCGAGGAAAAATCTGCAAATTTGTTTGAAGGGGGAAAAAAATTATGAGGTTTGTAACGAAATCGAATAAGCGTGAAATATCCCATATATATAAATATATATATTGTGGATAGATCGCGCACCGCGGGATACTTTAATTACATAATTTATAGAGCGGTTGATACACTGTGTAACTACAAATCGGTATAGCATGCTGATAATTCGTCGAGAGGGGGTTGGGGCGGCTAGGGACAGGACGTGGGGGAGGAGGGTTGCTGCTGAGGAGGGAAAACCAGCGTCGATCGCATCCGATTACCAGCCATTATTACGTACATCGTTGCACTTGCACGTGTACACGTATAAACCCGTGCCCAGAACTGTATGGATACTTTTGTCGCATTCCAGCATTATAAACCGGTATAATGTATATATATATATATACATTGTTATTATTAAATATTATACGGTTTTTCTACATGTATATCGTTATATCGTTATGAATATAGACACTACGGCTCGTCATCATCATATTCGTCCGGGTATATATTTATTACGGTATATATTTATTTTTCTATCTGTTTTTTTCGTAACGTTCTTTCAAAGCGTTTCGATTTCGATCTTGAATTATTATTTTTTACACCGTGAATTAAAATAATTAAATTGTGTCAAAATTCCTCTTTAAGGGGGGAAATAGGGTTAGACGGTTCAAAAAATCGATTTTTATTTTATTTCATAAATTGTTAGTAAAACTATTGAAAAATATGTTCCTAAAATTTTAAATGAAAATTTCGACTCGTTCTATGGTTATAAGCCATTAAAAGGGGAAATAGGGTTAGGACAGCATTTTCTCAATGATTTTCATGAATTTTTTTATAGTATAAAAAATGAATATAATTTATTGAAACTTTGAGAATATTTTATACATGTATTTAAGTATATACTATAAAATTTTTGAAGAATTTCCTTGAAAAACACCGACGATATTAGCGACCCCATATTGCAGGTCACAATCAGACTCAGCGTTTTGCTATTTTTTCAAACGCGCTTTTCTGAAAACGACTTATTTTGAACTTGCGTACACGCTAGTTTGAAAAGTTTTCAACCAATCATTTTGATAATTGGCAGTTACTTTCTTCATAGTATTGCGCTCTATATGAACCTAAAATCGGAATATTATCATTATTGAAAAAAATTTTTTTTTGCAAATAAAGTTGTAAAAAATGGCAAATAATCATGCCTTTTTGTTTTGACCCCTGTAAAAAATTCAATTCTCTATTTTTTTGATAGAATTTAGGTTCATATAGAAGAGAGACATATAATAAAAGTAAATTCCAACCTCGATTGATTTCAGATGAAAATTTCGGCTTCCAGAATGTACGCAAAATGCTAAGTCTAATTGTGACCTGCAATATCTGGTCGCTAATATCGTCGGTGTTTTTCAAGGAAATTCTTCAAAAATTTTATAGTATATACTTAAATATATGTATAAAATATTTTCAAAGTTTCAATAAATTATATTCATTTTTTATACTATTAAAAAAATCATGATAAGCTTTGAGAAAACGCTGTCCTAACCCTATTTCCACCCTTAAGAGATATTCAATTTAAGACAATTTTTAACGCCGGAAATAATTTCAAATGAAATTTGGAATGTTGAATTAATTTTGTATCTTCCTGTGGAATTTTATAAATAACATTTATTACATAGGAAATTTTTTATAATTTCAATGCTGGAAGTGAACAATTTTGAATCTTAGAATGGTGTTCATGTTCCTGTGAAGGAAAATTCAATTTAAGGACGAACTTTTTCCGAACTTTCAATGCTCGGAGTAGATGGAAATGAAATTTTGAACGTTAGTTTAATTTTGTAACGTCTTGTAGAATTCTATTCATTATTTTTATTGTATAGGGAATTTTTGGTACTTTTAAAGCTACGCGTTGAAAAATATGGAATTTTCGAATGTAGCGAAATTTCGATGAATGGAATTTGTAATATATAGTGATTTGAAAAAAAATTGGAATTTTGCTGAAAATCATCGGAGAGGTAAATTTCATTTAAGGGAGCTTTTCAAAATTTTTTGGAATACTCAAATAATTTTGAGGATAATCCTTCAAATTAAATTGTAAATTAAATTTATTAAATTATAAATTAAATGTAGGAAATTTTTGATGATTTTAATGCTGCGAGTGCAGCATTAAAATCAAGAATTCAATTTGTCATATAAGTAATTTTTGCCATTTATAGGAAATTTCATCGCTGCAAGAATTTCCAAA
The DNA here is from genome assembly GCA_958009045.1 of Oxytorus armatus. Classification (NCBI taxonomy): domain Eukaryota; kingdom Metazoa; phylum Arthropoda; class Insecta; order Hymenoptera; family Ichneumonidae; genus Oxytorus; species Oxytorus armatus. The sequence continues at coordinate 15,376,058 of OY253755.1, forward strand.
ATTTAATTAAAAGCATTAGAGTACTTTTATAATTCCTTATGCATACAAATTTCCAATAAAAAAAAATATACAAAATAGACAATTTTTCAATTCTATAAAAAATTTCAGGAATCAATATTTTTTTTACCACTAAATTCCTCGACAACCAACGAAATATCATGGATTTTCAATGATTTTCATGAATTTTTTTATAGTCTAAAAAATGAATATTATTTATTGAAACTTTGAGAATATTTTATACACATATTTAAGTATATACTATAAAATTTTTATACATATATTTAAGTATATACTATAAAATATTAGCGACCCCATATTGCAGGTCACAATCGGACTCAGCATTTTACGTACACTCTGGAAGCCGCAATTTTCATCTGAAATCAAACGAGGTTCGAATTTACTTTTATTATATGTGTCTCTTCTATATGAACTTAAATGCTATCAAAAAAATAGAAAATTGAATTTTTTACAGGGGTCAAAACAAAAAAGCATGATTTTTTGCCATTTTTTACAACTTTATTTGCAAAAAAAAATTATTTTAAATAATGATAATATTCCGATTTTAGGTTCATATAGAGCGCAATACTATGAAGAAAGTAACTGCCAATTTTCAAAACGATTGGTTGAAAACTTTCCGAACTAGCGTGTACGCAAGTTAAAAAAAAGTCGTTTTCAGAAAAACGCGTTTGAAAAAATAGTACCAAGAAAAACAAGTAATATGGGGTCGCTAATATTTTATAGTATATACTTAAATATATGTATAAAAATTTTATAGTATATACTTAAATATATGTATAAAATATTCTCAAAGTTTCAATAAATTATATTCATTTTTTATACCATAAAAAAATGCATGAAAATCATTGAGAAAACGCTGTCCTGACCCTATTTCCCACTTTAATGGCTTATAACAATAGAACGAGTCGGAATTTTCATTAAAAATTTTGGGAACATCTTTTTCAATAGTTATACTAACAATTTATGAAATAAGAAAAAAATCGATTTTTCGAACCTCATAAACCTATTTCCCCCCGTACGTTATTACAAACTAGATTTATTTAAATTTTTACGATTCTTTTTTCCTCGTGAATTTATGATCGACGATTTCGCAACAAAATTCCGTAGAGTAATAACGCATAATACAATCCATGCACATATCTATATACACGTAAATATATATAGATATACATATATTAAGAAATGAGGGATGGAGGGGGAAAGCGTGCTACTTGCAACCAGAACGAATTTTGCCGAGGGCTCTTGAGGGTTTTGCACAGTGGTCGAGGATTCTGTGCTGACTGGAGAACCCTCCGGGGTATGCGAGAAACAGAGAGAAAGAGAGAGAAAGGCCTCGGTGCTTTGCGGTGTGCGAATGCGAAAAAGAGTTTTCTGCTCGCTCTTCCACTCCCTCATTCTTCCGATCCGTTCGGCAATTCTCCAGCAACCAACAGAATTGCATATGTGTTAAAAAAAAATTTGTACATACATATACGGGGCATTCCGGGCAAAATAAGACAGTGATTGGCCATGGATCAGTATTTTTTTTTTACTTTAGACCAAAATTTACATCGTTTTTATCATTTCAAGATTTTTTTATGTGTCTAACAATTATAATGCTTATAGTTAATGAATACATTTTTTTAAATTCAAATAACAATTAATTTTTTTTCATTGAGCACACTTTCATTACGTATGCTCTCTTCAAAATGGTTTAAAAAATAATATTTTTCGATCAAGAATTTAAAAAAAATTGAAAATAACTATTTCAAAATTTTTGTTCTTGTTCAAAGTGAATTTGAAAAAATCTGAAATCAATTAGTAACCGAGTATTGTTGTAGATTGTGATGGAACATACTAAAAGGATAACAAAATATTAAAAAATTCGGAGTCAATTTACGATTTTGCAGGAAAAATCCCATATATTGGTGTATAGTAACATTTCATGGAGTGAAGAAACGATGAAACTCACTGCCACATGAAAACGTGTATGAAATAATGGGGTGGAGTGAAGTGCTCTCTCTCTCTCTCTCTCTCTCTCTCACTCACTAACTCTTTGCGAATTGCAACTGCGATATATATAACTCTCCCTCTCCCACGAAGTGGGCATTGTTGGCCCACATGGTCGTTCGAACAAACCGTGCTCATCGACTTGCGTAGAACACATGGGAACGAGAACCAGCACACGCACACACACACACACGCGTGACGTAGACGTTCTTTATTTTTTATTTATTTTTTTTTATTCTTTTTATAATTCATTTATTGGTCTCTTTTCACCCTCCTATATCGAGTTCTTCAGTTCGTCGCAACCTCTTCCACAACTTTTCGTCCTTGGAATTATTTTTTTTTATATATATATTTTTTATATATTTTACACGTAGAAAGGTCATAAAAAGACGTAATAACGATCGTTGTCATTGTTATTGGCGTTTATTAATAAATAATTAATGGGAATTTTGTGACTTCATGGGGAATAATCATCCTTTTTTAAATGGGATTACGTTTCGATTTAAGGGAGGAAATAGGGTGAGGACAGCGTTTTCTCAATGATTTTCATGCATTTTTTTATATTATAAAAAATAAATATAATTTATTGAAACTTTGAGAATATTTTATACATATATTTAAGTATATACTATAAAATTTTTGAAGAATTTCCTTGAGAAACACCGCAGATATTAGCGACCCCATATTGCAGGTCACAATCAGACTCAGCATTTTGCGTACATTCTGGAAGCCGCAATTTTCGTCTGAAATTAAACGAATTTGGAATTTACTTTTATTATATGTCTCTCTTCTATGGGAACCTAAATGCTATTAAAAAAATAAGAGATTGAATTTTTTACAGGGGTCAAAACAAAAAAGCATGATTTTTTGCCATTTTTTACAACTTTATTTGCAAAAAAAAATTATTTTAAATAATCATAATATTCCAATTTTAGGTTCATATAGAGCGCAATACTATGAAGAAAGTAACTGCCAATTTTCGAAACGATTGGTTGAAAACTTTTCAAACTAGCGTGTACGCGAGATAAAAAAAAAGTCGTTTTCAGAAAAACGCGTTTGAACCACGTGGCGCGCTCGGAGCCTGAAGGAGAGATACTTTAATGGCATATAACGATAGAACGGGTCGGAATTTTCATTTAAAATTTTGGGAACATATTTTTCAATAGTTTTATTAACAATTTATGAAATTTAAAAAAATCGATTTTTTGATCCGTCTAACCCTACTTCCCTCCTTAAGACACTAAGGATAGGGTTAAAATTCGTTGTATCGAATTTTTCTGATTATTTAGGTAATTTCGACAGTTTTAAAAATGAAAATATCATCAAATTCAATTTAAGGGGGGAAATAGGGTTAGGACAGCGTTTTGTCAATGATTTTCACGAATTTTTTTATAGTATAAAAAATGAATATAATTTATTGAAACTTTGAGAATATTTTATACGTATATTCAAGTATATACTATACAATTTTTGAATAATTTCATTGAAAAACACCGCAGATATTAGCGACCCCATATTGCAGGTCACAATCAGACTCAGCATTTTGCATACATTCTGGAAGCCGCAATTTTCGTCTGAAATTAAACGAATTTGGAATTTACTTTTATTATATGTCTCTCTTCTATAGGAACCTAAATGCTAACAAAAAAATAGAAAATTGAATTTTTTACAGGGGTCAAAACAAAAAAGCATGATTTTTTAATATATTTTACAACTTTATTTGCAAAAAAAAAATTATTTCAAATAATGATAATATTCCGATTTTAGGTTCATATAGAGCGCAATACTATGAAGAAAGTAACTGCCAATGTTTAAAACGATTGGTTGAAAACTTTTCAAACTAGCGTGTACGCAAGTTAAAAAAAAGTCGTTTTCAGAAAAACGCGTTTGAAAAAAAAGGAAAATGCTGAGTCTGATTGTGACCTGCAATATGGGGTCGCTAATATCTGTGGTGTTTTCCAAGGAAATTCTTCATAAATTTTATAGTATATACTTAAATACATGTATAAAATATTCTCAAAGTTTCAATAAATTACATTCATTTTTTATACTATAAAAAAATTCATGAAAATCATTGAGAAAACGCTGTCCTAACCCTATTTTCCCCCTTAATGGCTTATAACAATAGAACAAGTCGGAATTTTCATTAAAAATTTTGGGAACATATTTTCCAATAGTTTTACTAACAATTTATGAAATAAAAAAAAATCGATTTTTTGAACCGTCTAACCGTATTTCCCCCCTCAAACCACTAGGACAAATTAAAAATTTATTAAACCATTTTTTTAAAAATACAACTCATTGTATAGGGAATTCTTTAATTATATAGGAATTTTGAACACTTTTATCGTTAAAATTTACTATAAACAATTTTGATTTTACGAGAATTCCTTATCTAGGAAATTTTTTAATTCATCAGCAAAATTAGAACTTTATAAAAAACAAATTATAAAATTGCCACTAGATATAATTCATAAAGATACAAAGCATTAAAATAATTATTTGCATTCCGCACATTTCAGTACAATAATATTAAAAAAAAGATTAACATTGTAATTAAAAATAATTAAAGACCATCGCAAAACATAAAATATGTATAAAAAATATAAATCAAAAAATTAAATATGTACCAGAACGATTTTCTTCTCATGCACATAATTTCCTTCATCCATTTTTTTGATTCAACTGCCTTACCAAATAATGTCTCTTCAACCCACCCTTGTCTCACAAACGCGAATTCCTTGTTTTCTTTCAAATTCCCTTCGAATCACATTCCTCCCCAACTTCCCGTAAATTCCGAAATAATTTTCTTTTTTTTTATCACTCGTGTTTCATCTTCGAGTGAAAGTCTCGTCGGCACAATTTCTCCAAGTAAAAGTCTTTGCAATCGCATTCTCATATTCGTAGGACAAAATTTTCCTCATTCTGTTTTTTTCGTCAATCTCCGCTATACATATTTATGTGTAAAAAATTATTTTCTCTTGACGTTGTTAGTTGATACTTCTGTGATGTTTATCGCGTTACGTCAATTCCCAACGAAACAATTCCACTTGATTCAGGTCTCACGCTGACGACACAGATAGGGAGAGGAAAAATGAAAAAAACGTCTTGGGTCATCGTCGTCGCCTTCGAGTCGAGATTTACTGAATGAGTACGTAACGAGATGCACAGAGGGGTTGCAGAGGCAACACACGCTCTCGTGATAGCCGACGGTAGGGGCGGGAGGGGTTATATTCTGCACGTGTCGATCCTCAATGGACCAATCAAAGCTCACCCTCTTCCAGCGAGTTCACGCTGTGTTAGACACATTGATATATGTGTGTATATATATCTATATATATATCTCACCCACACTCAATTTCCACCTTCGCCCCATCATGTGCTGGCCACGAGAATATTAGCCTAATACGATTCTCGTAATATGAAGTGTCTGTGCGCGTTTATCGTTCGAGAGATCGTCGAGAGGATCACCGACATACGTTTCCACGTGTTGGTATCAAGCATCCCCCTCTCGTAAAGCTACACACGACCGCAAGCACCCGGATTTACTAACAATACAAATTAATTCATTGACATCCGATTTAATCGTAATAGGTTCAATGGGATCACGAAAATTTTATCATTTTGTCGTTATTTTCGTCGATTATTGCTCGTCGCTTTATTGTTTCTTCATTATTTTATTCGATCCGTAGAAGCGTAGACGTTGAGTTGAAATTTTTCAATCACCGATGTTACAAATCATTGTGTACCCATTTTTTGTTGTCAGGGCGGTATTTTTTCTTTGTCTTCAATGAATTTCGTTATGACGCCATTTTGAATATTGACATTTTTACTCTGTAACTGAAATCAACGATTCCGATAACCGATTGCTATGAATTTTTATTAAAAACATATACTTTCTTGTTTTGTGGATAGTCATATTGTGACAGACATTTTGAATTTTTACATTTTCACATCGTAATGGAAGTGAGCGAATTCGATGAACCCTAGTTACCAATTTTTCAAATCGAAAAAGCTATTGGTTTAAGAATCTCAAATCCGCCATTTTTAATTGAAAAATGTTGTTATTTTTATGAGAAATCTGCGCCCTCAAAAATATCCTGATACAAATTTTCTTTGAGATCGTATTATACCTTTTCTTTTTTTTTCAATGAACAATTTTGATTCCACCATCGTCCATGATCGTCTATTTTTATTTTTCCTATTCTCCGTCTTTGAGATGACTCTCGAATCAAAATCATAATGTTTTAACAACGATGCGAGTGTCCGAGCCGTCGTATTATACTTCATCATTTTAATATCGAGAAGGTTCAAACACGAACTACCTCTCTTCATATATATATCCTTCGAGATCTGTCTCATTGATCGTCGTGTACACGGTCTGGGTGATGTGAGAAGATTTGCTGTAGCAGCACATTGGAATTTGACCAATTGACTGCATCTGTGTCTCGAGACCGGTCACCGGGTGACCTCGGGGTCTTATCAAGACAGTTGATGCAATAAGAGTCAAGATAGAAAGAGAGAGAGAGAGGGAGTTGATTTGTTGTGAGTTCCACTTGAAGACCCTGAAATCTCTGCCTCACATTTCTCTCCTTGCATTTTATTAGATGATAATTTATTTGTTTATTTTCGAGTCACAGAGGAAAGGAAATTAATGTATCAACGGATACGTTCATTCTTACAGCTCTCATGATCGCAGAATAATTCAAGACACTCACACCAAACTCACACTCCAAGTTACACTCAAACGTACACTCAAACTTACACTCAAACTCACACTCAAACTTACACTCAAACTTACACTCAAACTTACACTCAAACTTACACTCAAACTTACACTCAAACTTACACTCAAACTTACACTCAAACTTACACTCAAACTTACACTCAAACTTACACTCAAACTTACACTCAAACTTACACTCAAACTTACACTCAAACTTACACTCAAACTTACACTCAAACTTACACTCAAACTTACACTCAAACTTACACTCAAACTTACACTTAAACTTACACTCAAACTTACACTCAAACTTAAACTCAAACTTACACTCAAACATACAGTCAAACTTACACTCAAACTTACACTCAAACTTACACTCAAACTTACACTCAAACTTAAACTCAAACTTACACTCAAACTTACACTCAAACTTACACTCAAACTTACACTCAAACTTACACTCAAACTTACACTCAAACTTACACGCAAACTTACACTCAAACTTGCACTTAAACTTACATCCAAACTTACACTCAAGCTTACACTCAAACTTACACTCAAGCTTACACTCAAACTTACACTCAAACTTACACTCAAACTTACACTCAAACTTACACTCAAAATTACACTCAAAATTACACTCAAAATTACACTCAAAATTACACTCAAAATTACACTCAAACTCACACGCAAACGTAAACTTTCTCGCAATCTGTCGTTCAAGCTAACAGTGTGATCAGGTACGTAATTTGTAACATAGGTGATCCACCTGTGTTGCACGAGCCCCGTTAGAATCAAAACAACTGCGATTGAAGCACGCTTCGTAAACAAAACTACTCAACCGTGTACTTAATTTGTTTAATGCAGGTATAAGCGCACGGAAATTAGAATGAAAACAACTATGAATTATTGTGCTAATGATTCGAGTAACGTTAGCAATAAATGTTAAAGACCCAGAATGAACGACACGACAAAATATACACGCGCGCAGTTTCAGTAGCTCAACTGTAGATATTCTATTGTACATCTCACTGCTCAAAAACGCGCGCGCACACACGCGAGAATTGAAAGGAGGTGGAGAGTGGCGTTTAATTTCTCGCTTCCGGCCACCGTTCGTTCGCATGAACACGTATACACACACGCGCATACACACATACACGCGCGGTCGAGCGCGTCGGTCGCGGTCCGAAACGAAATTCCACGTTCGGATTCAATTGGAAGGTCACAGAGAAGCGTATATTACACGTGAAGCGAAATAGCTTCCACGGATTGCGTTGCGCGAGGACTATGGGCTTTTGGTCTTCAACGAATAGCGAGAAGACCACCCACACACTATACTCGGCTGTGAACTAGATGAGGAAGTAGCAACTGGGTTGTTTCTTTTCTGGATCTAGCGTGTGTGTGTGTTTGCTGTGTGTTTCTGGCTGATGATGATCAGGTTCGCCCTGCGGGAACCATCGCGGTACAAAACGAGCAAGAACAGCGATCGACTAACGAAGAAACCACTTCTTTTAGGATATCCCGTCGTGCTTGTTTCGCTGGCGATCAAGAAATCAAAAAAAGGCGTTTCCATTGGTATTTGGGGAACAGGGGAAAAAATGAATACACGCAGAATGCCTAAAGGAATTTAATCAATGGTGTTTTCAACAGGGGCGGAAAGTAAGTGGATTTACTAAAATGACGATCACTCGTCTTCCAGATAGGCAAGTGACTTCACCCTGTCCTCATCCTCTTCGTGATCGTTGAAGCTTCAAAATACCACGGGGTTCATGGGGCTGCGATTTTTTTTGCCCTTTTTACAGATTTTCAAAGTTTAACCCTCGACTTTTTTGTGGCGTTATTTTTTGGATTGATATTTAAGGTGCCGTCACAGCCACAAAAATTCACATCTCGGGATGATCCAAACATCGTTCGCCGAGTTAACTCACGAGGTTTGAAAAAACTCCTCATCGACCTAAGTGAGCCAAACGAAAGCGGAATTATGATTATTCGATTTTACGATAATTGGAGAATATTTTGTATTCGACTTGTAACATGTTTTGGCGGCCTTTGTAGCAGGGAAATTTTCAGCTGATTATGAACAACGCCGGGTTTTTTATCGTAAATTAAAAAATTCCATGTCCGCGTGCAAAGAAACGTTAAATTTTTCCTACGATCGCTAAAACACGGATATTGTCAGAATCGGGACTGTGATAGACATTGTTTCTTTTTTTAGAGAAGAGAAAAAAAAAGTATATGTGTATATTGGAGCACGAAGCGCGTGGCTACATATCTCGGTGGTATGAGCGACGTCGTGGGGGTTTAATTGAATCAAGCGGCACGCAACCAGCTCTGTATACACACAGACGGGTCAGCCGAGGTCAAATCGGTAAATGGGACCAAGACCCCCTTAATTCACCATGTGGTCCGCGAGCCAAAGGGAAACGGAGAACCTCCGTGTACGCGATAATAGTCCGATGTACAGACATACACAACTGATCAACGTCAGACGGATTCGGTCGCAATCGCTTCGATTGACGTTCGACCCCGCACGGAGTGATCGCTAACTGGCCTTGAACCCTGAACTCACTGCACGCTTCTCGGATGAAACTCGGCCGAAATGCCACGGAGAACACACGATAAGGGAATGAATACCTGATGGTACATTAATTTCGATAGACGTTATGTTACGTGCCTGAAAATATGTTTATTTCGTAAAATTGTCAATTATACATCGTTCAAGGTTCTTGTAGAACACTTTTATCATTAAAGCTGTTAATAAACTCAACTTCAAACTCAAACTTAAACTCAAACTCAAACTCAAACTCAAACTCAAACTCAAACTCAAACTCAAACTCAAACTCAAACTCAAACTCAAATTCACACTCACACGCAGGGATGCGATAAAGAGATGAGCACGAGTGTTCATTTCATAAAAATGTCGATTACAAATGATTCAAGGTTCGTGCAGAACACTTTTTTTCAAACAGCTGAATATAATCTGAGAATGATCGCGAGATACCTGGTGGGGATCGGGAAAATCGACTTGCGTCCGTACAATATACGTATCTGTTCGTTGATTACATCATTATTGCGTAATTTTATCGACGCATTCATCGGCGCGTCTTGTCTTCCATTCTCGCGTCTCGTTCAATTTTCGATAGAGTTTGCCACGGGGACGGTTAGCCTTTTGTGATTCAATGAGGAGAGTGTGACCAATAATTCTTGATTAGAAATCTCATCCCCCTGCTCGCGATCTCTATCGAGTTTGTGACGGTGCCGGTGTCTCTCACGAACACGAATATATATAAATAAATAAATGAAAATAGAAAAAAAAAAAATTGAAAGAACAAAGTACGAGAAGAATAAGGTATCCCATCTGGTTCCACGCACGCGGGGACCACTCGGGGCGAGTATCCATCAATCACGAGTGTCTCGCACACCTCTCGCGACTCAAACTCTCTTTCTCCGTCTTGCCGCGGTAGCGCGGTCTCTCGCAAGAACCTCACGCAGAACCCCTCGAGGCCCCGCAAGCGCGGCGTCGCAGAGAAACTTCTTTGCCTCATATCCACCATCGTACATACACGGATATATATAGAGACTCATTCGCCTTCGGGGTCTTGAAGCAAAAACCTATAATAATCCTCCGCGTTCTACCAATCTTGAATCAAACGTGAAAGAAAAAATGTAGGAAAAAAATTGACTTTACGGGGATCGAGCCACCTAAAAATTCATTAAACTAAGACCGTGATGCTCGTACGGAAAATTGGAACCTTTTGACAAATATCATATCTGAAAAAAAAACGAAATTAATGACAGATTTTCATTATTGAAACGACCTTTTTTCTCGTAGTCCTAATTCGTCGATGCAAATAACGTTTTATTTTCAACTCGTAAGATTCATACTGCACACATCAACCAAACGAGGCTTTGTACAGTCTCATTATTTTCGTGAGAACATTCCTTACGATTCAACCGTAGGAATTTCCACTTGAATCTCGTGCGACGAGAAGTTCCATCCACTTTTGCGGTAACGTTGAAGTTGATGTAAATAATGTTCCATTTTAAATTTGTAAGATTCAGGTTGAAGCGACGAACCAAATTGGTTTCGCAAAGTTTCATTCTCACCCTAAGAACATTGCTTTCAGTTCTAGCGCCGAAAATTCCGTTTGAACCACTTGCCCAAAGGTCGCAAATTAAATTTGATAAAATGTCACTGATCAAAGAGAACGTCGTCCTACAAAAGTGAGTGGCGTCTTCGCTGCGCATGTTACAAATTGAAATTCCTGCACTCGGACGAGAAAGTATGTTCTCACGAAGAGGATCTTGCAAAGACAATTTGATTGATCGCTACCACCTGAACTTTACAATTTAAAAAATACAATGGAACAACATCTGTATCGATGGTCCGGAACCCTAGCCTCGCAAGGGTTGTTATAAATTGAGCGTCGTTGGCCAATAAAATGTTCCATCGTTGCACCACTCGCGAGAATTAGGATTTTCCTTCATCGACCAGAAGATTGTCCCTCGACAGATCATACCCGGTAGCTATTTCACGAATCGTGCTACCGCGAGTAAAACGGTAGTCGGGCGAGTGACTTTTCTTCCGCGTCTCTCCTCGCTCTCTCTCTGTCAATAAAGGTGCGGTTGGCAGGAGCCTGAAGAAGGTCCATGACGGCGACAAGACGCGGAAGATATTCACATGGTGACGTACGGCAAGATTTCTCGGTGTCCGTTGGTGAACGCCGTGTGTCCGCACTATCGAAGATGAAGGAAGGAGAGGGGTGAGAGAGAAACGAGGAGAGTGGTTGAAAACAACGAACGAGGGAACGAGAACGCTTCTCGCTCCTCGAACCTCGCGAGATTGTGTGTTAATGTATGGCTGGCATTCGGACGACAACCGTGACAAATTGCTTTATTAGGTCGGCAGCCCGGGAGCCTCTTTCCAGCCTCCATCTCTCTTTTTCTCTCTTTCTCTTTCTCTTATACACCACATCTCACCCGAAGCTCATCGGTGATTGTGTTAAGTCGAGAAATCCCCTACACTATTCCTCTCTTACCCCGCATTTCTTCGTTCTCCTCATCCTCATTCTGTATTCTTCCTTTCGTTCTCTCATCATTATACATTTTTTCCTCTTCCTTCTTAATTCACCAACGGCTGGCCTGCCTTTTGTATTACATTACGGCCCTCCGGTTTGGAGCACATTTGCGCTACACGAGAGACAAAACAGAGAGCGGAGTAGACATTGTATTACAAAGTGAATAGAATGGAGCCGAGATCCGATTCAAAGCAGACACCGCGGGAAGCCACGTGCCCCGAAACTCCGCTACAAAGAAGCCCGGGACCATAAGCGCAAGAACGGCCCCAACTACCGTTTTTCCTCTCTTCTCGTTCAATTCGTTATTCACGCGCATTACGGCATTTGGATTCATCAATAAAAATCACTCTGTATCGTCTTGATTGCTGATTATTCCCGTGGTTATGGAGACCATACGCGCGATTCATTATCGTTCGCTTTGATCAACTTGCCGCGTTCTTGAACAACGCTCGTTTTTCCAATGCCGTTCGATCGAAAAATGTCGGGGAAATTAAGGAATAACAATTGTTCTCCATAGTAGATAAGCCTACCATTTAATTGTAATATATATTAACGCCTTAAACGCCGTTAATTGTAGTCCGTACACGAGTTAACGAAGTAGTCTGGTAACTTAAGCCGATTTTCATGCCTTTTTTGGAGGGCGTTTTTTTGTAGGTAACTAAAAATGAATCGTTTTGGATATTTAGGTTGTTTTTATTTACATATTGAAGATACAAAAAAAAATTTGTTGTAAAAATTTAATAGTTTATTATTATTATTATTATTGATCGAAGTTGGCACCTCGAAAAAAAGCGCGTGGGTGGCCCCGGTGATTTTGGCTCTTGATGTTATCTGAAATCAAAAATTCTTGATAATTCTTAATCTATAGACGTGTCATTATGGTCGGAACTACTGAAGTTAAATTTCATGGATAAATAACAAAATGGCGGACTTTGGAAAAAAACGTCCTTTTCCATTTTGTTATTTATCCATGAAATTTAACTTCAGTAGTTCGGACCAGAATGACATGTCTATAGATTAAGAATTATCAAGAATTTTTTATTTCAGATAACATCAAGAACCAAAATCACCGGGGCCACTCACGCGCTTTTTTTTCGAGGTGCCAACTTCGATCAATAATAATAATAATAATAAACTATTAAATTTTTTCAACAAATTTTTTTTTCTATCTTTAATATGTAAATAAAAACATCCTAAATATCCAAAATGTTTCATTTTAATTTTCCTACAAAAAAACGCCCTCCAAAAAAGACATGAAAATCCACTTAAGTTACCAGACTACTACGTTAAATGAGGCGAGATCATCTTTGCCATGTCTTACACACTCGGATCCATCTATCGGAATCTTTGAGCGTACGGCAAACTTTTATCTGGCCCGGAAACACTGGTGAAAAATTGTACGAAGGTGAGGACGACCTAGAGTCATCGTGAAAGTGGCAAAAGTAATTCCCTTTTCGTTAATAAAGGAGGAAATAGGGTTAGACGGTTCAAAAAATAGATTTTTTTTAAATTTCATAAATTGTTAGTAAAACTATTGAAAAATATGTTCCCAAAATAAAAAATGAAAATTCCGACTCGTTCTATTATTATGAGCCATTAAAGGGGAAAATAGGGTTAAGACAGCGTTTTCTCAATGATTTTCATGATTTTTTTTATAGTATAAAAAATGAATATAATTTATTGAAACTTTGAGAATATTTTATACATATATTTAAGTATATACAATACAATTTTTGAAGAATTTCCTCGAAAAACACCGCAGATATTACCGACCCCATATTGCAGGTCACAATCAGACTCAGCATTTTGCTATTTTTTCAAACGCGTTTTTCTGAAAACGACTTTTTTTTAACTTGCGTACACGCTAGTTTGAAAAGTTTTCAACCGATCGTTTTGAAAATTGGCAGTTACTTTCTTCATAGTATTGCGCTCTATATGAACCTAAAATCGGAATATTATCATTATTTAAAATAATTTTTTTTTTGCATATAACGTTGTAAAAAGTGGCAAAAAATCATGCTTTTTTGTTTTGACCCCTGTAAAAAATTCAATTTTCTATTTTTTTGATAGGATTTAGGTTCATATAGAAGAGAGACATATAATAAAAGTAAATTCCAACCTCGTTTGATTTCAGATGAAAATTGCGGCTTCCAGAATGTACGCAAAATGCTGAGTCTGATTGTGACCTGTAATATGGGGTCGCTAATATTTTATAGTATATACTTAAATATATGTATAAAATATTCTCAAAGTTTCAATAAATTATATTCATTTTTTATACTATAAAAAAATTCATGAAAATTATTGAGAAAACGCTGTCCTAACCCTATTTCCTCCCTTAATTGTTATCTATATTAACGCCTTAAACGCCGAAACACTGGTGAAAAATTGTACGAAGGTGAGGACGACCTAGAGTCATCGTAAAAGTAGCAAAACTAATTCCCTTCCCGTTATTAAGGGAGGAAATAGGATTAGACGGTTCGAAAAATCGATTTTTTTTTATTTCATAAATTGTTAGTAAAACTATTGAAAAATATGTTCCCAACATTTTAAATGAAAATTCCGGCTCGTTCTATTGTTATAAGCCATTAAAGGGGAAAATAGGGTTAGGACAGCGTTTTCTCAATGATTTTCGTGATTTTTTTTATAGTATAAAAAATGAATATAATTTATTGAAACTTTGAGAATATTTTATACATATATTTAAGTATATACTATAAAATTTTTGAAGAATTTCCTCGAAAAACACCGCAGATATTAGCGACCCCATATTGCAGGTCACAATCAGACTCAGCATTTTGCTATTTTTTCAAACGCGTTTTTCTGAAAACGACTTTTTTTTGACTTGCGTACACGCTAGTTTGAAAAGTTTTCAACCAATCGTTTTGAAAATTGGCAGTTACTTTCTTCATAGTATTGCGCTCTATATGAACCTAAAATCGGAATATTATCATTATTTAAAATATTTTTTTTTTGCAAATAAAGTTGTAAAAAATGGCAAGAAATCATGCTTTTTTGTTTTGACCCCAGTAAAAAATTCAATTTTCTATTTTTTTGATAGCATTTAGGTTCATATAGAAGAGAGACATACAATGAAAGTAAATTCCAACCTCGTTTGATTTCAGATAAAAATTGCGACTTCCAGAATGTACGCAAAATGCTGAGTCTGATTGTGACCTGCAATATGGGGTCGCTAATATCGCTGGTGTTTTTCAAGGAAATTCTTCAAAAATTTTATAGTATATACTTCAATATATGTATAAAATATTCTCAAAGTTTCAATAAATTATATTCATTTTTATACTATAAAAAAATTCATGAAAATCATTGAGAAAACGCTGTCCTAACCCTATTTCCCCCCTCAAGCGCCATTAATTGTAGTCCGTACACGAGTCAAATGAGGCGAGATCATCTTCGCCATGTCTTGGACACTCGGGTCCATCTATCGGAATCGTTGAACGTACGGCAAACTTTTACCTGGCCCGGAAACACTGGTGAAAAATTGTACGAAGGTGAGGACGACCTAGTGTCATCGTGAAAGTATCAAAAGTAATTTCCTTCCCGTTATTAATGCTCGAGGGCGTCTGTCATTAATGCCGCAGCGTCAAAGCACCTTCAGCTGGAGAACACACGCACGGAAAAATTTCCTGGTGGAAGTGCTTTCGTCCAGTGGGTTCCCGGTGCCACTGGCCTTAACGCAGAATGCGAATTCCAGCTGTGAATCGGTCGTTGCAAAAAGAATGGCACGTTGTCGTCGCTGCTTGGTTTTTTTTTTTGTCGTTGTCCTTCCCAGCAACCATCCACCCAGAGATGTCCACCGAGTGACGAGTCCCCGGATGCGGTGTCATTAAGCCGGTCGGAGTGCGATCCAACTGCAACTCGGCTCTTCTTCTACCTTCTCTCCTTCATCGTCACCAGTTATTTCTTGCCCCGTTCTACCGGACACACGAGCCAAATATATCGAACTCCAAGAGGACTCGTACAAATCCTCTCTCTATCTGCCATGTTCCATCCGTTTCTCGGCTCCTCAAACTCCTCCGCCGAGGTTATTAACTCACCGGGGTTAATTACCGCACCGCGTCCAGCCAGTTAGTCCTCCTATGTTGGCTTGTCTCTGTGTGTGAGTCAGATAGAGGACGAGAGAGATAGAGAACCTGCTGCCTTGACGATGCGCTTGGTTGTTCGCTCGTACCCGGTTAACGATCTATCGGCACCTTGGCACGGTTTACACGCGGGTTCGTTATAAACCGTACCACACATAAACACACGCGCACGTAGTCTGGTGTCTTGTAACACGCCGTATCCTCCGTTATGTACCTTCACTCCTGGGCTTTCCTCGTCCCAGTTGGCAGGTGTCGAAATACGAGGATACCAAGTGATCGATGACACGAGGACGATGGACATTTTTTTGGTCTCGAATTTACCGTTTTGTCGTGCCGGGGAGTTGGATGAAATTATTTTCTGCTTACTGTTCTCTGGATTTTACAGAAATTGAGAAATATATTAATCCACTCATCTGATCGTGTTTTAATTTCTGACCAGACAATGTTTTGTTTCTGCTGCTCGATTAACATTTTGAAATCTCGATCTTAAACACTTTCGTTGATCATATCTTCCCAGAAGGGGTGCAATATTTATGGCTCAGCGATTGGGATTTTACTTTACTTTAGAATAGAATATTCATGAAATTATCTTACAAAGAGAATGTCAATCAGTCACTAAAATAATGTTGGCAGGCATTTTTATCGATGCCACCTGAACTTGGACCACATGTCTCACATATATACTGACCAGACACAATACAACCAGTATTGGCCCAACGCTCGGTCCGTTACAATTTTTCTACGTGGGCAGTTTAGCGAATGATGTCGCGTCAATATCGGGGAAGAGAGCGTGTCCCCAGACTATTCGAAACGTTTTGCATTCTGCCCAAATATACGGCGGAACTGCCCGCAAAAAGCCATTAATTAATAATATAAATCGAGAAAAACGTTTGGGTTTCGCAAAAACCTACGTAAAGAAATCTATAGAATTTTGGAAACGTGTCGTATTCTCGGATGAATCGAAGTTTAACATCTTCGGGTGCGATGAAAAGAAAATTCGTCTGGCGGAAACCAAATACCGAGCTCCAGCAGAAAAATTTAATACCGATCGTAAAGCACGGCGGAGGAAGCGTCATGGTTTGGGGCTGTATGGAATATTATGGCGTTGGTAATCTGGCTTTTATAGATGGTACAACGAATGCCCAGAAGTATATCGACGTGTTGCGCAGCAATTTCAAAGCGAGTGTAGACAAAATTGGCCTGGATGGGCTTTTCTACTTCCAACAATCTTGTTGGAAGTAGAAATGGGTCGGGTAACGACCCGAAACGTACCGCCATAAAAACGAGGGAATTGTTACTCTATAATGTCCGCAAACAATTCATTACACCACCACAATCTCCGGACATCAATCCTATTGAAAATTTATGACACTTGGTGGATGTGGAAATTAAAAAATGAAAAATAACAAACAAATCCGATCTCCAAAGAGTGCTTTTAGAAGAATGGACGAAAATAGCAAAAGAAACAACGCAAAAGCTATTACAATCCATGCCAAACCCGAGCAGAAATTTGGTCCGGCATAAATCCGGCCCATGTCAGGCTGCCCTATGAGCCTGGCACGGCCCTGATCTGGATCCGTATCAGGCCCACATCCGGCATGTAACGGAGTTGCGGATTCAGGCCTGATCCGGCCGTAATCCGGCCGTGATCCGGCACCGATCTGGCACTGAATTCCAAATTTCAAATATCAAATGAACAAAATCTATTCATCTTCTGAGAATTAGGTTATTGGCCATCGTATGTTGTTAGCTGGCCCATTTAATAATATTTAACAGAAAAAAATAAATAAAAATTCCACCACCGGGGTTCGAACCTGCAACCTCTCTCACTAGACTCCATTCTCAAATTGGACCAAAAAATATTGAAAAAAAAATGTTACTGTACTAACAGTCATTTTTTAGAAGTTTTTCGTTGTTTAAACGATAATTGCGGTCGTTTAAAATGAATTTTCCAATCGGGAGTTGTGCTATTTAAACCTACGTATCTGTCTACCTACCGACCTAACGAACTAACGCTGTAACCACTACTTTATCGAGCACTTATAAATTACTTCTAGGAATATCTTATATGCAGTCCTACCACCAGAAATGAAGATGGTGAATGATATTAAAAATTGTCTTCGTAGTAGATTTAATTTTAAGGTGGTGTAGGTTCTCGATTGAAAAATCGATTTAGTAAAGATAATAATGATATTAATAATAATAATAATAATAATATAAATACTATATTATAATTTCCTTTTATTATTAGTATTTCCAGCGTATATTTTTGTCGGTCGTTTGAAAAACTCAGAAAAAGTGCTTCCCGTTCAGTAGTGGGTAGACAAGCCAGGTCCTCATATATGTAACGTAAGGCTAGCCTGATAATTCACGCAGTATCAGAATATGACCCGGACCTGATGTGAGGGTGATCCGGTTAATCTGATGAAGATTTGCCACGGATGCCTTAGCCGCCCCTGATCCGGCCCTGATATATGTAATGTAAGGCTAGCCCGATAACCCACGCCGTATCAGAATATGATTCGCCCCTGATCTGGACGTGATCCGGTTAGCCTGATCAGGCTAACCTTATCGACTCCTGAACGGGGCCTGATCCTATATCAGGCCAGCCGAAACAAATTTCTGCTCGGAAAGAGACTCGAGGCGATAATTGAAGCAAAAGGGATCACCACCAAATATTAGTTATAATTAACAACTATGATAATGTAGGTTTTCACTATAATCGTAAGTGTATGAATACTTTTTTTGCCCGAAAATTTTCGTTTTTTTCCGATAATTCTTCCATTATTCCTGGGAAATATTTCTCCATTTGCAGTTTATCTCTGCACCTGATGTACTATTAAGGCCGTAGTCTGGTCTAGAACGAGATTTTTGACGTCATTTCTAATGTGCAATAACGTTTAAACCGTTGAAGTTGTCTTGATGAAAATGTACAGACGCATTCATTGATCCTTAGAGAATACTTGTACATTAAAAAAAAAATATTTTAAATATTTTCATGTAGTTTTTTGCCTTGTTGCAACATGGTGCGCCGAAATCGGCGCCCACTCTGGACGATGTTGTATGCATCTGAAAAAAAAAAATATATATATATTCTCAATCTGTATGAGTATTCTGAGCACTGGTAGCAGAATTGGTTAAAAAAAATTTTTATTGAGTCGAACAATAATTTTGCCGACATTTTATAACTCGTCGAATACCCGATAATGTATGAAGTATCATTAATGAAAGTTCAACAGGTCGTCATTTTGTCAAAAAATTTTTTTAAGTACCAATTCTGCTACCAGTGCTCAGAATACTTATAGAGATTGAGAATATATATACTTTTTTTTTTTCAGATGCATACAACATCGTCCAGAGTGGGCGCCGATTGAGGCGGCTTTCGGCGCAACCATGTTGCAACAAGGCAAAAAACTAGATGAAAATATTAAAAATAATTTCTTTTTTTTAATGTACAAGTATTCTCTAAGGATCAATAAATGCACGTGTAAATTTTCATCAAGACAACTTCAGCGGTTTAAACGTTATTGCACATTAGAAATGACGTCAAAAATCTCGCTCTAGACCAGACTACGGCCTTAGGGGATAAGACCACTGTGACCCCCTGTTTTTTTTCACATTTTTCAAGAATTTTTTTTTGTGGGAAAAAAAAGAGATATTCTAAAAATTTTTTTGGGTTTTGTTCCTTGTTTATTAATGTATCAAAAAACATTTTTTTCATATTTTTCACGCCGCATGGTGGCGCTGGGGAAGCTCTCGCGTCAGGTGCTGTCATCTCCGCGGCACGCATCAGAACTCTCTTCAACATCGATCTGAAAAAAAATACCGAGTGTTTTCGTTAATAATATGATATTTTGAAGAGAAGTACATAGGGATTTGGAAAAATATTGTTTAAAAAAAAATAGGCATGCCTTTGAAATTAACTTTAATTTCAAAGGCGTGCCTCTTTTTTTTAAAACAATATTTTTCCAAATCCCTATGTACTTCTCTTCAAAATATCATATTATTTTTTTTCAGATCGACGTTGAAGAGAGTTCTGCTGCGTGCCGCGGAGATGACAGCACCTGACGCGAGAGCTTCCCCAGCGCCACCATGCGGCGTGAAAAATGTGAAAAAAATGTTTTTTGATACATTAATAAACAAGGAACAAAACCCAAAAAATTTTTTCGAATATCTCTTTTTTTTCCCACGAAAAAAAATTCTTGAAAAATGTGAAAAAAAACAGAGGGTCACAGTGGTGTTATCCCTTAAATAGAATTGGCTTTCTATGCGTATCGCTATGTCTATAAAGTTATCGAAAAAAAAACAAGGTGTATACTTTTTTGACCCACTGTATGTAGAAATTATAACGCGCTAGTTAATTCATTCTGGTCATAAAAACCTAATAACACTGATCGCATCACCTGATGTTCTTTAATTCAATGAAAACGATTGGGCCCGCCTGTTTCTATGAGAATCAGTAAGTGCCGTTAGGAACAAGAAGATTATCTTTCAACTAATTAAAATTTCAATTCCTTATTGATTTAAAATCCCGCTAAGTTCAGAGTCGAGGATGTTTTCACAATGGACCGTCACCAAGAGCCTGGTTCCTGTAGCCCAGCAATTTTTAGAAACATCTCATTGGCTCCCAGAGATCAGATTCCCGGAGACCTGGTTCGCAGGGACCAGATTACCCGAGACCAGGTCCCTGTTAGTCGTGGGACCAGATTCAAGTTCCTCCAAAAGTTAATTTAAGTACCAAAAGTGGCAAGTTGGAATTGGGACTTGAATGCTCTACATTTTCATCCGCGTGGAGACGTCCCATGATCCATCGCTTGATCGCCCCACTTACAGAACTTTGACGCACACTAGATTCATGAAAAAAAAAATGTCAGTCATTCGGCAAATCAGACGCGAACAGCTGTTCAATCACCAGTCGAGTATACTCGGATCGCGTTTCTTACACTTGGACATCCGAACGAATTGAAACAATCATGCAATGACTTCAATCGCCTCGCGGTACCATATACAAGGGCCCAAGCTAGCTCCTCGATAGTTATCCCGCCGCTTCTACGTTACAATCGCGCACAGATTGGTAACTCTCGCGCTCACCGTTATCAATTGTAACATATGGGAACGGAGCCCGGATTTCTGGTCCAAGCGTCACGTAGCTCACGTCGGGTCTCTCGTCAATGAAGGGACCGCATAACGAAGGAGAATGAGCCTAGTTGAGTCGGTCTGATACATCGGCGACATCGCCGCGCGCAACATTCATCTGCATAATTCATTCTTATCAGTGCGATTCCAATGACAGGGATCCTCAACCATCCGTGTCTGCGTCATCTTGCCCAATCTCCATCCGTCGTTTTGTCTTCTCCATCAATTGCTGTCACTCCTTTTGTTTGGCCAATATCGCCGAGTTACTGGATACACCGAAAAATAATGATCAGACTTTTGTCATTGAAATTTCACGACGATAGTCGAACGGGAAATTAATTAATGAAAAGGGCTCCGACCCACCGTGTACAATTTTTCATCTTATCGCGATCGTGTCATTCTGAATCGAGAATAAAATCGCTCGTGAGACAACGACGAAGTTTGTAACGATGATGTACTCGATAGTTCTGACTCAGGCCAATCGGCCAATCAATTCCCAGAGCATTAGGTCGTGGAAGATTAATAATTTGGTAAGAATTTGTTGTCGTTTGATATAACCTCAAGTACAAGTTCCTAGGGACTTGATATACTATCCACGCTCGATGTCGAGATGATAGAGTTCGTAGAAACCGCGTTGCATTGAGAGGCCGTCGATGCACGCGCAGCGTCATCAGCTGTCTTCCGCGGATTTTACTGTGTGAATTTCTCTATCCAGTTCTCTCGCTCTTGTCGTTCGCTCTCAAGACACCCACGGTATTTACTCGCTCTGAATTCCTCGCTCAGTTTTCGCCCCCTCGCGAAATGTTGCTCGTCGTCACGAGCCCTAAACTACTAGTATATACTCGAAATCCTCGCCAGTGTTCCAGATCGCGTGGTACATAACTCGTCCGACTTGCACGGCTGTTCAACTCAACCATTTAAGACGTTAATTCGCGATGGAACAATTTTCTGATCGTCATACTGACATTTTCATGGAGCACGTCAGAAAAACAAAACAGAGAGAACTTGGGTCTAGTTATTGTAATAGTAATAGCGATAGTCATGGCAATAGCAATAGTAAATGTAAATTTCATTCGCTAAAAATTCAATAAAATCTGCCATTACTGGGATGGGTTAAGGAAAGAAACAGGGTTAAGACAGCGTTTTCTCAATGATTTTCATTAATTTTTTTATAGTATAAAAAATAAATATAATTTATTGAAACTTTGAGAATATTTTATACATATATTTAAGTATATACGATAAAATTTTTGAAGAACTTTCTTGAAAAACACCGGGGATATTGGCGACCCCATATTGCAGATCACAATCAGACTCAGCATTTTGCGTACATTCTGGAAGCCGCAATTTTCATCTGAAATCAAACGAGGTTGGAATTTACTTTCATTGTATGTCTCTCTTCTATATGAACCTAGATGCTGTCAAAAAAATAGAAAATTGAATTTTTTACAGGGGTCAAAACAAAAAAGCATGATTTTTTGCCATTTTTACAACTTTATGTGCAAAAAAAAATATATTTTAAATAATGATAATATTCCGATTTTAGGTTCATATAGCGCGAAATACTATGAAGAAAGTAACTGCCAATTTTCAAAACGATTGGTTGAAAACTTTTCAAACTAGCGTGTACGCAAGTTAAAAGAAAAAGTCGTTTTCAGAAAAACGCGTTTGAAAAAATAGTACCGAGAAAAACAAGCAATATGGGGTCGCTAATATCTTCGGTGTTTTTCAAGGAAATTCTTCAAAATATTCTTCAAAATTTTATACTATATACTCAAATATATGTATAAAATATTCTCAAAGTTTCAATAAATTATATTCATTTTTTATACTATAAAAAAATTCATGAAAATCATTGAGAAAACGCTGTCCTAACCCTATTTCCTCCCTAAATGGCTTATAACAATAGAACGAGTCGGAATTTTCATTTAAAATTTCGGGAACATATTTTTCAATAGTTTTACTAACAATTTATGAAATTAAAAAAAAATAGATTTCTTTAACCGTCTAACCCTATTTCACCCCTTAAGATAATAATTCGTGATAGAACAATTTTCTGATCGTCATGCAGATATTTTCATAGAGCACGTCAGAAAAACAAAACAGAAAGAACTTGGATCTAGTTATTGTAATAGTAATAGCGATAGTCATAGCAATAGCAATAGCAATAGCAATAGCAATAGTAAATGTAAATTTCATTCGCTAAAAATTCAATAAAATCTGCCATTACTGGGATGGGTTAAGGGAGGAAATAGGGTTAGGACAGCGTTTTCTCAATGATTTTCATTAATTTTTTTATAGTATAAAAAATGAATATAATTTATTGAAATTTTGAGAATATTTTATACATATATTAAAGTATTTACTATAAAATTTTGGAAGAATTTTCTTGAAAAACACCGCAGATATTAGCGACCCCATATTGCAGGTCACAATCAGACTCAGCATTTTGCGTACATTCTGGAAGCCGCAATTTTTATCTGAAATCAAACGAGGTTGGAATTTACTTTTATTGTATGTCTCTCTTCTATATGAACCTAGATGCTGTCAAAAAAATAGAAAATTGAATTTTTTACAGGGGTCAAAACAAAAAAGCATGATTTTTTGCCATTTTTACAACTTTTTGTGCAAAAAAAAATTATTTTAAATAATGATAATATTCTGATTTTAGGTTCATATGGCGCGCAATACTATGAAGAAAGTAACTGCCAATTTTTAAAACGATTGGTTGAAAACTTTTCAAACTAGCGTGTACGCAAGTTAAAAGAAAAAGTCGTTTTCAGAAAAACGCGTTTGAAAAAATAGTACCGAGAAAAACAAGCAATATGGGGTCGCTAATATCTTCGATGTTTTTCAAGGAAATTCTTCAAAATATTCTTCAAAATTTTATACTATATACTCAAATATATGTATAAAATATTCTCAAAGTTTCAATAAATTATATTCATTTTTTATACTATAAAAAAATTCATGAAAATCATTGAGAAAACGCTGTCCTAACCCTATTTCCTCCCTAAATGGCTTATAACAATAGAACAAGTCGGAATTTTCATTTAAAATTTCGGGAACATATTTTTCAATAGTTTTACTAACAATTTATGAAATTAAAAAAAAATAGATTTTTTGAACCGTCTAACCCTATTTCACCCCTTAAGATAATAATTCGTGATAGAACAATTTTCTGATGGTCATGCAGATATTTTCATAGAGCACGTCAGAAAAACAAAACAGAGAGAACTTGGGTCTAGTAATTGTAACAGCAATAGTTATAGCAATAGTAATAGCAACAGCAATAGCAATAGTAAATGTAAATTTCATTCGCTAAAAATTCAATAAAATCTGTCATTACCGGGATGGGTTGAGAAACGTTTTCCCAACCCTATGCATATTCCGTAGACCCGCTAAATCGCATTTCAAGGAAAGATTAAAAATTCGGCTCAGGGATCTCCCCCAACTGTGCTTACTGTCAAATTTCTCTTAGATCTCTTCCTCACTCCCTTTTTCTCTCCCTGTGTGCCTGCGTGAATGTGTGTGTCCGTGTTTCTCGAGACAAACGTTTCAAGACTTGGCTATACACTTTGGGGACACCCCGTACCAACCCAGATATGTTTAAGAGGCACAAGCAACTGGTTACTCGTGCATGCCCCTCGACCCACCCCCCCGTGAGTGAGTGAGTTGATGCGGAGCCGCGTATCACGAGAAGGAAGTTCAATTTAACCCAATAAAGGACAATCAGAGGCCGACGGCGACCAGAGAGACACACGAGAGTACCTCTATTCCTCCGGTTGCTCAATGGGCATCTACCAATGTGTACGTGTGTTGCCTTATTCGAGTGCCACGATCGTTATTTGTGGTTATGTATGTATGCACACGAGAGTCTATCTCTTCCATGCTTTCCACGCTCGTCAGTCTTTCTTCAGCGAAACCTCTTTTTTTTCCGGCATCACGCTTGGACGTTCATCCAGCATCTCGGACATCTGTTTGGTTTCTCTTTCTTTTTTTTTTTTCATTTAACGAAGATTCGGAGACAATTTTCCATCTTTCCCACGATTTCTTCTTTGTTCCATTCATAATTTTGGAAATTTCTCTCTCCATCATACCGAACACAATGCCATGGGCTGCAATGGGTTGAATCAGCTGGCCCCGGAAAGAGCAACCGTCTGGACTTATTCGTATACATCAATGTGTATATACTTGCTCGTTTGAGCGTCGATAAGCAGATGAGATTGAGGTGGCTACTGAAAGTGCCTCGAGCACGTTGATTCGCCGGAATACACAAAATTTTCATTCTCCCTCTGCTGAAAGAAGAATGAAAGAAAAAGCATACTTGCCGGTTTGTCATTCTTCGGCGTTCGACCTTGTGTGCCCTCACGTCCCCGGGAGCCACTCAGCCGTAAAACCGTGTTGACATGGATCGAGCGGATTTGCTCGTAGAGACACGGGAGGTAAACAGCCCTCTTGTAGGTTCCCTTCTCACTCGTTCGTTGCCATTCGATCTTATCCAAGATTTTCATTTTTTTTTCGTACAGAAAGATCGGCCGTAAAGTAATGAGGGAAACAATGGTGCCGGTTTAAGGTCATGCGATAGAGAATTTTGAAAGTTGACACATTGGCCAGACATTGGATCTCGTACTTTGACACTTTACGATGTCAACATGATTCTGTTGTGTAAAAATGTTCAAGCTTAAAGTGGGATTCTACTTTAGGACTTTTGTCATACTTTTTTGTGACGGCCCAGCGACTTCAGAAGTGGCCCTAGTGAGGCCATGTTGTTTCTTTTGGTTTTCTTTACTTGCACACAAAGGAAACTATGCGATGTTAATAAAAAAATGTTGATTTTTCAATAAGAATGTGTTTGGAATGTGTCGAAATGACGGACAATCATATTTAGAATCACTATCTCGAGGCACGTGGGTGTGTGCTCGTACGTGTGTATTTACGCCATCGAAGATTGAACCTTCGTAACTCGAGAACGACTGAAGCTAGCGCGCCCAAAATTTCAACAGTTCCTAAGCACTAAACTAGGTTACAAATTTGATGATATTTCTGAAAACCCTTTTTTTTAAGACACCCTTGTGATCTTGGAAGTGTCTGAAAGAACGAAACCAGGTCCTATTAAGACGAAAAATATTTTTTTTAACGATGAGGTTTCATTGAGAATGGAATTGTTCGACTCGGAGTCATAATCGATCTGTCGTGATCTACACAGTGATTTCAAATGGCCAGAATAAGTAAAAAATCGAGTACAGTTCGTGACAGAGAGTATGTATGCGGATTAGGGAGAGAATATCCTAACCCTCGGTTCGTCCTGTACCGTTTCGTCTGTTTCTGTTGCTACCGGTTGTGTGTGGCAACTTTTTCGTCCTCGAGTATACTTTTGTATGGAGAATATATATACTAAGTTGTGCTATAGAGTACAACAAGAAGTGGGGCGGGGGGAGGTTTGAGCATTAGCGATTACACGGGCCGTGGCACCCATACATCGAGTGTCTCCGCGTGGAAATAAGCAGACAAAATGGCCACGCTCCGTCTCACCCTCTCTCGATTCATTCTTTCCATTTTTTTTTCTCTCCCCATCCTTTTCCTCTCGCTCTGTACGTCTCTTTCGCGTTTTTTGTTCTTTTTCATGGCACTCTGGTTGCTCTCCTTGCGCCACACTGAACGTCGAATGTCGTGAAGCCAGTAACCAGGGCCACTTCTTTTTTCGCCCTCTCCGTTCTTTTTGCCGTCGTTTCTCTCTCGCTGTTTCCCTCTCGCTCCGCTCTTCTTCTCCGCTGGTGCACCTCACGGGGGGGAAAAAGGACAAAAAAAAAGAAAAATAATAATCGAAGCACTCGAAGGTGCCTCATGGTACTTTGGCTCGGGTTTACAGAAAAACTCGACGCGGATTCAGCCGCACACAATCTATAAACGCGCATTAGATCGACGGTAGCGAGAAAGTGACTTAGCCGCTGGCGGGAAAGAAAAATGGTAAATTTGTGAGACAACGAAGAAAATTTGAAACTCCCATCTTGATGCTTGAAATTTTTGCCTTCTCACGGGGGGTGGCGTCGCGAGCGAGATAAAATAATGCGGAAGCAATGCGCAACGCTTCGTGTGATTATTTTCAATTGGCGTGGGTTTTCAAGCCGAAGAAACACTGACGCTGAATGTGCAAATTTCATGCGAAAGATTTCACAGGGGTAGAAATTTCGGTAGTCACTCCGTTCAATGTGCAATCGTAAGTTAAGGGGATTTTCATGAATTTTTTTATAGTATAAAAAATGAATATAATTCATTGAAACTTTCAGAATATTTTATACATATATTTAAGTATATACTATAAATTTTTTTTAGAATTTTCTTGAAAAACACCGGAGATATTAGCGACCTTATATTGCAGGTCACAATCAGACTCAGCATTTTGCGTACATTCTGGAAGCCGCAATTTTCATCTGAAATCAAACGAGGTTGGAATTTACTTTTATTACATGTTCCTCTTCTATATGAACCTAAATGCTATCAAAAAAATAGAAAATTGAATTTTTTACAGGGGTCAAAACAAAAAAGCATGATTTTTTGCCATCTTTTACAACTTTATTTGCAAAAAAAAAAATTATTTTAAATAATGATAATATTCCGATTTTAGGTTCATATAGAGCGCAATACTATAAAGAAAGTAACTGCCAATTTTCAAAACGATTGATTGAAAACTTTTCAGATTAGCGTGTACGCAAGTTAAAAAAAAAAGTCGTTTTCAGAAAAAAGCGTTTGAAAAAATAGCAAAATGCTGAGTCTGATTGTGACCTGCAATATGGGGTCGTTAATATCTTCGGTGTTTTTCAAGGAAATTCTTCAAAAATTTTATAGTATATACTTAAATATTTGTATAAAATATTCTCAAAGTTCCAATAAATTATATTCATTTTTTATACTATTAAAAAATTCATGAAAATCATTGAGAAAACGCTGTCCTAACCCTATTTCCCCACTTAATGGCTTATAACAACAGAACGAGTTGGAATTTCCATTTAAAATTTTGGGAACATATTTTTCAATAGTTTTACTAACAATTTATGAAATAAAAAAAAATCGATTCTTTGAACCGTCTAACCCTATTTCCACCCTTAATAAATCGTTAAAAAAATCTCGTGTTTACCATAATTGAGGGGCCAATTCATGATCTACATCATTCTCGATAACGTATGTTTCAAACCAAAAATAATCGAAGAGGGGGATGAGGGTTGTTTTCTCGTTCGTCGGTATGCGTTACAAAGAGTAGCTTTTTGTTGACCGTCGAAGAGACACACGCGGAGTACCAGAGCGAGAATGAGAGAAGACGACGGGCGACCGTATAGACGGTGTCATCCCCTTTCATTTTTCACAATGGGACCAAATCCGATTTTCGAAATGATCGCGTTAAACGCGTCCGGTAGGGATTTACCACTATCGGGGTGCCCTCTCTCTCTCTCTCTTCCTCTCACGCCACAATGGTCCCTATGTTTACGTGTCTCGTTGAAAGAGATTTAACCCGGTGCTTTAGCCCCGATGCCCTTGCTACGCCGCCGACACACGAGGATCCTCTCGACGGGGCGCCACTCTCGGAAACATCCACCCTGTCCCGCGCCCCTCAACCGTAACAGAAGATGAACATTGAGGGCGTGACATTAGACTCACCGCTGCGCCAGCGACAAATGTGACGTCGATGTGATCCATCAAGCGTGCGCTTTCATCGACAATGTCCTTGACAATGAGGAAAAAAAAAGAAGAAATTCGATGTGGAATTAGAAATAATAATGGTCCCAGATATTTTATGTTTCGCACGCCTGAATTCAAACGAGATCCAGAGGAATGACGGAGTGAAGAAATGTTGTGTCTTCTGAAGACTTGGCGGCGTGGCTTTCCATTGGCTTTGTCTATATACATAGAGAGATATTGCGGCTCCACTTTAATTGCTGGTAATTGTCGGGAAGGTCGCGAGCATAACGAGTCGAAGCTCCGAGTCGGAAAGAGCGAATCATTCGGTGAGATAGAAATGAACCCACGTGAATGTCGACTTAGTGCCATGCGGACTTTAAACGAGTGAACAAACGTCGATCTCGACATTTGCCGGGAATCTTTGATAACTATCCGAGCCGAAATTTACATTATCCCGAATTGGCTGAAGTCCGAAACCTAAGTACGAAATCTATGTTGGAAATGTAAGTTCGAAACATATGCTTGAAACATAAATTTGAAGAATAAGTTTGTAACAGAAGATTGCACCGTAAGTTTGAAATTCAAGTTTGATCTTAGATCGAAACCTAAGTTTGAACTTGAGTTGAAATTCAAGTAGGATGTCAAATTTGAGGTAAGTTTTGAACTCAAATTTTTAACTTAGTTTGAATTGAAGCTTGAACTTCGGCTTGAACTTCGGCTTGAACTTCAGTGTGGATTGAAGTTTGAACCTTCATTTTGGCTAAAGTTTGAATTGAAGTTTGAGGCTTATATTTGACTAAAGTTTGAATTTGGGTTTGTTAACTTCAGTTTTAACTCAGGTTTAAACTTTGAAATTTTTTTTAAAGTTTGAAATTTAAGTTTGATCTCAGATCGAAACCTAAGTTTGAACTTGAGTTGAAATTTAAGTAGGATGTCAAATTTGAGGTAAGTTTTGAACTCAATTTTTTTAACTTAGTTTGAATTGAAGCTTGAACTTGGGCTTGAACTTCGGTATGGATTGAAGTTTGAACCTTAATTTTGGCTAAAGTTTCAATTGAAGTTTGAGCCTTAAATTTGACTGAAGTTTGAATTTGGGTTTGTTAACTTCAGTTTTAACTCAGGTTTAAACTTTGAAATTTTTTTTTAAGTTCGAAATTTAAGTTTGATCTTAGATCGAAACCTAAGTTTGAACTTGAGTTAAAATTTAAGTAGGATGTCAAATTTGAGGTGTTTTGAAGACAAATTTTTA
This sequence comes from Oxytorus armatus, assembly GCA_958009045.1. NCBI lineage: Eukaryota > Metazoa > Arthropoda > Insecta > Hymenoptera > Ichneumonidae > Oxytorus > Oxytorus armatus. The sequence continues at coordinate 15,406,034 of OY253755.1, forward strand.
ACTTAGTTTGAATTGAAGCTTGAACTTGGGCTTGAACTTCGGTATGGATTGAAGTTTGAACCTTCATTTTGGCTAAAGTTTCAATTGAAGTTTGAGCCTTAAATTTGACTAAAGTTTGAATTTGGGTTTGTTAACGTCAGTTTTAACTCAGGTTTAAACTTAAGTTTGAACTTGCGGTTAAACTTAAGTTTGAACTTGGGGTTTAACTTAAGTTTCCATTGAAGTTTTAACTTGGGATTCGCGTTAAGTTTTTATTGAAGTTTGTTCGGGTTTGACTTAACTTTGAACTGAAGTTCATGGTAAACACTAATGATACGGGCCATTGACATCCCAGGCTCTGAATTTGGACGTTAAGTGGGGGTTGAAATGTTTGACTCGGGATCCGCAACTACGAATGTAATTTGTGCTCGGGAGCTTCTCGAAGCCTTCGAACTTCCATATGGAATTACAAGATCGAGCAAAAGTCGAGAAACAAACAGAAAAACAAGTAGAAAAATCCCATCCATCCATCCATCCAAAGAGGGCTCACCTTGATCCCCGTCATTCGTTCGTTTCATGATACCGCTTGCCCTGGTCAAGAGACAAAGACAGAGTTGTTGTAACCGGTATGTTGTAGCCAAGGTTACAAAAGTCCTCATTGAGACTCTCCTTCTGACACGCAAATGTAATTTGGCCCTTTTGGCCATTGTCATTTATCGCACGACAGCCACAAATGAAACATTCGTGCACTTAGCAATGCACACACGCAGCGTTTGTAACTCCAGTATACCATCAAGTAAAAACGCGAATGGTGGTCTTTTAACGGCCACAGACGCAACAAAAGACTCCGTTTTGTGGGCTATCTTCCAACCTATTCACTGTCGAATACCAACCTCATCCCCATATTTGCATAGCCCTTCTACCTGTGTCCTACTGGCAGGTGTAATAATTTGAGAATTGCCGTTCAACTAAGGGTGGTTAATTTTTAGGTGTCCATCAATTCATATCTCTTACATACTAAAGTTGAGATACTCAAGGGCAATCTGCTGGCAGAAAAACAAAACTGACGGCAATCAAAACACTCAGAGGAACTTTGTAAACACTGGTAGGCGCTCAAAACACTCGCGGGCACTCGCAAGCACTCAAAGCTCTTGCGAACACTCAAAAACCCCTTATACGCAATTCTAAGCACTCAAAATGTCGTTAATTATCTTTTGCCACTCAAAAAATTCTTATACGCAATTCTAGGCACTCGAAAGCTCGTTAATTATCTTTTCGCCACTCAAAAACCTCTGTGCTCACTCGCGAGCACTCAAAACACTCAAAATTATTTGTGGGTACTCAAAATACTCGGAACGAGTCGCAGAAAATGAACGACAAGCTTATCGCTCGAAATTCGCCGGCAATAAGAACCTGTGCTCGTTAATATACATATGTTCGACGAATTATATGTCTAACCACGTATTCAGTCGACTTCTCTGTTGGCAGTTCTTTCGAGATAACTGAAATCTACGAAATCCGCGTGATCGGTTGATTTCTATAGAGGAGAGCAGCTCGCTGTGTGGCAATGCCCACTAGTGACAAAAGGCTCTTTTATATGACGCCTCGTAAAAAGACTCCGGTGGCACGTGGGACTCGACTCACACATCTTATATACACATACATTCAAGGGTCATGAAATAGGAGGCGATGATAGGGTGAAATCTTGATCCCGGGCGTGTCTCGAGCGGAAAAAAAAGTTGCGTTATCGGAGTAGTCCCCAATGGAACTTTTCACCACCCATGCAATACAACCCCTCGGTGTCTATAGTTCCCTCCATTGCGGATCTCGTTCTCGACGCATTTCATATTCAACGGACTCGGATCTTTATCGCACGTTTTTAAATAAATCCAATAAATGTTTATAAAATTAAAACAAACATATACACATCAGACAAAATATTCAATATTTTTGTATCTTTTTTTTCCTTCCGCTGTGAATTTTTTTCTAATTTTCGTCTTCTTAAGGGAAGAATTAGGGTTAGACAGTTCAAAAAATCGATTTTTTTTTATTTCATAAATTGTTAATAAAACTATTGAAAAATATGTTCCTAAAATTTTAAATGAAAATTCTGACTTGTTCTATTGTTATAAGCCATTAAGGGGGGACATAGGGTGAGGACAGCGTTTTCTCAATAACGTTCATGAATTTTTTTATAGTATAAAAAATGAATATAATTTATTGAAACTTTGAGAATATTTTATACATACATTTAAGTATATACTATGAAATTTTTGAAGAATTTCCTTGAAAAACACCGAAGAAAATTTATGACTGCCTTGACTTTGTTTTTCTTGGTACTATTTTTTCAAACGCGTTTTTCTGAAAACGACTTTTTTTAAACTTGCGTACACGCTAGTTTGAAAAGTTTTCAACCAATCGTTTTGAAAATTGGCAGTTACTTTCTTCATAGTATTGCGCTCTATATGAACCTAAAATCGGAATACTATCATTATTTGAAATAATTTTTTTTTGCAAATAAAGTTGTAAAAAATGGCAAAAAATCATGCTTTTTTGTTTTGACCCCTGTAGAAGATTCAATTTTCTATTTTTTTGATAGCATTTAGGTTCATATAGAAGAGAGACATATAATAAAAGTAAATTCCAACCTCGTTTGATTTCGGATGAGAATTGCGGCTTCCAGAATGTACGCAAAATGCTGAGTCTGATTGTGACCCGCAATATGGGGTCGCTAATATCTGCGGTGTTTTTCAAGGAAATTCTTCAAAAATTTTATAGTATATACTGAAATATATGTATAAAATATTCTCAAAGTTTGAATAAATTATATTCATTTTTTATACTATAAAAAAATTCATGAAAATCATTGAGAAAACGCTGTCCAAACCCTATTTCCCCCCTTAAATTGAATTTGAAGATATTTTCATTTTTAAAACTGTCGAAATTACCTAAATAATCATAAAAATTCGGTACAACGAATTTTAACCCTATCCTTAGTGTCTTAAGGGGGGAAATAGGGTTAGACAGTTCAAAAAATAAATTTTTTTTTATTTCATAAATTGTTAGTAAAACTATTGAAAAATATGTTCCCGAAATTTTAAATGAAAATTCCGACTCGTTCTATTGTTATAAGCCATTAATGTGAGTAGCTCTCCGTCAGGCCCCGAGCGCGCCACGTGTTTCAAACGCGTTTTTCTGAAAACCACTTTTTTTTAACTTGCGTACACGCTAGTTTGAAAAGTTTTCAACTAATCGTTTTGAAAATTGGCAGTTACTTTCTTCATAGTATTACGCTCTATATGAACCTAAAATCGGAATATTATCATTATTTAAAATAATTTTTTTTTTCCAAATATAGTAGTAAAAAATGGCAAAAAATCATGCTTTTTTGTTTTGACCCCTGTAAAAAATTCAATTTTCTATCTTTTTGATAGAATTTAGGTTCATATAGAAGAGAGACATATAATGAAAGTAAATTCCAACCTCGTTTGATTTCGGATGAAAATTGCGGCTTCCAGAATGTACGCAACATCCTGGGTCTGATTGTGGTCCGCAATATGGAGTCGCTAATATCGTCGGTGTTTTTCAAGGAAATTCTTCAAAAATGTTATAGTATATACTTAAATATATGTATAAAATATTCTCAAAGTTTCAATAAATTATATTCATTTTTTATACTATAAAAAAATTCATGAAAATAATTGAGAAAACGCTGTCCTAACCCTATTTCCTCCCTTAAATTGAATTTGATGATATTTTCATCTTTAAAACTGTCGAAATTACCTAAATAATCAGAAAAATTCGATACAACGAATTTTAACCCTATCCTTAGTGTCTTAAGGGGGGAAATAGGGTTAGACAGTTCAAAAAATCAATTTTTTTTTTATTTCATAAATTGTTAGTAAAACTATTGAAAAATATGTTCCCAAAATTTTAAATTAAAATTCCGACTCGTTCTATTGTTATAAGCCATTAAAGTGAGTAGCTCTCCGTCAGGCCCCGAGCGCGCCACGTGTTTCAAACGCGTTTTTCTGAAAACGACTTTTTTTTAACTTGCGTACACGCTAGTTTGAAAAGTTTTCAACTAATCGTTTTGAAAATTGGCAGTTACTTTCTTCATAGTATTACGCTCTATATGAACCTAAAATCGGAATATTATCATTATTTAAAATAATTTTTTTTTTCCAAATAAAGTAGTAAAAAATGGCAAAAAATCATGCTTTATTGTTTTGACCCCTGTAAAAAATGCAATTTTCTATTTTTTTGACAGCATTTAGGTTCATATAGAAGAGAGACATATGATAAAAGTACATTCCAACCTCGTTTGATTTCTGATGAAAATTGCGGCTTCCAGAGTGTACGCAAAATGCTGAGTCTGATTGTGACCCGCAATATGGGGTCGCTAATATTGTCGGTGTTTTTGAAGGAAATTCTTCAAAAATTTTATAGTATATACTTAAATATATGTATAAAATATTCTTAAAGTTTCAATAAATTATATCAATTTTTTATACTATAAAAAAAATCATGAAATTCATTGAGAAAACGCTGTCCTAACCCTATTTCCTCCCTTAAGATTGAAAAATTGTGAACTATTTCACAGTCGCTTACGAAGGTGCGTCACACACGTCGGAGGGTTACGGACCCGTTATGCAGCCCTCGAGGGGCGTGCTAGTCGCGAATATTTTATAAATTAACGTCAATGGGTGCCCCACTCCCCCCACTTTCTATGGATTCTCGTGATATCCGGTTACCGGAAATGGATAACAATAACGAAGCGCGCGTGTTCCTCTCTCGGCGAAAAAGAGTCAGCGAGAGAAACGTCATTTGACGATGATGAATAAGATGAAAAAAAATGACTAAAAGAAATAAATCTAAGAGTCTTGCACGAAAATTCCTCCCACATTGTCAGCGAGTCACCCCAATGGCTCGCGGAGCAGCGGTGAATTTCTTTTCCCCTCGAGCCACCCCATTTTTCAAGTTATGTCGATGGTTTTTTTTTGTCACGTCGTCGGAAAATGGGGCATTCTACAGAGGGCTGACAAAAATTAAAACGACAGAGAAAAATTTATTTAAAAAATAAAACCAAAAAAAAAAATAGTTGAGTCCGAATGAAATGTCGATGATTTTGTCCGTTCAATTTTTCACAGTGTTACCTTTTTTTTTTTGTTTATTTTCACATTCAACGAATATTCTCAAGAATTTTTTTTCTATATTTTTTTCTCTTCTTCTTCCCTTCGAGATTCTTACGATGACAGTTTTCAACCACTCGTCGAACTGTCCCGAACGGCCAGTAAAAAAAAGTTCCCCGACGCTTCTGACCTTCTCGTATACGGGATGGGGGGGAGGGAGGGTTAATAAAAAAGAAAAACATACGTGAATATTTCATAGCCTATTATTGTTCTTTTGAATGTCGCGTGCACACTTTTCGGTTCTAATACAAATACGAAAAAATAAATAAAAAAGTTGACGAGTCGATTTGCGAGCGTTTTTGCGGATGGTCCGCCCGAATTTTCTTCCCTTATTATTTTTTTTTTGCTTTCTTCGGACTTTTTCTCAACGATGAGAAAATAAATAGATTCGACATTACGAGAAAATTGGCGAAAGTTTCGCGGCTCTCGATATTGATAACCAATTTTCTTTGCTCCCTGTCGCGTTGTTTTTTATTTATTTTTTTCTTTGGCGAACCCACACAAATAATACGGACTTACGAAAAATGCTCGTGGCAATTTATTTCTCATTATTGGTCGATAATTTATTTATTTCGAATTATGTTCTTTTCATCCCTTACCGATAAAACTTTGTGAATTTGCGCTTGTGACTGTTAAAAATAGGTTTTTGTCGAATGAAAATTGAGACATCGTGAAATTTTCGATTTTGTTTCTTTTCCCTACATTTTCGTTAATTAAGAATTTACATAATTCAAATAAATAAATTGTTTCACGAATTGTTCGCCAACGAGTTAGCGACTGAATTATTTGAAAAAATTCTTAATATTTCGTAGAAAAGGATCTTTTTAAACTGATTTATTTGGAAAATTTGTTGTTAGTTAAATTTATTAAATTATTATTAATATAATAGTAATAATAATAATAATAATTATTATTATTATTATTATTATCATTATTATCATTATTATTATTATTAATTATCATTATTATTATTATTAATAATAATAATTATTATTATTTATTAAATTTTTGAAATTTATTTGTTATTTATTGTAGACTTGCGAAGATTTTGTTTTGAGAGAAAAAAAAATGTAATCTTAATTTTCATCTCTAATTTTTTCTGTATGCTTTTTCTTTTCTTTTTTTTTCCGACATCGAGCGACGAAGTACAATTACCTTTTTCTTAAGGGAGGAAATAGGGTTAGACGGTTAAAAAAATCGATTTTTTTGTAATTTCATAAATTGTTAGTAAAACTATTGAAAAATATGTTCCCAAAATTTTAAATGAAAATTCCGACTCGTTCTATTGTTATAAGCCATTAAGTGAGGAAATCGGATTAGGACAGCGTTTTCTCAATAATTTTTATGAATTTTTTTATAGTATAAAATATGAATATATTTTATTGAAACTTTGAGAACATTTTATACATATATTTGAGTATATAGTATAAAATTTTGAAGAATATTTTGAAGAATTTCCTCGAAAAACACCGAAGCTATTAGCGATACCCCCCGTCCGAAAATGACCGCTAATGCACCCCCTGCATTTGCAGTCATTTTTGGTCATTTTCGGTCATTTTCGGCCATTTTCGGTCATTTTCGGCCATTTTCGGTCATTTTCGGCCATTTTTTGCAATTTTCGGTAATTTTCGGTCCTGAACTCTTGAACACGGCGGCGGCGGCGGCGATATATTTATATAATATAGAGAGATATACTATAAAATTTTTATACATATATTTAAGTATATACTATAAAATATTAGCGACCCCATATTGCTTGTTTTTCTCGGTACTATTTTTTCAAACGCGTTTTTCGGAAAACGACTTTTTTTTTAACTTGCGTACACGCTAGTTTGAAAAGTTTTCAACCAATCGTTTTGAAAATTGGCAGTTACTTTCTTCATAGTATTGCGCTCTATATGAACCTAAAATCGGAATATTATCATTATTTAAATCAATTTTTTTTTGCAAATAAAGTTGTAAAAGATGGCAAAAAATCATGCTTTTTTGTTTTGACCCCTGTAAAAAATTCAATTTTCAATTTTTTTGATAGCACTTAGGTTCATATAGAAGAGAGACATATAATGAAAGTAAATTCCAACCTCGTTTGATTTCAGATGAAAATTGCGGCTTCCAGAATGTACGCAAAATGCTGAGTCTGATTGTGACCTGCAATATGGGGTCGCTAATATCGTCGGTGTTTTTGAAGGAAATTCTTCAAAAATTCTATAGTATATACATAAATATATGTATAAAATATTCTTAAAGTTTCAATAACTTATATCAATTTTTTATACTATAAAAAAATTCATGAAAATCATTGAGAAAACGTTGTCCTAACTCTATTTCCCCCCTTAAACTGATTTATTTGGAAAATTTGTTATTTATTAAATATTATTCATTGTAGAATAGCGAAGATTTTTTTTGAGAGAAAAAAAATGTAATCTCAATTTTCTTCCCTAATTCTTTCTGTATGCTTTTTCTTTTGTTTAATTTTTTTTTTCTGGCATCCAGCGACGAAGGACAATTACCTTTTTCTTAAATGAATTTATTTTTCAAAAATTTCACTTTTTATTTATTTTTTATCATTAAAAAAAAAAAATTTTCCATCGTATTTGTTTCTTAATGTGCACAACCCTTTTTTCTAGTATCTTTTTCTTTTGTTCATTCGTGAATTTTCTCTTGTGTGCCTGTTTCGTGAACCTTTACACATTTTCACAATGAGATGGAGATCTCTCTCTCTCTCTCTCTCTTTCTCTCTCTCCCTCTTTCTGATCAGAGACGAGACAACTCGGCAAAAGACAAAAGCGTTCTGAACGCTTTAGTGTCGGATTAGTGTTACCAGCCCTTTTAAAGATGCCCTCTCAAGTGGGTCATGGAGTCTTGTAGCGTGACGTCTCAGTGTTCAATGGTTCCAGTCGCCTTTTTAAATTCTACAAACCGTTCTTTCTCTCTGTCTTTCTGTGGCTGAGAAATGGACGACTACCTGTTCGTCATTCTGAGGGTTGATTTACCCTTAAGCTGTTTATTTTATGCAAGCTTTTGCGAAACGCGGACTATCCAGCAGTTCAAGGGAAAAATTCAAACGAACAATGAAGGAAAAAAACGTACAAAAATTCTAATCTTATTAATTTCGTTAATTGCATTAATTTTATTAATTTCATTGACAAAATAAAAATCAGTTTTAGCATTTTTTTAACATGAGAAATTAAACGCCAAACCGACAAATCTCTGACACTGATCCTCTAATTTTTGGTTCATTATATTTTTGATATCATTGTCCGGATTATAAAAGGCACCCCCCAAAATTTTATCAGATGATTTTCAACGAAAAACTAGAGAGGACAAGATCATTTGTTTAATCTTAACAAAAAAACAGTATTAACACTTCGTCTGTAAACCTGGGTCGTTCGTGTCCGGGCAAAAACACCTTTGGCTTGTACCTGGGATATAGATTGCCCGTTTTCATGTCCAAAACTTGAGCATTTAGCTTCAAACAAACGAAACGAAATAATTTTTTTCTCAAAGCCACACTATTCACCTTTAATTAGCAATTTGGAAAATTACGCTATCTTCATTTTGCTCTGAGTTACAATTTTTTTTGTAAATAAAAATGATTTTTCCCAATTTCTTCATTTATTTAACGAAAAATGTATGAAAAAATTTAATTTTCGTGAATTTTACAATTGGTACTTAAAAATGAATACTTCGAATGGTAGCATGAATTTTTTCAGAATTTTTGAGTGCATTAAGGGGGGAAATAGGGTCAGGACAGCGTTTTCTCAATGATTTTTATGATTTTTTTAATAGTATAAAAAATAAATATAATTTATTGAAACTCTGAGAATATTTTATAGATATATTTAAGTATATACTATAAAATTTTTATACATATATTTAAGTATATACTATAAAATATTAGCGACCCCATATTGCAGGTAACAATCAGACTCAGCATTTTGCGTACATTCTGGAAACCTCAATTTTCATCCGAAATCAAACGAGGTTGGAATTTACTTTTATCATATGTCTCTCTTCTATATGAACCTAAATGCTATCAAAAAAATAGAGAATTGAATTTTTTACAGGGGTCAAAACAAAAAAGCATGATTTTTTGCCATTTTTTACAACTTTATTTGCAAAAAAAAATTCTTTCAAATAATGATAATATTCCGATTTTAGGTTCATATAGAGCGCAATACTATGAAGAAAGTAACTGCCAGTTGTCAAAACGATTGGTTTAAAACTTTTCAAACTCGCGTGTACGCAAGTTAAACAAAAAGTCGTTTTCAGAAAAACGCGTTTGAAAAAATAGTACCAAGAAAAACAAGCAATATGGGGTAGCTAATATTTTATAGTATATACTTAAATGTATGTACGAACATTTTATAGCATATACTTAAATATATGTATAAATATTCTCAAAGTTTCAATAAATTATATTCATTTTTTATACTATAAAAAAATTCATGAAAATCATTGAGATAACGCTGTCCTAACCCTATTTCCCCCCTTAATGGCTCATAACAATAGAACGAGTTGGGATTTTCATTTAAAATTTTGGGAACATTTTTCAATAGTTTAGGGTAAAAAACAAATTTCGCAAATCCGGCCTTTTCATCAACGAAAAAATGATCGTTATTTATTTATTTTGTACAATATCATTTTATCATTGAAAAAAATTATTTGCCCGAGTCATTTTGTCAAATATTATGGCAACGTTCCCGTGTGCCATTGAAAAAAGGAGAAAAAAACCACCCTTGTTCGCCGCTCGACGTTTTACGTATTGCCGCGTCGACAACCCTTACGCTCTCTCATTCTGATATTGCCATACGATACTCTAGGCGTGGTCCTTACGTCCGTTTTTCGTTCTGTTCCGCGAGGCCTCTTTCACCCTCGCGCCACTGCCACAACACCCGCAGCATACATATATTTTTTTTAGATATATATACATATGTATATAAAAAAATATATGTATATATAAAATCACCTGGAAGTCCAGATTGCGACGTGACGCATTTTTTTTTCGACCGTTTCTTCCCTTACGACGTGCCCGGTTCAACGGGTAAAGCCGAATGGCGAAAAATCGACAAAAGTTCGACAAATACACTCACCCGAAAAAAAAGCGGTACACTTGTAATTTGAAAAAAAATCACTAAATTTCAAATGACGGTAACTGCTTAAATAATGAAGATAGAAAGGTCTATAAAAAATGAAAATAAAGCTTGGAATCTCTACTTGAAGGATCGATTTATTTCAATGTTGCGAGATAAATTTATTGATAATGGCGGATGACAAAGCGAGAGCATGCGGAATTGAAAAATATTGGTCCGAGTTTGCGACGACCTATGGCGAGTATCAAGTGTCGTAACTCAATGGAACAAAAAGCATGTTATAGGACAGGGTCTCCTCTTTGAAATGCTTTTTTAATCGTTTCGATTCGATGATTTTTCGCCGAGTTATTCGCATTTGAAGAAAAAGGATGTTTTTTAGTTCAAATGCGAATAACTCGGCGAAAAATCATCGTATCGAAACGATTAAAAAAGCATATTAGAGAGGAGACTCTGTACTATCACATACTTTTTATCCCATTGTGTTGGGACACCTGACTCACGCCATGGGTCGTCGCAAACTCGGACCGATATTTTTCAATTCCGCATGCTCTCGCTTTGTCATCAGCCATTTTCAATAAATTCATCTCGCAACATCGAAATAAATCGATCCTGTAACTAGAGATTCCAAGCTTTATTTTCTTTTTTTAGCGACCTTTCTATCTTCATTATTTACGCAGTTACCGTCGTTTGAAATTTAGTGACTTTTTTCCAAATTTTAAGTGTACCGTTTTTTTTTTTTCGGGTGAGTGTATATTTGGGTTAATCCAGGCAAAAAAAATTCAATATAAAAAATGTTTATCATTGAATTTGTTTGATTGCACTTTTTTGTCGATTAAAAATGCATCATAATACATTTTTTTCACAATTTCGTCCTTGCTGATTAATTTACGAGCTTGAAAATGAAAATGAAAACAAAATATCAATGAAAATTATCGAACATAGTCGTAGGGGTTGAAATTGTTTTTTTTTTCGTACATACAGATGGTCTTTCGGGTTTTTACAATGTTGGGGTGGTTTTTGTTGAATTCAATTTACTCAGGATTACGTTTTTTTCTATTCAAAGTTCAAAATGGTACTTTTATTGATAATTTTCTACTTAACAATTAAAATTTCTTGAAAGAAAAATAATCGTAATGAAAATAAACAAACGTACAGTCCTAGGGGTTGAAGCATTTTCTTTTTTACATTCAGAGGACTTCCAGGGTCTTGCACAATGGGGTAAACGAGCGAGAACAACCCCTAAATACGTGTGTGTGTGTGTGTGTGTGTGTGAGTGTGGGAGGATGTGAAAGGGGATGAAAAAAATTGCCACGCCCTTTTTCACTGCGTGGAATCGTAAATTAGTTCGCGATCTGACCACCTTAACGTTTCAACCCCCTCTCGCCTACCGTATAACGTCGTCAAACCCTCCGCCCACGAACTCTCCCCAGCATCCCTTAGCGTCCACAGCCACGAATTACATATATATATCGACGCTGCTTACGAAAACTAGCATATTCTAAACTACACGTTTCAGTATCACTGGAAGTGTTTCACATTTTTTACTCCACGTTTTTTGAACATCCTGATTTACTCCGAATTGACGAAATACTTATGCTTGTCATTTTATACCGTTTTATTTTTCGTTTGAATTTATTTCATACATATTTTACCGTTTGAATTTTGGTCCGCAAGGCTTATCATAAGATGGCAAACGGCAAATGCCTCGTCATTTTGGAGTAAAAAAAAGCATGGTCAAAAAAATTAGAGAAAAGAAAATCGAAAACAATTGCAGTGTTATTTGAACATCCTGTTTTACTCCAAATTGACGAAATACTTATGCTTGTCATTTTACACCGTTTTATTTTTCGTTTGAATTTATTTCATGCATATTTTATCGTTTGAATTTTGGTCCGCTAGGCTTATCATAAGATGGCAAACGGCAAATGCCTCGTCATTTTGGAGTAAAAAAAACCATGGTCAAAAAAATTTGAGAAAAGAAAATCGAAAACAATTGCAGTGTTTTTTGAACATCCTGTTTTACTCCAAATTGACGAAATATTTATGCTTGTCATTTTATACCGTTTTATTTTTCGTTTGAATTTATTTCATACATATTTCACCGTTTGAATTTTGGTCCGCTAGGCTTATCATAAGATGGCAAATGGCAAATGCCTCGTAATTTTGGAGTAAAAAAGGCATGGTCAAAAAAATTAAAGAAAAGAAAATCGAACACAATTGCAGTGTTTTTTGAACATCCTGTTTTACTCCAAATTGACGAAATATTTATGCTTGTCATTTTATACCGTTTTATTTTTCGTTTGAATTTATTTCATACATATTTTACCGTTTGAATTTTGGTCCGCTAGGCTTATCATAAGATGGCAAATGGCAAATGCCTCGTCATTTTGGAGTAATTAAAACCATGGTCAAAAAAATTAGAGAAAAGAAAATCGAAAACAATTGCAGTGTTTTTTGAACATCCTGTTTTACTCCAAATTGACGAAATATTTATGCTTGTCATTTTATACCGTTTTATTTTTCGTTCGAATTTATTTCATGCATATTTTATCGTTTGAATTTTGGTCCACTAGGCTTATCATAAGATGGCAAACGGCAAATACCTCGTGTATTTGGAGTAAAAAAAACCATGGTCAAAAAAATTACAGAAAAGAAAATCGAAAACAATTGCAGTGTTTTTTGCACATCCTGTTTTACTCCAAATTGACGAAATATTTATGCTTGTCATTTTATACCGTTTTATTTTTCGTTTGAATTTATTTCATACATATTTTACCGTTTGAATTTTGGTCCGCTAGGCTTATCATAAGATGGCAAACGGCAAATGCCTCGTCATTTTGGAGTAAAAAAAACCATGGTCAAAAAAATTAACGAAAAGAAAATCGAAAACAATTGCGGCGTATGCAGAGTTAACAATGTCAGTTTTTTTTCCCTCTTGCTACTTCGTCCAAGACCTGACATTTCTCGAGATATCTCAATCGATTGTTTTGAAGATTTTGTCAACTGTACTTTATACTTATACTGTACTTTATACTTTAGTCGTTGATCACTCCAAGATTGTGTTTTTTTTTTAATGAAATAAAAACACAATGAACGATTCTTTGGACTGTAAGTGGAATATACTTTTTACAAACAATAGTTTTGTTCAACTCCATCGCTGACTCCGAAACTTGATGTCGTGAAAAATATCATTGATGAACAATTTTAGTTTTTGAATGTTAGAATATTGCATATCGTATTTGCGAATCGTATTTTCAATAATGTTATTATTTTTTTAATTGAAAACGAATAAAAATGTTTAAGAGTGTACGGGCGATACACCCTCAATGGTTTTCATTTATTCCTTATAGTGGTCCCAAAAAAATTATTAAAACATTTGTGAAAGTTCCGAATCTTATTCGATTTAGTTCGGCGAATATACTACTTTTTCCAGTACAAATCGAAATATGCTAGTTTTCGCGGCGGAAGCCGAATCACGCTAGTTTTCGCGATGAAAGCCGAAACATGCTAGTTTTCGCGTCGAATATCGAAACGTGTTGATTTTCGTGGTGGAATTTGAAACGTGTTAGTTTTCGTAAGAAATTTGAATCGTGCTACTTTTCGTAAGCAGCGTCGACATACGAGGGGGGACCCAAAAAAAACGGGAATTTCGTCATAATTTCTTTATTTTTTAATATTTTAACACCAAATTTTGATCACCTTCAAAGTATTCTCCTTTGACCACAACGCACCTCTGCAAACGATCCTTTCAATGTTCAAAACATTTTTTAAATTCACTTAACGGGATGTTCTTTAGGCCTTCCAGCGATTTTTGTTTGACCTCCTCCACAGTGACAAAACGCTTGATTGCTGCTTTGTTTCGGGGTCGTATCCGTAGCACCACGATTCATCACCAGTAATCACCTTGGAAAAAAGTTCAGGGCTCTCTTCGAGCTGATTTTGAAGTTGAAAACATGCCTGAAGTCGACGCTCCCTTTGCTCGTCTGTGAGAAGGCGAGGGACAAATTTGGCTGCAACTCTGCTCATGTGCAAATCTTTGGATAAAATCCTCCGAATTGAACTCCATGATATCCCAGACATCTCACAGATCATTGATTCGGCGACGGTCTTCATGAATGTGAGCATTGATTTTGTCGACGTCTTTAATTGACATTTCTCCATTTTTTAAAACGTGAAAACCACTCGTAGACTCTGGTTTTACTTAGGGCAGCATCTCCATAAGCAGTCTTAAGCATTACAGTAGTTTCCGCGGCCGATTTCCCCAACAGGAAACAAAATTTCATAGCGTTGCTCTCGACAATCGCCCATCACGTTTTCGCCGAAATGGAAAAAAGTTGTTTCACTACAAAAATTCCCACGGGCGAACCGATGCACTCACGGCGACAGAACTTCGCACACTAACTCAGGAGACGTGTCCCTAACGGACACCTGGTCGAGCAATGGGTTCCCCCACTCTCCCTCCCCGCCGCAGCGCAATTCCCGTTTTTTTTGGGTTCCCTCTCGTACATCTCGTTTTCTCGTTTTCTCGACACGAACATTTTTATTTTCAATTCAATTTAGGAAGATAACGGCAAAGGGCAAATATTTTATTATTTTATCATGTTTTCGGAATCAGTCGATTTACAAAATAATCACTTTTAATTGAATTGAAAAAAAAAAAAAAAAACAAAAATTGCTGGATTAATTAAAATTTAGTCAAAATAGCACAAAAATTAAAAATAAGTTAATACCCAAAATTATTAAAGTTAATTAAATTAGTGAAAAGAAAATTTTGTATTAATCATCTTTTTGAAGTTGACTTTAATGTCCGGTAGTTCGTTTAATTAATTTGACGAACATAGAATTTTTTTTTCGAATTTTGTTATTGCCTCGTTAAAAAAAAATTTTTTTAAATGTAAAATCGTTCGAAAAATGGACGAGTAAAAATGACCTCAATTTTTCATGATAATGAGACACTTTTGCTTCTCGTAAGAGGATGGTATTGAAATTTTTTTATTTATTTTTTCGCCAATTTATAATTCATTCTTGAGTCTCGCGAATGCATGGGCAATTTCATGACAAAATGGCGGAACGTTAAATATTTTTTTATCGTTTAATGATGAAAAAAAATTAAAAAATACATCAATTATTTTTATCAAAGATCATTAATTATTTTGCTAATGGAACCTGCGGAATTTCTTTTCTTCCAAAATGACTTTTCAATTAAAGAGAAAACTTTTCAATTCCTTTCATTTACTAAATACTTTTTATTTTTCTGCAACGAGAAAAACAGAAATATAAAAATTAATACAAAAAAACGTTCTTCTTTTCCGATGGCTAAAAAAAATTTAATATTTTTTTTAATAATTTAATAATAATATAAAATAAGTATTTAATAATTTTTAACGACTCGATCGATGTTCCAAAAAAAAAAAGATTGCCAAAATCTGGTGTCGTATATTTTTTTGCCCTACATTATGATAAAGATAAAAATAAGAAAAATAAATAAATATACAAAAATCGTCCTGCCGATTTAGGCTGAAATGGTCCGTGTGTAAATGACGTTTAATGAAAATTAATCACTGTGACTAAGTAGTGTGCGATTGTGATTGATTATTAGCCGAGAATGTTTGTCTCGAGAGAGACGAGCGAATAACACGAGGATTTATAATCGTATCCTCGACAGGGTTCGTTGATCCTGTTTCATAATAATAATAAAAATAAAATAATGTTATTGAAAATTTGATTTTTTCCGTACAACGTTTTATATCAGGAATTTCAATTTTTTAAAATTTACTTCGTGATGAGCGAGAAGAAAAATCATTGATATTGGGTTGGAAAAGAAACGCAATAAGTTCTGTTTTTTTTTGTCAGCTTTTTGGCCAAAAATAAGTTACTGCACGAAAATCGCTGTAATTTTGCTATAGAATATACTGGCGACTTCATTATTCGCACATTCTTCTCGCAATCGTTCGAGCTTTAAGGGTGGAGATAGGGTTAGACGGTTCAAAAAATCGGTTTTTATTTTATTTGATAAATTGTTAGTAAAACTATTGAAGAATATGTTCACAAAATTTTAAATGAAAATTCCGACTCGTTCTATTGTTATAAGCCATTAAGTGGGGAAATAGGGTTAGGACAGCGTTTTCTCAATGATTTTCATGAATTTTTTTATAGTATAAAAAATGAATATAATTTATTGAAACTTTGAGAATATTTTATACATATATTTACGAATATAGTATAAAATTTTGAAGAATTTTTTTAAAGAATTTCCTTGAAAAACACCGAAGACATTAGCGACCCCATATTGCTTGTTTTTCTTGGTACTATTTTTTCAAACGCGTTTTTCTGAAAACGACTTTTTTTGAACTTGCGTACACGCTAGTTTGAAAAGTTTTCAACCGATCGTTTTGCAAATTGGCAGTTACTTTCTTCATAGTATTGCGCTCTATATGAACCTAAAATCGATATATTATCGTTATTCAAAATAATTTTTTTTTTTGCAAATAAAGTTGTAAAAAATGGCAAAAAATCATGCTTTTTTGTTTTGACCCCTTTAAAAAATTCAATTTTCTATTTTTTTGATAGCATTTAGGTTCATATAGAAGAGAGACATATAATAAAAGTAACTTCCAACCTCGTTTGATTTCGGACGAAAATTGCGGCTTCCAGAATGTACGCAAAATGCTGAGTCTGATTGTGACCTGCAATATGGGGTCGTTAATATCTTCGGTGTTTTTTAAGGAAATTCTTCAAAAATTTTATAGTATATACTTAAATATATGTATAAAATATTCTCAAAGTTTCAATAAATTATATTCATTTTTTATACTCAAAAAAATTCATGAAAATCATTGAGAAAACGCTGTCCTGACCCTATTTCCCCCATCAAAATGCCGCTTGATTCATTATTTTATGATTTTTTTTCGATTTCGTACAAAATTTCAAATTCGTACCATCAATTTTCGCAATTATTTCGATAACTGAATTTCGACGATTTTCAAAGTATTTTTGAGGAAAGTTATTCTTTGTCTCGATCACAAATTAATTCATGAAATTATTATTATTATTTAAAAACTACAATGAGCGAAAGGGGTGAATAAAATTGACGATTTATTAGAGGAGGAATACCGAGCTTCCGTTCACGAAGAAATTTTTATCGGTCACTTCCTCCGGTCGGAACACCGACGAGTTTCTTAATTCTGACCCTTTTCCTATTTGTCCCTCACGATTAATTAAGACGTTTCGACGGCCGAAAATCTCTTCACGCATAAGCAAAGCAATAAAATTAAATAATAAAGTGGTTAATAAAAATAAATTTGAACAAACTTTTAGCAATATATTTAAAAAAATCGACGACAATATATTTTATAAAATAATCGCAAAAAAATTAATAAATAAAGTAATTGAATGTGTTCATAAAAAATTGAATTAATTACCAAGACGTTTCAAAGGCCATAAATCTCTTGACGAATAAGCAAAGATAATAAAATAAAATAATAAATTGGTTAATAAAAATAAATTTAAACAAACTTTTAGAAATATATTTTTTAAAACCGACGATTATAAATTTTGTCAAATGATTGCACAAAAAAATTAATAAATAAAGTAATTGAATATGTTAATAAAAAATTGAATTGCCAGAATTAAAACGAAAGTTTCTACGAGAAAATTGAAATTGAGAATTGGACAATAAGAATGAGAGAAAAAAAAATCAATTTCGATCGAACTCATTGTATGACCAATGAATGAAGTGTCAAGTTTCCCCGAGAACGTCTTGGCGGTTTTTACGATTTTTTTTTTCCGATACTTTGAGAGTTCAGGAGGCCGGGGCTGGGGGGGGGGGATAAAAGCGAGAGGAGCGAAATAAACATCCACTTGAATGTAATCTCTTCGAGGATTTCCCGCCCGAATGAACGAGAGGCAAGCTACTCGTTCTCTCTCTGTGTTTCTTTCTCTCTCGCGTCACGGGGGCCTCTTGTGAAAGGGCCTCAGAATTTCTTTTTAAGGGGCCTTCACTCGGCCCTCCCTTTCGTTCTTTTGGTGAGAGAGCATTGTATCCGTTTCATTGTGAATGTATTTTTTTTTTTTTTCATGGGCCTTCTTGAGAAACCACGAAATAAATTCTCTTGCGTCAACTAGAGCGTTGTTAATTTTTTTTTCCATTGGGCCTTGAATTAACCCGAAAATAAAATAAAGTGTCAGTTTGGGAGAAACAAAATTTTAAGTGTATGGCATTTTTCGTATTTATCAAATGCATAAAAATGCATTTTACTACGTTAAAATACAATTTACTTCATGAAAATGCATTTTCCTGCATTACAATCCACTTTACTTCATTATAATGCATTGTACTTTGTTAATATAAATTTAGGTTCATAAAGTGTATCTTAGTTCGTTAAAATGTTTGTCCATCAATTTTTGTCCATCAAAGTGCATTTTCTTGTATTGAAATGCATTTTCCTGCATTATGCTGCATTTTCTTGCATTGAGATGCATTTTCCTGCATTATGATGCATTTTCTTGCATTGAAATACATTTTCCTGCATTAAAATACAATTTACTTCATGAAAATGCATTTTTCCATTATGAAAATGCATTTTCCTGCATTAAAATACAATTTACTTTATGATAATGCCCTATATACTTCATTGTAATGCATTTTACTTGGTCAAAATAAATTTTAGTTCATAAAAACGTATGTTACTTTCTTCAAATGCAATTTTCTTGCATTAAAATGCATTTTCTTGCATTTAAATGCATTTTCCTGCACAGTAATGCATTTTCCTGCACAATAATGCATTTTAGTGCAGGAAAATTCATTATGGTTCATACGTTATCCTGCATTACAATGCATTTTTCCATTACGAAAATGCATTTTCCTGCATTAAAATACAAATTACTTCATGAAAATGCACTATATACTTTAGTGTAATGCATTTTGTTTGGTCAAAATAAATTTTAGTTCATAAAAACGTATGTTACTTTCTTCAAATGCAATTTTTGTGCATCAGTGTGCATTTTCTTGCATTGAAATGCATTTTCCTGCACAATTATGCATTTTCTTGCATTGAAATGCATTTTCTTGCACAATATTGCATTTTCTTCCATTAAAATGCATTTTCCTACACAACAATGCATTTTTTGCATTAAAATGCATTTTCCTGCACAATAATGCATTTTCTTGCATTAAAATGCATTTTCCTGCACAACCATGCATTTTCTTGCATTTTTCTGCACAATAATGCATTCTCTTGCATTAAAATGCATTTTCCTGCACAATAATGCATTTGAATGAAGGAAAATGGATTATGGTTCATACGTTATCCTGCATTACAATGCATTTTGCGTGCTCCAAATAAATTTTCCATTTTCACGAAACGATTCCTCATCGCCGGCCGTGTGACACACGTCTCATACATGACCAACCCTGCTTCGCATTTCCCAAA